>JASDFA010000003.1:142047500-144792500 GCA_035772735.1 Datura wrightii | reverse complement strand
TTTCTCTTCCTTTCTTCCCTCCTCTTTTGCATTTTTTTTCCTTTCTGCGTTATAATTTTTTTTCCTAATGCATTTTTGCTTTTCCAGCAGAAATAGTATTTTATTTTTCTAGTTCAATTGGGCTTTGGCCCTCATTATTATTATTATTATTATTATTATTATTATTATTATTATTATTATTATTATAAATTATTTTAAATTATTATTATTATTAGGTAATTACTAAATAGCCCTTTATTAAATTAGGGTTATTACATTCTCCCCTTCTAAAAATAATATTTGTCCTTGAATGGGCTTAGAATCATACCTATAGTGTCAAATAGGTGAGGATATCTATCTCACATGTCCGCCTCGGATTCCCACAAGTAGCCTCCTCGGTTGGATGATTGCGCCATAACACTTTGACGGAAGCCACCTTCTTGGACCTCAATTGTCGCACTTGCCTATCAATAATAGATATTGGATCTTCCTTATAAGTCAAATTCTCATCAAGTTCCACATCCTCTGGCTGGATTTTATGACTATCATCAGGAACATATCGTCTAAGCATGGACACGTGAAACACAGGATGAACAACAGACAATCTCGGAGGTAAGGCAAGTCTATACGCCACTAACCCAATCCGATCCAAAATCTCATAAGGACCAATATATCTAGGACTTAACTTACCTTTCCGGCCAAATCTCAAAACTCCTTTAATAGGGGAAACTTTTAGAAAGACTTTCTCACCCTTCATGAACTCCACATCTCGGACTTTCTTATCTGCATAGGACTTTTGTCTGCTTTGTGCTGTCTTAAGTCATTCTCGTATCAATGAAACTTTATCCAAAGCTTGCTGAACTAGATCTGGACCTAATAATTGTTCTTAACCAGATTCAAACCATCCAACTGGCGAACGACACTTGCGACTATATAGAGCCTCAAACGGCGCCATCTGTATACTCGATTAGTGGTTGTTATTATAAGCAAACTCTGCCAAAGGAAATTGATCTTCCCAATGGCCACCAAAATCAATCGCACAAGCCCTAAGCATTTCCTCCAAGATTGGAATAACCCGTTCAGACTGTCCTTTAGTTTGTGGATGAAAAGTTGTACTCAACTCAACTTGCGAACCCAATGACTTTAGAAAAGACTTCCAAAACTCAGCAATGAATTGTGCACCTCAATCAAATATTATTGAAATAGGCACACCATGAAGTTGAACTATCTCTCGAAGGTAAATATCTGCTAACTGCTTCGCAGTATGAGTAACCCGTACTAGAATGAAATGTGCTAACTTTGTGAGTCTGTCCACAATCACCCAAAATGATTCGTGTTTCTTGAAAGTACTTGGCAGCCCAAAAACAAAATCCATAGTAATTCTCTCCCACTTCCACTCTGGGATAATCAAGTTTTCATTATTCCCCCAGGTTTTTGATGTTATACTTGACTTGTTGACAATTTAAGCAAGCAGTCACATGCTTCAAATATCAGCCTTCATACCCTTCCACCAGTACAATCCACGTAAGTCTTGATACATTTTTGTAGCACCTAGGTGAATGGAGTATCGTGAACTTGAGCCTCTTCAAGATCAGTTGTTTCACATCACCCATAATAGGAATACATAATCTACCATGTTGACGAAGCACGCCTTCACCATCAATAGAGAATGAGTTAACGCCCTCATCCTGTACTTGATCTCGTAGTCTAGCAAGGTGGGGATCTTCATATTGGTGAGTCTTGACTTATCCAACTAAGGACGATTGTACCACCATACCCGCTGGTAACTTGCCCGGTACTGTATGATCAATTCAAACTCCCCTATTGGCCAATACCTGAATATCCATAACCATAGATCGCTTTTCGAAAGTGAACCAGGCCAAAATACCCTTAGACTTTCTACTCAAGGCGTCCGCCATCACATTCGCCTTTCCAAGGTGTGGTAAGATCATAATCTTTAAGTAACTCTAACCATCTTTGTTGTCTCAGATTCAAATCGTTTTGCTTGAATATGTATTATAGACTCTTATGATCAGTATAGATTTCACATGGCTCACCATAAAGATAGTGATGCCAGATCTTTAATGAAAACACAACTGCGGCCAATTCCAAGTCGTGAGTCGGATAATTCTTCTCATGTAGTTATCGATATGCATATGCCACCACTTTACCATTCTTCATTAAGACACAACCTAATCCGACTCGAGATGCATCACAATAAATGGTGAAACCACCCTATGTTGTAGGTAACATCAAAATTGGAGTTGTAGTCAATGCGGTCTTTAATTTCTGAAAACCTTCTTCACATCCATCAGACCATTGGAATACTACACCTTTTTGAGTTAAACATGTTAATGGAGCGGCTATCTTTGAGAAGCCTCCACAAACCTTCTGTAATATCCAGCTAGTCCTAAGAAGCTGTATCTCTGTAGGAATGGGTCGAGGCCAATCTCGAACCACTTCAATCTTCCTTGGATCAACTTGGATTGCATCCCTTGACACTACGTGACCCATAAAGGAAATTGTGCCAAACCAGAACTCATATTTCGAGAACTTGGCATAAAGCTTTCATTCTCTAAAGTGTTTGTAACACAACTCTCAGGTGTTGTTCATGTTCTGCCTCACTCCGAGCATGGAACAGAATGTCATCAATGAACACAATCACAAAATGGTCTAACTGTGGCTTGAATACCCTATTCATAAGGTCCATAAATGCTACAGGTGCATTAGTCAACCTAAAAGACATCACCAATAATTCAAAGTGCCCATATCTGGTCCAAAAAGCTGTCTTAGAGATATCCTCGGTCTTGATTCTCAGCTGATGGTAACCTGATCTCAAGTCAATCTTGGAAAAGTGAGTAGCACCTTGTAGCTAATAGAATAAATCATCAATACGAGGCAAAGGATATTTATTCTTGATCGTCGCCTTATTCAACTTTCTGTAACCAATGCACATTCTCATTGTACCATCTTTCTTTTTCACAAATAACACAGGTGCACCCCAAGGCGATACACTAGGCCTGATGAACCCCTTATCAACTAGCTTTTGGAGTTGAACCTTCAGTCCTCTCAACTCAGCTGGAGCAATACGGTATGGAGGAATAGAAATAGGTTGAGTTCCTGGGACTAAATCAATGCTGAACTCAATTTCTCTTATTGGGGGTAGCCCAGGCAAATCTTCTGGAAATACATCAACAAATTCTCGAATAATAGAAACACTGTCAATAGTAATATCCTCCCCTCGAGTAATACGAACGGTAGCAATAAAACCCAAACACCCATGATTAATCATTTGACGTGCCTTTACATAAGATATTATTTTTCCTTGGGTCACAGGAGTCAAGCCTTTCCACACTAAAGGTGGTTCTCCAGGAAAATTAGAACATATAAGCTTAGCATAGCAATCAACCAAAGCATAACATGATGACAACCAATTCATACCTATAATCACATCAAAGTTGTACATGGGTGACTCTAGTAGATCAACTACGGTGTCCCTATCCTGAACAGATATAACACAGTCTCTATAAACTCTATCCACAGCCAAAGTCTCTCCTACTGGGGTCATAACCATACATGGCACAATAAGATACTCAACTCTTCGTTCTAAGAATATAGCAAAAGATGGAGATACATACGAATACGTACAACTAGGATCAATAAGAGCATGTGCCCCATGAGAATTGACAATGATAATACCTGTGACTACTAGATTAGATGCCTCGATATCCTTTCTAGCCATAGCGAAGAATCTCGGTGGTCCACCTACTCCCTGAGCAACCTGTGCACCTTATCGACCCTGTCCACGAGCATCCTCTTGAGGGGCCCTAGCTGGCTGAGCCTGAGCAGGTGTACCTGTAGCAATTCCTTGCAGATGTGTCATAGCCTGAATAGTACCAAAGTTCCCCTTAGGACGATATTTAGCAATATGCCTCTTTTCACCACAAGTAAAACAAGGACCAGCAACCCCATAGCAACGACCACTATGATGCCTACCACAATTAGGAAACTCTGATATGGACTTGATTGATATGAGATGTTACCCTTTCTCTGCATTTGTTGTTGACCCTATCTAGCTGGATTATCACCTCTTGAAGACTGTACCACTAACTCTAACCGCATAGGCTTGGATTGTCCACGATAATGGTCATTCTTTCCTCCAGATGGAGCACCACTAAACCCGCCCATGTTACGTGCCTTTTTACTCTCTCGCTCAACTCTTTCCATTTCTAAATAGGACTCACAACAGAGGGCAGTGTCAACTACATCTGAATAGGTACCACTTCGCATATCTCGTATCATAGAACCACGGTAACGATGCTCAAGTCCATCCACGAATCGTCTCACCTTCTCCCACGGGGCTTCAACTAAAAGTGGAACATACCTAGATAACTCAGTGAACTTAGCCTCATACTCTGTAACTGTTATAGCTCCCTCGCGTAGGTTATTAAACTGACGTCTCATGTCATCTTATTTGCTCAAGGGAATGAACCTGTCCTTAAAATTTGTTGAAAACTCGGAGAAAGTGATACGTGGTAACCCTTCTTATCTGCCTCTCTGAACTGAAGTCCACCATGCCTCTGCAAACCCTGAGAACAGGAAAGTGTTAAATTCCACACCTCGAGTCTACTTCAACCCCAATATAGTTAGTATCTTTCACAATGATCAATGAACTTCTGAGGTTTAATAGAAGTTGGTGTTGCATCAAACTCTGGTGGCTTAAGATCCATGAAATTCTTAAGATCTTTGGATTGCCCAGTAGTTGCAATTGAATGAACAGTCGGCTGGAGGGTCAACTAGGGTGTCTGTCTAGCTGCAATGTTCAACTGAACTTGTGTTTGTGCTTGCAAATTAGTTTAAGGAACTAGAAGTCTACCATGATTAAGCATCAATGCCTCTAACACATTCAACAATATCATTACTACATCTGTAGGCAAGGCAGCGGTAGGTACAGCAGTTGGCATTGTCGATGGAGCATCTTGAACGTCCTGTTCCTGTACTCGCTCTGGAGCAGCAACTCAGGGTTGACCCCCATTTACAATTTCAGGTTGAGGATTGGCCTGTGCCCTTGTTTGATGGGCCCTAGCTCGACTACCACCGGAGGTAGTACCATGCCTCGCACTACGTCCAATTAGTGCCTTTGATCGACTAACAGATGAAGGCACACATTTCTTCGCCATCTGCGAAATAAATATTTCAAGATTATACTTGAATAAATTCAAATAAAAAATGAAAGAAGGGAAAACATCTTAAATGTTTGGTAGCCTCGAGGTCATAAGTATGGGAACCTACATACCTATGAACAAGACTCTATTAAATACTACTCAATGACCCGAACTTAAAGCCTAAGCTCTGATACCAACTTTGTCACATCCTAAAATACCCCCTAGGCGTGACTAGCACCCACTAACTCCACCGCCAGGCGAACCTATTTTTCCAAACACTTAAACCTTTTCTATAAGTATTGAAATATAATATATGCAACTCCAAATACATCAATAGTCATAAAAATAAAATGATTATCCAACCAAAATCAAGTCTCAATTTATAAGAAAGCACACTACCGTTTAAGTAGTGTATCTCTAGTCCAAATCTCACACTAAGACCATGGAGCATCTATTAGAGTTACATGAGTTTAGCTGACGGGCGTGCAAACCCTAAGAAAATATATATAAAGAGTAGATAAAGCTAAAATGATAGCCTCCATTAATTAATGCGAAGGCTCACCTCAGCAACAGAATCTACGTGAATGGACTCGTCAGCCACTAGTCACACCTCCTGTAATAGAGTCTGCATAGACATACAAGTAAGGAGTGAGCTATATATAAATATAACTCAGTAAGATCCTCGACCAGCCACTTTAATACCCCTGGAACAAGTGTTAGAAAATGCAACCATAACGAGCACAAAAAATAATATGCACAACAATATATTTTCAAAATATAAAACTCAGTAAAGTCCAAACAAATGTTCAACAAGATCACTATATATATAGATATATATCTCAAAACAACTCACACTCAGGACTTGTCAAAGGCAGTGAAAGAAATCAACCTAACACCCCGACTAGCCCTCGGCAGCATATATAATGCCCCAATTATATACTACAGCAGCAAGTACAAGGCCCCTAACATGCTAAGGTAGCGCATGTATCCCCCTAGTAACTATAACACGGCAGCGAAGGAAGGATATCCAATTCCCCAACGCCATGGTACAAGACCATGCCACACCACAAATCAATTATGAAATAATTTTCCTTAAAAAATATTTTTCTCAAAGTAACACATATGTGGTTGGTTGAAGGCCACCGATTCTACCAAGTACACGTTTGTCCCAATAGATGCACCAGGCAGACAAAACATAATTTTTAAAACAGGTTTAAAAAGTAAGCACCAAAGTTTAAAGTCTCACTTACCTCAATTTTACAACTCAAGCACACTTTTTAATATTTTTGAACTATACTCTCGGGTCTCCGGATCACCTCAAACTACACAAAAATAGGTTTAAAATGGTTAAAAACCCTTCGGTAGAAGTTTTCTTAATTTTTAACAAAAGTCAAATTTGTGGTCAAAGGTTTGACCAAAAAAGTCAACTTTGATCAACGGGGCAAAATTACCGAACTATGACCATTAACAGATTTTCCTTGATGAGAGGATTCCAGAACATTAAACAACATTGAATTTTGACAACGTTTTCCCTTTCAAATTGATGATTTAGGTTGACGAACCTTAGGGCTAAACTTTCTCAATTCTTCAAATCTCTCTGTGTTCTATCCTATAAAATTTCTTATAATCGCGTAATAAACTCAAGAAAAAGATTAAGATCATTACCTTGATTCTTTGATTTTTCTCTCCTTTTTTCTTCTCTTTTCTCTTCCTTTCTTCCCTCCTTTTCTGTGTTTTTTCTCCTTTTTGCGTTATAATTTTTTTTCCTAATGTTTTTCTGCTTTTCCAGCAGAAATAGTGTTTTAGTTTTCTGGTTCAATTAGGTTTTGGCTCTTAGTATTATTATTATTATTATTGTTGTTGTTGTTGTTGTTTAAATTATTTTTTTTCTTTTCTTTTATTGCGTAATTACTAAATAGCCCTTTATTATTATTATTATTATTATTATAAATTATTTTAAATTATTAGTTTTTATTTTATTGCATAATTACTAAATAGCCCTTTATTAAATTAGGGTTATTGCAGTGGCCTCCATTAAAGGAGGAACAGAAATAAGGAAGAGATGACCTGGGAAGCTGAGGACGACATGAGATCTAGGTATCCTCACTTATTCCAGGATTGACCCAGAATATGAAGTGAGGTGAGGCTGTTGTCCAGTTGCTATTTACCTACTTATATTATTAGTACTGTTTAGTTGGTTACCTCTTTGTTGTGGAATAGTTGTTTATAGCGTCCTGTGAGATACCTATGTTGGAATTTTCTGCATTTCAGGTTTCCGGATAGTCCATAATACGGAGGAGACTCTGCCAAAATTTTTCTAAGTATTAGTTAAAAGAGTTAACTCCTTTAAGCCTGAAGATTACATTCGAGGACGAATGTTCCTAAGGGGGGAGGATGTTACACCCCGTAAGATGTTAGGGTTAGTGTGCGTGCGCATGGATTTGTGACGAGTAATGAGAGCTTGACGCGTGCGAGAAGAGCCTCGGAAGAAGGGTCGAGCGAGGCCAGGCCGCGAGGGGCCAGCGCGATGCGTCAGCCTTCTTGTGCGCTGGGCAGTGTGGCGCGCCAAGCATGCCAGCACACTGGGAGGTACGGCGCGACAGGCATCTTGGCGCATTGGGCAGCGCAAGGCGCCACACTCGCCACCGCCTATTCCTATATATATGAGCCTCCTTTGATTAATTTAAATCATTTCAATATAAGACCTCGACCAAAAATAGGGAAGGCACGCAACTTTGATCATACTTTTGTCAAATTACGGTATCAAACGCCGTCCAAACAAAAATTAACTTCGTGTAACAAGTTCTAGGCTTACGACAAGTATTTCTACAGAATTATTTCTTGAAAATTCGCTCGGTATATCAGAACTCTGCTGAGTAAAGATTGTCAGAATTACTCCAAATTGAATCCTCAACGGCCATAGGTATTAGGTAAGCATTTCTCCCTTCTTAACTCTCGAGAAATTTTGAGTTTTCGGCCGAGTTATTCAGAGTTGAATTATATATAATATTATTATCGAAAGATATCGTTATTTGCCGAATTTAGTATTGAAATTAGCCTTATTCTCTCAGCATAAGGGCTGCAGTTAGGTGGAACCACCGATCATAGGTTGAAACTCACAAGTTAAACGAAAGTCAGCATTCAAGGTATGTTAAGGCGAATTCCTTCGGCAAGTTTTTACTATCGTATTGTAATATGACCTAAATCCTTGTAAGAAAGCTAGAAGCATGTATATTGTGGGTAGCTGTTACTATTAGTTTGAGATTAGTATTTTCTACTTAGATTGGGACTGACCCCTACCCTGTATAGCCTTTCATTGACCAACCTCAGGGTTACTAGCTGTTTCATCGCCTACGGGCTATATGGATCGCTCCAAGGAGAGCTATATGTTGTCCCAAGGGACTATATTTAGGCCCAAGGTCCATATTACAATCCATCCATGAATGGACTTCCATTTTTATGTTGTATCAGCATCACTGATGCTCATCGAGTTTTGTGTGCCAGGGTGCAGTTACAGGAGTCCACCGGACTCAGACACAACTACAGGAGCCAAGAAGACTCAATTGCAGAACCAGGGGCCAGGTAGGTTGCTATAGTTACCTATTGACTCATTTTGACCTTATTAGGGGTAGATAGATTGAAGTGTGCTCGCCAGGGGTTATGAGGGCTCGGGCGGGTTATTCTGTGCTGGTTGTACCTTCCAAGCTTATGGGGGCCAGGTAAGGTTCTTGTTTGCATTACTTATTATTAGTTATACAGAAGGTTGTAGGGCAATGAAGCCTATATCTCTTATCCTTTCCATTGAATCATTCCAGTTTTATTATCAATACTTTTCAGTCATTTTCATTACTGCCTTACATATTCAGTACATATTGTACTGACGCCCACCTATGGGGTGTTGTATTACTTGCCTGTAGGTGTGGATAGACACAGTTCAGGATCTCCTTATTCATCAGCCAGAGTTAGAGGTCCAATCAGCTCCTTTCCTCCGGAGTTGATAGTTAGAAGGTTTGTTCTTTTGTTGTACAGTTTATGGGTAGGTCAGGGCCCTGTCCCGACCATTATTCTATTCCTAGAGGCTTGCAGGCTACAGATCCACAGTTGTTGGGTTTTGTTGTTGGCCGTGTGGGGCCCATGTATGTTTATTTTGCATAATGGTTGTGTGGGGCGTAGTTTAGCTTTTAGTTAGCAGCTTTGTCGGTTATAACATAGTTATGACTACCTGTTTTCATTCTGCTATAACTAGACAACATGGTGGTCTTGTCAGCCCGCATAGGATCCCCTTATTGCGTGTTGTTGGTTGGTTGTTCTCTATTACAGGTGGTTATGTGGCCTTGTCAGCCCGAGGCTATGTTTACAGCTGAGATATAGCTCGTCGTTTTCTTGAATTGAGTTGCAGGCATGCACCAGAAGTGCATAAGCCCAGTCAGGTCAGTTCAGATCCCAGTGTGGCACCAGGTGCCAGTTATGCCTCCAAGGGTGGGGCGTGACAGAATTATCTGCCCTGAGTCTACATCCTGGACGGGACACAGTGTTTGAAGTCACGAGAAACCCCAAGTCAACCCCTGGTCTATCATACATTGGTATACTGAATAAAACACACATAGTGGAAGATTGAAATAATAACATAAAGCGTTTATGAGGAAATTTAAAACTGAATCGTAAACGTTAAAATAGTTTGAACAACACTGATAGTCTGAAAAACCAAGTCTATATCTGAAAGCCTTCTAACTGATAAGTTGCTGGGAAAAGTCCCCAGCTAACTCTAAGTATAACTGAATGTAACAAACATAACTGAGATAAATGAAATAATGTCCTCGAAAGATGAGGACTCACACTTCTGCTACTGAGAGAGGGAGATCTGAACAAAGTTGGCTAACGGCGCTGGGTCTGAGAACCTGCGGCTATATCGTGAAATGATACAGCAAAAAAGTATGCGTCAATACTTTGAATGTACTGAGTAAGCAGGAGAAAACATAACTGAATATAAAAGACTACACTGAAAATGAAATGCAATGACCAACTGATATATTGAGCTGAATAATTGTAATAAATTGAGATGGTCAAGATGACCCTATCTAATGGTCAAAGACATGCCCTAAGTCTGAAAGTTCTGAGTCTGAGCTACTATACGAAACTGATTTAAACTGATAGAATTGAAACTGAATTGAACTGCTTATTCTGAGACTGGACTAAGCTAACTAGTGGGAGAGTCTATAACCGATATTTAACCACGTGAGTTAAATGTGGAGTCCGATGTATACGCCCCACCGATAAGACCTAATATACCTTTTCAGGGTATAGAGGCATGAATTGGGTGATCACAAAAGTCTGGGGCCAATCAGGCCAATAAATATTATAACCTACGCTGGCAACGTAGTTCTGGGAACCTGGGTGCGCTGGAACCCCAGTCCGCTCGGTGCTAAGTCCTGTTCCCAGTGGAATACCTAAATTGAATACCAAGCTGATAGCTCGAAACTAGGGTCCAAGACTAGTTAGGGATAACTGAAGGTACCCTGAGAGTCTTATCGGACCAGATTCTAAAATTAGGTTCTAGACTGGTCAGAGCTGCTTATCAAGAAACGTCGTAAGTGTAATGACCACCTCATAGACCAATACACCGAGTTATGGATCTGATTCTGATAACTAGGATGTGATACTGACACCTCGAGAATTTCTATGTCAAACTGATCAGCTGACATTATTCTAGTCAACCCGGAGGTTGCTAAAAATCTTATTGAGACTAGGCTGACATTTTTGAGTGTATATAAAATTTCTGATTGAAATTGTTTAACATATATTTTACTGAGTTTCTAACACATACAACTATTATAGAAACCCCTAACTCTAAAAGATTCAAGAAAATTTCGAGAATTCAATACTTATACAGGATTCTAGTTTCTGTTTCCAAGAGTTAGGGATAAAATGTACATTCAACATAACAGAATTCATTCTAATTTTAAATTGGTGGAAAACATCAAAAATTAGCATAGAATAATATTCCTCAAGAATTAAACAAGGTTTGATAACAATATCTTCACAATCGAAAATTCAGGGCTACAACTGATAGTGAACTGAGGAAGAGTTTTAGGGGACACAAGGGAAGAACAATCCCCTTGTTGAATTCCAACATACCTAATGAAGAAACCTAAAGAATTTCTTTGAGAATCGAGGAGGAAAGGTTTGCCCTAGTTCTTTCTCTGAAATGCACTGAGAGAAAATTCTACATTCTGCTTCTTGAAGGTTTGAGTGGGGATTGAGGAAAGGAATTGTTTACCCCCACTAATAAGTCTAAATGTATGACTAAAACAACGTATGTTAAAGTTTAGGAGGGCAGGAAATTACTAAAGGACCCTTGAAAAATCGCAGGGAAAAACTGGTCGTCAGTCCTCACAAGTGACCTAAAGGGACGTGATCAGTGACCACGACTCGTGGTCACACTCGTGAGGTTCATTGCTTGAAATTCACTAATGGTCACCACAATGGACCTAACAAGTCATGGTTAGTCGTGGTCACCCTTCGTGGACCACACTGTCCAAACACCCTGAAGTCCGCACAGGGGACACCATGACTCATGGTGCCTCAAAATGAGTCGTGGTGAGGACCTGTTGGGTACACTGCCTATCTCCTCTAATTCTTGACTCAGGACTGACCAAGAGTCACCTAACGGGTCGTGGTGTAAGACCACAACTTGTGGTGACAACTCATTAGGTGCACTACCTAACATATTCCCGGTTATAATTATCCTCGACCATGGGTCACCTCACAACTCGTGGGGGGTAGACCATGACTCGTGATCACACCCGTGGTCTCCCAGCACACCAACTTCCACTTAAGTACCCCAGGCCTCACACGAGTCACTTAACGACTCGTGGTCTGCCCTCACGGGTCACAGGACGAGTCATTCTGTGACCTGGTGCAGATTTTCCAGATTACTTCTATTTTGAGTCCCGAGTCTGATTTTTGAGTTTCTAGGAAATTACAAGAATACTCCTACAACTTTTATGGACTTGATGAACATGGTGTTCAATAAACACCTATACATGATTTCCATTGTCTTCATAGATGATATTCTAGTCTATTCCAAGAATGAGGAAGAATATGTAGACCATCTGAGGATAAGTTTGCAGACTCTCAGAGATCTCCAGTTAGTCGCTAAGTTCAGTGAGTGTGAATTTTGGGTGAAATCAATGACATTCCTTGGTCATGTGATCTCTAGTGAGGTTATTCAGATGGATCCTCAAAAGATAGCAGTCGTTAAGGACTGGCCAAGACCCACTTATCTGTTAGACATTAGGAATTTCTTGGGCCTAGTTGGTTATTATAGGCAGTTCATAGAAGGATTCTCCTCTATTGCATCCCCTATGACTAGGCTAATTTAGAAGAAAGTGAAGTTCCGGGGGTCCGAGGCATGTGAGAAGAGTTTTCAAGAGTCGAAGACTCGACTTACTACAGCCCTAATTTTCATTTTACAGAAGGTTCAGATGGGTTCGTGATTTACTGTGATGCCTCTAGGATTGGTCTAGGTTGTGTATTGATGTAGCATGGTAAAGTTTTAGCTTATTCTTTCAGATAGCTCAAGTATCATGAGAAGAACTAACCGACTCACGATCTTGATGTTGCAGCAGTAGTATTTGCCTTGAAGATTTGGAAGCACTACCTTCATGGCGTTCATGTAGAAGTTTTTACTAACCAGAAAAGCATATGGTATATGTTCAGCTAGAAGGATTTGAATCTCCATCAAAGGAGATGGTTAGAGATGTTGAAAGACTGCAACATGAGTGTCTTACCACCTGAATAAAGATAATGTAATAGTCGACACCCTCAGCAGAGTATCAATGGACAGTGTTTCTCATGTTGAGGATGATAAGAAGGAATTGGTTAGAGATGTTTGCAAGTTGGCTCTATTAAGAGTTTGTTTGGTTGATTCAACGGAAGATGGAGTTGTAGTCCAAAATGGTTCAGAGTCTTCTCTTGCAGCGGAGGTTAAGGAAAGGCAAGTTGATGACCCGATATTACGTAAGCTGAAGGAAGCAGTCCTAAGGAAAGAGGTGAAAGCTTTCTCCAAAGGGGAGGATAGTATGCTCCGTTATCAGGGAAGGTTTTGTGTTCCAGATATAGATGATTTGAGACAATGGATACTTATGGAAGCTCGCAGCTCCCGGTATTCTATCCATCTTAGTGCCACCAAGATATACCATGATCTACGGAAGTCTATTGGTGGAATGGCATGAAGAAGGACATTGTAGAATTTGTGACTAAGTGTCTGAACTGCCAGCAGGTGAAGATTGAACACCAGAGTCTGGGAGGTATGACTCAAGACATTAGCATCGCTACTTGGAAGTGGGAAGAGATCAACATGGATTTCATTATAGGTCTACGTCGTACACGCAGAAAGTATGATTCGATTTGGGTTGTTGTAGATCGAATGACTAAGTCAATACATTTCCTACCAATCAAGACCACAGACTCAACAGAGGATTATTCTAGGCTATACATCCAAGAGTTGGTCAGGTTGCATGGTTACCTTTGTCCATCATTTCAGATAGGTGTACTCAGTTCACCTCACACTTTTGGAAGTCATTTTAGAAAGGACTTGGTACTCCGGTTAAGCTCAGCACAACCTTTCATCTGCAGATAGATGGCCAAGCTGAGTGGACCGTTCAGACCCTATAGGATATGTTGAGGGTTTGTGTGATCAATTTCAAGGGCAGTTGGGATGATCACCTACCTTTCATTGAGTTTGCATATAACAACATATACCACTCCAACATTTAGATGGCCCCGTTGAGGAACTATATGGTAGGAGTTGTAGGTCTCCTATAGGGTAGTTTGAGGTTGGTGAAGCTACCCTGGTAGGGCCTAATTCAGTTCATGAGGCTATGGAGAAAGTTTAGCTTATCAAGGAAAGGCTAAAAACAGCTCAAAGTTTCCAGAAATCATATGCAGATGTGAGGAGGAGAGAACTTGAGTTTGTTGTGGATGATTGGGTATATCTAAAAAATTACCTGTGAAAGGAGTGATAAGGTTTGATAAGAAAGGAAAGCTCAATCATAGATAAGTTGGCCCTTACTATATTTTGACATGCATTGGTAATGCTGCCAATTAATTGGACTTGCTTGCGGAGTTAGCATCGGTGCATCCAGTCTTTCCTGTGTCTCTGTTTAAGAAGTACATCAGTGATATGACCTCAATTGGTAACAGTCACTCCCACAGTTTCTAATCAGTTTATGATTAGAAATGTGTAAAATTCATGTTTCTACTTGCGATTATATAGTGGGTTTTCATAACCATGATTTTAGCATCATTTTTTGGTAAAGCCTATATGATTCAGAATTTGGTCAGAAATATGGTTTTAGTATGAATATATCATTTTAGCATGAATGGTTCTTAATAAAAAGATCAGTATTTTCATGTTTACAGTACACTCAGTATCCTAAGAAATTTTAATTTATCAATTTACCAGTTTTATTAGATTTTCAGTTTATCAGGTCCTTTAGACACTCAGAACACTTCCAGATAAGTAGTTCTGACTTTGTCTTAGGAACTCAGATTTTGAGCTATCAGTACAGTTAGATACAATTAGGCCTTCAATTAGGAGTAGTACTTAGCACCGAGTGGGTCGGGGTTCAGTGCACCCACGTTCCCAGGACTACGTGCCACCATAGGTCTTTAGCCCGAATAGGCCTCAGTATAGTGATAACAAAGACATGTCTTTACACCCTGGAAAGGTATATTGGGTCCTATTTATGGGGCGTATACATCGAACTCCACATTTAGCTGGCATGCTTATATGTCGGTTAACAGGCACTCCCATAGTACAGTTACAGTCTTCAGTCTAGTCTCAGTTCTCAGATTTTCAAGATATGTATATGACCCTAAAACTAGTTTTACTAGCCTCTCTAGCATTTTCAGATTCCCAGTCTACTTACATTATTCATGATTTCAGATAGGGTCATTGCATGTCGTTTCGATGCTCTTTACAGATTTTGCTAGCATGTTTATATTTTCAGTTGCATATCTCATATACTCAGTACATTTAAAGTACTGATCGCATAACTTCTATACTATATCATCTTATGATATAGGCTTAGGCACTCAGGCCCAGCAGCGTCGTTAGTCTCCTATGGACGCAGTTCAATGGAAGTACAGTGGTGAGTCCTCATCTCTGAGGACCAGAGCCAGTTTCCCATTCAGTTGTATTTTTGTCACTTTTAGTATCAGACGTTAGAGTTAGCTGGAGGCTTGTCCTAGTAGCTCATCATCAGTAGAGGCTTTCAAATAAAATGTTAAGATTTCAGCTTGATTCAGTATTTTCCAGTGTTATCCAGTTATTAGTTTACTTTATTACGTATACTTAAATGTTTTATGTTTTCTCAGCTTCCACTTAGTCATCATCTAAACTTACAATTATATTAGAATGATGTTATGCCACGGGTAAGCTTTGGGCCATTTGTGGCTCTAGGCATCGTGTCGCGTCCAGGGTGTATACTCGGGTCATGACATATTAGTTCTACCTCAAATATCGGAATTGCTACTTTCTGGGGATGGGGGTTGGGATAGAGAGATGCATATAACTGGCCCGAGAAAATAGATGAGAAGAGAAGAAGGAGGGGAGAGATATTACCTAAGTACTGCATTACAACAATGGAAAATTTTGTAGGGGTTCTCTTAAAGGGGGAAAGAGTGATAAGAGGGAAGGGACGAAGGCTTAGTGTCACAACCCAAACATACACCCAGATCGTAGACACGGGAAAAGGAGCCCCGAGACCCCAAGTCGACCCATGGCATGAGAATACATCTAGTCCAATTACATGAGCAGAAGACTTAACATATATGAACGTACTCATAACATAGCCAAAGGGAAATATCAATACAAGACTTATAGATACGGTTGAATACAACTTGCAGTCTGATAAGCCTCTAAATATGAAGGGCGGATTGATGGGACAATTCCCCAACTAATCCAACATCCAGAAACTGAAAGAAGCAACATAAAGGATGAACATACAGGCCTCGAAACATGAGGACTCACCAAAAGCGCGGACAGCGAATCTAAAACTATCTACGGGTGAGGATGAGCCTGAGAATTGGACCTATATCATGAAACAATACAGCATAGAAGGTATGCGGTCAGTAAGTGGAATGTACTGAGTATGCAAGGTAATTAAAACGGAAATTTAAAATATATAAGAATTTCATAAATGATCGTAAGAGTAGGACATCATGCTTGTATCATAAATCATAATAACATATCATATGGCTCAAGGCTTTCAAAGCATTAGTAACATAAACATAATCATAACCATAATAGAAAAGCTTTACTTGACATGACTTGAGCCAACATACATAATCATAACATGCATAAACCATGAGGAATAGTGGGAGATTCTCTTAACCGACATACCCCATATGAGCACACATGAAGCCCAACCTGTAACCCTATTCAGAAGGGTGTCGGTACCTTCCCAAGGGTAGAACCATGAAAGTGTGATATCACCATGAAAAGGGCCATTTGGGCCAGGGACTAACATGAAAGGGTCCCGACATACCTATGGTGGCACGTAGTTCATGAGATCCGGGGCTTAACCTAAGCTATGAACCTACTCGGTGTTCGATACTACTCCCAAAACATATATATTGCTCATAATAATACATACATGAGTTCATGGGCTAGTTAAATCATGATAATCGTAAACATGCTTGAACATATGTGATCTAGCCATGACATGAGGCCCGTGAGTCGGCCAAAAATATAATTCATGATTAGTAAGATTCATGCATACTTGTAGATCATGTACATAGCTTGAATTTCATAAAATCATAATGGGTAATATAATAAATTCATAATTTAAAACATAATTCATGCTGAGCTCATAAAGAACGTCGATGGAATAATAGATCATAAATCGATTCATCATGGGGCATGCATAATTAAGCTTAATTGCTTAGAAATCAAAATCAAAAATATTATAATCAATTTAAATCTCAAGATATGATCAAAATTCATAGATTATGATAATATTTCAAAATCACGAAACTCATAATTAAATTATTTGATTTTTATAAATAGATTAAAAAACCCCATGAGTTTTTGATAAATTGTAAGTAAAATCATAGAGTAGGGACATGGGTGTGGAAGAATTCACCTATTGATGACCTTACATACCTGGGATTATCAAATTCTAAATCTCACTTGATGACCCAAGAAGAAATTGCAATGGATTTGATGAATTCTAAGCTTGATTCACTCCCTAACTTCCTCTACCTTGCATGCATGAAAGAATGGAGTGAAATTTGAACTTAACCCCTTTAAATTTCCCTATTTTTAACCCAAAACGTCATATTTTGGGCCTTAGGATCTTAGAAATTTACGTAAAAGCCCTTACTAACTCGCAGGAAAAATAACTGTCACAGGTCCCAACGAGTGACCTGACGACTAGTTGCCAGTCCTCACGATCCGTCACCTTGCCCGTTAAGTACACTATCTGAACTGGTCAGTGGAACCTTTAGCGGACAACATAACGATTCGTTATCGGTGGCCATGAATCGTGGCCACCACTCGTCAAGTTCACTGCCTCTTTAAAACCATTTTATTAAAATTCCTCCCAACGACTCACACCACAACTCGTTGCCTGACATGATGAGTCGTGGTCTCCTTTCGTTAAGTACATTGGTCGATCCTTCCATTCTATTTTTCAACTTCACCCACGACTGACTTGACGACTCGTGGTGGCTGACCATGAGTCATTCCCTCACTCGTGGGGACCTTCAAACATCCTTTCACACAAGTCTCCCCACGAGTCAACTAACAACTCGTGGGGTCTCCTTACGAGTGGTTCAACGACTCGTCCTGTGCCTGCAACCCAAATTTTCAGTTTTTTCCCGTTTCAACTCCTGGGTCCGATCTTTGAGTTCTCGGGGTATAACAATATCTCCCCCTTGGAAACATTCATCCTTGAATGTTAGAAACATGCAAAAAATTCAGAAACAAGTTATCACCATATATAAATACTGATCATTTAAGCTGAAAACTAATGTATTGACTACCTCCTAAAAGATCTACATAGCTGAACTGAATTCAGACATCATATCCATATACTATATCTAACAAACTTGTGCGCATGAACTGAACATAAAAACTGATTAGAGGTTTGGGGAAAAAACTGATACCTCAAACTGAAACTGAGTCGGTAGAAAACAGGTGTGGGTATCAAGCCATCATATCCGCTTCGGCTTCACAGGTAGCTCCTTCAACATGCTAATTTCTCCATAATACTTTAACTGAAGCTACTTCATTGTTCATTAGCTTACGAATTTGACGATCTAATATTTCCATAGGTACTTCTTCATAACTAAGGTTGTCTTTTGATCACGGGAAAAAATATATGCCCGAGATACTCTTTATTACTTAAATTAGTCTTGTTTATCTAAGTTATTGTATACATTTTCATGTAATTTTATATAATGTGGAGATATGTGCTAACCAACATGATTAGCCTTTGTTTTGTAGGTTTTGATGATGTTTGAGTAACTAATCCATGAGTTGGTGAAGTAGAAGCTTGGAAACGGAATTAACACGCGAACGTCGGCAAGGAAGAGGCACAAAACAGCCCACCGGCGCGTCGACAAGGTGCCACGGCAGGCAGGCCGCTCAAAACAGCCCATCTGCGCGTTGGCAACATGCCACGGCAGGTGGCCTCCACGACCAAGGGGCTGCAACGCTCTGCCCAGGCAGCGTGACACGCTGCCAACGCGGCAGGGTGCTGCCTGGGCCAATTTCGGGTGATTTTCCAGAGAGCCTCCGCGTCCGTAGCGTGTCACGGAGGCCGTGCTCCGCGATGCACTCCGTGACACGTTGCTTGTTATTTCGGGAAAGATTCCTACTAATATAAATAGCACTCTTAGGTTTATTTTTTATAATTCAGACTTGGTGGAGCTAGGACGTGGGTTAGCAGCAGTTGAGGGACGAAAAAGCTAAGAGATTTCTTCTCTTCCTTTCTTCTTTCTATCAATTGTACGTATGATTTACACTCGTTTTAGGATGATCAATCCACAAATGAGTGGCTAATTCTCTTCCTTGCTGAGGTTTTGAACATGTGTAATGAATTTTGATTATAATTGATATGGTTTTCTTCTTCTTCTTTCATGTTGTTCTATTAATTCTTGTTCTTACTGCATTAGTGCTTGGCCAACATTAATGTACATCTAAAAAGTCCAATTTCACTCGAAAGAGCAAGAAATTGGAAAGTTGTGAATTAATAGGGTATTGTTCTTAACTTGCTTTGGGAAAATTGGGTTTTGATGTGCTTTCCTGATAGAAATATACTTGAAAGTCGTATTAGTCAATTTAGGAACCGGAATTGTAGTGCTAGGTCATAAATTGCATTTGATCACAGAAATGTAGACGGATGGTTTATGATTCTATAGTGAAATTAAATACGAGAGTTTTAATTTCTAGGCGAATGTTCTTGGCTAGCAACATGAAGAAGAGATTAACCAAATTATCATGATTATCAAGTTCATTACTTGTTCTTAACCTTGGCATGCTCATATCCATAGTTTAAATTCACTGTAAATAATTGTTAATAGTTTTAGTATATATTTTATAAACAAAAACTCAATTAACTGTTGGTTACGTTGTTGTTAGCATAGTTAGAAGTAAAATAAGAATATAGTATACTTAGGCAATTTTTACATACCCTGAGCCTCCTTGGGTTGATACTTGGCTTACTTAGCCACTTTATTACTTGTTTGACCACGTGCACTTGCGTGTCGGTATATAATACCAATCGGAATAGCACCGAGCTAGTTTTTGGCGCCGTTGCCGGGGAGGCTAGGCGATTTGTGAAATTGTGTTAAGTGTAAATTTGCTGTATTTTTGTTTTATTTTCTTAAGTGTTGACAACTTGGTCTTAGAATTTGTTTTAATTCTTTGTTCATTTTAATTTTTCTCTCTTTTGGATACCCTCATTGACATGACATCTTGGTTTATAAATGGTGGATACGCATATTTCGGCGAATCTTGCATGAATAGCGGAGGACCCCACTTGTGGCAAAACTGTAACACGTGCAATATATGTGGGTGTCAATATGGCCATTGGGGTGATTGTCCAAAGGCATATTCCCCTCCCCCAAGCCCCTACTATGATCCTTTTGTTGTTTTTGCTGAATATAGGCATGTTGAAAATGAGGACTTGGGACGCCAAGTTCAAATAGAGGACATGATGAAACAACTCCTGGAGCAATCAAAAGCAATGAAAGAGTCGGTGGCAGAATTGATAATTCAGCAAAAGGAGAATGCTTAGGCTATAAGCAGGATGAGCGTCAAACTCACAGAGATGTGTGCTGAGGCTGAAGCTTGTGATAATTTGTAGGTGACAGTTTTAGCCGATATTCAAGAGGAACTACAAGAGGAATACAAGGGTGAATTTTTGGATGAAGCTCAACAATTAGAATCTCTTGAGTGTCTCCGTGATCGGCTCATACCTATAGAAATTTCATTCATGGAAGAAGAAAAAGAATATCTCCCATTTGACCTTAATGGAGAAATAGATGTCGATGTTGAAAAGGTGTACACAAGTAAGGAAGTCAAGCACAAAGCAATTTCAGAGTTGAGGTGTATTGGACCACACTTTACGCATTTTTCGACATTAAGTTTGGTTGACAACATAGAAATAGAGTCTTCCAAGTTTATAGAGAAATGTCTAGAGGAGGACCAAGCCCCATATATTCTGAAATTTGCTAACTCAGAGAGACAAAATGACTTCGCTTACATAGGGGCCAATAGGTTCAAAAGAAAACATCTACTGCTTGGTCCTTACAATTTTTCACCACCACCCCTAGAGAATAAGAGGAAATTAGAAAAGAAATTAGGGGTGAGATTCATATCCTCAAGGTGGAGGAAAAAGTGGTGAAGCTTGGTACGTCGTGCCGCGACGTAAAATTAGGCGCTGCTTGGGAGGCAACCCAAGAGTACCACAGGTACCATTTTAATTTCTTGCAATTGAGTTGATTTTTGTTTATTTTCATCTTGTGTTGTTTTGGTGGAAAGTTAAGCGCAGATGGAGGGGAAGTCTGAGTACCCGTGGAGGAGGAAGCTAACAAGCATGGAAGAGAAAAAGTGTGGGGTTGAACACCCACTTGTGCAAAGTCGAAGAAACGCATGCTGTTAGCTAAGCCTAAAGGCCCAGGGAGTATTTCTCACCCTTTGTAAATTTTAATTTGATGCTACGAGGACATAGCATGATTTAAGTGTGGGGTGAGGGAAATTTCAAAAAATTTTGTTGTACTTAACGATTTTTGGTGAATGTAATGCTTGTGAAAAAGTTGAAAATTTTGAAAAATTTTTGTGAATTAAGCATGACTTCATCACCCGTTGGTTTTTCTTTTCGGTTCTTTTCCGACGGGGGGTCTTTGAACCGAAGAATAAAAATTTTCTTTTTCTTTCTTTCTGTTGTCTGTATATAGTGTTTTTAGTCATAGTTAGGGACTGTTTCCGACGATGGATGGATGACGACCGTCTTGAGGAAAAATTAGTCGATAGGGTTTGGGTTTTTGAAACCATAACTAATTGGTGCTTGATGTTCTTTTTATGTGTTATACATGGTTGTAAGATGCAAGTATGTTCAGTGGGAAGCATGCAAGTGTATAACTTTGTTCGAGACACTTAGGCTCTTGAATTTGACTCAATATGATGGAATCTTAATTCTGAATTCTTGTGATTAGCTGAGTAAGAGTCTACTGATTGTGTCTTGATTTGAGCATGTGCCATGAGTGTAAGGTTTTTGAATATTCTATGCTATTGTGGAATGTCTAGAACTTGCCTGGTGTGTATATAAAACGAAATGAAGGATGTGAATTGTAGGAGATGATTTAGGCATTTCTTTGAATGAACCAATTTTTATCCCTCATTATACCCACCTTGAAAAATTAATCCTAGTTAACCCCATTGAGCCTTGAGCCTATTCTTTGACAGCCGCAACATAAGTTTAATCCTTTTTCTTTCATTAGCCTTGAATTTGATCCAAAACTCCTAAGCGCTTAAAGGAAAAATCCGAAAGAGTAAAGGAGTGATAAGAATGAAAAGAAGGGGAAAGTAGCAATTGTAAGAGTTGAGAAAGGTCGAGGGTGCACTTTTTTTTTTTTTGAATATGAGTGAGTATTAGTAGGGAGTAAGAAAACAAATAAATGAAAAGTTGCTTATAGAACTCCTTACTAATAAGCTAAAAGTGCCTAAAGAAATGGGGGAACAAAAGAGGAAAAAGAAAGATGAAAAGTGAAAAAGGTGAAGTGAGGGAAGGGAAGTTCGTAATGAAGGCGTGATGTATTAAAAGCGCTTAGGAAAGATAGTCACTATTACTGATCATAATAGTACCTACCCGCACCTGAGTTACATTACAACCTAAAAAGTCCTACTTGATTCTACATTCATACATCCTTAAATTAGTGGAATAAAACACTAAGGGCAAGCTTATGGGTCATTACATAATGCATGTGAATTCTTTGTGAGAGTGAGCGTAATTCTATTCATGTACCCACACATGTTGTGATCTAAAAAATTGTTTTTGCATGTGATTGGGTAACTCTCTTTTCGTGAGGGGCACATGTTTAATGAAGGATAAAATTCATGTGGAATTTCTTAATCAGTTAATTTACATGAGTTTGCTAAAATTGAGAGTCGACTCTTGAGGTTAAGAAGTCTAACACAGTTGTACTTCATTTCAATGATCAAATCAGGCATGCTCTATTTTTAGCTTGTATCTTACGTAATCATTATAGCCGTAACTTGAATTATCTTGCTAAATTAGTTATGTGGGAGTCTCCATATGCATGATATGTAAAAGGTTGTTCGAGGTTGAACAAGGCTTTAAGTGTGGGGTTGTGATCACGGGCAAAAATATATGCCTGAGATACTCTTTATTACTTAAATTAGTCTTGTTTATCTAAGTTATTGTATACATTTTCATGTAATTTTATATAATGTGGAGATATGTGCTAACCAACATGATTAGCCTTTATTTTGTAGGTTTTGATGATGTTTGAGTAACTAATCCATGAGTTGGTGAAGTAGAAGCTTGGAAACGGAATTAACACGCAAACGTCAGCAAGGAAGAGGCACAAAACAGCCCACCGGCGCGTCGACAAGGTGCCACGGCAGGCAGGCCGCTCAAAACAGCCCACCTGCGCGTTGGCAACGTGCCACGGCAGGTGGCCTCCGCGACCAAGGGGCTGCAACGCGCTGCCCAGGCAGCGTGACACGCTGCCAACGCGGCAGGGTGCTGCCTGGGCCAATTTCGGGTGATTTTCCAGAGAGCCTCCGCGTCCGTAGCGTGTCACGGAGGCCGTGCTCCGCGATGCACTCCGTGACACGTTGCTTATTATTCCAGGAAAGATTCCTACTAATATAAATAGCACTCTTAGGTTTATTTTTTATAATTCAGACTTGGTGGAGCTAGGACGTGGGTTAGCAGCAGTTGAGGGACGAAAAAGCTAAGAGATTTCTTCTCTTCCTTTCTTCTTTCTATCAATTGTACGTATGATTTACACTCGTTTTAGGATGATCAATCCACAAATGAGTGGCTAATTCTCTTCCTTGCTGAGGTTTTGAACATGTGTAATGAATTTTGATTATAATTGCTATGGTTTTCTTCTTCTTCTTTCATGTTGTTCTATTAATTCTTGTTCTTACTGCATTAGTGCTTGGCCAACATTAATGTACATCTAAAAAGTCCAGTTTCACTCGAAAGAGCAAGAAATTGGAAAGTTGTGAATTAATAGGGTATTGTTCTTAACTTGATTTGGGAAAATTGGGTTTTGATGTGCTTTCCTGATAGAAATATACTTGAAAGCCGTATTAGTCAATTTAGGAACCGGAATTGTAGTGCTAGGTCATAAATTGCATTTGATCACAGAAATGTAGACGGATGGTTTATGATTCTATAGTGAAATTAAATACGAGAGTTTTAATTTCTAGGCGAATGTTCTTGGCTAGCAACATGAAGAAGAGATTAACCAAATTATCATGATTATCAAGTTCATTACTTGTTCTTAACCTTGGCATGCTCATATCCATAGTTTAAATTCACCGTAAATAATTGTTAATACTTTTAGTATATATTTTATAAACAAAAACTCAATTAACTGTTGGTTACGTTGTTGTTAGCATAGTTAGAAGTAAAATAAGAATATAGTATACTTAGGCAATTTTTACATACCCTGAGCCTCCTTGGATCGATACTTGGCTTACTTAGCCACTTTATTACTTGTTTGACCACGTGCACTTGCGTGTCGGTATATAATACCAATCAGAATAGCACCGAGCATCTTTTACACCAACGCTGCCCACCGAGACTATTAAAGTTGGATCACTCAAGCACTTTTCAAGATCGACACATGAAACACGGGATGCACAGAAGATAACGCTGATGGCAAGTCCAACTCATACGCTACCTTATAAATTCTTCTCATAACCCGATAGGGGCCAACATAACGAGACTGACTCGTCCTGTGCCTGCAACCCAAATATTCAGTTTTTCACCATTTCAACTCATGGGTTCGATCTTTGAGTTCTCGGGGTATAACATTTAGATTTTTACTTTAGTAGTTTTATTTTAATATTCTTACCTGGGTTGAGCTGGCTGACATTTTCACGACGCAAGGTAGTGGACAATGCCAAAGAGAAAATAAATAAAAATTCTCGCATTGGGACTCGTAATGGCCTCGCTTTATTGTGTTGCCTTTATTTTTATGTTCCTTTGGCTCGTCCAAATCCTCGTGACGCAAGACTGGAGACGAGACAAGAAAATATAGTTTTTATTGGCTCGTCTATTTTCTCACGAAGAAAGGACTGAAGACGTTAGGTAAACACAGTCTTTTCTTTGTTCGTTTTAGCTCGACAAACTCCTTGCGAAGCGAGACCAAGAAAATGAGCCAAGGATAAGGCTATTTTTCTGAGTTTGTTCAACTTTTGCCCATTTCCATGTTTCTTGAGATCCCAAGCTCCTCTTTCATAGTAAATCTCCCTTTTTCATCCTTTAAATGGCTTCGCTTCACATTCTCCTACAAAACAAAAACAACACTACGAAAAAATTATATAATGAAAATAAAAAAATAGTAAAGTTGGGTTGCCTCCCAACAAGCGCCTAATTTAACGTCGCAACATGATATGAACCACTTTTTTCCCCCACCTAGAGCTTATGAATTGAATCCTTAGTTTTAATTCCGCTCTATAATTATGTTCTTGGGGAGGTACAAGCTGTTGTGACCCAAAAATCAAAATAATTTCTTATGCACCTTTTTACTTGCAACCGAGGAGTATCACCTTGCTTAGACGGCCTTGAAAATTTCAGAATGAATGGCTCATCTACCTTTTCCTTTGGTTATTGCATCGATTGGTCGATCAATTTTCATATATCTTTCCGAATACAAAGTCGAAAAATGCTTGGAGTGAGGACCAATGCGCTCAAACTGAAAATTCAACTTGTTATCAACCTACTCTTCTTGATATAAACACGAGTCAACATAAAATGCATCTTCTATGTTCTTGGTCGACTCTACTACCACTTCCCCCACATCATCATCATTGAATTCTAGTTGTTTAGATTTTCGGTATACTAAGTTGAACTCCTCCATTTGAACGTTAATTTCTTCCTCTAACTCACATTTTTATTGACCACTATCCATAGTATTTTCCTGTTGTGCACTAAAAGCTTGAACCAGTTGGCTCAGTTGAATTTTCAGGTTGTGGATAGTTTCCTCTTACCTTTCTAACTATAATTGTTTCTCATCATATTTCTCCACAAGACACTTGAACATATCCTTGATCTCCTTCATATCACCATCACTTGGTTCATTGTTCCTATTAACTTCACAAAAGAAAAAAGTAGAACCATCATAATAAGGGTAGAGGGAGTATAAGAAGCATGTGTTAAGATTTGTCCTAAATTTCCTATCTTATTTGGATTCTACATCATAATTATGTTTTATTTCAAAAAGAATTTCATGGTAGAAATCATTTTCTTTATGGAGAAGGATTCTACAACAGTTATTCTTTTCTTGGAAGATAAGTTTGGGACTTCTATAAATAGAAGATCTCTTCTTCTCATACATAACACAATAGCATCGACAATGTAGTCGCTTAAAGAGTCTTGTTTAGGGGAGATTATTCCCTCAATAGTTTTATATTTTCTATATTAGTTTTTAGATATGTAGGTCACTTGATGACCAAATTATATAAAGTATTATATTTTTAGTATAGTTTTAATTGTCATCTGATTTATCACCGTCAAGGTTTTGCAATTATTAGCGTCCGCATGACTCCTTGATCATTTCAATCCCAACAAGTGGTATTAGAACTAATAGTTTTTTTCAATGGTTTAGTCAATGATTCCATGAGGTTGAACACAAGTTCAATACGGGTTCAAATGAAGTTGCAAACGGTTTCATGATAATGAAGATTTTGTCCAAAGTGTTATATTTCAGTCATATTTTCAACATTCCTATTACTGCATTTTTAAAACTAAAAAATAAAATACTTTTTAAACCATTTTTAACCCATAATATCTTTAACTTTTATTTTTAACCATGGCAAGCAGCAGTGATGAAGATTGTGTGAAGAACAAAGAACCATATTATTTTACCAGAAAATTCAGGCCAAGGGGAGATTTGTTAGGATTTGTGTTGAATTTTCTATCCTACTTCGATTCTACATCATAATTGTGTTTTATTTCAAAAAAAAATCATGGTGGAATTTGTTTCTTTATGGAGAAGGACTCTACAACAGTTATCTTTTCTTGTAAGATAAGTTTGGGACTTCTATAAATAGAAGATCTCTTCTTCTCATACATAACACAATAACATTCACAATGTAGTTGATTAAAGAGCCTTATTTTGGGAAGATTATTCTCTCAATAGTTTTGTACTTTTTTATATTAGTTTTTCGATATGTAGGCGACTTGATGACCAAATTATATAAAATATTATGTTTTTTAGTATACTTTTGTTTGTCAACTAATTTATCGCCATCATGGTTTTACAATTATTAGATTTCGCGTGACGCCCTGATTATTTCGATCCCAACAACATGAGCACAACCATAAAAATAATCATCTTGACCACTAGTAATATCACACGCATTCCACACATAGGATTGATTTGGTGCACATAACCCACTCCTAAAAATATTTTGATTATGTTTCCACATTTGATTTCCTCCACAATATGCATAAGGATGATCAAAAGTAGAATTACCAACACCTAAACTCCCATAACTCTAAGATGTCCTGTTTCTCAAATCAGCAATTAAAATTAAAAAAAATAAAAAGACAAAATATATTCAAACTTAAAATCTAGAAATATTTACATCTACAACTAAATAGTTAGTTTCCCGACTATAGCATCAAAATTTGATCACGCCCAAAACTAATTCTAAAAAAGATAAATGGTCGCTGCAAATATAATCCTGTCTAAAAGTGCAGAGTCGAATCCTACAGAGAACTAACATTAGTTATAATTGTTCAATATCACTAAAGAAATAAGTTCAAATAATTATTTAGTTTTCAAAGATTAAGATTTGTATTTCTAACTAATTAAATAGTAAATAATAGAGGAATAAAATTATCACCTAAAGAGGATGAAGTTGGAAACAAGATTAAGGAGGCCTAGAGTTATGATTTCCTCAATTATCAGAATCTTTCTCGCTACGTTATCTATAACCTCATTGATTTATTCTCTATGGATCGTGAGCACTCTACTTATCGTAATTCTTTCTCAAACAATCATGATAATTTACTAGACGTATTCTCCCGAACTACTCTAGCTACCAATTTCTCACTGCTCACTATGATTATGTCAAAGCTTCGTTATCTCTAAACCTACTTTTGAACCCGCATTATTGATCTTTCATATATCTGAGGAGTGACTTTGTTCAATAATAACCTAAATATGCATTCTTTCTCAAGGAATACATAATAAATAGGCACAGTCAACCGATTGCATTCAATCAACTAAAATAAATACATAGTTGAGAAAGTAAAGAAATGAAAAGGGCTAAATTATATTAGATCGTAACAAGAATTCATCTAACAAAAGGTTTCATCAAAAACCTAGATAAGGAATCTAGCTACTCATAATATTGTTTAAGAACATAGCATAGAATTTCATAACGAACAAGTAGAAGAAGGGAGGAAAGTAAAACTCTAAGCCGAATTTCCATATCTTCCACTCTTTGTGTGTTCTTGCCTCCATAATAATGTGTTCCTCGTGAGTTTTATCCTCAAAGAGTCATGTGTTTATCAATAATTTTTCTAGGGTATTGATATGATAAAAAATGAGTAGGGAATCACAAACGTTAAATAAAACACGCTAGACAATTTTTGCTTGGCTCGTCTACGGCTTCTTGATCTTGGGCAGATTTATATGCCCAAGTGATACTCAAAAGTATCATTTTCGCCTTGTTTATCTAGAAATGTGTATACATTTTCATGTAATTGGTAATAAAATATGAATTGATACTAACCAACATGATTAGCATTGTTTTGTAGGTAAAATATTATTTCGGGAAGCTAAAATGCATGTTGGATGATATCGGAGTTGGACTTGGATGCGAGCAAGGGAAAAAGCATTGGACTGCACAAATTAAAGGGGCTCTGCGATGGAGCCGTGTCATGCTACCATCGCGGAGGCATTCTGCCTGTAGGGTGAAAAATTCATCAATTGTAGTGGAGGCTCGCGACAGCTCCGTGGTACGGTGGCTAGCCTCCGCGTTGCACGCCGTGCCACATTGGTGCTTTATTCCCGGACCCCTAATTTCCAGTGAGGGTCCGCGTTCACGCCATGTCATGGAGGCAGTGCTCTGCGATGCATTCCGTGACACGTTGCTTGTTATTCCGGAAAAAATTCCCACTAGTATAAATAGAACACTTAGGTTCATTTTTCATAATTCAGACTTGGTGGAGCAAGGACGTTGGTTACAGGCGGTTGAGGGACGAAAAGTTCAGGGTTTTTTCTCTCTTTCTTTCTTCTCTAATTCAATTGTGTGTATGATTAACACTCGTTTTATGATGATTAATCCACAAATGAGTGGTTAATTCCCTTCCTTGTTGAGGTTATGAACACTTGTGATGAATTTTGATTATTAATTATATGACTTTTCATCTTTTTCTTCCATGTTGTTCTATTAATTCTTGTTCTTACTGCATTGGTGTGTGGCCTACATTAATGTATATCTAAAAAGTCCGATTTCACTCGAGAGAGCACGAAATTGGAAAGTTGTGAATTAATAGGATATTGTTCTTTACTTGATTTGGGAAAATTGAGTTTTGATGTGCTTTCCTGATAGAAATATACTTGAAAGCCGTATTAGTCAATTTAGGAACCGAAATTGTATTGCTAGGTCATGAATTGCATTTGATCACAGAAATGTAGACGGATGGTTTATGATTCTTAAGTGAGATTAAATACGAGAGTTTTAATCTCTTGGGTAATGTTCTTGGCTAGCAACTGGAAGAAAAGATTAACCAATGTATGATTATAATCAGTTTCATTACATGTTCTATAACCTCGGCATGCTCATATCCATAGTTTAAATTCAAAGTAGATAATTGTTAGTAGTTGTAGTATAAAATTTATAAAACAAATTATTCACTTTTTGGTTACGTGTTGTCAGCATATTTAGAAGTTAAATATAGTATAGTATACTTAAGCAAACTTCACTTAATCCGAGTCTCTGAGGGATCGATACTTGGCTTACTAAAGCCACTTACTACTTGTTCGACCATGTGAACTTGCGTGTCGGTTTAGATACCCATATAACACAGACCGAACAAGTTTTTGGCGCCGTTGCCGGGGACTTGGCAATTGGTGAAATTGTTTTAAGTGTTAATTTACTGTATTTGTATTTTCTTTTCTTTAAGTGTTGACAACTTGGACTTAGCCTGTATTTTGCAGACTTAATTGCTGTGAACACTGGCAAGAGACAAAGAGCTGGTGGAATCTTATATAGAGCCTGAACGTATATTTCATAGTAAACGGAGAGAAGCTCTACAAAGGAAGCTGCAGTTGCTCAGACAGACCATTATGGAGCAACAAAATCCACCGGTAGTAAAGGCAGTGTTAGTGCCCAAAGAAGCAGCAGCAAGGCCGGTTCGCGAGGTGGCAATCCCACATGCCAACAATGTTACATCCAGTATCCGCAAACCAGAGCCTGGAGGGAGATTTGAACTCAAGCAAAATATGGTGCAACTGTTGCACACAAGCGGGCAATTTACCGGTCTCCCTCATGAAGACCCACAACAGCATCTCCAAAACTTTTTGGAGATAAGTGACACTTATATACCCGCTGGAGTGTCACCTGATTATGTTCGGCTTACATTATTTCCGTTCTCATTACTCGGTGAAGCTAAGAGGTGGTTGAAAGCTGAGCCACCAAATTCTGTTTCAACGTGGGATGATCTTGCATGAAAGTTCTTGATAAGGTTTTTTCCCTCTGGCAAAACAGCAAGACTTAGAAGTCAAATTCTAAGTTTCAAACAGAGGGAGGGAGAAAATTTATATCAAGCCTGGGAGAGATTTAAATCCATGTTGCGGGACTGTCCTCATCATCATCAGTCCAATGAAGTGTTGGTGCACACATTTATTGAGGGTTTGGAACCCCATACCAAAATTTTGCTAGATTCAGCAGCTGGAGGGCAAGCGCTGGAAAAGACTTATGAGGAGCTGTATACCTTGCTAAACCGGATTTCACAAGGCAATCCATAATGGAATGCTGATTCATCACGAGGTGGGGCAAGGAAAGCAGCAGGAGTGTTTGAAGTGGATGGATTTACAGTTATCGCTACACAGATAGCTGCCTTGCAAAATCAATTGAACAACCACTTCAGCAACATGACTTTGAACCAGCCGTCAGCTCCGGTTAATGCGGTCCAGCAATTGTGGTGTGAAGTGTGTGGAAGCAGTGAGCACTCAGCTGAGTGCTGTGGAGCAAATCCTGATTCGGTAAACTTTGTGGGTAATGCACAAAGAAATCACCAGCAGTATGGTAGTGGCTACAATTCAAATTGGAGGAATCATCCAAATTTTTCATGGGGTAGCAACAGCCATCAAGGCCAAAGTTCGGGTCAGGGTATGCAAAGGAATCAAGGAGGGCAACAGAACTACCAATCTCAATTCAGAAATAACAATGCACCTCCTCCACCACCATCACCCAGCATTGAGGAGATGTTCAAGACCATGATCGCTAACCAAGCGCAATTGCAGGCTGACTATGTTAAATTGGCAGCCGAAGTGAAAAATAACCAGTTAGCGACCAAGGCTCTTGAGTATCAATTTGGCCAATTTGCTAGTGCCCAAAATACAAGGCCCAGAGGAGGACTGCCAAGCGACACGGATCCAAATCCGAAGCAGGTAAATGCAGTGACCACAAGGAGTGGTTTGCAGCTGAAGGAGGTAGAACTAGAAAGACCACCTCAAAATTCGGGAGCAGCAGAAGTTGAGGGAGAGCTAAGTTCGGAAAGGGGGAAGACCAAAGAAGCTGAATCAGAAAGACCTCCACCCCCGTTCCCTCAACGACTCAAGAAACACAAGGAGGAGGCGTGTTTCAAGAAATTCATGGAGGTGCTTAAACAGGTACATGTTAACTTACCTCTTGTTGATGTCTTGCAGGGAGTGCCGAAATATGCCAAATACATAAAGGACATCGTGGCCAACAAAAGTCGTTTGACTGAGTATGCCACAGTGGCTTTAACTAAGGAGTGCACTTCCCGGATCCAAAATAGACTGCCCACGAAGCTAAAAGACCCTGGAAGTTTTACTATCCAGCTTACTATTGGGCAGAGCATCCGAGCTCGTGGATTGTGTGACTTGGGGGCAAGTATAAATCTGATGCCATCTTCGGTATTCAGAAAGTTGGGTCTAGGGAGTCCTAGACCTACAACCGTAATTTTGCAGTTGGCGGATCGATCCTTAGCTAGGCCAGATGGCATTGTTGAGGATGTTCTAGTGCAAGTGGGCTCCCTAATTTTCCCGGTAGATTTTATTGTTCTGGATTTTGAACCAGACGCGGAAGTCCCATTTATTTTGGGACAACCCTTCTTGGCAACCGGGAAAGCATTAATCGACGTAGCTGCGGGGCAACTTACAATGCGAGCACACGACAAGGTAGAGGTGTTCGATGTGTATAAAGAACCCAAGCTCCCAATGGTGCATGCAGAACTCTCGGTGATCAATGTAATTGATCATGGTAATGCTAAGCAGATGAATGATTCCCGAGAGTTGATGGGAAGACCGCCGGATAGGTGTAAGCACTACTGGGGGGAGGACAATGATCGTGAGAAATCGTCCATCACCCTAGTGGAAAATTAAGCGTAAATGACGTCGAGCCGCGACGGTAAACCAGGCGCTGCACTGGAGGCAACCCGTGAAAAAAAAAATTCTTTCATTTTGTAAAGTGTAAATAAATTTTTCTTTTTTTTCTTTTCTTGATTTATTACAAAATTTTTCGTTTTAGTCAGTATTTTTTATTTTAGTTAGGTGAAACCTATTATTCTAACCAATTTTGTTTAGTGAGATGATTTTCAGGTCAAACGGAGAAAAATGTGCACGGAATCGTGAAGGAAAAGGCGAGGTATGACAAATTAATAAAATATAGAAGACAGTGAGCTGGGGTGATAGCTCCGTGTCACGGAGGAGGACCTCCGCGTTACCCTCCGTGACACGTTGAGGTGTAATTAGGAAATTTTAAAATTTCCAGAAGGCTATCGCGATGGCTCCGTGTCACGGAGGCAGTGCACCGCAATGCACTCCGTGACACGTTGCCATATAAATTGTGACGGGTCACACTGGGTTGCCGGGTGACCCACGTGTTTTCTACCTTTTAAACCCCGATTTCTCCCTTTTTTTCACTCTCATTTTCGAATTCCTCCGCGACCAAACGTCCCAAAACCCCTCTCCCACCAACGTGCCATGGCTTGAGGCAACGAATTACCAAGTTTTCTTCGCTTATTCAACGACAAGGTATGTTTTCCGATTCTCTCTCAAGTTTTTGTCGATTTTATTCGAAATTAAGCATGGGAGGTGAACTAAATCACCCTAAGTTAAAATTAAGCATGAATTCGAGTTATTTATTGATTGATAAAAGTTCGGAATGTTGTAATGATTGTTTGAACTTGTCGATTGCATGAATTATTCGAAGCTGATTGCGAAATTCAATTCTAGGCCTTGGTTGTTCAATTTGAAATTGGTAATGTGTTGAATTTGTGAATTCTATGCCGGGGTGTACTTGTGAAATGGGGTGAATCGTTGTACAAATTGTTCGAATTCTCGGGTTTTGGGGAAAATGTTGAAATTTGTTCAAATTGGGTTGGTTGTATAGGTTCATGTGTATAAAATTTTGTTGTTGTTTTGTTTCTTCATTTTTTCTTGGCTAAGTGCGATGGTTAAAATGTTTGCGATGGTAGTGATTGGGATTAGCTGTACGAAGTCTGAGTAGTATGCAGAAGTTATACCGTCGAATTTTCGTTTGAACGCACTTAAGCATGAGTGTATGGCTGGTATTTTGGTGTAAATAAAGTTATTCTTGTCGTAGTATCGCAACTGTAGCTAAGGACTAAGTGTGGGGTAAACTTAGCGTAACCCGACCTTAGCCGAAGTTAATATTCATTTAGCTTAACATTGAGCTTGTTTACTTGTGTTGACAGGTAAAATGGCAAGCACGCAAGATAAAGGTAAGGGTGCATCAACTTCAGACACCGGAAGGAAAAGACTCAGACTGGGCACAGCAGTCCCAACTGCACCAGCAGTTCCACGCGGCCAGCGCCGCCAATACGGAACGAAATGGGTGACTGACGAGGGGAAAAAATGGTATGTTAAGCACAAAGAAAACAAATATTTCCCCGAGGAGCATATAGCACGGGAACCATTAGCACAAGAGTTCCCCAGAATAGTTCAACGGATCGAGGAGGCTGGGCTAAGTTTCATATTTCAGGAGCCCAAAGAATGCAACCTGCACCTGGTCCGGGAATTCTATGTTAATTGGAACCCGGCAATCAGAAGCCACACCATCAAGATCAGAGGGCAGATAGTCACTCTGGAACCCCAACAGCTAAATTCCATCATAGGAGCATGGGACACAGACGCCCACGTTCTCCGCCAGCTGAATATTACCCCACCGTATGCCGACATCAGACGCACACTATGTGAGGCTCGATCTACAGCTAGATGGAGCAGATACAAAGAAAGGGGCTACCACGAGACTCTGCCTTATTCTCAAATGAACAGGGAAGCCCGAATCTGGCTGAAGATAGTCTGCTCGTGCCTAATCCCGGGGGTACACATGACTGATGTGACCCGGGACCGTGTTTGCCTGGTGTACGCCCTGATGAAAGGGCTGGAGATTAATGTCGGGGCGGTCATTATATCTGCCATGAAGAGAGCTCGACTACACCAGGGCCACAGGTATGGGTTCGGTGGACTACTCACCACCTTTCTCAAGGGCCTCGACGTCGAGGAGGAGGCTTTGGATTACATCCCGCAGTTGGAGCGGTGGGCCTTGGACGTGACCAAAACTAAGGCTCCCGACACCACCCACGGGGCAGTGCTGACACTTGGAGAGAGACATGCTCTTGATGACCAGTACATGGCGCGGATGTATGGGATGCAAATGCCCCAGCTAAGGATTGGTGGGAGACCAGCTACGGAGGAGGAGCTATGGCAGCTCGAGCTAGATTACCCATTTGGCAAAAACGCCAGGGCTCTATGCCGAGTGGGGCCAACCTTTGTAGAACCCACAGACGACGACGTCCCCACGGACGAGGAGACACATCGGGAGGACTCCGATGTGGAGTCTGATGACGACGACGGAGGCGACTCAGACATGGGAGATGAGGCAGCAGCACCTGATGAAGAAGTGGAATACTTTGACTGATCAGGGAGTTCCACCACCCAATTTTGTGATTTTTAATTTTTGTGAACACTGGGGACAGTGTTCGGTTTAAGTGTGGGGTGGGGAGTAGTTAGGTGCTGTGCTGCGCTGGTTTGCTTGTATGCTTTACTCTATATTTTTGTATGTATGTTTCCCTGTGTTTGTGAATTTTCAAATTGTTCTGTATCTGTACATGTTTGTGGAATTGATTTGTGTTGTGGAATGTTGATGTTGCCAGCTAAGTCTGTAAATTTTTTGTAAATATTTTTGCTTATCGAAATGATCAATAATTTTAAAATTTTTGCGAAAATATTTTGTTCATATTTAAAATATTTTGTAAATAATTTTTCCATCGAAATGATCGATGTTTTGCAAATTTTTTCAATTTTTATTTTTGGATTTCTCGGCGTTTGTTTTCGGTTCTTTTACCGAGAATGGTCCCATTGAACCGACGTCATAGTTAGTGACCGTTCCCTATGATGGATGGATGACGACCGTCTTAAGGGAAATGTAGTCGGTAGGAGTAGTTATTTTAATTTATTTTCAGTTTTTTTCTTTCTTTGGTGGATTGTATCACGGAACCTGTAGTTACTATATGGTTGTGAAATGTTGATTGCGTGTTGTACCTGATATTCAAAATGCAAAAGTGATTCGTATGAAAGCATGCAATTTTGTAAATATGTTGAGATACCTAGGTTGTAGAGTTCGATTCGGTGTGATTGAGGCTTAATGTTTGAATTCATGTAATTAGCTGATTGAAGAGTCTGTGAATGCATCTTGAATCGAGCATGTGCATAAAGTGTAAAGTGAGGTATTGTTATTCCATGCTATTGTGAAGTGTCTAGAACTTGCCTGGTGTGTGTACAAAACGAAATGAAGGAGGTGTAGTGTTGGAAAGGATGTAGGCATTTCTTTGTTTTAACCGAGAGTTTCTAATTTTTTTCTTGTCATACTTCCCCTTTATGTGATTGTATACCCTAGTCAGCCCTTTGAGCCTTTAGCCTATTCTTTCTTTCTTTTGTCCAAAAAGTATAAACTGAGCTTAATTCTTTCTTTTCATTAGCCGTAAAGTCTATAAAAAACTCTTAAGCGCTTAAGAAGAAAAAATAATTTTCCCAAAGTGTCAAAGAGTGAGAATGGTGAAAAGAAAAAGAAAAGCAGAGAGAGGGAAGAAAAGAAAAGGTTGAAGGTGCACTTGCTATAATTAAATGATAATGAAGGTGCATGAAAAACCTTTGTTATCGTGTCAAGTGTGCTTAATGAAATGGGCCATACTAAGGTAAATCATCAAGAATGGGATGATGAAAATAAAAAAGAGAAAAGAGAGAAACAATGTCCATGAGTTGATGGGAATGTGTTGCAAAGGCGCTTAAGGATGTTAGTGGCTATTATTGGCTAATCCAATATATACTAGTTTCATAGCTTCCATTACAACCCATTAAAGTCCTACGTGATCTTACATTGTATTTCTTTATATTAGTGGAGTAATACACTAAGGGCAAGCTTATGGGTCATGACATGATGCATGTGAATTCTTTTGGGAGAGAGAGTGAAATTAATTTTTACATGCCCCTACTTGAATGTTTGTGTGTCACATGAGCAAAAAGGGGAAGATTCTCTTGAGTTGTGAGGGCACATGCTTGATGAAAGATTGATTTTCGTGTCGGATATCTTGATTAGCTGATTTGCATGAGTTTGCCGATATCGAGAATCAATTCTTTAAGTCTAGGAAGTCTTAATGTATTGAAGGTCATTGCATTGTTAAGACCATGCATGTTTTCTTGATGATTCGCAATATTGAATGATCGGTATGACCGTAGCTCAAATTGTCGCACCATAGTGGCGAAGGTTGGGATGTAAATTGCATGAATTGTATGTTTGTTGTTCGAGGACGAACAAGACTTTAAGTGTGGGGTAAGTGATCTTGGGCAGATTTATATGCCCAAGTGATACTCAAAAGTATCATTTTCGCCATGTTTATCTAGCAATGTGTATACATTTTCATGTAATTGGTAATAAAATGTGAATTTATACTAACCAACATGATTAGCATTGTTTTGTAGGTAAAATGTGATTTCGGGAAGCTAAAATGCATGTTGGATGATATCGGAGTTGGACTTGGATGCGAGCAAGGGAAAAAGCATTGGACTGCACAAATTAAAGGGGCTCCGCGATGGAGCCGTGTCATGCTGCCATCGCGGAGGCATTCTGCCTGGAGGGTGAAAAATTCATCAATTCCAGTGGAGGCTCGCGACAGCTCCGTGGCACGGTGGCTAGCCTCCACGTTGCACGCCGTGCCATGTTAGTGTTTTATTCCCGGACCCCTAATTTCCAGTGAGGGTCCGCGTTCACGCCGTGTCGCGGAGGCAGTGCTCCGCGATGCACTCTGTGACACGTTGCTTGTTATTCCGGGAAAAATTCCCACTAGTATAAATAGAACACTTAGGTTCATTTTTCATAATTCAGACTTGGTGGAGCAAGGACGTGGGTTACAGGCAGTTGAGGGACGAAAAGTTCAGGGTTTTTTCTCTCTTTCTTTCTTCTCTAATTCAATTGTGTGTATGATTAACACTCATTTTATGATGATTAATCCACAAATGAGTGGCTAATTCCCTTCCTTGCTGAGGTTATGAACACTTGTGATGAATTTTGATTATTAATTATATGGTTTTTCATCTTTTTCTTCCATGTTGTTCTATTAATTCTTGTTCTTACTGCATTGGCGTGTGGCCTACATTAATGTATATCTAAAAAGTCCGATTTCACTCGAGAGAGCACGAAATTGGAAAGTTGTGAATTAATAGGATATTGTTCTTTACTTGATTTGGGAAAATTGAGTTTTGATGTGCTTTTCTGATAGAAATATACTTGAAAGTCGTATTAGTCAATTTAGGAACCGGAATTGTATTGCTAGGTCATGAATTGCATTTGATCACAGAAATGTAGACGGATGGTTTATGATTCTTAAGTGAGATTAAATACGAGAGTTTTAATCTCTTGGCTAATGTTCTTGGCTAGCAACTGGAAGAAAAGATTAACCAATGTATGATTATAATCAGTTTCATTACATGTTCTATAACCTCGGCATGCTCATATCCATAGTTTAAATTCAAAGTAGATAATTGTTAGTAATTGTAGTATAAAATTTATACAACAAATTATTCACTTTTTGGTTACGTGTTGTCAGCATATTTAGAAGTTAAATATAGTATAGTATACTTAAGCAAACTTCACTTAATCCGAGTCTCTGAGGGATCGATACTTGGCTTACTAAAGCCACTTACTACTTGTTCGACCACGTGCACTTGCGTGTCGGTTTAGATACCCATATAACACAGACCGAACACTTCTCACTCCGCAAGAACTGTAGATGAGCCTAACCAGCTCCACAATTTATTTTATTTCTTGACTCATCTATCTATCTCGCGAAGCGAGGACCATAGACGAGCCCGGCCATCCTTCAATCTCCATTTTTTTTGCTTCAAATCAAATCAAAATCTCCTTCTTTTAGTCGTGTTCATCCTACACATTTTCTACACACATAAAACTCGTAATGCGTTCAAAATACTTAAGATAACAATGTAACAATACAATTATGCACAAGATATGAGGCGATAATATAATATAGATATATACTTTACCGAATATCAATCACCAATGTAATGAGTTATTTCAAAAGTTATATTAGTCATAAACTTTGACTATATCTCAAACTCCTCTACTCTATTTTATCATTTGGAAGTGGATATTTAAAATGGTAATTAGCCTTGTGTATTAAATAACATTTAATACACATTAAAGTTTAAACATGAATGATTAAATAAATTTAAATGATGTTTTATTTCATGTGTGTATATTCAATAGAGTAATTTACTTTTTAAAAAGATAAGTCACTCCCTTAAGCTTTCACTTTGGGTGGTGGTGAAATATTGATACGTACCATGACTTGAGCTGGGACCTCGGATCAAGACACGGGAGCTGAAAACACAAAAGGCTCCAAGTCGACCATGGAATAAACATAGCAACTAAAGAGAATATATTAAAGTAGAAACTGATCACTTAAACATGAATAAGCAAAAGTCTTAATTATATAATGTATAACAACGATCATAGACAGAGTCAACACTCGATGAAGTCTACATAATGTCTGATAAGCCTCTAAATTGTCTGATGAGATGATGGGAAAACATCCCCAACTAGCTCGCTAAAGTCTGAGATTTAAATAGCATAATCAACCACTAAACTGAATGTCCTCAGAAGATGAGGACTTACCAACAATGGGAACTGCGTTGGACTGTTAGGGAGCTAGACCAACAACGAAACTGGGTCTGATCGATCGGACCTATATCATGAAATCATACAGCATAGAGTATGCGGTTAGTACTTTGAATGTATTGAGTATGTAAAGTAAGTAAAACATGCTGAGTTAATGTTAACAGAAATCATGCATATCAATATAAATCATTAAAACATGAGAGTAAGGAATGCATGCGGAAAACTGAATCTGAGATATCCAGTCATAAGCTGAGTATCATAACTGAACATAGTGACCTAAGGTTAGAAATATTATTACACCCTGTAAGTTTATAATATTTAGTCGGATTATTCATACGTTGGTTGATAGTTTTAGAGTGTCATACGTACGAGGAAAGGGCCCGGGGAAAGACCGAACGAGTGCAAAGTCGGGATTTCACGAGAGGAGGCCGAACCAAGTTGCCCAGAGGGGCAAAGTGGCACGGAGCAGCCCCCTCCGCGTTACCCAAAGTGGCACGGAGCAGAATTGGCGCGAACGGCAGTGTGCCACGTTGCTTTGTCTGTTGCCTCAAGTATATAAAGGCCTCACACTTAGATGTTATTTCATTTCTCAAATAACCTCGGCTAGCAGAGGTAAGAATGAGGGAAAACATTTGGAAATCATCCGATTACGCTGCTAAACTCCGTCAAAATCTAAATTAACTCCGGGTAGTGAAGTATAAGGCTACAGAGAGCATCGCTGCGGAGTTATTTTCATAAAATATGCCCAGCAAGTCGTCGTTCCGCCGAGCCAGAGTTGGTGGAATTGCTTCAAACTAGTGTCAATACGATCACGTGCCTAAAGTAAGTATTTCTCCCTTCTAGATTTCCGAGAAATTATGAGTTTTTGATCATCTTTCGATAAGTTGAAGTATAGTCAGTATATATATATAAGTTATTGTTTTCTTCCAATTCAGTAACGAAGTTGGCCCTATTCTTCCATTAATATGATTACAGTTGAGAAGGGCAGTTGAATACGAGTTAATACTCATCAGTTAGTCAGAAAACGGTGAATGAGGTATGTAAGGCTTAACTCTCGACAAGTATCCAGTCGTACAGTGTTACGAATTATGTTCTCGAATAGAAATAACGATCTCAGATGCTGTAGATAGTTGCTACCACTAGATTGTAATTCGATATGTTGTAATTAGCTGTTATTGATATACATATATAAATATCAGATATGTTGCGATTAGCTGCTACTAGGGATTACAGTTACATAAATTCTGGTTAGCTGCTAGAAATCATATACAGATGATACTGCAGGACCCTCGCTGAAAGGGAGCGGGTTAATTGTGATTCCCACGGTGAACACTATAGAAACTCTTTTAGTTATCAGTTTATTGTGATGGTAGACTTATATATTTGTTGTCAGGCCTAGACTTCAGAAGCTCGTAAGAGTTATTGGCCCGAATCAGTTGGTTAAACAGTATGGGCTCAGTTAGGCGGTCTAACGACCAGTTGGTGCCTGTATTGGCAGGAAAGCATCCCTAGAGGTCATTGATGTTATTGCAGGTTCCATAACCAGAAATAAAGACAGAATAGGTATATTCTAGAGTTAGCGACACCAGGGTTCTCCATTGTATTGAGTGACCGTCCACCATCCCTTTAGCCTTATCAGTGATTGTCAGTCTTAGTCGAATTAACAGTTACCATATAAGATGCCCAGCAAGCCAGCCCAGTCGTCCGAGTCAGATAAACCCGTGGGTACCCCAAGGAGGGGTCCACATCAGTAGTTAGTGATCGGGCCAGCACCTTAGCCGGTTCTTGTAAGGTATTCAGGTACAGAGTGCCAGGAGAGGGCCAGTCTATATAGAATTGCCTATAAGATTGAGAATTGCCCAGAACAGTAATATAGATCCAAGTGGATTCAGATAAGGCCTAAGGAGTCAGTAGTACTCTGCTAGTACAGTGTTAACCACAAGTTAAGGAGAACAGTAAGCTCCCATTGGAGGACCAGGGTGTCGATCGCGTAGAAGCAAGTTCAACCAAGCCCATCCCTATAGTTGTTTAATTAGAAGAATAAAGTAGTTAGCTATCCGTAACCCCACAGTTATTCATGAGTTATAGATGTCCGAGTAGGCAATTCATAGTATCGTTAGGCCACTTCAGACCTCGCTCTATTCAGCCCAGACTATTAGAGATCATGATCACTATCAGGATCCTCTGATCAAATACGTCTGCATGGCGTGCCTGCAGACAGCCATACAGATTATCCCAGAAGCGAGTAGCATTAACATGAGGCCTAGAAGGCCAGATACGCTCTCTTTATACAGATAGATTGATGTGTCAATATAGCACCTGGGTTGGGGTTACCCTCAGTTAGAAGCCTTCCATGACCGCCCCAGGGTTAATAGCTGTGTCACCGCCTACCAGGGGCGAGGATACATCGCTCTACGGAGCGACATGTCGTCCGCAAGATACGAAGATGGGGATCCAGATCCTCATATGCCGTGGTTGGCCTTATATACACCCCCGCCGAGCATTTACGCCCGGGGTGTAGATATCAGGAGTCCTCTGGACTCAGACATAGCTACAGTTCAGGGGCCAAGTGGACCTAGTTGTAGACCCAGGGGACCGGTAGGTTGGCTACAGTACCAGTAGAGTTGTAGACACCTGAGTAAGGGTATATATATTGAGATGTGCTCGCCAGGACTTATAGGGGCCTGAACGAGTTATTCTATGCTGATTGTACCTCCCAGCTTATGGGGGCCAGGTGGGGTTCTTGTATGAATTCTTGTCTGCTTGTTGTAGTGTATAAATGTGTAAGTATGCAGTCTTAGCTTATGTACATATTGTGTCAGTTAGATACAGATTACGAATCAGCAGGCGTACAGGTTAATCTTTCGACCCTTCTTTTTATTTACTTCCAGTCCTATTCAGCTTATCTATTGCCTTACATATTCGGTACATATTGTACTGATACCCTCTTCTGGGGTGCTGCATTACTTGCCTGCAGGTACAGATAGACAAGGAGCAGGTCCCTCGTAGTTCTAGTCAGTTGTACAGAACTGTCAGCTCCCTTCTTCTGGGGCTTGTGTGATAGAGGTTTATTCCTTTTGTTTGTACAGTCGCCCCGATCATCTTATTACTCCTAGAGGCTTGAAGATTGTGTTACTCCCCTGTGATTTAGATGATGTGTGTTGGCTGTGTGGGGCCCTGTTTAGCTATTGATTGGCGGCCTTGTCGGCCCGCATAGAACTCCCTATGATTGTTTGTCTCTGGTTAGCTGTTTACTTCCACCAGGGCTATAGGCCTTGTCGGCCAGGGGTTGTATTTACAACCTCTATATAGCCTGTTGTTTTTTTGATTCTAGAGACAGATTCAGCCCTACACCAGAGGTGCTTAGGCTCCGTTAGCTCAGCAGTTCAGGTCCTAGTAGGGCACCAAGTGGCAGTCATGCCTCCCAAGGTGGGGCGTGACAAATATAAATCATATGACTTGTCATAGATGAAATCATAAGTAAAAGCTTATAAATTAATCATTAGGTCAAACCTCTTGTAAAACATAATATCATAAGTCATTAACATAAATAACTAAAATCATGAGGAACAATGGGAGACTCTTCATAACAGACACCATCATGATAGAGCTTATGTGATGCCCCAACTATCACACTTAAGTGGGAAGAGCCGTCCAAAATCTTTCTAGGGCTAAGGACGATATCATGATATCGATATCAAGTTGAGGCCTCTTAGAAGGTAGGGGAAAACTCTCAAAGGAGGTCCCAATGTAAATATATACCTACATTGGCGTGTAGTTCTGAGACCCAGAGTTTACCTAAACCTCTGATCTACTCGGTACTAGACACTACTCTCAAAAACATGCATAGTGCTTCTATCATTTCTCAACGAAGCTGAAGTCATAATTACATACATAGTCTGAAATCTAAACATTAGGAGTCCTAGCTCCAAACATACCATAATCTGAATTAGGAGTATTGATTCAAAACCATATGGTAAGCTGATCTTATTAACCTAAGAAAAATCATGAAAACATACTTAACTTGTGTTGAGTTGCCAAATCTTAAAATCATGCATATTTGAAATAAAATTCATAAGTCAAAATCATAGATTCATACATGGGTAATTTATAAACATTCATTAATGCTAGACATCTCATCATACTTGAAATCATGAATCATAAACTTGACTTGTCATAAAACTTGCATAATAGGGGATAATTTCTAAAAACTTGAAATCATGAATTTAAAATCAATTTGTATAAAAAATCTACCCATAAATCTTAAAACATGCTTTGAAACATGAGAGGAATTGACCCATAGACATATCATAGAGAATTTAATAAAATTGGGTTAAAACCCTATAAAATCATATATTTGAATTAGAACATGAATTCATGAACTTGAGGTGAATTTTGGGCATGAGAGTGGAAGAAAACTCTCATTCATAGCCCTACATACCTGGGTAGATTGGTTCCATAACTATCCTTGAAAGCCTAAAAGAATTGGGGAAGAAATTGAGGGATTCAAGCTTGATCTTCAAAGGGAATTTCTAAACTTTGCATGCATGGGAGTCTAAATCATTAGAATAGGTTAAGCCCCCTTAAAACACTCCTTTCATGATTTAAAATGATGTATTGTAGAAGTTATAAGCATAGGAGATTACAAAATTAGAACTGAACAACTGGGCGATCTGATGGTAGGGGTGATGGGCCGTCACATGCCAGACGGTCCATCAATACTGTCGTTACCCATAAACAGAAAGGCCAAGCCAAAACCTCCTCCTGATAGTAGAAATGACGGTCCGTCACTCCTCCAAAAGTTCGTCAAGTCCACCATCAAGCCCTGAACCTAGAAACACCTAATGACGGTCCAAATGACGATCTATTGATGGTCTAGCTGCCTTAACCTCATTTTCAGGGTCGCAACAGACCGTCAGCCAGGCCGTCAAACCTAGATAACATCAATGATGGTTTGTCTCCTGGCTGACGACCATCACTTGCACTATCAGGGATGGGACAATCCGTCAACCTCGCCTTCACTCTCTGCACCAGACCTACAATTCCTATTATTTTTCCTTCAAAAAGCTATTTTAAAGTCTGAGGTGTTATAATATCTCCCCCTTGGGAACATTCTTCCTCGAATGTTGACTTAAGCATATTGGAAGTCTAGGGAAAAGAATTACAATCCCAAAACTGAACGATTATAGTTGAAAACTAATGAAGTTACTGACTTCGGACTGAAATATATGACGGAACTGAACTCACGAAACACACATGCATGCTAGAACATGAAAGGAGCTTAGAGACATGATCTTGGTATGAAACTGAATAGAGTTCTAAGGATGAATTTTATACCTCAAGATGGAATGGGATTGGAAGGGAAAAGATACAGGTATCTAGCCATCATATCTGCTTTAGCTCCCCGCGTAGCTCCCTCAACAAGTTGATTCCTCCATAAAACCTTCACTGAAGCTACTTCCTTATTTCTCAACTTTCAAACCTGATGATCAAGGATCTCAACCAGAACCTCCTTATAGGTAAGGCTATCCCTCATACCTATGCTCTCCACCGAAACAACTAAAGTCGGGTCACAAATGCACTTCTTCAGTAGAGATACATGAAAATCTGGATGTACTGAAGCTAACTCCGCTGGTAGCTCCAACTCACATGCCACTTTGGCAACTCGTCTTAGAATCCTATAAGGACCAACATATCGGGTGTTGACACCCAATTTTGACCGACCTGCGCCTTAATATGCTGCTTATATATGTATATATTTATTTATTTATTTTACACAAAAATTCGACTTACTTTTGTATTTATAAAATAATTTTTATTATAATATTGTGAAAATTATTTTAAGTTACATATATATGACTCATTTAATTTTAATTTTTTGGATATTAAATCATTATGTTGTATGTAATGTATTTCGTTTTAATATGTGCCCTCATTTTGAAATATATTCTTTACTTAATAAATTATTTACCTAATTTTACTAAATTTTATAAATTTATTTGAACAATAATATTACTCGAATTTATAAATTATCTATGTTGATAATATGATTTTCATAAATTATTCGTAAATATAACAATTTAATTATATGATATTTACATAAGTATACTAATATTTATGATTTTATTTATTAATAATAATATTTACATGACTTTTCTGAAATTTAAACTATTTTTTTATTATTATTATTTATCTATAAATTTAGTATATTTATTAATTTAATAGCAGCCAAATTCGATTTCATTCAATTTATTTAAATTCTAGCCACTTTCTATTCAATTCATTCAATTTTATTTACCATCTGGCCACTTTCTATTCAATTTATGTCAATTTTAGCCACTTTGATCAAATCTGGCTATCCTTTAAACTCAAAATCAGCCAATTCAATTAATTCGACCCATTTGTCCAAATCCGGACGACCCGCTTGACCCATAACCGACCCATCTTTAACTTTTAATCCTAGCCATTCATCTAATCTAATCAAACGGTCAAGATTAATTCCTACCCTATTTCTATATTTAATTACTTCCTCCCCACAAAACCCTAAACTACTTTCATTTTCATCTTTTCCCTCTCCAACAACCCTAGCCGCCCCTACCCTCTCCCTCTTCTCCCTTCCCGTCGCCGGCCACCACCGAACCAACGCCGCCATGCCCATCTCCACTCATCTCTCCTCCTCTTCACCTTCCTCATCTCCGCCAACCTCCATTAATTCCGGTAAGAACACCTTAGCTTCCCACCTACCGAAGCAGCCGCCTCATCCCCTCTATTCTTCTCCGTCGCCGTCACCAAACCTCCATAATTTCCGGCGAAACCCTCAGTCCTCACTCTCTCTTCTCACTGCCGGCAGACCTCACTTATTCTTAAAAAAGAACATTACTTTGTTTATCTTTTCCCTCATAATAACATTGTCAAAGATTTGCACACTATTTTATTCTTAATATTGCTCTGCCCTTTCCTCTATTTCTACAAACCCGCTTCAACACGAGCACTGCTCGGGATCTGAGAGGTCCTTGTGATCTTGACGTGTTGAAGTTTGGGTCTCAATTTGTTGACAAAGTTTTTTTTTCAGAATTGTTGGTTGTTGCTCCATTTGATTAATCGGTTAGTTCTTTTTATACTTTTATGATAATTATGTGTAAGCTTGCACTTGGATCATGATAATTCTTTAAATATGTATTTTTAAGTTTCATCATAAATTTATTTCCATTATTATTATGTAAAAGCCAATTAATTCGTAAATTAAGGATTCCCGAATATGTGTTTGTGCGTGTATATTTGTTGTGTTATTTTCTTAATAGGTGACCCCAGTCCGGAACGAAGAATCACCCGGGATACAAAGGACTCTGGATTTATTTTACTTAGTTCTTTTAATTCTGTATTAATTTGTTTTTTTTATTTTAATTTATAATAATTGTAAAGACGATAATAATAGTGAAAAGGCGGTCTACGGGGATGGGGACTTGTATGTGTTATTTTTTAATATTAGCTACACCTAGAAAACATGCTCATAGGATTCTAAACATAATTATAGAAGTCATGCCCATAGAAAATGAATAATATCAAGGTAAAAGGTTAATAGAAAATTACTTATGGCTACTAGAAGTCGCACTTATTGGAATTAAAGCGATTTGATCCGAAGCATGTCTCGTGTTTAAATTTTAGAATAACATGCCTATAAAGTTTATTTGTGGTACATGTTAGCACAACAAATTTATTTGTAATTAATGATTTATCATAGGAATTTTGCATCTAGGCTTAAGGCTCGATTAATAACTTGTTGACAATTAACCAATTATTACGATTATTATTATTATGTTTGGAACAAGTTGCCTGCCACTAAGTTGCTCCCGCTAGAATTTACTTTTATCAATAGATCTGATCTGTTTAAAATCATGTGCATCATAGTTAAATCTTTTATCAATATGAGTTACATTATGTAGTGTAAATGCTGTGCCCATGGAATTACGATTTTCGTGTTGTAAATTATATATCTTGGCCAACAGATTATATTATGTGTTGCATGCTTAAATCTGTTTGCTTGCATTAAATTATGCTAATTGGATCCCCTTTTAGAATTATGCTTATAGGATTTGAGGCTACTTTGAAAATTTTATATGTTTGTTGTCTTGTTTTATTTGTTTAATTACCTTTATTAAAGCCCTAAGAATTTTAGAACCCAAACTCCAAAATAATAGTCCATCACCTCTTGGACATTAAGATTGGGGCGGGTAGGCACTTGTTAGGGGTTAGTCTTTTCCACTTAGATAGCTTAGGCTTAACAATAATTAATTAAATAGGTGGGTAGACGGGAGATGATGAAACAGACAGGCTATTGCTGACTTCTCGTATGAAGCTTATATCTGCTTTGTAAATGCAAAGCAACCTATTACTCCCATCTTTTCTAATTTTATTTTTTTAAAGAAGCTTTTGAATATTTTAAAATTCTCTTCTTATGAAATATTGACATACTCTCATAGAAAATAAAATGTTAAAAATACATATATATATATATATATATATATGTATATATGATTTTCTTAAAAATGCATTTTTACTCAAGTTATACATATATATATATATATATATATTATTCTTTTTATACTATCTTGATTTAAAAAATAGAATCGGTGGAGTAATATCGCATTGGGCCCACTTTCAGCCTTGTCAGAACCTGATCCTACCTTTAAATTTTAGCTTTATAATTTGCTACTTTAGTATTTGTGTTAGTGCTCTGTTTAGGATTAATAATTCGTCAACCTCAATTTATCACTTAGATAATCCCCCATTTAATGAGTACGGCCGGGAACCACATTTGTGGACCTCGAAAGGTGCCTAACACCTTCCTTTCGAGGTAATTAAAGCCCTCACCCGAACTCTGGTAACTTAGGTGACAAATTAGCTTAGAACGGTGCCCTATCGCATCTTAAATTCGTTAGGTGGCGACTCTTTCTTTAACCCTTAAGAGACGTCACATGTTGGGTCCCGCTTTTCCGCGAGGGAAAAATGGGGCGTGACATCGGGGACTTAGTTTTCTTTTTTTTCCAAACCTCATAAGTCCTTTCATACGAGATACCTTTAGAAATACCCAATCGTCAACCTCAAACTCAAGTTCTCTCCTCCTCACATCCGCATAAGATTTTCTATCGACTCCGAGCTATTTTTAGCCTTTCTCTAATAAGTTGAACCTTCTCCATGGCCTCGTGAACTAATTCCGGACCTATCAACGTAGCCTCACCTACCTCGAACCAACCAGTAGGCGATCTATACCTCTGCCCATAGAGAGCCTCAAACGGAGCCATTTGAATACTGGAGTGGTAACTGTTATTGTAAGCAAACTCGATGAGAGAAAATGATAATCCCAACTACCTTTGAAATCAATCACACACGCTCTCAACAATTCCTCAAGAGCTTGAATGGTCTGCTCGATTTGACCATCTTTCTTCGGGTGAAAAGTTGTGCTAAGTTTTACCCGAGTACCAAGTCCTTCTGAAATGATCTCCAAGACTGTAAGGTAAACTGAGTACCTCTATCTGAGATAATGGACAAAGGGACTCCATGCAACCGAACTAACTCCCAAATATACAATCTAGCATAATCCTCAGTTGAATCGGTAGTTTTGACCAGTAAGAAATGAGCTGCTTTGGTCAACCTATCCATAACCACCCATATAGAGTTATATTGTCGGCGTGAATGAGGCAATCCTGTAAAGAAGTCCATATTAACCTCTTCCCACTTCTGAGTAGGAACGCTAATATCCTGAAGCATATCCCCAAGTCTCTAATACTCAACCTTTAACTATTGGCAATTCGTACACTTCATCACGAACTCCTCTATATCCTTCTTCATGCCATTCCACCATTAAATTTTCCGTAGGTCACGATAAATCTTGGTGGCTGCTAGATGGATAGAATTTTTGGAATTATGAGCCTCATGCAACATTCATTCTCTCAAATCATTGACACTCGAAACACATAAATGATCCTGATATCAAAGTATACCATCTTCCCCTTGGGGGAAAACCTCCACCTTTTGATTCTGGACAGCTTCCTTTAGCTTTACCAAGATAGGATCCTCGTCTTTCCTAGACTTGACCTCAGTCACCAATGAAGATTTTGACCCATTCTGAATAATGACACCACCGTCTATCGAGTCAACAGAGCGAACCCCTAAACGAGCAAGCCAATGCACATCCTTCACCAACTCCTTTCTTCTATCCTCAACGTGAGACACACTCTCTATGGACAGCCTACTAAGAGCATCCGCCACTAAATTGGCCTTGCCCAAGATGATAAAGGATACTCATGTCATAGTCCTTGAGAAGCTCTAGCCATCTCCTTTATCGTAAATTCAGGTCCTTCTGCATGACCACATATTGAAGGCTTTTGTGATCTGTGAACACATCCACATGTACCCCATACAAGTAGTGCCTCCTGATTTTCAAGAAGATATCGCGGCTGCCAGTTCTAGGTCATGCGTCGGGTAATTCTTCTCATGAGTCTTAAGCTGTCTAGAGGCATATGCAATGACCTTACCATGTTGCATCAGTACACAACCAAGTCCAACCCTAGAGGAATCACAATACACAACAAAACCATTTTTGCTCTCCAGCAACCTAGAGTTATCTACTAATAACATTACTTCCCCTTAAACAAGAAAGTCGTACAAGTTCGAGCTCTAATCAAGAGTCGCCAGCCACACCATACTATGGTCTACCCGTACATCACCACCTCATTTGAGCCTATCACTTATGGTTATCTCATGGAACCTTGTAGCTAACGTTATTCAAGAATTCCCCTATCTTCCAGGATTGGCTACAAATAACTGTGCTTCATGCATTTCTCTATACCTGGAACCTATGGCATGAATAGAGAGTTATCCTAAACATACACGTTGTAACCATTATTTACATCATGGGGAAACATATATCGGGTTTAGAGTAAGTAAATCGTGAGCATGAATTTTTCAAGAAATCTAAGTTGGGCATATACCTGATATAGCACGATGTTATAAGACGATAAGGCAAATCTTAAGTATTGAGTTCATAGAGCTGAGCATGCCGGGAAACATGAGTTTACATACATAACGGGTCATGACATAAAGCTGGGATTTATGGAATCATGAAAGAAGACTGAGATCACCGTCTGAAGCAGTTATCTATATATTCTAGGAGTCTGAACATAAGCATGAGTAGAACATAGTGTTGACTGAAACGTAAAGGAAACATCTTAATAAGAAGGATTGACATCCCAAAGCTACCATAAACGATTCTTCCCTACTAGAGCACTCAAGAATTGACTTTACTCTTCAACTTATCATCTCCCCCTTAGCTTAAGGTCATCATTATAGGGCTCTTGGATCTTTTCTTAGGGCTGGGCTACCTCACTAATTCCTGACTTTCCATTAGCCCCTACAATTATCACTAAAGGCTTCATACCTATAAGAATTTCATACCATCTATGAACAAATCCCAGGCTAGGATGTAAAAAGGAATCTTATACCTTATACTGTGAATCATAAGTCTAACAATGTACGAGGATCAACCTGAAAGGCTTATGAAATACATGTGATTATAGCTGGAGTTGGCCGCCACCTGCACTAGGTAACCCACCCCACTGAGATGGGGTAGCTGCTGGAGTTGTTGTTCTGGTGGATGGAGCACTAACTCTATCCTTTCCCTATCTAGCCGACGGGCAATCTCTAAGCATGTGTCCGAACTTACCACACCCAAAACAATCATCTCTTCCAACTAAACACTCTCCCGGGTGTTTCATACCACACTTCGAGAACGTTAGACACCTGAACGGGTGGCCGGGACACGGCCTCTCTGGCCACTCCACTTGGTTGATGGACAGTCTCTGAGTTTATAACTGGGCTAGCCACACCAAAAGTAAATACCTGAACCCACCAAGAACTTACCTGGGTGGTTCTTCCCACATCTCTTCCATGCTAGATATGTAATCTCCCTTACCCTAGACTTGTTTCGGCGAGTTGAAGTCAAAGATCTCTGTTGAAGCTGAGGGTGATCTCCACCACCTGACCCTTGCTGGGAAAACTCAATATTCCCCATCCTAGCCCTCTTGTTTCCCTTTCCTCTCGCCTTTAACTCCGTATTCGCTTTCGAACCAAGAAACTTAGGTGAACTCTTTCCTGTGAAGTCTCGCTGTCGTCTCTTCAGTGCAGTCCGCAGATGCGATTGACTGTTGGTTGAGCTAAGTGGTTATGGCTCATACCAACACTCTGAAGGAAGCCTCGAGCTCCGCATCTATAACCTGCCTGAACAGGGGGTTCGCTGGAGTTGGTGGGACTGACTTACCTCCGTTGGTTCTTCAGGGAGACTTACTTCTGCAAATGTGTATAGCACGAGTTAGGAGAGTAGAAGAGTTTAACTTTATTGCATGAGGTAAAATCATGAAAGAAGGGAAATTTCCTAAAATGTCTTGTAGTCCCTTCCTCATAAATGTGGCGCGCTTCATACCCATGAAAATGACTCTACACAACGCGACTTTCAGACACCCTAGAACACTTTAAGCCTTTGCGCTGTTACCAAGTTTTTCACGATTCGAGTTGGGATTCCGTACCGAGACATGGGACCTGGAAACATGAAAAAAGGCTCCAAGTCAACCCATGGCATGAACGTAGCAACTAAAGAGCATATATTAAAGCGGAAACTGATCATTTAAACATGAACAAGTACAAGTCTAAATAACATAATGTATAACAACAATCATAGAAAGAGTCAACATAATAAAGCTGAAAGTCTACATAATGTTTGATAAGCTTCTAAACTGTCTGATGAGCTGATGGGACAACATCCCCAACTAGCTCGCTAAAGTCTGAGACTAAAATAGCATAGTCAACCACTAAACTGAATATCCTTGGAAGATGAGGACTTACAAACAACGGGAACTAAGCTGGACTACAAGGGAGCTGGACTAACAGTGAAACTAAGTTTGATCGATCGGACCTATATCATGAAATGATACAGCATAGAGTATGCGATCAGTACTTTGAATGTACTGAGTATGTAAGGTAAGTAAAACATACTGAGTGAATGTTAACTGAAATCATGCATATCAATATAAATCGTTAAAATATGAAAGTAAGGACTGCATGCTGAAAACTGAATCTGAGACATCCATAGTCATAAACTGAGTATCATAACCGAACATAGTGACCCAAGGTTAGAAATAGAAATCATATGACTTGTTATAGCTGAAATCATAAGTAAAAGCTCATAAACTAATGATTGGGTCAAATCTACTATAAAACATAATATCATAAGTCATGAACATGAATAACTGAAATCATGAGGAACAATGGGACACTCATTATAATCGATACCATCATGATAGAGCTTACATGATGCCCCAACTATCACACTCAAGTGGGCAGAGCCGTCCAAAACCTTGCTAGGGCTAAGAACGATACCATGATATCGATATCAAGCTGAGACCCCTTGGCAGGGGAAAACTATCAAGGGAGGTGCCATGTAAATGTATACCAATATTGGCACGTAGTTCTGAGACCTGGGGTTTACCTGAACCCCTGGCCTACTAGGTTTCTGACACTAATCCCAAAAACATGCATAGTGCTCCCATCATTTTTCAATGAAACTGAATCATAATTACATGCATAGTCTGAAATCTTAATATTAGGAGTCCTATCCCCAAACATACCATAAGCTGAATTAGGAGTATTGACTCCAAACCATATGGTAAGTTGATCTTATTAACCTAATCTAAATCATGAAAACATACTTAACTTGTGTGGGATTACCCAAATCTTAAAATCATGCATACTTGAAATAGACTTCATAAGTCAAAATCATAGATTTATATATGGGTAATTTATAAACATTTATTCATGCTAGAAATCTCATCATACTAGAAAGAATCATAAACTTGACTTTTCATAAAACTTACATAATAGGGCATAATCTCGAAAAATTTGAGATCGTTAATTTAAAATCAATTTGTGTATAAAATCTGCCCATAAATCTTAAGACATGCTTTGGAACATGAGGGGAATTGACCCACGGACATATCATAGAGAATTTAATAAAAATTGGGTTGAAACCCTATAAAACCATATATTTGAATTAGAACTTGAATTCATGAAGTTAAGGAAAATTTTGGGCATAAGAGTGGAAGGAAACTCTTATTCATAACCCTACATACCTTGGTAGATTGGTTCTCTAACTATCCTTGAAAGCCAAGAAAATTGGGGAAGAAATTGAGGGATTCAAGCTTGATCTTCAAAGGGAATTTCTAAACTTTCCATGCATAGGATTCTAAAGCATTCGAATAGGATAAACCCCCTTTCCTTTCAAGTCTTAAAATAAAGTAGAATAGGAGTTAAAAGCATAGGAGATTATAAAAATTACCCCTGAGAATCGGGCAGAACTGAACAACTGGCAATCTAACGGTACAGGTAACGGGCCTTCACATGCACGACGGTCCGTCAATACCACCGTCACCCTTAAACAGAAAGGACGAGCCAAAACCTCCTTCTAACGATAGAAGTGATGGTCCGCCAGGTCCACTATCAAGCCCTGAACCTAGAAACACCTAATGACGGTCCAAACAACGGTCTGTCGATGGTCTGACGGCCATCAACCTCACCATCAAGGGAGTGACGAACCGTCAGCCATGTCTTTGGACCTGGATAACATTAGTGACGGTCCATCTCTTGACAGACGACCGTCACTTGCACCGTCAGGGATCGTGACGGTCCGTCAACCGCACCGTCACTCCCTGCACCAAACCTACAATTCTTATTATTTTTCCTTCAAAAAGTTGTTTCAAGTTTGGAGGTGTTACAATACATCTCCTACTTTGTTTATTAATAAGAAAAAAATACTTGACGAGTAACAAAATCTTACCTCCAAAGAAAAGTTACAAAAGAAGCCACTGATAGAAAGCAATCAGAAAAATTCATTGAACATATGATCAAGATTTCAATTAGAAAATTCTTAATTCTTCATTGACCTTAGCCAATTTCCTTCTTTTGTGTTTGATCCTGAAGTTTGCAAAGCCATGCTTTGTCCATTTTGTATACTAGTCCTCTTGAGGTGTTTGTGATTTATTTTGCTTTGCAAATTTATTTAAAACCATATTAACTTCTTCTTAGCAATGAGTGGCTTTCACCATGTATAGTAGATAAATTTCTTTGAATTTTTTAATATAGGTTATAGGAAATTGAAATTTTTAAAAATATTATTCGTATAAAAAGATTTGAGTATTTATGTAATCGATTTTCCAAAGACAAACATTTGAGTTCTATAAGCCTAGCCAGTGATGAAGATAGATGGAGGGTCAAACTATAAAAATATTGACATACAAAGAATTCAAAAAATTCAAAATGTAATGTCTATAAATACTAGTGAATGAGTAAAATAATCCATGTGAGAATGCTTACTAACTTACAATATCAAAATGTATTACTATTATAAAGGTACCATAATAAAATAATCAGCAACTAATTAAGAAACACACCCTGGTATTCAAAAGAAAGGGGGAAAGGTCCTATATCTCTAGTAAGCCCGCTTTTGCTCCATTGTCATAATTAAGAGACACACTAACATGATAAATAGTACTTCCTAGTGTGTTGTAAAATTTGTGGTTAAGTAGACTTGAATCAGAGGCTTCTTCTAACTTAAGACTCATTTATACCAACAGGCTAAGGTAATTCCGCCTCTAGGCAAAATCGGCATATATCACCGTCTTTCAAATTCTGAATTCGCCTCTACATCAATAGATAGTTTTTTTTGGATTCTAATATTAAATGTTTCCTTTTTATATTCTATACTCTATCTTCTTCTTTTTGTAGTTTTGAAAATATAGATTTTCTACAACTCTTGTTAGGCTCCATGTGGGTGAATCTCAGCTACATAATTAAATAGATTTAACTTAAATATACACACGAAATATGATGACGTGCAAAAATATATGCCCGAGATACTCTTTATTACTTCAATTAGTCTTGTTTATCTAAGTTATTGTATACATTTTCATGTAATTTTATATAATGTGGAGATATGTGCTAACCAACATGATTAGCCTTTGTTTTGTAGGTTTTGATGATGTTTGAGTAACTAATCCATGAGTTGGTGAAGTAGAAGCTTGGAAACGGAATTAACACGCGAACGTCGGCAAGGAAGAGGCACAAAACAGCCCACCGGCGCGTCGACAAGGTGCCACGGCAGGCAGGCCGCCCCAAACAGCCCACCTACGCGTTGGCAACGTGCCACGGCAGGCGGACTCCGCGACCATGGGGCTACAACGCGCTGCCCAGGCAGCGTGACACGTTGCCAACGCGGCAAGGTGCTGCCTGGGCCGATTTCGGGTGATTTTCCAGAAAGCCTCCGCGTCCGTAGCGTGTCACGGAGGTCGTGCTCCGCGATGCACTCCGTGACACATTGCTTGTTAATTCGGGAAAGATTCCTACTAATATAAATAGCACACTTAGGTTTATTTTTCATAATTCAGACTTGGTGGAGCAAGGAACGTGGGTTAGGAGCAGTTGAGGGACGAAAAAGCTAAGGGTTTTTCTCTCTTTCCTTCTTCTTTCAATCAATTGTACGTATGATTTACACTCATTTGAGGATGATCAATCCACAAATGAGTGGCTAATTCTCTTCCTTGCTAAGGTTTTGAACATGTGTATTGAATTTTGATTGTGAATTATATGGTTTTTCATCTTCTTCTTTCATGTTGTTCTATTAATTCTTGTTCTTACTGCATTAGTGTGTGGCCAACATTAATGTACATCTAAAAAGTCCAATTTCACTCGAGAGAGCAAGAAATTGGAAAGTTGTGAATTAATAGGGTATTGTTCTTAACTTGATTTGGGAAAATTGGGTTTTGATGTGCTTTCCTGATAGAAATATACTTGAAAGCCGTATTAGTCAATTTAGGAACCGGAATCGTATTGCTAGGTCATAAATTGCATTTGATCACAGAAATGTAGACGAATGGTTTATGATTCTAAAGTGAGATTAAATACGAGAGTTTTAATCTCTAGGCTAATGTTCTTGGCTAGCAACATGAAGAGAAGAATAACCGAATTATGATTACTATCGAATTCATTACTTGTTCTTAACCTTGGCATGCTCTTATCCATAGTTTCAATTCAAAGTAAATATTTGTTAATAGTTTTAGTATATAGTTTATAAACAAAATTATTTAACTTTTGGTTACATTGTTGTCAACATAATTAGAAGTAAACTAGAATATAGTATACTTAAGCAATTTTACTTATCCAGAGTCTCCTTGGATCGATACTTGGCTTACTTAGCCACTTTATTACTTGTTTGACCACGTGCACTTGCGTGTCGGTTTTTAACCCCTGCGAAGCACCGAGCAAAATACAACATATTTTTCACATTATAAGAGTGTCTTTTAAGTTGTATTTACCAGAAAAGTAGAACAAAATCAAAGGGAATTGAAGTTCAACATAGATAAAACAATTCTGATGACTGTTGGAAGCATTTTCCAACTGAGATCAGTCCTGCAAGGTTCAAAAGAACATAAAAAGGATTCAATACAGTCAGTACAACTAAATTTTCAGTAAGTAGGAGGCATATTAAATCACTAAACATGGTCTACCAAAGTTCATTTTTGCTTACACAAAGCCTTTCATCATTTAAATCTTATATAAAACAACTACTTGACTTAAAGCTTCCAAATCTAAATCTCATTGGGAAGAAACCAATCCGACTTATAAGTTGATTCAATGTACTTCCTAGTAGAAACTTCCTACCTAAAATCTGACATGTTCGCTATCGCGTTATGGTCTAGGAATGATGAAAGAAAGCCTATAGAAAATTGAACAATTTGCTTAATTTCTTGCTTTCTCCGTTAGATGTAATCTAGCAGCATATCTCTTTTGTCTAAATTTCCTAAACTATATTTTCAGCATGAAAGACACATTTCAGTTCGAGATTTAACATATTCATGTATTCAGGACACCACTTTGTCTCATGATACATGCTTGTATGTATTGTTTATTTTTGCTAAAGATCAAGTGCATTTCATAGGGAACTTTTAGAAAATCTAAATCTATATTGCAAAATTTCTCCAAACAAGTATTGCAACTGGCTTGAGACATAATTGTAAAATCTTGATCTTCAAAGTAGTAGTGATATAGCAAAAGAAAACAAACCTCTACATAAAAATGTAAATACAATCGGTTTGGTTATATCCATTTTGACTCTCAGGTTTTAATCAAGGCAAAGACTATCTATGACCATGTGACTATATTTCAGGAAAGAAAGGGGTACAAATACGTAACTTACTGTCTACTAGGAGTGGTGCTACTTAAGACAGTTGGCAAATAGAAAAGCTCGGCCTTAGGAGATGCTCTAGGGAAACACATCAATTCAGTGGTGATATATCTTTCTTCCTTAGTATCAGAGGCTTTCACCTGCTCAATGCTCATCCGTATCAAATATGGAGCACGAGAAAACAATAGCTTTACTAAAAACAGTTCAGCTTTTGAACCCTTAAACCAATGTATGACCACATGTTTGAGCTTGTTGAGTGGTCGATCCAAGCAGGCTAGTGTGGCCAAATAAGTCGAAACTGCTTGGTAGAGCTGACCTTATGGTATAAAGAAACACCAAACTCATTTTCGTCTCTCATGACCACATATATGAAGTCACAAAAAAACCAAATAACACATATACATGTATATATTTACTATTTCTTACCCAAATATCAAGTTTACTCAAATTGGGGGAAGTCTTAATTAAACTGTAGAGCATACGAAGTCTGACCCAATTCACCAAAGTTTACTCTTAGTGATAGATGCCACAAGCAGTTAAGCAAAAAGGGAAGCCCCTTCGGAATCACATCTCTACTCAGTAGCTTTCTAAGCAAATACAATAATTAGAATCACAGAACTAATAAGATATCCAAGTAAAACAAAACACCAATCTCTTACCTTAAGAAAAAGTGATCCCAAATACTCCAAGTATAGGCGCCAAGCTAAAAAGAAGATTTTACAAAGTTGATCTCTCATAGTGGTTTGGAATATAATTCATGTTTGAATACTCCAAGTGTAATAGCCTCAACTTTTTTGTAGTTAGAAAAGCTATTTAGGTTGGGATAGTGCCTTCCAAAAATAGCCAAGTATTGCAAAGGTGTTGAGTACCGTCACAGAAACTCATTGTAATATCCCAAAAGTCCCTGTGATCAAGCCCTAGACAAGTAAGCAGATTCAGCAGAAAATCTGCATTTTTCTCTCAAGATGACTCATGGTACGAGTCATTGGCCCATGGTACAGATCATAGGTTGAGTCATGATCAGCTACTGGTTTTCAGATCTTGGACCAATGAGTCAAGGTACAACTCGTTGTTTGGTGTAACGAGTCGTGGTTAACAGCAGAGTCTTCTGGCCCAGTGACGACCCCTCATGGTACGAGTTGTAGGAGGCTATAATGGGTTAAGGTATGACTCGTTGTAGGAAACAATGAGTCATGGAATGCAGTCATGGTTTGGAACTATTGAGGGGGGGAATGATGTCACAAGTCAAGTTACAACTCGTTGTAGGAAACAACGAGTCGTGATAGGCATCTATGGTGAGAATTAGAAAGTTAGAAATCTAGACCAGCTGACAACAGAAAGAAACCACGTCGTGGTTTGATTGTATGAATCGTGATATGACTCGTGGTGACTGGTAGTGTGTTTTCTCCTGTCGAATCATTAAGGGCATTTTCATAATTTCTAAGATTTTAAATTCGTAATGATGTTGTTTTAAGCCTTGAAATGAGTGTTTTAAGAGGGTTTAACCTATCCTAAGCCACTAGGCTTCCATGTATGCATTGAATTGAAATTCCCTTCCAAGATCAAGTTAGAATTCTCCCCAATTTCTTCCCCAATTCTCTTGGGCTTTCAAGACTAGTTTGAAAATCAGTTTACTCAGGTATGTAGTGATATATATGAGGGATTTCTTCCACCCTCATGCCTAAGCTTCTTATCAAATTCATGAATTCAAGTTCTTAATCAAGTGTATAGATTCCTAGGGGTTTAACCCAATTTTATGAAACTATCTATATTATGTTTATGGGTCTAATCCCCTCATATTCTAAAGTGTGTTTTAAGTCTAATGGGTAGATTTTATCCTCAATTTGATTATAAATTCATGATTTCAAGTTATTAGAAATTATGCCCTATTATGAAAGTTTTATGAAACTTCAAGCTTATGATCCATGATTTCAAGTATGATGAATTATCTAGTATGCATGAATGTTTATGAATTCTCAACTTATAATTCCATGATTTTGACTTATGAAGTCTACTTCAAGTATATATAATTTTATGATTTGGGCAAGCCCATACAAGTTAAGTATGTGTATTATGATTTAGCCAAGGCTAATAAGATCAATTTATGATATGATTTGGAGTCAAGACTCCCAATGCAGTTTATGATATGATATGGAGTCAAGACTCCCAATATTCAGGTTCAAGCTATGTTTTGAGAATGTGATATCAGTTTTGTTGAAAAATAATGTGAGCCATATGCATGTTTTGGGAGTAGTACCTAGCACCAAGTAGGCTCAGGGTTCCAAAGTTCCCCCGTCTCAAAACTATGGGACAATGTAGGTATATATCTTTGGGACCTCTCGGGAGAGTTTTCCCCTGCACCAAGGGGCTCAGCTTGATATCGATATCATGGTTTCACGTCCTTTGTCCTAACAAGGTTTTGGACGGCTCTGCCCACTTGAGTGTGATAGTTGGGACATCACTTAAGCTCTATCGTGATGGTGTCGGTTACGACGAGTCTCCCATTGTTCCTCATGATTTCAGTTACTTATGGTCATGACTTATGATATTATGTTTTACAGCAGATTTGACCCAATGATCAGTTTATGAGCTTTTACATACGATTTCAGCTACAACAAGTCAGATGATTTCTATTTCTAAATCTTGGGTCACTATGTTCAGTTTTGATAGTCAGCTTATGATTTTGTACATCTAAAATATAGTTTTCAGCATGCAGTCCTTACTCTCATGGTCTTTTGATTTATATACATGATTTCAACTAACATTTTATTAAGCATGTTTTACTTACCTTACATACTCTATCAGTTTAAATTTGTTATGTCAGTATAGTTTCAGGCTTGGAGTTAGCTGGGGGCTTATCCAGTATCTCATCAGACAATAGAGGCTTTCAGACATAGACTAGTATGTTTAGCTTTGAGATTCAATATTGTGATGTTTTCATTCGATATGTGTTTTATGTTATTCAATTTCCGCTTATTCATGTTGCCTTTTAATTTCGCTTTAGTTATGCTCTTGAATTGCTATGCATGAGTTATGAGTTAGCTTGGAGCCATTCGTGGTTCTAGATCCCGTGTCTCGGTCCGGGCCTACGCCTGGGTCGTGACACTCATGGTCAAATTGATAATAAGGGGGGAATTGATAATAGAAAACTCTACTGGCACAAAGGCTATAGTTTCCCAAAAGAGGGTTATAAGGTTCTGAAAACTGAGAATGGAATTTGGTGGTTTGAAGACACAGTCGAAAAGTTTTTAATGTGTCAAGGCTAGACAATTGAATACATGAGAAGGCAGTTTATATGCACTACACTCAATTTGAAACTTAAGGGTTAGATCTTTGACACCATTTCTGGTGACATAAAGCATCCATCTATCAATATTTTCATATGAAGGCAAATGTACTCCTGAAACATCAAGAACAAACTTATCAATGACTCCAAGATGTTGTAAGAGAATTGTGTCTACTATTTCTTTGAAGACTGATAAAGACTTTCCTGCTAATTTTTTACAAAAGTGATTATCTAACACCAGATATGGAAGCATGGCCCAAATGTATCTCTCCATCTTTTGGACAGTACTAGTTCTTGTTGCTGCTTTGACAGACAAGAATCCAAGAATGTGATCTGTAACATTTCTTGGCAAATTACTAATTCTATCTTCAATAACAGCTCTTTTAGATCTTCTATTGTATGCTACAACAAAAGTTTAATAATCTTAGGCTTAAAATCAGTAATCCAAAACAAAATAAATTAAAAGAAATAAATGTCATACCTTGATTCATGCTGATTTCTAATTGAGTTAGACTCGCTGGTGTTTCAAGAGGGGAATGTTGGAGAAACAAGAAGGCAAGAGGAGCTTAATGGGACTTCAGATTTAGTTTTTATCTTTTTTCTAGGTCTCTTGCAATGTGCAGAATTTGGCAACTGAAGCTCTCAACAATAGCAATTTGAGCTGTCAGTGAAAAGTACAATACTTAACTTTGTATGACACCGAGACATTTATTTCAAGTTGTATGAAGAATCAAAAAATTTCAAATTAGTGGTTAATGAGATGAGTGTTCTCCTTATATGAACTTGGACAATTTTTTCCTCACAATACGACATTTAGGGTCATCTGATTGGGAAACAAAGCTAATCCATGTTTAGTTATTCTGGAATTGTTATCCTATCCTCAATAAGGAATAATAAATAAACAGTTTCGAAGTTAATTTTTAGATGAGTTTATTCTACGTTTGGTTGGGATAACTTATACCTAGATTAGTTATCCCACATTGAAAGTGGGATAAAAATAACACTATTATCTTGGGATAAGTTATTCCAAAATTTTATTCCAACCAAAAATGGGATAAACTCATCCAAAGGTTAATCCTATAAGACTATTTATTCCTTGTTTCTCATTGAGGGTGAGATAAGAATCCTGAAATAACTAAATCGAAATTAATTATTTCGGAATAACTTGTTTTCCAACCAAATGACCCCTTATTTCAACCAAAATTAAACATCTACTCCCTCCTTTTCAAAATATGTGGTGTTTTTAGTTTGAGCACATTCATTAAGAAAAATATTCATTCTTGGAAAATAAATGTATTTTTACTAACTCACCCTTAATAAATATCTTGAAAACGATATACTTCTTTAGTAATTTCTTAGTTATGTAAAATTCTTTTTAATTTAAATAAGGGTAAAATCAGAAGAACATCATTAATGTCTTCTTGATAATGTGAAACACCACTTATGTTGAAACAAAATGAGAAGGCTAAAACACCATTTAATTTGAAATAAAGGGAGTAATACAAAGTAAAAAATAATTTCCCGATTATAAACATTCTTAATCTATTCGAAACTTATCTCTAAGTTAAAAGTGAAGGGTCAAACATCTAAAGTGTTAAGTTTTTTGAGTTTTTTTACCGAACTATCATGTATTTACTTTTTGTTGGTGAAATTACAATTACAATTGAAAAATAAAAATGAAGAAAATAGATATCTTCAGGCTGAGGCATGGATATCTCGCTCTCTTTAAGGAGATTTAAGTCCATTGCAGTGAACCTTCATCGGTCCAGCAGTAATCTTCTCGACTTATTCCCTCCAGGATACAACAGCTCAGCAACACTGTATGACTCAAAAAATTTTAGATAAGAGTTGAGTCCAAAAATCCACTAAAAAAATACTTTTCTTTAGCTAAATAAAACTCTATTTTCTACTCACTTTCTTTCATTCTATGTTTTTTCTTCTACTACAACACAAGACAAGACCACCACTATGATGAATTCTTCCTTGTAATGAATTGAAAGAATGTGGGTCATAAAGTGGGTAAGTAATGGGAGAATTATGGCTTAGAGGTTACATAAGTTACAAGGCATAATAAGGTAGAATAATGGGTGAATAATGATATAGAGGTCATGGAATAGTAAAGGTCACATTCATCACAATGAATGTGAGAAATAAAAAATAATATTTTGTAATATTAAAATGTCATACAAATTTCAAAAATCCCCCGCTCATTTTAATATTAAAGTAAGAGATTTTATCAGTCGAAGGGAGACTATTATACATAGTGAAGGTGTGCTCTACATTCAACCTTCACTTAGTAAAACAGTAATCTTTACTCCAGAGTCATAGTGGTCTCCAACTTGAACTATGACTGCTTAAGAGAAATAAAGTATCACTTCTTACACACAATAATCAAGGTATTGACATGAGCTTCAATAGCCAGCACATTATAGCCTTATGCAATCCCGATTTTCATGTCTTTGAAAACAAGTCATATTCTCATAGGAAGCGGCCTACTTCCACACTCACATAGGTGAACTATGTAGTGAACTCTATCAAGAATGTTCTTGTAAGTTTAGCACCCCACTCATAGGAGCTATATATTTTCATTAAGAGCTTTTTAAACTCAACCTCCATAAAGCATTACAGAAAAAATGCACTCACATCATAGGAAGGGAATAAAAAAATAATAGTGTATTTCACAACAAATCATTATATGATTCATTTTTCTCATTAAACCTGGTTATAGGATCTCTAGTCCCCGGATTGGGTTTTCTCATATATGACTTATGAATTTATGGGATTTAATCTCATCCTCCTCGATGTGCTCCAAACTGTTTCTCTTTCTAAGGCCTTAGTAAGTAGATCTGCAAGATTATCACAAGATTTGACATAATCAACATTAATGGTACCACTTGTCCACTTGTCAAATATGATCTTATAGTACTGTATTTTCTCCTTATGGGTCTGGATTTACTATTGTAGTAACGAATTTGAAACTCTACCAATTGCAGCGGTACTATCACAATAAATTAAAATAGGACGAATTCATTTTTTAAAATAAGCTATTTGAAATAATAAATTTCTCAATCAATTCACTTCCTCACTAGCTGAGTCTAAAGAAATTAGTTCAGCCTCCATGGTAGAGTTAGCAATAGTTGTTTGCTTTTTTGATTTCCAACAAATAGAACCACCTCCTGAAGTTAAAATATAGTCAGTAGTAGAACAGGAATCACCAGACAAAGTGTTCCAATCTGCATCAGAAAAGCCTTCAAGTACAACAGGATATTTTTTATAAAACAAGCCACTAATTTTTGTCCTAGTTAAATATCTCATAACTCTCGTTATGACATGTCAATGTTCATTACATGGCTTGCTTGTAAACCTGCTAAGTACTCCTACTGCATATGCAGTATCAGGTCGAGTGCAATCAATCATATATCTAAAACTTCCAATTAAGCTAGCATACTCCTTCTGATTTATCACATCATTTTCACTTTGTACGGGAAACAAGTGAACACTTGAATCAATAGGAGTTACAACATGCTTGCAGTCAAGAAAAATATATTTTTTTAAAAATTTTCTCAACATAATGTGACTAGTCAAGGAAAATTTTACCACATGTTCTAGTAATTTTTATTCTAAGAATAAAATTTGTCTCACTAAGATCTTTCATATCAAAATGGCTTCTAAGAATAATTTTAGTTTCTCCAATAATATTCATGTTAGAGGCAAAGATCAATAAATTATTAACGTAGAGGCAAATAATAACATGTGAATTATTTCAAGACTTATGATAGATGCACTTATCCCACCCATTTGTTTTAAAATAATTTTCAATCATGCAGGAATCAAACTTCTCATGTCATTGTTTTGGTTTCTGTTTCAAGCCATATAGGGATTCAGTAAGTTTACATACTTTGGTTTCTTGGCCTGTTTCAATAAAACCTTTGAGTTATTCCATATACATCTCTTCATTCAAAGTTTCCATTTAAAAAAAGTAGTTTTTACATGCATTTGTTGAATGTGCAAATCAAAAATTACAGCAATAGCAATTAAAAATCTAATGAATGTAATTCTCATTATCAGAGAAAAAGAATCAAAAAATTCTAGGCTTTCTAGCTGCTTGAAACCTATAGCAACTAGTCTAGCCTAATATTTATCAACGGATCCATCTAATTTTAATTTTTTTTTTCTTAGGACTCATTTACACCCAGTTTGTTTTACAATCCGGTGGTAAATCAACTAACTTCTAAGTTTTATTGAAATTTAGGGATTCCATTTCATCATTTACAGCCTCTTTCCAAAATATAACATCATGTGAAGATAAAACTTCTTGTAAAGTATGAGGGTCATCTCCAACATTAAAAACATAAAAATCAAGATCAAAATTCTTTTCTACTCTAGCTCTTTTACTTCTTTTTAACTCAAGATTATTATTTTCTTTATTTCTCAAGATAAAAATAAAAGAACTAGGTAGTGACAAAATACTTTTTTTCAGTCCTTTGACCCCCACTATTTTTAGAATCAAATAAAAATTTATTTTCATGAAAAATAACGTCACCTGATTTTATTATTATATTATCTTCAAGATTAAAAAAATCTATAGGTTGTATTATTTGAAGCATAACCAAGAAAAGCACAAGTAGCAACTTTTTTACTCAATTGAGTAATTTTGGGATCCATTAGCCTCACATAGGCTAGACAACCCCAAACTCTTAGATATCCCAAATTTGACTTGTGACATTTTCACAACTCAAATGGTGTTAATTTTTTTCTTTTATGAGGCACCCGATTTAACATATAACAAGCAATCAAAATAGTTTCACCCTATAAATTTAGAGGTGCACTTGACTAAATATGCATGACATTATTCAACTCAACCAAAATTCTATTTTTTTTCTTTCCGCTACATCATTAGATGCAGGAGAATAAGGTGGAGTAGTTTCATGAATTATTCTCAATGATTTAACAAAAGAATTAAACACATTAGACTCATATTCACAACCTCTATCACTTCTAATTCTTTTTATTTTTCTACCAAACTGATTTTCAACCTCATGGAGATAAATTTTATAATTTTCAAAAGCATCACTTTTATTTTTATCAAGTAAACATATGTATACATAGAGAAATCATCAATAAAAATGAAAAAATATATATTTCCTCCAGGTTCACAAATATCTGTGTGAACTAATTCTAACAAATCAATTTTTCTTTCAACTTGAAAATGAGGCCTTTTAGTGATTTAAGCTTTACTATAAACTTCACACTTTTCAAAAAAAAAATTAATCATTGGAATTAATCCTAAACTACTCATGATTCCATATAACGATCATTGATATGACACAAAGAGCATGCTAAAAATTAGTAGAAGAGAGCATGTACACTGAAGTAAAAACTTTATTCATTTAAACATTCAACTTGAACATACCATCACAAGCATACTCTTTTCCCACAAAAATATCTTTTTCACTATTACATATTGATCAGACTCAATAATTTGTTTGAAGCTTACTTTATTAAAAAAAACTAGACATCAAATTTTTTTCTCATAGAATGAGTAAAAGGTACATCTTTCAATGTTAATATTCTTCCAGAGGTGAAGCTCAACTCGACATCTCCCTTTCCAAGCACTTGAGTAGTATGAGAATTACCAAGCATGATGGTTTTGGTCCCCTTAAAATGAGTATATATTTTAAACCAGTCTTTTTCATAGAAGATATGACGGTTTGCACCAGAATCAGCCCATCTCCATCAATATTTTTCAACCATATTTATGTCTGTTATCACCGCCACAAAAACTCTTCGGTAATGTTTGCCTAAAGTGTAGGACCACGTTTCTAAAATTTATAAAATCGAGTAATATGCCCACTCTTGCCACAAATAAAGCATGGTCCTTTATCTTGACCTTGTTGATTTTGTGCTTAGTTATTACCATCATTATTTTTCTTAGAAGGTCTACCATTATTTATCTTGAAGTTTTTCTTCTTAGGCTTCATAGAAGTATTTTTGTGAGTATCGGGGGCAGCATTAATTGAAGTAATTAATTTACCTTTGTTGTGAGGTTATTCTCTTCTGATTGTAAAAGGGCATCTTGGCCCCTTGCCTCCTCTTCCATGCGGATTCGCATTATCAACGTCTCAAGTGAGGTTTCCTTTGGTTTATGGTGGATAGCTTTTTGAAACTCCTTACAAGAAGGTGAAGTTTATCTATTATTCCATAAACAATAAGGTTATCTCTAAGTTTTATCTCCTCAGAACTGAGCTCTCCAACAACCATTATAAAGTCTTGAGCTTGGTCTACTACTGATTTGTTGTCTACCATTTGAAAATGAAAAAATCTGCTAGCAGCATATTTTTTCACTTCAGTCTCCTCAGTATCATACTTACTCTGCAATGATTTGTAGGAATCATCATCGTACTTTTCAACTTTCTCTTGAAGAGAAATTAGTTCATCATCATTCGCGGAAGAGTAGTTTGCTTTATTTGGATTCCTCTCAGTTAACACATAAGAGACATTGAAAAGACTTAAGTAGAAAAATACTTTACCTTTTTATCTTTTGAAATGAGTATCGTTGAATCGAAATGGTTTGTTAAGATCTCCCATCTTGACATCTGCGAATTTTTCAATTGTAGCCATTGAATCTCCTTAAAATTGTTGGTGAAATTACAATTACAATTGAAAAATAAAAATGAAGAAAATAAATATCTTCAGGCTGAGGTGCGGATATCTCTCACTCTTTAAGGAGATTCAAGTCCACTACAACAAAGCTTCACCGATCTAGCAGTATTCTTCTCGACTTGTCCCCTCCAGGATACAACAGCCCAGCAACACTGTATGACTAAATAAACTCTGGATAAGAGTTGAGTCCAAAGCTCCACCAAAAGAATATCTTTCTTTAGCTAAATAAAACTCTCTTTCCTACTCACTTTCTTTCACTCTATGTTTTTTCTTCTACTACAGCACAGGACAAGACCATCACTATTTATAGGTGAAGAATTCTTTCTTGTAATTTTCATGACCCAAATTCACACCCTGGATGCGGCACTGTACTTAGGATCACAAGTGACCCCAAGCAAACCCATGGAAAAGCATAATTCTATTAAGACTGATCTATTGTAAAATAATATTAAGCGAAAGCTGTTTAAAAACAATAATCAAACACTAAATAAATAAAGAGTATCTGATAAATTACTGACATTTACTCAAACAATGGAACTCAAGCTGAAACTAACATGTTCTATTTGAAAATCTTCTAAAAGAAACTGATAAGTTGTTGGGATAAACCCTCAGCTAACTCTAAGGTCTGAAATTAAATTGAAAATAACAAAGTTGAAGATGAAAATTTCAGCCCTCGAAAAATAAAGAATCACCACTGTCAACTACTGAAAAAATCCCCGAGAGAAACTAGCTGGTGCTAAGGCTAGGTACCTGAGCCTATATCATAAAAAGATATAGCACATAGAAATATGCGATTAGTACTTTGACTATATTGATTGTGTGAGATGTAAATAAACACAAATATAGCAGTAACTCATAACTGAACTGAAGTAGCATGCAGAGATCCTATCTGAAAACGTAAATACAGTAAATAGTTTAACATCTATGGGAAAACTGTAAGAACTGATAAACTGAGTTAGAGTCATAAGAATATCCTGAAAACTGATAGACTGGACTGGACTGAGGACTCTGACTAAACTGTACCGTGGGAGAGCCTATAACCAACATATAACCACGTGAGCTAGACGTGGAGTTCAATGTATACACCCCATCGAAGAGAGCCCACTGTGCCTTGCTAGGGTACAGTAGATGAGCTGTGTGATCACTATTTGGGGCGTATTCGGGTTAATAACCTACGATGGCACGTAGTTCTGAGAATTTGGGTGCACTGAACCTCGACCTACTAGATGCTAAGTACTATTACCACTAAAAATCTAATTACATCTAGTTGTGCTGATAGCTCAAAACTGATGTCCTAAGACTAAGTCAGAACTACTTATCTGGAAGTATTCTGCGAGCCTAAGGACCTAAGAGAAACTTTGTTCTAAGACTTGTCAGAGTTGCTTTATCTGAAAGTGTCATTACAGTCTAAAGAACAACAAACACGCTGATAAACTGATACTACTGGATATATTGAGTGTTGAAAATATTACTATGAATGAGCATACTAGAGATGATGAAAATTACTATAAATCACATTTATACATTTTTACGAGAAGTCATATATATGTGACAATTCATGCTATTTTAAAACATTGCTAGTTTTATAAATACACTTTATGAAAAATCATGTCAAATACAAGTTCAAGTGAGACATAATGTATAGCTGAAATTACTATCATGAGTATTTAATAATTCTAATCATGCAATCCTGACATCATAGAGAAAGTAGAAAAAAATTCAATAGCCGAAAGAAAATCCCTAGGTTATGATTTCTAGAAATAATTTATGGCTAGGATTTGCTAAAATTTTGGGACACATTGGTGAAAGAAATGCCTATGCTAAATCTGCACATACTTGAAGAAGAAATCTCTAAGAAGAGCTCTTGAAATCTGTTGCACTTTAATCAGAATCCTAGCTTGGACCTAAGGAGATTTTCTAACTTCTACGCACTGATCTTGTAGGCTTGGGAGAGAATGAGAGAAAAATGTTGATCAATCCCCTTAATTCCCCTCTAAACGCACTCCAATAAAACGTAGTTTAGGAGTTAGGAGTTTAGAATTTGACAAAAATGCCCCTAGGTAACCATTTCAGAATCTGACTGTCCAGATTCAATGGGCCTCTCAACAAGTCGTTAGCTATGACCATGACTTGTTGGTTCCATTCACTGTTTTCGGACTAGAAATTTCTCTTCTATGGAATTCTCACAATGGATGATGCGACGACTCATTGGTGGATACAATGGGTCATTGTTTCTAATCGTTTCCACTGGAGAAACTTTAGAACAGTTTCTGGACTTGAACAATGGATGAGAACAACGACTCGTTAGATGGAATGAGTCATTGGTTCCACTCATTATCACTGGAAGAATTTTTAACAAGTTCTGGATAGGGGATGGATAGAACGACCCGTTAGTTGGAATAACGAGTCATTGTTTCCATCCGTTGTCACTGAAGAAATTTCTAACCCTTTCTGGACTTCCTTTAATGGCTCTCTATGACGAGTCTTCCTAGCAAACAACGACTCCTCATCTGGCTCGTTGTTTGGGAGAAGATTTTTGATCATATTCTAAACTTGATAGAACAGGTAACACAGCGACTCATTGCCACTAACGATGGGTTGTTGTGCCACTCATTGAATCTGAGGAATGAAAAATGTAGCGCTGACAATGACTCAGACATCGAGTCATTGTTACTGATAACGACTAGTTGGTTGAGTATTCTGAGATAAAATTTTCTGATTTCTTTTCTGGTTTTTCATTCCAAGTCTGGGTTTGGTCTAAGAAACTTTTAGGGTGTTACAGTAATGAATTAGAAGAATGTGGATAATAAAGAGGTCAAGTAATGAAAGATAATGCTTAGAGGTTACACAAATTATAAGGTATAATGAGGTAGAATATGACATATAGGCTATGTAATAGTAAAGGTCACATTCATCACAAGGAATGTGAGAACTTAAAGAATAAGATTTTGTAATATTAAAATGTCATATAAATTCCAACACTTTTTTATCTGAACTATTACCAAATACTTATCAAAACACATTTCAACTATCAATTGTTCATTTTTCCTACGTGAAATATCACCATCGTTCATATGGGGAAAAAGAACAACTGAGAGTTTAGATATGTTTCAATTAACATTTCGTGATAGTTCAAGTAGGAAGTCACACACCTGATAGTTTAGGTATGAAACTCAAAAACTCATGATATTTAGGTGTGTTTTTCACCCTTCACTCCTAGGTTAATCTAATCCTTGTTCTTTCAATGTATTTATTACATAAAAGGATTAAAAAAATACTCTTAAACTATGTAAAATTAAATAAAAATATCTCTCATTAGTAGTTTGGTCAAGAAATATCTCTATCGTTAATAGTATGATCCAAAATTATCTCTATCATTAATAGTTTAGTTTGAAAATGCCCTTATTATTACTTTTGTGTCAAAAATACTTTTTTCTTAATAAACATATATCTTTTTTCTTTTTAAACACTTTTTTCTATTAGAAGATATTATTAGAAAAAGAGATTAAAAAGAAAAAAATTATTTCCTACTTTTTTTATAAGTTTAATTTTTTTTTAAAAGATCTTTAAAAATAATATTTTATTAAAAATATATATTTTAAAAAAAATAAAATTGTATTATACAATTAGACTTCTCTAAAATAACCACTCTCTACAACATTCATTATAAAATAAATTTTTAAAACTGATTTATTATGTGTATATATTACTTTTCTATAAAAATTTTGACCAATAATAACAATATTTATCACACAGTCATATTTTCAATTTATACGATATTATACATATTATATTTGAAGGAAAAAGTGTTATACAAAATATATCAATTTTATATAAAAATGTATAATAATTTATAAAATATATTTATACATAAATATAGGCTAAATAAAATAATAAATATAAAATATGAAATAAAGAGTAAATATTTTTATTAATGGACACAACGGGTAATTTTTACGTAAATATTATATATTTATCAATTTATAATGAGTAAAAATAATATTAATTATATCTTATTACATGACTTTAATAAAATTTTAAAGTTTCAACAAGAAATTGGAACGTCAAAAGTTGGACGTGATTTGAAATTGAAGTTTATTTGAATATGCAATTTGAATTCTTTTAAGTTGTATCTTTTCTCATAAATATAAAAATTTCAAAAGTTGTGAAAACTATCAAGTTTTCTCAATTTCTATACAATTTTACGAGATGACCAATCCACTATTCATAAATAAGATATCAAAATATCCTAATTAATTGTCATATTATAAATTATATATTTCTATATTCTTTTTATAAATAAATATCTTCGATTACAAACTTTTAAATACACATAATTTTATAAAGATCCACTAGTTAATAATAGTAGTGGTTAATTATTTTTTTAATATAATCCTTTCACATAATATGAATAATCTCTTCACGTCAAGCATGAATTTTTTTACAAATTTTAAAAAGATAATTTTTTTTACAAAATATAAACTTATGAGTCGAGTTTTATATTTTAAAAAAATTAAAAGTTTAAAATTATTCCAAATCACATATCCAAACACTTACTAAGAATCTAAAAATGAGAAAAAAAAATAAAAGAGTGCATATCATTTGAAATATTAACATAAATAATTTATTTTCTTTTATAAAAAAATAAATTTAAAAAATGAGTATTTAATTTTTTATTTATAATATTAAATATTTTTATGAATACATATGATTAATCGCCATAAGAAAAATAACAAAAGTTTCGAACAAATAAGATTGTTACAGAAAGAAACTTCATTTATATGTAAAGTCTAGGGGCTCGAACTCACTCATTAAATTGGAACTCTTCCTTTCGCAATCTGCACCTTCCCAAGGTCTATGGCACTTCTTTATGAAATACAATCAAATATATATTACATTATGGTAAAATTAACTTATATTTTATATAAAAATAATATATACGGAAATTAATTTATAAAAATTTTACACCAAAATTGAGATTTAAAATTAATATTATATTTAATTAGATATTTGCAGGACTTAATTAAAAACATACAATATATAATATGTTAAATTAAAAGTGTTGTAATTAAAAAATAGTAATAAAATAATCAAGAATATAATTTGTGTTAAAGAATAGTGTCACACCAAATTTCACATGACACTATTCATACACTATAATAGTGTGAAATTTAGTGTTGTGTTGGAGATGAAAAACACCAAATTTTACACCAAAATAGAATTTTGTGTAAAATTTGATGTTGGATTAAAGATGCCCTAAATTCCCATTTCATGAAGGATTTTGAAAGTATTTTTAAAAAATATATATTTAATATCTATTTTAGTCATAAAAATTTATCTATTTTCTAAAAGATTTTGCATCTTATATTTATTAATTTTTGTATAGTATTGGATGAGATGAATTTATATGAAGTAACACGATCATTCAGAATTTACATAATTGATCTAAACTTTTTTAAAACTGAGTATTAGTTTTTATTATATTTCATGATACTATTTATTTAGGTTGCTTGATTCAAATGCATGAGCAACACAATTGTTTTAGTGAAACATAATGAATGAAATGTTAGTACTAGTAACTTTTTAGAATGGTTAAACTTGTAAATAAGTTTTTAGATAGATATGTCATTTAACACCTCTAATAAATACATTTCAAGTAGAAAATATCATAAAATAAAGGAGAATTAGGACTATTATAGTTTAACAATTTAATCAAATTTATGCCTTTTAGGACTTCAGTTCAATGTTAGAGCCCAAACACGTGAATTATAGCGCATGTCGTGCTGCGGACAAAAGTTAGGTAAAAAATGAAAAAAAGGCAGAAAAACTGACTATTACCTACCGTGTTTCGAGTAGCGCACTAAAAGCATTCCAAGATTTCTTAATTATAAAAAGGACATATTTCAAAAAATCAACTGAATTATGTTATATGCTTTAAGTTAGTAATGTAATCGAAGGATCTAATTGTAAATTTGTCATGATAAAAGTAGTGAAATCAGTCATTTTTGCAGAATAGTCTTGCCAAAACAAAAAAAACACCAAAGCTTGAAGGATAATTGGCACTATGACTTGAAAAGTTCAAAGACAAAAATGCAATATCTTGTTCATTTGGACACAAATACAAGTTCAACCAATCACAAGAGCTACTTTTGGGTGTGGGACTACTGGTTGTCATTTCTTGAATACGAAAACCACTCATTAAAGTTGAGAGAATTGAGAAGCACTAGAAGGTTGTCGAGAAAGAAAGGAAGGAAAAAGGTTCATTCATGCAGGACTGATCGTGCAATAACTGTTCTATTCCACCTTTTATGGATGGATTTTGACTCATAGTGGCGATGACTCCTTATCACAAGCCATGATCATTGAATGTCGGTTGATATGAGTCTAATTTTTTGGAGATCATTTTACTCAGGCTAGGTAGTTTAGCAAAGACCTAAAAGTAACGGTGGAAGTTGAGATATGAAGAAAATAGTGTTTCTTCTTTCAAAACAAGTGTCTTGTTAGGTCATAAGAATGATAATATATTTAATATAGTTCTTATTAATCAAAAGACTTTGGGAATTTTTGCAGTGATGGTATTATGCAATACATTCATAGGTTATTATAATCATTAAAGGCAATAACGTCTGGTTGAAGTTAATTTTAATATTATATTAAATTTTGATGACCTTTTTTTAATTAATGGCTATTATAGTGAGGTTTGTACTCATGATTTTTTGCACTCTTGAGGTACCTACCCTACTAATCATATGATAATTATCTGACTAACCTACTTATGAGCCATTGCCCAACTATTCCGAGTACTACTTAAAAGAAATAAGAGATTTGATAATACCCATATTCTACCCCCATCTCTTGTTCCTTTATAATGCAAATTACATATTCAGTGGTTTGGATTTGGATGATGTGGATGATTTTTGGGAAGAATGCAAAGTGAAGGAGATCGCTTTACTAATCGCTCCTAAATGTCCATACAAGTGCACGTGGTTGCCAAGTAATATAGTGATTAAGCAAGGCAGATATCGATCCCTCGGGTCGATTTTATGGTTTAATTGAATTTACTATTATCAATTAATCACACATATATTTTCACCACAAGTTTTGCTTTTTGGTTTATGAACTGTTGTAGATAAATAAACTAACTAATTACTCTAAACTAATTTAGATAATGTCGAGACATAAGGATTTAACATAATAGGAGATGATATTTTGGGGTTATGAATTTATTAGCAATCATATTTTGTAATCACTTGAATTTTTACCAAGTTCTTGGTCAAGGAAAATTACTATGACTGGACTCTTTCAAGTTGTGTAGCCCTCTGATCAATGCCCTCTCTTCTATGCCTACCTCTCGGTGATCAAGAATGTGACAAAGATACTTACAATTCTTCCGTGCATTAACCACGAAAGGTAATTTACGTACATCTCTGTCCTACCCACAAATCAATCGCTTATGCGGGGTAAAGATTATGCTCTTTTTAATCTTATTGCTTCTCTAGGGTCTCCCTCTTGAGTCAAACTTATGGTTCTTAGATATGTTTATTGGTTAAGTAAAAAAAACAGTTAAAGCAAAATTAAGCAAACAAACACACAAGTTGTAGCACAACTATAGATACCCTAATAAGGCAATTCAAATTCATTCAACAAAAAGCATTTGTTTACCCTAACCCTAGAACAAGGGTATTACCCGCTCATTTTCATAACAACAATCATAGAATAAGTATATATAAATCTCACAAATGTCTAAAAAAGATGAAAAAAAATAAAAAATAAAAGATTTTGTGGTGTCATTGCTCTACAAGTTCTAAATCCTCCTAATGTCGTCCAATCTGATCTGAAATGACCAAAGGGTCTATTATAGAGGTAGAAAAACCTTCAGACAAACTTCTCCAAGTAAAAGTTGGACTCTGTTAAAATTTAACTCCAGGCCACCTTTTACTGCACGCCATCCATCGCGATGAACTTTATAGCTTTGGCTATTGCGGCGCACTATCATATGTCTTCGTGCCTTACCCTTTTTCAGCATCTGTCTTCTCTCCCACTGTGGTGCGCCAACCATCATAGTAAATCTTAATGCGTTAAGCATCACATCGTGTTAGTCTCTCCTTGGTTTGTGACTTGAAAAAGTTTTTGGAACTCTTCACGTTCCACTGCGATGCACTGCCAATCGCGAAGGATTTTATCGCGTTTGGCACCACGTATTTGTGACTTCAAGTACTTTTGTAGTTGGTCAAAACTCTGAGTTGCTTGACTTGTTGCACCACATTGCACACTCCAACACATTGGATTTCACCGCAAAATGGGTGTCACACGTGGTGACTCTGCACTTTTTTCATACTTAGCTAATTTCTTCCGTTTTTCTTTCATTCTTGGGAAATTAGCCCAAATTCACCTATATTAGCAAAAATAGCCTAAATTAGTCAATTATATCATAATCAACATAAGTTAAATGTATTTGCAACTAAATCAAAGAAAAAAAAGGTTGGAATAAATATAAATAACATGAAAAGATGCATAAATATACCCAACATCATTTATTACAATTGGTAAGAGTATTCAAGGCTTACTTCTAGAGAAATTGATGATTCCAATCCTAATTTGTTACTGCATAACCCCCCCCCCCCCCACACACACACACACACACACACACCTCCCCGCACGTCCAAATGCTTGTTATCCCCAGGATTTGTGCATTTCCTTTGAGTTTGTTCCGTTAACCAAGCTATCAAGTTGTTTCTTTATGAAGATGAAAATCATTCATTCAGTTGATCTCTTGCTCCTGGGATTGGGAGCGATCAAAGTAGTTATTGTTGAAAATTGATAAGGTACCGCCACCTAACTTATTGCAGTTGTAGAGCAGCGAAGACATGGCTAAAACAGAAAGAGAATTTAGGTTTTCTTTAGAATGGGAATTTCTTATTGCAGTTGGTATGTTGAAACTCCCAGCCAGGATGATGTTAATGATATAAAAATTGATATTTTGGATATGATTAGTGAAAGCTACGTTTGACAAACTACTTCCCCTAGTGATTTCGAATCAAAGTTCAGCAACACTAATCTCTAGAGTTGAAATGATCGGCTCTTATTCACTGAGCTTGTAAAATATGAGCTTTGTGTTTGTGTAAGATAATTACAAAAACCTAAAATAGGATGAAAGTGAATAGTTCATTAAACTAACATGTTAAACATGATAATAAGGAGCTAATGACATTTAATTTATTACTGGAATAAGTCTATTATTCTCTATGAGGCTGACAAAAAATCTTTTTGCATGTCTGACATTAATATAGGGAGTTAAACACTCGTATATTCTTGAGATGCATCAATTTCAATAAGCATGACCCAGTTATAGTTTTTGAAAAGATAGAAGCACCATAACAGTCACTAGAAAGATCAATGGTGTTTGAACAGATAGAAGAGTTATGCTAGGCACCAAAAACAAGAAGATCATTGGCCAGTTTGGGCGACACATATTGATCGGCACTACCTGCTGGTAGCAAAATATATATGAGTATCCATCAAGATCTTAAAGGTTCTAATATCATCTAAAGAAATAAAAAATTTTAGAATGAATTGCTTAATTATATAGTCAAGCAATCCTGTAAAAGAAAGAAAAATATGCAAGCAATGCTAAAAACAAAGGGAAGTAATTCCTTCTATGTACTATTCCTATTTACACAATTATAAGAATTCGAAATATTCCTCTATATACAAGAAATCAATAATTTCCTGATCCTTGACTTATTATTCATTAATTGGTCTATTAGTCGGTTACTTATTATTGGGATATATATTATTAATTATGTGTTTAGATATAGTAATTATTATAAAATAATTGTTTATTCAATTTTAATAAAGGTTTAAATAGATCGTATATTAGTCAATGTGTTCTTTACTTATAGATGATTTAGTGTATAGAATTTAGCTTATATATGGAAGATTAAATCGTTGGTTCTTATAAGTATAAAGTTTATATATGTTCACAATCTAATATGAAAATTAGATAAATTCATCGGTACGATTGTAGCACAAGATTAAATATAATTTATCTTGATTATAGGAATGGTATAATTCCAACTTCTTGTGCTAGTACATTTTATATGTATTGAACGGACTAAGTAGAGATAAGTATTTTATTTGACTTAATAAAATAAATTCTCTAGATCATTAAATGTACTTATACTCTTAATCTTGATATAATTATTATGATCAATGTAAAATTTGTTTGTTATTTTGATCTATCAAAGGGTGAAACTTGATTTTTCGTGAGTTAAAAAGTTTCCGATAGGTTGGATGATGACAAATGACATTTGTGAAATAATAATTAGTTGATGGGATCCATGTCTCGGCTTGAGATTGATGATACCCCTTTATGATTGCTTATAAGTTTTCATGTGAAAACCCTGCAGGTGGATTTAGTATCCGTCACATGAAATAAGTTAAGCGTTTGAATAAAGGATTAAATTAATCAATGAATTAAATAGTCAGAAATTTAATTCGATTGATTGGTATCTGTAACCTTAACATGGGGAGTTAAATAAGATTTAATGAATGATTTTGAAATTATACCGAGAAGTGCAATTACAGATTTTTTAGTGGAATAGTCTGTAATTTATTATGGTAGGTTAATTCATTCATTCTACGCATTAATACCATAACTGTAAGTCTTACTAATTAAATATGTGGTCCTTCCTGGGATCTTTGGCTTATGCCATGTGCTCCAAACTTGAACTCAACTTCCTTTTTTTCACCAGCATCCGCTTCTCACTCAAGAAACTGGTGAAAGTCCTTGCTATGCCTGATTACTTAATGAACTTGGAAAGGAGGAAACCAGTTTTCTAGAAGAAGTAAAATTCTACAAGATTTTGGTTAAAAATAAACTGGTCTTCTAGAAGGAAAGTTTGACTATTACTTGGAAAGAAAGATTCCTATACATTTTGGGACTAGGGTTTTATACCCTAAACGTGGTTATAAATAGGATTCTTTCCTCCACGGAATAAAATGGAAGAACTTTGACCTTTCTGAGATGCAGTACTTGCCCACACAAGTATTTTCTATTCAGAAATTTTTGAGGCTATAGCAGAAGATCGCAGATCTGGAGAACGCATTGGAGGACTATTTGTGCAATAGCTTCAAGAGGATTGCTTCACGGTCACACTTCAAGAGATAAGTATCGATTTTATGTTTGATTAAAATCTGTGTTTTTATGTTGTCTATATTATATGCAAGTATGATTCTGAATTGTTGCTTTCGCTGCATATGTTTGTAATCCAACCATTACTACTATATGATTTCATGAACTTTATTATCTACTAATTCTTGTTTATAATTTCGTTAAGACTCTTTATACTTATATATAAGGCCTCCTTTCTTACGATGATACATGAAAAAATGGTGTAATTATGCATGGAAAGTGTTAGTGTGAAATATCAAAATAATCAAATACTAGCATATTCACTTAAAGAGAAAGTTCTAATTATTGAAAGAAGGTGTTTTTGTGGTGAAACTTGAAGTCAACAATATGTCTAGGGTTCATTTGAATCAAATGATGTTATCAGGTAGGACTAGACTAGTCAAGAATACACTATTGGTGTAGAAGAAATCCGACTACAGTAGGCTTGAAACCTCCTAAAGGTAGTGAGTTATCGACTCCTCAGCACGAAGGATTCTCCTCGTCATTTGTATTTGTACTTTCAGGTTGAATTGCAATAGTTTTTTGAAAAAAAAAAAAAAAATTGATTCAGCAGTAGTTTTCTTGGTTTGGCCCTTTTCACATAACTAGTTTAGACTACGTGTTTTTGTACGCGTGAATCGCGTCAATTGGTAAAAGTGTGTTAAAAAAAATTATTAAAAAATAATAGTTGACTTTGTAAAGTGAATTTTTATTTGAAGTGAATTGTGAACTTTGTTTAGTGTGTAATAACTCCTAATACTTATTAAATATTATAACTCATAATTACATATTTATCTTGACCAATATGTTAATCATATTTATTTAGATCGATATAGTTAGTAAATCTTAGTTCTTTTTAGCTTTAATAATATTTCATTGAAAATTAATTAAATATTATTTTAAAAATTAGTAATTTGAGTTGGGGTAGCAATTACTATTGTCTTCTTCAAATTCACAACATGAAATTAAAAATAAAATAGATATTAAGATATAAAAAAACCTGAAAATATATTAAGTTGGAGACTAAATCAACTTACGACAAAATTGATGAAGAAAATAAAGTTGTTGATGAAGAAGACTTTGAGACAAAGTTGATGAATAAGATTCTACAATTATAACTCTTTTTATAGAAGTGAAATTTAAAAGTGTGAGAATATAAGGAATACCGATTGTCAAAAATTAAAGAAAAAAAAAAACATAACCAGTTGTTAAAGAAATAATTGGGGCACAAAAATTCTACACCTAATGAATTCTACACTTAAAAAGGATTCAGCAATTAAAATATAAAAAGAAAAAAATTAAATTACATTACCCTTATAACTTGTTTAAGGATAGAAAATTAGGATTAAACACCATTAATGCGTCTGTTTATGATGTAACAAAGATGTAACAGATCTTGTCTTATTATGAATATCTTTTTCCACAATTTAATTATTAAAAAGGATAGCATGAACTTTTATGCCCTGTAAAAAATTAAATTTATTACATTAAGTTGTTAATTGGTATAATTTCATTTACAAAGCCCTTTTTAGATTCCATTGCAAGATTATCTAAAACAAATTATGCACAAGAGTTATAACTATAATAATCTATAGTTTTATAAAAAAATTAGTTTATGAGATGAAGATATTACTTGACCTTAATAGATGAAAAACTTATAAATGTGTGAGTATATAGATTAAGAATGTCAGTTACAAATAACACAAATTTTAGATCACATAATATCAATATTAGACTCAGTAAAAAAGATAACATAGTATCAATATTAGATTCAAACAAAGGGGATAATTTAAGTTAAATTATTTTGAACATAAACAACTTGAGCTGGCATAACAATTACTATTGTCTTCTTCAAATCCACAAGATGAAAAAAAAAAGATAGATTTAAGACAAGAAACAAACATGAAACATATAAAGTTGGAGCCTGAATCAATGGTACTGTTGATGTATAAAAGTTAATGAATTAAATATGCAATTATAAATATCCTTTTTATAGAAGTGGAAAGATTTATAAATCAAAAAGGATTTGAAAGTGTAAGAATAATAGGATAAGGATTTATAAATCAAAAAGAATTTAAAAGTGTAAGAATATTAGGACACTACTGTGAAAAAAAAATTATAAAAATTTGGTGAAAATTTTTTAGGGTCGAAGTAGGCGGTGAAAATGTTTTAAGGAGGTAAAAATCACGGTGAAGATTTTGAGGTAAAAAATTTTTAGAATTAATAAGCGATGGGAATTTCTTAGGGAAGTAGAAATCTGCTGAAATCTTTTCAAGGAAAATTACCAAGGAGAAGTAATACGTAAATAAGTGGTCACCTTGCTAGTTTGCATTAAATAGCAAGTCATACAAGTATAAACTTACATTCATAAGCTTATTTGCAGTGACAGAATTCGAACACCCATATGGGTTTGACTACTGGAAGTCCCCCGATAAAGAACCTATATCAAATTCAAATAAATCTCAGAGAAAAAGTTACAACTTCTATTTTCAGAAAAAAAATATAAAACTTATAAACTGATGGACTTGGTTTTACAACTGACCTTACTATCAGTAAGATAACTATAGATTATATGAGTAATACCACGGCTAGAAAAATAATTTTCAAAATGGCCTCCATGCTTCAATATATATCCTCGAAGTTCCTGGAAAGATATTATTGAAATCAATAAACTACATGAGAAGCAACCTAATCTTCTATATGAGAAAATCTAGTGAGGTTCGAAAAAGAATATGATAGTTATATAGTCAAGGTATTGATTACAATGAAGATGGATGTTTGCATATGGGTTTAATGCAAGATTAATAAACTCTTGTTACACAAGTAGAAACTATTGATATCACGGAAAAGTAAGAATACAAGTAATCATTTGTTTCAACAATTTACAAGTTAGAATAGTTTTTTATTGATGGAACAATATTCAACAGCATTCATCATTCAATTCAGGATCTTTTTAAGTCATAAAAATAAAAGGAAATAGACCAGAAAGAAAACATAATGCAATAAACCTGACCAGAAGGAACCGTGTATCTATCAACAAAAATGGAAACACCTTAACTTGAGATATAGGTTTTGAAGAACTTGGACCATTTAAGTGGTTGATGCCTCCGTCTCAAACTTCTCGTGAAGCTTCTAATTCTTCACTGCCATGTAACTGCAATAAAGTTGTCAAAAGCTACAATAAAAAGATCAAGTCATATAGCATACACTATACACATCAAATCAGAGACGAGGGTTGCGTTTATGAAGTAAATTGTAAGCAAGAACAGTCGATAAAAATTAAACTAACCATGCCTAACACCAACTAATTAGACTCGCCTATTAAAATACTCATTCCATTCTAAGAATTAACCTCTACAAGATAATAATAATAATAATATTTTTTTAATGAAGTTTTTTTTTTAGAGTTATGTCATAAATAGAAAATCTTAGCCAGTGGAAATAGTTTAGGAAAAATAGAAAACCTAACCTAATAAAATGACTTAAATTTGGATTTCTTTTTAAGAGTTCTGTTCAAAATAGAAAATCTAAGGCGGCGAATTTTTTTCAGGGAGAAAAGAGAATCTAACCTAATGTGGTGAAGTGACAATTAAAAATAATAATCGTATAAAAATAGTAAATAACAATTTTATCTATTGCAAAATTCTTTTAATGAAAAGCAAAAAGTTCAATCAACATTTCAATGGACCTTCAGACTTTTAATCTATGTATCTATATAAAGGAAAGACTTTAAACCGATGACGTGACATGCTTCATTGACTAAAAAAGTTATTTATCTTTTTTCCTGTTTTTTTACATTTTTCTCAGATTTTTAGAGTTTTAATTCTATTTTTTTCTTATAAAGTGCTTTCTTGAAAAACCAAAAGTCACTTTCATCAACTCCTATTAATTACACCATACCACTCTACTATCTTCTGCACTTTTTCAACAATTATAATATTTTTCCCCTGTAATTTTTTCTCAGAAGTTCTTTTCTCCTTCTATGAAAATACATGTATACTCTGTTTTCAATGGGACTTTTTAAATGATTACCATCAACTTAATGTCTTTTCATCTATTACTCATGATGCAGATTCTAATATCCCCAACAAACAAACAATCAAAAAAACTTTCACTCGTATATGTCAATTTATAATAGAAGTTGAGAGATTTTTCATACATGACTACAGTGTCTCATGGAGCAAATGTCAAAGGTATGTTTGGGTCTTTGCAAATTTCTGTCTATTTCTTAGATGACACTTCAACTCTTAAAGGATCAAATCTACTTTTCGATTTGCTATATTTTAAATTTTGTGAATTAATTTGTCAATCATTACAATTTATTTGTTATGCAATTTGTGGTATTATGATGGACTTCTCATTTTACTATTCTTTGTAGAATTACCTTCATTTTTTGATCATATAAATAATTTACGGATTTGCAATAACTTGAGGATCTCAAAAATGAATTTTGGAATTAAGGGATGACTTGAAGATGCAAAAAAAAAAAAAAAGAAGATAATTTTGTGTCTCTACCAAAAGTTTCAAGTTACATGTATATAGGGCCTAAAAAATATTAAACAAGTCAGAGATTTGTAATTTTGTTGTCAGATACATGTATTCTCTTTTTTCTATGGGAGTTTTTAAATGATTTATCGTCAATTTCATGCCCTTTTCATCTATTACTCATGATTCAAATTTTATGTTTTTATATCCCCAACAAACAAACAAATAAAAAAAAAACCTTTCAATGATATATGTTAGTTTATAATAGAAGTTGAGAGATTTTTCATACATGACTAGAGTGTCTTGTGGAGAAAATGAGAAAGGTGTGTTTAGGTCTTTGTTGATTTCTGTATATTTCTTAGATCACACTTCAACTCCTAAAGGAGCAAATCTACTTTTCATTTTGTAGTTTTAAATTTTGTGAACTAATTTGTCAATCATTACGATTTATTTGTTAGGCAGTTCATGGTATTATGATGTACTTCTCATTTTAATAATTTTTGTAGAATTACTTTCAAGTTTTGATCATATAAGTAATTTACACATTGACGACAACTTTGTGTCTCTACCAGAAGCTTCAAGTGACATGTATATAGCGCCCACAAAACTTCAAACAAGTTAGAGATTTATAATTTTGTTATGAGATACATGTATTCTCTATTTTCTATGGGAGTTTTTAAATAATTTACCATCAATTTGATGTCTTTTTTATATATTACTGATGATTCAAGTTTTATGCTTTTATATCCCCAACAAACAAATAAATAAAAAAAATCTTTCAATTGTATATGTCAATTTATAATAGAAGTCAGGAGATTTTTTCATAGATTTTTCATACATGACTAGAGTGCCTTGTGGAGAAAATGAGATGTTGTTTTTTGGCTCAAAGTCCCACATCGGAAGATAATTAGACATAGGGAGGCAACCTTAGACTATAAAAGGAAGCCTCCCCCTTTTGTTTTTGACACACCAAACTTGAAGCCTTCTAACTCTTTTAGAGGCTTAGTTTGTTTTCTCTCTTGCAATCTTTAAGACGAATATATTTGTAGTGGTGTCCGGGGACTTAGGCATAATTGGCCGAACCTCGTCAAATCTTGGTATTCTCTTTATTTGCTTTTCTGCTTCTTATTTATCATTGTTAGCCATTATTAAATTTTCTATTGATGGAAAAATAGCTCGATTTTTCACAACAATTGGTATCAGAGCTTTTGGTTGTGATCTCTCTTGAAATTTTAGTATGCTCTGTGGTTGCGGTTTTAACTGATCTTCCACATTAGAAAAAATTTCTTGAGATTATTTTTTTTGTAAGTTTGTGTTAAAATTGCTAAGTAATATATTTTCTAATTAAGTGCATGTCTAGGAAAGTTCTGTCTAAGGAAACTAGTTTTTAAGTGGGACCGTGTGACCCTTCCAGTTTTTTCTGGGAATTTTCCTGGTGCATTTTTCAAGCTAAATTATTACTGATAATTTTTCACTTTAGAGCAAAATTATTACCCCCCGCCACAGGCCAATGAGCACGGAGCAGACTTTGAGAGCCACAGTTTCCACTACATCAACTTCGGCAACATCTTCGTCGTCAATTTTGACGAGATTTGCTGCGCCAAATGCAAGATTTGCGGTGGAGATTTTTGATGGTACGAATCATTTCGGGATGTGGTAAGGTGAAGTTCTAGACACGTTTTTCCAGCAAGGTCTAAACATTTCTATTGAAGAGGAGAAACCAGAAGAAATTGAAGAAAAAAAATGGAAGACCATCAATCGGTTGGCGTGTGGTACTATTCGATCATGCCTTTCCAAAGAGCAAAAATATTCATTCTCAAAGGAAACTTCTACAAGTAAGCTATGGAAGACATTAGAGGAGAAATTCTTGAAGAAGAGCGGTCACAATAAGCACTTTATGAAGAAGAAGTTATTCCGGTTTAGTTATCAACCGGGTACCACCATGAACGATCATATTACTGCTTTTAACAAGGCAGTAGCTGATTTGAGAAACCTTGATGAAACTTTCAAAGATGAAGATCTGGCATTAATGTTGCTGTTTTCACTTCCTGAAGAGTATGAAATTATAGAAGCTATGTTACTTCATGGGAAAGAGAAAGTTTCACTCAGTGAAGTATGTAGTACTCTATATAGTCATGAATTGAGGAAAAAAGACAGAGAGGAAAGCAAGCATGCAGAGGTGGTTGCAGAAGCACTGATAGCTAGAGGCAGACCACAAAACCAGAAGAAAGGAAGAAAAGGGAAATCTCAGTCAAGAGGCAGACCGAGTAAAGATGAATGTACCTTTTGTAGAGAGAAGGGGCACTGGAAGAAAGATTGCCCGAAATTGAAAAATAAGGGCAAAGTTGAAAAATATAAAGTTGTTGCAGAATCATGTGCTGCTGAATACAGTGATGAAGATTCAGATCTTTCACTGGTTGCTACAACCTCCACAAGGCGATCTGACAAGTGGTTGTTTGACTCAGCATGCAACCAACATATTTGTCATATCCGGGAGTGGTTCTTTGAGTTTAAAGAGATAGACGGTGGAGTTGTCTATATGGGCAACAACACATTTTGTGAAACAATAGAAATTGGTTCAGTCTACTTAAAGAATCATGATGGATCAACTAGAGTTTTGACAGAGGTCAGGTATGTACCTAACATGAAGAAGAATCTCATCTCTTTGGGAGTCCTAGAATCCAAAGGATTGACGGTGACAATGTGAGATGGAGTCTTGAAAATAGTCTCGGGAGCTCTGGTGATGTTAAAAGGCACCCGGAAGAATAATTTGTATTACTATGATGGTAATACAATTGTTGGGACAGCTGCAGTTGCAACTCTTGATGATGAAGGGTCAGATGCAACTAAGTTGTGGCATATGCGATTGGGGCATGCAAGTGAAAAATCCTTGCAAATTCTAGCAAAGCAAGGATTATTGAAAGATGCAAAAACTTGTAAGCTGAATTTCTGCGAGCATTGCGTGATGGGAAAGCAGAAGAGAGTGATATTTGGCACTACAATCCATGATACTAAAGGTATTCTGGATTATTTTCACTCTGATGTGTGAGGTCCTTCTAAGACAACTTCTTTGGGAGGAAAACACTATTATGTTACTTTTGTTGATGACTTCTCTCGAAGAGTGTGGGTGTACACTATGAAGTCAAATGATGAAGTGTTAAATTATTTCCTTAAGTGAAAAAAGATGATTGAAACTCAGACTGGCAAAAGGATCAAACGCCTTAGAACAGATAACAGAGGTGAATATAGAAGTGATCCGTTTGATAAAGTTTGTCAAGATAAAGGTATTGTGAGACACTTCACTGTTAGACATACACCACAACAGAACGAGGTGGCTGAACGGATGAACCGAACATTGCTGGAGAAAGTTCGGTGTATGTTGTCTAATGCTGGGTTGGGCAGACAATTTTGGGCTGAGGCTGTGAGATATGCAAGCCATCTTGTTAATCGTTTACCATCAACAGCTATTGGTGGTAAAACTCTTTTAGAGGTTTGGTCTGTAAAACCTGTTAATGATTATGATTCCTTACGTGTGTTTGGTTCCACTGCATACTATCATGTGAAGGGATCGAAGTTGGATCCGAGAGCCAAGAAAGTGCTCTTTATGGGGATCACTACTGGTGTTAAAGGATACCGCCTCTGGCGTCTTGAAACAAAGAAGATAATCCTTAGCAGATATGTTACCTTTGATGAATCTGCCATGTTGAAGAAGGATGACATTCAACAGATCAATAGTGCTCCGCAATAAGTGGAGTTTAAAAGGAGAATCGATCCAGTTATGTACAAAGATGGAGAAACTCCTATGGCAGAAGAGGAGTCAAATGAAGAAGAGGTTCCAACCCAAGGACCTCACCAGCAAGAAGAACCAATTTCATTAAGGAAGCCACAACGGGTAAGACACAAACCTGCTGGATTTAGTGATATGGTGGCTCATGCATCTATAATAGTGAATGATGAAATTCCTACCACTTATCAAGAAGCAATTCAAAGTTCCGAAGATGAAGAATGGAAGAATGCTATGAATGAAGAGATGCAGTCTCTTCATAAGAATCAGACTTGGAAGCTAGCAAGTCTACCGAAGGGAATGAAGGCTATTAGATGTAAATGGATATATACAAAGAAAGAAGGATTTCCTGACAAGAAAGCATTCGCTACAAGGCGAGATTATTAGCTAAAGGCTATGCTCAGATTGAGGGAATTGACTATAATGAAGTTTTTTCTCCAGTAGTGAAACATTCCTCTATCAGAATCTTATTGGCCTTGGTAGCTCAGCTGGATTTGGAACTAGTTCAACTTGATGTAAAAACTGCATTTTTACATGGAGACTTGGAGGAGGAAATCTATATGACTCAGCCAGAAGGGTTCAAGGTTGCTGGAAAAGAAAATATGGTATGCAAACTTGAAAAACCATTGTACGGATTGAAGCAATCTCCAAGACAGTGGTACAAGCGATTTGACAAGTTTATGTTGGGGCAGATGTACATAAGAAGCAAATACGATCATTGTGTGTATTTGCGCAAGCTACAAGATGGATCTTTTATCTATCTTCTTCTTTATGTTGATGACATGTTGATAGCTTCAAGGAATTCTGGAGAAATTGACAAGCTGAAAGCTAAACTAAAGCAAGAATTTGAGATGAAAGATTTAGGGAAAGCTAAGAAGGTTCTCGGCATGGAGATAAATAGAGACGGACGGTTGGGGCAACTTCGTCTAAGTCAGAAGCAATATCTGAGAAAGGTGCTGCAACGTTTTGGCATGAATGACAAGTCAAAATCTGTGAGTACTCCGCTTGCTCCTCATATGAAACTTAGTGCTGATTTATCTCCGAAAAATGATGTTGAACGAGAATATATGGCAAAAATTCCTTATGCAAACGCTATTGGTAGCTTGATATATGCTATGGTGTGTATAAGACCTGACATTTCACGAGCAGTTGGGGTTGTGAGCAGGTATATGCATGATCCTGGTAAAGGACATTGGCAAGCTGTTAAATAGATTCTACGGTATATTCGGAACACCGCGGATGTTGGGTTATTATTTGAGCAGGATAAAAAGATTGGTCAATATGTAGTTGGATATTGTGATTCCGAGTATGCTGGTGATTTGGACAAACGAAGATCAACTACCGGTTATGTGTTTACACTTACAAAGGCACCGGTTAGTTGGAAGTCTACTTTGCAGTCAACAGTCGCTTTGTCTACTACAGAGGCAGAGTATATGGCTGTTACCGAAGCTGTTAAGGAGGCTATTTGGCTTCAAGGGTTGCTGAAGGATTTGGGAGTTGGTCAAAAGCACGTCAAGGTGCATTGTGACAGTTAGAGTGCTATTTGTTTAGCAAAGAACCAAGTCTATCATGCACGAACGAAGCATATAGATGTTCAATATCACTTTGTAAGGGAGATTCTGGAAGAAGGTGAAATACTACTTCAGAAGATCCAGACAGCTGAAAATCCTGTAGATATGATGACCAAGATAGTGACATCGATCAAATTTCAACATTGTATGAATTTGATCAATATCGTGAAGATTGCAGATGGGTAGCACCATAGGTGCATTTGAAGACACTACTAGAGATAGTTGTGAGAGAAGATTTTGTAAGTTTTGGGACTTTTCGCCAAGGTCGAGATTTGTTGTTTTTTGGCTCAAAGTCCCACATCGGAAGATAATTAGACATAGGGAGGCAACCTTAGACTATAAAAGGAAGCCTCCCCCTTTTGTTTTTAACACACCAAACTTGAAGCCTTCTAACTCTTTTAGAGGCTTAGTTTATTTTCTCTCTTGCAATCTTCTAAGAGGAATATATTTGTAGTAGTGTCCAGGAACTTAGGCATAATTGGTCGAACCTCGTCAAATCTTGGTATTCTCTTTATTTGCTTTTCTGCTTCTTATTTATCATTGTTAGCCATTATTAAATTTTCTATTGATGGAAAAATAGCTTGAATTTCCACAACATGAGAAAGGTGTGTTCGAATCTTTGCACATTTTGTCTATTTCTTTGATAACACTTCAACTCTTAAAGTATCAAATTTATTTTTCTATTTGTTAGGTTTTAAATTTTGTGTACTAATTTGTCAATCATTACTATTTGTTAGGCAATTCATGTTATTATAATGGGCTTCTCATTTTATTATTTTTTGTAGAATTACCTTCATGTTTTGATCATATAAGTAAATGGGTGTTTAGGTCTTTGCAGATTTCTGTATATTTCTTAGATCACACTTTAACTCTTGAAGGGGCAAATCTACTTTTCATTTTGTACTATTAAATCTTGTGAACCAATTTGTTAATCATTACAATTTATTTGTTAGGCAGTTCATGGTATTATGATGGACTTCTCATTTAACTATTTTTTGTAGAATTACTTTCAACTTTTAATCATATAAGTAATTTATAGACTGACGACTACTTGAAGATCTCAAAATAAATTTTGGGATTGAGGGATGACTTGAAGATGAGAAAAAAGAAGATATATGTGTAATTTTTTCATCCAACTTTGTGTATCTACCAAAAGCTTCAAGTTACATGTATATAGGGCCTAAAAAACTTCAAACAAGTCAGAGATTTGTGATTTTGTTATGAGATGCATTTATTCTCTATTTTCTATGGGAGTTTTTAAATGATTTACCATCAATTTCATGCCTTTTTCATATATTACTGAGGATCCAAATTTTATGCTTTTATATCCCCAACAAACAAATAAAAAAATTTAATTGTATATGTTAGTTTATAATAGAAGTCGGGAGATTTTTCATATATGATTAGAGTTTCTTGTGTAGCAAATGAGAAAGGCGTGTTCGGATCTTTGCAAATATGTGTCTATTTCTTTGATGATACTTCAACTATTAAAATATCAAATCTACTTTTTGATTTGTTAAGTTTTAAATTTTATGAATTAATTTATCAATCATTATAATTTATTTGTTATGCAGTACGTGGTATTATGGTGGACTTCTCATTTTACTATTTTTTTTTATAGAATTACCTTCAAGTTTTGATCATATAAGTAATTTACGTATTAACAAAAGTTTGAGGATTTCAAAGTGAATTTTGAGATTGAGGGATGACTAGATGAGAAAAAAGAAGATATCTGTAGAATTTTTTCTTCCAACTTTGTGTCTCTACTAGAAGATTCAAGTTACATGTATATAGGTCCAAAAAAATTTTAAACAAGTAGGAGATTTGTGATTTTATTGTGAGTAATACTCGCTGTCACTCAAATTACATGTATATATTTTAGGTGATTATGCTAAGCTAAAGATGAAATACATGTCAATACTTTTTCTATCGATTATAAAAAGTGAGAACCATTTCAATCCTGAATATGATTTTCCTCTTACTCTTATGTTTTGTGCGTCTTTTTTCAACACTTTTCTCTGAAGTAGGAAAATAAAATTACTGCAATATTATTTCATGACATGCCTGAATTGACTTAAAGATTTACTTAATCCGAATAAAATGATATATTTTTCCACAAGACAATGTGTTTGATTTGGTATCTTATCAACTATATATTCTAAGAGTAACTTTGGAGATGTAACTTTTGATAGTTTCATTTAAAGAATTGAATGTAATTATTGAATTGTTGTTGTCGTTTTATTTTATAATAGGTTATGTCTTTTGTTTTATGATGCTCGCGTGCTTGATGGACAATAGTTTTCTTGGTTACTTATTTATTGTAATATTACTCTTTATTTTAAGAAACATGCATGTTCTTATTTTAAGAAGCATGTATGCTCTTATTATTTATTTTATGATATTTGATTTTGATGGTGGTTTTGAATGTTTGATTAGGAACATGAAAGGACATTGGAGAGAATTAATCTTACAAAAATTAGTAAATTACTTAAAATCTGGACAAGGCAATGACCTTTATGTATTCACTTTTTAGCATGATAATATATATCATTCCCTTCTTTTGCTTTTTGTATGTTATTCCTGTGATTTTTTAATTCCGGTAGATCACCAATAATTTTAACCATGCCCATTAATTTCATTCATTATTTTCCTTTATATCTCTTTTATATATATTCTTAGCACTTATATACTTGAAAATATTTAATGTAATTAAATACTTAATAGTACTATTTTGTAACCAACTTAGGGGTCATCTACTCACTATCTTACTTGGATACTTTTTTTGCAGGAAATTTAGGAGTCATATGATATACTCATTAACTATGATAATTAAGGTGATCAATAAGATTTGAACTTTTACTAATAGAAACAAAGGAAGGAGTACAAAAAAGAGGAACAAGGACGACTCTTATATAGGAGGTGTGGGCTTTTCATGTATTATGTACCTTAAATTAGATATTGATGAAATATTGCTATTTATATTGTAAAGATATGACACCTGGGCCTAACTCAACCTCAAAAGCTAGCTCATGAGGGGAGGATTGCCCAAGTCCATATAAACAAACCATCAGTCCATTCCCCAACCAATGTGGGACTTTAACCTACTAATACCCCCCCCCCCTCCCTTCACACCCAGGCCCGACTGGAGTGTGGACTGGGAGCCCAAACGGGAATGGACCTGGCTCTGATACCATGTAAAGATATGACACCTGGGCCTAACTCAACCTCAAAAGCTAGCTCATGAGGGGAGGATTGCCCAAGTCCATATAAACAAACCATCAGTCCATTCCCCAACCAATGTGGGACTTTAACCTACTAACATATATCATTTCTAAAAGTTGGTTTACAAAGAAAAGATCAGTTTCGTTTATCAAATTGAATAGACATAATTGAATCAAGAATCAATTTCAAAATTCAAGTTGGAAGAACTGGGATACTAATAAAGTCTATCATAACTTTTTATTTTTCTGTTTTGTGTAAAGTATGAAATTAGTTGTATCTTCCCAGTTTAACTTGATAATGTTACGATAAATTATTGTACCTCGATAAATAATGTCTCATTACAATAACTATAATCCCTTATCCAAACATACATAAGTTAGTAATATAAATAGTCATCGTGTCTATCACTTTTCATTTATGATTATAACCTATGTTGCTCAAATCCTCCATAAATGCTATTACAATCGTGTTGGATCTTTCAAAAATATATAACTTTTGGAGGAGAATATTATCAAGATAAAAGATAATAGTTAGATTTGTTGGTACAGTAATTATATCTTACAAATCTATGAAAGTCCTGTTAAAAAGTTTATCCAGCAGTTTCTTTTGTGTAATAGTTAATGATCGTCCTACCAAGCATACTCTTTTCTTTGTAATTAGTAGATAATAGATCCATTGCAAATTATTTATGACTTTAGTATATGTGTATAATTTTTTTTTACTTTGTAAAGTAACTCTACTTTTTTGCCAACATAAAATTTAATAGTCAAGTATAATCTCTTCATTAATTGATTAGTCTGAAGTTGTATATATGATTTGTTATGGGATATCGAAATTATCTTAACGTCCTGAGTTGATATTGAGCTGCTTCACATAACTGTTTTATATTAAATAATTTTTTTTTATATTTTAAGTTTCAAGATATTTCATCCTATATTTATCTAATTAAGATGTTTAAATATTTAGTTTAATTGGTAAATTCACATGTTTATTGTATTTGATGATATCACTTTTCATGCATAAATAGTTAAAAGATATTCGTAGAAACATCTCACTCACCAAAATGAATTCAAGCATGCATAAGTAAGGTTATGCAATCCATTCAAGTTATCTGATCTAATCATTTAGGGTCGCATATCTTTAAAGTAGAAAATGAAATGTAGCAGGTATTTATTGGCATGGAACCATCTTTCATAGAAAATCTCTTTTTGCTTGAAGTGGATAGAGAATTCGGAAGTTCTAGCAGCATTGTCATTTGTATTTAGTTTTCATGTATTTATTTATTTAGCTGGCTTTCTCCCCTAACAATAATATATAGTAATATTTTTCACATTTAGTGCATCGATGGCAGTGCGAAAATAATAATATTAAAAGAAAATATTATAAGTATTACAGAGAAGATTGCTATTCATATATGATATATCGTACATACTTTTCACCCTAATGAGAGGAAAGACAATTATATTTATGCTTGTGGATTTGCAATTCAAGATTGTTGTATCTTTTTATTTACTTATTAAGATTATTTTGGACACTATTTTGATGAGGGAGCAACAATGAAAAAAGTGCCTATTTTGTGTTGATTTATTATAATTTTGGAAGCTTTATTTATTCGATATTACTTTATAAAACTTTCAAGTTTTACTTAAAAAGAGACTTGATTAGTTACTTTAGACATGTCTTTTATAAATAAAAATTAGTTGAAGTATTTTTCATATTTATTATTTTTCTATAAATTAATTTATATTAAATGATCACCTTAATAAGTTCATTTCTATTTTTAAATGATCGCGCGAAGCGCAAGCAAATTAACTAATATAGTATAGATCAAAACAAATATGGACAAATAATTGAGTTCAAAGTCTCAATATAAGAATTACATCTTCCTTCAAGAAGTAAAATTACTTTCTATTCTTTTCCTTTCTAGTGAGTATTTAAGAGTACTTGAAAATATTTCCTCCTTTGTTCCAACACGTTTTTCACGATTCATCGCAAGGAAAGAGGTATACAGAGTCTTTTTACAAAATAAAAGATTCTTTAAAATATAATTATTATTTTGGTGTTTGATAGTTAAAAATTATTTTTCAAGAACATTGAAAACGATTTCTTTTGCATTTAGGTGATAGTTATTTTTCTTTATAACTATCTCAACTCTTAATTTATATATATTCTCCAACCAAAAATTGGACATTGTAATCAATCTTAAGTATTCAGAAATTTCATAGAACACTATCTAATTCTCTAACAATAATATCAATTTTTAATAAATATTTTTGTCAAAAAAATGCTTGGATAAAAGAACATTTGAAAAATGTTCTCCACTATATGCCACAACCTAAATCAAAAGAAATTATTGCTTTTTTAAGATATTGACTAGATATTGCATTTTGATTATATTCATTCCAAAAATAAATTTGCCTCAATAAAATCTTGTTATTTCTCAATAGTTACTAAAAACACTTTGTCTTTTAAATGACATGCATGTTAGAACTTGAAATTAACAAATCCTTAACATTGACATAGAAGCACAAAATGACATGTGAATTATTCTTCGATTTATGTAGATGCACTTGCCATGTATATTTTTAATGATACAAGAATCAATCTTTATATCGTTTGGGTTTCAATCTCAAGTATTTTCAAGATTCAATTTAAGATTTTAAATTTATCAATTTTTAGAGATATTAATTTTTTTTTTTATAATTATTAGTGCTAGAGGGGAACTAAACCCTCGTCAAGGAGAGAAACAAAGTTTAAATGGGTCCCAATTGGACCAAGTTGCTATTGGGTTCCCAACACATATTTCTTATATATTTAATAGATTTCTCTATATAAAAATTGAGTTTGTGCAAAGTTGTTGAGTTCTCGGGAATATGCACCCAAAGCCCTAGATCCACCCCTAGCCATTTTTATATGTCAAATCGGGGTTGAAATTGCCTTTCTTTGGAATCATAATTTCCAAATATTATATATTCTTTCCTTAAAAGTTGAAGAGATGATAAAATAAATAAACAATTTTAGATTTTAAATAAGATTGTCACACAATCTAATATGATATCAGACCAGATAAAAGTCATGGGTTCAATTCTGATCACCATCTCCATCATAATAAGTAATTTTCACATGCTTGATATAGAAAAAGATGAAGCAGACATATACGTGTGAAAGTTGTAGAAAACATAATTAAATAAATAGTAGTATATTATTGTAGTAGTTTAAACATTTAAATAAAGTGGGTCACATAATTTAATGCCCATAGAAAGTGTTTTTAAAAATGAAAAGTGCCAAAAAGCGATAAGGTCTATGGAGCTTGAATCAAAAAGTGAGAAACGAAACATGTGCTTTTTTTAAATGAAACACACTATTCACAATATTAAAAAAATATTAAATATATATGTTTTAGTATTATAATAATCAAACTACAATTAAAATAACTACTTTCAATGTTCCACATACAATAACGTCTATACTATTCCAATTCTTAGAAATTGAGATTCAAAGAATAGACTGTTTGTAATTGAAACCACTTTGCTTATCATCGTTTGAAACATAAACTTAAAAAACTATTTGATAATTTTTAATAGGAAATTCAATGCCTCATTTTTTAGTATAAGCATCTAATATTCGAAACTTATTTACCCCACTACTCAGACAACATATGACTATTTAAGGAGAAAGCGCCCATTATAAGGATTTCTCTGTTCCCAGGGCGCAAGCTAAAATGTCTAGTTAAGTGTGGAGGGGTCTCATTCATCCCACTACATCACATTTGCATTTAATAATAATTTAATTTTTTACCTAAACTCTATAATTTTATCAATTTTTTTTGTCTAGAATTATGTAATAAGGTCGCATAATCTCAATTCCATGAGTTCTATTGATATAACTTACTTGACTTGCTTCACTATCATTGTCATTTTTTACAAATACACTAGGGACCACCATTTCTCTTTCTTCTCTTCTCTATTTAAATTTATTCTCATAATTCAACTCTCTTTTTCATATCTCTCTCTCTCTTCATTCTTCTATCTGTAATCCAAGTGGAATTTGGTTCATGAGATTCTTTCTTCATCTTTCGTCGTTGTTCTTGATCAAACATTCTTTTTCCTTCTCTTGTTTATGGTTAAAAAATAATTTTATTTTTGGCGATCATAGTTTATTCAGAGGTTAGAAAATTATAAACTTTTACGAGTTCTCCATGTATTTTAAAGAAAAATTATGATATCTCAGTTATATTATATTTATAATTTTAATGATTGATGCTCTTGATAATTTGTGTTTGTCTAATTTTCTTTTGATTTTGGGTTTGTGATTTCTCTTCTTTGTTAGATTGTTTTTGTTAATGCTTTTCTATTGTTTGTTTTGTTTTTTAAACTTGAGCTTGTCATTCTTGATTACATGGCTAAGAGATGTTCATCATACGAGTGAGATAATCACCAAATAAATTATCTAATCCAAATTGTGTTAGTAATTATCTTCTTTTAATGGATTCTATTCTTTTAATAAGATTTTATAAACAGATATTTATTGAATTGTGATATGTTCTTTAGTAATGATTCTTTTTTATATTGAAAGGATTGAAAAATAATATTATGTTTAGTTTGAAATTCTTGTATATGACGATATGATAGATTGTTGATCATGTTAGTCTTGGTAATTTTGCTAATAAGTTGAGGTCATTCTCTTTAAATCTTGTGGTATGCCTTGCTTCAATTTGCTAGATGTCACAAAGCATTTTAGGAACTATACTGAAAGCTTATTGCACATATAATATACTTGATATATAATTTTGTACTTTGTCATAAATGACTTTCATGAAAGCAAGTAGTATGTCATTTCTAGATTTTTTTTGTGTGTATCTTGCATCTAGATTTGAGATCAAGCACTGTATAATATAGTTGTTATTTATCGACACAAAGGATAACTAAAATATTACTTTTCATGAATCTTTTTTAAAGAGATTAGTAGCCTTCATGAAACAAAGATCAAGCTCCTATGTTGTCATTTATATTCACAAAGAAAGTTGTTAGCTATTGCTAGACACGAGAGGAAGGTTTGCTTATTCGTCTTCAACAAGATTTTTTTGGTCCGATGAAGTGGGCTTATCTCATTTCTCTTATTGACAAACTCATATTGCATTCTATGTTTAGATTAAAATTTGGGACTTGAAGGAGAAGGTCATGTTCATGTAATTACAGATGTCCATTTTAAATCATGCTCAATGATGTCTGTAATATCTTCTTTTGACAGAACTGTGATGATATGAGATGCAACCAAAATACTACGTTTTTATTGCAATTGTAGATTCTTAGTTGAATGGGTTTGAGTTAATGTTCTTATGTTCTATCCATCCCAGAAACAACTGTTAGCGCAGAGTCAAATTAATTACGAATGTTGTATTCACTAGTTATCTAATTTCATTGTTCCTAGTCCCCATATTTCTTCTGATTTCTGTGTTATTATTGTCCTGATTCTTTTACTTTTGCTTTTACTTTGATGAGTATGTAGATTTTTTTTAACAAGAATAATTATCCACACTATGTGACATTTATTGAAATATTATTTTCTCTACATTGAGGATACCCAATAGATTATCACGATATGTCAATCCAATAGATCTATCAGTAATATGAAAAATATCAACATCATCAACTTATGCTCTACATAATATATATCATTTGAGTCAATATTTTAGAAACTATATTGTTGTCGAAACATCTTAGACAATCTTTACACCTCCTGGCCAATCATTAATAATTTTTTTCTCATGGCTACCTAGATGTTTTTGATAATGATAATTGTCTAATATATTGAAATTCTTTCTTTTAATATATATCTATTATATCATGGGTACAATACATATTTCACCATTTTGTCTTAATCCAGCCAAGTAATCACTTTTAAATCTTATCGGGCATAATGAGCATCACTACAAGAAATGTGATTTTTTGCGACAATTTTAGTGGTGACACATATAGTTGTCACAAAAGTAAGATTTTTGTGGCAACTTAAAAAGCTTGCCACAAAAGGTGATAGTTTTAGGGACGACATTAAGAGTTGCCACTGAAAATAATATATTTAGTGGTGACTATGTGTGAGTCGCCACAATATGTACTGAAAATTCTCTTTTAAAATTTGGCTAAATAAGTATATTAGTGGCGACCTATAAACTATCTCTCTTAAAAGATCATTTGTGGCGACTTTTTCGCCACTAAATGTTGATTTTTTGTCGCTCGCCACTGATTATTTTATTTTTTTATATATGTATATTCAAGTTTTATGTTTGGTCCTTTATTAGATATAAAAAAAAGTATTTAAGAGTAATTTTATATATGAACATATATAAATATTATATCAATATATTAATAAGATGTGAATAAAATGCCGACATAAAAGATGAAAATAATGTTAAAAATTAATTAATATTGTAAATATTCTTATTTATCTATGGATATTTCATTACTTCTAATAAACTACGTAATTTCCATCATTATTTTGTTAATTAACTTTTCTATCATTCTTATCTAGTCTCTCTATTTCTATTGCTTTCATATCTTTTAATATTGTTACTCTTTTAGCTTGATATCACAACAATTTGATTATAATTAAAATAAAATTATTATTGTTGACACCCAATTTTGACACCCTCAAACCCAACCTAGGCTGTTATTTGACTTATTAATATTTTAACATATTTTTAAAATTAATTTCTTTTTATTAATTAATTAATTATTTATTTTATTATGCATTTTATTAATATATTTAATTACAAAAAATATATATTTACTAAGTTTATATATAATTATGCTTATATATATAAAGTTAAAAATAAGCATTTTATTATAAACATAATCTTACGCGGTTTTTACCAATTATCTATAATTAATTTTATAATAACAATACTTATACAGTTTTATCGTGAATTATGTTATTAAATTATCTATTTATTAAATTTTATATAAGTAAAATATTTTATTAATTAAATAGCAGCTCAAGCTCAATTTATTTCTCAATGTATTTAAACTCTAGCTACTTTTTATTCAATTTATGTCAATTCTAGATAAATTGAGCATAAATTAACCTAATTTAAACCCTGGCCCAATTTCGATTTAATCCTAATCCGCGCGACTCATCAAACAATCCAATAACCCGATCCAGATCCTAAATTAAATCTTAGCCGTTAATCTTTATGATCTAACGGTCTACATCAAATCAACCCCCTTTTCCTCTGAGCTTATCCTAAGCTCACTTCTCATCGTAACCCGTCGCACACCCCTTTTTCTCTCAAGTCTCTCCTCCTCTTCTCCTCTTACTGCTTCGGCTGACCACCATCAGCGTCCTCTGGTCAATACCACAAAACAAGAGTCACTAACAGTCCCTCCATCTCCCTCTACTCGTACTCCGACTGCCACGGTCGATGCCACTGTCATTCTAGTTGAAGTAATCATGTTCCAAAGCTGATTTTCCTTCTCTCTGCACGTTACATTGGGTTGGTTTCTCTCTCAATTTTTTAAATCATTATTTTATTTTATGGGTTTGTTGCTTCTTTATTTTTTTCTCTACTTTGCATCGAAAAAAGATACTAGATTTGTGACTTGAAGACTACTGGATTTATGCAGTTTTGTTTGAAATAGATGTGTTGATTTATGTGTTTTAGATTTTTAGTGGAAGTAGGAGACATTGAAGAGGGTTGATAAGGTGTTTCGGCTGCCATTTGTGGGTTTTTGATTTTAAGCATTAATGACTTGAAAGGTTATACTGAAATTATATATAATTAAGAATAAAGATACTAAGATTTAGGGAACTTTGATTAGGGAAATCTAGGTCTGTTTGTACGACTCTTAGAATTATTGGAATTTGAGTTTTTTGCATATCAGGAGTAAACATTTAGATGATATAAAGTTATCACAACTTTTATTGCTACATTGAATAAATGAATGAATAATCATATTGATTTGTGTTTGAGAGTTTGTAGATAAATTATTAGTTGTGTGTTTCTGAAATTCCATCTAAGAATTTTCTTGTTTGGAGGAACTAGGGTGGGTGTTGTTTCGGTATAACCATCTGGTATAGGAATTTATTAGTAAGATTAATCTGAATTTTGCTATTAAGACCCTTTTTATTATAAGAGGTTTGCTAGTCAAGTTGTGGGGTAACTCCTCTACACCTTTGGTAGTATACATTTGAATTTCTCATTTGCTGCTTTTCACTTAAAACTTCATAGGCAATTAGAGGCATAAAGAAAATTATACACCATCACGTTATCTTTACTTGTGATGGCAGGTAGCCTTTTTTATTTTTGTGATTACAAATCTCATACTTTTAAAGAGAACTTACTTATAGATATTCTTGGAAATAATTTGAAGTATGAGAAATTATTACAGTGATGGAGTAGAATTTTTTTTACTTTTCGATCAGACTTGAGATGAGAGAGATACGTACACATGAAATTCAATATCTATCCACGTAACAAGAACAAAAAAGGTTGGCAAACTGAAGTAGAAAAGCATTGAATTAGAAGTTTTTTTTTTATCAAATATACTCTTTAGACATGAGTTGTTGGCTGATTGATACATTGATGTTTAAAACAGATTGACTATGACTAGTTTCTAGAGTGGTAACAATAACAATGTGTGAGATTGCTGGAATCTTTAACGCTAGTGAAATCTGAAACTGTTTTGTCTTTATAATCACTGCCACCAGTATCTCAACGACAATCACAAACTTCTATAGAAACCGAATCAATTAATCCTCATCAAGGAATTTCAGTTGAGTCACAGTCATCCCAGATTTTTGTAGAAAGTGCGCATCCCTTTTCGGAGATTACGAATAGTGGTCCAGATTTGTTCTCTATTTGAAACTAAATTATGATTTCAGTTGGTATTTCTTGAAACAGTATGAAGATTTGAGAAAAGACGACATGAGTTTATTTTTTAAGTTCTCAACATGTTCATAATTGTTTGTCTTACTACTGGTTAAACTTGAAACTGAATTATGATTGCAGTTGGCATTTCAGTTGTCAATTGAAATTGAATTATGATTTGAGTTGGCATTTAAGTTCTCAATTGAAATTGAATTATGATTTGAGTTGGCATTTCAGTTATTTATTAAAAATATTTTTGGTATTTGGACATACCGTGAATAAGTCATTTGAATTTTGGACCTTTATTCTCCCTGTTTTATTTAATATGAAGCATCTGATCCATTTATGCTTATATTTTTAACTCCCAAGTGATAATAGGCTACAAATAATATATATGTTATGGTGGGAGAGCTTGTAAACAGTTAATAGTATCTAACCAAAAAGAATATTTCCGTCAGTTCAAGAACTTCTAGGTTTCTCACTTGCACTACTAGTTCTCTCCAGCAGCTTATAAGCTATTAAACTTGTTGTCAGATACCAATGGAACAATAAAAGGTGGAATTTTTCATGTCAAGAGTTGTTGTGGAAGATAAATTATGTTAGTAGTGAAAACATATGTATTGAGCTCACTTAGGATCTTCCAAACTAATTTATTATAATGCTACTGCCAAATAAGTGAGTTTAGAGACTGTTGGTCATTTGATCCTTTTCCTGATTTGGTTTATTGAAGTTCTGATGCATGACTTTTGATTTTTTGAAATGTGGTGTCATTAGGTTCTATTACTATCCACTTATTTGTGTAAAGACCTCTTGAGTATTAATTGCAAGCAGAATATTTTCAATATGAATATTAGCTTTAGCTTGTATGATGCTAAAAGTTAAATGTATTAGTTATTGTCACCTCAAACTGACTTTAGTTGTAGCAAAGTAATTGATAAATAACTAATAGTTGGATGTTTCTCATTCTGAATTCTTTACCATATCCAAATATCATAAATGTATGTGTTTCTTCATCTGCTAATATAAATAACTACTTAGATTATAGTGTATCTTGGTGCTTATATATAAATGACATCTACACAAACTTTTTTTTCTTAAAACGTAACTAACAAATATAATTTGTGGTTAAACTTTTAATTGATGCAGACATACTTAAAGGGAAGAAATAGAGACAACTAATACAAGTAAGTCAATTCCTCTTTTCCTGTGGGTATGAGGATTTCTTAGATGTAGGAGTTATATTAGCAATAACATTGTATTATTAGTTATCACCTAGATTTTTTAAAAATTGATAACTAGTTATCACCTAGATTCTGTTCAAATATATTATATGAACTCGATATTGTTGGTAAACAGAATTTCAGATCAATCTAATTATGCAGAATATTTTTGGGACATTTGTATTCTTGTGAACTAATTTAGGATTTTCCAAGTAGAAACTATAGGCGACACTAGCTGTTTTTGAAGATTTGGACAATGAGTATATCTTACATGCCTTATATCTAGGATCATACTCTGTGGCTTGAAATAAGATTGAGAATTGTGGTGAACTACTTCAGTGACATTCAAATTCTTGTGAACTATTTTAGGATATTCCAAGTGAAAAATCATAAGCAACGCTAACCATTTCTGAAGATTAGAACAATGAGTACATCTTACATGTCTTACATCTTGGTTCATACTCTGGTTTGAAATAAGATTGAAAATTATTGTGATCTTAGTAGTATAAATTGGTATACAAACTAAGAAAACATTGTGGGACCATAGATATAAGTTCCCAGTCTTTTATGTTGTCTTCCTCTAAATTCTTGATACATAGAGTCTTTGTTACAGTTAACACGCCAAGCTATTTTCAGCATAAAACTGAAAATTAATTAGGCACTTCCTTTAGATTGTGCAGACACACACTAACACATATAGATCGATAAATTATATTTGATGTCAAGTCATCGGATATACAATTTAGGTACTTTCTTGCATGGGTGTAACTTTCAGCTTTCACTTCTACATATAACAGTAGCAAGTAAAAAAATTTATAGTCAATATGAACTTCAAATATTTGATCTAAATTCATTTGAATTGATGTATTATAAGTAAATATTTACTTTTTTGTAGTGAGTTTATCGAAATAATTTTTGCATTTTTTTGTTGAAATAGCAGGGGCAAGGTTCTTCAACAAAGAAAATGATGTTGAGGAGAATTTCGAACTCATTAAATTTTTTTCTTCATGTGTATACAAAATTATAATATATTATGGAGTGTTGTATATTTTATTGCATGAATTATTTGGTATTGAAAAGTTTCCATCTCAGTCTTTAAGATGTATTTGTTATAATTTTAGTGTTGCATGAAAATAGTAGAAATAAACATGCCAATTAATTTATTTATTTTTTGGTTTTAACGAAAATTGGCTTTAAAAAATTAAAAACTTTTTGTGACAGCTAAAGTATCGCCACCTAAGTATTTCTGTGGCGATTAAGTTATCGCCACAGAAGTATCGACCCCTTAGTATAACCAACAATCGTTGGTCGCCACTAAAGTTTATCAATGGTAACTTTTTGTCTTTTTGTGGCGATTCAGATCGCCTCTAAAACTTATCTTTTGTTGCGAAATAGCTAGAGTCGCCACTAAAGGTTATATTTCTTGTGGCAACCTACCTAAATTTCATTTTGTGGAATCATTTTTTGTGGCGAATTGATTGACTTTTAATGGCGACTTTATTTTCCACAGATGTTGCATCTTTATGGCAACTTCTTAAGTCGCCACAAATAACATTTAGCTATGGATGTGCTTGCCACAGCTCCAAAGTCGTCACTAAAAACATATAGCAGCGACTCTCTGGGCGAAGTCGCCACAAAATGTTTAATTTCTTGTAGTGCATTATTTCATCCAACAAAGGTGAATCTCCTCAGTTCTTATGATAGGAATGACGAGATTAGATTGTGGATTGTCAATGGTGGTGATTGAAAATTCATTTTTAAGTTCTGTGTTATTATTTCCTTCTTTTTTTTTCTTTTCAGATGTTGATAAAAAAGTATCTCTATTTGACAAATATGAAGGCTTCATAATTTGATAGTTACTTGCTTTTTTTTTTTTCTATTTCAATTTAGAGATTACTTAATTACCTGATTCTAAATCATTATTGAATATATTTTTTCATGAATTCCTACATTTGATTGTGGACAAGGTTATTCTTATTATTCTTTGTTCTTCGTTCCAAGCAAGTTCAAGATTTTTATGATCAGTAGTTGGTCATCATGTGAATACACATGCAAAAGAGATAATTTCGGGCATAAAAGAATTTTATAACGTTATTTGACCCAACATCCATGTCACATTCAATAACGGCATTCTACAGTGTTTTGAACAAATTGATTAATAGAGAATTAGCTATTACTCATACATGAAAATTTGTACTGATTAACTTCTAGTACAAATACAGAGAGGTAGTAGACAAATTAGATATCAACCTCAAGTTGAGAATTTTTTAGCAAGTTCTACTAGAATATTATAAATGTCTTTGATGTCGAGACTAACAACATCCGAAAAAAATTACAAGTAAGATGCTTAGTCTTGACATCAGTCAAGCTTCTTTTAAATTTCTTATAATTTATTGTATAACTATATCGTATCAATATGATTTCGTTTTCTTTGATTTATAGGGACATGCCAAAGATGTTTGTTTAATATGTTGAGATATATGAGAGAATTACCTGACATGCGTGAGCGAAGATAGTGGACGACTATAGCCTGTTAGTGAAGGAAAGTGTATACATGAATTGTGCTCCAATGGAAATAAGTTCCAGTCAAGACCGATTTTGTTGCTAGGTTTCGAACATACAAGTCTAGTTTTATGGTTATGCGTTATATGTCGAGGGAAGGCCGAGGGTCAAGTTCGCATGTAAAAGATTGGATTACATGCCAAAATTGGAAAACCCAGGAGATTGGCCTGCCACTGCTTGCGTCACGCCGTGGTAGGCTTACGGGGCAGGTTATGTATATATTGATCCTTGGTCGGTTTGGTCATATCCATTCATAACTTCCAGAATTTGAGATGGTGGAAACCCTCTCCCTTCTGTATCCTTGAGTTTGGAAGAAATTTGAGCTAAGTTGATGATCCAAATTCATTTCCAAGCCTAGAACGTTGAATCTATCGTGTAGCTTGCATAGTTGTCGTGCTGTTAAGTTTTGTGGCTGTTTCTTGTTAATCAGCTTGGTATGTGTTTTTATTCCTTGGTATTCCTATATATATCACAGATATGAGCTTGTGATCCTTGTTAGATTCTTATTTCAGAGTTTTTGAAATTGAATTACGTGTTGTTGTATGTGTTTTCTCTTGTCGGATTAATTGTGGTTTCATATGGGTCATTGAGGAACTTCTCGTGGCAGTTGCTTGGTAATATATAGCGTGAATATTTAGCTAGATTCTTGGTCATCGATCAGGGGGTATTTTAAGGCTTTTTTAGTATCTTTTTTCGGCATATTTTTGTTGAATTTCGTCTTGATATTATCGTCGTATGAATTGATTGTTTTTGTATCCCTTGAATCAGGAATATAATTGAGTTACTGGTTGTGTTGGTATTTGGAGTCAGGAATATAATTGAGGTTAGACTCATTTGCTTTAGTGGCGCATCGGTGAGTCGATTAAGTAGGTAAACTTGCCGTAGAATCTTAAGGAATTAGTGGAGAACTTGTGTGTTATCATGGGTTGTTTGTATATTGTATTTTGTATGTACAATTGTGCTTGTATGACTTGTGTTGCATATTTTTTGCGTGAGATGCTTAAAGCTTAGTGATGACATGCGGGGTATGATGTTTCCTCTAACAAGGTTAAGCTCGAGCTGAGCTAACCTGTTGGGTATCATGTTTTCTCCAATAGGGTCGAACTTGTGCATGACCGTGATGTTTCCGGCATAAATGAGCTTACCCAGGGTTGTGATAGTTATCTCAAGTATGATTGAGCTTGTTGTTTGTGATAACCCGTGAGATCGTGATAGTTTCGATATGGTTAACTTGATAAAAATACAACTTTGTCAAAACATACTTTAAAAAGTTATAATTATCTTCAGAAAATTACATATATACAATTTATTATACTTTTAAATTTTTTAATTACATCATGCTTTACTTTTTATATTCCTAAAATATCTTTATAAAATGCATTAAAATAGAAAAAAAAATCAATCATAATTAAAGTATGGAGATTGCAAAAATATGAATCTAAATTAATAATTGAAACCCCATTTCATAAAACTTGGGTTCACATATTTATTCTTTAATTATTTTCTCTATTCCACTAAATAGAAAAATTAATTCTATATAAATTTAAATTTGATATATAATATACAATATGTAAATAATATATGAATAATATATTTTGCTTCTTCAATATACCTAATATATAAATACAGTAATTGTATGCTCAAATATAAATAACAAATAATATCTTTTGTGTAGTATGCGTCATATGTGTGTGTACCTCAAAAGTCCCGAAGATCGGACTCGAGAGTTGAAACAGAGAAAATAGAAAATCTTCACCAGGTCACAGAACGACTCGTCAGGTGACTCGTTAAGTCACTTGACGGATCGTTGAGTAACCCGTTAAGTGGTGCTAAGCTGGGAAAAATGTTATCTTTCGGAAGTCATAACAAGTGGGATGACAAATTGTTAGGACTCCCCACAAGTCGTCGTTTGACCCGTTAAGTGTGCAGTGATGGAAAAAGTATTGAATTCCAATGTCTAGAATGGATTGAGAGACGAGTCGCCGTGTCCCTGACAACTCGTTAAGTGGCTCATTAGTGAGAAAGATCAGAGAATGGAGAAGAAGTTGCCTGTGACAACGAGTTAAGAAACGACCTGTCAAGTTCCCCAACAAGTCATCCTGTCCCTCATGGGTCTGGCAGTGTGCAATTTCCTATTAATTATTAAGGGTATTTTCATAATTTCTAAGTTTCTAATTCCTAAACTACGTCGTTTTAAGCTTTCTAAAGAGTGTTTTAAGAGGGTTTAACCTAACCTAAATCATTGTGCTCTCATGTATGCATTGAATTGAAATCCTCTTCCAAGATCAAGCTACGATTTCTCATCAATTTCACTGAGGAAATCTGTAATAGTAAAGAAGAAGAAAAAGAAGAGAAGAGAGAAACCTAACCCTAAAAGAAGAGGAAGAGGAGGAGAAGAAGAACAAGAGGGATAAAGAGTGTAACGAGAAAGAAGAGGGAAGAGGAGGTGAAGACATTGGTATATGCTAACGTGCGCCGGGAGAGGGTTAACTTTGGTTGACGTGCGCTATAGTGACCACTTTTATTTTTTTCAAGCTTTCTTTTCTTTCTGTCTCTCCAGTGTGGTTTTGTGTTGTGATGGAGGCAAATGGTTTGGTCTTGTGTGCTATTGGTGTGACAATAATTAAATAATTATAATTATGGTGATGAAACGGTAGAGACGTGATACTAAAAATCTCGTTTTAAAAAGCATGAAGGTTTAAATCTTCCTCAAATTACGAATTTGAGTTATAAAATTAATATAAATATTTATGTTAAGTAAATTAGGAGTGTTATGAATTATAAAATCAACCATAAACAAAGAGATGACTATTCTATAATCTATATTAGAGCTATTCATAATATTGAATTTTTTTATTTGATTATTTGGCAATTCGATTTTCTAATTTAATTTTTCAAATTTCATCATTTACTGAAAGAAAAGAAGCTATTGAACAAATTAATTTTTGTAAATATTATATATAATAAATTAATTAATTACTCATCATTTTAATTTACTTATCAGATTTTAACAGACCAAAATATCGTCTAATCGTATCATCTTAAATATATCATATGAAAAATGACAAGGCAAGGCATGCAGCCCATGGCTCATAGTTTTTGCTGCTACAATAAATTTGAATCAAATTTAAGACACTATATAAGACTTCAGTAAATGATTGCTATGGATCTAATAGAACCACAGGAAGATATAACATGGTACTTTTTTTTTTATAACCACAAATTCCTGAAGGTCATTAGCACACAGTTCAAAACTCAATGGACAATAAGCCTGCTCCCTTACCCTTCTCCACATAAACATCCAGCTTGTCTGAGGCAGGGTTCAGTCCGAAAGGCCCGGGGTCAGAAAGACAGTACTTTCAACCAATCCATTAAACTACATGTTGTATTCTGTGCATTGACAAAGCCTAAAAGTTCAATCCTGGGAAGTACAATGCAAGAGAATTGACAATGGCAAGGCATGTAGCCCCTCACTGCACCACCAAAAAAGGGCATTCTTACACTGCCCTATAATAATTTTGCATAGAATTCATTCTAACTAGGCAGAAAATAAGGAGATGGTCTACTTCAAATGTTCGAAAAGGATCACAATTCTAGCAATACAAAACTTATGGGGCATGTGTTCATCCTCCTGGACCTGTAGTCCACCTCGTGTTTGCCAACAATTTGTCACTCCTTCCACATATCGGCAAATTCATCCACCTCCAGCGGATTAGACAACTGATGCATTTTTCTCCTGGTCTTCGCCTTGACTTTCTTTGCATATTTTCCAGCCTTCTGTTTTTTCTCTAGTGACCGGATCTGGAGCAACGTGAGAAGATGAATATTAGTAACTATACTTAAGAAGTTGTTTCTTCCAGAATACAAAACAAACAAATCTATCATATGCTCTTTGCTCATGGGAAAAGCAGCAGCCGGCGAGCAGAAGAATGAGGAGCAAGGGGTACATTTCAGCAAGTAAAGATGAATTGGATACTGAACTTGCATTTTTAGTGTAAAGAATTTAGTATAGAGGGTGCTGATGCCATCCTACACTTTTTGAAAGCTTCTTTTCTTTGTACTCTCTTTTGCCAGTGCAATCTTTTATGCACTGATGAATACAATGTTACCATTCTCAAAAGAAAAAAAAGAGAGAGAGAACAAGAAGCAAGGGATGAAACTTGCCTGATTCGGTGCAACATAAAATGGGTTCTCATAAAGCGTAGGGCCACCAAAGCTACCACTAAAGATCTTGATTGGGTTCAAGCAAAACCTTGGACCAACCTACATGTATAAACACATAACTTCAATATCAAACATGATGATTTCTCTTGGACTCCCAATAGTTTGATTACAAACCTCAATAAGTGTCATCTTTTCCAGGTCCCCGCGGTCTATTTTCTGTGTTCCAGTATGGGGACATGATATCTGCTCCGGGAAGTCAAGAAGTAAATTGACAAAAGGTTATAAAAAAACTTGGTATAGATATAAAGAGAACCTTAAGAAATGATTTTTTACTACAAATGGAAAAAGAACTAACAGAAGAGTTTGATGTGAATGATACTCCTATTAGACATCATTTTCCCCTTATAGCTAAGGAAATCAAATCTGATACGTCAGCAGATACTTGGAGAGCAATTTCTACCCTACCAAATGGACCCACTAAAATTTGGTTTGGAGGTTGAGGGAAGAACTATGGACATCCACTTCCAGAACACGCAAGTTTAATAGTAGTACGGGTTAAATGGCAGACAACTTACTCGTCCAGGGATTTCAATTCTAGTAATATCAGATGATCTCATGTATCACTTCTATTTCCTACATTTATCACTAAGAGGAGATATATTCTCTGTTCCTTCCTATATTTGTTTTTCTGGGTGTACCAATTCTCAACCTCTAATATGGGCAGAGTAATTATATTATCCTTTTGGACCATAAAAAAGGTCATCGAAATTTCCTGTTGAGGAATCTTTAGATACTATATATGTTTTCTGTGAAAGAGAGGAAATGGGCAAGGATTTCACAATAGCCGGAACTTGAAAGGATGAGGGCTGAACAAACTCTAGTCAACCCCAAGGGTCGGGAACCAGAGGACAAAAAGGAAATACTTGATGCAGACTTTGCTATGGCAAGAGATGGACCATACAAAGAAGTCATATCTTCAGGAGAGAGCAACACTCACAATGTAGGAAGTTTACTATGGTATGAGTAGTAACAAACCTGGTAATTACGAAACCACACATGGTCATCTAGAATTGCAAACACAAATACATGATCATAGAAAGGTTTAGATTTCCGGTGATCCTTTGGGGTTCCAAAAATCTGATAAATTGAAAGTAAAAGAACGTGTTAGAATATCATCAAAGATAGTTAAATAATCATGTCACGAGAAAGCTAAAAGTTTAAGAGGTTTACATAATGGATAAGAGATGAAACTCAAACAAATAACCAATTGCATTTGAACCTTCAACCTCTAAGGAAATCACATTCAACATTTTAAATTTTTAAGAAAATGCTCTAACTACCACTTAATTTGAATAGCAGGAACCCATTGAAGAGTCACTGCAAGCAACAAACTTCAATAAAGGAAAAGGAGTGCTTGGATATGACTACAAAAGCAAAGATTTTAGATAAAAATGGCATCTAGAGTAGACCAAACAACTATCATCAAGTAAAAAGTTTTCTGCTTCAGCCTCCTTTGAGGAGGGAATTGCTTAAAGTTTAGCTAAACATAACAGGCAAAACACTGAAAATGTACTATAAAAAATCGACCGTCTACATTTAGTTATGAGAAATTATTACAAAGATTAATGCTCTGAACGAAGTCAGTTTACCTGTATGAACATTTCTTTCAAGAGCTTCCAGTGAGGCTGTCTATCGAAATTGCTTGAGAAAGTCAAAATTGGACGTGAACCCTTCAAGTGATTTCCAGTAAGTTTTAATTCCTCCATTGTGTGCACTTCAAAAACAAAAGGAAAAAGTAGAATAAGTTGGACCTTTCCTCATTCAAGAGATATCACGAGTGATGGGAAAATATTTATTTTCAGTTGACATACAATTTAAATCGCATCCCAAATATACATGATCATCATAACATGATTGAAAAAAGTATCTACTTGATTACCTGCATTGACTAAAAACTTCACGGATGGACCATTGGGGCATTTGGCCATCCACAGATAGAGGTCTTTTCCCTTCCGGCACTGACAGTAAGAAAATCAAACATATATAAAAGCAAACATAGGATAATGACTGAAAAAAAAAAAGTGATGAAACCATAGCTTCTAAATGCATAAGAACCAAATATGCTGTTCAGCAGAATTTCTATTCACTACAGCCAAACAGATACAGAGGCTACAGCATAAATCACAGGTGAAGTATATTCTCTAGAACAATAAGTCCTAATGCTTCATTTTGCCAAAATGACCTCTGCAACAACGCAAACAGCCTTCAGTATCCTCCAACAGGTAATTTCAACAGGTTGTCCTCCTCCCACCTGAGAAAATGAACTTGCCTAATATTTCATTCTTCCCCAGGTTACTCAATCCAAAAGATAAAGTCCTTCAAAAGGGCATTTGACCATTAAGCCAAGCCATTGTATGGCTGTTTTGGTGCACTTTCGGGATGATTTCACTAGGGTGGAGCAAACAGTTGTGGGAATATTCGGTTGCCTGTGGAAGAGGTATAATCTTTTATAATGAATGTCCACACTGGTAATGAGCTTAAAATGCACCAGGGGCAACATGCACGTCCGTCTTTTGAATGCTGAAGCACACTATTATTATGATTTTAATCTTTTGATTAGGTGCATCTAGAACTGGAGACATCAGCAGGATACATATGACTACCCAATTGATATAGATAGTTGTAGGCTTGACCAAGAACCTACAGTTTTTTTTCTCTAATTTTTAACAACCAGGAGTAACCTAAACTTCACACTGTATATGCATCTTTGTGGGACAGGTGGTTTAACAAAATGCTTTGTTTGGTTTTAACAAAAAGGCTCAAAGAGAGAACAAAACTACCAATCAAAAAAAACAAAAGAGAGAGCAGAAATTGAAATCTGAAACTTCATATGAAGTCAGAGTCCAAATGCAAAAAAGTAACTGCAAGTGATTCAATCAGGCCGATTGTTTTCAGTACATAAAAAATGAGAGCATGTGAGTAAGAATAATGAGCAAAGAATAATAAAGCAGAAGAATAGAATTAGGAAGGATTGTCCAATGTGTGTGGTGTCTATACAGTCCTAAAGATCAGAATAATGGTGATAAAAGATGTTGTCCAGATATTCAATTTAAGCTCAATTGGAAGGCGTCTAAAAGAACTAAGTCACAACAACAAGAGGTGATTTTCTTGCTGCACCGGTGGCTGTGAATTTGTGATGCTAGGCTAAACTTACTGTATAATTGTTGTATCAACAATATTAGGCAAATTTTCTCATAAACTTCAGAATTTATTATGCTTTTACAGAACATTAATTGAATAGAGTGCTAAAAGAATGTGAGCTCCTTCTTCTCACAGGCGAAACAGGAAAGAGGGAAGAGAGAGCACAACTACAGTAGTAGGGTACAAATTGTCAATTAACCAAGTTATCCTCCTCTAAAACATGACAAAGTAGGAGTTCACAAAGAACTAGGACCCGTGGATGCAGAGACAAGTTAAAACACTCGTCTTCATCTTCTTGGTTTCCCCTTCTGATTCAACTCAACTTTTAGAAACGAAAATTGTTTATTTCTTTGACAAGGGACAATGCATATGCCACAGTGTTGCTATATCGTCAATGGTAACTAAACTTCTTCATCTAGGTCTGGCATTATAACCCAGTCCCCTCCACCCATTCAGGATGCACACAGCAAGAACAAAGCAGTTCAGTTGGAAAACCTTTATCACATCCATATATAACAGGACTTCAAATAATTCCACCTTACACAGCTTTGAACAGATTTAGTAACTTCTAACTTTTAAACACGGATTCAATGTCTGAATTAATTCCACAAATTAGATTTAGTTGTTCCTAATACTTCAAGCTTACATACATTTAGTAATGTATGAGTAATACATCAAGCTCAATTAACACCAAAATTAATTTTGCACAAGCAAACTGGGTGAAGAAAAGAAAAGCAAGATACCTCAAAGAACAAGCAAGACGAACAGCTCTTCAACTCAACTAGCTCATTCAAGGTTGAGCCTTTAGCATCTTTAGACTCCACCTTGTTATCTTTCTTACAGTGGGGCAAAAGGGACACCAAGTTCAACATTAAATGCCGATACCTAAATACCCAAATCAACAAAACCCAACAAAAAGAAACAATCCTTTTTATAATTTACATCAACCATTTTGAACAAAAAGCTAAAAAAGAACACGAACCTGTAGCTAATACGACGAGAACAGGTCACCAAAACTTTCTCTTTATTTCTGAAAGTAGCGACTGAACTCTCTTTGTTTTCTTCGGTAGAACCATCTTTAAAACCTAAAAGAGTTCTCTTAGGTCTTTCTATTGCAGTTTCATCTTTGTTTCCGTCGGCAGCTGCCTCTGTTTCTACGTGCTTCCTCTTCCTCCCCATTGTTGAGCTTCAGAAAAGAATGAACAAAATAGCGGCACAGAAATACAATCAATCAACTAATTACCTAAACTGGTTAGGATTGGTGAAAAAGTCCATCCTTACTCTTTTATACTTTTTCAATACTCTTTTATCTTATATCCACCAAAAGACCTCCTCAATTATACAAACGCGAGTAATTTCCACAAAGAAAGAACCAATAAAGCTTCAATGATTTCAGATGAAAAAAGCAAAACAAGGGATTCAGATAAAAATGGGTAAAATGCTAAACCGAAAAAATACAAATTAAAACATAACCAAACACTTACCGAAGATAGGCGAGCAAATAAAGAGGAACGAAAATTAGGGTTTTAAGAAGCGGAACGATTCAGAGAGTGTAAAAGATAGCGATGAAAGAGAAACGAAGAAACAGCAAATACAGACAACACTTAGGGTTAACCATTTATAAAATAAGTTTATTAGGATTTTGAATATAATTTAATTATTAAATTTAATAAAATTGTATAATAATTGTGAGCTTTTATTTTAAATTTTGTTTTTATCAATGTTAATTTTTTATTATTATAATTATGTATTTATTTATTTATTTTTAAATTATAATTCGCATAATTATTTTATTTTATTTTTTGATAATTAAGTAATTTTATTTACCAAGAAAATAAGTATCTTTAATCAAAGTAAGAAAATTTCATTTATTTCTCTAATTTTTAATAAGTTACATGTTCAAAACATCATCAATATAATAGGTACTTAAATTTCTCAAATACAATATTTTATGGAATTTCTTTAATATTTTTTTAAAATGATAACTTGCTTAAAAAGAAATTATTTTTCAAATTCTGTTTAGACCCAAAAAAAATTAGCAATATTAAGCATTAATTAATAACTTGAAATATAAAGTAAGTAATATATTATAATTAATTAAATTTTGATTTGATTAATTTAAAAGTATAAAGATATCTATTGTCAATATACATAAATTAGACTCAACAAATACTTATTGTTTTTATCAAAATTTGATCCGGTAACTTCAAAATTAAATCAAATTCATATTTGGAACTTACATGAATTCAAATATTTAAATTAATTTCAAATATTTAAAATGAAACAATATACAAACTTGATCCTCTATTTAAATATGGAATTATTATTTTAGAATCTAGAAAGCACTTCTATTTTACTTTAATTTAAGTATTTCATCCAATCTATTTTATTTATCATGTTATTTTTGCGCTTTAATAAATATTAAAAATAGTAATTTAATTAAACTACCTTTATTATTCTACGATCTCAATTTAATATACTATTATTTTATTGCACTAATTTGTTTCTATATTTTTTAGAACAAAAATAAAGGTAAGAAGATAATTAATTGTATTTTAAAATTTAAATAATAACTTTTTAAAATTAAATTAGTTATTTTAGTAATTATTACGAATAGAAAATATGCTATTAAAGAGAAAAAAATAGCATAATAGAGTAATTAAATTAGACATTACAGAAAACAAAAGAAATTACATATGCTACTTAAAAATACTATAATTCAAAAAAAAATCCTCATAATCTTTTGACAGATAAAAAATGAGACTCACATGTTTTTTAGATGTACATATAATATTTTTTACTCTTCCAAAATATGAAAGTTATTAGAACTTTCTTTCAAAATATGAAAATCATTAGAACTTTCTAAAAGTTTGATTGATTTTTCTATAAATTCTATACTCTTTGAATGAAGTACAACTATTTTAAGCTAAATATTTTGTTACAATTTATATTATTTTAATATAAAAATAGAAATAGAAAATATAGATAGATTCTAGAAAAAGCTAATATGGCATTTGTGATAGATATTGAACCACATGAAGAAAAATTAGAAGACAATATATAAAAATTAAATAAAATGTAGAGTAAAATTATAATTATACCCTTGGTCGTCCTTCTCTTCACTCTTCTATATAATAATAAAAATATATAGAGCTAAATGGCATAAAAATAATAATTATCACACAAAAGTTTAAACTTGTAAAAAATCTTCAGTTTAGAGATGATGATTCAGAATTGTTGGGTTAACGGACACTCTCCTTTACCCTTCACCACTTAAAAACTAGCTTTACTACGCATAGCGCCAATATTATGCATACATAAATAAGGCTACTTGAGCGTTGATGACCTGAGAAATTTTAGTACTTAGGCATCGTTTTTCATTCCAAAACATGCCGAACATATATCCAAATATGCACAAAAACATGTCTGAAAACTTCTCTCCTATATACAAGAACACACACAAAAGAACAAAACAAAACCAGCATTTTAATAAAGCTGCTTTCTAGTCCAAAATGAGCATTCCTCGTTTCCTTTTGGTTTGTTCTGTTATTCTTGGTTCGATGGGCTTTTTGTTTTAAAATCCCAACAAAATAGCATCTCAAAAACCCTCTTAGGCCCAGTAACTAGAAGGCCCAAAACGAAAGCCCAATTGAAATCCTTACAAATATCTCTATTGTAAACATGCCTGCCGTTTTACCCCTCTGTGCCGCTATTTTGTTCATTCTTTTCTGAAGCTCAACAATGGGGAGGAAGAGGAAGCACGTAGAAACAGAGGCAGCTGCCGACGGAAACAAAGATGAAACTGCAATAGAAAGACCTAAGAGAACTCTTTTAGGTTTTAAAGATGGATCTACTGAAGAAAACAAAGAGAGTTCAGTCGCTACTTTCAGAAATAAAGAGAGTTTTGGTGACCTGTTCTCATCGTATTAGCTACAGGTTCGTGTTCTTTTTTAGCTTTTTTTTCAAAATGGTTGATGTAAATTATAAAAAGGATTGTTTCTTTTTGTTGGGTTTTGTTGATTTGGGTATTTAGGTATCGACATTTAATGTTGAACTTGGTGTCCCTTTTGCCCCACTGTAAGAAAGATAACAAGGTGGAGTCTAAAGATGCTAAAGGTGCAACCTTGAATGAGCTAGTTGAGTTGAAGAGCAGTTCGTCTTGCTTGTTCTTTGAGGTATCTTGCTTTTCTTTTCTTCACCCAGTTTGCTTGTGCAAAATTAATTTTGGTGTTAATTGAGCTTGATGTATTACTCATACATTACTAAATGTATGTAAGCTTGAAGTATTAGGAACAACTAAATCTAATTTGTGGAATTAATTCAGACATTGAATCTGTGTTTAAAAGTTAGAAGTTACTAAATCTGTTCAAAGTTGTGTAAGGTGGAATTATTTGAAGTCCTGTTATATATGGATGTGATAAAGGTTTTCCAACTGAACTGCTTTATTCTTGTTGTGTGCATCCTAAATGGATGTGATAAACTGTTATTAACTGTTATCATGTAAAACACTTTTAACACATCTTCAAGACAACAACGAACAAGAAATTCAATCGACACTCTATTTCTTTTTCCTAATTATAATCGTAGTAAACTAAAATACATGGGGAAAAACTGATATGGAACTTACAAACACCCATCTTGAGTTATTGATACTACAGAACCGATTGTGTAAAGACTGACTAAAGGCAAGGAAAAGAAAGAAAAGAATTACTAGACCCTCACATCTAAAGACTACAAACCTCACAAAAGCACAAAATATTTGTGCAAAAGAATCTCAAAACTCCGATTTAATGTCCCAAAAATCCAATGACATGCTCTATTCCGCCAGCCTTGGCATCCCGTTTCTCAATGTCCATCTTGCCTTTGTGTCACGCCCTGCCTTGGGAGGCATGACTAGCACCTGGTGCCCTACTAGGATCTGAACTACTAAGCTGACTGAGCCTAAGCACCTTTGGTGCAAGGCTGGCTCTAACTCTAGAATCAAGAAAACAACGGGCTATATAGCGGTTACAAATGCAACCCCCGGCCGACAAGGCCTATAGCCACCTGTGAAAAATAAACAGCTAAACAAGGCCCCACACGACCAACACACATAATTTAAATCACATACGGCCCCACACGGCCGATACATCTAACCACAGAGAAATGATACAATCTGCAAGCCTCTAGGAGTAATAAGATGGTCGGGATAGGGCCCCGGCCTACCCATACTGTACAAACAAAAGAAGTAAACCTCTGTCACACAAGCTCCGGAAGAAAGGAGCTGAGGGCTTTGTGCGGCTAACTGAAACTACGAGGGATCTGCTCCTCGTCTATCTGTACTTGCAGGCAAGTGATGCAGCGCCCTGGGAAGGGCATCAGTATAATATGTACCGAGTATGTAAAGCAATAGCTATAAATGATTGAAAGTAAGGAATAAAACTGACCGTAGCTGAAATAAAGGAACGGAATGAAGCTGGCTGGCATAGTAAAATCAGGACTAAACATAACTATAATAAGAAGGGCAGGGTCATACCTGACAAACGGAACATCTTACTGTCTAACTATCAGTAACTAAAGCAACATAACATAAACCTTACCTGGCCCCCATAAGCCGGAAGGTGCAATCAACACACAATAACCCGCACGGGCCCCCATTAGCCCTATTGAGTACACCTCAATCTATTTATCCCTATCCAGGTCATACACCATCACCTACTAACAATGAGCATCCTATCGATCCCCTGAGTTTGCAACTTGGGTCTGCTGGGCCCCTGACTATAGTTGTGCCTGAATCCGGAGGACTCCTGAAATCTACACCACGGGCGCAAGCGCTCGGCGGGGGTATGTATGGGCCAACCACGGCAAAATATGAGGAGCTGGCTCCCCATCTTCGTCGCTTGCGGAAGGCATGCCGCTCCGTAGAGCGACGTATCCTCGCCCTCTGGCAGATGAGTTGACACAGCTATTAACCCTAGGGCGGTCATGGAAACTATACAGGTAATCCAGCCCAAACAATGCAAATACAGGTCTCAACCGATAACAATAACTACACATAATCACATACTCCTTACACGCTTTACTGAGAGTCATACTGGATTACTATACTGGAGAAGCTGACAAATAAATCTATCTGTATAGAGAGAGCGTATCTGGCCTTCTGGGCCTCATGCTAATGTTGCTCGCTTCTAGGATAATCTGAATGACTGTCTACAGGCACACCATGTGCACATATTTGATTAGAGGATCCTGATAGTGATCATGATCTCTAATAATTTGGGCTGAATAGAGTGAGGTCTGAAGTAGTCTAACAATACTCTAAATGTCCCACTCGGACATCTGTAGCTCATGCATAACTGAGGAGTGCTGGACAACTAACTACTTTATTCTTCTAATTAAACAACTATAGAGCTGGGCATGGTCGAACTTGCTTCTAGGCGATCGGTCCCTAGTTCTTCATAGGGAGCTTACCGATCTCCTTAACTTGGTAAACACTGTACTAGCAGAGTACTACTGACTCCTTAGGCCTTATCTGAATCCACTCGGATCTATATTGTTGTTCTTGCAATTCTCAGTCTTATGGGAAATTCTATATAGACTGGCCCTCTCCTGGAACTCTGTACCTGAATACCTTATGAGAACCGGCTAGGGTACTGGCCCGTCACTGGCTACTGATGTGGACCCCTCCTTGGGGTACCCACGGGTTTATCTGACTTGGACGACTGGCTGGCTTGCTGGGCATTCTACATGATAGCTGTTAAATCGACTAAGACTGACAATCACTAATAAAGCTAAAGGGACGACATACGATCACTCAATACACTGGAGAACCCTGGTGTCGCTAACTCTGGAATATACCTATTCTGTCTCTATTTCCGGTTCTGGAACGTGCAATAACGTTAATGACCTCTAAGGATGCTTTCCTGCTAATACAGGCGCCAACTGGTCGCTGGACCGCCTAACTGCGCCCATACTGTTTAAACAACTGATTCAGGCTACTAACTCTTACGAGCCTTTGAAGTCTAGGTCTGGCAACAAACATATAAGTCTACCATCCCAAAAAGCTGAGGATAAAAGAGTTTCTATAGCGTCATATGTGAGTCACATTTAACCTGCTCCCCTTTTAACGAGGGGTCCTACAGTACGATCTGTATATGAGTTCTAACATCTAACTAGAATTTATGTAACTGTAATCCCTGTTAGCAGCTAATCGCCACATATCTGATATTTATACACGTATATCAATAACAACTAATTACAACTTATCGAATTACAATCTAATGGTAAAAACCGTCTGCAGCGTATTGTACTAACACTAGTTTGGAGCAATTTCAATCACTTTGGCTCAGCGGGATGACGATTCGCTGGGCGAATTTCACGAAACTAACTCCGTAGAAATGCTCCCTGTAGCCTTATACTTCGATATCCGAAGTTAATTTGGATTTGGACGGCGTTTGGCGGTGTAATCGGAAGAAAATTATATGAACCCTTCGTCCTTATCTCTGTTCTGGTCGAAATATAATGGAAAATAACTTAAAGTTTAAGAGTGAGACCTATTTATACTTGCAGCCGGATGCATAGCAACGTGGCACGTTGCCAACGCTCCGTATTGGCTCCGTGCCAAATTGGCTAACGTGGAGGTAGAGGCTCCGTGCCACTTTGCCCCTCTGGCAGCACGGTTCGGCCTCCTCTCCCGAAATCCCAACTTGGCACTCGTTCGGCCTTTCCCTGGGCCCTTTCCACACACGTGAGACATTCTAAAACTTCCAACCAACACGCGAATAGGCCAACTACATGCTAGAAACTTACGGGGTGTAACACTTTGGGACATGCGCGTGTGCAATATAAACAAATTTTACAGCCGTCATTTGTGGACAAAGTCTACCACAAATTGAAAACCGCTTAAAGCAAACCAGCAAGCAACGCCCCGGGGTCTGATACTGGTGGAGGTGGAGAGGTTGGCTGAGGTTGGGGAGGAACTGGTCATGGAGCAGCCATGGGAGTTGTAGGGATAATAACCAATTGTTCATTAATGAACTCCTTCAACCTACAGAGTGAGAAGAAAGTACAGAAGTTAATAATAACAAGTTGGTAATGAACACCAAAAGGTCACATTACAAGTACACATTTAGGTCGAACTCGAATGTCAGAGAAGGATCTCCAGAAGCAACTGCCATACGCAATTGAGTTCTATCAGTTGGATTTGTTTCTATATTTACCTGTATACAACCATAGAAGTTAGATAATAGTTGCATGGTTTTGTAGTTTCAACGATACGATACATTATACCACTGCCATCCTAGGAAGGTAAAATACATCTTACAGGCTAGTGTAAAAATTTGTGAACAGCTCTAATCAGACACAGTTACAATCCAAATTATTTTCCCCACACCAAGAAAGAATTAAAGAAAATATTTGGTCGAAGATAATGATGAATCAAATAGAGAGAGGTACAATATCCTCTTCTAATATATACTCAGCATATTCGACTTAAATGACAAAACAAAGCACCAAATTAGCAATTAATGGTTATGCTGAAATCATACAAATGCAAGTCATACGAATATCTAATTGAATCACTTTTCCATTAAGGACATTTTACAGAATCATAAGGCTCAGAAACCAAAAGACCACTAGCTTACCAAACACAACATGGCTCGTGTACTGTCGGAGTAGAAAGTTGTGCTAGCAACCAAATTATTTGCATTTGGATCCTGAATAAGATATCAGAAAGCGCAGCTTAACAAATTATTATGAAACCCAAAATTCACTTGGACAGCCAAACTAGAAGAAAGACAAAAGATTAAAAAAACTTACAAGCCCTGGACAAACCATCAAGCGTAAACTGTTGAACAAGTCTGCTATTTCCGAAAGCGATATTGGCCTTACACCTCTAACCTGGTCATATTAGCCAAATGAGTTACGAGATGGTACTTGAGTTCAATGTAAACTACATATACAAAGGTAGAGAGAAGTTCAGGATTACTATTAACGTTCTTATTACTGTACATACAGATTACAGAAAGATACATGTATATTCCCCAAGGCAAGCAAGAGCTAAAAAAATACATACCACTTCGTGGAGCTTCAGTGGTGGCCCAGATAGTGATCTCCACTGCGGAAAAAACTCTTCGGCAGATACTGATATAGGCTGAAGAAACTTATTCAAGATGGCAGGAAGTCGAAGTTTAACATTGACCTGTAAATGAACATCTATGTCAATACACATAAGTGATCTTGGGCAGATTTATATGCCCAAGTGATACTCAAACATATCATTTTCGCCTTGTTTGTTGTGCAATATGTATATATTCTCATGTAGTTGGTAATAAAATGTGAATTTATACTAACCCACATGATTAGCATTTGTTTTGCAGGTAAATATGATTTTTAGGAGCTAAAACGCGTGTTGGAACAATATCGGAGTTGGACTCGGATGCGAGCGTGGAAAAGACATTGGAATGCACAAAGTATAGGGGCTCCGCGATGGAGCCGTGCCACGCTACCATCGCGGAGGCACACTGCCTGGAGAGGAAATTAAATGGCAAATTCCAGTGAGGCCTCGCGACAGCTCCGTGGCACGGAGATAGGCCTCCCCGTTGGCCTCCGTGCCACGTTGAGGCTATTTTACCGGACCCTGGATTTCCAGTGAAGGTCCGCGTCCACGCCGTGTCACGGAGGCAGTGCTCCGCGTTGGCCTCCGTGACACGTTGCTTGTTATTTCGGGAAAAATTCCCACTAGTATAAATAGAACACTTAGGTTTATTTTAATTAGTTCAGACTTGGTGGAGCAAGGACGTGGGTTAGAAGCAGTTGAGGGACGAAAAAGCTAAGGGATTTCTTCTCTTCCTTTCTTCTTTCTATCAATTGTATGCATGATTTACACTTGTTTTAGGATGATCAATCCACAAATGAGTGGCTAATTCTCTTCCTTGCTGAGGTTATGAACATTTGTGATGAATTTTGATTGTTAATTTTATGGTTTTCTTCTTCTTCTTCTATGTTGTTCTATTAATTCTTGTTTCTACTGCATTAGTGTGTGGCCGACATTAATGTACATCTAAAAAGTCCAATTTCACTCGAGAGAGCAAGAAATTGGAAAGTTGTGAATTAATAGGGTATTGTTCTTAACTTGATTTGGGAAAATTGGGTTTTGATGTGCTTTCCTGATAGAAATATACTTGAAAGCCTTATTAGTCAATTTAGGAACCGGAATTGTAGTGCTAGGTCATAAATTGCATTTGATCACAGAAATGTAGACGAATGGTTTGTGATTCTGAAGTGAAATTAAATACGAGAGTTTTAATTTCTAGGCTAATGTTCTTGGCTAGCAACATGAAGAGAAGAATAACCGAATTATGATTACAATCAAGTTTATTACTTGTTCTTAACCTTGGCATGCTCATATCCATAGTTTAAATTCACAGTAAATAATTGTTAATAGTTTTAGTATATATATATTTTATAAACAAAAACTTATTTAACTGTTGGTTACGCTGTTGTTAGCATAATTAGAAGTAAGATAAGAATATAGTGTACTTAGGCAATTTTACTTATCCTGAGTCTCCTTGGATCGATACTTGGCTTACTTAGCCACTTTATTACTTGTTTGACCACGTGCACTTGCGTGTCGGTTTTACACCTATAGCAAACACTGCCGAACAAGTTTTTGGCGCCGTTGCCGGGGAGACTAGGCAATTGGTGAAATTGTGATAAGTGTAAATTTACTGTATTGTTGTTTTATTTTCTTAAGTGTTAACAACTTGGTCTTACCCTGTATTTTGCAGACGTGATTTCTGTGAACACTGGCAAGGGACAAAGAGCTGGTGGAATCGTATTTAGAGCGTGAACGTGAATTTCATAGTCAACGTAGAGAAGCTCTACAAAAGAAGCTGCAATTGCTCAGACAGTCTATTATGGAGCAACAAAATCCACCAGTTGTGCGGGCAGTGTTAGTGCCCGATGAAGCAGCAGCAAGGCCGGTTCGCGAGGTGGCAATCCCACACGCCAACAATGTACATTCTAGTATCCGCAAACCAGAGCCTGGAGGGAGGTTTGAATTAAAGCAGAACATGGTGAAACTTTTGCACACAAGCGGGCAATTTACCGGTCTCCCTCATGAAGACCCACAACAACATCTCCAAATTTTTTTGGAGATAAGTGACACTTATATACCCGCTGGAGTGTCACCTGATTATGTTCGGCTCACCTTATTTCCGTTTTCCTTACTTGGTGAAGCCAAGAGGTGGTTAAAAGCTAAACCACCCAATTCTATATCAACGTGGGATGATCTTGCACGGAAGTTTTTGATTAGATTTTTCCCTTCTGGTAAAACAGCCAAACTTAGAAGTCAAATTCTAAGTTTCAAACAGAGGGAGGGAGAAAATCTATATCAAGCCTGGGAAAGGTTTAAATCCATGTTGCGGGACTGTCCTCATCATCATCAGTCCAACGAGGTGTTGGTACACACATTTATAGAGGGTTTGGAACCCCATACTAAAATTCTGTTAGACTCAGCAGCTGGAGGGCAAGCGCTGGAAAAGACCTATGAGGAGCTGTACACTTTGCTCAACCGAATTTCACAGGGCAATCCAGAATGGAATGCAGATTCATCAAGAGGTGGAGCAAGGAAAGCAGCAGGAGTGCTTGAAGTGGATGGATTTACAGCTATCGCTGCACAGATAGCTGCCTTGCAAAATCAGTTAAATAATCACTTCAGCAATATGAACTTGAACTAGCCTTCAGCTTTAGTCAATGCGGTCCAACAGATGTGGTGTGAAGTGTGTGGTAGTAGTGAGCATTCAGCCGAGTGCTGTGGTGCAAATCCTGATTCTGTTAACTTTGTGGGCAATGCACAGAGAAATCAGCAGCAGTTTGGTAGTGGCTACAACTCAAATTGGAGGAACCATCCGAATTTTTCGTGGGGTAGCAACAACCAACAAGGCCAAAGTTCTAGTCAGGGTATGCATAAAAATCAAGGAGGGCAACAAAGCTATCAAGCTCAATTCAGAAATCACAATGCCCCTCCTCCACCACCATCATCGAGCATTGAGGAGATGTTCAAAACCATGATCGCTAATCAGGCACAATTGCAGGCTGACTATGTTAAATTGGCAGCCGAAGTGAAGAACAATCAATTGGCGACCAAGGCTCTTGAATATCAGTTTGGGCAATTTGCTAGTGCCCAAAACACAAGACCCAGAGGAGGACTACCTAGCGATACGGATCCTAATCCGAAGCAGGTGAATGCGGTGACCACGAGGAGTGGTTTACAGTTGAAGGAGGTGGAACCGGAAAGACCGCCTCAAAAGTCAGGAGCAGCAGATGTTGAGGAGGAACAAAGTTCTGATAGGGGGAAGACCAAAGAAGCAGAAGCAGAAAGACCTCCACCCCCGTTCCCTCAACGACTCAAGAAACACAAGGAGGAGGCGTGTTTCAAGAAATTTATGGAGGTGCTTAAACAGGTACATGTTAATTTACCTCTTGTTGATGTCTTGCAGGGAGTGCCCAAATATGCAAAATATATTAAAGACATCGTGGCTAACAAAAGTCGCTTGACTGAGTATGCCACGGTAGCTTTGACAGAGGAATGCACTTCCCGGATTCAAAACAGACTGCCCACGAAACTGAAAGACCCTGGAAGTTTTACTATCCAGCTTACTATTGGGCAGAGTATCCAAGCTCGTGGATTATGCGACTTGGGAGCAAGCATAAATCTGATGCCATCTTCGGTATTCAGAAAGTTAGGTCTAGGGAGTCCTAGACCTACAACTGTAATCTTGCAATTAGCAGATAGATCCTTAGCTAAGCCGGATGGCATTGTTGAGGATGTTCTAGTGGAAGTGGGCCCCCTTATTTTTCCGGTTGATTTTATTGTTCTGGACTTTGAACCAGATGCTGAAGTCCCATTTATTTTGGGACGACCCTTTTTTGCAACCGAAAAAGCATTAATTGACGTAGCTGCTGGTCAACTTACAATGCGAGCACATGACAAGGTCGAAGTGTTCGATGTGTACAAAGCACCTAAGCTCCCGACGGTGAATGAAGAACTCTCGGTGATCAATGTGATTGATCATGGGAACGCTAATCGAATAAATGATTCCCGAGAGTTAATAGGAAGGCCACCTGATAAGGTTGAGAACTACTGGGGGGAGGACAATAATCGTGAAAAATTGTCCATCACCCTAGTAGGTAATTGAGCATAAAGGACGTCGAGCCGCGACGGTAAACCAGGCGCTGCACGGGAGGTAACCCGTGAAAAATATTTTATTTTTCTTCTTTTTGTACAGTGTAAATAATTTTTTTTTTATTTTTTATTTTTTTATTTTTTATTTTTTTTCTTTTTTCTTTTCTTGATTTGGTATATATTTTTGTTTTAGTTAATATTTTTCATTTTAGTTAGGGAAATCTATTAATCTAACCAAGTTTGTTTAGTGAGGTGATTTTCAGGTCTAACTGAGAAAAATATACATGGAATCGGGAAGAAAAAGGCAAGGTATGAAAAAATAATTTAATTGAAGAAACAGTGCACTGGCGCGTTGGCTCCGTGTCACGGAGGAAGGGCTCCGCGTTACCCTCCGTGACACGTTGAAGGCAAAATTCGAATTTTTAAAAATTCCAGTAAGCCAACGCGTTGGCTCCGTGTCACGGAGGAAGGGCTCCGCGTTACCCTCCGTGACACGTTGCCCTATATTTGGTGTCGGGTCACACCGGGTTGCCGGGTGACCCGCGTGTTTTTCTTTAAATTAACCCCGATTTTTGCCCCTTTCTCCCCATTTCTTCTCCTTTCCGCGACCAAACACCCAAATCCCCCTCCCCAACCAACGTGCCACGCTACTAGGCAAAGAAATCGTCAAGTTTCTTCGATTCTTCAACTCAAAGGTATGTTTTCCTCGTTTCTCTCAAATTTTTGGCGATTTTAGTCGAATTTGGGCATGTGAGGTGAGATATATCACCCTAAGTAGAAATTTAACATGATGTTGAGTTATTTGTGATTGATATATGTTCGGATTGTTGTAATTAGCGTTTGAACTTGTAGATTATCTAAATAATTCGAATTTGATTGTAAAATTGTATTCTAGGGCATGGGTTGTTGAAATTGAATTGGGTTATTTGAAAAGTTGATGAATTAGATGCCGGGGTGTGGTTGTAAATTGAGATAAGTCGTGTAAATATTGTTGGAATGTAAAAGACGACGAATTCTCGAATTGTTGGGGAAAATGCGAAAATTGTGCAAATTGGTTTGATTATTTGGATTCGATTGTATATAGAATGTTTTGTCTTTGTTTTTTTTATTTGTTGTTTTTGTTGCTAAGTGCGATGGTTGAATTGTTAGCGATAGTAGGATTGGGATTAGCTGTATGAAGTCTGAGTAGTACGCTAACCGTTATGCTGTCGAAATTTTTTGTGAACGCACTAAGCATAAATTGTATAGTTGTTGTCTTTGGTGTAAATAGAGTTATCCTTGTCGTAGTTTCGTAAAAGTAGCTAAGGACTAAGTGTGGGGTAAACGTTGTGTAACCCGACCTTAGCCGAAGTTAACATGTATTTAGCTTAACGTTGTGCTTGTTTATGTATACTGACAGGTACAATGGCGAGCAGGCAGGATAAGGGCAAAGGTGTTTCTACTTCAGGCATCGGGAGGAAAAGAATGAGATTGGGCACCGCAGTCCCAGCTGCACCAGCTGTTCCGCGCGGCCAACGCCGCCAATACGGAACAAGGTGGGTAACCGAGGAAGGGAAGAAGTGGTATGCTAAGCATAAGGAAAGCAAATACTTCCCGGAGGAACATATTGCACGGGAACCACTAGCACAGGAGTTCCCCCGTATTGTGCAAATGATTGAAGCAGCTGGGCTCAGCTTTATATTTCAGGAGCCCAAGGAGTGCAACCTACATTTGGTCCGGGAGTTCTACGCAAATTGAAACCCGGTCATCAGAAGCCACACAATAAAAATCAGAGGGCAGATTGTCACTCTGGAACCCCAGCAATTTAATGTCATCGTTGGAGCGCGGGACAAAGACGCTCACGTTCTCCGCCAGCTAAACATCACCCCACCGTACGCCGACATTAGACGTACGTTGTGTGGGGCTCGATCCACAGCCCGATGGAGTAGACATAAGGATAGGGGTTACCACCAGACTCTGCCCTATTTGCAGATGAACAGGGAGGCCAGAATATGGCTGAAAATTGTATGTTTTTGCTTGATCCCGGGAGTTCACATGACGGATGTGACTCGGGACCGTGTCTGCTTGGTGTATGCCCTTATGAAAGGGCTAGAGATTAATGTTGGGGCGGTTATCATATCCGCCATGAAGAGAGTCAGACTACACCAGGGCCATAGATACGGGTTCGGCGGACTCATCACCACCTTCCTCCGAGGCCTCGATGTCGAGGAAGAAGCCTTGGATTACATCCCGCAGTTGGAGCGGAGGGCCCTCGATGTGACAAAAACTAAGGCCCCCGACACCACACACGGGCCAGTGCTGACTTTGGGCGAGCGACATGCTCGTGACGATCAGTACATGGCACGTATATTTGGCATGCAAATGCTTCAGCTACGGATTGGTGGGAGACCAGCCACCGAGGAAGAATTATGGCAGTTGGAGCTGGATTACCCATTTGGCGAGAACGCCAGAGCTTTATGCCGAGTGGGACCAGCCTTCGTTGATCCTACTGATGACGATGTCCCCACTGACGAGGAGACACGTCGGGAGGACTCCGATGTGGAGTCCGATGACGACGATGGAGCTGACTCAGACATGGGCGACGAGGCAGCAGCACCAGATGAAGAAGTCGAATATTTCGACTGAGCAGGGAGTTCCACCACCCAAAATTTTGTGCTTTGTATTTTTGTGAACACTGGGGACAGTGTTCGATTTAAGTGTGGGGTGGGGAGTAGATAGGTGCTGGGACTTAGGCTCTAATCTGCTGTATGCTTTTTCCTTGGTTTGTATGTATGTTTGTGTTTCCCTGCTGTGAACTGATTTGTGTTGTAGCTGTATATTTTTGTGGTTAATGATGTGTGTTGTGAAAAGTTGTGGTTGCCAAGGTAAAAATTTTGTGTATGCTGTAAATAGTTTGTAAATATTTTTGTATATCGAAATGATCGATATTTTTTTCAAAATTTTTGCGAAAATATTTTGCACTTATCAAAATCTTTTGTAAATATTTTTCTATCGAAATGATCGATGTGTTGCAAAATTTTTCGATTTTTATTTTGGGTTTCTCAGAGTTTGTTTTCGGTTCTTTTACCGAGAATAGTCCCATTGAACTGATGTCATAGTTAGTGACCGTTCCCTATGATGGATGGATGACGACCGTCTTAAGGGAAATGTAGTCGATAGGAGTAGGATTTTTAATTTATTTTCAGTTTTTCTTTGGTGGATTGCATCAATGAACTTGTAGTTGCTTTATGGTTGCAAAATTTCGTTGCGTGTTGTAACTGATGTTCAAAATGTGAAAGTGATTCGTTTGAAAGCATGCAATTTTGTAAATATGTTGAGTTACCTAGGCTGTAGAATTTGATTCGGTATGATTGAGGCTTAATTTTTGAATTCATGCAATTGGCTAATTAAAGAGTCTGTGAATACATCTTGAATCGAGCATGTGCATAAAATGTGAAGTGAGATATTGTTATTCCATGCTATTGTGAAGTGTCTAGAACTTGCCTGGTGTGTGTGCAAAACGAAATGAAGGGGGTGTAGTGTTGGAAAGGATGTAGGCATTTCTTTGTTTTAACCGAGAGTTTCTATTTTTTTTCTTGTCATACTCTACCTTTTTATGTGATTGTATACCCTAGTCAGCCCGTTGAGCCTTTAGCCGATTATTTCTTTCTTTTGTCCAAAATTGTATAAACTAAGCTTTATTCCTTCTTTTCATTAGCCGTAAAGTCTATACAAAAATCTTAAGCGCTTAGGAAGAAAAGAAAATTCTTTTCCCAAAGTGTCGAAGAGTGAGAAGAGTGAAAAGAAAAAGAAAAGCAGAGTGAAGAAAGAAAAGAAGAGGTTGAAGAGGCACTTGGTATAATGAAAGGATAATAAAGGTGCATGAAAACCCTTTGTTGTTGTGTCAAGTGTGTTTGAGGAAATGGGCCATACAAAAGTAAACAAGCATGAATGGGATGGTGAAAAAGAGAAAAAGAAGAACAATATCCATGAGTCGATGGGAATGTGTTGAAAAGGCGCTTAAGGATGCTAGTGACTATTATTGGCTAATCCAATATATACTAGTTCCATAGCTTCCATTACAACCCATTAAGTCCTACTTGATCTTACATTGCATTTCCCTATATTAGTGGAGTAATACACTAAGGGCAAGCCTATGGGTCATGACATGAAGCATGTGAATTCTTTTGGGAGAGAGAGTGAAATTAATTTTTACATGCCCCTACTTGAATGTTTGTGTGTTGCATGAACATAAAGGGGAAGATTCTCTTGAGTTGTGAGGGCACATGCTTGATGAAAGATTGATTTTTGTGTCGAATATCTTGATTAGTTGATTTGCATGAGTTTGCCGATGTCGAGAGTCGATTCTTAAAGTCTAGGAAGTCTTGATGTATGAAAGGTCATTGCATTGTAAGACCATGCATGTTTTCGTGATGATTTGCAAAAAATTGAATAATCGGGATGACCGTAGCATAAATTGTTGCACCATAGTGGCAAAGGTTGGGATGTAATTTGCATGAGTTGTGTAGGTGTTGTTCGAGGACGAACAAGGATTTAAGTGTTGGGTAAGTGATCTTGGGCAGATTTATATGCCCAAGTGATACTCAAACGTATCATTTTCGCCTTGTTTGTTGTGCAATATGTATATATTCTCATGTAGTTGGTAATAAAATGTGAATTTATACTAACCAACATGATTAGCATTTGTTTTGCAGGTAAATATGATTTTTAGGAGCTAAAATGCGTGTTGGAACAATATCGGAGTTGGACTCGGATGCGAGCGTGGAAAAGACATTGGAATGCACAAAGTATAGGGGCTCCGCGATGGAGCCGTGCCACGTACCATCACGGAGGCACACTGCCTGGAGAGGAAATTAAATGGCAAATTCCAATGAGGCTTCGCGACAGCTCCGTGGCACGGAGATAGGCCTCCGCGTTGGCCTCCGTGCCACGTTGAGGCTATTTTACCGGACCCTGGATTTCCAGTGAAGGTCCGCGTCCACGCCGTATCACGGAGGCAGTGCTCCGCGTTGGCCTCCATGACACGTTGCTTGTTATTCCGGGAAAAATTCCCACTAGTATAAATAGAACACTTAGGTTTATTTTAATTAGTTCAGAATTGGTGGAGCAAGGACGTGGGTTAGAAGCAGTTGAGGGACGAAAAAGCTAAGGGATTTCTTCTCTTCCTTTCTTCTTTCTATCAATTGTATGCATGATTTACACTTGTTTTAGGATGATCAATCCACAAATGAGTGGGTAATTCTCTTCCTTGCTGAGGTTATGAACATTTGTGATGAATTTTGATTGTTAATTTTATGGTTTTCTTCTTCTTCTTCTATGTTGTTCTATTAATTCTTGTTTCTACTGCATTAGTGTGTGGCCGACATTAATGTACATCTAAAAAGTCCAATTTCACTCGAGAGAGCAAGAAATTGGAAAGTTGTGAATTAATAGGGTATTGTTCTTAACTTGATTTGGGAAAATTGGGTTTTGATGTGCTTTCCTGATAGAAATATACTTGAAAGCCGTATTAGTCAATTTAGGAACCGGAATTGTAGTGCTAGGTCATAAATTGTATTTGATCACAGAAATGTAGACGAATAGTTTGTGATTCTGAAGTGAAATTAAATACGAGAGTTTTAATTTCTAGGCTAATGTTCTTGGCTAGCAACATGAAGAGAAGAATAACCGAATTATGATTACAATCAAGTTTATTACTTGTTCTTAACCTTGGCATGCTCATATCCATAGTTTAAATTCACAGTAAATAATTGTTAATAGTTTTAGTATATATATATTTTATAAACAAAAACTTATTTAACTGTTGGTTACGCTGTTGTTAGCATAATTAGAAGTAAGATAAGAATATAGTGTACTTAGGCAATTTTACTTATCCTGAGTCTCCTTGGATCGATACTTGACTTACTTAGCCACTTTATTACTTGTTTGACCACGTGCACTTGCGTGTCGGTTTTATACCTATAGCAAACACTGCCGAACAATAAGTATAAGAACTGTGGATTGATGATCAGAAAATAAATGCCTCATACCAACTGTGCCCCAAAATTATATGAGAAGTCAAGAACTGCCACATCCCTACTTGGACGGAGGTTGACTACTTCAAGAGGACATTGAACCTGCAGGAGTTCATTTCACTAGGTAATCAAAAGGTGAAAAAGGACTAACAAGAACAAAGTGCAGGTAGTCCACTCCTAATAGAAGCACAATAATAACCTAACCTGTGCACGAGGAGGAATTGTATCGGGTACTAATGACAGTTCTTTTCTCAGATGAGATGGGGGCAATATCAGAGCCTGAACCGAAACAAGCGGAGCCGTATTCTTATTTCCCAAGAAGAGGACAAGTCGTCCATGATGTGCTCGCCACTCTGCTTTTATGCCAATCTGGAATTGTGCAAACAAACTAAACTAAGTGCTGAAAATTCCATCGGTGACAGCACCAAAAGAAATAGACAGAGTAAGTACCTGAATATAAGGATCCTCATACAGTATACCACTGTCTTTGAGGATCAAGGCATGAAACCTTTCTGCAATATTTCCTATTGGCTACAACCATGAATCATAAAACATGATGGTCAGAAGCATGCCTAGAGATGACAAGGGAAACTGCAGTGAAATTATAAATGTGGCAAACAGGCTCTTTGAATTTGAAATGTTGATCATATCAGACTTTAGCTGAAAGTTAAAAGAACTTCCACTGGCCAGAGACATACAATTGTGGTCATGGCAGGAATGCCCCTATTACTAGCCAAACACTGTTTGGAGCTTATTTTGAATTTAGTTAAATAACCATGGGAACCACAGACAGAAGGAGACAGCAGCATCTTTCTTTCACAAAATTATCAGTCATCAGATGAAAGCCAGAAGGTAAAGCAAAATTACCAAAGTTGGACGGAAGCAGTACCTGGACTGTTGCGGTCTGTTCTTCAACAGGTGCAAGTGCTAGCGTATCCTCTGCATTTGGAGCAATGCCGACACTGGAACCCAAATTATGGACAGGTTGGGTAGCAGCAGGTTGAAGGCCTTCAATAGCCAATGGACCTAAAAGATCTCCCAGGACATCAGGTGAAGGTACTGAACCAGGTTGAGGATCCATAACAGTCAAAGTTCCATTTGGCTCAGTCTCCCCTTGATCTGCTAAGTTACGATCCTGACCATGTAGTAAATGTTAATTACGGTCTTATTCTCAACCAATAAACATTTAAATCCTTACTTCAGCATAATGGTGCCGAGAAGCATCTTACCGTGTTGGTCATGCTTGGAACCTTCACTAAACCAAGGTGGCTGACTGGTGGAGTACCATTAGCAGAGGCTTGATCTGTTACTGCATGAGCATTAGGGGCCTGCTGCTGTGTACGCAACTTGATTGCACTTTGTTCAGCAGTATCAGCCTCAGTATCTTCAGCTTTTTTTATTAATGAGGACTACATCCAAAGAGAATTTGTGGCTAAAATCAATGATAACTAAAAAAGGGACTAGAATAAAATGATATATTGTGCTCTTGTGAGGGCATAATGCAGCTGAAGGCCATCCCTCAAACCAAAAGGTCAATGATGCAAACACAGTTCAGATAATAACTAATCAAAAGTAAAGTTGCTTGCATACCTGTCGCTCAGGAACTTAGGCATTTCAGCTAAGACATCCATTAGAGCTGCACCTTTCTTACAAAACTCTAAGTATTCCACAGCTCGTTGCTGTTTCAGCATTAATGCAACTCTCATATCTAGTATATTTGTGCAGTTCTATCCATTAGCCGGATACATTTGGATATATTGGCACAATGAACAACATATAGGATGCATAAATTACATCACTCTAAAAACTTACTTTCTGAATATTGCCAATATCTGATTCTGTAGCTCCGGATCAGGTGGTTGTGTGTGCATCAAGATCTTTGCATTTGTCGAAAGAAGAATAGGAATTGTTGAAGTCGTGAACAATATAACTGCTGTAAGATAATAGAGAAAATCAGAATCGATGGCAAAACGAGATCAAATGTTAAAATGCCCTTACGAAACAGTAGGAAGCTTTTCATGGATGAGGCTGAAGATTTCTTTCGGACTATATCCTGGCCTTCTGGCAAGAAGATGGCTGTATTCTCCAAGGATATATGCACTTGCCTGCTCCATCATACAACACCAAAATTAAATATTCCATTAGCTTCGCATTAATGTTTTATTTCCATCATTGACATGAGGTAGGACCCGCACACATCAAGATTTATAGTAGAAACTTCTGGAAAAGAAACCCTGCTCTTTGAGAGCTTATGTTTGCAGTATTGCAATTAGTCGGTAAAACTTGAAAAGAAACTGAACACTAGGCAAAACTCCTTGACACTTTCTTTTTATTAGTTAAAACTAATATTAGTTAAGACTAAAGTACAGGTAGTTATTGTAGCCAACAATGAAGTACAAGGCAACCATGTTGGTTAGAGGAGGCAATGCAAACCTTATCTTTAGGTGTTATATGTTTGAGTCTACTATCTTGACCAAGAGGAGACCCAGGCAGTGTTATTAAAAACCATTGTTTTTTTCTTTTAAAGAGAGTGGTGCAAAGTGAGGAGTTATAGCTTCATGGATTAAGTCACGCGCTTCATAGAAGTGTGGCACGCAAAGTGAGGTCCACTATGATCGATTCTTTAAATTCTCAACTTCAACAATTGGATTAATACAGTCATTATCGGATATTGAATATAGAATTAATTATTTTAATTGCAACTTGATAATTATAGTATTAAATATATATATGTGTTTGGTTCTTTTAGATGCTGTAACAGTAAAGAAGTGTGTTTCACATATCGATTTTCGCTTCAAGCCCCATTGACCTTGTCATTTTTTGCACTTTTTGCTTTTAAATGCATTGGGCCCACGTAAAGCAGAGGCATGCAAAACCATACCTAAAATTGACAAGGACATGACTTAACTTTTGAATCTTCAAGAGAAGCCTATTCCTGGTATGTGCAACAGGTCTCTCTTGAAGGTTTAGGAGAGGGTGATGATCATAGAGAAGAAAGTTTGCTTTCAGTGGTGCATTGACATCTTACAGACATCTCAAGTCAACCTCTCTAAATTTTGTGAGAAGGGACATGTTCAGCCACTCTTCCACCTGGGAATATCTGAGACTTGGTTTTCACTCCTCATTTCATGTGCCTTGAGGTGATCAGAGCAACCTCTAATCACAATATCTTGAGAGTATTTCATATGCCAATTGCCAATGTTAAATAAAGTACGATGTTGGGATATTCTGAGTTGCTCATGAGTGTTTCTCCAATAGGTAAAATAAAATACAATCAAGCATATGCAAACAAAAACCCCAAACTTTGATTAACCCCTTAAAGAAGTTTGCTCCACTAGTTATATTTCCACAATTTGCATTCTTATCATAGTTGACACTGCACTGCAGTCTTAGTATCATCTGCTCTTATAGCTCATGCAAGTGTTCAGTGTATCAAATTACTGGGCCATTCCTATTTTCAGCAAGCAATGTATAGCATGACAATTATGCAGTCAAAACATCAGGATTATGCGACAACAACCTCTTGGGCTTTCAAGAACAACTTAGAAATCATGTTACCCAGGTATGCAGAGCCATGAATGGGGAATTTCTTCCACCCTCATGATCAATTTCTCCTCTAATTCATGAATTCAAGTCTCCAATCAAGTATATTAAAATTCTAGGGTTTTACCCCAATTCTATGCAAATACTCATGCCATGTCTATGTGTCAAATTCTATTCATGTTTCAATTACTGATTTAAGGCCAATGGGGAAAATTTTATTCCTAATTTAATTATGTATTTATGATTTCAAATTTATGAGAATTATGACCTATTATGCATGATTTATGTATGAGTCCATGATATCAAGTATGATGAAGTAAATTATGTCTTATGATTGAAATACATAATTTCCATAAGAACCATTCATGAATTTATGGATTTTAGAGTATGATGATTTCTTCAAGTATGCATGAATTTCATGAATATGAAGTTTATGATTATGGCCGACTCACGGGCCTATTTTATGGCTAGTTCATATATCTCAAGCATGTTATGAATCTCATGATTTCAACTAGCCCACGTACTTCAAGAATGTTTCATGATTATATATGAGTACTATATATGTTTTGGGAGTAGTATTTAACACCGGTAGGCCGGGGTTCTAGCTCACCCAGGTCTCAGAACTACATGCCAACGTAGCCATGATGAGGTACTCCATGAGAGTATCTCCCATGCCCATTTGGATCACCCATGAGAGGTATCACACCTTTTTCATGGTTCTAAGCTTCGCAAGGTACAAACACCCCCTCCCGACCAGGGATTTACAGGTCAGGCTTCATGTATGCTCACGTGGAGTATGTCGGTTATAAGAATCTACCACTGTTCCTCATGTTTTCAATTACTCATGTTCATGACTCATGATATTAAATTTCTATAATATACTTGACCTATTGATTAGTTTATGAGTTTTCATATGATTTCAAGCATGACAAGTTATATGATTTTAAATTCTAAACCTTATCATTATGTTCAGATTATGATGAATAGTTTATGCTTATGTATACTTTGGATTTATGGCTTTAAGTATGTTGTCCTTACTCCCCATTCTTTTGATTTATAAGCATGATTTTATACTATCGGTTTACTAGCATGTTCTTACTTTCTCTACATACTCAACATATTTCAAGTACTGACCGCACACTCTATGCTATATCGTCTCATGATATAGGTTCGGGTGATCCCTTCGAGTCTCGTCATTAGCTTTCACTCGCTCCTTTCAGCTCCATCCCGCTGTGGGTGAGTCCTTATCATCCCAAGATGACTATCAGTTTATGCTTTTCATGTTTTGTTTTAGTTTTAGACTTGAAGTTAGTTGGGGGCTTGTTCCATCATATCATTAGACAGTTGAGACTTTCAGATATAGACTTAGCATGTTCAGCTTTATGACTCAGCGTTGTGATATTATCGCTTTTATTTACACGTTATAATATTTAGACTTTCACTTATCCATGCTAATGTTAATTTCCGATTGATCATGCTCTTAAGTCATGCTATGTTTGTACCATGGGCTAGCTTGGAGCTATTCGTAGTTCTAGGTCCCGTGTCTCGGTCCAGAATCTCAGCTCGGATCGTGACACATACAAGTAGTAATATGCTTGTTTATGGATTAAAATGTTAGTTAAGTATGTTGAATTTTTTAGAAAAGTAACAAATGTGTTTTAATGGGTACTTAATTTTGATATCACTAATATAAAAAACTCCTTATTTTTAGTCTTTATAAAAATAATTTTTTGATTTATAATATAAAATCATATATATTTTGTATATATAAATACATATTATATTGTAAATTATATAATTTTAATTAATAATTATACATTATAAAATACTTTACTTATTTACCAGTATATTTATATAACTTTCCCATAGAATTAATGGAGACTACTAGTGCTTTTTGGCTAGGGAAAAAAAGGTACTAGTAATAAGCATGTTGGAGACGTTTTTGCCTTTTTTTGATTACTTTGCAACCAGTGAATAGCTCTGCGAGGTAATTATAAAATATCTTATTATTTTAAATATTAAAAAAGATTTACTAAATTTAAATGAATAAAATTAAATGTACGCATTTTTTTAAGTTGAATTTTATGTTAATCATAAAATCTAGGTGAAGACAAAACTTATTTTCTTTAAAGTATATGTTCTAACAAAATAAACTTGAAGAAAAATTGATGTAAGCTTAAAATTTCATATATTTTTATTATTTTTTCTTTATTTATAATTTTTAAAAAGCAAAAAACAGAAAAAAATGAAAAAGGAATAAAATACAAAATCAAATATCTCAGCCCTAAATCTTCAAAATCTAACAACTTTTATTTTCTATTCCTTTTCTCTCGTGGAGGTTTTTTTTATTTGATTTTATTTTTAGCTATCATAATTCTCTACCCACTTATTTTTTTGAAAAAAATTGTGTATTCCACTTTTTAATTTATTTTTCTTGAACTTTTCTTGAGTTTTTTTTCTCAAAATAATAAAACTATATATATTAAATATCAAAAAATTCTAAAACTTAATATATATTCCTTTTGAAAACTTCTCCTATAAATTCAACATACAACTTCATAGAAAAGAGGGTGACTTGAAAGAGATAATCCATAAAAACTTAAAATAAAATTTTATTCAGTGTATTTGAAAAATAAAAGACTATAAAAAGATAAAATGGAAACAATAAATTTTGCAGGAGCTACATTTGTGAAAAAAATGTTAATGTAAGTCCATGTATATAAAAATTCATACAAGATATATTTTTATACTAGTTTAGATTATTTGTTTTCACATATATATTTTTTTCATTTCTACTACTTACCCTTTTTCTCCATCTCCGTCACCATTTACTTGCTCATTTTTGTCATTCATGAACATATATAGATTATCACATCAAAATTACTAAAAAAATAAAACAATAAATAAATTAAGAAGAAGAAAAAAAGTAATTAAATAAAGCATTTAAAATTAAAAAAAAAAGAAAAAAAGTAACTAGGCGGAAAAAAAGAGAGAAGGGAGAAAATTAATAATAGACTAATAAATTTATATCCAAGATCTTGTTTATGTGACGAAAAATCATACCTCGCAAAGGATTTAGCTTTGTGAGAAAGAAATATTCAATGGCATAAAGATATTAGTAGAAGCAATTAAGTTAAATTTTCAAAATCTAAACTTAAACATTTTGAATATTATCCCAAAATATTCAAAGAGAAAAAGCACTTAATAGTATACTAACTATTTCATGAATAATTTCAAAATAAAATAATATACATACATAAAAAGAATACAATTTGCACAATAAAAACTGTAAATCTGGAGAGTATGTTACCGTATGCATCATGCAAGTCCCTATAAGGGAACCCCAAAATTTTAACGTTTGGCTCAAGTGGCAATTGGCCTTGATCTTTCTTGCAGTACGAAAGCTTCTCTAACATAGCCACCACGACGTAAAAGATTAATAAGACAAAATCATAATGTTCTATCACAGGTATTACCCCATAATATAACCTTTTCCCATAGTATAAAAATAAATTATTCAGTCACCCACCTAACAAGTGTTACTACAGGAACACAAAATAGCAAGTAATGTCACTTTCTGAACAACCCTTAGAAAAATGAAAAAAGTAAAATTATCAAGAAAAATATCAAAACACTGCATGTCAAATAAAGTGAAAAAAGCTTGAAATAGTTGAAAGTTGTAAAAATGAACTCTTATAAAATCACTGTACAAATATCATTCAATAAATAAGCTCCTAATTAAGAGGAGTAAATAAATGTGACATTTGAGAAAAAGGACCGAAAGGTGATGGTTGATTTTTTTTAAAAACGAAAACAATCATTTTTATCATTTTAAAAAAGTTAATAGCAACTTTAGAACTTTAATTATCACAATTATTTTAAAGGTTGTAACTGTTTCATTATGTTAGTTATAGCAGCGCTTTCTAAATAAATGTGTAAAAAAAAATTAAAATAAAGAAAAATGCTTAAAAAAATAGAAAAAAATAAATGAGAATGGTGGCTTTAGAAGTATGCCACATCTGCACATTCATATCTCCCCCCCCCCCCCCCCTCTCTCCTCTCTCTCTCTCTCTCTCTCTATCTATATATATATATATATATATATATATATATATAAATTATTAAAAATAAAGAAAAATGCTTAAAAAAATAGAAAAAAATAAATGGGAATGGTGGCTTTAGAAGTATGCCACATCTGCACATTCATATCCCCCCCCCTCTCTCTCTCTCTATATATATATATATGTATGTATAATAGTTTTAGATTGAAAGGCAAAATGGTCGTTCAATATTTGATAGATAAATATAATTTGAAGGGTATATTAGTCTTTCAATGTCTGAAGGTTATTTTAGTATTTTAATTTTTCACTTTTTGAGTTCCCACTTATATAGTATTAACACTATTTATTTAGCTATTTATTATTATTATTTATAAATTAATTATTATTTATATATATTATTTATATATTATTAGTATTATTTATTTATTTGTTGTAATTATTGTTATTTATTATTTATATTTATTTATTATTATTTTTATTTATTTTAATTTTTCACTGATTGGCTTCCCAATTATCTAGTAATAAATATATATATACAATATGATATGATAAAATATTATTGATTATGTACTTAATTATATTTTAATTTAGTGGAGGGGCAAAATGGTAATCTAACTTTTTCACTTTTTGACTTCTCCCTTATATAATAAGATGATATAGATTCTTATTGGATTAAATAATTTAATTAGATAACATTAAATAACAACAATAATTAAATAAATGAGTTAATAAAATAATTTTAAAAATGAGAAAATAATAAAAAAGACCACAAAAAAGAAAAATGGGAATGGAGGCATTAGAGACATGCCACATCAGCATATATATATCTATATATATATATATATATATATATATATATATATATATATATATATATATATATATATATATAATTTTTGTGGGTTATTTCGATTGATATTAGAAGGTATATTTCGATGTTAAAGTTTTAGAATTTAACTGTTTGGTTGTGAGTCCTACTCAGTACTCCCTGTTTTAGCTTTGATCATGTAAGTCTCTCTCTCTCTCTTAATATTATTATATTTTTTATTTTTTATTTTTATTTTTTATTTTTATTTTTATTTTTTTTATTTTTTTAATCTAAACTGACGATACCCTGTTCATCTCTTTCCTTAAACCTATTTGTCCAACAACAGTCTTCTCTAGCCACACCCCGGATATAAGCAGTCTAACGGCCTTCTGCCTATGACGCTTTACTCTTACCTAGAAATTTACAGGCTAATCCATCGAGGTTGTTGAACAGTTTAAAGGAATAACCATTACTAGAGGTATCATATCAGAATAGTAAAGACCTTGTAAAAATTTAGACAGTACTTACATAATAACAAAACATAATAACATTATAAAAAATTATACATATATGGAGAGAGGGATTATCGAGCTTACATGATTATGCTATGCAGGTTTCCCTTTCGGGAGTCCCCGAAAGCTGTCTTGAAGATTTAGAAAAAACTGGAAAAACACTCTCGAAAACTATACAAAGACTTTTTTTTTTTTTTTTTTTGGAACTAGGACTACTACTATTGCTCGATGCTTTCTTTTCTTGCTACTCTCTTTCAGACTTCTCTCTTGCTCATATTCTTCTTGGAATGAGTAGAGGGGTATTTATAGTGGTCTTCGGACTTCAAATCCGGATTTGTTTCAGATAATTCTAGCACACCGGGTACACATTGGGCCCCATCGTCACGTGCTTCTGACATCTATCTTTAATCCTCATCCGTTGCTTTAGGTCCGTGTGTCTAGTGACTTCTGCCTCTTATTTCGTCTTTTCTGAAATACGTAAGTGCTTACGTCTTTATGTATTCAAAATACGTAAGTGCTTACGTCTTTAGGTATTCAGGTTATGTTCTGCAATAGAATCGAAACTGTAACTTGAGTCTTCATCGTCGGCATTATGGTCTTGTGCAAATTGAAAATCTGAATTTTCTACTGAATGTGTCTGAGAATCTTCAGATATATTATCATTCGGAGTTTCTTCTGGTTCTGGTTTTCTAGTTTTGTCTTCAGATATAGTTATTTTGTCTTCAGATATGTTGGTCTTATTTTATCCTATTATTCTTATGAGGGCCTGATTTACCATGTCCTCGATATTTGTCTTAGTAGTTTTCTTTTGCTTCAGGGTCTTTCTTACTACCGCCTTTCCTTTTCCTTTCTTGTTCTTTGAAGATTCTGGTACTTTCTGGTATTCGTGAAAAGCTAGCGGGCAATCTCCTTACACTTTTTAGCAAAGTGTCAGCTATCAACGGATTTGATAAGTCTTTACCGGTCACCGTTTGAACCGGACTAGCTGTATCTTTCTCCGATACAGTGGAGCTTTTTACATTCAGAGAGGAATGCACACTCATCTCATCCATTTTAATTGGAGATGGAGAACACTCTATAGGATATTGTGTATTTAAGGATATCTCGTCTTGTAGCATTTTTACTTGTCTTTGTAAAAGGTTATTTTGTTTGGTTAAGGCTTGATTTTCTGTAATAAGTTGTCTATGAGAGGTATATAATGTCTGGTTTTCTTTTATTAAGGCTTCGTTCTTTTGATTTAGTCTTTTGAATCCTTCTGTCATGGAAGAACAATGGTCACGAAAAATTATTTTATTTGTGTCTTTAGCTATAGTATATTGAGGAACTGGATTGGGATTTTTGAGTTCTGGAGAAATAAAGAAATTAGGACCCAAATGTCCTCTTGCAAAGTCTAGCGCTTCTTGTAGATCATCAAATCCTTTGTATAAAGGAGTCTTATGACCTTTAATTGCGCTCATTACTTGTAACCAAGTCTTGTATACTCCGGGAGCTCCTCCTTGGCATACTGTATAGAACTTAAACTTTTTGTCTTGATTTTTGTCTGTAAAGTATTTAGCCAGTGCATTGAGTACTGCAATAAAATAACTTGTGCCTTTGGGGTTCTTGTGGAATGTCATCCATAGATTGTCTAAGAGATATCTCTGGGGCCTGTTTATAATAACATCATCTTTTGTCTTGAAACTCAGATTAGTTGGGGGGTAGCAAATAAGAGAATATGGACCGAAATATAGTCTTTCTAATGTCTGATCTTCTAGCTTATTTCTGGGTCTAAACTGAGTCTGGCTTAATAACATCTGTAGATAAGCCTCTGCATCTTTGGAGCTTGAAGCCCCTATCTTTGATAGATCTGTATTTTTCCTGTACTCAAAATAAAATGATCAGTCAAAACATAAAATTGGTTCTACTTTTTATTCTTTTTTCTTTACCAGTCTACTTAATTGATCCGCTAAGTTATTATCTTTTCCTTTTATATGTTCTATTTCTATATTGTAAATGGATGTAGCGTCTAAAAAATTTAACCATCGTCGTCTACTACTACTTTTAGTATTTATGTTCTGATAAAATCTTACTATTGCCTCACAGTCTGTTCTTATTAAAACTTCGGGTTTGTTTAGTATGTAGATCCTAAAACTATCTAAGGCGTAGATTATTGCTAGAACTTCTGCGTCTATACTGCTTAGATTACCCTTTTCTTTGTAGCTTCCGCTTTGGTATGCACATATAACTTCTTGTTTTTTATCACTATACTTACTGGGACGTGCTTTCAGCACTGCTCCCCAACCATCCATACTTCCATCAGTTTCGATGATTAAATAGTCTCTTTCTAAGGGTAAGGTTAAATCTGGTATATTTCTTATCATTTCTTTTAGTTTTTTAACTAGCTTTAAATCTTCAGTATTGAAGTGTCTTTGTCCCGTTTTTCCTGTTTTAGCATACAAAGGACCGGCCACTTTTCCTAGATCCTTTATAAAAGGTCTAGCATAATTTAAAATACCTAAAAATGTTTGTAATTCTTTTAATGTATCGAACTTATCTTTCATTTCTAATATTTTTTTAGCGATATGCGGTTGTAGTCTTATTTTTCCATCGCCAATTATTATTCCTAAGAAATTTATATATGTCTTGCATAACTCCATTTTCTTTTTACTAATAATTATTCCATTATCTATAAATAGCTTAAAAACTATTTGTAGATGTCCTAGGTGTTCTTTTATATTATTGCTAAAAACTAAGATATCATCAATGTATACTAGGACAAAATTTTTGTATTTTCCGAAAATGTCATCCATTTTTCTTTGAAAAATGGGAGGGGCTGTTTTTAAACCAAACGGCATAACTAGCCATTCGAAATGTCCCTCTGGACAAGTGAAAGCTGTCCATTCTATACTTTCTTCATGCATTCTAACCTGCCAGTATCCTGACTTACAATCGAATTTACTAAAAAAATTTCTTCCTTGTATCCTATTAACTAATTCTGTTTTGTCTGGTAATTTATATCCATCCATTTTTGTATTATCATTAAGTCTTTTATAATTTATTACCATTCTTGCCTTTCCTCTTATTATTTCATTATGATTTCTAACCATGAAGGCAGCTGATCTATGTCGTGAAATTGATCTTCGTATTACTCCTAAATCTAATAATTCTTTAATTTGGATTTTAAAATCCTCTATATCTTGATTCGTAGCTTCTATTGATGCAGTTTTTACAGTGTATTCTGGATTTATAATGTCTAGTTTACATACTATTTTGTTTTTCTTCCAGTGTTCTAAAGGTTTTTCTCCTATGATTTCTAACTTATCTAGAGTATTAAGTATGCTTTGTAAGTCCTCTTGGTTTCTGATGATTCCTATTTTTTGTATTCCTTGTTGAAAATTGTAGAATTCTGTAGCAACTTCTATTAATTCATAATCTTTTTCTATTTTCGGTTCATAATAATCTCGTTCTTCTTCTTTTTCTATGAATTCCTTTTTTGATTCACAAGTGCAATCTTCTCCTTTATCACATTTTTTCTTTATTCTTCCCTTGGTAGGTATTTTTGCTCTAAGTACTGGTGTCTGGGTTATATTTTTAGCGAATATTACACCATCTCTATTTATCCAACATCCTCCATTATTTTTTAATATAAAGTCTAATCCTATCACGAAATCTACCTGGATGTCAGTATCTCTGGTCCATATATAGTCTAAACTATATTTAGGTTTATAGAACTCAGAACATGTATTGACAAAACTTATCTCTGTCTTTCCAATATAATGTTTATAAGTATTTGAAGTGCCATCCATTTGCATGACATTTTGTGGTTTTTCATTTCTTTTACTAAAGATGCTGATAGAATTTTTTTATTTATTATACTCTTGGTACATCCTGAGTCTACTAAAGCTAATGTTTCTATCTCATATTCCTGGATTGTTAATCTTGTTAAAACTTTAATTGTATGTACCTTTTTGTCTTCGTTACAAACTAATCCTTCGTAATTAAGAGTATTCATCAGTTCTTCAGTTGGTTCTGTTTCTTCTATTATTTCGTTATATACTTTCTCCTTTCCTTTTTCTAGATTATTTATTCGTCGTTCTAGTATCTTAATTTTTCTTTCTAATAAATTTACCTTTTCTTTTAATTGTATTTCCTCTTCTTTGGAAGTATTATCTTCAAACTTTTCATAGGGATTAGGATCTTTCTTTATACAATTAATGCATGCTTCTTTGTAACACTGTTTGCATTTTACCCTATTAGTCCTACTAGGATACCATTTACATATATAACACTGATTACTATCTATTCCTTTATTTTTGTCAAAAATATGGTCACATTCTTGTATGATATTGACCGCATTGTAGAAATTCAGGTGATTAAACTCTAACTGTGAGTCTATTCCTATCTCATTTATAAAACTTTCTGTTTCTGAATCGGAAGAGTCTATATTTTGTTCTAATGCTTCTATACTCACAATTGAATATATGCTTTCTGTTTCTGACATATACTCATCTACATTTATTAGAGTTTCATTAAACTCTTCTATTAATTGTGCATTTCTAGTCCTACTATTATTTCTTTTTGGGCAGGTATTAGCTAGGTGTTCTATACTTCCACATGTGAAACATTCTAACGTATTTTTGTAATTTCTGTCATTTTTATATTTCCGTACATGCCTATCTTTATTTAAATAAGGTTTTTTAGCTGTTGATTTTCTTAAATAATATTTTCGTTTATATGACCCTTGTTTATTATGATATTTACTATGATTTCTTTTATATTTCCTTTTTGGATATTCATCATAATTTTGGGCAGTATATATGTTTTTACAAAAATTAGTTTCACCCTTCTTTAGTTGTTTTTGTATTTGTATATTAGTACATTTTTCTTGTAAAATTTGCATTATATGTTGTATTATATGTCCTATTGGCCATTCTGCATTCGGGTTTTGTATTACACCTTCTCTTTTATACCATCGTTCCTCTATTTCTCTTCCTAAAGCTCCTGGTAGTTTATTTAATAGCTTCTTACCAAGAAATTGATCAAAAGCATTACCGCTAATAGTGCAATAATAAAAATATTCTGTTAAAAATGGTTTAATTAAATTCCAATTATTTATACTTAATTGTTCTAGTTTAACTAACGCGTTTCTTTGTAGAACCAATAAGCCACTATTTGGATCTTCTCCTGTAATTAAACTATGTATTTTATTTGTAAAATTGTAGGGATTAGCACCTAAATTACATAATTCTTGGAATTCCTGGGGATAATTTGTCTTATATGCTTCCCATAAACCTTTAGTTGATTCTCCCAAGAATATTTCTAAGTATCTATACATTGTTTCTGCATCTACTTCTTGATATGCCTTTATAAAATCTGCTACTACTATTCCTTTCCATATGTCTATTACTGAGTTCCATGTCTGAGGATCATGTGCTGCTATATTTAATATTTTTCCGCTACTTCCTCCTCCTTGGAGTTTAATTGGTTCTTCGAAAGGTTGTCTTCTTCCTAATGGTCTTAGATTCAAATTTTCTGGTGGTATTTCCTGGTTGGTTCTATAGACCCTTTGTCTAGGTAAGTTGCTAGTGGTGTGAATAATTGTTTCTGCTGGTCTTGTTCTTTGGAATGGGCTTGGGCTGGTAGCTATGGATTCAGGTGGTGCTTCCATAAATTCTTTAGTACTCTTAGCTATTGATATATTATCTGTATTGGTTTCTGTGTCACTATAATCTTGTAATCTATATCCATAATTATCTGTCCTTAAATTGCATATTTTAAAATGTTCTTCGACTTCTGTTATTTTCAAGTCTCCTAATTTACATCATTTACATTTAAACTTTTTTCTATTGTTTTCTTCATATAGATCTCTAGCTCTTTGTATAACAAAGTCTACCTCGAAATCATTATCTATTTCGTGTATGTTCATACCTTCTATCTTTGTTTCATTCTCATCTGCATCTTCATCTTCGTCTACTTGAGCTATTGGTTGGTAATCCGTAAATCTAATAGACGTTTGTCCTTTCCTATTTTCGTATAATAAATGGTCTTTGGGTTGATATAACTTTTCATCTTGTAGATTTTCTAGATTCCATTCTAATCCTGCATAAAATTGTGGGTCTATTTTGAAAGGTTTCATAAGTTTTATTCCTTTATTTCCTATTAATTGTACTGCTTCTTCTATATGTATTTTAAATTTTGTATTACTGTTATTGGCTAGTTTTCCTATAAAACCTACACAAGCTAATAAGTTATTTCCATCTATCATATCTTCATATCCTTTTGTCTGAAAACTTATTTTTATATGTTTTGCAAAATCCTTTGTATTAAGTATAAAATCTGGACTACAATAAAATATTCCGCCGTTACTGGACATATCTACTTCTGTTAGGCCTATTATAGATTTTTTAGGATCTGTCCATCTACTGTCGAATATAATTATTAATACTTTTGTTCCTAAGTATTTTCTGGTTAAACCTTTTAATCCTATTACTATTAAGCCTAGGTGCATCAATTCCATATCTGTCTTCAGAACTTTTTCTAAAGATTCTTCTGATATTAAAGAGATCTTTTTATTTCTTTTCCCAAAACACATAATTGTTCTTCTCTATAGTGTCTGTATAATTGTGCTGATGACGAAAATCTTCCTACTTTGTATAAAGTTTTTGGGTCTAGTAACTTTAAACTATTTTGTTGAAAAATTTGTATGTCTTTGTCTATATCAATTATTTCTTCTAACTGGTGGTTTGTACTATGTGGGTTCTGATTTATTAATTTGGTTACTATGTTATTTCCTATGGTGTCTCTGGTCGAACAACTTCTTCTTTTACTTTGAAAAATTTCCATGGCTGCTGTCTTTTTACGACTATTTTTTCCTTCTGAGGGGTAGTTTCTATTCTTTTAAGTTGATTTACAAGTTCGTCTATTTCTTTATCTTTAGGTGTCTGGCCTATGTTAGTCTTTTCTTCTATTAATTTTTCTAGATTTTTATTTATTTCTAGTAATAATAAAATGATTGTATTATTTTATTTTATTATAATTTGATCTGCTTTCCTTGGTGGTTGATAGTCTGTTAATCCTTCTGGATTTGGTTGTATATTAGCACTTTTAATTATTATTTATTTATAAAGTGGGTTATTAATTTCGTTCATAAAGTACTTATGCTAAAATAATTTCTTTTACTTGTTCTATAGCTTTTTGTAGTTGTTCTATCTTTTCTGAATTCTTTTCTGTATCTCTTAAAATAATAATTTTTTTATTAATTTCGTTTTGTTGGTCTTTCAAGAAATCTTGATTTCTTTCTAATTTTCTTATGATGTCTTGTTGTTTTATTTGACTATTTCTATTTCTTGTAGTCTTGAAATAATTTTTTGGTTATCTTTATATATATTATCACTTAGATTTATAAGTAAGTCTATTATCGAATTAAGATGTTGGTCTTCGCTATGTAAAATATGTTCCCCTATAAGAAAATTACACTTTATCCGAGAGTTGCTTTCTTTATTTAATATATATATATATATATATATATATATATATGTCGATTGATTGATTGATTTGCACGTCCAACCGAAATAATCATTTGATAATATTTTCTTTAGTTGATAGGTGAAATAACTAGACAATAACAAAAAAAAAAAAGATTCAAAAAATATAAAAACAAAAGTTACCGTGGAAAAGAATATAGTAGAAAAGAAAAAAGAAAAGAAAAAGGCAACATTTCAATATAAAAATGTTTTCTTTGTATTTATGCACGTGACATCATTTGATTTGATATAAATTTAAGAAAAGAAGTTTTTATTTTAAAAAAAATTAGTAGGTCTAAAATAAACTTTGAATATTTGTACGATTATAAATTATTTCATTATGAATAGAAGAGGTATTTTAATGTTAAATTATCTCTAATTAAAGAAAGATTTTTTTTTTTAAAAAAAAATTGGGAATAGGGGAAGGAAGAACGGAGAAGTGATTACAAAGTGGGAATCAAACCATCACTACTAAGGTGAAAGATTTCGATTTTATCTTTTTTCCTCTCTATAATGTTTATTTTTATGTGTTACTTTGAGATGATTTGTTGTGATTTCTCTATGTTTATGTGGAGCTAAACCTTCTCGTTTTAGGATTATGGTAATTGCATAATTGTTGTTGTATGATCTTGAGTTGAATTGCATAATTATAACATGTGATAAATTATTTATTTGATCTTGCTTTTATTATCAAACTGGCGTGACTAGTAGGGTAAATTTATATTCTTGAATGGAACTTGGAATGAGGAAAGTTAAGACAGTACAAAGGTCAACTAGAGTTGGATCAATCCCTAGGGAGCGGATTTACGTCTGGAATAGCAATATACCTAGTTCGTCCTATTTGGTTCAAGAATGAAAATTATAAATGCATTTATATTATTATCATATCATAGTAATATTGGTGTGACATTAATACAAATAGAGGTTAGAGAATCAGAAGGATCATAATCATAGTATCAACCGCATAAATAAATAACTTGATAATTATTATAAGATAATGAAGGTGAAAAAACAATATGTTTCTAGCAAATCCATATGCCTAGACCGATTCATTTCGTTGATTACGTAATAATCTTCTATTTATTTAGTTAATTATTTACTAGTATTTTTTTCTTTTTAGCTTAATTAATTTTAAAATATCTTTAGATTTTAACTTAATTAATTATTAATTATAAATATATTCTTAGATTTTATCATTTGTATCCAGTCAAATATGGATTAACCGCCTTTTAAAACGCGTATTGGACCAAATCCATGTGCTTGTAACCGACATTGACGCGCCTTCTATAAATACCCTCGCATTGTAGTAAATGTTTTTTTGCCGTTGTGGTTTTTCGTTGGACCTTTCTCTTGTTTTCTGTCATTGGGATTTGCAATCAATTGGTATTTTTTGTTCATCATTACGGTATGTAGATTTCAGATTTGTAATCAATTTGATTACAGGTATTTTGCTTTGCTTGGCGATGGAGAGTCGAGTATGTCTTCAGGAGTATGGGAGTTTTGAATTTAATCTGTTCGTGTTTTTGATTTATTCCTTTGGATGAGATCATATACGATTATCAAATAAGTCGATTTTCTAGCGGGTGATGAGATTTAGATTGTCCTAGTTTGAAGGTGTTTTCATCAACATTGTTTTGCATCTAATTTGAATTTTATATGTGGAAAATTGATCAAGATCTCTTTTCTAGTTTTGGAAAGTTTAGCGATGCCGGTGGAATTCTCCGTTTGAACCTGATCCTCTTCCGCTTTTCACAATTCACTAAATCTATTTCTTGGAACGCTTTATGTGCTTAGCTGGATATCTTTTCCTAGGTTGGTATGGATGGCATCGATGGCAATCTTGGATTTACATGAAGGGGTAATTGTCTGTTTCCTGTGGTTTCAGAGTTTGCTTTGCTATTCTTTCATACTGGGTTAGTTGATCTTGTTTTTGATGCTTGTCTCCTAGAAGAATAAGGAAAACCTTTGCACATGAGCTACTTTGGCTGTAGATATCGACTTTCTTCAACTGTTGGTACTTGAAAGATGAGCTGCTATTATTTTGTTCCAACTCAGGAGTTGTTTTGGACTGGCCCAGACCTAATAATTTTGAATTGGACTGCTGTGATCTGTGGACAATGTTCTTCCAATTTTCATTGCCTTAATTGTCTAGAATTAAATACGGAAAGTTGGTCCCCAATTATAAGGCCTCATCCCGTTTATGATACAGATCTTGTCTGCTTGAGAGGAAGAGGGAATTCTCTCATGTTCTTCTTCTCGTGTCTGATGACTTCCTAAGTTGGCAAAGGGTAATAGGGGATTATTGATTGATTGTATTAAATATGAAAAATTGGTACTATGCAATTTTGTACTTGGTTGGACCTTGGTATTTGTTGATTGATGAGGTTGTCTATTCTCTTATGCATCATATATTTTTGTCAGCTTCAATGATTGTTGTGATTCTCATTTCAAACTATCTCTACGGGTGATTGTTTCTATTCCACATCTTTTCTCAAAATTATTTTCTTGTTTCTTTTGTATAATTTTACAAAAAAATAAATAAATTACGGGGGGTTTCTGTGATGCATGATAGTGATCACCTCATATGCTTCTTCGTTCATTGATTTTTGTTGGGTAGATCTTAACCATTAAGAAATAAGAAAATCTGAGAAGATGTTTTGGTTTGACTTAGGGTGTCAATGGCAAGTTAGTTTTTTGCACAATACTCACACGGACAATTCTTCTTCTACTTTGGTTATCATGGTTGTTCTAGTCACATATCTAGTTCCTTATTTCTTCTTATTGGGGTTTCTTATAAAAACAAACCTTTCTATGGGGTTGACCTTGGTCTTTTATGCGCATTACAGTGCATGTGTTATCCTTTGCTTTTGTTCAACTTGTTGGTCTAAGTAATTTTTTCTGAAGAGGAGATTGAAACACGAATTCAGATTTTGAGTCTCAAGTATTTCTTGTTTTAGGAGCTTCAGTCATGTGATTTTTTTCTTGATGATCATAGGTGATTATTGAATATATCAGGACTGGTCACAATTTAATCATGTTTGGATGGTCACAGTTTAATCATGTTTGGATTTGTATTTGAAGGTGTTTGTCATATAGATGCTTTGGATCTTCTTTGGGATTTCAACAGGGCAATGAGCATTTGGTTTGGACCTGATTCCTTATCTTTCTTTTGATTTAAAAATATTCTATCAATATCGTTACCTGTTGTTGTCTCTATTAGTTAGCGCAATCTGAATTGTTATGGCTGTGTGGATGGACTTGTTGGATTTTTAGGTGAAACAGTTGCAAGTTTTCTATTCTTTGGTTGCAGATGGTTCTTAGCTTATTTAGTATACTGGTATTAGAGGCTTATTTAAACATCCCCTGGGTACGTAGATCCTTCGCTTACATCAAATCCTCTTGAGTATAGAAATCATCCTTCTTTGGACTACTGTTATTCACAAGTATAAGCTGCTGTTATATTGGACCAGATGCTTATGCTTTTCGATCCCAACTGAATTGTTGTTCTAGATTGCAAAATTGATGCTCGTGCTTCTTCTTTGCCTTTCTTTTCCAACTCTTCATCACACAGTGAGTTTATTTGATTAAGGAGTAGAGTGCACGATGAATGTTGGATGAATGGGGAAATGGTAATTTGCATCCAGTTACAGACCTCAAAATTTACTATTATGCAAATCTTGTCTCCTGAGAGGAGCCCCCCTCTCATCTTTTGTATGTTCGATGTTTTCGCGGGGTAGGATGGAGTAATTGAGTTTACTTTCTGCGCTTCCAGTTGCAGAAAGTAAAATTTGTGACAATGCAATTTCTTTTTTTTCTAGAGCCTTGTGGTTGATTTATCAGGTTTTTTTTTATAAACAAACCTTTCAGTGGACCTACTTTGAGATTTCAGCAGGGTAGTGAGCATTTGGTTTGGATTTGATTCCTCATCTTCCTTTTAATTTAACAATATTTTATTGATATTTTTACCTGTTGTTCTCTCCCTCAGTTTTCAAATTTAGGCGTAGTCTGGGTTGTTCTAGATGCGCGGATGGACTTGTTGGATTTTTAGGTGGAGCGGTTTCCATTCTTTGATTGCAGATGGGTCTTAGCTTATTTGGTATATTGGGATTAGAGGCTTGTTTTAGATGTTCATCTCCTAGGTAATCTAGATCCTTCGCTTACATTTAATCCTTTTGAGTTTAGAAATAAATCTTATTTGGACTGTTCTAGTCAGGAGTACTAGCTGCTGTTATTTTGGCCTAGATGCTTATGCTCTTCAATTCCTACTGAGGCATTATTCTAGATTGCAAAATTAATGCTCGCGCTTCTTCTTTGCCTTTCTTTTCTAACTCTTCATCATACAATGATTTTATTTGATTAAGGAGTACAGTGCGTGATGAATGTTGGATGACGGGGGATATGGTAGTTTGCATCCAGTTGCAGTCCCTCAAAATTACTATTATGCAAATCTCATCTCCTGAGAGGAGCCCCCCCCCTCGTCTTCTGTATGTTTGATGATTTTGCGGGTGGGATAGAGTAATTGAGTTTACTTTTTGTGCTTGCAGTTGCAGAAAGTAAAATTTGTGAGGATGCAATTCCTGTTTTGGTAGGGCCTTGTGGTTGATTCTGATCAGTTCTTTTTTTTGTTTCTCATCTGCATCATGTTTGTGTGCCAACTTGCTGATTGTTGGGATTTTCAGTTGAATTCTCTCTATTGACAACTTATTTCAACCTCCTTTTTCTTACTTGACTGCGAAATTGTTTTCCTTATTTCTTTTTTCTACTATATTTTTGTTGTGTAGTGGTTGTTACATTTGCATAAGGAGTTGGCCGCTTCTTGTTTGGTGTTCCACATTGGTGAAACAATTGAATTGGTTCATTGAATTGATTCATTTGCATGGTGTCGACGAGACATGGTGCTAATTCCCATTTTATTGGATTAACCGATCGACGTGCTAACAGACATTTATTTCAAATTCGATAAGCCATCACTTTATTTTAAAGATGTGATTAGGGTGTTTTTGGTATAGCTCTTTCTCTTCCTCTGCAGGGTCTGCTTCTTCATTCAAGTTGCTTGTTGCTGGGCACTAAATTAACAAGATCATTTTCTTACAAATCGAGGCCAAAAAATTTATGTAGAAATCATGTCCTAGTATGAGTTAGGGTTGTCAACGTTGAGTTGGTTCTTGCAGGGTAACTTGAGGGGGAATTAGGATTGGTCGAGGTCCTTCACTTATTGCTAGATCCAAAATCTATCCGGATAACACCTTGTCCTCTTATTAGGAGGTCTTCTTGCCCAGTCAATTCCTCTGCTGGTAATTGTATTTTTGAGTTAGAACTTAAGTGTGACCTCTTTTCCAGGGATACCCCACTTCCTAATCTTAGCTTCACTAGCTGTATTTAGAACTTTTTAGATTTCGGAACTAAATCTACTTTCTTATCAACATTCTTTTCGTCTTTTTGCTAGACCTGGTTGTGTTTCTTTCTCAATTTTTTCATGTGTCTAGTTTATTATGCGGTGATTGATTATTATTTCAATATGTTGCTATAGTGGATTCTTCTGGATTGATAGATTCAATGATGCCTCCAGGTTCTTAGAATGTGTTTTTCTTGGTAGAGGTTTGAGTCATGTGATTATTTCTGCGTGTCTTAACGCCACTAGATGTTTACTGTGTGATAGTCATGTGATCGTTTCTGTGCCTTAATGGTCGTGGAATTGTGTGAACCAGTTTTGACACAGCTTGATCACGTCTGTGATCAAGCTGTTTCGAGGAGTTTCCATGGGTGAGGATTCAGATATCTTGCATATTTTCAATTCATCTGATTTCTTATTGTAATTTGTGATAGTGGACTCTCTTGGGAAGTTCTAGTAAGGTTGTTGATTGATTGGCTTGGATCTGATTTTTTCTTGTTCTAGCATTGGATTTTCTTAGCTAGGTGAGGTTCGAGTTGTTATGGCATTGCAGGTGGCATCTTTTAGATGGAGGGGTGAAGCGAGCATCATTTTTATTTTTGATGAAGCAAGCATTTTCATTAGTAAGCATTCTAGAGGATGAAGCAAACCAAATGTAGAGGATGAAGCAAGGCAAGTCTGTTTTCTTTTGTTTAAATTTTTCTTTGCTTTTATTTGCTACAGTGGAATAAAACTCTCTGCAAGTCTTCACATCAGATTAAATATCCTGTACATGTTGGAACTTTACCAAGACTTCTGTCATATGAAGTTTCTCAATTGGGCACTCTTAATTCTTGTATTAATAGCGCGGTCTGTGGTTATCTGATTCTAGAAGCTCTTTGATTTCAACTGGCACACTTATCATTTTGGACTCTGTAGACATAATATTGTTGAATTTTGCTGCCGGATGAACATGATAAAGCATTCGTACTTTGTTTTTTCTTTTGTTTATCAAGGATTGGTTTTCTTAAAGGAATGGGATATGCAATGATCATTGTGGTAATAAAATTAGATATTGAATTTTGTCTCCAGTTATGAGGCTCACATACTGGTGCTCATGTCATGCAGATTGCCAGCTTCTAGAATAGGGTGGTTCTCTCTCTCTCTCTCTCTCTTGCACGTCTGAGAATTTCTTAGAGTGAGATGGGGTTTCTCCGAACTTTTCACTCATTACTGCGCCGAATCTTGAATATGAAGATGGTTTCCTGGTTTCCTTCTTTTGTTATTCAAAGTATGAGCTGCGGTTATTTTGTGGAGATTCTTAATGTTCTTTGATCCCATGCATGAAGTTGTTAGGGACTACAGGGGGATTGCTAATGTCTAAGAGCTACTTTAATTCGCGTGATTGTGGTACTGCTACTTTTTTCTGTTTTCCTTTGTCTATTGCTCATAGATTGATTTAAGTTACAATTCAGGAGTAGAGCACATGGGAAGTTGATTGATGTTATTGAATGTGGATAATGCACCTCTAATTACATGCTTTTAACACTGTTATGATTCAGAACTATAGATCCTGTCAGGTGAGAGGAAAGAGGGTGGTGGGGGTTCTCTCTCATCTCTTTGTGTGTTTGATTCCACAGGCTGAATTAGGTTACTGGGACTTATTCTTGATGTTTGCAATTGGGGAAAGTTAAATATGCGATGATATACTATTCTTGATTTGATTGTTTGAAGAAGTTTTTCCTATCTTGTATGCATAATGTTTTTTTGTCAACTTCAATAATTCTCGATATTTTCCACTTCAGTCTCTCTACTTACTTCCCTTTTGGCTTCTGATGCCCCAAAATTTTCTTTTTCCCTTGTTGTTTGTTTAAAGGATACTTTTGCTAACAAACTTATTATATAGGGGGTGGGGTGGAGGTTGGTTGAATAATGTTAGCAATTCCTTGTTTGGTGGTTTATGTGAGGCCAAGACAATCACTTTTTTTATGCTATTAGGATGTTTGTTAACTTTTATCCATTAGCAATAGTGTCCCTCTTCATTCAAGTTGGTTGTTGATGGGCGGATACATCAAAAAGAAATACAATTGCTGATTTTAAAAAGGAACAATTTAGAAGTCTTATCCGTTGGTATGACAATTTTTGAAGCCTCATCTTTTGGTTTGACTTAGGGTTGTCAATTTAAAGATGGCAGTGGGGAGTATACTTGCATGGAAAATTCCTATTGTCTTTTCCCTTGATTGTGGTCGGGAGCTTAACATTTTTGCTTTCCTTCGGTGTCTAGTTTGTTATATCTTCCTTCTTGGGGGTTGTAACGTGACTTTTCCTCTACTTTGTGGGATATCGGTTACCCATGTGCAATTGATAAGTTGGTTTAATGGAATCATTTGGGTACTCAAGCATGAGTTCAGGTGCTGGAAGTTATTAATGTTATTCTCAATGAGAGGTTTAGTCATGTGGTTATTTCTGTTCTGCTTGATAATTATGAATATGATTGGTGAAGGTATGCAAGCAATTGGTGAAGGTATTGAAGCACTACTCTTATCACATTTGGAGTTCTTTTTGGGGTCCGTATGGTATGTTCAGTTCATATGTTATCTTGTTATGATTTGCGAAAGTGATGTGTTCTGGAAATTTGAGCAATGCATTGGAGCATTTGTATGGCCATGCTGCGTCATCTTCTTCTTCGTATTCTTCTTCCTTTTTTTAAAGTCGGCCAACGTTTCTATTGATTACACTATTGCTCTCTCCTATTGGGGTTCTTACCCAGTTGTGGTCTGAGTTTTTATGGATGCATGGGTGAGTGGCTACGATTTCAAATGTAGTTGCGCTTGTCTGTTTTATTTGGTGCAGAATCATTGCTATAATGGAGCCTTTCAGTGAGTCCAGAGGCTCAATATTTATTTCATCTTCCCCAAGATTGATGTTGTTCGAATGTATCCAAGGGCACTAAAAGATTCTTCTTCCAATCTCACATGCTACTTTACTTTCCTCCAGAAGTTATTCAAGTTCATATGAGCTTTTATCGATCACGACTCGGTAGTTGTTGAAGTAGGATGTGATGGTGCGCTTCCTACTTTTAGTCTTTCTGTTGTTCCTCACAGCCTGATTTTTGATGAATGAAGCGCTCGGGGTCTAATGAAGTTAGTTACTGCAATTTGTCTTTGGTTATTATGACACTGTTCTTTTGAGGTGTTTCTGGTTCTCCATTATGGTGCAGATCTAGTCAGCTACTTCTCTCTAGACTCTTTATGTAGTAATTTCCTAGATGGTATAATAAGGAGCTTTGTGAATCTCAGACTTGTAACTCTGCACCCATTATAGTCAGATCTGGTCAGCTTCTGAGAAATGAGGTTTCTCTCTTTGGTCTATTTACGTCTGATGATTTTCTGGTTGATTAGGTTGTGCAGACTTTTGTATCCATAATTGGGCTGAGTTCTAGTTCACTATTTCTTCCTTTATATATGATTGCCCCCTCATGTTTTTTGCTTGCCTTACCGGGTACGGGTTACCCAATTTTGCAGTCTTTCAATCAGATGGTCTAGCTTGTCCTTTTGGAAGGGGACATTCAAGCATGAATTCAGGTTTGGGGAGTTTCAAGTGTTCGCTTTTGTGGGAATGTTCAGTCATGTGATTATCTGCTTGATGATCATGTGTAATAGCTTGATCTCGTTTGGAATTCCTAGTTCAATCATGGGTGTGTTTCGGACTCCGACCTCTTTCGATACTTTAACTTGTATAGTCTCTTAATTTTGATTTGAGATAGTGATGTCTTTGGGTGAATTTAACAAGATAGCGGAGCTATGGTTGGACCTAATTCCACATCTTCTCTTCAAATCTTACGAAGTTCTCTTGATCTTTTATCTTTACCACTCTTTCTGTATAATTATATTTAGGTGCGTCTGAGTTGTTATGGATTATTGGGTGGCATTTCAGATTTTAGATGGAACAGTGAAATGTTTTTTTTCTTTGGTTGCTGATTTTTCTTGCCTATATTTTGGGTATCGGCTTCTCTTGGAGGTTAGTCTCCTAGAAAAAAGATAACTTTGTTCTTATCGAGTCCTTTAGCTGTAGAAATTGACTTCTATAGCTGCTATTAGTTTCATTTTGAAGCTTCTACTCTTTGATCCCAAGTAATGAGTTGTTTTGGTCTGCACAGACACGTTGTTGTTCTAGGATAAGGGAGGGTGATAGCTTTGCTCTCTGTGGTCTCGTTATGTCTGATTATTTCATAGGTAGGACAGGGCTTGCCCAGATTTTGGATTTATTGATTGAGCCTTGCTTTAAGTGCTTGCAGTCTCAGGAACTTATATGTTAAGTTGGCTCCCTTTTTTTGTTGTTACATGGAAACTCGGGCTGTTGTTGTTTCAAAGAGACGATAAATTTCTGGATCGTGATTGTAATGTTGACTGGACTGTGCAAGATTAGTAATGTTTTGCTCTGATCCGTGGGGTGGTTCTACTTTGAATTTTTCCCTTGTTTGTCAGTTTTCTTGACATATTTGGTTGTGGGACAAGGATAGGATCTTTGTTTATTTACACTCAGTGATCATCTAATTAATGAGTCTGAGAACTGCTTACATTGTGTTTGTATAAGGTTATGTTATAGCTTATTAGCTCGATCTGGGATTCTATATCAAATGAGCATATTCTAGCACATATTACATGGTGTATGGTGTTCTGAGAGTCGTGATATTATTGATCAACTAGGTTGCTACATCCATCTCATTTCACCTATCTTTACTTGTGATTTCTTGTTGCATGTTTTTACAGGTCACATGAAATCCACCCGGAGCTTTAGCGACTCCAGCTAGTAACAAATTGTTATCAGCTTATCCCCGTTTCCTTCTGGCACAAACCTTTTTAATGTTTTCTGGCTCCAAATTTTTGTCAATTAGCAATTGTGCAGTTTAGAATTGTGGATGGTGAGGGTAGTTTTGGCAGCACCTCGCTTCATGGTGCAATGCTTCTATATCACTAGATAATCGCTTGGCTCTTAGTTCTCTCAGTCTCATTTTACAATTAAGTGTACCACTGCGCGAAGGTCCTTGGCCAAATCCTAATTTCTTTTTGATTATGATGCTCATCTAGGCCTAATTTTTGCTGATCAGCTATGCTGGATGATGTGGACTTTGGAAACAAAATTAATCACGACATTCTTTTTTTCTGAGTGTTATTCTCCCCAGATGGAATTCTTGGGCACTCTTCACCTTCCCCCAACTTATGAGTTATTCTGACTTGTTTGGAAAATTTAGTTGAGCTCTTTCCCTAGAAACATATGTGGGTAAATATGGAGGAAGAATATTATATATTTGGAGGATAGATAAAGGAGGTTGGTGAAATAACTGTGCATCTAGATTTTCAATCTTCAACTCAAGTTAGATTACTTGTTTTTCCACCACGCCTGGGTTTTTTTGTGCACTTAGTTGCATTCCTTGTGATTGTTGACTCCAACGAAATGGAACTAAGTTTACATTGTGGGATATAGGTTACCCATTTGCAATTGATCAGTTGGTTTAGTGGAATCGTTTGGGCACTCGAGCATGAGTTCAAGTGCTGGAAGTTTTAAGTGTTATTCTCCGTGAGAGGCTTAGTCATGTGGTTATTTCTATTATGCTTGATAATTATAGACATGATTGGTGAAGGTATGGAATTTAGCACTTTATTGATCGCATTTGGAGTTCTTTTTGGGGCCTCTCAGGTATATTTAGTTCATATGTTCTCTTGGAAGTGACGCGTTCTGGAAATTTGAGCAGTGCACTGGAGCATTTGTTTGGACATGCTGCTTCATCTTCTTCTTCTTATTCTTCTTCCTTTGGTATTATTATTTTTTAAGTTTACCGATATTTCTATTGATTATACTATTGCTCTCTCCTATTTGGGTTCTTACCTAGGTGTGTTCTGAGTTCTTTTGGATGCATGGGTGGGCGCCTTGGATATCAAATGCAGTTGCTCTTGTCTGTTTTATTTGGTGCAGATTTCTTGTTATAATGGAACCTTTCGGTGAGTCCAGAGGTTTAATATCTATTGCAGCTTCCTTGATACTGATGTCATTTGAAGGTAGGCTATTGGTTGTGTACTAAAAATATTCTTTTACCAATCATTCATGCTGCATTACATTCCTCCAGAAGTTCTTCAAATTCATATGAGATCTTATCAATCACGACTCTGCAGTTGTTGAAGTCAAGTGCGATAATGCGCCTCATGCTTTTAGTCTTTTTGCTATCCATCATGGCTTGATTTTTGATGAATAAAGCTCTTGGGGTATAATGAAGTTAGCTGCTGCAGTTTGTCTTTGGTTAGAACGACGTTCTTTTGAAGTGCATCTGCTTCTCCAGTATGGTGCAGGTCTTGTCAGCTACTATAAAATCAGGTGATTCTTTCTCGTGTCTCGTTACATAATAATTTCCTAGATGGCATAATAGGGTAGGGAGCTCTGAGAATCTTAGATTCATAACTCTGCACCCATTATGGTAAGATCTGGTCAGCTTCTAAGATAGGAGGTTTCTCTTTTTGGTCTTCTTTACATCTGATGATGTTCTGGTTGATTACGTTGTGTGAACTTCAGTATCAATAACTGGGTGAAGTCTCTAATTTACTATTTCTTTCTTTATATAGGATTGGCCCATCATGTTTTTCCCTTTCCTTACAGGGTAGGGGTTACCCAATTTTGCAGTCTTTCAATCAAATGGTCTAGCTTGTCATTTTGAAAGAAGGGAGATTCAAGCATGAATTCAAGTTTTGGGAGTTTCAAGTGTTCGCTTTTCTAGGAAGGTTCAGTCATGTGATTATCCGCTTGATGGTCATACGTAATAGCTTTGATTTGCTTGGAATCCCTAGTTTAGTCGTGGATATGTTTTCGACTCTGACCTATTTCAGTACTCCAACTTGTATGGTCTCTTAATTTTGATTTGAGAGAGTGATGTCCTTGGGTGAATTTAACAAGGTAGTGGAGCTATGGTTGGACATGATTCCACATCTCTTCAAATCTTACAAAGTTCTCTTTATATTTTACCTTTAGATCTCTTTTTGCATAATGATATTTAGGTGCGGTCTGAGTTGTTGTGGATTATTGGGTGGCATTTCAGATTTTAGATGAAACAGTGGAAGGTTCCTTTCTTTGGTCGCTGGTTCTGCTTGGCTATGTTTTGGTAGTGGCTTCTCTTGGATGTTCATCTCCTAGAAAAAAGATAACTTTGTTCATATCGAGTCCACTAGCTGTAGAAATTGACATTTATAGCTGTTGTTATTTTTGTTTTGATGCTTGTGCTTTTTGATCCTAAGTAATGAGTTGTTTTGATGTGCAAAAACACATTATTGTTCTAGGATAAGGGATGGTTATGGCTATGCTCTCTGTGATCTTATTACGTCTGATTATTTCATACGTAGGACAGGGCTTGCTCGGATTTTTGATTTATTAACTGAGAGTTTTAAGTGCTTGTAGTCTCAGCAATTACATGTTGAGATGGTTCTTTTTTTGTTGCTTGATGGAAGCTCAGGATGTGTTGTTTAAAAGAGAGATAATAGATTTCTTGATCCTGATTGTAATGTTTCCTTGACTGTGCAGGAGCAATCATGTTCAACTGAGCTGCTATGATCCATGGGGTTATGCTACTTTGACTTTTTTTCCCTTGGTTGTTTTTGACATATTTGGCTGTGGGACACAGCCACGTGGATTGGATCTTTGTTTATTTGCACTGTCTGATCATCTAATTAATGAGTCTGAGATCTGCTTACCTTGTGTTCATTTCAGGTTATGTTATAGCTTGTTAGCCTGATGTTGGATTCTATATGCAAATGAGCATATGCTAGCACAGATTACGTGGTGTATTAGGGTCTGAGAGTTGTGATGTTATTGATCAACTAGGCTGCTTCATCTATCTCATCTTCACTTATCTTTACTTGTGACCTCTTGTTGCATGTTTTTTCAGGTCACATGAAATCCATCTGGTCTGGAGCTTTAGGGACTCCGGCTAGTAACAATTTGTGATCAGCTACATGTCCAGTTCATATCCCAGTTTCCTTTTGGCATAGACCTTTTTAATGCTTTTCTGGCTCAAAATTTTTTGTGAAGCATCCTTGCAGCCTGACATTGTGTATGGTGAGGGTGAGGGTAGTTTTATATGTACCTTGCCTCATGGCAATGTTTCTATCTTAGCTTGATAATTGCTTGGGTTTGCCAGCAAGAGGATTTCTCAGTACTTTTTTCAGTTTTGTTATACTGTTAAAAGTGTACCACTGTATGAAGGCTCTTGGACAAATTCGGACTCCTTTTCATTCTTACGGTCATGTAGGCCTAATTTTTACTCATTAGCTATGCTGGATGTTGTTAAGTTTGGAAACAAAATGCATCATGGTTCCTTTTTCTGGGTTTTATTATCCCAGATGGAATTCTTGGACACTCTTCACCTTCGGAAAACTTGTGAGCTATTCTGACTTGGTCGTAAAATCTAGTTGGGTTCTTCCCCTGGAAACAAATGTGGGAAAACATGGAGGTAGAATATTAGATAGTTAGATACTATGCATGTGGATTTTCAATCTTCAATTCGGGTTAGATACCTGTTTCTCTGCCAGGCCTGGTTTTATTTTTGTGCATTAGTGGAGCTCCTTGCAAATTGTTATGGTGATGCAAAATTGGACTGCAATGAAATGGAATTAGGTGTGGGCACTGTTTTGGAAATGAATTCTTGGTGGGGAGTTTTACGGTGCGTTTTGGTTAGGTTATGATGTAGTTTGAAGTAGGCAGTTACAAGGATGTGAGAAACTTCTTTTTCCTTTGTCATACTAAAATCTTCCTTCTTTGATTAGAAGTAGGAGGCCATTCTATTTGGTACAGATTGTAGGTCGCTCATCAAGCCTGATATATCTGCAGCGGGGAAATCCACTGAAAAAGGTTGGACATTTTTCAGCTTTTTGCTCTTATGATAATTCTGGTGTATAATGATAAGCATGTTGAGATCATGTTGTGAGGAGCATAAAGTCCGAGAGTTTTCCAGTTTAAGTATTGATATCCTTATGATTTATGTGCATAACCCTTGAGAGATAAGAAGTATGTGAATCGTTGTCCTTGGGAAGGTAATGGAGTGCCTTGTTCTTTGTTTTGATGTCTAGTTCCACATTGGCATAATAACTCTTTCTACATTGTGAACTTCAACTTGTAGCTCTCCTAAAAAAGGACTCATTTCTAGCTGGCTCTTGGTTATTGAGTACTGTCTCTCGTTTGATGTGAAATCTTTGAAGGCGGCGGATGTGATGGCTCTATGGATGTGAAGAGAATGATTTGATTTCTTTGGTCAATAATGGGGAAAAGAGTTTGTTTCTTGTAGATGTAGTATTTAGCTAACTAGGTGGTGGTGCATGAGGCACTAACTTTTGTGGTTTGTTGCGAGTTCCCTCTTAGATGTAGATTTGCATCATGACCGATCTTTTTCACAAAATTTGATGAGTGACCTACCAACTTGTAGATGTAGATTTAGCCTCTCTGAAGAGTTGTGAACCAGTTGCATCAACAAATAATAAAACTGCTATTATAGAATAAGACAACAAAGGTTCTAAGCAGCAATATTTTGGTAGCTGTGGTGGTTTGGATATCTCTATCCTTTTATGGTAATTCGTTCCAAATTGGTTTTGGCATCATAGTAATGCATTGGTGATATGGATATATTTTTAGTGAATTAGCATTTTGGTAGGATTCTTCAATTTATATGTTCATATTAAGTAAAGGCCGTTTTGGTATTTTGGCTCTTGCTGATACTGCAATTATGGTGATCAAGTGGCTAGGGAGTCTCGTCATGTTATCTTACTCAGATGTGCTGGAAATGCCATTATCTTTGAATATTAATCTCTTCCTTTCTGTTCATAGTTCATCTATTTGGCCTTCTATGGGTCTTCAAATTTATTTTTTCTATGCATTATGAGATGTAAATTAGATATTTACAGACATGTTTTTTATTATTCAGTGTAGAGAATAATAGTTCATTGTAGGGGTGAAAATGAGAATATGCATTCATGTTCTGAGAGCTTTTTGAGTTTTCTTGGTTGACAAATCCCGCCGTGTTAGCTTGACCATGTTTGTTGTTCTTTTTTGAGGGTTCATCATGGATGGACGAGTTTGACCTCTTGTTGTTAATTGGAAAATTTTATTGTGGCTGGGGGACTTGATTCCCTGTCTTACCTTTTTCATGTACCAATATCATTTTGTTGCTAAGATTAACGTCTTTATTGACATTCCATTTACTTTGCCTGTTTTTGGTTTCATTGTTTTTTTCTTTTTGTAGGTGCAACTATGAGTATGTAGGAAAATGTTTTGTTGCTGCACAAATTGTACTATGATATTCTTAGCGACGATAGAACAAGTTAGATTTGTGCATTTTTTTGGTGTTCATGCTAGAGAAAAATTAGTATTTCTACTCATATTGGTGTCCTTTGGGCTGAAGATGTTTGATGTTGTCCCTGCAAGTTGAAGCTTCGTTGGACTTCTTGTAACATGAAGGTTCTCAACGGCAATAATCCCTGTTTCTCTAACATCTCATGCTGTTATATTCATCCACATGCTTATGTTCTTAGCTCTACCAGAGGAGGCCTTCGTCGGGGGGGGGGGGGGGGGGGGGGGGAGGGAGTGGCGAAAATAAGCATAATCTAATTATGTTATGTGGTGCTTTTGTACATGTTATATTATTCAGTGTGCTTTGGCATTTGTTTTGTTTGTTATAACACCAAAGAAAGGGATGCCCGTGCCAATATCTGCTATGGAAGGACTGAGCCATAACAAATGAGAAATGACCCGACTACACCACTTTTTAAGGAGACAATTTCTATAATAGCGTTGGGGACATTCATCTCTAGTTCTGAGCCTAGTGTTTTTGGTGCTCTCATTGTAATGCAGTCTTTCCAGCTTATAGAAAAAGGAGGTTGTCTCTGTCTCTTATACGTGATGCATCAATCACCTTTGTTCTTTCATTTGGTGTTATTCAATGAATCCTTGGACTCTTTTTACCTCTATTAATCACTAAGCACATATGTTTGCTTATTCTCTGGCTTGTCTAGTCTTTAGTAAATATTGGTGGAGTTTTTGCCACTTGACTAATTGGGGTTATTTTCAGTCTTGCTATAGTAGATACATTACTGAATATGGGCCTTGAAGGGCTTTGACGAATTTAGGGGTGCAATTTTGGAGCAATCCTACATCTGATTTTGTAAGTTCATGTGAACATAAATACCTGGCAGTGAGAAGTAGAGCTAATTTCTCTCTCCTCTTTCCTTGAGCTATCAGGTTACTTTCCATATTTAGCAATCAAGAATGCAAGAATTATCTACACTTCTCAGGGGTGTTGCTGGGGCTAGTGGCTAGTGATGTGCTATCAGGTTTTAATTGTGGTTTACAGTCTCCATCTCACCTTTTATTCTTTGAATTATACCTAGGTCTGAGATGCTTCCTTTGGACACATGATGACATGCGGTTTCTTGAGGGATACAGGTTGTTACCTCCTTCCTTTCATGATTTTCTCAATGTGAAAAAGGTTGCGAGTTTCTGGCCTTAGAGATTTTGGTTTGCACGCAGCACTTAGGTCTTTTACTTAAAATTAGCAATCTATGTGCTTTGACTTATTTTTAGATTCACGCTCTTTTGTGTTTGTCATCATTTCTCGAACTAGGTTGCTTCATGTATAGTTTGTGTCCAGGGCAACTTTCTTCATTTGGTTTCAGATGTTGTGTGATACCAATTTTTCTAGTTTATAAATGCTGATATTGCTTTCCTTTGTTTTGTATTTATCTATTTTTTTCAGGCTTTGATCTTGGGCAGTGTAGTATGTGGTTGGTATTGTCTGGACTGTTATGTTGTTAGAATTGGACTTCATTGAGATGGATGTTAGTTAGTATTACACTTGTTACAGGTTTTGTGAATTTGGATTTTCTAGAGAAATTAGAGTTTTGCATATTACTTTATTGCCTTTCATGGTCGAATGCCTAGTCAAGAAACTAAGAGACAGGAGCTTGGGATTTATTTGTTTTGGCAATGGGGGTGAGGAATGACATTGAAAAATAGTTATTTGGGTTGTCGAATCCATTTTGAAGTGGGCTACCTTGTGCTTTTATTCTATAACTATGTTGCTTTACCTTGATTTTCTTGGTTGCATATGGTCCTATATTCTTCCTAGGAAGGTGTTATCCCGGTCATAGTTGGACTGTTTGGATTACATGCAAGGACTTCTTTTTGGGTGATGACTTGAAGGAGTTCAAAGCCGTTTTCATTGGATTTTACAACATGTTATGATTGAAATTTGAATTCATGTGCCAGAACACCATCTTCCTTGTAGAGCGACTACATGGATTTTGGCTGCATGAAATATGGGCTTTGTATCTTCTCAGTTGGTAAATACAATTTGAATCTTTCTTTTTCGACAAGTACATGTTAGATCTTTTATGCTTGACTTTATCAAAACGAATACTTTTCATGCTCTTGGTTATCCATTAAATTTCTTTGTATAACTAGTATGTAATATTGCTTCATGATATGATAGAGTCTAGTAAGGAAATTGTCCATAAACTGTTTAAATTTTTCCGGTGCCATTCCATGGCATCTTCCCATTGCATGTTAGCGGCGGAGTTCCTGATAGAGCTTTCCCTTTTATTGTTTGTTAGGGCTTTACAAAGAAAATTGTTAAGACCGAGCTTGTTAGACGGTGTTTGGATTGGCTTATAAGTTTGATCAAACCAAGCTTAAAAGCACATTTTAGCTTGTTTCAGTGTTGGGTAATTTCAGAAACACCTTTTAAGCCAAGTGCTTCTAGACCCAATAAATCGGAAAGCAACAAGTTGGACAACCCAACTTTATATCTTTTTAGCTTAAAGTTATTTGGGTTTGACCAAGTTTCTTCTTCTTAATAGTTTTTTATCATTCCAAAAATGTACTCAAAAATGGAAGCGCTGGTATTACTCTTACTTTCCTGTTTTTCTCCTTTACTACATCTTCATCCATCTCGTCTTCTTTCTTTCCTATTTTTCTCCTTTCCTGTATTTTCATCCATCTTGGCTAACTTTCCTGTTTTTCTCCTTTACTACATCTTCATCCATCTCGTCTTCTTTCTTTCCTATTTTTCTCCTTTCCTGTATTTTCATCCATCTTGGCTTCTATCTTCATTGTAGTGGCTTTTATAGCAACCCTTACTGTAGTTTTGTTCTGTTTGTACTTTGTATTGTTTAACATCAATTAATTAAACAAAAAAACATCTCCATTTTGTTTCAATTTTTTCTTTAGCACCATAGATAATGTCCCCTATTCTACTCATTGGTTGTAGTCATCAAAAATCTAAATAATATTTAGAAGCAGGAGCTTGGGTTTTGGGTTGTAGCTTGCTTTATTAGTTGGACTTTTGGAGAGAGGAAAGTTTTGTGAAGAGAATGGAAATAAACTAGTTTTCTACTGTAATATTTATTTTCAAATATACTTCTAGTAATCTGACATTATTTTAAAGAAAGACACATTTGATATTTGAAATATCAAATACTTGTGAAGGTTAATCCTAGAAATTAATTTGATCAAGAAGTTAAACAAAAGGAACTTGAAATTTATCCAATCAATTTAGAGTTGAAGGTGGATTAAGATGTAAATTGATTTGTATTTGAATCATTATAGAATTGGAAATCTTGTTGTAATTAGTTCATTTATAGTGTTGACAGCTTTAAGGATATTTGTCATTTTAGCAGAAAAAATGCTTATTTATCAAATACATCAACAACTTATTTTCAGTCTCAATACTTTTATCTGAACACTTAAATGCTTATTTACAAAACATGTTTCACGTAGAAGTGCTTTTCAACCTAGGTGCTTAAAAGCTACTTAAACGTACTAATATAGGCGGCCTCTTATTCTTTTCTTTTTCGTCTGATAAGTCAAATAATGGGTTTTTTATCTAGTAATTATAGTATGATAGGTAGTTTTGCTATCTTCTCTCTTGGCAACTTTTCAACTGTGCGCGGTAGGGGGCAATGTTTCCTCGTCAGGTAACTACAAAGGGGATCTTGCCTGATAGTGACTAATTCAAGGAAATGAAATTAAGAGGGGGAACTCCCATATTTTCTCCCCTATTTTTTGACAGACAAATAAGGTAGTTGGATTGGATGCTTGAAAGAAATCCCAAAGAAGTCTACCAGGATCGTAGGTTCCCACAAGCTACTGACTAAAATTTTAGTGGTGCTGTTTGCAGTGGTTTGTATGTATCGTGTGCTCCAACTCTAATTATAGGATTTGTGGACCTGTTTGTGTGCAGTTGTTTGCATAAAGTATGAGAACGGTGTTGTCAGCGTCTGATTTGTCAATTTTCATGAGTTTTTTCCCGACTAGTATGACTTGTCTCTCCTCTCAATTAGAGTGTTATGGGTGTTGCTCAATAGTCATAGTTATGGCATAGTTGTTGCAATATTGTGTGTGACCCTTGTAACTCTGCCTGTCAAGTCAGCCGGTCTCAAGCCCGAAAAAAGTGGAGGACATGTATCAATAGTAAGGAGGTAGTCATTAGTTTTTACATCTCCTCTGATTTGTGAATTTCTCGCTAATGTAAGTAGTCAATGTCTTTTATGTTTACCCTAAGGTTATTTGTGCAGTTTTATTTTATTTCCATCACTCTATAATCACAAAAGTGGGGGTATTGGTACTGGTGCAATATTTTCTGTGTGGCCCTTGTAGGCCTCAGATCGGTCGGTTCTATGTCTTGAAGAGGAGGAAAGTGTTGAAAGGTTGCTTCTTTGCATTTGAAATTGTTGGTGAGTTTTTTTCTGCTAGCTTTCGGGATGATGTGCATCATTTTCAACAGGATATGTGTGTACTCATTTGGAAGATCAATTTCATGTGCAAATTGAGGGGATCGAAAAGGCTAGCAAATGTTGTTTCAAAAAAAAAAAAAAAAAACAAAAGAGACAAGCAAATGTTATATATTGAAATAAAAATATTAGTTATATGTTTGGTCATAGGATTTAGAAGCTTAATTTTAAATTAGCGTTTTATGGAATTCGCACAAATTCTTGTTCCCAAATCACAAAATTTTTAAAAATTGAATTTGGAATTTTAAATTATGATTTTAATATTTTTTTAAAAATATAAAATTTGACTCATAAGTTTAATTTTTTTAAAAGAATTCATAATGTTGAATTTTTTCCAAAAAAAATTCGTATCGGTAGGAAGTAGGAAGATTTTTTAAGAATAGCTAGTTATTATTATTGTTGATTTATTGAATTGGTAAATACTCATGAACTTATGTGTATTTAAAAGTTTGCAATGATATGTAGTAAATATTTACTTGTAAAAGAAAGATTTTGTTGTTTTGATGTCTAATAATATTTTTTATACTCTATTTATGAATTATAATTTGCTCATTTGATATGATTGTATAAAAGAATGGTAGAAGTTTTGATAGTTTCGCAAATTATGAAGTTTTCATTTTTAGAAAAAAATATATTTTAAAAAATGTCAATTGCATGTCCAAAATAAAAATTTTAACTTCAAATCAACTTGATTTAAAATCAGGTTTAACTTATCCTTAGATTAGAATGTTTCTAAAAACGAATATTATATAGTTAATATGATGTTTTGATACACATATTTCTAAAAGTAAATATTGTATAGTTAATATGATGTTTTACTACACATATTTATATATTATGTATTTATTAAGGTTTGATTTGGGATTTAACTTAAAATATTACTGTTCTATTTTGATAAGAGTGTGAACTTTTTTTTTCTTTAATGAACAATCAATCAATTCAGAAACAATGGATTTCAGAAACTCTTTCTACATCGAAAATTCATCTTAAAAGCAGATTTCAGCACTCACAAATCACAAAAATGGAGTTGAGCAGGAAAGAATTATCATTAGCAAAAATAGTTTTTTTTTTGCAGTCAGTGTACTCCTTTCTCTTCTTCTTCTTTAGTGATTTTTTAAATTTCAAAATTGCTGTTTTTTTGTCTTTGTTTTGTTTTTGGGTTCAGATTTCTATGCTAAAGATTGCATTTTTAATGCTGGGGTGTTCCGTTGTTATGCTGCGCTTGATTTTTTCTTCAAATGACTTTTCTTTGACATTCCATGTTGCATTCCTTGTTTTACTTACTGGAACTCTCTTCGTACTTCTTGGCGGGTATGTTCTAGCTTTTGTTATTCCATTCTCTCCCTGCATCTTCTTCTATACTAGCTGTAGAGACACATTTTTCATTTTGCTGGAGATATAAACTGGAGAAGTCAAAGAGTATAATAGACAAACTAAACATTGTTTTTCAGCTGATCATCTTGTCGATAATTTATTAGATTGTTCGTGTGTTTGGCCTTCTTGTTCCATAGTATTAGTAGTATAAAAAGTTCAAATAGAATCTTCTCATTGATATATAACTTTAATGTTTTATAACTAAAATTTTCAATTTGAAAATGTAGGAGTCTTTTGATCAATTCTTTGGTTAATGGTGAAGAGAGGAGATAATTTGGCTTGTCGAGATATTGGACATGAATTTGAAGTATGAGGTAAAAATGCATTCAGATAGTTGTAAATTTAAGTAAGGGACAAGCCTTCAAGTTGTAGATTGAATTGATGTTTGACTTTCTCCTATTAGTTTATAAATCTAGGTCAAACCAAAGAAGAGTTAGAAACTTAGTATGAGGTAAACGGACATGAGCGGAATCAATGATTTTCTAGAGATGCAAGCAAGATGTTAAATATGTGAAAGAGAGTGATCTTGGAGTGTGCTTTGCTTTGACAATTTTTTTTTTGTCAAGGGTTCATTCTTAGGGCTTCCTAGGGACCTGATCAAAAGGCAGCCATAAGTGTTGCTAAGAAAGTTGTATTTCATTCACCTTTCATCAATAGATGTACTTACTTGTTAATCCATGAATATATATATCATAATACAAGCTTGTTGAACTGCTGAACAACAACTCGTCCCCCCTCCTTTCTTTTTCAATTCCAAGAATTTACGAACATCAAATCTCTTATCTCCTGGTGTTTCCTGTTAGTGGGATAAGTTGACTACATTTATCCACCATAAAAAAGAAGTGCACCAACTGATTTTCAGACCTTCTCAAAGCATTGGTCAGTACTGTATCTAAAATTGCAGAAGAACTCCAGATTACATATTTGATTTCTCATCACTCAATATTAAATTTTTCTTCAAAATTGTCCCCTTGAAATGACAAGCTATGCAGTGCTTTTTTATTATCACCCAGGAATCCTATTTATTTGAGCAGTAGCTGATCAAATAGCTAGCAACTTAAGTTTTCCTTCATGATAATCATCTTTTACAGCTTTAACAAGCTAAACTTTCATAAATCTTCTGCTATCTTTTCTTCTTCATGATTGTTTTCCTCTTGAATGATTAGTTTGGTGTCAAGTCCCTGAGATAGCAGTTTTCTTCTGATATATCTTAATCTTAAAGTTCTGTTTATTTGATTGTTGGCCAACTTCGTGAAATTGTCGGAAAAAATACTTCCTGAAAATTATGAAGTATAATTTTCACGTCTCATTAGTGTCATGAATATTTTTCTTCCATGAGTGTTGTCATCGACTCATCATAAACTCCAAAGTATAAATTCCATGTCACATGAGTTATCTGCATGGAGCTATCCTACTACAACCATTTAATTGGTTAAACAAAACTAATAGTTAAATACACACATATTCAAGCTCAAATAGTTTATGCATCTAAGGATATTAATTGCTTATATACCTGCTTTCTACGAGAAGAGAAGAATGCTCTTTTTTTAACAATGAAAGGCTCGACATCAAACCCGTACTTTTTACTCCTATTATAGTTGAGTTATCCAACATAATATAAGATGAGGCCTCATGGTTTATGTTATTTGTTGACGATATTATGCTCATTGACGAAAGTAGCGAGGGTGTGTATCAAATGTTATAACTACGGAGCAACACTTTAGAGTATAAGGTTTTTAAGATAAGTGGAAGTAAAACTAGATATATTCACTACAAATTTAGTTGGAATAAGCTTTACTAAAGAAAATGAGTTAACATAAGAAAGAGAAATCGAGGTGAAATTAGACGGGATTCGGGTCCTAAATGCAAACAATTCAGATATCTAGATTTGTTGTTCCAAGAAATGGGATGATAGATGAAGATATTACATAAAGAATCAAAATTGGATGGTTGCAATAGAGAAGTGCTACCGCGATATTATGTGATAAGAGGATGCCTAACAAAGTGAAATATAATTTCTATTAGGGTAAAGGGGCAAATATATCCCTCAACTTTGAGATTTAGAGCGGATATATCTATCCTTAAAACAATGATGCATATATACCCTTGCTGTCTAACAAATGGTGCATACATACCCTCGTTGTCTAACAAATGGTGCAAATTCACCATTTTCCATTAACAGAAAAAATTTAAAAAAAATTAAAATTAATTTTTTAATTTTAAAAATGTCACATAAGTTACCTCACTCATCTTTTTACCCCTTTAGATCAGGTCCAACTAAAAATAATTTAATTTTTTTTATTTAGATTTGATTAAAACTCATTTCATGACTGAGTAAAAGAGGAATTGAGACATTATTTCTATTTGGGTCAGGTCTAGAGGGGTAAAAAAAATAGGTGAGTTAATTTTTTAAAGCCACGTGACATTTTTAGAATTGAAAAATAAGTTTTAGAATTTTCTCAATTCAGTAAATATAGATCAATTAACGAAAAGGGTAAATATGCACTATTTTGTTAGACGATGAAGGTATATATGTACCATTCGTTAAACAATGAGGGGTATATATGTATTTTTTCAATAAAGGGTATATCTGCTCTAAATCACAAATATGAGGGGTATATTTGCTCTTTTTTATTTCTATTATAAAACCAACAATGTTAGATGAGAGTTAATGTTGGACCGCTATAATGAGAGGTCAGTTGAGATAGTTTGGTCATGTCCTGTGCTAACCATTGGATGCACTAGTTCATAAATGTGAAATCATGGTGAGTGAATGTTAAAAGAGGACAAGGTAGACCTAAAATTACTTTGAAGGAAAATGTCTCAAAAGACTTACAAACTCTTGGGATTCATGCAAACTTGGCGAAGGCAGTGGAAGAAAAATATCTATATGAACAAGATTATTGGTTGAGTATATGTTCTAGTCATATAGTTATTCTCATTTAATATTTTTCAGTCTTGTTAGCACTTTTACTTCATTTCATGCTTTTCTTGGAGTTGTTTAGCCTTTCAAAATTTTATGTCAGTAGAAAATATAAAGAACTTTTAGCACTTTTGATTTTTGCATTTTTGCAATTTTCTTGTATAGTATTGGCTGAGATGAATTTAGATGAAATAACACGGTCATCAAGAATTGATATAGTCGACCTCAACTTGTTAAGGGTTGAGCTTTTGTTGTTGTTGTTGTATTTTCATGATACTATTTACTTAGGGTGCTTGATTCAAATGCATGAATAACAAAATTATTAGTGAAATATAACGAATGAAATATTAGTACTAGTAACTTTTTAGTATGGTTAAACTTGTAAATAAGTTTTTAGATAGAAATGTCATTTAACATATCTAATCAATACATTTCAAGTAGAAAATATCATGAAATAATGGAGAATTAGGATGATTATAATTTAACAGTTCAATCAGATTTATGCCCGTAGGACTTTAGTTCAATGTGCCCAAGGACGTGAGTTATAGTGCACGTTGTGCTGCAGGCAATCGCTGAGTAAAAAGTGAAGAAAAGGTAGAGAGTCAGCTATTATCTACCAAGTTTCAGACTGCGCACTAATAAGCCCTCCGAGATTTCTCAATTATAAAAAAAGACATATTTCAAAAAATTAATTGAGAATTATGTTATACCCTTTAAGTTAGTTAATTAATATAAGGATTCGATTGTAAATTTGTCATGAAAAAGGTAGTGAAATTAGTCTTTTTGCAGGATAGTCTTGCCAGAATAACTAAAAAACAGAAAATCTTCAAGTATAATTGGCAAGATGACTTGAAAAATTCAAAGACAAAAATGCGATATTTTGTTCATTTGGTTATAGATACTAGATTAACCAATTCCAAGAGCTACTTTTGGGTCTGAGGCTACTGGTTTTCATTTCTTGATATACGAAGGCCACCTATTGAAGTTGAGAGAACTGAAGAAGCACTAGAAGGTTGTTAGGAAAGAAAAGAAGGAAAAGGATTCATTCATGGAGGCTTGACTGTGCAACAACTATCCTGTCCCACTTTTTTATGGGATGTTTTTTGACTCAATGTGGTGGGAAATCCTTATCACAAGCCATGGTCACTGAATGCTTGTTGATATGGGTTAACTTTTTAGGGATCAATTTACTCAAGCTAGGGTTATCAAACATAAGTTTTACTCAAGCTAGATAGTTTAGCAAAGACCTGAAAGTAATGCCGGAAGTTTCAGAGATGAAGAAGATAATTTTTTTTCTTTTAAAACAAGCGATTTGTTAGGTCATCAGAATGGAAATGTAATTTACACAGGTCTTATTAAGCAAACGACTTGAGGGTTTTTACAACGATGGTATTATGCAATAGCTTCATAGGCTATTATAATCATTAAAAGCAATATTTTCCTATTTAAGGAAATTTTAATATTAAAAATTAGATGAACTTTTTATATTTAGTGGATATTATAGGGAGGTTTGTACCCATAATATTTTGAACTCTTGAGGTACCTACCCTACTAACTGTATGCTAATTATCCGACTAACTTATTTATTAGCCACTACACCCAACTATTCCATGTTCCACTTTGCAAATAAAGAAGAGATTTGAGAATACCTATCACGTCCCACCTTGGGAGTCACGACTGGCATCTAATGCCATACTGGAATCTGAATTGACCCGACAGGGTTAATGCACCTTTGGTGCATGCTGCAACTCAATTTAAGAAAATGATGAGCTATATCTTGGCTGTAAACACAGCCTCAGCCGACAAGGCCACCTGTAAAAGAATTCAACTAACCAGAAACAAGGCAATAAAGGGATCATATGTGGGCCGACAAGACCACCATGCTGTCTAGTTATAACAGGAATGAAAACAGATAGCTATACTAGGTCCCACACGACCAACAAGTAAAATAAGACATACATAAGCTCCATACGGCCAACGATAACCAACTAACTGAAGACTGCAGTTTGCAAGCCTCTAAGAATGCACCGGTGCTGGAAAAGATTGGACTATTCCCTACTGAGACAACATAAACTTTTCAACGGATCCTCCTTTTTTCAACTAGTAGATTGCCTTTTATTAAGGTTTCGTACTACTCTCAAGTGATACATAGGAATAATGGCCGGGACAGGGCCCCAGCCTACCCAATTTCTATACAAATAGAAGATTGTAACTTCTACAACCTGGCAACTCTGAATGAAAGGAGCCAATCGAACTGCTGACTCTGAACCGCTACAGATGGAGGTCCTGAACTCTGTCTTATCTAAACCTGCAGGCAAGTATGCAGCGCCCCATGGTTGGGCGTCAATACAATATGTATCGAATATGTAAGGCAGTAATGGAAAGCAGAATTAATGGTGATAAGGAACTAGAAGTGAAGAACAAGAAGGGTAAGAAGTTAACCTATAAGCTTGCTTATTTATAAGCTGCATCTAGTAAAACACTACAAATATATGAGCTAATACTGTACAGTTACATACTCATAAGCTATAACTAGCAGGAAAGAATACAACCAAGAACCTACCTGGCCCCATAAGCTCGGAAGGTACAATCAACACAGAATAACCCACTTGGGGCCCCTATAAGCACTGGCGAGCACACTTCAATCTATATACCCCTAACCTGGTCAATCTGAATCACAAGTAACTATAGCCAACCTACCGGTCCCCTGTGTTTGCAATTGAGCCCACTCGGCTCCTGATTTGTAGCTGTGTCTGAGTTCGAATGGACTCATGTAATTGCACCCTGGGCACTAGGCTCGACGAGTGTCAGTGATGCCGATGCGGCACAAAAATAATGGTCCAGCCATGCAATGGACTATAATATGGCCCTTGGGTCTTAACATAGTCCTTTGGGAAGACATGTAGCTCCTTGGAGCGATCAATAGCCCCGTAGGCGAAAAAATTATCATATAGCTTCTTGGAGCGATCAATAGCCCCGTAGGCAATGACAAGACAAGTAACCCTGAGGTTGGTCAACGGAAGTCTATCCTAGGCGGGGTCAATCCCAACCGGTATACTGCATCTTAATCTCAACCTAGCCACTTGGAAGGCATATCTGGCTCTTAAGGCCTAACACGACTGCTACTTGCCCTTAGAATGGTCCAACCGGTATACTGCATCTTAATCTCAACCTAGCCACTTGGAAGGCATATCTGGCTCTTAAGGCCTAACACGACTGCTACTTGCCCTTAGAATGGTCTGCATAGCTTCTAATAGGCACACCCCCTGTGCCTATATATGATCAGAGGATCCTGATAGTGATCATAATCTCTAATAGTCTAGATCAGATAGGCGAGATCTAGAGTAACGATATTCTGAATATCATGCTAGGACAGTGGTAGCTCATAAGCAAGCCGTAATGACGCGAGTGGTCAATTGTCTAATCCTTTCACCTAGGACAATTGTAGGGCTGCCACTTAATCAAACATGCTCCGGAGCAGTCAACCCCTAACCTTCCCCAAGCGGCTTGCTATAATTCCTAGCCTGAAGGTAATACTGCACTACTATGGTTCTATTCCCTTGGACACTGACTTGGTCTGCTCATATTTCATATAACTTCTCTAGGCGATCCCTAATATCATAGGTAGGTTTACTTGGTCCTAGTCATACGCGACAACCTGTATCTGAGTATCTATAAGAGCAGGTTGGGGCGTTGGCCCCGCATCTCACTACTGATAAGGAAGGAAGTTGAGCTTGATGCAAATGGCTAAAATATCGTCTACTTTATATGATTATCAATTAAATAAAAAATTATTTTATATGTCAATCGTTACATCTCCTGCTTAGGGTATCCATGGGACTATCTGACTTGTATGACTAGAGTGACCTCCTGACGACCTGTATATGGCACTAAGTCGGCTGCAATTAATAATCACTAGCAGTGGCTAACTATATAATAGGTTGTCACCTTTTCCACCGGGCAACCTTGGTGTTGCTGACTCTAGGGTAGGACTATCTTATTCAAATTCTGGCCCTAGAGGCGCTAAGGTACGCCAACGTCCTTCGAGCGAGTGTCACTGTCTATCTAGACATCAAACTACAAGTTATATCACCCGTCTACGCCCTATGCTGTCCAATTTATTGAAACAGGCCCAACAGCTAACCCTAAGCTTCTAAGGCCTTGGCATGACAGTAATATGTCAAAATTCTACTAACACAATGAATAGAAGGACATAGGGTTTATTATAACGCTTCTAGTGTATGTCACACCTAACATGCTCTTTCCCAATGAGAGATACTATAATCTATTCTCAATACGGTTTCTAACAGCTAACCACAACAACATATATAAGCATTGTCTACAAGCAACAGCTAATACAACACATAGGATCGCTATCTATGCTCAAAAACATAGGTTGTATTATTATACGATTGGAATAACTTTCCGAATGAATAAGCATTAATATACCTCGAATGCGGACTTGCATTTATTAAGCAATTCTCCACCCGAAGCTAGTAACTCCACTTAGTTGCCGCCTTTACAGTGAGAGAATATAGCTGTTTTCAGCAATAAGAATGACCAATAAAAATATCTTTTCAATAGGGTTAACTATAACTTCAACTCCATTTCATTCTATCAAAAACTTACAATTCCTCGAGAGTTTAGAAGGGAGAAATGCTTACCAATTCCCCGTAGCTGTTAAGAATCCAATTTAGAGCAATTTTGACAATCTTTATTCGACGGAGTTTCGATGTGCTGAGCGAATTTTCATGAAATAACTCCGTAGAAATGCTTCCCGTAGGCTTAGAACTTATTACCCAAAGCTAATTTGAGTCGGGACGGAGTTTGACAGTGTAATTCGATGAAAATACGATGAAAGTTACGTGTTCTATCTATTCTTGGCCGAGGGTCCTTTTGTTAAATGATTTAAATCATCAAAAGGGATTTGTATCGTGATAGGGCGGTGGCAGGATGGGGTGCGACGCGCCGCCCGTAGCGCCAAAACATGGGTTCAACGCGTCGCCCATTGCGCTAATGTAGAGGCGCGGTGCATCGGCCTTTGCGCCGAGGGTGTAGCTAGACTCGGCTCTTAGGGTGCCCTCCCTCGGGCTTCGGCCTCCTGCTCGCACAATTTTGTACTCGTCCGTTCATTCCCTGAGCTTTTTTCCATGTGCGTCGTGCTCTAAAACTCTCAACATACGTATGCACGCGTTCAACACACTATAGAAACTTATGGGGTGTAACATCATCTCCCCCTTAGGAACAATCATTCTCGAATGTAATATGCAATATCGAGAGACTCAATTTCTTGAACTACTATTAGAAAAAAATTCCAGCAGAGTTTCCTCTGTAACATGGACTATCTGAAAACTTGAATCGCAGAAAAGTCCAACATAGGCGTCTCACAGGACGCTATTTGCAACTGAAACATAGCTCTATCATATATAACAGAATCAACTGATAATACTAGCAACAAAGTCAACTATATAACATCTGAAAGTATTTTGACATAACTTAAATCATCTGGGTCTGTATGCTATCGTCGTAGAGCCTAGAATAACTGAAACTACCCAGACTTCTCATCATTCGTAGTTTTCAATCCATTTCTTCTATATTTCTGTTCCCCCATGATACTGTAATGAGCTACAATGCTGGTTCTGAAAATGGCTTCTATAGTTACTGGAGTCTCTCCGCGGAGCAGTGCTTTTATACTTTAGGTATCTCCTATTGGATTAATCTAAGATAAGGTTTTCTACTTGCTAGCGTAGTGTTGATGAACAGATCCTACCCTGAATATAACGCTATCTCATAGGATACTTGGCCAATCTTTCGAAGGATTCGATACGACTTAATGAATCTAGGGCTGGGCTTGCTCTTCTTATCAGATTCCATGATGCCCTTCACTGGTGAAGTTTCTAGGAATACCCAGTTGCCGCTTCAATCTTTAACTCCCTACGCCATATGTTAAGGTAAGACTTCTGATAACCCTTGGCTGCTGATACATCCTTCTTAAAAGGCTTAACTTTCTTCGTTTGGCTGATGTATTAGTATACCCGGTTCAACCACCTCTAATTTATCTATTTTAAGTCATCATTTAGGGGGGCCTCCCCTTCCATTCATAGCAAATCTCAGGGCGTCTGAATTGTGTGCTCTGCTTGGCTATTTGTTTGGGGACGAGAAGCCGCACTTAAGCTACACACGGCCCAATCTATTCCAACAGCTTCCCAGAATCTAGCTGGGAATTGGCCTCTCTACCAGGTTTATTAGACACTAGGGCTTCACGTAGCTAGACTATTTCTTAAACGTTTAACTCGACATAAGCTTTAGCTGAAGCATAATTTCATCCGGCGAGACATAAGTTGACCTCGTTAGCCTTCTTATACTTACTCAATAAAGTCAATCCACATCTGGTACGAGGTAACCCTATAACTATATTCATATTGACTAATTCCCACTCCCCTTGCAAGCACGACTATCTCCTGATTGGCCTGCTCGATTCTTGCCGTCCAGCATTCCCTAGCTGGTTGCTGGAGCTCTGTGCTACAACTCAACAATACCTCCCTCGTTCCCCCGCTATCGGTAGGTGTCCTTTTTACCTCTTGATGCGTTTTCATCCAACTCTTGGTGGAGGGGATAACAAACATAATATACCTTACTATGATCTACTAGCGAAGGCCTACCACACTTGGAACGCAGAGTCGACCTCTAAGTCTCATGACTCTGTGCCTTATTACCTCAAAGGCGATGACTCGCTGCTGGGTCTTTTCTCTGGGCTATACTAAGTTAGATTCTCCGTGCCGTCACCCCTTTACCTCCGTAATTGTTGGTAATATTGTGGTACCCTTGTTACAATCTCACTATCTCTTAAATGCCAACCCGATGCTTATTTCTAGACATCCAGCGGTGGTTCCATGCCCGCTTTAACCTAGAGGTGATTCTGGTTTCCTCCAAAGTCAGATACTCGTGCCTTCCCCCTTACTTCCATAGGTTGAGATCTGGGGTCCGTGCCCTCTGCCTCATACTGTCAAAGATATTATTGATCAAGTATGTTAACCTATATCGTTCTGACCCGCACTCGGGCCAATTTCATTCATATGATCCCTCTATCCTTTGGCATAACCAACTAGAGCCATGACCATTATTCTGCAGGTATATCCTACCGTCATTAACACATTGCGGCAGAATCGGCCTATTTCTGACCTGAGATTTGCTATTGCTGGGGGTTTATCACTTATGAACTCTCACACGTACTTGAGTACTATTGACAATCTTATCTTCCCTCTTAATTTACTACTGGAAAGGTCTAGATAATTTATTTAAACACTAGGGGTCTCAACCACCTTCTAATACTTTCTAGGAGTCAACGGATCTAGCCCTCCCTTACTATTTACTCTGGGCAACATTGCCTCAATACTTACACTCTTTGTTATACTGGAAACAAAACTTGGAGGCAGAAGATAGCCATTTCTTACTACAATAGAAATGAGGTATGGAGTTGTACAACATTCAAAGGGTTGGAGGTAAGAATCCCGCAATTCCCCCGTCTTTCATTCCCTCTAGGCAGTTCAACATTAATTGTCGCCTCTGTCTGATCCTATATATCTAGTAGGTAAGTCAACTCATATATATACCATACTCTTGACCTCCTACTTTGAGGCTATAAAAAGAACTGGGGACAATGCTGGCATATCTATTACCTTATGAAGTTCCTAGTGCCCCGAGAGGATGATGGGGAGGTTAAAAGATTCTGCTTCCGCCCCTAGGCTGACTGTCCCCCCTCCCAACCGTGGCACCTCACTGGTACCCTCTCTTGCTGCTGTAGCTGACTCGAGGCTAACTGAAGTCTGTCCCATATCATCCATTACTCTAGACAGATGTGACAATAAAAACTTAGGGACTCATCCCTATACAATTCGACTCTATAGCACGATCTGTGAAGAAGAAAGGGTAACCATACTATCATGCCTCGTAGCCTCTTGCTTATAGAATGTGGTGCACAACACATTTATAAACAAGACTATACTAGACACGGCTTGCAAACTCCCTAGGATACGACCTGCTCTGATACCAAGTTTGTCATGCCCCACCTTGGGAGGCATGACTGGTACCTAATGCCACACTGGAATCTAAACTGACCCGACAGAGTTAATGCACCTTTGGTGCATGCCTGGAACTCAATTTAAGAAAATGAAGAGCTATATCTTGTCTATAAACACAGCCTCAAGCCGACAAGGCTACCTATAAAAGAAGCCGGCTAACCAACAACAAGGCTATAAAGGGATCCTATGTGGGGCCGACAAGATCACTATGCTATCTAGTTATAATAAGAATGAAAACAGGCAGCTATACTAGGCCCCACACGGACAATATGTAAAATAAGACATACATAGGCTCCACACGGCCAACGACAACCAACTAATTGAAAATTGTAGTCGCAAGCCTCTAAGAATAGGAATAATGGTCGGGATAGGACCCCGGCCTACCCAAATTCTATACAAATAAAAGACTGTAACCTTTACAACCTGGCAACTCCAAATTAAAGGAGCCGACCGAATTGCTGACTCTGAATCGCTGCAGATAGAGGTCCTGAACTCTGTCTTATCTAAACCTGCAGGCAAGTACTCAACGCCCAATTGTTGGGTGTCAGTACAATATATACCGAATATGTAAGGCAGTAATGGAAAGAAGAATAAACGTTGATAAGGAACTAGAAGTGAAGAACAAGAAAGGTCAGAAGTTAACTTGTAAGCTTGCTTATTTACAACCCACATCTAGTAAAACACTACAAATATATGAGCTATGACCGTACAGTTACATACTCATAAGCTATAACTAGCAGGCAAGAATACAACCAAGAACCTAACCTGGCCTCCATAAGCCTGGAAGGTACAATCAACACAGAATAACCCGCTCGGAGCCCCTATAAGCCTGTCTGTCACGACCCGAAACGGGGGCCTGGATTGTAACACGGGACAAGGAGCCCCAAGAGACCCCACGTCAACCCATAGCATAAGCATATATCCAATCTGAATCAAGAAACTGAATAACCAATAAGATGCTCATAGCGGAAGTCTAACTTGAACATAACATCAGAATACAAAATTCGAAGCAGAATACATACATATGTCTGAAAAGCCTCTAAACATGAAGAGTTGATAGGACAAGATCCTAACTAATTCAACAAAACTAAAACTGAAATACATAAAGGAAAGCTGAATAGTTTAGTCCTCGAGAAATGAGGACTCACCCATAATAAGACTGCTAACACTGACAAGCTGACTACGAGCAGGGTTGAACCTAGGAGCCGTGTCTTGTATCATGAAATGATACAACATAGAGTATGCGGTCAGTACATAGAATGTACCGAGTATGCAAGGTAAGTAAAACCGCTAAAGTAAATAAAGTCATTTAAAGACAATGCATAATATAACATAAACGTCAGGAGTCTGAGAGTAGGGCTTGCATGCATTCTTTCTAAAATCATGATCTCTTCATAACATAGCATGACACAACTTTATAATATTATAACTGAATCGATTGACTAAAAGTTGAATTCTAACATTTATAAGTAAAAATGAACATTGAGTCAAACCTGCTTCAGAACATGTATTTACATAAATCTCATGAGTAATGAAACATGCATATCTGAAATCATGAGGAACAATGGGAGACTCGTCTTTTAACTGACATACCAAGATAGAGCTTACGTGGTCCCAACTATCACACTCAAGTGGGTAGAGCCGTCCAAAGCCTTGCTAGAACTAGAGACGATACCATGATATTGATATCAAGCTGAAGGCCCATTCGGGAAGGGGAATCTCACAAGGGAGGTCCCAAAGTCATAATAGTGTAAACCTATGTTGGTGCGTAGTTTTGAGGCATAGGGTGATCGACCCTTAGCTTACTCGGTGCTAGACATCACTCTTAAAACATGCATATGCTCTACATTATTTTATAACGAAGCTCAACATCCCCTATTGATGAAGCTCAATGATCAAGTACATCTCAAATATGAAATCATGCATATGGGAAGCTTTAGCTCAATACATACCACAAGTTGAAAACATAATTGGGAGCCTTTGCTCCAAAACCATGTCATAAGCTATACATAGGAAAACTTGAACTCAAAACATACCACAAGATGAAAATATAATTGGGAGTCTTTGCTCCAAAATAATATGGTAAGCTTAATTCGGGAAGATCATTATTCATACTTAACATTTGGGAATTGCCAAAGCTTTATCATACTTAGGAATACTTTATTGAAAACATAATTGTAAACATGAGTAGCTTCAAAACATGCTTTTCATCATAATATCTCATCCTCATCACATCCTCATCACAAATCTCATCTTTCATGAGCATTTCATCCATGGGCTTTTAATTCATAAACTAGAATCATGATTTTTAATCGAAAATGTTACAAAATTTTCCCATGCTTGATGATTCAATAGTAAAATCATAATCAAATCATACCTATGTACAGAAATAGAAGATTCATGCATTTGGGTTAAAACCCCATAGATTAGACATAAAATTTCATACTTTAGAAAGGGATTAGGCATGAGTGTGAAAGAAATCACCCATTCATAACCTTAGATACCTGTTGGTAGATGATTTTAATACTTCTTTAGATGCCTAATAAGAAATTGAAAAGAAGTTAATGAATGCTAAGTTTGATCATCCTCTCAAGCCTTCTACCTTGCATGCATGAATGTATGAGGCCTAAAATGAACTTAAACCCTTTAAAAGTCTCTATTCATAACTCAAAACGACATAGTTTAGGCCTTATGAACTTAGAAATTACGGAAAAGCCCTTATTAAATTTGCAGAAATTTAACTGTCAGGTGGTCCCAATGAGGGAACTAACAACTCGTGGTCAAGGGTCACGACTCGTGGAGACGGTCGTGAGGTACACTGCCAGAGCTTAACAAAAACCTTCCCTGCTTGGACCACGACTTACCCCACAAATTGCGAGGACTAACCACAACTCGTGGGGTCCTTCTGCCGAGTGCACTGCCTCCCTTCTTCTCTTTTCTTTCCTTACCTACCCTACGACTGACCTAACGAATCGTGGGGTCTGTCACGAGTCATTGTCACGCCCGTGGGATCCTTTTCCTCAAACTTCCAAAACTTCCTCAGTGGCCTCCCCACGAGTCACATCACGACTCGTGGGCTGAACTAACGAGTCATTCCACGAATCGTTCTGTTCCTGATGCCAGTTTTTACACTTTTCTCCATTTCGATTCTCGGTCTGATCTTTGGGCTTTCGGGGTATAACACCAGTGAACACACTTCAATCTGTATACTCCTAACCTAGTCAATCTGAATCACAAGTAACTATAGCCAACCTACCGGTCCCCTAGATCTGCAACAGAGCCCACTCGGCTCCTAATCGGTAGCTGTGTCTGACTCCGGTGGACTCTTGTAACTGCACCCTAGGCACCGGGCTCGATGAGGGTCAGTGATGCCAATGCGGCATAAAAATAATAGACCAGCAATGGAATGGACTGTAATATGGCCCTTGGGCCTAAACATAGTCCTTTGGGATGACATGTAGCTCCTTGGAGCGATCAATAGCCCCATAGGAAAAAACATTATCATATAGCTCCTCTGAGCGATCAATATCCCTGTAGGCAACGATACAACTAGTAACTCTGAGGTTGGTCAACAGAAGGCTATGCTAGGTGGGTTCAATCCGAACCGGTGTACTGCATATTAATCTCAACCTAGCCACTTGAAAGGCTTATCTGGATCTTAAGGCCTAACACGATTTCTACTCGCCCCTAGAATGGTCTGCGTAGCTGCTAATAGGAACAACCTGTGTGCCTATATCCGATCAAAGAATTCTGGTAGTGATCATAATTTCTAATGGTCTAGACCGGATAGGCGAGATCTAGAGTGGCCTAACGATATTCTGAATATCATGCCAAGACAATGGTAGCTCATAAGTAAGCCATAATGTCGCAAATGGTCAACTGTCTAATCCCTTCACCTAGGACAACTGTAGGGCTACCACTTAATCGGACATGCTCCGGAGAAGTCAGCCCCTAACCTTCCCCAGGCGGCTTGCTATAATTCCTAGCCTGAAGGTAATATTGTACTACTATGGTTCTAGTCCCTTGGACACTAACCTGATCTGCTCAGATTTCATGTAACTTCTCTAAGTGATCCCTAATCTCATAGGTAGGTTTACTTGGTCCTAGTCACACGCGGCAACCTGTATTTGAGTATCTATAAGAGCAGGCTGGGGCGTTGGCCCCGCATCTCACTACTGATAAGATTCCCTCCTTAAGGTATCCACGGGTCTATCTGACTCATATGACTAGAGTGACCTCCTGGATGACCCACATGTAGCACTAAGTCAGCTGTAGCTAATAATCACTAGTAGTGGCTAACTATATAATAGGTTGTCATCTTTTCCACTGGGCAACCTTGGTGATGCTGACTCTAGGGTCGGACTATCTTATTCAAATTCTGGCCTTGGAGGTGCTAAGGTACGCAACGGCCTCCAGGCGAGCGTTACTGTCTATCCATGCATCAAACTGCAAGTTAAATCGTCCGTCTATCCACATTTATCTGAGTTGCAATATTGGAGCTAATGAAAACTTCCTTTATTGTAATTTGCAATCCAACAGAACATTCTAACAACTATTATGACATTTCACTATGGTTAATTACATAAAACAACAATATAAGACATTTAGTTACTACATATACCAATAGTCTTTTTTATTTACCAAACTACCATATTGTTTATAAAATTATCAAGTTATATATTTAAATATAAGACACAATTTTTCTAATAAATGCCACTAAATTCGGATTAGTTGTTAAACTTTCTATTTTGTAGCACACTTATCAATGAAAAATATCATTCTACTTTATCATATTTATCAAAATATATTGTTTTTCTTCAATATTCTCTAGTTTTTTTTAATAATCTAACTCCCTTCTTCTCCAAAACACCTTAAACTCTAAATCTCTACCAACTTTTAAGCTTCCTTAATACTCTAAATTTCTATCAACTTTTAAACACTTATGTAATATTAATTGAAAAATTTAAAAAGGAATAGGATTAAAAATATTATAAATCAAATATATATCATTTAAAATCTCAAAGTATAATCGACCATAAACATCATTCATATAATTATTGGTTGGCAAAGTAATTTTCAAATAAACAGATGCAATTAATTTACATACACAATACATATATATTTTCAAATAAACTGATTCATATTCTTTAGGCAAGAAAAAAACTACAAATATATGCAAACTGGCAACCTAAATTTCTATCAAATTTTACGCACTTTCGACATGCAAATGGGTTTTTTTTAAAAGGGAATACCATGAAAAAATAACATAATATCAAAAAAGGAAATACCATATTATATACAAACATGTTTTAGTGAATGTATTATATATAACATATGATATATCTAATTAGTTCAAGCGTGTTTTTATTTTTTTGAAATCTGAAATTTGTATTGAAACTAGTGTATTTTCATTTTTCTTTTATTTTTTACGTATTAGTATGTAAGAAATTTATACATATTTTAGTGTATGAATTATGTATAAAATATGATAATACAAATTGAGTTACTTAATTCTTTTATACCAGGTTATTAATAACGGATAATATAAAATTCATATTTTAAAATTTCAAATTTAGTAGTTCCTACCCTTTAGGACTTTGTTGTTATGTTTAGATAAGTCTTATCTTTTTCTTAGTTTATCTCTTTGCTATAGGAGTTGTACAGAATTTATATATACTCATCCAACAATCAATAAAAATATAGTTCTCTTTATTCTACTGCCAATTTTATACTCTACATGGTATCAATAGCCAATTAACTCTCACGATTATAATCTCTTATTCTATAAGCCCTCCCACCCTTCCTATAAAAATGTCCACCAACATCATTGTAACCAATTCAGATGTTAACACAATAATTGTTCAGTTTAATTTTATCACCCAGTTACCAATCAAATTAACTGGCAGCCATAATTTTTCCCTTTGGAAGGCATGAGTGTCCATGCTTATGCGTGGTCACAATATTTATGGCCATCTCGATGTTTCTCGCCCTGCCCCTACGTGCCATGACCCGAACGTAACCCAAATTGTAACACGGGACAAGGAACCCCGAGAGGCTCCAGGTCGACCCATGAAATAAGCATGCATCTAACTTCATTCACTTCAAGCGAAGATTGAACATAATGCATAGTGGAAACGTAAACATAACATGACATAACATAACATTCGGACACTCTAGAAATATACATAAGCTAAATACTACATACTATTCGAAAGCCTCTACTGTGTAAGATGGGTTGATGGGACAACACCCCCAACTAACCCGAACAACAACTGAAACATACAATAACATAAATGTCTAGTCAAACGGCCCTCGAAACATGAGGACTCACCAATAGTGCTGAAAGTGAACTCTGGGATAGACTAAGGATGAGGATGAGCTTGAGATCCAAGTCCTGTATCATGAAATGATATAGCATAGAAAGTATGCGGTCAGTACGTGGAATGTACCGAGTATGCAAGGCAAGTAAAACAGACATTTGAAATACATGAAACTCATAAAAAATCATAAGAGTAAGACATCATGCTCATATCATAAATATCGTGACATAATGTAAGGCTCAAGGTTTTCAAATCATTAAGCCATCCATTTTCATAATCATAAGAGCAACTTTATCAAATCATCACTTGAGCCAAAAATCATAAACATAACAATGCATAAAACAAGCGGAACAATGGGAGGACTAGTCATAACCAACACCATCATGGTAGAGCCTTTCATGATGCTCCAACTATCTCACTCAAGCGGGCAGAGTCGCTCCTGGCTTGCCAGGCGAGGGACGTGCACTCAAGGTTTTCAAATCATTAAGCCATCCATTTTCATAATCATAAGAGCAACTTTATCAAATCATCACTTGAGCCAAAAATCATAAACATAACAATGCATAAAACAAGCGGAACAATGGGAGGACTAGTCATAACCAACACCATCATGGTAGAGCCTTTCATGATGCTCCAACTATCTCACTCAAGTGGCCAGAGTCGCTCTTGGCTTGCCAGGCGAGGGACGTGCATTATGTGATATCACGATAGAGGGGATTATTATCATTGTAATGTATCATTATAAACCCACGGTGGCACGTGGTTGTGAGACACCGACGTAGTCCTTTGAACACCAGGCTGCTCGGTGCTAGACACAGCTCCCAAAAATATATATATTAGGCTCATACGTAAATCAATAACATCATTCATTAAGATTCATGGATAAAATAAACATTCATCATTCATTGATCCCCATTAAAAACATGATTAGCCAAGAGTCAAAGGCCCTTTAGTCGGGCAACATCATAAATCGATAAATCATGAGATCCATTTCATAAACCGTAATCATTCTTCATCATGTGGGCATTGCATAATATTTTACCATGCTTTACAATACTCAATTTATTTGAAAACATGCTTATAAACATGGTTAACTTGAAAACATGCTTTTCACATCAATAGTTCATAAATTATAAGACCCATGCATACCTGAAGATCATGCATATAACTTGTAAACCATCAAATCATGTTTGGTATTTGAATAAATCCATGTTTCAAATCATAAATCATGCTGGGTTTGTAAATATCAACATTCGAAGTGTAGATCATAAATCAATTCATCATAGATCATGCATAATTAGGCTTAATAGAGTAGAAATTGAAATTAATAAATTTATAATCGAAAATAGTTGTAAAATATGATCAAAATCCATGGAATAAAATCACAATTCATAATAGCCCATTAGCAAAATGTTAGATTTTCACAAAAATTAAATTTAGAACCCCATGAGATTTTTGATAGATTTTCATAAATTGATAGAGAATGGGAATGAGTGTGAACGGAAACACCCATTTGTAACACTACATACCTGGGTAAGATCAGATTCTAAGGTTCCTTGATTGGCCAATGGAGGATTGATAAGGAAGAGCTTTAAGCTATGCTTGATCTCTCTCAAATTCTCTTAATTTGCATGCATGGGAATGACTTGTGCAAGAGGGAGTTAACCTATCTTATCGTGCCCAGAAAAATACATAAAATGACGTAGTTTAGGGCCTTAGAGCATACAAAGGTCAAAAATACCTTTAATAAAATTTCCCTAAAACACTAAACTGGGTGAACCATCCAAGAGTCGTTGCTTGAAACCATGACCCGTGGTATCCAGTCGTTGGGTCCACTGCATCCCTTACACTTTCAGATTCTTCCCACGACTCGACAAGATGAGTCGTTACATCAATCGCCGGGTCGTTAAATTGATCGTTGCCAGTCCCCTTCACAAACCTGAACTTCCTTACCACGAACCTCACCACGGCTTGTGGTTGTTTTCAACGAGTCGTGGTAACCATTCATTAGATGCGCTAGAAATCTGACCACCTAGACAACGATTCGTGACAACAGATCGTCATAGCTCACAAAGAGTCATTGAAAGACTCATTACACCCCCATGCTTAAGTCTAGCACTCATCCACGATCACCAACAACGACTTGTTGTTTCAAGCAACGAATCGTTACTCCACCCATAGTATCCACTGCCACCAGGTCTCCCATAACCACGACTGCGTACAACAACCCATAGTTTCCAACCACGAGTCGTTACGTCGCCCGTTCTGTGACACTTTCCCATCTTTTTAGCCAATTTCAAAATTTGATCCCAGGTTTAATCTTAGGCATTTTCGGGGTATTAAAATATCTACCCCCTTGGGAACATTCATCTTCGAATATAGGAAACAAGTAGAAAACAAAGACGTGCAATCATTACACACAGATACAAATCATTTAGCCGAAAACTAATGGTATGACTACCTCCAATGCATAACACATAGTTCAACTGATTTCATGCTTCACATACATATCCATATACATAAAAGAAACTTGAACACATGATTTGAACATGAATACTAAATAGAGTCATAGGGAAAAACTGATACCTCAAGTCGAAACTGAGCCGGTAGGGAATAAATGTGGGTATTTGGCCATCATATCCGCTTCGGCTTCCCACGTATCCCCTTACACATGTTGATTCCTCCATAATACTTTAATTGAAGCTACTTCTTTGTTCCTTAGCTTTCGAACCTGACGATCTAATATTTTCATTGGAACCTCCTCATAGTCAAGGCTATCCTTTAAACCAACACTGTCCACTGGGACTACTAGAGCTGGATCTCCCAAACATTTCTTCAAAAGCGATACATGAAACATAGGATGCACAAAAGATAACTCTGAGGGTAACTTCAACTCATACGTTACTTTACCAACTCTTATCATAATCTGGTAGGGAACAACATAGAAGGGATTGAGTTTTCCTTTCTTCCCAAACTGCATTACTTCCTTCATGGGAGATACCTTCAGAAATACCCAATCGTCCACCTAGAGCTCCAACTCTCTCCTCCTCACATCAGCATATGACTTTTGATTACTATGAGCTATTTTCAGCCTGTCCCTTATCAACTGAACCTTCACCATAGCCTCATGAACCAAATCTGGCCCTATCATAGCTGCCTCACCAACCTCAAACCATTCGATGGGCGACCTACACCTCCGCCTGTAAAGAGCCTCGAACGGTGCCATCTGAATGCTGAAGTGATAGCTGTTATTGTAAGCAAATTCGATCAACGACAAGCGATCATCCCAACTACCTTTGAAGTCCATCAAACATGCTCTCAACATGTCCTCGAGAGTCTGGATTGTTCGTTCCACTTGGCCATCCATTTACGGGTGAAAGACTGTGCTGAGCTTAACTTGAGTCCCAAGCCCTTTCTGAAAAGATCGCCAAAATTAGGAGGTAAATTGAGTACCTCGGTCTGAAATAATGGAAAAGAGCACTCCATGAAGTCGAACCAACTCCTAGATATACAGTTTGGCATAATCATCCGCTGAATTTGTGGTCTTTACAGGTAGAAAATGTGCAGCCCTCTACCACACCCCAAATGGAATCATATTATCGGTGAGTATGAGGTAGTCCTGTGATGAAGTACATATTAATCTCTTCCCACTTCCAAGTAGGAATACTGATATCCTGAAGTACTCCTCCTGGCCTTTGATGTTCAACCTTTACTTGCTACCAGTTCGGGCATCTCGCTACGAATTCCGCGATATCCTTCTTCATGCCATCCCACCAATAGATTTCTTGTAAGTCACGATACATCTTGGTGGCACACGGATGGATGGAATACTTGGATCCATGGGCCTCATGCAATATTCGGCTCTTCTAATGATCAACATTTGGAACACATAGGTGACCATGGTATTAAAGCTCACCATCTCCCCCTTGGGAGAAGAGCTCTACCTTCTGACTTTGAAAGGCTTTTTTCAACTTCATCAATATCAGGTCATCTTGCCTAGCTTTCACATTAGTTACTAAGGACGATTTGGATCTGCTTTGAACAACAACACCACCATCGGTAGAGTCCACTCTCCTCTACTAAGTGCGTCCGCTACCGCATTAGCCTTACCCAGTTGGTAAAAAACACTCATATCATAATATTTGATTAGTTCTAACCACCTCATTTGCCGTAGATTGAGTTCTTTTTGTGTGAAAACATATTGTAAGCTCTTATAGTTCGTAAACACATCCACATGGACCCCATACAAGTAGTGTTGCCATATCTTCAATGCGAATACCACCGCCGCCAATTCTAGATCATGGGTCGGGTAATTCTTCTCATGGGTCTTTAACTGTATAGAAGAATATGCTATCACTTTCCCTCTCTACATAAATACATACCTGAGCCCGATTCTCGAAGCATCACAATAAACTACAAAACCATCCAACACTGATGCGGTAGTAAGTCGAGTCTTCAACTCTTGGAAGCTCTTCTCACAAGCCTTTGACTAGTGAAACTTCACCTCCTTCTGTGACAACTTGGTAAAAGGTGTTTCCATTGATCAAATACCCTCAACAAATCTCTGGTAGTAGCCAGCTAGGCCCAAGAAATTCCGAAAATCTGAAGGATATACCGATCTAGGTCAATTCTTTACCGCCTTGATTTTCTGAGGATCTACTTTTATGCCTTCGCTTGATACCACATGGCCCAAAAATTCTACTGAGTTCAACCAAAACTCGCACTTGCTGAACTTCGCATACAATTGACGATCCTTAAGGGTATGAAGCACTATTCTCAAATGAGTGGCATGCTCCTCCTCGCACCGAGAGTATATGAGGATGTCATCGATGAACACAATCACGAACATATCCAGATATGACTTGAAAAACCTATTCATCAGGTCCATAAAAGCTGCAGGAGCATTTGTTAGTCCAAAAGACATAACTACAAACTCATAATGACCATACTACGTCCTGAACGCTGTCTTGGGGATATAACACTCCCGAGCCCTGAGCTGATGATACCAGGACCTGAGATCTATCTTTGAGAAACACTTGGAACCCTGAAGCTGGTCAAACAAATCATTGATCTTGGGCAAAAGATACCTTTTCTTAATGGTGACCTTGTTCAATTTTCAATAATCAATGCACATCCGAAGCGGACCATCCTTCTTTCGGAAAAATAAGACTGGTGCACCCCATGGAGACTTGCTCGGTCTAATGAAGCCTTTATCTAGTAGGTCCTTCAACTCCTTTAGCTCGGCTGGAGCCATCCCGTAAGGAGGGATAGATATAGGCTTCGTATCGGGTAGAAGATCAATACCAAAATCGATTTTCCTCTCGGGAGGAACACCTGGCAAATCATCAAAAAAGACCTCTGGATACTCACACACCACTGGAACTGACTAAATAGTCGGGGTCTCAAACTCAACATACTTAACCCTAACTAGATGATACATGCAACCCTTAGAAATCATCTTTTTGGCCTTAAGATATGAAATAAATCGACCCGTTGGTACAACCGAGCTACCCTTCCACTCCAAGACTGACTCACCCAAAAAACAGAATTCCACTGCATGGGTTCTACAATTAACAGAAGTATAACACGCATACAACAATCCATTCCGAGAATAATATCAAAGTCAGTCATGGATAACTGTACAAGGTATGCAGAGGTCACTTTATGCAATATAGTGATCGAGCATCCCTTATACACCCGCCTAGCTACAGTCGAATCACCAACAGGAGTAGAAACTGAAAATGATTCTAACAGAGTCTTGGGATTAATTCCAAAGCTACCAGCAATGTAAGAAGTCACCAAGGACAAGGTAGCCCCCGGATCTAGAAAAGCATAAACATCAATATGGAAAACTCGTAATATACAAGTGGCCACATCTGGTGAAGTCTCCTGCTCCTGATGTGAGGCGAGGGCATATAATCTATTTTGGCGCTGTCCGCCACCCCCACTAGAAGATGCTCCCTGCAGAGTGGTATGTGCTGGAGCTGCTACTATGCTGGTGGTTTTCGCACAACCTCTATCATCATCCTGTCTAGCAAATGGAAATGCTCAGTGCATATAGCCAGACCTACCACACCCATAGAAAATATCTGAGCTGAGCAAACACTCCCCAGTATGACTCTTGTTGTACTTCCTGCAGGCTGGGGAGGTACGCTCCACCAGTGTGCCCTCTTGTTCCTCAATCCTGAAGTCCTGCTCTTCTGATCACCCTCGGGTCTGGATGGAACACTAGTTGATGATGGTGCTGGAGCTAGTGACCTCTACTTCTCTGATGTGTAAACATATAGATATCCGCTCAATAAACTCATGCGGGTCCTTATCCATTTTGGCCCCAAGGAACTCTGGAGGGTTCATCCTCAAGAAATCTCTAATTCGGGCCGCTGCCGCATTGCCATTCTATGGGATATGCGTAACAGCCTGCTGGTTGAGCTGAGCGGTCAAGGCTTGTACCAACATCTATTTAGCCGCCCGAAACTCCATATGGGCAACTAGCTTGAGTGCCTGGGGCTCTTGAACAGGTGGGGCCTGCTGATGCCCATGACCATTACCATCTTTGTGGCCTTCACCGTTTCCATTTCTTTTTCCGTTCATTCTTCTGAGAGCCATGATTCTGCAATTGCGAATAGCAGGAATTAGGAGGATAGAAAGACTTTTTATCGCACGACATAGATCATGAAAGAAGGGAACATTTCCTAAATGTCTCATAGCTTCTTCATCATAATTATTACATGCTTCACACCCATGAAAAAGACTCTACTTAACGTGGCTTTCAGACACCCTAGGACACATCAGACCTATGGCTCTAATACCAAGTTTGTGAGGACCCGAACGTAACCCCGGATAATAACACGGGACAAGGAACCTTGATAGGCCCCAAGTCAACCCATGGCATAAGCATACATCTAACTTCATTCACTTTCAGCAGAAGTCTGAACATAAGACATAGTGGAAACGTAAACATAACATGACATAACATAACACTTGAAAACTCTGGAAATATACATAAGTTGAATACTACATACTGTCTGAAAGCCTCTACTGTGTAAGATGTATTGATGGGACAACACCCCCAACTAATCCAGCGAATAACTGAAACATAAAATAACATAAATGTCTAGTCAAATGGCCCTCGGAACATGAGGATATACAAATAGTGCTGAAAGCTAACACTGGGATGGACTAAGGATGAGGATGATCCTTAGAGCCTAGTCCTATATCATGAAATGATACAACATAGAAAGTATACAGTCAGTACGTGGAATGTACCGAGTATGCAAGGAAAGTAAAACGAACATTTGAAATACATTAAACCATAAAACATCATAAGAGTAGGACGTCATGCTCATATCATAAATATCATGACATAACATAAGGCTTAAGGTTTTCAAATCATTCGTAAATCATCCATTTTCATAATCATAAGAGAAACTTAATAAAATCATCACTTGAACCAAAAATCATAAACATAACAGTGCATAAAACATGAGGAACAATGAGAGGACTCGTCATAACTGACACCATCATGGTAGAGCCTTTCATGATGTACCAACTATCTCGCTCAAGTGAGCAGAGTCAGCTCTGGCTTACTAGGCGAGGAAGTGCATTATGTGATATCACGAAAGAGGGGATCGTAATCATTGTAATGTATCATTATAAACCCATGATGGCACGTGGTTTTGAGACACTGGCATAGTTCTTTGAACGCTGGGCTGCTCGATGCTAGACACGACTCCCAAAAATATACATATTAGGCTCATAAATAAATCAATAACATCATTCACTAAGATTCATGGCTCAAATAAACATTCATCATTCATTGATCCCCATTAAAAACATGATTAGCCAAGAATCAAAGGCCCTTCAGTCGAGCAACATCATAAATCGATAAATCATGAGATCCATTTCATAAATCATAATCATTCATCATCATGTGGGCATTGCCCAATATCTCACCATGCTTTACAATACTCAATTTATTCGAAAACATGCTTATAAAAATGGGTAACTTGAAAACATTCTTTTCATCATCAATAGTTCAAAATCATAAGGTCCGTGCATACTTGAAGATTATGTATATAACTTGTAAATCATCAAATCATGTTAGGTATTTGAATAAATCCATATTTAAAATCATAGATCATGCTGGATTTGTAAATATCAACATTTGAAGTGTAGATCATAAATCGATTCATCATAGATCATGCATAATGAGGCTTAATAGAGTAAAAATTGAAATCAATAAATTTATAATCGAAAATAGTTATAAAATCTGATTAAAATCCATGGAACATATGTAAATCACAATTCATAACAACCCATTAGCAAAACATTAGATTTTCACAAAATTTGAATTCAAAATCCCATGAGACTTTTGATAGATTTTCATAAATTGATAGAGAATGGGCATGGGTTTGAACGGAACACCCATTCGTAACCCTACATACCTGGGTAATATCAGATTCTATGGTTATTGATAAGGAAGAGCTTGAAGCTATGCTTGATCTCTCTCAAATTCTCTTAATTTGCATGCATGGGAATGGCTTATGCAAGAGAGAGTTAACCTATCTTATCATGCCCAGAAAAATACATAAAACGATGTAGTTTAGGGTCTTAGAGCATAGAAAGGTCGAAAATACCCTTAATGAAATTTCCTTAAAATACTGAACTGGGTGAACCAACGATTGATCCCATGAGTCGTTGCTTGAAAGCACGACCCGTGGTATCTAGTCGTTGGGTCCACTGCATCCCTTACACTTTCGGATTTTTCCCATGACTTGACAGGACGAGTCGTTACTTCAAACGATAGGTCATTTAATCGATCGTTGCCAGCCCCCTTCACAAACCTAAACTTCCTTACCACGAACCTCACCACGACTCGTGGTTGCTTCCAATGAGTTGTGGTAACCATTCGTTAGATGCACTGGAAATCTGAACACCTAGAAAACGATTTGTGACAATGGATCATCATAGCTCACATCGAGTTGTTGAAAGACTCATTACATCCCCCATGCTTAAGTCCAACACTAACCCACGATCAGCAACAACGACTCATTTTTTCAAGCAACAAACTGTTACTCCACCCATAGTATCCATTGCCACCAGGTCTCCCATAACCACGACTGCATATAGCGATCCGTGGTTTCCAACCACGAGTCGTTACGTTGCCCGTTCTGTGACACTTTCCCAGCTTTTTAGCCAACTTCAAATTTTGATTTTTGGTTTAATCTCAGCCATTTTTGGGGTATTACACTACGCGCATAGTGGCTCAAAATAATCAAGAAGTTGAAACTCCTAAATTTGTTTCATGGTATCGTCAAGATCAGCTAATCCAAAATGCCATCTTTGCTTCGGTTGATACTACTCTTGCTACTACAGTTGCCGTTGCATCCGCTGCCAAGGCTTCTTGGGAGTCTTTGCACACTTCATATGCCAACAAGTCACAAACAAGAATTTTTAGTTTGCGCGATCGCCTGGCTCGTCTCTTGAAAGAAACCCTTCCTGTCGCTGATTATCTACATCAAGTTTGATTTCTCTGTGATGAACTTGCCATTGCTGGAGATCTTGTTTCCAATGATGAATTGATTGTCAAAATCCTTACTGGACTTGGACCTGAATTCCGTGAAATATCTGCTGCTGTCTGTGCAAGAGATTCTCCTATCTCTTATCCAGAACTTTATGAAAAGTTTCTTTATCACGAACTTTTACTAAAGCATGAAGAAGAAAGAAGCCACTATCAACACCAATTAGTACTGCTATTGCATAGAAAATAAACACATATCCTCGCCAAGGAAACAACTCTAACAGGCGTCCAAGTGCTAATTTCCCCAACACCAACCAGCCATGGTGTCACACCCCACCTTGGGGGGTATGACGGGCACCTGGTGCCTGCTAGACTCTGGCACTATTTCAAAAAATGAACCGGCTATATAGCGGCAGTAAATACAGCCCCGGCCGATTAGGCCTATAGCCACCTGCAATGCACAACAGCTAACCAGAACGATGACACTATAATTTGAAGCAACTACTATTCACAGTTGTGACCGACAAGGTCACTAACTATAACCATAAGAAGGCCCCATGCGGCCAACATCAACAACTAAACACATATATACATGCACGGACCCACACGACCGGCTCCACCACCATAGGGAAACATCAGACTGCAAGCCTCTAGGAAGTAATAATAGAATGGTCGGGACAGGGCCCCAACCTACCCAAACTGTAATCAAAAAGGAAATAGGAACAACCTCCGACTGTCTATCTCCGGAGGATAGGAAGAGATAACTCTGCTGACTGGATCACGAGGGATCGACTCCTCGTCTATGTGTACCTGCAGGCAAGCAACGCAGCGCCTCCACGGGCGTCAGTACCACTGGTACCGAGTATGCAAAGCAAACTGAATACAACTGAATACAAATAACATAGCTAGCAATTCTGAATAGAAGGAGATAACTGAATCTGTAAGAACTGATATGAACTGAATCAGACTTTCTGTGTTGTGATAGGGCAGGAGCGTACCTGTAGACGCGACGACCTGCAGTCTATTAACTAATATATAGTACATAAATACATATATATATATATATAGCAAACAAGAGCCAATACAAACCCCCGTAAGCCGGATGGCGCCAAGCAAGCAAACAATCTATATACCCCTACCCGGGTCAAAACCAGCCAAAAATGAGTCACTCCACTCATCTACTAACTATGAGCACCTCTACTCGCCCCCTAGGTCTCCGGCTTAGGCTATGGCCTCCGATATAAATAACTGTGTCTGAGTTCGAAGGACTCCTGTACTGTATCTGTAACTGTAACTGTATCTGAAACCTGTTCCCTGGGCGCATGCGCACAATAGGGTAAATTGTACTGTAATGCTGATCAGCCTGATATGGGGAAAGATTCATCCCATCTTCGGCCTACTGTGGACGGCATGCCACTCCTTGGAGTGACGTTTACCCACCCGCTCAGTGGGCGACACAGTTACCAACCCAGGGGCAGCGAGGATGCTAAAGGATGCCCACATGCAATAACAAGTCTCAACATGCAAAACACATACACAGCAAGCATGCTCAAATGAAAAATACTAATCATATTCTCTTCTTTTATTTCAAGGCCAGTCCGTATTAAACAACTGATGCTATATTCTGTTTTACACTGTTTCTAATTGCTGGGCTAACTGCTACCTGACCTTTATCTGTTTATCTGATTACTGTTATCCGTGATCTGAAGCTATATCAGTTTCTAGAGCCATATTTGTTTCTAGAGCTATATATCAGTGTCTGGAGCTATTTTTATATCTGATTACTGATCTAATTATATCTGGATATAACTCAATAACGTAGAACATGTCATCTACAACTGGATATAGCTCAATAATATAAAATGTTCCATCTATTATCGGATACAGCTCAACAAATGTAATACGTACTATCTGTAATCTGGATATAGCTCAGTAGGGTAAAATATGCTATCTGTGTCTGGGTATAGCTCGATAATGTAATACATACAATCAGTAATCATGCTAATTCGTTGTACTGATTTTACAACTTTCATTCTGGGTATTACGTAAGAACATGCTGAGCTATTACCGGATACCATATTACTATCTGAAATCATCTGACTATCCGTTATTATGATTATCGTAAGATACGTAATGATATACTAGCATGGTTGCTGGAAATTATACTAAAATTGTTCCTGTACGCTGGGTATCTGTTAATATCCTTTGTTCTATTTATTTTCTAGACTGTACTTCCTGGCTTGCCGAAATAATAGCTTTACATACCTGGTTTCTGAGTATCCGACTGGTAGATGTGATTTTCGTCGATACTTCTGCTGTTTCTCCCAACTACATTCATATACATGTCAATTAGAACTAAATACATTAATATCCGAGAGAAATTATCACTTTTGATATATATTTATCCCAAACTTCGACTTATCGGAAAACGGTCGAAAACTCGTTATTTCTCGATAGTCCAGAAGGGATAAATTCTCACTGGAAGTCTAGGAACACATTGGTACTAATTTAAAGCAATTCTATTTACTTTACCTCAGTAGCACGACATTTCGCCGGCCAAATTTCACGAAACCAACTCCGTAGGATTGCTCTCTGCAGCTTTATACCTCGGTATCTAAGCCAAAACGGAGTTTAGACCGCGTTTCATAGCATAATCGGAAGGAAATATATACAAAATGTTATGGGTCTTGCCTTGGCTATACCCTCTGTTTTCTGGTTGCATTATTGAAAATAATGCAAACCGACTTTTTATCCTCCTTTTTTTTTCTAAATCCCTTAACCAACATGCCATTAGGCTATTTATTCATTTAAAATTTACGGGATGTAACATCCTCCCCCCCCTTAAGAACATTCATCCTCAAATGACATTCTGACTTATAGAAATCTTAACTGGCTGACTTATCCCTTGAAAAATTTCGGCAGAGTTTCCCCTGTATTATGGACTATCTCAGAATACCTGAAAAGCAGAAAAGCCCAATACAGGTACTCCACATGATATAATAATATTCATATATAATTGTCTATAATCAATCGCCTGCTTTCATATATGAAATATAAGCATTCATAAGGAAAAACAGTTCTAACATACCTCCTATTTGCCTATGCCTGGAATAAGTGGGGATATCTGGTTTTCATGTCCTCCTCGGCTTCCCAGGTCATCTCTTCTCGGTTCCTGTTACGCCACAATACCTTAACATATGCAATATCTTTAGTTCTCAATCTACGAATCTGTCTGTCTAATATAGCTACTGGAACCTCTTCATATGCTAACTCTTCTGTGACCTGGACATCCTGAACTGGAACAACTGTGGAAGGATCTCCTACGAACTTCCTCAACATAGATACATGAAATACTGGGTGAACAAACTCTAATTTTAGGGGCAAGTTCAATTCGTATGCTACTCGGCCTATTCTTTGTCGAATCTGATATGGCCCAATGAACCTCGGGCTAAGCTTTCCTTTCTTGCCAAATCTCATCACCCCTTTCATCAGAGACACTTTCAAATATACCCAGTCATTCACTGTAAATTCTAAATTTCTGCGCCGCATATCTGCATAAGACTTCTGGCGGCTTTGAGCAGTCAGTAAGCGTTCTCTGATAAGCTTCACCGCCTCTTCTGACTGATGAATAATATCCGTCCCAATCAGCGCTGTCTCCCCCGCTTCAAACCAGCCAACGGGTGATCTACATTTCTGCCCGTATAATGCTGCAAAAGGCGCCATCTGGATAGCTGAATGATAACTGTTATTATAGGCAAATTCAATCAACGACAGATGCTCATCCCAGCTACCCCCAAAATCTAGTACACACGCTCGTAGCATATCTTCGAGCGTTTGGATAGTTTGTTCTGCTTGCCCGTCTGTCTGAGGATGAAAGGCTGTACTTAAGTTAATTTGTGTCCCCAGGCCTCTCTGGAACGACTGCTAGAATCTCACTGTAAATTGTGCTCCTCTATCTGAGATAATAGACACCAGAACACCGTGCAATCTGACTATCTCTCTGATATACAGTTCAGCATAATCCTCAGCAGAGAATGTAGTTCGCACTGGCAGGAAATGGGATGATTTTGTTAATCTGTCAACGATTACCCAAATAGAATTGTTTCTACATCTGGTATGGGGTAACCTTATTACAAAATCCATATTTATCGCTTCCCATTTCCACAAAGGCACGGTTATATCCTGCGTCAGACCGCCCGGTTTCTGGTGTTCTACTTTCACCTGCTGGCAGTTAGGACATCTAGGTACAAATTCAGCTATTTCAGCTTTCATACTTGGCCACCAGTAGATGTCTCTGATGTCGTGGTACATTTTTGATGCTCCTGGATGGAGGGAATAACGAGCGTAATGTACCTCATGCATGATCTGCTGGCGAAGCCCTGAAACATTTGGGACACATAGGCGGCCCTTACAACGCAACACTTCATCCTCAGTCACTTGGAAATCTGGCTCCTTACCTTTCTGAACTCTATCTCTGAGCTGGACTAAGTCAGGGTCCTCGTACTGCCGTTCTTTTACCTATAACTAACGATGACACAACAGAGTTCTGAATCACCGCTCTACTATTTTCTATTTCTACTACTCGAACGGCTAAACAAGCTAGCTGATGAATTTCCTTGGCTAACTCCCACTTCTCGGGTCGCAAATATGCTAAACTCCCCATTGACTTACGACTGAGGGAATCTGCTACTACATTAGCTCTCCCTGGGTGGTAGAGAATATTTACGTCATAATCTTTCGGCAATTCTAACCAGCGACGCTGCCGCAGATTTATCTCCCTCTGTGTGAAAATGTACTGCAGGCTTTTATGATCTGTAAAAATGTCTACGTGAACGCCATTCAGATAATGTCTCCAGATTTTCAGAGCGTGGATCACTGTAGCCAGTTCCAGGTCATGGGTCGGATAGTTCTTTTCGTGCTTCCTCAGCTGTCTGGAAGCATAAGCAATTACCTTTCCATGTTGCATCAGCACACAACCCAGTCCAATGCCTGAAGCGTCGCAATACACCGCATACCCATCTATTCCCTCTGGCAATGCTAGTACTGGGGCGGAGGTCAATCTGTCTTTCAACTCTTGAAAACTCTGCTCACATGCCTTCGTCTACTGAAATTTCGCTGCTTTCTGTGTCAGCTTTGTCAGAGGTGCTGCTATAATGGAGAATCCTTCAACAAATCTCCGGTAATACCCTGCTAAACCCAGGAAACTGCGAACCTCGATCGGAGTGGTACGTCTGGGCCATGTCTTGACCGCCTCTATTTTCTATGTGTCCACTTGTATACCAGCATTCGACACGATATGCCCCAAAAAGGCGACTGAGTTCAGCCAGAACTCACACTTGGAAAACTTGGCGTACAACTGACGGTCTTTAAGGATATGGAGTACTGTTCGTAAATGGTTCTGGTGATCTACCTCTGAACAAGAATATACCAGAATATCATCGATAAATACTATCACGAACAGATCCAAATACGGTCTGAATATGCTATTCATCAGGTCCATAAACACTGCGGGAGCATTCGTCAGCCCAAAAGACATGACTAGAAATTCAAAGTGACCATATATGGTCCTGAAAGCAGTCTTTGGAATGTCTCTCTCACGAACTCGGACCTGGTGGTATCCGGACCTCAGATCTATCTTAGAGAAACATCTGGCCCCCTGCAACTGGTTAAACAAATCATCTATTCTAGGAAGCGGATACTTATTCTTTACTGTAACTTTATTCAGCTGCCGGTAATCTATACACATGCGGAGCGAGCCATCCTTCTTCCTCACAAATAGAATTGGCGCGCCCCACGGTGAAGTACTCGGCTTGATAAAACCCTTATCTAGCAGGTCCTTCAGCTGCTCCTTTAATTCTCTGAGTTTAGTAGGAGCCATGCGATACGGAGGAATTGATATAGGCTGAGTGCCTGGTAGCAAGTCAACTTGCAAAATCTATCTCCCTTTCTGGGGGAATACCAGGTAACTCGTTTGGAAATACATCAGGGAATTCATTCACCACCGGAATAGACTGAAGTGTCGGAGATTCTACCCGAACATCCTGAACCCTGACTAGGTGGTAGATACATCCCTTAGTTATCAATTTCCTCGCCTAAAGGTAGGAAATAAACCTACCTTTTGGAGTAGCTGTGCTACCTTTCCACTCTCGCACTGCCTCTCCTGGAAAGTGGAATCGGACCGTCTTGGTCCAACATTCTACATTGGCATAGCATGGCACTAACCAATCCATACCCATAATGGCATCGAAATCAATCATTTCTAGCTCTACCAGATCTAAGGTAGTTTGACGATCAGCAACCTCTACTGTACACCCTTGATAAATCTTCTAGCTATAATAGAGTCACCGACGGGTGTGGATACTGAAAAGGGCTGCTGTAATAACTTTGGTGCAACATTAAACTTTCGAGCCACAATGGGGTAATATCGGATAAAGTGGACCCTAGATCAATCAGTACATAAGCAGGGCATGAACGGATAGTCATCATACCTGTTACCACATTTGGAGACGCCTCTGAGTCCTGTCTCCCTGGTAGTGCATAGGTATGGCTTGAGCCCGTACCTGAACTGGAGGCTCCTGATCTACCTCGGCCTCTACCTGCTAAACCTGAGGGCCTACACCCTACTGAGGTTGCTGGAGCTCGTGGCCCTGCGGATCCCTATCCTGACTATCTCTACTCTCTTGCCCCTTGGCTGGACAATCTCTCATCCGATGCCCCTCCTGCCCCCAAATATAACATCCTGAGGAGCCGTATCTACAAGCTTCGGCGTGAGGTTGGCTGCAATTAGGGCAGGGTGAGGGTGTGAATCTGCTCTGCTCTCCCCTCCTCTGCTGCAGGGAATCTACTGTTTGAGAACTGCCACCAAACTCTGACTGCCCTCGATGAACAAATCTACTTCGTTGCTGCTGTGGTGGAGGTGGGGGTCTAGGGGGTCTGTCTAACAACCGGGGCCTGGGTCCTCTCTGAACCTCCCTCTGCATATCATCTGATCTGTCTCTGCGGCGTTGTTCCTGATTTGTCTGTCTACTGCCTTGTTGCTGCTGTCTAAGGCCCTCAATGGTCCGGGCAAAGGCCTGTACTCGGGCAATATCCATATCTTCTCATAACGTAGCCATCATGCATACTTCAATGTATTCTGGGTTCAGACCTATAATAAACCTGTGACATTTGGACGGCATAGTGTCCATAAAGGCTGGAGCATAGCAGGCTAAGGAGTCAAACTGTAAAGCATATTCTTGTACACTCCTCGCCCCTTATTCCAAATGCAAAAACTGATCCATCCGGGCTTGCCGGGTCTCCCGTGGCAAGTAACGGTCCAGGAAGGCCTCCAAGAAGCTGGACCAGGTCGGAGGGGCAACATCTCTCCCTCGAGACCTTTCCCAACTCTCGTACCATAATACAGCTATGTCCTACAACCGAAACACTGCCAGCTCAACTGATTCTGTAGGGGTCACATGCATAACCCGGAAAATTCTCTACATCTGGTCTAGAACATCCTAGGGGTCCTCTGCCTGATCTGACCCAGTGAACTGTGGGGGACCCAGTGCCAAAAATTCCCTGACCCTCAAACTGCCAGTCCCACCTGATGGCTCTGCTGCTACATGTGGCACTGACTGGCGCTGTGTGGCCATCATTTGTGCTAACATAACCACTGCGCTACGATATCCTGATTTGATGGCGTAGGTACAGGAGCTATCGGAGGCGGTGTCGTGCCAAACGGCTCCTGATGAGAGGGGGACTGCTGAGAGGGCTGTGATGAAGCCTCTATATCGCCCTCAGATCGGGCTGACTCTGAATGAAACTGAGGCATCCCGCTGGTGCCTTCTCCTGCTGCTGTATCTAACCTTCTACCTGGGGCAGGGTGTCGCTGGTCTGCCATTTTTTTATCTGTAGACAAAGAATATGATAAGTTTTAGGGACTCAACCCTATACTGTACCACTCTATAGCACGACTGAATGAGAAGGAAGAGTAACCATCCTATCGTGCCTCGCAGCCTCCTGCCTATAGTATGTGGTGCACAACACACCCATAGATAAGACTCTACTTAGCATTGCTTGCAGACTCCCTAGGACACGAACTGCTCTGATACCAAGTTTTTCACACCCCACCTTGGGGGGTATGATGGGCACCTGGTGCCTACTAGACTCTAGCTCTATTTCAAGAAACGAACTGGCTATATAGCGACTGTAAATACAGCCCCCGGCCGATTAGGCCTATAGCTACCTGCAATGCACAACAGCTAACCAGAACGATGACACTATAATCTGAAGCAACTGCTATTCACATTTGTGACCGACAAGGTCACTAACTATAACCAGAAGAAGGCCCCACGCGGCCAACATCAACAACTAAACACATATATACAAGCACGACCCCACACGACCGACTCCACCACCATAGGGAAACATCAGACTGCAAGCCTCTAGGAAGTAATAATAGAATGGTCGGGACAGGGCCCCGACCTACCTAATCTGTAATCAAAAAGGAAATAGGAACAACCTCCAACTGTCTAGCTTCGGAGGATAGGAGCTGATAACTCTGCTGACTGGATCACGAGGGATCGACTCCTCGTCTATGTGTACCTGTAAGCAAGCAACGCAGTGCCCCCACGAGCGTCAGTACCACTGGTATCGAGTATGCAAAGCAAACTAAATACAACTGAATACAAATAACATAACTAGCAATTCTGAATAGCAGGAGATAACTGAATCTGTAAGAACTGATATGAACTGAATCAGACTTTCTGTGCTGTGATAGGGCAGGAGCGTACCTGTAGATGTGACGACCTGCTATCTTTTAACTAATATATAGCACATAAATACATATATATATATATATATATATATATATATAGCAAACAAGAGCCAATACCAACCCCCATAAGCCGGATGGCGCCAAGAAAGCAAACAATCTATATACCCCTACCCGGGTCAAAACCAGCCAAAAATGAGTCACTCCACTCATCTACTGACTACGAGCACCTCTACCAGCCCCCTGGGTCTCTGGGTCGGGCTATGGCCTCCGATATAAATAATTGTGTCTGAGTCCGGAGGACTCCTGTACTGTATCTGTAACTGTAATTGTATCTGAAACCTGTTCCCTGGGCGCATGCGCACAATAGGGTAAATTGTACTGTAATGCTGATCAGCCCGATATGGGGAAAGCTTCATCCCATCTTCATCCTACTGTGGACGGCATGCCACTCCTTGGGGTGACGTTTATCCACCTGCTCAGTGGGCGACACAGTTACCAACCCAGGGGTGGCGAGGATAATAAAGGATGCCCACATGCCATAACAAGTCTCAACATGCAAAACACATACACAACAAGCATGCTCAAATGAAAAATACTAATCATATTCTCTTCTTTTATTTCAAGGCCAGTCCGTATTAAACAACTGATTCTATATTCTGTTTTACACTGTTTTTGATTGCTGGGCTAACTGCTACCTGGCCTTTATCTGTTTATCTGATTATTATTATCCGTGATCTGAAGCTATATCAGTTTCTAGAGCCATATCTATTTCTAGAGCTATATCTGTATCTGGAGCTATATCAGTGTCTGGAGCTATTTTTATATCTGATTATTGATCTAATTATATCTGGATATAACTCAATAACGTAGAACATGCCATCTATAACTGGATATAGCTCAATAATATAAAATGTTCCATCTATTACCGGATACAGCTCAACAAATGTAATACGTACTATCTGTAATTTGGATATAGCTCAGTAGGGTAAAATGTGCTATCTGTGTTTGGGTATAACTCGATAATGTAATACATACAATCAGTAATCGTGCTAATTCGTTGTACTTCTTTTACAACTTTCATTCTGGGTATTACGTAAGAACATGCTGAGCTATTAGCGGATACCATATTACTATCTGAAATCATCTGACTATCCGTTATTCTGATTATCACAAGATACGTAATGATATACTAGCATGCTTGCTAGAAATTGTACTAAAATCATTCCTGTATGCTGGGTATCTGTTAATATCCTTTGTTCTATTTATTTTCTAGACTGTACTTCCTGGCTTGCCGAAAGAATAGCTTTACATACCTGGTTTCTGAGTATCCGACTGGTCGATGTGATTTTCGTCGATACTTCTGCTGTTTCTCCCAACTACATTCATATACATGTCAATTAGAACTAAATATATTAATATCCGGGAGAAATTATCACTTTTGATATATATTTATCCCAAACTTTGACTTATCGAAAAACGGTCGAAAACTCGTTATTTCTCGATAGTTCAGAAGGGATAAATGCTCACTGCAAGGCTAAGAACACATTGGTACTAACTTAAAGCAATTTTATTTACTTTACCTCGGTAGCACGACATTTCGCTGGCCAAATTTCACGAAACCAACTCCGTAGGATTGCTCTCTGCAGCTTTATACCTCGGTATCTAAGCTGAAACGGAGTTTAGACCGCATTTCGTAGCGTAATCGGAAGGAAATATATAAAAAATGTCGTGGGTTTTGCCTTAACTTGGCTATACCCTCTATTTCCTAGTTGCATTATTGAAAATAATGCAAACCGACTTTCTATCCTCCTTTTTTTTGTGTATCCCTTAACCAACATGCCATTAGGCTATTTATTCATTTAAAATTTACGGGGTATAACACATGGCGTGCCCAACCATTGCGCAATGGAAGAAACAACCAACAACAACGATATTACAATACTCTAAAGTGTCAGTTTTGTGACCGTCCTGGACATTCTGCCAAAGTCTGCAGATCCCAATCACACAATCACCTACAAGCCCAAGCAAATTATGCTGCTCGCTTTTCAAATCAACAGGCTCCTTGAATTATTGATAGTGGCGCCACTTACCATATGGCCTCAGATGCTTAAAACTTCACTAATGTGCACACCTACCACGGTCCAGAGGAGATAGCAATGGGAGATGGTAACACCATTCCAATATCTCATACCGATAACACTATCATAAGTGCATTAAATCAGCAATTTAAGCTTCTCAATACCTTATGTTCTCATGCTATAAAAAAATCTTATTTCTGTTTCCCAATTTTGCTGCGATAACCACACCTCCATTGAATATTTTCCTTTTTCTTATCTTGTGAAGGATCTGAGTACGAGGGTGCCTCTACTTCGCGGGTAGAATAGAGATGGGCTATATGAGTGGCCATCGGGCTGTGCACATCATGCACCTCAATGAGATGTTGTCGTTCCTCTACACCTGTGGCATCAGCCTTTAGGTCATCCTAATCATCGTACTTTAAACACGATCTTACATCAGTTTTCTCTTCCAGTTTCACATTCTAGAACCACTTCTGTTTGTAATTTGTGTTATTCTAATAAAATGCAAGGTTGCCTTTTTCTGAAAATTCATTACAGAGTCAACGACCATTGCAAATTATTTATAGTAATATATGAGGGCCCTCTCCTATTTTGTCAATTGATAACAAGAGATATTATGTCTTGTTTGTTGACCAATACTCGAAATACATGTGGTTGTTTACTACTATAAAATCAAAAAAGGAAGTTTTGGATGTTTTTCAAGATTTACATCCCTTACTTGAGCGGCCTCAAACCAAAATTTTCTCTCTCTATACTGACGGTGGTGGTGTGTTTCAGGGTTTATCCTTATATCTCAAAAGTCATGGTATTGAACACTTAGTGACACCTCCATACACACCCCAAAGAGTGGCATCAGTTGAACGCCGACACATGCATGTTATTGAGACTACCAAAACTTTATTGCATCAAGCCTCCTTTCCCTCAATTTTTTTAGAGTTTTTCATGTCACCAAGAAGCCTACCTCATAAATCGTCTAACCGCTCCAAATTTACAAAATAAATGCCCTTATGATATTTTATTTGGCTCCAAAGTATGAATCTCTTAGAGTTTTTGGTTGTTTATGTTACATGTGTCTCAAATCATATGCCAAAAATAAATTAGAGCCAAGATCTAGTTCTTGTGTATAGGATTTTCTAATAAATATTATTGCCGCCAATGTTTTGATCCCTTCAAAGATAAAATGTATCAAAGGATGTTTTGTTTTTGGGAAACACCTATCCTTTTTAGAAAATATAAAAATCACATAGAGCGATAATATCGCTTGGGAAACTTATTCTGATGTTCAACCTGTGAATAATAAACTGTCAAGTGCTGATTCTTGTCATCAACTACCAGATGCTCTGCCCGTGCACTCCCACTGCCCAACTCAATAACTGCCCCATCAGAAGGTGTCTCCTTGCATTAGGTTATTCTCAAAATTTATCCTCATCTTCATTACCAACTGTAATTGCATCAACACCCGATAATACTCAACCCCCACCATCATCCATACCATTAATCACCTATCAATGCAGAAATCGCCAACAATCAAGCACCTCATTGATGCCACTTCCTTCCATTATACCGCCCCCAGTCTACCTTCTCAGTCTCCCAATGATAATTCTTCCCAACCCACACTTGCTTCGACTCCATCTGCCCCCTCACCCATGGAAACCACTTCAACTCATCCTATGGTCACACACTCCAAAACAAATAGCCTCAAACCCAAATAGTTTAGTGTTAGTATTCAACCCACATCCTTTATTCCTTGTGCACACAAACAAGCATGTTCTCATCCTCTGGAGAGAAGCCATGCAAGCTGAATTTGATGCTCTTGTTAGCAATCGGACATGGGATTTGGTTCCAGCTGCTCCTTTGATGAATGTGGTTAAGTGTAAGTGGTTGTTTCATATAAAACATAAATCTAACGGTTCCATTGACAGGTATAAAGCTCAGCTTGTTGCAAAGGGATTTACCCAGCACCCAGGTCTAGACTACCATTCCACCTTCAGCCCGATAGTCAAATCAGTAACTATTCGGTTGGTGCTTACCATTGCAACACAGTACAACTGCCAATCCATCAGATTGATGTCAATAATGCTTTCTTACAAGGACATCTCGAGGAAGAAGTTTACATGAGACAACCATCGGGTTTTGAAGATCGAATTCTCTCCACCCATGTCTGCAAGTTGAACAAAGCGATCTATGGCCTGAAACAAGCTCCTCGCGCTTGGTGCACTGAGCTCAAAAATTATTTGCTAACTGTTGGGTTTGTCAAGTCTCAATCTGATTCTTCCTTATTTATTTTGCATAATTTTGGGTTTATTGTTTATGTTCTTATCTATGTGGATGATATAATCATCACTAGAAATCAGATTAGTAGGGTTCGTCATATAATATATAGTCTTTCCAATCGCTTCTCTATGAAAGATCTAGTACAGCTACACTATTTTTTGGGTGTTGAGGTTATCTCTTCAATTGATGGTCTTGTTTTATTTCAACACAAGTATATTATGGATCTTTTAGATGATGTTGGCATGCTAGGTAGTAAAGGAACTCCTACACCTATGACTTCAACCACCATTTTGATAGCTTCGGTGAATGATTCACCAGCAGATGGTACACTTTATCGGCGTGTAATTGGAAAGTTGCATTACTTATCCTTTACACGTCCTGATATTGCCTTCACAGTTAACAAGCTTTCGCAATTTATGCACAATCCACGCCAATCTCATTGGAAAGTAGTCAAGAGATTACTTCGTTATCTTCGCTAGACCTGCCAATATGGAATACAAATTTTCAAAGCTCCATATTCTCATCTGGTTTTTATTCTGATTCGGATTGGGCTAGTGATCTGGATGATCGCATTTCCACCTCTGGCTATATTATTTTCATGGGAATCACCCCAATTTCTTGGTCCTCAAAGAAACAAAGGTCAACATCTCATTCCTCTACAGAAGCTGAGTATAGAGCTGTGGCTACTGCTGTTGCAGAAACCAACTGGCTCACAAATCTTATTCGTGAACTTTGTCTTTCACTTAAGGGAGTTCTGTAGGTTTTTCCTGATAATATAAGAACCACTTACATATGTGCCAATCTAGTTTTTCATAGTATGATGAAGCATGCAGCCATTGATTTCCACTTTGTTCGTGAACAAGTACAGAACAAGGATATTGAAGTTCGCCACCTTCACTCAGCTAATCAAGTGGCCGACATACTCACAAAACCACTTCGTAAAGCCTCTTTTGTCCAACAATTTTCTAAGTTGGCTGTTGTTGACACCACCAACTTGCGGGGGCGTAATAACGGATAATATCAAATTCATATTTTGAAATTTTATGTTTAGTAGTTCCTACCATTTAGGAAACTATTGTTATGTTTAGATAAGTCTTATCCTTTTCTTAGTTTATCTCTTTGCTGTAGAAGTTGTACAAAGTCTAAATATACTCAGCCTACAATTAATAAAAATATAGTTCTCTTTATTCTACTGCCAGTTTTATACTTTACAGTTATATACAAAATGATTTAGTGTATAAATTGTGTATAAGAGGAAAAGAAAAATGTGTATAGGAAAAATACAGAAACACAAAATCAAAAAGAAATTTATAGAATAGAAAAATACAAAAATCTAGGAGAAATTTTTGAAATGATTATCAAGAAAAGGAAAACAAACATGTATAAGAGAAAAGGGAAAGACAAAAATTTAAGAGAATTTTATCGAATAGGGAAAGACAAAAATCTAGGAGAAATTTATAGAATGAATATCAAGAATAATTTAGAATTATATGAGAAGAAAAAAAATTTAAAATTTAAAGAGGAATCTAGTTTTTGGTGTTATTGTTTTTTAAAAAAATTACTTAATCTGGTAGCATTTATAAGTATTTTTTTTGTTAATTTTGAAAACTAAAAAATATTGGTAAATTTTGTAATAGTTACTCTAAATATGTATAATTATGTTTTTTTTTAACTATTAATAACCACTTGATAAATTTTAGTAAGCAATCCGATGCCTTCTTTTTAATATAACCATCTAGTATATGAAATCCATTGGCCCCATTAATTCAGATTCACATCACTAGGGCCATTTAAGGGGGAATTCTTTACCAAGAATTTTTTCATTATTGAGGCACGAACCTGAGATCTCTAGTTAAATGTGGAGGAACCTCATTCATCCACTACATTGGTCGTGCAATTCTATTACTTTAAAAATTGGTATCTATTTAACAATAATTAATTTCTTACCTAAGCTATATAATCTTCTGACTGTATCATTGTAATTTGACCGGTACACTAGGGACCACTATTTCTCTTTCTTCCCTTGTCTATTTAAATCTATTCTTTTTTTCATCTCTCTCTGCATTCTTCTTTCTGTTTGATTCTTGAGACTCTTTCTTCATATTTTCTCGTTGTTTTTGCTCAAACATTTTTTTCTCTTCTCTTATTTGTGATTAAGAAACAATTCTGTTTTTGGTGTATCACGGTCCGTTTGAAGGTTCAACACTTGTAAATTTTTACGTGTCACTAGTTATTTTATTTTAAAAAAATACTATTATGCCTCAGTTATTTAACTTATTTTTTAATAATTGATACTCTTGATAATTTGTGCTTGTCTACTTTTCTTTTGTTTTGGGTTTATATGATTTTTTTCTTTTGTTTGACTATTTTTATACCTGCTTTTCTATTATTTGCTTATGTTTTTCAAACTTGAGCTTTTCATTGTTAATTGCATGACTAATAGAGGTTCCCATCAAACGGGCGAGGTAATTTCTAGAGAAGTTATTGCTAATTCAAATCTTGTTGGTAAGTATCTCCTTTTAATGAATTCTATTCTTTAAATCAGATACTAAACACTTGTATTCGAACGAATTATGATATATGCTTTAGTAATGATTCTTCTTTATGTCGAAAGATTTGAAAAATTATTATGTTCAGTTTGAAATTCTTGCATATGATGATATGATAGATTTTTGATCACATTCTAGATAATTGTGCTAATAAGTTGAGGTCATTCTCTTTGAATCATGTGGTATACCTTGCTTCATTATGCTAGATGCCACAAAGTGTTTTAGAGACTATAATGAAAGATTTATTGGACATATAATAAACTCGCTGTATAATATTATACTTTGTGATGAACCACTTTTCTTAAAAGCAAGTAGTTTGTCATATGTAGGTTTCTTGTGAATTTTTCATCTAGGAATTTAAGATCAAACACTATAGCAATGTAGATTTTAGTTATTGGCACAACGGATAACTAAAATATTACTTTGCAGGCATCTCTTTTAAAGAGAATGGTAGACTTCACACAACAAAGAGCTAACTCCTATGTTGCCGCTTTCATTCACAAGGAAAATTGTTCGCTACCGCGGGACATGATAGGAAGGTTTGCTTATTCATCTTCAAATAGATTGTTTTTGGTTTGATAAAAAGGCAATTTCTCTTGTTGACAAACTCATACTGCATTCTGTGTTTAGGTTGTGATTTGGGATGTGAAAAATTATAAAGTTAATTATGGAGAAGGCCATGCTCATGTTATTACAGATGTCCATTTTAAGCCAAGCTCAACTGTATGTGCAAATTCTTCTTTTGACAGAACTGTGATGATATGAGATGCAACCAAGGTACTGCCCCTTTATTGCAATTGTAGATCTTTGGTTGAATGGGTATTTGAGTTAATTTTTTTATGTTCTATCCGATACAAAAATGACAGGTTAGCAACGAGTTAAATCAATTAGAATATGTATTAACTAGTTACATATTTCATTTATCTTGGTGCACATGATTTCTTATGATTTTTGAGATATTATTATCATGATTATTTTGATTTTACTTTGATTAGAATGTATATTCTTAGCAAGAATAATTGTGCAAATAATGTGATGTTTATTGGCACATTTTTATGTGTTAAGTATATCAAACAGATTATCACTAATATATCAACCCAACATATCTATCACTAATATAACAAATATTAGCATCATCAACTTATGTTTTCCATAATACATCTCATTTGATTCAATATTTGAGGAACTCCATTATTGCCAAAATATCTTATATTATCTTTACACCTCCTGGCCAAACATTGATAACTTTTTTCTTTTTCTTATGGCTACTAAGAATTTGCTAATAATGATAATTGTTCAATCTTTTGAATTGTTTTTTTTATATGTGTCTTTTATATCATGAATATGCTATATGTTTCACCATTTTGTCTTAATTTAGCCAAATAACTCTTTTCAAAACCTTGTAGGGCATGGTGAGCATGTGATATCAATAGATTTTCGTCCAACAAAGGTGAGTCTCCTCAATTCATGTGATAGCAATGATGAGATTAGACTGTGGGATGTCGGTGTGCGGATTGCAAACTCATTTTTAGGGCCGGTGTCTCTATTTCCTTTTCTTTTAGATGTTGATAAGGAGGTATTTCTATTTGATATATACAAAGGATCCATAATTTTATAATTACCTGTTTTTTCTGTTTCTCTTTTAATTTGTAGGTTACTTAATTACACGATTCTAAATCATTGTTGAATCTATCTTTTAATGAATTTTTGCATTGATAGAGGGGAATGTTTTCTTATTATTTTTCTTCTTCATTTCAAGCAATTTCAAGATCATTAGTCAATCATCATGTGAATACAAATGCAGAAAGATAGTTTAGGATATAAAAGGATTTTGTAATGTTATTTGAACCATCATCCATATCATACTCACAACGCATTGTGTAGTGTTCTAAACAAATTGATTTTTAGAGAATAAGCTATTATTCATTCACGAAAAAATTGTATTGATTAGCGCTTGGTAAAAATGTAGGGAGGAAGTAGAAAAGTTAAATGTCAACCTCAACTTGAGAACTTTTTGGCAAGTTCTATTGAAAATATTATAAATATCTTTGATATTGAGACTAATGGCATCCAAAAAAAGTTACAAGCAAGATGCTTATTCTTGATTATTAATCAAACTTGTTTTAAATTTCTTATTTGTTGCATTACTATACCATATCAACGTTGTTCCATTTTGTTTGATTTATAGGGACACGTTAAAGACTTTCGTTCAATCTGTTGGAATATGAGTGGGGATTACCTGACATCTGTGAGCGAAAATAGTGCACGACTATGGTCAGTTGATGAAGGAAAGGGTATACATGAACTATGCTCTAGTGGCAATAAGTTCCGGTAGTGCACTTTCTGCCCCTGGTACACTCTGAGTGTTGGTGATTGATTTCAATGAGGTATGCTTAACACAATTTGAAAATTTTCTGCTGAAGCTTTAAGCTCATAGATAAGTTCTTTCTAAACTTGGGTTGCTTAATTGTCTCAATTCTTTTGCAAAATGACAAATTTACCTTAGGACATTTAGATATTCAACCATCCTGAAAAAGAAAGAAAAGAAACAAAAGATTTTTTCTTGGTCAACCAAAGCTAAGAAATGGAAAAAGAATAATATGAGGGCAAGAATATGCAACATCTGCAATTTTGGATTTTGGTCTCATAATGATATGTCTTTGAGTTCACATTTTGACATGAGGTTTGCAATAGTACTATTCTTATTCTTGCTATATTTGTTAATCTCAATAAAGTAAATATTAAATGCATATTATTTTCATCTGAACATTTTTTCTTTTCTACTTGTATTTGATCATTCTGTTGTGGTTAATGACTTCTCTATTGAGAGGAATTCATGAATAGTATATCTTCAAACTTAGTAGTTACCATGTCAGATGAAACTGGTCATTTTTGAAGCTTATCACTTGTATAGTCCTTGACTTTTCTCTCCTTTTCCCTCTTCATATCCTATCTAATATTATTGTAGTTGTTGGAGTTGTGGAATCCAATATTCTATAGAAAAATACATGGGTATATAGTGGACATATTGGTATAATTGTTTCATTGGCAGTTTCACCTTCAAAAGGAATCATAGCTTCAGTGAGTCATGACCGATGGATCAAAGTATGGAGATGACACTTCTTTATGAATCAATATATTGTTATCCACTGATCATGACTCACTGAAGCTACAATTCCTTTTGAAGGTGAAACTGCTAATGAAGAAATTATACCATCATGTCCACTATATACCCATGTTATGATGCTGTGGAAGATTATATTCCACAGCTCCAACAACATTAGATAAGAGATGAAGAGGGAAAAGGAGAGAAAAATCAAGGACTATACAAGTGAATAAGCTTTAAAAGTGAATAGTTTTCATCTGAGATGGTAACAACTAAGTTTGAAGATCTAATGTTCATGAATGTCCCTCAATAGAGAAGTCATTATTCATAAGGGAATGATCAGAAACAAGTAGAAAAGAAAAAATGTTCAGATGAAAATAATATGCATTTAATATTTTTTTTATTGAGATTAAAAAATATAGCAAGAATAAGAGTAGTATTGCTGCAAACCTCATATCAAATGTGAACTCAAAGACATATCACTATGACACCAAAATCCAAAATTGCGGACATTGTATATTCTTGCCCTCATATTATTTTTTTTCATTTCTTAGCTTGGATTGACCAAGAAAGAATCTTCGTTTCTTTTTTTTTTCCAGGATGGTTCAATATCTAAGTGTTCTAAGTAAAATTTATTTTTTTCCAAAAAATTTGAGACATTAAGCAAGCCAAGTTTAGAAAGAACTTATCTATGAGCTTAAAGCTTCAGCAGAAAATGTCCAAATTGTGTTAAGCGTACCTCATTAAATCAATCACCAACACTTGAGTGTACCTAGGGTGGAAAGTGCACGGAAAAAATTTATTTCCAATAGAGCATAGTTCATGTGTACCCTTTCCTTCATTAACAAACCATAGTCATGCACTATCTTCGCTCACAGATGCCAGGTAATTCCCACTTATATCCCAACAGACTAAAACAGATGTCTTTGGCATATCCCTATAAATCAAAGAAACTGGAACCACATTGATGTGATATAGTAATGCAACAAATAAGAAATTTAAAATAAGTTTGATCAATGATCAAGAATAAACATCTTGCTTGTAACTTTTTTTGGAAGGTACTAGTCTCAACATCGAAGATATTTCTAATATTTTCAGTAGAATTTGCCAAAAAGTTCTCAAGTTGAGGTTAAAATCTAACTTGTCTACTTCCTTCCTGCATTTGTACCAAAACCTAATCAATACAATTTTTCATGAATGGATAATACCAAATTATCTATAAATCAATTTGTTTAGAACATTGCACATTGCATTGTGAGTGTGATATGGATGTTGTTTCAAATAACATTACAAAATTCTTTTATTTTCTAAACTATCTTTCTGCATTTGTATTCACATGATGACCGACTAATGATATTGAAATTGCTTGAAATGAAGAAGAAAGAATAATAAGAAAAATATTTACATCAATCAATGCAAAAATTCATGAAAAAATAGATTCAAAAATGATTTAGAATTAGGTAATTAAGTAATCTCCAAATTGAAAGAGAAACATAAAAAAAGGTAACTATCAAATTATGGAGCCTTTGTATTTATGTCAAATAGAAATACCTCCTTATCAACATCTAAAAAGAAAAGAAAATAGAGACACCAACCCTAAAAATGAGTTTGCAATCATCACCATCGACATCCCACAGACTAATCTCATCATTGTTATCACAAGAACTGAGGAAACTCACCTTTGTTGGATGAAAATCTATTGACATCACATGCTCACCATGCCCTACAATGTTTTCGAAAGGGTTATTTGACTAAATTTAGACAAAATGGTGAAACATATAGCATATTCATGATATAAAAGACACATGTAAAAAAGAAAGCAATTTAAGAGATTAAAGAAGCAAGAATTAGTATACTATCCATGGTGGATCAATATACAACAATCCTTTTTTCTTCTCTCTTATCCAAATTACATCAATATCTGAATGAAATTAGAGTTGCATAAACCTCTTCACTTACAACTAGCAAGGGTGCATTTGGGACAAGGAAGCTGATAGTATTCTTGGTGCATCAATGATCACACCTAAAACTAGTGCTAAAAAGAATATTCGGTGCAAACATAATCCAACCTAAAAGTCCGGAGTCGAATCCCACAGAGAACTAACATTAGTTATAATTGTTATATATCACTAAAGAAATAAGTTCGAATAATTATTTATTTTTTAAGGATTAAGATTTTTATTTCTAACTAATAAATATTAAAGCGATAAAATTTTCACCTAAAGAGGATGATGTTGGAACAAGATTAAGGAGGTATAGAGTTATGATTTCCTCTATTATTGAAATCTTTCTTGCTATGTTATCTATAATCTCGCCTATTTATTGTCTACGGATCGTAAGTACTCTACTTACCATAATTCTCTCTTGAAAAATCATGATAATTTACTAGATATATTCTCTCAAACTACTTTAGCTAGCAATTTCTCACTTCTTACTAAGATATATCAAAGCTTTGTTTATCTCTAAAACCCCTTTCAAATTCGCAATATTGATCTCTCATATACCTAAGGAGTACGTTGTTCAACAATAACTTAAATATGCATTCTTTCTCAAGCAATACACCATAAATAGGCATAGTCAATCAATGGACATTCAATCAACGGAAATAAGTACATAGTTGAACAAGTAAAAAAATTCAAAGGGCTATATTATATTAAAAGGTGTAACAATCCGTCTGATTATAGCACCTTGACAACATTGACGCAGGAATTTATAATTTATACAAGCCTAGTGTTATTTTCTAGTAAGGATAGAAGTAATGGTCGTATTTTATTTAAAATGGCGTATTTAAAACTTTTGTGGGCCAGGCAATAGGACCACTACGACGGAGCGCGTATCATTACAGCGAAAGATGTAGACCAAACTCTGTGTTTTTTCCACTTTTACAACCCATATCCTATTGTAATAAGGATTAGTCATTAAAACACATTGGAAACAAATCTTGGTTATTCTAATAGGGAAAAATAATAGGGTGATTAGAGAAGGGCAATATTCAACCATCCTCCCCGACAATTTCCTTTAAGAAAAGCTAGTCTCGGTCCAAGGACGGAAAATCCAACGTCTCTTGGCAATAGCTTAGCCCACAGGTAAGGTATGGATTACCTTAGTTTTAGACTTAGATTAGTAACTTATATATGTGTGTATGATTGATATGTTATTGATGAGTAAAACAAAGAACTATGATGCTAAAAAACAACTGGTGTAAACCATAGTGATTAATGGATTAAAGGTAGGAGAAATAGCCTGAATAATAAGGAAGGAAAGAGGGTTTAAATAATGTGTTGTAATTTATTGAGTATGAGTAGAATCTAGATGGCAGATTGTTGATTACATTTTCTAGGTAGCATGTCCTAGACAGTTGTTTCTAGAGGTATACTTTTGTCTATCTAGTTTAAAAAGAATATATGTATATATATATATATATATATATATATATATATAAAATTGATTGCTTATGAGGAAAGATGGGTAGTAATGTGAAAGTTGGGTAGTGAGTCGTTGGCTTAATAACTATGGTAGATAAGGGAGTTTGTTGCGAGCAGCCGTAATAGAAAAATAGGGATGACATGATAGATGAGACTTCATAATGAGTATTGTCCCCAAATAGTGAAATTTCATGAGGATGAACCAATAAATAACAGAAGCGGACTAAGTGTCACGCCTAAAATCCCATTGAGCCATGAGGACACCCACCATATCCATAAGAGAACCATTCCTTTATTGACCAATTATATTTAAATTATTAATTGGTCAATAAAGGAATGGGGTTTGCCTGGGTATGGCGGGTGCCCGCACGGCTTAATGGGATTTTGGGCCGTGACAACATGGTATCTGAGCATGGTTCATAGTCTCACTAAGTACAAGAGCAGAGTCTAGTAGAGTCTTGCAGATCGGTCCGGAGACATCCGTAACTTATCTTCGAGAGGCTACATGTAAAATCCCGAAAATTTCTAAGATCAGACCCCAGGCTTAAAGAAAGAATTCATAAGGAAAGTGGAAATTTCACCTCAGAACGAGTCGTGATATGACTCATTAAATGACCCAATGAGTCGTGGTCAGACTTGTGGAAAGCAGTCATGTAATGCCCCGGAAGCTCAAAATCAATATCCGGGACATAAATTAAAAAATTTGGAAAACTGCAGAAAAGTTGCAGAACGACCAACCTGACGGGTCATTAAGGGACCCAATGACTCGTTAGGTCAACCGTGTGAAAGATGCCAAGAATATACATCAATATTCCTAACGGATGACAACACGAGTCGTTAGAAGGCCCTATGACTCGTTAAGTCGCCCGTTGCCAAGCCAGAGTTTAGAAATTCGAGGATTTCACAGTGTACTTGATGGAAGGTCACCACAAGTCGTCATCAGTAGTAACGACTCATCAGGTCCTTCGTTTCCAATCTTTTCTAGCTTTCTTACCAGTGTACCTAACGGATGACACGACGAGTCGTTCCCAGTCATGATGACTCGTCATGTGCCCGTTAGGAGTCAGTAGATTTTTTTCCAATGAACATGACTGAAGGACCCAATGAATCGTTGGACCTGGTAACGAGTAGTTAGGTCATCCGTTAGAGGCACCTGACAGTTTTACCAGTGAATTTCTAAGGGAGGAACCGGTTTTCCCAACTAAAACGTCTAAAATTAGTGCTTAAATGCATGGTTTAATGCTTGGGAGAATAGGAACTTAGTAGTCCAATTTAGGTTTTCCAGTGGGAGTAGAACTAAGCACCGAGCGGACCGGGGTTCCAGCGCACCTAGGTTCCTAGAACTACGTTGCAAGCGTAGGTTACAGTATTACTTGGCCTGATTAACCCTAGACATTTTTGTGATCACCCAATTCATGCCTTTATACCCCAACAATATATATTGGGTCCTACCAGTGGGGTGTATACATCGGACTCCACATCTAACTCATGTGGTTATATGTCGGTTAAAGACTCTCCCACTAGTCAGTCCAATCCAGTATCATAATAAGTAGGTCAGTTCAGTACAGTATCTTAGATTTAGTGTTTCAAATTTAGGGCATGTCCTTGACCATCAGACAGGGTCGTCTTGACCATTTCAAATTATATCAGTAGTTCAATTCAATTTACCTGTTGGTCATGGCGTGTCATTTCAGTTTAGAATTTATGCTTAGTATGTTTCTCCCACTTAGTACATTCAAAGTACTGATGCATGCTTTTCATGCTGTATTGTTTCATGATACAACTATAGGTTCTCAGATCCATTAGTTACTTCACTTTCAGAGCATTCCATTTCAACAGATTAGAGTGTGAGTCCTCATCATTCGAGGGCCTTGTTTATTTACTTCAGTTGGATATGGTTTTGTATAGACTTAGAGTCAGTTGGGGGCCTGTCCCAGCAACTCCGCCGTAGTTGGCTTTTAGACCAGACTTGTCTTTCAGAATTGTATTTCAGATGTATTATTTCTTTTTCTACTTTCAGTCTTTACATTTTATTAAACTGATAAATCTGTTATTTAAAAGTTTCGCTGTGCATGTTTACTTAGAATGCTAGTGTATGATAGACCAGGGATTGACTTGGGGTCACTTGTGACTTCAAGTACTGTGTTACGTCCAGAGTGTAGTCTCGGGGCGTGACAAGTCAAGAGGTGCAAGTGTGGTTCAATGACGATGGTCTACCCAATGAGTCGTTAGGTAGGAAAAGACCTGTTACATCGGTCGTTGAAAGAATGTTAGAATTCAAAGGGGTCCCGAGGCAGTGGTGACAACGTGGGAAAGGGATGAGTCATCGTATCAACTAATGACTCATCATGTTAGTCGTGGGAAGGAAGAGCAAGATTTTAGGCTTCAGTGATAATGGAAGGAATCACGAGTTGTTAAGTCAGCTAACCACTCGTGAAGTCAGTCGTCGGTAGTTCAAGGAATTTCTGAGAAAAATTTCTAGTGCACTCCACGACTTGGTCCCACAAGTCGTTGTCAACCCCACGACTTGTGGAGTGCCTCGTGGGGACTGGCAGTGTGGACTTTTCCTGCGAATTTCCAAGGGTGTTTTCATAAAATCCTATGCTTCTAACTCCCAAAATATGCGATTTTGAGTACCATATGGGATGTTTTTAAGTGTTCCTCCAAGACTAAACACTAATTCCATCAAAAGACACTCTCAACCTCTTCTTCCTCCTCTCTGTCAAGACTTAAGGATCACCTAGGGCTTCTTCAAGGGCTTCAAGCTTGAGGTTAAAGTGGGGGATTCCTTCTAATTAGGTATGTGGGACTTCAACAAGGATCTCCTTCCATCCTTGTGTCCCAATTTTTGATACTGTCAATTTCCTTGATTTTCTATAAAAGCATGTTCTAGGGTTCAATTTATGGATGAATTATCATATGCCTCAATGAATTCTAAGATCCAATATGATTAATAGTCATGTAGGCTTATGAAATTACTTGCAAGATCTCGAATTATGTACTTGATATAGGAATTGCATGATTATAGAATTTTCACCATGAGTTAGCCTAGAATTTCAAATAGGATTTCGTTAATTATTCACACGCTCTTATCATGAACTTGTATCCGTGTCTAAAGTATATGTAGATCATATGGGTTGTTGAAAATCTAGAACATATGTTGTAATATATGTGTTGAAGCATGAACAAAACTTATGGGCTTTGATGAATGTGAATTATGTAAATGTTTTCACTATGATTTCGGTGTATATGTTTAAAGTATGACTTGAACGTATGGAGCCTTCATGAAGATAGAATATATTCTATGTGCTATGAAATCGGGATTGAAATGTTATGAAATTTGAGAACAAAGCATGATTAAGATCTTTCATACTTTCGGTCTTGTTGATAGTAGAAAGTAACCCTGATCAGATTTTAAATGAATTCAGTATGACGTAACTACTTGACCACCCAGATTTCTAATTAGCTAAAGTATCTTAGACTATATGAATGATTGTTAGATTGGTATGTTCATGTAAAAGTTTACCGGGACTCTCCATAGCCTAAAATGTTTTCCTCAGTCAGTCAGAATGTTTCCCTCAGTTCAGTCAGGGATTCTCATTAGTAGAGAACGTCTCCATAGCGAGCCAAGTGGAGCATGCATGAAGTAGTCAAATGCATCTTCTATTCTTTTCCTTGGCACAGTTGGGCCATCTTGTACTTGAACCAGAGACCTCGCCCGTGAAGTAAATCATCGCACCTATGGTCCAACCAATTGGGAGAGAATCAATAGTTTCCTTTTCGGGAGCAATTCATCCTTAGCAGAGAACGTCTCCCTTATCTTAGTCAGGGATTCTCATTAGCAGAGAATGTTTCCCTTAGCTCAGTCAGGGACTCTCCATAGCAGAGAATGTCTCCCTTAGCTCAGTCCACGATAATAGTTCATCTTAGTTTTGTATAGTTTCAAACTTCAATTTAAACCAGATTTAGCAGAACCCAGTATCAATTATTAGCAGATAGTCAGTACAATGTACGATATCAGTTATAGCTTCAATTCTCGGTATATGTGCAGTACATGGCCCTTATGCATGAGTTTGATTATGCTTCAATAAGTGTTTTCAAATAAAAGCTTTATATATATATATATATATATATATATATATATCGGAAAGGATCATTGTATTTTAGCTCAGTTATATGTTTAGTGATGTACTTAGTTTACTTCCTTCCTGTATACTTGCATGTTTTAGTTTATTTACGCTTCTCGCATACTCAGTGCATTTCAAGTACTGACTGCATACTTTATGTTTTATATCATTTCATGATATAGATTCAGGTTTCCAGACTCAGCCACGTGGTTAGATACGCTACATTCCCATCTCAGCTGCTTGTGGTGAGTCCTCATCTCTCGACGACGTGATTTATGTTTTCTATTTCATTTATGTTTCTGTTTTCAGACTTTAGGAGTTATATGGGGGCTTGTCCCAACAACTCAGTAGTTTAGTATAGGCTTTTAGACTTGTATAGACAGATTCAGCTTTGTATCAAAGTTTTTATGGGATTTGTTCTTATGAATTTTATGGAAATTTGAAGTGGTGATTCTTTATTAAGGATCATATTTGCAAGCTTGCTTGAGATGTAAGACGGGTATATATGTCATTTTGGGATAGAGGCTGGCCGATTTGCATAATGCGTCATAGTTATTTTCCGTGTAGAAATGTGTGGTGTGATCTAGTTATGACCTTTTCAATGATTATGGTGTAGAAAAGTGGTGGATCTAGTGGGCTTTCATGGAGCAAAACAAACTGGGTAGAGCAATTATCTAATGAAAATGGGTTTGGCTTTAATAAGTGTGAAAGTCAATTACCTGAGGAGCTATAGGATATTTCACCTATTTAGAACAATGGAGATTGATATTGCATTTAATTTTAAAGAATTAGCAAAATTCTACTATCACTATTTATACGACTTTACGGAGTATGAGGACTGAAAGAAATAATCATATGGTATATCGAAAATGTTCTAGTCAGGAGCGATAAGAAAAAAGAGTGGCTATTTATAAACCATCATCATTTACGGACGCTCAAGCGAGGTATCAGTTAATAAGAGCATATAAAGTGGTGGGTAAATGGTAGGTGTTAACAAGTTCATGTTGTGAAGTTGATAACTAGGGTTTATCCGAATGACTGGTTCGTCCCTATTGGATAACTATACTTAATCATCAGATTAGGTCTCATGAGTGATTTCACTTTTACCTTTATCAATTTGTTCCAAATTAACTATCCTGCAACTGCAACTCAAGTCATACAATGAACCAAGAGTTCATTTCTTTGTTGTAATTCTCTTTTCCTAATCTCTACTTCTCTAGATTCAAGCAAGTAAAGAACTTGGGCAAGTCCTAACATTACGCTCTATTAAGAAACATTAAAGATGAAGAGAATACAATACAAGCATTGCTTGGAATCACTTTGTACAAACCCTAGTTTGTTAATTCACCATGGTTCCCACAATCCTAGTTGTGGAGGTTTTAGCCTCTCACGATTGTAAGAGAATTCTTGACATTCATAGACAAACACATAGTTTAGAACTTACAAAGATGATTGGAAGACAACCCACTTAATTATTGCAAGAATTGATGAAGAATAATTCAAGAACAATGGAAGAATCCAAGCAAGAAATCTCCCAAAAGTTGCTCTCAATAATCCCAAAAGTCAAAAACCTCTCCCAATAATCGAAGTCTGTTTTCTCTCACAAAAATAACCTAGAAAAGCCTTTATACAAATATTTATAAACTTTTCCTAAATTAACAATAAAACTGCTAAATTGTCGTCGACTTCACATACAACCTGTACCATGATTGTGCGGGTCGTACCTCCACTCGTACATTGGATAGCTCTTATGATTTTGTCTAAGTGTTGAAAGTTGGTATGACTCGTATTATAAACCTATGAGTCATACAATATGGTCGTGGTCTGAACCTAAAACTTTCTGACATCCTCTGATTATTTCTACGAGTGGCTTAGTACGACTTGTACCTTTATCCTACGGCTTGTGACTTCTTGTCGTACTTTGAAATCTGCCATTCCTCAATTCTTCTGAATTTCACCATGGCTCCTTGGTACGGGTCATAGGTAGATAACACGATTCGTAATTGCTACCCGTACCAGGAGACTGACTCAGTGCAATTTCCTCTAAACTTATCACGACTGCCTTGGTACGGCTACCAAGAGTCGTACTTTGGCTCTTTGATTCAATACATCTTCTGGTTTTTTTAACGATTCTCAGTACGACTCGTATCAAGATGGTACGGCTCGTACTGAGGTCCGTACTCAGCCCTTTTTCTGCATTTTTCACTATTTTTGCATATTTCAACTCCAACACCTAATTTCCCTGAAAATAAAGTAAAAATGCATCATATACATATAAGCATACCTAAATCCATACTTATTTCCTCATTTTTAAGCGTCAATAGTGTTGTAAACCCACAATACATTAGAAGTACATTTCATAGATTTAATTGAGGCTAGTTAGATCAATTGAGGCCAAGACAAGTGAATCAGTGTTGGAGTAAGGAGCTTGTGGATAAAGGGAGCTCCTAACAGGCAGGCTTACATGAAACCATATGAGAATGTTAGTAGGAATGTGCAATTGGTGATTCGAATTGTCCTACAGATTACAACCAATGCGTTGGTGGTTTGAGGTATTATTATTTATTGGTAGGTACTTTGGTGAAAATTTTTTGTGATGGGTTGTACTTGTGATGCGACTCATTTGGAAGGTTTTTTCAATTTAAAAGATTCAAGTAAGGTAGGGAATACTTTCAGGTGCCCAAGATTTGTGGTCTGTTAATACTCTTATGATTGAATCAACTTTATACAAAGACTTATGGTATTTTGAGACACTCATTGAGAATATTTGAAGGATTTTTAGTTTATAAAGGTAAATGTGATCGAAAATGGAATATGATATTTTGGAAAATAAGGATTAGGATATCTATTTCAATTTGGAAGGTCAAGGTTCATCTTCAGAGAGGAGGACTTAAATTCTGAACAACGTGATTACTTGGATCTTATTCAAATTATGGTGATATTATCATATATTATTCAGATATATGCTTGGAGGAGAAATTCTACGAACATTATAGCTAGGAGTTATGGTAAGTTCCATGCAGGGACGGATCCACAGTAGTGGATGTGGGTTCCCAGGAACCCACACCCGCTATAGTAAATCCTATAATTATACTAAAAAATATTGGAAGGCTATAAGTATTTTTCAGATGGGAACCCATTAATGAATGGGCTGTTCGTGCAATGGCAAGGAAGAGTTCCTCAAATTTCATTTTGTTCGAAGTGACGTGGGATCGAATCCTGCTGGACGCAACCTCTTTCCTTTTTATTACAGTTCTTTTTCTTTTCATTTTTTTAAAGTAAAAAGTTTTTAGTTCTAAAACGCAAAGCTCCTTTTTTCACTTTTTTTTTACTTTCTTTTTAAAAAAAAAAACAAAGTCAACAAAAAAAGAAATAGCCAATAAAAAAATAATTCTTGTTCAATTATTATTACATATTAATTTATTTTATTAGGAACCCACAAGCTTAAAATTTTGGATCCGCCTCTAGTTCCATGGTGGTTTTGAGGTTCGTAACTGGTGATCTTCAGATGACTAACATGATAAGATCAATGCGAAGATGATTTCTGGTGCACTAAAGTGCGTGGTAACATGTCATTCTTATGTGCATGGGCTAAAGTTGATCAGGTAAAGGGAGTTATTATCACGACCCGGTTTTACACCCTGGCCGAGACACGGTACTTGGTGCCATAAGTGACCCCAAGCTAACCCATGGTCTATTATTACACTGGTAAACTGAGAAATCATAAGTGGAAGCTTTATATAAACTAATAATGTGTTCAATACTACTGAAGGTTTAAACATAATTGGAAATAATACTACACATCTGTGTCTGAAAGCCACTACTAACTGATGAGTTGCTGGGACAAGCCCCCAACTAACTCTAAACTCTGACAGAAAAGAACTAACTAAAACTCAATTTGCATTCTAGTAGAATTTAAAGTTAAGAGTTGACCTCGGTCAATTAGTTAACTACATGAGCTCGGATCAAGGATATGAAAGTTCGAACAGGTTTGTATAATTATTTTGGACTTGTCTACAAATTTTAATTTAATTCTGATGAGTTCGAGTGGGTTTGAACATTCTGTCTGTTTTAACATAGATTTAAGAATAAAGTGTGACAACTCAGAGGTCCATTTTTAGTTCTAGAGATCAAAAAAAATTTCTGAGACTTCCAAAATTCTTAGAATGAATTATAGGAGTGATCTAAAAATTTTGGTTGAATTTCGATAAGTCAAGATCGAATTTTTATTGCAAAACATGAAATAATTCTTAAACGAGCAAAAATAATATCTGATTAGGCAAACGGGCACTAAATGGAGTTTTAATTAAACGAGTAGAGCCATATCAACATTTAAAAATTATAGGAAAAAAATCTTCGTATTTCAAGTTTGTATGATGAAGTTATGGTCATTTTAGTGAAAATTAAAGTTGCTGGTGCAACTCATTATAAATACCTTAATAGCGTATTTTATACAAACTATATTTATTTGGTATTTTGAGTCTATCTGGAGTTCTAGATCTTGGAATTGAGTGATTTTTTGCGGAATTCTTCTCTATTAATTGAGGGGGTAAGTATCTAATTCTTATTTTGGTATTTATCCATGATTTCTTCAGTTGGTTTTCATTTTTATCTATGAATTTATTAGAGGAATATTGGAGATTTTTTTCCCTAGATCTAGAAATCATATTTCTTTAATTTGGATGTCAATTCAGACTAGGTTTTTAAGGTTCTTATGTTATGGGTAAACCAATTTTGGCATTAAAATTTTGATTTATCATTATTTCATCGTTTAAAACCGTATATGAGCATGAAAATTGGGGATTTTGAGCCTAAAATTTAAAAACCATATTTTGATGAATTCAAGGTCGATTTGAGCTTCGTTTTGGATGAAATTTCATATTTGAGTTTCTTACATCATGAATAACATGATTTTCAAATAAAATTTCAGTTTTGCTCTTGTGGGCTCAGGATTGACATTTAGATTGACTTTTTGGGCCTGGAATAGAAGTATATCAATATGAGTGTCCATGGTTTATTTTCTTATGTAAAATACATATTTTGACCAGATTTTGATCATTTGAAAGCATTACGGAAGGGTAAATTTGTAATTTGATGATTGCGCTTCGATTTGAGGTAAGTAGAGATTTCTTGATTCTTTGAGGTGTTAGTTTTGTATATATTAAATGAATTAAGAATAATGGGAAATAAGGAGGTCCTGTATAAATGAGATGACGAGCATTTATATGGGTACCCATGTCATAATATAGGTAAATTTACACGAAATTGATATATGTATTGATGATATTTCATAACTTATGATGTGATTAATTTACTAAGACTTATGCACTATGTGATATTTGATTATGACTTGGAGATCCTTGATTGTGCGGTTGGTTGATGAACTTGTGTTAATCATACCACTCTTATTGTTGCATAATGATTATTGACTAGTAGTTCCCGTTGAATTATTTTGTGAAAATTCATACTTTTGTGATACCGACAGGAAATGGTTCCTACATGTGTTATTGTCGGTGGAAAATGGTTCCTACATGTGTTATCTCCAATGAGAAATGATTCCGGCATGTGTTATTGTCGAGGGAAATTGGTTCCGACGTGTGTTATTGCCGATGGAAAATGATTTCGGTGTGTGTGATTGTCGATGGAAAATGATTTCGGCATATGGATCTCACAAGTCCCCCATGGGTCTCGACTATCCAACAGAGAATGCAAGTATATATAGGTTCTTGGTCAGTGCATTGCATTGCATTACATTTCATCTTCATTGCATTACATATTGAGCTGAGTGTGGAAGTGTTGAGATGATTGTGATAGTGATTTGACTCATTGTATTTGAGACTCATTATGATATAATCAGTAGTGTAGCTAATGTGGGGACTATATTGAGGTATATTATGATATCATCAGTTGTAATACCCCAAAAGTCCCTAAGGCTAGGCTCAGGATTTGAAGTGCGATCAACAAAAAATGTTGGGAAAATATCTTAGTACAACTCCACCTACGATTCGAAGGTTAGTGGTACGGGTCATAAGAATACCTGTGGTTCAGTTCAGAGATTTCTTTCTCCCAACCACGAGTCCCCACTATAAGTCGTAGTATGTGGGTATGATCCGTGGTTAGGAGTCGTGGCAAGTTTGTGGGGTGATCAAGTGTTGATTGCATGAGTGACGGTACGACTCGTGGTATAGAGTTACAGGTCGTGGTAGGAGTCGTGGAAATCTTCAGAGAGTTGGAGTAATTTGAATGGTTGGTTACAGGATCTAACCATAAGTCACAGGAGGATTGTACGACTCGTGGTACTGTAGTAGCAGTTGGCAGTTTAATTTTTTCTGTGAATTCATTAAGGGTATTTTCGTAGATTCTAAGCTCCTAAGCCCTAAACTACATCGTTTTAATCTTTGAAAGAAGTGTACTAAGCGAGTTTAACCTATTCTAATTCATTCAAATCCCATGTATGCAAGTTTAGAAATTCCTTCTTGAAGATCAAAGTTGAATCTCTCAATTTCTTCTCCAATTCTCTTGGGCTTTCAAAGACAAGTTGAGATTCAGTTTACCCAAGTATGTAGGGTTATGAATGAGAGTTTCCCTTCACTCATATGCCCAAATTTCAAGGTTCAATTCAAGTTTATGCTCTTATGGGGTTTTAACCCAATTTTATGAAATTCTCTATGATTTGTTTATGGGTCAAGTCCCTTCATGTTTCAAATCATATTTTAAGATTCATAGGCAGATTTTTACCTATTTTGATTATAAATTCATGATTTAAAATTTTAGAAAATTATGCCCAATTATGAAAGTATCATGAAAAATCAAGTTTATGATTCATGATTTCAAGTATGATGAGATATCTAATATAATTAAATGTTTACAAATTACCCATGTATGAATCTATGATTTTGACTTATGAAGTCTATTTCAAATATGCATGAATTTAAGATTTGGGCAAGCCCACACATGTTAAGTATGTTTTCATGACTTGGCCAAGGTTAATAAGAACAACTTATGATATGTTTTGGGATGAAGACTCCCCATGTTCCAATTCAAGCTATGTTTTGAGAATATGATTATATGAACATTATACATATTTTGGGAGTAGTGTCTAAGACCAAGTAGGCTAGAGGTTCCAAGGTTCTCTGGTCTCATAAACTATGCACTAACATAGGGATATATTCTGGGACCCCTAAAAAGAGTGTTCCTCTGCCCAAGGGCACACCGTGTGAAGAATCGAATCAAACACATAATTTGTAGGATCATTGAATTTTGTTTTACTAATCAAACAGTGTAATCACATACAAAGACGAACTACACATATAAAGTTATAGTCTAAAATCATACCTTGTTATAGTTGTTCCAACTCTTTACTTCTTGAAGTCCACACAAGAATCTTCAAGGAACTCTGACAAGAATTAAAGAAGGAAGAAGAAGAAATTTCTCTATCTGTTGTTTTGTTATGTATCACGTTAGAAAACATATAGGCGCCATTCTTATTTAAAGAACTCAAGACACCGGTTCAGGAGGAGTCCTAACCATTTTTTCTTTTCATCCATTAAATATAAATTAATATATAATAAATATATATTTATTTATTATTTATATGGATCCGGATTGACCCACATGGGTGGCTCGAATCTAATTCCTTCATCTCCCACTCACACATAGTGGGTCAACTCTCATGCCTATTATGTAACTTTCATACACTATGACTAGACCATGTGACCAATGCATACTTTGAGAGCTTCATCGCTATACATCTGTTAGGAATGTATAGCATCTCGATCAATGAAACTTAGAGTAGATTATAGTATGCAGTACCCTAGACCATTTATCACATTCATATTGCTCATAATTTCTTTCTTAAAATTGAGTTCATCATTATGTTATTGTCTCAACAAAAACATAAAGGACTGGTCAATGAACACAACTAATGTGATAATACTTAATGATCTTCCTCATATCATGATTCTCTTAATATCAACGTGATATGCTTTCTAGAGGTGTCCCGCCAGACAGAATCAAGCATGATCTCCTGGCAACATTCTAAGATAGCAAACACCAAATTAAATCTCAAGAAACTGATCAAATTCATGAGGCTACAATGTAAAGAAAATTTCCTATAATTTTCAAGGCTTCACACGATAACAAGTAGAGATTTAAACTTGTATCGCCCTTGTAGGTCATCATATGCATACGTGGTATGAAATATGTACCACAGTATCAACTCCTTTCCCATGGAGTGTATTTCTTTTAAAAGTTAGATATTGTGCAGATGTTAGTTTAGACAACTCATGTCTAACTTTGAGTTCATAAATCTACTCAATTATTTTATTCATCATAAACTCACATCTGGCATTAAGAACAAACTAACTCATTTTAATCACATTAAACACAAAATAAACAACATTCTCATTATAAACTTCTAGCTCTCTTTTATCATCACTTCTGACAATAATTAGTTTATAATTGTCTCATCTCTATTTGTCTTTTAGACAATAAAGGCGATTATCTGTGTGAATAGGCCAATCTTTTGTGTAACATCCCGAAACTTTCCTAGACCAAATTCAGATGTTGCATGAAAAACCACAGGAAACCAGAAATTTTTTCTGTCTCAGACGACCCCCACAACGGACCATTGGTGGAACCAATGGACCATTGTAAGTGGTCATGGTTAGTAGCAGGCTTCCTTCGAGGGGAAACAACGAGACATAGGACGACCCATTGTTCCTACCAACGAGCCATCCTGTCGTCCGTTGAATCCCGAATTTAGAGGTCTACTGGACCTTTTGCTGAGACAACGAGATGTAACAATGACCTGTTGTTTCTAAGAACAAGCCATTGCTACCAACCGTCGTTCAGTTCCAGAACCCAGCAGTGTGAACCATGAGGGGATACCACGTCTCGTTGGTTCTACCAATAAGTCTTTGTTATCACTCATTGTCTCTCGTGCCCTGTTTTCTTACCAATTCCAATAGGAGGTATCAATGGCTCGTTGTTACTTCCAATGGAACGTTGTACCTAACTATGGGTCACCCTTGTAAATTTAGTTTCTGAACCCAGAAACCACGACTAGATTCAATAGGCTATCATTTTGACCAATGACCCGTCCTAAGGCCCGTTGGTTCTTGTCAACCATATTTCAGTTTTAGTTCCCAAGGTTACTTTTGTAATTTTCCACCTTTTTAATCCCTAAACCGTGTCATTTTAGGTTTGTATAGGGGGAAGTTAAAGGGTTAGAATGACCTTTTTATTCATTCCTCTCAACTTCCCTCAAGAACAATGCATAGAAACTTTGGCAGAAAGCATAGAGCAGGAGCAAGGATTGATTTTCTTCTTAGTTCTTCTCAGGGATTTTCACCAGGGTTTCTTCTATAGGTATATGAGAATTTAGCAAGGAGATTGTTCTCCCCTTGCGTCCCCCAGAACTCTCTCTCTGTTCACTTTCAGCCCTAGCCCTGAGTTTGCGAATTTGAAAATATTGCTATCGTTCTTTGATTATGTCATGTGGAATCCTATTCTATGTTAATTGAAGCTATTTTCCACCAATTTGTAACTAAAATGATGCTTGTTCCATAAATTTAAAAATTCAGTCCTAGCTTTTGAAAAGTCAGAAATTAGAATCCGGTTTAAGCTTTAAATTCTTGAGAATTGTTTGCATCTTTCAGAGTTAGGGGCTTCTTTAATGACTATATGTGTTAAAAAATCAGTTACATGTATGTTATTCAAATTCAGTCAGAAAGTCTATATACTCTATATTATTCAAAATTGTCAGTTCAGTTTCAGTTAAAGTACCAGAATATCCAGTGTTAGTCAAAAATGTCAGCTGATTAGTTTGACTCCAGTCTGTTCTCGAGGTGTCAGTTGTGCCTCCTAATTAACAGAATCAGACTCAAGATTTATTTTTTTATTTGGTCCATTAGGCGGTCATGATATTCCAGTTATATATCTCTGACCAGCCCCAGGACCCCAGTTCAGTTATCAGTTTGTTCTTAGACGGTTACAACGCTTCCAGCTAAGCAGATCTGACCAGTCTTAGAACTTAGTTTCTAAATTTGGTCCTATAAGACGCTCAGGGAACTCTCTAACAGTATCCCCAGGTCAGCATAGTCTTGGGCCCCAGTATCGAGCTATCTGCTTGTCAGTAGTAGTAGTAATAGGATTATCCAGTGGGAGTAGGACTTAGCACCGAAAGGGTTGGGGTTCTAGCGCACCCAGGTTCTAGAACTACGTTGCCGCCATAGGTTTTATTTACTTGGCCTAACGGCCCCCCTCTGACAGTTATTTTCATAGTCCATGCCCTTATACCCTGGCAAGGTATATTGGGTCCTACCGATGGGGTGTGTACATCAGATTCCACGTCTAGCTCAAATGGTTATATGTCGGTTATAGCCTCTCCCACTAGTCAGTTCAGATTACTCTCAGATTTCTTAGTTCAGATCAATTCAGTGTAGTATCTCAGACTCAGTATCTCAGACTTAGGACATATTATGACCATCAGTCAGGGTCACTTTTGACCATATCAGTTTTACATCAGTTGTATCAGTTTTCAGTATATCAGTTGGTCATTTCATGTCGTATTAGTTCAGTATTAGTTCTATCATATTATTCCTATTTCTCTCACTTACTCAGTACATTCAAAGTATTGACGCATACTTTTATGTTGTGTCGTTTCATGATACAACCACAGGTTCTCAGACCCAGCACCGTTAGCTTATTATGTTCGGGTCTCTCTCTCAGTAGTAGCAGTGTGAGTCCTCATATTCCAAGGTCACATTTTATTCATTTCAATTTCTTTATTGTTTTCAGCTAAACTTAGAGTTAGTTGGGGGGCTTGTCCCAACAACTCCACAGTTAGATGGCTTTCAGACCAGACTTGATTTTAGATTTTCTGATATTTTAAATCTCTATGTTCAGTCTTTAATATTTCATAAATGTTATTATGTATTATTTTAAATTTACGTTGTGCATGATTACTCATAATACTAGTGAATGTTAGACCAAGGGTTGACTCGGGGCCACTTGTGGCTTCAAGTACCGTGTTACGTCAAGGGTATAGGCTCAGGGCGTGACATTTTGTCTGTCCGATATACTTCTTATACTAAGAATTTATGTACTATCCATAAAAATATTATATGTTTATGAACCAACAATATGGATAATTACTAAGAATTTATGTACTATCCATAAAAATATTATATGTATATGAACCAACAATATGGATAATTAGGCACAAACTGATATTAACTTCAATAATGTAGATTTACATGAACATGATTGGGAAAAATAAAAAAATATTAATAAATTAGCATCTACGCAAACCCAATGACTTCACATGTCTTTCATAAGCATCACATGCTACGGGTTTTGTTAAGGGATTTGCTATCATTTGATGCGTAGATATGTATTTCATGCTCACTTCTTTTTGTACAATCATGTATCTGACAAAATTATACTTAATATCAATATGTTTCATTTTCCCATGGTACTTGGGATTCTTTGTATAGGCTATTGCAGCTTGACTATCACAATAGATGGTCATTGACTCAAGTATTATTATTCACACCCAAGTGTCCCATAAAACGTTTAAGCCAAATAGCTTCTTGAACAGCTGATGAAAGTGCTACGAATTCAGCTTCCATTATTGATAAGGCTATACATGACTGCTTCTTGCTACTCCATGATATGGACCCATAGTTAAGCAAGACTACATGTCCTGAGGTGGATTTTCTCTCATCTAAATCTCCTCCCCAATCAGCATCAGTGTAGCCTTTGAGTTGCAGATCATTCCCTATAACATAAGGAATAGTCAACTGTGCCTTTAAGATACCTCAATATCCTTTTAACTGTTTTCCAATGTTGTTGTCCTGGGTCAGACTGATATCTACTAACTAGTCCAATAGTATAACAGATATCAAGTCTAGTACATATCATAGCATACATTAGACTTCCGATTGCATTGGCATAAGGAACCTTTCTCATTTGCTCCTTTTCTTGTGGAGTATGTGGTCACATCCTTCGACTTAAAGCTTCACTTTTGGAAATAGGAGTGTTTATGGGTTTGCAGTCTTGCATATTAAAATGTTGAAGAACATTCTTAATGTACGGTTCTTGTGAAAGAGACAACAATCTTTTTGAATGATCTCTTGAAATTTTAACTCCAAGAATGTATGACGCTTCACTCAAGTCTTTCATTTCAAATGTAGATGCTAACCACTCCGGTATTTCTTTTACTTACTCAATGTCACTGGGAGTTATAAGTATGTTGTCTACATACAGTGATAAGATCACAAACTTATCTTTAGATTTTTTGATGTATGCACAATGGTCTTCATGAACCATAATAAAACCATATGATATGATTGCATTATGAAAACGTAAATACCATTGTCTAGAAGATTGTTTAAGGCCATAAATCAACCTATGAAGTCGACATACTTTATGTTCTTCGCCTTTCTTCATGAAACTACAGGTTGTTCCATGAAGATTTCTTCTTCTAGTTCTCCATTGAGAAAAGCTGTTTTTACATTCATTTGATGCAATTCAAGATCCAAATTAGCCACTATTGACAAAATTAACCTTATTGAAGCAAAACGTACAATAGGTGAAAACGTTTCTTCACAATCAATTCCTTCCTATTGTGTGTACCCCTTATCTACTAGGCGAGCTTTAAATCTCTCGATACTACCATCAACCTTACACTTGATTTTGAGAACCCACTTGTTTCCAATAACTTTACGCCCCTTACGTAGATCAACCAATTCCCATACACGGTTTGATTTCATTGACTCCATCTCCTCCTCCGTTGCTTTTAACCATTTTTCCTTATCAGGGCATGCAAGAGCCTCATTCATATTTCGTGGCTCTTCTTCATCTTGTGGAGTAACTATAAATGCTTCCCCTTTGATCTCAAAACAACGACGGGGAATTTTTGGATGACTAGTTCCTCGAGATTGAGATTGATAAATTGAATTATCAATTGGTAAGTTACTCCCACTCAGACCAACAATACCCATAGGATTTGATTCAGATGGTGTATCCATGGAAATAGAAATGGATCCATTGTCATTAAATTGACTCCCACTCAAATCCATTTGAATGTCTGTAGCGGAAGTGCTCTGGTTTGTAGTTTCATAAAGAGACAAGTCTTGACCTATCTCACCCTGTTTAGAAAAATCATTCTCTATGATTGTAACATCACGTGATTCAATTTCAGTTACTGTGCCACTGCCTTGTTCACCTATGGACACATAACCCTTAGATTGTTTAAAGTATTGTATAAAGATATATTTTCTTTCATTTGGACCTAATTTTCCATGTTGAGAAGAAGGATTATGAATAAAAGAAGCACAAACCCAAGGCTTCAAAATTCTTAAATCGGGCTTTCGTTTAGTCCATAACTCGTGTGGAATAGATGTAACTGATTTAGAAGGGACACGATAAAGTATAAATGCAGCAGTGAGCAAAGCATCACCCCAATAGGTAATAGGTAATTTTGCTTGTGCCATCATTGACCTAACCATTTGTAACAAGGTTCTGTTTCTTCGCTCTACAACACCATTTTGTTGTGGAGTATAGGGTATAGTCATTTGTCTTTGAATTCCCTTTTAATCACACAATTATTTGAACTCATCAGAAAAATATTCTCTCCCTCGATCAGTTCTTAAAACTTTAATTTTTCTATCTAGTTGATTCTCAACTAAGTTCATGAACTTAACGAAGCAACTAAAAGCTTCAGATTTATGAGAAATCAAATAGACATAACGATATAGAGTAAAGTCATTAATAAATATGATGAAATAAATAGCACCATGTCTTTCCCTTACATTCATTGGACCACAAATGCCGGAATGAATTAACTGCAATGGAGTTTCGGCTCTTGTACCTTTTCCAAATGGTTTTCTTATAGTTTTTCCAACCAGACAATATTTGCAAATAGACAAATCTATTTTGTCTACAGCGCCAAGAAGACCTTCTTTGGATAAGACATTCATTCTTTGCTGACCAATATGGCCAAGCCTAGCATTCCATATATTTACATCATTTTCACAATTAGAAATAGACGTAAATAAGGAAAAACAAACATTACTATTATTGAAACTTTGAACAACATCCAATACAAAAAACCTATCAAAAAAGTAACCACTGCCATATTTTATCTTGGCCAAATACATATATAAACCATGTTCATGAAAGAAAAAATTAAAACCTAACTTAATCAACATTCTGACAGAAACTAGATTTCAACGAATTGATGGGGCAAATAATACATCATGTAGAAATAGAGTTTGGCCACAACGCATTTCAAGTTTGCAGGTACCAATCCCTTTGGCCTCCTCTTTGGAGTTATTTCCTATATAAACCCATTTGGTTCCTCATGGAATTCATCGAAAATCTACAAAGAAGTGATTTTCGGCTCCGTCGCTATATGTTCGGTGGTTCCCGAATCTACAATCCACATAGGAAGTGATCAGTTAAATAAGCAGAACAAGAAACATTTACATCACTATGTAAATTATTAATAAGGTCAAGTACCTTTTTAGGCTCCGGACAATCACGAGCAAAGTGTCCCTTTTTCTCACAGTTGTAGCATTTGAGCCTAGCCATGTTCAGCTTTTTCTTAGGAGTAGAAACATCTTTCTCTTCTTGTTGATTAATCTTAGGTTTCTTTGATATTTTTCCTTTCCCCTTTTTTTGAGAAAATCTGCCATACTAGCATTTTTTACCATGTACACATCCTGGATCAGAACTAGCCATATACGCATTTGTAGCAGTATTGTCAATCCTGATGTGCTCTTCCTCGAGTTCAAAATAACGCTTAGAATCTTCCATAGTTTTGATGCTAATGTTATGAGTCAAGTGCATTTTCATATTTTCCCAGCTTTGGGGTAGGGATCGGATCACAACTTAGATTTTTTACTCTTCGGTCAACACATGACCGACATCTTTCAGTTCATTCACCATATTCGTCATATGGCGCAGATGCTTACGCATTGTATGATCAGGAAATTTCTTATAAGTATCAAACTTAATAGTAAGCTCCCTTAACTTGGCAACTGAAGTATGACCAAATTTTTCTTTTAATGCGGACCACATGTCCTTGGCATTTTCATACTGTTAGAACTCTCTCATTATATCATTATCCATGCTACTCAACGATGTTATGTGAGTAAGAGAATTTTTATTTTTCCAAGCTTGATAAACCTCAAGATCTCTTGCATGTTGGGGTGTATTGCCACTTTCAGGAAGTGACATAGACACATTAACAACCTCAAGAGCATCCTGCTCTTCCAGGACATACTGGATGTTCATGCTCCATATTTCATAATTATCATTGTTAAGCTTATCACACTTGTTAAGCTCAGGGATGATGTTCTTTGCAGCAGTAGACATACTGATTTTTAAAGAAAAAGTGTAAACTATCGTGAGACAACTATGTACAATTATTGTAGCCTAAATGCATATACATAATAATTCTTAAAATATATAACTATGTCAATATTTATTTCATATCAAGTTCAGAATCGAAAGTTCACTAAGTTCCCAATCGTCATCTGAATTCTAATATATTGCAAATCTAACATAATTAATCATCTAAAAATTAGATATCTCAAATCACATAAGTTCAAGATATAATTAAAATACAAATTCTATAACAAATATAGAAACGAGAAATAACAATAATAATCTAAAGAATTAAATTCTACAACAAATATAGAAATGTTAAATAACAAAAATAATCTAAAGAATTAAATCAAGAATTCATACAAGTCATATCACATACAAGAAATCATTGTAAAAAATAAATACACATTTTCACATTTTTTTCATGTGAACTAGAACAGATTTGATAAAACCTCACCGCAAGTCTTTAGTCAATAATGATATCCCTCTTGGAACTATGGGTTTTACTAGTTTTGGCCTATTATTATTTTTTATAGGCAACCCAAGAGAATGACACATAGTCTTCTGAACCTTCAAGTCAATATACTTATTCACAAAATTTTGAACTAACGCCCTATAAGATACCAACATATGGTGATCTATCTTTCTCCATGATATATCAAGCAACTCCTTTTGAAAATCGTTAGGCAAGATAGACCGTAAAGCCATGTATTTCTTTTCAACACTTATTAAACCCCAGCCCAAACGATTTCTTGAATTGACTTATTAATTCTTGTAACATGTTTCACAATAAGTAGAAGATCATCATCTTGTACATCGGATTCTAGCGGCATATTGACCAAATTGCCAATCATAGCTTTCACCCTATCGCTTTGTTACTTTGTGAAAACTCGTTTGGCTGTCCTTATTACCACCATGATTTTTTGTAACACATATAGAAAATTATCAGGACTAACCATATCAACAATCTCAATAAATGAGAATAAAAGTTATTGAGGGGAAGCACAATTCAATTTTCAGTTTATCACAATAGACCAAGTCTGTATTTTTTTTTAATTAAAAAAATATTATGCATCACTGTGGCTTTCATGTAGGGGATAAATAACATGGAGCCAATTGTATATGGGTGAAAGAAAATTTAATCTCATAAAACCATATCATTATACCAATTTAAATATTAATCTACTGTGAGAAACTATTTCTTTAGAAATATAATCCGATGCCTAGACATTAAATATGAATTGTCAAGACAATTTCAACGAGTGGCGACCATGTTTTTGAAATTTCCATATAAAATGAAGTTTCCATAAAAAAAACCCTGAAAACTTGTATAACTCCTTGACCTTTTTTTTTGTTTTGGAGTGGCAGTAATTCCAGAAACACTTTGCCCTATTGGATTTAAAACCTTTTTGAGGGTTACTACCAGTAATATCAGAAAAATGAGAGTTTAAGTTGTGAAAAAAATAATTCCCAGAATTCAGACAAAATAAGAATATAATTTCAATACTTTTCAGTTGATGGCTATCACGCCAAAAAAAATATTCTAGCAAATAGGACTTCTTCTCATATTGTATTTTTCATGAAAGAAACATCTAGACTAGAAAAAAATAAAACATATGCTCTGATACCAATGAAGAATCGAATCAACACACATTTTATAGGATCATTAAATTTTGTTTCACTAGTCAGACAGTGTAATCACATACAAAGATGAACTACACTGTATAAAGTCACACTCTAAAATCGTACCTTGTTATAGTTGTTCCAACTCTTTACGGAGAATAAGTCCACACAAGAATCTTCAAGGAACTCTGACAAGAATTGAAGAAGGAAGAAGAAGAAATTTCTCTGTCTGTTATTTTATTTTGTATCACGTTAGAAAACACATAGGCATCAATCTTATTAAAAGAACTCAAGACAACAATTCAGGAGGAGTCCTAACCATTGTGCCTTTTCATCCATTAAATATAAATTAATATATAATAAATATATATTTATTTATTATTTATATGGATCTGGATTGACCCACATGGGTGACTCGAATCTAATTCCTTCACCGTGATATTACACCTTATTCGTCCTTTGTCTCAGCAAGGCTTAGGATGACTCTCCTCCATGTGGGAAAAACATGGGATCATCACACGCTCATATATGATTTTTTTCAATTGTGACGAGTCTCTCATTGTTCCTCATGATTTCAGTTACTTATGTTCATGACTTATAATATTATGTTTTACAGCAGGTTTGACCCAGTGATCAATTTACAAGATTTAACTTATGTTTTAGCTATGACAAGTAATATGATTTATATTTTAGCTTTGGGTCATTCTATTCAAATATGATATTCATCTTATGACTATATATGTTTCAGATTCAAATTTCAGCATGCAATCCTTAATCTCATGATCTTGTGACTTATGTTTATATGCATGATTTCAGTTAATAGTTACTCATAATGTTTTACTTACCTTGCATACTCAGTACATTCCAAGTACTAACCGCATACTCTTTGCTGTATCATTACATGATACAGGTCTGGACGATCAGACTAAGTTCCACTGTTAGTCCAACTTTCTCATAGCTTAGCCTAGTGTCCCATCGTTGGTGAGTGCTCGTCTTTCAAGGACCTTCATTTTGGTGCTAAATTATATTATATTCAGTTTTAGACTTTAGTGAGCTAGTTGGGATGTTGTCCTATAAGCTCATTAGATGTGTTAGAGGCTTTTCAGACAATATGTATATTTTTAGCTTTGTCAAGCGTTGACTCTGTTTTATGATCGTTATGTTCATTATGTTATTCAGACTTTTTCTTATTCATGTTTCAGTTATCATATTCCACTTGATGTATATTCTTTAGTTATCATATTCATGCCATGGGTCGACTTGGAGCTCTTCATGGTTCTAGGTCCTGTATCTCGATTCGGGGTCCCAGCTTGGGTCGTGCCATCAGCGGTGTAACTGACTTAGAATAATATATATTTTATTTGCTTCATGGTTAAATATTAAATTCATAAACTCTTGTTAGGGTGAACTATTGTTATTGTATATTTACAACTATTGAAAAAGAATTGTTAGGATTATATTTCGTCATCACTTCTAGAAAGAGTCAGTTGTCAAAGCATGTTCAATACACATGTTTCTAGTACTCACCCTATAATTTCTACACCTTTTTGCGTGAAGGAACTGAATCAAGTACTAATGGTACTTGAGTTTCTACACGGTTCGAGATATGTTGTGATTAGAGTTTAGGGTGAGTTGTTTTCTCTTTGGTAGTACTGAATTTTAGAGATTTCTTATTTTATTTCCTGTCTTATTCTTTCTAGATGATGACTTTAGTTTTTCAGAGTTATTTAGTATTCGTAGATGCTCTTGTACTAGTGTCACCGAGTCTTGGGGATGTTTTTGTCTTAAACTCATTTATTCCACACTTATAAGAGTTAGTTGCTTATTTTATATTATTTTTGCATTATTTAAATTATTAATTGGTCAATAAAGGAATGGGGTTCACCTACGGGTATTGTGGGTGCCCTCACGGCTCAATGGGATTTTGGGTCGTGACACTAAGACATAGGAATACATAAATATGAGCGTAAGTATTTTTAATACTTTGTGTGTCTATAGTTGAATGTCTACTTTTCCATACTTTAACTTAGCCTTAATTCAAAATCATGAGGAAGGGGAATATGACTAATGTCTTGGGTATCAATGATCTAATTGATATATTTGGATGGTCTTCGGATAGTGATTGTAATGAATATTACAGCGATTCAATCATGTTGTATGAATAAATTCTAAATCGATTGAATTATGATTATTATTCCTAAACTACAAGTGAAATTATGATAATTAATGTGAACTGGTGATCCATCCTATGTGGTGATTGATTGGGAGCATGATGAAATGTATTGAGGACAGATGGGTAATACATCCTTACCCTAAGATAAGAGGCCCATGTCCGAGGTGAGCATCCGCATGAATGGTTGAGTGTGAATGAGCATGTGTATAGATACTTGGATATGAGCGGCTCATGCCCGGGGTGAGCATCCAAGTGAGAAGTTGTGATATGAGTGGCTCATATTCGAGGTAAGCATCCGAACGAGCAGATGAGTGGGAACGGATACCACGCCGGTATAGTATATGGATTTCTAGAGTCCCATGTATGTCATAACTGGAAGGATAGAAATAAGACGCTCTAACATGTGTGCACATATATACAGATGTGCGGCGAATGTACATATATACAGATACGATAACATATGGTATAAATATGGTGCAGGTGTGTATAGAGTGAGATCAAGGAGGTGTAGATATATGCATGTATCTGTATCCATGTGTGGACATGACTCCACTAGTATGATTGATTGTTTTATAGTGATGTATAAATTGTGTCGCATTATGGTTGTTGATAAATGTATGTTGATATAGTTACGCATATTCTGTAGTTGACTGACTAATTTGACTAAGGCTAAGTTAAACGAGCTAAGTTGATTTTGTTATTTCTTTTCGTGATGGGAATTAGTGTCGATAATGTTTCATCCTGGATTGGTCCTGACTGTGGGATTCGTTTTATTAAGAGGTGTAGAGCTAAGAATTACAAGATGATAATAGGAATTATTTATGATTAGCGAAGGATAAATAAAACATAATTGATTGTGTAGTAACTGAATGAATAGGGAGTAACTAGAACAAACATAGATAAAGGAAATTAAAAAAGGTAATGGGTAAGGGGATCTTAGTCCTAGAAAGGGGTATTGTAATAGAAAAGTACCAGTAATATCGAGCTACTGCATAAGCAGGTTGCGCTGCAGCGCGCGGGTTTTTGCGGCCACGAGACTGTGGTAGTAAGCAAGGCACCGTTGCAGTGAGACGATGATACCAATGTAGAAATTAGAAAGTTGATGAGTTTATTGTTAAGCTGAGTATGGAATTTGTAGTGCATATATATGTGTATATGTATAGATATTTAATTGTGTACTTAAATGAGGAACAAATCAAGAATTAGAATTAGCCTATGTGTATGTTGTTGTGGATAGTAAAGGTTAGTCAATTTCATGTTAATTCTATACGGTTGTATGAACTAATTCTAGTCGGTTGATGATTCCTACCAGTATGTGTGGTGTACTAATACTATCTTGCTACACCTTTTTGGGTGTAGATTATGGCAGGTGGTTTGTAGTTTCATGCTTGACGAGGTGACACTCAGCATCAACTTCAACATTCTCTCCACAGGAAAACCTGTGTCATTTTATTTTGTCAGTATTCAAAGTAGAGTTCTTGTACCTTTCTAGACTATATCCGGGGAGAGTCATGGTTTTGACGAGATTTTATTGTAAATCTAAGCACAAATTGATTTATGTAAAGTTAATAAAATTTTTTGATATTTTTATAAGTTGTACAGAAAGGGGTCCTGCTATCGAGCTAGAGTCTATATATGTGTTCGCACGCCTGCTGTAACACCCCGGAAACTCAAATCCAATTCTGGGGCATAAAACAGGAAATCTGGAAAACTGCAGAAATATTGCAGGACGACCCACCTGACAAGTCGTCAAGTAACCTCACGACTCGTTAGGTGAGCCGTGAGGAGAAGGCTAGTTAATGTAAAAGAGGGAGGCAGTGTACAAAATGAGAGATGTCATGAGTCGTGGTCACTGACCACGACCCGTTACGTCACTCGTGGTCAGGCCTAAGTTGGGAAGATTTTAGTTGACCAGTGTACTCAACGAGTGGGTGAAACGAGTCGTCACCTATGGCAACGACTCGTTAAGGGACTTAGCATGAAATCTCAAGAATGAGATAGTGTGGTCCACGACTGATGACCACGAGTCGCGGTCATAGATAAAGACTCCTTAGGTCCCTCGTGCTGACTACTGAGGATCCCAGGGAGTGTACCTGACGGGAGAGACCACGAGTCGTGGTCAGTCACCACGACTCGTTAGGTCACCCTTTAGGGGCACCTGACAGTTTTTCCCAGTGAATTTCTAAGGGCTATTTAGTAATTTTCTATTCTCCTAAGCTCTAAACCACATCGTTTTGAACGTAAAATCAAACTTTTTAGAGGGTTGGGACGGTTCCTCCCCTCATTCTCATGGTTATTCTCAGAAATCTATCGAAGGGTTCCTCAAGAAAACTCTCAAGCAAGCTTAGGGTTCTCATCTATTGCAGCAGTTCAAGTCCCCTTCTTTGGGTGAATTTTAGTCAGGTATGTGGGGTTTTATCAAGGGGATTGCTCTTCCCTTGTGTCCCCAAAATCCTCCACAATTTCTTCTATCAGTTTCAAGCCCTGAGCTTTCGAATATGAAGAGTATTCATGTTTATTTTCGATGATTTCACTTAGAACGATCTTCATGTATATTGTTGATATGATCCCCATAAATTTCTTATCAAATTGTCGGTGTTCATACAAAAAGTGAGTTTAAGCCCAAATTTTTTTGAGTAATCATTTTGCTTGTTAAATTCCCTCTAGTGAATGAAGAATGCTTTGGGTTGAATTCCTAGAATTTCTTGCTATACGTATATGTTGGGTAAATACCCCATGAATCAGAATGACTTTAGTTCGTTAAATGGAGTTCCTATAATTCTTGAATTTCTCTATATTACGAAATTCCCATACTAATATGATAAGTTGAATTTTCTATTAGTTGCTAGTAGTCCAGACTAGTTAGAACTAGAATCTCTCTAGGATCATATCAGTTTAGTCTCAGTCAGAATGTTAGAATCCTCAGTGATATTCAGAAAATCGTCAATTGATAAGTTTGACTTTAGTCTTATTTAGAGGTGTTAGTGGTGCCTCTCAGTTATCACAACCAGACTCAGATTTACAATTTTTTCCCATTAGGAGGTCATGACATTTGAGTATATAGCTCTGACCAGCCCCAGGACCGCAGTTCAGTTACAGCTTTTTCTTAGTCGGTCACAATGCTGCTAGATAAGCAGCTCTGACTAGTCTAGAACCCAGTTTCAGAATCTGGTCTGATAAGACTCTCAGTGTACATGCATTCATATGTCCTTGAATAGTCTTGGACCTAGTTTCGAGCTATCAGCTTAGTAGTTAAGTTTAGAATTTCCAGTGGTAGTAGAACTTAGCACCGAGCGGGCCGGGGTTCTAGCACACCCAGGTTTCCAAAACTACGTTGCTAGCATAGGTTACAGTATTACTTGGCTCAATTGGCCCCAGACTTTTGTGATTACTCATTTCATGCCTTTATACCCTGGCAAGGTATATTGGGTCCTATTGGTGGGGTGTATACATCAAACTCCACGTCTAGCTCACGTGGTTATATGTAGGTTATAGACTCTCTCACTAGTCAGTCTAGTCTAATTACAGAATAGGCAGCTCAGTTCAGTTCGAATCCTCAGTTTAGTACAGTATCTCAACCTCAGGGTTTCAGACTTAGGGCACGTCCTTGACCATCAGAAAGAGTCATTTTGACCATTTCAGATTATATCAGTAGTTCAGTTCAGCTTACATGTTGGTCATTGCGTGTCATTTCAGCTCAGATTTATTTTCAGTTATGTTTCTCCCACTTACTCAGTACATTCAAAGTACTGACACATACTTTTATGTTGTATCATTTCATGATACAGTTGCAGGTTCTCAGATCCATCATCGTTAGTTAACGCAATTCAGATCTCTATTAAAGCAGTTGAAGTGTGAGTCTTCATCATCCGAGGGCACTATTTTCTTTTTTTTAGTCATGTATTAGTTTCAGTTAGACTTAGAGTTAGCTAGGGGCTTGCCCCAACAACTCCTCTATTAGATGGCTTTCAGAAAGACATGATTTTTAGATTTATCAGTATTACTCAATTGTTTTAACTTTATATTTTTAGACTTATCTCTCATAAATATTTTATGATATTATTTCAAAGTTTCGCTGTGCTTGTTCACTCAGAATGCTTGTAACTGATATACCAAGGGTTGACTGGGGGTCACTTATGGCTTCAAGTATCGTGTTACGCCCAGGGTGTAGGCTCGAGGTGTGACAAACTTGGTATCAGAGCCCTAGGTTTAGAGTATCATCGGAATGTCTGAAAGCCGCATCGAGTAGAGTCCTTTTCATGGGTGTGAAGTGCGCCACACTTATGACGAGGAGGCTATGAGATGTGATTAGAAAAATTCCCTTTTGTTCATATTCTTTATCGTGCGTTAAAGTCCAAATTCCAAAAATGCCCTTCTAATTCGTTCTTTGTTTCATGCCTCCCAGATGTGGTAATGGAAGAAGGGATGCTAATGTCAACAGACCTTCCCCATCATCTCCAACAGCACCTCAGGATGAATCCATATCCACCGCCAAATTCATGGCGGCCATTCAATTGCTAGCTCAAACAGTCACCAACCAGGTGAACCAACAGGTGGTTCCAGTAGCCACAAATGGGTCTGCAACTGCTGCTCGGGTGCGGGATTTTACCCGGATGAACCCTTTAGATTTTCGTGGAACGAAAGTGGGAGAGGACCCACAAGGGTTTGTAGATGAGATTAGAAAAATCACCTGAATTATGGGTGTCAGTTCCTTTGAAAGTGCTGATTTGGCTGCCTACCAGCTGAAAGGAGTAGCCCAAGTCTGGCATGACCAGTGGAAGGAAGGAAGGCCAATGGAAGCATGACTAGTGGAGTGAGAAGAATTCCATACAGCTTTTCTGAAAACGTTTTTCCCTCGGGAGCTAAGGGAGGCTAAGATGGCGGAATTTATGAATTTACGTCAGGGCAATAGAACAGTGGAGGAATATGCTCTAGAGTTTACCAGACTATCAAATTATGCTTCGGATATGGTAGCCGAGCCAAGGGCTTGCATGCTGAAGTTCGTAAACGGAGTATCTAATCTGGTCCTCAAGGAGTGCAGGACGGCAATGCTAATCAAGGATATGGATCTCTCTAGCTTAATTGTGTATGCCCGACATATTGAGGCCGAGAAGCTGAAATATATGGAACGTAAGAACAAGCGAGCAAGGACTAGCCAGTCAGATTTTGGCCATCAGAGGTCTAGAGGTAGTAGCCACCCATAGCAGCAACCCCAGCAGCAACAGTAGTAGAGAGCCCCAGCACCTAGTTTAGCCAGCACTCCAGCCTTTCGGTCCTGTTAGGATCGGAGGGGTGGGTCATCTAGCACTTAGTCTCAGGCTCACAGTATCGTGAACAAGTATCCAGCTTGCCCCAAGTGTGGTAGGAATCACCCAAGATAATGCCTTCAGGGATGAGAGGGCTGCTTTGGGTATGGACAACTTAGACACAGGCTTAGGGAGTGCCCATCAGCCGGGCGAGGGAGATAACAATCTACCACATCATCAGCTCCAGCAAGTCGACCAGCCCAGTAGGCTAACACATCAGGTACAAGTGGCGGTCAGCGCCAAAATCATTTTTATGCTCTATCTTCTCGTTAGGATCAGGAAAGCTCACCTGACGTAGTTACTGGTATGTTACGTCTCTTCCATCTAGACGTATATTCCCTCTTAGATCCAAGAGGTACTCTTTTGTTCGTGACTCCGTATATAGAAGTTCAGTTCAGTATAAGTCTAGAGGTCCTCTCAAAACCATTCTCAGTCTCTACCTCAGTTGGTGAGTCAGTTAGAGCCAACTGGGTGTGTAGAAATTTCCCAGTCACAGTCCTAAATAAAGTAATTCCAACTGATCTCGTAGAGCTAGACATGGTCGACTTAGACCTTATTCTCGACATGGATTGGTTACACTCCTGCTATGCCTCAGTTGATTACAAAACTAGAGTTGTAAAATTCCAGTTTCCTAATGAGCCAGTTTTAGAATGGTCGGGCGGCAGTTCAGCATCTAAGGGTAGGTTTATTTCCTACCTTAAGGCCCAGAAACTAATTTCCAAAGGATGTATATATCATCTGGTTTCGGTCAAGGATTCCAACTCTGAGACCTCAACCATCCAGTCAGTTCCAGTAGTCAATGAGTTCCCAGATGTTTTTCCTGAGGATCTTCCCAGAGTTCCCCCTGAACCAGAAATAGACTTTGGAATAGATCTCCTCCCGGATACTCAACCTATCTTCATCCCTCCTTACAGAATGGCTCCAGCTGAGCTTAAGGAGTTGAAGGAGCAGCTAAAAGATCTTCTTGACAAGGGTTTTATCAGATCCAACATCTCTCCCTGGGGTGCTCCAGTGCTATTCGTGCATAACAAAGACGATACCCTCAGAATGTGCATAGATTACCATCAGCTGAACAAAGTCACATTCAAGAAAAGATATCCCTTACCTAGAATTAATGACCTGTTCAACCATCTTTAGGGAGCCAGCTGTTTCTCCAAGATCGATCTCAGGTCAGGATACCATCAGTTAAGGGTCAGAGAGCGTGCCATACTGAAAACAACATTGAGAACTCGGTATGGTCACTATGAGTTTGTGGTGATGTCCTTTGGGTTAATGAACGCCCCAACAACCTCATGGATTTGATGAATAGGGTTTTCAAGCAGTGCCTGGATATGTTCGTCATTGTATTTATCAACAACATTCTGGTGTACTCCAAAAATGAGGAAGAGCATTCCAATCACCTAAGGATAGCATTAAAGACCCTCAGAGATCACCAGTTATTCGCCAAGTTCAGCAAGTGTCAATTCTGGTTGAAGTCCGTGAGATTCTTGGGTCATGTGGTATCGGGTGAGGGAATACAAGTAGACCCTCATAAAATAGCATCAGTAAAAGATTGGCCCATACCTACCTCTCCTACTAAAATCAAGAGTTTCCTGGGCTTAGCGGGTTATACCGATGGTTTGTGGAAGGTTTCTCTTCTATAGTATCCCCTCTGACCAAGTTAACCCAGAAAAAGGTGAAATTTCAATGGTCGGATGAGTGTGAGAAGAGTTTTCAAGAGTTAAAAAATCAACTCACTATTGTTCCAGTTTTGAGCCTGCTAGAAGGAACAGATGGGTTTGTTGTATATTGTGATGCCTCCAAAGTTGGACTCGGTTGCGTGCTGATGCAGCGGGGCAAAGTGATAACCTATGCCTCCAGACAGCTCAAAGTTCATGAGAAGAATTATCCAACTCATGAATTAGAGTTGGCAGCAGTTGTATTCGCGTTGAAGATATGGAGACACTACTTGTACGGGGCTCACGTGATGTGTTCACAGACCACAAGAGCCTTCAATATGTGTTCAGCCAAAGGACCTAAACCTGTGTCAGAGATGGTGGTTGGAACTGCTAAAGGATTATGACGTGAGTGTGTTGTATCACTCGGGCAAGGACAATGTGATGGTTGACGCCCTAAGCAGGCGGTCTATGGGAAGTGTAGCTCACAGTGAGGAAGGCAAGATAGAGCTAGCGGAAGAAGTTCACAGGCTAGCCCGATTAGGGGTACGGTTGGTTGATTCAGCTGAAGGTGGTGTGGTAATGCAAAGCGGGTCGAATTCATCCTTGGTAGTTGAAGTTAAGTCCATACAGGATGAAGATCCAGTTCTACTTAAACTTAAAGAAGCAGTTCTCAAAAAGGAGGTCGAGGCTTTCTCCCAAGGGGGAGATGGATGCTTTGTTACCAAGGCAGGTTATGTGTACCGAATGTGGGTGAGTTGAGACAGCAAATACTGGCTGAGGAACACAGCTCGAGATATACCATTCACCCCGGTGCTACCAAAATGTACCGCGATTTGTGGGATATTTACTGGTGAAATGGAATGGAGAGAGACATTGCTGAATTTGTAGCTAAGTGCCTGAACTGCCAGCAAGTCAAGGTAGAACACCAGATACCAGGAGGTATGGCCCAGGATATCAACATACCCACATGGATGTGGGAAGAAGTAAACATGTACTTCATTATGGGTCTACCTCGGACTCATCGGCAGCATGAATCAATCTGGGTAGTAATAGACCGATTGACTAAGTCAGCATATTTCCTCCCAGTCAAAACCACAAATTCAGCTAAGGACTATGCTAAACTTTATATTTAGGAGCTTGTTAGACTTCATGGGGTGCCATTGTCCATTATTTCAGACAAGGGTACCTAGTTCACCTCCCATTTCTGGAAGTCTTTTCAGAAGGAACTTGGCACTCAGGTCAAGCTCAGTATAGCTTTTCACCCGCAGACAGATGGGCAAGCTGAGCAGACTATTCAGACTCTAGAAGATATACTAAGAGTGTGCATGATCGATTTTAAGGGTTATTGGGATGACCATCTACCTCTTATCGAGTTTGCGTATAACAACAGCTACCATTCTAGCATCCAGATGGCCCTATTTGAAGCATTGTATGGTAGAAGGTGTAGATCTCCTATAGGGTGGTTTGAAGTGGGTGAAGCCACCTTGATAGGCTAGACTCGGTTCATGAGGCAATGCGGAAAGTTCAGCTCATCCGAGAGAGGTTGAAAATAGCTCAGAACCGCCAGAAATTTTATGCCAATCTGCAGAGAAGAGAGTTGGAGTTTGCAATTGATGACTGGTTGTACCTGAAAATTTCACCAATGAAAGGGGTGATGAGGTTTGGAAAGAAAGAGAAGCTCAGTCCGAGGAATGTGAGACCTTACAAAATTTTGAGCCGTATCAGCAAGGTAGCCTATGAGCTAGAGTTACCTTCAGAACTAGCAGTTGTGCATCCAATTTTCCATGTGTCACTTTTGAAGAAATGCATCGGAGATCCAACCTCAGTTGTTTCATTAGATAGCGTAGGAATAAAAGATAGTCTCTCATATGAGGAAGTACCAGTACAGATCCTTGACCGTCAGGTGCGTAAGATGAGGAACAAGGAAATAGCTTCATTAAAAGTCTTATGGAGAAATCAGCAGGTTGAGGGAGCTACGTGGGAGACCGAAGTAGATATGATGGCCAAATACCCGCATTTGTTCTCTACCGGCTCCAGCACAGCTTGAGATATTAGCAATGACCCTAGAACTCAGTTTAGTGTTCATGACTCAGTTCATATGTTCAAGTCTCTTTTATGTTTTTGAATGTATGCATGATAAGTAAACTCAGTTCAAATATGTATTTTGAAACGGAGATAGTCATTCTGGTAGTTTTGGAGTTAAATGATCAGTAATTGAAGATTTTGATTGTTATTTTTTGCTTCTTGCGTGTTTTCTAACATTCGAGTATGAATGTTTACAAGGAGGAGAGATATTGTAACACCTTGGAAACTCAAAATTCAATTCTGCGGCATAAAACAGGAAATTTGGAAAACTACAGAAATGTTGCAGGACAGTCCACCTGACAAGTTGTCAAGTAACCTCACGACTCGTTAGGTGAGCGGTGAGGAGAAGGCTGGTTAATGTAAAGGAGGGAGGCAGTGTACCAAATAAGGGACGTCATGAGTCGTGGTCACTGACCACGACCCGTTAAGTCACTCGTGCTCAGGCCTGAGTTGGGAATATTTTAGTTGACTAGTGTACTCGACGAGTGGGTGAAACGAGTTGTCACCTGTGGCAACGACTCGTTAAGTGACTCATTACGAGACTTAGCATTAAATCTCTAGAATGAGATAGTGTGGTCGACGACTGGTGACCACGAGTCGTAGTCATAGATAACGACTCGTTAGGTCCCTCGTGCTGACCTACTGAGGATCCCAGGCAATGTACCTGACAGGAGTGATCACAAGTCGTGGTCAGTCACCACGACTCGTTAGGTCACCCTTTAGGGGCACCTGAAAATTTTTCCTAGCAAATTTCTAAGGGCTATTTAGTAATTTCCTATTCTCCTAAGCTCTAAACCACATCATTTTGAACGTAAAATCAAACTTTTTAGAGGGTTGGGACGGTTCCTTCCCTCATTCTCACGGTTATTCTCAGAAATCTATCGAAGGGTTCCTCAAGAAAACTCTCAAGCAAGCTTAGGGTTCTCATCTATTGCAGCAGTTCAAGTCCCCTTCTTTGGGTGAATTTTAGTCAGGTATGTGGGGTTTTATCAAGGGGATTGTTATTCCCTTGTGTCCCCAAAATCCTCCTCAATTTCTTCTATTAGTTTCAAGCCCTGAACTTTCGAACATGAAGAGTATTCATGTTTATTTTCGTTGATTTCACTTAGAACGATCTTCATGTATATTGTTGATATGATCCCCATAAATTCCTTATCAAATTGTCGGTGTTCATACAAAAAGTGAGTTTAAGCCATAATTTTTTTGAGTAATGATTTTGCTTGTTAAATTCCCTCTAGTGAATGAAGAATGCTTTGGGATGAATTCCTAGAATTTCTTGCTATACATATATGTTGGGTAAATACCCCATGAATCAGAATGACTTTAGTTCGTTAAATGGAGTTCCTATAATTCTTGAATTTCTCTATATTATGAAATTCCTATACTATTATGATAAGTTGAATTTTCTATTAGCTGCTAGTAGTCCGGACCAGTTAGAACTTGAATCTCTCCAAAATCATATCAGTTTAGTTTCAGTGATAATGCTTGAATCCTCAGTGATATTCAGAAAATCATCAACTGATCAGTTTGACTTCAGTCTTATTTCGAGGTATCAGTGGTGCCTCTCAGTTATCAGAACCAGACTCAGATTTACAGTTTTTACCCCATTAGGCGGTCATGACATTTTAGTAGATAGATCTTACCAACCCCAGGACCCTAGTTCATTTACAGCTTGTTCTTAGATGGTCACGGTGCTTCCAGATAAGCAGCTCTGACCAGTCTAGAACCCAGTTTCAGAATATGGTCTGATAAGACTCTCAGGGTACATGTATTCATACGTCCTTGAATAGTCTTGGACCCCAGTTTCGAGCTATTAGCTTAGTAGTTCAGTTTAGGTTTTCCAGTGGGAGTAGAACTTAGCACTGAGAGGGTCGGGGTTCCAGTGCACCCAGGTTCCCAGAACTATGTTGCCAGCATAGGTTATAGTATTACTTGTCCCGATTGGCCCCAGACTTTTGTGATCACTCAGTTCATTCCTTTATACCCTGGCAAGGTAAATTGGGTCCTACCAGTGGGGTGTATACATCGAACTCCACATCTAGATCACGTGGTTATATGTCGGTTATAGACTCTCCCACTAGTCAGTCTAGTCTAGTTAATGAATAAGCAGCTCAGTTCAGTTCTAGTCCTTTGTTTAACTCAATTTAGTATAGTATCTCAACCTCAGGATTTTAGACTTAGGGCACATCCTTGACCATCAGACAGGGTCATTTTGTCCATTTTAGGTTATATCAGTAGTTCAGTTCAGCTTATCTATTGGTCATTACGTGTCATTTCAACTCAGATTTTATTTTCAGTTATGTTTCTCCCACTTACTCAGTACATTCAAAGTACTGACGCATACTTTTATGTTGTATCATTTCATGATACAGTTACAGGTTCTCAGACCCAGCACCATTAGTTACCGCAGTTCAGATTCTCCGTCGCAGCAGTTGAAGTGTGAGTCCTCATCATCCGAGGGCACTATTTTCCTTCTTTCAATCATGTATTAGTTTCAGTTAGACCTAGAGTTATCTGGGGGCTTGTCCTAGTAACTCCTCTATTAGATGGATTTCAAACAGACATGATTTTTAGATTTATTAGTATTATTCAATTATTTGAACTTTATGTTTTCAAACTTATCTCTCATAAATATTTTATTATACTATTTCAAAGTTTCTCTTGTTTGTTTACTCAGAATGCTAGTAACTGATAGACCAAGGGTTGACTTGGGGTCACTTGTGGCTTCAAATACTGTGTTACGCCCATGGTGTAGGCTCGGGGCGTGACACCTGCCCATTTGGGTCATTTCAAAATGTAACAAGAATTCATTCAATAAAAGATTCCATCAAAATCCTAGATAAGGAATCTAGCTACTCATAATATATTTTAAGAAAATAGCATAGAATTTCATAAAATACAAGCGAAGAAGGGGAGAAAGTAAAACTCTAAGCTGAATTTTCATTGCTTCCACTCCTTGCGTTTTCTTGCCTCCAAAATAATGTGTTCCTCGTGAGTTCTCAAAGAGTCATGTGTGTTTATCAATATGTTTTCTAGGGTATTTATATGACATAAGATGTATGGGGAATCATACACGCTAAATAAAACACGTTGGACAAGTTTTGCTTGGCTCGTCTATGGCCTCTCACTTCCTGAGGACCATAGACAAGCCTGGTCAGCTCTATAATTTATCTTGTTTCTTGGCTCGTCTATCTGTATCACGAAGCAAGGACCACAGACGAGCCCGACCATCCTTCAATCTTTATTATTTTGCTTCAAATCAAATCAAAATCTCCTTCTTTTGTTTGTGTTCATCCAATGCATTTCTACACACATAAAACTTGTAATGAGATCAAAACACCCAAGCTAACACTGTAATAACACAATTATGCAAAAGATATGAAGGAGATAATGTAACATAAATATATACATTTAGCCAAATATCACCACTCTACACTTAGAATTTTTCTTGTCCTCGAGCAAGTTCACAATTAACATCATTGCCAAGAACAACTTTCAAGCCTGCTCATGCATCGTGACTCATGAAAATAGTTTAGATCAATGTTTGAACCTAGCATATGCATATAGATACCTTTCTCAAACTTTGCATGCCAAGACTATTTAAAATTTTTAAATGATCTCTGCTAACATCCTGACCTCAAAGAATTGACTTTCCTCCTATCTAACCCTTGACTTTCTTTTCTATGCCAATCATGTGCCTTCACCTATCAAACCAAGAAAGAAATAATTCCACACACTCAAATAAAATTCAAATGTATTTTAGGGACTCACTTATAGAAAGAATTTCTCTTCTCACACAAAGAAAAATCATGTGTCTCCCAAGGTTGTACCATAGGCTTGCCCGTAGTGTATGACTCAACTAATCTAAGCATGTAAAATCTAGGATCAAGCAAGACTTTCATAGGTTGTAAGGCTTAGGAATGGGTAATTTATATTTACGAATGTAGTGGCTCAATCCTCCTAAGCAGTTTAATCCAATACAATTTTGCTTTCAAGCACATACTTCTCAAATCCCTAGTTAAGTTATTCATTATACAATATCCCAGAAAACTTCATTTTGTTTTCACCCCTTTCATATAAATATTTTCACTAGCTAAGAACAAAGTAGTATTCTTTTTCTTTTATTTTTCTTCATGCAACTAATGATTTTTTTCACTCTTTTCTTTAGTTCCACTCAAAAGTTACTCATGTTCCCTACATACTTCTTTTTGGCAATTATTCTTCAAATCAAGTGCTTTCAGAGGTAAAGGTTATAAAAAAGTCAATTAAGAGAAAAAGTATATAACTTGTAATGTACGTGCCAAAGAAAATGCTTATAGGCTCAAAAGGGCTTAATAGGGATATTGTTAACACTGGCAGGCAAGAAAGGCTAAAGGGGATAATCAAAGAAATTCCTATAACATCTCCTAAATTTTGCAGGACTTAATTATACCACATACAACGCAAGTTCTAGACTAACAAGGGACGACATAATTTATATATAAACCTCACTTCGCACAATGCACATGATCCACTCTAGACAATTCAGACTTGACTCTCAACTTAAAGCAATAGAGCACAATCAATAAGTATACTTTCAAGCATAGGAGGTAATCATAAAAGTCAAAAATTGAGCTTCAAGCATCAAAAGAAGATCACAAAAATTCTCAAGGAATCCAAACAAGATATATAATATATATGCTTAGCCCTACCCCAACATAAAACATGTCACATAGTTCATGATATTAGTTAGAGTTCTTCCTTTTCTTTACTTGCTCGTTCATCCTAACAACTAATTCCCTCAAGAAAGTTATCACACTATCCATTGTATGAAAAAGTCCAAACTATAAAAAAGATTACCTAAAAACCAAAAAAATAAAAAAAAAATTACTATCCAGTTCAAAATGTCATCCTTGAAAAAGAATTGAGGTTATAAGACAAACCAAGAGAGATTATTATTCACTACTAAGAATGAGCACAGAATATCTCCCCACCCCACACTTAGAATTGTACATTATCCTCAATGCATGCTATATATAGAACCATGTTTCTTTCGGACAAAGAGAACCGGTGCACCCCATGGGGACTTGCTCGGTCTAATGAAACCCTTATCTAACAAGTCCCTCAACTGCTCTTTCAACTCTTTTAGCTCGGCTGGAGCTATTCTATAAGGAGGAATAGATATAGGATACGTGTCAGGAATAAGGTCAATACCAAAATCGATCTCCCTCTTTGGAGGGATTCTCGGTAAATCATCTGGAAAGACCTATGGATATTCACATATACTGGAATGGGTGAATACCTCCCTCTCTCTCAGATGTGCCGCCTCCATCTGTTGGGCATACAAGACTATCAGAGGGAAGTCCATGTACTGGTGAAGCATAGCATTCCTACAATCCTTATCCAAATAGCCTGCTATGGCATGAACAAATCAGCTCACCAGCGCCCTCTGATCAACCACTAACTCTGGGGCATACGTAGACAAGCGAGTGAACTCGAGAGCATACTCATGTGCCGGCATCCTCCCCTGCTTTATATTTACAAACTCAGCTACCTTCAGCTCCCTCATCTCACGAGGGAAGAACCGATCTAAGAATGCAACATGAAACTCTTCCCAAGTGACAGGGCCTGCTCCGGCGACCCTACTATCTTTCCATTGGTGAAACTAGATATGTGCGAGCCTTTTCAACTGATACAAGGCCAACTATACGCACTCAACCCCATTCACCCCCATGACTTGGGTGATCTTCACTATTTCATCTATGAACTCATGCGGGTCCTCATCCACCTTTGACTCAAGGAACTCTGGCGGGTTCATTCTCAAGAAGTCTTGGACTTAAGTCGCCCTGCATTACCATTTTATGGAACATGCGCAATGGCCTACTGATTGACCTAGACAGTCAAGGCCTGTACAAGCATCTGAATAGCGACCCAAAACTCAGCGTAGGCAACTGGCTCCGGTGCCTGGGGCTCCTGAACTGGTGGGGCCTGTTGGTGCCCATTCCCATTGTCATCCTCGTGGCCTTCTCCATTCCCATTCCTTCTACCATTCAATCTTTGGGGAGCCATGATTTTGGAATTGCGAATAGCGTGAATTAGAAGGATAGAGAGACTCTTCATCGCACGAAATAAATCATGAAAGAAAGGAACATTTTCTAAAATGTCTCGTAGCCTCTTCATCATAAGTGTGGCGCGCTTCACACCCATGAAAAAGATTCTAATAACGTGGCTTTTAGACACCCTATGACACTTCAAACCTATGTCTCTGATACCAAGTTTTTCACGACCCGAAAGGAGGCTCGGATTGCAAGACGGGACAAAGAGCACCAAGAGACTCTAAGTCGACCCAGGGCTTAATCGTACATCTAACTCAATCAATGAACCTGAATAATCAATAATATAATCATAGCAGAAGTCTAACTTAAACATAACATCAGAATACACAATCTGAAGTTGAATACAACCATATGTCTGAAAAGCCTCTAAACATGACGAGTTATTGGGACAAGACCCCCAACTAACTCAAAAACCAAAAATATATAAGGAAATCTGACTAGTCTAGTCCTCGAGAGATGAGGACTCACCAACAACGCAAAGGCTAACTCTGATAAGCTGACGACAAACGAGGTTGAACCTGAGAGATGGACCCTGTATCATGAAATGATACAACATAGAGTATGCAGTCAGTACGTGGAATAAACCGAGTATGCAATGTAAGTAAAATCGCTTATGTAAATAAAATCATTTTGAGACAATGCATAATGTAAAACATAAACATTAAGAATCTGGGAGCAGGGTTGGCATGCATTCTTTCTGAAATCATAATCTCATCATAACATAACATATCATCATGACATATCATAACATAATCGATTGACTCAAAGCTAAAATCTGAAATTTATATGTAAAGCTGAACATTGAGTCAAACCTTCTTTAGAACATGCTTACATATGTAAATCTCATGAGTAATGAACATGCATAACTAAAATCATGAAGAATAATGGGAGACTCGTCTTTTAACCGACATACCATGATAGAGCTTACGTGGTCCCAACTATCACACTCAAGTGGGTAGAGTTGTCCAAAGCCTTGCTAGGGCTAGGGATGATATCATGATATCGATATCAAGCTCATAGCCCAATAGGGCAGGGGATAGCTCAACAGGGAGGTCCCAAAGTCATAATGTATAAACCTACGTTGGTGCATAATTCTGAGGCATAGGATGATTGACCCTTAGCCTGCTTGGTGCTAGACACTACTCCCAAAAAAACATGCATATTCTCTATATTTCTACTCAACGAAGCTCAACATCATCTTTTGATGAAGCTCATAAATCAAATACAGCTAAAAGTGGAAATCATACATAAGAGAAACTTTAACTCAAACCATACCACAAGCTGAAAGATAATTGGGAGGCTTCGCTACAAAATCATGTGGTAAGCTTAATTTGGGAACTCATCAGTCATACTTTGAACATGTGGGCATTGCCTAAATCTTTTTCATTCTTTAAAATACTCAATTCATATCGAAAACATGGTTATAAACATGGGTAGCTTGAAAACATACTTTTCATCATAATATCTCATCACCATCATACATTCATCACAAACCTCATCTTTCATGAACTTCTCATCAATGGGCTTTTTCATTCTCAAAGCTAGAAACATGATTTTTATTTGAAAACATTATAAAACTCGCCCATGCTTCATAGTTCAATAGTAGAAATGTATTGAAATCATACCCATGTGAATAATTAGGAACTTCATGCATAGGGATAAAACCCCATAGATTAGTCATAGATCATTTATGATTTAGAGAAGGATTGGGAATGGGTGTGAAAGAAATCACCCATTCATAACCCTACATACCTATTGGTAGCTGATTCTTCCACTTCTTTGAATGCCCAATAGGAAATTGAAGAAAAATTGATTAATGCTAGGCCTGACCACCCTCTCTAGTCTTCTACCTTGCATGCATGAAGGGATAAAGCCTAAAATGAACTTAACCCCTTTGAAAGTCACTATTCATAACTCAAAGTGATGTAGTTTAGGCCTTAGGATCTTAGGAATTATGAAACATCCCTTACTAAATTCGTAGAAAATAACTGCCCAATGGTCCCAACGAGGAACCTTATGACTCGTCACCTAGGGCGATGACTCGTGGAGTCATCCTTGAAGTATACTGCTCAACATGTCTCCTGGGCTCATATCGGAAGACATAACAACTCATTGCCTGGTGACCACGACTCATGGTCACCATCCGTGAAGTGCACTGCCTTAGTTGAACAAAATCATTCCTTGCTTGGCCACGACCCTCCCCACAAATCATGGGGACTAACCACGACTCATGGGGTCCTTCTGTCGAGTACACTATCTTTCCTCCTTCTCATTTCCTTCTCACCCACCCCACGAATGGCCTAACAACCATGGGGCCTGACCACGAGTCATGGTTATGCACATGGGGTCTCATTTCCAAAAGTTAAAATTCATTCCCTGGCCTCCCCCATGAGTCACATCACGACTCGTGGGCTCCTCTCATGGGTCTCCTCACGACTCATTCTGTGTCTGGTGCCAGATTTTAGGTATTTCTCTGTTTCAACTCTCGGGTCTTATCCTTGGGCTTTGGGGGCATAACAATTATATAGTGGGTTTTCATAACCATGATCTTAGTATGACTTTTGGGTAAATCCTATATGATTCATAATCTTGTCAGAAATGTGGTTTTAGTATGAATATATCATTTTAGCATGGATTTTAGCAAGACTTGTTCTCAATGAAAATATAGTATTTTTGGGTTTGCTACTTGGTATCCCTAGAAATTTCAGTTTATCTATTTATCGGTGTTATCAGATTTTCAATTTATCAGTTTATCAATCCTTTAGATCTTAGAACACTTTCAGAAAAGTAGTTCTGATTTAGTCTGAGGACCTTAGATTTTGAGCTATCAGTATAGTTAGATACAATTAGGACTTCAGTTGGGAGTAGTACTTAGCACCTGTGGGTCGGGGTTTCGCGCTCCCAGATTCTTGGAACTACGTGCCATTGTATGTCTTTAACCTGAATGGGCCTTAGTTCATTGATCACACAGCCATGCCTTTATGCCCTAGCAAGGTATATTGGGTCCTATTAATGGTCCGTATACATTGAACTCCATGTCTAGCTCGCATGGTTATATGTCAGTTAACATGCACTTATAGTCTTCAGTCTAGTCTCATTTCTTAGATATTCAGGATATGTAAATGACCCTAAAACCAGTTTTACCAGCCTTGCTGCATTTTCAGATTCCCAAGCTACTTACAGTATTCATGATTTCAGATAGGGTCATTGCATGTCATATCAGTGCTCTTTATATATTTTACTAGCATGTTTATATTTTCAGTTACATATCTCATATACTATGTACATTCAAAGTACTGACCGTATACCTTTTATGCTATATCATCTTTTGATATAGGCTCAGGCACTTAGGTCCAACAGTGCAGCTAATCTCCTTCGGATGTAGTTAAGCGAAAGTATAATGGTAAGACCTCATCTCCCGAGGACCAGAGTCAGTTTCCCATTCAGTTGTATTTTTTTCACTTTTAGTTTAAGACTTTAGAGTTAGCTAGGGGCTCATCCTAGCAGCTTATAATTAGTAGAGGCTTTCAGATAGAGTGTTAAGATTTCACCTTGATTCAGTATTTTTCCAGTGTTATCTAGTTATTAGTTTACTTCAGTACTTGTACTTAAATTTTTATGTTTACTTAGCTTCCACTTAGTTATCATATAAATCTATAATTATATCAGAATTATGCTATGCCATGGATTAGGTTGGGGCCACTTAGGGCTCTAGACACCGTATCGCGTCCAGGGTATATACTTGGGTCGTGATAAACTTGGTATCAGAGCATCAGATTTAAAGCACCCTAGGATGTCTAAAAGCCATGTCATATATAATATTTTCATATGCCTGAAGCGTGCCACCCTTATGAGAAAGAGGCTATAAGTCATCTTTAGGAAATTTCCCTTTTTTCATGATTCTTATTGTGTGATAGAGCGTGAAACTCTAAGAACATCCTTATAACTCGTGCTTATATGTTTACAGAAAATTCCTCCCGGATGAGTTAAAGGCAAAAAGAACGAAAATGGAGATCGACAAGCCCCGCCAACCCCAACAACCCCTCAAGACCAACAAGTGTCACATGCTGAGTTTCATGCTACATGTTAGCTACTCGCCCAGGCTGTTACCAGCCAGGTTAGCCAGCAGGCTGTTGCACCTACAAGTAATAGTGGAACTACAACTACAGCCAGAGTCTAGGATTTTAATTGGATGAATCCCACAGAATTTCATGGGTCTAAGGTAGATGAGGACCCACAGGACTTTATTGACGAGGATCAAAAGATCACCCAAATCATGGGTGTTGCCTCCGTTGAAAGTGCAGACTTAGTTGCCTACTAGCTGAAAGGGGAGGCTTAAACATGGTACCGTTAGTGGAAGGAAGGGAGATGGGATGGTGAAAGTCCGGTAGCATGGGATGGGTTCATGACAGTGTTCTTAGACAGGTTCTTTTCCTTGGAATTGAGGGAAGCTAAGGTGGAGGAGTTTGTCAATTTGAAGCATAACTCCATGACTGTTAAGTAGTATGCCCTAAAGTTTACTCAGTTCTCCAGGTATGATCTATAGATGGTTCTGGAACCCAGGGCTTGAATGAGAAAATTTATGTCAGGAGTCTCAGACTTGGTGGTAAAAAAGTTCAAGACTGCCGTGCTGATATAGATATATACAGGCTCATGCTCCAGGCCCAGCAAATTGAGGAGGAGAAATTAAAACAAATAGAAAGGGAAAGTAAACAGGCACGGATAGGTCAGTTCGAGTAGTCACAGCAGAGATTAGGCAGTGGTAGTCTCCCACATCAGCAGCAAAGACCTCCAGCACGTTCTTCACCAACTGCTTCTTCTTCTAGACCCTGCAAAGATCGAAAGGGTGGAGCATCAGGCTCTTATTCTTAAAGCCATGTCTCTAGCAGCCACACTTTAGCAACATGTCCAAGGTATGGTATGAACCATCCTAGTGAGTGTCATTTAGGAAAGGAAGGTTTCTTTGGTTATGGCCAACTAGGTCACAAGTTGAGGGATTACCCTTCAGCCAGATGGGGGAATGCCAAAACCACCACCTTAGCAACTTCGATAGGAGTTTCTTGGGCCTAGCTAGTTATTATAGATGGTTTTTAGAAGGATTCTCCACTATCATCCCCTATGACCAAGCTAATTTAGGAAAAAATGAAGTTTCAGAGGTACCAGGCATGTGAGAAGAGTTTTCAGGAATTAAAGACTCGACTCACTACAGCCCCAGTTTTGACTTTACCAGAAGGTTCAGATGGGTTCGTAATTTACTGCTCCAGGATTGGTTTGGATTGTGTATTGATGCAACATGGTAAATTTGTAGCTCATGCTTCCAAACAGCTCAAGGCTCATGATAAGAACTATTCGACTCACGATCTTGAGCTTGCACCGATAGTATTTTCCTTGAATATTTGGAGATATTACATTTATGGCATTCATGTAGATGTTTTTATTGACCATAAAAGCCTACAATATTTTTCTAGTCAGAAGGATTTGAATCTCCATCATAGGAGATGGTTAGAGCTATTGAAAGACTATGATACGAGTGTCTTGTACCACCAGGGTAAAGCTAATGTAGTAGTCGACGCCCTTAATAGACTATCAATGGACAATGTTGCTCATGTTAAGATGAAAAAAAGGAGTTGGTTAGAGATGTTCAGAGGCTAGCTCAGTGAGGAGTTCGTTTAATTAATTCAGCGGAAGGTGGAGTTGTAGTTCAAAATGGTTCAAAGTCCTCTCTTGTTGTGGAGGTTAAGGCAAGGCAAGATGATGACCTAATAATACTTAAGATGAAAGAAATAGTCCTAAGGAAAGAGCTGGAAGCATTCTCCAAAGGGGGAGATGGTGTGCTCCATTATCAGGGCAGGTTATATGTTCCAAGTTTAGATTATTTGAGATAATGGATACTTAAGAAAGCTCACATCTCTCTGTATTCTATCAATCTTGGTGCTACCAAGATGTACTATGATCTATGAAAAGTCTATTGGTGAAATGACATGAAGAAGGATATTGTGAAATTTGTGACTAAGTGTCCGAACTACTAGCAAGTGAAGTTTGAACACCCGAGGCCGGCATGTATAACTCGGTACATTAGCATCCCTTCTTGGAAGTGGGAAGAGATCAACACAAATTTTCTTATAGGTCTACCTCATACGTGCAGACAGTATGATTCGATTTGGCTGGTTGTAGATCAGATGACCATGTCAGCACATTTCCTACCAGTCAAGACCACACACTCAACAAAGGATGATACCAAGCTATACACCCGAGGGTTGGTCAAATTGCATAGGGTCCCTTTGTCCATTTTTTCGGATAGTGGTACTCAATTCACCTCACACTTCTGGAAGTCATTTCAAAAGGGACTTGTACTCAGGTTAAGCTCAACACAGTCTTTCACCCGCAGATATATGGCCAGACTGAGCAGACCATTCAGACCCTAGAGGATATGTTGAGGGCTTGCATGATCGATTTCAAAGGCAGTTGGGGTGATCACCTACCTCTCATCGAGTTTGCATATAATAATAGCTACCACTCAAGCATTCAGATGGCCTCGTTTGAGACACTCTACGGTAGGAGGTGTAGATCTCCTATAGGGTGGTTTAGGGTTGGTGAAGCTACCCTGTTAAGGCCGGATTCAGTTCATGAGGCCATAGAGAAAGTTCAGCTTATCAGGGAAAGGTTGAAAACAACTCAGAGTCACCAGAAATCATATGCAGATGCAAGGAGGAGAGAACTTGAGTTTGCTCTGGATGATTGGGTATATTTGAAAATTTCACCAATGAAAGGGGTGATGAGGTTTGTAAAGAAAGGAAAGCTCAGTCCTAGATATGTTAGCCCTTCAGGATTCTGAGGTGCATTGGCAATGTGGCCTATGAGTTAGACTTGCCTGCGGAGTTAGAATCGGTGCATTCAGTCTTTTATATGTCTCTATCAAAGAAGTGCATCAATGATCCGACTCAGTTGTGCCTATAGAGAGTGTTGGCATAAAGGATACTCTCTCTTACAAGGAGGTCCCAGTTGAGATTTTTGATTATTAGGTCCGTAAGTTAAGGAATAAGGAGGTTGCTTCAGTGAAGGTTCATTGAAGGAACCATCTTGTAGAGGGAGCTACATGGGAAGCCAAAATTGATATGTTGACTAAGTACCCTCACCTCTTCCTATCTAGCTCAGCTGTAGCATGAGGTACTAGTTCTTCCTTATCTCTCTACTCAGTCCCATGTAAGTTTCATGATTTAAGTACTATTCATGTTTTAGTATTCATCCTTGTTGCATGAATTTAGTTCAGTCATGTATCTCAGTTCGGGGTCAGTCACTCCGATAGTATTTAGTTTATGACCTCTCAGTTTTGGGATTGTCGTTCCTTCCCTATCCTTCCAATTTAGTTAATCTTCATTCGAGGATGATTATTTTCAAAGGGGAGATAATGTAACACCCCAAAAGTTCCTAGATCAGACCTGAGACATGAAATGAAGAAAATAGTAGAAATTGCACCAGCACACAGAATGAGTCATTAACTGACCCGTTAGGGAACTTAACGAATCGTTAAGTGTGTCATTAAGTGAGGGAAGGTTTGAAATGGTAAGGTTCAGAGAGTCTTAACAGCTGGAACAATGATCCGTAAGTGTGATGACAAATGTTAAGAGAAGGTGTTAAGTGAAGAGTAGAGAGCTTGATTTTTGTTCCACGGGTAACGAATGGCTCCTGACAAGCCGTTAGTAGGCCTAAATTATCATTAGGTATTTCATTAGGACTGCTGTGACATTTTTTTCAAACAGGTTTTAAGAGTATTTTCAACATTTCCTAAGTTTCCACTCCTAAACTACGTTGTTTTGGGGTAATCAGCAAGGGATTTAGAAGAAATAAATAGTTCTTCTCCCTCATTTCTCACCTTAGGATCTCAAGAACTTTACGTAGAAGCTCTGGCACTCTCACAATTCAAGAACTAGGGTTCTATTTTTTGCTCAGAATTCATGCTTCTTCTCATGGATTTCTCCTATAGGTGTGTGGGGATTCGACAAGGGTATTCTCTTACCTGTGTTCCCACATGCCTCTCAAGAAAAATCTAGAAAAGATTTCAGTTCTTAGAAGTCATATTTAGGTATTTCCAACTATGTTACGAATTCTCGAATTTCTCTAATTATTTCAAATCTCCCATGATTAGAAATGTGTAAAATTCATGTTTTTACTTGCGATTTTATAGTGGGTTTTTCATAACCATGATCTTAGCATGATTTCTGGGTAAAGCCTATATGATTCAAAATCTGGTCAGAAATGTGGCTTTAGTATGAATATATCATTTTAGCATGTATGATTCTCAATGACAAATCAGTATTTTCAGGTTTACAGTACACTCAATATCCTCAGAATTTAGTATATCAGCTTACCAGTGTTATCATATTTTCAGTTTATTAGTTTATCAGGTCCTTTAAATTCTCAAAACACTTCCAGATAAGTAGTTCTGATTTAGTATTAGGACCTTAGATTTTGAGCTATCAGTACAGTTAGATACAATTAGGCCTTCAGTTAGGAGTAGTACTTAGCATCGAGTGGGCCGGGGTTCAGCACACCCAGGCTCCCAAAACTACGTGCCACCATAGGTATTTAGCCTGAATAGGCCTTAGTTTAGTGATAACACAACCATGCCTTTGTACCCTAGCAAGGTATATTGGGTCCTACCGATGGGGTGTATACATCAAACTCCACATCTAGCTCGCATGATTATATATCGATTAACATGCACTACCACAGTTCAGTTACAGTGTTCAGTCTAGTCTCAGTTCTCGGATTTTCAGGATATGTATATGACCCTAAAACCAGTTATACTAGCCTCATTGGCATTGTCAGATACCCAGGCTACTTATAATATTCATGATTTCAGATAAGGTCATTGCATGTCATTTCAGTGCTCTTTACAGATTTTACTAGCACGTATATATTTTCAGTTACATATCACATATACTCAATGCATTCAAAGTATTGAACACATACCTTCTATGCTATGTCATTTTATGATATAGGCTTAGGCACTCAGGCCTAGTAGCACAGTTAGTCGCCTCTGGATGCAGTTTAGCGGAAGTATAATGGTGAGATTGTCACGACCCGAGCAGGGACCCCGGATTGAGACACAAGATCTAGAAACATGAATGAATCCAAGATAACCCATGGCACATACACAACAGGACTTAAAAGCATAATCAAGCAGAAAAAACAACATAAGCATGAATAACCAAAAGACTGAACATCATAAAGCGTGTAGCAAACCATAACATCATAATGTTGAATCACAAAGCTGAACATACTAGTCTATATCTGAAAAGCCTCTACTATCTGATGAGATACTGGGACAAGCCCCCAGCTAACTCCAAGTCTGAAACTAAACTAACATAACAAGTCTAAACTGATAGATATCCTCGAATGATGAGGAATCATCCAAAGCAGGGGTTGAAATGGACTGAGATGGGAGCAAGCTATCAGCGAGACTGAGTTGGATCACCCAAACCTATATCATGAGACGATATAGTATAAAGTATGATGTCAATACTTTAAATGTATTGAGTATATAAGGTAAGTAAAACGTAAATGTTAGTTGAAATCATGCATATAAATAAAAAAGATCATGAGAATAAGGACTGCATGCTAAATGCCATATCTGAGATATACATATTCATAAGTTGGTTATCATAACTAAACATAGTGACCCATGATTTTTAAAATAGAAATAATATAACTTGTCAAGCATGAAATCATAAGTAAAAGCTCATGAACTAATCATTGGGTCAACATACTATAGAACATAATATCATAAGTCATGAACATAAGTAACTGAAATCACGAGGAATAATAGGAAACTCGTCACAACCGACAACCACCATGTATGAGCACATGATGGTCCCACGCGGAGGAGAGTCATCCTAAGCCTTGCCAGCGCGAAGAATGAATAAAGTGTGATATCTCTCTATGCCCTCGGGTGGGGGAAGCATTCTCTTGACAGGTCCCAAACATATACCTATGTTGGTGGCGTAGTTTATGAGACCAGAGAACCTTGAAACCCTAAGCCTACTTGGCGTTAGACACTACTCCCAAATCATGCGTAGTGCTCATATAAACATATTCTCAAAACATAGCTTGAATCTGAACATTGAGAGTCTTGACTCCAAATCATATCATAAGCTATACTGGGAGTCTTGACTTTAAATCATATCATAAAGTGCATTAGGAGTCTTGACTCCAAATCTTATTATAAACTAATCTTGTTAGCCTTCGCTAAAATCATAATAACCATACTTAACTTGCATGGGCTTTCCCAAATCATAAAATCATGCATACTTTAAATAGACTTCATAAGTCAAATCATGGATTCATAAGTTGAGAGTTCATAAACATTCATGCATACTAGATAATTTATCATGCTTGAAATCATGGATTATAAGCTTGAACTTCAATAAAACTTGCATAATAGGGCATAATCTTTGACAGCTTGAAATCATGAATTTTAATCAAATTGAGTGTAAAATTTTCCCATTAGACTTAATCATACATTTGAACATGAGAGGATTGGACCCATAAATATAGCATAGATAGTTTCATAGAATTGGGTTAAAACACTAGTAATCAATACACTTGATTAAGAACTTGAATTCATGAATTAGAGGAAAAATTTGGGAATGAGGATGAAAGAAATCCCTCATTCATAGACCTATATATCTGAGAAATTGGATTTTCAAACTAGTATTGAAGGCCTAAGAGAATTGAGAAAGAAATTGAGGAGGAATTCTAGTTTGATTTTGGAAGAGAACTTCAATACAATACATGCATGGGAGCCTAATGACTTAAGCTAGGCCAAACCCTCATAAAACACTCATTTTAGGGCTTAAAATGATGTTATTAAAGAGTTAGGAGCTGGGGAATTAACAAAACTACCCCTAAAAAATCGCATGAAAAACTAACTACCAGCCACAATGACCAATCCAACGAGTCGCTGGGCCATCCGTTGTCTCCTGGGGTATTGTTGGTACTCTTCTGGTTCTCCAACTAACAACCTGACAGGATGAGTCATTACTTGCAACAACGTCTCATCATTTCTCTTGTTGTCACCTCTGCCATCCTAACACAATTTCTGAAGTCCTTCCAACGGATCGATACCACGAGTCATCACTCACCACCATGGGTCATTGCACCCTTACATTGTCACTGAATCAGATTTGGACCTTTTCTGAACTCCGCTTAATGACACCTTAGGACGACCCATTACATGAAACAATGAGTCGTCACTTGGCTCGTTGTTTGCTAGAAATCCTGACTGAGAAATTACTACGAAACACATGATGGGTCATTGTTACCCTACAACGACTCATCCCTTGAGTCGCTCTGTAACTCTAGTGCCCTATTTCCTATTTTTTCTATTTCAAACCTCGTGTCTGATCTTAGGGACTTTTTTGGTGTTACATTATCTTTCTCTTGGGAACATTCATCCTCAAGTGTAGACTAAGCACACTGAAAGGATGGGGAAAGAAATTCAATCCCAAAATTGAACAACTAAAGCTGAAAACTAATGGAGTGACTGACTCTAGACTGATACACATGACTAAACTAAATTCATAAAATATACATACATGTTATGACATGAAAGGAACTTAGATACATGAACTTGACATGAAACTGAATAAAGTACTAAGAAGGAAACTGATAGCTCGTGCTGGAACTTAGCTAGAAGGGGGACAATGTGGGTATCTAGCCATTATATCTGCTTCAACTTTACATGTAGCTCCTTCAACAAGCTGATTCCTCTATAAAACCTTCACTGAAGCTACTTCCTTGTTCCTTAACTTCTGAACCTAACGATCAAGGATATCAACCAGAACCTCCTTGTAAGGCTATCCTTCACACCAAGGCTCTCCACTGGGATGGCTAAGGTTGGTTCACCAATGCACTTCTTCAACAGAGACACATGGAAAACTGGATGCATCGAAACTAACTCCGCTGGTAGCTCCAACTCATATGCCACCTTGCCAACTCGTCTCAGAATCCTATATGGACTAACATATTGGGGACTAAGCTTACCTTTCTTTTTGAACCTCATAACTTCCTTCATGGGAGACACCTTTAGAAATACCCAATCATCAACCTCAAACTCAAGCTCTCTTCGTCTAACATTAGCATATGATTTCTGGAAACTCTAATTTGTTTTCAGCCTTTCCCTAATAAGTTGAACGTTCTCCATGGCCTCATAAAATGAATATAGACCTATTAATATAGCCTTACCTACCTAAAAACATCCAATAAGTACCTTTGTCCATAAAGAGCCTCAAACTGAGCCATCTGAATGCTGGAGTGATAATTGTTATTGTAGGCAAACTCGATGAGAGGTAAGTGATCAACCCAACTACTCTTGAAATCAATAACACAATCTCTCAACATGTCCTCAAGTGTCTAAATGGTCCACTCGGTCTGACCATCTGTCTACGGGAGAAAAGTTGTGCTAAGCTTTACCTAATTACCAAGGCCCCTCTTAAACGACCTCTAAAATTGAGAGCTAAACTAAGTACCCCTATCTAAGATGATGGAAAAAGAAACTCCATGCAATCGAACTAACTCTCGAATGTACAATCTAGCATAATCCTCGGCTGAATCCGTATTTTTGATGGGTAAGAAATGAGCTAATTTGGTCAACCTATCCATAATCACCCATATAAAGCCATACTGGCGGTGTGTACAAGCAACCCTATAATGAAGTCCATATTTATTTCCTCCCATGTTATACCCAGGAATCCCTAAGATCAGACTTGAGAGTTGAAATGGAGAAAATAGGATTTTTTGCACTAGGTCATAGAATGAGTCATCCTATGATCCGTCAGGTTGACCATGAGTCGTTAAGTGACTCGTGGTGAGGAGTATGACTTGAGTTGGAAATTTCTAGTTTTGAGTCCCAACGGATATGACCACGAGTCGTGGTCATCCCCACTACTCCTTGATTCAGTCGTGGTCAGGGAAGAGGTGCAGGTAGGAGGACTTGGGCAGCAAACTTAACTGGTGGGTCACCACGACTCGTTGGGTGCACCACAAGCCGTGGTGAGCCCAGGTATATTTTTGGCAATGAAGACCACGAGTCGTGGCCTTTCACACCCATCCCTCATGGGGACTGGCAATCTCTAAATACTGGCTAAGAATGGGGCTGAGTCTGAGTGTTGGGTCCTATATCATGAAATGATACAGCGTAGAGTATGCGGTCAGTACGTGGAATGTACCGAATATGCAAGGTGAATAAAACCGCTCAAATAAGTAAAAAAATCATTTAAAGACATGCATAATGTAAAACATAAACAATAAGAATCTGAAAGTAGGGCTTGCATGCATTCTTTTTGAAATCATGATGTCATCATAATATAACATAGCATCATTACTAAATCGATCGACTAAAAGCTGAAATCTGATAGAAATAAGTAAAACTGAACATTGAGTCAAACCTGCTTTAAAACATGTATAGATATATAAATCCCATAAATAATGAACATGCATAACTGAAATCATGAGGAACATGCATAACTGAGATGCATAACTGACATCTCATCAATGGAATTTTTAATTCTTAAAACTTTAAATATGATTTTAATTGAAAACAATGTAAAACTTTCCCATGATTCATAATTCAATAGTAGAAATATATTTAAATCATACCCATGTAGAAAATTAGGAAATTCATGCATTGGGTTAAAACCCCACAGATTTGACATAGGAAATTCATGATTTAGAGAGAAATTGGGCATGGGTGTGAAAGGATTCACCCACTCATAACCCTACATACCTTATTATAGCTGATTCTTACACTTCCTTGAATGCCCAAGAAGAAATTTAAGAGAACCTTGAATGATTTGCCTTGATCACCTCTCTAGACTATCACTCTTCCATGTATGGATTTGAATGAGCCTAGGATAGGTTTTACCCTCTTAAAACACTGTATTTCAAGCCCTAAATGACGTAGTTTAGGCCCCTACGATTTAGGAATAACAAAAATGCCCTTAATGAAATTCCATAAATTTCCGCACTAGTTGAACCCACTACCGAACTAACGAGTCGTTCTTAGATACAACGACTCATTGTATCCATCCGTCATCTCCACTGCCCACTTCACCTTTTCAGATTCGATCCCACGACTCGACAGGACGAGTCATCCCTTCAGGTGATGAGTTGTTAAGTCATCCATTGTTTTCCCCTGTGATGACCTGTACCAAGTCTTTCCATGAGCCATACCACGACTCATCCCTTCTTCCAACGAGGCATGGTTTCCTTCCGTTACATCGACTGGAGATTTTTTTAATACTCCTTCCCATGACTGCTCTCCGTGACCCGTTTCTCCTCACAATGGGTTGTCCAATGACCCGTCCTTCTCCCTTATGTTGAGTACCAATCCCACTATGACTTTATACAACGACTCATGGTAACAAACAACGGGTCATTACTTGACCCATTATTTCCAACTGTCACCTAGTCATACCTCACCACGGGTGCTTACTACAGACCGTTGGTTAGACCAATGACCCGTTTGGTGACCTGTCCTGCGGGATATTTCCCATATTTTGCAAACTTTCATTTTTAAATCTCGGGTCTAATCTTAGGCACTTCAGGGGTATTACACTAGCCTAGGCTTTGACCGCCCGGGTCAACCAGCAGGAGGTAGCACATGTCCCGCAGAATAGGAATGCAGTAACAGCAAGGGTTAGAGACTTTTTAAGGATGAACCCTCTCGAGTTCCTTGGATAGAAGGTGGACGAGGATCCACATGATTTCATTGAGGAGATTCTGAAGATCACCTAAATTATGGGGGTAACTGTAGAGGAGTGTGCTGACTTGGCCTTATATCAATTGAAGGGGGTAGCACACATTTGGTTCAAATAGCGGAAGTAGAGTAGGGCAGTCAGAACAGGCCCTATCAGTTAGGACGAGTTCCACGCCGCTTTTCTTGACTGATTCTTCCTTCGGGAGATGAGGAAGCTGAAAGAAGTCGAGTTTGTGAATCTCAATAAGGGAAAGATGACGGTTCAAGAGTATGCCTTAGATTTCACACGTCTGTCCAAGTATGCACCCGAGTTGGTGGCAGATCAAAGAGCCTTTGTGAGCAGGTTCTTACATGGGATAGCAGACTCCTTAGTCAGGGATTTCTGAATCGCGATGCTTCTCAGGGATATTGAACTTGCTAGAATTGTCATGTATGCCCAGCAGATGGAGGCGGTACGGATGAGTGAGTGGGAGAGGGAGGACAGGAGGGCCAGGATTGATAGCATCGAATTCTCCCAACCGAGGACTAGGGGGCACCATTAGTGGTCCCACAAGAGATCTTTAGCCCCAGCACCATCATCAGATAGTGTTCCATCCCAACCTAGACATGATTAGAGCGATAGAGCGTCAGGCTCGAGGGGCTGGGGGAGCATTTCAGGAGATCACACTTTTCCAGCCTATGCGAGTTGTGGCAAAAACCACTCAGGGAGGTGTTTAGTTGGGTCAGATGCTTATTTCGGGGGTGGGAAGCCCGGACATAGGCTTAGAGATTTCCCTTAGGCTAGATCAGGCAATGGTGGAGCCCGTACTCCAGCTTCTAGTTCGGCTGCTCCATCAGCACGCCCCATTTAGTAGGCGGCTTCTACTAGCACACGTGGCAAATAGCGCCAAAACAGGTTTTATGCCTTATCATCCCGCCAAGAGCAGGAGGTCTCCCATGATGTAGTCACTCGTATGTTACGAGTTTCCCACCTTGATGTATATTCATTTCTAGATCTAGGGGCTACCTTGTCTTTTATGACGCCCTATATGGCTAGTAGTTTCGGAGTCATTCCCAAAATCTTGTCAGAACCCTTCTTAGTCTCTACTCAAGTAGGTGATTCAGTTGTAGCTAGACCGGTGTGTAGAAGTTGCCCGGTCACAGTCCCTCAGAAAGTCACCTCAGCAGATTTAATAGAGTTATCCATGACCGATTTAGATATTATCCTTAGCACAGATTGGCTATTTTCATGTTATGCCTCAGTTAATTGTAGAACCCGGGCGGTAGAGTTCAGATTTTTGGGTGAGCCAGTCATAGAATGGAAGGGTAGTTCAGTTGTGCCTGTAGGTCATTTCATTTCCTATCTTAAGGTTAGAAAGATGATCTCCAAGGGTTGCATGTACCATTTAGTTAGGGTTAAGGATGCCACATCTAAGACCCCAACTATCCAGTCAGTCCCAGTAGTATGTAAGTATCCAAAAGTCTTCCCAGATGATCTACCGGGGATCCCTCCCGAGCGAGAGATTGATTTTGGTATTGACCTTCTTCTCGATATGCAGCCTATATCTATTCCTCCTTACAGAATAGCTCCATCTGATCTAAAGGAGTTAAAGGGCAGTTGAAAGACCTTTTAGATAAGGGATTCATCAAATCGAGCAAATCACATGAGGTGCACCAGTTCTCTTTGTTCGAAAGAAAGATGGTGCTCTTCATATGTGTATTGATTATCAATAATTGGACGAGGTCACCATCAAGAACAGGTATCCTGTTCCCAGTATTGATGATTTTCTTGACCAGCTTCAGGGTACCAAGTGTTTTTCAAAGATAGATCTCAGATCCGAAACCATCAGCTCAAGGTTCAGGAGAGTGACATCTCGAAGACAAACTTTAGACTCGGTGTGGACATTATGAGTTTGTAGTTATGTCTTTTGAACTAACGAATGCTCCTGAAGCTTTTATGGACTTGTTAAACAGGGTGTTCAAGACATACTTGGACATGTTCATGGTCGTGTTTATTGATGACATCCTGATATACTCTCGGAGTGAGGAGAAGCATGTCGCTCATTTGAGGGTAATACTACAGACTCTCAAGGACCACCAATTATATGCTAAATTCAGCAAGTGCGAAATTTGGTTGAACTAATTCGCATTTTTGGGCCATGTGGTGTCAAGTGAGGGCATAAAAGTGGACTCTCAAAAAATAGAAGCAGTGAAGGATTGGCCTAGACCGGTGAATCTTTCGGATATCAGGAGCTTCTTGGGCTTAGCTGGCTATTATTAGAGACTTTTTGAGGGATTTTCATCTATTGCAGCGCCATTGACCAAATTGACCCAAAAGAAAGTGAAGTTCCAATGGTCGGAGGCTTGTGAGAGGAGCTTTCAGGAGTTGAAGACTCGACTCACATCAATACCGGTGTTAACCCTACCTGAGGGTACCGATGGGTTTATGGTGTATTGCGATGCTTTTAGAATTTGGTTGTGTATTGATGCAGCATGGTTAAGTGATAGCATATGCTTCCAGACAGCTAAAAGTTCATGAGAAGAATTACCTGACCCATAATCTAGAATTGGCGGTGATTGTATTTGCATTGAAGATTTGGAGACACTAATTATACAGGATCCATGTAGATGTGTTTATAGACCACAAGAGCCTACAATATGTGTTTACCCAGAAGGATCTAAATCTATGCCAAAGGAGGTAGTTGGAGCTACTCAAGGATTATGATATGAGTGTCCTTTACCATCCAGGTAAGGCCAATATGGTGGCATACTCACTTAGTAGACTCTATATGGAGAGTGTGTCCCATGTAGATAACGGAAAGAAGGAGCTGGTGAAGGATGTGCATTGACTTGAGTGGTTGGGAATTTATTTTGTTGACTCAACCGATGGTGGTGTTATAGTTTAGAATGGGTCAGAATCATCCTTGGTGACTAATGTGAAAGCTAGACAAGACGAGGACCCTATTTTTGTAAAGTTAAAGGAAGTCGTTCAGAATCAAAAGGTAGAGGTCTTCTCCAAAGAGGGAGATGGTGTACTTCGATATCTAGGTCGCTTGTGTGTCCTGAACATTGACGATTTGAGAAGTTGGATGTTGCATGATGCTCACGGTTCCAAATATTCGATACATCCAGGTGCCACCAAGATGTTCCATGTCCTACGGGAAGTCTATTGGTGGAACGGCATGAAGAAGGAGATCGCAAAATTTGTAGCTAAAGTCTAAATTGTCAGCAAGATAAGGTTGACCACCAAAGACCGGAAGGTGTGCTTCAAGACATCAATATCCCTACTTGGAAGTGGGAGGAAATCAATATGGACTTCATCACAGGGTTTCCTCGTACTCGTCGACATTATGACTCCATTTGTGAAACTTTCAAGAACACCCAATCCCCCATATCAAATTCTAAGTTTCTGCGCCGCACGTCAGCATAAGATCTCTGGCGGCTCTGTGCAGTCAGTAAACATTCTCTGATAAGCTTTACTTTTTCTTCTGACTGACGAATAATATCTAGCCCAATCAATGTTGATTCTCCTACCTCAAACCAACCGGTTGGAGGTCTACACTTTTGCCCATACAACGCTTCATAAGGCGCCATCTGGATTGCCAAATGGTAACTGTTATTATAAGCAAATTCAATGAGTGGTAAATTTTCATACCAGCTACCTCCGAAATCCAACACACATGCTCGCAACATATCCTCAAGCATTTGAATGGTGTGTTCTGCCTGCCCATCTGTCTGAGGATGAAAATCTATCCTCAGGTTAACCTGCGTCCCCAAGCCTCTCTGAAACGACTGCCAAAACTTAGCTGTAAACTGCGCCCCTATGTCGGAGATAATTGAAAATGGAACACCATGCAACCTGACTATCTCTTTAATATAAGCTCAGCATAATCCTCACCTGAGAAGGTAGCTCTTACTGGCAGAAAGTGTGCTGATTTTTGTCAACCTGTCAACTATCACCCAGATTGAGTCATAGCGACGCCTAGTGCGGGGTAATCCTGCTACAAGATCCATATTCACTGTTTCCCACTTCCATAGAGGCACATCTATATCTTGAGTCAGTCCACCTGGTTTCTGGTATTCCTCTTTTACCTGTTGGCAATCGGAACACTGAGCCACCAGTAGATTTCTTTTATATCGTGGTACATTTTCGTCGGACCTGGATGGAGAGAATAACGAGCATGGTGTACCTCACCCATATTCTGGTAGTGAAGCCCTGCAACATCTGGAAAACAAAGGAGATCTTTATATCTCCACACTCCATCCTCGGTTATCTAAAATCTGTCACCTCTCCCCGCTGAACTCTGTCTTTGAGTTGAACCAGGCTAGGATCTTCGTACTGCCGTTCCTTTACTTCCACAACTAAAGACGACACTGCGGTATTTTGGATTACTGCTCTGTTGTCCCCTATTTTTGCTACATGAAGGCTAGACTGGCTAGCTGATGCAACTCTCGGGCCAAATCCTGCTGCTCGGGCTGCCAGTACGCTAAACTCCCCACAAATTCACGGCTAAGGGCATCTGCTACTACGTTGTCCCTTTCTAGGTGATACAGAATATTCACGTCATAGTCTTTCACCAGCTCTAACCAGTGACACTGCCGCAAATTCAACTCCTGGAACTCCGCTCTAATGCCTCAATCCACTGAAATTTTTTGTTGCCTTCTGTGTCAGTTTAGTAAAAGGTGCTGTTAAGGTGGAAAATTCTTCCACAAATCTTCTGTAGTACCCGGCTAACCCCAGGAAACTGTGTACCTCGATCGGAGTGGTGGTTCTGGCCATGTTTTCACTGCTTTTGTTTTCTGTGTATCTACCTGTGTACCAGCCTCCGACACAATGTGACCCAAAAAGGTTACTGAATTCATCCAAAATTCACATTTAGAGAAATTGGCATGTACTGATGATCATACTAGTTTATTATACCGAAGAAACTGACAAGTAATCTATCTGTATAGCTAGAGCTTATCAGGCCTTCTGGGCCGCATGCTAATGCTACTCGCTGCTAGAATAATCTATATGAGTGTCTGCACACCATGTGCACGTATCTGATTAGAGGATCCTGATAGTGATCATGATCTCCAATAATCTGGCCGAATAACTGTGAATAACTGAATAACTGGACTGAATGACCTGAATGCTCAAGTAGTCTAACAATGCTCTAAATGTCCTGCTCAGGCATCTGTACCTCATGCATAACTGCAGAGTTGTGGACAGCTAACTGCTTTGTTATTCTACTTGAACAACTGCAGAGCTGGGCTTAATCGGACTTACTCTCAGGCGATCAGTCTCTGGATCTTCACAGGGAATCTATCGATCTCCTTGTCTTAGTAAACACTGTGCTAGCAGAGTACTACCACTTCCTTATGCCTTGCTCGTATCCACTCAGATCTATACTGCTGTTCTGAGAAATTCTTGGTCTTATGAGCAATTCTGTAAAGACTGGCCTTCTCCTAGGACTCTGTATCTGAATATCTTACGGGAACCGGCTGGGGTACTAGTCCGTCACTGACTACTGATGTGGACCCTTTCTTGGGGTACCCACGGGTTTGTCTGACTAGGACGGCTAGCTTACTTGCGGGGTGTTCTATATGATAAGTGCTAAGTTAACTAAGGCTGACTCTCACCTACAAGGCTGGAAAAACGATGTACGACCACTTAACATACTGGAAAATTCTAGTGTTGCTAACCTCTGGAGTATGCTTATTTGGTCTTTATCTCTGGTTTTGGCACATGCGATAATGTTACTGGTCTTTAGGGGTGCTTCCCTGCTAGTACAGGCGCCAGCTAGTCGTTAGACCGCCTAACTGCACCCGTATCATCTAACCACCTGATTCAGGCTACTAACTCTTGTGAGCTTCTGAAGTCTAAATCTGGCAACAAGCATATAAGTCCATTAACTCAATAAATTGAGAACTGAGAAAGTTTCTATGGCTTCATACGTGAATCACACTTAACCTTCCCCCTTTTTTGGCGAGGGGTCCTGCAGTACAATCTGTATATACTTCCTAGCAGTTAACCAGAATATGTGTGACTGTAACCCCTATTAGCAGCTACTCACAGCATATCTGATATCTGTATATATATATATCAACAACTAGGTACAATACATACTGAATTTTTTAGTAATACATAATCTCTGACATGCTTTACTGAATTTCATACTGCACATGATATACTGCTTCTACAGTCTAATGATATCTCCTGTCCTCTCGTACCATTTCATCGGATTTTCATCCCATTCTGGAAGCAACAAACACATGCACTTTAGTTATGATCTGCTGTTTGAAATTTCGCCACTCCTACAACATGGGGTCAACATCCGAACCTTGTGGCCTTACTTGGCATTATATTGAGGGCCCGTGACTGTCTGTTGGACCTTGTCTCTAGGCCACACTAGATTACAGCCTCTGTGTCGGCACTCTCCTACCTTCTCCCTAGGCGGACATACTACAACATTCTGGACTACAACCTTGTCGTCTCTTAGCTGTCAGTCCGAGGCTTAGTCCTTAATACACGATCTTATATTAATATGAAGGTGACTCTAATTTCCCCCCTCAATATCTGGTATTCATACTCCTCACTCTTATCTTCCTTAAACTGAGCTTTGGGGTTCAAGGTACCTGCCTTACATTGTCAATAAGGTTATCAGTCAAGTTTCAACCTATGCTTCTTCTGGCTTGCAATCGGATCCATCTTATTCATATAACCTCCCTGTCTTTCGATATCACAACTAAGATTATAATTATTATCTTGCAGACATATCCTGCCGTCATTAGCATGCTACGGCTGATTAAGCCTTTTCTGACTTGAACTTGAATATTACTGGAAGTTCATCATTGACGGATCTCCTACACCCACTTCGAGTAATCTAGTGGTCTTACTCGCTCTTCTGATTTGTTACCATGAAGATCTGCACAACTTACATAATCATAGGGCTCCTTACTCTTTCTAACACTTTTTGGAATCAACCAATCCATCTTCACTTACTGCTTACTTTGGGCAACATCGCCTCAATCCTTATTCCCTTTACAGTACTGGAATCAAAACTAAGAGGTAGGAATAGCCTTTTCTTACTGACAATGAAACGAAGACATGGAACTGTACCACATCTGAAAGGATGGAGGTGGGAATCCTGCATTTCCCTCTCTTTCTCACTTCTATGCGATAATCTAATATTATCTGTCATCTTAATATGATCTTATATATCTAACAAATAAATCAACTCATATATACGCTATGCTTCTGATTTCCTACTCTGAAGTTATATAAATATACTAGGGATAGTACCGATAGAGGCATCACATTGGGAGGTCCCTGATACCTCCTCCTGCTGTTGTAGTTACCCAGCAACTGGCTGGTGCCCTCTTCTGCAGCTATATCCAATCTTCTGCCTATGATAGGGTGTCATTGATCTGACTTTGTATCTGTAATCAAAGAGTATGATAAGTTTTAGGGACTCAACCCTATACTGTACCGCTCTATAGCACGACTGAATAAGAAAAAAGAGTAACTATCCTATCATGCCTTGCAGCCTCATGTCTATAGTATGTGGTGCATGACACATCCACAGACAAGACTCTACTTAGTACGGCTTGTAGACTCCCTGGGATACGACCTGCTCTGATAACAAGTTTGTCATACCCCGCCTTGGGAGGCATGACTGGCACCTGGTGCCCTACTAAGACCTGGACTGCTGGACTACTGAGCCTAAGCACTTCTGATGCCAGGCTGGCTATAACTCTGGGTTCATGGAACCAACGGGCTATATAACGGCTGTAAATACAGCCTCCGGCCGACTAGGCCTATAGCCTCCTGTAAGAAAACAATAGCTAACCAGAACCACAGTAGTATAAAGGAACCTATGTGGGCCAACAAGGCCGCCATGCTGACTAGTTTTACTCGAACACTGAATCGAATGTTAACTTACTCTGTGACCGGCAAGGTCACCAACTATTAACTGAATAAGGACCCACACGGCCATCATAAACCAACTAAAACATAGACACGGCCTCACATAAACGGTACAACTAACCACAGGGAATATACAATGTGCAAGCCTCCAAGAATACTAATAAGATGGTCGGGACAGGGCCCTGACCTACCCGTACTGTACAACAAAAGAAAAGGAATAAACCTCTAGATGTCAAGCTCCAGATGACAGAAGCTGATGACTCTATGTGCTGGCTGAAATTACGAGGGATCGGCTCCTCGTCTATGAGTACCTGCAGGAAAGTAATGCAACACCCCCAAACGAGCATCAGTACCACTGGTACCGAGTATGCAAAGCAACAACTAAACATAACTGAAAATAGACAGTAATACTGATAGTTACTGAATAACAGAAGATGGCTAAGACTGTCTGGGATGGCAGAATTTAAACTAAGCTTAGTTGTTGATCTTGGGCAAATTTATATGCCCAAGTGATACTCAAATGTGTCATTTAGCCTTGTTTATCTATCAATGTTTATACATTCTCATGTAATTGGTAATAAAATGTGAATTTATACTAACCAACATGATTAGCACTGTTTTGCAGGTAAAATGTAATTTCTGGAAGCTAAAATACATGTTGGAAGAGATCGGGGTTGGACTCGGATGTGAGCAAGGGACAAGGAAGTGGAAAGCACAAAATAAAGGGGCTCCGCGATGGAGCCGTGTCACACTGCCATCGTGGAGGTCTTCTGCCTGGAGAGGGAATTTTCAGCCTATTTCCAGTGAGGGGTCGCGATGGGTCCGTGGCACGGTGGCCTGGCTCCGCGTTGCACGCCGTGCCACGTTGGGCCTTATTCCCTAGACCCCCAGTTTCCAGTGAGGGTCCGCGTCGGTGGCGTGTCGCGGAGGCAGTGCTCCGTGACACGTTGTTTGTTATTCCGAAAAAAATTCCCACTAGTATAAATAGAACACTTAGGTTCATTTTTCAATATTCTGACTTGGTGGAGCAAGAACGTGGGTTACAAGCAGTTGAGGGGACGAAATTATCAGGGTTTTTCTCTCTTTCCTTCTTCTTGTATTCAATTGCTTGTATGTTTAACACTCATTTAACGATGTTTAATCCACAAATGAGTGGCTAATTCATCTTCTTGCTGAGGTTAAGAACACTTGTAATGAAATGTGATTATTGATTCCTTGGTTTTTCATCTTTTCTTCCATGGTTGTTCTATTGATTCTTGTTCTTACTGCATTAATGTGTGGCCTATGTTAATGTATATCTAAAAAGTTCGGTTTCACTCGAGAGAGCAAAAAATTGGAAAGTTGTGAATTAATAGGATATGATCCTTTCTTAGTTTGGGAAAATTGAGAATTGATTTACCTTCAGGATAGAAATATACCTGAAAGTCGTATTAGTCAATTTAGGAATCGATTTTGTATGGCTAGAACATGAATTGCATTTAATCACAGAAATGTAGGTGGATGGTTCATGATTCTTAAGTGGGGTTACATACGAGAGTTTTAATCCCTTGGCAATAATTCTTGACTAGCAACCGGAGGAAAAGGCTAACCAAATTATATCGATAATTAATTTCATTACATGTTCATTTAAACTCAGCATGCTCACATCCATAGTTCAGACTCACATTAGATAATTGTTTTAGACTTAGCATAATTATTAGAAATCAAAATATCAAACTCTTGGTTACACTGTTGTCTGCATTTTTAGAATTGAAATATAGTACACTTGAGTAGATTGCACTTCATCCCAGTTCCTGTGGGATCGATACTTGGCTTACTTAAGCCACTTTACTACTTGTTCGACCACGTGCACTTGCGCGTAGTTTTATACCCAACGAAACGAGCGAACAAGTTTTTGGCGCCGTTGCCGGGGACTGGCAATTGGTGAAATTGTCTTAAGTGTTAATTTACTATATTTTTATTTTCTTAGTGTTGACATCTTGGTCTTAGCCTGTATTTTGCAGATTTAATCTTTGTTGAACACTGGCAAGAGACAAGGAGCTGGTGGACTCGTATTTGGAGCTACAAAGATTATTTCATCGTCAGCGGAGAGAAGCTCTAGAAAGAAAGCTGCAGTTGCTCAGATAGACAATCATGGAGCAACAATAGAATCCACCGGTAGTACGGGCAATGTTAGTGCCCGAAGAAGTAGCAGCACGGCCGATTCACGAGGTGGCAATCCCACATGCTAATAATGTCACATCTAGCACCCGCAAACCTGAGCCAGGAGGGAGGTTCAAACTTAAGCAGAACATGGTGCAATTGTTGCACACTAGCGGGCAGTTTATAGGTCTCCCTCATGAAGATCCACAGCAACATCTCCAAAATTTTTTGGAGATAAGTGACACTTATATCCCCGCTGGAGTGTCATCAGTTTACGTCCGGCTTACATTGTTCCCATTTTCACTATTGGGAGAAGCCAAGAGGTGGTTGATGTTTTGCAGGGAGTGCCAACGTATGCCAAGTATATAAAGGACATCGTGGCAAACAAAAGTCGGTTGACTGAGTATGCTACGGCGGCTCTCACGGAGGAGTGCACTTCTCGAATACAAAATCGACTGCCCACAAAGCTCAAAGACCCTGGGAGCTTTACTATACAGATTACTATTAGGCAGAGTATCCGAGCTCGTGAATTGCGTGATTTGGGAGCGAGCATTAATTTGATGCCATCATCGGTATTCAAAAAGCTGGGTCTAGGGAGTCCTAGACCCACAACAGTGATCTTGCAATTGGCAGACCGGTCCTTAGCCAGACTTGATGGCATTGTGGAGGACGTTCTGGTGCAAGTTGGCTCCCTGATCTTCCCGGTAGATTTCGTTGTGCTGGATTTTGAACCAGATGCGGAAGTCCCATTTATTTTGGGACGTCCTTTCTTGGCGACCGGGAAAGCGCTGATTGATGTAGCTGCCGGGTAGCTAACAATGCGAGCACACGACAAGGTGGAAGTGTTCGATGTGTACAAGGCACCCAAGCTCCCGACTGTGTACGAAGAACTCTCGGTGATCAATGTGATTGATCAAGTCGATGATGAGCAGATTAAGGATTCATAAGAGTTATTGGAAAAACCACCGGAACGGTGTAAGCACTACTGGGGGGAGGATAGTTTTTGAGAGAAAATGTCCATCACCCTAGAGGACAACTGAGCTGAATGACGTCGAGCTTTAGTTTTTATTTTTGTTTTTATTTTGTATTTTAGAGTGAAACCTATAATTCTAACCAATTTCTTGTAGTAGAATGAATTTCAGGTCAAACGGAGGGAAAGTATGCAAGGAATCGCAAAGGAAAATTCGAGGTATGAAAATCAATAAAAAGTGGCAAAACAGTGAGCTAGGGCAATAGCTCCGTGTCACGGAGGAGGGCCTCTACGTTACCCTCCGTGACACGTTGAGGTATAAATCCGGAATTTTAAAAATTCCAGAACACCCTCGCGATAGCTCCGTGTCACGGAGGCAGTGCTCCGCGATGCACTCCGTGACACGTTGCTGTGTATATCACGACGGGTCACACCGGGTCACCGGGTGACCCGCGCGATTTTTCCACTTTTAAACCCCGAATCCCCCTCAAATTTTCTTTATTTCTTACACACTCCGCGACCAAACTCCCTAAAACCCCTCCCCCTTCAACGTGACACGGAATAGGCCAAGAATTCATTGAGTTTTCTTCAATTCTTCAATTTCAAGGTATGTTCTTCGATTCCATCTCATTTCTTATCGATTTTCTTCGATATTGAGCATGTGATGTGAGCTAAGTTTACCCTAAGTGGAAATTAAGTGTGAATTCAATTGAATTAGTGTTGATGGATGTTCGGAGTGTCATTGTGATTGCTTGAAGTCGTTAATTGCATAATTTAATCGAATTTTGTTGATACAATCATATTTAGGGCTTGTTTTTGAATTTGAAGTGGAAAAATGTAGTGAACTTGTGAAATTCATGTCGGGTCGTACATGTTGAGTGAGATGAGTCGATGTGCTAATTGTTATGATGTTAAAGGACCGACGGATTCTCGGGTTAGGGAAATAGTGAAATTTGCAAGAATTGGTTAAGTTGTATAGGTTCATGTAGATAAATTCTTGTTGTTTTCGTTTTTTCTGTTTTTCCTTGCTAAGTGTGATAAGACAAAATGTTATCCATGGTAATGATTGTGGTTAGCTGTACGAAGTCTGAGTAGTACATAGAATACATACCGTCGAATTCTTCAAATGCACTAAGCATGGTTGTATATTTGGTTTCTTGTTTGTGTAAATAGGTATGATCTTGCAGTGCTGTTGTAATTTTGGCTAAGGACTAAGTGTGGGGTAGCCTAGCTTAACCCGACCTTAGTCGAAGTTAATATTCATTGGCTTAACATTGATCTTGTTTACTTGGGTTGACAGGTAAAATGGCAAGCAGGCAAGAAAAAGGGAAAGGCGCATCAACATCTGGTGCCGGAAGAAAGCGAATCAGACTGGGCAGAGTAGTCCCAGCAGCACCAGCGGTTCCACGCGGTCAACGCCGCCAATACGGAACCAGGTGGGTGACAGAAGAGGGGAAGAAGTGGTATGCCAAGCACAAAGAGAGCAAGTACTTCCCCGAGGAACACATAGCACGGGAACCGTTAGCACAAGAGTTCCCTAGGATTGTACACCGGATCGAGGCAGCCGGGCTCAATTTCATCTTTGAAGAGCCCAAGGAATGCAACCTGCACCTGATTCGGGAATTCTATGCCAACTGGAACCCGACTATCAGAAGTCACACCATCAAAATCAGAGGGCAAATAGTCACCTTGGATCCCCACCACCTCAATGCTATCATAGGGGCGCGGGACACAGACGCCCACGTGCTTCGACAGCTAAACATCATTCCACCATATGCGAACATCAGACGCACCTTGTGCGGGACCCGATCGACAGCTAGATGGAGCAGACACAAGGAGAGGGGCTACCATTAGACTTTGCCCTATTCACAGATGAACAGGGAAGCCAGAATATGGCTAAAGATCATATGTTCCTGCCTAATCTCAGGGGTACATATGACAGATGTAACTCGGGATCGTGTATGCCTGGTGTACGCCCTGATGAAAGGGCTGGAGATCAACGTGGGGGCGGTGATTATCTCCGCCATGAAGAGAGCCCAGTTGCATCAGGGGCACAGATACGGATTTGGTGGGCTACTCACCACATTTCTGAGGGGCCTAGATGTTGAGGAAGAGGCCCTTGATTATATCCCGCAAATGGAGCGGCGGGCCTTAGATGTCACTAAAACTAAGGCTCCCGATACCACCCATGGGCCAGTGCTTACACTAGGCGAGCGACATGCTCGTGATGATCAGTATATGGCTCACATGTATGGGATGCAAATGCTCCAGCTGAGGATAGACGGGAGGCCGGCAACAGAGGAGGAGTTATGGCAGCTCGAGCTAGATTACCCTTACGGCGAAAACGCCAGGGCTCTATGCCGAGTGGGGCCAGCATTTGTAGAGCCCACAGATGATGATGTCCCCACGGACGAGGAGACACATTGGGAGGACTCCGATGTGGAGTCCAATGATGACGATGGGGGTGATTCAGACATGGGAGATGAAGCAGCAGCACCTGATGAAGAAGCGGAGTACTTTGATTGATCAGGGAGTTCCACCACCCAATTTTTGTGCTATTTTATTTTTTTGTGAACACTGGGGACAGTGTTCGAGATAAGTGTGGGGTGGGAGTGGTTAGGTGCTGGTTGTGCTGTTTTGTATGTCCTAATCTATTGTTGTGCCTGTGAACAAAATTTTCTGACCCTGTGATTTGTGATTGTAAGTTGTTATTCTGTATTGTAAAGATATGTGGAACTGTGGTGTGTTGCTGAATGTTGCTAGCTAATTTTGTACATATTTTTGTTATCGAAATGATCGATATTTTTTAAAAAAAAACTTTTCAATTCTTGGGTTTCTCGGCGTTTGTTTTCGGTTCTTTTACCGAGAATGGTCCCATTGAACCGAAGTCCTAGTTAGTGATCGTTCCCTATGATGGATGGATGACGACCGTCTTAAAGGAAATGTAGTCGTTAGGAGTAGATTTTCCATTTATTTTTTTTAGTTGTTTTTCTTTTGTGGGTTGCATCCCAAAACTTGTAGTTACTGTATGGTTGCGGAATTTTGGTTGCATGTTGTACGTGATATTTGAAATGCAAAGGTGATTCGTATGAAAGTATGCAACTTTGTAAATATGTTGAGATACCTAGGCCATAGAGTTCGATTCAGTGTGATTGAGGCTTAATGTTTGAATTCCTGTAATTAGTTGATTGAAGAGTCTGTGAATACATCTTGAATTGAGCATGTGCAATAAGTGTGAAGTGAGGTTTTGCTATTCCATGCTATTGTGAAGTGTCTAGAACTTGCCTGGTGTGTGTACAAAACTAAATGAAGGAGGTGTATTGTAGGAAAGGATGTAGGCATTTCTTTGTTTTTAACCGAAAGTTTCTATTTGTCATTATCGTACCCACCTTGATCGTATACCCTAGTCAGCCCGTTGAGCCTTTAGCCTATTATTTTCTTCTTTTGTCAAAAAGTGTAAACCGAGCTTAATCCCTTCTTTTCATTAGCCGTAAAGTAGATCCAAAACTCTTAAGCGCTTAAGAAGAGAAAATAATTTTCCCAAAGTGTCAAAAGAGTGAGAATAGTGAAAAGAAAAGAAAAGCAGAGAGATGGAAGAAAAGAAAAGGTTGAAGGTGCACTTGTTATAAATAAACTATAATGAAGGTGCATGAATAATCTTTGTTGTTGTGTCAAGTGTGCTTAATAAGATGGACCAAACTAAAGAAAAACCTCAAGAATGGGAGGATGAAGAAAGAAACAATGTCCATGAGGTTAATGGGATGTGTTGAAAAGGCGCTTAAGGATGCTAGTGGCTATTATGGGCTAGCCCAATATTTACTAGTTCCGTAGCTTCCATTACAACCGTTAAAGTCCTACATGATCCTACATCACACTTCTTTATATTAGTGGAGTAGTACACTAAAGGCAAGCTTATGGGTCATGAGATGATGCATGTGAATTCTTTTGGGAGAGAGAGCGAAATTGTGTTTATATGCCCCTGCTTGAAGTTTTGTGAGTTCATATGATCAAAAAGGGGAAGATTCTCTTGTGTTGTGAGGGCACATGCTTGATGAAAGATTAATTTTCGTGTCGGATGTCTTGATCAGCTGATTTGCATGAGTTTGCCAATATCGAGAGTCGATTCTTAAGTATAGGAGGTCTTGATGTATTGAAGGTCATTGCATTGATAGGATCATGCATGTTTTCTTGATGATTTACTGTATTGAATAATCGGTATGACCGTAACCTAAATTGTCGAACCAAAGTAGCGAGGTTTGGGTGTAAATTGCATGAGGTGTAAGATTGTTGTTCGAGGACGAACAAGGATTTAAGTGTGGGGTAAGTGATTTTGGGTAAATTTATATGCCCAAGTGATACTCAAATGTGTCATTTTAGCCTTGTTTGTCTATCAATGTTTATACATTCTCATGTAATTGGTAATAAAATGTGAATTTATACTAACCAACATGATTAGTATTGTTTTGCAGGTAAAATGTAATTTCTGGAAGCTAAAATGCATGTTGGAAGAGATCGGGGTTGGACTCGGATGTGAGCAAGGGACAAGGCAGTGGAAAGCACAAAATAAAGGGGCTCCGTGATGGAGTCGTGTCACGCTGCCATCGTGGAGGTCTTCTGCCTGGAGAGGGAATTTTCAGCCTATTTCCAGTGAGGGGTCGCGATGGGTCCGTGGCACGGTGGCCTGGCTCTGCGTTGCACGTCGTGCCTCGTTGGGCCTTATTCCCTGGACCCCCAGTTTCCAGTGAGGGTCCGCGTCGGTGGCGTGTCACGGAGGCAGTGCTCTGCGATGCACTCCGTGACACGTTGCTTGTTATTCCGGGAAAAATTCCCACTAGTATAAATAGAACACTTAGGTTCATTTTTCAATATTCTGACTTGGTGGAGCAAGAACGTGGGTTACAGGCAGTTGAGGGGACGAAATTATCAGGGTTTTTCTCTCTTTCCTTCTTCTTGTATTCAATTGCTTGTATGTTTCACACTCATTTAACGATGTTTAATCCACAAATGAGTGGCTAATTCATCTTCTTGCTGAGGTTAAGAACACTTGTAATGAAATGTGATTATTGATTCCTTGGTTTTTCATCTTTTCTTCCATGGTTGTTCTATTGATTCTTGTTCTTACTGCATTAATGTGTGGCCTATGTTAATATATATCTAAAAAGTACGGTTTCACTCGAGAGAGCAAGAAATTGAAAAGTTGTGAATTAATAGGATATGATCCTTTCTTAGTTTGGGAAAATTGAGAATTTATTTACCTTTAGGATAGAAATATACCTGAAAGTCGTATTGGTCAATTTAGGAAACAGTTTCATATGGCTAGAACATGAATTGCATTTAATCACAAAAATGTAGGTGGATGGTTCATGATTCTTAAGTGGGGTTAAATACGAGAGTTTTAATCCCTTGGCAATAATTCTTGACTAGCAACCGGAGGAAAAGGCTAACCAAATTATATCGACAATTAATTTCATTACATGTTCGTTTAACCTCAGCATGCTCACATCCATAGTTCAGACTCACATTAGATAATTGTTTTAGACTTGGCATAATTATTAGAAATCAAAATATCAAACTCTTGGTTACACTGTTGTCTGCATTTTTAGAATTGAAATATAGTACACTTGAGTAGATTGCACTTCATCCCAATCCCTGTGGGATCGATACTTGGCTTACTTAAGCCACTTTACTACTTGTTCGACCACGTGCACTTGCGTGTAGTTTTATACCCAACGAAACGAGCGAACAGCTGTGCTGGAGAGAAGGTGAGAATCATACTTGTCAACACGACGTCATGCTATCTATCAATTTAATAAATAACGCATATACCATACAAGAACCTATACCAGCCCCCATAAGACGGAAGGTACCAATCAACATGCAATCTATATACCCCTACCCCGCTCACCATCCTAAAATAACAATTCACTCCACTCATCTAGTAACTATGAGCATCCCGCTTGCCCCTGGGTATGCAACTTGGGCTCTCTAGGCCTATGACTATAGCTGTATCTGAGTCCGGAGGACTCCTGTAAACTATAATCTGAGATCTGTGATCTGTAATTTTTAATCTGTGCCCTGGGCGCAAGTGCTCGACATGGGTATGCTATAATGCTGATCAGCCTGCTATGGGGAATGCTGCATCCCATCTTCGACCTCTAGCAGACGGCATGCCACTCCTTGGAGTGACGTATCCTCACCCTCTGGGCAAGTCGACACAGCTATTAACCCTGGGGAGGCAAGGAAGCTCTAAGGGTGCCCAACATAGAACAATCAGGTCTCTACAAACAACAATAATCACATATAACATATGCATTAAATCTGATAATACTGTCCATGTTCTGATATTCTATTCTGAATCCCTTGCTGAATTATACTGAATCTAATACTGATTTATACTTAGTCTGGAATAATATCTCGTTGTCTGATACTAATTTACTGACTTTTATTCTGCATATGGTATAATAACTCAAACATGCTTACTAAATTTACGCTGGGCATAATACTCGGCTTCTGAAATTTTCTTCTGGAACTTACTCTATTTGACTATGTTAGAATTACTAACTTGTCGAAGAAACTATCTTTACATACCTCAGTTACTGACTTCTTGGCTAACCGATGTAGCTCGGCCAATATCCATCTATTTCTTCCAATTGCGTTCATATTTATAGCAATTAGAACTAAATTCATCAATATTCTAGAAGAAAACACTACTTTGAATACATATATAGCCCAAACTTTGACTTATCAAAAAACATCCGAAAACTCGCTATTTCTCGGAAGTCCAGAAGGGAAAAATACTCATTTAGGGCTAGGAGTATATTGATACTAATTTGGAGCAATTCCACTTACCTTAGCTCGGTGAGAGGCCGATTCGCCGGCCGAATTTCACGAAACTAACTCCGTATGAATGCTCCCTCCAGCTTTATACTTCTCTACCCGAAGTTAATTTGAGTTTGGACCGCGTTTGACGGCGTAATCGAACGAATATTTATAGGAACCCTTCATCTCTCTCCCTCTCTGGTCGTTTAAACATGGATAAATGACATAAAGTTGAGGGTGAGGCCCTTTATATACTTGCAGCAAAATACATGGCAACGTGGCACGCTGGCCAATGCGCCGTTTTGGCTCCGTGCCACGTTGGCTAATGCGGAGGCCCTAGCTCTGTGCCACTTTGCCCCTTTGGGCAGCGCGGTTCAGCCTCCTCTTGTGAAATTCCAACTTGGCACTCATTCAGCCTTTCCCCGGGCCCTTTTCCCGCATGTATGGCATTCTAAAACTCTTAACCAAAATGCGAATAGGCCATCTAAATGTCAAGAATTTATGAGGTGTAACACGGTTGCCCATGCTGAATTTCGAGCAGCCATTTAGATGCTAGTTGTCACGACCCAAAAGGAGGCCCAGATTGCAACAGTGGATAAAGAGCCGTGAGAGACTCCAAGTCGACCCATGGCATGAATATACATCTAACTCAATTACTAGAACTGAAGAATCAACATATTAATCTTAGTGGAAGTTTAAAATAAATATAATAGCAGAATACATAATCTGAAGATGAATACATCCTTTTGTCTGAAAAGCCTCTAATCATGATGAGTTGATGGGACGGGACCCCAACTAACTCAACAAAGTTGAAACTGAATATACATAGAGGAAATCTAAATAAGCATGGACTTTGGGAGATGAGGACTCACCAACAAACGTAAGATACAATCTCTAAAGACTGGCTAAGAATGGGGCTGAGTCTGAGTGTCGGGTCCTATATCATGAAATGATACAGCATAGAGTATGCGGTCAATACATGGAATGTACCGAATATGCAAGGTGAATAAAACCACTCAAATAAGTAAAAAATCATTTAAAGACATGCGTAATGTAAAACATAAACAATAAGAATCTTAAAGTAGGGCTTGCATGCATTCTTTTATAAATCATGATGTCATCATAATATAACATAGCATCATAACTAAATCGATCGACTAAAAGCTGAAATCTGATAGAAATAAGTAAAACTGAATATTGAATCAAACCTGCTTTAGAACATATATAGATATATAAATCCCATAAATAATGAATATGCATAACCAGAATCATGAGGAACAATGGGAGACTCGTCTTTTAACCTACATACCACGATAGAGCTTATGTGGTCCATCCTATTACACTCAAGTGGGTAGAGTTGTCCAAAGCCTTGTCAGGGCTAGGGACAATACCATAATATCGATATCAAGCTCGTGGCCCAATAGGCAGGGGATAGCTTACAATGGAGGTCCCGAAGTAATATATATATATATATATATATATATATATATATATATATATATATATATATATATATATATATATATATATATATGTATGTATATATATATATAACTTTCATTTTTAAATATCGGGTCTAATCTTAGGCACTTCAGGGGTATTACACTAGCCTAGGCTTTGACTGCCCGGGTCAACCAGCAGGAGGTAGCACATATCCCGCAAAATAGGAATGCAGTAGCAGCAAGGGTTAGAGACTTTTTGAGGATCAACCCTCCAGAGTTCCTTGGATCGAAGGTGGACGAGGATCCACATGATTTCATTGAAGAGATTCTAAAGATCACCTAGATTATGGGGGTAACTGTAGAGGAGTGTGCTGACTTGGCCTTATATCAATTGAAGGGGGTAGCACACATTTGGTTCAAATAGTGGAAGGGGAGTAGGGCAATCAGAGCAGGCCCTATCAGTTAGGACGAGTTCCTCGACGCTTTTCTTGATCGATTCTTCCTTTGGGAGATAAGGGAGCTGAAAGCAGCCGAGTTTTTGAATCTCAATAAGGGAAAGATGACGGTTCAAGAGTATTCCTTAGAGTTCACACGTCTATCAAAGTATGAACCCGAGTTGGTGGCGGATCAAAGAGCCTGTGTGAGCAGGTTCGTACATGGGATAGCAGACTCCTTGGACAGGGATTTCCGGATCGCGATGCTTCTCAGGGATATTGAATTTTCTTGAGTTGTCATGTATGCCCAGCAGATAGAGGCGGTATGGATGAGTGAGTGGGAGAGGGAGGACAAGAGGGCCAGGACTAATAGCATCGAATTCTCCCAGCCGTGGACTAGGGGGTACCATTAGCAGTCCCACCAGAGATCTTTAGCCCCAGCACCATCATCAGCTAGTGTTCCATCCCGACCTAGACATGATCAGAGCGGAAGAGCGTCAGGCTCGAGGGGCCGAGGGAGCATTTCAGGAGATCGCACTTTTCCAGCCTATGCGAGTTGTGGCAAGAACCACTCAGGGAGGTGTTTAGTTGGGTCAGACGCTTATTTCGGGGGTGGGAAGCCCGGACATAGGCTTAGAGATTTCCCTTAGGCTAGATCAGGAAATGGTGGAGCCCGTACTCCAGCTTCTAGTTCAGCTGCTCCATCAGCACGCCCCATTTAGTAGGGGGCTTCTACTAGAACAGGTGGCAAACAGCGCCAAAACAGGTTTTATGCCTTATCATCCCGCCAAGAGCAGGAGGTCTCCCCAGATGTAGTCACTCGTATGTTACGAGTTTCCCACCTTGATGTATATTCATTTCTAGATCTAGGGGCTACCTTGTCTTTTATGACGCCCTATATGGCTAGTAGTTTCGGAGTCATTCCCAAAATCTTGTCAGAACCCTTCTTAGTCTCTACTCAAGTAGGTGATTCAGTTGTAGCTAGACCGGTGTGTAGAAGTTGCCCGGTCACAGTCCTTCAGAAAGTCACCTCAGTAGATTTAGTAGAGTTATCCATGACCGATTTAGATATTATCCTTAGCACGGATTGGCTATTTTCATGTTATGCCTCAGTTAATTGTAGAACCCGGGCGGTAGAGTTCAGATTTTTGGGTGAGCCAGTCATAGAATGGAAGGGTAGTTCAGTTGTGCCTGTAGGTCATTTCATTTCCTATCTTAAGGTCAGAAAGATGATCTCCAAGGGTTGCATGTACCATTTAGTTAGGGTTAAGGATGCACATCTAAGACCCCAACTATTCAGTCAATCCCAGTAGTATGTGAGTATCCAAAAGTCTTCCCAGATGATCTACCGGGGATCCCTCCCGAGCGAGAGATTGATTTTGGTATTGACCTTCTTCCCGATATGCAGCCTATATATATTCCTCCTTACAGAATAGCTCCATCTGATCTAAAGGAGTTAAAGGAGAAGTTGAAAGACCTTTTAGATAAGGGATTCATCAAACCGAGCAAATCCCATGAGGTGCACCAGTTCTCTTTGTTCGAAAGAAAGATGGTGCTCTTCGTACGTGTATTGATTATCGATAATTGGACAAGATCACCATCAAGAACAGGTATCCTGTTCCCAGTATTGATGATTTTCTTGACCAACTTCAGGGTACCAAGTGTTTTTCGAAGATAGATCTCAGATCCAAAACCATCAGCTCAGGGTTCAGGAGAGTGACATCTCGAAGACAAACTTTAGACTCGGTGTGGACATTATGCGTTTGTAGTTATGTCTTTTGAACTAACGAATGCTCCTGAAGCTTTTATGGACTTGTTGAACAGGGTGTTCAAGACATACTTGGACATGTTCATGGTCGTGTTTATTGATGACATCCTGATATACTCTCGGAGTGAGGAGAAGCATGTCGCTCATTTGAGGGTAATACTACAGACTCTCAAGGACCACCAATTATATGCTAAATTCAGCAAGTGCGAAATTTGGTTGAACTAATTCGCATTTTTGGCCCATGTGGTGTCAAGTGAGGGGATAAAAATGGACTCTCAAAAAATAGAAGCAGTGAAGGATTGGCCTAGACCGGTGAATCTTTCGGATATCAGGAGCTTCTTGGGCTTAGCTGGCTATTATTAGAGACTTTTTGAGGGATTTTCATCTATTGCAGCGCCATTGACCAAATTGACCCAAAAGAAAGTGAAGTTCCAATGGTCGGAGGCTTGTGAGAGGAGCTTTCAGGAGTTGAAGACTCGACTCACTTCAATACCGGTGTTAACCCAACCTGAGGGTACCGATGGGTTTGTGGTGTATTGCGATGCTTTTAGAATTTGGTTGTGTATTGATGCAGCATGTTTAAGTGATAGCATATGCTTCCAGACAGCTAAAAGTTCATGAGAAGAATTACCCGACCCATAATCTTGAATTGGCGGTGATTGTATTTGCATTGAAGATTTGGAGACACTAATTATACAGGATCCATGTAGATGTGTTTACAGAACACAAGAGCCTACAATATGTGTTTACCCAGAAGGATCTAACTATGCCAAAGGAGGTAGTTGGAGCTACTCAAGGATTATGATATGAGTGTCCTTTACCATCCAGGTAAGGCCAATATGGTGGCATACTCACTTAGTAGACTCTATATGGAGAGTGTGTCCCATGTAGATAACGGAAAGAAGGAGCTGGTGAAGGATGTGCATTGACTTGAGTGGTTGGGAATTTATTTTGTTGACTCGACCGATGGTGGTGTTATAGTTTAGAATGGGTCAGAATCATCCTTGGTGACTAATGTGAAAGCTAGACAAGACGAGGACCCTATTTTTGTAAAGTTAAAGGAAGTCGTTCAGAATCAAAAGGTAGAGGTCTTCTCCAAAGAGGGAGATGGTGTGCTTCGATATCTAGGTCGCTTGTGTGTCCTGAACATTGACGATTTGAGAAGTTGGATGTTGCATGATGGTCACAGTTCCAAATATTCGATACATCCAGGTGCCACCAAGATGTTCCATGTCCTACGGGAAGTCTATTGGTGGAACGGCATGAAGGACATCGCCAAATTTGTAGCTAAATGTCTAAATTGTCAGCAAGAGAAAGTTGACCATCAAAGACCGGAAGGTGTGCTTCAAGACATCAGTATCCCTACTTGGAAGTGGGAGGAAATCAATATGGACTTCATTACAGGGTTTCCTCGTACTCGTTGACATTATGACTCCATTTGGGTGGTCGTGGACAGGTTGACCAAAGCAGCTCATTTTCTATCAGTCAAAACCACTGATTCAGCAGAGGATTATGCCAAATTGTACATTTGAGAGCTAGTTAGGTTTCATGGAGTGCCCTTGTCCATCATATCAGACAGAGGTACTCAGTTTACCTCTCAGTTTTGGAGATCATTTTAAAAAGGACTTGGTGCTTAGGTCAAGCTTAGTACAATATTTCATCCGCAAACCAATGGTCAGGCGGAGCGAGCTATTCAGACTCTCAAGGATATGTTAAGAGAGTGTGTGATTGACTTCAAGGGTAGTTGGGATGATCATTTTCCTCTTATTGAGTTTGCGTATAACAACAACTACCATTCCAGCATTCAAATGGCTCCATTTGAGGCTCTCTATGCATGGAGATGTAGATCTCCTATTAGTTGGTTTGAAGTCTGTAAAGATGCGACGAGAGGAACAAATTCAGTCCATGAGGCCATGGAGAAAGTTCAACTCATACGGGACAAGTTGAAAACAGCTCAAAGTTGCCAAAAGACTTATGCGGATGTGAGAAGGAGAGAACTTGAGTACGAAGTTGATGATTGGGTGCTTCTGAAGGTGTCTCCCATGAAGGGAGTGATGAGGTTTGGAAAGAAAGGGAAGCTCAGCCCCTGTTATGTTGACCCATACCGGATTATGAAATGGGTTGGAAAGGTAGCATATGAATTGGAGTTTCCATCAGAATTAGCTTCATTCCATGCAGTTTTCCATGTATCACTCCTAAAAAAGTGTTTGGGTGATCCGGCTTTAGTTGTTCCGGTGGATAGTGTCGGTGTGAAAGAAAACCTTAGTTATGAAGTGGTTCCGGTGGAAATACTGGATCGTCGGGTTCAAAGGCTAAGAAACAGAAAAGTAGCTTATGTTAAAGTTTTATGGAGGAATTAGCAGGTTGAGGGAGCTACTTGGGAAGCCGAAGCAAATATGATGGCTAGATACCCACATTTATTCCCTATCGGCTCGTTCTAGCTTGAGGTATCAGTTTTTTCCCTAAAACTCTATTTAGTTTCAGGTTCAGCTCATATGCCTCAGTTTCTTTCATGTAAATGGATGTATGTGAGATTCGGGAATTTAGTTCAGTCATGCAGTTTAAATCGGAGTTAGTCATTCTATCAGTTTCAGCTTATATGATCAGTATTTGAATATGATGATTGCGTTTCTCTATTTTTCTGTATGATTTTCAACATTCGAGGACGAATGTTCCCAAGGGGGAGATATTGTTATACCTCCAGAAGCCCTAAGATCAGACTTGAGATTTGAAACGAAGAAAATAGGATTTTTTGCACTAGGTCACAGAATGAGTCATCCTGTGACCCGTCAGGTTGACCACGAGTTGTTAAGTGACTTGTGGTGAGGAGTATGACTTGAGTTGGAAATTTATGGTTTTGAGTCCCCACGGACATGACCACAAGTCGTGGTCATCCCTACGACTCATTAAGTCAGTCGTGGTCAGGAAGGAGGTGCAGGTAGGATGACTTGGCCAGCATACTTAACGGGTGGGTCACCATGACTCATTGGGTGCACCACGAGTTATGGTGCCCAGGTATATTTTTGGCAGTGAAGACCACGAGTGGTGACCACGACTCGACCAGTGATGTCCCCTGTGACAAGCCCCCAGATGAATGTTGGACAGTGCACACGACGACTGGAGACCACGAGTCGTGGTCCTTGGTAACTACTCGTCCAGTCCCTCGTGGGGACTGGCAATCAGTTATTTTCTGTGAATTTAGTAAGGGCTTATTCGTAATTCCTATGATCCTAAGGCCTAAACTTCATTGTTTTTAAGGTATGAATAGTGAGTATTAAGAGGGGTAAGTTCATTCTAGCCTATTCCTATTCATGCATGCAAAGTTAGAAGCCAAGAAAAGTGATCAAGCTTAATTCCTTCTAGTTTTTGATCAATTCTTCATTTGGCAATTAAGGGAGTTGTAGAATTTGACTCTCTCAGATATGTAGGGTATACATGGGTGAATTTGTTCACATCCATGTCCAATATTTCTCTAATTCATGAAATTCTATTGATAATTTTATGAGGTTTTATCCCAATTCTTATGAAATCCTTATGATCTATCTATGGGTTAATTCCTCTCATGTATAAATTCATGTTTCACGAATCATGGACAGATTTTGTAACTATTTAGATTTAAATCTTTTTTTGAACAAAATTATGCCCAATTATGTGTGTTTCATGATAAATCAAGTTATGATTCTACTTCGATTTTGATGTTCATTAATCCATTATGATTTATGACTTATTATATGATTTGTCTCAAATGCTCATCATGAATTTATGAATATCAAGTATATACATGTTCTACAAGTATGTATGAACTTCATGATTTATCGATTTATGATTTTGGCCGACTAACGTGCCTTACATTCATAAGCTAGTTCACGTATTTCAAGCATGCTTATGATTATCATAATATTAACTAGCCTATGAATCTCATGTATATTATCTTATGAACACTATATGTGTTTTGGGAGTAGTATTTAACACCAAGTAGATCCGGGGTCCAAGTATGCCCCGAGTTTCAGAACTACGAGCCAACGTAGCCTCGATTGGACCTCCATGTTACGGTCCCTTTTGCCCAAATGGGCCTTCTTGTTGTCATATCACACCTCTTTTATGGTTCTACCCTTGTAAAGGTACGAACGTCCTCCCGACTAGGGGTTTACAGGTCGGGCTTCATGTGAGCTCATATGGGGTGTGTCGGTTATAAAAATCTCCCACTATTCCTCAGAATTAATGTATGGATATGATTATATACTTTGGCTCAAGTCATGTTTCATAAAGCTTTTCTCTTATGATTACGATTATTATTATGAATGATTTATGAATGTTTTAAAAACCTTGAGCCTTATGCTCGCATCATGATTTCTGCATTACGATCATGTTGTCCTACTCTTATGAACTTTTATGTATTTTAAATGTTTGTTTTACTTACCTTGCATACTCGGTACATTTCATGTACTAATCGCATACTCTATGTTGTATGATTTTATGATACAGGCTTTGATCTCCAGAATCAACCCCGTGATTAGTCAGCTTCCGAAGTTAACATCTAGCTTCATTGGTGAGTTGTAATGCCCTTGAAGCCCTAAGATCAGACCCGGGAGTTGAAATGAAGAAAATTGAAAAATCTGCACCAGATCACAGAAGGAGTCGTTCTATGACCCGCGAGGGTGACCACGAGTCATTAGGTGAGGAGTTGGCTTTAATTTTTGGAATTTGTGATTTGAAGACACCGTGGGCATGACCACGAGTCGTGGTCAAACCCCACGACTCGTTGAGTTGGCCTGGTCAAGATTGGTCAAGGGTCAATGGTTTTTGAACAGTGGAGACCACAAGTTATGGTCACCAAGGATGATCTGTTAGGTCCCTTGCGGGGACCCGTTGAAGAAAGATGGGCGGTGCACTCAATGACTAAAGGTCACGAGTCATGGTCAAAGGTGACGACTCATCCAGTCCCTCGTTAAGACTGGCAGTTAGTTATTTTTTGCGAATTTATTGAGGGCTTTTCCATAATTCCTATGGTCCTAAGGCCTAAACTACGTCATTTTAAGTTTAGCTATGAGGGTTTTTAAAGAGTAAAACCTATCCTAACCTTACCATTCTGTGCATGCAAGACTAGGGGACTCTTAGAGGTGATCAAGGCTTAAATCCATCAATTCTTCTTCAATTTCTTTTGGGTGATCAAGGAAGAGGGAAAACTCAATCTACGCAAGTATGTGAAGATATCAATGAGAGTCCCTCCCACTCTCATTCCCAAACTTCTATCAATTCCATGAGATTCTACTTCTACAATTCAAGTTCCATAATCTATTTGGTTTAATCTAATTCTTGTGAATTTCTCTATGATCTATCTATGGATCAATTCCTTTCATGAATTAAATCATGTTGTATGATCTATGGACAGATTATATAACTATTTTTGAATATAAATTTATAGATTCGGATCTACATCAAAATATGTCCAATTATGCATGTTTTTATGAAAAATCAAGTTATGATTTCATTATGATCTTGATCCTCTTTAGCCCACTATGATTTATGATTTATGATATAATTTCTCTTAAATGCTCATCAGGATTTATGACTATCAAGTAACTATAATTCACAAGCATGTATGAATCTCATGATTTATGAATTTATGATTATGGCCGACTCACGGACCTCATTTTATGACTAGTTCACATATTTTCAAGCATGTTTACAATTATCATGATTTGATTATCCCATGAATTTCATGTATGTTATCCTATGAGCACTATATATGTTTTGGGAGTAGTATTTAACACCAAGTAGGTTTGGGGCCTAGGTTTTGCCCCAAGTCTCAAAACTACGTGCCACCGTAGGTCATGATGGGACTTCCCTTGAGACTGTTCCCTTTGCCCAAATGGGCCTTCATGAGTGATATCACGCCCTTTTATGGTTTTACCCTTAGCAAGGCACGAACACTCTCCCGACTAGGGGATTTACAGGTGGGGCTCCATGTGTGCTCATATGGGGTATGTCGGTTATAAGAATCTCTCATTGTTCCTCATGATTTATGCATGGTTATACTCATATTACTTTGGCTCAAGTCATGTTTAATGAAGTTTTTCTCCTATTTATTATGATTATGACCGATCTACGAATGTTTTGAAAACCTTGAGCCTTATTTACATTATGATATTTATGTTATGAGCATGTTGTCCTTCTCTTATGAACTTTTATGTATTTTAAATGTTTGTTTTACCTACCTTGCATACTCAGTACATTCTACCTACTGACCGAATACTCTATGTTGTATCGTTTTATGATACAGGCTCCGATCTTCAGCCTCAGCCCCGCCATTAGCCGGTTCCAGTGTTAGCATCCAGCCCAATAGTGAGTCCTCATCTCCCGAGGAACATTTGCTATCAGATATCTTGCACTTTCAATTTTCATACTTTTCGGGTTAGTTAGGGGTGTTGTCCCGTCAACCCATCAGTTATGTAGAGGCTTTCAAAGTACATGTAGTAATCAGCTCATCATGTATCATGTGATTTCCGACTTTGATTTCATGTTATGATGAGATTTCTATTATGTTTATCATGCCAAGTCTTCCACTTTATTGATTGAGTTAGATGTACGTTCATGTGATGGGTCAACTTGGAGTCTCTAGGGGCTCCTTGTCCAGTGTCTCGATTCGGGCCCATGTTCAGGTCATGACAAACTTGGTGTCAAAGACATAGGTTTTGAAGTATGCTAGGGTGTCTGAAAGCCACGTTAAGTAGGGTGTGAAGCACGCTACACTTATGACGAAGAGGCTATGAAACATTTAGGAAATATTCCCTTCTTTCATGATCTCATATCGTGCGATGAAATGTCTATCTATTCTTCTAGCTCGTGTTATACACGTTTTTAGAATCATGCCTCCATGTAGAGTAAATGGAAGGAGAAACAGAAACATCCACGAGAATGGCAACGAGGAGGGGCACCATTAGGCCCCACCATCCTATGAGGAGCATGCACCAGAGCTGGCTGCCCATGCTGAAATCAGGGCAGCCATATAGATGCTAGAATAGGCATTATCCGCCTAGGTCAATCAACAAGAGGTGGTGCATCTCCCTCAGAATGGGAATGCGGCGGCAGCTCGGGTCAGGGATTTTCTATGGATGAACCCACCAAAGCTCATGGGATCAAAGGTGGACGAGGATCCACACGATTTCATCGATGAGATTCTGAAGATTACCCAGGTCATGGGAGTGACTAATGGGGAGTGCGTCGACTTGGCCTCTTATCAGCTGAAAGGGGTTGCGCATATCTGGTTCAAACAGTGGAAAGATAGTAGGGCAGTGGGAGTAGGCCCTATCAGTTGGGATGAGTTTCATGCCGCCTTTCTAGATCGGTTCTTTCCTCATGAGATTAGAGAACTGAAAGCAATCGAGTTTGTGAATCTGAAGTAGGGTAACATGTCATTTCAGGAGTATGCTTTGGAGTTCACCTGTTTATCCAAGTATGTGCCCGAGCTAGTGGCAAATTAGAGAGCTCGGGTGAGCAGATTTGTTCATGGAGTGGTGGACTACCTGGATAAAGATTGTAGGATCATCATGCTTCAGGACATGGATTTTCCCCGCATAGTTCTACATGCCTAGTAGATAAAGGCGGTGTATTCAAGGGAGAGAGACGCGAAGAGGGCCAAGATAGACAGTTATGGGACTTCTCAACCTAGATTAGGGGGCGTACATTACTACCAGTCTCATCAAAGGTCTTTTGCTCTAGAACCATCATCAGCTAGTGCACAATCTAGACCATAAGGCGATCAGAGGAGCAGGGCTTAGATTCGAGGGGCCAGGGTTGCATGAAGATAGAGCGCATCTTCTCAACCTGTGCGAAGTGTGGCAAGAATCACCCAGGGAGGTGTTTAGTTATCTCAAATGCTTATTTAGGGTGTGGAAAACTCGGACACAGACTTAGGGATTTCCCTTCAGCCAGATCATGGGGTGGTGGAGCCTGTATGCCAGTCACTAGTTCAACAGCTCCAGCAGTACGTCCCTCCCAGCAAGGTGCTTCGACTAGTTCAACTGGCGGTCAGCGCCAGAATAGGTTTTATGCCCTTGAAACTTGAAAGGAGCAAGAGACTTCCCCAGACGTGGTTACTGGTACGTTACGAGTTTTCCATCTTGATGTATATGCTTAGTTAGATTCATGGGCTACCTTGTCTTTTGTGACACCTTATGTGGCTAGTAGTTTCAGAGTCAGTTCCGAAATCTTGTCGGAACCCTTCTCAATCTCTACTCCAGTGGGTGATTCAATTGTAGCTAGACAGGTTTATAGAAGTTTCTTGATCACAATCCTTTAGAAAGTCACCTCAACAGATTTAGTAGAGTTAGCCATGACCAATTTTGATATTATCCTCGGCATGGATTGTCTATTTGCATGTTATGCCTCCATTAATTGTAGAAGACGTGTGGTAGAGTTCAGATTTTCGGGTAAGCCAGTCTTAGAATGGAAGAGTAGTTCAGTTGTGCCAGTAGGTCATTTCATTACCTACCTTAAGGCTAGGAAAATGATTTCTAAAGGTTGTGTGTACCATCTAGTTAGGGTTAAGGATACTATGTCTGAGACCCAGATTATCCAGTCAGTTCCAGTAGTATGTGAGTATCCATAAGTGTTCCCAGATGATCTACTGGGTATTCCTCCCGAGAGGGAAATTGATTTTGGTACTGACCTCCTACCCAACACACAGCTTATATCTATTCCTCCTTATAGAATGGCTCCAGCTGAGCTAAAAGAGTTGAAAGATCAGTTGAAGGACCTTCTAGACAAGGGTTTCATCAGACCTAGCAAGTCCCCATGGGGTGCAGTAGTTTTATTTGTCCAAAAGAAGGATGGTTCCCTTTGGATGTGCATTGACTATAGACAATTGAACAAGGTCACCATCAAGAATAGGTATCCTCTCCCTAGAATTGATGACGTGTTTGACCTACTTCAAGGTGCCAAGTGCTTTTCAAAGATAGACCTTAGATCTAGGTACCACCAGCTCAGGGTTCAGGAGGGTGACATCTCGAAAATAACCTTCAAAACTCGGTGTGGTCACTATGAGTTTGTCGTTATGTCTTTTGGACTAACGAATTCTCCTGCAGCTTTTATGGACCTGATGAACAGGGTGTTCAAGCCATATCTAGACATGTTCGTGTTTGTGTTCATAGATGACATCCTTATATACTCTCGGAGTGAAGAGGAGCATGCCACTCATTTGAGGGTGGTGTTGCAGACTTTGAAGGTTCATCAATTGTATGCAAAATTCATCAAGTGTGAGTTTTGGTTGAATTATGTGGCGTCCTTGGGTCATGTGGTGTCTAGTGAGGGTGTGCAGGTAGACTCACAGAAGATAGAGGTGGTGAAGAATTGGCCCAGGCCAGTGAATCCTTCATATATCAGGAGTTTCTTGGGCTTAGGTGGCTACTATCAGATATTTGTTGAGGGGTTTCTATTGCAGCACTGTTGACTAAACTGACCCAGAAGAAGGTAAACTTTCAATGGTCGGAGGCTTGTGAGAGGAGCTTCCAAGAGTTGAAGGCTCGACTCACCTCAGCACCAGTGTTAACTTTACCCAAGGGTATCGATGGGTTTATGGTGTATTGTGATGCTTCAAGAATGGGACTTGGTTGTGTATTGATGCAGCATGGCAAAGTTATAGCATGTGCCTCCAGATAACTAAAAGTTCATGAGAAGAATTACCCGACTCATGATCTCGAATTAGCGGCAATGGTATTCTCCTTGAAGATATGGAGACATTATTTGTACTGGGCCCATGTAGATATGTTTACGGACCACAAGAGTCTACAATATGTGTTTACATAGAAGGATCTCAATCTTCGTCAAAGGAGGTGGTTGGAGCTACTCAAGGACTATGATATGAGTGTCCTTTACCATCTGGGCAAGGCCAATGTAGTAGCAGATGCACTTAGTAGACTCTCTATGGAGAGTGTGTCCCACGTGGATGAGGGGATAAAGGAGCTGGTGAAAGATGTGCATCGACTTGCAAGAATGGGAATTCGATTGGTTGACTCTACCGATGGTAGTGTTATTGTTCAGAACGGGTCAGAATCGTCCTTGGTGACTGATGTAAAAGCTAGACAAGACAAGGATTCCATTTTTGTAATGTTAAAGGAAGCCGTTCAAAATCAGAAGGTAGAGGTCTTCTCTAAAGGGGGAGATGGTGTGCTTCGATACTAGGGTCGCTTATGTGTTTCGGATGTTGATGATTTGAGGAATCAGATGTTGCATGAGGCTCATGGATCCAGGTACTCTATACATCCAGGTGCCACCAAGAAGTACCGTGACCTACGGGAAGTCTATTGGTGGAATGACATGAAGAAGGACATAGCAGAACTTGTGGCTAAGTGTCCAAACTGTCAGCAAGTGAAGGTTGAGCATCAAAGACCGGGAGGTGTGCTTCAGGATATCAGTATTCCTACTTGGAAGTGGGAATAAATCAATATAGACTTCATCATTGGGTCTCCTCGCCTGCGTCGATAATATGACTCTATTTGGGTGATTGTGCACAAGTTTACCAAATCTACTCATTTTCTATCAGCCAAAACCACTTATTCAGCGAAAGGATTATGCCAAACTATACATTCGAGAGCTATTTCGATTGCATGGAGTACCCTTGTCTATCATCGAACAGAGGTACCCAATTTACTTCTCAATTTTGGAGGTCGTTTCCAAAGAATGGGTAATTAGGTTAAGTTTAGTATAGCATTCACCCACAAATGGATGGTGAAGCAGAGCGGATAATTTAGACTCTCAAGGACATGTTGAAAGCATATGTGATTGACTTCAAGGGTATTTGGGGTGACCATTTGTCTCTTATAGAGTTTGCGTACAATAACAGCTACCATTCCAGCATTCAGATGGCTCCTTTTAAGGCTCTCTATGGGCAGAGATGTAGATTGCCTATTGGCTAGTTTGAAGTTGGTGAAATTGCAATGATAGGACCAGATTCAGTCCATGAGACTATCGAGAAGGTTCAGCTCATACGGGATAGGTTGAAAACAACTCAAACTCGCCAAGAGTCCTATTCCGATATGAGAAAGAGAGAGCTAGAGTTCGAAGTGGATGATTGGGTGTTTTTGAAGGTGTCTGCCATGAAGGGAGTGATGAGGTTTGGAAAGAAAGAAAAACTCATCCCTCGTTATGTTGGCCCCTACCGTATTGTGAAACGGGTTAGAAATGTGGCATATGAATTCGAGTTGCCCTCAGAATTAGCTTCCATAACTATGAGGAGATTCCGGTGGAGATATTTGATCGTCAGCTTCGGAGGCTAAGGAACAAGGAGGTAGCTTCAGCCAAAGTGTTATGGAGGAATCAGCATGTTAAGGGAGATTCATGGGAAGCCAAAGCGGATATGATGGCTAGATATCCAAACCTAATCCCTTTCGGCTCTGTTTTAGTTTGAGGTATCAGTTTTTTCCCTAGTACTTTATTTAGTTTTCATGTTTAGTTCATCTACCCAAGTTTATTTTATGTCAAAGTATGTATGTATGGTTCGCGAATTCAGTTCAGCCATGTAGTTCAGTTCGGAGTTAGTCATCCCGTCAGTTTTCAGCTTAAATAATCAGTGTTTGAATATGATGATTGCATTTCTATGCTTTTTTGTATGTTTTCCAACATTTAAGGATGAATGTTTCCAAGAGGGAGATATTGTAATGCCCCAAAAGCCCTAAGATCAGATTCGAGAGTTGAAATGGTGAAAATTAGAAAATCTGCACCAGGTCAGAAAACGGGTTGTTCTGTGACCCGTGGGGGTGACCACGAGTTGCTAGGTGACTTATGGTGAGGATCTGGCTTTACGTTCTAGAATTTGTGATTTGAAGACACCACGGGCATGACCACAAGTCGTGGTCAGACCCCTCGACTCGTTGAGTCAGCCGTGGTCAAGATTGGTCGATGGTCAATGGTTTTTGGACAGTGGAGACCACGAGAGGTGACCATGAGTCATGGTCACCAAGGAAAATCCAATAGGTCCCTCGTGGGGACCCGTTGAAGAAAGATGGGTAGTGTACTCGGCGACTGAAGGCCACGAGTCGTGGTGCAAGGTGACGACTCGTGCAGTCCCTCGTTGGGACTGGCAGTCAGTTATTTTTTGCGAATTTGTTAAGGGCTTTTCCGTAATTCCTATGGTCCTAAGGCCTAAATTACGTCGTTTTAAGCTCAGTTATGAGGGTTTTTAAAGAGTAAAACCTATCCTAAGCCTTACCATTCCATGCATGCAAGACTAGGGGGCTCTTAGAGGTGATCGAAGCTTAAATCCATCAATTCTTCTTCAATTTCTTTTGGGTGATCAAGGAAGAGGGAAAAATCAATCTACCCAGGTATGTGAGGCTATGCATGAGAGTTCCTTCCACTCTCATGTCCAAACTTCTATAAATTCCATGAGATTTTACTTCTATAATTCAAGTTCCATGATCTAAGGGGTTTAATCTAATTTTTGTGAATTTCTCTATGATCTATCTATGGGTCAATTCCTTTCATGAATTAAATCATATTATATGATCTATGGGCAGATTATATAACTATTTCTGAATATAAATTTATAGATTCGGATCTAAATCAAAATATTCCCAATTATGCATGTTTTTATGAAAAATCAAGCTATGATTTCATTATGATCTCGATCCTATTTAGCCCACTATGATTTATGATTTATGATATGATTTCTCTTAAATGTTCATCAGGATTTAGGACTATCAAGTACAAATAATTTACAAGCATGTATGAATCTCATGATTTATGAATTTATGATTATGGCCAAATCACGGGCCTCATCTCATGGCTAGTTCACGTATTTTTAAGCATGTTTACGACTATCGTGATTTAACTAGCCAGTGAATTTCATGTATGTTATCCTATGAGAACTATAAATGTTTTGGGAGTAGTATTTAACATTGAGTAAGTTTGAGGCCCAAGTTTTGCCTCGAGTCTAAAACTATGTGCCACCATAGGTCACGATGGGACCTCCCTTGAGACTGTCCCCTTTGTCCAATGGGTCTTTCATCAGTGATATCACACCCTATCATGGTTCTACCTTTGGCAAGGTACGAACACCCTCCCGACTAGGGGATTTACAGGTCGGGCTCCATGTGTGCTCATATGGGGTATGTCGGTTATAAGAATCTCTCATTGTTCCTCATGATTTATGCATGGTTATACTCATATTACTTTGGCTCAAGTCATGTTTAATGAAGCTTTTCTCCTATTTATTATGATTATGACCGATCTACGAATGTTTTGAAAACCTTGAGCCTTATGTTACATTATGATATTTATGTTATGAGCATGTCGTACTTCTCTTATGAACTTTTATGTATTTTAAATGTCTGTTTTACCTACCTTGCATACTCAGTACATTCCACCTACTGACCGAATACTCTATGTTGTATCATTTTATGATACAGGCTCCGATCTTCAGCCTCAGCCTCGCCATTAGCCGGTTCCAGTGTTAGCATCCAGCCCAGTGGTGAGTCCTCATCTCCCGAGGACCATTTGCTATCAGATATCTTGCACTTTCAATTTTCATACTTGTCGGGTTAGTTAGGGGTGTTGTCCCGTCAACCCATCAGTTACGTAGAGGCTTTCAGATTACATGTAGTAATCAGCTCGTCATGTATCATGTGATTTCCGACTTTGATGTTATGTTATGATGAGATTTCTATTATGTTTATCATGTCAAGTCTTTTGCTTTATTCATTTAGCTAGATGTACGTTCATGCGATGGGTCGACTTGGAGTCTCTCGAGGCTCCTTGTCCCGTGTCTCGATCTGGGCCTATGTCCAGGTCTTGATATGAGTCCTTATCTCCCAAGGACCATTCGTTAGTAGTTATCTTTTTATTTACAGTTTTTAGACTTGTCAGGTTAGTTGTGGGTGTAGTTCTATCAACTCATTAGATACGTTAGAGGCTTTCAGACTGCATATAGTAATCATCTATTCATGTATGAAATGATTTCCTGTGCCAATGTTATGTTATGATTAAAATTCCACTATGTTGTTATGTTAAGTATTTCACTTTATTTGATTGAGTTAGATGTATGTTCATGCCATAGGTCGACTGGGAGTCTGTTGGGGCTCCTTGTCCCATGTCTCGATCCGGGCCTATGTTTATGTTGGACATCCCACTTCCAAGTATGAATACTAATATACTGAAGCATACCTCCAGGTTCTGATGCTCAACCTTCACCTATTGGCAATTGGGACACTTAACCACAAACTCCGCTATGTCCTTCTTCATTCCATTCCACCAATAGACTTCCCATTGATCACGGTACATCTTGGTGGCATCTGGATGGATAGAGTACCAAAAGCCATGAGCCTCACTCAACATCCGCTCTCTCAAGTCATCTACAACTGGCACACACAATCGACCCTGATATCGGAGTACACCATCTCTCCCTTGGGAGAAAACCTCCACCTTTTGATTCCAAGTAGCTTTATTTAGCTTCACTAAAATAGGATCCTCATCTTTCCTAGTTTTAACTTCTGTCACCAAAAGAAGATTCCAACCCATTCTAAACAATCACACCACTATTTGTCGAATTTGTAAGGCGATCCCCCAAACAAGCAAGCCTATGGACATATTTCGCTAACTCCTTTATCCCATCCTCCACATGAGACATATTCTCCATGTTCAATAAACTAAGAGCATTTTCCACTACATTGGCCTTGCCGGGATGACAAAGGACACCCATGTCAAAGTCCTTGAGAAGTTGTAGCTATCTCCTTTGTTGCAAATTCAGGTCCTTCTAAGTGAACACATACTGAAGGCTCTTATAATCAATAAATATGTCCATATGCACCCCATACAAATAGTGTAACACCTCGGACCTCAAAATAGCTTGATGAAGGAGAATAACTGAAATTGCAAGTCTGGTGCAGGGTGCGATGGCATTACTAATGAATTGTCATGCCACTGACGGCGCAAGTGACTGTTATCAAGAAGGTGACAGACTGTCACTGGTGATTTTCAGGTTTGACAGCAAGGTTGATGGCCCATCACAGGCCTGATGGTGCTAGTGACGACTGTCAGAGCAACCGACGGAGGAAATTTTCTGGACTCTGGGGTGACGGAAGACCTGATGGACCGTCGGGGTTATGACGGCCTATCACTTGTACCGTCAGAAGGATATTTTTGCCAACTTCACTAGTTTAGGGAGAATTCATGAATGACAAACCATCGGGGGTATGATGACCCTTAGGAGTATGATTGCCCATCACGGGTACCGTCGGGGTGCTAGTTGTGGAAATTCTGCTCGATTTCGGGGGCAATTTTGTAATTGCTCATGCTTTTAACTCCTATAATATGTCATTTTAAGCTCTAAAAGAAGTGTGTAAGGTAGTTTATCCCATTCTAATTCATTCAACTTCCATGCATGCTAGTGTAAAGGTTTTCCATTGAAGGTCGAGCCTAGAATCCTCCAAATCTCTTGGGCTTTCAAAGTCAAGTTGAAAATCAGTTTACGAAGGTATGTAGGCTATGAATGAGAGTTTCCTTTCACTCTTATGCCTATATTCCTCCTCAAGTTCATGAATTCAAGTCTTAAATCAAGTTTATGATCCTATGGGGTTTTAACCCAAATTAGTGCTCTATGATTTATTTATAGGTCAATTTCCTTCATGTTTTAAGGCATGTTTTGAGATTCACGGGCAGATTTTATGTAATAAGTAATTACAAATTCATGTTTTCAAATTTTAGAAGATTATGTCCAATTATGCAAATTCATGAAAAAGTTAGTCTATGATTAATGATTTCAAGTATGATGACATATCTAACATATATGTATGTTTACAAATTACTCATATATGAATCTATGATTTTGACTAATGAAGTTTATTTTAGGTATGCATAATCTTCAGATTTTGGGTAATCCCACTCAGATTTGGCATGTTTTCATGATTTAGTTTAGTTTTATAAATCAGCTTACCATATGGTTTTGGAGTCTATACTCCCATATTCAGCTTATGGTATGTTTGGAGCCAGGACTCCCCATATTAAGATTTCAGACTATGCATGTAATTACATTATTATCTTTGTTGACAAATGATGGTTTCTGCTTCATTGAAAAATAATGGAGAGGGAGTCTATACTCCCATATTCAGCTTATGGTATGTTTGGAGCCAGGACTCCCCATATTAAGATTTCAGACTATGCATGTAATTACATTATTATCTTTGTTGACAAATGATGGTTTCTGCTTCATTGAAAAATAATGGAGAGCACCTTGCATGTTTTGGGAGCAGCGTCTAACACCAAGTAGGATAGGGGTCTCTGGAAACTCCGGTCTCAGAACTACGTTCCAATGTAGGATTTTACATTTTACTTTGGGACATCCTTTGTGAGCTTCCCCTGCCCCAAATGAGCCTTCATCTTGATATTGATATCACGATAGTGCCCTTAGTCCTGGCAAGGCTTTAGACGACTCTAGCCACTTGAGCATAACGGTTGAGATCACGTAAGCTCTATCATGATAGTGTCGGTTATATGATGAGTCTCCCATTATTCCTCATGATTTCAGTTATACATGTTCATCAGTAGTGATATTATGTTTACAGCAGGTTTGACTCAATGTTCAGTTTTACTTATGATTATCAGTTTTCAACTTTGGGTCATTTGATTCAGTTATGATACTTAGTTATGCATGAATCATATTTTCAGATAATAGCATGTAAGCCCTACTCTCAAACTCTTATGATGAAATGTTTTATGTTATGCATGATCACTGATTTTACTCACTTAGCAGTCTTACTTATCTTGCATAATCGGTATATTCCACGTACTAACCGCATACTCTATGCCATATCGTTTCATGATATAGGCTCGGATATTCAGGCTCAGTTCTGCCAATAGCTAGACTCTCAGTGTTAGCATCTTCCAGTCTCAGTTGGTGGGTCCTCGTCTTTTGAGGGCCTTTTATTAGTTGTATTGAGTATTTTCAGTTTCCAGACTACATTGAGTTAGTTGGGGTCTTGTCCCATCAACTCATCAGTAGTAGAGGCTTTTCAAACATAGTATGTATTTTCAGTTTCATCCTTGTGTTATGTAATCAGATGCTATGATATTTTCTCCAACTTCCACTATATTAGACATGCTAGACTTCAGTTTGATTAGTTCAAGTTTAGATGTCATGTTCATACCATGGATCGACTTGGAGCCTCTCAGGATTCTTTGTCCCGTTTCTCGATTCAGGTCTAATTTTGGGTAGTGACAATGGGTTGTGTATCAGGGAGAAGGTCAATATCAAAGTCAATCTCCTGTTCGGGAGGGACTCCTGGTAGATCATTTGGAAACACCTCTGGATACTCACATACAACAGGGACAGACAAAAGAATCGGGGTCTCGGACGTAGAATCCTTGACCTGAACTAGATGATACACACAACCCTTAGACATCATCTTCCTATCCTTGAGATAGGAAACAAAGTGACCTACAAGCACAGCTGAACTACCCTTCCACTCTAGGACTTTCTCACCCAAGAATCGGAACTCTACCGTACAGGTTCTATAATTGACTGAAGCATATCATATATGCAACCAATCCATACCAAATATTACATAAAAGTTGTTCATATATAACTCCACTAGGTCGGTTGAGGTAACTTTCTGAAGAATCGTGATAGGGAAATTTCTGTACACCCATCGAGCTAAAACTGACTCACCGACAGGAGTAGAGACTGAGAAGGGTTCTGATAGGATTTTGGGCCTGACTCTGAAACTAACAGAAACATAAAGATTCACAAAAGATAAGGTAGCCTCTGGATCTAACAATACATACACATCAAGATGGAATACTCGTAAAATACCAGTGACCACATCGGGAGAGACCTTCTGCTCTTAATGAGAAGATAGCATATAGAACCTGTTCTAGAGCCGACCGCCACCTGTACTAGAAGAGGTTCCTTGATGAGATGCGCGATCTGCTGGAGTCGCTGAAGTAGTAGCTGGGGAATGACCTCCATTGTTTCCCTATCTAGCCAAAGGACAATCCCTGCGCATATGCCCGGGCTTTCCACACCCAAAGGAAACATCTGAACCAACCACGTACTCACTAGGGTGCTTCCTGCCACACTTCCTACAATCTGGATAGGTGTGCTCCCCTAACATGCTCCTATAGCCTTTAGAGATTGACGCTCTACCTCTCTGATCTCCTCGAGTCCTAGATGGAACATTGCTGATAAGGGAGCCAGAGTTGACAACCCCTAGTGAAACTGACATCGATGTCCACCACCAGACCTCTGCTGAAAGTGCTCATGACTCCCTATCCTGGCCCTCTTGGCCTCTCTCTCCTTCTCCTTCATCTTCTCCGCCTTTATCTATAGGGCATAAATGAGCAACTGGAAGAAATCTATGTCATTGATCAAGATGGCGATCCTACACTCCTTGATGAAGAAATCTGTCACCCCATTCACAAACTTGCTCACACGAGCCCTAGGATAAGCAACCATCTCCGGTGCATACTTGGACAACCGATTAAACTTCAAAGCATACACCTGGACAGTCTAGTTGTTCTGCTTCAAGTTGATGAACTCCGCAGCATTTACCTCCCTCAACTCCCTAGGGAAGAATCTGTCCAAGAAAGCAATCACAAACTCATCCCAACCCGCAGGAACTTCTCCAACTCCCCTACTATCCTTCTATTGACGGAACCATATGTGAGCAACCCCTTTTATCTAATAGGAGGCTAAGTCTGCACTCTCCTCTTCCATCACTTCCATAATCTGGGTGATCTTCTGCACCTCCTCAAGGAACTCGTGTGGGTCCTCATCCTCCTTTGACTCAAGAAACTCGGGTGGGTTCATCCTGAGAAAGTCTCGCACTCTCGCCGCTGTTGCGTTCACATTATAAGGACCATGGGCCATCTCCTGCTGGTTAACTTGGGCGGTCATGACCTGTGTCAACATCTAAGAGGCTTCCCTAAACTCGGCATGAGTAACCTGCTCGAGCAAGGGATCTGCTGGAGTTGGTGGGGCTTGTTGATGCCCATCTCCATTGCCATGGTCATGGTCATTTCCATTTCCATTCCTTCTATCATTACTCGGTGTGGAGGCATATTTCTGCAAATGCGTACAGCACAAGTTAGAGGAATAGAGAGGTAGTTCATCGCACGACATAGATCATGAAAGAAGGGAAATTTCCTAAAACTTCTTGTAGCCTCTTCCCCATAAGTGTGGCGCACTTCACACCTATAGAAAAGACTCTACTTAATGCGGCTTTCAGACACCCTAGGACACACCTAAACCTTTGCTCTGATACCAAGTTTATCACGACCTAAGCTAAAATCCAAGATACGAGACACAGGACCTAAAATAACGAATGACTCCAAGCTAGCCCATGGCACATACACGGCATGAATTAAAAGCATAATCAAGAAGAAAAAAATAACATAAGCATGAATAAGCGGACGACTGAACATCATAAAGCGTATATCAAACCATAACATCACAACGCTGAATCACAAAGTTGAACATACTAGTCTATATCTGAAAAACCTCTACTATCTGATGAGATGCTGGGACAAGCCCCCAGCTAACTCCAAGTTTGAAACTAAACTAACATAACAAGTCTAAACTAATAGATGTCCTTGGATAATGAGGACTCACCCAAAGCAGGGGCTGAAATGGACTGAGATGGGAGCAAGCTATCAGCGAGACTGAGCTGGATCACCCAAACCTATATCATGGGATGATGTAGCATAGAGTATGCGGTCAGTACTTTGAATGTACTGAATATGTAAGGTAAGTAAAACATGGTTAGTAAAACGTTAGTTGAAATCATGCATATAAATCAAAAAGATCATCAGAGTAAGGACTACATGCTAAAATCCATATCTGAGATATACATAATCATAAGCTGGTTATCACAACTGAATTAGTGACCCAAGATTTTGAAAATAGAAATCATATAACTTGTCATTCTTGAAATCGTAAGTAAAATCTCATGAACTGATCATTGGGTCAACATACTATAAAATATAATATCATAAGTCATGAACATGAGTAACTGAAATCATGAGGAACAATAGGAGACTTGTCATAACCAACAACCACCATGTATGAACACATGATAATCCCACGTGGAGGAGAGCCATCCTAAGCCTTGCTAGGGCGAAGGACGAATAAGGTGTAATATCACGTTGTGCCTTCGGGCGGAAGAAGCACTCTCTTAAGAGGTCCTAAGTATATACCTATGTTGGCGCGTAATATATGAGATCGGGGAACCTCGGAACCCCTAGCCTTCTCAGTGCTAGACACTACTCCCAAATCATGCATAGTGCTCAAATAATCATACTCTCAAAACATAGCTTCAATCTGAACATTGGAGTCTTGACTCCAAATCATATCATAAGTTGTATTGGGATTCTTGACTCTAAATCATATCATAAACTACATTGGGAGTCTTGATTCCAATCATTTTATAAACTAGTCTTGTTAGCCTTGGCTAAAATCATAAAAACATACTTAACTTGCATGGGCTTGTCCAAATCATAAAATCATGTATATTTGAAATAGACTTCATAAGTCAAAATCATGAAAACATAAGTTGAGAGTTCATAAACATTCATGCATACTAGATAATTCATCATTCTTGAAATCATGGATCATAAGCTTGAATTTTCATAAAACTTGCATAATAGGGCATAATTTCTAATAACTTGAAATCATGAATTTATAATCAAATTGAGTGTAAAATTTTCCCATTATACTTAAATCATACATTTGAACATGAGGGGATTAGACCCATAGACATAGCATAGATAGTTTCATAGAATTCGTTTAAAACCCTAGGAATCAATATACTTGATTAAAAACTTGAATCCACGAATTAGAGGAGAAATTTGGGCATGAGGGTGGAAGAAATCCCTCATTCATAGCCCTACATATTTGGGAAATCTGATTTTCAAACTAGTCTTGAAATCACGAGAGAATTGAGGAAGAAATTGAGGAGCAATTCCAGTTTGATCTTAAAAGAGAACTTCAACACAATGCATGCACGGGAACCTAATGATTTAGGCTAGGATAAATCCTCTGAAAACACTCATTTCAGGGCTTAAAAAGACTTCATTAAAGAGTTAAGAGCTTGAGAATTTACAAAACTACCCCTGAAAAATCACATGAAAAATCTGGCTGCTAGCCACAACAACCAATTCAACGAGTAGTTGTAGGATTTGATGAGGCATTGGACTATCCGTTGTCTCATGGGGTATTTCTGGTATTCTTCTGGTTCTCCAACTAACGACCAGACAAGACAATTCATTACTTGCAACAATGACTTGTCATTCCTCTCGTCATCACCTCTGCCACCCTAACACAATTTCTAAAGTCCTTCCAATGGATCGATACCACGAGTCGTCACTCACCACCACGGGTTGTTGCACCCTTCCGTTGTCATTGAATTAGATCTAGACTTTTTCTAAATTCTACTTAACGGCCCCGTAGGATGACCTGTTACATGAAACAATGAGTCGTCACTTGGCTCGTTGTTTGATGGGAATCCTGACTGAGGACTTACCACGAAACACACGACGGGTCATTGTTCTCTACAACGACTCGTCCCTTGAATTGTTATATGACTCTGGTAGCCTATTTTCTATTTTTTCCATTTCAACTCTCGGGTCTGATCATAGGGACTTTTGGGGTGTTATAGAGTCCTCATCACCTGAGGATCAAAGTCAGTTTTCTATTCAGTTGTATTTTTGTCACTTTTAGCTTCAGACTTTAGAGTTAATTGAGGGATTGTCCCAGCAGCTCATCATTAGTAGAGGCTTTCAGATAGAGTGTTAAGATTTCATCTTGATCAGTATTTTTCCAGTGTTATCCAGTTATTAGTTTACTTCAGTAATTATACTTAAACATTTTATGTTTACTCAGCTTCTGCTTAATTATCATCTAAACTTACATTTATACTAGAATTATGTTATGCCATGGGTTAGCTTAGGCCACATGCGGCTCTAGGCACCGTGTGACGTCCAGAGTGTATACTCGGGTCGTGACACATTAGCTACTGCCTCAAATATCATAATTGCTACTATCTGGAGGGGGAGTGATTTTGGGATAGAGAGATGTATACAACTAGCCCGAGAAAATAGACGAGAAAAGAAGAAGAGAGGGAGAGATATTACCTAAGTGTTGTAACATAACAATGGAGAATTTGTAGGGCTGTACTTCGGGAGGGAAAGAGCAATAAGAGGCAAGGGACAAAGGCCTAGATTTTTGCTTCAGTAGTTTTTTTTAATAGTCTTACCTGGGTTGGGATGGCTGACATTCTTGCTATGCAAGGGAATGGACAAGGCCAAAGAGAAAAATAAAAGAAATTTCTCGCATTGGGGCTCACGATGGCCTCGCTTCACTGTGTTGCCTTTATTTTTCTCTTTATTTGGCTTGTCCGAATCCTCGCGATGCATGGATTGGATATCAGACAAGAAAATATAGTTTTTCTTAGATCGTCTATTTCCTCTCAAAGCAAGGACTGAAGATAATATAGGGAAACATAGTTTTTTCGTTGTTCATTGTAGCTCAGCAAACTCTTTGCAAAGCGAGACTAGAAAAACAAGCCAAGGTTAAGGCTATTTTGCTGAGTTTTTTTAACTTTTTCTTGTTTCCAAGTTCCTTGAGATCCTGAGCTCCTCTTTCATAGTAAATCTCCCTTTTTCATCCTTCAAATGGCTTGGCTTCACATTCTCCTACAAAACAAAAACAACACCACAAAAAAATTATATGATAAAAAGTAAAAAAAAATAGTAAAGTTGGGTTGCCTCCCAACAAGCGCCTAATTTAACGTCGCAACACCACATGAACCACTTTTTGCCTCCATCTCGAGCTTATAAACTCAATTCACAGTTTTGATTTCGCTCTATAATTATGTTCTTGGGGTGGTATGACTTTTTGGGACTCAAAAATAAAATAATTTCTTATGCACCTTTTGACTTTCAACCGAGAAGTATCACCTTGCTTAGATGACCTTGAAAATTTAAGTATGAATGGTTCATCTACCTCTTCCTTTGATTGTTGCATCAATTGGTACAGATCAATTTTCATATCTCCTTCTGAACATAATGTCAAATAATGCTTGGAGTGAGAACCAAAGCACTCAAACTGAAAATTCAACTTGTTATCTACCTACTCTTCTTGATATAAACTAGAGTCAACATAAAATGCATCTTCTATGTTCTTGTTTGACTCTAGTACAATTTCCTCCACATCGTCATCATCGAATTCTAGTTGTTTAGGTTCTTGGTATACTACATTGAACTCCTCCATTTGAATGCTAATTTCTTCCTCTAACTCACACTTTTCTTGACTACTATCCACAATATTTGCTTGTTATGCATTAAAAGCTTGAACCAGTTGGCTCAGTTGAGCCTCCAGGTTGTGACAAATTTCCTCTTACCTTTCTAACTATAGTTGTTTCTCATCATATTTCCCCACAAGACACTTGAACATATCCTTGATCTCCTTCATGTCACCATCACTTGGTTCATTGTTCCTATTAACTTCATAAAAATAAAAAAAAAAGGTTGAACCATCATAATAAGGGGTAGGGGAAGTATAAGAAGCATGAGAACAACCATAAAAGTGATCATATTGGCCACTGCAAATATCACAGACATTTCACACATAGAATTGATTTGGTGCACATAACTCCTCCCAAAAATATTTTGATTATTTGCCTCATGTGATTTCCTCCACAATATGCATAAGGATGATCAAAAGTAGAATTACCAACACCTAAACTCCCATAATTCCAAGATGTCATGTTTCTCAAATTAACAATTAACATAAAATAAAAAGACAAAAAGTATATTCAGACTTAAAATTAGCAATATTTACAACTACAGCTAAATAGTTAGTTTTCCTACAATAGCGCCAAAATTAGATCATGCCCAAAACTAGTCAAAAAGGATAAGCGGTCGCTACAAATGTAATACGATCTAAAAGTCCGGAGTCAAATTCCACAGAGAACTACTGTTAGTTATAATTGTTCAATATCACTAAAGAAATAAGTTGGAATAATCATTTAGTTTTTAAAGATTAAGATTTTATTTCTAACTAATTAAATAATAAATATTAGAGCAATAAAATTATCACCTAAAGAGGATGAAGCTGGAAACAAGATTAAGGAGGCCTAGAGTTATGATTTCTTCAATTATCAAAATCTTTCTCATTACATTATCTATAATCTCGCTAATTTGTTCTCTACAGGTCATGAGCATTCTACTTACTGTAATTTTCTCTCGAACAATTATGATAATTTACTAGACGTATTCTACCGAACTACTCTAGCTACCAATTTCTCACCACTCACTATGATCATATTAAAGTTTCATTATCTCTAAATCCGCTTTTAAACCTGTAATATTGATCTCTCATATACCTAAGGAGTGACGTTGTTCAATAATAACCAAAATATGCATTTTTTTCTCATGTAATACATAATAAATAGGCACAGTCAACTGATGGTCATTCAATCAACTGAATTAAATACATAGTTGAACAAGTAGAGAAATTCAAAAGGCTAAATTATATTAAAACGTAACAAGAATTCATCTTACAAAAGGTTCCATCAAAATCCTAGATAAGGAATCTAGCTACTCATAATATTATTTAAGAACATAGCATAGAATTCCATAACGAATATACAGAAGAAGTGACAGAAGTAAAACTCTATGACGAATTTCTGTCTCTTCCACTCCTTGCATATTCTTGCCTCCAAAATAATATGTTCCTCAGGAGTTTTCTTCTCAAAGAGTTATGTGTGTTTATCAATATGTTTTATAGGGTATTTATATGATATAAGATGTGTAGGGAATCACAGACGCTAAATAGAATACGCTGGATAATTTTTGTTTGACTCATCTACGGCCTCTCGTTCTGCTAGAACTATAAACAAGCCTGACCAGCTCCACAATTTATTTTGTTTCTTAGCTCGTCTATCTGTCTCGCGAAGTGAGGACCATAGACGAGCCTAGCCATCCTTCAATCTTTATTCTTTTTCTTCAAATAAAACCAAAATCTCCTTTTTTTGGTCATGTTCATCCAATGCATTTCCTATACACATAAAACTCATAATGAGTTTAAAACACCTAAGATAACAACGTAACAACACAATTATGCACAAGATATGAGGCGATAATATAATATAAATAATACTTTAGCCGAATATCAATCACCAATGTAAAGAGTTATCTGAATAGTTATGTTAGTCACAAACTTTGACCATTGTTTCAAACTCCTGTACTCTATTTTATCATTTGAAAGTGGATATTTAAATATTTAATACACATTAAAGTTTAAACATGAATAATTAAATAAATTTAAATGATGTTTTGTTTCGTGTGTGTATATTATATAGAGTCATTTGCTTTTAAAAGAAAATAATAATAAGTCACTGACCCAAGCTTTGACTTTGTATGGTGGTGAAATATTTGGTATGTCTCCTACTTTGTTTATTAATAAGAAAAAAATACTTGAAAGGTAACCAAACCTTACCTCCAAAGAAAACTTACAAAAGAAGACAATGATGGAAAGCAATTAGAAAAGTTCATTGAACATATGATCAGGATTTTAATTAAAAAATTCTTAACCAATTCTCTTCTTTTGTGTCTTGATCCTAAAGTTTCCAAAGCCATTGTCCATTTTGTATGCTAGTCCTCTTGAGGTGTTTATGATTTATTTTGCTTTGCAAATTCATTTAGGACCATATTAACTTCTACGTAGCAATGAGTGGCTTTCACCATGTATAGCGGCTACATTTTTTTAAAAATTTTAATATAGGTTATAAGAAACCGAATTATTAAAAAATATTATTCATATAAAAATATTTGAGTGTTTACAAAATCAATTTTCCAAAGACAAACATTTGAGTTTTTTAAGCCTAGCCAGCGGCGAAGATAGATGGAGGGTCAAAATATAAAAATGTTAGCATGTGAAGAAGCCAAGAAAATCAAAATGTAATATCTATAAATACTAGTGAACGAGTAAAATAATCCATGTGAGATGGTTACAACTTACAATATCAAAATGTATTACTATTATAAAAGTACCATTATAAAATAATCAACAGCTAATAAATTAGAAAATTACAGGAAAAAAAAAAAGAAATTGAAGATATTAAAATGATAAAGGGAAAGAATTATTAAATTTGATAATGAAAATAAAGAATATGTAAATAGGGGCAAAATGGGATGAGGAAAACTAAATAGGGCAAGCCAAAACTTAACTCGCCCCAAGTCTAAGCTCGATCAAAAAGAAAACTGCTTGCCCGAGACTCAACCCTTTTTCCATCCCTGGCATTCAAAAGAAAGGGGGTAAGGTCCTAGGTCTCTGAGTAAGCCCGCTTTTGCTCCATTGTCATTCCTAATTAAGAGACACACCAACATGATAAATGGTGTTTCCTGGCGTGTTGTAAAATTTTTTATTAAGCAGATTGAATCAAAGACTTCGACTTCTTCTAACTTAAGACTCTATTATACCAACAGGCTAATTAAGGCAATTCCACCTCTATGCAAAATCAGCATCCATCATCGCCTTTCAAATTCTAATTCCTCCTCTAAATTAATAGATAGTTTTATTCGGTTTCTAATATTAAATGTTTCCTTTGTATATTCGATACTCTTTCTTCTTCTTTTTGTAGTTTTGAAAATATATAGATTTTCTACTACTCTTGTTAGGCTCTATGTGAGTGAATTTCAGTTACATAACTAAAAAGATTTAACTTAAATACACACACCCAATACAACATATTTTTCACATAATAAGAGTGTCTTTTAAGTTGTATTTACCAAAAAAGCAGAGCAAAATCAAAGGAAATTGAAGTTCAAACATAGATAAAACAATTCTGATGACTGTTGGAAGCATTTTCCAATAGAGATGCCCTCAAAATACAAACTTTACACTAGTGGAGATCAGTCCTGCAAGGTTCAAAAGAACATAAAAAGGATTCAATACAGCCAGTACAACCAAACTTTCAGCAGTATGTAGGAGGCATAGATGCTATATTAAATCACTAAACATGGTCTACCAAAGCTCAGTTTTGTTGCTTACACAAAGCCTTTCATCATTTAAATCTTATATAAAACTACTTAACTTAACTTCCAATTTTAAATCTCATTGGGAAGAATCCGATCGTAATTATAAGCTGATTCAATGTACTTCCTAGTAGAAACTTCCTACCTAAAAGGTGACATGTTTGCTATCCCCTTATGGTCTGGGAGTGGTGAAAGAAAGCCTATAGAAAACTGAACAATTTGCTTAATTTCTTGCTTGCTCCATCAGACATAATCTAGCGGCATAATCCCCTTTGTCTGAATTACCTAAACTACATATTCAGCACGAAAAACACATATCAGTTCGAGATTTAACAGATCCATGTATTCAGGGCACCACTTTGTCTCATGATACATGCTTGTATGGATGTTTGTTTTTGCTAAAGATCCAGTACATTTCATAGGAAACTTTTAGTAAATCTGAATTTGTATTGCAAAATTGCTCCAAACAAGAATTGCAACCGGTTTGAGACATAATTGTAAAGTCGTGATCTTCAAAGTAGTAGTGAAATAGCAAAAGAAAACAAACCTCTACATAAAAATGTAAATAGAATCGATTTGGTTATAGCCATTTTGACTCTCTGGTTTTAATCAAGGCAAAGAATATCAATGACCATGTGACAATATTTCACGAAAGAAAGGGGTCTAAATACCTACCTTACCGTCGACTGGGAGTGGTGCTATTTAAGACATATGGCAAATAGAAAAGCTCGGCCTTGGAAGATGATATGGGGAAACGCATCAATTCAGTGGTGATATGTCTTTCTTCCTCAGAATCGGAGGCCTTCGCCTGCTCAATGCTCATCCGTATCAAATATGGAGCACGAGCAAACAATAGCTTTACTAAAACCAGTTCAGCTTTTGAACCCTTAAACCAATGTATGATCACATGTTTGAGCTTGTTGACTGGTCGATCCAAGTAGGCTGGTGTGCCCAAATAAGTCAAAATTGCTTGAGCATTGTCGCTGGTAGTGCGAACCTTATGACACTAATAAAATACCAAAGTCATTTTCGTTTCTCATGATCACATCCATCTAGTGTATGACGAGATGTATATATTTAACATTTCTTACCCAATAATCAAGTTTCAAATTAGGGGAAGTCTTAATTAACTGTAGAGCGTAGGAAGTCTGACCCAATTCACCAAAGTTCACACTTAGCGATAGATGACTCAAGCAGTTGAGCGAAAAGGGAAGCCCCTTAGGAACCACATCTCCGCTCAGTAGCTTTGTGAGAAACTACAATAATTAGAATCACAGAACTAATAAGATATCCAAGTAAAACAAAACACCAATTTCTTACCTTAAGAAAAAGTGAACCCAAATATAATTCATGTGTAGGCGCCAAGCTAAAAAGAAGCTTTTCCAAAGTTGATCTCTCATCGTGGTTTGGAGTATAATTCATGTCTGAATAGTCCAGGTGTAACACCCTCAAATTATTGCAGTTAGTAAAGCAATTTAGGTTGGGATATTGAATCCCAAAAACAGACAAGTACTGCAACCATGATGAAACTACGCTCAGGTGTTGAGTACCATCACAGTATCTCATGGTCAAATTGATAAGAATGGGGGCATTGATAATAGAAAACTCTACTGGCACAAAGGTTATCCTTTCCAGATAGAGGGTTGTAAGGTTGTGAAAGCCTAGAACATAATTTGGTGGTTTGAAGACACAGTTGAAAAGGTTTAGATGTGTCAAGGCTAGACAATTGAATACGTGAGAAGGCAGTTTATATGCACTACATTCAATTGACAACTTAAAGGTTAGATCTTTGACACCATTTCTGGTGGCATAAAGCATCCATCTATCAATATTTTCATGAGGCAAATGTACTCCTGAAACATCAAGAACAAACTTATCAATGACTCCAAGATGCTGTAAGAGAATTGTGTCTACTGTTTCCTTGAAGACTGACAGAGACTTTCCTGCTAATTTTTTGCAAAAGCGATTATCTAACACCAGATATGGAAGCATGGCCCAAATGTGGCTCCATCTTTCGGACAGTATACTAGTTCTTGCTGCTTCTTTGACAGGCAAGAATCCAAGGATGTGATTTGTAACATTTCTTGGCAAATCACTAATTCTATCTTCAACAGCAGCTCTTTTAGATCTTCTACTATATGCTACAACAAAAGTTTAATAATCTTAGACTTAAAATCAATAATCCAAAACAAAATAAATTAAAAGAAATAAATGGCATACCTTGAGTCATGCTGATTTTTATTCTAATTTTCCACTAGTGTTTCAAGAGGAGTTAGGCTTGAGTGATGTTGGAGAAACAAGCAGACAAGAGGAGTTTAATGGGATTTCAGGTTATTGTTTTTTTCTTTTTCTAGGTCTCTTGCATGTGCAGATTTTGGCAACTGAAGCTCTCAACAATAGCATCTTGAGCTGCCAGTGGAAAGAGAATTGGGTTAAATGATGAGTACAATACTTAACTTTTGTACGACACATAGACATTTATTTCAAGCTGTTTGAAGGATCAGATAAATTTTACATGGGTAGTTAATAAAATGGTTTATCTCTTTATAAGGATTTAAACAAGATTGAATTAGATTTGAGATTTATTTTTTTTATACAACCAAAACTAAATAGCTAATATGGAGTAAAAAATAATTTTCCAATAATAAACATTGTTAATTTATGCATAACTTATCTCTAGGTTAAGACTGAAGAGCAAAAAATACACTTAATAGTAGTTTGGTTATGGGTTAGAATTATGCAGATATTAGTAATACATGAATTAGTTATAAGGGATCTATGTATTATTTTATGCAGGGATTAGTTATCCATGTATTAGTCATATAGGTATTAGTTATGCAAGTATTAGTTATGTAAGTATTATTTATGTAGGATTTATAGTTATTAAATTACAATACATGAATTATTAATTATTAAATATTTAATTTAAATTATAAATTAATATATATTATTTATAAATAAATAAGTAAGCAAATAATATAAAATTCTTCCTTTTTTTCACAAAAATAATATAACATTTTTTCAATTTTAATAAAAGAAGGTTTACAGCCTTTTAAAAAAAATTAGTCAATAATTTCTTGAAGTTAAAAAATTATGTACTCACACATCAAATTTAAAAAGATTTTAAAAGTAAATTAATAGGGGTAAATGTGTAATTTTATTATTTTAATCCATGTATAACTAATACCCACATAACTTATTCCACCTTCTACCTCACATAAAATTATACAAATATTTTCTCATAAGTTGTGTAAGTATTAGTTATGTAGAATTACAAAAACACAACCAAACAACACATAAAATTAATACATGAATAACTTTTATACAATATTTGAAACCTACCATCCAAACATGGTATAAAATTAATATATACATAGCTTTTATCCTATTTAAAAACCAAACATGGTATAAAATTAATACATGAATAATCAAGTTATTCATGTATTAACTTATACTTTATCAAGTAACCAAACAGCACCTTAAATTTTCTTGATTTGGTTATGTTTGAGAATGTCTACGTGACTAGTTCCTTAATTGGTTTATCTTTGTTTAAATGTGGTAAATCGGATTAATTCTTATATATTTTGATTTGATTCAATTAATTAAAGAGAATTTTCCTTTTCGATTTTCGATTGATTCTGTTAATTTCTCCCTTTTCCTTAACTCTGTAGAAAACTTTATTGAATCACTATTTATGGTAAGTCGTATTTAGGACCTAATTGATTCCACTAAGAGTAATTAAGGAAAAATTGTGTGATTGATTATTTCTTTCCATCACTAATTCAATACCTATCTGTTCATGGAAATTTTGTTTAGTCTTGTGACAGTGATTTCATCTATTTGTTTAAGGAAGGAATCTTTTCATTAATTACGTTGAATATTTCTTATTTCCTTTAGTTCCTTTTTCTTTAACATATAAGCAGTCCTCTTACTCTTCTTCGGGGGGAGGGGGGGGACATTGGCTATTCAGCCCAAAAATTTGCTTTGTATCATCATCATTCAGATAGGAAAAAGGAACAACTGAGAGTTTAGTTATGTTTCAATAAACATTTAGTGATAGTTTCAAGTAGAAAATTTACACACCTGATAGTTCAGATATGAAACTCAAAAAACCGTGATACTTTAAGTGTGTTTTTCACCCTTTACTCGTAACTTAAAATAATCCTTGTTCTTTCTATGTATTTATTACGTAAAAGATGTCAAAAATGCTTTTAAACTATATGAAATTGAAAAAAAATATCCTCCGTTAATAATCTGGTCCAGAAGTATCTCTCTTGTTAATAGGTTAATCCAAAAATATATCTGTCATTAATAGTTTAATTTTAAAATGTCTCTATTGTTATTTTTGGATCAAAAAGTCTTTTTCTTAATAAATATATTTTTTTTCTTTTTAAACACATTTTTTAGTAGAAGAAAAATTATTTTCCACTATTTTATTAATTAAATTTTTCCCAAAATAATATTTTATTAAAACAGAATGTATTTTAAAAAGAAATTCGTACATATATAATTAAACATTTCTGTAGTAACCACTCTCTATAATATTCATTATAACAAATGAGATAACCAAACCATTATACATAATAACATATAATTAGGCGCACGTATTGATAAATCACATATTTGTATTTTTTTTATAGATAAATATTCATGATTATAAACTTTCAAATATACATAATTTTATAAAGCTTCACTTAGTCAATAATAATAGTGACTAGTTATTATTTAATATAATTCTTTCACATAGTACGAATAATCTCTTCATTTCGAGTATTATTTTATTTATAAAATATAAAATGATAATTTTTTTGCAAAATATAAATTTATGAGTCAAGTTTTACATTTAAAAAAAATTAAAATTACAATTTAAAATTTCTCTTCTTAAAAAATAAAATTTAATTTAAAATTATGATCTCAAATTACATATATAAACATTTGCTCGGAACGAGAAAAAATAAAAGATGAAGTTGATGACCTTTTGTATTATATAATTCTGTCACACGTTCCACTTTATTAATTTGTATTTGTTATAAATATATTTGTATTATAGTGAATGTCTATAAAGGTATTTGTATTGTAGTGGATACATGTGTTTATATTATAGTGAAAGTCTATCTTTTGGAGAAAATTTAGGAGGAATAATCCATATAAATAGAGAGGTTCTCCTTTATTGTATTTCAGCCCATTAAGAGAAATAAGAACTTCTCTCTTTCTCTTTTTCTCTACAATATTCTTGTTCTTTCTTTATTATTTCATAACACGTTATCAGCACGAGACTCTACCGTCTCAAAATTTGAAGGCTAAGGTATTATATTTTTTTTCCTCCCCTCTTCCTTTTGATGTGGATAATCTTACGAAACTTGAGTTCGTTACCCCTCAAAGTTCAGGCAGGAACTACCTTTCATGAGTGTTGGATGCTGAAATTCATTTGGATACAATGGGTCTTGGAGACACCATTAAAACTGAAAACAAAGCATCAACCCAAAATCGTGCTAAGGCTATGATATTCTTGTGTCACCATATTGACGGAATTCTGAAAATTAAATATCTCACGATTAAGGATCCACTTATTTTGTGGAATAACCTGAAAGAAAGATATGACTGCCTGAAAATAGTCATCCATCCAAAGACACGATATGATTAGATGCATCTGAGATTTCAAGACTAAGTCTGTTCATGAGTACAACTCTGCCATGTTAAAAATTGTTTCTCAATTGAAACTATGTGAAGAGATTATTAATGATGTTGATATGATGAAAAAGACGTTCTCCATCTTTCATACCTCGAATGTGCTTTTACAGCAACAATATCGATAGAAAGGTTTCACAAAGTATTCTGAACTGATTTCTCATCTTCTCGTGGCTGAACAAAATAATAATTTATTAATTAAAAATCACGAGAATCGACCTACTGGATCTACACCATTCCCTGAAGTAAATGAGGTGTACGCTCACCATGCTAGGCGTGGAAAAGATCGCGGCTCTGGTCGTGGACGTGGTCGTGATCGTGATCATGGTCAAGAAAGAAATCATGTTCCTAGTGTTAATCATTCATCAAATAAAAAACATCATCAAAAGAAAAAAAGAAAGTATGTGAAGCGTGAAACAGCTGGATGCTTTCGATGTGGTGGAAAAGGATACTATGCACGTGACTGTCATACTCCAAAACACTTGATTGAGCTTTATCAAGCATCAATAAAGAAGAAAGAGAAAAATCATGAGGCTAATTTTATCTTTACAAATCATGTTGACATCACATGTTTGGATGTAGTAGATTTCTTCGAGCACCCTGAAGGAAAGATAAATACTTGATTGATGATGGTTCTGTGGCTATGAGAGAGTGAACAATTTTTAATTTTTTTAGTGATAGTAGTTAGTGAATAAAAATCATATAAAAATAGTCATTTACATGAGTACTAATCTTTTTAATTAGTTATTAATAAAGTTTGATTTAATATCTATTAAATAATATTTTTCACGATTTTTTTTGCGAGAAATTTGCTACATTTTTTGATAATTTTATTTGCTTCTCTGTCCGAGCCAAAATACTCCAGCAGCTCACAGTAATTAGATGTCCTACTTTTCATTTGTTTACCCACCCAAAAAAAACGTAGAACTCGTATTTGCTAGAAGTCACAGAGGACTTCTCAAGTCTTCAACTTTTCATCAATTGAACTTCATTTATTTATTCATTTTATTTTATTTATTAAACATAATATTAGATATACATGCAACTATTAATTTGTTAATCATGTAATAAGAGATGACTCTTAATTCGTTATATTACTTAAATTTTTATTTTGTATAAATATTTAATATATATGTATTTTATTTTTGTGTATGTTATTTGAAGATATGGATAATTATCAAAGCAAGTTATCCAATTATAAAGACATTTGTTTGATTGATTCTAGTACAATACATACGATAGATAGGGCCTTAGCGCTTTACTAATAACAAACATATATAGGGCTGACTTTTTTTAGCTTGATCGGTATCGATTCTATGATTGAATAGCAGAAGTGCTACTTATAAGTAGAAACTCGGAGAGACAGACAGAGAGGGGACTCTTTCATACCTGCTAACTCCTATGATGAGAAGTAGGTCCCTTGTTTTTGGCAGGAAGAGTTCCAGCCTTTGTTTCTCACTTAAACATTGGCAAGATAAATGTTACTACGATATATGGTAGTACCAATTTGATTAAAGGCTTTGCGAAAGCCATTATAATCTTTCCTAAGGGAACTAAATTCATCATAAATAATATCATGTTTTCTCTTAAGTCTCGGAGAAATTTGTTGAGTTTTAAAGATATCCGTGAAAATGGTTATCATATCAACACAATGATTGAGATGTATCTTGAATATCTTGGTATCACCAAGAATGTCTTGGGCAGACATGTGTTGTAGAAAAATTTCTTGCTTTATCTTCTGGCTTGTATTGGACAAAGATTAGTGCAATTGAGACACATTCTATAGTAAACCAGAAGTTTACTAATTCCAATGCTTTCGTACTTTGGCATGATCATCTGGGACATTCTAGATATATAATGATGAGATGAATTATAAAAAACTTAAATGGGCATCCATTAAAGAACTTGAAGATTCTTTTAAATGGTGAATTTTCTTGTACTGTTTGTTAACAAGGCAAGTTAACTATGAGACCATCACCAACAAAGGTTGAGATTGAGTCCCCTCCGTTCTTGGAATGTATACATAAGAGTATTTGTGGACCTATCCACCCACCTAGTGGGTCGTTTAGATATTTTATAGTCCTAATAGATGTTTCCTTTAGATGGTCTCATGTGTGTCTATTGTCATCTCGCAACCTGGCGTTTGCAAAATTATTGGCACAAATAATACGATTACGGGTATAATTTTCTGATAATCAAATTAAGTACATTCGCCTTGATAATGTTGCAAAGTTTTCATTCCAAGCATTTAATGATTATTGCTTGTCAATTGGGATAAAAGTTGAACATCCTGTAGCTCATGTTCAAACTCAAAATGGTCTTGCTGAGTCACTAATTAAACGTCTGCAATTGATATCAAGACCATTGCTCATGAAACTAGGCTGCCCGCTTCTATTTGGGGTCATGCGATTCTGCATGCTGCAATACTTGTTCGTCTCAGACCGATAAATTATCATAAATTTTCTCCGTTGCAATTGGTTTTGGGTCAAAAACCTAATATATCTCATCTGAGAATTTTGAATGTGTTGTATATGTATTTGTAGCACCACCACATCGCACAAAGATGGGTCCCCAAAAAAGGTTAGGAGTTTATGTTGGGTTTGAATCACCCTCTATTATTCGTTACTTTGAACCATTAACTAGAGATATGTTCAAAACTCGATTTGCAGATTGTCGGTTTGATGAGACAGTTTTTTCAAAATTAGGGGGAGAAAATAGTGAAATCAAAAGAGAAATTTTGTGAAAAAATCCGTCACTATCTCATCTTGATCCACGTGCTTCTATTTGTGAGCAATAAGTACAAAAGATTATTCACATGTAGAAAATTGCAAATCAAATGTCAGACGCATTTACAGATTTAAAAAAAATTACTAAATCACATATTCCTGTAGAGAATGTCCCAATTCGAATTGATGTCCCTGAAGGACCATCTACTAGTGTCATAGCTAATGAGTCCAAAGCACGCCTAAAGCCTGGTAGACCATTGGGTTCTAAGGATCGAAATCCTAGAAAAAGAAAAATAAATGGTCAAGATGACACTACGAAAGAACCACATATGAAAGTTCAAAACTTGAGCAATTTTGATATCCATGAAGGAATCAATGAGCCTTAGACTCGAGAAAATGAGAAATGATCCATAAATTCAAGTGATGTCGGAATTAATTGATCAAAAATAGTTGTGGATTATGTCTTTGCATATAATGTTGCAACGAAAATCATGCAAGATATTGAGGATCTTGAACCTCACTCTGTCACAGAATGTCGACAAAGAAATGATTGGTCAAAATGGCAAGAAGCAATTCAATCAAAATTGAATTCACTTGTCAAGCGTTAAGTTTTTGGACCTATAACTCAACCACCTAATGGTATTAAACCTGTTGGCTATAAATTGGTCTTTGTGCGAAAAAGAAATGAGAAAAATGAAGTACAAAGGCACAAAGCACACCTTGTTGCACAAGGATTTTCACAAATATCTGGTGTCGACTATGAAGAGACATACTCACCAGTTATGAATGTAATAACATTGCGTTATCTTATTAGTCTCACTGTCCATGAGAGGCTTGAAATGCATTTTATGGATGTGGTTACAACCTATCTATATGGATCACTTGATAATGAGATATACATGAAAAATTTTGAAGGATTTAAAATGCCTAAAGCATATCGTTCAAAGTCTCGAAAAATGTATTCAATTAGATTGCAAAGATCATTGTATGGTTTGAAGCAATCTAGACGCATGTGGTATAACCGTCTTAGTGAATATTTATCTAAGAAATGTTATATAAATGATGAAATTTGCCCATGTATTTTTGTAAACAAACAACATCGGAGTTTGTCATACTTGTTGTTTATGTAGATGGCATAAGCCTTATTGGAACTCCAATAGAGTTTCAAAGGCCAAATGATTATTTAAAGAAGGAATTTGAGATGAAAGATCTTGGAAAGATAAAATTATGTCTTGGTTTGCAAATAGAGCATTTGAAAAACGGTATCTTTGTTCATCAATCTACCTATACAGAAAATGTGTTGAAAAGATTTTATATGGATGGAGCACATCCATTAAGTACTCTGATGGTTGTTCGATCACTTGATGTGAATAAGGATCCATTCCGACCTCAAGAAAAGAATGAGGAAATTCTTGATCCTAAAGTACCATATCTTAGTGTAATTTGTGCACTAATGTATCTTGCTAACACTACAAGACCTGATATAGTCTTTTCGATTAATTTGTTAGCAGGATATAGTTTTGCTCCTACTAAGAGGCATTGGAATGGGATCAAACACATAATACGATACCTAAAAGGGACTACCGATATGGGCTTATTATATTTTAACAATTGCAGTCCTGATCTTGTTAGTTATGCTGATGCAGGATATTTATCTGACCCACACAAAGCTCAATCTCAAACTGGTTACGTGTTCATATGTGGAGGTACTGTCATATCTTGGAGATCTACAAAGCAGTCTCCCGTAGCTACTTCATCAAACATGCTGAGATAATAGCTATTCATGAAATAAGTTGAGAATGTGTGTGCTTGAGGTCCATGATACATCTCATTAGAGAAAAATGTGGTTTGAAATGTGACAAAATACCCACAAATTTTAATGAAGATAATACAGCATGCATAACACAGGTAAAGGGAGGATTCATAAAAGGAGAAAGAACGAATCACATCTCGCCAAAGTTTTCTACACACATGAGCTTCAAAAGAATGGTGATATCAACGTGCAACAGATTTGTTCAAGTGATAATGTGGCTGATTTATTCACCAAGTCTCTACCAACTGCAACTTTCAAGAAGATGGTGCATAAGATCGGGATGCAAAGATTCAAAGATGTTCTAATTAGGGGGAGTTAATACGCGTTGTACTCTTTTTCCTTTACGAGGTTTTGTCCCACTGGGTTTTCCTTGTAACGTTTTTTATGCGACAGCCAAAATGCGTATTATTAGATATGTGTACTCTTTTTCCTTCACTAGATTTTTTTCCATTGAGTTTTTTCTAGTAAGGTTTTATCGAGGCACATTATCTATCAAATAGACATTCAATGGGGAATGTTATAAACATATTTATATTATAGTGAATGTCTATAAATGTATTTGTATTGTAGTGGATACATGTGTTTATATTATAGTGAAAGTCTATCTTTTGGAGAAAAGTTAGAAGGAAAAGTTAGTGGTTCTCCTTCATTGTATTTCAGCCCATCAAGAGAAATAAGAACTTCTTTCCTTATTTCTTTCTCTATAATATTCTTGTTCTTTCTTTATTATTTCATAGCGGTATTACTTTTTTAAAATTTTATTTAGTGAAATATATGTGCTTATCATTTGAGATATTAAAATAAATAATTTATTTTCTTTTATAAACAAAATAAATTGAAAAATAAGTTTTTAATTTTTTATCTATAATAATCAAATAAAATAAAATATCAAATATTTTTACAAATACATATATTAACTGCCATAAGAAAAATAATAAAAGTTTCGAACAAATAAGATTGTTACAGGCAAAAAAAATATAATTATATACTCCCTTCGTTCCATTTTAATTGTTAGGTATACTAAAAATAGTTATTTCAAAATATTTGTTAGTTTCAAAATTCAAAAAATAATTGGCCATGTTTTTCCAAGTTTACTCTTAGTACTTAAAGTTATTCTAAAATGTGAAAAGAATTATTATTGTATGCTTTCAAAAAATTAAATAGGGTTATATTAGTCAAATTACCATCCCTATTAAATTTCTTAATGAGTGCGCAAATTTTATTCTAACAATTAAAATAGAACAGAGAGAGTATAAAATTTAAATTCTATACATTAAGGGGCCGTTTAGTTGAGAGTTAAAGTTATGCAGGTATTAGTAATACATGAATTAGTTAAGAGGGAATCTTTGTATTATTTTATGCAGAGATTAGTTGTGCAGGTTTTAATTATTCATGTATTAGTTATGTAAGTATTAGTTATTCAAGTATTAGTTATGTAGCTATTATTTATATAGGATTTAGTTGTGGAGAAATTACAGTACATGAATGATTGAATATTTAATTTGTTATAAATTAATATATATCATGTACAAATAAATAAGTAAATAAATAGTATAAAATTCTATTGTATAATTGAATATTTTTTTTAAAATGGGCTAGACAGTATTTCGTGGGATGAATATATATGTGTATATATATATATTAATTATATATATCTAATATAACCCCTAATGAATAATTATATATTGGAAAAAGTGTCAAATTTACATCTCTATTTTAGTTTAATAACTAATTTTACCTTCCATCATACTATATTCCATCATACTATATTCCATCCAAATGAGGGGTATTTTAAATGAGATTTGAAATATAACACTTAAAATCGAGTTGGAATATGAAATTTTATAAGTGAAAATTTAAAAAAATTCAAAAATTGATTTGATATAATTTTTTTCAAAGTTTAAAATATTTAAAAGTTAATTTTTGTTATTAAATAAATATTTAAAGGTAAATTTTTACAAAATGGACATCATAAAATTGAATTTTTATGATGAAAAGTTGAAGTTCAATTTACCAAGATAAATTTTAAAAATTTATCTTTAAATATTTATTTAATAATAAAAATTTAACTTTTAAATATTTTAAATTTTCAATAATTATATCAAATCCATTTTTGAATTTTTAAAATTTTCACTCATAAAATTTCATATTTTTTTCTATAATATATTTAAATATAATTTTAAATATTAAAAAATCACAACTTCAAAAAATTAAATTTTTAACAAATATATCATGCGTTGCTTTGCCAAACCACATTGGTCAATATGATACACCTCGATTAATATAAATCCTTTAAACTTGATTTTAAGTGTCATATTCCAAATCTCGTTTAAAATACCCTTATTTGGGAATTCCATCCAAATGAGGAATATTTTTGAATACTTTAATAACAATAGGAATATATTTGGCCATATAATATGAGAAAAGATAAAATTAATTATTAAACTAAAATAGAAGAGTATATTTCACCTTTTTTTCTTATATATATAACCCAATTTTTATAAAAATTCAGTCCGATGATTTCAAGAAAGACAAAGTAATTAAAGGATAGTGATGTTGGTTCATTGCTAGATGTGGAAGCAAGGACCAAGACTCTGTTTCATTCAAGGTTGTCAAGGCGGCAACCAGAAACACCATGGAGCTTCAACGTGGAAAACTTACAGAAATGAAGAAGACAAAGAGCAAAAAGGCAAAGAAACAGTGAGAGCTTTCTTGGCCTCGTACAGACACCCTTCTCAGAACTCTGCACCTTCCCAAGGTCTATGGCAGCTCTTTATGCAGTGCTGTTTTTATTGGTGTTACTTTCGAGAATTGAATTGAAATATTTACAGAAAGGCTTATAAGTATTAAAGTATTTTTAGTGTAAATATATTTAATAATTTATTTATTTTTAAATGTGAAAGTTGCTTAAGAAAGATATTTCACTATTTATGTGTTTTTATTATTTTGGTTTTAAAACATTTAACAAATTTATTTATTGTACTTATTCTCCAACCATCACCATTTTAATTAAATTTTCGTTACTTTCTCTGGTTCATAAATCATAATAAGGATTCATTTAAAAAGTTAATTGATAATTGAAAAATAGGTATAACTATTAGGATAGTAATTACATAATTTAGTAATTATATAATATAATAATTACGATAATTTGTTTGTTTGTCATAATATAATTATAATGTAATTGAAATTATACTGTTTGATTGCACGAGTGTAATTACACAGTTAGACTTTTTAAAATAAAAATTATTGAAAATTATGTGCCTTTATAAATAATATCAAATTAGGTATTAAAGTACATATTGTCTCTGCAAAATATATTAATTAATAATAATATAGTTTTAACTAATATTATAAAAAATAATTGATATATATTTTTAAATTATTAATAAAAATAAAGTCAAATTTTTTAAGAACGTCATGGAATGCATGTTTGACAAAGATATTAATATTATAAGTATATACCATAAAATTATTCAAATATTTAATAATTTATCAATTCTAATTGAAAAATGAACGCATGCAATGTGAAATAATAAGTCAATGCTACTAAAAGAAATAAACTAGAACTAAAATATAACATAAATTCAAAATTAAGAAAAAAATAATATAATACTCTTATTGCAAATTCCAACATAACTCAAATAAGTTTCAACATAACTTAAATAAATATATATAATTCAAAAGATAAAGAAAGTATAAGTCTATGACATCATTCCACAGTGAAATTCTTCTCTAATTCAAAAACTAGAATAATAATGCATTTATGTTAAATAAAAAAAATTAAAAAAACTAGAAATAAAACATATAAGCAATTATATGGAATTACAAGAAGTAAAAGATGGGAAATGAGAAGAAAGAAAATGAAAGATAAATAATGTAAAATAAAAAAAATTTAAAAATTTAAAATAAAAAAGAAATTAAAATACTGAAAATAAATTAAATAAATTTAAAATAAATAAATAAAAATAAAAATAGAAATGAAGAAATTAAAAAATGACCTTGTAAATCCATCATATAATTATCTACAATTCTCACTTCTCCCATGAAAAGTGGAGAGTGTAATTATTTTCTTCTAATTATATCAAATTTTGTGCTAACCATGTGATTATCTGATCAAACAAATAGATCAAACTGTATAATTACACCCAAAGTTAATTTTTAGAGGGCTTCCCAGATGGAGCCTAAGTGCTTTTTTAGCCTATGACATATTTTTCAAGAAACGTACTAAGTTCCGTTTCATGAAGAAATTTGAAAGTAATTTAAAAAAATAAATAATATCTATTTTTAAAAAGAGTTTGGATTTTATATTTATTATTTTTTGTATAGTATTGGATAAGATAAATTTATATGGAATAACGTTGTCATTCAGGATTTATATAGTTGACTTTAACTTTTTTTAAAAATTGAGTATTATTTTTATTATATATTATGATATTATTTACTTAGGTTGCTTGATTCAAATGCATGAGAAAAAAATTGTTTTAGCGAAATATAATGAATGAAATGTTAGTACTAGAAACTTTTTAGGATGGTTAAACTTGTAAATAAGTTTTTAGGTAAAAATGTTATTTAACATATCTAATCAATACATTTCAAGTGGAGAATATATATATATATATATATATATATATATATATATATATATATATATATCAAGAATTCTATTTATTTATTTCTATTTTTTTGCTTTTTTCTTTTTATTCTATTTATTCATTTTAAAAATATTTTTTCAATTTTATTTTTATTTTTGTGTCATGTTAAAAAGCTCAAAGATCATTCTTTTAACTCTCTTAATTATATTAAATATACTACATTAAAAGAAGACTATCTAACTCTATTTTTTTCTTCAACCCCCCTCCCCCCCCCCCCCCCCCACACACACGCACACACCCAAAAAGTACACTTATTTAACAATTTATTTTTATTTTATGCTTTCGAGATTCAATTTCTTTAGAAAAATTTTGAATTTTTTGAAAAATAAAGACACCCAATGGAGAAAAAAACCTCCATTTTCTTGAATTAATTAGAATTAGAAATTAATTAGTGTATAATAATATAAGTAAGGAAAAGAAATGAAAAAAATAAAAAATTAAAATTTAAATAATTTTCAATGTGGCGGTGACGTGGGGCGAGTAAAACACTTCACACTGTGAGAGTGGTATTATTCTCTTAAGGTGGTATCTAATAGAATTCAAGTGCGTTTAGGGTATTACACAAACATCTGTAAAGTTAAAGTACTAAAGTGAGTTGTGTGGACAAGTTCAGGGGGGATTTATGTCTTTTCTCTTAAAGAATATATATACACACATATATATGATCAAAAATTCTATTTATCTTTTCTCTTTTTTTTTTAACTTTTCTCTTTTATTCTTTTTTTTTAAAATTTTTTGGCTTTTTTCGTTCCTTTCTACTTTCTAAATTTTTTATTTTATGAAAAAAATTATTTATTTATTTTGTGTCATGTTACCAATCTCAAAAGTCACTTATTTAATCATCTTAATCACATCTCAATTCTTTCCTCTTTTTTATTTTTTTAATTCTTTTATCCTCTTAATAATACTCCCTCCGTTTCAAAATAAGTGGTGTTTTAACCTTTTGATTTTGTTTCAAAATAAGTGGTGTTTTACATAATCAAGAAGACATTAATTATGTTCTTCCGATTTTACCCTTATTTAAATTGAGAGAGTTTTCCATAATCAAGAAAATATTAAAGAGTTACATTTTTTTCAAGATACTTAGTAGGGGCAAGTAGGTAAAAATTATGAGTTGTACTAGCTATACTATACTTTGCAGTAGGCACCGACAAGAGCATTTGATTTTAACTTAGTCAAGCCATGAAAAAAAAAGTCTTTGAAATGTGAGTTTACTTTTTTTTCAAAAATAAAAATAAAATTGATTATGTTATATTGCAATATAGTTCATCTTTTTCATTCAATTCTTAACTATGGTGTTCTTTAAAATTTTCATTTGCTTAGTTAATTTATTTTCTTCTGTTCTGTTATTGATGATGTTAATTTTTTGTTTCTACAGATCACAGTGTTTTCAAATGTGAAACCAGACTGGGGAACAAAGTAAAGTGCATGCTGTTTAAGAAAGTATATATGTGTCCTTTTACAATTATGTGGATCAATTTTTAATAAGTCTATTGAGAACATTAGGATATAAAATTATTTTATAATTTTCAGAATATTGTCTAATTTGAAGAAAAATTATTTATTGACATATTAAAATACAGTCCTCAAGATTTTTTTATTTTTTGTTGTTGGTGATCAATATTTTTAGATATTCATAGATCATTAATTATGTGTTGGTCTATATCCTTTAAAATTACAACTTGAAAAATAATATTGAATTATATAAAAATAATTTAGTAATATTGTTTATTTTTCTCTCCTCATTTTCTTCTTCTATAAAGAAATTTTTGTTCTTTTTTGAATTCTGATTCATTATTTATTATTTTATTGATAAATAATTTTTAATGTTAATATAAAAAGATTTTTTCTTAGTAGTTTAAACAAGACAAAGAATATCAATAAATGAGTAATGAGGAATTAGTCAAGATAGAAAGTAATTTTAATTTTTTTTTATAAAATTAATAAGAAGTAAAAAAGATCAGTATGATCTTGGGGTTACCACTCCTGATCAAGGATACCAGTTTTCGAAGGGTATGAATATGAGAAAGAAAAAGAATATGTATTATGATTTATAATTTATGATATATTTTGTTAAATATCTAAATTATATCTTGAAAAAGAATTAATATACATATAAGATAAATGTTAAATAGTAAATCTTTCAAAAGTAGAAAAACGATCATGATAATTAGATAAAAAGAGTAATTAAATCTAGAATTATTGTTGATGCTACTCTAATTGCGACAAATGTTTCACTTTTTTTTTATGAATAAGAAGGATGATAGAATATTGATATTTTGACTTTCTAAATCTATAAGGCTTCTTTATGTAAAAAATATTGCAAGAATGTATATATAAAATAAGACAAATTTTAAAAATATTATATGAAATTATACGATCAAGGTCATTCATAAAAGAAATTATAAAGAATAATTCTCGAAAAACATTGGAGTATATTCGTTAATGCATTTTATTGGCACATGATCTTTAAAAATTTGAAAAAATTATAAAAAATAATCAATTATAATAAAAATTATTAATGAAGTTATTTTAAAATTTTAATATAGCAATAAATCATGAAAAATATTTTTAAAAAAGTTAATAAAGAAATTAATTTTTATAATTTTTCATAAAATTAGTAGAAAAAGAAAGGTAAATTATCTTGATTATTTTAAGAAACGTAAATAATTTTTATTAATTATACAGAGGAGTTGGAGAAGCAAAAATTAATAAACAAAAAAGAGAACAAATAAAAGAGAAAATCGAGAAATAATGTTCGACGAAATACAAAAAAAAATGTAAGATTACATAATAAAAAGTATTATTAAAATAAAATTAATAGAAAAAATAATTATCAAGAAAATAACAAAAAGAAAAAAAGGTGATCTAAAAAATATCAAAAGGCAATAAGATTTTTTTTCTGCTTTTTATTAATTAAATTCTTAAATTTATAAAACTATCTTAATTTAAAATATTTACTAGCAATATTAAGAAAATAATTAAGACTAATAGATTAAAATTATATGATTCTTAATTTGACATATGTAATTGGAAGATCGAAATTGAAAAGGATCGTTTGTTCAATAGTTGTTAAGTTAAATTTTCTTTTACTGTTTGATATCAATCTTACACATGAAAGATAAAGAAAAAATAAAATCAATCGATGTGTAAAGATCAATATTTTTTATCTAAAATTTTTAACAATAATTATATTTTTATAATTTATTTATTTTTTTAATAACCGCGCAAAGCGCGAATAAATTTTCTAGTTAATATCATAAAATAATGGATAATTAGGACAATTATAGTTTAACAATTCAATCAAATTTATTCTTGTAGTGCTTTAGTTTAATGTTAAGAGCCCACACATGTAAGTCATAGTGCAAGTCGTGTTGTGAAAAAAAGCTAGGCAAAAAGTGAAAAAAGGTAGAGAGAACGACTATTATTTATCGTGTTTCGAACTGCGCACTAAAAGCGCTCCAAAATTTCTTAATTATAAAAAAGAACATATTTCAAAAAATTAATAGAGAATTATTTTATATGCTTTAAGCTAGTAATATAATCGAAGGATTCAATTGTAAATTTGTCATGAAAAAAGTTGGTGAACCAGTCATTTTTGCAGGATAGTCTTGCTAGAGCAAAAAACTAAACCTCAAATCTTGAAGGATAATTGGAACTATGACTTGAAAAGTCCAAAGACAAGAATATGATATGCTATTCATTTGGTCATAAATACAAACTCAACCAATCGCAAGAATTATTTTTGGGTCTAGGGCTTCTGGTTTTCATTTCTTGAGTACTAAGACCATCCGCTAAAGTTGAGAGAATTAAGAAGCACTAGAAAGTTATCCAGAAAGAAAAGAAGGAAAAAGGGTCATTTATGGAGGATTGATTGTGCAACAACTATCATATTTTACTTTTTATGAGATGGCTTTTGACTTACAGTGGCGGTAACTCCTTATCACAAGCCATGATCATTGAATATCGGTGATAGGAGTCTAATTTTTTGGGGATCAATTTACTCAGGATAAATAGTTTAGCAATGACCTAAAAGTAATGGTGGAAGTTGAGAGATGAAGAAGATAGTGTTTCTTCTTTCAAAACAAGCATCTTGTAAGGTTATAAGAATGACAATGTATTTAGCACAATTCTTTTTAAGCAAAAGACTTAAGGATTTTGCAGTGATAGTATTATGCAAGAGCTTCTTAGGTTATTATAATCATCAAAAGCAATAACGTCCAGATGAAATTAATTTTATATTATATTAAATTTTTGATGACCCTTTTATATTAGTGGCTATTATAGTGAGGTTTGTCCCAATAATTTTTTGAACTCTTGAGGTACCTATCCTACTAATCATATGCTAATTATCTGATTAACCTACTAATCAGCCATTGTCCAACTATTTCATGTTCTACTTTGTAAAAAATAAGAGATTTTGATAATACCCCTTTTCTACTCTCATCTCTTGTTCCTTTGTAATGCAAATTACATGTTCAGTGGTTTGGATTTGGATGATGTGGACGATTTTTGGGAGGAATACAAAGTGAAGGAGATCACTTTAATAATCACTCCTAAATGCACACTCAAAGTGTACGTGATCTCCAAGTAATACAGTGACTAAGCTAGTCGGCTATCAAGCCCTTAGGGACTTGGTTTTTACGATTTAATTAAATTTACTATTATCAATTAATCACATATATTTTTTTACCACAAGTTTTAATTTTTGGTTTGTGAACTGCTGCATATAAATAAACTAACTAATTACTCTAAACTAATCTAGCTAATGTCAATATGTAAGGATTTAACACAATAGGAGATGATATTTCGGGGTTATGATTTTATTAGCAATCATGTTGTGTATTCACTTGAATTGACTCTAATTTTTTTATCGAGTTATTGGTTAATGAAAATTACAATGACTAGGCTCTTTCAAGCTACGTAGCCCTCTGATTAATGCCCTCTTTTCTACTCCCAACTCTCGGTGATAAAAGATGTGATAAAGATGTTTACAATTCTTGTGTGCATAAACCAAACAAGGTATTTAGGTACATCTCTATCCTACCCATAAATCAATCGCTATGCAGGGTAACGATCATGCTCTACTTAATCTTATTGATATGCTAGGATCTGCCTCTTGAGTCACACCTGTGGTTCTTAGATATGTTTAATGGTTAAGCAATAAAAGAGCTAAAGCAAAATTAAGAAAACAAGCAATGCAAGTTGTAGCACAATGATAGATACTCTAACAAGTCAATTCAAATTCATACAACAAAAATTATGTGTTTATCATAACCTTAGAACAAGGATATTACCCGCTCATGTTCATGACAACAATCATAGAATAAGTATATATTAATCATAGAAATGTTAAAAAAGCTAGAAAAAAATAAAAATAGAAAGATTTTGTGGCCTCATTACTCTCTAAGTTCTAAACCTTCCGGTGTCTTCCAACCTGATTTAAAATGACCTAAGGGTCTATCTATATAGGTGGAAAAACCTCTAAACAAACTTCTCCCAGTCAAAATCGAACTCTGTTAAAATTTGTCTTCAGGCCACCTTTTACCGTGTCGCGCCATCCATCACAGTGAACTTTACATCTTTGGCCATTACGGCGCACCTGTATTCTCTCCCACCGCAACGCACCAACCATTACAATGAATCTTAATGCGTTAAGAATCACATTGTGTCTCTCCTTGGTTTGCAACTTGAGAAAATCATGCTGCCCATCCCGACGGATTTTATCGCATTTGATAGTGTGATTCTGTGAATTCAAGTACCCTTGGACTTGAAAAATACTCTGAGTTTCTTGACTTGCTACACTGTACCTGTAATGATCCATCTGATCGTTATAGCACCCTGACAATATTGACACAAGAAATTTAATATTTTTATAGGCTTGATTTATTTTCTAGTAATAATAGAAGTAGTTGTTATAGGATAATGAAAAGGGGCAGAGTTAAAAAATTTTGTGGGCTAGATGACAGGACTACTACGTTGGGCACGAGGTCTCCATGGATGGACCATTGTAGAAGAAGATGCATACCAGAACTTCGTGTTTTGCCCACTTTAAAACTCAGATAGCATTGTAATAAGGATTAGTCACTAAAAATGCTCTGGAAATAAATTTTGATTATTCTAGAAGGAAAAAAGAATAGGGTGGTTAGAGAAGGGAAAGACTCCACTATCTTCCCCGACGAACAATCCAAGAGACATCAGACTCGATGTGAGAAACAGGACTCCATCGCTTTCTTGGTAGTAGCTTGGTGTCCAAGTACGTTATGATTTACCTTTGTATTAGACTTTGATTAGTTATGTTATTAATAAGTAAAATGAAAGATTATAATGTTGCGAACGTTCGGTATAAATCATAGTGAATAAAGGTTAGAGGTGGGATAAATAGCCGGTATAACAAGGAAAAAGAGAATAATTAATAGGTTGTAAATTGCTGAGTATAGATAGAATCTTGATTCTAGGTTTTTGATTACATGTTCTAGGTAGCGTATTCTAGATAGTTATTGCTAATGGTATATCGTGACTCGGTGGTCTAAACTATATGTATAGGTATAATTGATTGTTATAGAAGGAAGGACGGGAATTAGGGTGGAAATTTGGTAGGGATTTGCCGGATTAATAACTTCGATGGATGAGATAGCTACTACTGGTAGTTGTAATCGGGAACTAGGGATGAGTTGATGGAAGAGGTTCTCATAATGAATATCGTCTCCAATAGTGATATTTCATGAGAATAAACGAATAAGAAATGAAAACGGACTATGACGTAGAAATACATAACTATGGGCGAAGTATTTTAACACTTTAGCGTATCTATAGGTGCGTGTCAAATTCCATACTACCTTAGCCGTGATTCGAGATCGTGAGGGACGGGATTGTGGCTAATCTCTTGGGTGTTGATGCTTTGATTGATGTATGTGAATGGTCTTCGCACAATGATTGTGATGAATATTACAGTGATGTACTAGACTTTTCTTTGTACAATTGAAAAACTGGTAACAAATTTGAAATCATTTCTTGCTTGCTCTGACAGAGACTCACTTAAAGATGAATTACAAAAGGAATAAAGAAACATAAAAAATAAAAGAAATATTATCTAACAAAAGATGTACTCATCGGGAAAATAAGAAAATAAGAAAAGAAGAGGCCTTTTGGACAGGATAGCTAGTTTCGACATGACATGTATTTCGAATTAAGCGACCTGATCTGTCCAAACAATCTAAACTTCACTCTTGTCAAACTTTCAGACTTTGAAATGAGGCTTCTATGTTTCAACTGTTCATTAGATCCGAGGTCCACATTTGGTTAGTGCCTCGAACGACTTTCCCCAATGAATTTCTATCATTCGTCAGCTTTCTGCAGCCTCCATGTTGCCTTATGGTACCCTTGAGGGTTTTCACTAATAAGACTCTCTTATTTTTACTTCTCTCAATTCACTGTCGCCTTACGATGCCCATGAGGATTTTCACCTATAAGACTCTCTAATTTTGACTTCTCTCTACTCAATATCGCCTTATGATGCCCGTCAGGGTTTTCGCCTATAAGACTCTCATTTTTACTTTTCATTTTTCATTCCTTGTACAGACAACTAACATTGTTCCTTGTATGATAATCAACATTGAAAGCATGCTTGACTTGTCATTCTCAAAAATCGATCTGAAGGTCTTTCTTTGGTCTGTAACATGACTTTTAGACAGAGTTAGAAAGAAATGGTTGCATGAATGCGCAAAGATAACACAAAAATAACAGGGTTAAGACTTACAACTTTTGGAATCGATTCCTCTTTTTTGTTTTTTTGAAAAAAAAAACTCACTTTTTTTTACCCCAATTTCTTTGATACTGGATAATTTCTAGATGTTTTACTTGGTTGGACCGAACCCCTAGAGTAGGGCAGCCTACGTATATTGTTGAAACAAGAATCAGGTCAAACGTAGTTCAGGAAGCTTGTTCTTGTCTTTTGTTTTTTTTCTTTTTCAACATTTCTTTTTTTGTTTCTCGTTTCTTTTCTTTTTTTCTTCTTCTTTTTCATTTTTTACTTTTTTTTAATTCCAAAAGAGGGGTATGAAAGAAAATAAAAGTAAGGCTCAAAGAAGGTAGCAAAGAATGACACAGTATATGGATAACAGAATGAAATGCCTTCGTCATATCAATCCTAAAAATGTCAAGTACAAAGCATCAGTTCAAGAATAAGAAGTGAAAATCATACATTATCTTTTAGAGCATCTGCATTATTGGACATTTCTGTCACTTTTTTTCCACGCTTATCAATTAGATAGCTTTATTTGGGCAATACCTTTTTTACAACAGATGACACATGTCAATTTGGATCGAACTTGCCCTTTTGACTTTTTAAAAATGGAAGGATGTTTTGATTTGATTGTTCCACTTCAAATCGCTTGAGGTACACCTTCTTGTTATATCTTGATGTTCTCATGATTCCTGAAGTGATTGCTTCAATATCATTCAAGTCAAGCTTCAACTGACAATCAAAATACTTCAATCCTCTATCTATTTTCTCAAATATTTCTCTTCAACTTTCCAACTCATTTGGAGCATGTGATCCATGATTAGATAGGATTTTAAGATCTGGCCAGAAATTTCACATGCATGCCATAACATCAAAACTAAAATAAAAAGATATATACAAGAAGAACTAAGTTGTGGAGATTAAAATGACACAAAAAGATAAATGTTTCATTAAATAACAAAAGATAGAAGGATTTGACATTGAAACAAACAGACTGAATTCTAGGTTACAACCCTGCAATAACCTAACTAACAAAACTACGATAAGTCTCACCAAACAGACAGAATAATAAGGATAGAAGGGTTTGACTCACTAAAGCAAACAAAATAACATCTGGATTACAACCCTGAAATAACCAGATAACAGAAAAAATGACAAAATAAACTACCAATACTCCTCTCTAGAAATGAGAGGAGTGTCTTTCCAACTACTAAGTTTGATACTTTAGCCACTAGTTTCCACATCAGTCTTAATGGATCCTCCATCAATTTCAAATGTTTTTTCTTCAGCAAGTGAGTCATTGATTCTTCGGACCAAACCATCCTCGATGCTAGGATCCAGAGCCAATGTAGAAAATTTTGCAAAATCTAACTTGAAAAACTCTTTGTACTCTTTTTAATCACATATCATCCCGACAAAGTTTGCATCATTATGTGCTGGCAGAGATTCTGAGTGATATTTGGGGAGCACCAAAATCATATTTTCTTGGATCATCCTTTCCACCTCCCTTTTCAAAGATCGACAATCTTCAGTACTATATCGAGGAGCATCAGAATGGTATCCACAGCGCGCGACAGGGTTAAAACCTCTCGCACATGGATCTGCATAATTTGGAGAAATTATCCCTATCATGTTCAAACGTTTCAATTTGTCAAACAAGCTTGTGTAAGACTCTCCAAATGGCGTGAAATTATCCCTAGGCCTCTGATCCCCTCCATATTCCTACTTTTGACGAGGGTTATAGGATTCTCGAAAATTCTAAGAAGAAGGACGAGGATTTTGATATGTTGGTGCTCGCCATTATGGATGACTTGATGGTCAGACATATGATTTTGCAGTATAGATCGCATATTAAGGTGGGACAACAGAATATTGAGGGTTCTGCATGGGATAATAGTGTTCGGATAAAGCTTGAGAATAATTTTAGGTGTAGTGAGATGGTGTTCTCCTGGGACCTTGTCTTGGTCCCTGCGTGACCATGACCACATCATACTTTTTCTTCTTGATCCCAAAATTTTCTGAACCATTCTGAATTGCTTGTGTAGTTGCCTTTAAAGCAGCATAACTTAAGATTTTATTCAACTTGACTCCTCCCACCATTTCTCCCATTTTCACCACATTATTGAAGGATCTATCCATAATCGAGATTAAATAGCTGAAGTAAGTGGGATATTGAGTTTGAAGAAAATAATCAACCATTTCATTTTCCTCCATGGGTGGATTGACCCGAGCAGCTTGCTCTTTTCTGATTCCACACTCACGAAATAATTCATCAGACCTTTTGTCATTTTGGTCAAGGAAACACGATCTGAAACAATGTCGGACAAAATCTTGAGCCATGTCATCCCATATGTACCACTTACTGGCATCTTGACGAGTGTACCATTCAGAGGCCGACCCACTCTAACTTTGACTGAAATAAGCTATCAATGGCTCATTCTTCCCCCCAGCCCCTCTCATCTTACTATAATAAACTCCTCAAATGGGCTACAGGGTCTCCATGCCCATTGTATAATTCAAACTTCGGCATTTTGAAACCTATCGGTAACTGAATATCAGGGAACAAACACAAGTCTTTGTAAGACACACTTATCGGGCCTCCTATACCCTGCATATTTCTTAGGCTTGTTCCAAGCTTTTGACTTTCCTAGATATCTCATCCTGTTCCCTCTTCCTATTTGACTTTTCATTCTCGACGGGCAAATCATACTGAGGATTATGGTTATATGGGCTAGGGGGCATGAAGGTCATTTTCAGAGAGTAATATTGACCATCATAAGTATGAGAGGTGGTTGCGGGATTGTATAAACAGAAGTAGCGTGTACGACTAGAGGGGTGTTTCTGGGTGGTGCAACTAGAGATCTTAGTAGAAGTACCCACCATGATAGGAAGATTATAGGCCGAGCAAAATCCCAGAGAATAGAGACGGTCGGTTGTTCCGGGCGGTGGAGGTTGGGTAGAAATTGGTATGGTAAAAATACCCTCTGAGAGATCCTGGGGTAGTGGAGGCGGAGGCTGACTAGTCATCCAAGCTTGGTAAATATGAGCCAATTATTGTTTCAACCTTCTCACTTCCTCAATTGACCCTGACTCTTGTTTAGTCAATTGAATTTGAAGGTCATCAGTAATCAAAGTGGTTCTATCTTCGGCTATGGGTACTTTTCCTTTTGATCTTATGAAGTAGCGGTACTCTACCAGCGTACCACAAACCAACCACCTTAAATTAACTGAATAGTAGATATAGAAAATGTTTTAGGATTGAATTTTTTTTTCAAAACTCTTTTTCTTTTAAGGATCACCTGATCCGCGAAGGGTTGCCTACGTATCTCACATTAAAAGAGGAGAATCAGGTGTGCGTAGTTTGTCCAGATTGGACAGTTTAAGAAAGGTTTAAAAGATTGAAATCTGCCTTGAAAAATGTAATTTTATTTTTGTAAGATGGATATGAAAGAAATCATTTTTTAAGAGCTATGTGAAAGAAAAAAGAATAAATTATGAAAAGCTCTTTTTTGTGATTTTTGCTAAGGAAGATAAACTTTTCTTTTTTTTTTGAAATTATCATTTTTTAAGGAATGCATAAGAACTTCTAAACTAAGATATTTTTTTGTTATTGAAAAGTCAAGAGTCGGGTAAATTTAAAGTTTAACAAAATAGGCATAAAAATCAGAAAAATGCTTCTCTCTTCTGTTTCACCAGTTAATCTAAAAGTTGGTTAACAATAAAATAAGTCTCCTCAAATAATATTGCAAATAGCACATAAGATGTACATGTTGGTCAAATATATGGGGTACCTGTTCTAGATGGACCCGATCCGTGTGTCGAGTCCTACTAAGTGAATGGCATATGATGGAGATAAATCGAAACCTATTAGGAATACCACGGCATGTGGCTTGTTATACTAGGTTTAATATCCTGATGGAGTAGGTGTCTAGACTGATTGTAAAATGAGTGGACAGCTTACTGGTAGCAACATTTTTCGGTCTCACTGTTGGTCCTCCTCATCCTAAAATATGTATTGACTAAAATATCCTTCTCAGGAGCGTAAATGCTTCCCTGGTATCTCAAAGAAAGGCTCGGGAGCGTAATCGCGTCTCCGAGTGCATGCTGTGTGGAGTTTTTTCAGAACACTTAGATGGGTGTGCGAGAGAAGATAATTTTTATATTACAATTCAAATAATATCAAGGCAGTCAATGAGCGATCTAGGCCGACATATATACATTAAATATCCAAAATCAAGTAAAGTCAAATAAAATCAACACATCAAAGTTCGAATTCTGATTTGTATTTACAAAAGTCCCCAGCGGAGGAGTCACCAGAGCTGTCACACCCCTTTTTTAATGACAACCTCCCGTCCGAAGTGACAGAAGTAGGTTTTATTATTAAAGAATTTTTTCAATTGAAGTGATGTATTGAGAAGGGATTAATTTTAATTGTTCAGAGTCGTCACTTGAAACTGAGTTTCGGTGTTCCAAGTCACCTATTTAAATCCCTAATCAAAAGAAAATGACTCTTATTTTTTATTAGCATAAATAAGAGATCGAGTAAGGAATTCTATTAACAAAAGGGAAGGTGTTAGGAATCTCTCGAATTCCGTAATTCTAGCACAGTCTCTTTATCGACTTATATTCGACTTAACTCAATTTTGAATGCATTATGCTTATGAGCTTAAGAGTTATTGGTTCGTCTTCTCGATTCATTTTTAAACTCGTTTGGAATTATTTTAAAATTATTAATACATGGCGTACTGGTAGCAGCGCTTTCCAGCCTTACCATAATTAAATTTGCACGTCGTGGGTATTTATGAGTCGTTCCACCTTTCCGTTCCTAAACAAACATCTAACGTATCTAAGAGTCTATCCTCTTAAAAATCCGACTATAAATAGTAGATGAATTTTATTTAAATAATTTATCGATAGAAGCTTTTTGATTTCATCGTAAATTATCACTTAGATTAACTAAATAAACTTCTAAATTTCCTTTGGTTAAAATCCCAACTCGTCCTCTCGTTAAAAAAACTAATAAGAATAATAATAAAAATTCCAGAGGAAAGGTAGGAGAATTAGATCTTCATAGGGAAAATCTCCTTTTAATATTCATACCACAGAGATTCCGATAAGCAACCCGAAGTGAAGATTATTCGTCGATCGAAACAGCAACAACAAAACAGAGCTACATTGGAGCCTTGCGGGGACCTCGCGGGAACTTCGAACAGCCACCTCTCGAACCTGACTCTCGACAGAATTTGTCTTCCTCTGTCTCGTGCCTTTTTTCCCCTTAGTGGTGTGCAAGATTTACTGGCCAAGAAGGAGTAAAAAAATGGAGTTTTCCGTCCCGATGTCCCTCTGTCTCTATATGATTTTTTGTGTGTGAGTGGAAAGCTTCAAGTATATTCTGGTGAGTTAATTCTTATGTGGGTATATGTGTGTGCTTGTGTGTAGTGGATGAGCAGATGAGATTTTTTTATAAAAATAAAAAATGGAGTGTTGTGCAGGTAATGATTTGTGAGTATGTGTGTGCGCTTCTGCGTCCCTCCCCCCTGTATTTCTATATTCTAACTCCCTCCCCTCTCCTTTAGGTGTGTGTAGGTGAGTGTATTGTGTGTTCTGCTCAGAGGAGAAGGTGTGTGTGGGTGAGTGATTTGTGTGAAAGAAAAGAAAAGAAATCATGAGATGTGTGTGTGTGAGCAATTTGGAGAGGAAGAAAAAATATGGTGAGGTGTAAAAGAATTTGTTGCAAAGAGATAATAAAGAATCTTGCCACATGTTCAAAATTTATTGGTTCTATTTATTTTTATTTTTTAAATAATAATAATAATAACAATAATATTAAAAATGCCAAATAATTAAAGGGAAGTTAAAAATAATTAACCAAAAGCTAGATAAGAAAAATATTTTTGTCATTTCTTTCGTTTGTAAATAAAATTAAATTTTTCAATTTTCACAAATAAAAACTTACTAAATAAGATAAAAATCTAAAATACCCAAATTAAGCGTAAAAGAAACATTTAACACTAAAATAGTGTGAAACTCATGGAGGGTCAAAACGACATGTCTACACTAATTTTTCGAATGACTTGGACCGATTGTTTTCGAAATGGTATGGACTGCGGTGGAATCCCAACCTTCACTATTTTTTAGCTATCCGCTGCAGTGGCTCTACCGCAGTGAGAAATTGGTCTACTGCAGTGGACGACGGGGTCAGTAAAAGGACAGATTGGATGATTTTTGAGTTTCATTCCAACTTTTCCTGACTCCAAATTATGCAAATCCTCTCAATCACTCTGGCAAGTCTCTTCCTTTCTTAGGTAATTGTTGTCCTCAAGACTCCATTACTTCGTTTATTAATGAATGATTGTTGTGTATTGTCTATTGCTTTTGTTTTCGGGTAGTTATAGGGTGATATGGGTAGGTTTTCTTCTTTTGGATTCATGGCTAGATTGTTGTAGCATGTTGCTTTTATTTACGTTCTCAAATGATCTCTATTGTTCTCTGCTTATTTCTGGTTGATATCATGTGATCATGGGGTCGAAAATGAGGGGGTTTAGATAGGGTGGTTTTTTAATTTTTTTGAACTTCTGGACTTGATTCCTAACCCTACAGGGGTGGGAAATAGTTGCTAAAGCTTGGACAAATCTTCCCCTTGCCCGATCTGTAGTAAATTCAAAGAATTACAGAGGTTGAAATTTCAACCTCTATTGATGGGCTTTTAAAGTTACGGGGAAAACGATGTTCGCTGCAGGGGAACAAGGATCGCTGCAATGGTACCGTTATAGTGGTCCTGCTACCGCTATGGCAAACTCGTCACGGTGGACGTGCGCCCACTACAGCGGTTCACCTGGGCAGTAGCTCCCCTGTGAGCCCTGATTTTTCCTATTCCCTCATTCTCCATTCTCTTAGTCATTCAGTCTATCTTCTAATGCATTTTCATCAATGTAGGTCTATCACTATGGCTTATTCCAGCAGCAGTCTTCGCATCGAGGAGTACATCCAATTCATCAACGACCAGTGTCAGTTTAGACACAATGAGTAGGCTGTGAAGGACTTATTGCATGAGAGGGGGTTCATCATGCAAGACATAGAGGAGAAAGCACCATTTTTTGCCCTTATCTAGGAAATAGGGTAGGGTCCACTAGTGGAGTATCTGTGTAAATTCAACGAGTCCCATGTCTGGAAATTCTATGCCAACCTTCCTACCGTGACGTAAAACCATAGGGAGCTGGTGGCCTATGTGAGGGGCAGGGAGATCCTTCTGACTCTGGCTGCCATCAATGATGCATTGGGTCTGCCCAACCCTCCGGAGGATGAGCTGAAGGCACGGGATATGGAGGGGAACGTGCAATTACTGGTTGACACTTTGGTGGTAGAGGAGCGAAGAGCTTCGACAAACTGAGGTATTACTAGGACGGCCATCTAGAGTTCTAATTTCTCAGTGGAGGCTAGAAGATGGCTCAACCTCGTGTCTCGGAGGGTCCGCCTGTCCTTTAATATCACGGATATGACCAACCCTCATGTCTTGGTAGTGGCTTGTGTTCTAAGCGGGATGCAGGTGAATGTGGGAGTACAAATTTTGGAAGAATGGAGATACTTCTCAGCTAAGTCCACTACCGGCCTGCGGCTCTGCTCATCTTTCTTACGGCTCGTTACCGCAGCGCTCGTTCACCCCTTCGGCTTCTTCCATTCAAAAGGTAGTCTTTCCTTGGTAAATAGCGTCTTGAAGTGAAGCGAAGGCATTATTGAAGGAAAGAAATGGCGGGTCGGTCAATTGCATTAGGTAGGAGATGCAGCGGTTTATGGAGTTTAGTTAAGCTTAACTCCGATCCGAGGCCATTAGTAGTGCACGAGCTTCGAAAGAAAGAGAGATCGAGTCACTAAGCAGAGAATTAGATCCGAGAGCGAAAGAGATTATTCAAGTTCTCCCACGGGGCAACCCTGAAACAAGTTCTCAAAATTTCCCTCCCTCATTGCTAGGCTCTGCAAGCGGGTCCGAGTGCACCAGGAGTCCCGGAATATCATTGTGGACTGCGATAGGCCCTTTGATCCCTTGAGAGTGAAGGGGTCCCTAGGGAGAGGCCAAAAGAAGAGAAAGACTGCCTCAACTGAGGGAGATGGTGGGGCCAGCCCTTCTAGACCGGTCGGGTCGTTTGAGCGGATCGAGTTAGAGATAGCGGCTATGCGGGAGCTCCTTTGAGGGTTGCCCAGACCTCCTTCCCTCAGCAGGCCTTCTACTAGTCGACCCTCCACTAGCGGACCTTCTGGTGCAGCAGTTACCAACTCAGGAGAGATGCAAGGGGCGATTGCCACTCTAGCCCAGACCCATCTTGAGCTCTGGGAGGACTTAGAGCGAGAGAGGAGGAGGCAACATTCTCGGGACAAGCTGTTAGTAAGGGTGTGGAAAGGGATCAAGAAGGTCCTAAAGACTCTACCTCCCAGAGCCAGCACACCCTAGGTAACCTGACAGGATATCTCTGAGTTCTCCTTTCTCAGTGGGTTCAAGGAGGGAGTGGATAAGGATGCAGGCAACGGCAGTGATGAAGCCTTTAGCTAGATGGGTCGTAGTATTCCCCCCTCCCCCCGTTTTCTGCTTTTTATAACTGTTTGTTGGGTAGCCCCCATTTGGGGTTTGTAAGACTATTATTTTCTTTTTCCAATTTTTGCCTTTGGATGTTGGTACTAATTCTCTCTTATGGTGTATAGATGCCCGTTTGGAATCTTAAAACTTTTTTGTAGTGTTTTCGGGCCCTTTCTATAATATCATAGTTGCTTCTCCTTATCTGTATTGCTTGAATAGTTTTATCGCTTGATGTTTGTAGTTGCTATTCAAAACAAGGGAATTCGAAATTTTTGGAACCTGGCATTCTACCGGCTATGTCCGCTGCAGCGGTCGTCCTACAGCGATAACAGTATCTCTTTCGTTGAAGTGAGTCCGCTGCAACGAAACAACCTTCGCTGCAGCGAAACTTGCTAAGCCGAACACCTATAGGTTTTTCGTCTCTCTGGTCAAATCAAGTGAATCCCACCCACTAGTCTATCCCATGTCCTCTATAACCTGGAAAAATCAGATATTAGCTGTGTCTGTCGAGATACCAATTAGAATCCTCTAGATACCAATTGGACTCAACCCAAGCGATTAATACATTCAGATAGTATGATAGAAAAGAAATAAATAAAAAACTTCTTAAATGTCTTACATCTTCCTGAAAATTAAATATGGACGTCTACACATCAATCTACAGGAGTCTACTTGGCATTGCTCTTGTACTTGTGAGACTTGTAACCTAGAGGCTCCGATACCAACTTGTCACGATCGGAAATAAGCAGTCGTGCGAGCACCTATAATGAATTTACTCGATAGAAGAACCCTTGCGGTACAATTAATATCCAAAACTTTCCTATTAATTTTCATAACCAATGAAACTTCAAAAATAACAATACAAGATTTCCCCAAAACCTTACTCTTCCAAGATATAGTCTAGACATGTACAAGATCTTTAATTGAATACATGACAAGACAAAAAGACCCAGCTTTATCCAAGAAGAACACGGAAGCAGGTATTGAGTACTCCATGCCAATAAACGAACTTCAAACCTACCACAACCTATACCAAAATAGTGCAGCAAGGTAGTAGTACATTACACATACCGATAGGCATCATCGGCTGACTAAGTTAGTTAACACAATAACAAAATAATCAACATACAACCAATATTATTAAATTCAATAATGACTTCACTCATGCAACATCCCACGAACTGTAACAACTACCTTATCGTTCTTAAGCCTCATCAAGGTTCATGCAATTTAATTCACAACTCTAGCCATTACTAAATCCTTCAATCTTCCTTGTTCTAGTTCCGCTATAGTGCAGGCTTAGGTCGCTATAGTGGTCCCGCTGCCTCGGCGATGTGTCTGCTGCAGCCCTATCCCAACAGTCAGTAATTGATTTTTCCCTAACCCATTCCATTCTATTCTTCCATATAATTTTATAACACATCTACTTATTTTACCATTTCCCAATGATCGACTAAATTCATCGGTTACCATTTATTAACCTACTCAATGACTTACAGATTTTTTCTGATCTTTTCAAATCTAGCACATTATTTAACAAGGTCCACTCGCCATTTTTTGGCAATTCGCTACTTTATATTAAACCCATTAGGTTACCTTCCATACCCCCATTTAAAACAACATTAAATCACTAATACCGATTAACTATTCAAGAATATATAAAAGTCATCAAACATAATGAGGAAGTCGATTTTTCCCAAACATTAAAGTACATACACATACTTGTCTTCATACATAAAATTCCATAAAGTATCATAGCTAGACCATATATCCATATGCGATATTCCCAAAACATGTTTCTTACCTCAAACCCGAGTCATGTCGGTATATTCTATATCACAATTATAGACCTGTACTTTTTTTTGTCTCTACAGCCATATGTATAATTAAATCATACCTGCACAATCTTTGTCTCATAATCATCCATAGGTGATATGCCAAGCACACGCTTCCATCACATCACTATACACACATACCAGAGGGTCTTATGCATGTCCTTCCAGTCATAACCTGTAGGGGACTCTAGAAATCCATGTACTTTATTCCCAGCCTTATGAAACCTTCATCATACCTATCTGTGTACTAAAACTCGTACACCTAGCCGTATGGTCTTTTAGCCATACCTATCTATGTACTCAAACTCGTACACCTAGCCACATGGTCTTTTAGCCAATTCCGTTTGTGTACTTACTCATACCGCTCGTCTGGATGCTCACCTCGGGTATGAGCCACTCGTGTATCCAATCCTTATTCAGAGTCTGATCATATTAACTTATTTATCTGAGTTCTTTACCTTTGTCCCTAGGCCTCTCATTCACCATCATTTCACTGATTTTTCTTTCGTATTATCCGTTATCTCAGTCACACGTTCGTTCGATACCAACTCGCCCCTCAATCTCATGATGCACATCATAGCATAACAATTAATAAATCATACACGACAAGAGTTACATATTCATATAAACAAGTACAATCACATGCATGATTTGGAATCCAATCTTGTACCCAAATGGTAATAATATCAGTTACATTAATACATTACAAGGAATTACAACTTGGTCCGCTCGCTGATTTAGGCTCCCCTGAAGCGGCACCACTGTTGTTACAGCGGTCTCGCTGTAGTGGTACAATAACCACTGCAGCGGTACAGTTGGCAGTACTACAACCAGTCTTTTTCCCAACTTCTTCCATGATTTGTTTCTTCCCCATCTAGGGTCTGATTCTCTATCATGCCTATCACAATGAAGCAACATTATATCATGCTTGTTTCAACAATTAACTTTCTATAGTACAACCACTAACACGATCAACATTCACCAACAACTATACAGTATTATTCACAACACAGTCAGGTCATTACATAGAGATAACTACCTTGATTCACGGCTTCAACACACATTCTGTAATAGTCATAATCTATTAACCAATCAGTTATTGCACCTTCTAAACATGGTTTATAAGAAACTTCGTTCAAGGTTATTATTCAGGAAGAATTGCTCTATAAATCTTTATATATGAACCTATATTCGATAACAACGCCCGAAGATCATTCTATATACCATTGATTCGATCTCCGTAACACCCTTACGCATAGACTAGTTATTATTGTAATCTCTCCCCTAGGGATTTTCACATTACGGGATATCCCCCCCCCCCTTCTAACTTGTTCATACTCAGAATATTATCAGTTTCAAATAATTAATAACAAGTTGTCTAAATATTGATCCTACCCATTAAAAACATATCAACTATACGCACGTATATGTTTAGCTAATCAAAGTCTAACACAAGAATGAGTAAACCATAGCCTACCTAGGCGCCAAGTTGTTGTCCATACGTTCCCAACTGTGGGGTTGCATCATTTTCTTAATTTCTTGCCAGAGTTCCTAGCTATGGAGGTTGAATCTTTACCTCTTGGACGTTTTTATTTTTCCAAAAAAATTATTTTCTATTTTTGGGAATTTTTCTTAATCTCTTCTTTGGGACTAGGTTTTTAAAATTCTAATCGAAACAGGATTGCGCAATTCTATCTGCGTCACCCGCTGCAGCGAAAACCTTCACCGCTACAGCGGTTCCCCTAAGGCGGGAAGCGTCCCGCTGCGGAAGAAACACACCTGGCCCACCCTACTGTGATTAGGCTCATTCGAACTTGCTCATTGCACACCCTTCATTTCTCGTGGATTTGTTTTAAATTTCTATAAATTTAAATTCGACCGCTATTAGGTGGTCGGGAAGCTATAACGGTCGTGCGGGCCGTTACAGCTCACATCGAGTTTGTCGGTTATAAGAACCTCCATTGTTTCTAAGTTTATATATATATATATATATATATATATATATATATATATTCACGATTCATGACTTTATGACTTATGATGATATATATATATATATATATATATGTTCACGATTCATGACTTTATGACTTATGATGATATGTTTCAAAATATGCTTTATAAGGTTTTTACTTCTGAATTCAGTCATAATCAGCGTTATATTAGAATTTTGAAAACCTTGAGCCTTCATATTCAGTTTATGATTTGAATCTCATGAATTATACAAACTTATACTCATGAACTTTCTTTTACTGATTTAATAGCATGCTTTACTTACCTTACTTATTCAATACATTCAAAGTACTAACCGCATACTCTATGTTATATTATCTCATGATATAGGTTCGGGCGATCGATCAATCTTAGGCCAGACGTTAGCTCGCATACGCCTCAGTCTTGGTGAGTCCTCATGATCTGAGGACTGAAGTTTTGGTTCATACCTCTTCTTTTTCTGTCTTATTCAGTTTCAGACATAGCGAGCTAGTTAGGGGTGTTGTCCCATCACCTCGTCTTATGACTAAAGGCTTTTCAGACGGTTATGTATTAGATGGTTTCATGTTGTGACATGTTGTCCTTGTTCATACTTTATAACAGTTATACTTCCGTTTATCTTATGGTATGATTCATTTCCTCTTTGGATATGCTCTCTTTCATACTATGTATATGCCATGGGTTTAGCTTGGAGTCATTCGTGGTTCTAGATCTCGTGTCGCATCTGGGGTCTATGCTCGATTGTGACAGACACTTTAGGTGATGAATTAGTGTCTATCTACTTAATAAAAAAAAAGACCCTAAGACTTATAATGAAGCGATGAGATTATTAGATGCTATATTTTGGAAAGAGGCCATTAAAAAAGTGAATCAGATTCTATAGTTTCTAATCACACTTGGGATTTGTATGATTTGCCTAAAAGTGTAAACCCATAGGTAGAAAATGGATATTTAAACATAAGGTAGTTGATAAATATAAGGCTAGACTTGCGATTAGGGGCTTTAACCAAAAGAAAGGTGTTGATTACTTTGATACTTATTCTTCTGTGACTAAAAGAGCAATCATTAGGACTCTTATTGCTTTAGACACTATTCATAGTTTAGTGGTACACCAAATGGATGTTGAAACAACATTTCTAATGGTGATTTAGAGGAAGAGATTAGGGGCTTTAACCAAAAGAAAGGTGTTGATTACTTTGATACTTATTCCTCTGTGACTAAAAGAGCAATCATTAGGACTCTTATTGCTTTAGACGCTATTCATAGTTTAGTGGTATACCAAATGGATGTTGAAACAACATTTCTAATGGTGATTTAGAGGAAGAGATCTATATGAGTCAACTAGAGGGTTTTGTTATCCCGGAATAGGAAGACAAATTATGCAAATTGAGGAAGTCTTTGTATCGCCTAAAGCGGGCTCCTAAGCAGTGGTATGAAAAAATTTAATGTCACATTAGTGGATGATGATTTTGTTGTAAATTCATCTGATACATGTGCTTACTGCAAAATGATAGGATCAGATTATATTATTATATATATGTATGTGGATGACATGTTAATCTTTGGCCCTAATATGAATGTTATTAATGAAGCTAAGAACTTTTTATCTTCTAAGTTTGAAATGAAAGACCTTGGAAAAGCAGATGTAATTTTAGGGGTTAAAATCAAAAGAACTGATAATGATTTTTCTTTATGTCAGTCTCATTACATTGAGAAAATGTTGAAAAACTTTGGTTGTTTTGATGTAATTCCAGTGGGAACTCCTTTTGATCCTAGCAAACACTTGAGAAAAATAAAGTATGTAGCGTTTCTCAAACTGAATATGCTAAAATAATTGAAAATGTAATGTTTCTCATGAATTATACTCAACCTGATATAACTTATGCTATTAGCAGATTGAGTAGATATACTCATAATCCAGTAATGAACACTAGAATGTTTTTCATCGTTTGTTAAGGTATTTGAGAGGTACTATGAATTGGTGTTTGCATTTTAATAAATTTTCTCCTGTTGTAGATGGTTTTTTTGTTGCAAATTGGGTAACTAACAATGATGAAGTTAGCTCCACCAGTGGATATGTGTTTATTTTGATTACAGGTGTTATTTCATGGAAGTCTTTAAAACAGACTTGTATAGCACGTTCTACCATGGAATCTGAGTTCATTGCTCTCGAACTGGCAGGGCAAGAAGCTGAGTGACTGAGAAACCTTTGGCAGATGTGCCATTATGGGAAAGAAAAGCTTACAAGTCTCTCTTCATTGTAACTCACAGATAGCAATTGAAATTGCCAAAAATAGTTATATAATGAAAAAAAAAGACATTCACATCAAAGCATGGTACAGTTAAACAGTTGTTGAAATATGGTGTTATTTTCTTGGAATATGTAAGGTCCAAAAGAAATTAGGCAGATCCTTTAACTAAGGGTTTAGCAAGGAAAATGATCTTGAAATATCGAGGAAAAGGGCTAAAGCCCATGGATTGAGGTAGTATGGTGGATACCATTTGTGGTCAAAACAAGCCATATAAGCCTCAATATACACTATTTTTCTATTCCTGTGGTGTAAAGTAGTGTTTAATAAGGTTGAGCTTATTTTGCTCTTAAAGATGTCATAGTCTTAAGGTGATATACTTGAGATAGACTTGATGAAATTACCTATGTAAGTGTAAAGGTGTGGTCGCCTTTTATGAAAGATTTGGGACATCTTTCTACAACACTCATGAGACTCAAGGTGTGTGCTTTGACCATAAAAGTACTTTGTTTGTACCACATAGTTCGCAAAAATATTAAGGATATGGTATGTATTATTGGGTCTCAAATTATGTCCATTTAGTTCAAGAGTACTTCACTTAGTGGATATTTAGTGTTGCCTCATTTTACTACGTGTCAATTCAAATCGAGAAATATTAATACTTAAGTATATGTTCTTTCCTTTTGCTTAGAAATTATTTCTTTTCTTTTTCTTTTGCACTTATGGGGGGATTGTTGGCATTTTCTATTAAGGAATAAGAATACAAACAAAAATTTACTTCATTCATCTTTGTAGAATTGATTGTGCATATGAGAATGCAAAGTAAAAGTTACCACATTCATTCTCTAGAATTGATTGTGCAAAACATTCAAAGTACCACATTCATTCTTTGAATTTTTTGTAAGAATTACAACATATGGCCTTAATGGATGGGGAAAAAAACGTTTTTAGCCATTATGTTCTCAACTGATGAATTATTTCATTTTACCATAACGTTCCATTTTGTACACCTATATTCTCTTTACGAAAAACGTACATGGAAAGAAATATTTCTCCTTTATTGGCTTTCTTTCTAAAATACTTTATTCTTTCTAGACTTCTTTCTTTGTGAATTTTTAGGCAATTGTATTTGTGTAATTCTAAACTACCAGCGGCGAGTGCACGTATTTGGAAGAGCTTCGAGACCTTGGGGAATGACCTGTCTTAACGATTTGCATTGGAGTCGGACTGAAATTGCTTTCAAGATAGTAGTTTGCCACAACATAGTGTTTGTATTAAGTCTTTTACCATTTTGTAATACTTGTCCGGTATTAATATTGTAGTATTTTTTACCAACACCAATAACATTTTACCACCACATAATTATATTTTTCATTTTACACCCGTATATATAATTAGGAGTTGGCAGAATTTGGGTTACCTGAAATCCAAACTTTTTAGATATTTGATTTGAATTTTTGAATTATGAATTGATATTCTAATTTTATTTTAAAAATTTATAAATTTCAGATTTAGTACTACAAATTTTGAATATTCAAAAATTTAAATTTTTTCTACCTTATATTATCTCTATTCATATTATATGTATTAAATACTAATAAATCCAATTTTCAAAGGTTTAATAGATTAGTACCCTACGATCCTACTTATTATTGTATTAAGTTCAATATGAAATTATATGACATGGGCGATAGAGCAACTTCAATCTTGGTTAACTGTAGAAAGTTATACATTCTATTTCTAATTAAGGCACAATTTATTAAGTGAATTAAGGTTAGTTAATTGTCATGACATGCATTTAAATTCAAAAGTCAAAAACCAAAAATTCAAAATATCTAGACTGATTAATCCAAAGCTGAATTTAAAAAATTCAATTCAATTCGAGTTCATTTGTATTGTAATTTTTTCAAACTGAAAATCAAAAATTCAAATCAAAATTTTCATGTCAAGTCTGAATAGACCAAACGTCGATCCCTATATACAACAATGTTTATACACCTTTGGTATATTACTATATAATATTTATACACGTCACTAGTTATTGAGAGAATATTTTTTGCGATTTTCAGTTGCAATTCTTATACAAAACTAGTCCAAATCTTTACCAAATGACTTCAAATTTAGTAGACAACCTCCTTAGGCTCTCCTTAGGCTATTTCCAACAAATCTAAACAATATCCAATTCACATTTCTCACAAAATTAAATTCTAAATACAAACTCATTTCTTTAAACTTGTGTCAACAATAGTATGTTACCTTTTTAATATGATTTTCGCTACCCATATCTTATAAAATCAGCACTTTAGCCACGGCTTGAGATTCAAACACAATAACAAATCCAAATTTTCAACTAACAATTAAAAGGTAGCTAGATTAAAGAAAAGAAATAGAAGAATTGTCATAACTTCCAAACTATTTGAGCCCGGTGACTCTAGAGACTAAAAATTCCAATATAGTATAGCAGAGAATCAAAAATCTCTTTTATGCTTACGTACTAAAAATTGGCTAGATTTTAATATTTTAATTAACTACAGAGTAGATCCCCTTAATATTTTTATTATTGTGCTTGATTAATGTAGGTTTCATGTCTTATTTAGGTATGAATAGAATCATAGTACTTGTGTGAGAGGGTGTTGACGGGTTTTTTAGTTTCATTTTCAGTTTTTCGCTTATCACTCTCCTAGGTAAAAGTATTCATCCAAAACTAGATAAAGATAAAATTTAAATTTAAAGGTTTTTGGCCAATCACAACTTACTATTTTTTGGAATTTGAGAAATGGGATTTTCAAAAGAGAGGTGCTAGTAGCAATGGAATAATATCAATGAGGATCTATGGTAATAATACTGGGTAGTTTTTATAAATAACTGTAGTTTGGACTATAATTATTATTAGTATTTATAGTTTGGCTATTTATAATTAGTAGTAATATTTTGAGGTCTCCTAATCTCTCTCAATCTCTCCCCACTCCCTTTGTCTCTCTCTCTCTCCTCTCTTGCTCGCATCCCCCCACCCCTCCCGCCCTCCTCTCACTCCTCTCTCACATCTCTCCCTATATCTCCCTCTATCCCCCCTTCGCGCTCTCTCTCTCAGGTGACTGTATTTATTGTATTCATATGAATACATTATATATCGACAAATACATTCCAAGTGTATGCAAAATACAAACAACAAAATAGGATCATTGTATTCATTCGCTCTCTTATTTCACTTGTATTTATTCATTCTTGTATCACTTACACTCATTCACTCTAATTTTACTTCTACTCACTCGCTCTAATTTCATTTGTATTCATGTACGTCTTGTTGTATCAACAAACATAGTCCGAGTGCAAAAATACAAAAAATAAATTAAAAAAATACAAGAAAGTGTATTCATTCGCAATTGTATCACTTGTATCTGATTGCTCTTGTATCACTTGTATTCATTATACAAACTATGACTATTAATTATAATTATAATCAAGACCTTTGCTATTTATAAAAATTACTCATAATAATACAGGGTACTTTTTATAAATAGCTATAGTTTGGACTATAGTTATTATTACTACTAATAGTTTGGTTGTTTCTCATTAGTAGCAACTCTTTTAGGTCTCCTAATCTCTCTCAATATCCAACCTGACACGCTGGCCTCTCCCTCCTCTCTCTCACTACTCTCTTGCACCTCTCCCTATCTCCCTCTATCCCCCCACCCCAGCTCTCTTTTGGATCTCTCTCAAGTGGCTATATTTATTGTATTCATGCGAATAGAGTATATATCAACAAATGCACTTCAAGTTTATGTAAAATATAACAAAAGAAGTAGAGAGACTGTATTCATTCACTTTCTAATTTAACTTGTATTCATTCATTAATTTGAGAAGAGGAATTTTCAAAAGAGAGATGCTATTAGCAGTGGAATAATATCAATGAGATGCAATGTCTGAAATCAGGGCATGCTACTTGGGATTTAGATAATAAGCAGATAATTTTAGAAAAGGCTAAAAACTGTATTAAAATTATGTGACAGATAAATAAAAATGTCTACTCATCAAAAATATATTTGTCCAAAAATATTCCTATTATTAATAATTTAATTTAAAAATTCACCTATACATTATTTTTGAAAGAAAAATATTCTTTTTTGATTTTTATAAAATAACATATCAAGTTCAAACTTGAAATAAAAAAATATAACTTGCTGAAATTTGATGAACTAAGTACTGAGAAAAACTAATAGAGAAAAACCAGAGTACTAACTATCAATTACTACTTCTTTGAGAAAAGCAACCACGTCCTTTAACAGTGCCATATTCAACAACCGCACAACTTCAAGACAACTTGCAGTTTACTTTCATACTCAATTCCACAGTCAACGAGACGTTGATCATTTTCAAGTTGTCGTCCACAGAAGAGTACTCTCTGTTTATGAAATCAAATACCCTCCTTTTCTTGAATGGCAGCTTTAACATCTGCAACAGTGCCATCACTCTCAACTATTAATTTAAGCCCGCAACATGCAACCATTATCACATATATTTGTGTTATTGGTGCATATCTAAGGATTAAGGTAGATCCTTTATTGATCCCAGCTGAAGCAAGAGTCTGCGCATCCCTCAAAACTCCCCCATCTTCATTCAACAACTTCTATTTTTAAAATGGAATTCACGTTCCCTCTTGAATGTATGCTTTAACAGCAGCTAAACTAGCTTCTGGTTCAACAATTAGAAGAAAAGCTTTTGACTCTGACCATCCATCATCTACCTCAGATCCAAGATTCGGCAGAAAAAGATTTGGGTAATGACTTCCAATTAATCACATTTCTATAAGCATCATCTTGAATAATGATTCGCTTCGTTCGATCCCGCAACCATGCATATATGACAATAAAACACAACATAAGCTTCCATCAAATCAAATCATACAACATCCAATATTTAAACAAACTTTTCTTTTATAAAATTAATGATTTTCTAATTTTTCTATTTTTGATTAGTAAAATATTTTGAAAAACATGTTTTTTAGAAAAAAAAATTATTTTTAGAAAACTATGGAAAACAAATTATACATATGGTATTACATCTTCCCACCCTTCAAAACACCACACCCAACCCTCCATACCAACCAACCCTTGCCCCACTATCCTAGAGTATTTGACTTTGATTATATATAAAACCTTTTAGTTTCTGTAAATACGTAACAAATACATTTATTAATTAAAAAAAGTTAAAAAGTTAAAAGAAAGATGGCAAAAACTAATTTGAAACCAAGGACGATCACAAAATATGTGAGAAGAAACTGACAGCTATACTGTCATACAAAGATAGAAACTAGGAGAAAAACCAGAAGGATTTTGACAAATAGGTTCTCCTGTTTCAATCTGTTAGTTATATAGCTTATAGTAAAATATAGACATAGAGAGGAGAAAATAAATGCATACTCAGGTGAGCACCCATTTCTTTTGTGGATTTATCACTTAGATTTGTCTCTCTTCATATTCACCCCTTGACTCTAACAATTGGCTCAACCCTGGACCATACTTATAGAGATAGAAGTCAAAATAAATGTTGAGACGACTCAACTGCCTACTTATTAGTTATTACTACTGCCTACAAAATTAATGTATTTTTCTTTGATAAATGAGTACATTAAAAAGATGGTTTTCATGACTCTCAAAATTGAAGAATTTAAAGAGTTGTAACTGATAAAACAATGAAATCCAATTGTTTCATTCTTAAGTGGGTACATTTATCAAGTTTTTATTATTTAATTGTATTAATGTAAAGAATCTGAAGAGTTGCCATTATTTTAAAAAATACTACATACAAGCTTCATATATAAAGATAAATAGAATTTTTAGGTGGTTATTATTTCAACTAGGCATTGAAAATGTGCATTGCACATTTATTTCAAAATATTTAGTACTCTTCTCATTTATTTTTAATTATTAGAATAAAATTTACACACTCTTTGAATAAAATTTAATTTTAGTTGAAAATCTAATACTATTTGCAGAAATTCATTTTAAATTGATTCATCATTTATTGCATCATCAACTATAAAAAATTAGCATCACAGGTTATAATACCTGCACAAAGCATCACATGTTATTATATGTGCACAAAACATCCCAAATTCAGCATACATATGCGGGATGCATCCAAATGAAAAATAAATAAATGAGGATATATATATATATATATATATATATATATATATATATATATATATATACTAATTTTTTTTTTTTTAACACAAATCAACCAGTTCAAACTCTTGCTCTTTAGTTTTAATTCTTAACAACAAGTTCTTTAACCCCACCCAGTATATGGTGATAACAACGTCCTACTCACGGACTACAATTCACCTATCAAGTTCCTAAGAATTTACAGGTTAATCCATCGTTGTTATTAAGAAACTAAGAGCCTAACCTTTTACTTAGGATGATTCATATTAAACTGTTTTTAATCATATAAACAGTTATATAAATAACTCAAACATTTTTAACATAAAAACATAAAATAAACACACATAATTTACATATGGGGAAAACATGAATAATAGACTTACATGTTATAAGACGCGAGCGAGGTTTCCCTTTCGGGAACCCACGGTGACTCTTAAGAAACTTTTTAAAAAATATTTAGACTTGTTCTTAGGGATGATTCGGGTGTTTTCAAAGTTGGATTTGGTTTTTGGAGTAGTTAAGCATCTGAGAGTAGATGGAAAACTTGGGAGTGTTTTTTCTTTCTGTGGTTTTTTCGTATGTTTTTCTTTGGTTTGAAGAGGGGTATATATAGATGAGGAGGATAAGAGTTGTAGAAAATAAATGGCTAAGATCTGACCGACACTTTATAAAGGACGATCAAGATTTTGCCGACACTTAATGCTTATCTTTATCAAATAATTCATGCCGGGTGCTCTTTGGGCCCCATCGTCACATGCATTATTGATTCAGATTGTGCATTATTATTCTGACCTATTAAAACTAAGACGCGTGCTTATCAGTTTTTCTTTCCTTTTGGAAAGTAGTGATAAAGTAAGCACTCACAGGACACTTAGTGGGCATCCCCACTAGACTTATTCACAGACCTAATATTATAGACTTTATAGACTGACTTGGTCTGAAAACTTTCTTAGGTATCTAGGTTATGAAGGGCAATTGAGTCAAAACTCATTCCCGAATCATATCCTGCATACGGGTCTTGGGCGTCTTGATCATCTTCACCCTCGGTTGGGACACTGTTTTCTTCTGTTGTTTGCTGTCTTCGGTTATCTTGGTCAGGATCTGAAACGATGTCGTCTAATCTGATTGGTGGTTCTAGACCAGTATCTTCTAGTCTGATTGGGGTTTGGTCCATATGTTTGTCTTGTTCTACGTCTTTGATCATTTCCTCCAGCGTCTTTTTAATTATATCCTCTATAGTCTTTTTCTTTTTCTTATTTAAGATCTTTTGTCTAGTTGTTTCACCCATGGTGAATGATTTTGGTAATCGTCTTCTAGGAGGAGTTGCAGGTTCTGTTTCACTTTTGGGCAAAGTGACAGCCTTCAACGGTTGTCTTTACCGGCTACCGTTTGAGCCGGACTAGCTATATCTTTACCTGATATAGTAGGTTTATTTGCATTCTGAGAGGAATGCACACTCGTCTCATCCATTTTGGCTTGAGATGGAGAACTCGTGTCTGGGCTTGTCTGTCTGAGTATCTGTAGTAGCTGATCCTTTTCTTGACTCAGGGCTTCACACTTAGCATTTAGCCTTTTAAACCCTTCTGTCATGGACTCACAGTGGTCCCAGAAAATTATTTTGTCTGTGTCTTTCTGCACCTTGTATTGTGGAATTTGGATTGGGCTTTGTTTTAGGGCTGGAGAGATAAAATAATTTGGGCCCAAATATCCCCTTGCATAGTCTAAGGCTTCAGTTAAATCATTAAAACCTTTGAAAAGAGGATTTTTTATTCCATTTATTGAGTCTATTACTTCTTGCCATGTTTGAAAAACACCATTGATTTTTCCATGTATTACTACATAAAATCTGAATTTCTTTTCTGTATTTTTGTCTGTAAAATACTGTCCCAGTGCATTTAACGTGGCTATGAATTATTTAATGTCTCGTTTAGTGTATGCTATCCATAAATTATCCATTAAACATCTTTGAGGTCTGTCTATTTTACAGTCTGGCATTTCTTTAAAGGATAGGTTACATTTAGGATAACAAATTAGATTATGTTTTCCAAAATGTATTCTTTCTAAAGTTTCGACCGATGTCTGAGGTCTGAAGCGTACATTTGTTAAAAGAGTCTGAGCGTACGAGTCTGAAGCAGAGGCTGGGCCTTTGCCTTTGTCTGTCTGGGCTATCTCTGGTAGCTTTGGTCTTGTGCCTGAGTTGGGCCGCATACTGAAAAATAACTTATTGTTATACCGTTTTCAAATTTAATCTACTTAACTGATCTGCTAGATTATTATCCTTTCCTTTAATGTATTCGAAGATTATATTAGGATATATTGAGATCGTGTCTATGAAGTTTAGCCATCTCCTCTTACTACTATTCTTCTGATCTATCTTTTGATGAAATCTTACTATGGCTTCACAGTCTGTTCTAACTAGTATTTCGTTTTTATTTAGAATATATAGCTTAAAACTATTTAACCCATATATTATAGCTAATACTTCTGCGTCTATGCTACTCATATTTCCTTTTTCTTTATACTTACCACTTTGGTAGGCACAAATCTTTTCTTCTTGTTTGGGACTATATTTAGAGGGTCGTGCCTTTAGTACCGCTCCCCATCCTTGGATACTTCCATCTGTTTCTATAATTAAATAGTCTGATTCTAATGGGATATTTAAGTCTGGGATATTCTTTACCTTCTCTTTAATCTGTTGTACTAACTTCATATCTTCGGTATTGAAATGTTTTTGCCCTTTACTTCCTGTTTTAGCATATAATGGTCCTGCTATTTTTCCTAAGTCTTGTATAAAATTTCTGGCGTAATTTACTAATCCTAAAAATTTTTGAAGGTCTTTTGTCTTATCTAAATTATTGGGCATTTCTAATACCTTTTTAGCTATATGAGGTTGTAGCTTTATTTTTCCGTCTCCTATAGTAACTCCTAAAAAGTTTATATATGTTTTACACAATTCCATTTTCTTTTTACTAACTATAATTCCTTTGTTTACAAATAATCTGAATACTGTCTGTAGGTGTCCTAAATGTTCTTGTAAGTTTTTGCTAAATACCAAAATATCATCTACATATACTAGCACAAAACGTTTGTATTCTCCAAATATCTCATCCATTTTTCTTTGGAAAATTGGAGGGGCAGTCTTAAGTCCAAATGGCATTGCTAGCCATTCGAAATGCCCTTCTGGACATGTAAAAGTTGTCCATTCTATACTATCAGGGTGCATCTTTACTTGCCAATATCCTGATTTACAGTCGAATTTGCTAAAAATTCTTTTTCCCTGTATTCTATTAAGTAATTCACTTTTGTCTGGAAGTTTGTATGCATCTGTTCTTGTATTATCATTAAGTCTCTTATAGTTTATGACCATTCTGGCTTTTCCTCTGATTATTTCATTATGATTTCTAACCATAAAAGCCGCTGATCGGTGTCTAGAAGTAGATCTTCGAATTACACCTAGGGATAAAAGTTCTTTTATTTGGACTTGAAAATCTTCTATGTCTAAATTTGTTGCTTCTATTGCTGCTGTTTTTATTGTATATTCTGGGTTTATTATATCTAACCTACACATTATCTTATTGGCTTCCCAATGGAGTAAAGGTTTTTCCCCTATTATTTCTAATTCGTCTAAGGATTTTACTATATTATCTAAGTCTTTAGGCCCTTTGATATTTCCTATGCTTTTTAGTCCTTTATTGAAATTATAAAATGATGTTTCTATATTAATTAAAGTATAACTTTTTTCTCTTACTTCTTCATCAGAATTGTAACTTTCTTCTTCTTCATAGGCTTCTCTATTACATTCTTCTTTGGCCTGACATTTATTACAACAGGGCTTTTGTTTTTCTGTTTCATGCCTTCCCTTTGTTGATACTTCTTTTGTTTGTACAGGGGTATAGGTTGTCTGTTTAAAAAATGCTATGCCATCTCGTGTGATTAAACAACTTCCAGAGTCTTGAAATATAAATTTTAGACCTATGACTAAGTCTGTATTGATATTTAGATCTCTTACAAGTATGTTGTTTATGTCATAAGACGGGTTATAGAATTTTTTACAAGTATTTTGGAAACTTATTTTAGCTTTTTCTATGCAATATTCGTAGGTATTGTAAGTGCCATCCATTTGCATTGCAACAACTGGTTTAGGTAATTTTGTTAATAGCTCTTGTGGGACTATCTTTTTGTTTATTAGACAGCTAGTGCATCCTGGATCTAGTAGGGCTAGTGTTTCTATTTCAATATCTTCTATTTTGATTCTTGCTAATATTTTTATAGTTGCTATTTTTTTGTCTTCATTACAGATTAGTCCTGTGTCTATAATGTTTTTTATATTTAGATAGTTATCTTGTTCTTGGTTTGCTAATGAGGTTTCATTATTTTGAAGTAATATTTCTTCCTCTAATTTTCCTTTTCCTTTTTCCAGCGTTCTTATTCGATGATCTAGTTCTTGTATTTTTTCTTCTAATGAGTCTATTCTTATATTAATTATTTGATTATTTTCTCTTCTTATAGGTGGTCCTATTCTAATTCCTAATTCTGTTTCTATACAGGTTATGCATCCTTCCATAAAACAATTACTACACTTTGCTCTTTTGTCTTTACTAGGGTACCATCTACAGAATCCACAGGGCTTACTATCTAATCCTTTGTTTCTTTCAAAATTGTGGTTACATTCTTGTATAATATTTGTCATATCAATGTATTGCAGTTCTTCTAGTTCTAGAGGCAATTTCAAATCTGTTCCTAATTCGTTAATAAAGTCGTCTTTTTCTGAGTCTGATGAGTCTGTTTTATTTCCTTCTGTAATTTCTATGCTTACTACTGAGTATATACTTTCTGTATCTGACATATATTCATCTACATTTATTAAAGTCTCTTGTAGCTCTTCTATTAACTGAGAGTTTCTTGTTTTAGTGTTATATCTTTTAGGGCAGGTATTTGCCAGATGTTTTGAACTTCCACAAGTAAAACATTCTAATTTATTTCTATAGTTTCTTTCATCTCTGTATTTTCTTACATGCCTGTTTTTATCTAAGTATGGTTTCTTTGCTGATGATTTACTTAGGTAATATTTCTTCTTATATGGTTTCCGATTATAGTATCTATTTTTATATTTTCTAGGCTTGTATGGTTTCTTGTCATAATGTTGAGTTGTATACATTACAGTTTTACAGAAATTCATTTCGTTCTGTTTTAATTGTTTTTGTATTTGTATATTTGTACATTTTTCAGTTAATACTTCCATTACATGTTGTACTCTCTGTCCTATCGACCATTTTGCTGTTGGGTTTTGTATTACACCCTCTCTTTTATACCATCTCTCTTCTATTTCTCTACCTAATGCTCCTGGTAATTTGTTAAATAATTTTTTACCTAAGTCTTCATCAAAAGTGTTCCCGCTTAGTGTACAATAATAAAAGAACTCTCTTAAAAATTCTTTGATGTAACACCAGTTAGATATACTTAATTGTTCTAGTTTTATTAATGTATTTCTTTGAAGTATAATTGTTCCACTATTTGGGTCTTCTCCTGTAAGTAAACTATGCATTTTATTCGTGAAGTTATAAGGGTTTGCCCCCATATTTATTAGTGTCTGAAATTCTTGTGGGAAATTACTTTTGTATGCTTCCCATACTGCCTTAGCTGATTCTCCTAAAAATGTCTCCATGTATCTATACATGGTTTCTGCATCTGTTTCTTGATAATTTTTAATAAAGTCTGCTACTACTATTCCTTTCCAAATGTCTATCGCTGAGTTCCAAAGTTGTGGATCATGGGCTGCAAGATTTAATATTTTTCCTTTGCTACCTCCTTCTTGTAGTCTAATAGGTTCTTCTATAGGCATTCTTTTACCCATAGGTTTTATTTTATCTGTCCTGATTTCTTCATCTGAGTTTACTCTCCATACTCTCCTTCTAGGCACATTTCCTGTACTAGTATCTATAGTATGAGTTCGTGAAGTCTTCTGGAAAGGTGTTGAACTACTTGACTCCATTAGTTCTTTTTCACTTACTATAGATGTAGTGTCTTCTCTATCATATCTATACCCTAAGTTATCTGTTCTTTCTTTACAATTTTTAAGGTGTATTATGGTCTCTTCTAGATTCATACTTCCTTTTAGACAATCTTTGCATTTGAAAAAATCAGATTTTTGTTCTGTATATAGTCTTTTAGCTCGTTCTATTACTTCGTCTACCGCATATGCTTCTTCTAGTATTTCTATATTCATAAGTTCTTCTTCTAATTCTACATCTTTTTCTTCAATGCTATTTTCGTCTATTTGCCTAGTATAGTTATAGTCTGTGAATCTTATTGAAGTTTCACCTTTTCTATTAGTATACATAACATGGTCTTCAGGTGTATATACTTTTGGTTTACTAAGTTTTTCTAAATTCCATTCTAGTCCTGCGTAGCTTTCTGGATCTATTTTTATAGGTTTAATTAATTTTATTCCTCTATTCCCCATAAGTTCTACTACATCGTCTATTTTTATTTTAAACTTGGTATTACTATTTGTTGCCATCTTTCCTATAAATCCTATACACATTAATAGATTCTTTCCTTTATCCATTTCTTTTAATTGTTTGTCTATATCAATAGGTTGTATATCGTTATAAGTACCTTTTCTAATTTTTTCAGTACCTTGTTCTTTTATGAAGTCTAGATTTCTTTCGATTTTTTCTAATATCTTTGTATGTTTATTCTGAGCTTCTTCTATTTTTTCTATAAGCTGTAAGATTATCTTATCTTGTTCCTGGATCTTACTGCTAAAATTGATTAATAAGTCTATTAACGTATTGTATTGTCTATCTTCGGTATGTAGAGTATGTTCTCCCTGACTAAAATTACACCTAATGGTACTGCCTTCCTTTAGTGATCTAAATTTTTTCTCTGGATGTATTTTTAAGTCTAAATATTCTAAATTTCGGAAAAGATCTATTTTGTTACCTAGAAACTAGCTATGGTTTTGTTTTTATGATAATTTACAATATTTCTATAAGTCTGTCTATCTAATTCTATTCCCTGTAATTCCCACCGTATTTGTGATAAGGCTACGTCTAGTTTTCTTCGTATATGCCTATTTAGTTCAAAATCACTATCTAAACTTTCGTTAAAAAGTTTTTGCGATATTTCTGTAATTTCTATTAATCTCTTTTCAGTTTTTCTAATATCTCTTAATATTTTTAAATTTCTATTTATAAACCAATTATTTAATCTTATTGGATAAAAGGTTGGGTGTGTCTTCATTAACCTAAGGGAATTTTGCTTAAACTATCGTTAATCTTTCTTATCCTTAAAAGATTTCTAGGTATATGATTATTACACACTCTAATATTATGTTTTAATTCTCTCTTATGTTCTACTATATTTTCTACTCTTTTCTTAAGGGCGTCTTTATATTTCTTTTTAAATTGGTATAATCTTCTTTCAAAAACTATTCTTAAATTCTTCCAATTTCTTATAGCTTGAATATACTGCCTCTTATATGTTATTTGTTTTTGAATATATCTAGATATGGGCAACTGTCTCATATATTACTGGTAGATATCCTAAATTGTTGTCCTAAGATCTTCAAGCTCTGATACCAAAATAATAGAGATTTAAAATGTAAAATATTTCAATGAAAAAGCTGAGAGATTTTGAAAATTATGATATATATATATATATATAAATCGGAGATTGTGCGGTGCTATTGTGCTATATAAGCATAGGAAAATTAAATATTTCTATTAATTTTAATACGTGGAATTATATTTGTATAATTTTTTTGACTTTTATTGAAAGAAGAGAAACATTATTTTTCTTATTTTGTAAACAGATAGTTTATTATTTTATATTTATATTTGTTATTTTTTCTTAATGAGGTAGTTAGATTTTGGTTTATAAATATTAGTTAGAAAGAATTCAAAATTAAAATTAAAAAACTCATATAGAATAATAAAAAAAAATCTTCAGATACAACCTCTAATTCAATTAAAATACTTATTTTCTTCTTGGTAGTGGAAGTCCTCTTCTCCTCTTTCAAGTCCTCCATGTTTGTTCGAAAAGAAAAAAAAACACAATAATTTAAAATTGCAATCATACAAAAATTTTACCGAATAACCTATAATAAATCAAATCAGAATAATATTATAACTGAAGTAACAACATATGAAACAATAATTTCAATAAAAAATAAATAATATTACTCCTTCAAATCACTTGACGAATAAAATTATAAAAGAAAATAGTATTACTTAATATGCAAATTTTAATTGGCCGGAGAAAATGAAGTGGGAGATCACCTCGACCTTCTACTTTCACATTTATATAAAAAAAAATATTAATTTACTTTAGTAATTAAGAGAACCAAAATTATTAGTGAGTTTATTAGGAGAATTAAGCAAACAAACATAAACAACTATTATTAATAATAATAACTTAATAAGGAATAAGGAGAAGCAAATAGAAAAAAACGGTTGCCGATGAATTAATCAAATATAATTTCACTTAAGTTAAATATTAGAAATAATTGACTAAGGTAATCAAATATTAATAAAATAAATTAAATATCTATTAAATAATTATTAATTTAATGAGAATGACTTTTGGGATTTCTAAACTGAAAAAGAAAAAGAGATGGATAAGTAAGAAAATATGATTAAGAAATAATTAAATAATTTTAGATTGTTATAAATAGGAAAATATCAAAAAATTGAGAAAAAAGATAAATAGAAATGGTGGCTTTAGAAGCATGTCACATTATCACATCTGAATGATTAAGATGTTGTTTCTAGATTTGAATACTGAATGATTAAGACTGTTTATTTTTTTCCCGATGAATTAATCAAATATAATTTCACTTAAGTTAAATATTAGAAATAATTGACTAAGGTAATCAAATATTTATAAAATAAATTAAATATATATTAAATAATTATTAATTTAATGAGAATGACTTTTGGGCTTTCTAAACTGAAAAAGAGATGAATAAGTAAGAAAATATGATTAAGAAATAATTAAATAATTTTAGATTACTATAAATAGAAAAATATCAAAAAATTGAGAAAAAGGATAAATAGAAATGGTGGCTTTAGAAGCATGTCACATCACCACATCTGAATGATTAAGATGTTGTTTCTAGATTTGAACACTGAATGATTAAGATTGTTTATTTTTTAATATCTGAATATGCATACTTTATATAATTGTAAATATATTAGATATACAATTCAAATAAAAAATATTAATTTAATAAAATAAATTTATTATTTGATAAAAAAATAAAATATTTATGTTAATTATTGATGGTAGAGATGATTTGTAGTGGTGATCTTTGTAATGCATTGTGTTAGTGGCTAGTAATTATAGTGGTGATATTTGCTAGTAATGGTGGTGGTGATAATTAGGATGATGGGGGCGGTTTGTGTTGTAGTGACTAACGTGATGGTGACAGTTGGTGGTGATGGTTGTGATGGTGAATTTAATTGATGTTAGGAATTGGCGGTACTGATGGTAGTGGGGGAAGAATATGCGGTAATTGACGATGTGTTGGTAGTAGTTGGTGGCGGTGCTAGTTGTGATGGTGAAGGTGGTTGGTAGTAGAAATTAATCGCAGTGGCGGTAGTAAGTGATAATGGTGGTAAAGGCGGCGGCGGCGATGACGACAATGGTGGTGGTGGTGGTGGTGACAGTGAATATAACTATAATTATGGAAGGGGTATGTATAGTAACAACTGACAGTAATGGTTGTTAGCAGTGGTGGTTGCCAGTGGTTGTTGTGATGTTAGGGTGGTTGATAATGGTGGCAGAGGTAGTTGGTGGTTGTGGTGATGGTGGCGGTGGTTGTGATGATAGAGGTAGTTAATGGTGATGGTTGATGGTTATAGACAGAGATATGATGAAAATTATCCACACAAATATATCTCATAATGATATTAAGATTCTTTTCTAGATCTTAATGATTAAAACCTATTCAGATGAAATAAGTGTTTCAATCTGAATGAAAACAAACGCACTTAATGGCGACAAGTCTGAACCATCCAGATTCAGACATCCATTAAATGCAAACAAATGAGACCTTAATCTTTTGATTTTATTTCAAAGCAAGTGGTGTGTTACATCACCAAGAAGATATTAATGATGTTATTTCAATTTTACTCTTATTTAAATGGAGAAATTTTACATAACTAAGAAAATACTAAAAAGTTTCATCTTTTTAAATGTATTTACTAAAGATAAATGGATAAAAATATTTTTCTCTTTCTAAAATTGAATTATCTTTTTAAGAAGTGTGATCAAATTAAAAATATTATTTATTTTAAAACAGAACAAATATTATCTTTTTAACTTTAAATAATGTTGACACGATTGATGGTACGTGTTACTGGCACCAAAAATAGTCTTCTATTAGTACCTAATACCTATGAAGATTTTCTTCACTGGTCTTGGCCTCGATACAAACACCCTTCTCAGAATAGGGCTCGAACTCATTAAATTGGAACTCTTCCGTTCGTACTCTGCACCTTCCCAAGGTCTATGGCATCTCTGTATGCAGTGTTTTCTTTTTTCTTTTTCTTTTTAAGGATAAAAAATTAAAAGTTAAAATTATGATATCAAATTTACATATTCAAACGCTTATTAAGAATGAGAAAAAATAATGACTAAATATATATATAATTCTTTAAATTTGATTTTATTTTTCATTTTGACATTTCAATTAATTTATTTTATTTTAATTATTTAATTCTATTTTTCATATTTTATTTAAATATAAAATATTAATTTTTATATTTTTATTATTTTTATTTATACATTTTAATTATAATTTTATATTTTAAAGATCGATTGTTGTTTGTTAATGTTTATAAAAACAAAATTATATTCAAGTTTAAAAAATAAGGCTGAGTCGGTATGCAAGTTTAAGAAGCTGTGTTTAAGATGAAGTTGAAGACCTTTTATATTCTATCATTCTCTCACACGTTCCACTTTATTAATTTGTATCACCTTTTTAAAAATTTTATTTAATGAAATATGTGTGCATATCATTTGAGATATTAAATTAAATGATTTATTTTCTTTTTAATAACAAAATAAATTGAAATTGAGATTTTATTTCTTTTATTTATAATAATCAAATTAACTTTAAATATTAAATATTTTTATAAATACATATGATTAATAGCCATAAGAAAAATAATAAAAGCTTCAAACGAATAAGATTGTTACAGAAAAATACTTTCAGTTATACATAAAAGTAGAAAATTTATTCGCGTTTCGCGCGGTTATTAAAAATAAATAAATAATGAAGGTAAAGGAGATAAATTTATTACGAAATATGCATCAAATAATAATTTTTAAAAAAATTACATATATTTCATATCTCCAATTTTATACAAAATACATCTATAATATGAAAGATACAAAGAGAGTAAAATTAAATTAAATGATAGTATTATACTCTATGTTTTATATATAAAATTATTTAACAAAAATAATAATTATTTAATCATACATGATACTCCTAAAATACTTAAGAAAAATGTTACCAAATTCTTAAAAAATTCTCTGATAAAGATCAAAATGTTTTATGAGTTTTCTCTTCTTATTCTAACTTTAATTTAAACATTTCTTTTGTTTTCTCTGAGTATTGGACTATTATTTCAGTCTTCAACTCCGTATTATTTCTATACTCAAGTCTTAAATAAGTTATTTGAAAAAAATGAATGAATAGAAAACGAAAAAGTTGTTAGATGAAAGAATAATTCCTAACCCCTTTTCATACTAATATAACAACTATTTTCAAACTCACTATCAATAATAATTTTATTTAAAATGAAGAACACCTTACATGTTTCTTCTAGTCCTTTTTAATTTAAGAAAAAAAGTTATAGCATGGAAGAATTGAGAAGAGATTAAACTAATTAAAAAAAGTAAACCATACCTTACTTTTGGTGGACTGTTAATGCATGTTGTCAATATTTGCTAAAAATAACCACATTGTGCTAATTTCTAGTGATAAAAATAACATTATTACTTGAGAGATCAACATTATATTAATGTTAATTATGTGTTGAAAAATTCCTACCCTATCTCCTTTCAACTTGGACTGAAAAGTTGATTATCTTGACACATCCAATTTGTGTTGATGGGAGATGAATAAAATGCAAAAGAGAGTCAGTATGTAAATGATATAAAAAAATAAAAAATTAAAGTAATGAATATAAATAATAGATGCAACACACAATTTGATTCAAAATTCTATAAAGAAAGTAGTATAACCAAACAACCACAACTTCATTTTAATTAATTATAAATTTTGATTAGCAAAACTAAATCCAAATACTGCAAATCTCAAAATTTTAAAACACAATTTTATTTCATCATTATAAACTCAATAACAATCCAAGCAGCAAATTGATAATAATAAAGAAATAATTGTGTAATACTAACATACAGAAATACAAGATGTTATAAATACTTGTTACAATTAAAACTCACCAGACTCTCATGCCCTTCGATCAAAAACTCGAAAACTAATGAAAAATTGAAACTTCTTGTAAAATTCATATCAACAAAATAATAGTAATATCAACCTGAAAATGAGAATAAAAGCGTCAAAAGTAAAGCAAATAGTTTTAGATAACAAAGGAAATTAAATAGTAATCATTTGACCATTTCCTTGGCAATCGAATTTCTTTTTGGCGAAAAAGGAAATAAATCATGTCATTGCTCGTGATCCTCTTGAGTGACTCAAATGCTTCATTTATAATATTATAATGTATAACGGATATTTGCGAGTAATTAACATTAATTGAAAGAAAATTCTTTAAAAAAATTTAAAAAGGAGTTAGGAATTGTAAGTTAAATGCTTCTTTAATTGCTTGTTTGTGTAATTGTCCCGTCCTTTTTGATTTTTTGTTGGTTGAACAACTACATGTATTTCACCATTAAATTATTTTAATTGGAATAGTAATATATTAAAAAGAATGTTTTGCTGGAGACGTGGGTGGTATGTAATAAATTATTAGAAAATTTTTATAACGTCAACAATTAATAGAGAGAAGAGTTATTAAAAAGAAATTAATTTTTTACAAATTAATGGTAGGTAATTTTTTTTTTAAAAAATTATAATTTTGATTATCATGGTACTCAATGATATATTATTTAACAACTGAACAATAAATTCCAAAAATATCATGCAAGATTTTATACTAATTTAAACTATTGAACAAAAAAATAATATTATTAAAATTTAAATTCAGAATGCATAATTTATAATCGTAGTAAATTAGATTGGTGAGATAATTAATTCCTTGGATCATATTTTAAAAATAAAAATTGGAGCAAAAATAATCCTTAATGTTATCCCTGATAATAATGTAAACAATTTTTGGAATAAAAAAGCTCTCACCCATCATTAGATTAAATGAATCTAGCATTAGTGTAACTCCTATATTTATATTTTTTTAACCAAAAAAATTATTTAAAATTACTTTTTTGTATATTGACGAAGAATAATTAAATTTTGTTTTTCGAAGGATAAAATGGTCATTCAATATTTAATTTTGGTAATTCACTTTTCAACTTAGGTTGTTCCCACTTTTAGAATAGTATAGATACATATATATGTATATGTATAAGTAAGTGTCCATGAAATATTGAACAACTATTTTACCCTTTAATCTAAAACTATTCCTATTATATATAGTAAAAGCTAAAATTGCATAGAAATAAATATTATTATCGCAATAAATATTATTAGACCATTAAATATTTCACAATGAATTATTTAGATGATGATGAAGGAGTAAACCTATTTATTATTTGAAAGATATATTAGTCTCTCAATATTTGGAGATAATTTAGTATTTTAACTTTTTACTTTTTGCTTTTCCACTTATTATTATTATCATTATTATTATTATTATCATCATCATTATCATCATCATCATCATCATTATTATTTTCCACTTATTATTATTATTATTATTATTATTATTATTATTATTATTATTTTCCACTTATATAGTAATAAATATATAAATATGATATGATATGATAAAATATTAATATTTAATTATGTATTTAATTAAATTTTAATTTAGTGAAGAAAAAAAAATGGCAATCTAACTTTTCACTTTTTGACTTTATTATTATTTTTATTTATTTATTATTATTTATATTTATTTATTTCTCACTTATATAGTAACAAATATATAAATATGATATGACATGATAATATATTAATATTTAATTATGTATTTAATTAAATTTTAATTTAGTGGAGGGGCAAAATGATAATCTAACTTTTCACTTTTTGGCTTTCCACTTTAATAATAATAATAATAATATGATAAATGAGTTAAAAAATAATTTTAAAATAAAAAAAAATTAATCAAAAAAATAAGAAAAAAGAAAAATAAGAATGGAGCTCTTAGAGGCATGCCACATCAACATGCCTCCAGTCTCCTCTATATATATATACACACAAACACACATTAACAATATTTAAAATATTTGAAAAGTAATTACAAACAACTCTATAATTTATGACAAAAACTAAAAACATAATTTATTAATAACTTAAAAGGAACCAAAAAAGCTACTCTCTCTGTTTCAAAATAAGTGGTGTTTTAATCTTTTGATTTTTTTTCAAAATAAGTGGTGTTTTACAAAATTAAGAAAACATTAATGATGTTCTTTTAATTCTATTCTTATTTAAACGGAGATAATTTTACATAACTAAAAAATATTAAAGAGTTACATCTTCTAAAGATATTTATTAAGGATAAATTGGTAAAAGTACATTTTACTTTCTAAAAATGAATAATTTTTCTTAAAAGATATGCTTAAATTAAAAAACATCACTTACTTTGAAATGGAGAGAGTATTGTCCTTAACTTGAAATAATGTTGATACGATTGATGGTAAGTGTTAATGGCACCAAAAATGATCCTCTATCACTACCTTTGAAGATTTTCTTCACTGGTTTTGACCTCGATACAAACACTCTTCTCAGTATAGGGGCTCGAACTCACTCACTAAATTGGAACTCTTCCTTTCCTACCCTGCACCTTCTCAAGGTCTATGCCAGTTCTTTGTGCAGTGCCTTCTTTATTGATGTTTTTTCTTCGCTTCATCGTATTAGTATATAAGTAGGAAGCTTCTTAGTGCAAAGTTGAATTATGATTTTACCCTCATAATAAATTAAAATAGGAAACCTCTTTAGTGCAAAGTTGAATCAGCTCATTTCTTACCAGTCAAGACTACCTTCTCTGCCGAAGACTATGCTGAGTTGTAAATTAAAGAGATAGTCCGACTATATGGTGTCCCCGCCTCTATTATTTTTGACAGAGGGACGCAGTTCACAACTAAATTCTAGCAGTCTTTTCAGAAAGGATTAGGGACGCAGGTAAATCTAAGCACAACATTCCATCCCCAGACATATGGTCAGGCAAAATGCATAATTCAGACACTTGAGGATATGTTACGGGCATGGGTATTAGATTTCGGAGGAAGTTGGGACGAACATTTACCCCTTATTGAATTTGCATACAATAATAGTTACCACTCTATAATTCAGATGGCGCCTTATGAGGTCTTGTACGGGTGAAAATGCAGATCCTCTATCGGGTGGTTTGAAGTAGGGAAGTCAGGGTTAGTAGGACCGGATATGATTCACCAGTCAGAAGAGAAGGTCAAACTCATTAGAGAACATTTGTTAACGGCCCAGAGTTGCTAGAAGTCTTATTCTGATGTGCGGCGTAGAGATTTGAAATTCGAGGTTGACGACTGGGTATTTCTCAAGGTCTCGCCCATGAAGAGCGTGATGAGGTTTGGCAAGAAGGGCAAGCTTAGCCCTAGATTTATTGGCTTGTATCAGTTCCTCCGAAGGGTAGGCCGGGTATCATATGAACTAGAACTACCTCCAGAGCTAGAATCTGTCCACCCAGTCTTTCACGTTTCAATGCTGCGGAAGTGCATAGGAGATCCGTTCCAAGTGGTGCCAGTTGAGGACGTTCAGGTCACTGAGGAGATAGCCTACAAAAAGGTTCCAGTTGCCATACTAGATCGGCAGGTTTGCAGGTTAAGAATTAAAGATGTAGCCTCTGTTAAGGTATTATGGAGGAACCGGAGTAAAGAAGATATGACCTGGGAAGCCGAGGATGACATGAGGTATAGGTATCCTCACTTGTTTTAGGATTGATTCAGAATGTGCAGTTAAAGGTGATGTTGTTATTCAGTTGTTATTTTACTGCTTGTATTATCGGTACTGTTAGCTAGCTTCCTCTTTTGATGAAATAGTTGTTTATAGTGCCCTATTAGGCGTCGATGTGGAACCTTTCTCCGTTTCAGGTTTTCGGATAGTCCATATTATAGAGGAGACTCTGACGGAATTTTTCTAAATATTGGTTAAAAGAGTTAAACCCTATAAACTTGAAGGTGACATTCAAAGACGAATGTTCCTAGGGGGGGAGGATGTTACGCTCCATAAATGCTATCGGTTAGTAGGCGTACGCGTGGATTTGTGATAAGTACAGGTTGACGATTGTGGAAAAGCCTCGAAAGCAGGGCCGGGCAAGGCTAGGCCACGAGGGGCCAGCGCGACGCGCCAGCCGGCAGTGCACTAGCCAGCGCGGCGCGCCAAGCACATGGGCGCTATGGGAGGCGCGGCGCGGCAGGAGGCAGGTCCTTTGAGTAGTGCGGGCCCCCCCACCACAGCCAAGAGTGTATATATATATGATGCTAGTTCATTTCAAGTTAAGTGAATATTATTCCCTCGTCCAGAAGTGAAAAGAAACGCAACTTTCTTGGTATTTTCTTCCAATTACGCTACCAAACGCCGTTCAAACTCAAATTAACTTTGGGTAACGAGTCCTAGGCCTACGGGAAGCATTACTACAGAGTTATTTCTTGAAAATTCGCTCGGCAAATTGAAACTCCGTAGAGTAAAAATTATTAGAATTGTTCCAAATTGATTTCTACTCGGTCACAAGCATTAGGTAAGCATTTCTCCCTTTTGAAATCTCGGAAAATTATAGGTTTTTGGCCATATTTCGCGACGTTGAATTAGAGGCACTATTAGTATTGAAAGTTGTCATTTTTGCCGAATTTACTATTGAAATTAGTCATATTCTCCCAGTATTAAGGTTACAATTGGGAAGAGCTGCCGAATATAATTGAAACTCGTTAGTAAATCGGGAATCGTCAATTGAGATATATTAAGGCAAATTCCTTTGGCAAGTTTTTATCTATTGTATTGTAATACGACTTTAGCCCTCGTAAGAAGGTCATAAGTATATCTTTTGTGGTTAGATGCTATTGTTAGTTCAGACCAGTACTTTATGTTTAGTTTGGGATCGACCCTGCCCTGTATAGCCTTCGATGACCAACCCCAGGGTTACTAGCTATATCGTCGCCCCCCAGTGGCCATATGACGTTGCTCAAAGGAGCAATATGTCGTCCCAAGGGACGATGCAGAGGCCCAAGGCTTATATTATAGTCCATTCAATGGTTGGACTATTATCTTTATGCCGTGTCAGTATCACACCCTCGTCGAGCCTGGTGCCCAGGATGCAGTTATCAAGAGTCCACTGGACTCAGACACAACTACATACCAAGGGCCGAGTGGGCTCAGTTACAGACCCAGGGGACCGGTAGGTTGGCTATAGTTACCAATTGATTCACTTTGCCCTTGTTAGGGGTATGTAGATTGAAGTGTGCTTGCTGTCGCGCCCCATTTTTTCTAGAGGAAAAGCGGTATACAACATGTGACAACTCTTCATGGTTTATGAGTTTGAAGAGTCGCCACCTAACGAATTAAGGTGCGTTAGGACACCGTTCTAAACTAAGTTTATTTCCTAGGTTACCAGAGTCGGGCAAGGGCTTTAATTACCTCGAAAGGAAGGTGTTAGGCACCTTTCGAGGTCCACAAATGTGGTTCCCGACCGGATTCATTAAATGAAAAATTAGCTAAGTGACCAATTAAAATTGATTGTAACTTATATTGCTTAAATTAAAATGATAAAGTCAAAGATAACAAAGTTTGGACAAACGAGAAGGAAATTTGGGCGGAATGAAAGTTAAAAATAAATTTATCTTATTTTAATTTCTTAAATAAATGCAAAAAGCCGTGGCAAACAATCATTTATTAATATTAAACAAAACAAATAAATACTTTTTTAATTATGGGGCCGAACCTCGATGAGGCGCCTACATATCCCTCAAAGGAATCAGGCCAAATGTAGTTCTACCTTTTCATTTTAACCTAACAGGATCATCCCGTGCGACTAAAATAATATTTCGCAACCTATCGAGGTTACTCATATTATTCAGAGGGCACAAATTATCATTTCCCACTACCCACCTAATTAATTTAATTATTGTTAACCTAAAACATTCTACGTGACAAACTAACGTCTTAGTATTTGCCTACCCGCCCCAATCCTAATGTCCAAGAGGCGATGGACTACTAAATTTGGATTTGGGATCTAGAATTCCTAAAGCTTTATTAAAGGTGATTAACGCCAAATAAAGGAATAAAAACAACCAGCACATAAAGTTTCATGTTGCCTCTATGCAGATGAAATCCTTAAAGATGAATTCCGAATAAGTGTTAGCAAATCCTATGGACATGAGAAACAAATAGTAAAAAAAATGATATTTTAATGAACGTAAACAAAAGTGCAATTCCCGCCAGCACAAACGCTACTGTAGATAAGTGAAGTATTTGAAACTAAGGACATTATCCTCAGCATCTTCACCATCATTTTTTTTTAATTTAAAGAAAGCTATATTTGAGATTAATAAACAAGTTTAACCAAAATAATTAGGAGGTTTAGCAAATCATCACATGAAAATAAAAAAAATGCAAATATTAAAGTCATTTGATGATACAAGCATAATTTCTAAATATTACCATATGCTAATGGAGTAAATTTCTATAGCCATGACTTCTATCAAAATGATTGTTTTTTTATTCCTATTAACGGGGATGCTAAAATTTAAATGCAAGATGTTACGAATTAAATTATTTAGGATCCTCAAGCATGATTTCTAATATATATTATTTCTATGGGCATGATTTCTAGGTGAATTTAACAATTATAAAAAAAAAAGCAGTAAAGAAATATAATTCCCACCCCATAGACCCCTTTCCACTATTATGAGTGTTTACACTTATTACAACTAGATAAAAATAAATAAATAAATGAATAAATAAATAATACAACGAGAGCACACATAACGTTAAATTAATTTTTAAAAAAAATTCCCATATGCCCTCCCGTTTCGGCAACTCTTCGATGAATCAAGAATAAATTCAGAAGATACCTGCTTAAAGGTTAAATACCATAATAGACAAACAATAACAAATCTTATGTACGTGATCATAACCCATTTATTTCGGACGAGCTTAATAAATGATGCTAAAGAACATATTAAAAACATAATTATGATGAGAGAGAGAGCAATTTAAAAAAATTAAATATCAAGTTATATCGATAATAAATATCTCACAAAATTAGATATACTAACCAATTAAGAGGTATACGACTTAATATAAAAGAGCATGAAACTCAGCAAGGCTTTGCAAAGCAATGAGAACGTATAGAGAAAGAGAGAGGGACATATTTAATATTATGTGGCTAGAGAGGGCAAAGTTGTATCGGTGAAGAGCATGTTAAGTCTGGGTGAATATTGTTAACACAATTGTAACCTCTAGTATTATAGGGAAGACAAAACAAAGTTATTGTTAAACAACCAGAATAGGCGAAGTTCTTTCCCCTCTCTCTAAGAAAAGGAGGGCAGTCTATTTATTGATAAAGTAGAAGGGTTAAAACAAGGGGGAATATTAAGAGAATCAATCAAGCAATTATTTCCTTAGTTAGCAAAGCTGTGATCATATAAAACTTACCATACACAAGTGATTTTGTCCTAATTAACAAAACCAAATCAAGGGCACAAATCTTCCTAATTATCTGAATTAAATCTGAAATTTACCATAATTATTTAGATACTGAACCTACTTAAGGAAGGAGAGTAATTGATCAAACTAAATTTCCTTAATCCGAGAGGGAGGAGTCAATTAAGCTTATGTATTAGGTTATTTAAGTAAAAAGAAAAAAAAATTAACCATAATACCATTAATAAACAGTTAGTACATGTGCTTAAATCGAGGGGAGAATAAAAAGGGATAATTATTCAAGAAGATATTTGTCTTATACAGAATAGTTAAATAAAATAAAATATCATATTTAAACATAAATACTGTCATGACCTAACTCAAGAAAGGAAAGAAGAACAATCAAGATGTTAATAGGGATGGAAAATATGAATAACTTTTTCTATAGATAGATAAGCACTGTTAAAGAAAAGAAAGGTTTAGAAATAAGTAATATTCAAAATTAACTAATAAGCATATAGAAAGAAATGAAAATTGACCATTACAATATTCATTTATCATGTTGTCTAATGCAAAATTACAAACATTCTACTACTAATTAAAATCTGACGTTACCATAAGTGGAATATGAGGTGATCATAGTTCAGATTTGAAAAGGAAAATAGAGCAGGTAATCAATAAATGTATATATTTTACAATCATTCAAGAAATCAAAATGGTAAGAGTTTAACAGCCATTACAGAGAAGGCTAAATCCATCAGTGCACCAGATTTATTAACAAATCACGCAATTAATTAAAGGGCTTTCATATATAATAACATTCGAATGAAGAAAATAAGACATTAACCTGTTTAGGGCCTAATATCGACTAATCGATTTTACCAAAATTCAAATTTAATCACACCAATATAGAGGATTATGAATTTCATCAGCGGAGTCATAAATCAACATCTAACATGCATAGATGAAAAATTGAATCTTATCGGGATAAACAATTAAGAAACAATTAAGAATCAATAGTAATAATAAATGACAGAAGTCAAATCAGATATGAATCTATATTCGAGTTAAAACAAGATTATTGGTGGCGTTGGTCGGGGACTGGTGGTGTCACTGGTTGGCTGCCGCATCGGCAGGAGAAGAAAATGGAGAAGAAGGGAGAGAGGCGGCGTGGTAGGGGCTGGCAGCCGCTGGTGGTGGTGATGGGTTCGGCATTGTCGGTTTTAATGGAGGTCTGGGCAGTTAAGGCGAAGAAGGAGGAAGAATGACGGGTGAGGGTTCTGTCGTAATCCATTTCCGGCGAGACGAAGAGAGGAGAGGGTGGTGTCGGCTGTTGGCAGTGTTATTGCTACTTCCGTCACCGGCAGTGGAGAGAAAAGAAAGAGGAGGTCGGCAGATGGTTGGAGATTGCGATTGCCGGCGTTAATGGAGGTTGGCGGCCGAGGGAAGAAGAAGAGAGGGGGAGGTCGGAGAAGAGAGGGAGAGAGGGAGGTAGGCGGCGGCTGTTGGCGATTGTGGTTTCGCCGGCGTTAATGGAGGTTGGTGGTGGCCGGCGGGTTGTTGTTTGGCCGGAGGTGGCCGGCGATGGGAAAAGAGAAGAGGGAGAGAGGGACGACTGCTAGGGTTTTTTGGAGAGGAGGAAGAATGGGGTAAAATGTTTAGGTTTTGGGTAGGTGTGGTAAATAAGGAAATATTTTTAGGGATTTAATTTTGTCCGTTGGATTAAATAAAATGAACGGCTAGGACTGATTCTGGGATAAATGGGTCGGTTTATGGGTCAAACGGGTCGTCCGGATTAGGACCAATGGGTTGGATTTAATTTAGGTTAGATCTGAAATTAAACAATAGCCATAATTGATCAAAAGTGACTAAAATTGACATAATTGAATAGGAAGTGGCCAGATTTGAAACAAATTGGATGAAATTGAATAGGAAACGACTATAATTTAAATAAATTGAATGAAATTGGATTTGGCTGCTATTAAATTAATAAATATACTGAAATTTGTAGATAGTTTAATAATAAATAAATAAAATAATTTAAATCACAGAAAATCATATAAAATTATTATTAATAAATAAAATCATAAATATTAGTATACTTATACAAATATCATATAATTAAATTATTACATATAAATAATTTAACGACTAGAAAATAAAATTTAAGTTATCAAATATTATAAAAATCATATTATTAACATAAATAATTTATAAACTCGAGTAATATTATTAGTCAAATAAATCTGTAAAATTTAGTAAAATTAGGTAAATAATTTATTAAGTAAAGGATATATTTAAAAATAAGGGCGCATATTAATACGAAATATATTATATACGACATGATTATTTAATATCAAAACTTAAAATTAGTATGAGTCATATATATATATATATAACTTGAAATAATTTTCACAACATTATGATAAGAAATTATATTATAAATATAAAGTAAGTCAAATATTTGCGTAAAATAAATAAATAAATAAATAAATATATATAAGCAACATATTAAGGCGTAGGTAGGTCAAAATTGGGTGTCAACAGCTGCCCCTCCTTTGCTCGGGAATGAAGAATGAATTGTTGAGCAGAGAACGTTGACTTAGTAGTCAATTTTGTCCGACCGAAGCAAAAAATTTCGGTGGGGCCAAACAAAAAGATATAAAGAAATGAAGATATCGCGGCTGAGACTTTGGTTTTAAGTCGCCTACATATCTCGAGTTTCACGAGAATCAGGCCGTGTGTAGTTCTAGATTTAGGGACGAACAAGATCCTTAAAAATTTACAAGATGAGGCTTGAATAAGGATGGGGTAGCACGAATCGACACGATTTAGAATGCATTGCGAAAATAAACAGGTGGGAATACGGTTCGAAAGAAAATAGTAGGGAGGTACTATCATTCGTAGCTTGCGAGTTCTTCGATGTTCACGCAAATACTAAATTATGTTCATCAAATATTTTCGTAAAATAAACGGATGCAAATAATTTAAACATGATGCAAGTTCCCTTTAGACAATGAAAGTTTGTTTAGAGATAACGGATGATGTCCCTAAACCATGATGTCTTGGGCCATGATACGCAAAAATAAATACTTAGGCCATGAAATGATGTCCGTAGGCCATGAAAATGACGCTTTTAGACTATGACGCCTTCGGATGATTGGAAGAAATGCTAATTCAAAGAAAGTAAATCATTTGAGAGCATCAATAATTCAATCGAGAGCTCTGATTTATTCGAGCTCAGTGCAAATAAGTCACAGGGCTCAGAATGCGACAACGGGCTCGAAATGCGAATAACGGGCTCAAATGCATAAACGGGCTTAAGATGCAAATAACGGGCTCAAAATGCATAAACGGGCTTAAAATGCAAATAACGGGCTCGAAATGCATAAACGGGCTTAAGATGGAAATAACGGGCTCAAAATGCATAAACGGGCTTAACGGGCTCAAACGCAAATGTGGGCTCAATTGTATATCAAAATGCGTATATTACGTGCATCACGAGCTCAATATGCATGTTATAATATATATCCCGGGCTCAATATGCGAATACGGGCTCAAAATGCATACCACGGGCTGAAAATGCATATGTAAATGTATACCAGGGGCTCAAATGCTTATATAAATGTATACCACGGGCTCAGAAGGCATATGTAAATGTGTACCAAGGGCTCAAATGCATATATAAAATGTATATCCGGGCTCAAATGCTTATATAAATGTATATCATGGCTCAAATACATATAAAGTGTATATCACAGGCTTAAAACGCGAATCTAGGCTCAAAAGTGGAACACGGAGCAAATCGTGGCTCAGATAATTTTGGCGGGGTAGTGTTTTACCCACACAACGTAAAACGGTAGGACTATGCGTAGCCCTTAAAAGCTTGGGGGGTAAAGCTTAACCCATCTAAAATCACAACAATGAGAGTAGCATGATGATAATAGGTTAAAAGTAGCATAAGAATAACAAAGAGCATGAGAACTTTAAAATGACATGGTAGTAACTTGGTTAAATAGCATGGGAAGAACGCAATGGTAGCCTGCAAGCTTCAAAAAAGCTGGATAAAATGATTAGTAAATAAGCATGAAGTAACTAATGATTAGCTCAAATAAATTTGAAACGAAGCGCTTAATCAGATCAAAATTTAGGAAACAATGCTTTAGTCTTTAAAATCAGAGGGTAGTGCTTTAACCTGTAGGACAATGCTTAGCCCTTGAAAGAAAATTTAGGGTAGTGCTCAAGCCTAGGACAGTGCTTAGCCCTTGAAGGAACTTTAGGGTAGTGCTTAACCCTGGGACAGTGCCTAGCCCTTTAGGGTAGTGCTTAACCCTAGGACAATGCTTAGCCCTTGAAAGAAAATTTAGGGTAATGCTTAACCCGTAGGACAATGCTTAGCCCTTGAAAGAAAAATTTAGGGTAGTGCTTAACCCGTAGGACAATGCTTAATCCTTGAAAGAAAATTTAGGGTAATGCTTAACCCGTGGGACAATGCTTAGCCCTTGGAAGAAAATTCAGGGTAGTGCTTAACCCGTAGGACAATGCTTAGCCCTTGAAGGAACTTTAGGGTAGTGCTTAACCCTAGGACAGTGCTTAGCCCTTGAAAGAAAAATTTAGGGTAGTGCTTAACCCGTAGGACAATACTTAGCCCTTGAAAGAAAATTTAGGGTAATGCTTAACCTGTAGGACAATGCTTAGCCCTTGAAAGAAAAATTTAGGGTAGTGCTTAACCCGTAGGACAATGCTTAGCCCTTGAAAGAAAATTTAGGGTAATGCTTAACCCGTTCGTGGACAAGCTTCAAGGAGCTTAACGCTGCAGTTGATAATGAATCCAGATGATGCATAGCATGATTGCAAATTTGGTACCTGTGGCATCCTGTGCTCAAAGAAAAAAAATCATAAGATTAAAATGGGGAAGGCTGATTTATGCATTTATTTGTCCGTTGCTATCCCGATCTCATGAGCTTGATGATCAGACTGGATGTCACGTCCTTTTTGGGAATCTACTCCTTGGCTTTACTGAGCCTTGATGAAATTTTGAGATCCTTCTCAAAATTTCTGCCCCAGTATCTATCCTCCTGTGCAATTCCTTAGCCCAGTAGGTTTTTTTTCCGTCACGCTCTAGGCGATTGAAAATATTTTGCAATTCCTCGATCGTCATTGGACGGAGATTCTTTTTTCCTTTTCCACCGGCGAAATACGTAGAAACGCTCGATCTATTGAATTTTTGAGGTCCTCTCAAAAATTCTGCCCCAGTGTAGACTTCTGTTGCAAATGACGTAAAGTTATGAATTTTTGAGGTCCTCTCAAAAATTCTGCCCCAGTTGGTAAAGGAAAAGAGTAAGGAAATTTTATTAAGATATAGACTGAACCCCGTAAGGGCGCCTACGTATCCCTCTTAAACGGGAATCAGGTCCAACATAGTTCAGAATTTAGGGACGAACGAAATCCCTAAAGAAATTAATAAAACAAGGATTGAATAAAGACAGAGGTAGACGAGGTGATAAGAATATGAGATGAGAGGATAGGATTGAATATTTTAATGTCATCTTGCTAATCGACGACGGAAGGTTAAAAGTGGGGTGAAAACGAATACTATTTTCCTTTTGACCAGTGTTGCATTTGCACCTGCAGACTTTAACACTATTAGATGAAATGTTAATATGTATAAGATGTGAAATAATGTAAAAGCAACATCAAAAGAAATAGTGATGAGGGAAATATATAATTTTCTGAAGAACCTCAGAAAATCTACCCCAATTTTGATTTTCCAAAGCAAATACCTGCAAAACTCAGACGAGCTTATTAGTACTCGAATACACATATAAACTGCTCGTAAATCCAAAGGCTCAAAAAATATTAAATGTAGGGCTCAAATGTAATTATAAGACTAAAAATACAATATCAAGTTCGATTGTCCATTTATAGGGAGGACGAACCCAAAATCCTATTTTAGGGTGGAATAACCCAAAGTGTCCATTTGTAAGGCGGGCGAGCCCAATTATCCTATTATAGGGTGGACTAACCCAGCTGTCTATTTTTAGGGCGGACGAACCCAATTGTCCTATTTTAGGATGGACGATCCCCATTGTCAGTAGCATAACTTCAGTGGCTCAAATTATAGTAACCCAATTTATGATAGCATAGTAAGTAGCATGGTAGTAGCTCGAATACTATAACAACTTGAAGTAATAAAATAGTGGCCCAGAGTAGCATAGTAGTAACTCGAAAATAGCAGTAGTCACAACCGCATCTTGAAGTAGCACAATAATGGTAGCTTGAAATAATACAATAATAATAACAGCTTGATAACTCCAAAGCGGTAGCATGATAATAATACCAGTGTAATTGTAGCTTGATACGAGCAAATAGATAGCTTGAATATTGCGAAATAGTGGCTCAAAGGTTGCATATTAGTAGCCAGATTAAAATAGTGGCATAATAATAATTTAAATATATCATAATGGGCCTGATTGAATAACACAATAGTAGCATGACATAACTTGAGCAAAGCTACAAGATTGTATGTTTTAGGCTTAAAAGTGTGGGTTATAAGGAATACGAAATTGTGAGAGTGTAACCATGAGATATTTTTAGAATTATATAAAGATCAACAGACGAAGGAAAATAAAATAAGAAACAATTAAACAAACATATCTCAAATTAATCATGTAGCAAATAATTTGTGCGCCCTAATGTATTGTGACCTCTTTGTGCCAGAAATAGGCCTAACAAATTTTGAGAGACAAATATGCCATAATACATCGTTCTATTTGCTCCCGCTAAAATATCCAATATGAATAATTTTTGCTTAATGAAATATTACAACGAAGAATTACAAGAGAAATGAAGTTATAATTTAAATAAAATGCTCATTCTTCTTTCGGCTTAATCATAGTTTAAACGGCTAATTCATTACAACCTGCATTATAAAAAGGTTAGTTTTGCCTTTTCTTCTTAAGGAACAAATAGTCCATGTATTTAGACGTATTTGTCTCTCAAAAAATGCAAATAAACATGACAATGTCCTTTTCGAGATCATAAATCTCTTTGGACTTCGGGCAAGTCAAACTAATGATCTCAAGATACCAATGATATCAAAACCTCTCAGGGATAGTGCATGCATGACTTAACATAGATTTCGAAGAGTTGGTAGGCAGATAAAAATTCTAATATGAAAAGAATTAAATAATCTAAATAAGGAAACAAATAAAGGAAATAAGGTGAAATGATTCATATAAGCAAAAATAGAGGGATCAAGGAGGGTTTACATAGAAAGAAACAAATTATCTTAAAAGAATAACAAATCGAATTAGACATATGCATTTAAAATAAATAAAGCGACAATCTTTTCGGGATTGTACAAAACTTCAGGACATGAGGCAAGTTCCCTAAAACTTTGACGTGCCTTGGACGTCGCATTTTTTCTAAGTTTAATATGATGTGTAAGCCTTAGTAAAGGTGTACACGGTCAAGATCTAGGAATAAGAGTGGGTATGACACAGTTCCCTCGAGCGGACAACTCGAGAGTGAGGAAGCTTATGACCGTCGACGCACCACTGATCGACCAAATCACAAGACAATCCTTGAGGTGTTTTAAAATGGTGAACGGCCGTGAAACCACACAACCGTTTTCGTGTGTGATAGTGAGAAATTTCCAAGTGGGGGGAAAATATGAGCGGTATGCAGTTAATGATAAAAAATACAACACATTTTTCAAATAATTATCGAATATTATAAAATGAAAAATAAATAACAATTAATGACGGGGAGACAAAAAAGAAAAACGGGTAGTAACTTCATGACAGAATAATATAAAAAAAATAAGTAAAGGTAAAAATATAAACCCAACAACTAACAAATATAATGAAAACCCCATTTAATGAATACGTTGTGGTTAAAGCCTAAAAATCCCCAGCAGAGTCGCCATGCTGCCGCGCCCCATTTTTCCTCGCGGAAAAGCGGGATACAACATGTGACAACTCTTAAGGGTTTATGAGTTTGAAGAGTCGCCACCTAACGAATTAAGGTGCGTTAGGACATCGTTCTAAACTAAGTTTATTTCCTAGGTTACCAGAGTCGGGCAAGAGCTTTAATTACCTCGAAAGGAAGGTGTTAGGCACCTTTTGAGGTCCACAAATGTGGTTCCCGACCGAATTCATTAAATGAAAAATTAGCTAAGTGACCAATTAAAATTGATTTTAACTTATATTGCTTAAACTAAAATGATAAAGTCAAAGATAACAAAGTTTGGACAAACGAGAAGGAAATTTGGGCGGAATGAAAGTTAAAAACAAATTTATCTTATTTTAATTTCTTAAATAAATGCAAAAAGCCGTGGCAAACAATCATTTATTAATATTAAACAAAACAAATAAACACTTTTTTAATTTTGGGGCCGAACCTCGATGAGGCGCCTACGTATCCCTCAAGGGAATCAGGCCAAACGTAGTTCTACCTTTTCATTTTAACCTAACGGGATCATCCCGTGCGACTAAAATAATATTTCGCAACCTATCGAGGTTACTCATATTATTCAGTGGGCACAGATTATCATTTTCCACTACCCGCCTAATTAATTTAATTATTGTTAACCTAAAACATTCTACGTGACAAACTAACGTCTTAGTATTTGCCTACCCGCGTCAATCCTACGTCCAAGAAGCGATGAACTACTAAATTTGGATTTGGGATCTAGAATTCCTAAAGCTTTATTAAAGGTGATTAACGCCAAATAAAGGAATAAAAACAACCAGCACATAAAGTTTCAGGTTGCCTCTATGCAGATGAAATCTATAAAGATGAATTCCGAATAAGTGTTAGCAAATCCTATGGACATGAGAAACAAATAGTGAAAAAAATGATATTTTAATGAACGTAAACAAAAGTGCAATTCCCGCCAGCACAAACGCTACTGTAGATAAGTGAAGTATTTGAAACTAAGGACATTATCCTCAGCATCTTCACCATCATTTTTTTTAATTTAAAGAAAGCTATATTTGAGGTTAATAAACAAGTTTAACCAAAATAATTAGGAGGTTTAGCAAATCATCACATGAAAATAAAAAAAATGCAAATATTAAAGTCATTTGATGATACAAGCATAATTTCTAAATATTACCATATGCTAATGGAGTAAATTTCTATAGCCATGACTTCTATCAAAATGATTGTTTTTTTATTCCTATTAACGGGATTGCTAAAATTAAAATGAAAGATGTTACAAGTTAAATTATTTAGGATCCTCAAGCATGATTTCTAATATATATTATTTCTATGGGCATGATTTCTAGGTGAATTTAACAATTATAAAAAAAAGCAGTAAAGAAATATAATTCCCACCCCATAGACCCCTTTCCACTATTATGAGTGTTTAAACTTATTATAACTAGATAAAAATAAATAAATAAATAATATAAGGAGAGCACACATAACGTTGAATTAATTTTAAAAAAAATTCCCATGTGCCCTCCCGTTTCGGCAACTCTTCGATGAATCAAGAATAAATTCAGAAGATACCTGCTTAAAGGTTAAATACCATAATAGACAAACAATAACAAATCTTATGTACGTGATCATAACCCATTTATTTCGGACGAGCTTAATAAATGATGCAAGAACATATTAAAAACATAATTATGATGAGAGAGAGAGCAATTTAAAAAAATTAAATATCAAGTTATATCGATAATTAATATCTCACAAAATTAGATATACTAACCAATTAAGAGGTATACGACTTAATATAAAAGAGCATGAAACTCAGCAAGGCTTTGCAAAGCAATGAGAACGTATAGAGAAAGAGAGAGGGACATATTTAATATTATGTGGCTAGAGAGGGCAAAGTTGTATCGGTGAAGAGCATGTTAAGTCTGGGTGAATATTGTTAACACAATTGTAACCTCTAGTATTATAGGGAAGACAAAACAAAGTTATTGTTAAACAACCAGAATAGGCGAAGTTCTTTCCCCTCCCTCTAAGAAAAGGAGGGCAGTCTATTTATTGATAAAGTAGAAGGGTTAAAACAAGGGGGAATATTAAGAGAATCAATCAAGCAATTATTTCCTTAGTTAGCAAAGCTGTGATCATATAAAACTTACCATACACAAGTGATTTTGTCCTAATTAACAAAACCAAATCAAGGGCGCAAATCTTCCTAATTATATGAATTAAATCTGAAATTTACCATAATTATTTAGATACTGAACCTACTTAAGGAAGGAGAGTAATTGATCAAACTAAATTGCCTTAATCTGAGAGGGAGGAGTCAATTAAGCTTATGTATTAGGTTATTTAAGTAAAAAGAAAAGAATATTAACCATAATACCATTAATAAACAGTTAGTACATGTGCTTAAATCGAGGGGAGAATAGAAAGAGATAATTATTCAAGAAGATATTTGCCTTATACAGAATAGTTAAATAAAATGAAATATCATATTTAAACATAAATACTGTCATGACCTAACTCAAGAAATGAAAGAAGAACAATCAAGATGTTAATAGGGATGGAAAATATGAATAACTTTTTCTATAGATAGATAAGCACTGTTAAAGAAAAGAAAGGTTTAGAAATAAGTAATATTCAAAATTAACTAATAAGCATATAGAAAGAAATGAAAATTGACCATTACAATATTCATTTATCATGTTGTCTAATGCAAAATTACCACATACTACTACTAATTAAAATCTGACATCACCATAAGTGGAATATGAGGTGATCATAGTTCAGATTTGAAAAGGAAAATAGAGCAGGTAATCAATAAATGTATATATTTTACAATCATTCAAGAAATCAAAATGATAAGAGTTTAACAACCATTACAGAGAAGGCTAAATCCATTAGTGCACCAGATTTATTAACAAATCACGCAATTAATTAAAGGGCTTTCATATATAATGACATTCGAATGAAGAAAATAAGACATTAACCTGTTTAGGGCCTAATATCGACTAATCGATTTTACCAAAATTCAAATTTAATCACACCAATATAGAGGATTATGAATTTCATCAGCGGAGTCATAAATCAACATCTAACATAGCTAGATGAAAAATTGAATCTTATCGGGACAAACAATTAAGAAATAATTAAGAATCAATAGTAATAATAAATGACAGAAGCCAAATCAGATATGGATCTATATATTCGAGTTAAGAACAAGATTATCGGTGGCGTTGGTCGGGGACTGGTGGTGTCACTGGTTGGCTGCCGCGTCGGCAGGAGAAGAAAATGGAGAAGAAGGGAGAGAGGCCGCGTGGTAGGGGCTGGCAGCCGCTGGTGGTGGTGATGGGTTCGGCATTGTCGGTTTTAATGGAGGTTTGGGCAGTTAAGGCGAAGAAGGAGCAAGAATGACGGGTGAGGATTCAGTCGTAATGCCCTTTCCGGCGAGAGGAAGAGAGGAGAGGGTGGTGTCGGCTGTTGGCAGTGTTATTGCTACTGCCGTCACCGGCAGTGGAGAGAAAAGAGAGAGGAGGTCGGCAGATGGTCGGAGATTGCGATTGCCGGCGTTAATGGAGGTTGGCGGCCGAGGGAAGAAGAAGAGAGGGGGAGGTCGGCGAAGAGAGGGAGAGAGGGAGGTAGGCGGCGACTGTTGGCGATTGTGGTTTCGCCGGCGTTAATGGAGGTTGGTGGTGGCCAGCGGGCTGTTGTTTGGCCGGAAGTGGCCGGCGATGGGAAGAGAGAAGAGGGAGAGAGGGACGGCTGCTAGGGTTTTTTGGAGAGGAGGAAAAATGGGGTAAAATGTTTAGGTTTTGGGTAGGTGTGGTAAATAAAGAAATATGTTTAGGGATTTAATTTTGTCCGTTGGATTAAATAAAATGAACGGCTAGGACTGATTCTGGGATAAATGGGTTGGTTTATGGGTCAAACGGGTTGTCCGGATTAGGACCAATGGGTTGGATTTAATTTAGGTTAGATCTGAAATTAAACAATAGCCATAATTGATCAAAAGTGGCTAAAATTGACATAATTGAATAGGAAGTGGCCAGATTTGAAATAAATTTGATGAAATTGAATAGAAAACGGCTATAATTTAAATAAATTGAATGAAATTGGATTTGGCTTCTATTAAATTAATAAATATACTGAAATTTGTAGATAGTTTAATAATAAATAAATAAAATAATTTAAATCATAGAAAATCATATAAAATTATTATTAATAAATAAAATCATAAATATTAGTATACTTATACAAATATCATATAATTAAATTATTACATATAAATAATTTAACGACTAGAAAATAAAATTTAAGTTATCAAATATTATAAAAATCATATTATTAACATAAATAATTTATAAACTTGAGTAATATTATTAGTCAAATAAATCTGTAAAATTTAGTAAAATTAGGTAAATAATTTATTAAGTAAAGGATATATTTAAAAATAAGGGCGCATATTAATACGAAATATATTATATACGACATGATTATTTAATATCAAAACTTAAAATTAGTATGAGTCATATATATATAACTTGAAATAATTTTCACAACATTATGATAAGAAATTATATTATAAATATAAAGTAAGTCAAATATTTGCGTAAAATAAATAAATAAATAAATAAATATATATAAGCAGCATATTAAGGCGTAGGTAGGTCAAAATTGGGTGTCAACACTCGCCAGGGCTTATGGGGGCCCTAAGCGGGTTATATTGTGCTGATTGTACCCTCCGGACTTATGGGGTCCAAGTAAGATGCTTGTTTACACTATTTACTGGTAGATTAGACAGTAGGTCGTTAAGCTATTCATGTGGTATTTCTATCCCTTCTATTCAGTTGCTTTCAGTTTCATTTCAGTTTTATTCAGTCATTTTCACTTACTGCCTTACATATTCAGTACATACTGTACTGACGCCCATCCTTGAGCGCTTCATTACTTGCCTGCAGGTGCGGATAGACGCGGATCAGGACTTTCTTGGCTTTCAGCCAGAGTCAGCAGTACAGTCGGCTCCCTTCTTCCGGAGCTAATAGTTAGAAGGTCTACTCTTTTGATTGTATAGTTTATGGTAGGTCGGGACCCTATCTCGACCATTGTTCCACTCCCATAGGCTTGCAGGCTACAGATTTCCAGTTGTTCATTTTGTCGCTGGCTGTGTGGGGCCTATATATGTTTTATTTCATGTGATGGTCGTGTGGGACCTTGTTTAGCTGTTAGTTAGTGGCATTATCGTCTATAGTATAGTTGTAGTTGCCTGATTTTCATTCTGCTAAAACTAGACAGCATGGTGGTCTTGTCGAACGCATAGGATTCCCTTTTATTGCTTGTTGTCGGTTAGCTGTTTTCTTTTACAGGTGGCTATACAGCCTTGTAGGCTGGAGTCTATATTTACAGTCGAGATATAGCTCATTTTTTTCTTGAATTAAGTTGTAGGCATGCACCAGACGTTCATAAGCCCAGCCAGGTCAGTCAGATCCCAATCTGGCACTAGGTGTAGTCATGCCTCCCAAGGTGGGCGTGACAATGAATCATCTCATCTACTGAAGAAAATGAACCGATTTGTCTTTAAAATCAGAGAGGATATATTGAATAAAGAGCTAACACTACAAAAATCTGGCGAAAAAAAATGAGGGCCAGGTACCGACGGATAGCATCGGTCCCAAAAAACCATTGGAATACCGACTCTGTCCTTCGGTTTATCTCATTTTTAATTCTTTTATTATTATTGTATTAAAATAACGACCGCGTCCGTCCGTATTTACTAAAAAAATTTAAAAAATATTTTAATTAACTGACAAACAGGGTCATTTTTTTATATAACAATTATTTATATAAAGATAATAATTTATAATTTATTTTTTTAAATTTAATTAAAAAAACCAACGGACAGGGTCAATTAGTCCATCGATTTTTTAATTAAATAAGTTGATCCGATCTTGACCAAAAAATCGACGGACTAACTGACCCTGTCCGTCGATATTTTCAATTTAATCGACCCAAGCCCCCTTTCTTCCCGTTCCTCTCATTCTCTCATTTCTCTCATCTCCCTAATCTCTTCTCTAGCGATTTCCGTCCCCGCCCACCGGAATCCATCCACGGCCACTGTCCACCCTCCTCGTCGCAGCTCTGCCGACGTCGAACCCACTCCCCCATCCTACTGCCCGACTCATCCGACCTACTGCCATATTTGAATGTTAGAGTTTTCAATTTTTGAATTAGATTTTTTTGTTAGATTTTAGGTTAAATTGTTAGATTTCATTGTTATTGTCATTGTTAAATTACTATATTGTTAATGTTATTGTTAGAATTGTTAGATTTCCTTGCTAAATTATTAGATTTTACTGTTATTATTATTGTTATTTGTTAAATTATTATATTGTTAATGTTATTTAAATTGTTAAAAATTTTTATTTTATTGTAAATATTGTTTTTAGGATTGTTCATTAGATTTAGTTGAAACTTTGTTAAATTGTTAGATTTTATTGTTAAATTATTAGAATTGTTAGTTTTTATTATGAATGTTATTTTTAGGATTGTTAATTAGGTTTAGGTTAATCTTTGTTAGATTGTTAGATTTCATTATTAATTTGTTAAATATTGTTGTTAATATTATTGTTAGGATTGTTAGGTTTAGTTAAAACTTTATTACATTGTTAGATTTCATTGTGTTTGAAACTTTGCTACAAGTTAAGTTAGAAATTTATCAAAAATAACTAGTAACAATAACTATTAACATTTAATAATTAAAAAAAAATAGTAATAACAATTATATATCAAATATAATATAATAATTTAAAGTTAATAATTATTAAAATTTCATATTCATAATTCAATAATTACAAAAATTTATCATTAAATACTCACATTTCTTAATCACATATAATTTTAGTAATTAATTATTAAATATTAATTCAATAATTTCATCAAAATTTTGACTTACTTTTGGAGGACGTTTGTAGGATAATTAGTGATCATTAAATAAAAAATTTAATTATCAATACAAATTAATTAATTTTATTTTTTATGTGTAATCTAAAATATCTTTATTTTTTTATATGAATCATCGTCTGTGGGTGTATGATAGAACTAATGCAAATCACGAGGGCATGAAAGATGAATTTGTTGATGGTGTTAGAGGATTTATCAACCATGCAATGTCACTGTACCCTTCTTTAAACAGATGGGTTGATTAGGTGTCCTTGTAAGCGATGCAATTGCATGAAGTTTTTTAAACCTGATAAAGTTGTAGTTCATATTTATCATTATGGGTTTAAGCCTGAATATTTTGTGTGAACTGATCATGGTGAGACTGATGGAGAGAATGATATATTTATAATTTCATCGGTGAAAGTAGTAGGTCTGCACATGATCAAAGTAGTGTTCAACATGAGAGAGTGCATGAAATGGTCAATGATGTGTTCGAAATACAATACGGGATGGAACCCGAACAATATTTCGATGAAACTCCCAATGAAGAAGCAATGCATTTCTACGAACAACTAGAAGAGGTGAGTCGTCCACTATGTGTAAGGAGTCCGCATTTTGAGTTGTTCGTCGCAGTTAGACTAATCAATATCAAATCAGATTTAAGTGTTCCTCAAGTTGCTATGGATGCTATGGTTGGTCTTTTGGGAAAACTCGTTAACCCTGAGTTGAACATACCTAAAAATTTCTATCAGGCAAAGAAATTGGTTTCCAAGTTAGGATTGTCGTATGATAGAATTCATTGTTGTGAAAATGGTTGCATGTTGTTCTATAAGAATGATGGGGATCTAGAAAATTGTAAGTTTTTGTGAACATGCTCATTTTAAGTGGACTCCTGGTGGAAAGATGGTTCCAGTTAAGGCGATGCATTATTTACCTCTTATACCTCGGTTAAAGAGGTTGTATGCGTCGATGAGTTCTGCTCCTCATATGCGATGGCACTGTGAGAATAGAAGGGCTCCTGGTGTTATGTCTCATCCATTAGATGAAGAAGCTTGGAAACATTTTAATAGAACTTATCCTGATTTTGCTAGTGAACCAAGAAATATTATATTAGGCTTGTGTGCAGATGGTTTTACATCATTCGCTGTTTCTGCTGCACCCTACTCTTGCTGGCCTGTAATCCTTACTCCGTATAATCTTCCACCTGAAATGTGTATAACAAGTCCCTACATATTTCTAAGTTGTATTATCCCGGATCTCCTTAATTTAAAAAGTTTGATTGATGTTTATCTACAACCTTTGATAGACGAGTTAAAACAATTGTGGTCTAAAGGTGTAGTGACTTATGACATATCAACTAAGTAGAATTTTCTTTTGCGTGCTTGTTTAATATGGACTATAAATGATTTTTCAGCGTATTGGATGCTATCTGGTTGGATGACAACTGGAAAATTAGCTTGCCCATATTGCATGGAAAATAGTAAAGCATTCACATTAGAATATGATCGTACAAATTCATGATTTGATTGTCACCGTCGGTTCTTGCCAGTGGATCACGAGTTCAGAAGAATGAAATATATTTTTCGAAAGAATAAGATTGAAAATGATCTGCCACCTCCATTATTGTCAGCAAGTGAAATTTGGGAGAGAGTTTGTCACTTGCCAAAGGTTACAGATGCTACACCTTCTAGACTTTCTGGATATGGTGTTGGACATAATTGGACAAAACAGAGCATATTTTGGGAGTTTCCGTATTGGAATGACAACCTTCTATGACACAATTTTGATGTGATGCACATTAAAAAAAATTATTTTGATAATTTATACAACACCGTGATGGATGTTAAGAGTAAGACAAAAGATAATCCAAAGGCTATAATGGACTTAAAAGAATACTGCAGAAGAAAGGAACTAGAGCTGCAAGAAACATACAATAATAAATTGTTAAAGCCCAAGGCGAGCTTTTCATTCACATTGGATGAAAAACGTGAGATTTGTGAGTGGGTTAATAATTTGAGGATGCATGAGGGCTATGCTTTAAATTTGAAAAAGCTTGCAAATATGAACGAAGGGAAGTTGTGTGGTATGAAAAGCCATGATTGTCATGTTTTCATGGAAACTTTCATTCCTATTGCATTTAACCGGCTACCTGATAGGATAAGAAAGCCAATCACAGAGGTGAATTTTTTCTTCAAAGATTTGTGTAGTAACACTTTGTGGGAGGATAACTTAGAAAGAATGGATGAGAATATTTTTGTGATTACTACTAAATTAGAAAAGATCTTCCCGTACGGATTCTTTGATGTGATGGAACATTTATCGATTCACCTCGTACATGAGGTGTGTCTTGGAGGCCTAGTTCAATACAGATGGATGTATCCATTCGAAAGGTACTAAAACTATGACTTTGTACATAATGAATTTATTTTTTTAAATTGGTTTAACCAAATTACTAACATCAAAATTTTATACAGAACTATTGGCAAGTGCAAAAGAACTGTTAAGCAGCGGTCTAAGATTGAAGGATCTATCCATGAAGCTTATCTTGCAAGAAAAATTGCTCATTTTTGTTCTTACTATTTCGAGCAGCAAGTGCCAACTTTAAGAAATAGGCATACCCGCAATGACGATGGTGATATTGATCCAAGCCACCCGCCGATTTTAATTTTTAATCAACCAGGTCGAGGTTCTAAAAAATGAACCAGACGAGGTTTTAGTAGTATGAAAATGCAATCTATTGTGACACATGTTTTTCCTAATTTCCCCGAAATACAATCATATCTTGAGTAAGTTCTAAATGATGTTATTGAATAATATTATTTAAATACTAATGCTTAAACTAATTTAAAATTAATGTTATTAAACAGTTACTTTGTAGGACAGTGGGGTAATGATGCCATATATACGAGGTTCTCCGATTGGCTGAAAGACTATGTAAGTGTTCAATATCATGTTAACGATATAATTACAACATAATTATTTGTTTAAATATTTTTTTAAAACACTATGTAGGTTCATGATGAAAATAACAATACTGAACATTTGCAAATTGTGAGTGATGTTGCACACAGGCTTGATAGTCAAATTTAGTCCATACATAAATATTGTGTCAATGGTTTCAAGTTTCAAACAGAGAAAACTTCTGAGTATAAGAAAATCAATAATAGCAGAGTGTGCGTTAAAGGTGATGTAGACGGTAATGGCCAAACTGTTGATTATTATGATGTGATACAAGGGATAATGGAAGTTAGGTATGCTGGATGGCCGAGGAAAAAGATAGTAATATTTCGATGTAAGTAGTTTGATCCATCGCACAGAGGTACTAGGGTTAATCAACAACATAATATAACTGAAGTTAAGCACACCAGACAGTATGACCGTTATGATCCTTTCATCATTGCACACAATGCTAAGTAGGTGTTTATGCTCCATATCCTCTGTGTAGAGACAAAGCTGATTGGTGTGTGGTTATAAAGACTAAGCCCATTAGTCGGATAGAGATTGATAATGTGTTAGATGTGGCATATCAAAATGATTTGGCAGTTCATTAAACTGTGGATGCTGAGTTAGAATAAAGTTTAGAACATCCTAAACACATATTAGAAGAAGCTTCTAATGATGATGTAATAATTAAAATTACAAATGTTGAGGACGAATCAGATAATGAAAATGAACCAAGTGAGGGAGAAGAATCAAATGATGATTATGAAATAAGTGATGAGGAAGAATGGGAGAATGATGGAAATGAAACAAGCGAGGAGGAAGAATGGGAGAATGATGATTAGCGAGTAACATAATTAATTCTTTTAAGTAATTATTATATTTAATACTTATATTATTATTTTAATTATATTTTATAATGTAAACTTGTATGCAGATGTCGTCAAATGATGACGATCGAGGTCAAACTATTAAGGGTAGTAAATCGAGTAAGAGTAGTAGGAAAACACATAGGAGACCACTAGATTCTAATGCTGCTTCGGGTGGACTTTCATCTACTCCACATACACATTCTTCTCCACCTCTGTCCTATGTCCCCTATGGCACTGGGCATCCGGCACATTCATCTTGCCTCCATTTCCTACTACTTCTCACACTTTCATGCCTACACCTGGCATTCATCCACCACGGGAAACTCAACGTATTCATCGTCTGGTCTCCTTCCCCGATTGAATCATCACTTGACATTTCTAGCTTGCGACTCAAAGATAGCAGCTCTGAGTCAGACTCATAGGGTGCTTTTAGTACTCCACCATTGAGCCAGTCATATAGAGAACCGGCACCAACACCGACACCACCACCCGCACCAGCACCAGCAACTGGAGAGCCACAACCAGGAGATTCAAATAGTCTTGGTAGACTGGTGATCATGCCTAATGGATCTGGGTAAGTTTGATTTTATTTTTGATTTAGATTTATAATATTTAATCTTAATATTATATTTATGACTTGACATGTTTATTGTCATTTTTACAGGTTTCATCCGAGAAAAGAGGTCGAAAATGCTCTAACGGAGAGCATTCGAAGGATATATGGTTGATCTTATCTGAGTTGGACTGAAATACCATATCGGGTTCGACAGACATGTTTAATGAGTTTAAGGTATATAAATGAATTATTATTTCATAAAATTCTTCTTTGACCCGTGATTATTTTATATCTTCTACACTGTTGACCCTTGATTACAGACATTGCGTATTTGACTTCCTCAGCACGTTAAGAAGATAGCCATGAACTTCGAGAGAAAGGGCAGTTCAAGGATGTCAGATTGATTTAGGTATGCAAGATTAAAGAACAAGAGACCTAAATGGATGCTACCTCATCTTTTCGAGGTGCTTCATAGATATTGGAGCACGCCTGAATTTAAGGCAAAGTGTGAACAGGCGAAGAAGGCCAAGAGTGAAGAGAAAGGTGGTTCGTTGCACATTGGGGGTGCAAAGAGTCAAAGGATGATAGCTAGAAAATTGGTAAGCAATTATTATATTCAATACTTATATACATTTGATTAAATTTGATATATTATTTTACTTTGATTACATTTTGTTTGCAAGCTAAAAAATTGAGTCGCGACCCAACTCAGAAGGAGCTATTTCGGGCTATCCACGTAAAGAAGAAGAAGAAGAATGAGTCTGATGCGGATATATGAGTTGAACAAAAAGCTGTACAAGGCTATGTAAGTTCATACATACTATATATAAATAGTAATACGTTAAGTTTAATTTGAACAACCATATTATACTAATTAACTCTTTTTAATTATGTAGATGGATTATCAGCGACTCTTGTCTGAGTCAGCCAAACTCAGGAAGCCCTAGGTGGCTGACCCTTCCTCCGCCGAATATCGCTACCCATGTTTGGATTGAAAAAGTGGCTGGGGGGAGGCAAAAGGGGAGAGTCTACGTCCTAGGATCTAGAAACCCAGTTCGACGGATTTAGTCCGGACTGAAAGGTATTGGCTCTTCTAGCCAGGCCGAGGCGGTTGATGGTGTTCAGATCGCTGCTATGTCGCAGAAGATCGAACAACTTACATCCGCCAAGGCAAGACGCATTGCAGAGAGTAGGACAATGTGTCATACTGTCGAGGCTCTAAGACACAAGTGAACAACCTATCTAGTGGAGTGCAGAGACGACATGCTCGTCTTCTCCTTCGGATGACGAAGTGTTTTTGACAGATGATGAAAATGTCGAAGAGACACCTTAGTTGTTAGGATTATTGTACATTGAAAACAAACTTTGTATATGTATTTTGATATTTTTAAACTTTGTTGATAATTTTGGTGGATATTTAGTGTTGTTTTTGATGTTTTAGTTCTATAATTACTATGTTATTGATGTTCTTGTTGATTTGAAATTGTTTTGGCAGCAATTAGTGCTGGATATTAGCTGAAATTGAATTAATTTTTAATTTGATAGATCGGAATGCAGAAATTACAGCTTTCTACTGCTGGTGCATTTGCAGAAAATCGGCGGACAGCGTAGGTAAGTCCGTCGATTTTCTGCAAATACACACCAGCGGAAATTCAGAAAATAGACGGACTAACCAACGGTGTCTGTCGATAATTTTTTTCCGCCGGATAAATTTAAAACAACCACAAAATTAAAATTTACCGAACCGACGGATGTCTGTTGGTACTAACCGATGCTATCCATCGGTTTGTTATTTTTGACGTGACATATTCCGACGACCCTTTGTCCATCGATTTTTCATTGTTTATGGCCAAAAAACAGACGCTGTTCGTCGAAAATGGCCTTCGTTTTTTGCCCAGTTTTTAGTAGTGTGAAAACTTAGACATACATACTATAATTTCCACCATATCCCCATTATGTTTTTCATGAAAAATAAAATCTATGAATAGACAAAAAAAACCTCCTATTATACGCTCAAAGGTAACAACCAGAAAAAAGGATTCTCCACGCGGTGAATTCTTGAAATTCTTGTAATTGCAAAGACTGAAGTTCATATCCTATCTGACTCCTCTTTTGCCTTAACGTTCTTTTTCTCCTTCTCCCCAGCAGCATGTGAAGCAGCAGCACCATCATGGATGGAATCATTTTAGGCAAAAGGTGATTTGACGTACAAAGGTTAAATGTTACTCCCTCCGTTCCATTTCAATTGATAGAATAAGATTTGCACGCCCATTAAAAAAATAATAATAAAAATGGTAATTTGATTAATATAACCCTATTAATTTTTTGAAAAAATACAAATAATAATTCTTTTCATATTTTAGAATAGTTTTAAGTACCAAGGGTAGAATTGAAAAAACATGATTAATTATCTCTTGAGTTTTGAAACTAACAAGTATTTTGAAACAACTATTTTTAGTATACCTAGCAATTAAAATTAAACAGAGAGATTAATTATTTGAGTATATATTTAATTTTACATATCCTTAATATAACAGAGAAAAAAAATTTATATACCCTTCACCAAATTTCTGATTCTACTGAGGTGCGGCAACAACAACAACACGTGCGGAGGCCAATTAATTTGCTCATCACCTGTCTTTGGGAGCTCTTTCCATCTCTCAGTCCGAACACCTATAACTTTTTTTTGTATGGTGGAAACCTTTCATTTGCTTTTTTCCTTTTCTTTTTGTTTGTTCTATAAGTATTTTTCAGTGGTTTGGTATTTTATAGTTTTTTTTTTCTGGGCTTCACTTGATTATTGTTTCTATTAATATTTGTTATTTTTTCTCTTTGTTGTTGTTTCTATTAATATTTGTTATTTTTTCTCTTTTGGTAGTGAATAATATTACGACAATCACTAATTTTAAATTATGAATTATGGTATTTAGTTCACAAGTATATTTAATTTGACCCAAGTGCTCCCTCCATACACAATTTAGTTATTATGAGGTAAAAAATAACATAAAATATCATTTATAGTAGTGTTATTGGATTTACCCCATTTGATAAGACTGTACTAAATATATTGTTCTTATACTAGGATTCTCAGATTTAATCAAGAGGCGAAATGGTGATATACAAATTCTTTAATTTTTAATGCCTCAAGATTTCTTTATTAATTGAATCAACTAATATGCTATAATAACTATATATATATATATATATTGTTAATTCTTTAAGTTGCGTGCGTAAATATTAATATAAAGGGTACACGCATTAAGAAGCCTATGAGTAAAAGTAAAATTACTACAGTGCCTACTAAAAATTGATGAACTTTTATAATTTTTTTGCCGTTTAATCAAACACTATTTTTAGATAAATATTTTTGAATGAAAAAAAATAAATTTGCGTTATATTATAATAAATAATAAAAAAAGTAAATTGAGCAATATTAATGCGTCCTATATTTTAAGTTACTTATATTTATTGTGCTCTTTAAACTACATTAATTGTAAAAATAGTCATATTTATCATTCATGTGTTAATAATTATTCATATTTATTTATTAGGTTAAAGAAGTCTAAAGGCCACCTTCTTTATAGATATTTTGCCCACAACGTAGTGCACAATCTCTATTTTACTATGTTATATATATACATATATATTGAGGTTTATTTCCATTCATTTTCTGTAGGAGTTTATTATGCTGGATATTTTATTTATTTTATTTGAGTTCATCTAAATTATAAGTATTTTCATCCACAACTTTTATTGACCTTGAAATTTTTTGTGGAGATATAATTAAGCAGTGATGTTAAAGTTTCACTGTTGATGATACAATAGTGAAGCAATTCAGAATAAATTTTTTTGAGTGATATGATTTTTTAGTTAGCAAAATCATTATCTGTAACATGTAATGAAATATTTTTACGCAAATTGATATTTTCTTAATGAATTTATGGTTTAATTTATAAATAAATCGTTTCATTACAGAAGTTGGGATGATACAATTAATTGGATTCTCTCACAAGAAAAAAGACTTCTAGCTTTCTCTGCACATCTATGGTCATTAGCGGCAATCTTGTGAGGTAAGAAAAGATTATAGTTCTCTACATGTGAATCTAACTCACAGATCAAAAAGAACAAAAAGAAAATGAAGAGATACAATAGCATCTTATCAATTGATGACTCCCTGTAAATTCGTTAGTCTTTTTATTTATAAAGAAAAAAATTATCGAGAGAATTCTCGAAATGAATATATCAATTGGGAACCTATAGTGTATAGGTTTTTTTTATTTTATATATTTTTAAATATGTTTAAGACAAATGAAGTTTGACATGACTTATGACTTGAAATATTGGGTTGCTCATAGTGTGATTTAAATTAGGTGTTAATTTGATTTTCAATTTTCATATATAATTATTCATTTTTATGAGCTATATACTTTTATTGTGTCATGCTACCTATGTTTGAACATGTATTTAATTTGTCTTTAAATTAAAGTACTATGTCACTAAAATAACATCAAGTTCATAAGCTTTTTATTTCAAATACTTGCTATTACTTTTTTTTCTTTTTTGTATGTTTGATTTCTATTTAATAGCTCAAAGAAAGTATTAAAATATGTGTGTACCATTTAAAATTTATTATGTTAAAATATAATTATTTATTAAATATTTGAAGATAAACATACAATGCACATGTTCAAAAATTATTATACTAAAAATGAAAAATCTCTAACTTAAAAGTTGGATTATCATTTTGCCTCTACTATAAAATTAAAATGTAATAAAATATCTAATTCAATAATAATATTTTACCATCCATTGAATAAAAAATAAATTAAATAATAATATTTAAAACACATTAAAAATAAAAATAATAATATTTAATTCACATTAAGGGTGAGTGGATAAAAAATTAAATAAAAAGTCCAAAAGTTAAAAATTAAAAAACTAAAATACTCATATATAAAATTAATCAACATTTATGCCCTTAAAAATAAATATTATTTCTTAGTTTCAAAAGTTGTATCTCCTTCGTAAAGGGTTTCCCCATAATGGCCATGAACAGTTGCTCCGGGGGTGGCCAAATAAGGCTTTCTCTAAGGCTAAATAGCTAAATATCCCCGTACTCTTTTTTCCTATTTTCTTTATTCTTTCATGTCGAGCTTTCGAAAGAGCAGAGGCGGAGACAGAGTTGCCCCCTCTTTCGATCATGCCTATCCAGATTCTCTCGATCCAGCCGAAAGATTCGAAGAGTTAATTACATTTAATGATTTAAGATGCCATGTTCATGTTAATAATTATACAAAAACGTTGAAAAATTATCCCCGATAAATAATAAATAGTAATCCCTATAATATTATAACTGAATATCTTTTATTAATTAGATGTTATTATTATATTCTTATTAAAATTAATATATTAAATAATCACAATAAATATTTCTACAAATGAATAATTGAGCCGCATTTCAATTATTATCTTATAATATATGTCAAGTTTTTTATATTTCATCTTCAACATGATTATGTACCTTATTTCCTCAGTAAATATGTCTACCTCTTCATTAGTAGCACTATAGAATTTAAATAGTTATAATATGTTATTAAATGTAGGCAAATTAAATTAATTAAAATGTAAGTTAATTCAATTAATTAATATGCAATGTGAAAGGCCGGAAGTCCAAAGAACAGATTAAGAATTATATAAAGGCAACATTCTGATTCATTTCCTTCAAGAACTCTTTCGGGCAACAAATTTTTTCAATTCTTTCATTTTATTTTTTTCAATTTTATTTATCTTTATTCAATATTTAACAAATCTCTACTTATGTAGCATGAGAAATAGTTAGAATACACGTATTGTTTTAAAATTTGTTTTTAAGAGATGCTAAAAGAGAAGGAAAAATTGCTAGGTAACTACTCATTTTATTTTATTTAATAGATTTTAGTTTTTTGTCCCATGTAATTTATCTTTATCCTCATATTCAAGATAAAAGTATTTTTAATTCTCTTGTCAAAATTGATGATATTATTCATTTTAGAGTGAATGATCTGAAAAATAGAATAAAAAGTGGTAGATGAACTACGGGGAGAAAAAGAAGTCGAGATGGTGATATATTTTATGTGGTTATATTCTAGAAGGCGTGATTCAAATTTTAATTTATTATCTAATTTGGCGTTGCATGCTCGCATAAAATACATCGATAATTAACTTATTATCGTGTTATATTTTATAATATGATTACACACACACACACCAAAAAAAAGACAACTCAACTAATATTTTCTGTCAAATCACAGATGAAAACATTCATAGGTTTGACAATGATCTACTAGCTATCTTTATAAAGACATATGTTAATAGAATTTCCTTATAATTTTTATTATTTACTACTTTCGTTCTACAATAATTTGTTGATATGTTTGAAGTTGTAATAAAAAGTTGAAGGTTACAATTTCTTAAAGAAAGGGCACAAACTTTTAGACTTAAAGTATTCATAACCATAAGTAATATTGCTAATATTAACATTTAAATTATGTATTATTTAAATATCAGATACGCGGAATCTTTAATATATTAGAAGAATCTTTAATATTTTAAAACTTTTTTACTAATTAGCATGAAATACACATGCAACTCACGTATTCGAAAACTAGTAAATCATAATTGCCTTCTACATTAATTAAGCTTACAATAGCTAACCTCTTTTCCATGTACTGAAAAAGATGGAAAAAATAGTAACAAGTAAGCAGTTGAGAGAAGTTGAATCGTCTTAGTATTAAATTTTGATCTCTCCTTCTATGAGTAAGATTGGGGGTTAAGGCGTTTCTTAGAGTTGAGGGGTGAATCTGAAGAGAGTTAGATCAAATGATGAAGCCATATTAGAAATTGATGCTGAACAAAGTATACTCTCCTTTTCTTCTTTCTCTGTATATGCGGTCCTATTAGTCAAATATTTCTTGTTGTTTCTATCTTTATTTTTCATTTTTATATGAACCTTGCAATGTTAAAACAAGTATCATTCATGTGAGTTTCTTGTCACATATTTTGTGGTCGTCCTTGGTTGCACATTATTTTTGCCATCTTCTTTGTTTAACTTTTTGGGTAAGAAGATTCTTTTGCTTTTCTTTGATAAATATATAAGTAATTTTTATTTTTACTTATTTTTATGTTTTTGTTACGTATTTATATTAAACTATTTTTTTATATATATAATCTAATCAAACACCGTGATGATGGGTCTAAGGGTTGGTTGGAATGGGGGCAAGGGGGTGAAAGTACCATTTGTGAAGCTTGTTTTTCATAGTTTTACTAAAAAAAATATTTTTATTAGTTTTGAGAAACTTGTTTTCCTAATATTTTGACTAATAAAAAATTGGAAAATAATTCAAATATTGGATGTTGTATCATTTATTTTGATGGAAGCTTATGTTATTTTTTATTGTCATAGATCCATGGTCACTGGATCAAACGATGCGAATCGTTATTCAAGATGACACTTATAGAGACGTGATTAATTGAAAGTCATTATCCAAATCATTTTTACCAAGTACTTTAGATGTTGCTAATTGAAGATGATTGTTCAGAATCAAAATTTTTTTTAATGGTAGAATCGGATGACATTATATTATCGTTTGGGAAGAAATATTTTGTCCTGACTTGCGTTGGCGCCGGCGTTTCGCCGGTGAAGATTCGCAGCTCACCGGTGCAACGCCGGTTTGTCAGAGAATCCCTCAAGAAATTCCGCGCTGGCACCGACTTTTTGCAGGTGAAGACCCGTGGTTCGCTGATCCAAGGCAGACACTTTCAGTTGCGCAAAATAGCTAATTTGAATTTTAAATAAATTTGGTCCAAAAATATTATCAATTAGATCATTTGACCAAATCCAAATCCAAAGCGGAAGCCAAAGCCAAGCCGAAGCAATGACGACGGTGCGAGGGGAAACCTTCTTCTCAACTCTATAATAGCTAGAAGATATGATTCTAAATATAAGCATTCACATTTTCCTTTTCCCTACCAATGTGGGATTAAAGAAAATTTTAAAAATATTCTTCCCTCCAATTTATTTCTCTCCATTTCCCAATTCACACCCATCACTTAACTCCAACGCATTATAGCTGCCGTTAAAGCGTACATTCAAGAGAAAAAAAGGATCTCTTTTGAAAAACAGAAGCTGTTGAATGAAGATGGAGGGGTTTTAAGAGATGTCCAGACTTTTGCTTCTGCAGGAATCAAAGAAGGATCTACCTTAATCCTTCTATATGCTCCAATAACACACATCTATGTGAAGACACTTGTTGGTCGCACCTTTAAGTTAATGATTGAGAGTGATGACACCATTGTAGATGTTAAAGCCGCCAATCAAGAAAAGAAAGGTATTCGGTTTCATAAACAAAGGATATTCTATAGTGGAGAACAACTCGAAGATCATAAGTCTCTCGTCGACGGCAGAGTTCAGTATAACAGTGTACTATACGTTGTCCAAAGGTAGCGTGGTGTTTGAATATCAGCTAGTAACGAACATGGATGTTTTTTCTTTAACAAGTAGTAATTGATTTTTACTACTCTTGTTTTTCCTCAGTAAGTTTTTCCGTACTTGTTCAACATGTTCCAGCAAGTTTAGTCAGCTTATTTCTAGTTACATGTTTGAATAGAAGGCTGAAACTCAAAAATTTATTAATCTGTTTGGTATCCAAAGTGTTAAAGCCCTTTCTTTTTAAAATCAAAATGACTTTAAATATATTTAAAGTTGTTAATACTATAAAAATTTTGATTACTGTAAAATTTTTTATTTTTAAAGTAATTAATTTATATTTTATTTTAGTTCCAATAAAAATTTATTATGTAATTTAGTTTTATACTCCCTCCATTTTAAAGTAAATGGTGTTTTAATCTTTTGATTTTGATTCAAAATAGATGGTGTTTTACATAATCAAGAAAACATTAATGATGTTCTTCTAATTTTATCCTTATTTAAATGGAGAGAGTTTTACATAACTAAAAAAATACTATAGAATTGTATTTTTTTCAAGATATTTATTAAAGGTAATTGGGTAAAAGTACAATTTACTTTCTAGAAATGAGTAGTTTTCGTTAGGGGTATGTTCAAGTTAAAAACATAATTTATTTTAAAACAAAGAGAGTTGTAACCAATCAAATTTTATTAGATTTAAATTCGTAAAATAACTTAGATTATATTAAATTTAAAATATATTAGTCCGAATAAATATATGAATTAATATAATTAAATTAATTATTTAAGTCCAATAAATGCGGATTTAATTAATGATCCAATTTTATTGGGTTACTTCGTCAAATTGGGCTACAAATGATGAACCCACTTTACTGAGCCCAAGATATCATCTTTCTAAAGGCCCAAAATCATGCTACATGTCAAATGAGGCGGCAAACCAAATCAAATAAATATGCCACTAAAACCATGCCATGTGTCAAAATGAGGTGGCAATCCAAGTCAAACAAATGAGCCACTAAAATCATGCCATGTGTCAAAATGAGGTGACAATCCAAGCCAAACAAGTGACTCAATAAAATCATGCCAAGTGTGTAAATGGCATGTTCTAGCCAATCAAATTGAAGTATGTCACCAAGAAATATGATTGGTCAGTTCAAACTGACCAATCAAATCACATAAAGGCATCACCCCAATAATTATAAATAGGGGTCCTCATAACTCATGAAAATGGGAGGAAAATTAAGAACAAAAGCAAGAAGAGAGCTCGTGGATCAAAGACTGCAAATTCTCTACAAGCTACAAGTTCAAGCTACAAGCTCAAGCAATAAAGTTTTCAAGCAATCAAGTTCAAGATCAAGATCAAGAACGAAAGTAAATATCAAGGCTTTCAAGATCAAGTTACTTGTTCGTGATAAATTATTCGAAGACGGAAATTCAAGACCAAGCTACTTCGGCCCTTGAATCCAAATCAAATTCAAGTTTAACATATTTCATATTATCATTGGGAGAATCAGAGGATTACATAGATATTGTATCACTCATCATACTTGAAATCAAATATTTTGTTACACGATTTTTACGTTTTGATTATTATTTTTCTCGACCCAAAAATTTATTGCGAAAAAATTTGACACGCCCAGTGGGACAATCTCTACCTCTCATCTCCCGATATTAAGCACTAAGTTTCAAGAACACAAAAAATGGCATCTAAAAAAGTTGACTCTACATCTGCTGCTGCTAAGGCTACCGATTCCAAATTTTCCTTTGAGGTGGAGAAAATATTGAATGTTACTATGGAAAGTGTGGGGCCCATCACTAGGAACAAAGCAAACTTGCTAGGACGACAAGCACTTCAAGTGCTGTCTGTATCAGTTCCTGTCTTGGACCTTCGATCCTCGAAGGGGGGCAAGATTTTTTCCGACTGAATTGGAAGTAGGAAATGATATCGCCGAGATAGTTGAAAAGACATTGACTCGACTTAGCCCATGTAAGATTAAGAATTCCACCATTCAAAGAGATGATGATATTTCGATCACCAAATCCTTCTCGATTATTCCACATGACCTATTCCACTCAAAGTTCAATTCGAGGGAGAATCCATGCTTTGATCTATCATCCTCAACGGCTATCCAAGCAATGGTGACTAACACCTCAACTGTTGAAGAACAACTTGCAAGCTTGACAAAGGCAATTGAAGGCTTAACAAAATATGTGCAAGATCAGGATAATTGAATTGTCAAGTTGACTGATAGAGTTGAAAGTGTGATGAAGGGAGATTCAAGTCACGCACCTGGGAGACTTCCTATGGCACAAGACAAAGGGGATTCATCAATGAAGCGAGCACATGTTGCTGATGAACTGCAAGTATCTGTTGAAGGATTGATTCCAATTCATCAATTGAAGGACTTTATTATGGGAACTATCAAAGACAAGTATGATGTTGCTGCCAAGTCTTCCTTTACATACACGAAGCCATACACTGTTAGAATTGATAACTTGAAGATGCTTACAGGTTGTCAACCTCCAAAATTACAATAATTTGATAGTAAGGGAAGTCCAAAGCAACATGCATACTTTGTTGAAACTTGCAATAATGCTGGAACCTATGAAGATTATCTTGTTAAACAATTTGTGCGCTCCTTACAAGGAAATGCCTTTGATTGGTATACAGATCTCGATGCTGGTTCCATTGATAGTTGGGAGCAACTTGAACATGAATTTCTCAATAGCTTTTATAGCACGAGGCGTACCGTGAGTATTGTTGAACTCACTAATATACGTCAGTGGAAGGGTGAACCTGTCATTGATTTCATCAATCGATGGAGGAATGCAAACCTCAATTGTAAAAATAGACTCAGCGAAGCTTTTGGGATAGAAATGTCTATCCAAGGGATGCACTGGGGACTTTTTTGTATCCTTCAAGGCGTCAAGCCTAAGTCTTTTGAAGAATTAGCTGCACGTGCTCATGATATGGAGTTAAGCATGTCCAAGTGGAAATCAAGTACCACTTGTGTGTGAGCCTCGCAAGGGGAAAGACAAGCTAGAAGTAAAGAAAGGAAGTTTGTATAAAAGTTTGAGAATAAAGAGTCAATGAATGTTAACGCCTCACCCTGAAGGTCCCCACAAAGCTAAGCAAGAAGCAGGGTGTGAAGACTATATCTTTTCAAAATAACACTGGCCAAAAGTTAACTTTGAAGGAAATGCAAGCAAAAAAGCATCCCTTCTTGGACTCAGATGTTTCAACAATTTTTGAAGAACTCTTTGAGCTACCTGAAATGAAGAGGCCAGATGAAGCTGGAAGGACTAATGATCCAAATTATTGCAAATATCATCGATTGATGGGTCACCCCATTGAAAAGTGTTTCATCTTCAAGGAAAAGGTCATGGAGTTGGCCCGCGAAGGAAAGATATTGCTAGGGGATGAGAAGGAAAGTTCGAATCAAGTCTCCATCACTTTTGGTTTGCTTGATCCGGTCATTCTCTGCAATTTTGTCGAAATACATGAAAGTGCTGATATCCTAGCTGCATCACCAATAAATATGATTAAATTTGGTGACTTTGAACCAGTTGATGTTAGCGCGTTGTTACTCCTCCCTTTGGTGAGCAAAGTAATGTAGAGGAGAAATCTCTAGAGGGAAACTAACCTCATGCTAATCACATCGATGATGAAGGATGGATTTTGGTGACACGACGGAGACGTCACAAAATAGGTCTGGAAAGGCCGCCAAGTAAACAAGTAAAAAGAACTAAAGAAGGGAGACGATGAAGAAATCCAAAACTCAAAGCATGAAAAGTATGTGAAGAAAGAAAAAATTGATGTGAATCGCTATCAAAGGCCACGTTGTCCAGTAACATTGGGGAATTCCTGCCAAGATGGTTTCACCAGAATATTTCTCATTATGATGCCAAGGCCTCATGTTGTAATATTGACAAAGAAGGGACGCAAAATGAAGGCTTATCATTGTATCCACTTCCATTGCATGAAAAGCCAATCGAGCCCCTCTCTGAAGAAGTAGACACTTGTGATGCGAAAATCACATTCACCAACGATGATCTCTTATTGGGTGAAACCTTGCATAATCGTCCTTTATATATGGTAGGTTTTGTGCAGGGGATAAAGTAAATAGAATTGTGATTGATGATGGGTCTGGGTCAATATTATCCCTGTTCACATTGTGAAGAAGCTTGGGATCTCTATGGATGAACTATCTGAGAGTCGTCTGATGATTCAGGGATTCAATCAAGGGGTGCAAAGAGCCATAGGTGCTGTCAAACTAAAAATCAGTATAGGAGATATGCATTCAACAACATGGATGCACGTGATCAATGCGAAGACCTCATACAATATCCTGCCAGGAAGGCCATGGATACATGAAAACAAAGTGGTTCCATCCACATACCATCAATGCTTTAAGTACTTTGAAGATGTGGTTCAAAAGAAGATAGTTGCTAATGATGAACCTTTTGCTAAAATAGAAGCACCTTTGCAGATGCAAAATTCTACCTAAAGAATCGCATCTTTAAAGAAGTTAGATATGGTAGCACAATGCCGACCAAGAAGGTTGATATTGCAAAGAAGGCTGATGTTCCGATTAGAGATATGAAGATTATAGTTGAGAAGGATTGAGCGCTTTATGATATGAACAAAGTACCCAAGATGAATGGTATATCTTCAAGTAAAGAAGTGACTCATGTTCCTTACTATGTCCCAAAGGTAAAGAAAGTTGATGACCCATCTTCTGGGTTGCAACATAATGTTTCAAGGGGGTTAACTTTTCCTATCAAACAAATTGATGCAATCAAATCATCTTCAAAATCGATGGAAGGATTGGCCAAATAAACAAACCATAGTCCACATGAGGCACTTCCTAAAAGGCGCACAGATGAGGGTTTTGACCCAAACGCCTACAAGTTGTTGGAAAAAGCTGGGTATAATCCCAATGAGCCTTCCAAACTAGGAAAACTCCCACCTGAATCTAATGGAAGGGGAAACCACGCTTAAACCCTACTCAAAAGCTGATGATAGAGAAAGATATGCTGTCAAACAATCGCGTGAAGGTGTAGGTTACAAACAACCATCACCAATCCATATCTCTATAAGAAGGGAAAGCAGCAACTACATTATTGTTGAAGAAGAGTCTATGATGTCTAAAAAAGGCTTTCTATGTTCGAATGGATTACCAATCCAACTCGAGAGCTTCAGTTTTTGATAGGTTGGGACCGTTGAAAGGGAAACACAAGATCCAAGCAAATAATATAAGGGCAAAAGCACCGGTTTATGCTAGAGAGCAATTTTTTTCGGAGGATTGCCTAAGTTTGATTCCTTCTAGAATGAGGCGAGAAATAAAACCTTTAGTTTCATGTGGAAATGTCCTCAAAGCAAAAAATCATACTATAATCCATACTAAGGAGCGTGATGAAGATGAGTAAAGTGTAGGATCATCATGTCACATCACAATCTATGACGAGGAAAGTGCCTCCCTTCATACAGACATTGTGGCAAGGTTTGCTGACATTCATGCATGTTATCACATATCTTTCGATCATGGTGATCCTAAAGAAGATGAAGACGCTGAAGATGCACCACCTAAGCTTGAGGAAGGGGTGAAGACTACTGTTGATGTATTAAAGAAAGTCAATCTTGGGAGTGATGAAGATCGAAGACCCTCATATGTAAGTGCCTCACTGAATGATGATGAAGAAAATAAATATATTGAGTTACTTATGGAGTTCAGAGATGTATTTTCTTGGAGTTATAGGGAGATGCCGGGATTAGATCCCAAAGTTGCAGTTCATCATCTCGCTATAAGATGAGGTACTCACCCTATTAAACAAGCTCAACGTCGATTTAGACTTGAACTGGTTCCCTTTATTGAAGCTGAAGTCAACAAGCTCATCGAGGTAGGTTTTATTCATGAAGTCAAGTATCCCACATGGATTTCAAGCATTGTGCCTGTAAGGAAGAAGAATGGGCAAATTCAAGTTTGTGTTGACTTTAGGGATCTTAACAATGCATTCCCTTAGGATGAATTTCCTCTTCCAATCCCTGAGCTTATGATTGATGCCACAACTAGGTATGAGGTAATGTCTTTCATGGATGGTTCATCTGGGTACAATCAGGTTCGCATGACACCAAAAGATGAAGAACTTACAACCTTCCGCACTCCCAAGGGTATATATTGCTATAAGGTGATTCCTTTTGGGTTGAAGAATGCTGGTGCTACTTATCAACGAGCCATGAAAAATATTTTTGGTGACATGCTACATAAAAATGTCGAGTGTTATTTTGATGACTTGGTGGTGAAATCAAGGAAAAGAGGCGACCACTTGCATGACTTGAGAATGGTGTTGGAACGACTTCGAAAGTACCAACTCAAAATGAATCCTTTGAAATGCGCCTTCGGAGTTACTTTTGAAAAGTTCCTAGGATTTATTGTTCGACATCGAGGAATCAAAATTGATCAAGCTAAGGTAGATGCTATTTTGAAGATGCCTGAGCCTAAAGATATTCATGAGTTAAAATGCTTGCAGGGAAAGTTGGCATACCTTAATCGGTTCATTTCAAATCTAGCTGGGAGATGTCAACCATTCAGTCTTCTTATGAAGAAAGATGTTCCTTTTCAATGGGACCAAGCTTGCACAAATGCTTTCGAGAGTATAAAATCTTACCTAATGAAGCCTCCTGTTCTTGTAGCTCCCATTCCTGGAAATCCATTGGTATTATACATTGCGGCACAAGAAAGATCTTTAGGAGCGCTTCTAGCACAAGAAAATAATAAAGGAAAAGAAAATGCTCTTAATTACTTGAGTAGGATGATGACATCGAATGAGGTGAAGTATTCACCCATTGAGAAGATATGTCTGACACTTGTATTCTTGATTCAAAAGTTGAAGCATTACTTCCAAGCCCATGTTGTGCGACTCCTCTTGAAAGCAAATCCTATCAAATTCGTCATGTTTAAGCCCGTCTTAAGTTATCGACTAGCAGGATGGTACCTCCAATTTCAACAATTTGAAATTGTGTATATCCCTCAAAAAGCAGTGAAAGGACAAATGCTAGCAGATTTCTTAGCGACCATTCAATCCCAGATTATTGGGAATTATCTGATGAACTACCTGATGAGGATGCGATGTTGATAGAAATTCAACCTCCTTGGAAGATGTACTTTGACGCCGCTGCACATCGTGAAAGAGCTAGTGCTGGAGTAGTATTTCTCACTTCCTCTGGGGAAGTTTTGCCCTTTTCCTTTACTCTAACACAACATTGCTCCAACAATATCACTGAATATCAAGCACTCATACTCGGACTTGAAATGGCTGTTGAGATGAAACAACTGCAGCTGCAAGTCTTTGGAGATTCCAAGTTGGTGATCAATCAAGTTTTGGGTAGTTATGAGGTCAAGAAACCCGAGTTTCTTCCATATCACAATTATTCTCAAATTATGATACATTGGCTTGGAGAGGTGACTATCCAACATGTCCCTAGGACGGAAAATGGCTGATGCATTGGCAGCTTTCGCTTCTACATTGGTATCGTCTGATCAAATACAAGTCTCCATTTGCTGAAGATGGGTGACACCACCACCAAATGAACATGAAGTTGATAGGAATCGGCAAAGACCTTCTTGTACACGTCCTCAAGGGCAGCATTCATGGCAATCATCACTACTTTCTCCCGAGGGCAAGAAGTTGAGCATGTCATCACAACCTCTGAGGCTGAAATCGAAGACTGGCAACAACTACTAATTGATTACCTATGCTATGGGATATTGTCAAAGGATCTTCGAAGGAAGACAGGTATCTGATGGTGAGTCCCTCGCTTTCTTTATTATAAGGATACACTCTACATAAGATCATTTGATGGAGTCCTCTTACGTTGTTTGGGAATGAGTAAATCTGTTCAAGCCATGCAAGAAACACATTCTAGAGTATGTGGAGCGCATCAATCTGAGGCAAAACTTCATTTTCACATAAAAAGGATTGGGTATTATTGGAAGACTATGGTGAAGATTGCTTGGATTATGCCCGAAGGTGTAAAGCTTGCCAATTCCATACATCAACCTCTAGAAGTATTGCATCCGACTATTGCCTCATGGCCGTTTCAAGCTTGGGTTTGGATGTCGTTGGACCATTGCCAAAGTCTTCCGGTGGGCATTTGTACATTCTGGCTACAACTAATTACTTCTCAAAATGGGCAGAAGTTGTTTCTCTTAAAGAAGTAAAAAAGGAGAATGTTGCAAACTTCATCCGAGTCAATATTATCTATTGTTTTGGCGTACCTCGATCTATATTGACAGAAAATGGCAAACCATTTAGTAACAAGTTGATGACTAAAATATGTGACCTTTTTGTCTTTAAGCAATGCAATTCCTCTATGTATTATGCTGCTGCCAATGGTCTCGGTGAAGAACCTGTTGAAGAAAGTCATCTCCAAGTCTAAGAGAGATTGGCATGAGAGAATGGAAGAAGCTCTTTGGGCTTACAGAACCACATATCGCACACCAATGCAAGCAACTCCTTATTCACTTGTTTATAGAGTTGAAGTAGTCCTTTCATTTGAGCGTCAAATTCCATCTTTGCGGCTTGCTATTCAAGTAGGAATCACTGATGAGAAAAATGCTCGGTTATACACCTTGAAGAGTTGGAAGCTCTTGATGAAAAAAGACTAAAAGCTCAACAAAGCTTGGAATGTTTCAAGCCCGTCTATCTCGATATTTCAATAAGAAGGTTTGTCTTAGATGCTTCCAAACAGGTGATCAACTCCTCATTGTAGGAAGGCCCATTATTACTTCTTGTCGATTTGGAAGCAAGTTCTCTACTAAATAGAATGGGCCTTATGTTGTGCAGGAAGTGTACTCAAATGGAGCTTACAAGCTTGTCTACTCAGAAGGTTCGCGAATTGTCCCCATCAATGGGAAATTCATGAAGAGACACTATCTCTGAAGAAAGAGAAGCCCACTCCTGGCCCGCAAGAGTATAAATTGTGCACGGCTTTTAAAAAAAAGTCCGCTAGGTTGAAAACCTCGCAAGAGGCGGCCTAGGAAAAAGTTAGGACACCAAAAAAAATAAATTAAACTCACTCTTTATGAACTACAGAATGAATTGATCCTCTTCACTGAGGTACGTGGGCAACTTAGAGTTTATTCTAAGTTCAGTCTTATGAGTTTAAAAAAAGATATATCCCTCCAAGTGATATTGAAGAGATAGGTGATGAGATAAAATTCACCTACCCAACATATAAAGATTATGTTTACATGGGTTCTTTCTTTTTGAACTTCGAACCTTTATCAAACCTTGATGGTTCAATATATGGGAGCAAACCTCAGTGGAAAATCAGTTTTCCCAACAAGACGACTACATCTTTTAGCAAGTTGTCAAATTCGCAAGTTGGAGTGTTCAATTTGCAAAGCCTTTGAGTTGTAGTTTCAAATCCACTATGTAGGAAAGTTTGGAATTGTCAGCTTGCCAGCATTCAAAGCCAATTTCAAAAATCAATCTGGAATATTCCCGAAGGTTTTAAAATCTACATTTTGGAAATATTCTACATTGACAAGTCTAGTTCCTTGGGGATCAAGCGGATTATAATTTTGGCATTTCTTAATCAAGATATAATTTTTTTCTGGTGCTTGCTAGCATTCACAACTGGTTTCAAAGAAAAAAAATAATTTGAGGTATTCTTGATGACTTCAAAAATCTGAATTTTAGATATGTTCAAAATTGAGAAGTTTAATTTTGGGCGAATCAAGAAGATTGTGATTCTGACATTCATACATCAAGATACGATTTTTTTTGGTGTGTGCACGCAGATTTGAAACTATCAGCAGATCAATGTTTAAAGTTTATTTTAAAAAAATACAATTATTTGAGGTAAAAGAGAAATAGATTTTATTCCTAATAAGAGTATCCACTAATGAATTGAATAAAAAAATAGACTAATCTAAATATAATTTATAATTAATTAAGTCTTGGCGCATAGCTTCCAGTGCTCCCTCTTCTGCTCTAAATCGGTCAAGTTATCATTATTCAACAAGTCTGCGTCATTGCATGCATCAAAATTCTTTTCAGCAGTTGAGACTCCTAATTTGGCTTCTTCAATTTCTTTTTCGGTGGCTTCCAAGAGGACTTCTAAATCCTTCTCTTTTCTGTACAACTTTTCTATGTCTTCTTTCACCTCCCTTAGAGACTGACGAATAGAGAAAATTTTTTCAATCTTCTCGTGTTATTCAAACATGGCATTTGAAAGACGTTCTCCAGCTGCTATGGACAACTCTTTTCTTGCAGCTTCCATATCCTTATCATGTAGAGTTGATCGTGCCTGGTCATATATAGCAGCAAACTCAAAAAGGGACTTCATTAATCTCATCAAAGGGGAAACGTCCACATCCTTGCCATCCATCTCCTAGAGAATCACTTGGACCTCTTCTTTAAGAGAGTAAGAACAATCTACATCTCTTCCGAAAAGCTTTCTTGGAATCACACTCGAAAGCTCAGAAATAAACATCTTTTGATAATTTAGGACAACCATCTTTCCATCGAACAAAGATACTGTAACTGCTGGATGTTTTTTCAAATTGGAACTTAGCCTCGCTCTTACTCCATCGCGACAAATAGAAGTTTCCTCCTTTGCTGTTTTTCCTGCAAAAGATGATTTTATTGGATTCGGACCAGAAACAGACTTGCCAGTCTCCTGTGACCCTCCTCTTGGTAAGGCTCCAACATAATTTGACTGTAAAGGTAAGATAAATAATTAGTAAAAGTCACTATGACATATTGGGTAAACTAAGAGTTAAGCATACCTCTGTAAAAAGAAGGGTCAAGGTCCTCAAAGGGCTATCAACACTGTCATAAATCTCAAGTACTACTAAATTTGCGTCTCCTGATATGTTTGAATGAGACCTCACTTTTTTTCAACAACGATCTTCATGACTACTAGTACTCTCACCCTGAGATGATCGGTTTTTAGAATCATGAGCAACTATACTTAAGGGAAAATAACCTTTACCATCCTGTTATCTTGATCATATGCTTGTTTAGTTGGAGCTTCTATAAGTAAATGAGGTCCCTTGCCTTTAACAGGACCATGGAGGCCGAGGATTGCCAGTCTTAGGGGTTGCATTGCTACATCCTTGAAATGCGACCTCTGAAATCTTAGTATAAATTGGCCCAGCTGCATCCACCAAAGTTTGTAAATAGCTATCAAGAAAATTCCCATGTATTTTTGACCACCAAATCTTATAATCGTCTACAAAGAGCTTCTTCACATTAGTTATAACAGGGGAAGAGTCACACGGGACATGGATCGATGCAACACGCAAATCTGCCAATATCTGAGTCCTTCATCTAATGAAGCATTACGATTATCATATGCTGAAACACCTGGGATTCTCTGATAAAACCCAAATTGGCGACTGAACCTGTGTGGACTATATGGATCAATAAGACCGAGTTTTCCTTTCTCAAAGGAGATAACCAAAGCAGATGCTCGTAAAGTAATTTAACTTCAACTCGGGTGCATCATTATTATCAATATAGTCATAGGGCTCAGAATTATTTAACATCGTAGAAGCCCGATCAACGTTATCTCTTTGGTAGATGCGTTTCCTTGCTTTCTTTTTGTCATAGTATCGTGCAACACCCTCTCTTGAAAAACTACCATGGATGGATTAGACGGTCCATTTGCAAACGCATAATGAGTCTTGAAATAATGAGTAAGCCAACCATAAACATAATGGATAGGAAAGCGAATTCTAACAAGATCAAGTTGTGACGATTGAGAAATTTTACTAAGACCACTATAGATGCTTGCTAAAACGGGCACTGCAAGACTGATCTTCTGTTTGGTAGCCATCATAGTTGCCATTTTAAAAGTCTCTGGTCGAATAAAATCACCCTCTTCAGAAGGAAGCACGAAAACATACAACCAACATGATAAAAATGCTGCAAGATATATTTCCTCCTTCTTTGAAGGCCTTACCCCAAGTTTAGAAAATACCCCTTCCTCGTCTCTTGACCATTGGATGTTTCAGGTATAGCCTCAGTAGGGTTATGCGTAAATTTTAAGCGGGCAGTTTCTTCTCTCTCTTCGACAGAGCAGGTTCGTACCTTAGAGCTTTCTTGTACCAAAACCCTATCCACCTGCTCAAAGAGACTCTTGAGCTGTCACTCTTGCTCTCATGTAAATAGTGAAAAGCTGTGAACAAGTACTCGCAAACTCGAGGAATGTATCTCTGGTCCTTCGCATCAACACATGTGAGTTCCGTAGCCTCAAGAATGACCTCCTCATAAAAGGAACCTCTAATTGGCAAGCCTCCAAGGGTATGTAAGTTCCATAAAAAAATAGATAGTTCGCCAACGGATGTAAGAATTGTATTTGTCTTTGGGCACCACGCCTAAGAAAATGCTTGTAATATATCTGAATTTCGATCATAGGTGAAAAGCAAGGCATAAATAGCGTCATAAATATCCACGACGACTAAAACTTCCTGAATTCTACCAAGTGTATCCTCAACCCACTCCCAATACCCTAGAATTTGACAATATTCACCCTTAAATACCATTGTCTCTCCCCAACGTATTGCTCTTCGAACTATGCAACGATCCAGACTAGGGAGAGGGCTTGCAATATTTGTGTGACGGTGGTGAGGCACCTGAAGAGACCACGTCTGAGAAGATTGAGCTGTAATGGATTTGCATTCTGAAGTCCAATTTGTCACATGAAGTATGTTTCTAAGAGGTGGCCATGGACCTGCATACCATCCAGTCAAGGGAGTGTGAACTAATAATTTTGTTTGCAATGAACTTTCAGTACTTTCCATAATAAGATACTTCAGTTTGGATGAAGAAGAGGTGTAGTCTCTGAAATTCACCATCTGGTTAAGCTGCAAGACTCAAAAAATAAAATTGACGTCACCATCCAACTCAAAGACACAAGGATGAATATAAAGATCATTACATACAAGAACATAATCAAAATCTTAAGGCGTGGATAAAATTCATCCTATATTACGCCTCAAGTTTGTTTTTTCAAGAACATAACCAAAATCTTAAGGCGTAGATAAAATTCATCCTATATTACGTCTCAAGTTTGGTTTCAAGAATATAACCACAATTTTAAGGCGTGGATGAAATTCATCCTATATTACGCCTCAAGTTTGTTTTTTCAAGAACATAACCAAAATCTAAAGGCGTGGATAGAGTTCATCCTATATTACGCCTCAAGTTTGTTTTTCCAAGAACATAACCAAAATCTTAAGGCGTGGATAAAATTCATCCTATATTACGCCTCAAGTTTGTTTTTCAAGAACATAACCAAAATCTTAAGGCGTGGAAAAAATTCATCCTATATTTCGCCTCAAGTTTGTTTTTCAAGATCATAATCAAAATCTTGATGCGCGGATGAAATTCATTCTGTACTGTACCTCAAGTTTGATTTTTCAAAAACATAACCAAAATCTTAAAGCGTGAATGAAATTCATCATATACTACGCCTTAAGTCTGGTCTCTTTAAAGAAGAAAATATGAACATTCCATTAATGATGAATATTCCGTCGAGATTAATCTGCAGTCAATCAGAACGTGCCCTTTTTGATTAAAAAAAGGGGGTTTAAAAAAATACTCACAAAAAATGTTGAAGACGTATGCCCCTCCAAGAAATTATTATGGGAATATGATGGACTCTCTCCCTATTTATAGAGTAAAAAAGTAGAAGATGTGCTTACCCAAAGTTCAAACAGAACTAGAAAACCTGTTTCCTAATAGGATTGAAAAACTGTAAAGGAAAGGGGATTCGACGGTGGTATTGCGAGAAGTACAATTTGAATCAAAGAGGAATTCTTAATCCAACACAGTACCACCGCCTTATCATTTAAAGTTTCCTTATAGTCGTATATTGTTTAAGAAGTGGAGATGATTCTTTTTATTATTATTGGTGTTGTTGTTAAAAAAAAAAAAAGAACCAAAAGGTTCTGTTTAAAGTTGAGGGAGTTTGGCGGCAAGCTTGGAGATGATAAGCTTCTGATCACGTGAAGCTTTTGGAATGCATACAATCCTTTAAATATTAGTAATATTGATTACAAGCTTACTTTTAATAATTGTCCTACTTTAATTGTTTTATAGTGGGACTTAAATATATATTCATGGTGCCTTTTAAGATATGCGTTGGATAATTATGGTTTTGTTATATTTCAAGCCTTATTTCATAAATAATTGACAAGTCTTGAAATGGGGGCATTTTGTAGTCAATCAAATTTTATTGGATTTAAATTCGTAAAATAATTTAGATTATATTAAATTTAAAATATATTAGTCCGAATAAATATTATGGATTAATATAATTAAATTAATTATTTGAGTCCAATAAATACAAATTAAATTAATGATCCAATTTTATTGGGTTAGTCCGTCAAATTGGGTTACAAATGATGAACCCACTTTACTGAGCCCAAGATGTCATCTTTCTAGAGGCCCGAAATCATGCTACATGTCAAATGAGGTGACAATCCAAGTCAAACAAATGAACCACTAAAACCATGTCACGTGTCAAATGAGGTGGCAATCCAAGTCAAATAAGTGAGCCATTAAAATCATACCACGTGTTAAAATGAGGTGGCAATCCAAGTCAACAAATAAGCCACTAAAATCATGCCACGTGTCAAATAGAGATGGCAATCCAAGCCAAACAAATGAGCCAATAAAATCATGCCAAGTGTGTAAGTGACATGTTCTAGCCAATCAAATTGAAGTATGTCACCAAGGTATATGATTGGTCAGTTTAAACTGACCAATCAAATCACACAAAGGCATCACCCCTACAACTATAAATAGAGGTCCTCATAATTCATGAAGAGAGGAAAATTAAGAACAAAAGCAAAAAGAGAGCTTGTGAATCAAAGACCGCAAATTCTCTACAAGCTACAAGTTCAAGCTACAAGTTCAAGCAATCAAGTTCAAGTTCAAGATCAAGTCACTTGTTCGTGATAAATAATTCGAAGACGGAGATTCAAGATCAAGCTACTTAGGCAATTGAATCCAAATCAAATCCAAGTTCAAAATATTTCATTTTATCATTGGGAGAATCAGAGGATTACATAGAGATTGTATGACTCATCATACTTGAAATCAAATATTTTGTTACACAATTTTTCTGTCTTAATTATTATTTTACTCGACCCGGAAATTTATTGCGAACAAATATGTAAAGCTATTTTAAAATTTTTAAAATATATAATTTGTATAAACAGATATCTATAAAGGGAAGGGTTCTATAACAAATACTTTTTCAATTCAAATTCACAAGTAACCGTGGTTGTGAAGCAAAACGCCATAAAATGATGAAAGGAAAAGGAAAGAAGAGACAAAGAAACGACTGTGAAGAAAAAATGAGGAGAGAGATACTTGAGGTCTTTTTGGCAGTCTGGGTAAACAAATATAGGGATAAAAGAGAAATTATTGGTCAAACTAAAATAATTTTAAACCCAAAAGAAGGTGGAGATCCTAGCTTTTGACTTTTGAGTTTTTAAAAATAAATTTTTGTCACACTCCGCCTTGGGGGGTATGACTGGCACCTGGTGCCCTACTAGGACCTGACCTGCTGGACTGTTAAGCTTGGGCACATCTGGTGCCTGGCTGGCTCTAACTCACATTTCTGGAAACAAAGGGCTATATAACGGCTGTAATCACAGCCCCCGGCCTATTGGCCTATAGCCTTCTGTACCTGTACTAACAGCTGACCAGAAACATAGTAATTCAGGGAAACCTATGCGGGCCGACAAGGCCGCCATGCTGTCTAGTTATCTATAACTCAAACGTAACATACTGAAAAGCTACGTGACCGGCAAGGTCACCACTACTGGTACACTATGGCCCCACACGGCCAACGTAAAAGATAGCAAGAATACTGACAACTAAACAACTGCACGGCCTCACACGACCGGCTCAACTGACCACAGGGAATATTTACAGACTGCAAGCCTCTAGGAATAGCAATAGAACTGATCGGGACAGGGCCCCGACCTACCCATAATATACAACAAAAGGAACTGAACTACACCTCTGAAATTCAGCCTCCGGATGACTGGAGCTGAATACTCGACCGCTGACAGGGAGTCACGTAGAATCGCCTGCTCGTCTATGAGTACCTGCAGGCAAGTAATGCAGCGCCCCACCGGGCGTCAGTACCGCTGGTACTGAGTATGTAAAGCAAGAACTGAAAAAGATATCTGAAATCAATAATATAACTGACGAAACTGAAATAGGAAGAACTAGATTATCTGTCTGATGATGTAAGTCGTACCTGTTCTCAATCATATTGGGAGGAGTATATGTCATATCTGGAGACGTATCATTCTACTACTAATCTACCCATGTCTAATGTAACATAGCATAACATACATAACATAACATGGCACACACAAACCTTGCCCGGCCCCCATAAGCCGGGAGGTACAATCAACACAGAATCTATGCCCCTACCCCGGTCATCCCATCTCCTATAGTGGCTGTAAGCATCCTGCTGGTCCCTGGGTATGCACTTGGGCTCGCTGAGCCCCTGACTATAACTGTACCTGAGTCCGAAGGACTCTAAAATCAACACCCTGGGCGTACCCGCTCGACGGGGGTGTATAAGGGGCGACCAAGGCACAATATGAGGAATCTGGCATCCCATCTTCGTCCCCTTGCGAGACGGCATGCCACTCCGTAGAGCGACGTATCCTCATCCTCTGGCGGACGAGTCGATACAGCTATTAACCCTGGGCGGTCATGGATGCTAGGTAATCCAACCCCAATCAATACAACGGTCTCAACTAGTCATGCTATCTGTGTATCTCACAAGCTAAGGCTAACAGGGGTAAGATATCATATAAATTACATGCTGAGCTAATAATAGTAATCTGTAAGTGTCTGATACATGCTGAGACAGGTAATTATAAATATGAATATAGTCTCCTGTCAAACTGTACTGGAGCAAAGGCTATACAAGAGGGTGTTTCTGCTGAAAGCTATGCTGTTTACTGAGTTTCTGTATTAACATGATTTCCTATTTCTAACATGCTTTCTAAACTTTATTTAGTTGCTAGTCTATGTCTGAAATGCTTTACAGATACTGTACTACTTCGCGGGGTTTCAGCTAAACACAACAATATCTTAACATGGCATATTACATCACATACTGAATATACTGGGCAATCTTAATCACTTACGTCCGAATCTATATCATACGGATAGGTCTCGTACATGTTACAACCCAAACTTCTCATATTGCACCAATATTCATAATAATGCAATAATCGACTTCTGAACATTCTACTGGTCTGTAAATTACCATACTGTCTCAATATTACTTAACTTGCCGAGGAAACTAACTTTACATACCTTATCTTCGACTATTCGTCCGTCGGACGAGGCTCGGCCGGTACTTCAACTATTTTCTCCAACTGCATTCATAAATACGTCAATCAATACTAAATACAGCTTTATTTCAAAAGGCAACGTCACTTTCGATATAGTTTATAGCCTAAACTTAGGCTTATCGAAAGACGGTCGAAAACTCGCTATTTTTCAGCGGCCCAGAAGGGAGAAGTATTCACTTCTCAGCTAGGAACGCATAGACATTAATTTAGAGCCATTCTACTTACCTTAGTTCGGTGGCTCGCCGATTTGTCAACCGTATTTCACAAAACTAAATCCGTAGAAATGCTCTCTGCTGCTAAATACTTGGGTATCTAGGATTAATTTGAGTTTGGGCAGCGTTTGGCAGCGTAATCGGACGAAAATATTTAATTTTCCTTCGTCTTCCTCAGCTCACTGCGTTTTCTGGAAATTTATTAAGTGATGAGTGATTTTAAACTGATTTGGGGGCTTTATATACTTGGGCCTGAACTTGGGCAACGTGTCACGGAGCCATCGCGGAGGCCTCTCCTCCGTGACACGCTGCCATCGTTGAGGGGCTCTGCCTCGGCTCCTTCCGCGATGATTCGACGGGTTTCTCGTCTGATCCTTTCCCGGGCCTTTCCCTAGCACGTATGGCCTTCTAATATGCTTAACCAACGTGCGAATAGGTCGTCTAGGTGCCGGGAATTCTACGGGGTATAACATTCTCCCCCCCTTAAGAACATTCGTCCTCGAATGTACACTGTCATCTAGAGGACTGCTTACTTTATTTTCTGGAAAAATTTTTGGCAGAGTTTCCCTTGTAATATGGACTATCGCAAAAACCTGAAATGCAGAAAAGTCCAACACAGGCACTGCACACAATATTCTAAGATTCACTGGACACTAAATGTCACTTCTTCTCTATCATTTACAACATACAATCATAGGGTACTGTATAAGTAATGATACGGACATACCTGTCGTCTGACTAGGCCTGAAATAGGTGAGGGTATCTGATTTTCATATCTTCTTCAGCCTCCCACGTCATTTCCTCTCTATTTCTGTTACGCCACAATACTTTGACAGATGCAACATCCTTAGTTCTCAGCCTGCGAATCTGTCTGTCTAAGATAGCTACGGGAACCTCTTCATAGGCTAACTCCTCTGTGACCTGAACATCTTGAACTGGAACTACTGTAGAAGGGTCCCCTACGAACTTCCTTAACATAGAAACATGAAATACTGGATGAACCGACGCTAACTCTGGAGGCAAGTTCAACTCGTATGCCATGCGGCCTATTCTCCGCCGAATCTGATATGGCCCAATGAATCTTGGGCTAAGCTTGCCTTTCTTGCCAAACCTCATTACCCCTTTCATCGGGGACACTTTCAGATATACCCAGTCGTTTACCGAAAATTCTAAATTCCTATGCCGCCTATCTGCGTAAGACTTCTGGCGGCTCTGAGCGGTCAGTAAACGTTCTCGGATAAGCTTTATCTTTTCCTCGGACTGCCGAACAATGTTTGGGCCAATTAATGCTGATTCTCCTATTTCAAACCAGCCCACCGGTGACCTACATTTTCGCCCGTACAATGCCTCGAAAGGCGCCATCTGAATAGCTGAATGGTAGCTGTTATTATAAGCAAATTTGATTAACGAAAGATGTTCATCCCGGCTACCCCCAAAATCTAACATACACGCTCGTAGCATATCTTCGAGCGTCTGAATCGTGCATTCAGCCTGCCCATCTGTTTGAGGATGGAATGCTGTGCTCAAGTTAATCTGCGTCCCCAAACCTTTCTGAAACGACTGCCAGAATCTAGCTGTAAATTGTGCTCCCCTATCTGAAATAATAGATACCGGCACTCCATGCAATCTAACTATTTCTCTGATATATAATTCGGCATAATCCTCAGCTGAGAAGGTAGCCCTTACTGGCAGAAAATGAGCTGATTTTGTCAGCCTGTCAACTACTACCCAAATGGAATCATTTCTGCGTCTAGTACGGGGTAACCCTGTTACAAAATCCATGTTTATCACTTCCCATTTCCACATAGGTATCATTATCCCTTGAGTCAAACCACCCGGTTTCTGGTGCTCTGCTTTCACCTGCTGACAATTAGCGCATCTAGATACAAATTCGGCTATCTCAGTTTTCATACCTGGCCACCAGTAGATGTCTCTGATGTCGTGGTACATTTTCGTCGCCCCTGGGTGAAGGGAATAGCGAGCGTAGTGTACCTCATGCATGATCTGCCCACGAAGTCCCGAAACATTCGGGACACAGAGGCGGCCCTTACAACGTAGCACATCATTCTCGGTTATCTGAAAATCTGGCTCCTTACCCTTCTGAACTCTATCTCTGAGCTGGACTAAATCGGGATCCTCATACTGTCGCTCTTTTACCTCTGTAACTAACGATGACACCGCAGAATTCTGAATTACTGCACCATCATTTCGTGTTTCCATTATTCGAACGGCTAGACCAGCTAACTGATGAATTTCTTTAGCTAATTTCTATTTCTCAGGTCGCAAATACGCTAAACTCCCCATTGACTTACGGCTCAGGGCATCTGCTACAACATTAGCTTTTCCGGGGTGGTACAAAATATTCACATCATAATCTTTTAACAGCTCCAACCAGCGGCGCTGCCGCAGATTCAACTCCTTCTGAGTGAAAATGTACTGTAAGCTCTTATGATCTGTGTAATATCAACATGGACGCCGTACAGGTAATGCCTCCACATTTTTAAGGCATGAATTACTACAGCCAATTCTAGGTCATAGGTGGGGTAATTCTTTTCGTGCTTCTTCAGCTGTCTGGAAGCATATGCAATTACTCTACCATGCTGCATCAACACGCAACCCAACCCGATACCTGATGCGTCACAATAAACTGAATACCCTTCTGTGCCTTCCGGCAATGCTAATACTGGGGCGGAGGTCAATCTGTCTTTCAGTTCCTGGAAACTCTGCTCGCATGCCTCCGTCCACTGAAACTTTGCTGCTTTCTGTGTCAATTTAGTTAAAGGTGCTGCAATGGTTGAGAATCCCTCAATGAACCTCCGATAATATCCTGCCAACCCCAGAAAGCTATGAACTTCAGTCGGGGTGGTAGGCCTAGGCCATGACTTAACTGCTTCTATCTTCTGCTTATCTACCTGTATACCGGTGTCTGAGACAATATTCCCTAAAAAGGCCACTGAGTTACGCCAGAATTCACACTTCAAAAATTTAGCGTACAACTGGCGGTCCCTGAGAATCTGGAGCACTGTCCGCAAATGAGTCCGGTGATCTGCCTCAGAGCGAGAATACACCAGAATATCATCAATGAATACTATCACGAACAAGTCCAGGAAAGGCCTGAAAATACTGTTCATCAGGTCCATGAAGACTGCTGGGGCATTCGTTAACCCGAAGGACATAACCAGAAATTCAAAATGCCCATATGGGGTCCTGAATGCTGTCTTAGGAATATCCCTCTCACGCACTCGGACCTGGTGATATCCGGACCGCAAGTCAATCTTAGAAAAGTATCTGGCTCCCTGTAGCTGATCAAATAAGTCATCAATCCTGGGAAGCAGATACTTGTTCTTTATTGTAACTTTGTTTAGCTGCCGATAATCTATGCACATTCGGAGCGAGCCATCTTTCTTTCTCACAAACAAGACTGGCGCACCCCACGGGGAAGTACTCGATCTGATAAAACCTTTATCTAATAAGTCTTTCAACTGCTCCTTTAATTCTCTGAGTTCTGCAGGAGCCATACGATAAGGAGGTATTGATATTGGCTGAGTGCCTGGTAGCAAGTCGATAGCAAAGTCTATTTCCCTTTCTGGGGGAATACCAGGTAACTCATCAGGAAATACATCTGGGAATTCATCTACCACTAGGACAGACTGGAGTGTCGGAGATTCTGCTTGGACATCCTGAACTCTGACAAGATTGTAAATACACCCCTTAGATATCAACTTTCTCGCCTGAAGGTAGGAAATAAACCTACCTTTTGGCGTCGCGGTGCTGCCCTTCCACTCCCGTACTGCCTCCCCCAGGAAGTGGAATCGGACCGTTTTGGTCCAACATTCAACATTAGCGAAACATGGTACTAACCAATCCATACCCATTATGGCATCGAAGTCTATCATTTCTAACTCGACCAGATCTACTATGGTCTGACGATCAGCAACCTCTACTGTACACCCGCGGTAAATTCGGCTAGCTGTGATAGAGTCACCGACGGCCGTAGATACTAAGAAGGGCTGCTGTAATGATTCTGGTACAATACTAAACTTCCGTGCCACAAATGGAGTAATATAGGACAAAGTAGACCCTGGATCAATTAGCACATAAGCAGGGTGTGAGCAGATAGTTAGCATACCTGTCACAACATCAGGCGATGCTTCTGAATCTTGCCTCCCTGGTAAGGCATATGTGCGGCTTGGACCCGCACCTGTACTGGAAGCCCCTGATCTGCCCCGACCCCTGCCTGCTGAAACTGAGGGCCTACGCCCAGTCGGGGATGCTGTAACTCGCGATCCTGCTGATGCCCTATCCTGTCTATCCCGGTCCTCTCGACCCCTAGCTGGGCAATCTCTCATCAAATGGCCTTCTTGGCCACAAATATAGCATGCGGTGGAACCATACCTGCATGCTCCAGAATGGCGTTGACTACATATAGGGCAAAGTGGTAGGGTATACCTACTCTGCTCCGCCCTCCTCTGTAATGGTGAGTCTGCCGTCTGCGAGCCTCTACCAGCCTCTGACTGCCCCCTGCGGCTGAATCTACCTCCCTGTGACTGTGGCGGAGGCGGGGGCCTGGGCGGCCTGTCTGACAATCGTGGCCTAGGTCCTCCCCGGGCCTCTCTCTGTAATTCCACTGGCCTATCCCGGCGATGCTGTTCCTGATTAACCCTTCTGATCTCCCGATGTCACTGTCTGATGCCCTCAATATTCTGGGCAAATGCCTGGATTCGGGAAATATCCATGTCCTCTCGCAGTGTGGCCGTGATACAAGTCTCGACATATTCTGGATTCAACCTCATAATAAAACGGTGCACTCTGGATGCCATGGTATCCACGAAGGCCGGTGCATATCGAGCCAAAGAGTCAAACCGCAAAGAATATTCCCGAACACTCATGGCCCCCTGCTCTAGATGTAGGAACTGATCTACCCGGGCCTGTCGGATCTCCCGCGGCAAATAGTGATCTAGAAAGGCTCCTGAAAAGCTAGACCAGGTGGGAGGGGAAACATCTCTCCCTCGGGACCTCTCCCAGCTTTCATACCATAACACCGCAATATCCCGTAATCGGAATGCGGCCAATTCAACTGACTCAGTAGGCGTAGCATGCATAACCCTGAAGATTCTCTGCATCTGATCCAGAAAATCCTGGGGGTCCTCTATTCGGTCCGTGCCTGTGAACTGTGGGGGATTCAGGGCTAAGAACTCTAGGACCCTCGAACTACCGGGCCCTCCTGACGATTCTGCAACTGTGGATGGCATTTGCTGACGCTGAGCAGCCATCATCTGTGCTAACATAACTACAGCACTCCTAACCTCCTGGTCGGAAGGTGTCAGTATAGGGACTACTGAAGGTACCATCGCCCCAAATGGCTCCTGACGTGGTGGAGACTGCTGAGGAGGCTGGGATGAAGCCTCTGTAGGGCCTTCTGATCGGGCTGTCTCCAAATGAGGGGGAGGCATCCTGCTGGTGCCTTCCCCTGCTGCAATGTCTAAGCTCCGACCTGTGGTAGGATGTTGCTGGTCTGACATTATCTGTAACCAAGGAATATGGTAAGCTCTTAGGGACTCAACCCTATACTATACCGCTCTATAGCACGACTGAATCAGAATAAAAGACAACCATCCTATCATGCCTTGCAGCCTCCTACCCATAGTATGTGGTGCACAACACATCCATGGACAGGACTCTACTTAGCACGGCTTGCAGACTCCCTGGGATACGACCTGCTCTGATACCAAGTTTGTCACACCCCGCCTTGGGGGGTATGACTGGCACCTGGTGCCCTACTAGGACCTGACCTGCTGGACTGTTAAGCCTGGGCACATCTGGTGCCTGGCTGGCTCTAACTCACATTTCTGGAAACAAAGGGCTATATAACGGCTGTAATCACAGCCCCCGGCCTATTGGCCTATAGCCTTTTGTACCTGTACTAACAGCTGACCAGAAACATAGTAATTCAGGGAAACCTATGCGGGCTGACAAGGCCGCCATGCTGTCTAGTTATCTATAACTCAAACGTAACATACTGAAAAGCTACGTGACCGGCAAGGTCACCACTACTGGTACACTATGGCCCCACACGGCCAATGTAAAAGATAGCAAGAATACTGACAACTAAACAACTGCACAGCCTCACACGACCGGCTCAACTGACCACAGGGAATATTTACAGACTGCAAGCCTCTAGGAATAGCAATAGAACTGATCAGGACAGGGCCCCGACCTACCCATAATATACAACAAAAGGAACTGAACTACACCTCTGAAATTCAGCCTCCGGATGACTGGAGCTGAATACTCGACCGCTGACAGGGAGTCACGTAGAATCGCCTGCTCGTCTATGAGTACCTGCAGGCAAGTAATGCAGCGCCCCACCGGGCGTCAGTACCGCTGGTACTGAGTATGTAAAGCAAGAACTGAAAAAGATATCTGAAATCAATAATATAACTGACGAAACTGAAATAGGAAGAACTAGATTATCTGTCTGATGATGTAAGTCGTACCTGTTCTCAATCATACTGGGAGGAGTAGATATCATATCTGGAGACGTATCATTCTACTACTAATCTACTCATGTCTAATGTAACATAGCATAACATACATAACATAACATGGCACACACAAACCTTGCCCGGCCCCCATAAGCCGGGAGGTACAATCAACACAGAATCTATGCCCCTACCCCGGTCATCCCATCTCCTATAGTGGCTGTAAGCATCCTGCCGGTCCCTGGGTATGCACTTGGGCTCGCTGAGCCCCTGACTATAACTGTACCTGAGTCCGAAGGACTCTAAAATCAACACCCTGGGCGTACCCGCTCGACGGGGGTGTATAAGGGCCGACCAAGGCACAATATGGGGAATCTGGCATCCCATCTTCGTCCCCTTGCGGGACGGCATGCCACTCCGTAGAGCGACGTATCCTCTTCCTCTGGCGGACGAGTCGATACAGCTATTAACCCTGGGCGGTCATGGATGCTAGGTAATCCAACCCCAATCAATACAACGGTCTCAACTAGTCATGCTGTCTGTGTATCTCACAAGCTAAGGCTAACAGGGGTAAGATATCATATAAATTACATGCTGAGCTAATAATAGTAATCTGTAAGTGTCTGATACATGCTGAGACAGGTAATTATAAATATGAATATAGTCTCCTGTCAAACTGTACTGGAGCAAAGGCTATACAAGAGGGTGTTTCTGCTGAAAGCTATGCTGTTTACTGAGTTTCTGTATTAACATGATTTCCTATTTCTAACATGCTTTCTAAACTTTATTTAGTTGCTAGTCTATGTCTGAAATGCTTTACAGATACTGTACTACTTCGCGGGGTTTCAGCTAAACACAACAATATCTTAACATGGCATATTACATCACATACTGAATATACTGGGCAATCTTAATCACTTACGTCCGAATCTATATCATACGGATAGGTCTCGTACACGTTACAACCCAAACTTCTCATATTGCACCAATATTCATAATAACGCAATAATCGACTTCTGAACATTCTACTGGTCTGTAAATTACCATACTGTCTCAATATTACTTAACTTGCCGAGGAAACTAACTTTACATACCTTATCTTCGACTATTCGTCCGTCGGACGAGGCTTGGCCAGTACTTCAACTATTTTCTCCCAACTGCATTCATAAATACGTCAATCAATACTAAATACAGCTTTATTTCAAAAGGCAACGTCACTTTCGATATAGTTTATAGCCTAAACTTAGGCTTATCGAAAGACGGTCGAAAACTCGCTATTTTTCAGCGGCCCAGAAGGGAGAAGTATTCACTTCTCAGCTAGGAACGCATAGACATTAATTTAGAGCCATTCTACTTACCTTAGTTCGGTGGCTCGCCGATTTGTCGGCCGTATTTCACGAAACTAAATCCGTAGAAATGCTCTCTGCTGCTAAATACTTGGGTATCTAGGATTAATTTGAGTTTGGGCAGCGTTTGGCAGCGTAATCTGACGGAAATATTTAATTTTCCTTCGTCTTCCTCAGCTCACTGCGTTTTCTGGAAATTTATTAAGTGATGAGTGATTTTAAACTGAAGTGGGGGCTTTATATACTTGGGCCTGAACTTGGGCAACGTGTCACGGAGCCATCGCGGAGGGGCTCTGCCTCGGCTCCTTCCGCGATGGTTCGACGGGTTTCTCGTCCGATCCTTTCCCGGGCCTTTCCCTAGCACGTATGGCCTTCTAATATGCTTAACCAACGTGCGAATAGGTCGTCTAGGTGCCGGGAATTCTACGGGGTATAACAATTTTAACTTATTTTAAACATTTTTTTTATTTTGCCAAATATTAAAAAAAAATTTAGAAAAACTTTTAAATTAATTTGACTAACTTTTAAGCTAACCCAAACACCTAGTTATATGCACATTTATGCAGAATATCAAGATTGTTTATAGTACTAAAACCAATATAAATTGATTGAGCTTGTAGTACCTTAAAGTGGTCTAATTTACTTGCTGTCATAACTAAAAATAGGTAGTCCAAAATATTTTCTCTATTTTATTTTAATTGTTAGGTATATTAAAAATAATTATTTCAAAATATTTGTTAGTTTCAAAATTCAAGAGTTTATTAATCATATTTTTTTTAATTCTACCCTTAGTACTTAAAGTAATTCTAAAATTTGAAAAAAAATATTATTATATATTTCCAAAAAAGTAATAGAGTTATATTAGTCAAATTACCATTTTTATTTATTTTTTCTTAATGGGTGTACAAATCTTATCCTAACAATTAAAATGGAACAATTGGAGTAATTGTTAGTATTTTAGAAATCTAAAAGGGTGAAAATCGTTTTCACCCCCCAAGTTTGCTTTAAAAATCAAACTCCCCTCTTAACTTTAAACAATAGACATATTCCCCCTTTTATCCTAATTGACTTTTTAAAATGTCTGCTTTACTCTAACATTATCAACTTTGTCTTCTTCCTTTCATTTTTTTTAAAATCAGAATATATATATATATAACAAAATAAAAAATACTATTGAGTATATAAGTTAATGACGTTCTATAATGAAGTAAATTAGCAAAATATTTTTTTTTACTACTAATAATCAAAACTCTAATATTTATTTATATAAGTGAAAATAAAAGGTAATAGTAATTTTATAAATATATTTCAATGTATGAAATACAAAAAAAATTAATAAAATAAAATAAATTTTAAAATTATTTATTTTTAATATAAATTAATTTAAAATTAAATGTTATGAAATATTATGTTAGTAACAATCAAATTTTATTTATTTATATAGACAATAGAGGATAAGAAAATGGAGAAACATAAATACACACACATTCATGCACATACATATATCCATATTTAATGCATATAATATTTTAATAACAATAATAAAAAAAATACCAAATAACATTAGATTTTGTGACAAATTCATAAAAGTATTGTTCTACTTATAATGTTAGTGAATTTAAATAAGAAACTATAAATATCAGCGTTAAAAAATAAATATTATATATAATATAACAAGGTATTATATACATGGAGGATTGAAGGGTATAATAGATATTTTAGAAAGTCAATTAGGATAAAGGAGGAGAATGTCTATTGTTCAAAGTTGGGGGGGGGGGGGGGGGAGGGGGGGAGAATTTGATTTTTAAAGCAAAATTGGGAGGTGAAAACGATTTTCATGGGTGCTTGATTTTTTAAAATTTTGATTTTTAATTTTTCATTAGTGTGTCTCAAACACCGAATCAAACTAAGTCAGTTCGGTTCAATTTCTTTCAAGTTCGGCTCAATTTTTCTAATTCAATTTTTTCGGTATGAGCCTAATTAATGGGCTATTTTTCTGCTTGTATAATGAGCTACTTTTTTTTAATTAAAAATATATTATTGTAATACATTATTTTAATTCAATATAAATTATTTTAAGTTTCATATTTCAAAATTTAATTCAAACTAAGCTAAATTTTAAGTAATAAAGTATAACTACACAACATTTTAAATTTTTATTTACAGATTCTTAGCGAGATTAGTTGATTTACATTTAGTAACAGATATATAGATTTCATAATAAATTTTTGAAAAAATTACACAGTATAGCAAATATATGCTATGTATTTACTATTAGTAGCTATAGTTTAAAATAATTACTTATATAGCTACACTTTGAAAATAATTACTATTTATAACATCTCTCTCCTCTCTCTTCCAATCTCGCTCGCCTCTCTCCTGCCCCCCCCCCCCACCTCTCTCTCTCTCTCTACCCCCCCCCCCTCTCTCTCTCTTTCTTTTTTCTCTCTCACTCTCTCTTTCCTCTCTTTCGCTAACCCCCCCCCCCCTCTTTCTCTTTCACTCTCTTTTCTTTTTCTTTTTCTTTCCCTTTTTCTCTCTCGCTTGCCTCTCTTCACACCAATCACCCCAATCAATTTATTAATTTTTTTGGGTGATGATATAAGTATATCTCACAAAATAAAAAAGATAGACCGACTGATACAACCTACAAAATGAATATTGTATCTGAAAATTATTTTTGTATTATATTAGTGTATCCAATAAATTTGAGAAAGTGTACGTGAGATACAAATGTATCTAATAGTGTATATGAATACAAGTAATACAAAAATAAAAGAATACAAGTGATACAAGAGCAAATAAATAAGTCTCTTGTAGTTTTAGTTGTTTGTATCTTTGTATACATGCAGATCGTATTCGTTGATACAACCTAAATGCGCACCTGAATACAAGTAGAATGAACGAATATAAGTGATACAAGAGCGAATGAATATAAGTGCAATTTGAGCTTTGTTGTTTGGTATCTTTGTATACACGTAAACTGTATTCATCGATACCAGTATTCGTCGATACAGCTAAATGCACCAATGAATACAAAAAATACAATTGTTTGATACCCTCCAAAAAAATATTGATACAGAGAGAGAAGGGTACAATTGAAATACAGTATACAAATAGGGAGAGAGAGAGAGAGAGGGAGGGAGGCGAGAGAAGGGAGGGAGAGAAGAGAGAGGGGAGGGAGAAAAAGAGAGCAAGAGAGTGCATGGAGAGAGAGGGGGGGGGGGGGAGGGGGAGATTAGGCAAGAGAGAAAAAAGAGAAAAAGAAAGAGGAAGAGAGGCGGGCGAGATTTAGGAGAGAGGCGAGAGAGCTTTTTTTCTCTAAAAATTATTGTTATAAATTATAATTATGCAAACTATAACTATTAATAGTAAATATGTTTCCAATGGTTGCTATTTATGAAATTTTTCTCTAAATATTCTTATCTGCTTAATATCCTTATAACTGACCCAATAAAAAAATTAAGGGTCTTTAATGATTTCAATAATCTATGGTTCCTGATTTCTTATTAAATATTATATATTTTATCTCTCTTTCAAAGTATATTAGTATCGTAGGAATTTTCTTAACATGCTAAAGTTGTTATAAAATTTGTTATTTGTGAAAAACTTAAAAACAATTGTGTAAATTATATAAATAATTTTCTAAATGGGCTTTGAGATTGTGTTGGTGTAGTATTTATATTTTTTAAAAATAAGTTATAATTTTATTTTATTTTTTTTAAAATATAAAATTTTGGTTAAATCAAAAAATCGGTATTCTAAAACTAAAACCGAACCAAGTATCAAAATTTTAGAGAAAATAGAATCGGAACTGAAAAACTAAAATTAAAAAATTGAATTAGTTTAGTTCAGTACGATTTTTCGGTATTTACGTCTACCCCTAATTATATGTCACGCCTCAAAACTGGGGTAGGACCCAACTGCCACTCGATTCGGGATTGATAAAGAAGACGGCTATATAGCATCTATAATTGCAACACTAAGGCCGACCAGACTACCTATCACAATCAACCATGATAGATACTGGACCCATAAGGTCTTGACAATAACGAATAAGCAACTGAAAAGCATACAAGACTATGATAAAGCTAAACTGAGCAACGAAAGACAGGACAAGGCCTTACAACCAAAACAAACTATACAAACTAGTTCACATCAACCTCTAAAGAGTAAACAAAATTAAAATGCACGGAACAAGGACCCGACCTACACATACTGTACACAAAATTTAAAATACCCAAAGTAGGACATGACTCATGACAGAGAGGAGCATATCACTACTCCGTTGAAATCTGGCTTCTACTGCATTTGCCGATCTAAGCCTCTGCCTCTACTTGGAGCACAATTGTAGGAGGGGTCTCAAGGCGAAGGGACGTTAGTATGAATGAAATGTACTAGTATGTAAGGCTGAAAACAGTAAACATATAAGATAATACTGATAACTGAGCTAGAAATAAGGAATAGTAACAACTTGAAATTCTTGAAACCAAAACCTGACAATAACTCAATACTGAAGTGCAGAAGCAACCAAGTAATGCATAAGAAAAACCTATAACTGTAATGCCGGTGGCCAGCCGATCATAAAATTCATATAAAATTCGTTCAGCCGGTGTATCACACCGGAATAAATAAAAATACGTCCAACCAGTGTATCACACCGGCGTAAAATAAAAATGCCTCCAGCCGATGTATCATACCGAGGTAAAATCATAAATATTAATCATAATCATAAATAGAGCCGATAAGGCTTACATTGAGTCAATCTAACACATATAGCATACAAATGACGATTGCTAAATCTATGGCCTGCATAGGCCTCCTTCATAATATATAACTGCAAGTAGGGGTATTCATAGTTCGGTTTGGGTCAATTTTTGATTAAAACCAAAACAAACCAATTTAGTCTATTTTTAAATTTCTAAAATTAAACCAAATAAAATAAAATAAAAAATCATCGGTTTGGTTCTTGTCGGTTTGGTTCGATTTTTTAGTTTATAACTAGCTAATGATAAATTAATAATAACAAAACAACAGAGACATGAGATAATTATTTCACATGAATATTAGGAATCAACAAATTTCTTTCTACTATCATGAGATGAATGTATCTGAATCTTCTATTATTTTTCAATAAATTCCAAAGTTTTAGCATGTTTAAGTTGCATAAATAGGTTTTTCCACTTCACATGTCTAATACCCACACACAAATAATATACAACTTTGTATAGAATGGTCAATCCTTCAAAAATCAAAGAAGCAAACAATTGAAGAGTAGATGGCTGTCTTAGCAAAGAAAATAAAAAAATCGGCAATATGTCCCATCACATATAAACAATTAGACTTAGAGTATTGGGTTTGGACATAATTTTTAAGTAATAGAATTTAAAAGTGTTGTAGTGCATGTGAAATAAAATATACTAAAACCAAATTAATGATTAAAAGATATAAAATATTTATAATTATTTATGAAAAACTACTAACATAATTTCAAATAATTATAAAATTTACGTATAAGATTTATCGGTTCGGTTTGGTTATTTCCTCAATTTTTTTTAGTAAAACCAAAATCAAACCAAATATCATCGGTTTTTAAAATTTAAAACCAAACCAAATCAATCCAAATCAAATGTAAGTTTTTTTAATCGGTTTGGTTTAATTTGCGGTTTGGTTTGATTTTTACCAAACCTTGAACACCCTAACTGCAAATGAGCAGATATAACATGTAAATCTAGAAAATAGTATTTAAATGCATGTATTCAAGACTCATATAAATCATAAGGAACCACAGATGACACACTACAACATTTATAGCTACGGAGTTTAAGCTATGAATTTAAAATTTGTAGCTATTATTTAGTAAAAGCCACAAATATTGAATTTCATAGCTATCTACAAATTTGTAAAATTTCTTAGCTACAAAAATCAAATTGACAAAGCTAATTTCTCTTTTTTGCTATAATTGCTAACAGTCGTGACAAAAATTGTCTAAATAGCTACAACTTTATTGCTACACTAAATTTTTGTAGCTGATCATACGTTTTTGCCACGTGATAAAAGTTATTGTAGCAATAATAACTTTTTTAGCCACAATAAATTATTTGAAATAAAATTGTAGCTAAATAATATTTTTGCTTCATGTATAAAAAGTTGTGGCAATAATTAAATGTTATAGCCACTAACTTTTTGCTATAAAAATTTCATAGCTAATTATTAATTTTTGTAACGACATGAAACTTATTGTAGCAATAGTAACCTTTTAGACACAATAAATTATTTAAAGTAAAATATTACAGTTAAATAAATATTTTTGCTTCAAGTTATAAAATCTGTAGCAATAGTTAGATGATATAGCTATAATTTTTTATAATAATAAAATTTCATAGCTAATTATTAATTTTTGCCATGTGTTGAAATTTGTTGTAATAATAGTAACTTTTTTGCTTACAAAAGATATTTAAAATAAAATATTATAGTAAAATAAATATTTTTACTTTGACGTTAAAAAAATCATGGCAATAATTGACTTAATAGCTATAATTATTTATTTGTAGATAAAATAATATAACCATAAATTTATTATTGTGATAAAATTTCATAGCTATAGCTAACTTTTACCATGAACTGAAATTTATTGCACTAATATTAATCTAGTGTAATTAGAGGTGTCAATCATTCGATTTTCGATTCAATTCAATTTTATAAACATATTTGTGCATTTCAAATATAATTTCAATATAAAGTGATTATATATAATTTATTTTTATTAACTAATTATATCAAACTTAAACATAACTTCACTAAGTCTCACTGAAGCATCATCTTGACCAAGTGCTTTCACAATTGTTATTTTTCTCAAATTTATTTTATAAGAATAATATCTTTATAGATCTAATATAATTTGATGTATTTAATATTCAATTCAATTTTACATTCTTCAAATTTTGAATTAAACTTAAATAAATTAAGAAGTGATTAGATTAATTTTAATTAACTAATTATAACTAATTTTAATAAAATTTCAATAAGTCTCACTCAAACTTCATTCTAATCACGTATTTTCAGAATTGTAATTTGACTCAAACATAATCTATTGGGACAGTACCTTTATCAATTTAGTGTAACTAATTAGAGGTGTTCATCATTTGACTTGATTCAACTTTACATGATATTACTCGTTCAATTTAAATAAATAACTGATTATATCTAATTAACTAATTATATCAAATTTTAACAAAATTTCACTAAGTCTCGCTCAAGCTTCGTCCATGATCAAGTATTTCGAGAATTCATATTATTTGACTCAGACATGATCTGTTGGGACAAAGATCTAGTGCAATTATTATTGTTCATCATTCAATCCGATTTAATTTTACAAGATCTTACTTGTAAGTTTCAAACAAAATTTAAATAAATAAGTGATTATATCTAAGTTTTAAATATAATTTAAATAAACAGATAACTATATATAATTCCTTTTGATTAACTAACTATATCGATTTTAATAGAACTTCACTAAGTTTTATTCAAGTGTTATCCCGGTCAAATATTTAAAAATTATTATTTTACTCAAACCTAATTTATCTGAACAATATTTTTATGATCTACTATTAGTTTCAATTAATTAATAATTACTGAAAAATATATTATAATTAGTTGAGATAAGGATTAATAATTGAATATGACTAATATAGAAGTGTATCTATATCATAATTTATATCTAATACGTATTAACTTTAAATGATATTCAATAATTAATAGGTTATAAAAATAAAATGAGTAAATCTAATTATCGTACATGGAATGACATTGTATTACAGAAGTATTTTTTTTTTATCAAATCTTCTTTCTAGATTATTAGGAGAGAAAATGAATTGAAAAGTTTGAAAACGAATTTAACCAAAAAAATATAATCTTTTTAGCTACACACACACAGAGCACATATTTTATTTTCTTGACAAATGAAAAAAATATTATTTCAATTTTATTTTTCGTGACAGAAAAGTATGAGATTTTAGCTATGAATTTTTAAATTTATCGCTAAACATAAATCCTTAAATTTTCACGTATCAAGAACATGACTATAAATTTCATTTTACATAGAAAATAAAAAAAAAATCTTTTACACTTTTATGTATTTTATGGCTAAACGTATGAATTTTTAGCTACAGTACGAATATGTTTGTGGTAAATAATTCAATTGATAGTTATGAATTTTTCTATTTGTAACTGAAAACGGGCATTATTTTCACGAGACTAAGTTATAGAATTAGCTATAAAATTTAAATTTACGTGACAAATAAATATAATCTTTTTGCTACAATACAATGCCTTGTGGCTGCAATATGAAGGTAGCTATCAATATTATTTGTCGTGACAAAAGAATAAAATCACTTTCTATAAGTATATTTTTAGTGGAAAGAATTAATATTTTACCGTTGTAGCTACAACAAAAACATCTCGTAGCTATAAGTATTAGTCCTAAGCCACGGACCATGTAAAGTTTGTAGCTAACTTTTAGTTATGCTACGTCTTGCTATGAATGCTATGAAATTTTTTTTTGTGGCTAAAGCCTTTAGCCACCGAAATTTCATATTTAGCTATAACGTATTCTGTAGCTATATATGCATTTTGTTGTAGTGATGTACTAGTTTCAACAAGATTTATATATCGTGTTCAAAGGGATATTAAAGCTCGGAGACTCTCTAGCTTATCATTCAGCTTAAGGGAAAAGAATTATGAAGCCTCCCCTTGGCCTCACATATTTCATAACATACACATAAGATAAAAGACAACCATAACAAGGTAATTCTAGTTCAATAGGCTTATTTACCCATAATTGATCGCAACCTCGATCCTTATCTTAGATTCGTTTAACCATCGTGGTTTAGATTTTCTTACTAAATCCTCCTAGCAACCATCATGCCAAACACATTTAACATCACATATGTAACATAATGTAAAGGATCAGATCACAATGCCCACACTAAGGGGTCTCCAGACTCAATCTATAGCTATGTCTATCATAATACGACAACAAACGTAAGTAAGATTTTTTCGCTTTATATTTACTTGTTCCAATCCACTTCTATCAACTCAAGATTAATCCCAAACATTTTCTCAAGCTTAATCTCAAACATTTCTAACTCGTTGGGTAGAATCATAGAAGTCTCAATATGAGTTCAAAACGCAGGATTACAGGTCCTTTCAACTATACAATATCGTGCTCGAAAAAACAAGGACAATTGTGCCTTTACATACTTTGTTTGACGTGTTCTCTAGCCGAGTATTTCCTTCAACAATTAACCCTCAACTTCTTTCTCGGGGTTTATAACCAAGTAACAAGGCTGGTTTAGGCCAAGTTATCCAGCCAAAACGTTACCCCAACTGGCAGCACAACAACAACAACATTTAGCAATTTTTCTTCATTTTTTTCTATCAACTTTTAAGGGAAAAATGAAAGAGGGAAATTACCTAACTTATCTTTTAACTGACTCCCACAATATGGAGTATATTTCTAGCTAAATACTGCTGCTCTAACCTTAAGAAAAACAAACAGAACTTCAGCAAATATACACCAAACTGACAACCTAGTTTAGCTTCCGATTCACCAAAATGACAACCTAGTTTAGCTTCCGATTTCTAACTTCTTACCTAAGGTTTTGATAAGTTTAAAAGGATAGAATCCTTACCTTATTTCCTATATCTGCTAAGCTCCAGCGTATGCAATCGTACAAGTAATATAGTGACTCTTAATGAGCCAGATGTCGAACCCACATGGACTAGATTATCAGTGAATTTTGAGTTTTAATTATTAATTCAAAATTCAAAAGTGCCTATTTTTAAAGATTTTAAAGTTTGTTACTAAATCTAAGAATGATCACAAATTAAGTTGAAAACAATAATGAGAAGAATCCAGGATTAAGGCTAAACAATCACGTATAACTAACATTCATATTGGTTTAAGTGTTTGTCTTCATTTATTGTCTCACAAGATAAATGTCATGTTCATGGTCTTTCAAACCTCTAAACATATATTCGGATTAGCCTCACAACCACGTCATTGAGCGGGGATGTGATAACCTAATTAATATGTAATTATCTAGTGGAGTGGTTTATGGGGTTAATGCCCTTGGTTATGGAATTTCGAACCTTTAAACATTTAACCTAAACTTGACTTCACAATGACATCAAAGAGCGGTGATGTGACAATTCAAATTCAAGTGTCTAGCTATCTTCCCATTTAATAACAAAGTGAGGAGAATTAGGTATATTTCTATCCTAACTGCAAATCAACCTTAAAGACTTGAACTCATTTCTTGCATTCCTAGTACTATCCTAGGGTTCTCTCTTTCAAGTTTGCCTAATATTAACAGTTGCATTTTAATGGTGATTAAGCATTAAAAGGATTAAAAACAAGAATACAAGAACTAACAACAATGAAGAACTTGAACCAAGTATAAATTAAACAAATACATTCATGTTATATGGCCTCAACCCTAGAGTGAGGGTTTTTGTCACTCGTGCTAGTACAAGAATCCAACATGGTTTGAATTCATTTATTACAAGAATGGATAAAGAAGAAAGATAAAAAGAACCTTAGAAGATGAAGTCTGTAATGTTCCTCCTCCTGCTCTCCAAGTTTTTCCAAAAATAATCTGTGATGTCCAATTAAATTGCTAAGTGTTCCCATTATAATTGTTGAAATTTGTCCTGTGGTGGACTACCTCTGTGTCATGCTGGCTATCATATAGATTTGCCTCACTGACACGCTGGCTATTGTGGATATTTGCCTCTGTGACACGCTGCCGCACTGCTTTGAGCAAGTGATGTTTTTCTTAGTGTGGCATGTTAGCCAATGTGCCAAAGTGCCTCCGTGACACGCTACCAATGCAGATGCTCACTGTTTTATAGTCTCTTAATGTCCCAAATTGCTTCCTTGCTCAGTGACATGGCTCTGAACACCCCACTTCTTCTTCTTCATGACACGTTGATGGATCCATATACCACTTTTATCTTGCATTCCAACCTACAACAAAGGCTAATCACATATGTTAGTTCATAAACACCATTTTAATCAAAAAACATGATATTATAATCAAATTGATTCATAATGTAAGTTAGAAGGTGAGCATAAAATGACACTTGGACGAATAAATACGCCCAAGATCACCACCTCACACTTTACCTTGTTCATCCTCGAACAACTCCTTTTTATCTCATGCTACAAGAAGGCTCACTATGTACTAATTCAATCAAGACGGCTCAAGTTAAGGCTATCATGACTAACTTAGATGGCATATTCAAATAAAGCATGCTATATATAACCTAATTAAAATCAAATACAACTAAGTTAAGACCTCCTAGCCTAAAAAATTGACAACCTCAGCAAACTCATGCAAGTTAACCAATCTAGAAGTCCAATATGAATTCTATCTTTCCTCAAACATATGCCCTCACAACAAGAGAGATACCCATTTTCACTCACAAATTTATAAGATATAACACATTTGGGTATATGAATAATAATTAGGCTCACTCTCACAAAGAATTAACATGCAACATGCAGTAACTCATATGCTTGCCCTTAATGTATTACTCCACTAATACGGGAACATCTAAAAGTAAGATCACGTAGGACTTTATGGGTTGTAATGTAAGCTAAGGTGATGTAGGTGCTATTCTGGCTAGCAATAGTGACTATCTTCCCTAAACACTTTAAATACATCACTTTTTCTCATTAAGCACATTTTCTTCTTTTACATCCCCTCTTACTCTTTTCATCTATCACTTTTCTCTTTGTTTTCCCATTTCTTTAAGCATGCTTGCCCTATTAGTAGGGAATAATCACACATTAAGCACTTTGTCATTCTTTTATTCTTTTCTACTCCCTACCAACACTTAGGCATTTTGATTGCACCCTTCACTCTTTTCTTCAACTTCCATAACCAACTATCTCCTCTCTTTTCAAGATTCTTACTCATTTAACTCTTTTATACTTTTCACTTAGGAGTTTTGGATCAATTCCAGGTCTACTAAAAGAAAAGAATTAAGCATCTTATGTAGCTAACAAAGAATAAGCTAAAGGCTCAATGGAGCTAACTAGGATTTTCCATTAAGGGTAGGTAAAGCAAAGGATGAAAATAAGCTTATTCAAAGGAATGCCTGAATCATCTCTTACAAATAACATCCCTCATTTTGCTTTGCAAACACACCAGGCAAGTTCTAGATATTACATGATAGAATGGACTATACAAAGAATCTTACACTAACTGCACATGTTCAATTCAAGACAGTCCCATACAGACTCTCAACATTGCTAATCACATGAATTCAATATTAAGCATAAAACATACAGAGTCATATTCCTGAGCCTAGGTGTCTCAACAAATTCATACAATTTGCTCAACATGCTTCACAATTAACATTCACTTGCATCTTACAATCATGTACAACACTCAACAAGAGCATCAACAATCAATCAGTTAAGGGTTCAACAAAAATTCCTATTGACTAATTTTCCCTCAAGATAGTCATCATTCATCCATCATCGAGAAATGTCCTTAACTATGACTGAAAACACCTATGTACAACCAATTCAAAAACTTTATTCTCGGTTCAAAGTGCCCCCTTTCGGAAAAGAATTAAAAAACAAATCAAAGGGTGGGTGAACTGTTCTCAACTCATACTCTCCATTCAAATAATTTTCAAACCAAGCACATGATTCACCCTCAATCAACATTAAATTATTTTTGAAATTTCCTCACTCCACACTTAAAATGTTCTATATACCCACCGCATTAAATAAAAATCACATCAGGATTAGGGATACTTCCTGAGACCTCTAGGACTAGACAGAAGCATGCTTTCATCCCTTTTTGAACACACGGGTCAATGACCCCACACTCATCTTTTATCATGCTCCATAGCTGTCACTTTTATGGGTACTCATACTTTTCCTGAATCTATGCTTAACAATAAAAACAAAAACAAAAGTGACAATAACCAAAATTAAAAACAAAGAAAGAAATTGTACCTGTGCTACACTTGGGTTGCCTCCCAAGTAGCGCCTGATTTTACGTCGCGACACGATGTACATCACTCTTCTCAAGATGTTCTCAAAATCTTCTTCCCTTTTGGGTACCACCTTCTCTTTTTCTTGACTTCTGAGGGAAAAGCCTCCACACTTTCCTTCTTATTATTCATCACTTCTCTTACCAAATTTCTTGGCATCTGTTCAATAACAGGCTTGGGTTATCTTTTTATGAGATCCTTCAAAAGTGGAATTTTTGCACTCCTCCACCCCGCACTCATTCTCTGTCAGTACATTGATCTTGCAAAGATCTTTTTTGTGTGTTGGGGTGTTGATTTTTTGGTACACTCTAATGTTCTCCTCCTCATCATTTACCCTCATTTTCAGGGTTCCAGCCCTCACATCTATCACTACTCCTGCCGTTGCTACGAACGACGACCCAAGATTAGGGGTACCTTGTCACAACTTCAAAGTCAAGGATTACGAAATAAGCAGGTATTATGAACTTACATACTTTGATGACCACATCCTTAATAATCCCCTGCGGGACCACCTTCGACTTGTCAGCCAGTTGCAGCATCACTCTGGTGGGCCTTAGTTTTTCCAAGACAAGAGTGTTAAAAAATGATAGCGGCATCAAGTTCACAGCCGCCCCTAAATAACACAACGCCCGCATCAGCTCACTTCCACCTGTTTGTACGGGGAGGGTGAAACTCCTTGGGTCTTTGAACTTCTTTGGCATCTTGCCCATCACTCTAAAGATACATTCCTCAGTGAGCGCTACAACCTATACATTCATCAGCCTGATCTTGTTGGCCACCACATCTTTTAAGTACTTAGCGTACTTGGGCATTCCCTGTAAAATATCAATTAAGGAAAAATTTATGTGAAGTTCTTTGAAAATATCAAAGAACTTCTAGAAACATACATCCTCTTTGTTTTTTCAGAGCCTTTACTGGAATGGTGGCGGTGGTCTCTATATTGCCTGTATTGCTGATTGTGAAGTATTTTCTATAGCCTTCTTTTCTGTGCTTTTATCCGCCGATGGACCTGGTCTGACTAGCTCTCTTTGCATCTTATTCTTGTGGTGCCTTAGCTAACTTCTTTCCACTCCTTAGACTGATGGCCATGACCTGCCTCGAGCTTGTATCGGTGTCGCTTGGTAAACCCCCCTACAGTTTAGTGTTCTGAGCTGCTGCAATCTGCCCCATTTGCTTATCCAAATTGTGGGTAGCCAACTGTTGATTTTTTAACTCAACTATTAATTTTTGCTTGGTCAGCTTCCATTTGAGTTTGGTTTGCCACTCGGGCCATCGACATCATACGCTCTACTGAAATAGATTTCGCGGAAAACCAACTATATCTGATCTTGGTTGGCCTTTCACCCCTAGCCACAAGTCATCCCCGTCTGCAACATCTCCTCTATGTTGCTACACTGTCCACTAGCCTACTTACCCTACTGCTGGTACTGTTGAAAACTCTGATTCTGCCCTTGAATCACCACCCCAAAAGAAATTAGGGTGATTTTTCCAGTTTTGGTTGTAGGTGTTCCCATAGTTCTAATTGTTTCTTTGTATATTACCTACAAAGTTCACCGACTCTGAATTTGCTCCGCAAGAGTATGCACCATGCCTACTATTTCCACAAATCTCACACCAGCTTGGAGCTGGTTGAACTGCATTCACATGTCCCTGCGGCTATGCTAAATTCAGCTTGCAGAACTGCGTCATCATTTGGTGCTAAAATAAAGCTAACTAGGCTACCAATGCATTCACACTGTTAACCTCTATTAACCCAACTGCTCTCTTTCCTGCTCCCCGAGATGCATCACTGTGCCGCTCTGGATTTTGTTGTGCAATTCTGTTCAATAGAGTATACAACTCATCATATGTCTTCTCTAGTGCTTGCCCACCTGATGCAGAGTCTAGCAAACATGTGGGGGTTAAGACTCTCCACAAAAGTATGAGCCAGCATTTCATTACTTTGCTGGTGATGAGGGCAGTCTTTCAGCAAGGACTTGAATCTCTCCCAAGAAAAATATAGATTTTCATCCGACCGCTGCTTAAAACTCAGTATCTCACTTATCAATTTAGCAGTCTTGCCAAATGGAAAAAACCTGATGAGGAACTTTCTTGCCAGGTTATCCCATGTAGTGATGGAATTTGGTGGTTCTGCCTTCAACCACTTCTTTGCTTCTCCCAAAAGTGAAAATGGAAAAGCGTCAGTCTCACATAATCCGTAGACACTCCAGTGGGGACGAATGTGTCACTAATTTTCAAAAAGTTCTGTAGGTGCTTCTGTGGTCCTCATGACTCATCCTTGTGAACTATCCACTTGTATGCAACAGCTATACCATATTATGTTTTAGCTCGAATCTATTTCCAGGTTTCGATCTGTGGTTGCTGGAGGTACCATTGGTCGCAAGTGGGATTGCCACTTCGCAAACTAGTCTGAATACCATTTCTATGGGTGCAACCTCATTCCGTTGAACCACTGGATGAGAAATAAAGTGACACCCTCTCTTCTTAACTGTCTTAGCCTTCTTTCAAGTTTCGCATAGGGTTCTACCAACTTTTTATCCCTTGCCATCTTGTTGCAAGGACCAACCTGTTACCTGCAAATTTGGTGTCTAAGACCAAGTTGTTAGCACTTAAGAAAATATAAAAATAATACAAAAACTAGAAATTCACCAAATGTTGCCAGTCTCCTGCAACGACGCCAGAAACTTGCTATGCCTCCTGCACATGCGGTCGTACAAGTAATATAGTGACTCTTAATAGCTAGATGTTGAATTCACAAGGACTAGATTATCAGTGGATTATCAATTTCAAGTATTAATTCAAAATTCAAAAGTACTATATTTTCAAGATTTTAAAGTTTGTTACTATATCTAAGAACGACCAAAATTAAGTTGAAAACAATAATGAAAAGAATTCAGGGTTAAGGCGAAACAATCACTTATAGCTAACATTCATATTGGTTTAAGTATTTGTCTTAATTTGTTGTCTTACAAGATAAATTCCATGTTCATAGTCTTTCGAACCTTTAAACATATATTTGAACAAGCCTCATAACTACATCGTTGAATGGGGATATGATAACCTAATTCATATGCAATTACCTAGTGGAGTGGTTTGCGGGGTTAATGCCCTTGGTTATGAACTTTTGAACCTATAACCATTTAACCTAACCTTGACTTCACAATTACGTCAAAGAGCGGTGATGTAACAATTCAAATTCAAGTGTATAGACATCTTCCCGTTTAATAACTAAGTTAGGAGAATTAGGTATATTTCTATCCTAACTATGAATCAACATTAAATACTTGAACTCACTTCTTGCATTCCTAATTCTATCCTAGGGTTTTCTCTTTCAAGTTTGCTAAGATTAATAGTTTCATTTCAATGGCGATCAAGCATTAAAAAGATTAAAAATAAGAATACAAAAACTAACAACAATGAAGAACTTGAACCAAGTATAAATAAAAAAAATACATTCATGTTATGTGGCCTCAACCCTAGAGTTAGGGTTTTAGCCACTCATGCTAGTACAATAATTCAACATGTTGTTTGAATTCATGTATTACAATATGGATAAAGAAGGAAAAGAAAAAAGAACCTTAGAAGATGAAGTCCATAATGTTCCTCCTCCTGCTCTCCACGTTTTTCCAAAAATAATATGTGATGTCCAATTAAACTGCTAAAAGTGTTCCTTTTATATTTGTTGAAGTTCGGTCTATGGTGGATTGCCTCCGTGTCACACTAGCAATCACGAAGATTTGCCTCTGTGACACGCTGACTATAACGGAGATTTGCCTCCTTAACACATCGCTGACGCGCTGCTGCACTAATTTGAGCAAGTGGTTTTTTCTTAGCATGGCACGCTAGCCAACATGCCAAAGTACCTCCGTAACATACTACCAACACGGATGCTCACTGTTTTGTAGTCCCTTAACATCCCAACTTGCTTTCTTGCTTCGTGAAATGGCTCTGAACGCCCCACTTTTTCTCCGTGGCACATTGATGACTCCAAATGCCACTCTTAGCTTGCATTCCAACCTTAGAACAAAGGCTAATCACATACTTTAGTTCATGAACACCATTTCAATTAAAATACATGAGATTATAATCAAATTGATTCATAATGTAAGCTAGAAGGTGAGCATGAAATGACACTTGGACGAATAAATACGCCCAAGATAAGTATCCAATCCCTACTAAAAGAGGATGTGTAAGAAGCCCAGCACTGCTCCAAAATGCAGCAAATTCACCCCAAAAATATTTCTCAAACACAGCCCAAACAGCCACCACGCACCACACACAACTTGCAAATGACTCCTTCACTTTGTCTTGTATTTTAGTTGAACTTTACTTGGTGTTTTCTCCTTGCTTTTCCTTGTTCTAGCTATTGAAAATAAGAGATAAATAGTGTTCTAAGAAAGCAGGTCAAAATGGGTTAAGATGGAAATGTCTTCCACAAGTCAAAATCTGATTTTTAAGAAAATGGGGCGGTGGAGGCACTAGGTCGTCACACTCACATCACCGCTCGGTAGTGCTTCGGTAAAATATCCATAACATCTTACTCCAAACTCCAATTGATGAAAGGTTTGATATTTTGAAAACTAGACTTTAAATACCTTTAATTTTATAGGTCATGAGACTTCTAACTCATTATATGTTGAGAGATATGATCATTCCAAGTTAGAATATATACGAGACTAACTAAAAATAATTTCTCGTAATAAACCGTGAACTCAAATTTTTTTACCAAGATTTCTTTGGCTTAAAACTTCAATTCAATTATTTAATTACCCTTTGAAATTTCATTCTCTCAACACTTTTAAACATCAGAAATTTAGGGTGTAACATCTTCCCCCTTTAGAAACATTCATCCTCGAATAAGGGTAAACTTGACATGCATAAAGAATATATTATCAGTAACTTAAGTATCAAATACATACCTCAATATCACATCTATGTAACAAATAAGTGAGGTACTTCTTCCTCATCTCCTCCTCAGCTTCCCAAGTCACTTCCTCGATATTGTTATTCCGCCATAACACTTTAACTGAGGCAACTTCCTTAGTCTAAAGCTTTCTGACCTGCTCATCTGAATGAAAACTGGGACCTCTATATAGGTCATCTCCTTAGAAATTTTGACATCCTCTACACGGATGATACGGGCTAGATCTCCGATGAACTTCTGCAGCATGGAAACATGAAATTCAAGATGGATTGTCGTTATCTCTGGTGGTAACTCCAACTCATAGGCTACTTTTCCTATCTTGCGAACGATTCAATAAGGCCCAACATATTTAGGGCTCAACTTTCCCTTTCTGCCAAAACGCATAAGGTCCTTCATAGGTGACACTTTCATGAGAACCCAATCGCCAACAATGAACTCTAGTGCTCGATGATGTACATCCGCATAAGACTTCTACCTGCTCTGGGCTGTATGAAGTCTATATCTAATAAGTTTCACCTTATCAATAGCCTGCTGCACTAAATTTGGCCCCAATAATTCTGCTTCGCTGAGCTCAAACCAGCCTATTGACGATCTATACCTCTACCTGTATAAAGCTCATAAGGAGACATTTGAATGCTTGCATGATAGCTATTATTGTACTCAAACTCAATCAAAGACACATGGTCATCCTAACTTCCACAAAAGTCTAAAATATAGGCACCAACAGTGTCTGTATAATGCATTCGGCCTGTCCGTCAGTGTGGAGATGAAAAACTGTACTAATGCTTATTGAGTGTCTAGACCTTTCTAGAAAGACTTTCAAAGTTTAGTGTAAATTGTGCACCTCTGTGTAATATAATAGATAAGGGAATTCCATGCAGTTGAATTATCTCACGTATGTAAAGTCTAGTATAATCCTCGAACATATTAGTAGTCCGACTTGGCAGGAAGTGAGCTGATTTTGTCAGTCTGTCTACAGTCACCCAGATAGAGTCATACTTATTGCTTGTCCGAGGAAAACCTGTATAAAGTTCATATTACTTACCTCCCATTTTCATTCTAGAATCTCTATATTTAGAGCCAGGCTTCTTGGCCTCTGACATTCATCCTTTACCTATTGACAATTAGAACACTGAGCCACAGAATGAGTAATGTTTTTCCTTATACTATGCCACCAATATAACTGTCTCAGGTCACGATACCTTTTTGTGGTCCTTAAATGTACTGAATAACTTGAATAATTAGCTTTAGTAATAATCTGATCCTGTAATTACCCACATTGGGTACACACAAGAAAGTCTGATATTTGAGAACTCTATCTGGCCTACACTCAAACAGGGCTTGCTTTTGTTGCGGTATTCTATCTTTCAGCAACACGAACTCTAGATCATCATACTGCCTCTGCTTAACTTTTGATACTTAGGAGGATTCTTCAGTATCCTAAACTACAAGAGCTCTATTTTCGGTATCTAATAACCAAGTATACAAATCAGCTAATTGCTGCAAAGTCCTTACCATTCAACCCTATCAGCCTCAACATAACTCAGACTTTCCATAGATTTGTGGATTAATGCAAGAGATAACCTGGAACTCTATAAACTGATAAGAGCTCACTATAATAGGAGCGAACTCAATATAACTGAACCAGGAGTAGGGATAGACTCAACCTAACTCTAGTAACTGCAATCTAACTGGAATCTTATTTGTGCTAATGCAATCTGTGCAATCATATAAATGCCACATAAAAAAATATGTGCATCCATGGAAACATGAGTTTGTATATGATGCTCTATCTGTCTACCTAACTGGCATACGTTCCAGTGGTCGGTTGGTTTTTCCTGCATGGTGTAGAATGCTTACATCGTAATCTTTCAGCAACTCTAACTACCTTATCTACCTCAAATTTAGCTCTTTCTACTGAATAAGTAAAGATGTTAATATGTACCCCATATAAGTAGTGATGCCAAATCTTCAGTGCGAACACTACTGCTGCCAACTCTAGATCGTGAGTGGGGTAATTCTGCTCGTGTTTCCTCAGCTGCCTAAAAACATGGGTAATAACTTTATCATATTGCATCAGAACATAACTCAAATCAATTCTAGAAGCATCACAATAAATCACATAACCCTTTATGACTTCAGGAAGGGTCAGGAAAGGTACTGAAGTCAACCCATCCTTTTATCATTTTAAAATCATATTATGCTTTACTAACCTATATCAAAGTATTTCTCAACTTATTTTTCAAAACTTAGGATTCTATGATATTTATTCTCAGTACTTGCTTAACTTACTCTTTCATCATAATACATAATGCTTTCCACAGGCAACACCTTTAGAGAGGTCCATTTGTTAATCTTATCTTTAACATCTAATAATATATTCTTATCTTATAATTTTGGTCCAACTTGAACTGTCTGCAACTTATTCAGGTAACCTTTACTTTAATCATGATGTGTTATAACCTTAGTCTTTAACTTTAACTTCACTCAAAAATCTGTATTGGCTACATCATGCCACATTTAGAGTTATTTGAACGTTCATGTAATATTAGTTACCATAAATAGGCCTTTCTAGGGTAACTTATGCTTCCCTATTTTTTCTATAGACTTTTGCCTTTACACCTTATAAGCTCTACTCTATTTAAAGTATTTTTCAAATTCACATTACTCAAGCAAAAGGGAATTATTACGAGATCTATAGTTCATAATCATCTTAAGGTAATTTTCCTCTTTCCCTTCCACTGGCTAGTTTGTCACGTTATTTCCTCAAGATCATAACTTGTTGGCAATACTTGCAATGTTATCATCATAAATTTTCTTACCTTCCCTTAATAATTTTGTAACTTTCATAAACAACATTAACCTCCGTACTGCTATTACTTCTGTTACTATCTTGGTCCTGCGCTTTCGGACCCATTTGTAAAAATATTTTCTTTACAATCCAAGTCCTTTCTTACCAGATATACTTTTGAGGGGGGCGGGGGGGGGGGGGGGGAGGGGTTTCCATATTACTTTACATTATATCTGTAACTTAGTACCTCTGCAATCCCTTATGGTCTTTACTGATATGAATCTCAAATGACCAGATGTCTTCAACCTAGAACCTTAACTGGTCACATCATGTAATCAAGTTCTTTCTATAGTATCTTTGCTGCTCATATGGACTTTCCAACAAGTTTCTTATCTATATTGACTTTATGCCAATTCATTCCTTCACTCAATACTATAGGTCATTAAACAACCCTTCTCATGTGTTCCTTCATAATCTTGCTAGTTAAAATAGGTAAGCAGTCGAACCCTTCTTAACCACAAGACCTCAAGGTCTTAGCTATAAACTAAGGATATTTTTACCCTCTCCAAACTCGGGGAAATTAAATCTCCATAGCCTTAAGAATTCTCTCTTACACTTAGGAATACAAATAGAGTCACATCTGAGTAGATTACCCCTATATTACTGTCAACTCCTTTAGAAGTGAATTAATTCGCATTTTACAATTATACTCAAATCATTCTCATTTAATTTTTGACAAATCACCATCGCCATCTCATCTGGTAGCTTCATTCGACTGTAATTGATTCGCCAACTGGCGTGTCTGTGATGCCTTACCTCATATAGCTTTTTCGCTTGCCTCGGTTCATTGGCTGAGATATTCCATCTTCCACATATTTAACTTAGTTTTAAAGGAGTTCACAGACCTCCTTTCCCATAGTAAACAAAGGGTATTATTAATCCCGAGAACTTACATCATACTGCCTTTACCTGGGAAATACTTTCTCGATACATTTTACTAGAAATTCTTTACAGACATCATATCTTTCTTATCTCTCATTATGGATAAGGACATACTATACTCATCATCATAATAAAATCTCATCTTTTTCAAACTTAACATTAAAACTCCTCGGCTTAACAAAACATCAGTCATTTAGTAATCCATTCATCCGGGAATTTGTGACTTAAAGTCATTCGGAAATATCTTTTATATCCATATAAGCTCATATTCTTTACTTCATACACTCTTTTCTTTCACTTCTCAATTGCTCAAAATGTACCACAAACTTTAAATGTAACTATTGTGGTACTATTACCTGAATTTAACATTCAAAATATATTCCCATTATCCACATTAAATAAACTAATGAATTGAATCTAGGAACACCAGGTCCCATGCTGCTTCTCTTCTCAGAAACGGATAACATCTGAGGAGCTGGAACTACTATGAATTTCTTCCAGTTACTTTACTTGCTTATCCAAACATGTTGTAACACCCCAAAAGTCCCTAAGACCAGACCCAAGGATAAAATCTGAGAATAAGAAAACTGCACCACAGTCATAGAATGACTCAAGGAACGAGTCGTTGTAGGAAAACAATGACCTGTTGTACGCTTCATTATAAGTCTTTAGTCAAGCCCCTCCCAGTAATAACGAGTCTAGTAACGACTCATTGGTTCATTCAATGGGTCATCCTAATGAGTCATTAGGAGAAGTTTAGTAAGGGGTAGAAGTTAGTTTAGAGACAATAGACGGATACCACGGCTCATTGTGCCAAGTAACAATATGTGGTATAGACCCGTCAGAAGAAGTTAGAAATTAGTGCAGGTGAGGCAGTGGTGACAACAAGCGGAGTGATGAGTCATTGTTTCATACAACGACTCATCCTATCCAGTTGTTGGTTAGGGACACAAAAGAGTACCAGAAGTACTCTAGAAACAACAGATGTATCCAATGAGCCGTTGAATCCAACAACGACTCATTATATGGGTCGTCGTAGCTGACAGATAAGAAATTTTGTGTGATCTCCTAGGGGTAGTTTTGTAATTTTCCAAACTCCTAACTTCCTAATGATGTAGTTTTGAGCTTTTAATGAGTTTTTTTAGAGGGTTTAGCCTAGCCTAGGTAATTATGCTCTCATAACTTCATCCTCTTCCAAGATCTAGCTAGAATATCTCTTCAATTTCACTCTCAATTCTCTTAGGCTCTCAAGAACAGTTTGCAAATCAAGTTAGCCAGATATGTAGGGCTATGAATGGGAGATTTCTTCCACCTTCATGCCCAAATGTCTCCCTTAATTCATGAATTCAAGTCTCTAACTAAGTGTATTGATTTCTAGGGTTTTAACCCAATTTTATGAAATTATCTATGCTATGTCTATGGGTCCAATTTTTTCATGTTTTAATGAATGATTTAAGACCAACGGGAAGATTTTATACTCAATTTGATTATAAATTAATATTTTCAAGTTATTAAAATTATGCCCTATTATGCATGTCTTTATAAAATTCTAGTCTATGATCCCATGATTTCAAGCATGAAGAGTTATCTAGTATGCATGAATGTTTATGAACTCTCAACTTATGGTTCAATTATTTTGAATTATGATGTCAATTTCAAGTATAAATGATTTCATGACTTGGACAAGTCCATTCAAAGTTAAGTATGCTTATTATGATTTAGATAAGGCTTACAAGATTATTTATGAAATATTTTAGAGTCAAGACTCCCAATATTTAGATTTACACTATGATTTGAGAGTATGATTACTATGAGCTATATATGTATTTTGGGAGTAGTGTCTAGCACTGGGTATGCCAGGAGCTTCGAAGACCCTAGTCTCATAAACTACGCGCCACCATAGGTATATATTTGGGACCTCTCAAGAGAGTGCTTTCCCTGCCCAAGGGAACACATGTGATATCACACCTATATTGTTCTTTGCCCTGGCAAGCTTAGGATGGCGCTGCTTACTGGAGCAAGTTAGTGGGGCATCACGTAAGCTCTATCGTGATGGTGTCAGTTATGACGAGTCTCCCATTACTCCTCATGATTTCAATTACTCGTGTTCATATATTATGATATTATGTTTTATAGCATATTTTACTCATTGACCAACTTATGAGTTTTCACATATGACTTCAAGTATGGTACATTACATGGGTTCTATTTCTAAATCTTGGGTCATTATGTTTAGTTTATGATGAATATTTCATGATTATGATTACTTTGAGAATATGATATTTAGCATGTTGTCCTTACTCTCATGATCTATTTTGATTTATATCCATGATTTCAATTAACATCTTACTAGCATATTTTACTTACCTTGCATACTCAGTACATTCAAAGCACTGACCACATACTTTATGCTATATCGTCTCATGATATAGGTTCGGGTAATCAATCCCATTCATACTGGTCTAACCTAAACAGATCTTGTTGAATGAATTGATTTATTGTTGTATGCCCTACTTCTTAGTCAATTTATTCCAATCCAGCTCAGTCTCGCTGATAGATTGCTCCCTATCAGTTCAGTCCTATTCCCGCTTGGGTGAGTCCTCTTCCTCCAGGGACATTATCAGCTTTATGTTATTGTCTTGTCTTTTAGTTTTAGACATAGAGAGCTAGTTGGGGTTGTTGTCTCATCAGCTCATCATAGTAGTAGAGGCTTTTCAGTCTATCATGTATAGACAATTCAACATTGTTGAGTTGTGTTTACGCATTTGACTTTATGAAATACATATTTCCTATTACGTCATATTCATGATCTATTTTCTTCTTAGTAATGCACTTAATCATACTATGTATGTACCATGGGTTATCTTGGAGCCATTCATGGTTCTAGGTCCCGTGTCTTGATCCGGGGTCCCAACTCGGGTCGTGACAAATTTGATATCAGAGCAAAGGTTTAGGTGTGTCCTAGGGTGTCTGAAATCGAGTAAAGTAGAGTCTTTTCCATGCGTGTGTAGAGGTTTCCCCATAATGGCCATGAACAGTTGCTCCGGGGGTGGCCAAATAAGGCTTAGCTGATCGTATCTACGCCATACTTATGGGGAAGAGGCTACAAGATGTTTTAAAAAATTTCCCTTCTTTCATGATCTATGTCATGCAACGAACTACTTCTCTATTCCTCTAACTCGTGCTATACACATTTGCAGAAATATGCCTCTACAAGGAGTAAATAGAAGGAGAAATAGCAATGGAAATGCCCATGGAAATAACAATGGAGATGGGCATCATCCAGCTCCACCAGCTCCAATGGATCACTTTCCCGAGCAAATCACTCATGCTGAGTTTAGGGCGACATTTCAGATGTTGACATAGGTCATGATCAATTAGGTTAACCAACAGGCAGTGGCCCATGTTCCCCAGAATGGGAACGCAGTGGCAGTGAGTGTGCGAGACTTCCTTCGGTTGAAGCCACCTAAGTCTATTGGGTCGAAAGTGGATGATGACCCACATGATTTCATTGAGGAGGTGCAGAAGATTACACAAATTATGGGAGTGACTAGAGAGGAGAGCTCAGACATAGCCTCCTATCTACTGAAGAAGGTTGATCACATATGGTTCTGTCAGTGGAAGGACAATAGAGGAGTTGGAGCGGTTCCCATGGGGTGGTATGAGTTTGTGATTGCTTTCTTGGACAGGTTCATTCCTAGGGAGTTGAGGGAGGAAAAGGCGGTGGGGTTTATCAACTTGAAGCAGAACTACAAGACTATTCAGGAGTATGCCTTGGAGTTTTCCCGGTTGTCCAATATGCACCGGAGATAGTTGCTGATCAGAGGGCTCGTATGAGCAAGTTCTTAAATAGAGTGGTAGATTCACTGCTCAAGAAGTGCAGGATCGCCATGTTGATCAGTGATATATATTTCTCCCTACTGGTCATATATGCCTAGCAGATAGAGGCGAAGCAGATGAAGGAGAAGGAGAAAGAGTCCAAGAGGGCCCGTACAAGGAGTCATGAGCACTTTCAGTAGAGATCCGATGGTGGACCTCGACCTTAGTTCAACCAAAGGTCGTTAGCCTCAGCTCCCTCATCACTCAGTGTTCCATCCAGACCTCGAGGAGATCAGAGAGGCAGAGCGTCAAGCTCCAGAGGACAGAGGAGCATGTCAGGGAGAACACTTTTTTGTAAGTGCTTGGTTTGTATTAATGGTTGTTTTGGGTGTAGGAATCCTAAATATATACTCAGAGATTTTCCTTCAGCTAGACAGGGAGACAGAAGAGGTCGTGCCTTAGCTACCACTTTAGCATCTCCAGCAGCAGGGTGCCTCTTTTAGTGTAGGTGGAAGCCAGTACCAGAAAAGATTCTATGCACTATTATCTTGTCAAGAACAGGAGGCCTCTCCCGATGTGGTTACGGATATGTTGCGAGTATTCCAATTTGACGTGTATGTCTTGTTAGATCAAGGGGCTACTTTATCTTTCGTGACTCCTTATGTTGCTATTAGCTTCGGAGTTAGTCCCAAAATCCTATTAGAACCCTTCTTAGTCTCCACTCCTGTCGGTGAGTCAGTTTTAGCTCGACGAGTTTACAAAAATTACCCTATCACGATTGTTTAGAAAGTCACCTCAACTGATCTAGTGGAGTTAGATATGAATGACTTTGCGGTTATATTCGGTTATGGATTGGTTACATGCTTGGTATGCCTCAGTCTATTGTAGAACCCGTACAGTAGAGTTCTAATTTCTAGGTGAGCTAGTTATAGAGTCGAAGGGTAGTTCAATTGTGCCTGTAGGTCGCTTTGTTTCCTATCTATAGGCCAGTAAGATGATCTTTAAGGGCTATGTGTATCATCTAGTTTAGGTCAAGGAGTCTATGTCTGAGACCCCGACTCTTCAGTCTGTTTATGTTGTGTGTGAGAATTTGGAGGTGTTTTCAGATGATCTACCAGGAGTCTCTCTTGAGCGAGAGATTGACCTTGGTATTGACCTTCTCCCTGATACGTAGCCCATATCCATTCCTCTTTAATTAATCGCTCTAGCTGAGCTAAAGAATTTGAAAGAACAGTTGAAGGATCTCCTAGAGAAGGGTTTCAACAGGCCTAGTAAGTCCCCATGGGGTCCTCCAGTTCTCTTTGTGCGGAAGAAGGATGGTTCCCTTAGAATGTTCATGATTATCTTCATGGATGATATTCTCATATACTCTCGGAGCGAGGAGGAGCATGCCGCTCATTTGAGGATTGTGTTGCAGACTCTCAAAGATCCCAATTGTTTGCTAAATTTAGAAAGTGTGAGTTTTGGTTGGACGCAGTTGCATTTTTGGGAAATGTAGTGTCTAGCCAGGGTGTGCAAGTGTACTCTTAAAAGATAGAAGCAGTGAAGAATTAGCCTAGACCTGTTAGTCCTATCGATGTTAGGAGTTTTTTGGGTTTAGTTGGCTATTATAGGAGGTTCATAGAGAGATTTTCATCTATTGTAGCATCGTTGACTAAGTTGACCTAGAAGAAGGTCAAATTTCAGTGGTCCGAGGCTTATGAGAGAAGTTTTCAGGAGTTAAAGACTCGACTCACCTCATCCCCAGTGTTGATCCTACTGGAGGGCACAAATGGTTTTGTTGTGTATTGTGATGCCTCTAGGGTTGGTACTAGTTGTGTGTTGATGCAACATGATAAGGTCATTGCATATGCCTTTAGACAACTTAAGACTCAGGAGAAAAATTACCCGACGCATGACCTAGAGTTGCCAGCTATGGTGTTTCCTTTGAAGATTTGGAGACAGTATTTGTATGGGTTGCATGTGGATATGTTCATGGACCACAAGAGCCTTCAGTACGTGTTCACTCAAAAGGACCTGAAATTTTTAGCAAAGAAGATGGCTAAAGCTTCTCAAGGACTAGGACATGAGCGTCCTTTATCACCGGGGCAAGGCAAATGTAGTGGCAGATGCCCTTAGTAGGATTTTCATAGAGAGTGTGTCTCATGTCAAGAATAGGAGAAAGAAGTTGATCAAGGATGTCCATAGGCTTGCTCGTTTAGGGGTTCGGCTTATATACTATACATAAAGTGGTGTCATTATTCAGAATGGGTCAGAATCTTCATTAGTGACAGAAGTCAAATCTAGGCAATATGAGGATCCTATCCTAGTAAAGTTGAAGGAAGCTGTTCGAAATCAGAAAGTGGAGTTTTTCTCCCAAGAGGGAGATGGTGTACTCCGATACCAGGGCCGATTGTGTGTGCCGACTGTAGATGACTTGAGAGAGCGGATGTTGAGCTAGACTCATGGATCTCGATACTCTATCCACCCACGTGCCACCAAGATGTAGGGTAACCTACAAAAAGTCTATTGGTGGAATGGCATGAAGAAGGACATAGCGGATTTTATGGCTAAGTGTTTGAATTGCCAACAGGTAAAGGTTGAACATCAGAGGTCTAGAGGTATGCTTTAGGATATTAGCATTTCTACTTGGAAGTGGGAAGAGATAAATATGGACTTCATTACAGGTTTGCCTCGTACCCACCAACAGTATGACTCTAGATGGGTGATTGTGGACAGGTTGACCAAATTAGCCCATTTCTTACTGGTTAAAACTACTGATTCGGCCGAGGATTATGCTAGATTGTACATTTGGGAGTTAGTTTGGTTTCATGGAGTTCCTTTTTCTATCATCTCAGATAGGGGTACTCAGTTCACCTCTCAGTTTTGGAGATCGTTTCAAAGGGGCCTTGGTACTCAGGTGAAGCTTAGCCCATCTTTTCACCCGCAGACAGATGGTCAGGCCGAGCAGACCATTCAGACTCTTGAGGACATTTTGAGAGCGTGTGTGATTGATTTCAAGGGTAGTTGGGATGATCACTTGCCTCTCATCGAGTTTGCCTACAATAATAGTTACCACTCCAGCATTCAGATGACTCCATTTGAGGCTCTTTACGGGCGGAGGTGTAGGTCACCTATTGGGTGGTTTGAGGTAGTCGAGTCTACGTTGATAGGGTAAGATTCAGTTCATGAGGCCATAGAGAAAGTTTCTCTTATCATAGAAAGGCTAAAAATAACCCATAGCCGGCAAAAAATTTATGCAAATGTTAGACGAAGAGAGCTTGAGTTTGAGGTTGATGATTGGGTGTTTCTGAAGGTGTCTCCCATGAAGGGAGTGATGAGGTTCGGAAAGAAAGAGAAGCTTAGTCCCCGATATGTTGGTCCTTATAGGATTCTGAGGTGAGTTGCATAGTGGCATATGAGTTGGAGCTACCAGTAGTGTTAACTTCAGTGCATCCAGTTTTTCATGTATTTCTACTGAAGAACTGCATTGGTGACCCGATTAGTTGTTCGGTGGAAAGCATAAATTTCTTATTTTACTATGTTCAACTCTATGTATTCCTCTATCCGTAGAGTACATTGAATGTACAGAAATGGCTATAACAGAGTTTCTCTTATTCGTATTAACAACTACTCTAGGGGGAATGTTTTTATACAGTGCTAACGATTTAATAACTATAAGGAAGTTCCATTTAATATCCTTGATTGTCAGGTTCAAAAGTTGAGGAACAAGGAAGTAGCTTCTGTAAAGGTGTTGTAGAGAAATCAGCTTGTTGAGGGAGCTACTTGGGAAGCCAAGCAGATATGATGGCTAGATACCCGCATCTTTTTCCTTCCGGCTCAGTTCCAGCATGAGGTACCAGTTTCCTCCTTAGTACTGTATTCAGTTTTATGTCAAGTTCATGTCTCTAATTTTCTTTCATGTCATTACAAGCATGTATGTTTCATGAATTCAGTTCAGTCATGTATATAAATCTGGAATCAGTCACTCCGTTAGTTTTTAGCTATAGTTGTTTAGTTTTGGGATTGCAGTTCTTTTCCTAGCCTTTCAGTATACTTAATCTACATTCGATGATGAATATTTCCAACAGGGAGATAATGTAACACCCCAAAAGTTCCTAAGGTCAGACCTGAGAGTTGAATCAGAGAAAATAAAAAATTGCACCAAAGTCACAGAATGACTCAAAGAATAAGTTTTTGTAGGAAATAATGACCCGTTGTATGCCTCGTTGTAAGTCTTCAGTCAAGCCTCTCTTAGAAATAATGAGTCTAGAAATGACTTATTGGTTCATTCAATGTGTTTTCTTAATGATTCATTAAGAGAAGTTTAGTAATGAGTAGAAGTTGGTTCAGAGACAACGAACGGATACCACAACTAGTTGTGTCAAGTAATGATCTGTGGTATGGACCCATTGGAAAAAGTTAAATTAATACAAGTGAGTAGTGGTAACGACGAGCGGAGTGACAAGTCGTTGTTTCATATAATGACTCATCCTATCCATTCGTTGGCCAGGGACTCAAAAGAGTACAAGAAGTACACCAGGAAACAACGGATGGATCCAACGAACCGTCGAATCCAACAATGACTTGTTGGATAGGCCTTTGTAGCTGACAGACAAGAAATTTTGTGTGATCTCCCAAGGGTACTTTTGTAATTTTTCAAGATCTTAAATTCATAATGACGTCGTTTTGAGCTTTTAATGAGTGTTTAAGAGGGTTTAGCCTATCCTAGGTCATTATACTCTCATAACTTCATCATCTTCCAAGGTCAAGCTAGAATTTCTCATCATTTTCACTCACTTCTCTTGGGCTCTCAAGACCAGTTTGGAAAAGCTAACCAGGTATGTAGGGCTGTGAATGGGAGATTTCTTCTACCCTCATGCCCAAAATTCTCCCCTAATTCATGAATTCAAGTCTCTAATCAAGTGTATTGATTTATAGGTTTCTAACCCAATTTTATGTAATTATCTATGCTATGTCTATGGGTCCACTCCCCTCATATTCTAATGAATTATTTAAGACCAATGGGATAATTATACACTCAATTTGATTATAAATTAATTTTTTCAAGTTATTAAAAATTATGCCTTATTATGCATGTCTTCATGAAATTCAAGTCTGTGATCTAATGATTTCAAGCATGGTGAGTTATCTAGTATGCATGAATGTTTATGAACTCTCAACTTATGGTTCCATGATTTTGAATTACGAATTCAATTTCAAGTATATATGATTTCATCACTTAGGCAAGTTCATTCAAAGTTAAGTATGCTTATTATGATTTTAGCCAAAGCTTACAAGATCATTGATGAAATATTTTAGAGTCAAGACTCCTAATATTTAGATTTACGCTGTGATTTGAGAATATGATTATTATGAGCTATGTATATATTTTGAGAGTAGTGTATAACACCGAGTAGGCGAGAGCTCTGAGGACCCTTGTCTCATAAACTATGCGCCACCGTAGGTATATATTTGGGACCTCTCAAGAGAGTACTTCCCCTACCCGAGGACACACTCATGATATCACACCTCTATCATTCTTTACCCTAGCAAGACTTAGGACGGCTCTGCCCACTAGAGCAAGTTAGTGGAGCATCATATAAGCTCTATCGTGATGGTGTCGATTATGACGAATCTCCCATTATTTCTCATGCTTTCAGTTACTCATGTTCATATATTATGATATTATGTTTTATAGTATATTTAACCCATTGATCAACTTATGAGTTTTCACGTATGGTACATTACATGGGTTCTATGTATAAACCTTGGGTCATTATGTTCAGCTTATGATGAATATCTTATGATTATGATTACTTCGAGATATGATGTTTAGCATGTTGTCCTTACTCTCATGATCTATTTTGATTTATATCCATGATTTCAATTAACGTCTTACTAGCATGTTTTATTTACCTTGCATACTCAGTACATTCAAAGTACTGACTGCATACTCTATGTATATCATCTCATGATATAGGTTCGGGTGATCCAGTTCAGTCTCGCTGATAGCTTTCTCCCTATCAGTTCATTCCTATTCCCGCTTGGGTGAATCCTCATTCTCCGCGGACGTTATCAGCTTTATATTATTATCTTGTCTTTCAGTTTTAGACATAGAGATCTAGTTGAGGGTGTTGTCCCATCAACTCATCATAGTAGTAGAGGTTTTTCAGACTATCATGTATATACATTTCAACGTTGTTAAGTTGTGTTTATGCTTTTGACTTTATGAAATACAGATTTCCGCTTACGTCATTTTCATGCTTTAATTTCCACTTAGTAATGCTCTTAATCATGATATGTATGTTCTATGGATTAGCTTGGAGCCATTCGTGTTTCTAGGTCCCCCGTCTCAATCCGGGTCCCAGCTCGGATCGTGACACGTGCCAAAGAACATAATAGCTCATTCAAATTTCAATTCCAATCTTTTACCGGTGCAAGATTCTACTGGCAGCCTCAAGCTGTACAATCTCATTTATTCCCGCATCTGTATCAATTAGTAACCTTCAATCTACTTTCAATCATCACGATAGACACTTATAAGGCATGATTGGTACTGTACTTAACTTGACTCAGCTCTGCTTGCACGATCTATAGATGACAAAAAGTGAAACAACAACTAAATGCCTTGTAACCTCCAGATTATTAGTATGGTGTACAACATACCCATAAATAAGATTCTACTAGACACAACTTTGTGGACTCTCTAAGACACGACTTCGCTCTGATGCCAAGTCTGTAGGAACAACAATAGGGCGGGTGCAGTGCGGTTGTGGGGCAAACCCGCATAAATTCGCAAAGATTTTAATGCGCCCCGCCCCACATATACCCTCACCACATAATTTTCTATTTTATTTTTAAAAAACTATTTTGATTTATATTGTAAAACAAATCACTGATGCATAATTTCTACTAACATAATATTTTTATTACTAAATAATTTAAACTCACTCTCCACGCTTTTAAATCTTAGGATGTGTTTGGTATGAAGAAAAATATTTTTCATGAAAAATATTTTCTAGGAAAATATGTTTTTTCTTACTTATTTTCTTGTGTTCGGTATGCAAGTAAAAATATTTATATATAGAATCTAAGATAAAACTATGAAGATGGGGTAATATGGATGATTGTGATGGTCGGAAGGAGATAGTGTGACATGTTTTTCCTACTTTTATTAGGAAAGTCATTTTCTTTATTTTCAATAAACTTGTTTTCCTAAAGAAAATTTTTTTCAAAACTTTTGATCAACAGAACACACCTTAATGTCAAACCATAAGAGAAAAAGAAATGATAATTTAGATGGGAGAAAACTAGAGAAATAAATTCTTAGAAGATGATAATTAAATAAAATATATTACTTAAATAAGAGCTCTATTGTGTCAAAAATAAAAATCATTTTTGAAAAAAATTATTATTAGACTCGCGTAGACTCGCATAAACCCGCAAGCCGCCCCACCCTACATCAATTTTTTTTAAAATTATTTCAACCCGCCCCACACTCGCATAACCTAAAATCCGACCCGCCTCGCATAGCGTAAAACCCGCCCCGTCCTGCACACACCCCGCCCCATTGCCATCCCTACAAGTCTATCATGCACTAATATTGAGGTCGAGATGCATTGAGAAGTCGGCTATATAACATCTATAATTGTAACAGTGAGGCCGACCAAGCTACCTATCACAATCAGCCAAGATAGATACTGGACCTATAAGGTCATGAAAATAACAAATAAGCAACTGAAAAGCCGACAAGGCTATAATAAAGCTAAACTGAGCAACGAAAAGCCGACAAGACCACACAACCAAAACAAACTATACAAACTAGTCCACATCAGCCTATAAATAGTAAACAAGCTAAAATGTATGGGACAAGGCCCCAACCTTCCCATACTGTACACAAAATTCAAAATACCGAAAGCTAGGACTTGGCTCCTAAAAGAGAGGAGCATACCACTACTCTGCTCAAATTTGACTCCTATTATGTCTGCCGATCTAAGCCTCTACCAGTACTTACAACACGATTGCAGGAGGGGTCCCCAGTTGAAGGGATGTCAATACAAATGAAATGTACTCGTATGTAAGGTTAAAAACTGTAAGCAAATAAGATAGAAATGATAACTGAACCAGAAATAAAGAATAGTAAAACCCTAGAATCCTTCAATACTAAAGTGCAAATGCAACCAAGTAATGCACAAGAAAAACTATAACTATAATGTCGACGACCAACTGATCATAAAATTCATATAAAATCTACTTCAGCCGGTGTACCACATCAAGGTAAAATAAAAATACGTCCAGCTAGTATACCATATTGAGATAAAATAAAAATGCCTTCAACTGGTATACCACACCACGGTAAAACTCGTCCAGCCAGTGTACCACACTGGGTTAAAATTAATAAATCTTAATCATAGTCATAAATGGAGCCGATAGGGATTACACTAATTCAATTTAACACATATAGCATAGAAATGACGAATGATAAATATGTAGCTTACATAGGCTTCCTTCATAACACATAACTGCAAGTGAGCAGATATAACATGTAAAGCTAGAAAATAGCATTTAAATGCATGTATTCAAGACTCATATAAATCATAAGGAACTACATATGACATAAGAGTTTAAACAAGATTTATAAATCGTGTGCGAAGGGATATTAGAGTTCGGAGACTCGCTAGCTTATTGCCCGACTTAAGGGAAAAGGCTTATAAAGTCTCTCCTTGGCCTTACATATTTTATAATATACACATAAGATAAAGGACAATCATAACAAGGTATTTCTAGTTCAATAGGCTCATTTACCCTTAATTGATCGCAACCTCGATCCTTAGCTTAGATTCGTTCAGCCATCGTGATTTAGTTTTTTTTACTAAATCCTCCTTGAAACCAGCATACCAAACACATTTAACGTCACATATGTAACATAGTGTAAAGGACCAGATCATAGTGCCCATGTTGAGGGGTCTCCAGGTTCAATTTATAGCTATGCCAATCATAATACGAAAACAAACGTAAGTAAGACATTTTCGCTTTACATTTATTTGTTTCAATCCACTTCTACCAACTCAAGATTAATACCAAATAGTTTATAAGAATCATATAAGAATCATACATGTCACAACATGAGTTCAAAACACATGAGTATAGGTCCTTTCAACGGTACAAAATTGTGCTTGAAAAACAAGGACAATGGTGCCTTTACATACCTTGTATCGATGTGTTCTCTAGCCGACTCTTTCCTTCAACAATAAACCCTCAACTTTTTCAATTCCTGGGGTTTATAACCAAGTAATAAGCCTAGTTTAGGCCAATTTTTCCAGCCAAAAGTTACCCCAACCAACAGCCGCAACAACAACAACAACCAAACATTTAGCAATTTTCTTATAATTTGTTCTACCAACTTTTAAGGGGAAAATAGAAGAGAGAAATTACCTAACTTATCTTGTAACTAACTCCCATAATATGGAGTATATTTCCAGCTAAATACAACTGTTCCAACCTTAATAAAAATGGACAGAACTTCAACAAATATATATAAAAAGGGCAACCTAGTTTAGCTTCCAGTTTCTAGTTTCTTAGCTAAGGTTTTGAAAAGTTTAAAAGGTAGAATCCTTACCTTATTCCTTGTATACAATCCCTACTAAAATGGAATGTGTAAGAAGCCCAACACTGCTCCAAAACGCAGAAAATTCACCCAAAAATATTACTCAAACGCAACCCAAACAGCCACCAGCACCACATATAACTTGCAAATGACTCCTTCACTTTGTCTTGTCTTTTGGTTGAACTTTACTTGGTGTTTCCTCCTTACTTTTTCTTGTTCTAGCTACTGAAAATGAGAAAGAAATAATGTTTTAAGCAAGCAAGTCGAAATGGTTAAGATGGAAATATTTTTCATAAGTTAAAATTTGATTTTTAAGGAGATAGGGCAGTGGAAGCGCTAGGTCGTCTCGCTCATGTCACCACTCGATAATGCTTCAGTAAAATGTCCACAACTTTTTACTCCAAACTCCGATTGATGAGTTGATCTTCTGAAAACTAGACTCAAAAACCTTTAATTTGATAGGTCGTGGGACTTCTAACTCATTATATAGTGAGAGATATAATCGTTCGTAGTTAGATTATATACACGACTTATTAAAAATATTTTCTCGTAATAAATCGTAAACTCGAATTTTGTTACCAAGCTCCCTTTGGATTAAAACTTCAATTCAATTCTTTAATCAACCCGATATATCCATTCCATGATTTAATCACCCCTTTAGAATTTCATTCTCCCAATACTTTTAAATGTCAAAAATTTTCTGGTGTGTAACATTCTACTCCGTTCACTTTTCACTTGTCCACTGTATTGAAAATAGATGTCCACTTTTACTTGTCTAGTTTAGAAAATCAAGAGACAATTTATCACTTGATTACTAATTTAACCTTATTATTAATTATAGTCATTTCACAATGCATTTTTCAAAGCATTGAATTTATTATATACAAAGGGTAACATAGTAAAAGTATTATTCTTTTATTGCTCCTTAAATGTGCCAAGTTAGTACTGGAACAAATAAAACTAAATGGAAGAAATACTTAATTATTTTAAATCATCTACTTTAATAAAAATGACAACTAAAATGAATCAAAAAAAGTATAAAAACATAAAAATTTGAGATGTATGATAATTACACCTCATAAGAAAACGTGCATATTTACTGTTAAAAAATGCATTTGAGAAGAATGAGACATGGGAGATTGTTGATCTACCTCCTGAGAAAAAGACTAAAGCAATATGATATAATATTATGTGCATATTAAATTTTTTTTCGAAAAAATTAGCAAGAGTAGAGATAGAGTTGAAAAACAACAAAGAAAATTCCTTCTTAATTTATTTTGGGATATTTACCTCCCACACCTACTTAACACTCTAAATTACTAAATATAATAATATTTTTTTATTTTACAAAATATAACAAATATATTATAAAACATAATATATCTGAAGAAAAAAAAATAGGGACTATTTTCCTTCTCCTTCTTCTTCAATTTACCATTTTTTTTTTGGTAAATTAAAATCTCAAGTTTAACCATTGATGAATTTTTAAAGTTTCAAGTTGAAATTTAATTTTGAAAAATTAATAGAATTTCGGACTGGGTGTGGTTCCAAAAATTTGAGAGCTTCTTAGGGAGTTTATATCTCAAATTTATAATGATTTGATGTACATTTGATGTGGTTTTGAATAAAATTATACTAAAGTTATATAAATTTAAGTTTATGTTGTTGTGGTCATATTAAATTTGTATAAAAGTGGTATACAATATTTGTTATAGATGTATTAAATTTTTCAAAATGTAATTTGAACTTTTATACAAATTTTATATTATTATATACACTATTTAATATCAATTTGAGCGAAACTTTTAAAGCTTTGAGCGAGATATACGTATTTCATATTGATTATATATAATTTTTATACACAAAATTTTGAGCAGATATACACATTGTATACCATTTTTATACACAAAATTTGAGCGAAAATTTGAGCAAATTCTTTTTAAAAAAATTGATGTTATGTCTTGAAAACTGAAAATCTTGATATATTTTATAAGAGTTAATACTATTTAGGTATATATATATATATGAAAATTTCCCATTTTTCTAAAACATCAAAGTAGTTTGAAACAAATATTATGCCAAACCAACTGATACTTGCGATTAGAAGTATTTTTTTTTCTAAAATAAATAAAGTTATTTTTAGAGTTAATATCTCAAAAGATTATTTAATTTTAAAAATTTATATGGTAAAATTATTGATTTTTTTTCATACCAATAAAATTATTCAATTGGGCATTTCTTATATAAAATTACTCAATTAAATTTATTCTAAAATAATTTGACTTAGAAAAATAAATTATTTTTTTATGCGTAAACTTGGACCTCACAAATAAAAAAATAAAGAAAATAAATTTATTATATCCAACACATCTACTCACAAATTAAAATGAGTTTCATCGCTATATATTCTTAAAAAAAATTAATTGATTTCTAAATATTAATTTTCGTTTATTTTTAATAGAAAAACGACCAACTTTATTGGTTTATGAAATAACAAGTTTTGCGGTTCAATTTTTCTAAATTTGTCATGAAGTTCTATAGAGGGAGATGTTTCATCAGATATTCGAGCAGTGAAAGTCAATGTAGATCTTGATCTTTTTGGCAACCACCTTTCAAGTATTATAAGTGTTACAAAAAATTTGATACAATTGAATTTATAACAAGGTCAAGGATACAATATAAATTAAATCACGAGAATAATGTTTAAAAACTGGACCTGAAAATGAGTTGTTTGATAGAAAAATATACTGCAAGTTTTTCAGGTCCCTATTCTGCTTGGTGTTTGAGGTAATATTATATCAAACATGTAGTTAAAGTAAGATGCTTGGTGTTTGAGGTAATATTATATCAAACATGTAGTTAAAATAAGATGGTGCCATGTAGAATCAAAGTATCACTGATGAGGAGAAGTCAAGTTGCTCAATCGAACAAAGAGTAGCGAAGTTTCGATAAAATCATATGTGAAATTAAAAGATCACTCAATTATGATCTATTTTACATTAAACATAAATGAAAATTAATATTCAAATTGAATTATAAAAATTCTGAAACAAATATTAAACTCATTTTGATTTGTGAGTGGATACATCGGATATAAGAAATAATTTTCTTTTTAATTTTATTTATTTGTGGGTTCATATTTATAAGACATAAAAAAATTTATTTTGCCATATCAATTTTTTTAATGATAAATTTAATTGAATAATTTTATTAAAAAAATATCTCAGGTTGAATAAATTTTTTGTATTTTTCTAAATACATAAATGCTTGCATAAATTCTCAAAATTAATCGATATTTCGAGTCATTAATTCCGATTTCCAGCGTGGGACATGAAAATTCCAAGGAGGAATAGAGAATTTTCATCTGCTTGGGAATATCATTTATCTTAATTGGAATTAGCAAGCAGGGCTTGGCTCTCTCTCTAGTAGACATCAATACACATTTAAATGATTGACACGTGTATGAAAGGTTGAAAAGTTCTTTTTACTTTATTCCTGTTTAAGGTAAAATAAATTAACTACTTGACCAATAGAAATAAATGTAGAAAAAAGAGCTCAAACGGCTACCCATACGAAGTAAAAATTATACAGACAGTAGAATATGTTTTTTTAATTTATTTTACACATTTAAATGTAGTTTAAAATTGTATAACTGAACTAAATTAATTACTACTTATACTTTTTCTTATAGAAATTGATATGAGCTCAAACAATTAACATAAAATGTAGCATTTAGAAATAAGACAAACCTGCAACCTTTTTTTAATTTAACAAATTGCAGTTTTGTTGGGTTTGTTCTTTTCTTGGAAGAGAAATGACGATTACTTTGCAATTAATAGAGTTCAAAAAAACATCTTAACCTTTCTCACCCAAGCAAGTGCGCATCCATATGCCACATTCCAAAATCAAACTTCAAAATCAATGTCATCGAAACCAGCATTTTTTTTAGAAAAACTTTCTTAAATAAAAAACTATAGATATATATCATAAGGGGAAACGGATGCCTCAAAACTGCATATTCATTTCTCTATAGCAAAACAAATGCCTTTTTTCTAAAGGCACATACTTTTCTCTACCTATTACAAACAACAAAACTGTCAAATGGGCTCTCTACTTATCACTTCAGTTCATCTCTCCTGGGCTTAAAAGCAGCAATAGTGTCAGATTCATGTAGGAGATTTACACCCAGATAAAGTAGAAAGATAGTGGAACAAACCCTTTTATTTCATTTTTTTTCCCTACCCTGCATAAATGAAGGCAAGAATCAGTCATTTTGTGCACTCTGAAGGAATATCATTAGCAAGTAAAACACTATCTACTTCAAAGTGACCTCAAATGCAAGCACATCCATAGATAGCATACGAATAATACTAGTAACCCCGTGAAATTATGGTTCACAGAGAAATGGTTTATTCACAAAGGCGGGGCTAGAATAGAACTCTAAGCTGAGGTCGTTGTTGTTTTTTTTTAAAAAAAAAATGAAAAGTGAAAAAACAACGGTTTAATTGACAACAATTTACCCCAGAAAAACACAACACAGAAAAGTATGCCAAAAAAAGAAAGTACCAGAACTTTGCCTGTTCTTGCTTTCTTTCAGCCAGAGGGAACCATCTCTGTTCTTTAAAGAGTTTTAGTGTTTGTTCTGTTCTTGGAGTGAGTGAGGATTGGGGAGGGATGTTTCCTTTTGGGAAGTCCGGGTAATTTGATTTTGTACAGCTGACTGAAACTACGACTACAAATTCTCCTATAGGTAAAGATCTTGCATTAGGTATATAAACCCAAATTGATTTTTGTTCACAAACACTGTTCACTTTTGGAAAGAAAGGTTTCCTCATTCTAAAAAATACCTTCCAATTACATAAGAAAATAAAGGTGCTATAAGAAACACTTCTATAGAGTTCCAAATTCAATTTATCAAATCATAACTTCATGCATATTTTCAATCCACTCGGTATAGACAACTGTGTACAATTATTAGTTTTCACACCTAGCGAAATTATAAACCTGCATGGAGTTTATCTACCTAATATAACAACTCATATGGTCATTGTTTATGTCATTAGCATCTATAGGCTATGTCACAGTTCATAATTGAAGACAGAGAAGGGACTACCAACTTGTCTTAGACTGACCAAAGACACAGGCCTTCTTAGTTTAATACTCTAGTTAGCCTCGAGTATTACAACCATATAAAAGGCTGCTTAACGCTAATGGACCGAGGGAAAGCTAGGCACTTTAGGTGACAGATATAAGATATCCTTTCATAAACCTCATATTAGACTGTAGACAACAAAGCTAGATGGGGGTCCATGCAACCAAAACATATTTTATGAACATAAGATTCTAGCATCTTATATAGAAACCTTACATCCAGGATACAATCATTTAACATTTTGTCTAACCCTAATTCTCAATTAGAATCTTGACAACTCCACGGAGAGGTCAAAAACAAAATCCGTCCAGAGCATTTGAGCAAGCTCATAAAGGAATTGTATGGTTGAAACATGCAGCAAAGGTGAGGTATATAACAATAGCTGAGTTCCTTGTTCAGAAAATAGTTGTCCTCCTGTCCATCTACTACAAAACAATATTCAGTCATTTTGTTAAATCATGACAAGTTCTTTATCAATATCCATCCTTGTGTGAGTGTCTCTCTCTCTCCATACTAGCAATCACATGTGGCAGTCTATAGCTGAATAAATAATGGGTACTAAGGCAGTTATAAATTCGACTCCAAGGTGAATATGGCAAGAAATGATGTTTTCCGAGAAGAAAAATTAGGGAGTTTCACATTCTTGTTTTATAACAAATGCATAACTCAATACCTTGAAGGGTACTTTGCATCATCCTGATCAAAATTTTGGTCCATAAGCACATGAGCTGCTTATTCCATTAAAAAAGTGGGATTTTAGATCAAATTTGCCTAGCAGTTATTCATTGGTTCATAAAATAGGTCACCAAAATTGGAGCTTGAGAGAATCATGAAATCAAGGCCTTTTTACAAAATACTTTCTTAAGGTATGAATACATCTTCAAACAAAAGTGTTGCTACTCATCTTCATCAGGGGAATAGTTTAATTGTATAAACAACAATAATAAGAACGCTAAAAACCGAAACTCTTGGGGTCAGCTATTCCTCCTCAGTCATTCCACTAACATCTCAATCCTAAACTAATTTCCTAGTGACTATCTGAATTCTCAGTAACACCATTATCCCACAAATTACTGGAAACCGATACTGAATTATGCTAATCATACTCAATTTGACAACATTTTCAGAGCTGAATTTAATTGCTACCTTGGAATCTTGGAAAGGAAAAGTGCAAAACATTATTGGGACGGAGCGGGTAATTGAATCCAAATCCATAAGGAGAAAAGCAATTTTTCCAAGAGAAGTAAAATTTCGAACAGCCAAAATATTAAAGCTAGAAAAATTCACAAATTTTCATACGGTCATACCTAAATCCCCTTCATAAGGGGTTTCAAGAAAGTTGCTTGGCGTTCTGGTAAAAAGCAGCAGAGCATAAAATTGAAGCAATAAAAGCGAAAATCCCCAACCCAATCATGAGGGAGAAACCAGCTAACACCAAGTCCATCAAGCATTGCAAGCTTATACCCATCACCAACATTTTCTCTATATGATTAATTTCTTTCACAAAAATACAACATGGGTCATTTCTCCAACGCTTTTGCTATTTATAAACGGAAGATATAGATGGATAAGAATGGGTCTTTTGGCACCCCGAGAAGGAAGAGGCAGACCCCGATTAACTCAATGCAAAGACAAGAAGCATGTGACGAATAGTTGCAGAAACGCATCGGGAAGGTTGACACATAATTGGCAATTCACGCTTCCTGTGTGTGCCTCCTTAACCGGGTTTTTAATTGTGGGCCACTCCATGTTTTTCATTTTTTAAGAATTCATAGGGGATCAAAATGTCCTCAAATAAAGAAGATTTTTAATTTGTGTTTCTAATTTTATTTTTTTTTGAAAATTTGTGAATCAAAACGTCTTTATCGATGATCTGATTCATTCGATATAATTTAAATTTTTTTTTGACTTGTTCAATATAAGTTTTAGAAATTAAGTTATGATTTTTACGGTATAGTTTGTGAATTCTAAAAGTAAATTTTTATCTCGCTCGTCATAAGTTTTGTAGGAATTAAGTAAGACATAATATATAAATAGACACTTAAACTTGGCCTCAACTGGCAATTGAGCACTCAAACTTTGAGAGTGCACATCTAGGCACCTCAACTTAATCTCAACTAACAACTAAACACTCCAACTAGTCCCCACTATGTCTTGTAGGCACACGATGCTGACGTGGCACATGACATAATGAAACCAAGTTGAGGTGCCTAGATGATCATCTTGCAAGTTGGTGTGTTCAATTGACACAGTGAAACCAAGTTGAGGTGCTTAGATGTGCATTCTCAAAGTTTGAGTGCTTAATTGCCAGTTGAGGCCAAGTTTGAGTGCCTATTTATGTATTATGTCATTAAGTAATGTGGTACGACGTAACTTGTTGTGCATTTTACGACATAACTTGTGGATTCTGAAATTAAACTTTCTCGACATAAGTTTTTTAGGAATGAAATTATGCAACATGACTTTATGTGTTATGCCTTTTAAGATATAACTTGCGGGATATTATGCTGCGAAAATATAAATTTATACCCCCTGAAGAATTATTTGTTATTTTAGTGTCAAGGGTATTTTTAATCTCCTCTTTGTTACTTAAAGTGCTGAAGGACAAAAATTGGAAAGCTCATATTTGAGGGATAAAAATAAAAAACCACCCCAAGATAAGGGTGTTTGTGCAAATAACCCTTAAGAATTTGTTTATTTTTTGTTACTTAAAGTGTTGAAGAGCAAAAGTTAAAGACCACTATTTGAGGGACAAAAATTAAACACCACCCAAAAATAGCGTATTTGTGTGAATAACCCTCAAGAATTTGTTATATAAACTATTGGGTCATTGGCACAAATGCCCCTATTTTAAAGGTGGTGTTTAATTTTTTCTCTTCGCCAGTAACAGAAAAATGGCCGAAAATATCACTGACACTGAAATGACAAATAACTTTTTGCGGAGGCATAAATTTATATTTTTGTATCATAATATCCCACAAGTTATGCCCCTGACACCAAAATAACAAGTAACTTTTTACGACATAAGTTTATTTATTCATATCATAATATCTCACAAGTTATTCTGTATGTCAGGAGGACATAATGTATTTCAAGAAAAAGAAACATCGAACACAAACCCACACAAATACTATACTATTCCACATTAGCTGCAAAATTCTTCTTCTCTAAAAATGATAAAGAACATATTGTAATACCCAGTACATTAACATTTGACTATTCAAAATAATGATAAATTGATTTGAAATAGAGAGATTAAGGATATAAATAGATAATTATGCTAAGTAACATATGTATGAATGTGGTTGGAATGTTAAACCAAAATTTTAGGCCAAAAGGAAGACTTAAAACAAAATTCAAGTAAAAAGGATGTCTCGTGGAGAGTCACTTCAAGTGATCTAACATAATACGTGATTTTGAATGGGCATATCTCACAACATATGATGATTTACAGGGTGTAGTACCTATCAAATTAAAGGTGTTTAAGTCTAATTTCCATCAAAATAAACCTCTCATCAATTCGAGTTTTAGATTAAAAATTATGAGGCTTGAAGAGGAAACTGACAATGAGACTTCAGCTTTTAGCCAAGTCACGTGTTTACGTCTAAGTTGCATTGACGAGATTAAAAAGGCTTGGGAAAAATAAGTAATGCATCAACTCTGTGAATATAATATACATATGACTCAACCGTAACTATAAGGTGACACTAGACATGAACTTATGATATGAATGTGACTCCATGGCCTTCGTACTGTAAGACAACATGAACATTAGAAGTTATCATTAGAGTGATTCAAATAAAACTTAAGACCTTAATAGCGATATATGAACAAGTAACACTTTGGATAGTAATGAAGATAGAATAGTATGGACAAAAAGTCTTCATGTATAATAAAGTTACGCTTCAACAAAAGAATATAGTAGAAGTAGCAGCTATCAACCAATTCCATTTCAATGGGTCTTTCCTAATAGTCCACAATAAAGTATCCTGTCACACCCCAACCCGGGGAGGCATGACTGATACCCTGTGCCGCACCTAATCGAGCACATCCTGCCACAACCTATAATTATCATACGCCAGAATCATCCAGGTTTGGCTTTCCAATAATAAAAGATAATAACCAGAGACAAAATTAACGACCAACTCTATAAACATAAGGGTCGACGAGGCTGCACATGAGCAATATATATATATATATATATATATATATATATATATATATATATATGATAATAAGGCCTACCACACCAATGCAGCCCAACAAGTAAGGTCTACAAGCCTCTACTGAGTTTAACAAGTTAGAACTGATCGGGACAAGGCTCCGATCTACCCAGTATGTACACAAAATCTCAAAAAGACAACCAAGCTAGAGCTTACCAATCTCCAGGAACTTAGCTCAACCACGAGAATCTCGATTAGCCTAACGGTCAAGACCTGCAGGCATGAATGCAACACCTTGACTAGAGCATCTGTACAATAATGTACTAAGTATGAAAGACAAAATAAGGTTGTAACACCCCGTATGATTTAAGAAATAAATCCGTACTTACGTGATAGGAACTAAGAGTACATAATAGACTAAGAAGAAAGTGTTATGATGTATTTGAGTCAGTCTATGATAATATTTAAGATTGGACGTCGATAAAGTTGTAGGATGTAATTCGGCAAAAGTTATCACAAATTTCTTTCTTGAAATTCTCTAAAATTTGGGTCAAATATCTCAAAACTTTTCTCCCAATTTATAAGGAGTTTGGGAGCCTAAGACCTATCAAATTAAATTGTCTAGTTTTCAGCGTATTAAATAATTTTTCAATCCAACTTTAGAATAAGGAGATATTTGCATTTTTGCGAGACCATGCAAGTAAACACGTTAAATAAATGCGCCAAGGCAGTGGAGGACTATTTAAGTCCCTTGGTCGGTGGTTGTTATCCATTTCCCATTTTTGAAAATTTCCAGCAAAGAAAATTCTCAGTAAAGGTGTTCTGATATGTTCTTGATGGTTTTGAGCTAAGAAAAAAAAATCCAAGATGGAATCGAAGGTCAAAAAGTCGATCGAAAATCGCGTGTAGCTTGTGTTTTAGTTTCTTTTCCGGGCTTTTGGTGACTATTTCATGGTGAAGATATTGTTAAGTCTTCTTCATTTGGTATTTATTAGTTTTTCATATTAGTTATGAATTCATTAGCAACAATAGGTTGTTGTTTCGAAGATTCTATCGTCGAGTTCGTAAGAATCGTGTCGGGTAAGCTTCATTTATCTGGTTTCTTTGTTGGAGTTTGTTGGTTGTGTTATTGGGAACATCTTAGACTACCTTTAGACAGTTGGTTCATGGTGTTGAAGGGTCTGTCTTGGCTATAATTTAAGCTAAGGTATGTTAGCCTTGTCCCTCCCTTTATCGGCATGAATTCTATAGCTGTTGTCGTAGGTGTCGATGTGTGTGTCGGCTGTTTTGTGAAGTTTTGTGTTATATTATTATTTGACTCTTGTGATACTATTTGTATGATTATAAATGTGTGCATGAGGTGCTGGTTTGGTTGGTCGCTCGGGTTTGAGTGTAGAGGGTTGTAGTCATGGCAATTATTAGGCTCGTGTTGAAAGGTGTTACACCCCGTAAAAATATCAACGATTAGTAGGCGTACGCGTGGTTTGGTGACGAGTAAGAAGAGCTTGATGCGTGTGGGAAAAACCCTAAAAGTGGGGTCGGACAGGACTAGCAAGTGCAGGGCCAGCACGACGTGCCAGCCAGCAATGCACAGGCCAACAGGCCGCACCAAGCCCACTAGCGCATGGAGGGGCGCGACGCAGGGGCTTCTTGGAGCTTTGGGCAGCGCGGGGTGCCCCTTTTCCACTGCCCTTAACTATATATAAACCCCTCCCTCTCATTTAAGTCATTTCATCAAAGAACCCATGGCCAGAGAGAGTATACCATGCAACTTTTACGTAAAATCCCTCCGATTATACTGCTAAACACCGTCCAAACTCAAATTAACTTCAGGTATCAAGTTATAAGCCTGCAGGGAGCATTCCTACGGAGTTATCTTCTTTAACTTCGCTCAGCAAATCGAAACTCCGTCGAGTCGAATTTGTCAGAGTTGCTCCAAATTAATTCCTAAATAGTCATTGAGTGAACATTTTTCCTTTATGAACTCTCGAGAAATTATAGGTTTTCGACTGTATTTTGTGAAGCTAAATTACAGTTATTATTAATGCCGAAAGTTATCATTTTTGCCGAATATGATATTGAAATTAGTCCAATTCTCTCAGTATTACGGTCACAACTGGGAAGAACTGTTGATTGCAGGTTGGACCTTGCTAGTTAAATCAGAATCAACATTTAAGGTATGTAAGACTTATGCCTATGGTAAGTTATTGTCGCAGTATAATGATACGACCTATGTTTTAAACGTAGATAATGATCCTATATATTGTAATTAGCTGTTGCTAGTATATAAAGACCAGATATGTTGTGATTAGCTGCTATCAGTAGATTACGGTTACATATGTTGTGGTTAGATGCTAGAAAACGTATAAGGATTATATCGCAGTATCCCTTCTCGGGGAAAGAACATGTTAAGTGTGACACACGCAAGAAGCATCATAGGAACTTCTCTGTTCTTCATCTCATTGGATGTTTTATGGTCAGACCTAGACCTTAGAAGCTTCTGGATAGTAATTGGGCCTGAGCTAGTAAATTAAACAACATAGGTGTAGCTAGGCGATATAACTATCAGGTCGGTGCCTGTATTGTCAGTGAAGCACGCCCAGAGGCCATTGGCGTACCCTTACGCCCCTAGGCTAGAAATTTATATAGGATGACCATACTTTAGAGTCAGTGACACTAGGGTTGTTTAGTGAACTGAGTGACAGCCTGCCACTTAGTTAGTTACTACCAGTGATTGTCAGTTCCAGTTGACTTAGTATTCGTCATACAGGTCGCCCAGGAAGCCAACTCAGTCATTTAGGTCAAATAGACCCGTGGGTACCCTAAGGCAGGGGACCTTATTAGAAGTTAGAGGTAGGGCCAACGCCCCAGTCTGCTCCTATGAGGTGCTCAAGTACAGATTGCCGTGAGTGACTAAGTTCACATAAACTTACCTATAAGGTTAGGAATTTTCCAAAAAAGTCATATAAGATCTGGGCAGACCAAGTCATGGTCTAAAGGACTAGAACCATGTTAGTACAGCACTATCCTCAGGCTAGGAATGTCAGTAAAATGCAATGGAGGTTTAGGGGCCGACCACTCGAAAGCATGTTCGGTCAGTAGAAGCCCTACAGTCATTCTAAGTAAAAGAACTAGGTGGTTGGTCATTTGCGACCCTACAGTTGCTTATGAGTTACAGTTGCCCGAGCAGGACATTTAGAGTATTGTAGGTCACTCCAGATCTCGCCCTATCTGGTCTAGACCATTAGAGATTATGATCACTATCAGGATCCTCTAATCAGATACAGGTGCACGGGGTGTGCCTACTAGTAGCCATACAAATTATTCTAAGGGAGAGCAGCGATCTCGTTACGCCTAGAAGGCCAGATTCGCCTTTTGAGTGGCTAGGTTGAGACTTTAGTATAGCACCTCAGGTAGGGTTGCCCTCATTTAGGAGCCTTCCGTGACCACCCCAGAGTTGCTAGCTGCGTCGTCGCTCGCCAAGGACGTCATTCCAAGGAGCGATATGACGTCTCTAGAGATGATGCAGAGGCCCAAGGGCCGTTTACAGTCCATTCCATAGCTGGACTACTAGATCTATGCCGTATAGACATCACACCCTCATTGAGCCCTGTGCCCAGGGTGCAGTTATCAGGAGTCCATTGGGCTCAGACACAGCTATAGATCAGGAGCCAAGTGGGTTCAGTTGCAGACCCATAGGGACAAGTATTAGCTATAGCACCAGTAGAGTCATAAAAACTTGGATAGGGGTATATAGATTGAAGCGTACTTGACAAGGATTATGGGGGTCCCGGTAGGTTATTTCTGTGTTTCTTGTACCTTCAAGGCTTATGGGGGCTAGGTTAGGTTCTTGTTTATATTCTTGCCTACTAGTTATAACTTATGGATGTGTAATTATAAAGTTTTAGCTCATGTACGTGTAGTGTTTTACTTGATGCAGGTTATGAATAAGCAAGCTTACAGGTTAATCTTTCTGCCCCTTCTTTCTACTTACTTTCAGTCTTTAACAACTTATTAACTGCCATACTGTCACGCCCCACCTTGGGAGGTATGACTGGCACCTGGTGCCCTACCAGGGTCTGAACTAGCCTGATTGAACTTTCGAACCTATGGTGCATGACTAACACTAAATCTCAAATCAAGAAAACAACGCACTATATCTCAGTTGTAAATACAGCCCTTGACCGACAAGGCCTTATAACGACTTGTAAAAGAAAATAGCTACCGAGAAATAGATAATAATAGAGGATCCTATGCGGGCCGACAAGACCACCATGATGTCTAGTTATATAACTGTAAAGTAAATCCAGCATAAACTAAGCTATGGCCGACAAGGCCGCTAACTAACAGCTAAACAAGGCCCCACACAGCCAACACATAAGATAAAACACATATGGGACCCACACGACCAACAACAACTAACCACAGAGAATTAGAAACGATCTTCAAGCCTCTAGGACTGATATACTGATCGAGACAGGGCCCCGACCTACCCGTAAAACTATACAAACAGAAAAGGAGTCAACCTTCTAACTATGAGCTCCAGAGGAAGGGAGCCGATTGGCACTGCTAATCTGGATAAAAACTAGGAAGGTCCTGATCCGCATCTATCCACACATGCAGGCACGTAATGCAGTGCCCTAAGAAGGGAGTCAATACAATATGTACTGAATATGTAAGACAGTAACTGTAAATAACTGAATGAACTGAAATGAGACTGAAAGTAACCGAAAAGAAAGGATAGGAACACCACCTGATCAGCTAAACTTCTACTGTCTAATTTATTAGTAGCTAATACAAACAAGAACCTTACCTAGCCCCCATAATCCGGAAGGTACAACCAGTACAGAATAACCCACCCGGGGCTCCCATAAGCCCTGGTGAGTAAACTTCAGTCTATATACCCCTAATAAGGTCATGATGAATCATCTAGCGACTATAGCTGTCCTACCAGTCCCCCGGGTCTGCAAATGAGCCCGCTCATCCCCTGAAATGTAGCTGTGTCTGAGTCCGGTGGACTCCTGATATCTGACATCTGCAACCCAGGGATCAGGCTAGACAGGGGGTGTAGTGTAGTGCCGATCGGCATAAAGATAGTCCAGCCATGGAATGGACTGTATGAGGACCTTAGACCCCATCTTAGTCACTTGCGGATGGCATACCGCTCCTTGGAGCGACGTCATCTCGCCCTTGGCAGACGTCGACACAGTTAGTAACCTTCGGGTTGGTATGGAAGGCTATACAGGTGTAATCAATCTCCAAACTAGACATGGAATACTGATCTCAGCTAATAACAACAGCTAGCCATAATAGATATACTTCTAATCTTCTTACTAGGATTTATACTGAGTTTATAATACTAAAAGAGCTAACTTGCCGAAGATATTTGCCTTAACATACATGGATCGCCGACTTCAAATTAGCTGGCAAGTTTCAACCCATATTCAACAACTTTTTATAATTGTAATCGTATTACTGGAAGAATAAGGCTAGTTTCAGTACTAAACTCGACAAAAATGTTAACTTTCTATATAAATATTAACTATACTTCAACTTAACCAAACACGATCGAAAACGTATAATTTCTCGAAATTTCAGAAGAGAGAAATACTTACTTGAAGCCTGTGATCATATAGAAATTAGTTTGGGGAAATTTTGGCAACTTTGGCGCGGCGGGTTTATAATTTTCCAGGTGAATTTCAAGAAACTAACTCCGTAGTAATTCTCCCTACGACCTTAAACTTTGATACCCAGAGTTAATTTGAATTCAGGCAATGTTTGGTAGCATAAACAGAGGAAATTAACTTGAAAATGGCGGTTCTCTAATGTACGGGATGAAGAACATATATATATGTATGAAACCAAATGAAGCCACTCAGTATATATATAACCTTGGGCGGTGGACAGGGGGTCTGTGGAACGGACCCCAACGAGCCAATTTATGGGCATGCCACGGAGCCCAACACGCAGGGAGGGCGTCTGTGACACGCCGCCCCTGTTGCGGCCTGCTCCGGCCTTCTCTTGTGCAGTCCGGATTCCACGCTCGTTCAATTTTTTTCGGGTCCTTTCTCATACGTGTTGTACTCTAAAACTCTTGACTAACGTATGAATAAAACAACTAAATATTAGAAACTTACGGGGTGTAACATCCTTCCCCCCTTAGGAACATTCATCCTCGAATGTTACTTACAAGAGTTTAACATTTCCAACTGTTATTTTGGAAAAATTTCGGCAGAGTCTCCTCTGTAATATGGACTATCTGAAAACCCTAAAATGCAAAAAAGTCCAACACAGGCATTTCACATAACACTATAACAACTATTTCACAACAAGGCTGGAGTCAACCGAGTAGTATATATAACACAAATCATGAAATAGCAACTAATAACTTACCTTAACTGCATAGTCTGGACTAACCCTGGAACAAATGAGGATATCTGGATCTCATATCATTCTTAGTTTCCCTGGTCATCTCTTCTCTATTCCTGTTTCTCCACTATACCTTAACAGAAGTGACATCTTTAGTTCTCAACTTACGAACCTACCGATCTAATATGGCTACTGGAACCTCCTTGTAGGCTAATTCCTCAGTAACTTGGACGTCCTCAACTGACACAATTCGGGACGGATCTCCTATGCACTTTCGTAGCATCGACACATGAAAGACCAGGTGAACAGATTCTAACTCTGAAGGTAAATTTAACTCGTACGCCACCTGTCCTATTCTTCGAAGGATTCGATACAGTCCTATAAATCTCGGGCTAAGCTTGCCTTTCTTACCAAACCTCATCACGGCCTTCATTGGCGAAACTTTCAAAAAACCGAGTCACCTACATCGAACTCCAGGTTTCTACGTCGTACATCAGCGTAGGATTTCTGGCGGCTCTGAGCTATCAACAGGCTTCTCTAATAAGCTTTACTTTTTCTTTTGACTGGTGGATTATATCTGGTCCAATCAACTTTGATTCTCCTATTTCAAACCAACCAACTGGGGACCTGCATTTCCGCCCATATAAGGCCTCATAAGTTGCTATCTGAATTGTTGAATGATAACTGTTATTATAAGAAAATTCAATAAGGGGTAAATGCTCATCCCAACTGCCTCCAAAATCTAGTATGCACACCCGTAGCATATCCTCCAGCATCTAAATTGTACGTTCTGCCTGCCCGTATGTTTGAGGGTGGAAGGCTGTACTCAGGTTAACTTGTGTTCCTAGGCCTTTTTGAAAGGACTTCTAGAATTTAGCTGTGAACTACACCCCTCAGAGATAATTGATACTGGAACACCATGCAATCGAACTATATCTTTGATATATAGTTCAACATAGTCTTCAGCTGAGAAGGTAGCTCTGACTGGCAGAAAATGAGCTGACTTCGTCAATCTGTCGACACCCAGATGGAATCAAATCTGCATCTGGTACGGGGTAATCCGGTCACAAAATCCATGTAGATTGCTTCCCATTTCCACATAGGCACTATTATTTGCTGTGTTAATCTGTCGGGCTTTTGATGTTCTGCCTTCACCTGCTGGTAATTAGGACACTGTGCTACAAATTCTGCTACCTCCTTCTTCATTCCCGACCACCAGTAAATTTTTTTATGCCATGATACATCTTTGTTGAACCTGGATGAAGAGAACAACGGAAATAATGTACCTCTGCCATGATCTACTGGCGAAGTCCTGCCACATCTGGAACACAGAGGTGACCCCTATATCTCAAGACGCCGTCTGCGGTTACTTCGAAAGTTGATGCTTCCCCTCACTGAACTTTATCTCTGAGTTGAACCAGATTAGACTCTTCATACTGCCGTTCTTTCACCTCTACAACCAATGATGATACTGCAGTATTCTGGATCACTGCTCCACTATCTCCCGAGTCTACTATACGGATGGCCAAACTGGCTAACTGATGCAATTCTCGGTCCAGTTCCTGCTGTTCTGGCTTCAGGTATGCCAAACTTCCCATGGATTTGCGGTTGAGGGCATCTGCTACAATATTGGCCTTCCTTGGGTGATATAAAATGTTCACATCGTAATCCTTCAACAGTTCTAACCAGCGAGGCTGCCGCATATTCAATTCTTTTTGTGTAAAAATATACTGGAGGCTCTTATAATTAGTAAAAATATCTACATGGACGCCATACAGATAGTGCCTCAATATTTTCAAGGAATGAATTACGGTAGCCAATTCCAGGTCATGGGTGGGATAGTTCCTTTCATGCTTCCTCAGCTGTCTTGAAGTATAAGCAATTACCTTACCATGTCGCATCAGAACACATCCTAACCTGATGCCCGAAGCATCACAGTACACTACATAACCCTCTAATCCTTCTGGCAAAGCTAATATTGGTGCTGATGTCAACCTGTTCTTCAACTCTTGGAAACTCTGTTCACATGCTTCAGTCCAATGGAATTTAGCTACTTTATGAGTTAACTTGGTCAAAGATGCTGATAAAGTAGAAAATCCCTCTACAAATCTTCTGTAATACCCGGCTAACCCTAGGAAATTACGTACCTCAGTTGGATTTGTAGGCCCGGACCATGTCTTTACTGCCTCAATCTTCTGGGAATCTACTTTAATACTAGCTTCTGATACAATCTAACCCAGAAAGGGCACTGAATTCAACCAAAACTCACATTTAGAAAACTTCGCATACAATTGGCGATCTCTGAGAATTTGGAGCACTGTTCGTAAATGATCCCGATGTTCTGCTTCTGAATGGGAATACTCCAGAATATTATCAATAAACACTATCATAAACAAGTCCAGATACGGCCTGAAGATACTTTTCATCAAATCCATGAACACTGCTGGAGCATTAGTCAGTCCAAAGGACATGACTAGGAATTCAAAATGTCCATACCTAGTCCTGAAAGCGATTTTTGGAATGTACCTCTCTCGAACTTGAACCTGATGATACCTAGATCTTAAGTTGTTCTTAGAGAAATACTTTTCTCCTTGTAACTGGTCAAACAAGTCATCTATTTTGGGAAGTGGGTACTTATTCTTGATGGTGACTTTATTCAGCTGCCGGTAATCTATACACATGCGGAGGGAGCCATCCTTCTTTCTCACGAATAGAACTGGCGCACCCCACGGTGAAGTACTCGACCTGATGAAGCCCTTATCTAGCAGATCTTTCAACTGTTCCTTCAATTCTCTGAGCTCGGCAGGAGCCATTCGATACGGAGGGATGGATATAGGCTGAGTACCTGGTAATAAATCAATTGCAAAATCGATCTCCTGTTCTGGGGGAATACCGGGAAGTTCATCTGAGAACACGTCTGGAAATTCATTAACTACTAGAATAGAATGGAGAGTTGGGGGCTCGACTTGAACATCCTGAACCCTGACAATATGATAGATGCAACCCTTCGCTATCAACTTCCTTTTCCAAAGATAGGAAATAAACCTAACTTTTGGAGTGTCTGCATTACCTTTCCACTCTCGTACCACCTCCCCTGGAAAGTGGAATCAGACAGTTTTGGTCCAACATTTTACATTGGCATAACATGGTGCTAGCCAATCCATACCCAAAATTACATCAAAGTCAATCATTTCTAATTCTACCAAATCTGCTAAAGTTTGGCACCCAACAACCTCTACTGTGCACCCTCGATAGACTCTTTTAGCTATAATGGAATCACTGACGGGTGTGGACACTGAAAAAGGTCGCTGAAGCAATTCTAGCATAATACCGAACTTATGGGCCATTAATGGTGTAACATAAGACAAAGTAGAGCCTGGGTCTATCAAGACATACACGGAATGAGAGCAGATGTCCAGTATACCTGTTACCACATCTGGCGACGACTTTGACTCCTGTCACCTCGGAAGAGCATAAGTATGGTCTGGACCGGTTCTTGAGCTAGATGCCCCTAGTCTGCCTCGTCCTTTACTGGCTGGGGCTGAGGACCTATTCCCTGTTGGAGATGCTGGGGCGCGTGACCCTACTGAAGATCTGTCCTATCGGTCTCGATCACTCTGACCCCTGGTTGGACAGTCCCTCATCAGATGACCCTCCTGCCTGCAGATGTAACACGCAGAAGAACCATACCTACATGCCCTAGGATGACGACGACTGCAAATAGGGCAAAGTGGCACGGTAAATCTACTCTGCTCTGACCCCCTCTGCTGCTGCGAGCCTAATGGTCGTGAACTCTCGTCGGGTCCTAACTGCCCCTGATGACCTGATCTACTACCCTGTTGCTGCTTTGGAGGTGGGGGTTTGGGTGGTCTACCTGATAATCATGGCCTGGGTACGCCCTGAAATTCTGCCTGCACATCACTCGGTCTAGCTCTGCGGCGCTGCTCTTGATTCATTCTTTCTATCTCTCGTTGTCGCTGTCTGAGTCCCTTAATGTTTTTCTCAAATGCCTGGACACGGGCAATATCCACGTCCTCTCGTAGAGTAGCTGTGATACATGTCTCCACATATTCTGGATTCAGCCCCATAATAAATCGGTGCACCCTGGCTGGCATGGTATCTACAAAAGCCGGTGCATACTAGGCTAGGGAGTCAAACCTCATAGTGTACTCCCGAACACACATCAAGCCCTTCTCCAGATACAAAACCTGATCTACCCGGGCCTGTCGGATCTCCCGTGGTAAATAATGGTCCAAGAAGGCCTCTGAAAAGCTGGACCAATTCGGAGGGGGAACACCTATACCTCGGGACCTTTCCCAACTCTCGTACCATAATATTGCTATGTCCCGTAGTCAAAACACCGCTAACTCAACCGACTCTGTAGGTGCAGTATGCATTACTCTAAAGATCTGCTGCAGCTGGTCCAAAAAGTCTTGAGGGTCCTCGTCCCAATCTGTCCCCGTAAACTGCGGGGGACTCAGAGCAAGGAACTCTCGAACCCTCGAACTACCTGGTCCTCCCAAAGACTCTGCAACTAAGGGTGCCACTGGTTGATGCTGTGCGGCCATCATCTGGGCTATCATAAAAACAACACTCCTGACCTTCTGATCTGATGGCATCGGTATAGAGACTACTGAAGGCGGTACTGACACATCTGCCGCTCTGGATGGCTCCTGGCATGGTGGAGAGTGCGGGGGACACCGAGATGTAATCTCCCTGTCGCCTCAGATCGGGTCGACTCTGGCTGAGGCACCCTACTAGTGCCTTCTCCTGCTGCAACATCTAATTTCCTGCCAGTCGTGGTCTATCGCGCGTCCATCATTTCTCTGTAGAAAAGCAGATTATGGTAAGCTTCGGGACTCATCCCTATACAACACGACTCTATGGAACGATTGGAAGAGAAGGAAGAGTAACCATCCTAACGTGCCTCGCAACCTCTTATCTATAGTATGTGGTGCACTACACATCCATATACAAGACTCTACTTAGCACGGCTTGTAGACTCCCTAGGATACAACCTGCTTTGATACCAAGTTTGTCACACCCCACCTTGGGAGGCGTGACATGCACCTGGTGCCCTACTAGGGTCTGAACTGGCCTGACTGAACTTTCGCAACTCTGGTGCATGACTAACACTAAATCTCAAATCAAGAAAATAACGGGCTATATCTCGTCTGTAAATACAGCCCTCGGCCGATAAGGCCTTATAGCCACCTGTAAAAGAAAATAGCTATCCAGAAACAAATAATAATAGGGAATACTATGTGGGCTGACAAGACCACCATGATGTCTAGTTATAACTGTAAAGTAAATCCAGCATAAACTAAGCTATGGACGATAAGGCCGCTAACTAATAGCTAAACAAGGCCCCCCACAGCCAACACGCAAGATAAAACATATATGGGCCCCACACGACCAACAACAACTAACCACAGGGAATTAGAAATGATCTTCAAGACTCTAGGAATGAAATACTGATCGTGATAGGGTGCCGACCTACCCGTAAAACTGTACAAATAAAAGAGGAGTCAACCTTCTAACTATGAGCTCCGGAGGAAAGGAGCCGATTGCATTGCTAATCTGGCTGAAAACTAGGAAGGTCCTGATCCACGTCTATCCGCACCTGCAGGCAAGTAATGTAGAGCCCTAAGAAGGGCATTTATATAATATGTACTGAATTTGTAAGTCAGTAACTGTAAATAACAGAATGAACTGAAATGAGACTGAAAATCACTGAAACGAAAGGATAGGAACACCACCTGATCAGCTAAACTTCTACTGTCTAATTTATTAGTAACTAATAAAAACAAGAACCTTACTTGGCCCCCATAATCCGGAAGGTACAACCAGCACAACATAACCCACCCAGAGCCCCCATACGCCCTGGTGGGTACACTTCAGTCTATATACCCCTAACAAGGTCATACTGAATCGTCTAGAAACTATAGCCGTCCTACCAGTCCCCTGGGTCTGCAACTGAGCCTGCTCGACCCTGAACTATAGCTGTGTCTGAGTCCGGTGGACTCCTGATATCTGACATCTGCAACCCAGGCATCAGGCTAGACAGGGGGTGTAGTGTAGTGCCGATCGGCATAAAGATAGTCCAGCCATGGAATGGACTGTATGAGGACCTTAGACCCCATATTTGTCCCTTGCGAACAACATACCGCTCCTTGGAGCGACGTCATCTCGCCCTTGGCAGACGTCGACACAGTTAGTAACCTTCGGGTTGGTATGGAAGGCTATACAGGCGTAATCAATCCCCAAACTAGACATGGAATACTGATCTCAGCTAATAACAACAACTATCCATAATAGATATGCTTCTAATCTTCTTACTGAGATTCATACTGAGTTATAATACTAAAAGAGCTAACTTGCCGAAGATATTTGCCTTAACATACCTAGATTGCCGACTCGGATTAGCTGGCAAGTTTTAATCCGTATTCAACAACTTTTTCTAACTGTTATCGTATTACTGGAAGAATGAGGCTAGTTTCAATACTAAATTCGGCAAAAATTATAACTTTCTATATAAATATTAAGTATACTTCAACTTAATGGAACACGGTCGAAAACATAGAATTTCTCAAAAGTTTAGAAGGGATAAATATTTACTTGAAGGCTGTGATCATATAAAAATTAATTTGGGGCAATTTTGACAACTTTGGCACGACGGGGTTACGATTTGCCTGGCGAATTTCAAGAAACTAACTCCGTAGTAATGCTCCCTACATCCTTAAACCTCGATACCCGAAGTTAATTTGAATTCGGGCAATGTTTGGCAGCATAAACGGAGGAAATTAACTTGAAAATGGCGGTTCTCTAATGTACGGGACGAAGAACATATATATATATATATATATATATATATATATATATATATATATGTATGTATGAAACCAAATGAAGCCACTCAGTATATATATAACCTTGGGCGGTGGACAGGGGGTCTGTGGTACGGACCCCAACGTAATAATTTACGGGTGTTCCACGGATCCTAACACGCAGGGAGGGGGTCCGTGACACGCCGCCCTTGTCGCAGCCTACTCCGGCCCTCTCCTGTGCGGTCCCGATTCCATGCTCATTCGACCTTTTCCCGAGTCCTTTCTCGTACGTGTTGTACTCTAAAAGTCTTGACTAACGTACGAATAGGACAACTAAATGTTAGAAACTTACAGGGTGTAACACTTACATATTCGGTACATATTGTACTGACGCCTATCCCCAGGCGCTGCATTACTTGCCCGTAGGTTTAGACATACAGAGTTCAGGCTCTTCAGTAGTCGCTGTTCAGAGTCAGCAGTTTGGCCAGCTCCCTTCGTTCGGAGTTACCAGGTTGTAGAGGTTATAGTCTTTCATTTGTATAGCATTTGGGGCAGGCCAGGGTCCTGTCCCCACCACTATTTGTATTCTTAGAGGCTTGTAGACTACAGTTGTCAATTAGTTGGTTGTTGTTGGCTGTGTGGGGCCTAGATTAGGTATGTTTCGTATGTTGGCCGTGTGGGGCTTAGTAAGTAGTTTTTTCTCATTTTTGTTATACCTAGACAGTATGGTGGTCTTGTCGGCTCGGATAGGATCCCTTTCGTTATCTATTGTTGGTTAGCTATTTTCATATACAGGTGGCTATATGGTCTTGTCAGCCGGAGGCTGTATTTACAACTGAGATATAGCCTTTTGTTTTCTTGAATTGAGTTTCAGGCATGCACCCGACGTGCAGAAGCCCAGCCAGGTCAGTCAGATCCCAGTGTGGCATTAGGTGCCAGTCATTCCTCCCAAGGTAGGGCGTGACAAATTTGGTATTAAAGCAGTTCATATTCTAGGGAGTCTGCAAGCCGTATTTAGTAGAGTCTTGCTTATAAATGTGTTGTGCACCACATTCTATAAGCAGGAGGCTACGAGGCATGATAGTATGGTTACCTTTTTTTCCTTCTCAAATCGTGCTATAGAGCCGAGTTGTACAAGGTTGAGTCCCTAAGCTTTCATTGCTATGTCTATCTAGAGTAATATGCAGTATGAGACAGACTCCAGCCAGCCACAAGATAACTACAGCAGGAGAAGGAAGTACTAGTGTAATGCCATAGTTGGAGGACAGCCAACTTAAGGATGAAGGCGGATGTCTTTTAATCTTCCCAGTATCTTCCTGGGGCACTAGGAATCTCATAAGGTAGTAGATATGCCAGCACTGTCCCCAGTTCTTTCTACAACCTCAGAGAAGGAGGTCAGAAGTATGGTGTATACATGAGTTGACTTACCTACTAGATACATAGGATTAGACAGGGGCGACAGTTAATGTAGGATTACCTAGAGAGTACAAAAGGAGAGGGAATTGTGGGTGTCTTAGCTCCAACCCTTCGGATGTTGTACAGTTCCATACCTCAGTTCTATTGTAGTAAGAAACGATTATCTTCCGCCTCCTAGTTTTGTTTTTGATATAGTAAAGAGCATAAGTATTGAGGCGATGTTGCCCAAAGTAAATAGTAAAGGAGGGTTAGATCCGTTGACTCCTGGAAAGTGTTAGGAAGTGGCTGAGACCTCTGGTGTTTAAGTAAGTTATCTAGACCCTTATGGTAGTAAATCAGGAGAGAAGATAAGACTGCCAGTAGCACTCAAGTTTGTGTGAGAGTCCATAAGTGACAAACCCCCCAGCAATAGTGAAGTTCAGGTCAGAAATAGGTCGATTTCAATGTAGTATGCTAATAATGGTCGGGCATACCTGCAAGATAATGGCTATGGCCCCAGTTTGTTATATCGAAGGACAGAGAAATCATATGAACAAAATGGGCCCGTGTGCGGGTCAGAAGGATATAGGTCGGTAGACTTGGTTAATAATATCTTTGACAGAATGAGATAGAAGACACGAACCCCAGAGCTCAGTCTAAGGAAGCAATGGGAAAGGCATGAGTACTTAACTCTAGAGAGAACAGAATCACGCCTAGGCTAAAAGTAAATTGATAGAGCATAGGAACACCGCTGAATGTCGAGAAATAAGCAGGGCTGACGGTTAAGAGATAGTAGGGTTGTAACCTAGAATGCTACAATATCACCACTAGTTGTGGAGGTAAAAGAGTGACGACACAGAGATTCTAACCTAGTATAACCTAGAGACAAGGCCCGATTCAAAGTTCATGGCCATTAAGATTATAAGGGGCGAAGTCATGAGACCTAGAGGTCGACTCTGAGTTTCAAAGGTAGCAGGACTTCATTAGCAGACTATGGACAAGGCGCACTCTGTCCATTATCCCCTCCACCCAGAGCTTAACGAAAATGCATCAGGTTGTAAGAGAGACCTACTGATGTCATGGGAAGAGGGAAGATATCATTGAGTCGTACATAAAACTCTAATGACCAGCCATAAGAGGCTGGATAGCAAGAACGGAGCAGGCCAATTCAAGAGATGATCGTGCCTGCAAGGAAGTGGAAAGTAATAGATATGAATACACTTATAGGATTATCTCGTACCAGGTGTAAATTGACCTCATTTGAGTCAATATGGAAAGGCTAACAAAATCGACTCATGTCTTGCTGGATGGAATTATATTTCAGCTAAAGGCTATGTTGAGTGAAATGTTTAAGAAGTAGTTTGGTTACATGGAGCCCAAGTATCCAATAAACTATGTAACAGAGGCACGACGTACAACTAGGTTATAGAAAGGCTTTCAGAATAGATTGTGATGTATGTTAAGTTGAGTACGACTCCTCGTCTCCAAATAAATGGATAAGCAGAGCACACAACTCAGACGTCGGAGGTTCATTATGAGTGAAAGTGGAAGCCCCCTAGATGATGACTTAAAGTAGGTAAATTAGAGGTAGTTGAACCAGGCATATTATAACAAGTAGACTGAAAAAGTTAAACTTACCAAGAAATGGGTACTGATAACCCAGATTTGTCGAAAGTCCTACCCTAATATACAATGTAGGAAGCTAAGGATTGAAGCAGCAGTTGGGTATTTCTAGAAACTTCTCCAAAGAAGGACGTTACAGGATTTGGTGAAAAGGGCAAGCTTAGTCCTAGATTCATTGGCCCGTATCATATCCTCTAGAGGACAAGCATGGTGGCACATGAGCTGGAACTGTCTCTAGAGCTAGAATCTGTCCATCCAGTCTTTCACATGTCAATGTTGCGAAAGTGCATAGGTGACCCATCCCAAGTGGTGCCAGTTGAGGGCACTCAAGTTACTGAGGAGTTAACCTACGAAAAGATTTCTGTTGCCACATTAGATCGACAAGTTTGTAAGTTAAGAACTAAAGATATAACCCCTTTTAGAGTATTATGGAGGAACAGGAATAAAGAAGAAATGACCTGAGAAACTGAGGATGATATGAGATCTAGATATCCTCACCTGCTCCAGGATTGATCTAGATTATGCAGTTAAGTTGAGGTTGTTGTTAAGTTGTTATCTTACTACTTATGCTATCAGTATTGTTGCTTAGCTACCCCCCTTTTATTGTGTAATGGTTGTGATACCATCTTGCGAGGCACCTATATTGGACTTTTCTACATTTTAGGTTTTCGGGTAGTCCCGAGTACAAAGGAGACTCTGCCAAAATTTTTTTCTAAACCTTGGTTAAGGAAGTTAACTCCTTTAAGCTTGAGGATGAGATTCGAGGACGAATGTTCCTAGGGGGGGAGGGGAGGGAGAATGTTACACCCCGTAAAAATGTCAATGATTAGTAGGCGTACGCGTGGATTGGTGATGAGTAAGAAGAGCTTGACGCATGTGGGAAAAGCCCTGGAAGTGGGGTCGGGTAGGACCAGCGTGCGCAGCGCCAACACGACGCGCCAGCCAGCAGTGCACTGGCCAGTGCGACGCGCCAGCCAGTAGTGCATTGGCCAGCACGGCGCGCCAGGTCTGTTGGCGCCTTGAGAGGCACAGCGCACCAAGTCCACTGGCGCACGGAGGGGCACGACGCCGGAGCTTCTTGGCGCTTTGGGCAGTGCAGGGCGCCCTCTGCCATCGCCCTTAACTATATATAAACCCCTCCCTCTCATTTAAGTCATTTCATCAAAGTACCCACGGCCAGAGAGAGTATACCAAACAACTTTTACGTAAAATCCCTCTGATTACGCTGATAAACACTATCCAAACTCAAATTAACTTCAGGTATCAAGTTCTAAGCCTGTAGGGAGCATTCCTATGGAGTTATTTTCTCGAAATACGCCCGACAAATTGGAACTCCACCGAGTAGAATTTATCAGAATTGCTCCAAATTGATTACAGTCATAGGCATTGAGTAAGCATTTCTCCCTTCTGAACTCTTGGGAAATTATAGGTTTTTGGCTATATTTTTGGAAGTTGAATAACAGTTATTATTAATGCCAAAAGTTATCATTTTTGCCAAATATGGTATTGAAATTAGTCTCATTCTCTCAGCATTACTGCCACAATTGGGAGGAACTGCGATTGCAGGTTGGACCTCACCAGTTAAATCACAATCAGCATTTAAGGTATGTAAGACTTATTTCTTCGACAAGTTATTCTCGTCATATAGCGATACGACCCCTATTTTAAACATAGATAATGATCCTATATGTTGTAATTAGCTGTTGCTGGTATATAAAGTCTAGATATGCTGCGACTAGCTGCTATTAGTAGGTTACAGTTACATATGTTGTGGTTAGCTGCTAGAAAACGTATAAGGATTATATCGTAGTATCCCTTGTCGGGGAAAGAAGATGTTAAATGTGACACACGCTAGAAGCATCATCGGAAATTCTCTGTTATTCAGTTCATTGGGTTAGTATAATTGGATGTTTTGTGGTCAGGTCTAGATCTTAGAAGCTTGTGGATAGTTATTGGGCCTGAGCTAGTAAATGAAACAGCATAGGCGCAGCTAGGTGATATAACTATCAGGTTGGCTCCTGTATTGTCAGTGAAGCACGCCTAGGGCCCATTGGCATACCTCACACCTCTGGGCCAGAAATTTAGATAGGATGACCATACTTTAGAGTCAGTAGCACTAGGGTTGTCTAGTGAACTGAGTGACAGCCTGCCACTTAGTTAGCAACTACCAGTGATTGTCAGTTCCAGTCGACTTAGTATTCGTCATACAAGTCGCCGAGGAAGCCAGCCCAGTTGTTTAGGTCAAATAGACTCATGGGTACCATAAGGAAGGGGACCTTATTAGCAGTTAGAGGCAGGGCCAACACCCCATCCTGCTCCTATGAGGTGCTCAGGTACAGATTGCCGTGAGTGGCTAAGTTTACACAAACTTACCTATAAGGTTAGGAATTTCCCAGAAAAGTAATGTAAGATCTGGGCAGACCAAGTTAAGGTCTAAAGGACTAGAACCATGTTAGTACGGTACTATCCTTAGCCTAGGAATGTCAGAAAACTGCCAGTGGAGGATTAGGGGCCAACTGCTCAAAATCATGTTGGTCAATAACAACCCTACAGTTATTTTAAGCAAAAGAACTAGGTGGATGTTCATCCGCATCCCTACAATTGCTTATGAGTTATAGTTGCCCGAGTAGTACATTCAGAGTATTGTAGGCCACTCCAGATATCGCCCTATCCGGTCTAGACCATTAGAGACTATGATCACTATCAGGATCCTCTGATCAGATACAGGTGCACGGGTGTGTGCCTACTAGTAGCCATAGAGATTATTCTAGGGGCGAGCAGCAGTTTCGTTATGCCCAGAAGGACAGATATGCCTTTTGAGTGGCTATATTGAGACTTCAATATAGCACCTCAAGTGGGGTTGCTCTCATTTAGGATCCTTCCATGACCACCCCAGGGTCACTAGTTGTGTCGTTGCCCGCCAAAGGCTATATGACATTGCTCAAAGGAGCGATATGCCATCTTCAGAGATGATGCAGAGGCCCAAAGACCGTATTACAGTTCATTCCATGGCTGGACTACTAGCTCTATGCTGTATCGACATCACACCCTCGTCGATCCTGGTGCCTAGGGTGCAGTTATTAGGAGTCCGTTGGACTAATACAACTGCAGATCAGGAGCCAAGCGGGGTTCAATTGCAGACCCATGGGGACAGGTAGGTTGGCTATAGCACCAATAGAGTCATAGAAACCTGGATAGGGGTTTAGAAATTGAAGTGTACTTGTCAGGGCTTATGGGGGTCCCGGTAGGTTATTTCTGTGTTGTTTGTACTTTCCAGGGGCCAGGTTAGGTTTTTGTTTGTACTCTTGCCTACTTGTTATAGCTTATGGATGTGTAATTATAAAGTCTTAGCTCATGTATGTGTAGTGTTTTGCTAGATGCAGGTTATGAATAAGCAAGCTTACAGGTTAATCTTTCTGCCCCTTCTTTCTACTTACTTTTAGTATTTAACAACTTATTTACTGCCATATATATTTGGTACATATTGTATTGACACCCATCCCCGGGCACTGCATTACTTGCCTGCATGTTTAGATAGACAGAGTTCAAGCTCTTTAGTAGCTGCTGTTCAGAGTCAGCAGTTTGGCCAGCTCCCTTCGTTTGAAGTTGCCAGGTTGTAGAGGTTATAGTCTTTTATTTGTATAGCATTTGGGATAGGCCGGGGCTCTTTCCCTAACTATTTGTATTCTTAGAGGCTTGCAGACTACAATTGTCAGTTAGTTGGTTGTTGTTGGCCATGTAGGGGCCTAGATTAGTTATGTTTTGTATGTTGGCCGTGTGGGGCTTAGTATAGTAGCTTTTTTTTCTGTTATACCTAGACAGTATGGTGGTCTTATCAGCCCACATAAAATCCCTTTCTTTATCTGTTGTTGGTTAGGTGTTTTCGTCTACAGTTGGCTATATGACCTTGTCGGTCGGAGGCTGTATTTACAGTCGAGATATAGCTTGTTATTTTGTTGAATTGAATTGCAGGCATGTACCGGACGTGTAGAAGCCCAGCTAGGTCAGTCAGATCCCAGTATGACACTAAGTGCTAGTCATACCTCCCAAGGTGGGGCGTGACAAAAGGCCGTGCGTGATGCTTGTAATTTTTGTAGCGAGTTATAGACTGCTTGTGTGAATATGATTAGGTGATAATATTTACAAGTTAATGAGGGTATATAGTGTTTAAGTTCGATGGCTGTGATGATCTTTCATTATATTTAAGTCGGTGGCCATGTCGATGGCACATCGGCGGCCGTGGTGACGCTTGAGTTGGCTTGGCCCTCTCGCTTGTTGTTAGTAGTGAATAGAGTAGATGGTGGGCTAATTTTAAATCTTGGGGATATACTAGTAAGGCTGGTGATCCTTAGCTCTGTTAGTGGCTTGTCGGTAGACGGCTAGACGTAAGAAAATAGTACTATGTTGTGATAATTGGTTAGTGGGGTTCGAGAGCCAGTTGTGGGTTGTTTGAAAATGTATTATTATTATTATTATTGTTATTATTGTTGTTGATTGTGAATATATTTATTATGTGTGTTTTGTGTTTGAGACCTTATGCCTTGTGGATACCTGATGCACGAGAGTTGTTCCGGCTAAGGGTCAATACTGAGGTGCCTTTTGGCTTGTGGATACCCGATGCACGAGAGTATTTCCAGCAGAGGGGTTGAGCCTAAGAAGTGAAATGACCTATGAGGTTGAGGATGATGTCTTTTGTAGTGTCGAATCGAGGCATGATTCGAGAGTTATCCGGCATGTCTAAGCCTTTCTAGGATCATGATTGGTTCTCCCAAGTGGATTGAGCTCTGCTAACCGTGCGCAGTCAAGAGAGGGTCCGACAGTTCTTGATTGAGGATGTTGATTAACTAGTATTTGCATGGCATTATATTATAGTTGTAGCTTGTGTTATCTGTTACCTGATAGTGGTGGATGCTAGATGTTGGCTGGTATTAGCTGAGGCCATCGAGAGGTCTAGAGGTGATGAAAACTGAGCTTAGTCGGCTATGTGCCGCTTGTTGTTGTTTAGTTATTTTGGTCTTGCCGGGCTTATGGGGGTCAGGTAGGTTCTGTTTGTATATTTACTTGTACTTTCCAGGCTTATGGGGGCTAGGTAAGTTCTATGTGTTTATTTAAGTTGAGTTTCTCCTCCTGTGATATTCAGTATATCTGTTGATCTCTAATCTGAGTCTTGTAGTTGTTTTTTTCTTACATACTCGGTACATTTTCATACTGACGCCCTAGTAGAGGCGTTGCATTCATGCCTGCAGATGCTGATCGACAGGTAGATCGAGTTTTTTGGTCACTAAGTGGAGTTTCAGCTGAGTCAGTAAAGCTCCAAGCTTGAATTGCCAGATATTTATATTATGGATAGTTCAGGGCCCTGTCCCAGACAGTTAATTTTTGTTGTACTCATAAAGGCTCATAGACGTCTGTTGTGAATATAGTATTATTGTTTTAGGCCAGGTGGGACTTAATGTGTAGTTGTTTCCCATTTAGTGTCCTTGACGGCCTATTGTCCATCTATTGGTTGGTTTGTGAGCCAACTTCCATTATAATCTATCGGTTACTCTGATTTGAATTGTGTTGTGATGCCAAACATCATCGGTTCTGGCTTGTTGTAGTTAGATGTGTGGAAGGGTGTCACACCTCGAATCTAGGCCCATGGCGCTGACTGAAGCTCAGACCACTCTCGTGACCCAAGAAAACTCTTGACCTGGCTTACTATCAGTTTAGATCTCAATAACTGGAATTAATAAACTTAACATGAAACATTAAAGTGGAACCGTACTCTGGAACTCAATATGATACATATGACACAATATGAAAATGTGTAAAACAATTTATGCAACAAAACTTATGCATCAGAACATCTCAGTAAATATTTATCAAGTAAAAGTATATCAATAGTAGGTTGGGTTGGAGTTTCTCATAACCGACACAATCATGAATGAGCACATGATGCCCACTATCTCGCTCAAGTTGGCAGAGCCATTCAAACCTTGCCAAGGTAGAGGACAGTCACAATCTAGGATCTCTAACAATCAAAGTCCTTACCAGGGACTATCTGTGGAGTGTCCCGAACCAATGGTATGATCCTTACCTACGTATTATGGGGCTTAGGGGTTATCTGAACTTGTTCACCCGCTCAGTGCTAAATACTTCTTCCAAAACAATCTTGCTCATGTCCAATAAAATGCCCTCAGTGAAGCAACATCAAAAAATCATTATAAAGAACTTTAACTACAAAATATATAATGAATATTTAAAATCATCTTTGGAGCCCTTTTGCTCAAAAATCATTTTTAAACTTGCTTACGAGCCTCTCGCTCAAAACATATTTTAAAATAGCATGAAGAGTCTTTCCCTCAAAACAATCTTTAAACATCAATATGGAACCTTTGCTAAAAAAATCTCATGACTTTCAAAATAAGACTTTACTTATACTTTTGAAAATCAAGCTAAAAATCATCTCTTTATAGGGATGGCAACGGGATAGGGCAGGTGTGGGATGGAGCAGATTTTAGACTATGCGGGGTGAGGTGCGGGTGGGACTGGTTAAAATAGTTTTTTTAATAATTAATACGGGGTGAAGCGAGTGCGGGTCTATGCGAATTTATGTGGATTTAAACAAAACAAAAGTTTTTTTTTACTTCAATAATATGAAAGCTAAAAAAGATTGACTCCAATTCTGTATGTATTACTGGGTGTTCCTATCTAGATAGTTGTTCAAACCCTGTTCATTTTTGTTATAATGAAGCTAAGGAGTTTGATGTTTCTAAACTAAATTATTCAAACTGCACTCTTTTGTACATTATATTTTTTTAAAGTTTTTCCTTTCTTTACGGTGATGTATTTTTTTTCTTGAAAAGCTTCATGTCATTATTATTGTTTTATGTTTGTGAGTATATTTTTTTTAATTTTACATTCTTGTTAGTTGTATTTTGTGTCTGCAAATTAAATTTGTATGTTTTCTAAAATCGGTGTATACTTATCAAAAGTTATCCAGAGGAATTTTTGTTTAATTAATATAGTTAGTATGGAGTAGTACTAGTACATATAATTGAGTTATTGCAATCTTACAATAACTAGGTACTATATATAAGATTTGTTGGTTTATTAATAGAAATCATATATGCTACACAAATGAAAATATGGAATAAAATCAGTAAACAGACTTGGTAATTTTATTTATAATGAAAACTGAATTATGTGGGGCGATTTAGTGCGGGGTGGGGGGAGCGGGTTGAAAATAGAAAATTATGCTATGTTGGATGGGGCGGGGCAGATTGAAATCTTTTCAAGTTTATGCGGGTTTGCCCTACAACCACAGTGCACCACACCGTTTGCCATCCCTATCTCTTTATGCTAAAAAATCTCATCATGCATGCTCTCTTGAAAACATGCTCAATCATTATGAAAACAGAGCATTTATTTCAAAAATACATGCTTTCAAATTAATGCTCTAAAAATCACGCTTTCATGAAATTAGGGTTTGTGGGATAAGAACATGACCCAACTCAATCAATCAATCAATAACAATAATTATGAGAGAATGACCACTAGCTCAATAGAATAACTTGACAATCAATGGACATCAATACTCTCAATAGGAAGATTTTAATAAAGGCAATTCAACATATATAAACTAGGGTAGAAGAATCATGAATTGAACAATAAACTCTAGCTTTAAGCTGAACAATCTCAATAATGAATTTAGGCCATGATAAAGATTAGAATCCCTCACTTAGGTTAGTCTTACATACCCAAAAATCACAACCTAGACTCAAGCTTAAAGAACCCTAACTTTGGAGAAGGAGAATCCCTAGTTTTCTTGAAGAACTTGAGAGATTGAATTCTTAAATTCTAATTGCAATGGTGAGAAATGAGTGTTTAGGCTTTAGGAATACTTGAATAACCGCTTTGGAAATCCCAAAATGTATAGATTTGGGTGTTTAAATTATAAAAAGTTTCGAAACCGCCCTAAAAAAACATATAGAAAATATGCGAATTCAAAGTGATGGGCCGTTACTCACTCAACGTCCTGTCAATCTCGGCATCAACCTTAAGCATAATGTGATCAATTTGAGGTACAAGTGATGGGTCATCACTCACTCGATTGTACTTCATTCTCAGCGTCACCCTTAACCAAAATTATTTCAATTTTGGGATTAAGGGACAACCAATATGACGGGTCGTCACTCACTTGACGATCCATCACTTCTTGCGTCAACCTTAAATAGAAGGGTCTAAAATTTTGGGGCACATTGACATTTAAGATTATGGGCTGTCACCCACTTGATGGGTCATCAATCGTGACATCAAATGCCATCAGCCTTGGAAACTATACTCTTGCTACGGAAAACCATTTTGGAATTTTCGGGTGTTACACAATGTGTGCTCGATCAGGTGCGGCACAGGGTGCCAGTCATGTCCGTTTAGGTTTGATATTTGACAGACTTGGTATTAGAGCATCCTAGGGAGTCTATGTTCGTGTCTATTAGAGTGTTATTTATGCATGCATTGTGCAGTGTACTTATAAATAGAAGGCTACATGATATTTAGGATTGTTATACTTCTTTTTAGAGTGAATTTATACGAGAAGTCAACTATCGTAAGGGTCAGTCTAGACTCCATTTAAGACTTGTGCAGTGAATGCATGTAATATAATAGATAATGGTCGATTAGTGGCTTGGCTTGGTGGCAGGTAAGATCCTTTACTTTGATTTTTCTTGTAGTTGTGTATTGCGCCTTGGTGTGGTGCAAAGTTGTGTCCTCTGCAGTTGCTGATCACATGAGCTTATATCATGTTGTGATAGCATTGAGATGTCAATCGTGCGTATCATCCAACATTTAAGGATGAATATTTATAAGGGGGTAAGGATGTAACACCCCGTATGATTTGAGAAATAAATCAATACTTGCGAGATAGGACTAAGAGTACTTAATAGGATAAGAAGGAAGTGTTATGAGGTATTTGAGTCACCCTATAATCATATTTAAGATTGGGGGTCGATCAACTTGTAGAATGAAATTCGGTAAAAGTTATTGCAAATTTCTTTCTTGAAACTCTTTGAAATGGTCAAATATCTCGAAGCTTTTGTCCTAATATATAAGGAGTTAGGGGTCCTAATAAATCTTAAATTAAATGTCTATATTTCTAGTTTCCATTGCATTAAATTGTTCGTCAATCCGACTTCGAAATAGGGAGATATTCGTGTTTTTGTGAGACCGCGCAAGCAGGTATGTCAAAAATGGGCCAAGGCCGTGTGGGACTATTTAAGCCCCTTGGTCGGTGGTTGTTATCCATTTCCTATATCTGAAAATTTCTAGGTACAAAATTTCCCTGAAGGTTTTCAGACATGTTCATGATGGTTTTGGGCTAAGGAAACATAATCCAAGGTGGAATTAAAGGTCGGGAAGTCGGAAATCATGTGTAGCTTGAGTTTTGGTGTTTTTGTGGGCTTTTGGTGGCTATTTCATGGTGAATATATTGGTAAGTATTATTCCTTTGATATTTCTTAGTTTTTCATATTATTTATGAATTCAGTAGCAACAATAGATTATTGTTTCGGAGATTATACCATGTAGTTCGAAAGAATTGTGTAAAGTAGGCTTCATTTGTCTTATTTTTTTGTTGAGTTTGGTGGATATGTTCTTGGAAGCATCTTGTAATACCTTTTAGAAGTAGGTTCATGGTGTTGAAGGCTCTGTCTCAGCTACGCTTGAAGCTAAGGTATGTAAGGCTTGTCCCTCCCTTTGTCGACATAAATTCTGTATCCGCTGTCGTAGGTGTCGACGTGCGTGTTGGCTATTTTGTGAAATTTTGTGTTATATTATTATTTGAATTTTGTTTTGTTGTTTATATGATGATAATGTTTGTATGAGGTTCTGGTTTTGTTGGTGGCTCGGGTTTCAGTGCAGAGGGTCGTAGTCATTGCAATTATTAGGATCATGTCAATAAGTCGTACATGAGACTTGTAATTCTTGTAGCGAGTTATAGGTTTCTTGTGTGATAACATAAGGTGATAATATTGACAAATGAATGAGGGTGTATAGTGTTTAAGTTTGATGGTTGTGATGATCTTTCTTTATATTTGAGTCGGCAGCCGTGTTGGCCGTGTCAATGGCACGTTGACGGCCGTGGTGATGCTTCGGTTTGCTTGGTTGCTCTTGTTTTTTGTGGTGAGTAGAGTGTCTGTTTAGCTTCTTTTAAAGCTTGGTGATAGACTGGTTAGGCGGCTGATCTTTATCTCGGTTACTGGCTCGTTGGTGGATGATTGACGTGAAAGAATAGTATTGTGTTGTGATAATTGATTGGTGGTGTTCAAGAGCCGGTTGTGGGCTGTTTGAACATGTATTAATATTATTATTATTATTATTATTATTATTATTATTTTGAATGTTGTTTTGTGTTGTGTTTGAGGCCTTGTAGCTTGTGGATACCCGACGCACGAGAGTTGTTCCGGCTAAGGGTCAAGCCTGAGGTACCTTGTGGCTTGTGGATACCCGAAGCATGAGAGTGTTTTCGGCCGAGGAGTTGAGCCTAAGGAGTGAAATGACCTACAAGGTTGAGGATGATATCCTCCACAGTGTCGAATCAAGACATGATTCAAGAGTTGTCCGGTATGTCTGAACCTTTCTGGGATCATGATTGATTCTTCTGGATGGATTGTGCTCCGCTAACTATACGTAGCTGAGAGAGGGTTTGGTAGTACTTGATTGATGATGTTGATTAACTGGTGTTTTCTTTTGATTTTTTTGGCATTATATTATGGTTGTTGCTTGTGTTATCTTCTACCTACTAGTAGTGGATGCTAGATATTGGCTGGTGTTAGCTGAGGCCGTCAACAGGTCTAGAGGTGATGATAGGTGCGCTTTGTCAGCTAAGTGCTTCTTGTTGTTATTTACTTTATTTTGGACTTCTCGGGCTTATGGGGGCCAAGAGGTTCTATGTGCTTACTTATGTTGAGTTTCTCCTCCTGCGAAATCCGGTATATGTGTTGATCTCTAATCTGAGTCTTGTAGTTGTTTTTCCTTACATACTCGGTACATTTCCATAATGATACCCTAGTCGGGGTGCTGCATTCATGCCTGCAGTTGCTGATCGGCAGGTAGATCGACCTTCTTGGTCGCTAAGTGGAGTTTCAGTTGTGTTGGTAAAGCTCCAAGCTTCCGGAGTTGCCAGATGTTTGTATTATGTGTAGTTCGAGCCCTGTCCGAGACAGTTGATTTTTGTTGTACTCATAGAGATTCGTAGATGTCTGTTGTGGATGTAATATTTTTGTTGTAGGCCAGGTGGGCCTTAATGTATAGTTGTTTTTAATTCGGTGGCCTTGACGACCTATTGTTTATCTATTGGTTGGTTTCTGAGCTAGGTTCTGTTATAATTTGCCGATTACTCTGATTTGAATTGTGTTATGATGTCAAACTTCATTGGTTCTATCTTGTTGGAGTTAGATGTATGACAGGGTGTGCTCGATCAAGTGCGGCACAGGGTGCCAGTCATGCCCCTCCGAGTTTTGGGTGTGACAAAGGTAAGAGTTTAGAAATATAAAACAACCGTCAAAACATAGAGTAGTAACCTCAAAACATAGGAATACCTAATCAACCAAGTTTAACATACAAGGTAGTAACAACGACCTAAACCTTCATACCTGGACCGAATATGAGGTTTACAACAATATCATAACACCATTGTTTACATAGTTCATATGACAGAATTCAACTCAAGTAACCTACCAAAACACCTTAAGCAACACAGTGTAAACATATATTAATAATAAGATCAAGTTCAAATATTTCCGGAACAACTCTCGCCTATGCGTAATCACTGGAGCTCAATCCGACGAGGAGAATCTATTGCAATCCCAGAAAGGCTCTGACATAATGGAACAACTCTCTAATTATATCTTATCTCGACAATATAGAGGAAATATCAACTCTATAGGTTAATCTATCCCTCGAGCTCAACCCCAAGCTGGAATAACTCTCATGCGTCAGGTATCCACAGGCCTCCAGACATCAAACAAGAACATTCAGCCAAACCCAAACTACATGTATAACAAATAAACACACAACAAGGCTATAACCAGCAGCTCATTCATAACTACACTAGCATGAGTTCAAGGTCTCAAGAAACAAATCAATATGCACGGAGGTGTTAATAACATCAGTTCTATGAATATCATACAAAAAAGGAAGAAACAACCTTAACATACCTTGAATTCGGCGAATCCCAACCAAGAAAATTCAAGCTACTACATAAAAAACCTACTGCCTTAGAGGTTCCCTCAAATCACCAAAATGCAGCTATAAGATTTGGTAAGCAAATAGTATAAAATGAAGCTTATTCTACTAGTTTTTCATGAATTCAATAGTAGAAATTTAGAAATGATCATCTATAACCGCTTATAAACCCATAACTATTGTCAACAACTAAGAATTGAGGAATAAGAAGGATTACCAAGCTATAAGACGCGACACAACCACGAACAAGGTGCTACTACAGAATCTAGTAAGGAGTTCAACTTTCGATACCCTATTCAAGCTTGATTGATGAATCAATCATCAATTCACTTATGAGTATAGAGAAAAAAGTTTCAAGAGGTTTTCCACTGCCTTAATGAACTCAAGAAAATATTTTTATGAGCTAAGACCGATCACGCACACACACACACATATATAAAGACCCACCACACAACTAGGTCCACGACATGCACCCTATCGCGAAGGGGGAGGAGTGTGACATGCAGTTCCTTATGGAAAAGAGGGGCCATGATATGCATCCCTGCGCGGCCCGCCTCTAGCCTCTTTTGCCCGCTTGCTCCATCACTCGTTCATGCATTCATCCCTCCGCCTTCTCTTGATGTACAACATGCAACCATCAAACTAGGCTGGTGCATCCAAAATCTATCAATGAGATCGCTCTAAATGTATGGAGTATTACATATCCAATCTCACTAATTCAAGCTTAATAATATATGTCTTGGGAAATTACGAAAATATCATGTAAAAGATAAGATGATTATTATGAGATAAGGTAGTAAGAGATCCGTCAAAAGACTATTAATATCATGTATATACAAATCATACACCCATAAATTCCATCTTTAAGGGTCTTCTAATACCACAATAAGTCCAACCAACACAAATTCAACTTATATGATTCACCGACCCAAACTATAATTTATAGGCTTAACGAGAATAAGAACGTCAATACTTAACTAGAGAGTTATCTGCAATCATTCAAGGTATGTGATCAAGATTAGAGAGTTCTGAGAATAGGGTCAAGATATCGATGTTTAACAAGTTCACATTGACCATAACATACATCATAGGATTTGTGCGATTTTAAAAGAACGGATGCACCTTTACATTCCTCGTAAGCCAAATATGTTAGCTTCGATTATACTTCACGCTTCACCTCAATAAGCTAGTTTGACTTCAAGTCAAGACAAATCTTTATACAACTCAAAACGATCCATAACTACTAAGAATTTGAAATACATGATATTGATAAGCCGATTTCAACAACAACATAGATATGTAATCTAACGATGCAAGGGAGGCTAGAATCCTTATCTTAATCTCCAATAGATGAAACTACATAAAAATCAATTCTTAAGATGCTTCTCCTTTAAGATTTTCAGCCAACCACTTAGAAATTAATGGAACAAAATCGATTTAGATGAGCTCCACGAGCCCCGTAGCTTGATTCTCACTTGAATTAAGATTTCATGGAAGGTTCCCCTTTGATTTGTCTTTAACAAACTCTAAAACCCTAAAAACTTTGAAGAGAAGTCAGCTAAGATCCCTTAAGATATGTTTGAAAATGAAACAACCTATCACACATATATATAGGCTGCCTATTATGCCTACCACGACGTACGACATTAAGCGGCCCGCGTCGCGGCAGGACATTTGGCCTAGCTTCGGCCACTTTGCTCCTTCACTTGTTAATTAATTTACACATTTGACCCTAACCTTTTTATGATGTACGATACATGGTAATTCAATTTATAACATATATATGTGTTTTTTTTGTGTGTGTGTATACACATGCGTCAATTTAATCGATACAAATACGGAGTGTGACAACATCCTTCCTAGATGAATCTAAATTTCTCTTTGAAAATATTTCTAAACCTCAGATGTATATAAATTTTCATGTTTATGAATAATATGACAAAGTGTGTAAGAGATCATCAACCCATCGGGAAGATAATAATCTTATTAGTTTCTCTCTCCCTCTCTCTATACATTTACACATACATATTCTAGCTAGTTTTCATTTATTTTAGTTTTCAAGAAGAAATACTCTTTCAAAGAGTTCTTTATTTTCTATATTTTGTGATAGAAATACTTCATTCCAAGGAGTAATATTTTTTGTTGGGATAGTTGATAAAATTTGATAAATTGTTATATTACTAGTCTCAATTGTAATGTATGCTTGTTCTAATAATCTTCATTTTTGTATCTATTTTGTGCTAGAATGATAAAGTTTAATTAATTGTACTATCACCTTTGTCTACTTTATTCATAGTTATTTTTATATTAATTTTGTAATTTTTCATAAAGCAAAATTGATATATTATAGCTAATGAAAAAAATTTCTGGAGGAAAAGTAATTTTTAGTTATCTATCATTTAAAATAGGGATATTGCCTTCTTCGATGTTAATTCTCAAGAAGGAATAGTCATAGCATTTTAAGTAAAAATAATCTCAAGAGTTTCTTACTAATTTTTTGGCACAAATCGGGCAAGATTATTTCAGTCTTCATCTTCATGAGTTATCGCTCAATTAATATACATAACCTCAAAGGAGTGTTATTAATTGATGATTTTCAAGTGAACAATATATAATTCTTTTAGAAATAAGAAATCATTCTTTAGTCAAATACATGTAGAAACTGAGATTATATTATAATAATAATACCAAGTGGATACAATGATTCCCAACTATTTTTAACTTATAAATCTTTTGGAAATTGTTTCTTTTGTTTAAGATGTAGTTTACAATATAAGACACTACCCACGTTTCATCAATTTGATTCTTAAATAGTAGTCAAAATACTACAAGTATGTAGCTTAGATTTTTCAATCTCTATGGGACGATATCATAAACTATACTAGAATTTGACAAGGAACGAATGAATAATTCTATACACTTTGGCCTCGTCAATATGCATTGGTCATACTGGGGTATAAACCCATCTTATATAAGAAATTGAAATACCTAACCACAAAATTTCCAACCATAACAGAGATACACAAAACAATTCAAATCCGAATCAAACAAGTGCATCCATATCATGATGAACTACCAATATACCATTGATGATACCTGCCACTACATTTGAATCGCGTCAGCTGATCTCGGGCAAAATAGCATGCTCGAGTGTCGCTTGAGAACCTAATTTAGTCTTGTTTAGCTAAGTAATTGTATACATTTTCATGTGATTTTATATAAATGTGAATATATGTGCTAACCAACATGATTAGTCCTTGTTTTGTAGGTTTCAATGATTTTGAGGAACTAATTTATAAGTTGGTGAAGTAGCGGAATAGAGTCGGGAGCAGATGCGGCAGGCAGGCAGCACTAGCGCGCCAGCAACGTGCCAGCTACGTGACAGAGCAAGGCCAACGCACTGCCCAAGCTGCGTGACACGCTGCCAACGCGGTGGCACTCGGAAGTTTCAATTTCCGGAGGCAATTTCCAGAGAGCTTTCGCGTTACCTCCATGTCACGGAGGTAGTGCTCCGCGATACACTCCGTGACACGGAGCCATTCCACGACAGGCTGAATTGTGCACGTTTCTCATTTATTATAAATAGGTCCCTTAGCTCCTAAAACCACTTTGTCACGATTTTATTCTGGAAAACTACCTAGGAGTGAAGGGAGAAGTGGGAGAACTCATCTAGGGTTTGGCTAATTCCCTTCTCATCTACCAAATTCATGTAAGTATGTTAGTTTAGTAGTAGTTAGTTGTAGTTTTACGAACATGAATGGAAAGAACCCTTCCTCTAGGGTTGAAGCCATGAATTATGATTGTGATTTTATGAAATTATTTTGGAATTAAGTTATTGATTGTTGTTTCCGTCTTGCATTCTGGATTGTTGGTTGTTTTTATGATTGATCACCATGAAAACATATATGTTAGCTTGGGCAATTGCTTGAGAAAGAATTACCTAGGTCAGGACATGAGAATGTAAGGAGCATGTTTGTATCTCATGATATAATTTCGTGTTAGGATAGAAATATACCTAACACCTTACTTGGTTGATAAAACGGGGGTTATTAAGAGACCAACTTAGGATTATCACATCACCACTCGAAGAAGTAGTTGTGAGGCTAAGTTGAGTTAAATGGTTAGACGCACGAAAGTCCCTAATCATTTCCCCGTAAACCACAACATAATTAATTGCCCGCGAACTAGAAATTAGCATCCTCACTCACAATGATGCAGTGAGGCTAGTTTGCCGTGTTTAGAGGCTCGAAAGACCATGAACATGCAATTCTTATTATGTGAAACAACAATCGATAGTTTCATGCTTAACCCATTGCAATTCGTAGTATCGCATGATTATCTGGTTTTAACTCTATGTTGCTCCTAGAGTAAATTCAGGACATTTCGTTGGCGAAAACAAACTTAATTAAATCTCCCTCGAAAACTTCTATAACCAACACTTGAGAAAGTTAAGATCACACTTGAAATGGATAGTTAGAGGAATGGGTCCAGTCTCTGTGGGTTCGACATTCCGGTTCTGAAAAAGAGCCACTATATTACTTGCGCGACCCGTACACTTGCGGACGCGCGAATCGGGCACGTCAAGTTTTTGGCGCCGTTGCCGGGGACTTAGCAAAGTTTTGATAATTTATCTGTTTTTGTGTGATTTTTGAAATTTCCTTAAGTGTTGAGAAACTTGGTCTTAGTCTGTTTATTTGCAGGTGACAGGTTGTCCTGCCGAGCTGGATAGAAATAGAGAGCTTGTGGAACCATTACTGTAACCTGAACGTCAAATCCATTTGCGAAGAAGAGTAGCTCTAGAGCAAAAGCTGAAGAGACTTCAAGAAAAGGTACAACAACAACCACCCGCAGGACAAGCAAAATTGTCATCAGACGCAATGGCAGCAAGACCAGTTCGCGAAGTGGCAATCCCACTAGCGACGAATGTGACCTCTAGCATCCGTAAACCGGAGCGTGGAGGGCACTTTGATCTTAAACAGAACATGGTGCAGCTGTTACATTCTAGTGGTCAATTCACTGGGATGGCACATGAGGACCCGCAGCAGCACCTATAGAGCTTTTTAGAGATTAGTGACACGTTTGTCCCCACCGACGTGTCCACAGATTATGTCCAACTGACCCTCTTCCCATTTTCACTGTTGGGAGAGGTGAAAAAGTGGCTGAAGGCTGAGCCACCGAACTCCATAACTTCATGGAATCACTTGGCTAAGAATTTCCTTATCAGATTCTTCCCTTCAGGCAAAACTGCAAAGTTGAGAAGTGAAATACTCGTTTCAAGCAGAGGCCTGATGAGAACTTATAAATGGCTTGGGAAAGATTCAAGTCATTGTTGAGAGACTTCCCCCATCACCAGCAATCAAATGAAGTACTGGCTCATACCTTTGTAGTCTAGACCCACACACAAAAATATTACTAGACTCTGCATCGGGTGGGCAAGCCTTGGAGAAGACGTATGATGAGTTGTACACTTTGTTGAATAGAATCGCTCAAGGAAATCCAGAGTGGCACAGCGAGTCATTGAGAGGGGCAGGAAAGAGATCAGGGTTGATAGAAGTAGATGGTTTGAATGCCTTGGCAGCGCAATTAGCTTCGTTCCAGCATCAGATGATGACTCGGTTCAATAAACTGAGTATGAACCAACACTAGGGCCAGGTTAACGCAGTTCAGCAAGCTCCGAGTTGGTGCGAAATTTGTGGTAATACTGGCCACCATGCAGAATCTTGTGGAGCCAATCCATAGTCAGTCAATTTTGTTGGTAATGTGCAGCGCAACAATCAGAATTTTGGAACCAGTTACAACAGAAATTGGCAGGGCCACCCAAATTTTTCTTGGGGTGGAAACCAACAGCAGAATTATATGCAACCTCAACAACAACAGTATCAACAGAATAGGCAAAATGGTGGGCAATTGAGTAGCAACATTGAGGAAACATTGCAGAAAATCATCGAGACCCAGACTCAGTTAGTGGAAAATCAGGCGAGGATGGCAACAAACTTAAATAATCAACAAATGGCCACCCGCAATCTTGAAAAACAAGTGGGTCAGATAGCAGCTGCTCAAAACATGAGATCACAAGGGGGATTATCAAGCGACATAGATCCTAACCCCCAGAAGATCACTGCCATCAGTCTGAGAAGCGGTAAGCAATTAGCTGATGCAGTGCCAAAATAGCTGAGAAAGGGGGTGCAGCCGGAGTTGGTTAGATCAGGACCATCCATCAACATGGGAGATAATCCGAGTGCTGGGCAACAAAATGCGCAACTTTCATTGCAGCCAGCACAAATACCACCACCACCATTCCCTCACAAATTCAGAAAGAGCAAGGAGGAGGAATGCTTCAAAAAGTTCTTTGAGAGCTTCAAAGAACTTCACATAAATTTGCCTCTTATTGATGTTTTGCAGGGAATGCCCAAGTATGCTAAATACTTGAAGGACGTGATGGCGAACAAAGTTAGATTGGTGGATGTCCAGACTGTAGCACTGACTGAGGAGTGCAGTCACAGGGTATTGAGCAAAATGCCAAAGAAGCTCAAAGACCCAGGGAGTTTTACCCTCCCCATATAAATTTGTAAAACTGAGGTGCTACGAGCTTTGTGTGACTTAGGGGAAGCAGTTAATCTAATGCCCCTATCCTTATTCAACATCCTGGGGTTGGGAAAACCGAGGCCGACAAGGTTGATACTGCAGCTGGCTGACAAGTCGCAAGTGACACCTGATGGAATAATGGAGGACTTTCTCATCAAAGTAGGTAAGTTCATTATACCTGCTGATTTTATTGTCTTAGATTTTTAGGTTGATGACCAGGTACCCCTGATCTTGGGACGGCCATTCTTGGCCACTGGAGGAGCGGTGATTAACTTAAAAGCAGGGACCCTGAAAATGAGGGTTGAGGATGAAGAAGAAATCTTCCGCGTTTACCAAGAAATGAACCCATCTGCACACTATAGAAACCTTTTTCAGGTTAGTGTGTTGGCAGAGGATGAGTGTGGGGTGGAGGATTCCACAGGTGCAGGTCCAAAGGCAATGACAAGTGTTCAGCCCGAGTCTGATAAAAGGCTTCAAATTGAGAAGAAGTTGGAGGAAGAGAGGAACAGAGTGGAGGCTGTTTCCTCTAAACAGCAAAAGAAAACGAGATGTTTCTCGAAAGAGAACCGAGGTATGAGGATGTCTTGAAAAGGACAGTCCACGTCGGGCCACAACGTAAAATAAGGCGCTGCTTGGGAGGCAACCCAAGGGTACCTCAGGTACACTTTGTTAATTTTGATTTTGTGTTGATTTTGTTATTTTCATTTTGTTTGTGTTTTTGGTGGAAAGTTAAGCACAAATGGAGGGAAGTCTGAGTACCGAGAAGGTGGAAGCTAAAGAGCATGGAATAGAAGAAGTGTGGGGTCAAACACCCACCTCTGAAAACTTGAAAGGAAAGCATGCTTTTAGCTTGGCATAGAGGCTCAGGGAGTATTTCTCATCCTTTAAATGTTAATTTGATGCTATGAGGACATAGCATGATTTAAGTGTGGGGTGAGAAAAATTTCAAAATTTTTGTGCTTAACAAGTATGTGGTGAATGTAATGCTTGTGAGGAATTTGTGAGAAATTTGAAAACATTGAAAAAATTTTGTGAATTAAGCATGACTTCATCACCCGTTGGTTTTTCTTTTTAGTTCTTTTCCGACGGGGGGGGGGGGGTCTTTGAACCGAAGAATAAAAATTTTCTTTTTCATTCCTTTGTCTATATATAGTGTTTTTAGTCATAGTTAGGGACTGTTTCCGATGATGGATGGATGACGACCGTCTTGAGGAAAAATTAGTCGATAGGTTTTGGGTTTTTGAAACCATAACTAATTGGTGCTTGATGTTCTTGTTATGTGCTATACGTGATTGTAAGATGTAAGTATGTTCAGTGTGAAGCATGCAAGTGTATAACTTTGTTTGAGACACTTAGGCTCTTGAATTTGACTCAATATAATGGAAGCTTAATCTGAATTCTTGTGATTAGCTGAGTTAAGAGTCTGCTGAATGTGTTTTGATTTGAGCATATGCCAGGAGTGTAAGGTTTTTGAGTATTTTGTGCTATTGTGGAATGTCTAGAACTTGCCTGGTGTGTTTATAAAATGAAATGAAGTATGTGAATTGTAGGAGATGATTTAGGCATTTCTTTGAATGAACCAAATTTTTATCCCTCATTTTACCTACATTGAAAAATTAATCCTAGTTAGCCCCATTGAGCCTTGAGCCTATTCTTTGATAGCTGCAACACAAGCTGAATCCTTTTTCTTTCATTAGCCTTGTATTTGATCCAAAACTCCTAAGCGCTTGTGTGAAAAAAATCCAAAGGAGTAAAGGAGTGAGAAGAATGAAAAGAAAGGAAAAGTAGCAAGTTGTAGAAGTGAGAAAAGGACAAAGGTGCACTTGTTTGAATATGGTTGATTATTAGTAAGGAGAAAGAAAACAAATTAATGAAAATTATTTATAGAACTCCTTACTAATAAGCTAAAAGTGCCTAAAGAAATTGGGGAACATAAGAGCAAAAAGAAAGATGAAAGGAGAAAAAGGTGAAGTAAGGGAAGGGAAGTTCGTAATGTAGGCGTGATGTATTAAAAGCGCTTAGGAAAGATAGTCACTATTACTGGCCATAATAGTACCTACCCACACCTGAGTTACATTACAACCTAAAAAGTCCTACTTGATCTTACATTCACACATCCTTAAATTAGTGGAATAAAACACTACGGGCAAGCTTATGGGTCATTACATAAGGCATGTGAATTCTTTCTGAGAGTAAGCGTAATTCTATTCATGTACCCACACATGTTGTGATTTAAAAATTATTTTTGCGTGTGAAGTTGGGTAACTCTCTTTCCATGAGGGCACATGTCGAATGAAGGATTTAATTCATGTGGGATTTCCTAATCAGTTGATTTGCATGAGTTTGCAAAGATTGAGAGTCGATTCTTGAGGTTAAGAAGTCTTAACATAGTTGTACTTCATTTCGATGATCAAGTTGTGCATGCTCTATTTTTAGCTTGTTATCTTACGTAATCATTATAGCCGTAGCTTTAATAATCTTGCTAAATGAGTTATGGGTGAGTCTCCATATGCATGAGATGTAAAAGGTTGTTCGAGGACGAACAAGACTTTAAGTGTGGGGTTGTGATCTCGGGCAAAATAGCATGCCCGAGTGTCGCTTGAGAACTTAATTTAGTCTTGTTTAGCTAAGTAATTGTATACATTTTCATGTGATTTTATATAAATGTGAATATATGTGTTAACCAACGTGATTAGTCCTTGTTTTATAGGTTTCAATGATTTTGAGGAACTAATTTATAAGTTGGTGAAGTAGCGGAATGGAGTCGGGAGCAGATGCGGCAGGCAGGCAGCACCAGCGCGCCAGCAACGTGCCACGCCGTGCCAGCTGCGTGACAGAGTAAGGCCAACGCGCTGCCCAAACTGCGTGACACGCTGCCAACACGGTGGCACTCGGCAGTTTTGACTTCCGGAGGCAATTTCCAGAGAGCTTTCGCGTTACCTCCGTGTCACGGAGGTAGTGCTCCGCGATACACTCCACGACGCAGAGCCATTCCACGACAGGCTGAATTGTGCACGTTTCTCATTTATTATAAATAGGTCCTTAGCTCATAAAACCACTTTGTCACGATTTTATTCTGGAAAACTACCTAGGAGTGAAGGGAGAAGTGGGAGAACTCATCTAGGGTTTGGCAAATTCCCTTCTCATCTACCAAATTCATGTAAGTATGTTAGTTTTAGTAGTAGTTAGTTGTAGTTTTATGAACATGAATGGCAAGAACCCTTCCTCTAGGGTTGAAGCCATGTATTATGATTGTGATCTTATGAAATTGTTTTGGAATTAAGTTATTGATTGTTGTTTCCGTCTTGCATTCTGGATTGTTGATTGTTTTTATGATTGATCACCATGAAAACATATATGTTAGCTTGGGCAATTGCTTGAGAAAGAATTACCTAGGTCAGGACATGAGAATGTAAGGAGCATGTTTGTATCTCACGATATAATTTCGTGTTAGGATAGAAATATACCTAAAACCTTGCTTGGTTGATAAAACGGGGGTTATTAAGAGACCAACTTAGGATTATCACATCACCACTCGAAGAAGTAGTTGTGAGGCTAATTTGAGTTAAATGGTTTGACACACGAAAGTCCCTAATCATTTCCCCGTAAACCACAACATAATTAATTGCCCACGAACTAGAAATTAGCATCCTCACTCACAATGATGCAGTGAGGCTAGTTTGCCGTGTTTAGAGGCTCGAAAGACCATGAACATGCAATTCTAATTATGTGAAACAACAATCGATAGTTTCATGCTTAACCCACTGCAATTCGTAGTATCGCATGATTATCTAGTTTTAACTCTATGTTTCTCCTAGAGTAAATTCAGGACATTTCGTTGACCAAAACAAACTTAATTAAATCTCCCTCGAAAACTTCTATAACCAACACTTGAGAAAGTTAAGATCACACTTGAAATGGATAGTTAGAGGAATGGGTCCAATTCCTGTGGGTTCGACATTTCCGTTCTGAAAAAGAGCCACTATATTACTTGCACAACCCGTACACTTGCAGACGCGCGAATCGGGCACGTCATCAGCCTGCCAAAACATTCATGCAGTACTGAGCTTCTCCTGAACTAGATGCTCCACCCCTTGTCTGAACTTTGGACTATAACTCATAGTGTGACCAATACCTACACATCGATAACATGAATTTAAGAAATAATGATATATCACTAAATATGTCTTTCTGCATAACTCACAATGAGTGCATCTACGCACAAGACACTATTTTGTTTAATGAAACGGAAATTTCTCAAAGCATGAACAGAAGGCTACACCCATAACATTCTTTACTCAGGAGACAAATTTGCTGATGAAAATTTTCACTGGATGTAATAGTGCGTCATTGTGACCTCTGACTTATATTGCCCTGAGGCTAAGATCCTGGTGCCCTAAAACTCACTCCATAGATGGAAAATCCTCTACAGAGACTATTAGTACCACCCATCTCCCTCGGGGTATTATTCCTTTCGTCTTACCTCATTTTCTTTGTTGGAAGGGCAATAGTCTTTACATTGGGTAATGCAAACATTTTCCTAATATATAGGTTGTCGCTAGGGAATCCCCTCTTGGGATAATTTTATGGCTCATAACAATTGCCTAAGTGACGCTCCTCATAATAGGTGCTTCTTAGCTGGTTGACATAATCAATCCTCATTGTTCAAAAGCGGCCTTGCTCTAAATTGGAGTAGCATCTACTGGAGGAGGAAAAAAAGCATATCCCTATGAACAAGGGATTAAAATGCACCTAGGCTTTGGTCCATTCTCTCCACGAGTCTTTGTATAACCTGTTCCATTTTTTATGGTTTCATATCAAAAAGAACACAGTTAGAGATTAGCTTTACCTTCTTTTATCCATTGGAGATGAGACATATATGATAGAAGTGAAATGGAACTAGGCACGAATTCAAACGATCTCTTAAGATATAACTCTATTGCATGATGTAGAACATGAAAGAAGGTATTTTTCCTAAATGTTTGTATAGCTTCCCAATTATAAATGTACCGTGCAACATATTCATAAGTAGGACTTTACTAGACATGATTGCATAGACTCACTAGGATACATGAAACTAGTTCCCTGATGTCAAGTTTGTCATTTTCCAAACCTAGGTGAGATGGACCGACACTTGGTGTAACACCCCAAAAGCTTTAAAGATTAGATCTTAGAGTTGAAGTATAAAACCAGCATAAAAATAGAAATTTCCCTTAAAACAACTCAAGTGACGAATCGTGTGGGATAAAGTGACGACTCGTTAAGTGGCTCGTCCTGAGCAATCTAAAAAAAGTTTCACAACTTCACATTTTTCCTCCTAGGGACCACGAGACCAGATCACAAGTCGTGGGACCATAGGATGACCCATCCTTTCTGGTCATAGTATGAGGTCAAAAAGTGTTCAAACTTATTCTAGTGATCACGAGCAGTAACCACGAGTCATGGTATCAAAGAACGAATCATCCTATCCAGTCATAGGGTGAAGCTCAGGTTGTGATCAAGTTGCTTTAGTGACCATGAGTACATAGCACAAGTTATTCTATGACACAACGACTCGTGAGGACTGGACGACAGTTTTTCAATACGTTTTTCCAGGACTATTTTCATAACTTCCTAAGGTTCTAACTCCTAAAGTAGGTTGTTTTAGGTTTTGTTTGAGGGAAATTAAAGGGATTCTTAGTGGAATAACTCCTCATTCCTCTCCTAACATTGAAGAACTTCATAAATTAGTATGCTCTCAAGCTCTCAAGAAACTAGGTTTCTCCTTCTCCAACCTCTTAGGTCCTCAAGCAGTAGGCAAAAATTCTTCATTCCGGGTAAATGGGTTTATATGCCCAAAAACTCAAGTCTTAAACAAAGATTTTAATATGATTATATGAATTCATGATTTCTAGGGCTAAAACCCTTTTATACAAAAACTCTAAATTTTCTTGTAATATGTTTCTCTCATGATTCTTACAATTATGTATGGTTGAATTCCTTGAAAAACTCCTATGTATCTCTATACTCAAAACTTAGCATGATTTGCTCAAGATAAGTATATTTTCGAATGATTTTCAGTATTATGATGTCATGGTTTCAGGATTAGCTTAGTTTGCATGACTTGTTCAACATTTTAAGAAAAACTCAATATTCAGCATGATTTAAACTAATATATGCAAAATCTATTAGATTTCATATATAATTATAAGCACCTATGTATATTTTTGGGAGTAGTATTTAACACCAAGCGGATATGGATTTAGATAACCCAAGTCCCAAAACTACTTGCCACCGTAGGATAAAGGATTCCTCTCTAGTTGGGAGTGTCTCCCTTGCTCAAAATAGGCTCATGAGTGAATTCATGCCCTTAGGGTCCTTAGCCTTGGCAAGGTATGGATACCCTCCCGACCGGGATTACAGGTTGGACTCTATGATGCTCACATAGAGTATGTCAGTTATGAGAATCTCCCTCAGTCATGAGTTTTATGATTTTGGGCAGAATTATATGCCCAAGTGATGCTCAAATGCTCTATTTCATCTTATTTATCTATCGTTAATTGTAGATTCTCATGTGATTTGTAGTTAAAATGTGAATTTATACTAACCAACATGATTAGTGTTGTTTTGCAGGAAAAATGTAATTTTAGGAAGCTAAGTTGCATGTTGGTGAAAATCGGGAATGAACTCGGAAGGGAGCAGTGGAAAAGGTCAAGGAAAAGCAGCAAATATAGGGGCTCTGCGATGGAGCCGTATCACGCTGCCATCGCGGAGGCAGTCTGCCTCGGATGATTTATTTTGGCAAATTTCCAGTGAAGGTTCGTGACGGCGCCGTGGCACGTTGGCCAAGCCCCACGTTACATGCCGTGGCACGTTGCCTATATTTACCTGGAACATAAATTTCTAGTGAGGGTCCGCGTTTGCACCGTGTCACGGAGGCAGTGCTCCACTATGAACTCCGTGACACGTTGCTTGTTATTTCGGGAAAAATTTCCACTAGTATAAATAGCACACTTAGGTTTATTTTTAATTATTCTAACTTAGTGAGAAAGAACGTGGGTTATAGGCAGTTGAGGGGACGAAATTCTTAGGGTTCTTCTCTAATCCTTTCTCATTTATTTTCAATTGTTTGTATGATTTATACTTGTTTGATGATGTTTAATCTACAAATGAGTGGCTAAATTCACTTCTTGCTGGGGTTAAGAACATTTGTAGTGGAATGTAATTGTTGATCATTTTGGTTTGTCATCTTTTCTTCCATGGTTGTTTTATCAATTCTTGTTCTTACTGCATTAATGTCTGGCCAATGTTAATGCATATCTAAAAATTCCAGTTTTATCTTGAAAAGGAAAGAAATTGGAAGTTGTGAATTGGTAGGATATGATCTCTTCTTAGTTTGGTAAAATTGAGAATTGATTTACCTTCAAAATAGAAATATATCTGAAAGTCGTATTAGTCAATTAAGGAATCGGTTTCGTATGGATAGAACATGAAATTCTTTTATCATAGAAATGTAGGTTGAAGGTTCATGATTCTTAAGTTGGGAAGAATACAAAAGTTTCTCTCCTTAGACAATAATTCTTGACTAGCAACCAAAGGAAAGATTAACCGAATTGTATCGATAAATTACTTCCCTGCATGTTCATTTTGGCCTCAACTTGCTCATTACTATAGTTCAGACTCACTTTATCATTTTTTCTTAGATTAGTATAAATTAGGAAACAAACTCTCAAAAATCCTCTTTAAATTGTTGTCTGCATTTTTAGAGTTAGAGTTCATTAACACTTAATTCGATTATTACCTTGGTTCAGTCCCAATGGGATCGATACTTTGCTTACTTTAGCCATTTTACTACTTGTTCGACCATGTGCACTTGCGTGTAGTTGCGAAATGCACCGAATAAGTTTTTGGTGCCGTTGCCGGGGACTGGCAATTGGTAAAATTGTTTTATTAAGTGTTAGTCTACGATTTCTTATTGGTGCTGACAACTTGATCTTAGCCTGTCTTTTACAGATACTGAATTCTGTTGAAAACTAGCAAGAGAAAAGGAGCTGGTGGATTCATACTTAGAGCCGGAAAGACAATTCCATCGTCAAAGGAAAGAAGCTCTAGAGAAGAAGCTGCAGTTGCTCAGACAAACAATCCTAGAGAAACAACAGAAATCCACCACTTGTGAGGGCAGTGTTAGTGCCCTAGGAAATGGCAGCTAGGCCGGTTCGCGAAGTGGCAATCCCACATGCTAATAATGTTACATCAAGCATTCATAAACCCGATCCAGGAGGGAGGTTTGAGCTGAAACAGAATATGGTGCAATTGCTGCACACCAGCGTACAATTCACAGGTCTCCCTCACGAAGATCCACAACATCTTCAAAATTTTTTGGAGATAAGTGACACTTACATCCCCTTTGGAGTATCATCTGATTACGTAAGGCTTACATTGTTCCCATTTTCACTCTTGGGAGAACTAAAGAGGTGGTTGAAAGCTGAGCCACCTAATTCCATCACCACTTGGGATGATCTGGCAAGAAAATTTTTGATACGGTTCTTTCCATCCGGGAAAACAGCAAGACTTAGAAGTCAGATTCTAAATTTTAAACAAAGAGAGGGGGAGAATCTGTATCAAGCTTGGGAAAGATTCAAATCCATGTTACGGGATTGTCCTCACCATCACCAGTCCAATGATGTGCTGGTGCATACTTTCATAGAGGGTTTGGAACCCCACACAAAAAATTTTCTAGACTCAGCAGATGGGGGACAAACATTAGAAAAGACTTATGAGGAGCTGTATACTTTGTTAAATCGTATTTCGCAGGGAAATCCAGAGTGGAATGTGGACTCTTCTAGAGGAGGAACAAGGAAAGCGGCAGGAGTCTTGGAAGTGGATGGTTTTACAGCTATCGCTGCACAAATAGCTGCGTTAAAAAATCAACTCAACACCCACTTCAGCAATATGAGCTTGAATCAATCTCAATTCCCAGTTAATGTAGTGTAGCAGATTTGGTGTGAAGTATGCAGTAGTAATGAACACTCAGCTGAGTGTTGTGGTGAAAATCCTGATTCAGTGAACTTTGTTGGTAATGTACAGAGAAATAATCACCAACAGTATGGCAACAACTACAACTCTAATTGGAGGAATCATCCGAATTTCTCCTGGGGTAGTAACAGCCATCAAGGGCAAATTTCGAATCAGGGTGCACAGAGAAATCAAGGAGGGCAACAGAACTATCAGACTCAATACAGAAGCAACAATGCCCCTCCTCCACCACCACCACCCAACATTGAGGAAATGATTAAAAAAATGATAGCTAACCAAGCTCAATTGCAGGCTGACTATGTAAAATTGGCGGCAGATGTAAAGAACAATCAGTTAGCTATAAAGGCGCTGGGCAACTAGCTGGAGCTCAAAACACCAGGCTAAGAGGAGGACTACCGAGTGACACTGACCTGAATCCCAAGAAAGTAAATGCAGTGACCACAAGGAGTGGTTTACAACTCAAGGAGGTGGAACCAGAAAGACCACCTCAGCAGTCAGGAGCAGTGGAGAAAGAGAGGGAACACGATGATGAGAGGGGGAAGAAAAAGGAAGCTGAACCAGAAAGACCACCACTCCCGTTCCCTCAAAGATTAAAGAAACACAAGGAGGAAGCTTGTTTCAAAAAGTTCATGGAGGTGCTTAAACAGGTACACATTAATTTACCTCTTGTTGATGTTTTGCAGGGAGTGCCGAAGTATGCAAAGTATATCACGGACATCGTGGCGAATAAAAGCAGGCTGATGGAGTACGCTACGGTGGCACTTACGGAGGAGTGCACTTCCCGGATACAGAACAGGTTGCCAACAAAGCTCAAGGACCCTGGGAGATTTACAATTCAAATCACAATTGGGCAAAGTATCCGAGCTCGTGGACTATGCGATTTGGGAGCGAGCATTAACTTGATGCCGACATCGGTATTCAAGAAGTTGGGGCTAGGCAGTCCTAGACCAACTACAGTGATCTTGCAGTTAGCGGACCGTTCTTTAGCCAGACTATATGGCATAGTGGAGGACGTGCTGGTGCAAGTGGGCTCCCTTATCTTCCCGGTGGATTTTATTGTTCTGGATTTTGAGCCGGATGCAGAAGTCCCATTTATTTTGGGACGTCCTTTCTTGGCAACCGGGAAAGCTTTGATTGATGTAGCTGCAGGGCAGCTAACTATGCGCGTGCATGACAAGGTGGAGGTATTTGACGTGTACAAGGCCACGAAGCTTCCGACCATATATGAGGAGCTTTCAGCAATCAACGTGCCAAATCAAGCAGATATTGTTCAGATTGTTGATTCTCGAGATCCAGTGGGAAAACCACCAATTGAGGACACCCCAATACTGGAGTTGTAGCAAGAAGATCGAAGTGCCACATTCTTGGTTAATGGGCAGCGATGTAAGCATTACTGGGGTGAGGACGTTATTCGAGAGAAAACGTCCTTCACTCTAGAGGATGATTGAGCTTTAATGATGTTGAGTCGCGATGGTAAACCAGGCGCTGCACGGGAGGCAACCCGTGAAATTGTCGCAATAGATGAGTAGAATTAGTTTAAAAAAGAAAAAGAAAAAGAAAAAAAGGAGAAAAAAATAAAAATAAAAACAAAAATTGTGTTCGTGTTTGAAACCTATAAATTCTAACCAATTTCTTGTTGTGAGATGATTTTCAGGTGGAATGGAGGGCAAAAATGCAAAGGATCTCAAAGGAAAAAATCGAGGTGAGAAAAAATTAAAAAGTGGCAAGACAGTGAGCCTGCGCGATGGCTCCGTGTCACGGAGGAGGGCCTCCGCGTTACCCTCTGTGACACGTTGAAGGTATTCTGGAATTTTCACAAATTTCAGAACACCTACGCGATGGATCCGTGTCACGGAGGGGGTGCTCCGCGTTACCCTCCGTGACACGTTGAGGTGTTATCCGCGTTGGGTGACACCGGTTCACCGGGTGACCCGCGCGAAAAAACCTCTTTTTAACCCCGAAATCCCCTCTTTTTTCCCATTTCCCACTCCCATCTGCGACAAAACCCCTAAAATCCCTCCATCCCCAACGTGAAACGGACCTAGGATCGAAATTTCTTCAACTTTTCTTCGATATTATCGGATTAAAGTTATATTCTTAAACTTAACCTCAATTTTTGCCGATACTTTCAATTTTTTAGCATGTGAGGTAAGTAAAGCTTGCCCTAAGTGTAAATTGAGTTTGAATACATTTAAGTTATTGTTGATTGATGTTCGTAGTATCGTTGTGATTATATGAACTCGATAAATACATGTTTGATTGAATTTTTTCGAAATTGGTAGCTAGGGTTGGTATGTGAATAGGAAGAAACTAAATTGGGTAGAAAATGTGAAAAAAAATTGGGTTGTGCATGTTGGGTAAGGTGAATTGTGTGTGAATATAGATGAATATGCTAAATAAACAAGGAAATTTTCGGGAAAATGAAATTGGTGAATTGCAGAGGTTGTTGTTGTTGAGAAAAATTTTGGCTAAGTGCTATGTGAAGTAATGGAATCGATGGTGATATTGTGATTAGTTGTACGAAGTCTGAGTAGTATATAGTAATTATTCCATCGACTTATTTGAATGCACGAGGCATGTTGATTGATAAAAATTGGAAAAGAATGATTGTCTTGCCGAATTGTTTTCATTGTGGCTGAAGACTAAGTGTGGGGTGGCCTAACTCAACCCAACCTTAGTCGAAGTTAATTTTTGACTTGAATAACATTGGGACTGTCTGTTTGATTCGACAGGAACGATGTCAAGTAGGCAAGACAAAGGAAAGGGCGCATCTACATCAGGCGCCAGGAGAAAAAGGATTAGACTAGGAACAGCAATTCCAGCAGCACCAGCGGTTCCGCGCGGCCAACGTCGTCAATACGGAACCCGATGGGTAACTGACGAAGGAAAGAAATGGTATGCAAAGCACAAGGAGACCAAATACTTCCCTGAGGAGCACATTGCAAGGGAGCCACTTGCATAGGAATTCCCCAGAATAGTACACCGGATTGACATTGCCAGGCTGAACTTCATCTTCGAATAGCCCAAGGAGTGCAATCTCCATTTGATTTGGGAGTTCTACGCAAACTGGAACCCGATACTCCATAGTCACACCGTCAAGATAAGGGGGCAGGTTGTCACCTTTGAGCCCCATCACCTTAATGCCATATTGGGGGCATGGGACACAGATGCCCATGTACTCCGGCAGCTGAACATAACTCCACCTTATGCGGATATCAGACCCACTTTATGTGGAGCCCGTTCGACAGCGTGGTGGAGCAGGCACAAGGAGAGGGGCTACCATCAGACACTGCCTTACTCTCAAATGAACAGGAAAGCCAGGATTTGGCTTAAAATTGTGTGTTCCTGCCTGATCCCGGGGTGCACATGACAGATGTCACCCGGGATCGTGTGTGCTTGGTTTATGCCCTGATAAAAGTGCTGGAGATTAATGTTGGAGTGGTGATCATCTCCTCCATGAAGAGGGCCCGTTTTCATCAAGGGCACAGGTACGGGTTTGGTGGTTCGCTAACCACATTCCTGAGGGGCCACGACATCGAGGAGAAGGCCCTAGACTACATCCCGCAAATGGATAGGCGTGTCTTGGACGTCACCAAAACCAAGGCACCCGATACCACTCACGGGCCAGTTCTCACACTAGACGAGCGACATGCTCGGGATGATCAGTATATGGCCCGCATGTACGGGATGCAGATGCTGCAGTTGCGCATAGGCGTGAGGCCAGCAACAGAAGATGAGCTATGGCAGCTCGAGCTAGATTACCCCTTTGGCGAAAATGTCCGGGCTCTATGCCGAGTGGGGCTAGCTTTTGTTGAGCCTGTTGTTGATGATATCCCCATTGATGAGGAGACACGCCGCAATGACTCATATGTTGAGTCAGATGAGGACAGCGAGGGCGATTTAGATATGGGAGACGAGGCAACGACACCTGACGAAGAAGTTGAATACATTGATTGATTAGGGAGTGTCACCACCTACTTTTGTGCTATGTTGAATTTTGTGAACACTAGGGACAGTGTTCAGTTTAAGTGTAGGGTGGGAGTAGTTAGGTGCCAGTTGTTTTGTTGTTGTTTATGTTCATGTCGTGTTGTTGTGCCTGTGAAAAAATTGTGACCCTGTGATTTTGTGCGTATGCTTTGTATTGTAATTCAGTGTTGTAATGAATGTTAAGCTGTTGTGTGCTGTGTTGAGTTGTTGTTAGCTGGTTGTGTAAATATTTTTTTGTTTTCTATTGAAATTATCGATATTTTTAAAATTTTTGTTGAATTTTTTATGATTGGGTTTCTCGGCCTTTGTTTTCGGTGCTTTTACCAAGAATAGTCCCATTGAACCGAAGTCGTAAATAGTGACCGTTCCCTATGATGGATGGATGATGACCGTCTTAAGGGAAATGTAGTCGATAGGAGTAGTTTTGTTCTTTTCTTTTATTTTCTTTCTTTTGTTTGTTTCCCAAACGTGTCGCTACTTCATGGTTCGAAATTCTTGTTGCGTGTGGTACATGATATTGAGATGCAAAGATGATTCGTATGAAAGCATGCAAATGTGTAAACATGTTGAGACACCTAGGCCATAGAGTTCGATTCGGTGTGATTGAGGCTTAATATTGAATTCTTGTAATTAGCTGATTGAAGAGTCTGTGAATACATCTTGAGTTGAGCATGTGCAATGAGTGTGAGGTGAGGTTTCAATTCTTCCATGCTATTGTAAAGTGACTAGAACTTTCCTGGTGTGTGTACGAAACGAAATGAAGGATATGTAGTGTAGGAAAGGATGTACGCATTTCTTTGATTTAACTGAAAGTTTTTTCATTATCATACCTACCTTGAATGTACATCCTAGTTAGCCCCATTGAGCCTTTAGCCTATTTTTTTATTTCGTTGAAGAGGTAGAAACCGAGCTTAATCCCTTCTTTTCATTAGCCGTGAATTTGATCCAAAACTCTTAAGCGCTCAAGAAAAATAATTTTCCCACAATGTCAAGGAGTGAAAAGTGTGAAAAGAAAGGAAAAGCGGAAGTGGTGAAAGTAAAGATAAGGTCAAAGGTGCACTTGTCGAATTTAAATAAAATGAAGATGTATAACTAATCTTTGTTATTAAGTCGAGTGTGCTTAAAGAAATGGGAACAAAAAAAAATAAAGAAAGACTTCAAGAATGGGAGGATGAAGGAAGAAACAATGCATATAATGATGGTGGGATGTATTGAAAAGTGCTTAAGGAGGCTAGATGATATTATTGGTTATCCCAGTATTTACTAGTTCCTTAGCTTACATTACAATCCGTTAAGTCCTACGTGATCTTACATCACGCTTCCTTATATTAGTGGAGTAATACACTAGAGGCAAGCCTATGGTTCATGACATGATGCATGCGAATTCTTTGGGAGAGAGAGCGAAATTGTGTTCATATACCCCTAAGTGTAATGCATTGAGATCATATTATTGAAAAGGGGGAAATTCTCTTGTGTTGTGAGGGCACATGCTTGACGAGAGATTGAATTTCGTGTCGGATGTCTTGATCAGTTCATTTGCATGAGTTTGCCGAGATCGAGAGTCGATTCTTGAGTCTAGAAGGTCTTAATGTGGTGAATGTCATTGTAGTGATGATACTATGCATGTTTTCTTGATGATTTGCTGTAGTAAATAATCGGTATAACCGTAGCCATAATTGTCGAGCCAAAGTAGCTATGCGTGGGTGTCAATTGCATGAGATGTGAGATTATTGTTCGAGGATGAACAAGGTTTTAAGTGTGGGGTAAGTGATCTTGGGCAGAATTATATGCCCAAGTGATGCTTAAATGCTCTATTTCGTCTTGTTTATCCATCGTTAATTGTACATTCTCATGTGATTTGTAGTTAAAATGTGAATTATACTAACCAACATGATTAGTGTTGTTTTGTAGGAAAAATGTAATTTTAGGAAGCTAAGTTGCATATTGGTGAAAATCGGGAATGGACTCAGAAGCGAGCAGTGGAAAAGGTCAAGGAAAAGCAGCAAATATAGGGGCTCCGCGATGGAGCTGTGTCACGCTGCCATCGCGGAGGCAGTCTGCCTCGGATGATTTATTTTGGCAAATTTCCAGTGAAGGTTCCGCGCCGTTGCACGTTGGCCAAGCCCCGCAATATATGCCGTGGCACATTGCCTATATTTATCTGGAACAAAAATTTCCAGTGAGGGTCCGCGTTTGCACCGTGTCACGGAGGCAGTGCTCCGCGATGCACTCCTCAACACGTTGCTTGTTATTTCGGGAAAAATTCCCACTAGTATAAATAGCACACTTAGGTTTATTTTTAATTATTCTGACTTAGTTGAGCAAGAACGTGGGTTACAGGTAGTTGAGGGGACGAAATTCTTAGGGTTCTTCTCTAACCCTTTCTCCTTTATTTTCAATTGTTTGTGTGATTTATACTCGTTTGATGATGTTTAATCTACAAATGAGTGGATAAATTCACTTCTTGCTGGGGTTAAGAACATTTGTAGTGGAATGTAATTGTTGATCATTTTGGTTTGTCATCTTTTCTTCCATGGTTGTTCTATCAATTCTTGTTCTTACTGCATTAATGTCTGGTCAGTGTTAATGTATATCTAAAAAATCCAGCTTTATCTTGAAAAGGAAAGAAATTAGAAAGTTGTGAATTGGTAGGATATGATCTCTTCTTAGTTTGGGAAAATTGAGAATTGATTTACCTTCAGAATAGAAATATATCTGAAAGTTGTATTAGTCAATTAAGGAATCGGTTTCGTATGGCTAGAACATGAAATTCTTTTATCACAGAAATGTAGGTTGAAGGTTCATGATTCTTAAGTTGGGCAGAATACGAAAGTTTCTCTCCTTAGGCAATAATTCTTGACTAGCAACCGAAGGAAAGATTAACCGAATTGTATCGATAAATTACTTCCCTGCATGTTCGTTTTGGCCTCAGCTTGCTCATTACTATAGTTCAGACTCACTTTATCATTTTGTCTTAGATTAGTATAAATTAGGAAACAAACTCTCTAAAATCCTCTTTAAATTGTTGTCTGCATTTTTAGAGTTATAGTTCATTAACACTTAATTCGATTATTACCTTGGTTCAGTCCCTGTGGGATCGATACTTGGCTTACTTTAGCCATTTTACTACTTGTTCGACCACGTGCACTTGCGTGTAGTTGCGAAACGCATCGAACATTTTACTATGTATATTCCTTACAGTATTTGTATATGTACTATAGCTCAGTATATAAATTTATTTTATGACTTCAGACATGTTCAAATCCATATCTATGATTTAAACTTTAGGTCATTATACTTCAGTATATTACCCCTAGATATTTTAATATTATAACATGCTTACAGTTTTCAGCATGATTCCCTTTTTCTTACATGTTTACTTATCCCATATACTCAGTATATTCAAATTACTGACTGCATACTTTTATGCTATATCATCTTATGATATAGGTTTAGGAACTTAGACTCAATCCCACAGCTTGACATGCTCCAGCACTTGATCAACTTAGTGTTGATAAGTCCTCATCATTCGAAGATGATAGTTAATTATATTGTTCTTATTTTTTTGTTTCAGTATTTAGAGGTAGTTGTAAACTTTTCCTTTTAGCTTATTAGTCTTAGAGGCTTCCAGACATAGATGATCTGCGATGACCCTGACCTAACACTGTAAAGTATTGTCTGCTCTTGGGTCGAAGCCCATCACGGATTTGCCCCTTCGGGTTTTCAACCCAAAAGGCGCCTCACAGTATTAGGTCCAGTTCCTTTACTAAATAGCCCAGGACTCTCCCTCTCTTTTCCGATGTGGGTTTTGCCTAAGTGAGCCAGGTTTCTCTACTAGCACTGTCCCTACACTCACCCCCCGTAGGGACTTAGCGTCCTCGCTGAGGTTTGCCCCACCACCGTACTAGTCGAGAGTCGGCTCTAATACCACTTGACCGAGACAGTGGGGCATCATGAAAGGCTCTACCATGATGGTGTCAGTTATGACGAGTCCTCCCATTGTTCTGCATGTTTTATGCATTGTTATGTTTATGTTATTGGCTCAAGTAATATTATGATAAAGTTATTTACAATTATGATAATGAATGATTATGAAGGATTTGAAAGTGTTGAGCCTTATGTTTTATTATGAAGATTTTGATGTAAGCATGATGTCCTTCTCCTATGACTATTATTGAGTTTACTTTACATTAAAAATGTATGTTTTACTTACCTTGCATACTCAGTACATTCCACGTACTGACCACATACTTTTTATGTTGTATCATTTTATGATACAGGGTCCGGACCTCAGGCTCATCTTCATCCTTAGACCATCCCAGCCTACGATATCAACTTGTTGGTGAGTCCTCATGATCCGAGGGTCGTTTGATAAACTTTCCTGTTGATTATGATTCAGTATTGTTCAAGTTAGTTGGGGATGTTGTCCCATCAACTCATCTTACATATTAGAGGCTTTCGGACAAATGAGTAGTATTCAACTTATGTAAATATTTGGTATTTCCTGATGTTATGTCATGGTTACGTTTCCGCGATGTTTTATGCTTAATATTCTATTTATTTAAATGAGATTAGCTGAATGCATGTTCCATGGGTTGACTTGGGGTCCCTTGTCCCGTGTCTACGATCGGGGTGTATGTTCGGGTCGTGACATGATTAGTCTTTCAGCTTGTTAGCTCCGCATTGTTTTAGTTTAAACATTTATTGTTATTCCATATTATTCAGTTTTGTGATATATTTCTATTTAGCTTCCGCTCAGTTCTCTCAGTTATTCTAGTTTATGATAGTGTGCCATGGGTTAGCCTGGGGCCATTTGTAGTTCTAAGTCCCATGTCGCATCTAGGGTCTAGACTCGGGTCTTAACAAACTTGGTATCAGAGCATTAGGTATCCTAGGGTGTCTGAAAGTTGCGATAAGTAGAGTCTATTTCATGGGTGTGAAGCGCGCAACACTTATGAGGAAAAGGCTACAAAATGCTCTTAGGAAATTTCCCTTCTTTCATGTTGTATCATGTGATAAAGTCTAACTATAATTGCCCTTCCAACTTGTGGTCTACAAGATTATAGAAAATGCCTCCCAGAAGAGCTGCAGATGTAAAAATGGAAACCAGCAAGCACCACCAACGCCCGCAGAACTTGTGAATGATCAGGTCACTAATGCGGAGTTTAGGGCTGCCTTTCAGATGCTGGCACAAGCCATGACCATTCAGGTCAACCAGCAAGCAGTTGCACTTGTTAATCCTAAAGAAAATGCAGTAGCTGCAAAGGTGCAAGACTTTACCAAAATGAACCACCAGATTTCCATGGTTGGAAGGTGAATGAGATAAGACTTCATTGGTGAGTTCCAGATGATCACTCAAATCATAGGTATCAGTGGAGAGGAAAGTGTAGACATGGCATCTATAACACCCCGAATAGTTTGAGCGATAACATCGTGCTTTTGAGGTAGAAGAGTGACTAATAGGCTAATAAGGAAGTTTTATGAGTTATTTGAATCACTCTATGATCTTATTTAATATTGGACGTTGATCAAGTTGTAGAAAAAAATCTGAAAAAAGTTATCGTAAAATTTCCTTCTTGAGATTCCTTGAAAATTAGGTTAAATGTCTATAGGAATTTCTCCCAATATATTAGGAGTTATGGGGTGTGTGACCTATCAAATTAAAGTTCTATGAATCTAGTTTCCATCTCATCAAACTGTTTGCCAATCTGACTACGGAGTAGAGAGATATTTGCCTTTTTGCGAGACCGCGCAAGCTGGCATCTCACAGAGTCTAAGGCGGTGGAGGACTATAAAAAGCCCCTTGGTCGGTTGGTTCCTTATTTTCTTATTTTCCAGAACTTCTCATGTCCAGAACCCCTCTCAAGGTTCTCTCCATGGTTTCCTTTGGGTTTTGGGGATAGAATCCATGGCTCAACATGATTTGATGTGTGGAAGTTGGGAGCTTGGTGTAGTCCGTGGTTTGGTGTCTTTTCCGGGTTGTTGGTGGTTGTTTCGTGGTAAAGATATTGGTAAGCCTTCTTTATTTTGTTCTCCTTAGTTTTTAAGGTTGTTTATATATGTGTTAACGTCGGTAGGTTGTTGTCTCGGAGTTTCTACCGTCGAATTCCTATGAATATTATCGGGTAAGTTTCGTTTATCTTGTTTTGTTGTTCAGTTGTGTTGGCTGCGTTTTGGCAGAATCTTGGACTTCTGTTAGGTAGTAGGTTCACAGTGTTGAAGTAGTGAGTTCGGCTAGGTTTGAATATAAGATATGTTAGTCTTGTCCCTCCCTTTGTCGGCATGAATTCCCTCGCTGTTGTCGTCCGTGTTGATGTGTGTGTTGCCTGTTTTGTGATGGCTTGTGTTTTTTTATTGTTAAACTCTTATTCTGCTGTTTATATGGTGATAATGGTGTGTTTAAGGTGCTGGTTTGGTTGGTGGCTCGGGCTTGAGTGCGGAGAATCGTAGTCATGGTAAATTGTTAGGCTCGTGTCGAGAGACCATGTATGAGGCGTGCGATTCTTATAGAAAGTTGTAGGATGTTTGTGTGAATAAGATTAGGTGATTATATTGGTAATTGAATGAGGTATTAGAGTGGTTAAGGTCGATTGCTACGATGATCTTTTTTTATATTTGAATCGGCGATCGTGTCAACCGTGTCGATGGCACGTGACTGCCGTGGTGACACTTGGGCTAATTTGACCGTGTCCCTTGATGTTAGTGGTAAGTAGAGTGGTGTGTGGGCTTTTTGTAAAGCTTGAGGATAGACGGGTTAGTATGGAAATCCTTAGCTTGGTTAGTGGCTCGTCGATGGACGACTAGACATGAAAGAATAGTATTGTGTTGTAATAGTCGGGTTGTAGGTTTTGAGAGCCGATTGTGGGCTATTTGATCATGTATTATTATTGTTTTTGATTTTGCGTGTGTTGTGTTGAGAGGCCTTGTGGCTTGTGGATACCCGATGCATGAGAGTTTTTCTAGCTAGGGATCGAGCCCGGGGTGCCTTGTAGCTTGTGGATACCCGATGCACGAGAGTGTTCCAATTGAGGAGTTGAGCCCAAGGAGTGAAATGACCTATGGGGTTGAGCGCAAGGAGTGAAATGACCTACGGGTTTGAGCCTAAGGAGTGAAATGACCTATGATATTGAGAATGATGTCCTCTGTAGTGTCGAGTTGAGACATGATTCGAGAGTGGTCCGACATGTCTGAGCCTTCCTTCGATCGTAATTGGTTCTCCCAGATGGATTGAGCTCCACTAACTATACGCAGCCGAGAGAGTGTCCGGTGGTGCTTGATTGATGTTGTTGATTAATTGGTGTTTACTCTTGATTTGCTTGGCATTACACTATGGTTGTTGTTTGTGTTATATATTATCTAGATGCTAGATGTTGGCTGGTGTTAGCTGAGGCCATTGAGAGGTCTAGAGGCGATGACAAATGAGCTGAGTCGGCTAGGTTCCATTGTATTGTTATAGGCCAGGTAGGTTCTGATTTTATAGTTGTTGTGTTGTTGAACCTCATCGGTTCTGGCCTTTGTTTTATTTATTGAGCGTCGGGTATGCTCATATCAGGGGTGGCACCAGGTGCCAGTCGCGCTTTTCCAGGTTTGGGGTGTGACAAACTTGGTATCAGAGCAGTTCATCCTAGGGAGTCTATGAGCCGTGTCTAGTAAAGTCTTTTTTATGTGTGCATTGCAGTGTACTTATAAACTGGAGGCTACAGTACATTTAGGATTTTTACCTTTTTTTTGGATCGAAATCGTGTGAGAAGTCAGATGTCGTAGGAGTCGGGTCAAGACTAACGTTTGTTGACTCTTTCCGGGATGCTTGTAACATGATGAATTATAGCCAGCCAGTGGCTAAACATGGCGGCAGGTAAGATTCTTATTTTGATTATGGTTATAGTGGTGTCGTGCCTCGGCATGGTGCAAGGGTTTGTTGTTTGGAGTTGTTTGTGTTAGGCTTTTCATGTGAGGCTATGTCGTGCGATGTCGTGTTGTGTTAGTCCTTGAGTTGCAGTCATGCCTATCATCCAACATTCGAGGACGAATGTTTCTAAGGGGGGAAGGATGTAACACCCCGGATAGTTTGAGCGATAAATTTGTGCTTTCGAGGTAGGACTAAGAGTGACTAATAGGCTAAAAGGAAGTTTTATGAGTTATTTGAATCACTCTATGATCATATTTAAGATTGGACGTCGATCAAGTTGGAACAAAATTCGAAAAAAGTTATCGCAAAATTTCCTTCTTGAGATTCCTTGAAAATTAGGTCAAATGTCTTGAGGCATTTCTCCTAATCTATAAGGAGTTAGGGGGTTTGCAACCTATAAAATTAAAGGTCTATGAATCTAGTTTCCATCTCATCAAACCGTTTGCCAATCCGACTTCGAAGTAGAGAGATATTCGCGTTTTCGCGAGACCGCGCAAGCAGGCACCTCACAAGGGTCTAAGGCGGTGGAGGACTATAAAAAGCCCCTTGATTGGTTGGTTGCCTTATTTTCTTATTTTCCAGTACTTCTCACATCCATAACCTCTCTCAAGGCTCTCTCCATGTTTTCCTTTGGGTTTTGTCACTAGAATCCATGGCTCAACATGATTTTGATGTTGGAAAGTCGGGAGCTTGGTGTAGTCCGTGGTTTGGTGTCTTTTCCGGGCTGTTGGTGGTTGTTTCGTGGTGAAGCTATTGGTAAGCCTTCTTTATTTTGTTCTCATTAGTTTTTAAGGTTGTTTATAGGTGTGTTAACGTCGGTAGGTTGTTGTCTCGGAGTTTCTACAATCGTATTCCTGTGAATTTTATCGGGTAAGTTTCGGTTATCTTGTTTTGTTGTTGAGTTTTGTTGGCTGCGTTTTGGAAGAATCTTGGACTTCTGTAAGGCAGTAGGTTCGTGGTGTTGAAGATTTGAGTTCGTCTAGGCTTGAATCTAAGATATGTTAGGCTTGTCCCTCCCTTTGTCGGCATAAATTTCATAGCCGTTGTCGTCCGTGTTGACGTGTGTATTGCTTGTTTTGCAATGGATTGTGTTTTTTCTATTATTGAAATCTTATTTTGTTGTTTATATGGTGATAATTCTGTGTTTAAGGTTCTGGTTTGGTTGGTGGCTCGGGCTTGAATGCGGGGAATCGTAGGCATGGAAAATTGTTGGGCTCGTGTTGAGAGGCCGTGTGTGAGGCATGTGGCTCTTGTAGAAAGTTGTGGGATGTTTGAGTGAATAAGATTAGGTGATTATATTGGTAAGTTAATGAGGGATCAGAGTGGTTAAGGTCGATGGCTGCGATGATCTTTTGTTATATTTGAATAGGCGATCGTGTCGACCGTGTCGACGGCACGTGATGACCGTGGTGACACTTGGGATGATGTGGATGTGTCCCTTGATATTAGTGGTAAGTAGAGTGGCGTGTGGGCTGTTTGTTAAGCTTGAGGATAGACGGGTTAGGATGGAAATCCTTAGCTTGGTTAGTGGCTCATCGGTGGACGGTTAGACGTGAAACAATAGTATTATGTTGTAATAGCCGGGTTGTGGGGTTTGAGAGCCAATTGTGGGCTATTTGAGCATGTATTATTATTGTTGTTGATTGTTGTGTGTTGTGTTGAGGCCTTGTGACTTGTGGATATACCCGATGCACAAGAGTTGTTCCGACTAGGAATCGAGCACGAGGTGCTTTGTGGCTTGTGGATACCCGATGCACGAGAGTGTTTCCGGCTGAGGGGTTGAGCCCAAGGAATGAAATGACCTATGGGGTTGAGCCCTAGGAGTGAAATGACCTACGGGGTTGAGAATGATGTCCTCTGTAGTGTCGAGTTAAGACATGATTCGAGAATTGTCTGACATGTCTGAGCCTTCCTGGGATAGCAATTGGTTCTCCCAGATGGATTGAGCTCCGCTAACTGTGTGCGGCCGAGAGAGTGTCCAGCAGTGCTTGATTGATGTTGTTGATTAACTAGGGATTACTCTTGATTTGCTTGGCATTACACTATGGTTGTTGTTTGTGTTATATATTATCTGATAGAAGCGGATGCCAGATGTTGGCTGGTGTTAGCTGAGGTCATTGAGAGGTCTAAAGGCGATGACAAGTGAGCTAGCTCGGCTAGGTGTCGCTGTATTGTTATAGGCCAGGTAGGTTCTGATTTTATAGTTGTTGTGTTGTTGAACCTCATTGGTTCTGGCTTTTGTTTTATTTTTTGGGCGTCGGGTATGCTCATATCAGGGGTGGCACCAGGTGCCAGTCATGCCTCCCCGGGTTTGGAGTGTGACAACATCGCACCAACTTAAGGTGGTAGCACACCTATGGTTCAAGTAGTGGAAGGAAGGTCATTCGGCAGGTGCAACTCTAGTTGACTGGGACGAGTTTGTGACATCCTTCCTAGACAAGTTTTTTCCCCATGATTGAGGAAAGGAAAGGCGGAGGAGTTCATTAACCTAAATCAGAACTCCATGTTAGTTAGGAGCATGCCCTTAGATTTACTCATCTGTCCAGGTATGCTCCAAAGATGATTTTTAAGCTGAGGACTTGAATGAGTAAGTTTGTTTCGGTGTTTTAGACTTGGTGCTCAAGGAGTGCAGGACTGCTATACTCATTAGGGATATGAATATCTCTCGACTCATGATCTATGCTCAACAGATTGAGGAAGAGAAGTTGAAGGAAAAAGAAAGAAGAATAAGAGGGCTAGAACCAGAAATTTTGAGTTCTCTTAATAGAGGTTAAGTGGTGAAAATCGCTCACAATCCCATCAGAGGTCATTAGCTCCAACACCTTCTTCAGCTAGTGCTCCATCTCCCAGGACCAGAGGGAAGTAAAGGGGTAAAGCACTAGGCTCTACATCCCAAAGGAATATGTCCGGAGGTCATACCTTTATAACATGCAAGAAATGTGGAATGAACCACCCTGGAGAGTGTTTTATTGGCAAGGACGTACGTTTTAGGTATAGTAAGCTCGACCACGGATCTGAGACTGTCCATCAGCTAGACAGGGTGATGTCAGTGGTCGTACCCAAGCCACCTCTTTAGCAGCTCCAGCAGCTCACCAATTCCAGCAGGGTGCCTCATCTAGTGTAGGTGGAAAACAGCGCCAGAACTGTTTCTATGCGCTCTCATAGATCCAGTATCAGGAGAACTCGCTAGAAGTGAACACAAGTATGTTACAAGTCTTTCACCTTGATATTTTATGTATTTCTAGATCTAGGGGCCACATTATCCTTCATGACCCCATATATTATAATAGATTTCGGTGTCAGTCCCGAATGTCTCTTAGAACCCTTCTCAGTCTGTACTCCTTTCCGTGAGTCAGTCATAGCAAAAAGATTATACGGAAATTGCCTAGTTTTAGTTTTCCAAAAAATCACCAGAGCTGATCTAGTAGAGTTAGATATGACTAACTTTGATGTCATCCTTGACATGGATTGGTTGTATTCCTGTTATTCTTTGGTCAATTGCAGAACTAGAGTAGTGGAATTTTTCTTTCTATGGGAGCTAGTCTTAGAATGGAAGGGAGTTCCACAATGCCTATAGGTCACTTTGTCTCATAATATCTTATAGCTAGAAAGATGATTTTCAAGGATTGCATACATCATTCAGTTCGAGTGAGGGGTTCTATGTCCAAAACACCAACTCTTCAATTAGTCCCACTCATTTTGTGATTTTCCTGAAGTATTCCCAAAGGATCTTCTTGGAATCCCTCCCAAGCAGGAGATCGACTTTGGGATAGACCTTCTTCCAGATACGCAACCAATATCTATTCCTCCTTACAGAATGACTCTAGTTGAGCTTAAGGAGTTGAAGGAACAGTTAAATGACCTTCTAGATAATGGTTTTATCAGGCCCAGTATTTCCCCATGGGATGCTCCAATTCTTTTTGTGGGTTGATAACACTCAAACCATACCTTCTACCAAAGTATGAAGCGTACATTGTCAATAAATAACCCAACTAGAGGTTGGGGTCGATCCCATAGGAAATATAGAAGAGCTAGACTAATGCCGGTAAGTGAACTTGTTGGTTAGTTACTCCAATTTAGGGGTTCTAAATAAAATAATAATTAAAAACAATTGTTAAAACTTTGGTTGAAATCAAGAATGAAAGATAACTAGGGTTTTGTGATCATACATGCTTTGGGTATACATACGTGATCATCACCAATGCTTACTTGTAGAACTGATAACTTAGATTTATCCAAATGACTGGTTCATCCCTATTGAATGACTATACTCAATCACCGGGTCAGGTCTCACGAGCGATTGTAGACTAACTGTTATCAATATGTCCAAAATTTAACTATCCTGCGACCATAGCTCAAGTTAATAGAATGATCATCAAGATCAAGGCTTTGTTGTAATTCCCTTTTCTTAATCTCTATCTCTCTAGGCTCAAGCAAGTAAAAAATTTGGGCAAGTCCTAATGTTGTACACCGTTAAGAAACGTTTAAGTATGAAGAAAATACAATATAAGTGTTTTGCATTGGTTTTGAATCACTTTTATGTAACCCTAGCTTGTTAATCCACCATGGTTCCCACAACCCTAGCTATGGAGGTTTTAGCCTCTCTTAGTTGCAAGATTGTGTATTTCCATTCATAATTAAATACATAGATCAATACTTACAATTATGGTTGAGAGAAAACTTCTTTGTATAAATCAGCAAAATCCTCAAGAACAAAATATAAAGATTAAGAGAAAGTCAAGAAAAGGTTGATCACAAGTCAATCAACTCAATTCTCACGTCCTCTAATGTTAACTAACTTGTGTCTAATCTGTTTTAATTAATTCTCTTGAAACTAAAATGTAAAACATATTTATACAAATATAAAAATCCTTTTTCTAGGCTAACAGGGTGAATTTCCATAACTGAAGCCGCCTGTGTCATGATCATTCCTACGACCCGTAGCAGGTATGTACGTGTTACACCCCGTAAATTTTAAATGAATAAATAGCCTAATGGCATGTTGGTTAAGGGATTTAGAAGGCAAAAAAAAAGGGAAAAGTCGGTTTTTCATATATATCAATAAATTTCCAGAAAACAGAGGAATATAGGTAGGGAAAAGGAAACCCACGACTTTTTACTTATATTTCTTGCTGATTATGCTACGAAACGCGGTCTAAACTCCATTTAGGCTTAGATACCTAAGTATAAAGCTGCAGAGAGCAATCCTATGGAGTTGGTTTCGTGAAATTTGGTCGGCGAAACGTCGTGCTACCGAGGTAAAGTAAATAGAATTGCTTTAAATTAGTACCAATGTGTTCCTAGCCTTACAGTGAGCATTTATCCCTTCTGGACTATCGAGAAATAACGAGTTTTTGACCGTTTTTTGATAAGTCGAAGCTTGGGATAAATATATATCAAAAGTGATAATTTCTCCTAGATATTAATGTATTTAGTTCTAATTGACATGTATATGAATATAGTTGGGAGAAACAGCAGAAGTATCGACGGAAATCACATCGGTCAGTCAGGTACTCATAAACTAGGTATGTAAAGCTATTCTTTCGGCAAGCCAGGAAGTACAGTCTAGAAAATAAATAGAATAAAGGCTGTTAACAGATACCTAACGTACAGGAACGATTTTAGTATAATTCCCAGCAAGCATGCTAGAATATCATTACGTATCATGCGATAATCAGAATAACGGATAGTCAGATGAATTTAGGTAGTAATGTGGTATCAGCTAGTAGCTCAGCATGTTCTTACGTAATACCCAGAATGGAAGTTGTAAAAGCAGTATAATGAATTAGCAAGATTACAGATAGTATGTATTACATTGGTTGAGACTGTATCCAGTTATAGATGGTACATCTTATGTTATTGAGCTATATCCAGTTATAGATGGCATGTCCTATGTTATTGAGTTATACTCAGATGTAATCAGATCAGTAATCAGATATAGAAATAGCTCCAGATACAGATGTAGCTCCAGAAATAGATATGGCTCTAGAAACTGATATAGCTTCAGATCACAGGAAACAATAATCAGATAAACAGATAAAGGCCAGGTAGCAGTTAGCCCAGCAATCAGAAACAGTGTAAAACAGAATATAACATCAGTTGTTTAATACGGAATGGCCTTGAAATAAAAGAAGAGAATAGGATTAGTATTTTTCATTTGAGAATGCTTGTTGTGTATGTGTTTTGCATGTTGAGACTTGTTATGGCATGTGGGTGTCCCTTAGCATCCCCACCGCCCCTGGGTTATAGCTGTGTCGATACCAGATTCAGATACCGCCCCCAGCTGGGCGATGTCGTCCGCCTAGAGGACGATGATGGCCGACCACCATAATAATACGGTCCAGATTACCCTGCTTGCAAGGGCAGTTCAGTTTACTCTGCACAGAGCTAGATTACCCTGTTTACAGGGGCAGACTACTCTGTGTGTGCTTGTGGCCGGGGGCAGTTTTAGATACAGATTTTTATAAAATTACCCTGTTGGGTGTTTACACCCAGGGGTAGTTTCAGTCGCAGATACAGCAGCAGATTACCCCGTTGAGCGCTTGCGCCCAGAGGCAGGAGTCTTCGGACTCATACACAGTTCATTGTCAGAGGCCGAGGCCTAAGCTACGTACCCAAGGGGGCCGGTAGGAGGAGCTCACAGTTATTAGATGAGTGGAGTGACTTATTTTTGGTTGGTTTAGACCCGGGTAGGGGTAAATAGATTGTTCTATTGGTTGGCACCTTCCGGCTTATGGGGGTCAGTCGGGTATTGTGTGTATTTATATGTATATCTATATGTGCTATTAGATACTGATAGGCAGTAGGACGACACATCGTCAGGTACGCCCAGTTTAGTTATAGAATAGGTAAACTCTCCCCAGTTATCCTCAGCCAAATAGACTCAGCTACTTCCTGCTTATATGTCATGTTATTGTTGTTACCCATTTCAGTTGTATATTTCAGTTTGCTTTACATGCTCAGTACCTGTGGTACTGACGCCCGTGGGGGTGCTGCATTGCTTGCCTGCAGGTACACATAGACGAGGAGTCGATCCCTCGTGATCCAGTCAACAGATTTATCAGCTCCTATCCTCCGGAGCTAGACAATTGGAGGTTGTTCCTATTTCCTTTTTTATTACAGTTTGGGTAGGTCGGGCCCTGTCCCGACCATTCTATTATTACTTCCTAGAGGTTTGTAGTCTGATGTTTCCTATGGTGGTGGAGTTGGTCGTGTGGGGCCGTGCATGTATATATGTGTTTAGTTGTTGATGATGGCCGCGTGGGGCCTTCTTCTAGTTATAGTTAGTGACCTTATCGGTCACAAATATGAATAGCAGTTGCTTCAGATTATAGTGTCATCGTTCTGGTTAGCTATTGTGCATTGCAGGTGGCTATAGGCCTAATCGGCCGGGGGCTGTATTTACAGCCGCTATATAGCCGGTTCGTTTCTTGAAATAGAGCCAGAGTCTAGTAGGCACCAGGTGCCCGTCATACCCCCCAAGGTGGGGTGTGATAGTACAGGTCGCGCCTGCTTCCCGTATGTCATTGGCTGGCTGAAATTTGGCTAAGTGTTGGACCTTGGTACGACTCGTACATTCTCCCTATGAGTTGTACTATATTTCCGTGGCTTGAGTCTGAGACTTTTCAATTTTTCTGAACTTCTTCACGAGTACTATGGTACGACTCGTACCTTGATGCCGTGACTCGTACTGTCTATCCGTATCAGGAGTCAGCCTCTTGTGAAAAGCTTCTGAATCTTTCCACGACTTCTTCACTACGGCTCGTACAAGCATTGTAAGACTCGTACTGAGAGTCGTATGATGCACTCTTCATCCTTAGCCTTCTAAAACTTCTCACAACCTGTAGTACAGCTCGTAGAACCTTCCTACTGCTCGTACTGAGAATTGTGACTTAAGCCTATTTTCTGCACTTTCAGGCTATTTTTTGCACATTCTTTCTCCAACACCTATTTATCCTATAATCCGAGAAAAAGTTTCTTATATCCATATAAATATACCTAAGTCCATGCTATTTTCTTAGTTTTGAGCGTCGAAAGTTCTGTAAACTCACAGCACATCATGCGTAAGAAAAATGATTCTCTCAGAATATGCATCGATTACCATGAGCTGAATAAGGTCACAGTCAAGAACAAGTATCCCATTAATAGGATAGATGACCTATTCAATCAGCTTAAGGGTGCTCGTTTCTTCCCTAAAATAGACCTCAGATTTGGCTGCCACTAGATCAGAGTCAGAGAATGTGACATTCCGAAAACGGCCTTCCAAACTCGATACGGTCACTACGAATTTATAGTTATGTCTTTTGAACTAACGAATTTTCTTGCAAGTTTTATGGATTTGATGAACATGGTATTCATGTTGTATTTAGATATGTTCGTCATTGTCTTCATACACGACATTCTTATTTACTCTCGGAGCAAGGAGGAGCATGCTGATCATTTGAGAATTTTGTTGAAAACTCTTAAGGATTGTCAGTTATTTGCAAAGTTCAACAAGTGTGAATTTTGGCTGAAGTCAGTTGCATTTCTTGGACATGTGGTGTCTGGTAAGGATGTTCAGGTAGACACTCAAAAAATAAAAGCGGTGAAGAACTGGCCTAGACCTACTACTCACTCAAACATCAGAAGCTTTTTGGGTTTAGCTAATTATTGCAAAAGGTTTGTAGAGGGATTTTCATCTATTTTGTCTCCTCTAACCCGATTGACTAAGAAAGGTCAAGTTTTAGTGGTCCAACGCTTGTGAGAAGAGCTTTTAAGAGTTAAAGGCTAACTCACTTCTGCTCCAATTTGACCTTACCAGAGAGTACAAATGGTTTCATCTTGTATTGCGATGCCTCCAGAGAGGGCCTTGGATATGTGTTGATGCAATATGTAAGGTCATCTCTTATGCCTCTAGATAGCTTAAAGTCCTTGAAAAGAATTATCCAACTCATGACCTTGAGATAGCAACACTAGTTTTTGTCCTAAAGATTTGGAGACACCATTTGTATGGAATCCATGTTGATGTGTTCACTGACCGTAAGAGCCCCCAATATGTATTTAGTCAGAAGGACCTAAATCTTCGCCGTAGAAGATGGCTTGAGCTTCTCAAGGACTATAACATGAGTGTTTAGTAACATCTGGGTAAAGCCAATGTTGTGGCTGACGCCCTTAGCAGGTCATCCATGGGTAGTACGATTCATGTTGAATAGGGAAAGAAAGAGTTGGTTAGAGATGTCCACTTGCTTGCTCATTTAGGAGTTTGCCTTACGGCCTCAGCAAATGGTGGTGTCACTATTCAGAATGATTCAGAATATTTCTTAGTGGCGAAAGTCATCCTATTCTGCTATAGTTGAAGGAATCTGTCCACAATAAAAAAGTGGAGGTATTCTCCCAAGGGGGGAGATGGTGTGCTCCAATATTAGGGTCGAATGTGGTGACCTGAGACAACGAATGTTGGGGGAGGATTGCAATTCTCGATATTCTATTCACCCAAGTGCCACCAAGATGTACCGTGACTTATGAAAAGTCTATTGGTGGAATGGTGTGAAGAGAGATGTTGCACAATTCGTGGCTAAGTGCTTAAATTGCCAGCAAGTTAAGGTAGAGCACCAGAGATCGGGAGGTATGACTCAAGATATCAGTATTCCTACTCAGAAGTAGGAAGTGATAAATATGGAATTCATTACGGGGTTACCTTGGACGCGTCGACAACATGATTTGATATGGGTGGTGTTCGGTGCGTTACGCGGCCCCCCTTGTGGCCTGCCTCCGGTCTGTTTCCTTCTGCTCACTTCGTTGTGCACTCACACGTTCGTTCCCGAGCCCTTTTCTGAATGCATCATACTCCAAAACTCTCAACATACGTACGAATGTGTAAGGCTTTCCTTAGGCGAATCCCACATCGATTGGGGAGGAGAATGAAGAGTGCTTTATAAGTGTTTGGATACCTTTTCCTTGTAGATGCGTTTTGAAACCATGGGGGGCGAAGGCTCCAAAGAGGACAATTTTTACAAGCGGTGGCCTGGGATGTTACAGTTGGTATCAGAGCCGGTGCCGGGTCGATGGTGGGGCAAACCCAATGGTGGGGCAAACCTCACCGAGGAAGCTGAGTCCCAAGGGGGAGTGAGTGTAAGGCTTGCCTTAGGCGAATCCACATTGGTTGGGAAGGAGAACGAAGAGTTCTTTATGTGCTTGGATACCTTTCACTTGTAGACGCATTTTAAAACAATGAGGGGTGAAGGCTCCAAAGTGGATAATTTCTACAAGCGGTGGTCTGGGCTGTTATAGAATACATCGTCTAAACAATAGAAATCTACAGGGTGTAACAAGTTAATTAGAGAGAGGTTGAAAATCGCTCAGAGTTGTCAGAAATTCTATGAGGATGTGAAGAGGAGAGAGCTTGAGTTTGCGGTTGATGATTGGGTGTTTTTGAAGGAATAACCCATGAAAGGGGTAACGAGGTTTGGTAAGAAGGGGAAACTCAGCCCCCAGTATTTTCATGACTCCAGTTTGCACCCTAGACGCGACACGGTGCCTAGAACCACATGTGACCCCAAGCTAACCCATGGCATAGCATATTCCTAGCTTAATATAACTTATAAAGAAAATTAAGCGGAAGCTAACTTAAATGTAAAAACATTCACTTATGGAGAATAAGAAAATCTGATAATTTTGTTACACCCCGTAAGTTCTTGACACTTAGTTGGCCTATTCGCATGTTGGTTAAGAGTTTTAGAATGCCACACATGCGAGAAAAGGGCCCGGGGAGTGACCGGACAAGCGTCAATTCGGAGCGTCATAAGGCAAATGCGACTTATAAATCGCATTTGAAAGATGCGACTTATAAATCGCATTCGACAAATATGACATAAAGGGGCTTCAGGTCCAAGTATATAAAGCCCCACTTCGGTTTTTTTTGGTCATTTTCATTCTTCATTTCCAGAGAACGAACAAAAACAGGGGAGGGACGAAGGTTTAACATAAATTTCCTTCCATTTACGCTGTCAAACGTAGTCCAAACTCAAATTAACTTCGGGTAGCGAATTATAAAGCTGCAGGGACCATTCCTACGGAGTTAGTTTCATGAAATTCAGCCGACAAATTGTCGTCTCACCGAGCCAAGGTAAGTGGAATTGCTCCAAACTAGTGGTAATATACTCCCAGCATTAAAGTGAGTATTTCTCCCTTCTAGACTTCTGAGAAATTACAAGTTTTCGGCCGTTCTCCGATAAGTCGAAGAATAGGCAGTAGGTATATCCATAAGTATGGTTTCTTTCCAAAATAATAGTAGAATTAATTCTATTCTTTCATGAATATGAATACAGTTGAGAGAAATAGCTGAATACTAGCCAAGTTATGCCAGTTAATCAGAAAGTCGGCAGTTAAGGTATGTAAAGCCAGTTTCTTTCAGCAAGCTAGTAGTTCCAGTATAGCAAAATAGTATAAATTCCAGTAGAATGTTTCAGAAGCCGTATATTATATTCAATATGAGTTCAGTAAGCATGTTAGAATTATTATAAAGTGTTCAACATGAAACTCAGTAAAACAGTATAATTCCCAGCAGAATATTCCAGAAATATTATTTCAGACTCAGTATATCTCAGTATCAAATTCAGTATATTTCCGTATCAAATTCAGCATATTTTAGTATCAAATACAGTATATTTCAGTATGAGATTCAGAACAGAATACCAAAATATAAATATTATTATCAAATTCAGTATATATATATATATATTACATGCGGTTATTACTATCTGTAGAGACATGATTATTCTTTATTGGGCACCCTTAGAGCTTCCTTGACCGCCCCAGGGTTAATAGCTGTGTCGACTCGCCCGCCAGAGGGTGAGGATAGTCGCTCTACGGAGTGGCATGCTGTCCGCCAGCTGACGAAGATGGGATACAGATTCCCCATAGCAGGCTGATCAACACTATACCACACCCCCTGTCGAGCGCTTGCGCCCGGGGTGCAGATTACAATTTTCAGATTACAGATTTCAGATTTTAGGAGTCCTCTGGTCTCAAATACAGCTATAGTCAGGGGTCCAGCGAGCCCAAGTTGCATACCTAGGGGGTCGGCTGGATGCTCATAGTTACTAGGTGGATGGTATGACCTGGGTAGGGGTATATAGATTGTGTGTTGGTTGGTACCTTACGGCTTATGGGGGCTGGTAAGGTTCTTGTATGCTATGTTGTGTTAGTTATTAATAGATAGAAAGTAGACCTCCATGTTATCAGGCATGACTCTTACTCTCTTCAGTAAAGTTACGCTCTTTTCAGTCAATCTCAACCCGTCTCCTATTACTTCAGTATCTATTAGTATTATTGTTTGCTTTCAGTTATTTTCAGTTATTGCTTGCATACTCAGTACCAGTGGTACTGACACCCATTTTAGGGCACTGCATTACTTGCCTGCTGGTACTCATAGACGAGGAGTAGATCCCTCGTAGTTCCAGCCAGCGTACAGAGTCTTCAGCTCCTGTCATCCGGAGCTTGACAGCTAAAGGTTTACTTCCCTTTTTTTTGTACAGTATGGGTAGGTTGGGGCCCTATCCCGACCATCTTATTATTCTTAGAGGCTTGTGGATTGTATATTCCCTATGGTTAGTTGTACCTGTCGTATGGGGCCGTATGTATGTTTCAGTTTCCATGTGATGGCCGTGCGGGGCCTTGTTCAGTTGTCAGTTGGTGACCTTTTTGGTCACAGATCAGCTCAACACTTGATTATACTTTTCAGTGATAACTAGTCGGCATGGTGGCCTTGTCGACCCGCATAGGTTCCCTTATGCTCAGTTGTTCTGGTTAGCTGTTATATTCCTACAGGTGGCTATAGGCCTAGTCGGCCGGAGGCTGGTATTTACAGCTGTTATATAGCCCGTTGTTTTCAAAAATCCAGAATTAGGGCCAGCCTGGCACCAGAAGTGCTTAGGCTCAGTAGTCCAACAGTCCAGGTCCTAATAGGGCACCAGGTGTCGATCATGCCTCCCAAGGCGGGGCGTGACAAACTTGGTATCAGAGCAGGTCGTATCCCAGGGAGTCTGCAAGCCATGCTAAGTAGAGTCTTGTCTATGGATGTGTTGTGAACCACATACCATAGGCAGGAGGCTGCAAGGCATGATAGGGTGGTTACTCTTTCTTCATATTCAGTCGTGCCATAGAGCAGTACAGTATAGGGTTAAGTCCCTAAAGCTTATTATACTCTTTGTTTACAAACAAAATATCATATCAGCTACATCCTATCACAGGTAGAAGATTGGACATAGCAGCAGGAGAGGGCACCAGCAGGATGCCTCAGCCTCATTTAGAATCAACCCGATCTGAGGGCGATACAGAGTCATCCTCCCGACCTTCTCAGCAGTCTCCACCCCATCAGGAGCCACTCGGGACGACACCACCTCGGAGAGTTCCTATACCTACACCATTTGACCAGGAGGTCAAGAGTGCAGTAGTTATGTTAGCGCAAATGATGGCTACTCAGTGCCAGTCAATGCCACCTACAGAGGCAGAATCATCAGGTGGGCCTGGTAGTTTGAGGTTCTGAGAATTCCTGGCACTAGGTCCCCCACAGTTTACCGGGACTGATCAAACAGAGGACCCTCAGGACTTCCTAGATCAGATGCAGAGGATTTTTCGGGTAATGCATGTTACATCTACAAAGTCGGTCGAATTGGTGGTATTCCAACTGCAGTATTGCTGTGTTGTGGTATGAGAGTTGGGAAAGGTCTCGAGGGAGAGATATTGCCCCTCCGACCTGGTCCATCTTTTCAGAGGCCTTCCTGGACCATTATCTACCACGAGAGATCCGATAGGCCCGGATGGACCAGGTTTTACACCTGGAGCAGGGGGCGATGAGTGTTCGAGAATACGCCCTGCAGTTTGATTCTTTGGCCCAATATGATCCAGCCTTTGTAGACACCATGTCATCCAAAGTCCACCGGTTTATTATGGGGCTGAACCCAGAGTATATTGAGGCCTGTATGATAGCTACTTTGCAGGAAGATATGGATATTGCTCGAGTATAGGCTTTTGCTCAGACTATTGAGGGCCTCAGACAGCGGCAACAGGATAGCAGACGAACAAGTCAAGAACAGCACCGCAGGGATAGGTCAGATGAGTTACAGGGGGAGATTCGGAGAGGGCCTAAGCCACGGTTGTCAGATAGGCCACCTAGACCCCTGCCTCCATCACAGCAGCAGAGTTGTAGATTCAATCGCCGAGGACAATCAGAGTTCGGCGGAGTTCTCGAACAGTAGATTCACCCCAGCAGAGGAGGGCAGAACAGAGCAGGTATACACCACCACTTTGCCCTATTTGCAGCCGATGCCACTCTGGAGCTTGCAGATATGGCTCCACAGGGTGTTATATATGCGGACAGGAGGGTCATGTGATGAGATTTTCCAGCCAGGGGTCAGGGTGACCAGGATAGACAGGACAGGGTATCAGTAGGGTCGCGAGCTCCAGCAGCCCGACAGGGCGCAGGCCCTCAATTTCAGCAGGCAGAGGTCGAGGCAAATCAGGGGCCTCCAGTTCAGGTGCGGCCCCAAGCCGTACCTACGCATTACCAAGGAGACAGGATTCAGAGGCGTCTCCAGATGTTGTGACAGGTATGATGACTATTTTCTGTCAGCCTTGTTATGTATTAATCGATCCGGGATCTACCTTGTCCTATGTTACCCCATTAGTGGCTCAAAAGTTCAGTATTGTATCAGAATTGCTTCGGCAACCCTTTTTAGTATCTACACCCGTTGGTGACTCTATTATAGCCAGAAGGGTTTATTGAGGGTGTACAGTAGAGGTTGCTAACCGTCAAACCACAACAGATTTGGTAGAGGTAGAAATGATTCATTTTGACGCCATTATGGGTATGGATTGGTTAGCTCCATGCTATGCCAATGTAGAATGCTAGACCAAGACGGTCCGATTCCACTTTCCAGGAGAGGCAGTATGAGAGTGGAAGGGCAATACAGCTACGCCAAAAGGTAGGTTTATTTCCTATCTTCGGGCGAGAAAGTTGATAGCTAAGGGGTGCATTTACCACATTGTCAGAGTTCAGGATGTTGGGGTAGAGCCTCCGACTCTCCAGTCTGTTCCAGTGGTTAATGAATTCCCCGATGTATTCTCAGATGAGCTACCTGGTATTCCCCCAGAAAGGGAAATAGACTTTGCAATTGATTTATTACCAGGTACTTAGCCCATATCAATTCCCCCTTATCACATGGATCCTGCTAAAATCAGAGAACTAAATGAGCAGTTGAAAGATTTGTTAGATAAGGTCTTTATCAGGACGAGTACTTCACCTTGGGGTGCGCCAGTTCTGTTTGTAAGAAAGAAGGATGGTTCCCTCCGCATGTGTATAGACTATCCACAACTGAATAAAGTTACTATCAAGAATAAGCATCCACTTCCCAGGATAGATGATTTGTTTGATCAGTTACAGGGAGCTAGATATTTCTCCAAAATTGACTTAAGGTCCGAATATCATTAGGGGTTCGTGAAGGGGACATTCCAAAGACTGCCTTCAGGACCAGATACGACCATTTTGAATTCTTAGTCATGTACTTTGGGCTAACGAATGCTCCAGCCGTGTTTATGGACCTGATGAATAGTATTTTCAGACCATACCTGGACTTGTTCGTGATAGTGTTTATTGATAATATTCTGGTGTATTCTCGCTCAGAGGCAGACCACCAGGATCATTTGCGGACAGTGCTCCAGATTCTCAGGGACTGTCATCTATATGCCAAGTTCTCGAAATGTGAATTCTGGCTGAATTCGGTAGCCTTTTTGGGTCATATCGTGTTGGATGCTGGTATACAGGTACATACCCAGAAAATAGAAGCAGTAAAAGCATGGCCCAGACCTACCACTCCGACCAAGGTACGCAATTTCCTGGGGTTAGCAGGGTACTACAGGAGGTTTGTTGAAGGATTTTCCACCTTAACAGCACCTCTGACTAAACTGACGCAGAAGGCAGCAAAAGTTCAGTGGACTGAGGCATGTGAGCAGAGCTTCTAGGAATTGAAAGATAGGCTAACATCAGCTCCAGGTTAGCATTGCTAGAAGGTACAGAAGGTTATGCGGTTTATTGTGACGCTTCGAGTGTTGGGTTAGGATGTGTGTTGATGCAGCATGGTAAAGTAATTGCTTATGCTTCCAGACAGCTGAGGAAACATGAAAAGAACTATCCTACCCATGACCTGGAATTGGCTGCAGAGATTCATGCCTTGAAGATATGGAGACATTACTTGTATGGCGTCCACGTGGATATTTTCACTGATCATAAGAGCCTATAGTATATCTTCACCCAGAAAGAACTGAACTTGCGGCAGCGTCACTGGTTAGAGCTGTTGAAAGACTATGATGTGAATATTCTGTATCACCCAGGAAGGGCCAATGTGGTGGCAGACGCCCTTAGCCGTAAGTCTATGGGGAGTTTGGCATACTTACTGCCTGTGCAGCGGGAATTACCCGGGAATTGGATCAGTTAGCCAGTTTAGCCATTCATGTAGCAGAAACAGAGGACAACGGAGCGGTAATCCAGAACACCACAGTGTCGTCTTTAGTCGTGGAAGTAAAGGAACAGCAGTGTGAAGATCCTATCCTGGTTCAACTTAGAAACAGAGTTCAGCAAGGAGAGGTGATAGATTTTCAGATAACCGAGGATGGGATATTGCGATATAAAGATCGCCTTTATGTTCCAGATGTTGCAGGGCTTCGCCAGCAGATTATGGGCGAGGTACATTATGCCCGTTATTCTCTCCACCCAGATTCGATGAAAATGTACCATGATATAAAAGAAATCTACTGGTGGCCAGGAATGAAGAAGGGGATAGCAGAATTCGTAGCTCAGTGTCCCAACTGCCAGCAGGTAAAAGCTGAACATCAGAAACCAGGTGGACTGACTCAGTATATAGCTATGCCTCTATGGAAATGGGAAGCAGTAAATATGGATTTTGTAGCAGGATTACCCCGAACTAGGCATAGATATGATTCGATCTGGGCGATTGTTGACAGACTGACAAAATCAGCTCATTTTCTGCCAGTAAGGGCTACCTTTTCCACTGAGGATTATGCTGAGCTGTATATCAGAGAAATAGTCAGGTTGCATGGTGTTCCAGTGTCCATTATCTCTGAAAGAGGGGCGCAGTTTACAGCTAAATTCTGGCAATCATTTCAAAGAGGCTTGGGGACGCAGGTTAACCTGAGCACAACTTTTCATCCTCAGACAGATGGGCAGGCAGAACGCACCATTCAAACGCTTGAGGATATGTTGCGAGCATGTGTGTTGGATTTTGGATTTAACTGGGCTGAACATTTACCACTCATTGAGTTCTCCTATAATAACAGTTACCATTCAGCTATTCAGATGGTGCCTTATGAGGCATTATATGGGCGAAAGTGCAGATCTCCAATTGGTTGGTTTGAGGTAGGAGAATCAACATTGATTGGGCCAGATATCATTCATCAGTCAGAAGGAAAAAGTAAAGCTTATCAGAGAACGTTTACTGACTGCTCAGAGCTGCCAGAAATCGTATGCTGAAGTGCGGCGCAGAAACTTGGAATTTAATGTGGGTGATTGGGTGTTTCTGAGAGTTTCGCCGATGATGGATGTAATAAGATTTGGCAAGAAAGGAAATCTCAGTCCGAGGTTTGTTGGGCCTTATCAGATTCACCGAAGAATATGCCAAGTGGCATATGAGTTAGACTTACCTCCAGAGTTAGAATCTGTCCACCCAGTTTTCCATGTATCAATGTTGAGAAAGTGCATAGGAGATCCCTCCAGAATTATCCTAGTCCAAGGTGTTCAGGTTACAGAGAAATTGGCCTATGAAGAAGTTCTGGTAGCCATATTAGACCGGCAGATCCGCAAATTAAGAACTAAAGATGTTGCTTCTGTCAAAGTGTTATGGCATAACAGGAACCGAGAGGAAATGACTTGGGAAGCATAAGAAGATATGAAATCTAGATACCCTCAGTTATTTCAGACTTAGTCAGCCAGAGGTATGTTGATATTGCTGTTTTATGAGTTGCTTTATATTCATGTGTATAAGTGAGATGTTGACTTCAGTTTATTATGAAATGAATGCTATAGTATTATATGGAGTACCTGTATTGGACTTTTCTGTGTTTCAAGATTTTTGAAATAGTCCATATTACAGGGGAAACTCTGAAGAAATTTTTTCAGAAAAAGTAAAACAAGTTAAAATTTCTGTAAACAGAAGTTAACATTTGAGGACGAATGCTCTTGAGGGAGGAAGGATGTTACACCCTGTAAGTTCTTGACACTTAGTTGGCCCATTCGCATGTTGGTTAAGAGTTTTAGAATGCCACACATGCGAGAAAAGGGCCCGGGGAGAGACCGGACAAGCGCCAATTCGGAGCGTCGCAAGGCAAATGCGACTTATAAATCGCATTTGAAAGATGCGACTTATAAATCGCATTCGACAAATACAACTTAAAGGGGGTTCAGGTCCAAGTATATAAAGCCCCACTTTGGTTTTTTTTGGTCATTTTCATTCTTCATTTCCAGAGAACGAACAGAAACAGGGGAGGGACGAAGGTTCAACATAAATTTCCTTCCGTTTACGCTGTCAAACATAGTCCAAACTCAAATTAACTTCGGGTAGCGAATTATAAAGCTGCAGGGACCATTCCTACGGAGTTAGTTTCATTAAATTCGGCCGACAAATTGTCGTCTCACTGAGCCAAGGTAAGTGGAATTGCTCCAAACTAGTGGTAATATACTCCCAGCATTAAAGTGAGTATTTCTCCCTTCTAGACTTCCGAGAAATTACGAGTTTTCGGCCGTTCTCCGATAAGTCAAAGAATAGGCAGTAGGTATATCCATAAGTATGGTTTCTTTCCAAAATAATAGTAGAATTAATTCTATTCTTTCGTGAATATGAATACAGTTGGGAGAAATAGCTAAATACTAGCCGAGTTATGCCAGTTAATCAGAAAGTCGGCAGTTGAGGTATGTAAAGCTAGTTTCTTTCGGCAAGCTAGTAGTTCAAGTATAGCAAAATAGTACAAATTCCAGTAGAATGTTTCAGAAGTCATATATTATATTCAGTATGAGTTCAGTAAGCATGTTAGAATTATTATACAGTGTTCAGCATGAAACTCAGTAAAACAGTATAATTCCCAGCAGAATTTTCCAGAAATATTATTTAGGACTCAGTATATCTCAGTATCAAATTCAGTATATTTCAGTATAAGAATCAGCATATTTCGGTATCAGATTTAGTATATTTCAGTATGAGATTCAGAACAGAATACCAGAATATAAATATTATTATCAGATTCAGTATATATATATTACATGCGGTTATTGCTATCTGTGGAGACATGATTGTTCTGTGTTGGGCACCCTTAGAGCTTCCTTGACCGCCCCAGGGTTAATAGTCGTATTGACTCGCCCGCCAAAGGGTGAGGATACGTCGCTCTACAGAGTCGCATGCCGTCCGCCAGCTGACGAAGATGGGATGCAGATTCTCCATATCAGGCTGATCAGCACTATACCACACCCCCTGTCGAGCGCTTGTGCCCGGGGTGCAGATTACAGTTTCAGATTACGGATTTCAGATTTCAGATTTCAGATTTCAGGAGTCCTCCAGACTTAGATACAGCTATAGTCAGGGGTCCAGCGAGCCCAAGTTACATACCCAAGGGGCCGGCTGGATGCTCATAGTTACTAGGTGGATGGTATGACCTGGGTAGGGGTATATATATTATGTGTTGGTTGGTACCTTACGGCTTATGGGGGCTGGTAAGGTTCTTTTATGCTATGTTGTGTTAGTTATTAATAGATAGAAAGTAGACCGCCATGTTATCAGGTATGACTCTTACTCTCTTCAGTAAAGTTACGCTCTTTTCAGTCAGTCTCAGCCTGTCTCCTATTACTTCAGTATCTATTAGTATTATTGTTTGCTTTCACTTATTTTCAGTTATTGCTTGCATACTCAGTACCAATGGTACTGACGCCCATTTTGGGGGGCTGCATTACTTGCCTGCAGGTACTCATAGGCGAGGAGTAGATCCCTCATAGTTCCAGCCAGCGTACAAAGTCTTCAGCTCCTGTCATCCGGAGCTTGACTGCTAAAGGTTTACTTCCCTTTTTGTTTGTACTGTATGAGTAGGCCGGGGCCCTGTCCCGACCATCTTATTATTCTTAGAGGCTTTCAAATTATATATCCCCTATGGTTAGTTGTACCGGTCATGTGGGGTCGTATGTATATTTCAGTTTGCATGTGATGGCCGTGTGGGGCCTTATTCAGTTGTCAGTTGGTGACCTTGTCGGTCACAGATCAGTTTAGCACTTGATTATACTTTTCAGTGATAACTAGTCAGCATGGTGGCCTTGTCAGCCCGCATAGGTTCCCTTATGCTCAGTTGTTCTGGTTAGCTGTTATATTCCTACAGGTGGCTATAGGCCTAGTCGGCCGGAATCTGTATTTACAGCCGTTATATAGCCCGTTGTTTTCATAAATCCAGAATTAGGACTAGCCTGGCACCAGAAGTGCTTAGGCTCAGTAGTCCAGCAGTCCAGGTCCTAGAAGGGCACCGGGTGTTAGTCATGCCTCCCAAGGTAGGGCGTAACAAATTTAACATTGAGTCACAAAGCTGAACATGCTAACTCTATATCTAAAAGCCTCTACTAACTAAAGAGATGCCGAGACAAGTCGCCAGCTAACTCTAAAATATGAAACTAATTAATACAAGACAAAATAACTGAAATGAAGTAGATAATTCCAGTCTTCAAAAAATAAGGACTCACCACTACCAGCCGATCAAGTCCAAAATGTGTCTAACTGTGGGTCTAAGTCTGAATATCTGGATCTATATCAAGAAACAATATAGCACAAAGAGTACGTGGTCAGTATTTTGAATGTACTGTTATATTAGATATGCATCTGAAGTAAAACATGGTAGTAATCTAAGAAAGTCTGTACTAAGTATATAACTGAATGCATAAGCTAAGGTATAGTACAATGACCCTACCTGAGATGCATAAATACTAACATGACATGCTAATCTAAAAATAGTTAATGAAAATACGAGTAAAACTAATTTTAAGTGTCATGTACATGTACTAAGAACTGAAGTTTTATACTTAAATTGAATTGGAGAGCCTATTAACCGAAAAAATTCAACTTGAGCCTCATGGAGCCCGATTTGTAACCATAGCTGGGAGGGTGTTCATACCTTACCAAGGGTAAGAACCATGACTAGAGTGATATCACTCATAGGTTCACAAAGATACTCTCAACTAACGAGGGCCCCTGCATGAGCCCATTGAGGCAAGGAAAACACTCTCAACTAGCAAGGACTCCATATTCCTCGGGCAAAGGGAGACACTCTCTATTAACGAGGATCCCTTATCTTACGGTGACATGTAAGTTTTGAGACCTGGGTGTGCTAGAAATCCGGCCTACTTGGTGCTAAGAATTACTTGCAATGAACATAAATGTTGATAATCTGAAATTGATGTCCTAGGAATACTCAGAACTATTTTATCTAAAAGTGTCCTGAGAGCCTAAAGGACCATGAACATATTGATACTAATGGCTCAAAATTGATGTTCTAAGACTAGTCAGAACTACTTTATCTAAAAGTGTCTTGAGAGTCTAAAGAACCATAAATATACTGATCATACTAAAATCATGAGGAAATCATAGATTTAAATCATATTGTAAATGATGCATGCTAAGATCATGGTAGAATCATGTATTCAAAACGGACTATATTTTTCATAATACAATGCTAAATCATGGGCTGAATCTTAGAAATTATGCTAGTATCAAATCGTGGGACTACCTGTTGTTGCACTCCAGCACACATGCAAGCGTACACGGTCGTACAAGTAATACAGTGACCCTTTTTAAGAGCCGGATGTCAAACCCACAGGGAATGGACAAATTCAGAAAATTATGAAGTTCAAGTGTGAGATTAACCTTCGGAAGTGTTGATTATAAAAGTTTTTGGTAAATTTTAATTAAGTTTTGGGGTGGTCACAAAACAATCTGGAAACAATATAAGAAGCAACTAGAGTTAAGGCCGGATAATCATGCAACGCCACACTTCGTAATGGGTCAAGTATGATGTTATCAATTGTTGTCTGACATAGTTGATACATGCGATATTCATGGTCTCTCGAGCCTCTCAACACGACAAACTACTTCACAACTACATCGTTGAGCGGGGATGTGACATCCTAGTTCTTGGGCAGTTCAACTAAATGGATGTGGTTTACGGGGTTTATGCTCTTGATTAGGGTCTTTCGTACCTTTAATCGTTTAATCCAACTTAGTTTCACAACTACTTCTACGAGTGGTGGAGTGATAATTCTAAGCCGGTGTCTTGCTATCATCCCATTTTATTAACCAAGCAAGGCAATTTAGGTATATTATTTATCCTAATTGCGAATCATATCAAAAGATAAGAACTTGCTCCCTACATTCCTATGTTCTTGCCTAAGGTTACTCTTTCAAGCTTTTACCTAAGCTTAACGCATTTTTTTTCATGGTGATCAAGCATAAAAACAACAATAATGAAGAATGTAAGAAAAAGCAACAATTAACGACTCAAATCAAAACAAATTCATGCAATTACAATCATCTCACGTGGCCTCAACCTTAGAAGAAGGGTTTTAGCCACTAATATTCATACAACAACTCAAAAACATGTTTAGAGTAGTATACTTACAAGAATAGGTAAAAGAGAATGTAAAATTGGTGAACCCTAGGTGAGTTCTTCACTTCTTCCTTCGCTCCTCTACGGTTTTTGGAAAATATTTCGTGACTAATGATTTTAGAAGCTAAGGGTTTAATTTATAGTAAATAAGGAATTTACAAATTTTAGCCGGTCATGGAATGGCTTCGTGGCACGGAGGTGAATGCACCAATTTTCCTCTGTGCCACGGAAGTAAGGCAGCAGCTTACTGGAAATCGCATTAAAATGATGCTTGGCTGAGGCATGGCACGATGGCCAACGTGGCACGGCGCTAGCCTTGCGCGATGACCTGCATGACACGGCTGTGGCGCGCAGCAGTGCCTAGCGTGGCATGGCGCTGGCGCGCAGGCGCCCTGGAATGCTGTATCTTCGCGCGCATGGCCTTGGCGTGGCACGGCGCTGGGCGCGGCACAAGCGTAGCGTGGCACGCTGCCTGGCGCAGCCAGCCTTGCCATGGCATGCTTTCTTGCCAACTTTTGCAATTCGTTTCCAACTCCATTTCTTCACTTCACCCATCATTATTTAGTCCCTCATATGGGTTTTATACCTACAAAACAAGGACTAATCATGTTGTGCATACCCAAATTTACATAAAACCACATAAGAATGTAAGTGTATAAATAGACAAACATGACTAAAATAAGTTATAAAATAGCACTTGGGCACGTAATTATTTCCAAGATCACTACCCCACACTTAAAGCCTTGTTCATCCTCGAACAACTCTTTTAGATCTCATGCACATGAAGACTCACACATGGATAATTTAGCAAGACAATTCAACATGCGGCTACATCAATTGTTTTTAGATAGCAAGTTAAAAATCTTGCATGCACGGTGTAACCATCAAAAGCAAATATGACTATGTTAAGACTTCCTCACCTCAAGAATCGACTCTCAATCTCAACAAACTCATGCAATCAACTGATCAAGAGTTCCGACATGAACTTTATCCTTTATTAAACATGTTCCCTCACAACAAGCGAGTTACCCATTTTTACTCACAAATTTTCAAATTATACCGTGTACGGGTATATGGATAAGAATTAAGCTCACTCTCACAAAGAATTCACATGCCACATGTATTGACCCATAAGCTTGCGTTAGTGTTTTACTCCACTAATTTAAGAATGTTTGACCATAAGATCAAGTAGGACTTATCGGGTCGTAATGTAAGCTAAGGGACGGGTAGGTACTATTCTGGCCAGTAATAGTGGTTATCTTCCCCAAGCGCTTTTAATACATCACACATTCATTACATACATCTCTTCTCTTACTTCACCTTCATTCTTTTCAATCTTAAATTTCCTCTTTTGTTTCCCATCTCTTTAAGCACACTTAGCTTATTAGTAAGGAGTATTTAAACAACCTTTTCATTCATTTGTTCTCTTACTCCCTACCAATACTCAAGAATTTTCAAACAAGTGCACCTCTAATCTTTTTCTCAACTCCCGCAACCGTTATTTTTCCTTGTTTTTCACGCTCACTCCTTTACTCTTTTGGATTTTTCACTTAAGCGCTTAGGAGTTCTGGAGAAACTTCAAGGCTATTGAAAGAAAAGGATTAAGCTTATGTTGCAGCTATCAAAGAATAGGCTTAAGGCTCAATGGGGCTAACTAGGATCAGACATTCAAGGTAGGTAAAGCGAGGAATAAAACTTAGGCTCATTCAAAAAAATGCCTAAATCATCTCCTACAATCGACATCCCTCATTTCGTTTTGTATACACACTAGGCAAGTTCTAGACACTACACAATAGCATGGAATGTTCAAAAATCTTACACTCACAGCACATGCTCAGTTCAAGACAAATTCAGCAGACTCTTAACTCAGCTAATCACAAGAATTTAAAATTAAGCTTTAAGCACATAGAGTCACATTCAAGAGCCTAGGTGTCTCAAATAGAGTTATACAACTTCTTACATGCTTCAACACTAACCACACTTGCATCTCACAATCATGTATAGCACACAACACGAACATCAAGCCATCAATTAGCTATAGGTTCAAATACCAAAACCTATTGACAAATTTTCCCGTAAGACGGTCGTCATCCATCCATCATTGGGAATAGTCCCTAACTATGACTAAAAACAACTATGTAAAGACACACAAAAATTTTATTCTTCGGTTCAAAGTGCCCCCAGTCGGAAAAGAACCGAAAAGAAAAACCAACGGGTGGAGAATCATGCTCAAATAAAAAATTCTCCCTCAACCAATACCAATCAATCACTAAATTCACCCAAAATCATTAAGCACAAAATTTTTGAAATTTCCCTCACCCCACACTTGAATCATGCTATGTCCCTAAAGCATCTAATTAAAATTCACAAAGGGTGAGAAATACTCCCTGGGGCCTCTAGTGTTACACCCCGTAAATTTTAAACGAATAAATAGCCTAATGGCATGTTGGTTAAGGGATTTAGAAAAAAAAAAAGGAAAGTCGGTTTTTATCAATAAAAATCAAAAAAAACAGAGGGTATAGCCATATAAGGCAAAACCCACAACTTTTATACATAATTCCTTCCGATTACGCTTCGAAACGCGATCTAAACTCTGTTCTGGCTTAGATACCGAGGTATAAAGCTGCAGAGAGTAATCCTACAGAGTTGGTTTCGTGAAATTTGTCCGGCGAAACGTCGTACTACCAAGGTAAAATAAATAGAATTGCTTTAAATTAGTACCAATGTGTTCCTAGCCTTGCAGTGAGCATTTATCCCTTCTGGACTTTCGAGAAATAGCGAGTTTTTGACCGTCTTTCGATAAGCCAAAGTTTAGGCTATAAATATATCGAAAGTGACGTTTTCTTTCAGATTATTGGTGTATTTAGTTCTAATTGACATGTATGTGAATGTAGTTGGGAGAAACAGCAGAAGTACCGACGGAAATCACATCTGTCAGTCGGGTACTCAGAAACCAGGTATGTAAAGTTATTCTTTCGGCAAGCCAGGAAGTACAGTCTAGAAAATAAATAGAATAAAGGCTATTAATAGATACCCAGTGTACAGGAACGATTTTAGTACAATTTCCAGCAAGCATGCTAGTATATCGTTACGTATCATGTGATAATCAGAATAACGGATAGTCAGATGATTTCAGATAGTAATGTGGTATCCGCTAGTAGCTCAGCATATTCTTACGTAATACCCAGAATGGAAGTTGTAAAAGTAGTATAATGAATTAGCAAGATTACAGATAGTGTGTATTACTTTTGTTGAGACTGTATCCGGTAAAAGACGGCACATTTTATATTATTAAGCTATATCCAGTTATAGATGGCATGTTCTATGTTATTGAGTTATATCCAAAAATAATCAGATCAGTAATCAGATATAGAAATAGCTCCAGAAACCGATATAGCTCCAGATACAGATATAGCTCCAGAAACAGATATGGCTCTAGAAACTGATATAGCTTCAGATCATGGATAACAATAATCAGATAAACAGATAAAGGCCAGGTAGCAGTTAGCCCAGCAATCAGAAATGGTGCAAAACAGTATATAGCATCAGTTGTTTAATACGGACTGGCCTTGAAATAAAAGAAGAGAATATGATTAGTATTTTTCACTTGAGCATGCTTGTTGTGTATATGTTTTGTATGCTGAGATTTGTTATGGCATGTGGGTATCCTTTAGCATCCCCGCCGCCCCTGGGTTATAGCTGTGTCGATACCAGATTCAGATACCGCCCCCAGCTGGGCGATGTCGTCCGCCTAGAGGACGATGATGGCCGACCACCATAATAATACGGTTCAGATTACCCTGCTTGCAAGGGCAGTTCAGTTTACTCTACACAGAGCTAGATTACCCTGTTTACAGGGGCAGACTACTCTGTGTGCGCTTGTGGCCGGGGGCAGTTTCACATACAGATTTTTATAAAATTACCCTGTTGTGTGTTTACACCCAGGGGCAGTTTCAGTCACAGATACAGCAGCAGATTACCCTGTTGAGCGCTTGCGCCCAGAGGCAGGAGTCTTCGGACTCAGACACAGTTCATTGTCAGAGGTCGAGGCCTAAGCTACATACCCAAGGGGGCCAGTAGGAGGAGCTCACAGTTATCAGATGAGTGGAGTGACTTATTTTTGGTTGGTTTAGACCCGGGTAGGGGTAAATAGATTGTTCTGTTGGTTGGCACCTTCCGGCTTATGGGGGTCGGTCAGGTATTGTGTGTATTTATACGTATATCTATATGTGCTATTAGATACTGATAGGCAGTAGGACGACACATCGTCAGGTACGCCCAGTTTAGTTACAGAATAGGTAAACTCTCCCTAGTTATCCTCAGCTAGATAGACTCAGCTACTTCTTGCTTATATGTCATGTTATTGTTGTTACCCATTTCAGTTGTATATTTCAGTTTACTTTACATGCTCAGTACCTGTGGTACTGACGCCCATGGGGGCGCTGCATTGCTTGCCTGCAGGTACACATAGACGAGGAGTCGATCCCTCGTGATCCAGTCAGCAGAGTTATCAGCTCCTATCCTCCGGAGCTAGATAGTTGGAGGTTGTTCCTATTTCCTTTTTGATTACAGTTTGGGTAGGTCGGGGCCCTGTCCCGACCATTCTATTATTACTTCCTAGAGGCTTGCAGTCTGATGTTTCCTGTGGTGGTGGATCCGGTCGTGTGGGGCCATGCATGTATATATGTGTTTAGTTGTTGATGTTGGCCGTGTGGGGCCTTCTTCTGGTTATAGTTAGTGACCTTGTCGGTCACAAATGTGAATAGCAGTTGCTTTAGATTATAGTGTCATTGTTCTGGTTAGTTGTTGTTCTTTGCAGGTGGCTATAGGCCTAATCGGTCGGGGGCTATATTTGCAGTCGCTATATAGCCGGTTCATTTCTTGAAATAGAGTCAGATTCTAGCAGGCACCAGGTGCCCGTCATACCCCCCAAGGTGGGGTGTGACAAACTTGGTATCAGAGCAGTTTGTGTCCCAGGGAGTCTACAAGCCGTTCTAAGTAGAGTCTTGTCTATGGATGTGTTGTGCACCACATACTATAGGCAGGAGGCTGTGAGGCATAATAGGATAGTTACCCTTCTTTCATACTCAGTCGTGCCATAGCACAATATAGTATAGGGTTGGTTCTTTTGAAACTTACCACCCTCTTTGTCTACAGATACTATGGTAGATCAGTGGCACCCTTCTACAGGCAGGAGATTGGATACAGCGGCGGGCGAAGGCACCAGCAGGATGCCTCACGTATAGCCAGATTCATCCCGGTCTGAGGGCGATGCGGAGGTGTCATCTCGACCCTCCCAGCAGTCTCCGCCTCGCCAGACACCATTTGAGGCAGCACCGGCTCCCATAGATCCTGCACCCACTTCATGTGATCAGGAGCTACATAGTGCGGTGGTTATGTTAACCCAGATGCTAGCTACTCAGCGTCAGCCAGTACCACCTGCAGCAGCAGAATCTCTAGGTGGGCCAGGTAGTTCCAGGGTTAGAGAATTCTTGGCATTGGGACCCCCGCAGTTCACTGGGTCAGATCACGCAGAGGACCCCCAGGATTTCCTAGATCAGATGTAGAGAATTTTTCGGGTTATGCATGTGACCCCTACAGAATCAGTTGAGCTGGCAGTGTTTCGGTTGCGGGACATAGTTGTATTATGGTACGAGAGTTGGGAGAGGTCTCGAGGGAGAGATGTTGCCCCTCCGACCTGGTCCAGCTTCTAGGAGGCCTTCCTAGATCACTACTTACCCCGGGAGGTCAGACAGGCCCGGATGGACTAGTTCTTACACTTAGAGCAGGGGGCCAGGAGCGTCCGTGAGTATTCTTTACAGTTCAACTCCTTAGCCCGCTATGCTCCAGCATTTGTGGACACCATGTCGTCCAGAGTCCATCGCTTTATTATGGGCTTGAATTCAGATTATATAGAGACGTGCATGACGGCTACTTTAAGAGAGGATATGGACATAGCTAGGGTACAGGCCTTCACACAGACAATTGAGGGCCTGAGACAGCGGCAGCGGGGCGACAGGCAGGCGACTTCAGAGCAGCGCCATAGAAACAGACCTGCTGATATTCAGGGGGAAATCCCTAGGGGGCCGAGACCACGGTTTTCAGATAGGTCGCCCAGATCTTTACCTCCAGTACAGCAGCAGAGAGGCAGATTTGTTCGCCGGAGTCAGTCAGAGTCCAGTAGCAGTTTACGGACAGTAGCATCACCTCAGCAGCGGAGGGCAGAATAGAGTAGATTTGCACCTACCCCTTGTCCTATATGCCACCGACCCCATTCTGGAGACTGCAGGCAAGGCTTCTCAGGGTGCTATTACTGCGGACAGGAAGAGCATTTAATGAGAGATTGTCCGGCCAGAGGACAGGGTAGCCGGGATAGTCTGGATAGAGCATCAGCGGAGCCACGAGCTCCAGCAGCCTCAGCAGGGCGCAGACCCTTAGGTTCAGCAAATAGGGGCCGAGGTAGATCACGAGCCTCTGGCTTAGGTGCAGGCCCCAGCCGTACCTATGCATTACCAGGGAGGCAGGATTCAAAGGCATGCCCCGACGTGGTCACAGGTATATTGATTATCTGCTCATACCCTATTTATGTATTAATTGATCCAGGGTCTACCTTGTCATATATTACACCATTTGTGGCCCGGAAGTTGGGTATCGAACTAGAATTGCTTCAGCATCCCTTTTCAGTGCTTACACCGGTCGGTGACTCGATTACAGCTAAAAGAGTTTACCGAGGGTGTACGGTAGAGGTTGCTGATCGCCAGACCACAGTAGACTTAATAGAACTTGAGATGGTCGACTTCGATGCCATTATGGGTATGGACTAGTTAGTTCCATGCTATGCCAACTTAGAATGCTGGACCAAGACGGTCCGATTTCACTTTCCGGGGGAAGCAGTGCGAGAGTGAAAGGGAGCACAGCTACGCCAAAAGGTAGGTTCATTTCCTACCTTCAGGCGAGAAAATTAATAGCAAAGGGATGTATTTACCACCTAGTTAGAGTTCAGGACATTCGGGTGGAAGCTCCGACTCTTTAGTCTATTCTAGTGGTCAATGAATTCCCTGACATATTTCCGGATGAGTTGCCTAGTATCCCTCCCGAAAGGGAGATAGATTTTGCAATTGACTTGTTTCCAGGGACTCAACCCATATCCATTCCCCCGTATCGCATGGCACCAGCTGAGCTTAGAGAGTTGAAAGAGCAGTTAAAAGATTTGCTCGATAAAGGCTTTATCAGGCCTAGTACTTCCCCGTGGGGTGCACCAGTTCTGTTTGTAAGAAAGAAAGATGGCTCACTCCGTATGTGTATAGACTACCGGCAGCTGAATAAGGTAACAGTTAAAAACAAATACCCGTTCCCTAGAATAGATGATTTGTTTGACCAGTTGCAGGGGGCCAGATGTTTCTCTAAGATAGATCTGAGGTCCGGATACCACCAGGTCCGGGTTCGTGAGAGGGACATTCCAAAGACTGCTTTCAGGACCAGATATGGTCACTTTGAATTTCTAGTCATGTCTTTTGGGCTGATGAATGCTCCCGCAGTGTTTATGGACCTGATGAACAGCATATTCAGACCGTATTTAGATCTGTTCGTGATAGTATTTATTGATGATATTCTGGTATATTCTCGTTCAGAGACAGATCACCAGAACCATTTACGAACAGTACTCCAGATCCTTAGGGACCGTCAGCTGTACGCCAAGTTTTCTATGTGTGAGTTGTGGCTGAACTCAGTTGCCTTTTTGGGGCATATCGTGTCGGATGCTGGTATACAGGTGGACACACAGAAAATAGAGGCGGTCAAGACATGGCCCAGACCTACCACTCCGACCGAGGTCCGCAGTTTCCTGGGTTTAGCAGGGTATTACAGGAGATTTGTTGAAGGATTCTCCACTATAGCAGCACCTCTGACAAAGCTGACACAGAAAGCAGCGAAATTTCAGTGGACGGAGGCATGTGAGCAGAGTTTTCAAGAATTGAAAGACAGACTGACCTCTACCCCAGTACTAGCATTGTCAGAGGGAACAGATGGGTATATTGCGACGCTTCAGGCTTTGGACTGGGATGTGTGCTGATGCAGCATGGAAAGGTAATTGCTTATGCTTCCAGACAGCTGAGGAAGCACGAAAAGAACTATCCGACCCATGACCTGGAACTGGCCGCAGTGATCCACGCTCTGAAAATCTGGAGGCATTATCTGCATGGCGTTCATGTAGACATTTTTACAGATCATAAAAGCCTGCAGTACATTTTCACATAGAGGGAGTTAAATCTGCGGCAGCGTCGTTCGTTAGAATTGCTGAAACATTATGACGCAAATATTCTCTACCACCCAGGGAGGGATAATGTAGTAGCATATGCCTTGAGCCGTAAGTCAATGGGGAGTTTGGCGTATTTGCGACCCGAGAAGCGGGAGTTAGCCAAGGAAATTCATCAGCTAGCTGGTTTAGCCGTTCGAGTAGTAGAAACAGAAAATAACAGAGCGGTGATTCAGAACTCTACTGTGTCATCGTTAGTTACAGAGGTAAAAGAACGGCAGTACGAGGACCCTGACTTAGTCCAGCTCAGAGATAGAGTTCAGAAAGGTAAGGAGCCAGATTTCCAAGTGACTGAGGATGAAGTGCTGCGTTATAAGGGCCGCCTATGTGTCCCAAATGTTTCAGGGCTTCGCCAGCAGATCATGCATGAGGTACATTACGCTCGCTATTCCCTCCATCCAGGAGCAACGAAAATGTACCACGACATCAGAGACATCTACTGGTGGCCAGGTATGAAAGCTGAAATAGCTGAATTTGTATCTAGATGTCCTAACTGCCAGCAGGTGAAAGCAGAACACCAAAAACCGGGTGGTCTGGCGCAGGATATAGTTTTGCCCTTATGGAAATGGGAAGCGATAAATATGGATTTTGTAACAGGGTTACCCCGTACCAGACGCAGAAACGATTCTATTTGGGTAATCGTTGATAGATTAACAAAATCAGCCCATTTCCTGCCAGTACGAACTACATTCTCTGCTGAGGATTATGCTGAACTGTATATCAGAGAGATAGTCAGATTGCATGGTGTTCCAGTGTCTATTATCTCAGATAGAGGAGCACAATTTACAGCGAGATTCTGGCAGTCGTTCCAGAGAGGTCTGGGGACACAGATTAACTTAAGTACAGCCTTTCATCCTCAGACAAACGGGCAAGCAAAACGAACTATCCAGACGCTCGAAGATATGCTACGAGCGTGTGTACTAGATTTTGGGGGTAGCTGGGATGAGCATCTGCCATTGATTGAATTTGCCTATAATAACAGTTATTATTCAGCTATCTAGATAGCGCCCTTTGCAGCATTATACAGGCGGAAATGTAGATCACCCGTTGGCTGGTTTGAAGCGAGGGAGACAGCGCTGATTGGGCCGGATATTATTCGTCAATCAGAAGAGGCGTGAAGCTTATCATAGAACGCCTACTGACTCCTCAGAGCCGCCAGAAGTCTTACGCAGATATGCGGCGCAGAAATTTAGAATTTGCAGTGGATGACTGGGTATATTTGAAAGTGTCTCCGATGAAAGGGGTGATGAGATTTGGCAAGAAAGGCAAGCTTAGCCCGAGGTTCATTGGGCCATATCAGATTTGGCGAAGAATAGGCTGAGTAGCATACGAATTGAACTTTCCCCTAGAATTAGAGTTTGTTCACCCAGTATTCCATGTATCTATGTTGAGGAAGTTCGTAGGAGACCCTTCCATAGTTGTTCCAGTTCAGGATGTCCAGGTCACAGAAGAGTTAGCATATGAAGAGGTCCTAGTAGCTATCTTAGATAGACAGATTCGTAGATTGAGAACTAAAAATACTGCGTCTGTCAAGGTATTATGGCGTAACAGGAACCGAGAAGAGATGACCTGGGAAGCCGAGGAGGACATGAAAGCCAGATATCCCCACTTATACCAGGCTTAAGAAAACAGGAGGTATGTTAGAACTGTTTTTCCTTATGAATGCGTATATTTCATATATGGAAGCAGGCGATTGATTATAGACAGTTATATATGAATATTATTATATCGTGTGGAGTACCTGTATTGGGCTTTTCTGCTTTTCAGGAATTTTGAGATAGTCCATAATACAGGGGAAACTCTGCCGAAATTTTTTTAGGGATAAGTCAGCCAGTTAAGATTTCTATAAGTCAGAATGTCATTCGAGGACGAATGTTTTTAAGGGGGTGAGGATGTTACACCCTGTAAATTTTAAATGAATAAATAGTCTAATGGCATGTTGGTTAATGGATTTAAAAAAAAAGAAAAAAAAGGAAAGTCGGTTTTTATCAATAAAAACCAGAAAAAAACAGAGGGTATAGCCATATAAGGCAAAACCCACAACTTTTATACATAATTCCTTCCGATTACGCTTCGAAACGCGGTCTAAACTCTGTTTCGGCTTAGATACCGAGGTATAAAGCTGCAGAGAGTAATCCTACGGAGTTGGTTTCGTGAAATTTGGCCAGCGAAACGTCGTACCACTGAGGTAAAGTAAATAGAATTGCTTTAAATTAGTACCAATGTGTTCCTAGCCTTGCAGTGAGCATTTATCCCTTCTGGACTTTCGAGAAATAGCGAGTTTTTGACCGTCTTTCGATAAGCCAAAATTTAGGCTATAAATATATCGAAAGTGGTGTTTTCTTTCAGATTATTGGTGTATTTAGTTCTAATTGACATGTATGTGAATGTAGTTGGGAGAAACAGCAGAAGTACCGACGGAAATCACATCGGTCAGTCGGGTACTCAGAAACTAGGTATGTAAAGTTATTCTTTCGGCAAGCCAGGAAGTACAGTCTAGAAAATAAATAGAATAAAGGCTATTAACAGATACCCAGCGTACAGGAATGATTTTAGTACAATTTCCAGCAAGCATGCTAGTATATCGTTACGTATCATGTGATAATCAGAATAACGGATAGTCAGATAATTTCAGATAGTAATGTGGTATCCGCTAGTAGCTCAGCATATTCTTATGTAATACCCAGAATGGAAGTTGTAAAAGTAGTATAATGAATTAGCAAGATTACAGATAGTATGTATTACTTTTGTTGAGACTGTATCCGGTAAAAGACGGCACATTTTATATTATTTAGCTATATCCAGCTATAGATGGCATGTTCTATGTTATTGAGTTATATCCAAATATAATCAGATCAGTAATCAGATATAGAAATAGCTCCAGAAATCGATATAGCTCCAGATACAGATATAGCTCCAGAAACAGATATGGCTCTAGAAACTAATATAGCTTCAGATCATGGATAACAATAATTAGATAAACAGATAAAGGCCATGTAGCAGTTAGCCCAGCAATCAGAAACGGTGCAAAACAGAATATAGCATCAGTTGTTTAATACGGACTGGCCTTGAAATAAAAGAAGAGAATATGATTAGTATTTTTCACTTGAGCATGCTTGTTGTGTATGTGTTTTGCATGTTGAGACTTGTTATGCCATGTGGGTATCCTTTAGCATCCCCGCCGCCCCTGGGTTATAGCTGTGTCGATACCAGATTCAGATACCGCCCCCAGCTGGGCGATACCGTCCGCCTAGAGGATGATGATGGCCGACCACCATAATAATACGGTCCAGATTACCCTGCTTGCAGGGGCAGTTCAGTTTACTCTGCATAGAGCCAGATTACCCTGTTTACAGGGGCAGACTACTCTATGTGCGCTTGTGGCCGGGGGCAGTTTCAGATACAAATTCTTATAAAATTACCCTGTTGTGTGTTTACACCCAGGGGAAGTTTCAGTCACAGATACAGCAGCAGATTACCCAGTTGAGCGCTTGCGCCCAGAGGCAGGAGTCTTCGGACTCAGACACAGTTCATTATCAGAGGCCGAGGCCTGAGCTACGTACCCAAAGGGGCCGGTAGGAGGAGCTCACAGTTATCAGATGAGTGGAGTGACTTATTTTTGGTTGGTTTAGACCTGGGTAGGGGTAAATAGATTGTTCTATTGGTTGGCACCTTCCAGCTTATGGGGGTCGGTCAGGTATTGTGTGTATTTATATGTATATCTATATGTGCTATTAGATACTGATAGGCAATAGGACGACACGTCGTCAGGTACGCCTAGTTTAGTTACAAAATAGGTAAACTCTCCCTAGTTATCCTCAGCCAGATAGACTCAGCTACTTCCTGCTTATATGTCATGTTATTGTTGTTACCCATTTCAGTTGTATATTTTAGTTTGCTTTACATGCTCAGTACCTGTGGTACTAACGCCCGTGGGGGCGCTGCATTGCTTTCCTGCAGGTACACATAGATGAGGAGTCGATCCCTCGTGATCCAGTCAGCAAAGTTATCAGCTCCTATCCTCCGGAGCTAGATAGTTGGAGGTTGTTCCTATTTCCTTTTTGATTACAGTTTGGGTAGGTCGGGGCTCTGTCCCGACCATTCTATTATTACTTCCTAGAGGCTTGCAGTCTGATGTTTCCTGTGGTGGTGGAGCCGGTCGTGTGGGGTCGTGCATGTATATATGTGTTTAGTTGTTGATGTTGGCCGTGTGGGGCCTTCTTCTGGTTATAGTTAGTGACCTTGTCGGTCACAAATGTGAATAGCAGTTGCTTCAGATTATAGTGTCATTTTTTTGGTTAGTTGTTGTGCTTTGCAGGTGGCTATAGGCCTAATCGGTCGGGGGCTGTATTTACAGCTGCTATATAGCCGGTTCGTTTCTTGAAATAGAGCCAGAGTCAAGCAGGCACCAGGTGCCCGTCATACCCCCCAAGGTGGGGTGTAACATCTAGGCCTAGCTAACAGCATATTTTTCTTCATTTTGAACAAGTGGGTATTCAACCCCACACTTTCCCTCTTTCATGCTTTTTAGCTTCCTCCTCCAAGGGTACTCAGAATTTCCCTATATCTGTGCTCAATTCTCCACCAGAAACAACAACAAGATGAAAATTAACAAATCAACACAGATTAAAAAATCAGTTAAAATTGTATTTGTGGTACCCTTGGGTTGCCTCCTAAGCAGCGCCTAATTTTACGTCGCGGCACGATGTGGCCTATCCTTTTCAGGACATCCTCATACATGTGTTCCCTTTCAGAACCATCTTCTTCTCTTTTTATTTTTTGAGGGAACAGCCGCCACTCTGTCCCTCTCTTCCTCTAACTCCTTCTCTAATAGAAGCCTTCCATTAGATTCGGGCTGAAAACTAATCATCTCTTGTGGCCGTGGACCTGTGGAATTTTCCACCCCACACTTAGCCTCTGCTAACACACTTACCTTACAAAGGTCTCTGTAATGTGTGGGTGAGTTAATCTCTTGGTAGACCCAGAAGAGTTCTTCTTCATTATCGACCCTCATTTTCAGGGTCCCTGCTCTTACTTTAATAATCGCTCCTCGAGTCGCCAAAAATGGCTGTCCCAAGATCAAGGTTACCTTGTCATCAACTTCAAAATCCAATATAATGAAATCAGCTGGTATAATGAACTTACCCACTTTGACAAGAAGGCCCTCGATTATTCCATCTGGTGCCACTCGTGACTTGTCTGCCAGCTACAGCATCAATCGTGTTGGTCTCAGTTGACCCAACCCCAAGTTGTTAAACAAGGATAGGTGCATTAGATTAACTACTGCCCCTAAATCACACAAAGATCTTATCACCTCAGCTTTACCAATTTGTATGGGGAGGGTAAAACTCCCTGGGTCTTTGAGCTTTTTAGGTATCTTGCTCATTACCCTGTGGCTGCACTCCTCAGTCAATGCTACTGTCTGAACATCCACCAATCTGATTTTGTTGGCCACCACATCTTTCAAATATTTAGCATACTTGGGCATTCCCTGCAAAACATCAAGCAAAGGCAAATTTATGTGAAGTTCTTTGAAAATATCAAAGAACTTTCTAAAGCATTCCTCCTCCTTGCTCTTTTTGAATCTTTGCGAAAATGGTGGTGATGATCTCTGTGCTGGCTGTAATGATGATTGTGCATTTTGTTGCACAACACTCTGATTCTCTCCCTCATCAGTGGATGGTCCCTTTCTAACCAACTCTGGCTGCACCTCATTTCTCCTCTCTTTCGGTGTTGCATCAGCCAATTGCTTGCCACTCCTCAGACTGATGGCATTGACCTATCGGGGGTTTGTGTCTGTGTCACTGGGTAATCCTCCATGCAGTCTAGTGTGGTGAACAACTACTATTTGACCTATCCGCTTCTCTAGATTGCGGGTGGCCAACTGCTGATTTTTCAAGTCTGATGCCATCCTCGCCTGATTCTCTTCTAATTGGGTCTGTGTCTCCATAATCTTCTGCAACGTCTCCTCAATGTTGCTGCTCAACTGACCATCATTCTGCCTATTCTGCTGCTGATAATGTTGCTGAGGTTTCTGGTAGCTTTGCCTTTGATTTCCACCCCAAGAAAAATTCGGGTGGCTCTGCCAATTCTTGTTGTAACTGTTCCCAAAATTCTGATTGTTCCTCTGAACATTCCCAACAAAATTGACCGATTCAGGATTTACCCCGCATGATTCTGCATTGTGCCTATTATTGCTGCAGATTTCACACCAACTCGGAGCTTGTTGAACTGTATTTACTTGTCCTTGCTGTTGGTTCATACTCAATTTATTGAACTGAGTCATCATCTGATGCTGATATGATGCTAGTTGTGCCGCCAAGGCATTTACACCATCTATCTCTATCAGCCCTCCTGTTCTCTTTTCTACCCCTCTCGATGACTCGCTGTGCCACTCTGGATTTCCCTGAGCAATCCTGTTCAACAAAGTGTACAGCTCATCATAAGTCTTTTCTAAGGCTTGCCCACCCGATGCAGAGTCTAGTAAAATTTTTGTGTGTGGGTCTAGACTTTCTACAAAGGTATGGGATAGCACTTTATTGGACTGCTGATGATGACGGCAGTCTCTCAATAATGACTTGAATCTCTCCCAAGCCAAATACAAGTTCTCCTCCGGCTTCTGCTTGAAGCTTAATATTTCACTCCTGAGTTTGGCAGTCTTGCCTGAAGGGAAGAATCTGGTGAGGAACTTCTTTGCCAAATCATCCCAAGAAGTTATGGAATTCGGTGGCTCAGATTTCAACCACCTCTTAGCCTCCCCCAACAATGATAATGGGAAGAGGGTAAGTCGGACATAATCTGTGGACACTCCGGCGGGGACGAACATGTCACTAATCTCAAGGAAGTTTTGTAAGTGTTGTTGTGGGTCCTCATGAGTCAGCCCAGTGAACTGGCCACTAGAATGTAACAACTGCGCCATATTCTATTTCAATTCAAAGTTCCCTCCAGGTTTCGGTTTGCGGATACTAGAGGTTACATTTGTCTCTAGTGGAATAGCCACTTCGCGAACTGGTCGGGCTGCCATGATTTCAGGTAACAACTTTGCTTGTCCTGTTGGTGGGTGTTGTTGTAACCTCTCCTGAAGTCTTTTTATCTTTTGCTCTAGAGCTTCCCTCCTGCGTAAATGAATTTGACGTTCAGGTTCAAGCAACGGTTCCACTAGTTCTCTATTCCTTGCCAGCTCTGCAAGGACAACCTGTCACCTGCAATATATCAGACTAAGACCAAGTTTCTCAACACTTAAGGAAATTAAAAATCACACAAAAACAAAAAAATTTACTAAAATTCGCCAGTCCCCGGCAACGGCGCCAAAAACTTATTGTTGCGCTCCAGCGCGCACACAAGCGTACGCGGTCGTACAAGTAATACAGTGACCCTTTTTAAGAGTCGGATGTCGAACCCACAGGGAATGGACCAATTCAGCAAATTATGAAGTTCAAGTGTGAGATTAACCTTCACAAATGTTGATTATAAAAGTTTTCGGTAAATTATAATTAAGTTTTTGGGTGGTCACAAAACAATCTGGAAACAATATAAGAAGCAACTAGAGTTAAGGCCGGATAATCATGCAACGCCACACTTCATAATGGGTCAAGTATGATATTATCAATTGTTGTCTCACATAGTTGAGACATGTGATGTTCATGGTCTCTCGAGCCTCTAAACACGACAAATTATCTTCACAACTACTTCTACGAGTGGTGGAGTGATAATTCTAAGCCGGTGTCTTTCTATCATCCCGTTTTATTAACCAAGCAAGGCAATTTAGGTATATTGTTTATCCTAATTGCGAATCATATAGAAAGATAAGAACTTGCTCCCTACATTCCTATGTTCTTGCTTAGGGTTACTCTTTCAAGCTTTTACCTAAGCTTAACATATTTGTTTTCATGATGATCAAGCATAAAACCAACAATAATGAAGAATCTAAGACAAAACAATAATTAACGACTCAAACCAAAACAAATTCATGCAATTATAATCATCTCACGTGGCCTCAACCCTAGAGGAAGGATTCTAGTCACTCATATTCATACAATAACTCAAAAACATGTTTAGAGTAGTGTACTTACAAGAATAGGTAAAAGAGAATGTAAAATTGGTGAACTCTAGGTGAGTTCTTCACTTCTCCCTTCGCTCCTCTACGATTTTCAGAAAATATTTCATGACTAATGATTTTAGAAGCTATGGGTTTAATTTATAGTAAATAGAAATTTACAAATTTTGGCCGGTCATGGAATGGCTCCGTGGCACGGAGGTGAACGCACCAATTTTCCTTCATGCCACGAAAGTAACGCGGCAGCTTACTGGAAATCGCATTAAAATGATGCTTGGCCGAGGCATGGCGAGATGGCCAACGTGGCACGGCATTGCCCTTGCGCGATGGCCTGCGTGACATGGATGTGGCGTGCAGCAGTGCCTAGCGTGGCACGGCGCTGGTGCGCAAGCGCCCTGGAATGCTGCATCTTCGCGCGCATGGCCTTGGCGCGGCACGGCACTGGGCGCGGCACACGCATAGCGTGGCACGCTGCCTGGCACGGCCAGCCTTACTATGGCATGCTTTCTTGCCAACTTTTGCAATTCACTTCCAACTCCATTTCTTCACTTCACCCATCATTATTTAGTCCCTCATATGCATTTTACACCTACAAAATAAGGATTAATCATGTTGGTTAGTGCATACCCAAATTTACATAAAATCACATAAGAATGTAAGTGTATAAATAGACAAACATGACTAAACTAAGTTATAAAATAGCACTTAGGCACGTAATTATGCCCAAGATCACTACCTCATGCAATTGAGAGTGAAATCATGAACCTTATATGCTATTCATCATGAAATCCTTGACAAATAGCTTGGAGGATTTCTTGATCCTTGAATCAAAAGATAGATTAAGGATGGTAGTTATGCTCTTGATCGGGGAATTTTAATTAAACTAGAGAGATGAATAATCTACTTACCTTGATCTTGGTGAGTGAGAGGAGAGGAATAACTTGAGAGGAACATCTCCAAAATGTTTTGCAAATAACCTAAAATGAATTCCCAAAGTCTTAGCTTATAAAACACAAAGTTTGGTTGGCTTGAATCTTGCATGCACGTGTTATATAGCACGCACTTTGCATGCATTGGTTTATGCACCACATGCTCCATCACATGCACTTGGGTGCCCCACAGGTCTAGTAAAACACGTATAACTTTTTGTATCGAGATTGAATTAATGAACGGTTTGTTGCATTGAAAACTAATGTTAAAGATATTTTATTTGATAGTCAATTCATCACTTAGAGCTCTATACAGTAAAAGATATGCTTGCTTAAAGTGGGACCTTGCGCTAATTTACTCAAAAACTTAATTTGTAGCGAAACTTCCACTCGACTTTGTGCTTGGGTACCGCTTCAACACACCCCTACATTTAAACTTGATCCTTATACCAAGGTACAACCCAATTCTTTGTGTTCAAATCAAATTACACATGTCGAACGGATCAAACCTTAGCCTAAATGTATGGGCGTTACATCCGAGCTTGTTAACTCAAATACTTGATTGTAATAAACTCTTATTCTTTGAAATCAATGTTTTCTAACTCAAGTGTCTACATCACTCTCGAGCTCCTCAGGACCTATCCAAACCATCAAACTATGTTTTAAGTTATCATACGGACTTTTAGGAACCATACAATCTTGAGTTCGAGACTGTTAATCCTAAATATTGACTTTGGTCAACTCTTATTTATTTTTACTTTTTTCTCAAAGCCTCTAGGTACTTTTATAGTTTTCTTCTCCTATATGTATTTGGGTGTCTCAGGACCCATGTCACTCGTCCCGGCAAGTCACAAGTACATGTTGAACCTACTAGAAGTCTTAATTGGAGAAAAAGATTTTAATATTCAGAACAACTAGACGGATCATAACAAAATCTTCAAAATAAAATATATTACCTGTTATAATCAATAAAAATAACTTAACAATATAAAAATTTATTCACAATAACGATGCACATTACTTAAACTTAGTTAAAATATGTGTAGTCTGGTATCATCAAAACAATATGTGAAGAAACGTTGGGCTAACAACGGGTTCATGATCGAAAAAACAAGAATATAATACGAAAGCCACTTCACCATTATAAACATTTGGCTAACGAGAAGGATAGGAAATTAAACCCAAGAAATCTTCGTAAAAGGAATTGAGGATATATTCATCCAAAGGAAGAGTTGAACGCTTAGAAATTCCACCTTTGTCTTGGATATTCAAATTTGAAGATATATTAAGAAGATAAACGATTTTGATCATAACATTATTTCTATCAATTCATGGATCATTAATTTCCTTATATCATAGATTTTATAGTTCATATATACAAACACAACTTAATTTTTGATTTGTTTTTAATCAACTTACTCTTGGGGGTCGTCGTTGTTCGGAAACTATTCATCCAACTATACGAGATTTTGTTTCAAAAACATACCTTTCTATGTATACTAGCTCTTGTTGTTCCAATCTATGTAAAACTCTTTCTTATTTTAGTCCGTCCAAAAAAAGATACATCTTTTATGTTTAGTTACAATGAACCTTTTATCTTATCATCAATGAGATGATTTAATTATATCCACACAAATATTTATACTTAGTTTATATCATAAGTTTTAAAAATTTTCTTTTCATTATATTCTCAAATTCTATGCTTAGTCAAAACCGCATAAATTTGGATGGAGAGAGTATTAGTTTTCGTTTGGTGCAACGAGCAAAAGGGTATAAAAAGGAAAAAGTTGACATTGGAAACCAATCCAACTGTTATACATACAATACAAACTTCACACCAATATATGATACTTAATTTATTTGAAGTACATATACTTTGGAAAAGAACACCATAGACAGAGTATAGACTTGCCGGTAACCCAAATCATCACACCGCAACAATTGAAACAATCGTGTTCTTTGACGATTAGATCATCAGATATAGAAACGTTACGGGTGATGGGGAATTAATCGAGTAAACAACATGTTGCCAGAACGTGCTGTGCGATGTTCCAAGTTGATATTCCCATAACGATTATCAATATGAGGGCGGATCGGGCAGCAATCTATGTTATTTCCATTGCAGCAAGGAATGAAGAAATTTGGAACTTGTCTAACTCTATGAGCTGATATCACAAAAAGGAACAAAACAAAGATGGCAATGCTACTTCTTTTCTCCATATTGGTAGAGCAAAAGTATATATGTTCTTTCCCAGTTTTTGTTTTCTCGATAGAGAAATGGAGGATTGCTGTGGGCACTTATATATAGGGATTGACGCATATTTAGTATTCGATTCTCAAAGTTCCTATGTGCCTTTCGTGGAAAAAATTGCAAATATACTCCTTTATTTTATTTCTTTTACTGTAGATATACAATAGTTCTCATCTTTTCTGTTTGTCAAACCTTAATATTTTTAATCTTCATTGAATATTAAACCAACTTTGTTTATTAGATTTGATGAAATTGTCAATTATACACCTACACTATATATGTGGATCCCCCTGAACTTAATTATCTTTTTCATATTATTTACTCCTATCATTAATTATCTATTGAAAAAAATAAGTTAAAATGGAGCATATTCAAAACTAAAAAGGGGTCTTAATGCATTTTTTCATTTGATTCTTTCAAACCCAAACAACGGCATCCTCACCCTCTCTCAAACTATTTGGTCTTCCTTCTTTCACTATTACAATCTTCATTTTTTGTTCCCTCCTTTTCTGAATCATTTCATGAAATTTTTGCTCTATATTATTCAAAAAGAAAAAAATGAAGATTGTAATAGTGAAAGAAGGAGGACAAAGGGTCGGAGAAAAGATGAAAATTCAAAGTTGAAAAAGATCATTGTGTTTTAGTTTATTTTCTTTATCAGGTAATTAATGAAGAGAGTAACTACCAAATAATTTAAATGTGTTCCCGACAATTCACCATAATTTAGATATATTTCTATTAAGATATAAGAATTCCCTTGAATTATGGCCAAATTGTCAATTACACACCTAACTATGTGAGGGTCTTAAATTTTTTCATATTATTTAAATTCCTTAATTATTTTAGTCCAATTTTTACTGTTGTCTAAGTGCAATTTTTGTTGTTCTTTTGATGCAGTTTATAGTGGATTTTTGTCTAGTTTTTTCTATAATTCTGGTCTAGTTTTGATCCAATGGTATGAACAAAAACAACTTCAAAAGTTTTATACACCAAACAAAGAAAATATCAAAAATAACTTTATGGATATCAAATTATAGATACAAAAATTAACTGTGGAATAACATTATCTTAATTGACATAACAAGTTAAGCATACAAATCAGTGCAATCTTAACAATTAAGCTCAGGAAGATAATAATAATATCATCACATAATTTAGAAATATTCTTATGTCTTATCCCCCTATCACTATCCCTGGTTTAAACAATATAGCCAATGGACGATGAATACGAGATGAAGTATACAGATAATTACAACTTGAGAAACCCCCGGTATGCCGAAATGTCGCATGTAAAATTTGAATCCGCATAATTCATCTCCTAATCATCGACATTAATTGCAGCTGTGATAGGAACCTCTTTTGGCATCATTAATGCAACGAGGTTCAACAAAACTCTATGTTGTACACTACTGTAAATTTATGGTAGTCTCACCTCATTTATTTTCACTATGACATTAAAATCTGAATATTAAGATGTGATATTAAATTTGAACACTAAATAATTAAAACTTGTTTTTTTTTTCAATATCTAAATATGTATAATTTATTTATTTATGTTTAAACATAATAAATATACAGTTCAACTAAATAACATAATTATATTTTATATCAACAGAACAATTATTATAACAAAATCTAATACATATACCAAAAAAAAAAAAAAAGAATAATCAGTATTACTACTCTATTGGTCTGAGAGCTCTCATATATACAAATTTACAGTGCCCAAAAGTTGTTCACTGAAAACTCAGAAGAAGCAGCGTAATTATAAAAGTTCAAAGAAGGGTGTGAAGACCAACCAAGAATACTTCTAAAGAAAAACTTCTGTCAAATTGTCGACAATTTTTTCCTTTGTATTGAAATTTACCTATCCCATCAAAAGCTGTCATTTTTTGTCAAAACATATTTCGATTTGAAAAAATTACATTATACATTATATAAGACAATAATATTACCAAATATAGCTTATCATGTTTTAATTTCTTACTTAATTTAGCCCAGAATCTATATAAATGGAAACTTACTTTTTATCCCTTAACCCGATAACCCAAAAACACTACTCTCTTCCTCCATTCTCGTTCTTCTTCCTCTGCATTCTTGTTTTTTCTTTTCTTTTCTTTTTGGTTAGTATTGTTATAAGCAGAAACTCCATAGGCGTCCATTATTGAAGCTCGAAATTTCAAAGTCTGAAAGTTAAATTTTCGTAAATAAGATCCATTTCAAATGGATACTCTTCCAAAAGATCGAGTATGTATTTAGGAGCCTAAATCAGAAATTTAAGATAATTTGGTGTAGTTTTTGAGGTGTTTTGGATAGATCTATACTTGAAATTGAGGAAGAAGATGATGTCAGTATTTTGTACATTAATACATAATATTGTATAATAGTGTATAAATACTTCTTAAAATTTTATATAATATTCTTATACTGGATGTATAATATTATATATTGAGTTTTTAGATAGTGTTGTGTGTGTATATATATATATATATATATATATAATTTTTGTATAATATGTATACCGGTGTATAATATTGTATACCAAATTTTTTAATCACTGCTTTGAAAAAATAATGGGCTATGCGACTGAAAACTTAAAAACTTGACTATAAAATTGCAATGTAATATTATAAAATGTATATTTGTGATTATCCCTTTCGATTTTAGCCACTAATCTTCTTAAATCAAAATCGAAAAGAGGTCTTTTCTAGCCCTAATCTCAACAGTAAATATTATCACTGAAAAAATTGAAATTTATATATATAATCTCAAGTAAATATTTTGAAATACTTTTGCTTTTTTGGTAACTAACTTCATTTCATTAATCACCAAGTGAATCATTACAAGATCATATCATAGCAAATACTGATACATATCTCAAAAGAAAAGCTCAAATATAGTAGCTAATACATAAAGGTTTGCAGGATAAGATTAGTTCTAGATTTTTCTGTAATATTACACATGTAAGCTACATCCTTAGCTATGCTGCTCCTTTCTTTACTTTGCTTAGTGAAGATTCTTTGATTTCTCACTTTTCATAAGACAAACACTGCTTTACTACACATAAACTTGAAGATCTTGGCATTAACACTCTTGCCTTTTGCTTTCTTGATTGTCCATTGAAAATGTTTATACCATATGTTGGTAGGGACGTTCTGTTTTCTTAGCCACAACAGAAGTCTAGTCCATAATTTTCTGGAATGAAAATAATTTACAACCAAATAATCTCTTGTTTCTACGTGGCTCTGGCACAAGGAGAACTTTGTATCCAACTGTTTTCCCTATTTAATGAGTCTATCAACAGCTAACAGTATATCTTGCATTAGGAGCTACATAGATAATTGAAATTTAGGTCTGGCTTCATTGTGAAACAAGACATTTTCATGCTAGTCTTGATTAATCTCCTATGAAGTTCATATATAGTTGTTTGATAATATCTTTACTTGCTAAGCTAATTTAAAAGTGAGATGGAACATCTTTAGCCTCAATGATCTTCCTTTATCAGCCAACAAACTTGTTGGGAAATGGTAGTGTCCTGCAATTGGGATCCTTTTATATAGTAGATATGGATTCATTTAATCCAAAGCTTGTCTTTTTTATGAGCTAGGTCGCAACAATGTCTATTTATTATAGTTTTGTTTTCGAGGGACACATTTATTCGATTAAGACCACCTATGAATTTTGGTAAACATACCTTGCTCCAAGCTATAAGGGACTTCTTTGAAATGGTATTAGATCCTATCCACAAGTAGGCCCTACAACTACAATAGTCTTAATAACTTGGACATGCATCACGGAAAATTGGGACCAATAGTCTTTGAAGATGACTGATTCTATTAATTGAGCTCTCCCTGCGTATGACAATTTTTTTTTGGTTGTCCATTAAGCAATTCTAGAGAAGATTTATGAATCAGAAGTTGCCATTGTAGAACAGTCAACTTCTTAGTGGTAGAAGGGATGCTGAGGTACTTGAATGATATTTTCTCCAAGGTGAAATTCAACATATCCGGGATACTTTGTTGCACTGATGGTTGTACTCCACAAAAGAAAGCAAAATTTTTACTAGGATTAGCTTACAATCTAGAAGCTTGAGAGAACTTTAGGAAAACTTGATACATATATTGAACATAAGAGAGATCTCCTCTAACAAACAATAACAAATCATCTGCAAAGCTCAAGTGGATAATTTCTAGTTTAGCACATCTGAGGTGATGCTTGAACATCTTTTCTCTTTTAGCTCATTCAAACTTCTACTTAAATACTCCTTCACTATAACAAAAAGAAATGGAAAGATAGGGTCTACCTATTTTAATCCTTTAGCAACAGTAAAAGGTTCAGAAAGTTATTCATTGATAAGTATTGAGTAACTAACGGTAGTAACATACTTCATCACCCAATATATGAATTTAATTGGAAACTGCATCCCCTCCATCACTTGTTTAGCTATATTGAATCATTAGCTTTTTGGAGGTTAATTTTATCATACGAGAGAAATTTTCTTCCTAGTGTAGGATTTAATTATCTCATGATCCAAAATAACATTATAAAAGATTTTCCTACCAAGTATAAATCCTGCTTGTGTTTCACAGATTACTGATGCTATAACTTATTGTAATCTGGAAGTAAGGACCTTGGCAATCACTTTGTGTAGCACTGTACAACATGCAATAGATGTATATTCTTTTATAATGCCTGGATTATCATTCTTTAGGATCAAAGTCACTATAGTACAGTTCAAGGGCCTATACATCCTACCAGTATCAACGAATTTCTTTACAGCTAGAAATATATCTTGTTTCATAATGCTTCAAGTTTTCTTAAAAAAGAAAGCATTGTAATTATCAATTCCTGGAGATTTATTATCTCATATAGACATTAAGGTTGTCTCAATTTTCTCTATAGTTACTTCTTTTAGTAGGTGCAGTTTTTGAGCGGGTAGCAGGAAATGACCCTTCCTCATTGTTAGTTTATCAACTGTTGGTAAAGACCTATTAGACACATCCGATAAGCTTTTATAAAACATTAGAATCTCACCTTTAATAGTCTTCTGATCTAGTAATCTCACACCTAAGAGTGAAAGAAGTTCTATGATTTATTTCCTATGGACTCTCTCTTTTATGATAACAGAGAAATACTTGGTATTGAAATCCCCAAGATGGATTCATTTGTCTCTTGACTTTTGCCTCAAGGTACTCTTCTCAATCAAAGAAAATTTCTCATGTCCAAGCATTAATTCTTTCTCCTTGATTAATATCTGATTTGAAACTTGACTTTACAACTCCATTTGAGTGTCCTCAAAATCTTTTCTACCCTGTTCAATATTGAGAGTTGTGGTCTTAAACACTTTCCTATCTAGTTTTTGCAGAGCAGGTTTAAGATCTTTTAGCTTCAAGCAAATATTCTGCATGTTATCTTTAGTCTTTCTAATATACTAGGAAGCTTCAACTAAGTCTCCAAACTTTGAATGATCACTCCATGTATTGAAGAATCCAAAATGAGCTTTACTTCTACAAGGGTGGTCAGCAATTGTGAACATCATGGGATAGTGATCTGAAGTATAAGGGACCGATAGTGAATGCACACTTGCCTCGAAGACATTTTTCAATCAAAATTTCCAAAAGCTTTACCTATTCTGCTGCAAATCTTATCAGCCTCTACTTGTTTATCATTCCAGGTAACTGAATCTCTCTTTCATAATAATCCATTAATACCAATCTATTGTAAGCATGTATTAAACTCCTTCACTTCATCCATTGTCACCTATTTTATCAGCAGAATAAATAGTAACATTAAAATCACCACAGATCATTCATGGTCTAGTGACAAGCTTAGATACTTTAAGCAAGTCATTTTATAAATCTCTTCTTTGCTCATGAGAATTAAATCCATAAATAATGGATAGTTCTCAGTTTAGATTATGAGGAATGTCATGCATCACATAGTGTATAATTTGAGCCTCATTCAATGAACAATAATATTATAGTAGGTCTGATCTCATAGAGTCCAAATTATACCATTAATAGTTGTATTATATAGCTATTTGTATTGGCCCAAGTCTTTGCAATAATATTTACAACCCATTTGGCTTTTATGATGCTTGACTTTAGTCTCAACCAGTCTAACAAGCCTGATATTATTATTCTGAAGGTAATGTCTCAATTTATTCTGCTTGTAGAACTTATTTATTTCCCTAATATTTCATACTAAATAGTGCATTATAGATTAGTAGAGCCTCCACTTTATTTGGAGGTATGAAGGGTATATTCATAGTGTTTCTCTTTTGCATTACTTCTTAGGTGTTTCTAGTTGGGTTTTGAAGAACTAGAAAGTTTACAAGATTAATTTTAGGGTGGATACACTCCACAATAGTGTCTATGGAGCTCTGAATAGCTTGATGTACTCATGTCTTATATGAATTTCTTCTTGTGTTGTCCTTTGCAGGTTTTCCAGATATGTTTGAGCCACAACCTCCATTTTCTCATTATACACAGTTCCTTCTTCTTTCTTCTTAGTCAGCCACACCATTTTTTTTTGAATATTTCCTTCCTTCACTGCCTGCTTAGTTTTATACATTTAGTGCAATAAAAGGGTTTTCATTCAAAAAGAATTGATTGCTTAAATAAAGTTTCTGAGGGTTCTATAACAGAAACTTCATTTGGAAAGGGATTAAAGATATATTAACATTAATGAGCATCCTTGCAAATGAAATTCTAGACTATCTGGAGGTGCACTCATCAGCAAATAAAGGAATTCCAAACGTACTTGCAATTCGACTTAAAAGAATTACCTCCCCAAAATTGTACAGTAGTTTGGAAAATTTGCTCCAAGGAAGAATCTAAGCAAGATATTCATTAAAATTTGAGTTCCATAGTCTCAAGATCAGAAGTCTATTACGTAGAGTATATGGGCCAGAATAAAGGATTGGAATTTAACAGTATAGTAACCCTAATTAAGGAGAAACAGATCAGGTTTCCAAACTTGAGCTCTCTACTGTTTCATTAGATTATAATCTGGTGTTTCCCCCATTGTGTACATAATCAGCGAGTTCAACCACTTTAATTCCTCCTTTGTAATTTCCTCTTTTTCTAGAGGGGAAACCATTATTCCATCAATAAGTTGACGGGGTTATGTATGAGAGATTCATATCATTCTCCATATTTAATTTCTTCATTATAGGTAGTGCTAGCTCGAGGCACCAGATCTATTGTGATTCACTAGACATTATTCCATTGGTTTAGGGGTTTTAGTAAATATACCATTTGTTGGTCCTTACATGGTATGCTCCTTCATATCGTTTTCCCCCTGGCCATGGCCTGGCTTGGTAGAGGTTGGACTAATGTGCGTCGTTTCATGAGAGAGGAGAAGGTGCTAAGTTAGATTTTAATATATTACTGGGGAATAAATATATCTGGGTGGTTGATTGTTAGAGATTGAAATATGCGTGAAACAATGATTGATTTGCCAAAAAAAAATGACTTGATTTTGAAAGAGATAAAACAGTGTATTTTTAAGGTATGAATGATATTAAAATTTAATTATGGATTTGATTCATTCAAACCCATTAAGATATTTTAAAATGAAGAAAACAAATATATTTAATTAGCTATCATATGAATATTTAATGTTCAGGCCTTTATTAAGTGGAAACAAAGGAGTGACAAATGACTTTTCACTATTACAAATATTGAATGGAGATCTCCGTCAGTAATGAGAATAAAATCAATTGGAATAGGACTATCGAAACAAAGTCAACCGCAGTTCTTCCACAATTGATGAAAAAAGCACACACTATGGGAAAATCAGCGCCATGTATTTCAACGTGCTAGTTTGTCATTATTGTGTACATATAACGAGGAGGAGGAGGAGGACGACGATCACTTTTGTATCAAATTTTCCAACACTAATTTTACAAATTAAAATTTTAAAGAATTTTATATTATAGTTTAAATAGGGGGGTCAAAATTAACTACCGAGTGCTTCCTACCTCGATAGGTGTGTGGGTCATTTGCATAACTTAGCATACACTGGTTAAAAGGTTAAATGGTTCATTTTTCTTAACTTCAGATGAGTTAGGTTCAGTAGGGGTCTTTAGTCTTTTGATTAGAGTAGGGGTCGCGAGAGAGCAGAGCGTACCGCATAAATGCCTTATCTTTTATGGTGGTCTTTAATTTTTACCCCTCAAATTTGTGGTATTTAATTTTTACCCTTCAACATTTTAAGTAATAAAAATGTGGTCGAAATTACCACTAATATTGAAGGAAAAAAAGTTGCAAAGCAAATAAAAATTGTAAGGCATAAATTATGTCTTACAAGGCAAAAAAGATTTGCAAAGAAAAAAAATTATCCCCAAGGCACAAGTTATGTTCCAAAGAAAAATTTCAATTTAGAAGCGCATACTACTAAATTTGTGACATAATTTTAGTTTGAGAACGCTATGCCTTAAAAAGTTCATACTACTGAACTTATGCCCCAAGACACAAATTATATATATATATATATGGTAAATCTGTAAAAATTACCATAACCAACAAGAATAAAACATACACCTAAAGAGCACTCACAATCCCCAGCAAACAGGAATTAAGAGCCTCAGAGGTCAAACTAGGTACAATATATATGTTGTATAAACCTATTACATCTTCTAGCTCTCCTACACTGCCTAAGAAGATCTATTCTTCCTATAGTATACAACTTAATTTTCTCTATGAATGTGGTAGTATGTACTAAAATTCCTCTAAACAACCTCCAATTCCTAGCTCGCCAAGTGTGGTAAATACTAGCTCCATAGATAGTTGTTATAGCCTCTTTCTTGAATTGCTTCCAATGCTTCTACTTGAGTCTCTCTAGCACCAACTTGACATCTCCTGACCTAACTTGCACCCTTGCCCATCTCAACAGTTCAGAAACGACTTCTTTGAACCATCTGCATTCACCAAACAAATGCACAACAGTTTCTAATTTCTGATCATCACATAGACTGCACATAGGATTCTCAACTAGAAATATTGAAATGCAGTAATCTTTCCTTTGTCAGCAGCCTTTTTTGCATGGCTAGCCACAAAATAATCTTGTGTTTGGGTTGAGCAACTTGACTCCATATTAATTCTGTTGTTCTCCACCTTCTCTGCTCTCTAATTAACTTATTGTAGCTGCTAGTTATCGATACTGCCCATTAGCAGTAAGTAGATATCTGCCACCAGAATACCATGTTCTCATGCTTTCTTTCAAGAAATTTAACTTCCTCCAATACCAGGTGCAATCAGGAGGGGGAGTGTGTGTCCATATGTCATTATCTCCTTTCATATACAGCCCATGCACCCACTTTATCCAAAGAAAATCTTGTTTCATAGCTAACTGCCAAATTAGTTTTCCTACAGAAGCCACATTTCCGTTCTTGCACCCCTTAATATTCAGGCCTCCTAATTTCTTTGGAAGGCAGACCTGGTCCCATGAAACCAGGGAGATCTTCCTTTGCTCAGTCGTTTTTCCCCAAAGATAGTCCCTACAAAGTTGATCCACCTCTTTCAGCATACTTTGAGGAAGAATAAAAATTGCCCCCCAAAAACTGTGTATGGAGAATAATACAGACACAATGATTTGAAGTTTTCCAGCATAGGAGAGTCTCTGTGCATATCCTATCCTGATTCTATTAGTGATCTTCATAGTAAGATTATGGCAATCCAATTTATTCCATTTCTTAGAAGCCAAACGAAGCCCCAAATATCTAATTGAAAACTGCCCCAGAACAAAACTCATTTCATTTAGTATCTTCTCCTTCAAGTTGTCATCCATGCCTGCTATGAATATATTGGACTTCTCCATGTTTGCACTAAGCCCAGTAATATTACTGAAATGACTCAAAGCCTCCATAACTCTTGAAATAGAACTTAGGTTGGCTTTACAAAATATCATTAGATCATCAGCAAACACAAGGTGAGTGAGCTTAGATTGTTTATACATAGGATGATAATTGAAGTCAGCTAATCACTCATAGACTTAAGTATTCTTGATAAATACTCCATAACCAGGACAAATAGAAGGGGGAGACATGGGATCCCCTTACCTCAGACCTCTTCTTCCAGCAAAATAACCTTTACATTCTCCATTCACTTTGATAGAGTAACTTGGGGAAGTTACACATGTCATCACAGTTTTAATAAAGCAGGAAGGAAATCCATAATCAATGAGAACCTCTTCTACAAAATTCCAGCTTACCATATTATAAGCTTTCCGCAAATCAATTTTCATGAGACATCTAGGTGATGTTTTCCTGTTATAGTGTCTAAGTAAATCATGACAAATCAGAATATTATGCATCATTGTTCTTCTTTGAACAAATGATGATTGGTTTTCAGCCACTATCTGCCCAATTGTCTCCTTTAGTCTAATACATATTATCTTGGAAATACATTTGTAAATGACATTACAACATGAAATAGGCCTATATTGACTTGGGTATTCTGGAGCAGTCACTTTAGGAATGAGGGCAATACAAGTACTATTCAATTGGGTAAGTAGCTTACCATTATGAAAGAACTCCATCACTGCTGATGTAATATCCTCTCCCATTATGCTCCAAGCAGCTTTGAAAAAACCACTGCCATAGCCATATGGTCCTAGGCTCTTGTTACTGTCAATTTGGAACATAACCTGTTTGATCTCCTTAGCATTGTATGGACATGCCAACTTGACTTGTTGTACTTCTGAGAGCACTGGCCTATTCCTCATAAATCCTCCAAAAGCCTTGACTCTGTTGTTCATACTACTTCCTAACAGTTTTTGATAGTATCTAAGAAAGATGTTAGCAATTTCCTCTTGATTAGTTTGTCAAAGTCCTTCCATATCTTTAAGTTGTGTTATAACCTTCTTCAACCTCCTATGCTTTATGATAGAATAATAACAACTAGTACTATCATCATCTAATTTTAGCCAAGTAGCTTTACTTCTATGTTGAAGATACATTTCAGCCATATATGAAGAGGTTCTGAATTTCTGATACTTTCCCTTCTCTGGAAGCTGCAATGCCAAGTTTTGAGGATCTGACTGTAAATTCTTTTGGGCTTCAAATAAAGCAGCTCTATCAACATTTGCTTCATCCACTATATTTCTGAAATAGTTAGTGTTCAATACCTTTAATAATTTCTTCATAAGTTTTAATCTTCTAACCACAGTGAACATCGTGAAACCAACAACTTGTGTGTTCCATCCAGTGCTTACTTTCTCAAAGAATTCGGGATGCTTTGTCCAAACATTACAAAACTGAAACAGTTTTTTTGATCTTTGTCTCTCCTCCACCAATGAAATAGTGACTGGACAGTGGTTACTAATGCCTTCTGGATGGTAAACTGTCTTGCAAGAAGGCATCTTATCTAACCAAACATTATTAATGGAAGCCCAATCTATCTTAGAATAGATCCTGTTCTCCCCATGTTTGTCATTCCCAGTGTATTTCTGCCCTTGATGCATCATTTCTAACAAGCAACAACTATCAATACACGTCTGAAATTCCACTACCTCTAACCAAGTAACAAGATTACCACCAATTCTATCCTCATTTCTCAATACTGAATTAAAGTCACCAATTACCAGTCAAGGCATATTCATCATTACCTGCTGCTCCACTAATCTTTCCCACAATGCCCTCCTCTTCTCCCTTGTATTAAAAGCATATACAAAGGATACTACACAAGTCACTTGTAGGGGAGTATGATATACTTCACAAGTAACAATTTGTGCAGAAATATGTAGAGGTTTAACAGTGTAGATATCAGGTCTCCAAATAACAATTATCCTGCCATTATAGTGTAATTCCAGGTTAGAAATATACTCCGAACCTCCAAATAGCTTACTAGTAACTTGCTCTATCTTATTACTTTTGATCTTTGTTTCCAGCAGCCCTATCAAACCAGCATCTTCTTTATTGCAAAGGAGCTTAACTTCCTTTTGCTTATTTAGGGCATTTAAACCCCTAGTATTCCAGCATAATATATTAACCATAGCCTAACACAGGCCCTTCTTTCCCACCTTCATTCAATGACTTAGCATGCACCTCCAAAGTTGGATTGTTTAAGATCTAAAATGAGTTCCTCTCCTCTACTGAAATTTGTGCTTTAGCCTGAGATCTCCCAGTTTTTGATGGTGTAACTCATCCTAGGCTATGTTGCTCATTTAGCCTTCCAACAATCAACTCATTCCGGGGCTTAGTTACAACACTTTGTTGTACTTGAAGGCTTCTTGTAGGAATATCAATTTGCTTCTTTTCTACGAACTTCTCCTTGCTCTTATCTGTGTGAGAATGCATAGACTTCTCTTTAGGAATCTTCCTCTTTCTGCATACCTCTTCTATATGACCATACTTTTGACAAAACTTGCACAGTGTTGGTCTCTAGTCATAAGTAACTTTTTGGTCAATCAGCTCACCTTTCTCATTCCTGAAGAGGACAGTGTCTGGTAATGCTACATCCATGCCCACCTCCACTAGTATTCTAGAGAAATTTAGACCAATCTTCTTTTCTGTGTTCCTATCCACCATTAAAGGCCTGCCTACTAGACTACCAATCTTACTCAGGCCCTTTGGACTCCAATATTTGAAGTCTAATCCCGGGAATTTGACCCAGATAAGGACAGTATTAATCACTTCTCCGGTAAACTCCATATCTGGATTTCAAGCCTTGACTATGAAAGGCTTGTTATCAAAGTGATAAATATCCTCTTGCAATACTTCATCCTTACCCATCTCTGATTCAAATCAAACAAGAATAATAACATTTTTCAGCATTGCTATTTTATCGATCATATGCTTAGCACATATTCTCTGTATGAATCCCTTAATTACTTCAAATGGGGGATGAGCACCGAGCACATAGCAAACTACAGTTGATTTCCAGTAATCAATTTCAGATTCAATATCTTCTAGGTCAATTTTACTTATAGATGAATCACCTTGCACACTAAGAGACACAAAATCCAGCTTAAATCCAGCATTGGTGAGTTTGTTGATATCAAAACTATCCCAGACTGACTGCTTCCTATCTTGAGTGCTCGGCTCCTGCTCCACTTCATCTGCCCACGACCGCCTTCCACTGCTATGTTAGTTGTTTCCACTAGATTCCATGAGGACTCCCTCCTTCCATCGAGTTAAAGCTTGTAATTGAACTTTCTTCTCTGTTACAATTTTAGGAGTTACTGTTTTATTGCCTACTGTAGCACCCACTTCAGTATCTTCAATTAAGTCCTCTACAAGTAATTCCCCCGATAATTCCAGACCCTCCACTCCAATATTCTTATGAGAATTCACAGATCCCTCTGCTCGTCGACTCGATGGACTTCCTCCAACTAACTCATGAACACTTGCCAATTGTGCTACCTTCTCCGATTGTTTCCCTTTCTGACCACGCATATTACCCTTGGAAACAGATTCATTCGCCATTAAAGCTTTCTTAGACGGATATCGAGCTCTTCTTCCCATGGCAGGCGCAAGTTAACTAACTTGTGCCGAGAGAGAGAAACCCATCAAAGAAAGCTCTGGTTTTTCAAATTATATTTTTCCAGGCATAAATTCAGTTTTAGAATGTTATACCTTAATAAATTTATAATACTTAACTTATGTCCAATGCACAAGTTATAGCTATTGAACTTATGCTCCAAGATAGAGTTTTCTAAAGGTGTATTTGGAAAGTCACCTAGTAATTGAAATTAGTGTAATTACACAGTACAGTAATTACGATGATCTGTTTGTTTGTCATAGTGTAATTACAAGCATACTATTTGGTTGCACAAGTATAATTACATAGTTAGATAATATTTTTAAAATAAAAGTTAAATATCAAGAATTAATATTTGACAAATATATGTCATTATAAATGATATTAAATTAGGTAATTAAGATACATATTGTCTCTAGAAAATATATTAATTAATAAACATATATTTTAAAATAATATAATAAAAAATAATTGATATATTTTTAAATAATAATATTTTAATTTAATTAATTATAAAATCTAAATTTTATGCTTTTTAAAGCAAATCATGGAATGCATGTTTAACAAAAATATTAATATTATAAATATAATGTCATAAAAATATTTATTTATTTGATTTGAAAAATCTATCAATTCTAACTGAAAAATAAATGGCATGCAATGTGAAATAACAAGTCAATACTACTAAAGTAAATAAATTGGTATCGAAAATATAACATAAATATAAAATTAACATAATACTATTATGACAAATTCCAACATAACTTAAGTAAATATAATTCAAAAAAAAATAAAAAAATAAAAATATATATATATATATATATATATATATATATAATTTTATAACATCATTCAACATTGAAACTCTACTTTAATTCAAAAACTAGAAATAATGCATTTATTGTTAAATGATATACGAGCAATTACATGGAATCACAAAAAGTAAAGGTTGGGCAATAAAAGATAAATACTGAAACATTAAAAATATTTTAAAATTTTTAAAAAATTAAAATAATAAAAATAAAAAAGGAATTAAAATAATAGAAATAAAAAATAAACCAAAAAGAAAATAAATTGAAATTGAAATGAAGAAATTTAAAAGTAACATTATATCATATAATTACCTACAATCTCGCCTCGATAATTGGAGAGTGTATTTATTATTCCCAATTACACTCAATTGTTTGCTAACTATGTAATTATTTGGTCAAACAAACACGTCAAATTATGTAATTACATCAAATTACACTCAAATTCAATTTTCATGTGGCTTTTCAGACATGTCCTAAAGGTTTTGCCTTGCAAATTAAATATTAGTAAACTTATGCCTAAAGACAAACATTCTCTAAAAAGTTTTGCATGTTCATAATACTGAACTTATGCCTCAAGATACAAGTTATGCCTACTGAACTTATGTCCAAAGACAAAATTTTCTAAATATTTTGTCTTGCGAATTAGATACTAGTGAACATAGATAAACAATCTCTAAAAGTTTTGTCTTGCGAAATTAGGTCATAGTTAAGCTTACTTTAGCCCACAAATTTTTATTAAATAAGTAGTAAAGATAAAAATTTAAAGAAAATTTACCTGCCTCACCTACTTAAGAATCTAAATTACTAAACATAACAATAGATTTTCTTATTTACAAAATATAACGAATATATTACAAAATATAACATATCTGAAGAAAAAAAAACGATTTCTTCATTCTCATCCCCTTCTTTTTTTTTTCTTTACTGCCGACTCCCCCTCCCCCTTTCCCTTTCTTTTACTGCCAACACCCTTCTTCTTCTTCTTTTTTCTCCAATTTACCAAAAAATATTTTATAAATTAAAATCTTGAATTTCATAATTGATGAAGTTTTGAAGCTTCAAAGTTAAAATTTAATTTTAAAAAATTAAAATAATTTTAGATTGGGTGTGATTTTAAATATTTGAGAACATTTTGGGGAATTTATATCTCACATTTATGATGAGTTAGTGTAGAATTGATGTAGTTTTGAATAAATTTCAGATTCAATCGCAAATTTCACCATGGATAATGCTTGAAGTTTCAAAGTTGAAATTTGGGTTTGAAAAATTATAATAATTTTGAAATGGGTGTCGTTCAAAGGTTAGAGAACACCTTGAAGAGTCTATATCTCAAATTTAGGTTGATTTAATGTAGAATTGATGTGGTTTTGAATGAAATTGTATTGAAGTTGTATGAATTTAAGTATATGTTATTGTAGTCGTATTAAATTTGTATGAAAATTATATACAATGTTTGTTGATGATGTATTAAATTTTCAAAAAAAAAAAGTAACATGAACTTTATATAAATTTTATATTGTTATATATACATTTTATACTAATTTCATACACGAAATTTTGAGTAAAGATTTTAAGCCTTGAGGGAGATATACACATTTCATACTAATTTTATATCATTTTACATATGAAAATTTGAGTGAATTTTTTAAGTGTTGAGCAAAAATTTTGAGCAAATTTATTATTTAAGAAAATTAATGTTATATTTTGTAAATTAAAAATTTTTAATATATTTATAATATTGAGTTTTATTTATGTGTGTGTGTGTGTATATACATCTAACTTTCCCAAATTTAAAACCATCATTTAAGAAGCAAAAATTTAAAAGAGAAAATTACATAGAATATTAAAATTAGGTTTTTAATTACAAGTTCTACCAATATTTTACCCTATTTACTTAAATACCAAATAAATTATAAAAATATCAATATTAATATATATGGTAGTTATTACTATTATCCAATTAATACTTAATTATCTCTTTTTTAGCATAAATAATTAAGAAAAAATCATATTTCAGCAGTATTTTCTTTCTTTCAAGACCGGTATTTTTTTCTCTTTCTTAAAATAATTTGTTTCCTTATCTAATACTCATCTCACTTTTAAACCATAACTCTTTTCTTCATCAGAAACTAGCCTTCTTCTGAGAAAGAATCTGTGTTATTTAAAGCTTCATACACAATGAAATACCAATTAAAAGTAAAAAAATCTTATTCGCAAAATACATCAAACAACCCCGATTGATAGTCCCAATAAACTATTATCACAACCGAGTTTTGATTAAATGCATATACTTAAACTCCATAAAAAAGACTGGAAAGGATAAGGAAATCATTGTTTCTTGTACCCAAAATACCCTGAAAATATGGGGGAGAAACCCATTGATTCCATTTTCCCCAAAAATGTTCAAAGCAAGGGAAAGAAACCCATTATTTTAGATAGCCCAAAAAATTACAAAAGACAAAGATTTAAAGAGGAAATCTAAAGAAATTTTGAGCAGCAAACCACCAAAAATCAACCAAAATTCTGATTTTGAAGATGAAATCGGCCATGCAACAAATAAAAGACCAAATGTAAAATTCTTTAACTTTTTTCCCGAAGATTCTTTTTTTATTTTGTATTTATGAATATCGTTTTTTTTATTGATATATTGGTTCACGAATTGTTAGCCATATTAGTATAATTTATGGGTTAAAATGTAATTTTGAGTTATTTATTTTCATATATATTAACGTATTATACTCGAATATATAAATGTATACAAATTGGGATTTAATTATTAAAAGATTTTCTATTTATTTTCTTGTCCTATGTTGATATTTTGGTTTATTCTTGATAATTGTAGGCAAGAATGCGCCAAAAATGCACATATAGAAAATTCATATTATATAAAAATATCAAACTATAAACGATTGATAGACGATTTTGTGATGTTAAAATTGAAAAAAAATATTAATTTTTATAATTTAACTAGCTGCGACCATGCAGTTATTTTTTAAATCGCGCAATCTTCACAGTATGTAATTTGATTTAAGAGTTTATGTGTGGTATCACGCATATAGAGGTAAAATCGCGCAGAAACATCGCATATCATTATGTTTTAAATTCTTTAGTTAAGATTGACATAGTATGGTTCAAGTAATGTATAGGATTTGATTTTATATTTTATTTAAATTGTATCTCGAGTTTCAAATTACTTGTGTATAATTAATCTTTAGAAAGTGATATCAAAATGTCATTTAATATTTCTATACACACACACACACACATTGTTATCTAATCGCAATTCTAATTTTATTTTTATTCAGCCTGCCAAAAAAACAGACCCATTGATGTTGTTAGACAAATGTCAAGATTTTCGATCAACTAAGTCAAAGACTCAAAGTAGATCAGATTCGATAGTTTAAATAATCTCCTTTTGGTTATTTTTTCAACTTACCCAAAATGAAGGTGCAACCACAACTTCTCCGCAATTTTTTTGTATGTGGAGACAGACAATGATAGGGATGACATGTTCATTGTCAAGATAAATGGCATAGAATTAAATTTCGACATTAGAGAAATTGCAATAATAACTGGTTTGAAATGTTGGCCGCCTAGCGATTTTGTATCCCATCCTGAATCCTCCAACAGGCTAATCGACATGTACTTTTCTGAAGAAAAAAAAGTACCCAAATTATAATACTCCAAAAATCCTAAGATCAGACCCGAGAGTTGAAATGGAGAAAACTAAATTTTCTACACCAGGTCACAGGATGAATCGTCCAGTAACCCGTGGAGTTCACCATGAGTCGTTGAGTGACTCTTGGGGAGGAGCTTGGACTAGGTTGGAATTTGAGTTTTGAGGTGACCACGGGTGTGACCACGAGTCGTGGTCAACACCACGATTTGTTGAGTATTCTGTGGTCAAGAGTTGATTGAAGATCAGAGGCTTTTGGAAGTCTCCCTAACGGGTTGTCACCACGAGTCGTGGTGTCCCTCGTGATAAATAGTGTTGAGAATTTCTAGTGCAGGCGACAAGAGGAGGAACACAAGTCGTGGTGATGGGGTACGAGTCGTCCAGTCCCTCATTGGGACTGGAAGTGTGTTTTATTCTACGAATTTATTAAGGGCTTTTCCGTAATTTCTAAGTTCCTAAGGCCTAAACTATGTCGTTTTAATCTCAGAATAGTGTGTTTTAAGAGGGTTAAGTTCATTCTAGGACTATTCTCTTCCATGCATGCAACTTAGAGGTTTTCTAAGGGTGATCAAGCTAAATCATCAAGTTCTTCCCCAAAATCCATTAGGCTTTCTAGAGGGTTGGTGAAATTAAATTCTTCCAGGTATGTGAGGCTATGAATGGTTGTATCCACCCACACCCATGCCTAATCCCTCTTCAATTTATGAAATTTTAGTTGATGAATCTATGAGGTTTTAACCCAACATGTGAATTCTCTAAGTTTCAATCATGGGTATGATCTAAGCATGTTTCTAATATTGAATTATGACTAATGAGCATGTTTTACAATATTTTCAATTATGAATTATATTTTCAAGTTTTATAAATTATGATGCCCATCCATGAAAGTTCACAAAAGTTGAGATCTATAAAATATGTATTCAAGCATGATGAGATATATATGAAGAAAGTATGATTGCGAATTACCCATGTCTATATTCATGTTTTCAAATGATCGAGTCTATGTCAAGCTTGTTTAAGTATTGGGCAAGCCCATATGATCAAGTATGTTTCATGATTTATCTAAACATCATGTATTAGCTTACCACATGAATTTTAAAGTCTAGACTCCCACTATTTTTAGCTTGTGGTATGGTTTGAGCCCAAGGCTCTACGTGTTGTGATTTCAGATTTATGCATGTATGTTATGAGCCAGCTTCGTCACTAAATGATGGTTGAGCTTCATTGAAAAATGATGGATCGCATATGCATATTTTTGGGAGTAATGTCTAGCACCGAGTAGGCAAAGGGTCAGTCAACCCTATGCCTCAGAACTATGCACCAACGTAAGTATATTCAGATTATTTGGGAACTCCCTTGTGAGCTTCCCTTGCCCCCAAGGGGCCTCCAACTTGATATCGATATCATGGTAGTGTCCCTAGCCCTAGCAAGGCTTTGGACGGCTCTGGTCACCTGAGTGTGATAGTCGGGACCTCGTAAGCTCCATCGTGGTAATTTCGATTATATGGTGAGTCTCCTATGTTCCTCATGATTTCAATTATGCATGTTCATCAGTCATGTTTTCAACAGGTTTGACCCAATGTTCAGTTTTACTTATGATTATCAGTTTTCAGCTTTTGGTCATTCGATTCAGTTATGATATTTAGTTATGTTCAGATCATGATTTTAGAAAATAGCATGCAAGCCCTACTCTCAGAATCTTATCTTAATTATATTTTATAATATGCATGATTTATGATTTTACTTACTTAGCAGTTTTACTTATCGTACATACTCAGTACATTCCACGTACTGACCGCATACTCTATGTTGTATCATTTCATGATACATGCTTGGATATTCAGGCTCAATCTCGCCATTAGCCAGACTCTCAGCATCTGTATCTCCCGGTCTCAGTTGGTGAGTCTTCATCTTTCAAGGGCCCTACTTTTCGGTCATATTTTGTATTTTCAGTTTCAGACATAATGAGTTAGTTGAGGTCTTGTCCTATCAACTCATCAGTAGTAGAGGCTTTTCAGACATAGAATGTAATCAGATTCGAATGTGAGTTATGTATTCCAATGTTATGAGATTATCAGACGTATGTTATTATGATTGAGTTAATATTATGTTCATTCCATGGGTCGACTTGGAGCCTCTCGGGATTCCTTGTCCCTGTCTCGATCCGGGCCTATGTTCGGGTCGTGAAAAACTTGGTATCAGAGCTTTAGGTTTTGAATTGTCCTAAGGTGTCTGAAAGTCGCATTAAGTAGAGTCTTTTTCATGGGTGTGAAGTGGGTCGCACTTATGAAGAAGAGGCTATGAGACATTTTGGAAATGTTCCCTTCTTTCATGATCTATGTCCTGCGATGAAATGTCTTTCTATCCTTCTAACTAATGCTATACGTGTTTGCAGAATCATGCTTCCTCGTCGAGTTAACGGAAGAAGAAACAGGAACGAAAACGGCCACGAGAATGGCAATAGGGATGGGCACCAGCAGGCTCCGCCAGCCCATGAGGATCATGTACCCGAGCAGGTTGCCCACGAAGTTCAGAGCAGCCATTCAGATGCTGGCTTAGGTTTTGACCGCCCAAGTCAACTAACAAGCGGTAGCACATGTCCCTCAGAACGGGAATGCATCGGTGGTAAGAGTCAGAGATTTTCTGAGGATGAGCCCTCCAGAGTTTCTTGGATCAAAGGTGGACGAGGATCCACACGAGTTTATTGATGAGGTTCTGAAGATCACCTAGATCATGGGGGTAACCAGAGAGGAGTGCACCAATCTAGCCTCATATCAGTTGAAATGGATTGCTCACATTTGGTTCAAGCAATGGAAGGATAGTAGGATAGTTGGAGCAGACCCTATTGGTTGGAATGAGTTTCATGCCGCATTTCTGGATCGGTTCTTCCCTTGTGAGATGAGGGAGATTAAAGCATCCGAGTTTGTGAACCTAAAGTAAGGGAAGATGAGAGTTCAGGAGTATGCCTTGGAGTTCATCGTCTGTCCAAGTATGCAACTGAGATGGTGGCAGATCAGAGAGCCCGAGTGAGCCGATTCGTGCATGGTATAGCAGACTACTTGGTCAAGAATTGTCGGACTGCGATGCTTTATCAGGACATTGACTTTCGGATAGTCCTGTATGCCCAGTAGATGGAGGCGGTACAAGTGAGTGAGACGAAGAGATAGGCCAAGAGGCCCAAGACTGATAGCTTATGATTCTCCTAGCAGAGACCTAGTGGGCACCGTCAGCAGTCCCACCAGTGATCTTCAACCCCAGTACCTTCATATATGAGTGTTCCATCTAGATCCAGGCGCGATCAAAGGGGACAAGCATCAGGCTCTAGAGGTCAGGATAGCATACCCACAGAGACTAGCACTGCAGAGTGTAGCAGATGTGGCCGGAGACACTTGGGTTAGTGCTTAGTAGGTTCAGGTGCTTGTTTCGAGTGCGGGAAGTCTGGAAATATACTTAGGGATTACCCAGTAGCCAGACAGTGTTATGATAGGGGCCGAGACCCAGCCTCCAGTTCAGCAGCTCCACCAGCATGCCCAGCCCAGCAGGGGGCATCTACTAGTGCGGGTAGTGTTCAGCGCCAAAATAGATTCTATGCCCTAACATCCCCAAAGGAGCAGGAGGTCTCCCCATATGTAGTTATTGGTATGTTACAAGTATTCCACCTTGATGTATATGCATTGTTAGATCCAGGTGCTACTTTATCTTTTGTGACACCCTATGTTACTAGTAGTTTTGGAGTCAGTCTCAAAATCTTAGAACCCTTCGCAGTCTCTACTCCAGTTGATGATTCAATTATAGCTCGACAGATATATAGAAATTGCCCTGTCACAGTTCTTCAGAAATTCACCTCAGCAGATTTAGTAGAGTTAGCCATGACCGATTTTGATATCATCTTCGGCATGGATTGGCTACATGCATGTAATGCCGCAGTCAATTGTAGAACATGTGCAATAGAGTTCATATTTCCGGGTGAACCAGCCTTAGAGTGGAGGTAGTTCAGTTGTGCCTGTAGGTCGCCTCATTTCCTACCTTAAGGCTAGAAAGATGATTTCTAAGGGTTGCGTGTACCATCTAGTTATGGTTAAGGATGCTACTTCTAAAACCCGACTATCTAGTCTATTCCTGTAGTGTGTGAGTATCCAGAAATGTTTCCAGATAATTTACTGAAAATCCCTCCTACGGGAGATCGATTTTGGTATTGACCTACTTCTCGATACACAACCTATATATATTCCTCCTTATAGAATGGCTCCAGCTGAGCTAAAGGATTTGAAGGAGCAGTTGAAAGACTCTTCGACAAGGGTTCATTATACCTAGCAAATCCCCGTGGGGTGCACCAGTTCTATTTGTCCGATAGAAGGATAGTTCCTTTAGGATGTGCATTAATTATCAGCAACTAAAAAAGGTCACCATCAAGAACATGTATCCTCTCCCTAGGATTGATGATTTGTTTGGCCAGCTTCAGGGTGTTAAGTGCTTTTTGAAGATAGACGTCAAATCCGGGTATCATCAACTCAGAGTTAGAGAGAGTGATATTCCTAAGACAGCCTTCACGACTCAGTATGGTCATTATGAGTTTGTAGTTATGTCTTTTGGACAAATGAATGCTCCTGCAACTTTTATGGATTTGATGAATAGGGTTTTCAAGCCATATTTGAATATGTTCGTGATTATGTTCATAGATGATATTCTCGTATACTCTCGAAGTGAGTAGGAGCATGCCGCTCATTTGAGGGTGGTGCTACAGACTCTTAAAGATCACTAGTTGTAGAGCTTTTGAAGGATTATGATATGAGTGTTCTCTATCATCCGGGCAAGGCTAATATGGTGGCGGATGCTCTTAGCAGGATTTCCATGGAGAGTGTGTCCCATATAGACGAGGAAAGGAAGGAGTTAGTGAAGGATGTACATCGGCTTGCACGGCTACGAGTCCGTCTTGTTGACTCGACAGATGGTGGTGTCATTGTTCGCAATGGGTCAAAATCATCCTTAGTGACCAGTTAAAGCTAGACAAGACGAGAACCCTATTTTGGTAAAGTTGATTGAAGATGTTCAGAATCAGAAGGTAGAAGTCTTCTCCAAAGAGGGAGATGGGATGCTTCGATATTAGGGTCGCTTGTGTGTTCCGGGTGTTGATGATTTGAGAGATTGGATGTTGCATGAAGCTCATGGTTCCAAATATTCTATATATCCAGATGCCACTAAGATGTACTGTGACCTACGGGAAGTCTATTGGTGGAGTGGCATGAAAAAGGACATAGTAGAATTTGTGGTTAAGTGTCCGAATTGTCAACAGGTGAAAGTTTAACATCAAAGACCTGGAGGTGTGCTTCAAGACATTAGTATCCCTAGTTGGAAGCGGGAGGAGATCAATATGGACTTCATTATAGCGTAGCCTCGCACTCGTCGACAGTATAACTCTATTTGGATGGTTGTGGACAGATTGACTAAGGCAGCTCATTTTCTACCGGTCAAAACTACCGATTTAGAAGAGGATTACGCTAAGTTGTACATTCGGGAGTTAGTTTGGTTGCATGGAGTGCCATTGTCCATCATATCAGATAGAGGTACTATGTTTACCTCCCAGTTTTGGAGATCATTTCAAAGGGACTTGGTACTCAAGTCAAGCTTAGCACAGTCTTTCACCCGCAGACAGATAGTCAGCAGAGCGGACCATTCAGACTCTTGAGGATATGTTGAGATGTGTTTGATTGATTTCAAGGGCAGTTGGGATGATTGATTTCCTATCATTGAGTTTGCATATAACAACAGCCACTATTCTAGCATTCATATGACTCCGTTTGAGACTCTTTATGGGCGAAGGTGTAGATCACCTTGTAGATAATAAAATTTTGTTAAATTCAAATCCACAAGAAATTTGGATTATATTAAATTTAAAATATATTAGTCCAAATATTATGGATTAGTATAATCGGATTAATCATTTGAGTCCACTAAGTATGGATTTGAGTAATGGTCCAATTTCTTTGGGTTAGTCCATCAAATTGGGCTACAAAAGATAAGCCCACTTTAATGAGCCCAATAGGTCATCTTCCTAGAGGTCCAAATAGGTTGCACGTGTCAAAAGACGTGTTATGCCAAGTCAAATAAAAGAGCCAATGGAATCATGCTACATGTAAAAAATGACATAACATGCCTAGTCAAATTAAAGGCTAATGAAAATGCGCCACATGTATAAGTGACATGTTCTGGCCAATCAAATATCGTCATGTCAACTTAAATCTGATTGGTTGAAAGAAGTTCATCCTTATCGCAACTCTTCCATCCTACAATTATAAATAGGGGTCTCATAATTCTAAAAAGGGATCTAAATTCTAACAACAAGCTAGAGAGCTTGTGGATCAAACGCTGCAGATTTCTCTACAAGCTACAAGCATTCAAGCACTCCAATATTTCTCTACAAGTTTCAGAGATCAAGGAGAAAATTCAAGAATAAGCTTCAAGCTCTTGAATTCAAATACGAATCAAGATCAAGCTTAAAAGCCCTTGAATTCAAGTACAAATCAAGATCAAATTTATCAAGTTCAAGATTAAGCTCAAAAGCCCTTGAATTTATATTTGAAAGGAAGATGTAGAGAATTTATAGAGATTGTAACACTTATATTCATAATAAATACTATGATTGTTGCAATATTTTCTCATTATGATTATTATTTTCTTAGCACAAGATTTTATTGTCTACAAAATTGGCACGCCCGGTGGGACAATTTCTACCTCTCATCTCTTCTTTTCAATCTTCAAAGATCAAGAACATCAAAACATCTAAATGGATTACAAGAGGATCAACTCCAATTCAACTTCCCCCAAGATTACTGACTCTAAGTTCTCTGCCGAGGTGGAAAGCATCCTCGGTGTTACTTTTGAAAGTTTTGGACCCGCTACGAGAAGCAGAGCAAGCATTCTAGGACAACAAGCACTCTCAAGTGCCGTCTGCATCAACTCCACTCTTTGGATCTTCATCCCCAAAAGGAGAAAGATCCTCCACCAACATATCAAAAGAAGAAGGCAATGTTGTTGAGAAAATCAAGATGACTCTGGCTCTACTTGACCTCTCTAGATCCAAGAAATCTGCTACGAAGGGAGATGATAATACTTCAAATGGTGGATATTCTCCACTCACACCACATAAGGTGAGTCCGTCAAAGATCAATTTATGTGATAATCCATGGTATTCTCCAACATCCCCAACAATCATACAAGCGATGGTAACCAACACTTCATCTATGGAGGAGCAACTAGTGAACTTGACCAAGGTAGTTGATGACTTAACCAAGTATGTACAAAATCAAGATGCTCGGATTGAGAAGTTGATGAACAAAGTGGACGGCCTAATAGAAAGAGAGTATAGCCATGCACCTGGAAAGGCTCCAGAAGTTCAAGAGACTGAAGCTCCCACAAAACATGCATCACCCACCAAGGAAATTCCAGTTTCTTCTGAAAGGATGATTCCACTGGACCAGCTAAAGGAGTTCATTGAAGGGACTATAAAGAACAAGTATGAAGTTACTTCCAAGTTCTCTCTCATGTATGCAAAACCGTACACCACAAGAATTGATAGCCTCAAGATGCCTGCCAGTTATCAGCCTCCCAAATTTCAGCAATTTGAAGGCAAAGGAAATCCGAAGCAGCATATTTCACACTTTATCAAAACATGTAACAATGAGGGAATTATGGGGATTACCTTGTTAAGAAGTTTTTCCGCTCCCTCAAAGGGAATGCTTTCAATTGGTACATAGATCTTGAGCCTAATTCTAAAAAATGGTTAGGGGCAACTGGAGCAGGAGTTCCTTAATCGCTTCTAAAATACAAGGCTTACTGTGAGCATAGTGGAACTCACAAATACTCACCAAAGGAAGGATGAACCATTTATTAATTTCATCAATCGTTGGAGAAATGCAAGCCTAAACTGCAAATATAGACTCGGTGAAACTTCTGCAATAGAGATGTGTATCCAAGGAATGCACTGGGGACTTCTCTACATCTTGCAAGGAATTAAACCAAGGTATTTTGAAGAGTTAGCTACTCGTGCTCATGACATGGAATTGAGCATGTATTCTACTGGAAATGGAATGATATATGCTTTTGACCCTCGTAAAGGGAAGGACAAGCAACAACCCAAGAGATGGAGCAAGTTTGTATTCAAGAGTGAGAACAAAGAATCCATGAACGTCGATGTATCACCTATGAAGTTTACTACAAAGGTGAGCAAGAAGCAGAGTATGAAAATAACTTCTTCTCGAGGTAACCAAAATCAGAAATTAACTTTGAAGGAAATGCAAGAAAGGGAATACCCCTTCCTCGATTCTGATGTCCCTAAAATTTTTGATGAAATACTTGAGTTAAAACCTATTGAATTGCCAAAGATGAAGCGACCCAAAGAAGCTAGAAGAACAAATGATCCAAATTCTTGCAAGTATCATCGGCTTGTGGGTCACCCTCTTGAGAAGTGTTTTCTTTTCAAGGACAAAATTATGCAACTGGCTAATGAGAAGAAGATTGTGCTTGAGGATGATAAGGCAAGTTCTAATCAAATATCTATCACCTTTAGCTCTCTTGATCTGGTCCAAATATGCAACTACGAAGAGTGTAAAGAAGAAGGACCATTAAAGCAAGGTAAAACCCAAGTTGACGAAGATGATGATGAGGTTTGGATTCTGGTGATTAGACGGAGACGTTCCAAAGCACTTCCACAGAAGGAATCAGCTAAACAACCAACAAGAAAGAAGATAGTGAGAAGACCAAGAAATTAAAAACATGTTGAGCAGTCAAAGAAGCCAAAAGTGGAGGTGTCGTACCACCAGAAACCATGACATCTTGTGGCTTTGGAGGAATTCCTACCAAGTGGGTTCTACATGAAGATTGCTCAAAACAACATTAAAGCATCATGCTTCAATACCGATGAAAAGGTAAAGAATGAAAGTCTATCAACATTGTCTTCGTCACCACTGGAAAAGCTTTATGAACCCTCTCTTCAAGAAGTTCACACATGTGATACAAAAATCACATTTACAAATGATGATCTTCTGCTTCGCCAAATACTGCACAATTGTCCTTTATATATGGTGGGTCACATGTTTAAGAAGAGGATAAATAGAATCTTGATAGATGATGGATCTGGAGTTAACATTCTTCCTATTCACACCATGGAGGAACTCGGCATCTCACCTAAGGAACTTTCTGAGAGTTGCTTGATGATTCAAGGATTCAATCAAGGGTGGCAAAGGGACATAGGTGATATCGAGCTAGAGATCAACATTGAAGATTTGCGATCGAGCGCATGGATGCATGTAATTGACGCAAAGACTTCATATGATATGTTGCTTGGAAGGCATTGGATACACAAGAATAAAATAATACTGTTCTCATATTATCAATGTTTGAAGTATCTCAAAGGTGGAGTCGAGAAGAAGATAGTTTCTAATGATAAGCCATTTGCAGAAGCTGAATCACACTTTAACGATGCAAAGTTCTACTTAAAAAAACTACATTGTAAAAGAAATGAAAGTCAATGATGTCGCAACTAAAAGATATGATGTGACTGCTGAAAAAGTTAAAATTGGCAATGAGGAGCCGCACTCCCTTTTGAATAAAGGGAGCATTGTGTCTTTGTAAAAGAAGATAACACATGTGCTTCGCTATATGTCGAAGGTGAAGAAAGAGGAAGGTCAATTGTCCGACATCCAAACAAGTGTACCAAAGGGGATAACTTTCCTTGTCAGACAAATTGTCATGATTAACTTATACTCAAAGCTACTTGGAGAGTTTTTGGTTCAAAATACTCCATAAAATGTGGCACTTCCAACAAAACGCACAAATGAAGGTTTTGAACTAAATATCTGCAAGTTATTTGCAAAGACTAGGTACAACCCCAATGAACCATTGAAGTTAGGGAAACTCCCATCAGAAGCTTCCATCAAGCAATCACGTGAGGATTTGGGGTCTAAGAAACCACCGCCAATTCGCATCTCCATAAGAAGAACGACTACCAATCACATCACTATCGAAGACAAGTTTGGTGCGCCTGACAAAAGACCTTCTGTCTTTGACCGATTGGGGAAATTAACTGTGAGAACTTTTGTGTTTGAAATATTAGTCCCATTGAAGAAGAAGAGAAAGTTTCAGAGGAACTGTCAAAGTAAAAGAATGCCTTTTTTGTTTAAAAACCATAAAGATTTTCAAAGTTTGATTCCTTCTAGAATGAGGCGATGAACAAAACTTATTGTTTCATGTAGGGAGGTGTTGAAGGAAAAGAATCACACTGTGATTTATACCAAGGAATGTGATGAATATGAATAAAGTGTAGGATCTTCGTGTACACAAAGTGAGCATAACACCTCATCTCAAATGGAGGTTGACAAGAAGCTATAGGATGTCATCTGGTGTTATCACATAGCGGTCAATGATAGTGATCCTTATGAGGACGAAGATGTTGGAGATTCTCCTCCAGAACTTGAAGAAAGAGTGAAGGCCACAGTAGACTCTCTGAAGGAAGTTAATCTTGGCATCGATGAAGATCCAAGGCCAACCTATCTAAGTGATTCCCTCATAATTGATGAAGAAATCGCTTACATGGATATACTCAGAAATATAAGGATGTGTTTGCTTAGAGTTATAGGTAGATGCTTGGATTGGATCCCAAAGTAGTGGTCCATCAACTTGAAGTCAAGAATGGTGCTCTTCCTATTAAGCAGGCTCAAAGGCACTTCAGACTAGACTTGGTTTCATTAATTAAAAATGAAGTCAACAAACTTATTGAAGTAGGATTTTTTTAAAAAGTTAAATACCCGACATGGATTTCAAGTATCATTCCCGTGAGGAAGAAGAATGGCCAACTTCGAGTCTTCTTTGACTTTAGGGACCTCAATAACGCATGCTCTAAGGATGAGTTTTTGATCCTTATCCCAGAGTTGATGATTGATGGTACCTCTGGTTATGATAAAATGCCTTTTATGGACGATTCATCAGGTTATAACCAAATTCGCATGGTACCGAAGGATGAAAAACTCACTGCATTTCTGATGTGCTGTGAATTTACAGCACTATTGACGCTCAAAACTAAGAAAATAACATGGACTTAGGTGTATTTATGTGGATAAGAGGCACTTTTCCTTTGATTTCAGGATAAATGGGTGTTGGAATAATAAATTGCAAAAGGAATCTAAAAGTGTGAAAAACAGGGCAAAAAAAAGAGTGCAGACCATAGTACCGTCCGTAGGATGGACCTACGAGTTGTACTGAGGGCCTTGATCAAAAGCTGACAGTTTAACTTGGAAGACTGAACTTATGAGACTTGTCACAGATCGTACCATGGTGGTACAAGTCATGGTAAGCCAGTCGTGATGAAATCCAGAAGAATTGCACAGAAATTGATTCTTAGTACAAGAGTACCTTATGACCTGTGAGATGAAGGTACGAGTCGTACCATACTGGTCGCGGTGAAGTTCAGAAAAATTTCAAAATATCAGGATCAATCCAGGAGTGTCAATGTACGAGTCGTAGCATATTGGTACGAATCGTACTTTGACCCAACACTTAGCCAAAATTCCGCCAACACTCCAATCCATGAGTGGATGTCACGATCTGTGAGAAGCCCCTACGATTCGTAGGTGGACCCCTGATGAGGTCGGCGACAGATATGGAAAGCAGTCCTGTTAGTTTAGGAAAAGGATTCTTGTGTCTCTATAAAAACTTTTTATATTTTATTTTTAAGAGGGGATGACGAATAGACATAATTCTAGTAGGAAAACATTGTAGTAGGAAATTTTACATGTTTGGAAGAGAGAATTGAGTTGGTTAAACCTTGTGATCAACCTTTTCTTGAATTCATCTTGTTCTTGCTACTAGTTATTCAAGATTTCGTATTTTAATTGAAGGAATTGTTTTTCTCAATCATCTTTGTAAGTATTGTTATATGTTTTCAATCATGAACACAAATCACAACCTTGCAACTATAAGAGGCTAAAACCTCCATAGCTAGGGTTGTAGGAACCATGGCAGATTAACTAGTTAGGGTTGCACAAAGTGAGTCTAAAACCAATACTAAATACTTATATTGTATTCTCTTCATCTTTAACGATTCTTAACGGTGTACAACATTAGGAAGTGCCTGAATTCTTTACTTGCTTTGGTCTAAGAGGTAGAGATTAGGAAAAGAGAATTACAACGGAGGCTTGATCTTGATAATCATTGTATTAACTTGAGTTGTGGTCGCAGGATAGTTATATCTAGAACTTAATGATAATGGTTAGTTTGCAAAACTCATGAGACTTGGTCGAGTAATTGAGGATAGTCATTCAATAGGGATTGGTCGATCGTTTGAATGAATCTGAGTTATCAATTCTGTAAGTAAGTATTGGTAAAGATCACGAGTGTATACCAAAAGCTGTTATGAACCCATGGGGAACACAAATCCTAGTTATCCTTTAATTATTGATTTAAAAATATAATCTTGACTGCAGTTTATTTTATTATTTCTTTTTATTAGAATTCCCCCATTGTGAAGTAATCACCATACAAGTTCATCTACCAGCTGTAATCTAGATCTTCCATATTTCCTGTGGGTTCGACCCCAACCTATAAGTTTGGGTTCTTTATTAACAACGTCCTCTTCATACTTCAGTTGGAAGTGTGGTTTGAGCGTTATCAATTTCGTACACCCAAGGGAATTTATTGCTACAAAGTAATGCCTTTTGGTTTGAAGAATGTTGGCACCACATATCAAAAGGCTATGCAAAATATCTTTGACGACTTGCTCCACAAAATTTTTGAATTTTATGGTGATGACTTGGTGGTGAAGTCAAGAAAGTGAAACGACCACTTGCAAGACTTGACAATGGTGTTCGAGTTGCTTCGAAGATATCAACTCAGAATGAACCCATTGAAATGTGCCTTTAGGGTTACTTCTGGAAAGTTTCTGGGCTTTATTGTACGACATAGGGGAATCGAAATCGATCAATCCAAGGTTGAAGCAATTTTGATGATGTCTGAGACTCAAAATATTTATGAATTAAAAAGCCTTCAAGGAAAGCTAGCGTATCTTAGGAAATTCATCTTAAACCTAGCTGGAAGATGCCAACCATTTAGCCATCTCATGAAGAATGTTGATCTTTTCAAGTGGGATCAAGCTTGTGCTAACACCTTTGAGAGCATCAAATCATATTTAATGAAACCTCCAGTTCTAGCGATCCCTGCACCTGAAAAGCCATTGATATTATACATTTCAGCATAAGAACGGTATGTTGGAGCGCTACTAGACCAAGAGAACAATGAAGGGAAGGAAAACCCCCTTTATTACTTAAGCGGAATGATGACACCAAATAAGTTGAATTATTCGCCAAGTGAAAAGTTATGTTTGGCTTTAGTCTTCTCGATCCAAAAATTGAAGCACTACTTCCAAGCTCACATTGTTCATCTCATTTCTAGAGCAAATCCAATCAAATTTGTGACGTCAAAACCAGTCCTTAATGATCGATTAGCAAGATGGTACCTCTAGTTTCAACAATTTGATATTATGTACATCCCTCAAAAGGTTGTAAAGGGAGAAGCGTTAGTAGACTTCCTGGAAGATCACCCAATACCCGATGATTGAAAGCTAACCGATGAACTGTCTGATGAAGATGCAATGGTCATTGAAATTCAACCTCCACGAAAGATGTACTTTGATGGTGCTGCATATCATGGCGAGGCTGGTGTTGGCGTGGTATTTGTCACTTCACAAGGAGAGGTTCTACCATACTCTTTTTCTTTGATGCAATGTTGCTCCAATAATGTCGTTGAATATCAGGCGTTAATACTTGGGCTTGAGATGGCTGTCGACATGAAGCAATTGCAATTACAAGTCATTGGTGACATTGGTGATCAATAACTCTTGAGAAGCTATGAGGTCAAGAAACTTGAACTACGCCCCTATCATGGTTATGCTCAAAATTTGATAGGATGGCTTGGGGATGTGACCCTCCAACACGTATCGAGGAAGGAAAATAAAAAAGACGATGCAATTGCTACTCTAGCTTCAACACTAACTCCATTGGATCAAGCACAAGTTACTATCTACTAAAAATGGGTAGTACCACCACTGAATGAGGATGAATATATGGAAAATAAGTTTGATCATCTCGTCGCTGTCTCTGAAGGGGTGAAGGAGGATTGGGGACAATCCATTATTGACTAATTGTGTTATGAAATTTTGAAAAAAAATCCAAGAAGAAGGACTGAAATTCGCCATTGTGCATCCCGCTTCCTTTACTATAAAGATACGTTATATAGAAGAAGATCATTTGAGGGAGTACTCTTGCAATGTTTGGGGGATGAAGAAGCATCCCAAGCTTTACAAGAAGCACATTAGGGAGTATGTGGGTCACATCAATCTGACCAAAGCTTCACCTCCACATAAAAAAGATGGGATATTACTAGCCAACAATGGTAAAAGATTGCTTGGACTACACTCGAAGGTGCAAGGCTTGCCTGTTTCGTGCAAATTTCATACATCAGCCGCCCAAAGTATTGCACCCAACTGTCGCATCTTGTCCACTTGATGCATGGGGATTAAATATCGTTGGTCCGTTACCGAAATCTTCTGGCGGACACTTTGTACATCTTGGCTACAACGGATTACTTCTCCAAATGGGCCGAAGCTATTGCTCTTAAGGAGATAAAGAAAGAGAATGTTGCAAATTTCATCCGATTCAATGTCATCTATTATTTTGGAATTCTTTGTTATATAATAACAGACAACAGCAAGCCATTTGATAACAAGTTGATGAATTAAAATTTGTGAGCTTTTTGGTTTCAAGCAGCGTAAATCTTCTGTGTATCATGTTGTCATCAATGGTCTAGCTGAAGCATTCAATAAGACTTTGTGCAACTTATTGAAGAAGGTCGTCTCCAAGTCCAAACGAGATTGGCATGAATGGATGGAAGAAGCTTTGTGGGCATATAGGACGACTTACCGCACACCAACACAAGAAACACCATACTCGCTTGCTTATGGAGTTGAAGCGGCCCTACCACTTGAGTGCCAAATACCTTATTTAAGGCTTACTATTCAAGAAGAATCACCGAAGAAGAAAATGCTCGATTACGGCTTATAGAGTTAGAAGCACTTGATGAGAAGAGACTGGAGGCTCAACAAAATTTGGAGTGCTATCAAGCTCGTCTATATCATGCTTTTAACAAAAAGGTTCACTTGAGATGCTTCCAAGTAGGAGATCAAGTCCTGGCAGTAAGAAAGCCTATCATCACTTCTCATAAGTCTAGGGGAAAATTCATCTCAAAGTGGGATGGACCATATGTCATACAAGAAGTGTATTCAAGTGGTGCTTACTAGCTTGTTGATGCAGATGGCGTGAGGATTGGTCCTATTAACACAAAGTTCTTGAAAAGATACTATCCTTGAAGTGAGACAACGCTCCTAAAGGAATGAGCATAAACTTCATGCCACTTCTAGCCTGCAAGAGTATAAACTGTGCACGGCTCCACTAAAAAAAAAGAAGTCCGCTAGATTGAAAACCTAGCAAGAGGCGATCTAGGCAAAAGTTAGAAATACAAAAAAAGAAAAGAAAGAAAGGAAAAAAAGTCCGCCAGGTTGAAAACCTCGCAGGAGGCGGCCTAGGAAAAAGTTAGGACCAAAAAAAACTCACTCTTTATGAACTATGGAATGGCTTGATTCTCTTCACCGAGGTACGTAGTTAGCTTAGAGTTTTACTCTAAGTTCAATCTCATGAGTTTAAAAAGACATATCACTCCAAGGGATGTTCAAGAGAAAGGTGATGATAAAGTTCATCTGACCAATGCATGGAGATTATATCTACAGGGTTATTTTATTTGAGCTTCGGACCTTCATCAAACCTTGATGGTTAAATATAATGGGGGCAAACCTCCATGGAAAATCAGTTTTCTCAACAAGACAACTATATTTTTTCAGCAAATTGTCAAATCAGCTAGTCGGGGTCTTCAAATTGGTAAAGCCTTTGAGTTCGAAGTTTGAATTCACTATGTAGACACATTTGGAGTTGTCATCTTACCAACATTCAAAATCGATTTAAAAAAAATCATCATCCAACTCAAAGGCGCAAGGATGAATATAGAGATCATGACAGGTAAGTTCATAACCAAAATCCTAAAGTGTAGATGAAATTCATCCTGTACTATGCCTTAGGCTAGTTTCTTCAAGAACATAACCAAAATTCTAACGCGCGGATGAAATTCATTTTGTATTATGCCTTAAGTCAGTTTCTTCAAAAGAATAACCAAAATCCTTAAGCGCAGATGAAATTCATCCTATACTATGCCTTAGGGTCAGTTTCTTCAAGAGAATGATCAAAATCCTAAAGTTCGGATGAAATCTTTCTTGTACTACGTCTTAGGTCGATTTCTTCAAAAGAATAACTAAAATCCTAAAACACGGATGAAATCCATTCTATACAACGCCTTAGACCCGGTTTCTTCAAGAGAATGATCAAAATCCTAAAGCGCGGATGAAATCCATCCTGTACTACGCCTTAGACTCAATTTCTTCAAGTGAATGACCAAAATCCTAAAGCGCGGATGAAATCCATCCTATACTACGCCTTAGGCCGATTTCTTCAAAAGATAACCAAAATCTTAAAGCGCAGATGAAGTTCATCCTGTACTACGCCTTAGGCTCGATTTCTTCAATAAAATGACCAAAATCCTAAAGTGTGGATGAAAAACCATCTTGTACTACGCCATAGACCGGTTTCTTCAAAAGAATAACTAAAATCTTAAAGCGCGGATGAAATTCATCCTATACTACGTCTTAAGTCTAGTCTCTTTAAAGGGAAAATATGAAACTCCATCACTAGTAGATAATCCATCAATATTAATACGTATTGAACTAGAACATGTCCTTCTAACCTGAAAAAAAGAGGGGAAAGAATGAAGTAAAGCACAAAAGAAGATATTTACCTGGAAATGGGTATATCTTAATTGTCAAATATATAGCAAGCTGGTGTTTTAAAGCCTCCTGCAACTGAAAAGATTATTAAAAAAAGAATCATTACAGGTGGAATTGATGACTATTGACTTTCATTCAAAAGTCATGGCAAATTGTCACGCCCCGAGTCTACACCCTAAACGGGACACGATACTTGGAGTTACGAGTAACCCCAAGTCAACCCTTGATCTATCACACACTGGTATTCTGAATAGAACTCACATAGCGGAAGCTTGAAATAATAACATAAAGAGTTTATGAGAAAATTTAAAACTGAATTGTAAACATCAAAATAGTTTGAACAATAATGATAGTCTGAAAAATCAAGTCTATATCTGAAAGCCATCTAACTGATGAGTTTTTGGGACAAGTCCCTAGCTAACTCTAAGTCTAACTTAATGTAGCAAACATAACTGAGATAAATGAAATAAGTTCCTCGAAAGATGAGGACTCACACATCTGCTACTAGAGAGGGAGATATGAACAAAGTCGGCTAACGGCGTTGGGTCTGAGAACCTGCGGCTGTATCATGAAATGATACAGCATAAAAGTATGCATCAGTAGTTTGAAAGTATTGAGTAAGTGAGAGAAACATAACACCATGGGATAAATAAAAGAAAATACAGAACTAAAAAGGCATGCAAGGACCAACTAAAACCTACTGAACTGAATAACTGGACTACTGAGGTGGTCTAAGAGACCCTGACTGATGGTCAAAGCATGTTCTAAGACTGGAATACTAATTTGAACTGAACTAAAACCAGACTAAACTAACTAGTGGGAGAGTCTATAACCGACATATAACCACATGAGCTAAATGTAGAGTTCGATGTATACGCCCCATCGGTAGGACCCAATATACCTTGCCAAGGTATAGAAGCATGAACTGGGTGATCATAAAATTCTGGGCCAATCAGGCCAATAAATACTGTAACCTACACTAGCAGCGTAGTTTTGGGAACCTACGTGCATTGGAACCCCGATCCGCTCGGTGTTAAGTCCTGCTCCAACTGAAATACCTAAACTGAATATTAAGCTGGTAGCTTGAAACTGGGGTCCAATACTAGTTAGGAATATATAACTGAAGGTACCCTGAGAGTCTTATTAGACTAGATTCAGAAACTGGGTTCTAGACTGGTCAGATCTGCTGACCTAGAAGCGTCGTAACCGTCTAACAACAAACTGTAATCTGACCGGGGTCCTAGGGCTAGTTAGAGCTATCTTTCTATGTTTCATGACTGCCCTATGGACCAATACACTGAGTTTTAGATATGATTCTGATAACTAGGAGGTGATACCGACACCTCGGGAATTTCTGTAGTCAAACTGATTAGCTGACATTATTCTGGTCAACCCGGAGGTTTCTAAAAATCTGACTAAGACTAGGCTGATATTTCTAAGTATATAAACTTTCTTACTGAAATTATCTAATATATATTTGACTGAGTTTCTAACACATAAAACTATTATAGAAACCCCTAACTCTGAAAGATTCAAGAAAATTCGAGAATTAATACTTAAGCAGGATTCTAGTTTCTGTTTTCAAGAGTTAGGGCTAAAATTCACATTCAACGGAACAGACATCATTCTAATTTAAAATTGGTGGAAAAAATCAAAAATTAGCATAGATTATGTTACTCAAGAATTAAACAAGGTCTGATAGCAATATCTTTACAATCGAAAATTCAGGGCTAGAACTGATAGTGAACTGAGGAAGAGTTTTAGGGGATACAAGGGAAGAACAATCCCCTTGTTGAATTCCCACATACTTGGTGACAGAAATCTCTGAGAAGATTCCTTGAAAAATCTGTGAAGAATCGTTCTTCCTAACTTCTGCTCTAAGAAATCTGTGAAGAATCGTTGGTTCCTCCCATGGTCACTAGACGAGAAAACTGGAGGGGTTGACGACAGGTGACACAACGACTCGTTGGTGGACCTAACGAGTCATTGTGTCCATTCATTAGATTCACTGGAAGATTTTTTGAAAAAAGTATCCTGGGCTCTTAACGAGAAACATGATGATTCGTTACCTGGTGACCACGACTCATGGTCACCACTCGTCAGGTACACTGCCTCAACCCCAAATGATTTTTGTATCTGGCTGACCACGACTCCTCCCACAAATCGTGGTTTCTGACCATGACTCATGGGGTCTTTCGTTGGGTACACTGACTCCTCCCTTCGATTTCTTAATCACCCTTCCCACGACTGACCTAATGAGTCGTTAGATCTCATTACGACTCGTTAAATGAGTTGTTCTGAGGCATTTTTGCAGATTTTTAGTTTTCTCTATTTTAAGTCCTGGATCTAGTCTTTGAGTTTTCAGGGCATTACATATCTCCCCCTTGGAAACATTCATCCTTGAATGTTAGAAAACACCTAGACAAGCAGAGAATTTCAATCACTATGTTCAAATACTGACCGTAAAGGCTGAAAACTAACGGAATGACTACCTCCGAACTGAACTACAAGTATGAACTGAATTCACTAATCATACTCATGATCAATCATATGAAATAAACTGGAACACATAATTGAATAGAGTTTTAGGGAGGAATTTAGTACCTTAAACTGAAACTGAGCCGGAAGGGAACAAGTGTGGGCATCTAGCCATCATATCTTCTTCAGCCTCCCACGTAGCTCTTCAACCTATTGATTCCTCCACAAGACTTTGAATGAAGCTACTTCTTTGTTTCTCAACTTATGAACCTGACCCCCGCACTTTCTAATGGAACAACTGAAGTTGGATCACCAATCCACTTCTTCAATAAAGACACATGGACCACAGGGTGCACAACTGCTAGTTCTGAAGGTAATTCTAGTTCATGGGCTACATTGCTAATATGCCTAAAAATTCTATAGGGTCCCACATACCTGGGACTTAGTTTGCCTTTCTTCCCAAATCTCATCACCCCCTTCATGGGAGAAATTTTCAAATAAATACAGTCATCAACTGCAAACTCCAACTCTCTTCTCCTTACATCGGCATAAGATTTCTGATGACTCTGAGCTATTTTCAATCTTTCTCGGATAAGATGAACTTTCTGCATTGCCTCGTGAACTGAGTCTAGCCCTATCAAGGTAGCTTCACCAACCTTAAGCCACCCTATAGGAGATCTACACCTTCTATCATATAATGCCTCAAACTGGGCCATCTGAATGCTAGAGTGGTAGTTGTTGTTGTACGCAAACTCGATAAAAGGTAAATGGTCATCCCAATTGCCCTTAAAATCAATCATGCACGCTCTCAACATATCTTCTAGGGTCTGAATTATCCCCTCAGCTTGCCCATCTTTCTACGGGTGAAAAGTTGTGCTGAGTTTGACCTGGGTACCAAGTCCCCTCTAAAAAGACCTCTAGAAATGAGAGGTGAATTGGGTACCCTTATCTGAGATAATGGATAGGGGTACCCCATGAAGTCTAACCAACTCTAAAGTCCGGCATAGTCCTCAGCTGAGTCCATGGTTTTAACTGGGAGGAAGTGACTTGACTTAGTCATTTAGTCCACTATTACCCAGATTGAGTCATGTTGCCGACGAATTCGAGGTAGACCCGTAATGAAGTCCATATTTACTTCTTCCCACTTTAATGTAAGTATACTAATATCCTGAGTCATACCTCCTTTTCTCTGGTGTTCTATTTTAACTTATTGGCAGTTCGGGCACTTGGGTACAAATTCAGCAATATCTCTTTTCATGTCATTCCACTAATAAATATCCCATAAATCACGGTACATCTTGGTAGCACCAGGGTGAATGGAATATCTAGAACTGTTCTCTTCAACCAATATCTGTTGTTTCAACTCGCCGACATCCGGTACACATAACCTACCATGGTAACGGAGCACACCACCTCCCCCTTTGGAGAAAGCTTCTATTTATTTTCTGAGAACTGCTTCCTTAAGATTGAGTAAGATGGGATCTTCGTCCTTTCTGGACTTCACTTCAACTACCAAAGAAGAATTTGACCCAATTTGCATTACCATTCCACCTTCAGCTGAATCGACCAAACTATACTCCCAACCGAGCTAGCTTGTGAATATCCATTACCATTTCTTTCTTGCCCTCTTCAACATGAGCTATGCTCCCTATATACATTCTGCTTAGGGCATCAACCACCACATTGGCTTTGCCTGGGTGATATAGCACGCTCATGTCATAATCCTTCAAGAGTTCCAACCATCTTCTCTGGGGAAGATTCAGGTCCTTCTGACTGAATATGTACTGGAGGCTCTTGTGATCTGTGAACACATCCACGTGAGCCTCATATAGGTAATTTCTCCATATTTTCAGCGCAAACACCATTGCTGCCAACTCCAAGTCATGTGTTGGATAATTCTTCTCATGAACCTTGAGCTGTCTGGAGGCGTAGGCTATCACCTTTCGCCACTGCATTAGAACGCAACCAAGTCCAACTCTAAAAGTGTCACAATAAACAATAAACCCCTCCGTTCCTTCTGGAAAGGTCAAAACTAGAGCGCTAGTGAGTCGAGTCTTTAACTCCTGGAAACTCTTCTCACAAGCATCCGACCACTAGAAGTTCACTTTCTTCTGAGTTAACTTAGTCAGAGGAGAAGCCTTCCACAAACCGTCGGTAATAACCAGCTAAGCCCAAAAACCCCTGATTTTTGTTAGAGAGGTAGGTCTGGGCCAATCTTTCACTACTACTATGTTTTGAGGATCAACTGATACCTTCACCTGGGACCATATGACCTAGAAAAGTCACGAACTTCAACCATAATTCACACTTGCTAAACTTGGCAAATAACTGGTGGTCTCTGAGCGTCTGAAGCACTATCCTCAAGTGATTATCATGCTCTTCCTCATTTCTAGAGTATACTAGAATGTCGTCGATAAATACAATGACTAACATATCCAGATAGTGCTTGAAGACTCTATTCATCAAGTCCATGAAGGCTTCGGGGGCATTTGTTAGCCCGAAGGACATAACCACAAACTCGTAGTGACCATATTGAGTTCTGAATGCTATTTTTGGTATGTCACACTCTCTGACCCTTAACTAATGATACCCCTACCTGAGATTGATCTTTGATAAACAACTGGCTCCCTAAAGTTGGTCAAACAGGTCGTCAATTCTAGGTAGGGGATATCTGTTCTTGACTGTGACTTTGTTCAGCTGACGGTAATCTATGCAATATTCTGAGGGTATCGTCTTTCTTACGCACGAATAGTATTGGAGCACCCTAGGGAGAGATGTTGAGTCTGATAAAACCCTAGTCAAGAAGATATTTTAGCTGCTCCTTTAACTTCTTAAGCTCACTTGGAGCCATTCTGTAAGGAGGGATGGAGATGGGCTGAGTATCTGAGAGGAGGTCTATTCCGAAGTCTATTTCCCGTTCAGTGGGGACGCCGGGAAGATCCTCAGGAAATACATCTGGGATCTCGCTGACCACCGGAACTGACTAGATAGTTGGGGTCTCAGAGTTGGAATCCTTGACCTGAACTAGATGATAAATAATCCCTTGGAAATGAGCTTCTGGGCCTTAAGGTAAGAAATAAACCGACCCTGAGGCGCTGAACTACTGCCCCTCCATTCTAACACTAGTTCATTTGGAAACTGAAACTTGACAACTCTAGTTCTGCAATCAACTGAGGTATAACCGGAGTGTAACCAATCCATGCCGAGGATAAGGTCAAAATAGATCATGTCTAACTCTATGAGATCAGCTGGAATAACTTTATTCAAGATCGAGACTGGACAGTTTTTATATATCTGGCTGGCTCTAATTGACCGACCAACAGGGGTGGAGACTGAGAATGATTCTGAGAGGACCTCTGGACTGATATTGACTGGACTACTATGTAGGGAGTCACAAATTAAAGGGTGTCTCCTGGATCTAGGAGGACATACACGTACAGATAAAAGAGACGTAACGTACCCGTGACTACGTCAGGTGAGCTCTCTTGATCCTGACCGGAAGACAATGCATAAAAATGGTTTTGGTGTAGATTGCCATTCGTACCTGATGTGGTGGCCTGCTAAGCTGGTCGGCCTACTGGAGCTGATAATGTGGTGGATTATGCTCTCCCCCGTCCTGCTGACGGGCAATCTTTAAGCCAATGATCAAGCTGTCCACAACCAAAACAAGCCTCTCGACCCTGAAGACACTCTCCCAGGTGATTCTTACTACACTTGGGGCAAGTTGGATATCTATTCTTGGCACTGTAGCTCTAAGACTAAGAGTCAGATGCTCCACCCCTCCGGTCCTGGCGGGACCAAAAGATTAGGGCACTGGCTGAGCTTGATGCTGGGGCTCTCTATTGTTGTTGCTACTGCTACTGTGGGTGGCTACTACTACTAGACCTCTGATGGTCGTAATATTACTGGCCAATCCTCGCCCATTTATTCTTTTGATCCATGTCCTTCAGTTTTTCGGCCTCAATCTGTTGGGCATAGACAATCAGGCTGGAGAGGTCCATATCTCTAATCAGCATCGCTGTCCTTTACATATTGAGGACCAGGTTTGACACTCCATTCACAAACTTCAACATGTGAGCCCTTAGCTCGGTTACCATCCCTAAAGCATACTTAGACAGCTTGGTAAACTCCAATGCATATTCTTCTATGGTCCTATTGCCCTGTCTCAAGTTCATAAACTCAACCACTTTTGCCTCCCTCAGCTCCCAAGGGAAAATCTGTCCAGGAGGGCTGTGTTGAACTCCTCCCACTCCACCGGTCCTGCTCCCGCTGGCCGCCCCTCTTTCCACTGTTCATACCAGACCTGGGCTACCCCTTTTAGCTGGTAGGCAGCCAGATCAGCACTCTGAGAGGAGCCGACACCCATAATGCGGGTAATCGTTTTTATCTCATCCACGAAATCTTGGGGGTCCTCCCCCATCTTGGATTCCTGAAATGATGGAGGGTTCATTCGGGTGAAGTCCCTCACCCTAGCAGATGTTGTGAACCCGCTCATGTTAACAGGAACCACCTGCTGGGGCAGGTCTGTTAGCGTTGCCGACCCTTCTTTCGTTACCGCCTCTAGGAGGCATAATTCACTGAAATGAAATAGAGTACAAGTTAGAAGGACGCTTCTGGGATTGAACTTTAATGCACGATAAAGAGTACGAACGAAAGAGAGTTTCCTAATAACATCTCATAGCCTCCTCGTCATAAGTGTGGCGCGCTTCACACACATGAAAAGGACTCAACTCGATGCAGCTTTCAGACATTCCGAGGATACTCTAAACCTAGTGCTCTAATACCAAGTTTGTCATGCCCCAAGTCTACACCCTGGATGGGACACGGTACTTGGAGTCACGAGTAACCCCAAGTCAACCCCTGGTCTATCACACACTGGTATTCTGAGTAAAACACACATAGCGGAAGCATGAAATAATAACATAAAGCATTTATGAGAAAATTTAAAACTGAATCGTAAACATCAAAATAGTTTGAACAACACTGATAGTCTAAAAAATCCAGTCTATATCTGAAAGCCATCTAACTGATGAGTTGTTTGGACAAGTCCCCAACTAACTCTAAATATAACTAAATGTAACAAACATAACTGAGATAAATGAAATAATTTCCTCGAAAGGTGAGGACTCACACTTCTGCTACTAGAGAGGGAGATATGAACAAAGTCGGCTAACAGCGCTGGGTCTGAGAACCTGCGGCTGTATCATGAAATGATACAGCATAAAAGTATGCATCAGTAGTTTGAAAGTACTGAGTAAGTGAGAGAAACATAACACCATGGGATAAATAAAAGAAAATGAAGAACTAATAAGGCATGCAAGGACCAACTAAAACCTACTAAACTGAATAACTGGACTACTGAGGTGGTCTAAGAGACCCTGACTGATGATCAAAGCATGTTCTAAGACTGGAATACTAATTTGAACTGAACTGAAACCAGACTAAACTGACTAGTGGGAGAGTCTATAACCGACATATAACCACGTGAGCTAAATGTGGAGTTCGATGTATACGCCCCACCAATAGGACCCAATATACCTTGCCAAGGTATAGAGGCATGAACTGGGTGATCACAAAAGTCTGGGACCAATCAGGCCAATAAATACTGTAACCTACACTGGCAACGTAGTTTTGGGAACCTAGGTGTGCTAGAACCTTGGTCCGCTCGGTGCTAAGTCCTACTCCGACTGGAATACCTAAATGGAATACTAAGCTGATAGCTCGAAATTAGGGTCCAAGACTAGTCAGGGATATATAACTAAAGGTACCCTAAGAGTCTTATCGAACCAGATTCTGAAACTGAGTTCTAGATTGGTCAGATCTACTTGTCTAGAAGTGTCGTAACCGTCTAAGAACAAACTGTAATCTGATCGAGGTCCTAGGGCTAGTCAGAGCTATCTGTCTAAGTTTCATGACTGCCCTATGGACCAATACACTGAGTTTTAGATCTGATTTTGATAACTAGGAGGTGATACCGACACCTCAGGAATTTCTGTAGCCAAACTGATTAGCTGACATTATTCTGGTCAACCCGGAGGTTTTTAAAAATCTGACTAAGACTAGGCTGATATTTCTAAGTATATAAACTTTCTTACTGAAATTATCTAATAAATATTTGACTGAGTTTCTAACTCATACAACTATTATAGAAACCCCTAACTCTGAAAGATTCAAGAAATTTCGAGAATTAATACTTATGCAGGATTCTAGTTTCTATTTTCAAGAGTTAGGGCTAAAATTTACATTCAACAGAACATACATCATTCTAATTAAAAATTGGTGGAAAATATCAAAAATTAGCATAGAATATTGTTACTCAAGAATTAAACAAGGTCTAGTAGCAATATCTTTACAATTGAAAATTCAGGGCTAGAACTGATAGTGAATTGAGCCAGAGTTTTAGAGGACACAAGGGAAGAACAATCCCCTTGTTGAATTTCCACATACCTAGTGACAGAAATCCCTGAGAAGATTCCTTGAAAAATATGTGAAGAATCGTTCTTCCTAACTTCTGCTCTGAGCCTTTTTAAGAAAAACTTTGCGCTTAACTCTGGAGAGATGGAAAAGAATGAGAGAAACCGTCAATTTTCCCCCCTAAAACCCCTAATCCAACCTAAAATGACGTAGTTTAGGGACTAAGAAGGTGAGAAATTATAAAAGTAATCCTGGGATTTAAATCTGAAATCTGGTCGACAGGGTCCCAATGGGTCACTCAATGAGTCGTTGGTTGAGACCACGACTCATTGGGACCGATCGTTGGTTTCACTTTCTAAGTCATGGGGTCACTGGATTTGGAAATGGGAGATACCACGACTCGCTGAATAAACCAACGTGTCATTGGTTCCTCCCATGGTCACTGGACGAGAAAACTGGAGGGGCTAATGACGGGTGACACAACGACTCATTGGTAGACCTAACGGGTCATTGAGTCCAGTCTTAGGTTCACTGGAAGATTTTCTAAAAAATTCTCCTGGGCTATTAATGAGAGACATGACGATTCGTTACCTGGTGACTAAGAGTCGTGGTCACCACTCATTAGGTACACTACCTAACCCCAAATGATTTTTATATCTGGCTTACCACGAATCCTCCCATGAATCGTGGTGCCTGACCCCGACTCATGGGGTCTTCCATTGGATACACTGGCTCCTCCCTTTCATTTCTCAATCACCCTTCCCACGACTGATCTAACAAGTCTTTAGATCTTATAACGAATCGTTAGGTGAGTCGTTCTGATGCATTTCTGTAGATTTTCAGTTTTCTCTATTTTAAGTCTCGGATCTAGTCTTTGAGTTTTCGGGGCATTACACAAATCAAGAATGAACTTACAATATAGATGACTGATGATTTACATGGCAAGGCTTTATGCATTGGCAAAAGGAAAACAAAAAAATAATCATGAAATTCTGACCCAAAAAAAGGAGAAGAAATTACCTAAACAAGAGTATTTGGTTGACAAAGTAGCATCTTCAAACTTGTTGCTCGCTGGAACAAGGCTGGTGATCTGCTCAAGTTTCGAGAACTGTGTCAATACAAGTCCTCTTTCATAAGGTTTAAAACGAGTTTTGTGGCTTTTCCTCAGCTTCTATATATAGATGGGTACATTGGCGGTGGAAGACCCCTAATTCGATGTAAATTGGGAAAAGTTATTAGAGACCACAAAGAATTAAGTATCTTAAACTTAATTAAAAATCCCTAAGCTATAGGCACATGTGAGTAAGAATGAGAAAGTAAAAAGTCTTTCTTTGATTAAAAACATTCAAGCAAATACAAATATTTTTGGGTTGGACTAAAATGGAAAAAGAAATTAATCATGGTACTGTATTATTATTTGGCAGCATAAATTTGCATGAGAAATCATGGATTTATTTTTGGCAAAGCTATACGTCGTTCCAAATTTTGGGGAGCAATTACTATGAAGTAATGCATCAAAAAAAGGAAAGAATTTTGATACTTCAAGCCTAGTCTTTAAATTTGAAAAATCAATTTCGACAAGCCTTGAAGTAGGGGACAATTTGTAGATAATGAAAATTTGTTAAATTCAAATCCACAAGAAATTTGGATTATATCAAATTTAAAATATATTATTCTAAATAAATATTATGAATTAATATAATTGGACTAATTATTTGAGTCCACTAAATATGAATTTGAGTAATGGTCCAATTTCTTTAGATTAGTCCATCAAATTGGGCTACAAACGATAATCCCACTTTAATGAGCCCAATAGGTCATCTTCCTAGAAGTCCAAATAGATGCCACGTGTCAAATGACATGTCACGCCAAGTCAAATAAAAGAGCCAATGAGATCATGCCACATGTCAAAAATGACACAACATGCCTAGTCAAATCAAAGGCCAATGAAAATGTGACACGTGTATAAGTGACATATTCTGACCAATCAAATATCACCATGTCAACTTAAATCTGATTGATTGGAAGAAGTTTGTCCTTATCGCAACTCTTCCATCCTACAATTATAAATAGAGGTCTTATAATTCTAAAAAGGAACCTGAATTCTAACAACAAGCCAGAGAGAGCTCGTGGATCAAATGCTACAGATTTCTCTACAAGCTACAAGCATTCAAGCACTCTAATATTTATCTACAAGTTCCAGAGATCAAGGTGAAAATTCAAGAACAAGCTTCAAGCTCTTGAATTCAAACACAAATCAAGATCAAGACCACCAGATTCAAGATCAAGCTTAAAAGCCCTTGAATTCAAGTACAAGTCAAGATCAAATTCATCAAGTTCAAGATTAAGCTCCAAAGCCCTTGAATTTATATTTGAAAGGAATAATCAGAGGATTTATAGAGATTGTAAAACTCATATTCATAATAAATACTACGATTGTTGCGATATTTTTTGCCTTGATTATTATTTTTTTAGCGCGAGATTTTATTTTCTGCACACCTATTGGTTGGTTTGAGGTCGATGAAGCTACATTGATAGATCTAGATTCAGTCCATGAGGCTATGGAGAAAGTTCAGCTTATAAGGGACAGGTTGAAAATAGCTCAGAGTCGCCAAAAGTCCTATGCTTATGTGAAGAGGAGGGAAATTGAGTTTGAAGTTGATGATTGGGTGTTTTTGAAGGTATCCCCCCATAAAGGGAGTGACGAGGTTTGTAAAGAAAGGGAAACTCATCCCCGTTATGTTGGTCTGTAATGAATTGTGAAACGGGTTGGCAAGGTAGCATATGAGTTGGAGTTGCCGTCAGAATTAGCTTTAGCCCATTCAGTTTTCCATGTACTACTCTTAAAGAAGTGTTTGGATGATCCAGCTTCGGTTGTTCCAATGGAGAGTGTAGGAGTGAAGGATAGCCTTAGTTATGAGGAGATTCCGATAAAAATACTTGATTGCCAAGTTCGAAAGTTAAGAAACAAAGAAATAGCCTCAATCAAAGTTTTATAGAGGAACCATCATATTGAGGGAGCTATGTGGGAAGCCAAAGTAGATATGATGGTTAAACACTCACATTTATTCCCCTCCGGCTCAGTTTCAGCTTGAGGTACCAGTTTCCTTCCTTGTACTCTATTCAGTTTCATGTTCAGCTCATGTTCCCCAGTTTCTTTCATGTCAATCAATGTATTTGTGATTCAGGAATTAAGTCCAGTCATGTAATTCAGCCCGGAGTCAGTCACTATGTCAGTTTCCAGCTTGTATATTTAGTATTTCAGTGTGATGATTGCATTTTTCTATTTTTCAGTATGTTTTCCCAAATTCGAAGACGAATGTTCCTAAGGGGGAGATATTATAATACTTCGAAAATCCTAAGATCGGACCCTGGAGTTGAAAAGGAGTAAATAGGATTTTCTGTACTAGGTCACAAGATGAGTCGTCTAGTGACCCGTGGGGTGCACCACAAGTCATTGACTGACCCATGGGGAGGAGCTTGGACTGGGTTTGAATTTTCAGTTTTGAGGTGACCACGGGTGCGACCACGAGTTGTGATCAGCACCACGATTCATTGAGTGGTCTGTGGTCAAGAGTTGATTGAAGATTAAATGTTTTTAGCAATGTCCCTAACGGGTTGTCACCGCGAGTTGTAATGTCCCTCGTGGTGACCAGTGTTGAGAATTTCCAGTGTAGGCGACGAGAGGAGAACCACGAGTCGTGGTGATGGGGCACGAGTCGTCCAGTCCCTCGTTGGGACTGGCAGTGTGTTTTTTACTGTGAATACTTAAGGTCTTTTTGTAATTCCTAACGCCTAAACTACGTCATTTTAAACTCAGAATAGTATGTTTTAATAGGGGTAAGTTCATTCTAGGCCTATTCTCTTTCATGCATACAATTTAGAGGTATTTCTAAGGGTGATCAAGCTTAGGAATCATCCAGTTCTTCTCCAAAATTCATTGGGCTTTCTAAAGGGTTGGTGAAATCAGATTCTTCTAGGTATGTAAGGCTATGAATAGGTGTATCCGTCCACACCCATGCCCAATCCCTCTTCAATTCATGAAATTCTAGTTGATGAATCTATGAGGTTTTAACCCAACATGTGAATTCTCTAAATTTCATTTATGGGTATGATCTAATGATATTTCTAATGTTGAATTATGACTAATGGGAATGTTTTACAATGTTTTCAATTATGAATTATATTTTCAAGTTTTATAAATTATGATGCCCATCCATGAAAGTTCATAAAAGTTGAGATCTATGAAATATGTATTCAAGCATGATGAGATGCATATGAAGAAAGTATGATTTCTAATTACCCATGTTTATGTTCATGCTTTCAAATGATCAAGTCTATGTCAAGCATATTTAAGTATTGGGCAAGCCCATATGATCAGTATGTTTCATGATTTATCTAAACTTCAAGGATTAGCTTACCACATGAATTTTGGAGTCTAGAATCCCACTATTTTCAGCTTGTGGTATGGTTTGATCCCAAGACACTGCATGTTATGATTTCATATTTTTGCATGTATGTTATGAGTCAGCTTCGTCACTAGACGATGGTTCAGCTTTCTTGAAAAATAATGGAAAGCATATGCATATTTTTGGGAGTAGTGTCTAGCACCGGTAGGCTAAGGGTCAGTCAACCCGATGCCTCGAACTATGCACCAACGTAGGTATGTTCAGATTATTTGGGACTTCCTTTGTGAGCTTCCCCGGCCCCCAAGGGGCCTTCAGCTTGATATCGATATCATGGTAGCGTCTTTAGCCCTAGAAAGGCTTTGGACGGCTCTGCCCACTTTAGTGTGATAGTTGGGATCACGTAAGCTCTATCATGGTAATGTCGGTTATATGAAGAATCTCCCATTATTCCTCATGATTTCGGTTATGCATGTTCATTAGTCATGTTATCATGTTTTCAGCAGGTTTGACCCAATGTTCAGTTTTACTTATGATTATCAGTTTTCATCTTTGGGTCATTAAATTCAGTTATGATATTTAGTTATGTTCAGATCATGATTTCAAAAAATAGAATGCAAGCCCTGCTCTCAGCTTAATTATGTTTTATAATATGCATGATTTATTATTTTACTTACTTAGAGATTTTACTTATATTACATACTCGGTACATTCCACGTACTAACCACATACTCTATGTTGTATCATTTCATTATATAGGCTCGGATATTCAGGCTCAGTCCCGCAATTAGCCAGACTCTCAGCATCAGTATCTCCCTGTCTTAGTTGGTGAGTCCTCATATTTTGAGGGCCCTGCTTTTCGGTCGTATTTTTTATTTTCAGTTTCAAACTATAGTGAGTTATTTTCCATCCTGTTCCACCAACTCATTAGTAGTAGAGGCTTTTCAGACATAGAATGTAATCAGCTTCGGACTTGAGTTATGTATTTTGATGTTATGAGATTATCAGACCTCCGCTATATTAATTATGTTGATCTTCCGCTTATTATGATTGAGTTAGATGTTATGCTCATGTCATGGATCAACTTGGAGCCTCTCGGGGTTCCTTGTCCCATGTCTCGATCCAGGCCTATGTTCAGATGGTGATAAAAATTCCAGTTAATTATTGTTTTTGAGAATGCTAAAATTGCAAATATTGAAAATGTGTTTAAGATATCAATCTTGTATTTCATCCACACCATTTTGCTATCAAGTGCACCAAATAAAGTTGTGATTCCTAAATTACATTTTTATTTGGTCGAGAGAGGTAAATGGATACACTATCCTTGGGGAGATTATTGCTTCCGAAAGTTGATTGAATCGATTAGTTACAAGTTGAAATATAATCTAAGTTATTTCATTTTTGGTGGATTTTCTTTGGCTTCACAAGTGTGGTTCTATAAATATTGCACAAGACTTGATCCATGTGTTACAAGTCGAATTGGCAATAATAGACCACGTTTGTTCAATTGGAGAATATCCACCAATTTGGTTAACAACAACTTTCTTAAGAGGGGTATGTTCAGGAAATATGGAAACCAGGTAATTTATGTCAAATTTATTCATTTCGCATAAAAAAAATTTCTGCTATATTCATTTTCTTTTACTGATATTAACATTAATCAACTGAACTTACCAATTTCATGTTAGATTAAATATGTTGATATCGTCCCGATGGATGAAGAATTGAGAGATACTGACTTGGAAGATCTTCCAGAAACTGATTTGGCAGAATTAAGTGAACAAATAGAGGCAGTTGATAAGAAGTTGTATGGTGATTAAAGTGTCAACTTGTTGAAGTGAGTTTGGCAAATTTAATCTTTTAATTATATCTAATATATTAATACCAATTAATATGAATTTAATTTTTTCATATAATTATTTTGTAGGTCCGTGATGATCTGATAGTCTTGCAGAAGAAGGTACCAACTTTATATTTATTTAAATCTATAAATAATTATAGTTATTAATTTAATCATATAAATTAACATATTTTTTTAACACAGTACTTTTTATAAGGTGGATGATCAACATAATGATATCAAGGCTTATATGAAAAGACAATTCAAGTAGATTCTGGATGAAATTAGGTCCTCAAGAATGAAACGCACAACTCACTTGAATGAAGAGGAAGATGATGTTAATTTGGTATTACTTTTGCATAAAATCTTTTGATCACATAGATTTGTTATCTATTTGTACAATCTCAGCTTTTTACAAATTCTTATATAGTATTAGTTTAATTAAATTATATACTGAATAATTTTATAGTTTTTGAAAACCGTAAAGGTTTGTGTTAGAAAACCAACAAATTTCAATATTGAACCGAACATTCATCTGTGGTGTTGATGACAGTTATACCTATAAGAAAGCTAATGAACATGAAATCAATTGCCAATATGCTCAAGAAACAATTGTCCCAATAAAATCGAGTATACCCTCCTGTTTTAATAAAACTACAGGTTATCTTTTTTTATAATTTATTTATTAAAAAACTTTAGATGTGGTGTTAATGATTTTGTAAAAAAAATAAATTTGTTAACAATATCATTAATTTAATTTATGCATTAATATAATTTATTCATATGTTAGGTTGCTTAGGTAAGTCTGTTGAAAAGAGAGCTTTATCAATCAAGATTCCTACATTGGATGATTTTGAGTTGCCTCCATTTAATGATTCTAGGATTGGTATGACTCCAACCCATCGCTTTACGCTCTCTCTCTTTTATTCGAAATAACCTCCTATTTTTGAAATATTCCTAGGGCAAGAAGGTTTCTAACCTGTAAAAATGATATATCTTTTGCTATGAAAAATTATTTATATATCTTATTGGTTGAAAATAAGTTTAGATGTTGGTATGCATTCGACTAAGTATATATCTAGATGTTGATTGCAAGTATGTTTATAAGTTGGTATGCATTTTACCTTACATATGTTAATACGCTTCTTTACAGTACTGAAAATTGATTTATTTTTTTGTTGGAACTAAGTTTATAAGTTAGTATGCATTATATATAATATATGTTTACTATCTCATTTAGTATAAACCATTTTAATTTTCTATTGGGTGAAAATACGTTTATAAGTTGATACTAAATATATTTAGTTATTTCTATATGTAGCATTATTAAGAAATGTTTGCGCATAATATTATTTTTTTTAATTATATATATATATTTTTTTTAGATGGATTATGTATGTCCGGAGAAAAGGGAGCATCTTCATCTAAAATTTCGACTCTTGATGATTTTGAGTTGCCCCTTTTAATAACACTCAAATTGTAGCTATTGAAAATAGATACAATGAAATATTGACACCCATTCAGCAAGCACAAACAAGAAATCCTGGTAAATATGTATAATCTTCATATATATTGTTATAAGTGAATCCGGAAGTATATCAGAAAAGTTGTCGGTGTTCTTTGAAACAAAACACCCATTTGTCTACTGTGATGGCTTTGATATGGATATCAATTTTTCGAACGAGTTTATAGGTTCGGTCTATGCTAATGTGTCAAGGAGATACGGGAGGTGATTATTCCTAAAAAAAATAATTTAAAGTAATTATTGTGAATGCGTTTACACAGATTGAAAATTCACTAACTATTTCATATTTTTCGTCACGCCCCGCCTTGGGGGGTATGACTGGAACCTGGTGCCCTATTAGGATCTGAACTGCTAGACTACTGATCCTAAGCACATCTGGTGCCTGGCTGGCTCTAACTCTGATTCACGGAAACAACGGGCTATATAACGGCTGTAAATACAGCCTCCGGCCGACTAGGCCTATAGCCACCTGTACTATAACATCAGCTAACCCGAATCACATTCATATAGGGGAACCTATGCTGGCCGACAAGGCCACCATGCTGTCTAGTTAACTCTAAATCAATATAACAAATGCTAAACAGCTATGTGACCGGCAAGGTCACCACTACTGACTGGATAAGGCCTCACACGTCCAACATAAACAAATAAACATATGCACAGCCCCACACAACCGGCACAACTAACCACAGGGAAATATATAATGACTGCAAGCCTCTAAGAATACTGATAAGATGGTCGGGACAGGGCCCCGGCCTACCCACACTGTACAACAAAAGAAAAGGGATAAACCTCTAGCTATTTAGCTCCGGATGACTGGAGCTGATGACTCTGTGTGCTGGCTGAAATCGCGAGGTATCGGCTCCATAGGAATGCTCCTTGCTGCTTAATTCCTCGGTATCTAGAGTTAATTTGAGTTTGAACTGCGTTTGGCGGCGTAATCGGATGAGAAATGGATAGGATTGTTCGTTCCTCTTTCTCTCTGGTTTACTCTCTGTTCTTACTGGAAATTATAAGTTAATTAAAGCAAAAACTGAAGTTTGGAGGCTTTTATACTTGGGGATGCACCTTACCTCCGTGACACGCTGTGTATCGCGGAGCCTAGCCTTCGTGACACGCTGTGTATCGCGGAGGTGAGCCTCCGTGACACTCTGGCCATCGCGGAGGGGGTCTGCCAGCCTTCTCTTGCGATGGTTCGATGTGTCACTTATCCGGTCTTTCCGCGGGCCTTTTCCTAGCATGTATGGCATTCAAAAACTCTTAACCAACATGCGAATAGGCTATCTACATGTCGAGAATTTACAGGGTGTAACATCCTCCCCCCCTTAAGAACATTTGTCCTCGAATGTAAACTTCTATTTATAGGAATTCTCAACTTACTCAACTTATTTTTAGAAAAATTTTGGCAGAGTTTCCCCTGTAATATGGATTATCTCAAAAACCTGAAATGCAGAAAAGTCCAATACAGGTACTCCACACAATACTATAGTATTCATCTCATAAAATACTAGAGTCGACTATCTCATTTATACATATACTATAAGGCACTATATATATAATAACAATACTAACATACCTCTTGACTGACTAGGCTTGAAACAAGTGAGGATATCTGATTTTCATATCTTCCTCTGCCTCCCAAGTCATCTCCTCTCGGTTCCTGTTACGCCACAGTACCTTGACAGACGTAATATCTTTAGTTCTCAATCTACGAATCTGTCTGTCTAATATAGCTACTGGAACCTCTTCATAGGTCAGCTCCTCCGTAACCTGGACATCCTGGACTGGGACTACTCTAGATGGGTCTCCTATGTACTTTCTTAGCATAGATACATGGAAAACTGGATGAACGGATTCTAATTCTGGAGGCAAGTTCAATTCGTATGCCACTTGGCCTACTCTCCGCCGGATCTGATAAGGCCCAACGAATCTCAGACTAAGCTTACCTTTTTTGCCGAATCTCATCACCCCTTTCATTGGAGATACTTTTAGAAATACCCAGTCATTTACATCAAATTCCAGGTCCCTGCGCCGCACATCTGCATATGATTTCTGGTGGCTCTGTGCAGTCAGTAGGCGTTCTCTGATAGGCTTTACCTTCTCCTCTGACTGATGAATAATATCTGGCCCAATCAGTGCTGACTCTCCCACTTCAAACCAGCCAACTGGCGATCTACATTTTGCCCATACAGTGCCTCAAAGGGCGCCATCTGGATAGCTGAGTGATAACTATTATTATAAGCAAACTCAATCAGTGTGCAAATGCTCGTCCCAGCTACCTCCAAAGTCTAGCACACACGCCCGTAGCATATCCTCGAGCGTCTGAATAGTGCATTCAGCCTGTCCATCTGTCTGAGGGTGGAATGTTGTGCTCAAATTAATCTGTGTTCCCAGACCTCTCTGAAATGACTGCCAAAATCTAGCTGTAAACTGCGCTCCTCTATCAGAGATAATAGATACTGGAATACCATGTAATCTAACTATTTCTCTGATATACAATTCGGAGTAATCTTCGGCAGAGAAAGTAGCTTTTACTAGCAGGAAATGGGTTGATTTCGTCAGTCTGTCAACAATTACCCAAATTGAATCATGTTTATTCCTGGTACGGGGTAATCCTACTACAAAGTCCATGTTTACTGCTTCCCACTTCCAAAGAGGCACAGCTATGTCCTGAGTCAACCCACCTGGTTTCTGGTGTTCCGCTTTTACTTGCTGACAGTTAGGACATTGGGCTACAAATTCGGCTATTTCCCTTTTCATACCTGGCCACCAGTAGATCTCCTTGATATTGTGGTACATTTTCGTCGCGCCTGGGTGGAGAGAATAGCGGGCGTAATGTACCTCACTCATAATCTGCTGGCGGAGCCCTGAAACATCTGGAACACAGAGATGACCCTTGCATCTCAGCACTTCATCCTCAGTTACCTGAAAATCTAGCGCTTTCCCTTGCTGAATTCTGTCCTTAAGCTGGACCAGGTCAGGATCTTCATACTGCCGTTTTTTTACCTCCTCAACTAATGACGACACTGCGGTGTTCTGAATTACCGCTCTGTTGTCCTCTATCTCTGCTACACGAACGGCTAAGCTGGCTAATTGATGTATTTCTCTGAACAACTCCCGCTGCTCGGGCTGCAAATATGCCAAACTCCCTATCGATTTACGGCTGAAAGCATCTGCTACTACATTGGCTTTCCCCGGATGATACAGAATGTCCACGTCATAATCTTTCAATAACTCCAACCAGCGACGCTGTCGCAAATTCAACTCCCTCTGAGTGAAGATATACTGTAGGCTCTTATGATCTGTGAAAATATCCACATGGACGCCATACATGTAATGTCTCCATATCTTTAAGGCGTGGATCACTACGGCTAACTCCAGGTCATGGGTAGGATAATTCTTCTCGTGTTTCCTCAGTTGTCTGGAAGCATAAGCAATCACTTTACCGTGCTGCATCAACACACATCCCAACCCAATACCTGATGCGTCACAATACACTGCATAACCCTCTGTACCTTCTGGCAACGCTAATACTGGGGCGGAGGTCAACCTGTCTTTCAATTCTTGGAAACTCTGCTCACATGCCTCTGTCCACTGGAACTTTACTGCTTTCTGCATTAGCTTAGTCAGAGGTGCCGCTATGGTGGAGAATCCCTCAACAAACCTTCTATAGTATCCTGCTAATCCCAGAAAACTGCGGACTTCAGTTGGAGTGGTAGGTCTGGGCCATGTTTTGACTGCTTCTATTTTCTGCGTGTCTACCTGAATACCAGAATCCGATACAATATGCCCCAAGAAAGCTACTGAATTTAGCCAGAATTCACATTTGGAGAACTTGGCATACAACCAACGGTCCTTGAGAATCTGAAGCACTGTCCATAAATGATTCTGGTGGTCTGCCTCTGAGCGAGAATATACCAGAATGTCATCAATGAACACTATCACGAATAGGTCCAGGTACATTCTAAAGATGTTGTTCATCAGGTCCATGAATACTACGGGAGCATTCGTCAGTCCAAAAGACATAACTAGGAATTCAAAATGGTCGTATCTGATCCTAAAAGCTGTCTTCGGAATGTCCCTTTCACGAACTCGAACCTGATGATATTCAGACCGTAAGTCAATCTTGGAGAAATATCTGACCCCTTGTAACTGATCAAACAAGTCAGCTATTCTGGGAAGCGGATACTTATTCTTGACTGTAACCTTATTCAACTGTCGGTAGTCTATACACATGCGGAACGAACCATCCTTCTTTCTCACAAATAGAACTAGCGCACCCCACGGTGAAGTACTCGGCCTGATAAAGCCCTTGTCTAACAGATCTTTCAGCTGCTCCTTTAACTCTCTGAGTTCAGCAGGAGCCATACGATACGGAGGAATTGATATGGGCTGAGTTCCTGGTAATAAATCAATTGCAAAGTCTATTTCTCTTTCTGGAGGAATACTAGGTAGCTCATCTGGAAATACGTCAGGGAATTCATTCACCACTAGGACTGACTGGAGAGTCGAAGGCTCTACCCGAACATCCTGAACTCTGACAAGATAGTAAATGCACCCGTTAGCTATCAACTTCCTCGCCTGAAGATAGGAAATAAACCTACCTTTTGGCGTAATTGTACTGCCCTTCCACTCTCGTACTGCCTCCCCTGGAAAGTGGAATCGAACTGTCTTGGTCCAGCATTTTACATTTGCATAGCACGGAGCCAACCAATCCATACCCATAATGGCGTCGAAATCGACCATTTCTAATTCTACCAGATCTACTATGGTCTGACGATCAGCAACCTCTACTATACACCCGCGATAGGCCCTTCTAGCTACAATGGAGTCACCAACGGGGGTGGATACTGAAAAGGGTTGCTGAAGTAACTCTGGTGCAACACTAAACTTTCGAGCCACAAATGGAGTAATGTAGGACAAAGTAGATCCTGGATCAATTAATACATAAGAAGGGTGTGAGCAGATAGTCATCATACATGTCACAACATCAAGTGACGCTTCTGAATCCTGCCTCCCTGGTAAAGCGTATGTGCGGCTTGGACCCGTACCTACACTGGAGGCCCCTGATCTGCCCCGACCCTTGCCTGCTGAAACTGAGGGCCTGCGCCCTGTTGAGGATGCTGAAGCTCGTGACCCTGCGGATGCCCTGTCCTATCTATCCCGATCCTCCTGACCTTTGGCTGGACAATCTCTCATCAGATAGCCCTCTTGGCCACAAATATAACATCCGGTGGAGCCATACCTGCATGCTCCAGAATGGCATCGGCTGCATATAGGGCAAAGTGGTAGGGTATACCTACTCTGCTCCGCCCTCCTCTGTAATGATGAATATGCAATCTGCGAGCCTCTGCCGGTCTCTGACTGACCCCTGCGAATAAATCTGCCCCTCTACGGCTGTGGTGGAGGCGGGGGTCTGGGCGGCCTATCTAACAATCGTGGCCTAGGTCCACCCCGAGCCTGCCTCTGTAACTCAACTGGCCTATCCCTGCGGCGCTGTTCCTAATTGGCCCTCCTGATCTCCCGATGCCGCTACCTAATGCCCTCAATATTCTGGGCAAATGCCTAAACTCGGACAATATCCATGTCCTCTCGCAGTGTGGCCGTAATACAAGTCTCAACATATTCTGGATTCAACCCCACGATAAAGTGGTGTACTCTAGATGCCATGGTATCAACAAAGGCCGGTGCGTACCGAGCCAAAGAATCAAACCGCAAGGCGTATTCCCGAACACTCATGGCCCCCTGCTCTAGATATAGAAACTGGTCCACCCGGGCCTGTCAAATCTCCCGTGGAAAATAGTGATCCAGAAAAGCTCCTGAGAAGCTGGGCCAGGTCGGAGGGGAAACATCTCTCGCTCGGGACCTTTCCCAGCTTTCATACCACAACACGGCGATGTCCCGTAACCGAAATGCTGCCAACTCAACCGATTCTGTAGGCGTGGCATGCATAACCCTGAAAATTCTCTGCATCTGGTCTAGAAAATCCTGAGGGTCCTCTGTCCGGTCCGTACCTATAAACTGTGGGGGATTCAGAGCCAAGAACTCTCGGACCCTCAAACTATCGGGCCCTCCTGACGACTCCACAACTGTAGACGGCATCGGCTGACGCTGAGCAGCCATCATCTGTGCTAACATGACTACCGCACTCCTAACCTCCTGATCGGAAGGTATCAGTATAGGGATTGCTGGAGGTGGTGTCGCCCCAAGTGGCTCATGATGTGGTGGAGACTGCTGAGAAGGTTGGGACGATGCCTCTGTATTGCCCTCTAATCGGGCTGTTTCTAAACGAGGGTGAGGCATCCTGCTGGTGCCTTCCCCTGCTGCAATATCCAAGCTCCGGCCTGTGATAGGATGTCGCTGGTCTGACATTATCTGTAAACAAAAATTACAGTAAGCTATAGGGACCCAACCCTATACTGTACCGCTCTACAGCACGAGTGAATAAGAATAAAAGGCAACCATCCTATCATGCCTTGCAGCCTCCTACCCATAGTATGTGGTGCACAACACATCCATAGGCAAGACTCTACTTAGCATGGCTTGCAGACTCCCAAGGATACGACCTGCTCTGATACCAAGTTTGTCACGCCCCGCCTTGGGGGGTATGACTGGAACCTGGTGCCCTATTAGGATCTGAACTGCTAGACTACTGAGCCTAAGCACATTTGGTGCCTGGATGGCTCTAACTCTGATTCACGGAAACAACAGGCTATATAACGGCTGTAAATACAGCCTCCGGCCGACTAGGCTTATAGCCACCTGTACTATAACATCAGCTAACCCGAATCACATTCATATAGGGGAACCTATGCGGGCCGACAAGGCCACCATGCTGTCTAGTTAACTCTAAATCAATATAACAAATGCTGAACAGCTACGTGACTGGCAAGGTCACCACTACTGACTTGATAAGGCCTCATACGACCAACATAAACAACTAAACATACGCACGGCCCCACACGACCGGCACAACTAACCACAGGAAAATATATACAGACTGCAAGCCTCTAAGAATACTGATAAGATGGTCGGGACAGGGCCCCGGCCTACCCACACTGTACAACAAAAGAAAAGGGATAAACCTCTAGCTATTTAGCTCCGGATGACTGGAGCTGATGACTCTATGTGGTGGCTAGAATCGCGAGGTATCGGCTCCTCGTCTATGAGTACCTGCAGGCAAGTAATGCAGTGCCCCAAACGGGCGTCAGTACCGCTGGTACTGAGTATGTAAAGCAACAACTGAAAAATATCTGAAAAAAACAATACAACTGATGGAACTGAAACGGAAAGAAATAGACTGGAACTGACTGAAAATGTAAAGCTAAGCCTGTTCTCAACTATGCTGGAAAGAGTAGGAGTCATACCTGGAAATGTAACGCTTTACTGTCGATCTACTCGTATCTAGCGTAACGTGGCATAACATAACGTAGCATAACATAGCATAGCACACACACAAACCTTACCCGGCCCCCATAAGCCGGGAGGTACAATCAACACGCAATCTATACCCCTACCCCGGTCATCCCATCTCCTATAATAACTATAAGCATCCTGCCGATCCCCTGGGTATGCACTTGGGCTCGCTGAGCCCCTGACTATAACTATACCTGAGTCCGGAGGACTCCTAAATCAACACCCCAGGCGTATCCGCTCGACGGGGGTGTATAAAGGCCGACCAAGGCATAATATGGGGAAAACCGGCATCCCATCTTCGTCCCCTGTGGGATGGCATGCCACTCCGTAGAGCGACGTATCCTCGCCCTCTGACGGACGAGTTGATACAGCTATTAACCCTGGGGCGGTCATGAATGCTAGGTAATCCAACCCCAAGACAATGCAGTGGTCTCAACTAGTAATACTAACTGCGTATACCACATGTTGAAGCTAGTGATGATAATGTATCTGTACATACCGTGTGCTGAACTAGTGATAGTGATATGTATGTATTTAATACATGCTGAGACTGATAATAGTATATATACATAATCTTCTGTCATACTGTGTTGAGTCTAATGTTGAACAAGATATAGTTTTTCTGCTAGGAATCATGTTGTATAACTGAGTTTCATAGTAACATGATTTACTATTTCTAACATACTTTCTAAACTTCATTTTAATCTACCATTCTATTTCTGAGATACCTTACAGATACTTATATTGCTTTACTAAGTTTCAACTGAACACGATAATATCCTAACATACTTTACTAAATCACATACTGGGCTTGTTGTACAGTTCCTAACACTTTGTATTAGAATTTATATCGTGCTAGCACGTTTCACGCTATACATAACATGATGCTTCCAATATCGTACTAATATTCATACTAAACATAACACACGACTTCTGAAACATTCTACTGGCCTTTGAACTATTTTACTATACCAAGACTACTAACTTGCCGAGGAAACTAGCTTTACATACCTCAGTTGTCGGCTTCCGGCTAACTAGCATAGCTCGACCAATATTCAGCAATTCCTTCCAACTGTATTCATATATATATCAATTAGGGCTAAATACATTAATATCCTGGAAAAAGATAACACTTTTGATATATATATAGCCCAAACTTTGACTTATCGAAAGACGGTCGAAAACTCGCTATTTCTCGAAAATCCAGAAGGGAGAAATACTCACTTTAGGGCTAGGAGTGTATTGACACTAATTTGGAGCAATTCCACTTACCTTATCTCGGTAGCACGATGATTCGCCGGCCAAATTTCACGAAACTAAATCCGTAGGAATGCTCCTTGCTGCTTAATACCTCGGTATCTAGAGTTAATTTGAGTTTGGACCGCATTTGGCGGCGTAATCGGATGAAAAATGGATAGGATTGTTCGTTCCTCCTTCTCTCTGGTTTACTCTCTGTTCTTACTGGAAATTATAAGTTAATTAAAGCAAAAACTGAAGTTTGGAGGCTTTTATACTTGGGGCTGCACCTCACCTCCGTGACACGCTGTGTATCGCGGAGCCTAGCTTCCGTGACACGCTGTGTATCGCGAGGTCAGCCTCCGTGACACTCTGGCCATCGCGGAGGGGGTCTGCCAGCCTTCTCTTGCGATGGTTCGACATGTCACTTATCCGGTCTTTCCCCGGTCCTTTTCCTAGCATGTATGGCATTCAAAAACTCTTAACCAATATGCGAATAGGCCATCTACATGTCGAGAATTTACGGGGTGTAACATTTTTATAGGAAGTCAGCTTACTCAAAGAAAAAGAACATGATTGATCCGCCTTTTAATTTTGGTGTTGACAAGATAGACAAATGGACTGATTTTACACTATGATTCATGAACGGGAACCTTGGGGAGACTCGATACATTATCATTTTTTATAATACATGATTTAAAGATATTGATTGTGTTATTTATTTATCTATGCATGATTATTCTTTTGATTTTTAAACTTGTTGATAGTTTGTAAGTTGGTATAAAGTTTAGCTTTGTATGCTTAGATGTTCTTTTTGATAATTCCAAAAATATTTCTTATTAATTAGAAATATGTTTATAAGTGAGTATGCATTTTATTCAGTATATATTTAGATGAGTTATTAAAATATTACAAAATGAATTCTTAATGGGGAAATATGTATATAAATTGGTATGAAGTATAAAAATATATGTTTACATGCTTTTTAAGAAATCTACCAACATAATTCTAAACGGTTTGAAGTAGTTTATAAGTTGGTATGTACTCTTAGTAATATATATATTTATTCTATGCTTTAATACAATTCAAAATGTTTGTTATTGTTGGAAAATATTTCTATTATTTGGCATTGATTTTCTACATTATTAAGGCAATACTATACAAATTAGAGTAATACATCTGAGGTCCATTAACAATCGTCTCACTCCATCGAGCAACACATCTGAGGTTTATGGTCACAGAGTTTCCCTCATCTATTGTTTCGTGAATGAGAGTGATTTTGACCTTGCACTAATAATACTAGATGGGATGCTAATGAAGTGCCCAACCCAAAAATATGATTTGTTCTTCCCATCTCTAGTTACATGACTGTGCCGGCTATCAGGTATACCAATAAAGAAATCTGATGAGTATCCTAAATGTGAAGCAAAACTTAGAGCAGACAGAATGACTATTGTGAAAGATGCAATAGAGGTAGCAAATACGGAAGACTCTGGAAGTGAAGACTCTGCAGATGCTATAGAAAGACATGTGGAGGCTGCCATTGATGCACCACAAACTCAGGCTCCTGAAAGCATATGGAAAAGGCAGTTTACCATGCTCGAAGAGGAAGTATCGGTGATGTGAGCATCTATGGAAGATTTAAATAAGAAAAGAGATGAGCTCACCATATAAAATGACAAGTCAGAGAAGAAAGTGATGGCATGATTGTGTGCGCTTGGATGGGCATGTAAAATGGACCAAGTCACTGTCTCTGACACCAGAGGCGGATCCAGAATTTTAAAATTGTGGGTTCCCAATAAAATAAATTAGTAAATCAGAAAAAAAAATAGTACTGAAACTCTGTGTATATTTAAAAAATAACAAACCACTTAAACATAATATATTAATATAAAAATTATCAATACAATTGTACTTCAAGACTTATCATATTTTAAAAAAGATCAATGATGGCATCATTAGATACACATTCAAATACTTCATCCTCTATATAACAAACTAAACAATCAATTAAAAATTGATCATCAATTCTGCTAAGCTACGCAAGTCATTTTTAATATATTTCATCTAAGAAAAATAACTTTTCATTATTGCAGTAGCGACAGGTAATATTAAGTCTCCTAATCTTTTGCAAACAAATACTACACTACAATGGGTAAATCGAAAATAAAATTAAAATAGAATCCAACAAAAATAACAAATAAAATTTATTTAACTTTTGGCAAGTGCATTGTCTTTGCCTTCTACGAGTTACAATTAGCAGTAGCAATGTAGTCTCCAATTCCACGTGCAATATTTTAGAACCCCAGTTTCTTATTTCTCACCTTTTCTTATTTCAATGTTTGATTTAAAAAATTGAATTTGGGTAAATGTAATATTTTATTTGTTGGCCTCTTTTAGTTTACTTTGTTACTATTATTTATTTATTTTTAAAAAAGGAAACACTTGTAAAAATCTGCAACAGCTGTATTTTGTTAAAACAAAATCTAAAAAAAAGGCAAATGATTCAAACCCGTGTCACGCGCGAGCAGCGTTTCAACAGGGTCCTTTTGTACCATGGATCCAACCATCGTTTTAGGTTCCTATCTTAAAATATTTATACTATGTCTAATAGAATTTTCAATATTAATTATAGGATCTACGGAAAAGTTTGTAGGTTCCCGGGAACTCCCACCCAAAAAGGTAGATTCGCCCCTGTCTGACACAGACTGAAGAGGACTGAAGAGTATTTTTTAACATACATGATATCTTGTTTTGATTTTATTTATTTTCATTTTTAGACTTCTTTAGCTATGCTTTTATGGATTTCTTTTTGGTTCTTTATCATAATCGTATTATATTGAACTAAAACTTTTTTTGAAGTCGAATCGTAGCAATATTTTTGAACAATTATGCGAAAGTATTTTGACAATACTTATGATTTGAAGTATCTAGAAATATACTAGGTGAAAATTGATGCTTAATTAAGTGAATATCCGGAGTTTTTTAACTAAATATATGAAAAAATTGATAAAATTATTATGTTTGATATTTTAATGAAAATGCGTGTTCGCGCATACATATTACTCAATCGCATAACCAACTTATCATCATTATCGGTGCCGCGCGGTCTTATGCACGATCAATATCCAGATACGAGACCGTACAGTGATGATATGTTGTACATTTATTTGATGTCTACTTTTAGATGTTCAGGGGGTATACGTATGATATATAATATTCTACGCACGGGGAGAATTAAGGGCTAAGATAATAAAAATTGTAATAATTTCTTTCTTATCATATTTTTTAATTTGCTTTTTAATTTTATTTTTACAATACCACATATTTTACAATTTGAACTATACTTACGATTTAAATTATCTATAAATATACTAGGTGTAAATTGAGGCTTAATCAAGTGAATATCCTATGTTTCTAACTTAAATATATGAAAAAATGAATTAAATTATTATGTTTGATATTTTAATGAAAATGTGCATTCGTGCATACATATTTCTCAATCGCACGACCAACTTATCATCATTGTCGGTGCCGCACGGTCTTATGCACAATCAATACCCAGATGCGCGACCGCGCATTGATGTTATGATGGAGATTAATGTGATATCTACTTTTGGATGTTCAAGGAGTATACTTATGATATATAATATTCTACTCATGGGGAGAATTAAAGGCTACAACAGAAAAATTGTAATAATTTCTTTCTTATCATATTTTTTAATTTGTTTTATAATTTTATTTTTACAATACCACATATTTTACAATTTGAACTATACTTAAGATTTGAATTATCTACAAATATACTAGGTGTAAATTGAGGCTTAATCAAGTGAATATCCGATGTTTCTAGCTAAATATATGAAAAAATGAACAAAATTATTATGTTTGATATTTTAATAAAAATGCGCGTTCGCGCGTACATATTACTCAATAATGTAGCCAACTTATCATCATTGTCGGTGCCGCGCGGTCTTATGCACGATCAATACCCAGATGCACGATCGTGTAGTGATATGTTGTACATTAATTTGATGTCTACTTTTGGATGTTCAAGGGGTATACTTATGATATACTACACATGGGGAGAATTAAAGGTTACGACATAAAATTTGTAATAATTTCTTTCCTATCATATTTTTTAATTTTATTTTTTCAATACCACATATTTTACTATTTGAACTATACTTACAATTTGCAGATATACTAGGTGTAAATTATCAAGTGAATATCGGATGTTTCTAACTAAATATATGAAAAAATGGATAAAATTGTTATGTTTAATGTTTTAATGGAAATGCGCCTTCGCGCATACATATTTCTCAATCGCGCAACCAACTTATCATCACTGCCAGTGCAACACGCTCTTATGCGCGATCAATACCCAGATGCGCGACCGCGCAATGATATTATGATGGAGATTAATATAATGTCTACTTTTGGATGTTCAAGGGATATACTTATGCTATATATTATTATAAGCACAGGGAGAATTAAACGCTACAACATAAAAAAATTGTAATAATTTCTTTCTTATCATATTTTTTAGTTTAATTTTTAATTTTATTTTTACAATACCAAATATCATGCAAATTATATGAGAACCATTTTACATAAACACAACATACTATACAAATTATACGCAGAACAATTTTTTACACTTATGCAAATCTAATATAGTAATAAAATGAACTCTTCAAACTAAGACTTTTAATGACAATTAAGTCATTTCATAATCACAAACAATAAAAAACTCAATCCAATATGACTTATAAAAGTAGGTATATACAAAGTATAATACATAATGAAATGACTTTATTTTTTAGGAGGAATTTTGCTACAGGTCTTCTTCTTGTGTCTTTTTCTGGCACATATGCTACAGGTCACTTCAGATTTCATAAAATTCTCCTCGCGAAATGAATTTTTTTGTGTTGTAGCTTGGCCTTCCCGGTGATCTCTTTGACTCAGGTCACAATATTTTTTTTCCAAAATATGCTTTGGGATTTTTCAAGTACTTTCACGTGAAAGAGGGACAACTGGTATTGCATATATATCTTGAAAGTATTTTTTTCTATAAAAAATTGAAGAATATTGATAACCATATTGGTGATGGTGCCTAATTATAGTCATAGAATGACCACATGACAATTCATCCAATTGAAATAGTCCACAACTACATTTTCTAGATCTAAGACAAACAATGAACTTTTTGGCACATCTGTAATGCTATATAAAAATTCAGTTGATGCACGTACCAACAAAAATGATAAAGAAAATCTAGTTATATAAGTGCTGTGAAATTTAAAATTAAAAAAAATATATTATCACGGTACTTATCAATATAATATACACATTCCCTACGGACAATATAAATAAATGAAAAGAAATAATTTTATAACGTACCGTCATTTGATGAGACAATATTTCATTATCGTTCACCATTTCATCATACTTTTTAGTTAGAACTGTGAATGTATTCCTTCCTTCTTCCTTGCATTTTGCATTCCATATTTGAATTGTTTTCCGCATGTAATCCATTAATGATACAACCGATAATTTTCTTGCATCCTGGATTGTATTGTTTGTAGATTGAGCTATGTTGGAAGTTATTGTCCACGTCCTTTTAACTGTCGAATGTACTCTAGACCATCTAGCATATCAGCATTGAACAAATAACCTCTCAAATTGTTATTTATTTGGTCCATTCTCCCATTAATTCTTCAAACTTCTGCATTGTATAAGCTTTAGCAATAGCAAAGAATAACTTTCTAATCCCCACTGTATTTTTGTGAGTCTTTTTAAGCAAATTATTCCACATATGCCAAATACAAGCATAATGTTGAACTCCCGGATATACTATATTTGTAGCATTCCATATGCTTGTGTTTCTATCAGAAACAAAACACATATTCTCTCTTTCACCAAAAGCCTCTATGAAACACTTAAAAAATCAATTCAATGAAGCATCGATCTCTGAGTCTACTATGGCATATGCAAGTGGTAATATACTTCCTACAATTGAACATCAATTAAATTAAATTTATACAAATATTACTGTATGATAAATAATTTCAAAATAAAAAAACGCATAATCTCCAGGATCCAATGCACTAGCAATTAGCATTGTGCCCCTGTGGGTTGACTTTAGATGTATTCTGTCAATTACAATAATTGGCCGGCATTACTCCCATCCCCTAATACATGCCTCGAGTGCAACAAATACATACAAAAAACAGTATTCCGTTGTTTTCTTCAATCTAATGACCGACTACGGATAGATTTTCTATATATATATTTTAACCTGTCTTTGCCTAGCAAGATACATCTAGTTCTCCCTCTGCTTGCCTATCTCAGTAGGAAATTGACTGCATATAAGTTAAGAAAATACCATGTGTTTTCATAATATTTGTTGATATGTTTGTTGTTGCTTGACGCTTTGAGTAAATCATATTTCTAAAATTGCAGGTGTGCTTGTCACATAATTTTCTAGTTTCAAAGAGCTGGGAAGTATTCAAACTAGAAGCATTTATAGCATGTACAATCATCCGCGGGACATTCAAGATAGTAACTATAGATAACAAATAAAAAAAATATTAGAACATATAATACACTTAAATATATACATATATATATTGGCAGTTCATAATTTTAAAAAATTACCTTCTCGCACACGATCTTTTTACAATAATTCTAAAATTTTTATTGAATACGTAGCGCCTCATTACTTGTGAAAGCGTTTTCTTATCCTTATATACCTGTTTTAATGCAATAAATATATTATGTGGATCGCTAATTATTTGAGGCCCTTCGTTGCAAACAATTTCAATATCCCTACAATCAATAACACTACACCCTCGAAGCACATTTATTTGGTTAACTGAATTGATAGTATCACTGTGCTCTATTACATCAAACGCAACCAATTGTCCAACATTGGGTTCAACTGAGTCCATAATCATATCCTTCACTGTTAGACAGAGAGGATATGTGCAAAAAAAATTCCTGTTGTGAATCCTCAAAGCTAAAAATACCTGAACCCCCATGTCATTGTATATTGTAATTGGTGAAAATCTATCATCGGAAATGTATTTGATCTCTAGTTCATTGTTGGATGTGTCTATCGACAATTGTTCAGCAATCACTGAAATCAAATCATTAAAACTAGTATTTGCGTTGTACAAAATTCCCTCAACCTGAAAATTTACATATTTTCCTGCAAATCATATAAATTAACATTGACACAAAAAAAAATCAGCCAAAAACATATTAAAAAAATATATTAGACAAATATTAATTACATAACAATTAAAATTATAATATACCATAATATAAACTATAACTTCACCATTAAAATATATTGAAACTTATACAGTATAATTTATATGAAATCAAATAAAATTTAGAACTAAAACTACCAATATAAAAAAAATTACAAATAATAGTTTCAGATATATTTTAAATTCAGATTATTTAATAATTACAATTTAAAAAAATATTGATCAACGGATAACACAAACCTTCATGTAAAATTTAACACAATACCAATTACTAAATTTTGGATATAACTTTAGAATTATAACAACAATTAAATTACAAATATATTTATAAATTATAAACCAAAAAAACAAACAAAAACTCTATTTTTCAAAAAACAATTCACTGTTTATATCTTTACTAAAAAAAAAGTAATAAACATGAATGATGGATAATGTATATTATCAGCAAAAAATACAGGACGAGGACTTTTAGTTACTGATTTTCAAAAGTTTGACATTTTACAAAATTTTCTTAATTGCTTCTGTACATGAGTAAACGAAGAAGCTGAAGATATTTTAGGCGTTTGGTTTTTTATTTTAACAAAAAAATCAACAACAACAATAATAAAAAATGATGTCTTTATTAAAAAAAAATGTACTTTTGGAATGTGAAAAAAAATTAAATAAAAAAACTTACCAGTTACATCCCATCTTCCATAGTGTTGAATCATAATTGAATTGAAACATCTTTCTAACATTGTAAAAGGGATGGTTTTTGATTTTCTTATGGAGAAAAAAAAATTGTCAAGTTTGAGTAGGATTCAATAATGGTGTAGGTTAGAGGTTCATCTATCAAAAAAAAAAAATAACGCGAATAAATGAAAGAGATGGAAATGTTTGAACTTCCGCGTGATTTATGAGACACTAAATAACCGTGTTTTTTTAATCAAATCTGCTAGTTTAGATAAATATTTTATCGCTATATATGAAAATATTGATATATCTAGTAATTATTAATCTAAAATGTATATTTATGTTTTTTGGTGCAATTTAAAATCATCACAAAAAATAAGATAATCCGTACAAAAACTAGTAGGCGGGTCATGTGTGGCCCAAACAAAAATAGCGAAAAAGCCCAGCTGATTTTCCTCTTCCGGTGCCAAATTGGGGAAATTACTTTCACAGAAACAACTTGTGGTTGTACACTTGTACTCATCATCATCCGCATAAGGTGATACTTTTCACTGTACCCTTTTACTCTGTAACAGATTGTTGACCTTTTTTTTTTTTTTTTTCATGTTGGACAGATGAATAGTTTTCAACCCACATTCTTAAGTCCATTGGCTATTTAGCCTTTCATTTTTCTTTTTCTTGTGGGTAAGAATTTGTGCTAAATTCGCTCTATGTCAAAGAAATAGAAATTTACAGTGTGTGTGATAGGACGGAAAATATTTTTTTTAGAAAATACTTTATTAAAAGATAACTGAGTTTTTATTTTTTGTCAATAAAAAAATTATTGTTTAAAAAAATATTTATATGTAATCTATTAAAACACCATAATACGATGACGTGGGGAGTGGGGATTGGAATGGTGGTTGTAGGCGTTCGACGAGCGGAAAGGAGACAATGAACTTAGGATGTCAAATCCAATACAATTAAGTAACTAGAGGCAAGATAACTTTAGAGTGTCTGACAGGATCAAAAATAACTGGTAAGCCATTTCGGGCCGAAGCTTCTTTATCGTAAGGCATCTAAAAATTTAGTTTATTTTTTTGTTTGTTATGCCTTATGGATACATAAATATTTATAAAGAAAAAAATATTAAAAAGTCATTTTTTTATTTTTAAAGAATTTATTTTTAAAAAAAATATTTTAACTAATTAAATATAAAAAAATTAAAATGCATTTTTTGAAAAATATTTTAGCCCCCACCACACACTCTTAGAGTTGGAGTGATACTCGTGAGCAACTTGAAAATGTTATGGTGCATAGAAGGGGGAAAAATTCTTTTCTGGCATTTTAAATGGGTTTCGGAATGGCAGTGAATATAGATCATTGGCAGTGAACTAGCATACTCCAATCTATAATGCGATGTTATTCCATGTTGTATAACACGATGCATAAGTAAAGGGTGATTGACGATTTAAAATTTATGAATTTTTAATAATTTCAAATTTTAAAAAAAAATAATTAAAAAGCTTATAGTGTCTGAGGGGAATCCAATCCTTGTTGAGGAGAGCAACAAAACTTGAACAAATTCGATTTACACCATTAAAACCAAGAGCTTACATTTTTAGTGCGTCCCAACATATAGTATTTATATGTTTAATGAATTTTTTAATATAAATACAGGATTTGTAGAAAAAATTAATGGGTCCGGAACCTGCACCCCAAATACTAAATCCACCCTATGTATTAGAGAAAATAAAGTATGTACTAGTTTTGGTATTACTAATCTCTTGTTTGATATAATTTTTTTAATCTATGTATAATCAATACAAGTATTAGTTATACACCTTATTTGGTATATCCTATATATAACTAATACATTGCGAATCATGCTATTAGCAATACAAGAGTTTTTAATATATGCATACGCATGGTTAAAGACATAATTTCCCTTGAAAGTGTACAAAACTAAAGAACGCAAAGGGTAATCTTTATAAACAAACAATTATTTTTTTAGAAATTATGCAATGCGTGCTATTTTTAATATATGAAAACAAAAAGTGAATAAACAATAATATCAATATAACTAATTCCTACATTACTAATCCCAGTATTACTAATACACACTATTCAATACTATTCTTATATACCTGACCAAACGATTCCTACTATGAGGTAGTTTAATAGGAGGTATTAGAGAAAATAATACATAAATTAGATTTAATACATTATTTGATAGTTAAACCTATGTATAACAAATATATGTACTTTCATCGTTTCAATTTGTTTGTCCGCTATTAAAGTATACTTGAACGCATTTCATTAGCCTTGTTTTGATAAGTGAGCATTTTAAACTTTATAGAATAAGGGCTATTGGCTCCAAAGCAGCAACTAACCAGGGGTTGTTCCACTGCCCACTGCTACACTAGTCCTGGTTTTTCTGGATATTTCATTTTAGTTTTATTGGTAGTTAGTAAAATAAGAAGTTGCTAACTCTTTCATCTACTGTTCCAGAGGAATTCGGCACAAGAATAGGTCCATCATGTTGCTAAATTCTTATTAGGATGGATCATTATTTGGTCTCAACAGTGTTTTTTTATAATGTCAAAGGGTCTTGTCAATTAAGGAAACATGAAAACTGCAGATAATAGAAACAGATAGAGAGAGTTTGTAACATATGATTGAGAATATGTGATTTTGTTAAGCAACCAATAACACCTGAAGAATGGTTTATGCTGTATAGTCTAAAAACCACACGTTTCTTGGATGATTTTGATGTCCTTTGTCCTCACAAAAAGTTAAAAACAGTAGCAGGTGGATCATAGTGGATTGATTGCCTTTTCAAATTTGCTTCTTACAGTAGTCACTTGAATTATGAGCCACCATCACTAGCAGCTCCACCTCCATTTGTCTTTGTTGCTTGTGCTATTTGTGTGGAAAACAGGACTGATAATGGGGCCCCTGCCCTTTGGCTGACTTCAATTTTGCCCAGGCTCATTCTCTTTTGTACACTATGCTTTTTTCCTTTTAACCTTGTTTGTTCTACTAATATGCAAAAGAAAATGTTTAATTGATGATGCTTTCAGTTTGCCAAATCTTTTGCTTGTTATTTTCCAGTTAAAATTTTTATATTCCTTTTTTCTTGCCACATTATAACATGTGGTTATTACATACTAATCATGGAGAACTTTGATTCGTTGATCATGGACGCTTTCAAAGATCTTGATTCTAGCGCAGATAGCGAGTTACGCATGCAAACTTTAGTGGCTTAATGAACTGAGATTATAGTGCAGTTTGTAAGATGATGCTTCGCATTCAACTAAACATCTCATTGGCATTCAGGTAAAACATGGAAAATATCTCCAGCTTACTCTAATTTTCTCTTCCTTTCCTCTCTGATTCCTTAAAAGTTAGTAAAAGAACTCATAATATCAGAGAAGCAGATGATTAAAAATTCTATGTGGTGGATTGGTTTGATGATTCAGTCTTGAGATGATCAGCAGAGGTACTGTGTGGAACCTCGTTCAGGTCACTGAAAGCATCGAAAGGGCTAGCAAGTTGAATGTCTGTAAGCAGTCGACGAAGGCCAGACGCCTCTTCCTTGAGCTGCATATTCTCTTGAAAGACCTTCTCATGAGATTCTGAGACTTGGTTTAACTTATTGATCAGATTGTGATTCTCTGTTCGAAGACGAAGCACTTGGGACCACAGCTCATCAAGGTGCCTCTGCTTCCTCATCCTTGATCTTCTAGCTGATTCCCTGTTAGATATCATTCTCCTCTGCTTTCGTTCGTCAATGATTCTATGCTGTTGTTCCTCCGACTCATCAGAGGTCGAGTTACTGCTGATGCATGATGGCTGAATACTGAACTCTTGAATGGGAAAAGTGGCCTGATAATTTGGTATATTGTTATTGGTTAGGAATGTGCTGAATTGGAATGCTGGCAAGTTTTTGTGCATGAAGCTGTAATCAATAGGAAGTGACGAGGGGTTTTCTGGAGCTGAGTAGTGGATTGTTGCAGCCTCTGATGAAATCATGATTGATTGTGATTTGTGTTGAAGGTGATGGATGGTATATTTGGAAGAAGCTTTAGTTTGCAGATAAAGCTATTTAGTTTGAAGTTATGGGCAGGTTTTTTATAGGAGCAGAAGGCTTGAGAAGTGGGCCAGATTCAGCCACAATGAGTTAGCTGTACTGCGAGGAGCTGATGAAAGCATATAATACAAGTATTCATTTATGAATCACTATGAAAGAAAGGCATCATGCAAACGAAGTCGAGATAAAAGGAGGAGGGTTATGATAAGTTGATGACTAATCATGTTGATACATGTATGTATCAAGTATGCATTTAATACATGCATATCATGAAATGTTAATGAAGGTTGAATTTTATTTTTTTTTTGATAATTTCTGAACAGTACGTGTAATGATGCTTACAAGGAAGAAAAGTTTGTGATGATTGGGACAGGAATTATTTAAGATGGGATTTAGTATGGAGAAGAAGAAGTAAAAAACAGTTCAAAGTCAATCTTAGGAGAAAGCCATATGCAATTTGAAAATCATATTAAAGTCTCACAGCCAATAGCAATTGTAAATTGATGACGAAATCTAGGTCAATTGATGAAAAGTTATAAACTATTTAAAGCATGAAATTTTGATGATTAATTTAACAATGATGAGTCGAAGGGCACTTGAGATTGAGATAGAAGGGACCCATCACAAATGTTTAATAGTATATATTATAGTATTGTTTTGACATCACAGTTACCTAAATGCTCTGTCTCCTTAGCTTTTATTGAATTGCCCCTTAATTAGCTGAATTAGCCTCACCATCAGAACTGACTTTTTTTTATTTTATTTTTTATCCGAGTCTAATATCGTATTGAGACCTCGCTAAATCTGAATTCGTGCAGTGTAAGATTCATAAAAGGGGAGATCGCTCTCAAATAGAATAAAGTTTTGAAACAATTACACTATTTACAGAGAGAATATTTTTGTCAGGTAACTCATATTTTGAGTTTGTTATTTAGTTAGTCCATATTTGTGTATAAACATCTTTCATATAAGATTGATACACAATGTATAATGCTCTCCTAAATATTGAGTAATGTTTTATGTTGGCGCTATATATTTTTGAAGATTTTTCTAGAATTTTCTTTTCATAATCAAAACTTAAACTCAAAATTTCTAATTAAGAATGAAAAATTGTACTCACCTATTGGTCAAGAAATGACTTACCTTTGGCTTGCTTTTTCATCCCCACATTCCGTGCGCGCGCGCACAAAGAAAAGCAGGCAGCGCACTAATTTTCTGCTAATGTGTATAGTTTGAAGAAAGGCCAAATCACATTGGACCTATTACTTCTACAAGAAAGGTAGTCATACATTGACACACTTGTTTCTGTTGCACAGAAACGGGTGGGACAAGCCTTTTACCAGAAAACAGTAAAGTAAAAAAGTAAGATAGTACTATCTTTGTAATTACCGTCTTTCTTGATTTTTGTTTCATTCGAACACTCTCTTTTGGAATAAAATTTAAAAATATTTTTTTATTATTTAAAATAGGTTAAATTTATTTTATTATGTTTTTGGATTAAAAATATTTTTGCCGTTATCTTTTGGCTCAAAAATATTTTATAACTATCAAAATAAAATAAAAATATCCTTTCTTTTGATAGTTGTTTCAAAATAAGAAAAAATGAATCCATTTTGCCCTTGAACTATTTGAAATGAGATAACTTTATCATTCATTTAAAATTTAGGACAAGTGTTCATAATTTTAAAGATTTGAATAAAAATTTATTTTGGAGATTATGAGATTAATTTAACTATTTAAAATGACAATTTTCATACAATGCCAATTTTATGAAATATAAAATTTAATTACAAATATTAATTTTTCAACTAAATATTTATTGTATTATTTCTTTTCAAAACTATTATACTTGCCCTCGATTTAAATCTGGAGTGACTTAAAATTAAAATAAGTAATAAACCATATCAAGCTATAATTGAAATTGATTTCTTTAATCATATCATTCTTAGAATTAATAAGAAAAGGACATGATATCATGTTCATAACTAATTACTCATACCTAATATGCATGGAACGAGAAGAAAAAAAAGTTATATTTCTTCTTTTTTTATATTTTAAATGAGAAGTGTTTAAGCTGATTTTCTTATCTTATTATATTTTTTACATTCAATCTCACCTCCCTCCCCCCCCCCCCCCCCCGCCCCTCCCCCCAAAAAAATATTAAAAGAATAAGGTAAAATTATTCCATTTCGAATAATGAAAGGTAAAATTGATTTCTTTTCTTTTGTTTTTAAACAATCATTAGAAGGAAGAATATTTTTGGTTCATTTAAATAATTGGAGGGTATTTTGAGCAAAAAATTTAACAACGAGAGTATTTGTTATCCAAAACATAATTAAGAATAAATTTAACCTTTTTTAAATAGTTGATAGAAAAATATTTTTGGTCTCTCTCCCCTTTTCTTGTTACAATTTTGTCAGGGTGAGTAAATTAATTAGTTCAACTGTTTTTAGTGGTCATTCTTTGTTTTTATTTGAGGAAAAGCTTAAATAGAAGTACTTTTGTGAAACGTTATGAAGTGGTGAGCCCACAAACATCATATTGAGAATTAGGAGGTACTATCTATATTTCTTTACCTCAGAGTTGGTTTGGTCCGTGAAATGATATAAATAAGAATGTTTCGTAAGGTTATTTTTATCTCATTTTTTATATGAAATAGTAACTATATTATTTTAATATAAATCATTGAATAAAATAATTTTAAAATTATTTAACATCTCCAATCAAATATAAAAAAAAAATTAATTTTAAATTTTATCTCAAAATTATTATTTTTATTACACATACCAAACAATTTTGAAATTATTAGCCTCTGGTGGAGGTACTTGTTTTCATCTTTTTAATTAATTTCATGGTGGCTGAAGTTTGTGATTGTTCAAATAGACCCTTTCAAGAACTGAAGAGCCTTAATAAATTGACTCTAATTAGCTTAGTATTTCTGTTGTTATAGGTGTATGTTTCCGCGAATTTCTTTCTCATCCCTATTTATATGCTGTAATCAATTATTAATACTTTCTTTGGCATTTGGCTCAATTATGTGACACTCGTTTATTTTTAATTTGTTTAAAGAAAAAAGACTTCTTTTCATTTTTTTAATACTAACAATTTAATTTCAAATATTGCATTTTTCCCTTATTAATTTATAGTTACAAAATTTTTATGGCTTATTTGATATCACAAGTTTCAAAAAAAAAATTCCTTTAAATTTCATGTCTAGCCAAACATATTGATATATTCACATAAATTAAGATGAAGAAAATAGTATTATTTGATGAATAAAGTTGTAAAGGATATGATTGACGTATTCATTTTTGTTGCAAATCAAGAACTTCGCCTGATTTTTTGCTGACGGTAAAAATCAAGTAAGAGATCTGTGATTATTGCTTGGGACCCTATTCATCTCTTGAGTGAATCGACAAATAGGTTTGATTGTCCATCTTTTATATATATATATATATATATATATCAAAAATTGCATTCTCCGAATAATTCATATCGAAGTATTGGATGTCCGTACAAAAGAGAGCTCGAATCGAATCAGTATATCAATACTGATTCTATATGAGCTCTTAGAATTGGAATAAATTCGGCAGCGGATCGTGAAATCTTAGTGATCTTCTCTATCTAATGAATGGGGAGTCCACTTTAAAATCATCTGCCTTGTACCCACCCCCCGAGTATATGCTTCAACAGGAATCACACATCGGTAGATTAGAAACTTCTGCTAAAATTCCTGCTCGTAATCCAGCAAATAAAGTACATTACATAGTACAGGGTTTGACGACTTACCCATTCAGTGACTTTGGCACTGGACGTTCCCAAAATGGGGACGATCTTGTTGGTATTCCAGCGTTCCTTCTCCTTTTAAGGCTTATCCGAAAGAGAATCCAGTACTTCTAGGTCATGAATATCTGAACTGGTTGTTTGCTGTTCAAGAATTTTTGTTTAGGCAGTTCATACTATCCATATAAAGTGTTTTGATCTAAGAATTCAATTCTTCCATGTTTCACCAGTAACATATTCTTTCATGGAGCTAAGGACCAAAATATGGAAGAAACAAGTGTTTCCACGATTCTACCGTCCAGTCAATTCTGTTCCACTCAATCCCTCTTCATGGTCACATATCTTTCCGGCTAAGGAATGTAAAATCTTTCTCCTGTTATATAAATCTAATTTTCATTTCATTCAAAAAAATCATCTTTTTCTCAACAATGTCATTGTCATTTGATCCAATAACGTTCCATTAAATAGGAACAAATTTGATTAATACTTATAACTTTTGGATAGAGTATTAGTTTAGAAAGATCCAATAGATAATGAACTATTGGTTCTAAGCCATCTCTAACGATTAATCAACATTTCGAAATACTTTTCTTGCGTATTCTTTATAAAGCAGCGTTTATGTATAGATGTAGGAGGATCTGTTTGGGAAGTAAGTATTGGGGTATATACCATTAACCATGCGTTTAGATATGGTATATTCTAATAATTATAATGGTTAAAAGTCTAAGTGGGAGATTGTTGGGATATATACTATTAACCATGGGTTATGTATTGTTAACCATGTGTTTAGATATAGTATTTATTATAGAACAATTATTTATTTAATTTTAATAAAGGTTTAGATAGATCATATATTAGTCGATGTATCATTTACTTATATAGTAGATGATTTAGTGTATAGAATTTATCTTATACATGTAAGATTAAATCATCGGTTCTTATAAGTATAAAGTTTATATATGTTCACAATCTAAAATGAAAATTGGACAAATTCATCGGTATGATTGTAGCACAAGATTAAATATAATTTATCTTAATTATAGGAATGGTATAATTCCAACTTCTTGTGCTAGTACATTTTGTATGTATTGAACGGACCAAGTAGAGATAAGTATTTTATCTGACTTAATAAAATAAATTCTCTAGATCATTAAATGTACTTATACTCTTAATCTTGATATAATTATTATGATCAATGTGATTTGTTTGTTGTTTTGATCTATCAAAGGGTGAAACTCGATCTTTCGTAAGTTAAAATGTTCCCGATAGGTTGGATGATGACAAATGACATTTGTGAAATAATAATTAGTTGATGGAATCCATATCTCGCCCTTGAGATTGATGATACCCCTTTATGATTGCTTATAAGTTTTCATGTGAAAACCCTGCAGGTGGATTTAGTATCAGTCACATGAAATAAGTTAAGCGTTTGAATAAAGGATAAATTAATTAATGAATTAAATAGTCAGAAATTTAATTCGATTGATTGGTATCTGTAATCTTAACATGGGGAGTTAAATAAAATTTAATGAATGATTTTGAAATTATACCGAGGAGTGCAATTACGGACTTTTAAGTGAAATAATTTGTAATTTATTATGGTAGGTTAATTCATTCATTATTTCGAATTAATACCATAATTGAAAGCCTCACTAATTAAATAAGTGGTCCCTGCAATGCCTGATTAATTAATGAACTTGGAAAGGAAGAAATCAATTTTCTAGAAGAAGTAAAATCCTACAAGATTTTGGTTAAAAATAAACTGGTCTTCTAGAAGGAAAGTTTGACAATTACTTAGAGAGAAAGATTCCTATACGTTTTGGGACTAGGGTTTTATACCCTAAAACGTGGTTATAAATAGGATTCTCTTCCTCCATGAAATATGAGGGAGAACTTTAACCTTTATGAGAAGCAGTACTTGCCCACACAAGTATTCCCTACTCGGAGATTTTTAAGGCTATAGCAGAAGATCGCAGACATGGAGAATACATTGGACGATTTATGCAATAGCTTCAAGAGGATTGATTCGCGGTCATGCTTCAAGAGATAAGTATTGATTTTATGTTTGATTAAATTATGTGTTTATGTGTTGTCTATATTACATGCAAGTTTGATCCTGGATTGTTGCTTTCGCTGCGTATGTCTGTATTCCAACAGTAAGAATCCCCTTTGATATGTCTTTCATCTGCAAATAATTCTCAATGTAAAAACACAAAGACAGAGGGCTAATCTTTGAATAGAAAAAAGAGTAGATCTACAGGGTTCCTAATGAATTGGCTTATTTGAAAAATGTCTTATTCTTGAAGAACTATCTCGTGTCTGGTACTGCATGGTTCCACTTTGCAAGAACTCCACATCATTCTCTTGAAGCTCATCCTCTTCATCATAAATGATCTGCTTTCCACGAAATGACCTGGACCAATGGGAAAATCCCAATTCATTGGACCTTTTGATACAATCAAATAAAAGGCTCAAGGGCGCCATATTCTAGGAACGCAAACTATGTGATTGAATAAATTCTCATGCGGGTTAAGGGCTCTTTCTCCCTTTCCTTCTTCAAACCCCGATTCATATTTTTCACAGAAAAATCTCTTATCAAGGATAGATCAAGAGCTCTTTTGTACCATATCTAAGGATTTCTCGGTTCGGACCGAAGAAGCAATGTCACTCGATCATTATCAAACTGACTACAATCTTTTTCTATCTATAAAAATCCCACCATAATGCCTTCTACTTCTAATAGGCAATGAACTAGATCAGGATCATTATCAACAAATCCATAAGAAGTAATCCCATTTTTTTCATCAGGTCCGAATAAAGACCAAAGATCTTGAGCGACTGATCCAACAGAATAACTTAAAAGATAAAGAAGTATTGTTAATCTCTTCATCCTCGTCCCAAGCTCAAAGTACCATTTGTACAAATAAGAATTTCTTTCGTTACATGATTTCTTCTTCATATAGATAGATATAGGATCTATGGGGCAATTACTTAGAAGTACATTTTGTGTTACATCCTTTATTATCTAATAGAAAAGGATCCCGTGACCCTAAACCGATCTTACGTGGGATCGCAAATCCCAAGTTTGTCTTTGAAGAACATATCTAATTGTATTAGTATCCATAATTGATTTTTTGTGTAATACTAATCGATAGAACCTCATCAGTAAGTGCTACAAGATTTCATGCATTGCAACCCATGGTAATGAACCGGAATCTATTAGTATGAAATATTTTCTTTTTCAAGTGAAATCCACTAATATATGAAAGAGTGAAAAAGTGCTTTCGTTGTTGTGAAATAAGAAGCCTTCGTGTCTTAATGCATGTATTTAATTTATTTGAAGCTATTGGAGCGGGATCCACTTTTTGTAAAATATGAGTTGAAGCAATAACAAGAATATTTCTAATAGGACATCTTTCACAATTCCTGGAGAGATGATCACTAATAGACCGATGGATAAGTCAATCGACTAATTCACATCTAGATTATGAATGTTTGGAATCCAAATTATGCAAGGAGACATCGCTTTTTTTGAATTGAAGAGTGATATAAAATCAGTCTATTTCCGACATCATATCCACAGTTAGCACATTCATCCTAGTTAACAATTTCAGCTCTATATTAAGGTCACGATCGATATCGTCACTAGCATCAAGATTGTCACTATCATCAATATTGATCTCATAAAGAAGAAAATCGTTAGGCTTGTTATCCAGAACTTGTTCAGAAATACTGTAATGAAAGGAATATAGGAGTTTGTCGCTAGGTATTTGACCAAACAGGATCGTCCAGTTTCTATATAATCTATCTCTAAAATACCCTAAGAGGGGGATAAGGCTAAGTGGAGCGAAAAGGGATTCCCATGAGATGGGAAATGAAAACTATTTTCCCCACATGAAGTTTGTGAATAAGTGATTGTCTGATAATGAGAAAGGAATATCCATCTTTTTGCTAAACAGGATGGATTGAACTCATAATTCATTTGATGCTTTTATGAATGTCAATTAAGTATCGTAAGTAAATTTCTCCCGGTTGTTCAATCATTTGATAACTGGAGTCATTCTTTGATAAGTGATCACTATGACTCAATAAAATTTGATTAATCCTATTTTCTGTCATTAAGGTGGAGAACTGAACCAAGAATTCTCTTTCTTCATCATCAATCGAATCATTGTTTGCGACCCAAGATTCTCTTTTATCATCAATCCAATCCCCAGTCACGTTTTCTTTTTTTCTTATCAATGAATAGATCTCTTTACTTGTATGACTTATATGTCTTGTATTTCTCGAAAAAATATTTTGATTGATGGGATTTGGTATGAGATTGATGATCTCGATGAGATTAATATTCCAATTTTTCTTCTTAGAATTTATTGATTTGACCTATAAGCGGGACCAAGCATGTTGCGTTAGAAGCAGAACCCCGATTCTTTTAGAGAATCTCCTAATTGTTCCAGAGCAACTAGAAATAGATTCTTTAACTAGAAAGAATTCAGTTCAGATGTAGAGTACCTATCCAAAAGTTTTCGCAACTCAATAATAGATGATGAAATCATCAAGGATTTGACCTTTTCGACTCTTGTCTGTAATTCACTAGAGGCCCCGGAAACAAAAAAAAAAAGATATGTACGAACGAGATATCCAGCAACAAAAAGAAGGAAAATGATTGAATAAAGGAACTCCAGAGTATTTGTTGATCTCAAATGTGTCGATATCAATGGTGACTCATTATTTCGATGAATTTATTGTTTTCTCGAAAAATATTGTATTTGTTTTTTTTATTAATTATTTCTTTTGTTTTAATCTGTTTGTCTTACTTTCTTTTTAGTCCGTTTAAAAAAAATATTACTTTCTATTTTTGATAATTCTTTAATTTCGATTTTCCATATGACATATTTAAGCTCACATTATTAAAGAATATTTTAATATATTTCATATATTTTTAATTTAAAATCATAAAATTAATTTTTTTAAAATTTTTTTAAACTTCATGCTAAATTAAAATTAGATAATTAAAATTAAAATGAAAGAAATATTATTTTTGAAGTTATTTGATAGTATACTATCAAGGTGTCTAGTATTGTAGTGTCCGTATAAGGTTAATACAGTGATTTTTGATAAACTTTTTATTTGATGAGACATCACCATGTTAACATGGTGAAAGGAATGTATGCACTTGCAAAGGCCACTAATTGAGTAATGATAAAGACAGAGAACATAAAGTCCTCTACGAACTTGTATTTTATTTTTTAAAAAATATTTTTTTTTGAGTGGTTATTACTCTCCTAAATTAATTTAAAGTAAAATGAATTGTTTCTTTCCAATTTAATATCAATCTTAAAAAAAAGTCTATACATCACACTCCAAACATATTTTGATAAGTCATTTTCTGTTTTTACATTTTTTTTTGTTTTTCTTATTTTTTTTGTTTGCTTTTTTTTTTTTTATTTCTTTTTTATCTATCTCTTGAGAAGTCTAGATATTTTATTTTCTCACTTCTCCGATATCATTCTCTCTTTCTTTTGTTCTACTTTTTTTAGAGTCAAATTAATTATTGGATATGATAAATAAAGGAGAACAATGAGTACGATCCGATTTTTTTTTTCTTTGCTGGAAAAAATTTTCACCGGTGTTAATAATTTTTTTTGCAAAGTCAATATGTTTTTCTTTTAATATACTAGGCGAAGAATCACGGAAATTTTTTTTAGGCAAAACTTAATATTTTTTTGATATAGAAATTGGTAAGAAAAGGTAAAGACATAACATGTAAGAAAGAAATCAAAAGTGAATATCCAAATGTATAGCTCAAAAATTTTTAGACAACAATAAATATTGAGGTTCTACGAAAAAGAAGAAGATGAAGAAGAAAGAAAAAAAAAGAGAAAGAGAACAAGAAAGAATAAAATAAGAAGAGAAAATATGAGAATAAAAAGAAAAAAAAAAGTAAGAAAACACAATTAATAAAAGAAAATATTATAAAAATAAAATTTTAATAACGTTTTTTTGTTGCTAACTCTCCTAAAAGAGAGTGAATCACACACTCTATGTCAAATAGGTTAAAATGAGCTATTAATTCCACTTTGAATTAATTTAAGGAAGTAATAGAACCCCTATAAAGTTAAAGTGTCTTCTTAAAAATAAGATTTAAATTCATGAAGAACTTTATATATTCTTTCACTATAATATTTTTATTTTTTTAAAAGCCTACTATCTGGGGTCACTTTATATATATATATATATATATATATATATATATATATATATATATATATATATATATATATATATATATAACACTTTAATATTATATCGAATATGTTATTATTATACCTCGGAAACAATCATAAAGCCCTCTTATTCATGGGAAAACATCATGGGGTGTCTTCCCCCACCCGCCACCCCACCATAAACCCCAAAACAAGTGTAATTGTCTCACACTATAAGAAATTAAATATTTTGTGGTGCCTAAAATAAAAAATTAGTCGTCACAACTCGAAGATTGTTGAGAAAGGTCAAACTCAAGGGTTTATCTATATTATTCTGTTAAAGGGATCATTTCAGAAAACTAATTTTTTTATATTAAAAAAGGACATAAATTTAGATAAATAAATCAATTAAACTAAAGAAAATAAATTTGGCATAGGTTTAGATAAATAAATTTGGATGCAAAAGAACATACGTGTGTGTACTAAATCAATCAATTAAACTAAAAAAAAAGAAAAAGAAAAAAGACATAGGTTTAGATAAATAAATTTGGTTGCAAAAGAACATACGTGTGTGTACTTTTATCCACATGCATATATAGTATATGATGAGAGTGAGTGGTTGGGGGGTTATGAGCAACTATAATTTCTTGTGTTTCAATCATAAAGACAATTTGGAATACACCATATATTTAATTTAAAACTTTGAAAAAGGTTGATCTACTTGTCTTATTAAGGTTATGGCTTTTCTTTTGATTTTTGAAAATCTTTTAATTTATCCATTTCTTACCAATCTATCTGTTTCTGGTAGCCACTAACCTTTTTGATTGAATTTATATAAAAGAAGAAGAATCTTTTAGTATATATAAACAAAATAAAATAAATCTTGTCAAATCTCAAAGGTGGCAACTTAGCTTGCAACCGCAGTATGGATTTTCTTCAATTATTTAGAGACTTCTATCTTTCCCCCTCCCCACACCCACTTTTTTGTGTTAATCAATTTCTGGTGTATGTGATTCCCCACTTTGTACAACTCCATAGATTGGATAAGAACTAATCTGAGAAGGTATAAATTAATCAAACAATTTATGGTTCCTAACATTATCATATTTTCCCTTTTAGTTAAGTAAGAACTGATAATATGCTAAATGTTAAACGTGGACGGCTATGTAAATTTGAGTTAGGTTTAAGGGTTTCTTTTTTCCCAATAAAAATAAGAAAAAAAAATGTTTAAATTTACCCATATATTATGTGAAATATTAGGATTATTTTGCCTTTCATTAAAGTTTCGGGCTACCATGATTGTTAGGAAAATATTTCATTTTAATCTCTAACGGAATTCCAACCTGAGGGAAATGTTAGTCATAATAAAAAAAAATTGAGTGTAAATTTGTAATTTATTCTCAAAAAATTTAGACATATGGCGTCAATTCATTTCACAACGTCACTTCATTATTTTTTAACAAAAATAAATATGAGATCGATTTGCTCATCGCAAGGGCATGAAAAGAAACCAAAAAAACAATAGAATGAAAAATTAAGCAATTTCAAATAATACAAAAACAAATTTATACATTTTTCCCGGGAAGAATAAACATAAAGATGCAGTAGCAAATTTTTGCTAATGGATTTTAAGTTACCAATTAATGTTACTTCAATTAAATAAATTGGTTATAATTATGTTTTAAGTGAGGTAATTGTATAAATATTTTCTATGCACGAAACTTAAATATTGAATGATTTAACAACCATTATCAAGCTAGCTTTTATTAAAGAAAAGATCTGAAAAAGACTGAAGTCTTTCAAAGAGCTTCTACATTAGGGCCTAGAGGATAATTTTTAGAAACTATACAAGTAGCTTGCTTTATTACATAGATTTACAAATAGCCAAAGAATTTAACATTGTTGGTGAATATAATGTAAAGTACAATAAAAAATAAAATGAACAGTAAATAAATAAATAATATTCAGACTGAGTCGCGAATATCTATTTCTCTTTAAGGATATTCAAGTCCACTGCAATGTAATCTTTATCAATATAGCAGTAGTACTCTAGATTTGTCCCCTCCAATATATAACAGCCCAACAATGTTATATAAATCAAACAACTCTGAATTAGCTGAAGACTCCAAAGTTCCACCAAAAGAACAGCTTCCTTCAACATAAAATTACTCTCTTTTTATATAGTGAATTAGTTGAAGAATTAGAATATTTTTCTTTATCTCAACTCTCTCTTTTATTATTACCTCCAAATACACTACAACATTTTCCACGCTTTTCATTTTTCTCTACTATTTTTATCCATCAATACAACGAAGAAGACATATATAAGTGTGATATTTCTTCCATATAGTAAATATCAAGAAGGTGGACACTAACTTGAGATTTAGTGAAGCAATTAATAGAATATAATAAGAAAAACATGCTATTGTGGTTACATAAATTATAAGAAATAATGGTACCACTTTCTTGATTTTTATTTCACTAATTATAATATACTTAATATTATAATTTTAGTATTAAGATGCATACATGCCAACAAACATTATATATATCACTATAAATTGAATATAACTCTCAAATAATTAATATGCTTCATGCCCAATGAACTATTTATAAATACTCACTTCTTATTGCTAAATGCATATTATGGCTCGATGATCTTAGAGGGTCACCTATGCAACACATCTTCAATAAAGAAACCAAAATTATGTTTGATATTTTATCTAAATATAGTTCTACTAATAATACTTCTATTATCCTACTATATTTTTACGAGTCTAGCATCAACGCTGACAAAATCTTTTTATAAAATTTTGAAATGGATAATTGTTTTGTGTTTAAACAAAACGAATACCTAGTTGTTGGACCAATGAAGTTCTATTGATGTATTGTTAAAAAAAATTATAAACCTCGTTGGACAACAATGAGATTCCATTAATTTATTTTTTACTTCTTACATGTTAAGAAAATCGGAAATTTTTTTTTGTGAAGAACCTCGTTGGCTGTCCAACAAGGTTCAATTAATTTTTTATTTTTTACATATTAGAAAAATGAAAAAAAAAATTGTAAAGAACCCCGTTGCTTGTCCAACGAGGTACAATGAATTTTTTAATTTGTTTTACTTTTTACATATTAAAATTTTTTTTAAAAAAGATTTATGAAAAACCTCGTTAGACAGCGAACGCGATTCCATTAAATGAAAAGATATTACTTGAAGTAATCTGTTTTCAAGATTACAGCAATGAATCACTAAATGCATAGTTAAGTAGCAATTAATTACGCAAGCACTAGTATTAATACAACTTAAAAAAGCTTATAAATCTCATCAGCTCACGCTACAAAATTAAATGCTAAAAGACTTCATCTTTTCCATGAACAGTCACACCCAACTCCACGATGGGTTTAATTGTCATTACACAACAACCTCCACGGCAGCATTGAGAACCAAGAAAGATTGAAAACATACCTCAAGAAATTAATTGAACCTTCTTGGCTGTTCAACGAGGTTTTTTATAATTTTGTTTTTCATTTTTTTAACATATAAGAAGTAAAAAAAGATTTAATGAAACCTCATTGGTTGTCCAATGAAGTTTAATAATTTATTTTAATATATTAATAGAACCTCGTTGGCCAAGAAATAAGGTATCTATTTCAATTAAACACAAAACTAATTATCTGTTTTGAAATTTTATAAAAAAATTTTATCCGTTTTAATGCCGAACTCATATTTTTACTTCCCCGTCTTTACTTGTGCGAAGAAGACATAGTGAATTAGGTAAAAATTTTTTCAGATGTGTAAGGCTAACCTAAGTAAGAATTTTTATTCATCCTTATGGCCTACATCTATGCAAGAATTTATTGAGATCAAAGCTAGAATTTTTTTACCCAATCTTGAATTGTCTTCTTCTCTATCCATATATGTTGAATTGACATTATTGAATATATTGAAGTCTCTTGATTGTAATCCTACTCTATTGATTGTTGATCATACTCTCTTGATTTTTTTATCATACTCTCTTGATTCTTGATCATACTATTTTGATTCTTGATTCTTGAAGTTGGTTCATGTCTCTTATCCCATGAACCCTAGATGCATGAAAACATGATTTTTAAAGCATGTATTTTAAAAATAAATGCATTATTTTCATAAATATTGAACATATTTTCAAGGGAGCATGTATGATGATATTTTGAGCATAAAAAGATGATTTTTATATGATTTTTCAAAGCTTAAGTAAAGTCTTATTTTAAAGTTCATGAGATATTTGAGCCAAGACTCACAAGTTTTTAAAGAAAAATTTTGGAGTCAAGACTCTCAAGTAAAGTTTTAGCAATATTTTGAGCCAAGGCTCGTAAGCAAAATTTAAAGATTGTTTTAAGCGACAAGCTCTTCATAATGTTTTAAAAATATTTTAAACTATGTTTTGAGTGAGAGACTCGTAAGCAAATTTAAAGATGATTATTTTGAGAGAAAGGCTCTACAAATGATTTTAAACATTCATTATATGTTATAGCTAAAGTGCTTTATAATGATGTTTTTATGTTGCCTGAGAAATGCATTTGACTGGACATGAGCAAGATTATTTTGGGAGGAGTATTTAACATCGAGTGGGTGATCGGGTTCAATCCCTAAGTTCCATAACTACGTAGCCAGTGTAGGATAGGATCGTGCCATTGGTTAGGGCGACTCCTCAAGATAGGATAGTCCCTAGTAAGGACTTTGATTGATAGGGATCCCAGATTGTGATCGTCCTCTACCCTTGCAAGATTTTGGAAGACTCTGCCAACTTGAGCGAGATAATTGAGCATCATGTGCTCATTCATGATGGTGTTGGCTATGAGAAACTACCACCCAACCTGCTATTGATATACTTTACTTGCTTAAGTATTTACACAGATGTTTTAATGCATATGTTTTATTGCATAAATTATTTTACACATTTTCATATTATGTCCTAAGCATCATATTGTGTTCTAGAGTACGATTCCCTTTATTATTTCAAAGTCTATTGATTTCAGTTATTTCCTTCACGTGAGATATTCTTGCTAACGTTGTTTCACTCAGCTATTTTACATATCCTATATTTCATGTACTGACGCTCTTTTTGGCACTGATCGTATTATGATGCAGACTCAGGTAGATAGGATTAGCAGCGGATGCTTCGCTAGGACTTCATCTACATTCAACTTTTTGTGAGGCCTCCTACATTCAAAGAGTGCCAGTAATTAAGTCTTTTATTTAGAAAAGCTTGAGGGAGCTATGGGAACTATGTCCCGACATATTTCTATATTTATGGAGGCTTCATAGATAGAGTTAGATATTGAGTCAATAATGTTACTTCTTAATATTTATTTCAGTTATAGAATAAATTCTCTTTCATTATATTGAGCTCACTATGTTTCAGCTTCCGCATTGTTTATTGAGATCTAAACTAATCGTAAGCTAGTTTAAAGGTTTTCTAGAATCACGAAAGTGGTCTGAGTGCTGGTCGACGCCCTGGGTCTAGATTCGGGGCGTGATAACTGCAAATACCTAAAAATACGCTGCACAACAAGAAGGTAAGCAGAGAGGCAGCATGAACTGACAAACAAGATTCACTGCATAAGATATATCAGGCCTAGTCATGGTCAAATACTGCAATGCTTCAACCAGATTGCGATATTCATAAGGATCCAGTAATAGTTCCCCATTTCTTTTCTTTTTCATTTACTGAGATATCAATAAAGAGTTTCTTGCTATTTATTAAACCTAATTATTAATCTATGATTGGATTTTTAACACTACTTTGACTTTTATTTTTAAGTATGATTCTATGTTTTTTAAGATATCCTTCGGTATTCATGTATGATCTCACTTCAGTATCATTTTGTAAAATATTCTTCGGTGTTCATGTATGATCTAATTTTTAGCATTTTCTTCCTCTCTTTAATCTCTTCTTATTTATTTATTTATACGAATGATAAGCTCTGGCTTTTATTTTTGGGTATGATTCTAAATTTTTCAAAATATTCTTCGATGTCCATGTATGATCTCGTTTCAGCATTTTCTTTCTCTTGTTTAACTTTTTCTTGTTTATACGATTGATAAGATGAAATAATTAAGGAAAAGAAAATATATTTTTTATAATTTTTTGATGTTGCAGAAGCATGAGAATTTCGTCAAGAAATTAGAGGAGAAAAACTAGGGATTTGACTGATTGGGTAAGAAAAGATAAAGTAGAAAATCTTTTCTCAAAGTTGAAATACGCGTCTTTTACCGTAAATGAATTGAGTATTATATTATTAGATTTATATCTATGATCATCAGTTATTTTTAGTATTGCTACGTTATTTCCTGAAAAGTAATATTATTTACTTTTTAGTTTTGGATGGACAATGTACTTTTATAGCCTATGTTGAAAAATGAGAATATGATTTTTATGCATTATTATAATTAGAAGAAGGTGTATATAATAAAGTGATAACGGTGGTTCCTCAATTGAACAAGAGTAAAAAAGAATACTGAAAAAACTCTGGCAAAATATTATTTTATCATTTTTAGCAACTCTTTTTAAATAGAAGTTTCAATAGAATATATTTGTACAATAATCTCATGAAAAAAAAATATTATTTTAAAGTTTTATGGTTTCTCCGCTCTTCCTTGGGTGCGTCTTGACTTGGTTTAATGTGATACTAATACAATCAATGAAATTTTTCAAAAAAGACATTAAATAATTTGCATTTGTGGTACTAATACAGTCAATAATGACTTTTTTTTAAATTGCTGATTTGACAAGTGATTCAAATGAACAAATCTACATCTAACACTTTTTTGCAGTATTATTTTTTTTATTTTTTTAGTTTTACCTTCAATTATTTATTAAATAATTCGTTGCATGTGATACCTAATGTCTCGCGTGTAGTCGGCTTCTCCCGTAATAAACTTTATGACACATTAACCTTACTTACATTATTTGTATTACAAAATTGGTTTAATCTCTTATATATTTTATCTGATAAAATCTTTTTAATAGAATAAATTTGTTCTTTAAAATTTTTAATAGAATAAATTTGTTCTTTAAAATCTAATTGTTATAAATTAATTTCTTTTGTTAAGTTAATGCATGGTAATTTTTATTTCTTAATTGGTATTATTATCTCAAATTTAATATTGCAGTTACTATAAATTAAATGTACATCTTATAAAAGCATTTTTGAATGATTAAAGTAACGCATTGAAATACACAACACAAAAATTTTAAACTTTGTGTCACGAGAACAAAAAGAGTATCTTTCTAATGCTTTCAAATAAATAAGTTTGTAGTTATTTATATAATTTGTCATCTTTCCAATATGCATCTAAAGAAACTTCATCATTTTGTAAATTTAATAACGTTTTATTTGACCGCGCAAACCGGAGTAAGTTTACTAATTTCCCTTATACAAGAAGATTCCTACCCATCTAATTTTTTATATACAAGAAGGTTTCGAAGAGTATCCTCTATCGATTTGTATATAAATTATGTTATTGATCCTTCAAATGAGCTACTGAGGAGAGGGGTCATTTTTTTGTAATTGCTTATTATTATTATTACTATTATTATTATTATTATTATTATTATTAGTCTGTGTGCGCGCATATATATATATATATATATATATGTATTTTATGTGCGCTTTTTAGGACGCATGATATGTAGATCATATATTAAAAATTAATTGGACGGGAACAGATTCTCAAAGCAGTTAAATATTATTAGCTGGGCATCATGATGATTTTTATCTGTTTCCTTCTGAAAATACATACAAGAACAAATACAAAATCCCCACCTCAAACTCTGTTCAATTTAAGGCCAATCACAAGTGTTCATATATAGACTAACGTCAAACAAGAATTTTAGTGGATGAGATAGCATAGGAAATAAAAGGAAGACAAAATTTAAGGGAAAAGGACAGAAAATGACCTTTCATGCTACATTTCTTCCTTGTTCCTAATAATGAATCTGTCCATTATTTTTTGGTAAATGTAATTCTCATCGACCATGAAAGAAGGAAATATTAGAAAACTGAAGGGTTGGTCAAGTTTGAAAGTATTTGCCTGTAGCTCACTGCCAAAATCATCGTAGACATCTTAACTTTGTGATACTTAAGCATATGTATAGTTGAGTGTCTTGTTTTAGTTGCTCGAGGACAATTAAAGACTTTAAGTTGGGGGTGTTGATGTGTCATGGAATTATGACACATTTAATGTCTTTTACATGTATTTTTATTGTCTTTAGCTCATTTTATGTACTTGTTAGGTTATACTATTAACCATACGGTTTAGTATAGTATTATGATTCATTTTATGTAAGACGTTATTTTATTTATTCGGATTGATACAAGTCTTATTTTAAATAGATCATTTTTGCATGTGTGTTCTTTACTTATATAGTAGATGATTTGGTGTATAGAGTTTAGCTTATACACGAAGGATTAAATCATCGGTTCTTATAAGTATAAAGTTTATATAGTTCACAATCTAAGATGAAAATTGGACAAATTCATCGGTGCTACAAATACTATTGTAGCACAAAATTAAATATAATTTGTCTTGATTATGGGAATGGTATTATTCCAACTTCTTGTGCTAGTACATTTTGTATGTTTTGAACAGACCAAGTAGAGAAAAGTATTTTATATGACTTAATAAAGTAAATTCTCTAGATCATTAAATGTAGTTATACTCTTAATCTTGATATAATTATTATGATCAATGTGATTTGCTTGTTGTTTTGATCTATCAAAGGGTGAAACTCTTTCGCAAGTTAAAATGTTCCCGATAGGTTGGATGATGACAAATAACATTTTTGAAAAATAACATTTAGTTAATGGAATCCATGTATCGACCTTGATATTGATGATACCCCTTTATGATTGCTTATAAGTTTTCATGTGAAAACCCTACGTGTGGATGCTGTATCTGTCACATGAAATAAGTTAAGCATTTGAATAAGGGATTAAATATAATCAATGAATTAAATAGTCAGAAATTTAATTCGATTGGTTGGTATCTGTAATCTTAACATGGGGAGTTAAATAAGATTTAATAAACGATTTCGAAATTATACCGAGGAGTGCAATTATGAATTTTTAGTGAAAAAATTTATAATTTATTATGGTAGGTTAATTAATTCATTTTGTGAACTAATACCATAATTGAAAGCCTTACTGATTAAATTTGTGGTCCCTGCTATGCCTGATTAATTAAAAAATTTGAAAAAGGAAGAAATCTATTTTCTAGAAGTAGTAAAACCCTACAAGATTTTGGACAACTTCTAGGAAGGTGAGTTGAACACGTTTTGGGATTGTGATAGCCCAAAAACGTGTGGAAAAACTTGGAAAGAGGGAATCCTATATGTTTTGGGATTAGAGTTTTATACCCTAAAAATGTGACTATAATTAGGACCTCTTCCTCCATTAAAAATCACCCATTTTCTGAGAAGCAGTACTTGTCCACACAAATATTCCCTACTTGGAGATTTTTTAGGCTATAGCAGAAGACCGTAGACCTAGAGAACGAGTTGAACATGTTGTGTGAAAGCTTCAAGAGGTTAGTAATACGTAACCTAACTCATTGTTGTTATCTAGTAATTCATGTAAGTTTGTTGATCCTGTTATGCGTACTTCCGCTGCGGGATGTTATAACAATTGGCATCAAGATCCGTCTTACATCTACCTAGATAATGTAAAGAATTCATAAAAATAGATTGTAGTGCCTATTGTCTTTTTTGCATGAATGTGTGAATCAGATAGATGAAAACGAGTGATTTTAATGATTTTCTATTTTTTGATAAACTATTTTATCATTTAATAATTATGATATGTTTTAAAAATCCAAAAACAAGAAAAAATTGGGCTGCCAGGCCGCGTGCAGACACTGCCGAGCCACATGCACAACATTGTCAAGCCTCGCGTGAGGCACTGCCAGGCCGCGCACATGGCACTGCTGAGTCGCGCATGGGCGCCTGCCCAATGCTTGCCGGTTTGGTCGGTATTGGAGTTTTTCAAATTTTGTCGAGCTTCGATTGACCTGAAATTTGGTAGGTTCATTGAAAATGACCCACTGAGCTATACTCACTGCTTTGTTGTGATTAACATTGTCTTTTGTCCATTTGGAGTTATTTTAATGGGTTTTTGAGCATTTTTCTATTTTCGAAAAAATTAAAAATTGAAAAAAAATTATTTTCTTACAACCAGTGGTGTTAGAGTTTAATCCTTATGGTATTCATTGGTATATAACAGTACTGTAATGAGTTTACATATTGACTTTGTGTTTTCTTGTTTCTTATTATTGATAACTTGTATTAACTCTCCAACTGAGTTACATGTTGGTTCAATGAAACAGAGATTTATATTATTGAATATTTACCTGTCTTAAATAAGTAATTTACTCTCCAATTGAGTTGGTTCTATTTTAATTTATGGGGTAAACATCTGTCGTAACTCATATAGTTTGCATGAATGGTTAAGTTTTCCTGTCGAATCTAGTCGTTCAATATGCATGGTTGTATGTGTTATGTATTTACATGAATTTAGATATTCTTGATGCATGCTTAATGATCTATTTGATGTTTTCTATCTCACAGATTAATAATGACTTCGTTCGATCCCTCACCTCTATTTTAAAAGAAAATAAGTTAGAGGGCTCAAACTATGTTGACTGGAAAAGAAATCTGGATATTGTCCTAACTGCTGAAGGGTATAGTTTTGTGTTGGTTGAAGAATGCTCTGAAAAACCTGAGAATGCCACTAAAGACCAAATCCAAGCCTATGAAAAATGGGTTAAGGCTGATGAGATGAAGCGATGTTACATTCTTGCCTCAATATCGAATGTTTTACAACATCAACATCAGTCTATGGAGTCTGCTTACAATATGCTTGAAAGTCTCAATGAGATGTTCGGTGAGAATAGTCGTGCTACAAAGCAGACAACCATGAAAGCTCTTTTGAATATGAAAATTGCTGAAGGTTCATATGTGAGGGATCATGTTCGTAAGATGATTGGTCTTCTCAATAAACTGGAAATTCTTGGAGCTAAGATTGATGAGGAATATTAAGTTGAGATGAACCTGCAGACTTTGCCTGACAATTTTTAGCAATTTCTCTTGAACTATAACATGAACAATGGATCTGTCTCTAGCGAAATTGTTGAATAAGCTGCAAGCAGCTGAGTCCATTATAAAATAGCAAGCTCCTATTGTGGCCTTGAATGTTGAGAGAGTTTCTTCTTCTAAGCCGAAAGGCAGACAGAAAAAGAAGAGACCTCGCAAGGTATCTGGAGTTGCAAATGGTGGTGTGGCAAAGCCAAAAGGTAAGTGCTATCATTGCAAGAAGCCAGGGCATCACAAGAAATAATGTCTTGACTACCTAGCTAAATTGAACAAGTAAGGTAATTCTTCTTACTTAAATGTTGTTGAAACTTATTTAGCAGCTGTTTCTACGATGCTGTGGGCTGTAGATTTGAGAGCCACTAATCATGGCTGGGGTTTCGGGAAATGCAACGGCTAAGTGAGAATGAAGCTTGTGTTTTTTAGGCAATTGGTGAACCAACACCTGCTTTAGCATTAGGAAATATCAGTGTTTTTTTTAGTAGTTTTAGAGCTTTAGATTTATCAGATGTTTTCTATGTACCTTCTATTAGAAGGAATTTTTTTTCAGTTTCAAAATTGATGGATGTTGATTATAATATATATTTTGATAATAATTCTGCTGTTATCAAATTTAACAAGCATTTTATCTATACTACTACTAGAGTACATGATCTATTTGTGCTTGAAACACCTCCAAATTTGCCGCAACCAAAGGAACTAAATAATATTAATTTGTCCAATAAAAGAAAATGTGTTTCTGAATTGAGTCAAACTTACTTGTGGCACTTACGTCTAGGTCATATAAATCTAAATAGAATTTCAAGGTTGGTCTCTTATGGACCTTTGAGTTCATTGAAATTGGAGGCATTGCCAACCTGCGAATCCTGTTTAGAAGGAAAAATGACTAAGACACCTTTTCTTCTAAAGGAAATAGAGCTAAAGATAAGTTGGAATTCATTCTGATTTGTGTGGTCCTATGAATATACAAGCAAGAGGTGGTTTTGAGTATTTTGTAACATTCACAGATGACTACTCTAAGTATGGATATGTTTACATGTTGCGCCGTAAGTCTGAATGCTTTGACACGTTCAAAGAATTTAAGCCAGAAATAGAAAAGCGACATGATAAACATATTAAATCATTACAATCTGATCATGGTGGTGAATACCTTTTTGCTAAATTCATTCCTTATCAGATTGTGGAATTAAATCTCAATTGTCTGCTCCAGGAACACCACAACAAAATGGTGTGGCATAAAGAAGAAACAGAACTCTTTTGGAAATGATAAGATCAATATTGAGTTATTCGGATTTTCCTTCTTCTTTTTGGGGATATGCATTAGATACAACAAACTACCTGTTGAACTTTGTTCCTTCTAAATCAGTACCTTTAACTCCAATAGAATTGTGGACTGGATTAAAGCCTTATCTTAGACACATTCGGGTATGGGGTTGTCCAGCTCACGTGCTGAAGGCAAAAGTTGATAAGTTGGAATCAATGACAAAAGTATGTATCTTTGTTGGATATCCAAAAGGGACGAAAGGTGGTTTGTTTTATTGTCCTAACGAAAAGAAGGTAATTACTACAACAAATGGCAAGTTTCTGAAAGAGGACTATTTAATGAACTATGTTTCAAGAAGAAAAATCGTTTTACAGAAATTGAGCAATGGAATAACTAATGATGTATCCCAAGAACAAATTCCACAAGCAAGTATTGACATACCACTCCATTATCGTAATGGGAGTGATGTTAATAGGAAAAGGGAGGCACAACTATAGGTCGGACATCTCACTAACACAAGATAGTGGGAGCAATGTTGACCAATCTGCACTTGTCGAGCAGCCTGTGCTTGAGGAAGAAGTTTGTGATAATCATGATTTAGTTCCCGAAAGTGATGTTGTGGTTCAACCGCAAGATCAGATTAATGATCTTATAGTGAGTCGTCGTAGTGGGAGAGTTCTTAGAAAATCCATTTGGTCTGCGCTTTTGGGAGAATCTTATGATAGAATCCTTGAATAGCCTAATACAGAACCCCTTAATTACACTGAAGCACTACAAGATATAGATGCTGAAAAATGGATAGTCACTATGAAATCTGAAATGGAGTCTGTATACTCTAATCAGGTTTGAGATCTTGTAGAACCACCTGCGGAATTCAAACCCATTGGCTGTAGATGGATCTATCGTAAAAAGAGAGGGGTGGATGGAAAAGCCCAAACTTTTAAAGCTAGGCTTGTTGTGAAAGAGTTTACTCAAAAAGAAAGAATTAATTATGAGGAAACTTTTTCGCCGGTAGTCATGCTTAAATCCATTAGAATTCTCTTACCCATTGCTGCTCATTATGATTATGATATCTGGTAGATGGATGTCAAGACGGTCTTTCTTAATGGATGTCTTGATGAGTGCATATATATGGCACAACATGAGGATTTCGTGGAAAGTGGCGATGAGCACATGTTGTGTAAGTTGAAAAGATTCATTTATGGGTTGAAACAGGTATCTAGAGTATGGAACACCTGTTTTGACAATTCGATTAAGACTTTTGGTTTTGATCAATGTGACAATGAGTCATGCATCTATAAAAAGTGGGAGGGAGATAAAGTAGCATTTTTTATTCTGTATATAGATGGCATCTTGTTCATAGAAAATAATGTGAGCATGCTGAAATCAGTCAAACAGTGGTTGTCCTCGCGTTTTGATATGAAAGACTTGAGTGAAGCGGCTCATATCCTTAGGATCAAGCTCATGCGAGATTGCAAATAAAGGATATTACGCTTGTCTCAAACACTTTATATCGATACTATTCTTACCAGGTTTAGCATGCAAAATTCCAAAAAGGAATTTCTTCCTTTTAGGTATGAAATTTCTCTATTGAAGGATCAGTCTCCCAAAACGACTGATGAGATAGAGAGGATGAGGTTGATCCCTTATGCTTCTGCTATTGGGAATCTCATGTATGCTATGTTATGTACCAGACCTGACATCTATTTTGCTGTTGGCATGGTTAGCAGATATCAGTCTAATCCTGAAAATGAACATTGGACTGCAGTTAAGCATATAATCAAGTATCTGAAAAGGACTAGGGATTATATGTTGATTTTTCATTCGGGTGATTTGGTGCCTGTTGGGTATACAGATACATATTTTCAGTCTAATAAAAATTCTAAAAAATCTACCTCAGGATATGTTTTTATCTTAGGAGGTGGAGCCACAAGTTGGAGGAGTATCAAGCAATCATGTGTTGCTGATTCTACCATGGAAGCCAAGTATGTAGCTGCCTCTGAGGCGGCTAAATAGGCTGTTTGGCTTCGGAACTTTCTAAAAGAGCTTGGAGTTATTCCTTCAATTCAAACACCAATTACACTTTATTGTGATAATAGTGGTGCGGTTGCATACTTAAAGGAACCAAGAAGTCATAAAAGAAGCAAACACATTGAGAGAAAATATCACTTGATTCGGGACATAACTCAGAGGGGAGATGTGAAGGTCTTGAAGATTGCATCAGAGAACAATTTGGCAGACCTGTTTATAAAGAGCTTGTCACAGAAGTATTTTGATAAGCATGTAGAAGGAATGAGTGTTAAAGTTGTGGGTGCATAGTTATGAGTCTAAGTGGGATATTGCTAGGATATACTATTAACCGAGCGGTTTAGTATAATATTATGTTTCTATTATAAAAGACATTTATTTTATTTATTCAGATTAATAAAATCTTATTTTAAATAGATTATTTTTTCATGTGTGTCCTTTATTTATATAGTAGATGATTTGATGTTTAAAGTTTAGCTTATACACAAAAGATTAAATCATCGGTTCTTATAAGTATAAAGTTTATATATGTTCACAATCTAAGATGAAAATTGGACAAATTCATCGGTACAATTATAGCACAAGATTAAATATAATTTATCTTGATTATGGGAATGGTATTATTCCAACTTCTTGTGCTAGTACATTTTGTATGTATTGAAAGGAGCAAGTAGAGAAAATTATTTTATCTGACTTAATAAAATAAATTCTCTAGATCATTAAATATACTTATACTCTTAATCTTGGTATAATTATTATGATCAATGTGATTTGCTTGTTGTTTTGATCTATCAAAGGGTGAAACTCTTTCGCAAGTTAAAATATTTTCAATAGGTTGGGTGATGACAAATGACATTTTTGAAATAATATTTAGTTGATGGAATCCATGTCTGACCTTGAGATTGATGATACCTCTTTATGATTGCTTATAAGTTTTCATGTGAAAACCCTACAGGTGGATTTTGTATCCGTCACATGAAATAAGTTAAGCGTTTGAATAAAGGATTAAATTAATCAATGAATTAAATAGTCATAAATTTAATTTGATTGGTTGGTATCTGTAATCTTAACATGGGGAGTTAAATAAGATTTAATAAATGATTTTGAAATTATACCGAGGAGTGCAATTACGGTTTTTAGTGGAATAATATGTAATTTATTATGGTAGGTTAATTCATTCATTTTGCCAATTAATACCATAAATGAAAGCGTCACTAATTAAATCTGTAATTCCTGCTATGCCTGATTAATTAAAAAACTTAAGAAAGGAAGAAAACTACTTTTAGAAATAGTATAATCCTACACGATTTTGGACAACTTCTAGGAAGGTGAGTTGAACACATTTTGGGATTGTGTGTTACTACCCATAAATTGTTAATGGTTAGTAGGCATACATATAGATTTGTAACGAGTCAGGAGAGCCTGGCGCGTGTGGGAGGAGCCTTAGAAGCAGGGTCGGGCGAGGCCAGGCCACGAGGGGCCAGCGCGACGCGCTAGCTGGCCTGTGCGCTGGGCAAAAATGGCGCGCCAGGCCTACTGGCGTCCTGGGAGGCGCAACACGGCTCAGTGCTGGCGCGTTGGCCTGCGCGAGGCGCTCCTGTGCCACCGCCCATGTTTATATATAAAGGTATCCTAGTCCAAAAGAATCATTTGTGCTATATATCTCTTGGCCAGTGAAGAGGGAAAATGCAAGTTTCATCAAATTTTCATTCGATTATGCTACCAAACACCATCCAAATGTAAATGAACTTCGGGTAACGAGTTCTGAGCTTACAGAGGCATTACTATGGAGTTATTTCTCGAAATTTCTCTTAGCATATTGGAACTCCGCCAAGAAAAAGTTGTCAGAATTACTCCAAACTGAATCCTAAACGGCCACAGGTATCAGGTAAGCAGTTCTCCCTTCTAAACTCTTAGAAAATTATAGGTTTTCGGCCGCGTTATTCAAAGTTGAATTATAGTTGATATTATTATCGAACGTTATCGTTATTTGCCGAATTTAGTATTGAAATTAGCCTTATTCTCTCAACATAAAGGTTGCAGTTGAGATGGAACCTCAGTTTACAAATTAAAACTTGCCAGTTAATCGGAAATCAGCATTTGAGGTATTTAAGGCAAATCCTTTTGGCAAGATATTCCTGTCATTTAGTAATATGACCTAAATCTTCGTAAGCAAGCCAGAACTATGAATATTATGGTAAGCTGCTTCTATTAGTTTGAGATTAGCATTTTCTAGTTTAGATTGGGACTGACCCTACCCTATATAGCCTTCTGTTATCCAACCTCAGGGTTACTAGCTGTGTCGTTGCCTACGGGGCTATATGGATCGCTACAAGGAGCTATATGTTGTCCCAAGGGACTATGCTGAGTCCATTCCATGGCTGGACTATTATTTTTATGTCGTATTGGCATCATTGACCCTCGTTGGGCCTGGTGCCCAAGGTGCAGTTACAGGAGTCCACCAGACTCAGACACAGTTACAGGAGCCGAGCGGGCTCAGTTGCAGACCAAGGGGCCAGGCAGGTTGACTATAGTTACCTATTGATTTATTTTGACCTAGTTAGGGGTATATAGATTGAAGTGAGCTTGCCAGGGCATATGAGGCCCCGGGCGGGTTATTCTGTGCTGGTTGTACCTTCTGGGCTTAAGGGGGCCAGGTAAGGTTCTTGTTTGCGTTACTTATTATTAGTTATACAATAGGTTGTAAGACCATTCATGTTGTATCTCTATCCCTCCTGTTGAATTGTTTTCAGTTTCATTATCAGTATTATTCAGTCATTTTCATTTACTGCCTTACATATTTGGTACATATTGTACTGATGCCCATCTTTCGGGCGCTACATTACTTACTTGTAGGTACGGTTAAACGCGGTTCAGGACCTCCCTAGTCATCAGCTGAATCAGCGGTCTAATCAACTCCTTTGCTCTGGGGTTGTTAGCTAGAAGGTTTGTTCTTTTGTTGTACAGTTTATGGGTAGGTCAGGGCCCTGTCCCGACCATTACTCCACTCTTAGAGGCTTGCATATTACAGATTTCCACTATTAGTTTTTGTTGTTGGCCATGTGGGGCCTTTGTATTTTTTTGCGTGATGGTCGTGTGGGGCCTAGTTTAGCTATTAGTTAGCAGCCTTGTCGGCTATAGTATAGTTATGGTTGCCTGTTTTCATTTTTTTTATAACTAGACAACATGATGGTCTTGTCGGCCCGCATAGGATCCCCTTTTACTACTTGTTGTTGGTTAGCTGTTTTCCTTTACAGGTGGCTATGCGGCCTTGTCGGTCGGAGGCTGTATTTATAGCTGAGATATAGCTCATCATTTTCTTGAATTGAGTTGCAGGCATGCACCAGAAGTGCATAAGCCTAGCCAGGTCATCTTAGATCCTAGTGTGGCACTAGGTGCTAGTCATGCTCCCCAAGGTGGGGCATGACAAACTTGGTATCAAAGCAGGTCGTATCCTAGGGAATCTGCAAGCCGTGTCTAATAATGTCTTGTCTATGGGTGTGTTATGCACCACATTCCATTGGCAGGAGATTACGAGGCATAATAGCGTGGTTACCCTTCCTTCTTCTTCAGTCGTGCTGTAGATCGTTGTTGTATGAGTCCCTAAGCTTACTTTATTCTTCTTATCTACAGAGAAATGTCAGATACACGACAGACTACGACCGATCAGAAGTTAGATTTTGCAGCAGGAGAGGGCACCATCAGGGTGCCCAAGTCAGAGCCAGCCTGATCTGAGGGCAGTAGAGAGACTTCATCTCGGTCTTTTCAGCAGTCTCCGCCATGTAAGGATCCCTCTAGGGCGGTAGATGCATCGGCACCACCTCCAGTAGTTCCTAAAACCTATACCATCAGATCCAGAGGTTAGGAGCACTGTCTATATGTTAGCTCAGATGATAGTCGTTCAGCGCCAGCCCGTGATACCCGTGGTTGCTGAATCTTCCGGAGGACCTGAGAGTTCAAGGGTCTGAAAATTCCTTGCCCTGAGTCCCCTGCAGTTTACAGGGACGGACTGGGAAGAGGACCCTCAGGACTTCTTGGATCAGTTACATTGCATTTTCCCGGTGATGCATGCTACGCCCACAGAGTCGGTTGAGTTAGCGGTATTTCAACTACGGGACATAACAGTGTTTTGGTACAAGAGCTGGGAGAGGTCTCAAGGCAGAGATGCTCCCCCTCCGACTTGGTCTAGCTTCTCATAGGCCTTCCTAGATCACTACTTGCCGTGAGAAATTTGATAGGCCCGGGTAGATCAGTTTTTACACTTGGAGCAGGGCTCGATGAGTGTCTGGGAATATGCTATGAGATTTGATTCCTTGGATAGATATACACCATCTTTTGCAGACACTATCCAACCAGAGTACATCGGTTTATTAGGGGGATGCTTCAGAATATGTGAAAACTTGTGTGAAAGCTACTCTGCGGGAGGACATGGACATTGCCTGCATTCAGGCTTTCGCTCAGAATATTGAGGAGATCAGGAAACGATAGTGGGGGATAGAAAAAACAAATCAGGAGCAGCGCTGTAGGGCTGGACCCAGTGACATGCAGGCAGAATTGCAGGGTGGACCTAGGCCACGAATATCAAGCAGGCCACCTAGACCCCCCCCTTCTCAGCAGCAGCAAGGTTGCAGATCAGACCACCGAGGGCAGTCAGGACCTGGTGAGAGTTCATGGGCATTAGGTTCTCAGCAGCAGAGGGGGTCAGATCAGAGCAGGCCCACTGTGCCACGTTGTGCTATTTGCAGTCGACGTCATTTTGGAGCGTGCAGGTATGATTCTACCGCTTGTTAAACCTGTGGACAAGAGGGTCACATTATGAGGGATTGTCCAGCTAAAGATCAGGGTGATCGGGACCGAAAGGACAGATCCTCAGCAGGGTCACATGCCCCAGCACCTTCAGCAAGGTGCAGGCCCTCAGCTCCAGCCTGCAGAGGCTGAGGTAGGTCAAGGGCATCCAGTTTAGACAGCAGTCTGAATCGCACTTATACTTTACCGAGACAACAGGAGTCAGAGTCTTCACCGGATGTTGTGACAGGTATGATGGACATTTTCTCTCACTCAGTTTATGTTTTGATAGACCCAGGTTCCACTTTGTCTTATGTTACACCACTAGTGGCCCAAAAATTTGGTATAACGCCGGAATTGCTTCAACGACCCTTCTCGGTGTCTACACTTGTCGGTGAGTCCATTATAGCTAAAAGGATCTACCGGGATTGTACAGTAAAGGTTGTTGATCTCCGGACTTTAACAAATTTAGTGGAGCTAGAAATGATCGATTTTGATGCAATTATGGGTATGGATTATCTAGCTCCATGTTATGCTAATGTAGAGTGTTGGACCATGACTGTCTGATTATACTTTCCAAGGGAGGTAATGCGAGAGTGGAAGGGCAGTGCTGCTAGGCCAAAAGGTAAGTTTATATCCTATCTTCGGGCGAGAAAGTTGATAGCAAAAGGCTGTATTTATCATATTATCAGGGTCCAGGATATGCAAGCAGAATCCCCAACTCTTTAGTCCATACCAGTGGTTAATGAGTTTCCAGACGTGTTTCCAGATGAACTTCCTGGTATTCCCCCAGAACAGGAAATCGATTTCTCTATTGACTTGTTACCAGGTACTCAGGCTATATCCATCCCTCCGTACCGAATGAATCCTATTGAATTGAGAGAACTGAAAGAGCAGTTAAGAGATCTGTTAGATTAGGGCTTTATTAGCCGAGTACATTACTGTAGGGTGCACCAGTTTTGTTTGTGAGAAAGAAAGATGGCTACCCCCGTATGTGCATAGATTATCGACATTTGAACAAGGTTACTATTAAGAATAAATACTGTCTTCCCAGGATAGACGATTTTTTAGACCAGTTGAAGGGGGCGAAATATTTTTTCAAGATCGACTTAAGGTTAGGGTATCATCAGGTACGGGTTTGAGAGAAAATAATCCCAAAGACAACTTTCAGGACCAGGTACGGTCATTTCGAATTTCTAGTTATGTCCTTCGGGTTGACAAATGACCCAACAGTGTTCATAGATCTGATGAACAGCATCTTCAGGCCATATTTAGATCTATTTATGATAGTATTCATTGATGACATCCTGGTGTATTTCCGTTTAGAAACAGGGCACAAAAATCATTTGCGAATGGTATTTCAGATTCTCAGAGCTCGCCAGTTATATGCAAAATTTTCTAAATGTGAGTTCTGGCTAAATTTCGTGGCTTACTTGGGCCATATAGTATCAGAGACTGGTATTCAGGTTGATTCATAGAAAATTGAGGCGGTAAATACATGACCTAGACCTATAACTCCAATGGAAGTTCGCAGTTTCCTGGGGTTAGCCAGGTATTACAGAAGGTTTGTGGAAGGATTTTCTACCCTGTCAGCGCCCTTGACTAAATTGACTCAGAAAGCATCCAAATTTCATTGGAATGAGGCCTGCGAGCGAAGTTTCCAGGAATTGAATAATAGATTGACGTCAGCACTAGTGTTAACTTTTCCAGAAGGTTCAGAGTGTTATGCTGTATATTGCGGCACTTCAGGCATTGGGTTAGAAGACGTCCTAATGCAGCACGGTAAGGTATTGCTTATGCTTCGAGGCAACTCAGGAAGCATGAAAAGAACTATCCCACCCACGATCTGGAGTTAGCTGAAGTGGTTCATGCCTTAAAAATATGAAGGCATTACTTGTACGGGGTGTATGTGGATATTTTTACTGATCATAAGAGACTTCAGTATATTTTCACGTAGAAGGAATTAAATTTGCAGCAGCATCCTTGGCTAGAATTACTAAAATACTACGATATAAATATTTTATATCACCCAGGGAAGGCCAATATTGTAGCAGATGCACTCAGTCACAAATCCATAGGAAGCTTGGCACATTTGAGGCCAGAACAATGGGAGATGGCCTGAGAACTGCACCGTCTAGCCAACTTAGCCGTCCGGATAATAGACTCAGAGGAAAATGGGGCTATGATTCAGAATACCGCAGTATCATCTCTCATTGTGGAAGTAAAAAAGCGGTAGTATGAGGATCCTAGCCTAGTACAGCTCAGAAGTATGGTTCAACAAGGCATTCCAGATGTGGTAAGACTTGAGATTAAATTGACAAAAGACGGGTTCTTTAGATTTAGTGGTCGCCTCTGCGTTCTAGATGTGGTAAGACTTCGCCAGTAGATCATGGATGAGGTACATTATTCTCGTTACTCTCTTCATCCAGGTTCGATGAAGATGTACCATGACATAAAGGAGATATACTGGTGTCCGGAATGAAAAAGGGTTTAGTGGAATTTGTAGCACAGTGTCCTAATTGCTAGCAGGTAACGGCTGAACATTAGAAACCCGACGGATTAACACAGGAGATAGAGGTGCCTATGTGGAAATGGGAAGCAATCAACATGGACTTTGTGACAAGATTACCCTGTACCGGGGCATATTCGATTCTATTTGGGTCATTGTCGACAGATTAACGAAGTCAGCTCATTTCTTACCAGTCAAGACTACCTTCTCCGCTGAAGACTATGTTGAGTTGTATATTAAAGAGATAGTCCGACTACATGGTGTCCCCACATCTATTATTTCTGACAGAGGAGCACAATTTACAGCTAGATTCTGGCAATCCTTTCAGACGGGCTTGGGGACACAGGTTAATTTGAGTACAACATTCCATCCTTAGATGGACGGTCAGGCAGAGTGCACAATTCAGATGCTCAAGGATATATTACGGGCGTGTGTTCTAGATTTTAGAGAAAATTAGGACGAGCATTTAGCCTTTATCAAATTTGCATATAATAACAGTTATCACTCTGTAATTCAGATGGCGCCTTATGAGGCCTTGTATGGGCAGAAATGCAGGTCCCCTATCGGATGGTTTGAGGTAGGGGAGTCAGAGTTAGTTGGACCTGATATGATCCACCAGTCATAAGAGAAAGTAAAACTCATAACAGAACACTAGTTAACATCCCAGAGTCATCAAAAATCCTATTCCGATGTGCGACGTAGAGATATGGAATTCAATGTTGGTGATTGGGTATTTCTCAAAGTTTCATCGATGAAGGGAATGATGAGGTTTGGTAAGAAGGGAAAGCTTAGCCCTAGGTTCATTGGCTCGTATCAGATCCTCCGGAGGATAGGCTGAGTGGCATATGAGTTAGAATTGCCTCCAGAGGTAGAATCTATCCATCCAGTCTTTCACGTGTCAATGTTACGGAAGCGCATAGGGGAATCGTCCCGAGTTGTACCAGTTGAGAACATTCAAGTTACTGAGGAGTTAGCCTACGATGAGGTCCCAGTTGTCTTACTAGATCGGCAAGTTCATAGGTTAAGGACTAAAGATGTATCCTCCGTTAAAGTTTTGTGGAGAAACAGAAATAAAGAAGAGATGGCCTGGGAAGCTAAGGATGACATGAGATCTAGGTATCCTCACTTATTCCAGGACTGACCCAGAATGTACAATGAGGTGAGGTGGTTTTTCAGTTGTTATTTATCTGCTTATATTTTTAGTACTGTCTAGTTAGTTATCTCTATATGGTAGAGTAGCTATTTATGGCGTCCTATGAGACACCAATGTTGAGTTTTTTCTGCGTTTCAGGTTTTTGGATAGTCCATAATACAGAGGAGACTCTGCCAAAGTTTTTCTAAGTACTAGTTAAAAAAGTTAACTCCATTAAGCCTAAAGATAGGGACGAAAGTTCCTAAGGGGGGAGGATGTTACACCCCTTAAAATGTTAATGGTTAGTAGACGTACGCGTGAATTTGTGAAGAATAAGGAAAGATTGACGTGTGTGGGAGGAGCCTTGGAAGCAGGTTCGGGCGAGGCCAGGCCATGAGGGGACAGCGCGACACACCAGCCGGCTTGTGCGCGGGAAAAGCGCGCGCCAGGCCTACTGGCGCCTTGGGAGGCGCAGCGGGGCATAGTGCTGGCGCGTTGGCCGGCGCGAGGCGCCCCTATTCCACCGCCCGTGTTTATATATAAAGGTATCCTAGTTCAAATTGAATCATTTGTGCTATATATCTCTCGGCCAGTGAAGACGGAAAATGTAAGTTTCATCAAATTTTCATCTGATTACGCTACCAAATGTCGTCCAAATATAAATTAACTTTGGGTAACGAGTTCTGGGCCTACGAGAAGTATTACTACATAGTTATTTCTCAAAAATTCTCTTGGCATACCGGAACTCCATTGAGAAAAAGTTGTCAGAATCACTCCAAACTGAATCCTGAAAGGCCACAGACATTAGGTAAGCACTTCTCCCTTCTGAACTCTTGAGAAATTGTAGGTTTTCGACCGCGTTATTCGAAGTTGAATTATAATTGATAATATTATCAAAAGTTATCGTTATTTTCCGAATTTAGTATTGAAATTAGCCCTATTCTCTCAGCATAAAGGTTGCAGTTGTACAACCCCCGTTTACAAATTAAAACTCACCAGTTAATCAGAAATCAGCATTTGAGGTATGTTAAGGCGAACCCTTTTGGCAAGTTATTCCTGTTGTTTAGTAATACGACCTAAATCTTCATAAGGAAGTCAGAACTATGAATATTGTGGTTAGCTGCTGCTATTAGTTTGACATTAGCATTTTCTGTTTAGATTGGTACTGACGCTGCTCTATATAGCCTTCCGTTCTCCAACCTCAGGGTTACTAGTTGTGTCATTGCCTACGGGGCTATATGGATCGCTCCAAGGAGCTATATGTTTTTCCAAGGGACTATGCTGAGGCCCAAGGGCTATGTTAGAGTCCATTCCATGGCTGGACTATTATTTTTATGCCGTATCGACATCACTTACCCTTGTCGAGCCGGTGCCCAGGGTGTAGTTACAGGAGTCCACCGGACTCAGATACAATTACATGACCGAGCGGGCTTTGCAGACCCAGGGGACAGGCAGGTTAGCTCTAGTTACCTGTTGATTTATTTTGACCTAGTTAGGGGTATATAGATTGAAGTGAGCTCGCCAGGGCATATGGGGGTCTCGGGCGGGTTATTTGTGTTGGTTGTACCTTCCGGGCTTATGGGGATCAGGTAAGGTTCTTGTTTGCATTACTTATTGTTAGTTATACAGCGAGTTGTACATTCAGGTTATATCTCTATCCCTCCTGTTGAATTGCTTTCAGTTTCATTATCAGTATCATTCAGTCATTTGCATTTACTGCCTTACATATTTGGTACATATTGTACTGACGCCCATCTTTGGAGTGCTACATTACTTGCCTGTAGGTATGGTTAGATGCGGTTCAGGACCTCCCTAGTCATCAGCTAAATCAACGGTCTAATCAACTCCTTTGCTTCGAGGTTGTTAGCTAGAAGGTTTGTTCTTTTGAGTATAGTTTATGGGTAAGTCAAGGTCCTGTCCCGTCCATTATTCCACTCTTAGAGGCTTGCAGGCTATAGATTTTCACTGTTAGTTTTTGTTGTTGGCCGTGTGGGGCCTATGTATTTTTTTTGCGTGATGGTCATGTGGGGCCTAGTTTAGCTATTAGTTAGCAGCCTTGTCGGCTATAGTATAGTTCTGGTTGCCTATTTTCATTTTGCTATAACTAGACAACATGGTGGTCTTATCGGCCCGCATAGGATCCCTTTTACTGCTTGTTGTTGGTTAGTTGTTTTCTTTTATAGGTGGCTATGTGACCTTGTCGGTCGGAGGCTGTGTTTATAACTGAGATATAGCTCGTCGTTTTCTTGAATTGATTTGTAGACATGCACCAGAAGTGCATAAGCCTAGCCAGGTCAGCTTAGATCCCAGTGTAGCACCAGGTGTCAGTCATTCCCCCTAAGGTGGGGCTTGACATTGTAATAACCCAAAAACGTTTGGAAACACTTGGAAAGAGGGAATCCTATACGTTTTGGGATTAGGGTTTTATACCCTAAAAATGTGACTATAAATAGGGCCTCTTCCTCCATTAAAAAATCACCCCTTTTCTGAGAAGCAGTACTTGTCCACACAAGTATTTTCTACTGGAGATTTTTGAGGCTATTGCAGAAGACCTTAGACCTAGAGAACAAGTTGAACATTTTGTGTGAAAGCTTCAAGAGTTAGTAATACGTAACCTAACTCATTGTTGTTATCTAGTAATTCATGTAAGTCTGTTGATCCTGTTATGCTTGCTTCAGTTGCGCATGTTCTAACACTTCTTATATTAAAATATTTTATTGTGGGTATTCAAAGAACATTTGGTGCCAAAACACGGAAAGGGAATCAGTGTTGAGCATGCTACGGATTGTACATTTGATGTACAGGTCATACATATAATTATAGATGAGTTTGGTTCGTTGGAGTTGAAGGTTGTGAGCTGGTGACCCAGATACGGAGTAGAATTAAATCTGTTATACCCCATAGGATTCCCGGCACCTAGATGACCTATTCGCACGTTGGTTAAGCATGTTTGAAGGCCATACGTGCTAGGGAAAGGCCCGGGAAAAGACCGGACAAGCAACCTGTCGAACCATCGCGGGAGGAGCCGAGGCAGAGCCCCTCCGCGATGGCAGCGTGTCACGGAGGTGAAGCCTCCGCGTTGGCTCCGTGACACATTGGCCTTGTCCAAGCTCAAGTATATAAAGCCCCACTTCGGTTTATTTTGGAATTAAATCATAAAATTTCCAGAAAACAGAGAGGAAAACCAGAGGAAGGAAAAAGAACGAAGAGGGTAATATAATTTCGTCCGATTACACTGCCAAACGCAGTCCAAACCTAAATTAACCTCAGATACCGAGGTATTTAGCAGCAGAAAGCATTTCTACGGATTTAGTTTCGTGAAATACGGCCGACGAATCGTCGAGCTACCGAGCTAAGGTAAGTAGAATTGCTCCAAACTAGTGTCTATGTGTTCCTAGCTGCGAAGTGAGTATTTCTCCCTTCTGGACTTCTGGAAAATAGCGAGTTTTTGACCGTCTTTCGATAAGCCTAAGTTTAGGCTATAATTATATCGAAAGTGACGTTGTTCTTTAGAATAAAGCTATATTTAGTATTAATTGACATATTTATGAATGCAGTTGGGAGAAATAGTTGAAGTATTGGCCGAGCCTCGTCCAACAGACGGATAGTTTGAGGATAAGGTATGTAAAGCCGGTTTCTTTGGCAAGTTAGTAGTTTTAGCCTTGTATAGTAAAGTAAACTCCGTAGTAGAATTTCCAGAGTTGAATGTTAAGTATTGTGCAAGTTCAGTAAATCTAGTTGCGTTGTTATATCGTATTCAGTCTGGAAGTTAGAAAAGCATGTGCCCAAGGGCAGGTTAGTAGTTTAGATTCAGCACAGCCTATTATGTGAATAACAAGCATGGTGTAGAATAAAAAGGAACAGATTTGCATAATAACAGTCAGTAAAGGAAGATCTGATAGACAGATAGTTTTATGGCTATAGACTAGCCATTCAGACAGATGGAATATTGGCTACAGGGTAGCCAACAGTTAAAGAAAGATTTCAGAATCAGTATAATCAGTAAAGAATCAGTTTAGTATAGAAACAAATCAGAATAAGAAGTTAGATTCCAGATAGTCTTTTCAGTTGTACATGCTTGCTATTTCTATGTGCTATTTGTTTATTGAGACTTGTTGTGGCATGTGGGCACCCTTTTAGCATCCCCACCGCCCCTGGGTTATAGCTGTGTCGATACCAGATTCAGATACCGCCACCAGCTGGGCGATGCCGTCCGCCTAGAGGACGATGATGGCCGACCACCATGATAATACAGTCCAGACCACCCTGCTTGCAAGGGTAGTTCAGTTTACTCTGCGCAGAGCCAGTCCATCCTGTTTACAGGGGTAGAACACTCTGTGTGCGCTTGTGGCTGGGGGCAGTTTCAGATACAGATTTTTATAAAATCACCCTGTTGCGTGCTTGCACCCAGGGGCAGTTTTTATTACACACCCCGTGTGCACCTGCGCCCAGAGGCAGGAGTCTTCGGACTCAGACACAGTTTATTGTCAGAGGCCAAGGCCTGAGCTACGTACCGGTAGGAGGAGCTCGCAGTTGTCAGATGAGTGGAGTGACTTATTTTTGGTTGGTTTAGACCTGGGTAGGGGTAAATAGATTGTGTGTTGGTTGGCACCTTCCGGCTTATGGGGGTCGGTCAGGTATTGTGTGTATTTATATGTATACCTATATGTGCTAATAGATACTGATAGACAGGAGGATGACACGTCATCAGGTACGCTCAGTTTTGCTATGGAATGAATAAACTCTCCCCAGTTATTCTCAGCTAGATAGACTTAGCTACTTTCTGTTTATATGTCACGATACTGTTGTTATTCATTTCAGTTGTGTATTTCAGTTACTTTACATGCTCAGTACCTGTGGTACTGACGCCCAGTGGGGCGCTGCATTACTTGCCTGCAGGTACTCATAGACGAGGAGGCGATCCCTCGTGATTCCAGTCAGCTATTGAGTATTCAGCTCCTGTCATCCGGAGTCTGAATTCCAGAGGTGTATTTCATTTTCTTTTATTGTACAATACGGGTAGGTCAGGGCCCTGTCCCGATCATTTCTATTGTTATTCCTATAGGCTTGCAGTCTGTATATATTCCCTGTGGTCAGTCGAGCCGGTCGTGTGAGGCCGTGCAGCTTGTTATAGTTATTTGTTATTTCTGTTCCTGTTGGCCGTGTGTGGTCATAACCAGTTAGTAGTGGTGACCTTGCCGGTCACGTAATTATTTAGCATGTTATTGTTGAGTTACAGAGAACTAGACAGCATGGTGGCCTTGTCGGCCCGCATAGGTTCCCCTGTAGTAGTATGTTTCTAGTTAGCTGTTTTCCAGGTGCAGGTGGCTATAGGCCTGTTGGCCGGAGGCTATGTTTACAGCCGTTATATAGCCCTTTGGTTTCAGGAATTTGAGTTAGAGCCAGCCAGACACCAGATGTGCTTCGGCTCACCAGATAGCAGTCTAGGTCCTACTAGGGCACCAGGTCCCAGTCATACCCCCCAGGGCGGGGCATGACAAAATCTCACTTACGGATTGTTTGTCTGGTCATGGGAAAAAAACCACTATTCAAAAGTTTAAATTTTGGAGAGGTTCAAGCGCTGTGGAAGATACGGACCATGTGTCAATCTGCTGTCCATAAAGTAAAATACGACAACACTAGAAAGAGAATTTGATAAGAAAGTAAAATATGACAGCACTTGGAAGACAAGCCACTGAGAAGTTCACAGACTATATATCAATTCCACAGTTTGTAAGTCACGGATAAAGAACTCCACACTGGCATAGATATTATTTTATTAATCATTTACGGTCTAAATCTGTCACACCCCTCCTTGGGGGGTATGACTGGCACCTGGTGCCCTACTAGGACCTGACCTGCTGGACTGTTAAGCCTGGGCGCATCTGGCGCCTGGCTGGCTCTAACTCACATTTCTGGAAACAAAGGGCTATATGACGGCTGTAAATACAGCCCCCGGTCCATTGGCCTATAGCCTCCTGTACCTGCACTAGCAACTGACCAAAAACATAGCAATTCAGGGAAACCTAAGCGGGCCGACAAGGCCACTATGCTGTCTAGTTATCTATAACTCAAACATAGCATGCTGAGAAGCTACGTGACCGGCAAGGTCACCACTACTGGCGAACTATGGACCCACACGGCCATTACAAAAGGAAGAAAGAGTAAAGGCAACTATACAACTGCACGGCCCCACACGACCAGCTCATCTGACCACAGGGAATACATACAGACTGCAAGCCTCTAGGAATAGTAATTGAACTGGCTGGGACAGGGCCCCGACCTACCCGTACTATATACAATAAAAGAAACTAAACTACACCTCTGAAATTCAGCCTCCGGATGACTGGAGCTGAATACTCAACCGCTGACAGGGAGTCACGTAGAATCGCCTGCTCGTCTATGAGTACCTGCAGGCAAGTAATGCAGCGCCCCACCGGGCATCAGTACCGCTGGTACTGAGTATGTGAAGCAATGACTGAAAAAGATATCTGAAATCAATAATATAACTGTCAAAACTGAAATAGGAAGAACTAGATTATCTGTCTGATGATGTAAGTCGTACCTGTTCTCAATCATACTGAGAGGAGTAGATGTCATATCTGGAGGCGTATCATTCTACTACTGATCTACTCATATCTAATATAACGTAGGATAACATACATAACATAACACAGCATACACAAACCTTACCCGGCCCCCATAAGCCGGGAGGTACAATCAACACAGAGTCTATGCCCCTACCCCGGTCATCCCATCTCCTATAGTGGCTGTAAGCATCCTGTCGGTCCCTGGGTATGCACTTGGGCTCGCTGAGCCCCTGACTATAACTGTACCTGAGTCCGAAGGACTCTAAATCAACACCCCGGGCGTACCTGCTCGACGGGGGTGTATAAGGGCCGACCAAGGCACAATATGGGGAAACTGGCATCCCATCTTCGTCCCTTTGCGGGACGGCATATCACTCCGTAGAGTGACGTATCCTCGTCCTCTGGCGGACGAGTCGATACAGCTATTAACCCTGGGCGGTCAGGGATGCTAGGTAATCCAACCCCAATCAATACAACGGTCCCAACTAATCATGCTGTCTATGTATCTCATAAGATGAGGCTAACAGGTGTAAGGTATCATACGAATCACATACTGAGCTAATAATAGTAATCTATAAGTGTCTGATACATGCTGAGACAGGTAAGTATAAATATGAATATAGCCTCCTGTCAAACTGTACTGGGAAAAGGTTATACAAGAAGGTGTTTCTGCTGAAAGCTATACTGTTTACTGAGTTTCTGTATTAACATGATTTCCTATTTCTAACATGCTTTCTAAACTTTATTTAGTTACTATTCTATGTCTGGAATGCTTTACGGATACTGTACTACTTCACGAGGCTTCAGCTAAACATAACAATATCTTAACATGGCATATTACATCATATACTGAATATACTGGGCAATCTTAATCACTTACGTCCGAATCTATATCATACAGATAGATATCGTACACATTACAACCCAAAACTTCTCGTACTGCACCAATATTCATAATAACACAATAATCGACTTCTGAACATTCTACTGGTCTGTAAATTACCATATTGTCTCAATATTTCTTAACTTGCCGAGGAAACTAACTTTACATACCTTATCTTTGAATTATTCGTCCGTCGGACGAGGCTCGGACGGTACTTCAACTATTTTCTCCCAACTGCATTCATAAATACGTCAATCAATACTAAATACAACTTTATTTCAAAAGGCAACGTCACTTTCGATATAGTTTATAGCCTAAACTTAGGCTTATCGAAAGACGGTCGAAAACTCGCTATTTTTCAGTGGCCTAGAAGGGAGAAGTATTCACTTCTCAGCTAGGAACACATAGACATTAATTTAGAGCAATTCTACTTATTTTAGTTCGGTGGCTCGCCGATTCGTCGGCCGTATTTCGCGAAACTAATTCCGTAGAAATGCTCTCTGCTGTTAAATACTCGGGTATCTGGGATTAAATTGAGTTTGGGCAACGTTTGGCAGCGTAATCGGACGATAATTTATAATTTTCCTTCGTTTTCCCTCTGCTCACTGCGTTTTCTGGAAATTATTAAGTGATGAAATGATTTTAAACCGAAGTGGGGGCTTATATACTTGGACCTGAACCTGGGCAACGTGTCACGGAGCCATCGCGGAGGCCTCACCTCCGTGACACGCTGCCATCGCGGAGGGGCTCTGCCTCGGCTCCTCCCGCGATGGTTCGACGGGTTTCTCGTCCGATCTTTTCCCGGGCCTTTCCCTAGCACGTATGGCCTTCAAATATGCTTAACCAACGTGCGAATAGGTCATCTAAGTGCCGGGAATTCTACTGGGTATAACAAAATCTAAGGATTGTATGTAATATTTATGGACTGTAGTGAATTTATGGTGGAACTCAGAGAAGCGGGATTGAGTCATATACAGAGGGCTAAAGATAATCTACGGTCTGAATGTCTATTTTACGTTCGTAAGTGGGGCCGACGAGTATTTTGACAGGATTGTTTTCCGAGTTGAGGATCAATATAAATATTTTTTTATAGAATTTTTGTATTGTATCTCTTTCAAATTTTACATGCACAAGTTAGAACATTAAACATAGCTTTTTCTTGTTGTTTTTCGGGGAATTCGGAATCTAAATAATTCATCACAAATTAATAAACACATAAATAGACCACATTTTTAAAAAGTGACCGAAATAAACTTAACGGACTAAATTAGTCTGTTATGCTCTTTTTCTTTAAACTTGTAACTTGACACCGTAAAGCCAACATATCGGACGAATTTAGTCCGATATATATTGGACTATTTTAATCCATTATATATATGGAACTAAATTAGTCCGATATACTGTCAAAAGTTGAAACCATACTTTTTCATGTTTTTTTTTGTGTTTTTTTGTGAGTTTTTGTAAATGATGTTACCTATTATTATAACGGACTATTAGTCCGATATACAGTTAAAAGCAGTCTAATTTGTACCCCTTTTTTTTTACAGACTTTGTCATATTTTTTGTATCCTTTTTTATAGACTTTGTCATTTTTTTTGTAAATTTTTATATTTGATGTGACATATCAATATAACGGACTAAATTAGTCCGCTATGTATTTTCCCTCCTAGCTCCTTCAATCTCTATTTAATGATCAAACTTGCCACATTCATATATTCATTCATAACTAAATTCATCTCTCATATATTCATTCATCTCACAAAAATGTCTTCTGAAGCTAAAGTTAGAGTTTCAATTTATTGGGATGGTGAAATTATTCATGACGGAAATTCTGTGCGTTATAATTGTCCGCCCAAATGCAATGTTACGTATTCAGTTAATGTTGGCTACGAAAGATTTCGTTCTTCAATCTATAAAAAGATGGGTGTGAAAAGTTCTGATTATAAGTTAATTTTAATCATATAATATCCAACCTCATTTCTATCACAAGGACAAGTAAATTATGGGGAGTGGAATATCTATGATGATGCATCATTGTCTGATTTTCTGAGGGCTCCAATTGAGCATATACATCAAATCAAGCTAAATATGCTTCAACTATATGTTAGGAAGGAGCCTAAGACTAGTTGTCGACGTTCTTCTTCACAGGCTAATGAGTATCATCATGTAGAAAATCGTACTAGTCTTGATGGAGTCTCCGTAACTCAATCTAGTGATTTTTATCACATGACCGGTTACAAAAATATTCTTACCGGCAACATGTCAATGGAAGCATTAAGACATGATTTTAATTTGAACCAAACTATTAATGAAAGTGACTGGTAATGTGTATTTATTTGTGTTATTTCAATTAATAAATATTAACAATATTATTTTCACTATTTTGTGTTGATTTATATGATTTATGATTATTATATATTTGTGTAGGTGTTTACCCCAACATGAGATGTATAACGCTCCAAGTTTGGATCAATCCTCACACTTTGGATGGATGGAAAATGCTGGAACATCCTCAAATATTCATGTCTCATATAGTTTTGGTGTAACTGATTATTATCGGCTGACTATTATATATATATGTATTAACTTAAGTATTTTTACTGTATGTGTTAAATATTTTTGTTTTTTTGAATATATAGGGATAACTCGAGATGAGCCCGTTGTTCCCTTGAATATTTATGATATTGACCATCCGAATCATGGAACAACTATAGAGAGTGATAATGATCAAGTGCCTAATGCAGAGGTTTCGGGGGATGAAGTCTCATTTAAAGAATCATCTAGTGATGATGATTCCATGATGTCCACTCATTCATGAAGACCTATGTCCATGAGCCCGTTTCACGACAAAGAATCTTTTCCACAATCTATTCAACAGTCACTAACAACAGTGCATATGCCTTTGTATCATTCTCATGAAATTTCATTTCTTGACCATCTTCCAAATGGTCCATATGTATTTGTCGATACGCATGACAATGAATATAATTGGCAAGGTACGTGGCGTGAGCTAGAAGATCTTATAAATGGTCCTATGTATCTTTCAAAGGCATGTTGTTCACCTCTAAGAAACAGTTGCAAAGGGCAGTTAAGCTTATACATTTCAAGGAGGCGAGGGAATTCTCAGTTATTAAGTCGACAAAGACTTCATGGCAAATTACCTGTAGACGTGCAAATCAAGGTTATGGATATAACCTCACCGATTTTAAGTCTACACGGGATAACATGTGGGAAATAGGAAGATATATTGAAGCACACACATATGATATTGGTACTTGTCGTGAAGGACATTTCAACTTGGACCTCAACATGATTGCTTATGTTCTTGTTACTAATATCAAAAAAACACCAAGATACTATTTTATTCATGGATCAATTTAATTTATTAATCAATATGTGGGTTGGTTTGCTAATTATTATAGTTTTAAATTTTCAGGTTTCCTATCAAAGACTGTCAAATAGCCGTCCATAAAAGTTTATGGCAAAATAATAAGTAAAAGAAATGCCTATCTTGGATGCAAGCGTGCCTTTGAAAATGTGTATGGAAATTGGGAAGCATCATTCAGCCAGTTGCCAAGGTACATGGCTGCTCTGCAACACTTCAATTCAGGCACATAGTTGAATGGAAGTTCGAGCGACACGACGATGTCGTTGAAAATATTTTCAACTATGTGTTTTGGACTTTCAAGGCATGTATTGACGGTTTTCTTTATTGTTGTCCTGTGATATCAATAAACGGAACACATGCCTATGGAAAATATGATATAAAGATGTTGATTGTAATCGCAATGGACGGTAATGGATCATATATCCCTTTGCATTTGCAATTGCTGCAAATGAGAGCATAGAGACATGGGATATGTTTTTGGAGCATTTGCACCTGCATGTTGTCAAGGGTAGTAGAGACGTAACACTGATATCAGATAGGCATCATGGCATACTTGAGGAGTGTGTATCGTAAGCCGAATTGGCCGGCCCCATTTGCCTACCACCGCTATTGTTTAAGGCATTTGAAATCTAACTATTAGAGAGCTTTCAAAAATGTTCATTTGAACAACCTGCTATGGCCAACTGCAAAACAACACCAGGAGAAGAAGTTCCTTGAAAAAATACAGCTAATCAAAGAGACTAACGAGGAAGTCTATGACTGGTTAATGAAGATAGATCTTGAGAAATGGACATTACACAAGGATGGTGGTAGGAGATGGGGCATGATGACAACGAATAGCTCCGAGTCATTCAATGGCCTGTTGAAGTCAGCAAGGGCTCTACCAGTTACTGCAATGGCGCGACTGACTTACAGGAAGGTTGTGGAGCGGTTTGTGACAAGATCAGCTTATGCCAGACGGCTATTATCAGAAAATCAAACATGGATGCCAAATCCATTCAAGTGATTTGAGGCTAACCATTTAAAGGCAGAATGTCACACCCTCATCAATTATCATTAGCAAAGATACAACATCTTTGAGGTTAAGACGAACATGCACCATGGCCGTGGTGGTAATGTGCACATTGTAAACGCATCCCAAGGAATATGTCAATATGGTAAATGACAATCATATCATATTCTATGTTCTCATGCCATCAGGGGTTTTGTGAGCATTGGGTATCGAACGCGGGATTATATTTCACAAGAACACAATGTGCATAACTATAAAAAAAACATACTCCAGACAGTAAAATCCACTCGATGATGAGGTTTATTAGCCTACAAGTCCCTTTGCTATGATAGAAAACAAAAGATTTTTATGAAAAATACGCGTCAATGCCAAATCCCGCATATTTAATGAAATGGACGTTTCAATAAATACACTCTCTCGCAAGTGCTCTATGTGCAAACAAAGAGGCCATGATAAACGCAATTATCCTTTGCGTAATCGCAATGCAAAATCATCTCAAGGTAGAAATACATCACATGGTGGTAGTACTCGTAGGAGATGATTTTCATGTTGTTTGCACTAATGTTATAATAAAAATATTATTATAATGAATGCTATTTTGTTTTTGCTTTGGAAATATTTACTCCATGCATATCCTCAAAATATTAAAATGTTTATATACAAATTATCTCTCACAAGAGAATAAAAATAACAAAAATAACAACATATAAAGTATAAACAATACTAATGAGTTCCACAACCCTTAGGCGGCCGTAGAACACCTTTTGGCCTAAGGCCCATATGATTCCCATTCCCTCCCTCTTCGTCATCCTCGTCCATCCTCCTCTTAACTAGAGGAGGCTCCATGTCATGATCATTCTTCTTCCTACGTCTAACAACCTTCTTCTTCCCCGGTGTTTGAGGCATATCATCCTCCAGCATAATGAAGTCATCGTCTGGAGAGGATACTGGAGATTCCTTATGCAATGGTTGAGCAGGATCTTCCGTGGTAGGCTGGCAGGTAGGGTCCACGGTGGATGGAGGCTTCGACGAATGAATCTAAAAAAAATAGTAAAAGTTAGTGAGTTAATTAAATAAAAAATAGCTAATAATTAATGATCTATTTAAATAATACTAACCTCATGCAATGGCTGAGCAGGATCCTCCGTGTTAAGCTGGCAGGTAGGGTCCACGATGGTTGGAGGCTCCAACGAATGAATCTAAAAATAATAATAAAATTCAGTGAGTTAATTAAATAAAAAATAGTTAATAATTAATGATCTATTTAAAATAATACTAACCTCATGCAATGGCTGAGCAGGATCCTTCATGGTAGACTGGCAGGTAGGGTCCACGGTGGTTGGAGGCTTCCGATGACTGAATCTAAAAAAAAAAAGTTAGTGAGTTAATTAAATAAAAAATAATTAATAATTAATGATCTATTTAAAATAATACTAACCTCATGCATCATCTCCAATGCATCGCTATAAGTCAAACGTCTACCTCCCTCCACGTCTCGAATAGGCTCGTCACCTATCTCACTGTGAATAAAACCCCAATCCATATTCTCAAGATGAACGAGGTCTGAGTTGGCTGACGACCAAGATGGACATGCTGGAGTGAAGGGTGATGGATCAGCAACCGATGAAAATACTGGTGGTGAAGCCGGCACTGGATAAGGAATATGTGCGGCCTCTGCCTCAACCTCAACCTCTACCTCTACCTCTACCTCTGCAGGGGGGAATATGTCCTTGACCTCCTCTAACTACATCCTGATAATGTCCTTGTCCTCCTCCACGCTATCCACGTACGCATCCTTGGGCATTGCCACGTCCCCGTCATCGGGCATCGCCACGTCCCCGTCCTCATCCCCTTCCTCTACTGACCGCTGGTGGCTGCTGATATAAGGCGTCTCCCTGAAATGTTGGCTGCTCCACTCGTCCGCTGTCCCGAGCCTCATGCAATATCTCTATAAAAACCTGTACTAACGTCTGTCCATACGGTGCAGAGGCATCGCGCTGCTGCCACTCATATCCAATCTGGTGCAGCCGATGAAGTCCTCTCGACATAGCCTCGTGTGCACCCACCGAATGAGTGAATCCTGGAGCTCCAATAACACGTAAGGTAGGGTTGCCTATCAATAACTGTCGTTGGAACCCCTCACTATACTCAGCTCTGGGAGCCCCATCAACCTTCTCAACTCTTTTATTCTCCCGGTTTCCCCAATCATCGAAGCAAGCATCCAACATCTCAAGAAAAGATTGGGCAAGCTTCCTACGCTCATCATGCTCGTAGTGACCAGGTGCCCAAGTGGGAAAGGCCGGTATATGTTGTCTCCGATCAAACTGCCTCATTACTCGATCAGGCACGTGGTACTCAACTATCTCCAAGCAAATCATGGGCACCCGTGTCGTCCATAATAACTAGTCAACCGTGCAACATGGAGGCAGTATATTCATGACCTCAGTGTAGGGTGTCCACACAAACTATTTAAAAAAATAAATAAATTCTAATATGCCAAACAAACGTTAATTATTTGAGTGTACATGAAATGAAATATAAAGTTTACCTGATCCTCAGTCATGCGGTCGAGTTGATCTCTAATCGGGATGGTAGCGTGATGTGACTCATCACCCGATCAACCCTTCTCGCCCAACAGCTAGCAAATGGTAAGGCTACCTTGTCATCCTTTGTTGTCCCAATAGGTACAGGATGTAGAGGCAAGATCCTTTCCCAACACCAAAACTTAACATGAAAAATTATAATTTAATTCATCTTAAAATTAGTATGTTTTACATAATTGAATATATTAAAATATTATATTACCTGAAGGAGTGGAAGAAATCCACAAACGTCGGTCATTCTTCCCATAGATGACCGACAAAGAGACCTATATAAATATGCTAAGACAGCACTGCCCCAGCTGTAGGTCCCTACATCCGCATGTGCTCTAAAAACGGTAGGAATCGTAAGCTCAGGAGGTTCCCCAACATGTTCGGGAATAAGATCTCCCCCAATATTAGAAGAATATAGAGTCGGGCTATCTTCTCAATCCTCTCAACTGGAGTAGCATCTCCAATGGGCTCCTTCACTAGCTGCTCTTGAAGGTACTCACTGATGGCATGTATATTAACCCAACTACTACTAACTATATCCTTGGCTCATACCAGGAGACCTGTCAGTCTATGTAGTAAAGTACGCCAAGCTAACGATCGCTGAGCAGGATCCTGCACGTACACGGCGCGGTCGTCGATACGCAAACCAAAAAAGACCTGCACGTCCTGCAACGTAATGGTAACCTCTCCGAATGGTAGGTGGAAGCAATGCGTCTCAGGCCTCCATCGCTCAATCATGGCCGTCACAAGAGAGCAATCAAACTGTATCCTATCTACGCGAATGATTAGATATAATCCGACTGTAGATAGGTACTCCACAACGTGCTCATGAGACGGGTGTGAACGAAGCAAATTTCAAGCATCATCCAAACATACGGGCCTCATACAAGCACCTAAAGGTATGGTGTTGTGCCATAAAGACTCAGACCCATGAGAGGCCTGTAAACTAAGAAGAGTACCGCCTACAACCCAGAGTGCACAATACACTCCATGTATATTATAGAACCTACCTGTACACCTAAATTCATTAGTGGGAATTTAGTATTATGATAGGGTGATGGAAGTGAGACTTTATTGTTATATAATCTAGTAACAGTCTCTTCTAATATTTAGAACATACATTATGTATTTATTTATTTTTTTTGCACAATTATATTTGAAGTAATATTATGTTGAAGAGTATTATTGTCTCTCAATTTTATAAAGGTGTTATCTTTATTTAAATTTAATATTTTCTTTTATATTATTTATATATATATTTTTATATTTTAGTACACCATTATATTTGAAATAATATTTTATTCTTTTACATTTTTTATTTGAAAATATAGTATTATGATAGGGTAATGGAAGTGAGACTTTATTGTTATATAGTCTACTAACAATCTCTTCCAATATTTATAAGATACATTATGTATTTTTATATCTTTTTGCACAATTATATTTGAAGTAATATTATGTTCAAGAGTATTATTGTCTCTCAATTTTATAAAGTTGTTATCTTTATTTAAATTAAACATTTTCTTTTTTATTATTTTTATTAGAATGTATTTTTATATTTTACTACACCATTATATTTGAAATAATATTTTATTATGTTAAACTTTTTATTTAAAAGAATTATATTTTTTTATTATATTTGAAGAATTATTCTTTTAAATTTTTTATTTAAATGAAGTAATAATGTATGATGTTTTCACCCGTCTATTTTTCGATTTAATAAATTATATATATATATATATATATATATATATATATATATATATATTACCGAATTAATAGTATATATATTTTATTTACATGTCCTAGCTCTCCATCATTCTCTAGAAAAACTTATTATTATATCATATGCAATAGATAAAAATGGTCTCATATTTATCAAGAAAAAAAATAATTCAAAAGATTTAAAAGTGATTTGGCTAAAAATATATGCAATCTCTAATTTCACATTTCACAATTCAAAAAATTTCAAATTAAACTTACAATTCTAATTTTTTCAAACTAAACATACAAATCAAATTTCACATTTCACTATCCAAAAATTTTCAAATTAAACATACAATTCACATTCCACATTCCACATTTCACAATTCAACAATTTTCAAATTTAGCATACAATTCTAATTTTTGTAAACTAAATATACAATTCAACTTTCACATTTCACATTTCACAATTTTTCAAATTAAACATACAATTCTCATTTCACATTTCACAATTCAAAAATTTTCAAATTAAACATACAATTCTAATTTTTGCAAACTCAACATACAATTCAATTTCACATTTCATATTACATCAAACAATTAGTAGTACACATAAATAAAAAGTTATTTATATTACATTCAATTAAAAAAATAAATTAATAAAAAAATACCTCCAAGTATTAACTTTTTGAACCAAAACTTGGTCCTTCACTTTCAACTTCACCTTCAATGAAGTATTCTTCAAGAAATCTACAAAAAAAATATTTATTCATGATAGATTTGAATATCGATGAAAAATAAGTAAAAAACACGGGAGGTGGGGTGGGGGGCATGGGGTTCGCTAGTGAAAAAATCAAATCTGAAAAAAAAAAACGGACAAGGGACCATGGAAAACGACCTTGGGTGGGGGATGGGGCGGGGGGCGCGGGGTTCACTGGTAAAAAATCAGATCTGAAAAAAAAAAACGAACATGAGACCATGGAAAACGATCTTATCTGTTCTTGGGTGGGGGATAGTGAAGAAATTTGGAGTAGGACGGGGTGGGGCAAATCTAGGGTGGGGCTTCTCACATTGTTTGAATGAAGTAAAAATGGTAGAAAGGTAGGGAAGAAGGCAGTTATATCGGACTAAATTAGTTCAATATGTTGGCTTTACGGTGTCAGCTAGGGCATTTAAAAAAAAGAGCATAACGAATTAATTTAATCCGTTAAGCTTATTTCAGTCATTCTTTAAAAATATAATCTATTTCTATGTTTATTAGTTTGTGATGAATTATTTAGGTTCCGGATTTTTTTCGGGGAGAGAATTATAGTTTTTCCTGTCACCGTTACTTAACCTTTCTTACAAACAACTATTAATTCTTTATTACTTTGTTTGTTGAGGAGAAAATTATAATGATTTGTTCAAAGGATGTGATTATATTATTTACTTCTTTACTTGTTATGTTGACATTTTTACCCTTACATGCTGATCTTCTTTTTCCCAGACCTTTACATGATCAAGATAGAACTTTACAAAAATATGTCTTAAACTTTCCGTTCTAATCAACTCAGAGAAATTATACACCTCCTATTTTATTAAAATATTACTTTTACAATAATTAAGATAAAATAATTATTTATTTATTTTATTATTTTTTAGCCTAATTTTTTTTTAGTTTATTTTTTTCTTCGTTCTTCTTTGTTTCTTCTTCTATTTTGATATTCTTTTTCTGCAGTTTTTTTTCTTGTTTTTTCTTATTTTTTTTAGTTATTATTGTTTCTTTCTACTGTTTCTTTTCTTTTTTTTTTCCTCTTTTTTTTTCTGTTAGCTTCTTTTTTTCTTCTTCTTTTTTTTTCATAATTTTTATATGTAGATTTAATTATGTATAAATTTGATATTTTTTTATTATTATAAATTTAAATATTATTTGTTAGGTAAATTAAAAATTTTAAACTCTATTATTGAAATTCTTAAAAGCTTGAAACTCACAAATGAGTTTTGAATTTGTTGAAAAATTTTTAAAAAATTGATAATTGTGAGTCGTTTGGTGGTGTCATTTCAATTTTTTTATTTTTTTTTTGCTTTTTTTTCCCCCTCTATGTAAGAACACTTATTTTTTCGTTTTCCCTTATGAGTTTTCTCCTCTATCCTAACCCCTCTCTTCTCTTATATCAATACTCACCCTTTTCTATTGCAATTCAAAAACTAATTTAAAAATAACAGTAAAATTTTATTTTATTTTTGTTGTTATTTGTCTTTTATATATCTTTATTGGTATTCTTTTTCACACCAGAGATTTATGGGAAAAGAAATAAAGATGAAGAATTAAGTATTGCTTCTTTAATTTTATAATCCTCTTCTTTTATTGATTTGAAATAGTATTGCATAAAAAAGTATAAACTAGTTATTCATAGTGAATTAGTCAATAATATATCAATTTTGTATAATTTTATATAATTTTATATAATCATGTAAAAGTGTGTATAAATACTTTTTATACACTATTATATATTTTTGTACTTTTTTTTATATTTAATATATTATCTACAGTAAATGTATAATATTGTATAACTTTGTATGTATACCGTATGTATAAACACTGTTGCAAAAATCCTTTTTGGCTATTCAAATGTAAATTAAAAATATGGCTATGGGCATGTAATATTTTATATTGGAAACTATATTTTTGAAAATATCCTTATTTTATTTCATGTGTATTATTTAGAGTTAATTTTTTAGATAGTCACTCAATTATGGAAAGCTCATTCAGAAAGTCATTTTTCTTTACTTTATAACTCAAAAATCACTCAACTATTGGTATTTCACTCACAAAGTCACTTTACTATTGATGTTTCACTCACAAAGTCACACAATCAATTAGATAATTTTATTACACCCCGTAAAAGTTAACGATTAGTAAGAGTATGTGTGGATTTGAAAGAGATAAAGAGAGTATGACACGTGTAGAGAAGCCTCGGAAGTCAAGTCGAACGAGGTCAGGCCGCAAGGGCCAGCGCGACGCACCAGCACCCTAGCGCCCTGGGCAGCGCGGCGCGCCAGCCCCTTGGCACGTTGAGGGGTGCGACGCGATGGGCGGCTCGGGGCGCCCCCCTGCCATCGCCCACATATATATATGTAGTCTCTTAGGCTCACTTAAACTCATTTCTTAAGAACTTATCCGGCCAGAGAAGAGAAAACTCGAGGGAATCAATAAATTTTCATCCGTTTATGCTACGAAACGCCGTCCAAACTCCGATTAACTTCAGGTATTGACTTATAAGCCTATAGAGAGCATTTCTACAGAGTTAGTTTCTTGAAAAACTCTCAGCGAATCGGAACTCCATCGAGTAGAAGTTGTCAGAATTGCTCCAAACTAGTTTCTATACGATCACAGGCTTCAAATAAGCATTTCTTCCTTCTGAACTCTCGAAAAATTATACGTTTTCGGTCGTGTTCCGTCAAGTTGAAGTATAGTGATATCAATAATAAAAGTTATCATTTTCGTCGAATTTAGTACTGAAACCAGTCTTATTCTCCCAGTAATACGATTACAGTTGCAAAGGGCTATCGAATACAGATTGAAACTCGTCGATTAAATAGGAAGTCGGCAATTGAGGTTTGTAAAGCTATCCTTTCGGCAAGTTATGTTTGTCGTAAAGTTAATATGACCCATATGTCTACAGTACTTCTGAGTAAACCTATTGGGGTCAGCTATTGTAAACTGAGTTGAGCCTATAACGATGAAATAATAATTCTTATCGGAGTTAGCCTAGCTAGAATGATCTTCCCCCAAAGTTGAGTAGTTAGCTGTTATTCCATTTACTGAGGCTGTAAGGGCCATATTGAATTCCATTTACTGAGGCTGCAAGGGCCGTATTGAGTTTCATTTACTGAGGCTGTAAAGGCCATATTGAATTTCATTTATTGAGGCTGTAAGGGCCGTATTGAGTCCCATTTACTGAGGCTGTAAGGGTCGTACTAAGATTCATTTATTGAGGCCGTGAGGGCCATAATAAGTTCCATCTGATTGAGACCACGAGGGCCACCCCGAGTTGTAGTTTATGCAAAAGTCCTTGGTGGTTGGATAAGTAGAGGGCATCTTGTTTGTACTCGCGGGGGCTTATGGGGGCCTAGATAGGTTTTTATGTGCTGTATGTACCTTCCAAGCTTATGAGGGTCCTGTTAGATTGTTGTTTGCATATATAGACTTGTTGTTTGGATAATTCAGACGGTACAGGTATTGCAGGTTAAATCCTTACTCTCTCTTTTAAATTATTATAGATTTACCAGCTTTCAGTCAGTTATTATCTTTCTGCCTTTTATATTTGGGTATATTGTACTGACGCCCACCCGGGTGCTGTATTACTTGCCTGTAGGTGTAGATAAACGTGGTTCGGTACGTTCCTAGCCTTCAGCTGAGGTCAGACGTTTAGTCAGCTCCTTCCCTCCAGAGTTGAGAGTTAGACGAGGTTTACTTTTGATACACAACTTTGGGTATGTCGGGGCCCTGTCCCGACCATCATATCACTCCTAGGGGCTTGCCGACTATTGTATATTCCCTGTGGTTAGTTTGTTGTTGGCCGTGTAGGGCCTATGTGTGCTTTATCCCCTATGATGGCCGTGTGGGGCCTTGTTTAGCTGTTAGATAGAGCCCTTGTCGGCCATAACGTAGTTTAGCTCCTGATTTACGTTTCGGTTATAACTAGACAGCATGGTGGTTTTGTCGGCCCGCATAGAATCTCTGTTATTGTGTTATTCTGGTTAGCTGTCTTCTTTTATAGGTGGCCTTATCGGCCAGGGGCTGTATTTACAGCCGAGATATAACTCGTTGGTTTCTTGAATTAAGTGTCAATATGCACCAATAGTGCACCATTCCAGTTAGACTAGTTCAGACCCAGTATGGCACTAGGTGCTGGTCATGCCTCCCAAGGTGGGACGTAAAAAACTTGGTATCAGAGTAGGTCGTATCCCAGGGAGTCTGCAAGCTGTACCAAGTAGAGTCTTGTCTATGGGTGTGTTGTGCACCACATCCTATAGGCAGGAGGCTGCAAGGCATAATAGTATGGTTACTCTTTTTCTCCTCCAGTCGTGCTATAGAGTCATGTTGTATAGGGAGACTTCCTGAGCTTATGTTATCCTATTTGCTTACAGAGAAATATCACACATACGACAGACCGCGATTGGTCGATAGATGAATGTGGCAGCAGGAGAGGGCACCAGTAGGGGACCCCGGGTTGAGTCAACCCGATCTGAGGGCGACAGGGGGACACCACCTCGATCCCCCCAACATTCACCACTACATTCAGAGCCTGGTATGGCGGCAAAGATACCAGTACCACCCCCAGCTATTCCTATTCCATCAAATCAGGAGCTCAGGGGTGCATTTTATATGTTGGTACAAATGATGGCTGCTCAGCGTCAGCCTCAGCCGGTGGTACCAATTGTCATTGAGCTCGCTGGGGAGCCCAGTAGTTCGAGAGTTCAGGAGTTCCTGGCCTTAAGTCCCCCGCAGTTTACAGGGACAGATCGTAGAGAGGACCCTCAGAACTTTATAGACCAGCTGCAGAGAGTATTCCGGGTCATACATGCCTCGTCCACATAATCAGTTGAGCTAACAGTATTCAGATTGCGAGATGTAGCGGTTTTGTGGTATGAGAGTTGGGAGAGATCCCGAGGCAGAGATGCACCTCCACCTATATGGCCCATCTTTTATGAGGTTTTCATATATCATTATTTGTCCCGAGAGGTCTAGCAGGCTAGGGTGGAGTAGTTTTTGCATCTTGAGCAAGGCAGAATGAGTGTCAGGGAGTATGCATTGAGATTTGACTACTTAGCCAGCTATGCACCCTCATTCGTTGATACCATGCCAGCAAGGGTGCACCCATTTATTATGGGGATCGCACCAGAATATATAGAATATTGCATTACAGCTACACTACGGGAGGATATGGACATTTCTCGGATCCAGGCCTTTGCTCAGAATATAGAGGATCTCAGACAGCGTCAGTATGCTATGGAAAGGTCAGGTCAGGAGCAACGTCAAAGGGCTAGACCCGCAGATTTCCAGGGCGGGCCTAGGCCCCTTTTTTCAGGTAGACCATCTAGGCCTCTATTTCAGCGGGAAAAGGACAGTAGATCAGATCGTCAGAGGTAGTTAGGCCTAGGCGAAAGTTCGCAAGCGCCAGGCTCGCAGCAACAGAGGGGGCCAAATCAGACAGAGTTAGCGATACCCCAATGCAGTACTTGTCATAGCCGGCATTTGGGGAGGTGCAGATCTGGTTCCAACGCCTGTTATACCTGTGGGTAGGAGGGACACATGATGAGAGACTTCCCGACTAGGCGCCAGGGCGGTCAGGATCAACAGAGTAGATCTTCAGCAGGTTCATATGCCCCCGCACCTTCTGCAGGGCGTAGGCCCTCAGCTCCAGCCGGTAGAGGCCGAGGTAGATCAGGGGAATCTGGTTTAGGCAGCTGCCAAGATCGTACATATGCATTGCCAGGGCGACAGGAGTCAGAGTCGTCACCAGATGTTATGACAGGTATATTAAATGTTTGTTCTCACTCAGTTTATGCTTTGATAGATCCAGGCTTTACTTTGTTGTATGTTACTCCGTTAGTAGCCCGAAAGTTTGATATAGTACCAGAATTTCTTCAGTGACCCTTTTTAGTATCTACCCCTGTTGGTGACTCTATTATTTCCAGAAGAATTTATCGGGGTTGTACAGTACAAATTGTTGGTCGTCAGACCTCAGAAGATCTGGTAGAATTAGAAATGATTGATTTTGATGTGATTATGGGTATGGAGTGGTTGGCACCATGTTATGCTTCTGTAAAGTGTTGGACTAGAATTTTCCAATTTCATTTCTTGGGGGAAGTTGTGCGAGAATGGAGAGGTAATACAGCTAAGCCGAAAGGTAAGTTTATATCCTAACTTTGGACGAAAAAGTTAATAGCAAAGGGTTGTATTTACCATATTATCAGGGTTCGGGATGTGCAAGCAAAATCCCCGACTCTCCAGTCTATCCCAGTTGTTAATGAGTTTCCAGATGTGTTTCCGGATGAACTTTCCGGTATTCCCCCAGAGCGGGAAATAGACTTCTCTATAGATTTGCTACCAGATACTCATCCGATATCTATCCCACCATATAGAATGGTACCTGCAGAGCTTAGAGCGTTGAAAGAGCAGCTGAAAGATGTGTTAGACAAAGGTTTCATCAGACCCAATACGTCACCGTAGGGTGCGCCAGTTTTGTTTGTAAGAAAGAAAGATGGTTCCCTACGCATGTGCATAGATTACCGATAATTGAATAAAGTTACTGTTAAGAATAAGTATCCTCTTTTGAGAATAGATGACTTGCTTGACCAGCTGCAAGGGGCGAAATACTTTTCTAAAATTGATTTGAAATCCGGGTACCACCAGGTTCGAGTTCGGGAAAAAGATATCTCGAAGACAGTCTTCAAGACCAGGTATGGCCATTTTGAGTTCTTGGTTATGTCCTTTGGGTTGACTAACGCGCCAGCAATGTTAATATACCTAATGAATAGTATCTTCAGGCCATATTTGGATCTATTTGTAATAGTATTCATTGATAATATTTTGGCCTACTCCCGCTCAGAAACAGAACATAAAGGTCATTTGCGAATAGTACTCCAGATCCTCAGAGACTGCCAGTTGTATGCAAAGTTTTCTAAAATGTGAGTTCTGGTTAAATTCTATAGCTTTCTTAGGCGTATCAAAAGCCAGTATTCAGGTCGACTCGTAGAAAATTGAGGCAGTGAAAATATGGCCGGGACCTATGACTCCAACAGAGGTTCGCAGTTTCTTGGGGTTAGCCAGATATTACAGAAGGTTCGTGAAGGGTTTTCTACTCTATCAGCACTGTTGACTAAATTGAATCAAAAAGCAACTAAATTTCAGTGGACCGAAACTTGCGAGCAAAGTTTTCAGGAATTGAAAAACAGATTGACCTCAGCACAGTGTTAGCTTTGCCGAAAGGCTCAGAGGGTTATGCGGTATATTGTGATACTTCGGGTATTATATTAGGATGTGTCTTGATGCAGCATGTTAAGGTAATTGCTTATGCTTCGAGGCAGTTGAGAAAACATGAAAAGAACTATCCCACCCACGGTCTGGAGTTAGATGCAGTGGTTCATGCCTTAAAGATATGGAGACATTACTTATGTGGGGTACATGTGGATATTTTGACTAACCGTAAAAGTCTTTAGTACATTTTCACACAGAAAGAGCTGAATTTGCGACAACGCCGTTGGTTGAAATTATTGAAAGATTATGATGTGAACGTCTTATATCACCCAGGGAAAGTTAATATTATGGCAGATGCTCTTACTTGTCGATCTATGGGCAGTTTGGCATACCTAAGGCAGGAACAGCGGGAAATGGCTCGAGAATTGCACTGGCTAGCCAGTTTAGCAGTTCGAGTGGTTGATACAGGGGATAATGGAGTCATAATTCAGAATACAACAGTGTCATCCCTAGTAGTAGAGGTAAAAGAGCGGCAATATGAAGATTCTTATTTAGCACAGCTTAGAGATAGAGTTCAACAAGGTGAGGTATCAGTTTTTGAGGTATCCAGAGATGGAGCTTTGAGGTACAGAGGTCGCCTCTGCATTCCGGATGTAGCAGAGCTCCGTCAGCAGACTATGGCAAGTACATTATTCTCTCTATTCCCTTCACCCAGGTTCAAAGAAGATGTACCATGACGTAAAAGAGATATATTGGTGTCCTGGAATGAAGAAGAGTGTCACTGAATTTGTAGCGCAATGTCCTAATTGCCAACAGGTAAAAGTGGAACATCTGAAACCTGACGGCCTAACTCAGGAGATAGCTATACCTATGTGGGAGCAGGAGTTAGTTAATATGGACTTCGTGATAGGACTACCCCATACCAGGCGTAAATTTGATTCCATTTGTGTGATTGTTGACAGATTAACAAAATTAGCTTATTTTTTGCCAGTCAGGACCACTTTTTCAGCCGAGAACTACGCCGAGTTATACATTAGAGAGGTAGTCAGATTACATGGTGTCCCAGTGTCTATTATTTCTGATAGAGGAGCACAATTTACATCTAGATTCTGGCAGTCATTTCAGAAAGGTTTGGGAACACAAGTGAATTTGAGCACGACATTTCATCCTCAAACAGACGGGCAGGCAGAACGTACAATTCAGACACTCGAGGATATGCTACGGGCATGCATGCTAGACTTTGGGGGCAGCAGGGATGAACATTTACCCCTTATTGAGTTTGCTTATAATAACAATTATCATTCAACAATTCAGATGGCACCATACGAGGCTTTATATGGGCGAAAGTGTAGGTCCCCAGTTGGTTGGTTTGAGGTGGGAGAATCAGTACTAATTGGGCCATATATGATCCACCAATCAGAGGAAAAGGTAAAGCTTATCAGAGAACGCTTGTTGACAGCCCAGAGTCATCAAAAGTCCTATTCCGATGTTCGTCGAAGTGACTTAGAGTTTAATGTTGGCGACTGGGTATTCCTTAAGGTATCTCCAATGAAGGGCGTAATGAGGTTTGGCAAGAAAGGAAAACTTATCCCAAGGTTTATTGGGCCATACCAGATCCTCCAGAGAATAGGCCAGGTGGCATATGAGTTAGATTTGCCTTCAAAATTAGGGTTTGTTCACCCGGTTTTTCATGTATCGATGTTACGAAAGTGTATAGGGGATCCGTCCCGGGATGTTCCAGTTGAGGATGTTCAGGTTACTGAGGAATTAACCTACGAAGAGGTCCTTATAGCCATATTAGATCGGCAAGTTTGCAGGTTGAGAACCAAAGATGTTGCCTTCGTTAAGGTATTGTGGAGAAACAAAAATAAAGTATAAATGACCTGTGAAGCTGAGGACGACATGAGATGTAGATATCCTCAGCTGTTCCAGGATTAGTTTCGGTTATGCAGTTAAGGTAGAGTCATTGATTCAGCTATTGTTTATGATTTATATTATTGATATTGTTCCGTTGACTGCCATTCTGTTGTGCAAGAGAGTGCTATAGTGTCATGTGATATACCTATATTGGGCTTTTCTGCATTACAGGATTTTCCAGATAACTCATATTACAGGGGGGACTCTGCCGAAACTCTTTTTAGAAAATAGTTAAAAGATTTAAGCCCGTATAAGTTGAAATAGACATTCGAGGACGAATGTTCCTAAGGGGGGGAGGATGTTACACCCCAAAAAAGTTAACGATTAGTAAGCGTACGTGTGGATTTGTGAGAGATAAAGAGAGTATTACGCGTGTAGAGAAGCCTCGAAAGTCAAGTTGAACGAGGCCAGGCCGCAAGGGCCAGCGCGACGCGGCAGCATCCTGGCGCCCTGGGCAGCATGGCACTTCAGCCCCTTGGGGCGTTGAGGGGCGCGATACAGTGGGAGGTACGACGCGATAGGCGGCGCGGGGCGTCCCCCCTGCCACTGCCCACACACACACACACACACACACACACACACACACACATATATATATATATATATATATATATATATATATATATATATAGTCTCTTAGGCTCACCTAAAATCATTTCTTAAGAACTTATCCGGCTAGAGAAGAGAAAACTCGAGGGAATCAATAAATTTTCATCCGTTTATGCTATGAAACGCTGTCCAAACTCCGATTAACTTCAAGTACTAACTTATAAGCCTAAAGAGAGCATTCCTAAGGAGTTAGTTTCTTGAAAAACGCCCAGCGAATCAGAAATCCATCGAGTAGAAGTTGTTAGAATTTCTCCAAACTAGTTTCTATACGATCACAGGCTTCAAGTAAGCATTTCTTCCTTCTAAACTCTCAGAAAATTATATGTTTTTGGCCGCATTCCGTCAAGTTTAAGTATAGTTGATATCAATAATAAAAGTTATCATTTTCGCCGAATTTAGTACTGAAACCAGTCTTATTCTCCCAGTAATACGATTACAGTTGCAAAGGGCTATCAAATGCATATTGAAACTCATTAATAAAATAGGAAGTCGACACTTGAGGTATTTAAGGCTGTCCTTTCGGCAAGTTATGTTCGTCGTAAAGTTAATACGACCCATATGTCTACAGTACTTCTGAGTAAACCTATTGGGGTCATCTACAAAGCCTTGTGGGTCCTCTCCCACCTTTGTTCTGTGAAAGTCTGGAGGGTTCATTTGGGTGAAATCCCTCACTCGGGCAGCAGCTGCAGACCTATTTGTGGCTACTGAACCACCTGTTGGTTCACTTGAATGGTGACGGTCTGAGCAAGAAATTGAATGGTCGCCCTGAATTTGGCGGTAGACACAGAGTCGTCCTGAGGAACTACCGGAGCTGGTGGAGCTGGTCTGTTGGCGTTTTCGTCTCTTCATCTATTTCCACATTGAGGAGGCATTATTCAATGAAAGGAAATAGGACATGATTTAGAAAGTCGCCTTTGGAATTGGACTTTAATGCACGATAAAGAGCATGATCAAAAGGAGAATTTTCCTAATAACATCTCATAGCCTCCTCATCATAAGTGTGGAATGCTTCACACCCATGAAAAGGACTCTACTCGATGCGGCTTTTAGACTTTCCGAGGATACTCTAAACCTAGTGCTCTGATACCAAGTTTGTCACGCCCTAAGCCTACACCCTGGACGTAACACGGTACTTGAAGCCACAAGTGACACCTAGTCAACCTCTGGTCTATCATATACTAGCATTCTGTGTAACACATGTACAGTGGAACTTTTAAATAACAGATTTGTCAGTTTAAGAATAATGTAAAGACTGAAAGTAGAGAAAGAAATAATATATCTGAAATACAATTCTGAAAGACAAGTCTGGTCTGAAAGCCAACTACTGAGGAGTTGATGGGATAGGTCCCCAGCTAACTCTAAGTCCATACTAAACCATATCCAACTGAAGTAAATAAACAAGGCTCTCGAATGATGAGGACTCATACTCTGATCTGCTGAAATGGAATGCTCTGAAACTGAAGTAACCATATGTGCTGAATCTGAGAACCTGCAGCTGTATCATGAAATGATACAGCATGAAAAGCATGCGTCAGTACTTTGAATGTACTGAGTAAGTGAGAGAAACATACTGAATATAAATTCTGAACTGAAGTGACACGCCATGACCAACAGGTAAACTGAACTGAACTACTGAAATAATCTGAAATGGTCAAGATGACCCTGTCTGATGGTCAAGGACATGTCCTAAATCTGGAACACTGAATCAGAGATTCTGTACTGAACTGAGCTGCTTATTCTGATACTGGACTGGACTGACTAGTGGGAGAGTCTATAACCAACATATAACCACGTGAGCTAGACATGGAGTTCGATTTATACACCCCATCAGTAGGACCCAATATACCTTGCCAGGGTATAAAGGCATGAACTAGGTGATCATAAAAATATATGGGGCCAATCAGGCCAAGTAATACTGTAACCTACGCTGGCAACGTAGTTCTGGGAATCTGGGTGCGCTGGAACCCCGACCCACTCGGTGCTAAGTTCTACTTCTATTGGAAAACCTAAACTAAATTACTAAGCTGATAGCTTGAAACTGGGGCCCAAGACTAGTCAGGGACGAATAACTGCATGTACCCTGAGAGTCTTATAGGACTAGATTCTAAAACTAGGTCTAAGACTAGTCAGAGCTGCTTATCTAAAAACGTCGTAGCCGTCTACAGAACACCTAATAACTGAACTGGGGTCCTGGGGCTGGTCAGAGATATAACTGGATGTCATGACTGCCTAATGGACCAAATAACTAAAATCTGAATCTGAGTCTAAAAACTGGGAGGCACCACTGACACCTCAAAAATAAACTGGAGTCAAACTGATCAGTTGACATTTTCTGGACAACACTGAGATTGCTAAAATCTGACTGAAGCTAGACTGATATGATTCTGACTGAGACTAGACTGATAGAGTTTTGTGTTCTAACTGACTAAATTACTAAGCAGCTAATAGAGAATTTCATTCAACGTACGAAAGTCATTATGATTCATGGGATATTTACCCAAAATATACGTAAAGCAAGACAAATTCTAGGAATTCAACCCAAAACATTCTTCATTCACTAGAGAAAATTTAACAAGTAAAATCATTACTCAAAAGTTAGGGCTTAAATTCACTTTTGTAATAATACTGACAATTTGCTGAGGAACTGATGAAGATTATATTAACAATAAGTATAAACATCGTTCTGAGTGAAATCAACGAAAATAAGCATGAATGCTTCTCATACTCAAAAGCTCAGAGCTTAAAACTGATAGAACAAATTGAGGAAGACTTTGGGGACGCAAGGGAAGGACAATCCCCTTGCTAAAACCCCACATACCTGGCGAAGAAACCTGGAGAATCTACCTGAAAATTGAAGAGAAAAGTTCAGCCCTAGCACTTGCTCTGAAATACTCTGAGAGAGAATTCTATGATGTTCTTCTGAGGATTAGCCCGAGAATAAGGGGAGAAACCGTTTTTCCGCACTAAAACGTCTAAAATTATTGCTTAAACGGCGTGGTTTAATGCTTGGGAGAATAGGAGATTACTAAATAGCCCTTAGAAATTCGCTGAGACAACTGTCAGGTGTCTCTAACGGGTGACCTAATGACTCGTTACCAGGTCCAACGAGTCGTTGGGTCCTTCTGTCAAGTTCACTGAAAAAATCTACTGTTATACCCCGTAGAATTTCCGACACCTAAATGACCTATTCGCACGTTGGTTAAGCATATTTGAAGGCCATACGTGCTAGAGAAAGGCCGGGAAAAAGATCAGACGAGAAACCTGTCGAACCATCGCGGAAAGAGCCGAGGCAGAACCCCTCCGCGATGGCAGCGTGTCACGGAGGTGAAGCCTCCGTGTTGGCTCCGTGACATGTTGGCCTTGTCCAGGCCCAAGTATATAAAGCCCCACTTCGGTTTTAATCATTAAACACTTATAATTTCCAGTGAAACATTGAGGGATCAGCAGAGAAGGGATAAGAAAGAAGGAGGTAATTTAATTTTCGTCCGATTACGCTGCTAAACGTTGTCCAAACTCAAATTAACCTCAGATACCGAGGTATTTAGCAGCAGAGAACATTCCTACGGATTTAGTTTCGTGAAATACGGTCGACGAATCGTCGAGCTACCGAGCTAAGGTAAGTGGAATTGCTCTAAACTAGTGTCTATGTGTTCCTAGCTGTGAAGTGAATATTTCTCCCTTCTGGACCTCTGAAAAATAGCGAGTTTTCGACCGTCTTTCGATAAGCCTAAGTTTAGACTATAAACTATATTGAAAGTGACATTGCTCTTTAAAATAAAGCTGTATTTAGTATTAATTGACATATTTATGAATGCAGTTGGGAGAAAATAGTTGAAGTACCGGCCGAGCCTCGTCCGACAGACGGATAGTTTGAGGATAAGGTATGTAAAGCTAGTTTCCTCGGCAAGTTAGTAAATCTCGATATAGTAAAGCAATTTAAAGGCCAGTAGAATATTCAGAAGTCATGTGTTGTGCTTATTACGAATGTTGGTACGATATTAGAAGCATCAGGTTATAATTAGCACGAAACTTGTTAGCACGATATAGATTCTAATACAAGTGTTAGGAACTGCACAGCATGCTCAGTATATGATATAATACAAAATGTCAGGATATTATCGTATTCAGTTGAAACCCAGTAAAACCATGTAATATCTGTAAGGCATCTTAGAAATAGAATGATAGGTTAAAAATAAAGCTTAGGAAGCATGTCAAAAATAGTAAATCATGTTATTACAGAAACTCAGTATACAGTACAGTATGGCAGAAAATTATATTTGTACATATACACTATTATCAGTCTCAGCATGAATTAAGTACATACATATCGCTATCACTAGTTCAGCATACAGTAGACACAGATACATTGTAATTATTAGCTTCAGCATGAGATATATGCAGATAGTATTACTAGTTGAGACCACTGTATTGTCTTGGAGTTGGATTACCAGCATCCCTGACCGCCCCAGGGTTAATAGCTGTATCGACTCGTCCGCCAGAGGACGAGGATACGTCGCTCTACGGAGTGGCATGCCGTCCCACAGGGGACGAAGATGGGATATCAGTTTTCCCCATATTGTGCCTTGATCGGCCCTTACACACCCCTGTCGAGCGAATATGCCCGGGTGTTGATTCAGGAGTCCTCCGGACTCAGATGCAGTTATAGTCAGGGGCTCAGCGAGCCCAAGTGCATACCCAGGGAACCGGCAGGATGCTTATTGCTATTATAGGAGATGGGATGACCCGGGTAGGGGAATAGATTCTGTGCTGGTTGTACCTCCCGGCTTATGGGGGCCGGGTAAGGTTTGTGTGTGCTCGGTTTGTTATGTTATGTTATGCCATGTTACATTAGATACGAGTAGATCGGCAGTAGAACGATGCGTCTTCAGGTATGACTCCTACTCCTTCCCGTATAGTTAAGAGTAGATATAAATTTTGTTATCAGACAGTTAATCTATTCCTTCTTATTTCAACACCATCAGTTACATTGTTGCTTTCAGATATTTATTTCAGTTATTGCTTTACATACTCAGTACCAGCGGTACTGACGCCCGGTGGGGCGCTGCATTTACTCATAGACGAGCAGGCGATACCACGTGATTCCTGTCAGCGATCGAGTATTCAGCTCCTGTCATCCGGAGACTGAATCCCAGAGGTGTATTTCTTTTTCTGTGTTGTACAGTACGGGTAGGTCGGGGCCCTGTCCCGATCATTTCTATTATTACTCCTAGAGGCTTGCAGTCTGTATATATTTTCCTGTGGTCAGATGAGCCGGTCGTGTGAGGCCGTGCAGTTGTTTAGCTGTTAGTACTTCTGTTTCCTTTATGTTGGCCGTGTGGGGCCATAGTTTGACAGTAGTGGTGACCTTGCCGGTCACGTAACTTTCCAGTACTTCATTGTTGAGTTATAGATAACTAGACAGCATGATGGCCTTGTCGGCCCGCATAGGTTTCCCTATAGTTGCATATTGCTGGTCAGCTGTTATTACAGGTACAGGAGGCTATAGGCCAATGGGCCGGGGGCTATGTTTACAGCCGTTATATAGCCCTTTGTTTCCAGAAATGTGAGTTAGAGCCAGCCAGGCACCAGATGTGCCCAGGCTTAACAGTCTAGCGGTTCAGGTCCTAGTAGGGCACCAGGTGCCAGTCATGCCCCCCAAGGCGGGGTGTGACATCTACTTACTCCTGATGGGCACATGATGAGTTGTCATGACTGAGAATGAATCGTCGTGTCATCCGTCAGGTATACTGGTAAGAAAGCTAGAAAGGACTAGAAATGAAGGACCTGATGAGTCGTTACTGCTGATGACGACTCGTGGTGACCTTCCGTCAAGTACACTGTAAAATCCTCGAATTTCTAAACTCCGGCTTGGCAACGGGCGACTTAACGAGTTGTAGGGCCTGCTAACGACTCGTGGTATCGTCCGTTAGGAATACTGGTGTATATTCTTGGCATCCTTCACACGGTTGACCTGACGTGTCGTTGGGTCCCTTAACGACCCGTCAGGTTGGTCATTCTGCAACTTTTCTACAGTTTTTCAGATTTTTGGATTTATGTCCCGGATATGAATTTTGAGCTTCCTAGGCATTACACCCCTACCCGAGTCATTGTTTCGTGAGGAAAGGGACCACTAGCGGGTAAAATAAAAAGGTAATATAGTTTTAATGGGCCGGGTCAAATGAAGCGGGTTAATAAAATAGTTCAAATAGATAGCTTTTTGTTTCTTATAAATAAGGATTAAAATAAAAATTTTATATTAAAAAAAATTAAATGAAAAAATTATCTAATTGGTTAAGTGACTTTGTGAGTGAAACTTCAATAGTTAAATGACTTTGTGTGAGTGAAACACCAATAGTTGAGTGACTTTTGAGTTATAAAGTAGAGAAAAGCGATTTTCTGATCGAACTATTAATAGCTGAGTAGCCATATGAAATATTAACTCGTATTATTTAATTTGCAGAAAATTTAATAATGTAAGAAAAATTAATTTGAATTTAAAATTAAAATATGTGTAATATATTTTAAAAAATAGTTTTAAACATATTATGTAGGGTATTTATGTTAAAGAATTATTAAATATAATAATAATATTTTATTAAAATATTTTTTATATAAAATTCACAAAAATTAAAACAAAAGGAAAGTATTATACAAAATGTTGGGTTAGTTGGCCTTATTTTAAGACTAGTATTTGGGTACACGCGTTGCGCGTATATTTCATATGATATCAAATATAAGTATAAAATTTTGTAAATCACATAAATATTATGAGTACTAAATTTGTGTTCGAGTTGGCTATTTGATTTTTTTTTGTTTGAAGACCAAAAATAGAGTTGTTCATTGACTTAGCAAAAGCGAAAACAATATATATATGTGCTTGAATAGAATAAACACAAATCAGATTTATAAAAGAAACAGATGAAAAGTTGTCGACCTTACAAAATTCCTCAAAAAATAATTCTAAAAAATGTACGGTTTGTAAATCTCAAAGTTTTAATTTTTGGCATCGCCGCCATTCATTCAATTGACTTTCTTCTATATGCTAGCTCTTTCTTGACATGCATTTCTGTTTTTGTGCCCTGGACGTGGATACATTAAAATATAAATTAGAGAACATAATAAGTTAATAAAAATATATTAATCATGAAACAAATATTTTTCGATAAAAGTGATCATTTTAGTAGTGATAAAACAAATATGGTGTAACATGGCAAAAATAAATATTGTTTAGCAAATAAATGAAGACAATTGAGAAATAATTAAATAGAAAAAGTAATTAAAACACAGCTTAGAAGACTTCAGACTCAGGATCAATGACTTTATTACATCACAACATCAACAGATCTCCATTGCATCATCTAAACAAAATGTCACAAATTAAAATAATGAAAGAGTAGACTAACCATCAACAACAGGGACACACTTTGAACACGAAAATATGTCATTGAGCTTTTTCTTTAAGTAATGAATGAATTAATATACTTTCCATCAGAAAGTTGAAAGATGAACGAACTAAATATTGAATAAACATATTAAAGATTGATATTAACGGACATTTGTAATAGATAGGGAAGATTAAAGTAATTCTAAATTTAATTGATTACAATAAATGACATTAATTTTAGAAAAATGAACTATCGTCGTATTATTCATCTTTTACATTTATTATGAACTATCATTTATTACTTTTTGAAATGTAAATTACATTTTAGTAGATGAATAGGTTTGGAGTAAAGGGTAAATATGGTCGGTCAATTTTTTTATGAATATTTTGGTCTTTTAACTTTAGACTTAGGCGCTTCCCACTCTTAGTATAATCATATTATTATATAAGTGGAAAGCCAAAAAGTGAAAAGTTAGATTACCATGAAAGTAAATTAAAGATATATGATATAAACAAGTGTTCATGAAATATTCAATGACTATTTTACCCTTCAATCTAAAATAATTTCTATAATATTATATATACTAAAAGCTGAAATTGCATAAAAATAAATATTATTAGACCACTAAATATTTCACAATGAATTATTTAGATGATGATGAAGGACTAAACCTATTTATTATTTGAAGGGTATATTAGTCTCTCAATATTTGGAGGTTATTTTAGTATTTTAAATTTTCACTTTTTGCCTTCCCACTCTTCTTCTTCTTCTTCTTCTTCTTCTTCTTCTTCTTCTTATTATTATTATTATTATTATTATTATTATTATTATTATTATTATTATTATTATTATTATTATTATTATTATTATTATTATTATTATTATTATTATTATTCTTCTTCTTCTTCTTCTTCTTCTTCTTCTTCTTCTTCTTCTTCTTCTTCTTCTTCTTATTATTATTATTATTATTATTATTATTATTATTATTATTATTATTATTATTATTATTATTATTATTATTATTATTATTATTATTATTCTTCTTCTTTTTCTTCTTCTTCTTCTTCTTCTTCTTCTTATTATTATTATTATTATTATTATTATTATTATTATTATTATTATTATTATAAGTGTACACGTTGACGTATATCTACCTCTTCAAGTCTAGAATTTTTAATACTTGTTTCTCCAATTTCCATAATAGATATCTATCTATGTTGAATACACATTCAACTTGAATACCATAACACAATTCCTAGGCTCTAATACCATTTCGATAGGATCTGATCGGTGCCGGTGGTAGTCCGCTCGACTTATAGACCTTATCGAGAGAGTATCTTGGTACCATTTCGACAGGATCTGATCGGTGCCGGCAGTAGTCCGCTCGACTGATAGACCTTATCGAGAGAGTATCCTTGTCTCCAAACAAAAATTAAAATGAAGGGAGATTATTATATAAACTGTGTAAAAATTTAGTATAGAGATTAATAGTTGTATGGTGATCTTTTACCTAAGTATGGGGCCTGTTTGTGCATCAAATACTACAGGATCTTGAGACCATGTGTACAGGATACCTTTTTAGGGGCTCCCTGGGATAATAACAACCCCAGAAACTCCAGATAAACGGGCTTTTCCACCGGGCAACTGTACATAGCCACTAAGGCAAATCTAAGATCTACAGTATTCATGACGACTGTACCACCATCTCAGAACCAAGCTATCAATATTAATACTAAATCTTTAAAGTTCATATAATAAAATCTCTTGATCTTAATAAAGTCTAGTTTATCTTTATGGAGATTCAAGTATTATGGTATTCAAAATAGACAAATATTTAGCCGGTTATAATTTCGGCCATCAGAGAAGTAGAAGTAAAATAAAAACAAAAGAACGGTACCTGGGTTGAGCCTTCAAATGCCCAAAAGTTGGACGATTTTTTGATTTCTCTTTACAAAAGGAAATTACAACTATACAAAATTTGTCTTCTTTTTAGAGAGAAGGCAGAGCAAAATTTAAGAGAGAGAAAGAAAAACTTAAAAACTTCCACCCTTTTACAAATGAGGCGAAGGCCTCTTTAAATAAAAAAGAATAATTGTACAGTAAAATAACTGTGCACTTATTATGGCACAGTGATAGCTATCTCTGTCGTGTAGGTCCCACTGGGTCCTGCCATTTTATTTTGTTGGCTTTGTTTTCTTCTCTTGTGCAATCTGCAGACAAAATCTTCGTCATTTTCCTTGCTGAATTAATTTTTCAGCTTCTTCCATAGCTTTATCAATGTCTACTTCCTCATCAGCCTGAGAGTCTTCATACAGGGACTGACTTGTTTCACTTTTCATTAATACATTCGATTTTTCTACGATTTGTTCGAATGATAATAATAAATTAACTTCTTTCATATACGCTTCAATCTGTTCCTCTTTATCACCAGGTTGGTATATGATTCTTCTGGCAATATGCTTTAACGGACTATCTTCAATTTTTATAGTCTGAGGTTTTTTAGAATATTCTTTTATCTTATGGACAATTTCATCAATTGTTTCTTGTCCAAATAACGTGTTTGTTTTGGGGTCCCTTTTAATCATCTTTTTTCAAAAATTGTTATAATATGTCCTGTAAATGCAAGGGACCTGTTCTTCCGTATAACCGAATTCTGGTATCCATTTGTGAATCCATGGGATGGAAAATTTCAGAAAAGATATATGTGACCAATTCTTTCGGGCCAATTGACATGATCTTTCTTGTATAATAAGTCCATGTCTGAAGATACTTGTACCCATTGGTTGTATAAATCCTTAACTTGTGTGGGCAAAATTTTAATTGTTGGCCCATGGTAAGTCCACCAGTTTAAAAATCAGTTGGGAATAAATTTGGCAAAATTCTTTTGACATAACTTTATAAACCAAGTATGTTTATGCCTTTCATTGTTGTAATAAAGGGTATAACTGAACGCCTGGATATAATCCCAGTATGTACATTTACCTTTGTACCATTATCAAGAATAATTTGTCTTTCCCTCATAGTGGAAAGCCCCCATTCTTCAGCTGATATAATCTTTTTAATAATAAATTTTGAGAAATTATAAACTTTCTCATCATTAAAATGTTTGAAGTGAGATATCTCTACACTTCCAGTATTTATCAAAATATTTTCATAATAATTGCGGGTCTTGTATGACTGGCCCGGGAAATATAGATTTTCGGAGAAATACCTTTGAAGTAGATCCCAAGGTTGTTCTCTTCTATCAATATCATTGTCTTCTTCAAGTGTACAACATGTATTAACTCCCACTAATGAGAACATCCTTGAATCTTTGTATCTCGATCATGTTCACCATCTTCTTGAAAGTTGCAGTTGGTAGAGATTTGGTGAATAAATCAATCACATTGTCACTTGAACGAATCTGTTGCACGTTGATATCACAATTATTTTGGAGCTCATGTGTGTAGAAAAACTTTGGCGAGATGTGCTTCGTCTATCTCCTTTTATGAATCCTCCCTTTAGTTGTGCTATACATGATGCATTATCTTCATATAAAATTGTGGGTACTTTGTCACATTTCAAACCACATTTTTCTCTCGTGAGATGTATCATGGACCTCACACACATTCTCGACTTGCTTCATGAATAGCTATTATCTCAGCATGATTTGATGAAGTGGCCACAAGAGACTGTTTTGTAGATCTCCAAGATATGACAGTACCTCCACATATGAATACATAGTCAGTTTGAGATCGAGCTTTGTTTGGGTCAGATAAATACCCTGCATCAACATAACCAACAAAATCATCTTCCTATTGAATTAATTAAATATCATGTCTTATTGTATTAGCAAGATACATTATTAGTCACACTAAGATATGGTACTTCAGGACTAAGGATTTCCTTATTTTTTTTCTTGAGGTCAAAATAAATTCTTATTCACATCAAGTGATCGAACAACCATCGAAGTATTTAATGGATGTACTTCAGCCATATAAAATTATTTTAACACCTTTTTTGTATAGGCAGATTGATAACAAAGATACCGTTTGTCAAATGCTCAATTTGAAAATCAAGACATAATTTTGTCTTTCCAAGATCTTTCACCTCAAATTTCTTCTTTAAATTAATAATCATGCCTTTAGAAACTCTATTGGAGTTCTAATGAGGTTTATGCCATCAACATAAATAACAAGTACAAAACTCCGATCTTATTTTCTTATTTGATTTTCCTCATATAAGGATTATGACAAATTTATAGATACTTGTAAATGCTTCAGGCATTTTGAATCCTTCAGGATTTTCTTATAAATTCTGTCAAGTGATAACATTCATTAATATTTAAATGCGTGACATCTTCTGGTGTTTGGACTACAGATCCAATAACCCTTAGCTTATCAAGATTCGTTATTTCACTTGATAATTATTTCTACATCAATATACTTTGGTAGACGTAGAATTCATATCCTCACAATTTGTTTCAATATTGCGCGCTATATTGTATCAAAGATATCGTCGATGGTATATCATTTATATCGGTTTGCAATTGGACATAACCCATTGAGATCTCATCACTTTCAATGTATTGCTTTAAGTACCCAAACCTCTCATGAGGTTTCATGAAGTGTTAGGTTGTAGGCTCTTCAAGAGCACATTGCCTCCTTATTATGATTATTTGCTCCATTCTTTTTTCAAAGATTATTGCAAAAGAAACTGATTGATCTACAATGCTTCATGCATACTATAGACTCTATCCTTCAGGGGCATAAGTTTAATAAGAGCTTTTGCAGCTGAAATATGAAAATAATTTTAGGTCAGCAAATACTTCAGGTATTTGACTTGAATTATTTTAAATGAGGATCATACTAATGATAATTCACAATATATTTCTTAGCTGCTTATTTTCTCCCCCTCATGTTAGAAAAGCTAACATGCGTCCCCGATCTTCTTCGAGAAATTTATCTACGTGCATCATGATAGATTCATTAATCATAATTACACATAAAAAATTATTAGATGAAAATATTTGGTTCCTTACCCTGAACCAATTGAGTGGAGGGTGGATTAATCATAATTTATTGGTCAATATATAAGTGTTATTGAACATATATGTCATGGTTCCTTACTTCGACAGGGTACAAATATCTAAATTTGTATGTAATATATCATATCATAGACCAACTTACTAAGCTTTGTTCACATAAGCAATGGTTTAATTATTTATTGGAGACATTCAATGTCAAAGCAGCTTGGATATAAACCAGCATTATCAAGATGAATTGTCTTGATTACACAGTCTGAAAATTATACTTTTAACTCAATTAATATTGAGTAAGCATCTTTGTGAATGTCAAACTATAGGTTGACAATAAACGCACAAGTGACCGTCTTATAGATGCATCAATTTAAGACATCACATGGCAAGTGAATAGGCCCATATTCACCTTTTATACTTTTCAGAATTTTGGGGATTCAGTCCCAATATTAGCTGGTATAATCAACTTGTCATGAGAACAAGAAACATAAAAGAATCTTCTAGTTCTTCAATATATTTTGAATACTCAATTAACACATCATATCAGGATGATCAAAACAGTCATGTAAACTGATAAAATTATCTGTACTAGCAAACTTCAGGCTTACTATGATATGTGTTATTTATTTTAGTAAACTTCAAATTTACTATTTCAATAAACTTCTAATTTACTGTACCATGTATTTCATCATACTTATATTTGTGGTAAAACTCGGGTAACCTTTCATATATATTTCTTATCCATAGTATTTTGGAGATATTTAATCTTCCAATCATTTGTAGTCTCAATGTGATAATCATCTTTATTACTGGTAAACTTCAGGTTTATTATAATTTGTGTTTTGATCATAACAACTACTACAATATAGGATGAATGACATGATAATAAATAAACTCTTCGGGATCTTTCACTTTATTTTTCACAATAAAATATTATTTGGATACTACTGGTGTCATGATTCTTGTAAATAAATAATTAAGCTCTTCTGTAGGCCTTGATCAATAATTTATATTACTAAATATTGCTTCGATACCTCTAGCATCATGAAAGCAAATTTAGACATTGCTGGTGTTTCAAGTTTTACTACTTTAGGAGTAAATTGCAAGATTTACTATTGCAGAGTCTTACCACTTTAGGAGTAAATTGCAAATTTACTATTACATAGTCTTACTACTTCAGAGGTAAATTGTGAAGTATTTATTATGTTGGGAGTGCTTGATCATTCAATTGACTCCTTGCTACCAATCTGTGTTTGCTATCATGCTGGCAAAAACAGGGGTTTTGGTAGATTGCAAGTTTTACTATTTCAGGAGTAAATTGCAAATTTACCACTTCAAGAATAAAACATAGCATATTCAGAGTACTTCTTCTTAATTATTCTGCCTCTTTTAGAGGTGAGTCATGATATATTCACAACCAAGAGTATGTTTGTGTTTATAAATTTTACTAAATATTGTCACATTCACTTCAAGGTATGGATCTATATTAGATCTATATTTGTAATATATATCAAAAGTTCTCATTTTTCGGGAATGGAACATAATCATTTAAGTGTATCTTAATAATATTAAATTATGATAGCTCAAAATCTCTTTTGATATATTGCTACTCCGGGAGCAAATCGAAGTATGCATATAATATAGAGAATTTCTTTAATATATTTTCAGTTGTAATTATAACAAGTTTATGAAAATATTATCCCGTTTAATAATTATATTTTCTTTTATTGCAAATTTCGCTGAAGTCCAAATGGTTCTAAAATTGTTATCCAATTAGAATTCTTTCATTAAGAATAAACAAGAGGCTCAAATTACGTACTTGTATGGGCAACCTCTTTCTTTAGTTATATAATACAGATACCACAAAGCTCCCAAAGGTGGTAGTATTCGTGCGGACTCAACTTCAATAAAAATTAGAGATTCATGTTAATAACGTGTTATGAAATAATAAAGAAAGAACAAGAATATTGTAGAAAAAGAAAGAATGAGAGAAGTTCTTATTTCTCTTAATGGGATTCTCTTGAGAGATTAAAGGGATAAATTACAATGAACGGAAACCCCTCTATTTATAAGAGAAGATTAAGCCTAACTTAGAAATTCACTATAATACAAATAAATATTAAGAATTTATCTGATTGCAAGATCATCCAATAGTAAATTTATCCATTTGCAGGCTTATCCAATAAATATCTACCTAATATAATATATTTATAACAATATTTATATTAAATACTTTCAATTCAGATTTTTTTAAAAAAATTAATCATGTTCTCAAGCATCCATTATAAAAATTACTTAATCACTTAAATATATTATTTTTCTTAATTATACGCAATAGTCATTATCTAGAAGTTAGAATACCAACCGATTAAAAATATTTTCACTCAACTAGCTGCAAGCCTGCAACAGTTTGGTATAAACTCGATATATAATAAATGTATAATTGGTTATACATAAAATATACAAATTAATATGTATTGATTATAGATAGTAAATTTCATAGGTAGTCATTCAGTTTTATATTTATCACTCAAAAGTCGCTATTTTTTGTTTTGTTACATAAAGATTATTTAATTTAATTTTATATTTCACAAAAATAACTTTGACAAAATTTAGTTAAAATTCTATCTAAAATGTGAGAGAAAATAACAAAAATATTCTTTAAGTTTGAGGATAGGTTTAAAATGATTTCTTTAATATACTTTTTGAGCATTTTTGGCCCACCATTTAGCTTTAAAAAAATCTTTTTTATTTTATATATTTAATAAACTCTACCTCCTAATTAATTTAACGAAAATCGAAAAAAGTACAACCAGAAAAAAAAAGTATTTATCATTAACTTAAATTAATTATATTTTCACTTACTTATCCTTTACTAATATATTATTTTGTTTAATTAATTTATAGACGTCTTTCCTTTTCTTTTTAAACATGATATTATTTTGATCATACTATCTGTACATTTATTAAGTAAATAAATATAATTTTTAAATTATTTTTTATAATAATTTCTATGAACATTATTATTAACACATTGAATATGTGGACTAAACTATAATATTTTTAGTAAATATGACTTATTAAAAAAAATAAAGTTACTTATGATGAAATTAAAAAAAATTTAAAAAGTTTGGGATGGAAGATCTTTTTGGAGAGATTAGGAATGGAGTTGAAAGATTTGTTGCAAGTTGAAAATGATGGCATGTTAAAAATTTTAAAAATTTATATACAATATTTCACTTTTTGATATTTCAATTATTTCATAAAAGAATTGATTTCAAGTAAATCTTATTTTCATTAGAATTTATATAATCAATACCTTAAAATTCATGATAACTGACAAAAAAGAGAATAAACACCTACTCTTCGTTTTAATTTTAATTTTTATTGAGCAATAATAGTGAATAGAATAAATAAAAAGGAGGAAACTAATAAAACATGTTTATAAAATTTAGGAAAAAAATAAGTTTAAGTATACATTTTAGCACTAGTGATAAATATATTAAAAGAATTGTAATAAAGAAATCAAAATAACCAAAGTAAGTGGGGTATCATATGTCACATGAGAGGCCAATTGTTATGAAACTAAACTTTGCGAGAAGTCTCTGAAATTAGTTTAAAATTAGCATAAATTACACCTAACAAGCTACATCAAATCTTGCAATAAATCCAGAAATGCAAAAATTGCAAAGAGAACACCTCTAGATGTGAGTCCATATTAAATTTTCTTTTTCACAGTTTTATAAAATTTAACAAGAAGAATTTGTTAAGTATTTGATAGAAGTCAAATATGCTCACATTTAGCAAGTTTAAAGTACCTCAGCTGCTCAAAAGTATATATAAGTGACTATTTTAAACCTATTCTCAAACATAAGAAATATTTTTATTATTTTTCTTTGTATTTAAGATAAAATTTTAATTAAATTTTATCAAAATTACTTTGTAAAAAAAGAGAGAAAGTTAATAGTTTTTACACTCACTATATACTACCTTCGGACTAAGATTGTAAAAAGTGATGACTGAAATAATATTTTCCCTGAAGACATCTCCTGATTGGTTCAAAAAGGATAAGCACAACAACAAATCATCATCATCATCTTGTATTTTACCTTCGCGATCACTTAGCTTTTCCCCGTCTGGTTTTTCCCCTTTCTATCTTTCTTTAAAATGCCAAGTATTTTAAATAAATTCAGTTTACATAACGATTAATATTTGGGGTCAGAGGGAGTAATAAATTATTACATTGTCCTTGAAATTAACATTCCATTTGTAGAATTAATTCGATAAATACTTATTCGTATTCTCATATATATATATATAATTATTATAGTTAAATAATATAAAAAGGTGAAAATACATATCAATTAATTAAGATTAAATGCTACTCTCTTCATTCTTTGATAGTTGATACATATTCAAAATAGTTGTCAATGTATAAACTCAAAAAATAATTGATCTTTTTTTTTTAATCAATTCTACCCTTAGTACTTAATTCATTTTAGAATGTGAAAAAAATAATTATTGTGTATTTTCAAAAAATACCTATCAATTCTCTATTAGTCAAATTGCAATCACTATTAATTTTATTTAAAGAATGTGTAAATCTTATCCTATCAAGTAAAAGTCTTTATTCAAATATATATCATGTATCTACTCCCTCCGTCCACTTTTACTTGTCCATTATACTAAAAATAGATGTCCACTTTTATTTGTCCAGTTTGAAAAATAAAGACATAATTTATCACTTAGTTCTTAATTTACCCTAATAGTTATTTCTCAATACATTTCCAAAATATTGAATTTTTTTGTATATTCAAGGGGTGATATGTAGTAAAATTATCATTCTATTTATTATTTTTTTAAGAGTGTGCCAAGTCAATACTAAATAAATAAAGATGAATGAAGGATCATTAATTTGATGTAAACATCGTAATTTATAACCCAGTAATTCCTACTATCATTAGTGATCAACAATTATTAGTAGTAATTAATTTTCTTCATGACCTCTTTGTTTATTGCAAATACTTTGTCTGATTATATTAGTGGTGGTTTGTGCGTTTTAGAATAATACCTACTTTAACTTGCACGTATGTTATCCGTTGCTTACGTACCATCTCTTAAGGTGTTAATCCACTTCTATATGGATAATTAATTTATTAATTGTGTTTAGACTTTTAGGGTTATCCCAAAGTGTTTCCAAATTACTGACCAAAGGGAGCATGTATAAAGATAATTAGGAATTTTATAATGCTAATATATAATATATCACCACTAATTGAGGTTTATGTGTCAGTGGTTTGGACCACATATTTAGTGAGTAGAGAGATATGGTATATTGCCAAATTGAAAATGACATGCATGTTTATAATTAAGTACCTATTTGAATAAGTTAACATTTCTTGTAAGAAATTAGGTTAAAGAAAACATCGAGCTTTAATCTTAATTAATGGCACATCAAGGTTAGATCATGGTTTCTTTTCAATAATTGATGGGTTTATTAAGCATTTCAACATCATTACAATTTACATACCTCTGAAAAACCATTAATTAATTGGACCATCAAATTAAGAATTTTTTGTTGCTAATCATTTCAATTACGTTGCTGTGGAATTTTAAATGCCTATTTTCCCTTTTACATTATTAATCTTTATTTTTTTACTTCTTTAAGATTATAATATTTTTTTTTTATTTTTTAATCTATGTAAATAAATTTTTCTATAAAAAAAAATTAAACATTATTTTCTAGACGTAAAAAAAGCAAAAGGCACTAATTGAATATATAAATTATGACGTTCTAAATAAAATAAATGAGTAAAATTAAAAACTAATTTTATTAATAATAATCAAAACTCTAATATCTATTTATATAAGTTAAATTAATAGGTATCAATAGTTTTATAAACATATTTTAATATAGGTAATATAAAAATAATTAATAAAATAGAGTATATTTTATAACAAATTCCCTTTTAAATTATAATTCAAAAAATATTTATGAATAGTAGATATTCCCCCCCCCCCCCCTCCCCCCTTTATCATATGCAATGTTTATTTTTCACCCCTTCATCTATTTAATATTTTTTAAATATTATATATATATATATATATATATATATATTATTTATTTATTTACCTCAGGTATTTATAAATTTGTATGCAAGTTCATTAATGTTATAAACTTATAAATAGAATAATCTTTTATGAATTTGTCATAAAATTATCTAATGCTATTTTTTATGATTGTTATTTTTTACATGCATTAAATATGTGTATATGTATGCATGCATGTGTGTATTTAAGTTTCATTCTTTCACATTTCTCTCTTTTTTTTTTTTGCTTATTCAGATAAATGTGTTTTGATTGTCATTAATAAAATATTTTTTAAATTAATTTTATTTATAATATAAATAAATTTTAAGAATTTTTAATTATAAGATATACCTATATTTTTATTAATTAATTTTATATTACCTACATTGAAATATATCTATAAAATTATTATTATCTGTTATATTCATTTGTATAAATAGATATTAGCGTTTTGATTACTATTACTAAAACTAGTTTCTGGACACGTGCTTCGCACGTGTATGTCCACATTAAATAATTAAATATAGAGTTGCAATAAGAGTAAATTCAAAATCATTGAAGTGGCGTTTTGGTTATCTTAGTTTGCTAATTATGCTTTGATGATGATTAAGTATAAAGCATGACAAGATCACCTAAATAAAATGAAAACAAATTTTTTTTTTTAACACTTATGCAGAAAAGTGCAAGAATTACATAAAATATAAGTTATCATAATGGGCATAAATATAAGCCACGAGCCAAGAGTAAATTTAATTTGCAAGTCTGAGGCTGCTTCTATCAAGTTTATGGACATTTCATATAAATCCAAAATGCCAACAACAACAAAACAAGAAGGTAAATCAGAAAATATTTGAAAAACAATCAAAAAGAAGAAGAAAGAATGTAACAACTTCATATTACCTATTAAAAGGGTAGAGTATGATCATGACACAAAGACATATATTTTTCATATTAAGTCTGCTTAATGGTACATATCTTCATTAGAGGATTATATATAAATATTATTGTAATCGGAAGAAGCTTAGAAGACGAAATAATTGGAAGGTGACAGGTAGTATATGAAATAATAATTAAAAAAAATATAAAAGTCAAACTTACAATAATTACTAGTAGGTGAAACAATCCTCCTTATTTACTCGGTTCAGTGATTGACTTTATTCATTTATATATATATATATATATATATATATATATATATATATATATATATATATATGATATTTGATGGTAAATATTATTATTTAATTAGATATTTATATTTTAATTTACTAGGGAGAAAAATGGTAATCACACTTTTAAAATAATGGTTTCCACTTTTAATTCGTATAATAATAATAATAATATATTATTATTATTATTATTATTATTATTATTATTATTATTTATTTGTATTTATTTATTATCATTATCATTATTTTTATTATTATTTATTTATTTATTATCATTATTATTTACTTATTTTAACTTTTCACTTTTTGGCTTCCCACTTATATAGTAATAAATATATAAATATGATATGATATGATAAAATATTAATATTTAATTATATATTAATTAAATTTTAATTTAATGGGGGTAAAATGATAATCTAACTTTTAACTTAGGGGCTTCCCACCTATAAAATAATATATGATATATGATTAGTTTCCTTATTCTACTCATTTATTTCATTTAGAATATCATAACTTATATACTTAATTAGTAATTCTCCTTTTTTTTCTTTTTTCATTTCCAAAATAATATTTAATTTTTCTATAGAAAATTTATTACATAGATTAAAAAATTAAAAAAATATCATAATTTTAAAGAAGTTAAAAAAAAAGAAGAAGATAAAAGTCCATTATGTAAGGGTAGAGTAAATGTATGTATATTCTTAAAAAAATAATTAAAATAAAAAGAGATAAATATTTATTGTTTAAAACTGAGGGAGAAATTTAATTTTTAGAACAAATATAATTTAATGGTAAAATGATTTTCATCACCTTTGGCTCAAAATACGTTTGCCATTTGGGAAGTGCTCTCAACACTAATTGTCATCTTTGAACCTAACACCATAGTAAAGAAAAGGAAGCAACAAACTTGTCAACAACAAAACTTTTTGGTGTCCCCATTAGTAACTTCATTGCCTCATACATCACTAAGTCGAATTTTTTCAAGCATTAGCATAAGATATTTGAAGGATTTTCTCCGAAATGTTTTTTTTCAAAAAAAAAAAATTTAGGATGTGTTCGATAAGTGGGAATATGTTTGTTAGAAAAATAAGTAAGTCTCTTATTTGGTTTTTTTAGTCAAACATAAAAGTAAAAATTAATATTTTAAAAGTATTTGTATAGAGGGTGTATTGGATATTAAGGAAATATTTTCCAAAAAATGTTATTTTAATTTTTTCATGTTCGGTTGGTCAAAGTTTTTGAAAAAAATATTTTCTATAAGAAAACAAATTCCTTGAAAATGAGAAAAAATATTAACAATGAATAATAATGAAAGTACTTATTTTTTTAAAAACTAAATATCCAATTGATAAAAATGGAAGAAAGATGACATGACCAATGACTTTTCAGTAAGAAAACAAATTACACAAGTGGCATTCTACATTGATTGTGTCCTTCCCATCCTCCAACATATCTAATCTTAACTCTCATCCCCAGAGGCCCCCATCTCCACCACCCCACCACCTCTATTCCTCCCCTAGCTTCCGTAGTATTTGTCTAGATTATATACAAATGTTTTTAGGATGTTATTTTTTGCTTATGTACTGAACACAAGAAAATAAGTAAGAAACCCATTTATTTTCTTAGGTGGGGGCAATGATTGGTGGGGATGGAGGCTAGGGAATTAAAATGAAGATGAGATAGTTGGAGGATGAAGATAACACAATCAATATAAAATGCTACTTGTGAAATTAATTTTTCTACTTCAAAATAAATTATTTTTATGAGAAAATTAAAAAATATTTTTCTCCCCACCTAACACACCCCTAATGTGCATAGCAAACATTCAAAAGCTTTGGTGCCTACTGAAAAAATCTTCTTCAAACTATAGCATGACCCCCCCCCCCTCCTTCTCCACCCCCACCCCCCCACTCAAGTAAAGTTGCTGTGTCTCCACTTCTATGGGTTTTTCTTTGTGAAGGCACTAATATAACTTTTTGTTTTAGTGGGTGGAACTAAGTTAAATAGTATACTTCCCCCTTTTACCTGCTCCCTCTTCTCCTCTTTGAAAATTTAGAATAGTCGGTCTTCATGTTCATGGTCTTCGATCAAGGGATTTATGGTTTAAATATGAAGATAGAATTGAAATCAAACAACAGAAGTATATCGTTTTACACTTCCGAAAGTGAAACAAATTTCTTATATGTAACATCTTTTACTTATCAACTTTTACTGCCTAATTTTACACGAACATCCAATAATTTCTCCCTCAACTAAGTACCATGTGACCTATTATCACAATTTTTGGGCTTATTTAGAGATTCTCATTGTGTGCCACCCGTATCATTCAAGTAATTATTGAGAGCACCAAAAGTCAACTTGTTTGTGTCTCCAAATTAATTGTCAAGGAAAAATATAGCAATTTAGTGTGTTCCATGTTGTTGAACTTGTTTCTAAGTTTTCATCGGCCGAAATATGAGAGTTACTCTTTGTTTATCCGTAAATTTATATAATTAAATTTATAGACGTGATGCAAGAACATACGAATTGAGATGATCAAAATATGTGATTTGTATATTGTCACTTACTTAGTTAATATGATTAAGGTAAAAGAAATAACAAATATGGAATTGACATGAAATAATAAATTAAGTGAATAGAATGAGCTTGAGGTCCGTTGCTAGAATTTGGAAGTATTATGGGGCAAGCTTCATGTTATTGATATTATTCAGAACAACGGAATCACGAAGCTTAAGAACACAAAGTAATAATATATTGCTGGTAAATGAGTAAAATTCACATGGTTTACAAATGAATGAATAAACTTCAGATGGTTTACAACAAATAGGTAGAAGACTATTTATAGCTAAATTTTAGGGAGCAACTTCCATGGATCTTGCCTTTATTAAGTCCATTAACTACATATTTACTTTAGTTAATGTAACAGTTGGTGGATGTCTCGGACTCTTCTGCAACGGTTACCGAGATCTCAGACTCTTTAGCAATGGCTAGATGCCTAAACTTATCTGATCTTATCTTGTTTGGTCACATTGTGGTGTCCGGTACTATATTCCTAGAGCTAGGAGGGCTTGATTGATATAATATAGGCAACAACTGTATTGATTCTAGATCTTTCACGGATGGGATTAGCCTTACAGGTCATGCTCTGAGAACAACTGACACGATTCAAAATTCACGAGGGCCATGATGGAACTTACACTCTTTCCCTAGTAAGAAAGCCAAATGTAACATCCCGTATAATTTAAGCGATAAACTCATACTTTAGATCTATGGCCAAGAGTATTTAGTACCACAAGAAGGATGTGTTACGAGGTATTCATATCACTCAATTATTGTATGTTAATATTTGAAGTCGAGAAAGTTGTAAAATGAAAATCGGCAAAAGTTATCGCAAGTTACTTTTAGAAATTCTTTGAAATTTGAGCCAAATGTCTCTGAGATTTTCTCCTTATCTATAAAGAGTCAGGAGGCCTACTATCCATCAAATTGAAGGTCTATGAGTCTAGTTTCCAACTCATAAAATGGTTCACCAATACGACTTTATAACAAAGAGATATTCAAATTTTTGTGAGACTGCATAAGCAGGCACGTGGAGGTGGGACACATGTCGGCAGGAATATATATTCACAACTTGGATGTGATTTTTTTCATTACAAATAGTTCCAAAAACTTCATCGTCTCTTCCAAGGTTCTTTAGGGTTCCAAGGTTCACTATAGGTGATTCCACCATCCAAACTCTCCCAAAATCGAGGTAAAAGTCAGGGTTGTCGTGAAGAATAACTAACACACGTTTGTTTCATTGAATTTGTCTTTGTTTGCTAGTTCTTCGAAGGGGAAGATTGTTGAGAAGACTATTTATGACTTGTTTTCTCTTGTATATTATAAGATAAGGGTTCTTAACCCTCCCTCCATTATTAATTCGAAGGTTATACACCATATATCAAAACGACTATCGATGTTAAAAATTCTTTTCATTCATTGCGTTGTGGACTATTTTAGATGGATGTGGAGTTGTATAACGTGGTGATTATTGTTATGCAGCGTATAATTGAAGGGTCGATTGAGAATAGTTGAGCTATCGAATCTCTTACAAGATATGTTAAGGTGAAATCTTTTTCGGCAAGTTTCCTTCGTTGTTTAGTTGATATGACTTGTCCTTATTTGCCATAGTAATCGAAGCATATTGATTATTGATTTAGTTAGCCGTTGGGATTATATATATGTTGTATATGTAAGCTTCTCTTATCGGGATTGGTCTTGTTTAGTTGCTTCCACATGTTAAAAGTGACATGAAAATCTCCTCGTCTAAATCGTCGTCGCTTAGTTAACTATTGATAGTTTGTTGTTCTGTCGATGCCTTAAGGGATTTGTGATTAGCTTCTTAGCATTTCAAGTTGATATTGGCAGCATTATTACTATTTTTGCATACACCTATATCTACATAGCTCTCCTACGGGCCTTTGGCGTATCTTGATGCCCATAGAGCTAAAGAATTAGAGTTGTAATTTTACTTTCGGGTAATTGGAACCATGGATGCCTATTGAGCTGTGTAGGTGAGCTTCTAGGTATTTCACCTCTTTATTAGAGACCGTATACTTCGATGCGACGTATAGATTATCGTGCGGATCACTTAGAAAGACACCTTACTTGCTGATAGATTGGAAGATTGTTTGATGCTTTCATTGGCTATATTGTCAGTTGTTAGTATTGGGGCCTATCTCTTTAGGCTATACATGTACAAGTGCCCATTTACAAGTTGCCTAGAAATGCTATTTACAAGCGTACCTTTCCTGTGGGGCTATACTTTGCTTATAAAAGTTATAGAATGTCTAGAAGGACCATATTTATGCCCGCAGAGCTATATTGAAGACTACTCATTTATGGAATTCCTTTATGACTATGTTGGCATTACTGACCCTCATAGAGCCTTGTGCACTCAGGGTACAATTACAAGAGCCCAAAAGGCTCAGATACAACTACAGGAGTCTAGAAGGCTCAAGATACAGACACAGGAGCCAAGTGTGCTCAAGATACAGTTACAGCTTCCCTACGAGGCTACAGTGTTACGAATAGAGATATGTAGATTGAATTGTACCTGCCAGGACTTATGGGGGCTCAGGTAGGTTATTGCTTGTTGTTTGTACCTGCCAGACTTGTGGGGGCTAGGTTAGGTTCTTATTTGACTATTGCCTATTTAGTTCTTGTATAATTTAATAAGATCTTTCAGGTTATTCTCTTATTCTTTCAGATGTTTACATTCCGTTCTTACTATCGGTTTAGTTCTAACTTATTGTTATTGCATTATATACTCGGTGCATTATTGTACTGATATCCAAGTCTGGGGGCGCTACACTCTTGCCTGTAGGTTCTAATAGACAGGTTTAGGGACCTCCTCAGTAATAATTCAGGATCAACATATTAGTCAGCTCCTCTGTTCCGTAGTTTCCATACTTTAGAGGTTTGCCTGCCTTTTTCTATATAACTCTTTTTGGATAGGTCGGAGCCTTGTGTCGGCCAAGTATTTACTCCTTATAGGCTTGCAGACAATGGGATTATACAGAAGTACGTTGTTGTCCATGTTAGCTCGGTTATTTTTTCTGAGCAGTTTGGCGGCCTTAATGGCCCTTGTATATATATCTACCTTGTGCTTTATTTGATTTAGACAATATAGTGGTCTTGTCGGTCCGCATAGGATATTATTATTATTGTGAAATGTTAGGTCAGCTGAATATCTGCGCAGGTGTTTATATTGCGGCCTTGTTGGCCAAGGGCTTCTTTAAGCCAAGATATACTTGATTGTTTTCTTATTATGTGTTGCTGGTGTGCATCAGAGGTGTATATGTCTAGGTAAGTCAACTCAGGATCCAGTATGGTATCAGGTGCCAGTTATCCCTCCTAGGGTGGGGCGTGACACCAAATCACCACCCAACAAATTTAGAAGTAAAGATAATATGCGAAAGTAAAATATTAACAAATTTAAAACCTTAAACAATCTTTAATAGAAAAAAGTACAAAAAAGTAACAAAATATAACCCCAAGACTCGATGTCAGTATACAAGAGTGACCACGAATAGAACAATTGTTCAACAACTGATAAACTGTCTGAAAAATGAAAATATAAAAAAGTAAAGGATATAAAGAGACTAGCGCTACAAATCAACTAGGCAGCTAACTAAAATATCTCTAGAAGTAAAATCTCGGGCTTAAACAATCAGCATAGCCCACTCATTCTCGGAGTACAGTCTGCATAAAAAAGAATGCGACAAGTGTCGTATGAGTATAAGAAGCATGTGTAATCAATAGGCATTATAGGACAACAAAGCTGAAGTACCGATAATCATATCAAGCATGAAATTTACCTCAACCATATCTCCTAGAACGTACACAATTCAATTGAAATAACAAAAAGAAGTCAGGTATTCAAGTATCATCAAGATAGATAGTTTATATGAATTCAAATAAATGAGATGTTATGCAATGTAATGCAGATGCACTAATCAATAATCAATCTGTATATACACACGCTTTCACTGGTGGGCTTGCCGAGAGTGAAAACCCATGGGAACTCGTGAGATCTATATACTCCACCTGGAAATATTTCCTATCGGGTGCCTCAGTCTATTTTAGGGTCTATATAATTTTCATCATCTACCTGAAATCATTTCCCATAAGGTACCTCAGTTCATATGGATTTTAATATCATCACTCCTATCAATTCAGGTAAACATGAACCCCTCTTACCATATACATGTTATCCATCTCAAATCAACATAACTGAATGATCACAATAAGCATAATATTAATACATGCAACGCATAAATTAGCATATAGTATTTTAATAGTGCCCTTTTAAAAAATCATCATAATAGTATAGTATGTAGACATGCATAAAGTGATGCAAATAACACATAAGCAATTCAAATCGTATACTATCCATCAGCTAAGTCCCAACCTAGATTTAAAAATAAAATGTTATCCTTTCAATATATCAACAACAAAGTACCCTTCATAATACATCAATGCTTGTATAAGTTTTAATCACTTTCACGAATATGCGACCCTCAACATGCCATAACCCCCCATACTTAATATAAATAATCATCTCCCAAGAAAAGTCTAGAAGATAAACCATAACCTACCTCGAATGTCGAGCAAACGTGTCATGAACCCTCACAAAAGTGCCTTTCATTTTTGAATCACCTCAAAATATTCTCAATTTATCAATAATATACCCTACTGAATACATGAGTCTATTGATACCAATGTTGATATACTTCCATTTCGGGTGCAACAAGTCAACCCAAAAGTCAATCTCTAGCCCAAGGTCAAAATAGTAACTTTATTTCACTATCAGTTTACCCACAAAACAATAGTCTCAAATCAATAATTTCATTAAAAATCGAGGTCGAATCATCCTCAAAATCATCAAAATATAATTTCTCAATTTTAGGTACAAAACCCCCAATTTCTAACACCTAAACACAAATTAATCACAAAATAAATGATGAAATTGTGTCAAAATACCAAATATAAAGTTAGATTCTTAGCCCCGAGCCAAAATGAGCAAATCTCCCTTGAAATCACCAAAATTCGATTTTCCACGATTTTCCAAACTCTAAAAATCGAAATATGAAGTCTAAGTTGAAATAAGAATTTTATTTGTTCAGGTAAAATTTGTTCTTCACGAATGCATCCTAGTCATGCAAACGTGATCATCTGCCCTAGGCCAGCTTCTTCCCGAATGTGAAGCACATCCCGACATGTGACTCGAATTTGCCTAAATCCCATTCTTTGCGAATGCAACGAACTATTCGCGAATGTGAAGACAAGACTTTATTACTCTTTTTCTAATGTGGCCACTACCTTGCAAACGCGTAGATGAATACCAATTGCACCTGTCGTTGGTGTATCAACAATGATAAAATTTTCGTTTCACCCCTTGAAACTCTTCTATATGAAAATCAATCTTAAAATATATTCCAAACCTGTTGGAATCATCAAATCATCTATCCAAGTCCATCTTGACCAAATATTGATCGTGGACAATCCCAAATTTTCAAAATGATTAGAATACTATCAATGACCTAAATTACTCCTAAGTGCCTCAGAATTCATGCAAAAGATCCAAACAAGTCATAAATAGCCTTAGAACCTAATGAAATCATCAAATATCAAATTCGACCTCGTTAACTCAAAAGGTTGAATTTAATCAAACTTTCAAAATTGAAAATCTTTTTGAAACACATCAAATAACCTCAGAAATCATGCCACCTGTCCTCGAAGTCATAAAAAATTAGAGAAAGCTATGGGGAGGGTCCTATGAGAAAAAATATTAAAATCACAAAATTACCATGTGGATCATTACATCATCCACCACTAAAATACACTTTCGCCCTCAAACAGAAAGAAAAAAAGTACCTAAATGGTTAAAAGTTGGGGATATCTGCTTCACATGTCCAACTCAGTCTCCATTTGGATTCCTCCATTGGATGATGCCTTAATTGCACCTTCATAAATGCCATCACTGGTCAGGATGGCAGGGAAGGGATATAACTCAATGGTAGAGTGTCACCTTAATGTGGTGAAAGTCATCAGTTCGAGCCTGATTATTCCCAAGCCTAATGTGATTTTTTCTTGTTGGATTTGCTTCTCTATCGTCATTCAACGAGAGAATGAGAGGCTCGTGGGATTGAGATGAGGGGGTAGGGATGGCTATATCTCTGGGAGCACACTCCAGGCAATTATGAAGCACATGAATACAAGTTATGCCTTAGAGTGAAAAACAATTTCAAATCCACTTTAACTGCGAATAAGGAAGCTATAAATAATGCAACTATGAATCTCATGGAGAATTCAATCCTGGCTCAGGATGAATACTGGAGGCATGCTTAACACATGCAACTTCAAATCTGCTTATTCAAAATAGTTATAGGTTCCTCCTCAAATATTAAATTCTAATCCAACTGCACCGAGTTCTATTGAACGACATAAGAACCATCAGAATGGTATTTCTTTAATATCGAGACATGAAATAATAGATGAACACATGATAAACCTGGAGGCAAAGCAAACTTATAGGTCACCTTACTAGTACGCTGCAACACCTCAATGGACCAATGTACCTTAACGTGAGCTTGCCCTTCTTTTCAAACCTCATGACACCTTTCATAGGTGACACCTTCAGCAAAACCTTTTCAGCAGACCATAAACTCTAGGTCACGAACCTTTTGATCTATATAACTCTTTTGTGTACTCTGAGCCATGAGAAACTGCTCCTGAATCAACTTAACCTTGTCTAAGGAATCTCTCAACAAGTCGGTACCTCAGGGCTTAACCTCAAAAGCATCAAACCAACCAACTAGAGATCGATATTTTCTACCATATAAGGCCTCAAATAAAGCCATCTGGATGCTAGAATGATAACAATTATTATACGCAAACTCCCAAGAGATGGTCCTAATAACCTAGAATATCCTCTAGGACATGAATAATCCGCTCAAATTGACAATCTATCTATGAGTGAAAAATTGTGTTGATCTCTACCCGAGAACGAAGCTCCTTTTTCGATCGACATTTTCTACCATACAAGGCCTCAAATAAAGCCATCTGGATGCTAGAAAGATAACAATTATTATAAGCAAACTCCATTAAAGTCAAGAGACATCCCTAATAACCTAGAATATCCTCAAGGACATGAATAATCCGCTCAAATTGACCATCTATCTATGGGTGAAAAATTGTGTTGATCTCTACCCAAGAACGAAACTCCTTTTACAAAGACATCTAGAAAAGAGATATGAACTGAGTATCCCAGTCTGAAATGATAGAAATAGGCACCCCATACAAATGGACTATCTTCTGAATATAAATCATGGCTAATCTCTATGAAGTGTAGGTGGTCTAAACCGGATTAAATGAGCCGATTTTATCAACCTACCCATAATGAACCAAATATCATCAAACTTATTCAAAATCTGTGGCAACCCTACTATGAAGTCCATAGCAATTTGCTCTCATTTTCACTCAGGTATCAATGGCATAGCCATGTATAACAAATGTGGTAAGCCAAACACCCTTCGTCAAAAATTATACTATATATATAAAAATTTATGCGAACTAACATTATTTTTTATACACATATATTAAATCTTAAACACCATTAATAAAATTTCTGGTTTTGCCACTGTCAGGTATAGGCTTCCTCTAAGTCATACCACCTGGCCTTTGGTTCTCATGTTTTACTTGAAGATAATTCAAGATTTGAGACACATAATCCGCTATATCTCTCTTCATACTACACCACCAATAGTGATTCTTAAAATCATGATACATACACAACCAATAGTGATTCTTAAAATCATGATACATCTTCGCTAGTCTCAAATGAATAGAATACATCGAACTGTGAGCCTCCTTCATGATCAATCTGGTAAAATCACCCACTCTTGGTACATAAATATGACCCTTGATATTCAAAACAACTCCATTATTAAGAATCGCTTCCTTGGCCTCTCCCTTAAATATTATGTCTCGAATTATACCCAACTTTTCTCATCTTTAAACTGCCTAGTCTTAATCTATTCCACCAAAAGTGAATGAGTCTCAACACAAGCAAGACCTCTAATAGGCTCCAAAATTCCAAGTATTATAAAACTATCAGCCAAAAAGTCAACTCCATAGCCAAAGTATGCTCCTCTATTAATAACAAAGCAAGACTGCTCATACTCACCACCTTCTTAAAGAAGGCATCTACCACCAATTGGCCTTCCACGGATGATAAAGAACAGTCATATCATAATCCTTGAGCAACTCCAACCACCATGTGGCCTCAAGTTTAAATCCTTCGGATTGAATATGTACTGGAGGATGGAATGATCAGTGAAAATCTCACGATGCACACCATACAGATAATACCTCAAAATCTTCAAAGAAAGTACTTTCGCTGTCAACTCTAAGTCATGGGTATGATAGTTCTTCTCATGCATCTTCAACTGTCTCGAAGCATAAGAGATAAACTTAACTTTCTACATCAATACAAAGTCAAGGACAATCTGCGAAGCATCACAATAAATAGTAAAGCCTTCTTCCGTAGGTAAGGTCAATATCAGAGCTGAAGTCAAAAAGCCTTGAACATTTGAAAAATTGCCTTACAATTATTAGACTATTGGAACACTACATCTTCTTAGTCAATTTTGTCAATAGAGATGCAATAAAAGAGAAACCCTTAACAAATCGCCTGTAATAACTAGCTAATCTCATAAAACTTGAATTCTCGATTGGTAAGGTGGTCCTAGCCCAATCCCAAACTACCTCAATCTTATACGGATCCATATCTACCCTCCTTAGCCATTATATGCCCCAAGAATTCCACTGAACGCAGCCAAGATTCACACTTAAAAAACTTGATATAAAGTCAATCATACTTCAAGATCTGAAGTACAATCCCCAAGTGCTTCTAATCTCTTTCGTACTACTGGAATATATTAGAATGTCATCAATAAAGACTATCATGAAGGAATCCAAGTACGGCCTAAAATCCAATCATCAACTCTATAAAAGTTATCGGAGCACTAGGTAGCCCAAAACATATGGCCAAAGCTCATAGTAGCCATAGCGGGGCCTAAAGGCTGTCTTAGGGATATCTGCTGCCCTAGTCTTCAACTGGTGGTAACTTGACCTTAAATCAATCTTAGAGAAAACAGTAGCACCCTAAAGCTGATCAAATAAATCATTAATATGCGGTATGTGATACTTGTTCTTGACAGTTGATAACGCTAAATCCATACTTCCAACTGAAGTATGAAGCGGACGTTGTCAATAAAGAACCCAACTAGAGGTTGGGGTCGATCCCACAGGGAATATGGAAGATCTAGATTACAGCCAGTAGATGAACTTGTATGGTAATTACTTCACAAAGGGGGAATTCTAATTAAAAAAATAATGAAAAATAAGCAACAATCAAGATTATAGTTGTGAATCAATAATTAAAGGATAAATAGGGTTTATATTCCCCATGGGTTCATAACAGCTTTGGGTATACACTTGTGATCTTTACCAATACTTACTTACAGAACTGATAGCTTTGGTTCATTCAAACGATCGACCAATCCCTATTAAATGACTATCCTCAATTACTCAACTGAGTCTCATGAGTTTTACAAACTAACCGTTATCACTAAGTTCCAGATATAACTATCCTGTGACCACAACTCAAGTTAATACAATGATCATCAAGATCAAGGCTCTGTTGTAATTCTCTTTTCCTAATCTCTACCTCTTCGACCAAAGCAAGTAAAGAATTCAAGCACTTCCTAACGTTGTACACCGCTAAGAATCATTAAAGATGAAGAGAATACAATATAAGTCATTAGTATTGGTTTTAGAATCACTTTGTGCAACCCTAGCTAGTTAATCCACCATGGGACCCCACAACCCTAGTAACAGAGGTTTTAGCCTCTCATAGTTGCAAGGTTGTGATTTGTGTTCATTGTTGGAAATATATAATAATACTTACAAAGATGATTGAGAAAAATAATTCCTACAATTAAACTACGAAATCTTGAATAACAAGTGGCATGAACAAGATGAATTCAGGAAAAGGTTGATTACAAGGCTGAACCAACTCAATTCTATCTCTCAATGATATCAAATTCGCTTACTACAATGTTTTCCTCCTAGAATTAAGTCTATTTGTCCTCTCCCTATGAAAAATAAACATAAAAAGTATTTATAGAGACACAAGAATCCTTTTCCTAAACTAACAGGACTGCTTTCCATATCTGGTGCCGACCTCGTCACAGGTCCACCTACGACTCACAGGAGCTTCTCATGGATCGTGACATCAACTCGTGGCTTGGAATGTTGGTTGAATTTTGGCTAAGTGTTGGGCCAAGGTACGATTCCTACCAACTTTCTACGACTCGTACATTGAGACCCCTGGCTTGATCCTGAACTTTTGAACCTATTTCTGAACTTCACTACGACCGGTATGGTACGACTCGTACCTTCATCTCACGGGTCGTAGGTGCTTTGGTACTGAGAATCAACCTTCAGTGCAATTCTTATGGATTTCGTCACGACTGGCTTACCACGACTCATACCACCATGGTACAATCCGTGACAAGTCTCATAGGATCAATCGTCCATTTTAAACTTTCAGCTTCTCATCAAGGCCCTCAGTATGACTCGTAGGTCCATCCTATGGATCGTACTGTGGACTGCACTTTTTGCCCTTCTTTACACACTTTTAGCTTCCTTTTGCAATTTATTGTTCCGACACCCATTTATCCTGAAATCAAAGGAAAAGTGCCTCATATCCACATAAATACACCTAAGTCCATGTTATTCTTAGTTTTGAGCATCCATAGTGCTGTAAATTCACAGCACATCAACACCCTCAACTTAAGACTTTTGCATGTGCTCAGACAAAGAAAAACAAAAACCAAACACAATGCTCAAGTAGAAAATAAACTCAAGATACTAATGTCGAAACTCAAACAAATTTGAGCACTCCAAACTCTATTGACCCTTCCTCTTGAAACATCATCAGCTAATGTATTGCAAGCAACCCCAAAACATCATATTCAGGGATCAAGACATGTCATCTAGCTATCAACAAGCAATCAAGTCATCACCTATGTGTTTCACACAGATCAATGGTAAAAGCAAACATAATCCATGTACCCTCACAAAAAATGAAGTCCCCTCTCTAGTATGAAGTATCAACTGAAACATGGGACTAGGCAAATGAAGCACTCACTCTCTCAAAGAACTGCAAGTATTATGCATTAGATACCATAGGCTTGCTCTTATTTTCTCTGCTTTGGTTTGTTAGATGGTCAAATTAAGATCACTATAGGAATTGATATGGCTTATAATGTATGCATAGGGCTGGACATGATAAAGATGAAAGATTTTATTAGTGACTATCTCTTCCTTGGCACTGCATTCATTGGCGACACTGTTCTCCTATTTCACCCTTCATTCTTTTTGTCTCCTTTTCTTCCCTTTTTCCCATTTTATGAACATTTGCATGGGTGAGGTGATTTTTTTTTCACATTTTTCAACACTTTCAAGCTATTTTGAATTTCTCTTTTTTTTCTTCAATATTCTCAAATTTTCAACTTTTTACTTTTTCACCTCACCACACCTTATTTTTCACCATTTTTCTTCTTTTTCTTTTACTTTTCTTTCCTCCCGCTCCCACCATTTATGCACCCCTACTTTAGCCACCCTCAACTTAAGCATTTTGATTATGTTGAGATTCACACTATCCAAGGAAGGACCAGGGCCAAATAGGTTCATTATAAACAAATGGGTACGGTTAGCAGGCAAATCAAAGAAATATGGCCAAATAAAGGCTCAAACTTGGGACCAAGGGATTCATGAAACTTTGGTAGGATAGTATAGGCAAAAAGTGGGCTAACACAACAATGGCCTATGATCATATCCTAACCAACCATCCTCAACCTATGCAGAGTGTTCGCGGCTGGTTCGGTATGTGTTAAAAACCGACACGCAAGTGTACGTGGTCAAACAAGTAATAAAGTGGCTAAGTAGCCAAGTATCGATCCAAGGAGGCTGCTCTGGATATGCAAAATTTCCTAGTTCACTATATTTCTATTCTATTTCTAACTATGCTAACAACTATCCAATCAAGAATTTAGGGAGTTTTGTTTCTAAAATAATTATATACTAAACTTAACAACTATTATTTACGTTGAATTCAGACAATGGATATGCTCATGCCAAGGTTAAGAACGAGTAATGGAGTTGATAATTATGATAATTTGGTCATCCTCTTCTTCATATTGCTAGTCAAGAACGTTTGCCTAGAAATTAAAACTTCCGTATTTAATTTCACTTTAGAATCATAAACCATTCGTCTACATTTCTGTGATCAAATGAAATTTATGACCTAACACTACAATGCCGGTTCCTAAATTGACTAATACGGCTTTCAAGTATATTTCTATCAAGAAAGCACATCAAAACCCAATTTTCCCAAATCAAGTTAAGAACAATACCCTATTAATTCACAACTTTCCAATTTCATGCTCTCTCGAGTGAAATTGGACTTTTTAGATATACATTAATGGTGGCCAATCAAGAATGTACTAAGCACAAGAATTAATAGAACAATATGCAAGAAGAAGAAGAAACCATATCAATTATTACCAATAATCATTACACAAGTTCAAAACCTCAGCAAGAAAGGAATTAGCCACTCATTCTTGGATTAATCGTCCTAGAACGAGTGTAAATCATGCATACAATTGAAGGAAAGAAGAAGGGAAGAGAAGAAAACTCTTATCTTTTCTATTCTTCAACTGCCACAAAACCACGTTCCTCTCTCCACTCCTGAACTCTGCTAAAAACTAGAACTAAAAGAAGACTCCTTTAAAAATAACCTAAGTGTGCTATTTATACTAGTGGGAAATTTTTCCCGGAATAACAAGCAACGTGTCACGGAGGCCAACGCGGAGCACTGCCTCCGTGACACGGCGTGGACGCGAAACCTCTCTGGAAATTGCAGGGTCCGGATAATTGGTCTCAACGTGGCACGGAGGCCATCGCGGAGGCCTATCTCCGTGCCACGGAACTGACGCGCAGGCACACTGGAAATTGCCTAATTAATTCCTGCCAGGCAGTGTGCTACCGCGATGGCAGCGTGGCACGGCTCCATCGCGGAGCCAGTGTAAAATGTGCCATCCAAGGTCTTTTCCACGCTCGCATCCAAGTCCAACTCCGACATAGTTCCAACACGCATTTTAGCTCCTAAAAATCACATTATCCTGCAAAACAAATGCTAATCATGTTGGTTAGTATAAATTCGCATTTTATTACCAAATACATGATATTATATACACATTGCACAACAAACAAGGTAAAAATGATACGTTTGAGTATCACTTGGGCATATAAATTTGCCCAAGATCACTTACCCCACACTTAAATCCTTGTTCGTCCTCGAACAACACATACACAACTCATGCAAATTACATCCCAACCTTCATCACTATGGTGCAACATTTTACGCTACGGTCATACCGATTATTCAATTCTTGCAAATCATCAAGAAAACATGCTTGGTCATACAAGACAATGACCTTAATACATCGAGGCTTCCTAAACTTTTAAGAATTGATTCTTGATATCGGCAAACTCATGCAAATCAACTAATCAAGAAATCCGACACGAAAATCAATCTTTCATCAAGCATGTACCCTCACAACTCGAGAGAAACTTCCCCTTTTATGTTCGTGCAGCACACAAACATGCAAGTAGGGGCATATAAAAATTAATTTCACTCTCTCTCCCAAAAGAATTCGCATGCATCATGTCATGACCCATAGGCTTGCCCTTAGTGTATTACTCCACTAATATAAAGAAATGCAATGTAGGATCAAATAGGACTTTTAATGGGTTGTAACTGGGCTATGGATCTAGTATATATATATTGGATTAGCCAATAATAGTTGCTAGCATCCTTAAGCGCCTTTTCAACTCATTCCCATCGACTCATGGACATTGTTCCTCTCTTTTCTCTTTTTCTCCCATTCATGCTGGTTTACTTTCATACAGCCCATTTCATCAGGCACACTTGACACAAAACAGAGGGTTTTCATGTACCCTCACTATCATTTAATTACAACTAGTGCCTCTTCAACATCATCTTTTCTTTCCTCACTTTGCTTTTCTTTTCTTTTCACTCTTTTCACTCTTTAACACTTTGGGAAACATTTTCTGTTCTTTGTAAACGCTTAAGAGCTTCTTATAGACTTTAAGGCTAATGAAAAGAAGGAATAAAGCTTAGTTCATACAATTCTGGACAAAAGAAAGAAATCGGCTAAAGGCTCAACGGGCTGACTAGGGTACACAACATATAAAAAGGTAGAATTTGACAAGAAAAAAAAATGGAAACTAACGGTTAAAACAAAGAAATGCCTACATCCTTTCCGACACTACACCTCCTTCATTTCGTTTTGTATACACGCCAGGCAAGTTCTAGACAATTCACAATGACATGGAATAGCAAAACCTCACTCACACTTCATGCACATGCTCGAATCAAGATGCATTCACAGACTCTTTAATTAGTCAATTACATGAATTCAATATTAAGCCTCAATCATAATGAACCAAATTCTATAGCCTAGGTAACTCAACATATTTACAAAATTGCATGCTTTCAAACGAATCATTTTCACGTTTTGAACATCAATTACAACACGCAACGAAATTTTAGCAACCATAAGCAACTACAGTTTATTGATGCAATCCACCAAAGAAACTAAAAACAAAACATCTACTCCTATCGACTACATTTCCCTTAAGACGGTCGTCATCCATCCATCATAGGGAATGGTCACTAACTATGACATCGGTTCAATGGGACTATTCTCGGTAAAAGAACCGAAAACAAACTCCGAGAAACCCAAAATTAAAACTTCAAAATTTTTGCAACACATCGATCATTTCGATAGAAAATATTTGCAAACTATGTTGATAAATGCAAAATCTTTTCGCAAAAATTTTGAAAAATATCGATCATATCGATAGAAAAAAAAAATTTACAAAATTTACAAAATATTTACAAAGGCAACCATAACTTTTTAAAAACACACATCATTAGCCACAAACAAATATATACACATCATTCACAAATCAGTTCACAAGAACAGGGAAAGCACAGACATACATAAACGTCAAGGAAGAATATACAGCAGATTTAGAGCCTATGACCCAGCACCTAACTACTCCCCACCCCACACTTAAATCGAACACTGTCCCCAGTGTTCACAAAAATACAAAGCACAAAATTTTGGGTGGTGGAACTCCCTGCTTAGTCGAAATATTCGACTTCCTCATCCGGTGCTACGGCCTCGTCGCCCATATCTGAATCAGCTCCATCGCCGTCATCGGACTCTACATCAGAGTTCTCACGACGTGTCTTCTCATCAGTAGGGACGTCGTCGTCAGTCGGCTCCACAAAGGCTGGCCCCACCTTGCATAAAGCTCTGGCATTCTCGCCGAAGGGGTAGTCCAGCTCCAGCTGCCATAATTCATCCTCGGTGGCTGGTCTCCCACCTATTCGTAGCTGCAGCATCTGCATGCCGAACATACGGGCCATATACTGGTCGTCACGAGCATGTCGCTCGCCCAGAGTCAGCACAGGTCCGTGTGTAGTGTCGGGGGCCTTGGTTTTTGTCACATCAAGGGCCCTCCGCTCCAACTGCGGAATGTAATCCAAGGCTTCTTCCTCGATGTCAAGGCCTCGGAGGAAGGTGGTGATGAGTCCGCCAAACCCGTATCTGTGGCCCTGGTGTAGTCTGGCTCTCTTCATGGCGAATATTATAACCGCCCCCACATTAATCTCAAGCCCTTTCATAAGGGCATACACCAGGCAGACACGGTCCCGGGTCACGTCTGTCATATGCACTCCCGGGATCAAACACGAACATACTATTTTTAGCCAGATTCTGGCCTCCCTGTTCATCTGCAAATAAGGCAGAGTCTGGTGGTAGCCCCTCTCTTTGTGTCTCCTCCATCGGGCTGTGGATTGAGCCCCACACAACGTACGTCTGATGTCGGCGTACGGTGGGGTGATATTGAGCTGGCGGAGAACGTGGGCGTCTGTGTCCCGCGCTCCAACGATGGCATTCAGCTGCTGGGGTTCCAGGGTGACAATCTGCCCTCTGATTTTAATAGTATGGCTCCTGATGGCCGGGTTCCAGTTGGCGTAGAATTCCCGGACCAAGTGAAGGTTGCACTCCTTGGGCTCCTGAAAAATAAAACTGAGCCCAGCTGCCTCAATCCTCTGCACCATGCGAGGGAACTCCTGTGCAAGTGGTTCCCTTGCAATATATTCCTCCGGGAAGTATTTGCTTTCCTTGTGCTTATTATACCATTTCTTCCCTTCGTCGGTGACCCATCGTGTTCCGTATCGGCGGTGTTGACCGCGTGGAACAGCAGGTGCAGCTGGGACAGCAGTGCCCAGTCTCATTCTCTTTCTGCCGGTGCCTGAGGTTGAGGCACCCTTGCCTTTATCTTGTCGGCTAGCCATTGTACCTGTCAATTTACACAGACAAGCACAATATTAAGCTAAAAACTTGTTAGCTTCGGCTAAGGTCGGGTTAAACAAAATTTACCCCACACTTAGTCTTTAATAATATTTACAACATTTTAGCAAGGATAACTCTATTTACACCCCCAAACACAATCAACTATAAACATGTTGCTTAGTGCGTTCACAAAATTTCGACAGCATAACGGCTAGCGAACTACTCAGACTTCATCCAGCTAACCCAATCCTCCTATCGACAGCTATTCACCCACAACACTTAGCAACAATAACCACAACAGAAATAAGAACAACAATACAAACCTATTATATACAACTAATCTAAGCAATTCAACCAATTCACATATTATGCACTTCCCCACAGAAATTTGAGAATTAGTCTTCTTTCCACAATTAAACAATAGTTACCACGACTTATCTCAACTACTAAACACACCCAGGCACCAATTTCATCAAACTATCAAGTTACCCACGTTCAAATCCAACAACCCAAGCCCTAGAACTCAATTCGACAATCAATATTGAATTATTCAATCAAGCGATAAGTTCAAACGTCAACTACAATAATCCGAACATAATCAATCACAAAATAATTCACATCATGTTTAATTTTTTTACCAAGGGTGATATATCTCACCTCACACGCTCAAAAGTGACAAAACTCGCCAGAAAATTGAGATAGAAGATGAAAACATACCTTGGATTTGAAGAACCGAAAAAAACTTGATGTTTTCCTTGCCTATCAACGTGGCACGGAGCTTGGGGGTAGGGGAATGGGTGTTTGGTCGCGGAGGGTAGAAGGAATGGGGAAATTTGGGCGAAAATTGGGGGTTTATTTAAAAGAAACACGCGGGTCACCCGGAAACCCGGTGTGACCCGGCACTGGAATAAGGGCAACGTGTCACGGAGGGTAACGCGGAGCCCCTCCTCCGTGACATGGAGCCAACGCATTGGCTTACTGAAATTTTAAAAATTCCAGATTCGCCTTCAACGTGTCACGGAGGTCAACGCGGAGCATTGCCTCCGTGACACGGCGCCAACGCGCCAGTGCTCTGTTTCACCATCAAATTTTATTTTTCATACCTCGCCTCGTTTCCTCGATTCCAAGTATTTTTCCTCCAGTATACCTGAAAATCACCTCACTAAACAAAAATTGGTTAAATTCATAGATTCCCTACTAAAAAAAAATAAATAAAATAAAATTACTAATTAAAATGCAAATCTAAGCCTAGTCAAGAAAAAGGAAAGAAAATAGAATAAATGAAAAACTTTACACTAAGGAAAGAAAAAAAATATTTTTCACGGGTTGCCTCCCGTGCAGCGCCTGGTTTAACGTCGCGGCTCGACAGCCTTTATGCTCACGTGTCTACTAGGGAGATGGACGATTTGTCCCGATCATGGTCATCTCCCCAGTAGTTCTCAACCTCGTCTGGTGGCCTACCTCGTAACTCTCGGAAATCACTCACTCCATTTGCATTCCCATGATCAATCACGTTGATCACCGAGAGTTCCTTGTAGACAGTCGGGAGCTTAGGTGCCTTGTACATGTCGAACACCTCAACCTTGTCGTGTGCTCGCATTGTGAGTTGACTCGCAGCTACATCGATCAATGCCTTTCCGGTTGCCAAAAATGGTCGTCCCAAAATAAATGGGACTTCTGCATCTGGTTCAAAATCCAGAACAATGAAATCTACCGGAAAAATAAGGGAGCCTACCTGCACTAGCACATCCTCAACAATGCCATCCGACTTAGCTAAGGACCTGTCTGCTAGCTGCAAGATCACTGTTGTGGGTCTAGGACTCCCTAGCCCTAACTTTCTGAATACCGAAGATGGCATCAGATTTATACTTGCCCCCAAGTCGCATAACCCACGAGCTCGGATACTTTTCCCAATCGTCAGCTGGATAGTAAAACTTCCAGGATCCTTTAGTTTAGTGGGCAACCTGTTCTGAATATGGGATGTGCACTCCTCTGTTAAAGCCACCGTGGCATACTCAGTCAAGCGACTTTTGTTGGCCACGATGTCTTTGATATACTTTGCATATTTCGGCACACCCTGCAAGACATCAACAAGAGGTAAGTTAACATGTACCTGTTTGAGTACCTCCATGAATTTCTGGAAACACGCCTCCTCCTTGTGTTTCTTAAGTCGTTGAGGGAACGGGGATGGAGGCCTTGCTGGTTCAGCTTCTTTGGTCTTCCCCGTATCTGAGGTTTGTTCTCCCTCAACATCTACTGCTCCTGACTTCTGAGGCGGTCTTTCAGGTTCCACCTCCTTTAATTGTAAACCACTCCTCGTGGTCACTGCATTTACTTGCTTAGGATTTGGATCCGTGTCGTTAGGTAGTCCTCCCCTGGGTCTAGTATTTTGGGCACTAGCAAATTGCCCAAACTGATATTCAAGAGCCTTGGTTGCCAATTGATTGTTCTTTACTTCGGCTGCCAGTTTGACGTAGTCAGCCTGCAATTGTGCCTGGTTGGCAATCATGGTCTTGAACATTTCCTCAATAGTCGGTGATGGTGGTGGAGGAGGGGCATTATGATTTCTGAACTGATTCTGATAGCCTTGTTGCCCTCCTTGGTTTCTGTGCATACCCTGCCCTGAACCTTGGCCTTGTTGATTGTTGCTACCCCACGAAAAATTCGGATGATTCCTCCAATTCGAGTTGTAGCTACCACCAAACTGCTGTTGATTCCTCTGTGCATTGCCCACAAAGTTGACAGAATCAGGATTTGCACCACAGCACTCAGCTGAATGCTCACTACTACCACACACTTCACACCACATCTGTTGGACTGCATTAACTGAGGCTGAAGACTGGTTCAAATTCATAGTGCTGAAGTGAGTGTTTAACTGATTCTGCAAAGCAGCTATCTGTGCAGCGATAGCTGTGAATCCATCCACTTCGAACACTCCCGCTGCTTTCCTTGCTCCACCCCTTGAAGAATCTGCATTCCATTCCGGATTGCCTTGTGAGATTCGGTTGAGCAAAGTGTACAACTCTTCATAAGTCTTCTCCAGCGCTTGCCCTCCAGCTGCTGAGTCTAACAAAATTTTAGTGTGGGGTTCCAAACCCTCAATAAAAGTGTGTACCAACACCTCATTTGACTGATGATGATGAGGACAGTCCCGCAACATGGACTTGAATCTTTCCCAGGCTTGATAAAGATTTTCTCCTTCCCTCTGTTTAAAGCTTAGAATCTCACTTCTAAGTTTAGCTGTTTTACCTGAAGGGAAAAATCTGATCAAGAACTTCTTTGCAAGATCATCCGACGTTGATATAGAGTTGGGTGGTTCAGCCTTTAACCACCTCTTGGCTTCACCCAATAAGGAAAATGGAAATAAGGTGAGCCAAACATAATCAGGTGACACTCCAGCGGGTATGTACGTGTCACTTATCTCCAAAAAGTTCTGGAGATGTTGTTGCGGATCTTCGTGAGGGAGACCGGTAAACTGCCCGCTCGTGTGCAAAAGTTGCACCATATTTTGCTTTAACTCAAATCTCCCCCCAGGCTCTGGTTTGCGGATGCTGGAATGTACATTATTAGCGTGTGGGATTGCCACCTCGCGAACCGGCCTGGCTGCTACTTCCTCGGGCACTAACACTGCCCGTACAACTGGTGGATTGGGTTGCTCCATAGTAGACTGTTTGAGCAACTGCAGCTTCTTCCGAAGAGGTTCTCTACGTTGACTATGCAATTCACGTTCTGGCTCTAAGTAAGATTCCACCAACTCCTTGTCCCTTGCCAGTGTTCACAGAAATAAAAATCTGCAAAATACAGGCTAAGACCAAGTTGTTAACACTTAAGAAAATAAAATACAAATATAGTAAATTTACACTAAACAAAATTTTACAAATCGCCTAGCCTCCCCGGCAACGGCGCCAAAAACTTGTTCGCGGCTGGTTCGGTATGTGTTAAAAACCGACACGCAAGTGTACGTGGTCAAACAAGTAATAAAGTGGCTAAGTAGCCAAGTATCGATCCAAGGAGGCTGCTCTGGATATGCAAAATTTCCTAGTTCACTATATTTCTATTCTATTTCTAACTATGCTAACAACTATCCAATCAAGAATTTAGGGAGTTTTGTTTCTAAACTAATTATATACTAAACTTAACAACTATTATTTACGTTGAATTCAGACAATGGATATGCTCATGCCAAGGTTAAGAACGAGTAATGGAGTTGATAATTATGATAATTTGGTCATCCTCTTCTTCATATTGCTAGTCAAGAACGTTTGCCTAGTAATTAAAACTTCCGTATTTAATTTCACTTTAGAATCATAAACCATTCGTCTACATTTCTGTGATCAAATGAAATTTATGACCTAACACTACAATGCCGGTTCCTAAATTGACTAATACGGCTTTCAAGTATATTTCTATCAAGAAAGCACATCAAAACCCAATTTTCCCAAATCAAGTTAAGAACAATACCCTATTAATTCACAACTTTCCAATTTCATGCTCTCTCGAGTGAAATTGGACTTTTTAGATATACATTAATGGTGGCCAATCAAGAATGTACTAAGCACAAGAATTAATAGAACAATATGCAAGAAGAAGAAGAAACCATATCAATTATTACCAATAATCATTACACAAGTTCAAAACCTCAGCAAGAAAGGAATTAGCCACTCATTCTTGGATTAATCGTCCTAGAATGAGTGTAAATCATGCATACAATTGAAGGAAAGAAGAAGGGAAGAGAAGAAAACTCTTATCTTTTCTATTCTTCAACTGCCACAAAACCACGTTCCTCTCTCCACTCCTGAACTCTGCTAAAAACTAGAACTAAAAGAAGACTCCTTTAAAAATAACCTAAGTGTGCTATTTATACTAGTGGGAAATTTTTCCCGGAATAACAAGCAACGTGTCACGGAGGCCAACGCGGAGCACTGCCTCCGTGACACGACGTGGACGCGGACCCTCTCTAGAAATTGCAGGGTCCGGATAATTGGTCTCAACGTGGCACGGAGGCCATCGCGGAGGCCTATCTCCGTGCCACGGAACTGACGCGCAGGCACACTGGAAATTGCCTAATTAATTCCTGCCCAGGCAGTGTGCTACCGCGATGGCAGCGTGGCACGGCTCCATCGCGGAGCCAGTGTAAAATGTGCCATCCAAGGTCTTTTCCACGTTCGCATCCAAGTCCAACTCCGACATAGTTCCAACACGCATTTTAGCTCCTAAAAATCACATTATCCTGCAAAACAAATGCTAATCATGTTGGTTAGTATAAATTCGCATTTTATTACCAAATACATGATATTATATACACATTGCACAACAAACAAGGTAAAAATGATACGTTTGAGTATCACTTGGGCATATAAATTTGCCCAAGATCACAGAGACCAATCAGGAAAGTTCTAGATCTTCAACAACATACTGCAACAAATACTAAGACCTCACTCACACATAGTACATGAACTATTTTCACTTTACCTGTCTGGTTCATACATGGCTTAACAAGACTAGCACTATCAATAACTAAATGACATAAAACGATCCACAGAAATCATGCATTGTTGTCACAAATACATAGCAAAATTTTTTAAACAGGGTCAAATTTTTCAAAAACAACAAAAGTAGTGCATATTTAATGGCTGAGTATTCCTAAGTTACATTCTAATTAAACAAAAATCACAACTAAAAACAAAAAAATCCTAACACATGCCGATTCTACTAGATCTCATGTATGAGAAAAAAGAAACACGACAAGAAAAATCCTCAGGTAAACAAAAAATATCCCAAAAATACAAGTACACCCCCCTTTTTAAAGAATGAGCTTCGTCCCCGAAGCACAAAATATAAGCTTGAAAGGAAAAAGGACATACCCGTGGCTGCTACTCAGACTTCGCCTTCCATGGGTTGCCTCCCATGCAACGCCTGATTTAACATCGCAGCCCGACATTACTCTTGTGACTCCTCAGGTATCATCAAGGTATATTTCCTCCACACTTCTCAATTCATCTTCATCTCCCAGGTAAACCTTTATTCTTTGCCCATTTACTTTGAACCTTTTCCCCTCTTTGTTTTCAAGTTTCACTGCACCATATGGAGACACTTGTACTACCTTATAAGGTCCCATCCATCAAGATTTCAACTTCCCAGGGTGCAGTCAGAGTCTTGAGTTAAACAACAATACCAAGTCTCCTGGGTTAAACTCCCTTCTTGTGATCTTTTTTTCATGATAGATCTTCATTCGTTTTTTATAAATGGCTGCACTTTCATACGCCTTGAGTCAAAATTCATCCAATTCATTGATCTGGTTCAATCTTAGTTTGGCAGCATCATTCCAATTCATATTTAGCTTCTTCAGTGCCTATAATGCCTTATGCTCTAATTCAACTGGTAAGTGACATGCTTTACCATAAACCAGTTGGTAAGGTGATTAGCCAATGGGAGTTTTATATGCTGTCCGGTATACCCACAATGAATCATCAAGCTTCCTAGCCTAATCTGTCCGGCTCGTATTTACTGTCTTGGCCAGAGTGGTCTTGATTTGTCTATTAGAAACTTCTACCTGCCCACTTGACTGAGGGTGGTAAGGTGTGGCTACCTTGTTCTTGACACCGTATTTCTCTAATAAGGTTTTGAAGAGGCGATTGCAGAAATGTGATCCATCATCGCTGATGATAGCTCTGGGAGTGCCAAACCTGGAAAAGATATGCATTTGAAGAAATGCCATAACACTCTTGCCTTCATTGTTTGGCAATGCAACAGCCTCTACCCATTTTGATACATAATCCACAGCCACCAAAATGTACTTCATCCTATATGAGCTATTGAATGGGCCCATGAAGTCAATCCCCCACACATCAAATAGTTCTACCTCCAAAATTGGGGTTAATGGCAACTCATGTTTACGGGTAATATTGCCTTTCCTTTGGCACTGATCACATGACTTGGCAAGGTCGTATGCATCTTGATGAATAGTTGGCCAATAATACCCAAATTGCAAAATTTTATGTGTCGTTCTGGTGCAACTATGATGTCCCCCTACATGAGATGAATGACATGCCTCCATGATGCTTAGCATCTCCACTTCTGGGTCACATCTACGAATGATCTCATCTGCACAGATGCGGAATAAATATGACTCATCCTAGTAATATCGTCTGACATCAAATAAGAACTTGTTCTTCTGATGAGGAGTCATGTCTGCTGGCATTATGTCGTTAATCAAGTAGTTAGCTATCTCAGAAAACCAAGGGATTAAGTCCTGTGATGCAGCTAATACTTTCTCGTCTGGGAATGCATCATTGATCTTGTTCGGTGTTTGTTATATGGGTATAAAACTACACGCAAGTGCACGTGGTCTAACAAGTAGTAAAGTGGCTTAAGTAAGCCAAGTATCGATCCCACAGGGACTGGGATAAGGTAACGAACTACTCAAGTGTTACTATATTTTAATTTTAACAATGAAGACAACAGTGTAACCAAGAGTTTGATATTTTTAGGTTCTAATTTTTATGCTAAGTGTAAAACGATTATCTAATGTGAGTCTGAACTATGAATGTGAGCATGCTGAGGTTAAATGAACATGTAAAGAAATTAATTATCAATTTCATTTGGTTAACCTTTCATCCGGTTGCTAGTCAAGAACTACTGCCAATGGATTAAAACTCTCGTAGTTAACCCAACTTAAGAATCATGAACCGTCCACCTACATTTCTGTGATTAAATGAAATTCATGTTCTAGCCATACAAACCCGATTCCTAAATTGACTAATACGACTTTCAGGTATATTTCTATCCTGAAGGTAAATCAATTCTCAATTTTCCCAAACTAAGAAAGGATCATATCCTATTAATTCACAACTTTCCAATTTCTTGCTCTCTCGAGTGAAACCGGACTTTTTAGATGTACATTAACGTAGGCCACACATTAATGCAGTAAGAACAAGAATCAATAGAACAACCATGGAAGAAAAGATGAAAAACCAATTTAATCAACAGTCACATTTCAATACAATTGTTCTTAACCTCAGCAAGAAGAGGAATTAGCCACTCATTTGTGGATTAAACATCGTTAAATGAGTGTTAAACATATAAGCAATTGAATTTAAGGAGAAGGAAAGAGAGAAAAACACTGATAATTTCGTCCCCTCAACTGCCTGTAACCCACGTTCTTGCTCCACCAAGTCAGAATATTAAAAAATGAACCTAAGTGTTCTATTTATACTAGTGGGAATTTTTTCCGGAATAACAAGCAACGTGTCACGGAGTGCATCACGGAGCACTTCCTCCATGACACGCCACTGATGCGGACCCTCACTGGAAATTGGGGGTCCAGGTAATCAAGCCCAATGTGGCACGGCGTGCAACGCGGAGCTAGGCCATTGTGCCACGGACCCAACGCGAACCCTTACTGGAATTAGGCCGAAAATTCCCTATCCAGGCAGAAGGCCTCCGCGATGGCAGCGTGACATGGCTCCATCGCAGAGCCTCTTTATTTTGTGCCTTCCAATGCCTTGTCCTTTGCTTACATCCGAGTCCAACCCCGATCTATTCCAACATGCATTTTAGCTTCCCAAAATTACATTTTACCTGCAAAACAATGCTAATCATGTTGGTTAGTATAAATTCACATTTTATTACCAATCACATGAGAATGTATAAACATTGATTGATAAACAAGGCTAAAATGACACATTTGAGTATCACTTGGGCATATAAATTTGCCCAAGATCACTTACCCCACACTTAAATCCTTGTTCGTCCTCGAACAACAATCTTACACCTCATGCAATTTACACCCAAACCTCGCTACTTTGGTTTGACAATTTAGGCTGCGGTCATACCGATTATTCAATACAGAAAATCATCAAGAAAACACGCATGGTCCAATCAATGCAATGACCTTCAATACCTCAAGACCTCCTAGACTTAAGAATCAACTCTCGATATTGGCAAACTCATGCAAATCAGCTGATCAAGACACCCGACACAAAAATTAATCTCTCCTCAAGCATGTTCCCTCACAACACAAGAGAATTTTTCCCTTTTTTGATCATATGAACTCACAAAATTTCAAGTAGGGGCATATAAACACAATTTCGCTCTCTCTCCCAAAAGAATTCACATGCATCATGTCACGACCCATAAGCTTGCCTTTAGTATATTACTCCACTAATATAAATAAATGTGATGTAAGATCACGTAGGACTTTAACGGGTTGTACTGTAAGCTACGGAACTAGTAAATATTGGGCTAGCCGATAGTAGCCACTAGCATCCTTAAGCGCCTTTTCAATACATCCCATCAAACTCATGGGCAGTGCTTCTTCCTTCATCCTCCCATTCTTGAAGTTTCTCTTTAGTTTAGCCCATCTTATTAAGCACACTTGACACAACAACAAAGATTATTCATACACCTTCATTATAGTTTATTTGTAACAAGTGCACCTTCAACCTTTTCTTTCCCTTTATCACTCTACTTTTCTTTTCTTTTCACCATTCTCATTCTTCGACACTTTGGAAAAATTATTTTCTCTTCTTAAGTGCTTAAGAGTTTTGGATCGACTTTACGGCTAATGAAAAGAAGGGATTAAGCTCGGTTTACACTTTTTGACAAAAAAAAGAAAAAAATAATAGGCTAAAGGCTCAACGGGCTGACTAGGGTATACAATCAAGGTGGGTATGATAATGGAAAATAGAAACTTTCGGTTAAACGAAAGAAATGCCTACATCCTTTCCTACAATATACCTCCTTCATTTCGTTTTGTACACACACCAGGCAAGTTCTAGACACTTCACAATAGTATGGAATAACAAAACCTCACTTCACACTTATTGCACATGCTCAATTCAAGACGTATTCACAGACTTTTCAATCAGCTAATTACACAAATTCAAACATTAAGCCTTAATCACACTGAATCGACTCTATGGACTAGGTATCTCAACATATTTATAAAGTTGCATGCTTTCATACGAATCACCTTTGCATTTCAAATATTATGTACAACACGCAACCAGAATTCCGCAACCATAAAGTAACTATAAGTTTTGGGATGCAACCCACAAAAGAAAAACAACTAAAAAAATGTAAATGAAAAAGAATCTACTCCTAACGACTACATTTCTCTTAAGACGGTCGTCATCCATCCATCATAGGGAACGGTCACTAACTAGGACTTCGGTTCAATGGGACCATTCTTGGTAAAAGAACCGAAAACAAACGCCGAGAAACCCAAGAATTGAAAAAAAAAGAAAAAAATTAAAAAAAATATCGATCATTTCGATAAACAAAAATATGTACAAAATCAGCTAGCAACATTCAGCAACATACAACAGTTTCACATATAATTACAATACAGAACACCAACTTAACAATCACAAATCACAAGGTCAGAAAATTTTGTTCACAGGCACAACAACAGATTAGAAAATACATAACAGCACAACCAGCACCTAACTACTCCCACCCCACACTTATCTCGAACACTGTCCCCAGTGTTCACAAAAATTAAAATAGCACAAAAAATTGGGTGGTGGAACTCCCTAATCAATCAAAATACTCCACTTCTTCATCAGGTGCTGCTGCTTCATCTCCCATGTCTGAATCACCTCCATCGTCATCATCGGACTCCACACCGGAGTCCTCCCGACGTGTCTCCTCGTCTGTGGGGACATCATCATCCGTGAGCTCCATAAAAGCTGGTCCCACTCGGCATAGAGCCCTGGCATTTTCGCCAAAAGGGTAGTCTAGCTCGAGCTGCCATAGCTCCTCCTCTGTTGCCGGCCTCCCGCCTATCCTCAGCTGGAGCATCTGCATCCCGTACCTGCGAGCCATATACTGATCATCACAAGCATGTCGCTCGCCTAGTGTAAGCACTGGCCCGTGGGTGGTGTCGGGAGCCTTAGTTTTAGTGACATCTAAGGCCCGCCGCTCCATCTGCGAGATGTAGTCAAGGGCCTCTTCCTAAACATCTAGGCCCCTCAAGAATGTGGTGAATAGTCCACCAAATCCGTATCTGTGCCCCTGATGCAACTGGGCTCTCTTCATGGCAGAGATAATCACCGCCCCCACATTGATCTCCAGCCCTTTCATTAGGGCGTACACTAGGCATACACGATCCCGGGTTACATCCGTCATATGTACCCCCGGGATTAGGAAGGAACAAACGATCTTAAGCCATATCCTGGATTCCCTGTTCATTTGTGAATAGGGCAAAGTCTGATGGTAGCCCCTCTCCTTGTGTCTGCTCCATCTAGCTATTGATCGGGTTCCACACAAGGTGCGTCTGATGTCCGCATATGGTGGAGTGATGTTCAGCTGTTGAAGCACGTGGGCGTCTGTGTCCCGCGCCCCTAGGATAGCATTGAGGTGGTGGGGCTCAAAGGTGACTATTTGCCCTCTGATTTTGATGGTGTGACTTCTGAGAGTCGGGTTCCAATTGGCATAGAATTTCCGAATCAGGTGCAAGTTGCATTCCTTGGGCTCTTCAAAGATGAAGTTGAGCCCAGCTGCCTCGATCCTGTGGACAATCCTAGGGAACTTCTGTGCCAACGGTTCCCGTGCTATGTATTCCTCGGGGAAGTACTTGCTCTCCTTGTGCTTTGCATACCACTTCTTCCCCTCTTCCGTCACCCACCTGGTTCCGTATTGGCGGTGTTGGACACGTGGAACCGCTGGTGCTACTGGGACTGCTATGCCCAGTCTGATTCTCTTTCTTCCGGCGCCAGATGTTGATGCGCCTTTCCCCTTTTCTTGCCTGCTTGCCATTTTTTTCCTGTCAACCCAAATAGACAAGATCAATGTTAAGCCAATGAGTATTAGCTTCGACTAAGGTCGGGTTAAGCTAGGCTACCCCACACTTAGTCCTTAGCTAAAATTACAGCATTACGGCAAGATCATACCTATTTACACAAACAAACAACCAAATATACAAACATGCTTAGTGCATTCGAAGAATTCGACGGTATATATTATATGTACTACTCAGACTTCGTACAGCTAACCACAATCATTACCATCGATAACATTTTATCTCATTGCACTTAGCAAGGAGAAACAAAGAAACGAAAACAACAAGAATTTATCTACATGAACCTATACAACTCACCCAATTCTTGCAAATTTCAATATTCCCCTAACCCGAGAATTCGTCGGTCTTTTAGCATAATAACAATTAGCACAATGACTCATCTCACTCAACATGTACAACCCAGCATGAATTTCACTAGTTCACTACATTTTTCCACTTCAAATTCAAAAACAAGCCCTAGCTGTGATTGTAACAAAAAATTCGATTAAATTATGCAATTAACGAGTTCAAGCAATCACAATGATACTCCGAACATCCATCAACAATAATTCAATTGAATTTACACTTAATTTCTACTTAGGGCAAGTTTAGCTCACATCACATTTTCAATATCGAAGAAAATCGACAAGAAATGAGATGGAATTGAAGAACATACCTTGAATTCGAAGAATTGAAGAAAACTCAATGAAATCCTTGGCCTATTCCGTGTCACGTTGAAGGGGGAGGGGTTTTAGGGGGATTGGTCGCGGAGTGTGTGAGAAATAAGGAAAATTGAGGGGGATTCGGGGTTTAAAAGTGGAAAAATCACGCGGGTCACCCGGCGACCCGAGGTGACCCGTCACGATATACACAACAACGTGTCACGGAGTGCATCGCGGAGCACTGCCTCCGTGACACGGAGCTGTCGCGAGGGTGTTATGGAATTCTTTTAAAATTCCAGATTTACACCTCAACGTGTCACGGAGGGTAACGCGGAGGCCCTCCTCCGTGACACGGAGCTATCGCCCTAGCTCACTATTTTGCCACTTTTTATTGATTTTCATACCCCGATTTTTCCTTTGTGATTCCTTGTATATTTTCCCTCCGTTCGACCTGAAATTCATCTTACTACAAGAAATTGGTTAGAGTTTTAGGTTTCACTCAAAATAAAAATAAAAAAAAACAAAAATAAAAACTAAAAATTTTGTTGTTAATCAAGAAAATAAAAAAAAGAAAAATCTATTCACAATTTACAAAGAAATATTTCACGGGTTGCCTCCCGTGCAGCGCCTGGTTTACCGTCGCGGCTCGACGTCATTCAGCTCAGTTGTCCTCTAGGGTGATGGACGTTTTCTCTCGACCACCGTCCTCCCCCCAGTAGTGCTTACATCATTCCGGTGGTTTTCCCAATAACTCTCGTGAATCCTTTATCTGCGCATCACCAACTCGATCAATCACATTGATCACCGAGAGTTCCTCGTGCATAGTCGGGAGCTTGGAGGCCTTGTACACATCCAAAACTTCCACCTTGTCATGTGCTCGCATGGTTAGCTGCCCCGCAACTACATCAATCAGCGCTTTCCCGGTCGCCAAGAAAGGACGTCCCAAAATAAATGGGACTTCTGCGTCTGGTTCAAAATCCAGCACGATGAAATCGATCGGGAAGATCAGGGAGCCCACTTGCACTAGAACGTCCTCCACAATGCCATCAGGTCTAGCTAAGGACCGATCCGCCAATTGCAAGATCACTGTTGTGGGTCTAGGACTCCCTAGACCCAGCTTTCTGAATACCGATGACGGCATCAAATTAATGCTCGCTCCCAAATCACATAATCCACGAGCTCGGATACTCTGCCCAATAGTAATCCGTATAGTAAAGCTCCCAGGAACTTTGAGCTTTGTGGGCAGTCAGTTTTGTATCTGGGAAGTGCACTCCTCCGTGAGAGCCACCGTAGCATACTCAGTCAACCGACTTTTGTTTGCCACGATGTCCTTTATATACTTGGCATACTTCGGCACTCCCTGCAAAACATCAACAAGAGGTAAGTTAATATGTACCTGTTTCAGCACCTCCATGAATTTCTTGAAACATGCCTCCTCCTTGTGTTTCTTTAATCGTTGAGGGAACGGGGGTGGTGGTCTTTTTGATTCAGCTTCCTTTGTCTTCCCCCTCTCATCACTTTGCTCCCTCTCGACTTCTGCTGATCTCGATTGTTGAGGTGGTCTTTCTGGTTCCACCTCTTTCAGCTGCAAACCACTCTTTGTGGTCACCGCATTCACCTGCTTGGGGTTGGGATCTGTGTCACTCGAAAGTCCTCCTTTAGGCCTGGTGTTTTGGGCTCCAGCAAATTGCCCAAATTGATATTCAAGTGCCTTAGTAGCTAACTGGTTGTTTTTCACCTCGGCTGCCAATTTTACATAGTCAGCCTGCAATTGAGCTTGGTTAGCTATCATCGTCCTGAACATCTCCTCAATGCTGGGTGATGGTGGTGGAGGAGGTGCATTGTTGTTTCTAAATTTTGCTTGATAATTCTGCTGCCCTCCTTGGTTCCTTTGCACACCCTGAATCGAACTTTGACCCTGATGGTTGGTGCTACCCCAGGAGAAATTCGGGTGATTCTTCCAATTGGAATTGTAGCTGTTGCCATACTGTTGGTGGTTGTTCCTTTGTACATTTCACACAAAGTTCACCGAGTCAGGATTTGCTCCACAACACTCAGCTGAGTGCTCACTGCTCCCGCACACTTCACACCAAATCTGCTGCACTGCATTCACTGGGGCTTGAGGCTGGTTCATTGTCATGTTACTGAAGTGGGTGTTGAATTGATTCTGTAAAGCAGCTATCTGTGCAGCAATAGCTGTAAAACCATCCACTTCTAGAACTCCTGCTGGTTTCCTTGTCCCTCCTCTTGACGAATCAGCATTCCACTCCGGATTGCCCTGCGAAATACGGTTCAACAAGGTATACAGCTCCTCATAAGTTTTCTCCAGCGCTTGTCCCCCAGCTGCTGAGTCTAGCAATATTTTTGTATGGGGTTCCAAACCCTCTATAAAAGTGTGCACCAGTACATCATTGGATTGATGATGATGAGGACAATCCCGCAACATGGACTTGAATCTCTCCCAAGCCTGATTTAAATTCTCTCCCTCTCTCTGTTTGAAACTTAGAATTTGACTTCTAAGTCTTGCTATTTTACCGGAGGGAAAAAATCGTATCAAGAATTTCCTTGCAAGATCATCCCACATAGAAATAGAATTAGGTGGCTCAGCTTTCAACCACCTCTTGGTTTCTCCCAAAAGTGAAAATGGGAACAATGTAAGCCTGACATAATCTGATGACACTCCAGCGGGGATGTAAGTGTCATTTATCTCCAAAAAATTTTGGAGATGCTGCTGTGGATCTTCATGAGGGAGACCTGTAAATTGCCCGCTAGTGTGCAACAATTGCACCATGTTTTGTTTGAGCTCAAACCTCCCTCCTGGCTCAGTTTTGTGGATGCTAGATGTGATATTATTAGCATGTGGGATTGCCACCTCGCGAACCGGCCGAGCTGCTACTTCTTCGGGCACTAACTTCCGTACTACTGGTGGATTTTGTTGTTGCTCCATGAGTGTTTGTCTGAGAAACTGCAGCTTTCTTTCTAGAGCTTCTCTCCGCTGACGATGAAATAATCTTTCTGGCTCTAAATACGAGTCCACCAGCTCCTTGTCTCTTGCCAGTGTTCAACAGAGATTAAATCTGCAAAATACAGGCTAAGACCAAGTTGCCAACGCTAAGAAAATAAAAATATAGTAAATTAACACTTAAGACAAATTCACCAATTGCCAGTCCCCGGCAACGGCGCCAAAAACTTGTTCGGTGTTTGTTATGTGGGTATAAAACTACACGCAAGTGCACGTGGTCGAACAAGTAGTAAAGTGGCTTAAGTAAGCCAAGTATCGATCCCACAGGGATTGGGATAAGGTAACGAACTACTCAAGTGTTACTATATTTTAATTTTAACAATGAAGACAACAGTGTAACCAAGACTTTGATATTTTTGGGTTCTAATTTTTATGCTAAGTCTAAAACGATTATCTAATGTGAGTCTGAACTATGAATGTGAGCATGTTGAGGTTAAATGAACATGTAAAGAAATTAATTATCAATATCATTTAGTTAACCTTTCATCCGGTTGCTAGTCAAGAACTACTGCCAATGGATTAAAACTCTCGTATTTAACCCAACTTAAGAATCATGAACCGTCCACCTACATTTCTGTGATTAAACGAAATTCATGTTCTAGCCATACAAACCCGGTTCCTAAATTGACTAATACGACTTTCAGGTATATTTCTATCCTCAAGGTAAATCAATTCTCAATTTTCCCAAACTAAGAAAGGATCATATCCTATTAATTCACAACTTTCCAATTTCTTGCTCTCTTGAGTGAAACCGGACTTTTTAGATGTACATTAACGTAGGCCACACATTAATGCAGTAAGAACAAGAATCAATAGAACAACCATGGAAGAAAAGATGAAAAACCAATTTAATCAACAATCACATTTCAATACAATTGTTCTTAACCTCAGCAAGAAGAGGAATTAGCCACTCATTTGTGGATTAAACATCGTTAAATGAGTGTTAAAAATATAAGCAATTGAATTCGAGGAGAAGGAAAGAGAGAAAAACCCTGATAATTTCGTCCCCTCAACTGCCTGTAACCCACGTTCTTGCTCCACCAAGTCAGAATATTAAAAAATGAACCTAGGTGTTCTATTTATACTAGTGGGAATTTTTCCCAGAAACAAGCAACGTGTCACGGAGTGCATCGTGGACCACTGCCTCCGTGACACGCCACTGACGTGGACCCTCACTGGAAATTGGGGGTCCAGGTAATCAGGCCCAACGTGGCACGGCGTGCAACGCGGAGCTAGGCCACCGTGCCATGGACCCAACGCGAACCCTTACTGGAATTAGGCCGAAAATTCCCTATCCAGGCAGAAGGCCTCCGCGATGGCAGCATGACACGGCTCCATCGCGGAGCCTCTTTATTTTGTTCCTTCCAATGCCTTGTCCTTTGCTCACATCTGAGTCCAACCCCGATCTATTCCAACATGCATTTTAGCTTCCCAAAATTACATTTTACCTGCAAAACAATGCTAATCATGTTGGTTAGTATAAATTCACATTTTATTACCAATCACATGAGAATGTATAAATATTGATAGATAAACAAGGCTAAAATGACACATTTGAGTATCACTTGGGCATATAAATTTGCCCAAGATCAGATCTCAACCTCCATCTGCTCCTTTATTTCAGCTTCAAGTCTGGATAAATGATCTGCCACCTGGTTCTCTATTCCCTTTCTATCTTTTACTTCAAATTCAAATTCTTGGAGCAAGAGTACCCACCAAATTAATCTGGGTTTGGCATTTTTTTTAGACATCAGGTACCTCAATGCAGCATGGTCTGTGTGAACGATCACCTTTGTTTCGAGCAAGTATGCTCAAAATTTTTCAAATGCAAATACCACTGCCAATTGTTCCTGCTCCGTGACTGTGTAATTCTTTTGAGTTGTATTTAGTGTCTTGCTAGTGTAATAGATTGGATGAAATATTTTTTCTCTCCTTTGACCTAAAACGGCACCCAGCGCAACACCAGTAGCGTCACACATTACCTCAAAGGGGAGAGACTAATCTGGAGCTATGATGATCAGAGCAGTAGTGAGCTTTTCTTTGAGGCACTCAAAATCCTTTAGACATGCCTTATCGAATACGAACTTTACCTCTTTTTCCAATAGTTTGCACAATCACTGTGCTGTTTTGGAAAAATCCTTGATAAAGCGCCGGTAGAATCCTGCATGCCCCAAAAAGCTTCTGACCCCTTTGATGGAGATAAGGGGTGGAAATCCTGACATAGATTTAATTTTCGCCTTGTCCACCTCGATCCCCTTTTTCGAGATTTTATGGCCCAGCACTATGCCCTCTTTAACCATGAAATGACATTTTTCCCAGTTCAGGACCAGATTGGTTTCCTCACATCTTTCATCACTTTACCCAAACGTTCAAGGCAGGATTCGAATGACTCACCCACGACTGAGAAATCATCCATAAATACTTTAATGGTGTCTTCTTCCATGTCTGAAAATATGGACATCATACAATATTGAAAAGTGCCCGGTGCGTTACACAATCCGAAGGGCATTCTTTTGAAAGCAAAAGTCCCATATGGGCAAGTAAAGGTGGTCTTCTGCTGATCTTCTGGGGCTATAGTGATCTGGTTATATCCTGAATACCCATCAAGGAAGCAGTACCATCCTCTGCCTGCCAGTCTATCAAGCATCTGATCCAGGAATGGCATTGGAAAGTGATCCTTCTGAGTGCAGCGGTTGAGTTTCCTGTAGTCCATCCATATACGCCATCCTGTGACCGGTCGTGTTGGTATCAGCTCATTCTTCGCATTGGGAACCACCGTAATCCCTCCCTTCTTTGGTACGCATTGAACAGGACTTACCCATTGACTGTCAACTATGGGATATATTACCCCAGTGTCCAGCCATTTGATAATCTCCTTTTTTACCACTTCTTGCATGGGCGGGTTTAGGCGATGCTGATGCTCTATGCTTGGCTTAGAATCTATTTCCAGCTGGATTTTATGGGTGCATTGCCTGGTGGAATTCCGATGATATCAGCTATGGTCTATCCGATGGCCTTCTTATATCTTTTCAATATGTTGACCACAGCTTCCACCTGCTCATTGGATAAGGTTGCTGCAACTATAAGTGGCAAGGTGTTGTTTCTCCAAGGAATGCATACTTGAGAAGTGGAGGTAATACTTTCAGCTCAATGACGAGTGGTTCCTCCACAAATGGTTTGGTCGGTGGCGTTCCACGGTTCTTTAAATCCAGGTCGAGATTCTTCGGGATGAAGCTATATAACCCTATTCCATTTAAGGCATTAACCGTCTCTGTATATTCTGGGCTCCCATTATCTCCATAATTTATTATTGCAGCTGCCAAAGTATCAGTGGTCAAAATTCTTTCCACCAAGGTTGGCAGCTGATTGTGTTCCATCTTTGGGTGTTTGAATGGAGGATTTATCCCTAAATGAAAACCTGAGGATATCACAAAAGAAAAACAAAAGAAAAAGAAAAGAAAAAGAAAACGTCAAAAGTAAAGTAACTACCAACAAGTCAAATACAAACTAGTAACCTAGACTTAGCCGTATTCCCCGGCAACGGCGCCACTTTTTGATAACACTCAAACCACACTTCCAACTGAAGTATGAAGCGGACGTTGTCAATAAAGAATCCAACTAGAGGTTGGGGTCGATCCCACAGGGAATATGGAAGATCTAGATAACAGTCAGTAGATGAACTTGTATGGTAATTACTTCACAAAGGGGGAATTCTAATAAAAAGAAATAATAAAAAATAAGAAACAGTCAAGATTATAGTTGTGAATCAATAATTAAAGGATAACTAGGGTTTATGTTCCCCATGGGTTCATAACAGCTTTAGGTATACACTTGTGATCTTTACCAATACTTACTTATAGAACTGATAACTTAGATTCATTCAAACGATCGACCAATCCCTATTAAATGACTATCCTCAATTACTCGACCAAGTCTAATGAGTTTTGCAAACTAACAGTTATCACTAAGTTCCAGATATAACTATCCTACGACCACAACTCAAGTTAATACAATGATCATCAAGATCAAGGCTCTGTTGTAATTCTCTTTTCTTAATCTCTACCTCTTCGACCAAAGCAAGTAAAGAATTCAGGCACTTCCTAACGTCGTACACCGCTAAGAATCATTAAAGATGAAGAGAATACAATATAAGTAATTAGTATTGATTTTAGAATCACTTTGTGCAACCCTAGCTAGTTAATCCACCATAGGTCCCCACAACCCTAGTTATAGAGGTTTTAGCCTCTCATAGTTGCAAGGTTGTGATTTGTGTTCATTGTTGAAAACATATAACAATACTTACAAAGATGATTGAGAAAAACAATTCCTTCAATTAAACTATGAAATCTTGAATAACAAGTAGCAAGAACAAGATGAATTCAAGAAAATGTTGATTACAAGGCTGAACCAACTCAATTCTATTTCTCAATGATATCAAATTCGCTTACTACAATGTTTTCCTCCTAGAATTAAGTCTATTCGTCCTCTCCCTATGAAAAATAAACATAAAAAGTATTTATAGAGACACAAGAATCCTTTTCCTAAACTAAAATGACTACTTTTCATATCTGGTGCCGACCTCGTCAGGGGTCCACCTACGACTCGTAGGGGCTTCTCACAGATCGTGACATCAACTCGTGACTTGGAATGTTGGCTGAATTTTGGCTAAGTGTTGGGCCAAGGTACGACTCGTACCAACTTGCTACGGCTCATACATTAACACTCGTGGCTTGATCCTGAACTTTTGAACCTTTTTCTGAACTTCACTACGATCAGTATGGTACGACTCGTACCTTCATCACACGGGTCGTAGGTGCTTTGGTGCTGAGAATCAGCCTTCAGTGCAATTCTTCTGGATTTCATCACGACCGGCTTACCACGACTCATACCACCATGGTACGATCCGTGAAAAGTCTCATAGGATCAATCTTCCAATTTAAACTTTCAGCTTCTTATCAAGGCCCTCAGTACGACTCGTAGGTCCATCCACGGATCGTATTGTGGACTGCACTTTTTGCCCTTTTTTTCACACGTTTAGCTTCCTTTTGCAATTTATTGTTCCAACACCCATTTATCTTGAAATAAAAGGAAAAGTGCCTCATATCCACATAAATACACCTAAATCCATGCTATTTTCTTAGTTTTGAGCGTCAATAGTGCTGTAAATTCACAGCACATCAACAGTTACTTTGTTCAACTGCCTGTAGTCAATGCATATCCTCATAGATCCATCCTTCTTCTTCACAAACAGAATAAGAGAATCCCAAGGAGACACACTAGGTCTGATGAATCATTTACTCAACAAATCCTAAAGCGTCTCTTTCAATTCCTTCAACTCCATCGGCGTCATTCGATATGGCAGGATAGAAAGAGGCTAAGTGTCCTACTCTAGATTAATTATGAAATCGATATCATGATTCGAAAGAATACCCAGTAGGTCTATCAAAAATACCTTTGCAAACTCATTCACTACTAATACTGACTCAAGAGTAGAAGGGTCGATGCTAGTATCCTAGATACGTTCCGGATAAGTTAAGCACTATTTCACCATCACACTTTTCACCTTGAGAAAAGATATCATTTTTTTTTCAGAGCATAACAATGGAGCCTTTCCACTCTAATATTTCAATACCTGGCATGTCCAATGTAATTGTCTTGGAATGGAACACCAAGTTCACATGATAAGAAAATAGCCAATCTATGTGAAAAATAACATTAAAATCTACCATATCCATAATACCTAGACCACCCAAGTATCATACCCCATCAAAGTAACTACACAAAATCACCCAGGGGAGTAGAAACACGTATAGGCACAACAAGAGAATTAAAAATCATGTCCAAACCTGAAGCAAAGCATGCAAATGTATAAGAATAAGTAAAGCATATATCTAATAGTACATAAGATAATCGATGATAAAATAAAATAATACCTATGATGATCGTATTTGAAGCCTCAGCCTCGGGGCACGTAGAAATACATAGCACTGCACACGTTTACATCCAGATATATCCCTCCAAGGCCACCTCCTCGAGCTATTTGTAATCCACCCCTATCAAAATGTGATACACTCCTACCACTCTGTGTACTACACTCCTACCACTCTATATACCCCCTCCGGCCAGTTGTGTCACTGCTTTGGGTGTCTGAACCTGAGAACTTCACTAGGCCAAATGTTTGAGTCTGGGACAATCCCTTCTATAGTGAACCAGATCACTGAACTCATAGCACCTTCTCTCATTCATAGACTATTGAGGATGGTTTGAAATAACCATAAAGTCCTCCGTGACCAAAAGACCTTGAAAAAGAATCTCGAGAGACTTGCATTGAACTACAACTGCTCTACCCATAATAACCACCCGTGATGTCTTTAATATTGCCTGAATGAGTCGACTGGACTGAGAATGATTACCTCTACCTGCATACCCTCCATCTCTGGATAAAGTAGCACTAAAACTGCCAAATTTTCTAGCTCTCTTGTCATCACCTCCACCATATTCCGATGATGTATCATTTCAACTTTGTTGGCATGATCCACTACCTGCTGAAAAAATTCCCCATAAGCAACTGCCTGGACTGCAGCCATAAAAATTGAAAATATAAACCCCTTAACTAACCTATGTATGCTCTCTACCTCAGTGGGAAGCAGCACCAGTGCATGAAGGGATAATGCATGAAATCTCACCTCGTAATTAGTGACGATATACTATCCTATTAAAATAGCTCAAATTGATCCTCTTCTCTCTCAAGTCATGAGGAACAAACTTCATTAGGATACCTCTCAGAATTGAGTCCATTTCAAAGAAGGTGAATCAACAAAGCCCCTCCCCCCCCCTCCACCAATGCTTGGCAGGACCGATCATTTAAAAATTAGTATAGTCCGCTCCATAAGACTCCACCAACTTGAGGTTATGCAACCTTTAATGATAGCTAATCAGAAACTTATAAGCATCCTCCCTTAGGTCTCTATTGAACCGAGAATGACACATCTTGACAAATCTATCAAATATCTTCTGCTCCTCCACAGTCATAACGGGTCTAGCCACAAGACAGGGAGTAAGATCAAATATGGGTGCAACATCAATGTGGGGAGCCACATCAGTAGTTGGTTATTCCCTTGATATTTTAAGGACTGTATCTAGTATATGATTGAGAGTCTATGCCCCAATCATCATTTCAGAACCATCAGTAGGCAAAACTTCCAACTAACCGATGCTCTAAGAAAACCTAATATACAAAAAATAGTATCCTGAACCACATGTGTAGCAATAAAACTTGGTGATTCCTGATATGGCCCCAGCTCCTTTCCTAGAAAAGGCTCATCCTCCTGACCCACCTCTATCTTAGGAGATACAACTTTAACATGGGCCTGTGCAACTACGGGTGCTTAGCCTCCTACTGATGCTGCTCCATAGGTCTTACCTGTATCTCCCTCCTACCCCCACTATGTATGTCATGCCCCACCTTGGGAGGCATGATTGGCACCTGGTGCCCTACTAGGGTCTGAACTGGTCAGACTGAGCTTGTGCACCTTTGGTGCATAACTAATACCAATCCTCAAATCAAGAAAACAACGGGCTATATCTCGGTTGTAAACACAACCCCCGACCAACAAGGTCTTATAGCCACCTGTAAAAGAAAATAGCTAACCAGAAACAGGTAATAACGGGGAATCCTATGCGGGCCGACAATACCACCATGATGTCTAATTATGACTGTAAAATAAATCCAGTATAAAACTAAGCTATGGCCGACAAGGCCGCTAACTAACAGCTAAACAAAGCCCCACATGGCAACACGTAAGATAAAGCATACACGGGCCCTACACAGTCATCATCAGCTAACCACAGGAAATTTGAAATAATATGCAAGCCTCTAGGAGTGATATAATGGTCGAGATAGGGCCCCGACCTACCCATGAACTGTACAACAAAAAGAAGTAGTCCTTCTAGCTATTAGCTCCGGAGGAATGGAGTTGACTGCCCTGCTAACTTTGGCTGAAAGCTAAGAGGATCCTGGTCCACACCTATCAGCACCTGCAGGCAAGTAATGCAGCGCCCCAGAAGGGCGTCAGTAGAACATGTACCGAATATGTAAAGCAGTTACTGTAAATAACTGAATGAACTGAAATGAAACTGAAAGTAACTGAAAAGAAGGGATAGAAATGCTACCTGAATAGCTGAACTTCCTGCTATCTAATCTATTCGTAACTACTGCAAACAAGAAGCTTACCTGTCCCCCATAAGCCGGAAGGTGCAACCAACATAGAATAACCCACCCAGGGCCCCCATAAGCCCTGATGAGTGCACTTCAATCTATATAACCCTAACAAGGTCAAAAAAGGTCAACTAGTGGCTATAGCCATCCTACCAGTCCCCTAGGTCTACAATTGAGCATGCTCGGCCCCTAAACTGTAGTTGTGTCTGAGTTCAGTGGACTCTTGATATCTGCACCCTGGGCACCATGCTCGACAGGGGGAGTGGTGCCTATATGGCATATAATATTCCAACCATGAAATGGACTATATGTGCAGCTTGGACCCCATCTTCTTCCTTTGCGGACGACATACCGCTCCTTGGAGCAACGTCATCTCACCCCTGGCAGGCGTCGACATAGCTTATAACCCCGAGGTTGGCTATGGAAGGCTATACAGGGCAAAGACAATCCCAAACTACACATAGGATACTGGCCTAAACTAATAATAACTACTAATCACAATACATAAGCTTCTGGCTTTCTTACTGTAATTCAAATTGGATTATAATACTAAAGAAACTAACTTGCCAAACAGAATTTCCTTAACATACCTGGATCGCCAATTCCTCATTAGCTGGGGAGTTTCAATTCGTATTCAACAATTTTTTCTAACTGTAATTGTATTGCTGAGAGAATGAGACTAGTTTAAGTACTAAATTTGGCAAAAACGGTAACTTTTAATACTAATATTAACTACACTTCAACTTATCAAAACACGATCGAAAACGTATAATTTCTCGAGAGTTCAGAAGGGAGAAATACTTGAAGCCTGTGATCATATAGAAATTAGTTTGGAGCAATTCTAACAACCTTTGCTCGGTGGGGCTACGATTTATCGGGTGAATTTTGAGAAACTAACTCCGTGGTAATGCTCCCTGCAGGCTTATAACTCGACACCTTAACTTAATTTGGAGTTTGGGCGGCGTTTGGCAGCATAAATGGAGGAAAATTAACTAAAAATGACATATCTTTCTCTTCCAGACGCGGGTCTGTTAATTGGAAATGAAACAAATGAAAACATTGAACTTATCTATATAACTTGGGCGATGGACATGGGGTCCGTGGCACGGACCCTGTCGCGCCAGTTTACGGGCGTGCCACGGTGCCCAACGCGGAGGGAGGGGGTCCATGGCATACTTCCCCTGTTGCAGCCTGCTCTGGCCTTCTTCCTCGCTCCCCCGATTCCGCACTCGTTTGACCTTTTCCCGGACCCTCTCTCCTACGTGTCGTACTCTGAAACTCTTTGACTAATGTAGGAATAGGTCAACTAACCGTTAGGAACTTACGGGATGTAACAATGTGCAACAACCCTAGTAGCAAGTACGAGTGCCTTATCTCTTGTTCCAACTAAATAAGTCCTCACAATATATGAGAGAATGAAAAAATGAAGCATAGAAACTTAAGAAGGAACCAATTATGCACAATAAGAAATCAAAGAATATATCCTAAGTATCTGATAGCCTCTCGAAGATAAGTAACAAACATCTCTTAATCAATATGCAAGACTCTACTAGGCATTGATCTAGTACTCATAAGACCAGTGAATCATGTTCTAATACCAAATTGTCACGACTCCAAAATTCACGAGGGCCATGATGGCAGTTACACCCTCCCCCGGGTTGGCGAGTCAAACCACCACCCAACTAATTTGAAAGTATAGACAAAATATGAAAGTAAGGTGTTAATAAGATTAAGACCTTACACAATATTTAACCGAAAACAAATGTGGAAATGTAATAAAATACAACCCTAAGACTCAATATCATGTGTACAAGAGCAACTACGAATACAATGAAACTATTCACAATAACTTATAAATTGTCAAAAAGATAAAAAGACAAAAAAGTAAAGGATAAAAGGAGTTGGGTATTTCAAATAAAATAGGAAGCTCACTAAAAGATCTTCAGAAGTAAAGCCTCAGACTCAATCAATCAGTATGGTCAACTCATGCTTGGAGTACAGTCTACACCAAAAAGAGTGCATCAAGTATAGTATAAGTAGGGGAAACTCATGTACTCAATAGGTATCATTGGTAAAAAATGATAAAGTACCAATAATTATATCATATTAGCATAAATTTTCTCAAAAAGTTCTCCTTAGAGTGTACATAGTTCAAATGAAATAACAGAAAGAAGTCAACTATTCAAGTGTCACCAAGATAGACAGTTCATATAAATTTAAATAAATGAGATGATATGTAATGTAATGCAGATGCGCTGGACAATAATCTTTTTTTAATTAAATTTTGGTATAAGGTTTAGTAAACAAGAAAAAAACCAAAATACAAAGATAAAGACCAGGCCCAAATCTGACCCAGCCCAAAACTATAGACAAATGTATATATTGATAAAGCACTGAGGGATCTCTATATTTTTCCGAGATATGCATCTGGGTTTGGCCAGAGCTTTGTTGGCTCCTCTTCTTCCTCCCTTTTTCCAGCTCAAGTTCGCCTGATTTCTTCATGGATATATTGTTCCTTTGTCCTCCCATATCTTGTACAAGTGTTATGCCGCTGATTTCTCAGTGTAAGTTGCTTTCCTCTTTATCACTTTGAGAGTTTTATCCTTTTATTGCTGACTTTGTTCTTCTTCCATTAAAGATATTCCTCACATAGGTGGCCCTAAGCTTAGATCAGTACCCTTCCAGCTTACAAAGTCATCCTCGAAGCTCAGGTCATGGGATTACAATTTATCTTAAGGGTTTTTGTGGATGATGTAAACTTCATTTCATGTCTATAATAATTGGAAAATCTAGATAATTGTCATGTGTTTTACCTCTTTCTACTATGCATCTGCCTTTGTTGTATTGTTTGCTCTAGTATCTCTATCTTTCTGTTTTTCGTGTTATTATTTCTTGCATGTATTGAACTTGGTGTATTCTTCATGTCCTTATCCTAGTTGATGGTATTTGTACTTTTTCTGTTTCAAAATTTTCCTCCCCGTTGATGGGAGGTCCTGAAAGTTGTGAAATTAACATACGCATTCATGTTCTAAATTTGAATTAGAAAGATAATCTGCTAAATAGTTATCCTCTCTAAACAAAAGAGTACTTTTATGTTAGCCTCCTCATAGTATCTATGATTTCCTTAACTTTTTCAATTAGTTTCCAGGGTATTTCCCTTTAGTAGTATGTTTTTAAGGCCGAGAGAATCAACTTCTATATAGACATTATGCATTTCTTGTGTAGAACATTATCATAGGGCCTTCATATTTAAAACTATTTCAGCTTCCATGTTAGATGTTATACATATTTCCTTTGCCTAAGCATAGATTAGATCCCCCCCTGCAGTCCCTTAGACAAAAGCCATAAGAGCTTATTCCCCGATTATATTTACTTGCCCCATCAGTGTTACACTTAATTCTACCTCTTTCTAGCATTCTTCATTTGATTGTGCAGTAGACTAATTTGGATTTATAGCTTCTTAGTAAGGGTGTTCATGGTTCAATTTGGATCAGTTTTTGATCAAAATCAAAATCAAACCAATTTAGTCGGTTTTTAAATTTCTAAAATCAAATCAAATTAAATAAAATAAAAACTATCGTTATGGTTTTTGATTTTTCGATTTATAACTAACTAATGATAAATTGATAAGAGTAAAATAAAGAGTCATGATATAACTATTTCAAGCGAACATTATAAATCAACAAAATTTCCTCTACTATCACAAGATAAATATATCTGAATCTTCGATTATTTTTTCAACACTATTTCAAAGCTTTAGCATATTTAAGTTGCATAAGCATTGAGGTTCTTCCACTTTACATGTTTAATATTCACACAAAAATAATATATAATTTTAAATATAATGGTCAACCCTTCAAAATCAAAGGGAAAAAGGATTGAAGAGTAGATGAATGGCTTAGCAAAGAAAATAAAAAAATCGACAATACACCATAACATATAGACAATGAGACATAGAGTGTTGGGTTTGGACACATTCTTTAAGAAATAGAATTTAAAAGTATTATAGTGCATGTGAAATAAAGTATACTAAAACCAAATTAATGGTTAAAAGGTATAAATATTTATAATTATTTGTAGAAAACTAATATCATATATTCAAATAATTATAAAATTTATGTACAAAATTTATCTATCCAATTTGGATATTTCTTCAGTTTCTTTTATTATAATCAAAACCAAATCAAATATTATCAATTTTTAAAATTTAAAATCAATCCAAACTAAATGTTATTTTTAAAATCCGTTTGGTTCGTTTTGTGGTTTTGTTTTTCACCAAACTGTGAACACCCCTACTTCTTAGGAATAATATTACGGAGGACAGTCTGGTGGGATCCCTATTATCCATTGAAAATTAACCCTAAACAACTTATTAATGGTCAATTGAACCTGGTAAATGATCCTGCTGTGGGTAGTGCACCTTCCATGCTTGCTAGAGTGCTTTTCAATAGCTCCCATATTATAATAGTTGGAATTGCTTTAAAAATCATTTGGAGTTTTGGAGTTGATTCCCGAGTCCACCATTTAGTGATAATTTGTTGTAGTTGCAACCCTTCTATGCTGAAACCTGCACAAGAAGCAAATAACTTCCATATCTTAGTAGCTATAGAACTGTAGTTTGAGTGTTATCAAATATAGTAACCCAATATGGTTGGGGTCGGATCTCATAAAAAATGGGCGAGAAAAGATTATTGGAGTGAGTAATTATATGATATTGTCTAATGATGTTGTTTCATTAGAGTTGAAGTAATTGATATTAAAAACTACATTGTAAGCTATAATGCAAGTGTTTGTCGTCAATAAGAGAAAGAACAAAGGTTGTGTTCCCGTTTCGGGGTTGCTCCACCTGAATTTCTCAATCAAGATCCCCATAGTTACTTTCTATTTATATGCAGATAATCCCTACATGATCACTTAGTGCTTCTCAGCAGTTGGGCTTTGCTTATCTTGATTTAATCTCTATAAGATATCAAAGTTCAAATAAATTGATTATATTCTGTTAAGTAAATTCAACCGATTCCTAAGAAAATTTATTAAATAAGGGTTGGTGCCTTTTATCCTTATTAATTAATCCTACCAAACCCCAATCAACTTTTCCAAGTGTAATTAGAGTAAATTGACATGAATTGATGTTCGCAACCACCAACCCTAACTTAAAATCAAGAATTAATCAAATATATTTAAACCCACAATCGAGAATCAAGATGAGATCTCTAGGCTTTGCAACCGTATTGGGTTCAAAACCTTAGTATAGAAATTAGTTGCTCGTGATGAGAGAAGAAAATCAAAATATTGAATTAAACATGAAATACTTACAATAATCTTGAGAAAATGTTAGATCTATAAAGCTCAAATCAAATCTTCACAAATTGAAAGGGAAACTTGTCTAAGAACTTCTACAATCTCCTTGCCAAAAGTAATATTCAGATCCCCTTCAAAAGGACCTAAAAAAACTATTTATACTACGCGAGAAACCCAAATGCTAATTCTCCTGGAGCTACTCTAGGTGTCACTTACAGACCGTAAAAGTAAAGTACGGTTTGTAGATTTCAACTGCAGATACCTTGTTCTTCAGTGTTGGAGTCTTGGCAGTAGATGATCTATGAACCGTAAAATCAACATATAGTCTATAGATGTGCTTCGTCGATTTCTTCTAGCCTTAGACAGGTATCACTGTACCTCAATTTATGATTCATACATTTGATCTGCAGTCCATATCTACCTTCCGTCTATTGAAACTTCAATTTGTGGATTCTTTAAATCTTCACTTACGGTGCTCATTTATGGTCCTAGATGGATTCTATGGATCACTGGCACTGTATATTTTATACACAACCAATTTTTCTTTGCTTTTGGCATATCCTCTGAAGTCCACCTGCGAAGTAACAGACAATCGCAGAATCAATCTGCAGTCCTTATGTTATACTTTTTGGGTAGACTTGTCTAGTTTTGCAACTTGTTCTACATTTTATTTTAAATTCTTAAATATTAAAAAAATAGCATTAGTATTAACTTATAATAGTACTTTAAAACATGCAATAAAGAACCTATGAAAATAAGTTCAAATGTGTTGTAAAATCCCATCACATCAAGAACCTATTAAAGTGGGACATCGTCTCCTGACTTTGTTCCTCCCAACACCAACATCTGGATGCAATATTAATTTTCATCCCCTTCAATTTATTGTATATGCCTATCCTTCTCTTTCATTCCCTCCTTAGGGAAAAGCTAATTTTAAATGGTAGGCCTTTGATCCAATGTGGTCATACACCTTCATTTTCTCATGTTTCTCTATCAAGGCCTCCTATATTTTTGTATATTCTATCAACCAAGCTCTATCATTATCAACATTGATCAGTTTTGGACTGATATTCTCCTTAATGTGTTACACCCCAGAAAATTTTTGATATTAAAAATGTCGTAAGTACGTTGATATTAATTGGTTAAGGTTGTTGAATATTTATATCACAATATCAATAAAAGTAAAGAATATGAAGCACAAATGATAAGAAGTATCGAGGGTCGAATGCATAGACGACGTGACAGACGAGGTCGGTAAGGGATGGGCTGGCCAAGTAGGGCATTGGCCAACATGTCATGCTAATGGAATAGTGCGATCAAGCGTGCCATGCTGCCTAGTCCACTGCCTCAAGTCATATATATATATATATATATATATATATATATATATATATATATATATTTGCCTTATATTAATTTCATTCTACAACTTTCCAGGATTTATGCCGCTTGCTTGCACTCCACAATTCTCTGAAATTTCCTGCAAATAACTAAGGAAAAACAAGGAGGAAAGACCAAGTAAAATTCAACCAAAATATAAGCTAAGTCAAGAACATCATTTGCTAAGTGAAGGTGGTGTGTTGTTGAGTTTCTTGCTACATTTGGGCAGTGTTTTTAGGGTGAGTTTGTTGTGTTTTTGGAGCAGTACTAAGTTTCATACATACTCCATTTTAGTAGGGGTTGGATACTTTTATGACCCAAGTCTATACCTTGGACAGGACACGGTGCTTAGAGTCAGAAGTGACCCCAAACCAACCCATGGTATAGCATATTTAAAATAGAAAACTGAGCTAAAGCTATTGAAGTGTAAAAACAATCTGCTATGAGAAAAGAAAAATCCTGGTAAATACTGGAGTTTCAAACAACACTAATAATAATAAGCTGAAACTGATACTACGTTGTCTGAAAGCCTCTACTAACTGATGAGTTGCTGGGACAAAACCCCAGCTAACTCTAAAGTCTATAAACTGAAAATAAAGACTCCGATCCTCGAAAGATGAGGACTTACCGTACCAATTGTTGGATATCGCCAGTGAAGCTAAATACGATGCTGAGGCTGGATACCTGAGCCTATATCATGAAATGATATAGCATAGAAAGTATGCGTCAGTATTTGGAATGTACATATTATATGAGATATTAGATAAAACATAAAAGTGTTTATAATACATAAACTGGACTGATATGACATACAACAACCATGTCTGAATCATAAGTACTGAAAGAGTCTGGAAATCTAAGAAAAATACTGTAAGAATCAATAATCTGAAAATTAAAGTCATAAGTATACTCTGAAATCTTTAAGACTGAACAAAACTGTGGACTATGATTGTACTATACTGTGGGAGTGCCCTGTTACCTAACATATAACCACGTGAGCTAGATGCGGAGTTTGATATTTACTCTCCACTGATAAGGCCCACTGTACCTTGGTAGGGTACAGTGACTGGACTGTGTGATCACTAATTGTAAAACCCATTAGGGTTAAATCCTATGGTGGTACGTAGTTCAGGCAACCTGGATACGTTGAACCCCGACCTACTTGGTGCTAAGTACTACTCCCAACTGATGACACATAATAGATGTATATATATAAATGTTGAACTGTATCGATAGCTCGAAATGGTGTCCTAAGTCTAAGTCAAAAACTACTTATCTGGAAGTATCTTGAGAGCATAAAGGACCTGATAACTGAGGGTACCGGATATACTGATAACTGATCATATCACTGTTACTGAATATACGAAAAATGATAGAAATGCTGTAAAGCAACATTTCAATTCCATGAGAAAATCAGGACAAATTCAATATCATATGAAAGATACTATAGTACTGAAGATACCAACATGAATATATAATATTTCTAAACATGAAAGTCTGACATCATAGAATAGTAGGGGATTTCAACAATTAGAAGGAAATCCCTAGGTCATGATTTCAAGAATTTCAAGGATAGGGTTACTGAAATATTGGGACACAAGGGTGAAATGAGACCCTTGTTGAAATCCCACATACTTGTAGAAGAAATCCCTGAAGATGACGCTCGAAATTATGAAAAGAAGCAGAAGCCCTAGCTCTTGGCTTGAGAAGTCTATTTGAGTTCTTACGGGGTTCTAAGAATGTGAAGAGAGAATGAAGGAAGAGTGTCGACTAACTCCCTCTAAATTCCCCCTAGAATATCCCAAAATGACATAGTTTAGGTATTAAAATAATGGAAAGTTACAAAAATGCCCCTGGAGAAAATGTTTGAAAACTGATGTCGGATCCAAAGGGTCACACAATGAGTCGGTGGTTGTGACCACGACTCTTTGGGACTAGCCGTTGGTCCTGGGTCTAGAAACCCAGTTTCTGGACTTTGACCAACGAACGGAAAGGACAACTTGTTAGAGGACATGATGGATCATCAAATCCAATTGTTGTCATCGAAACAATTTTGAACAATTTCTGAACCTTTCCCAATGGATAGATAGAATGACCCGTTAGATTAAACAACGGGTCGTTGTTTCCACTCATGGTCACTGGAGTAATTTTAAACACTTTCTAAATTTCATCTAATGGCTAGTTAGGACGAGTCGTTACTTCTTCCAATGACTCGTCATCTGGCTCGTTGGTTCAAGGAAAGATTTGACAAGCTTCTGTACACTGTCAAAACGAGCAAAATAATGACTCGTTACTTTTAACGAAGGGTCATTGTATTGATCATTGAATCAAAGGAAGAGATCTATAGAGGAAAACTAATGACGGTCTTAACGGGTCGTTGTTCCTGACAATGACTCATTTGACTTGTCGTTCTATAGAAAGTTTTCTGGTTTCCTTTTGGTTTTTCATTCCAAGTCTGGGGGTTTGGTCTTAGTAAATTTTGGGGTGTTACAATATTTCCCCCTTAGGAACATTTGTCCTCGATGGAGACTAAATAAGCTGAAAAATGGGAAAGAGTTACAATCCCGAAATTGAAAACTATAAATTGAATACTGAAGGAGTGACTGACTCCGAAATGAGATAGACATACTAACTGACTTCATGCAAAAAGGGTGCACACTAAGACATGAGTAGAGCTGATGATCATGAAACTAACATGAACTAAATAGAGTACTAAGGAGGAATTTTACACCTGATGTTGAAGCTGAGCTGGAAGGGAAAAGATGAGGGTATCTGGCCATCATATCTACTTCAGCTTCCCATGGAGCTCCCTCAACTAGATGATTGCTCCATAAAACTTTTACTGAATCGACCTCCTTGTTCCTCAACTTACTAACCTGACCGTCCAAAATCTGAACTGGAACCTTTTTATAAGAGAGACTATCATTTACGCCAACACTCTCTAAAGGCACAATTGAAGTCAGATAACAGATATATCTCTTCAATAGAGACACATGGAAGACTAGGTGCACTGATGCCAACTCCGCAGGCAAATCGAACTCATAGGCCACATTGCTAATGCATCTCAGGATCCTGTAAGGACCAACATAGTGGGGACTGAGTTTCCCTTTCTTCCCGAACCTCATCACCCCTTTCGTAGGTAAAATATTTAGATATACCCAATCATCCACAGCAAACTCCATCTCTCTTCTCCTTACATCTGCATAAGATTTCTGTTGACTTTGAGCCGTTTTTAGTCGTTCTCTGATAAGTTGAACCTTCTACATGGCTTTATGAACTAAGTCAGACCTTATCAAAGTAGGTTCACTAACCTGGAACCAACCTATGGAAGATGTACATCTCCTACCATAAAGTGCTTCAAATGGGGCCATCTGGATACTGGTGTGATAGTTGTTGTTATACACAAACTCGATGAGAGGTAGGTGATCATTCCAACTGCCTTTGAAATCAATCACGCAAACTCTCAACATATCCTCTAGATTCTGAGTAGTCCGTTCAGCCTGGTCATCTGTCTGCAAATGGAAAGTTGTGCTGAGCTTAACTTGAGTACCAAGTCCCTTATGAAATAACTTCCAGAAGTGTGAGGTGAACTAAGTACCCCTATCTAAAATGATGGAAAAGGGGACTCCATGCAGTCTGACTAAATCCCAGATGTATAGTCTAGCATAATGCTTTGCTGAATTTGTGGTCTTAACTGATAGAAAATGTGTTGACTTAGTCATTTGATCTACAACCACCTAAGTTGAATCATGTTGTCGGCGCGTACGAGGTATACCTGTAATATAATTCATGTTCACTTCTTCCCACTTTCAAGTAGGAATGTTGATATCCTGAGTCATACACCCAGGTCTTTGATGTTCAACCTTGACCTATTGGTAGTTTGGATACTTAGCCACAAATTCTACATTGTCCTTCATTCCATTCTACCAATAGATTTCCTATAGGTCACGGTACACCTTGGTGGAATCTGGGTGGATAGAGTACTTGGAGCTGTGAGCTTCTATTAGTATCTATTGCCTCAAATTATCTATATCTGGAACACACAACCTACCCTGGTAACAGAGTACTAATAACGCTCAAACTCACACTTTCTAACAAAGTATGAAGCGGTCATTGTCAATAGAGAACCCAACTAAGAGGTTGGGGTCAAACCCACAGGAAATAGGGTAAGATCTAGACTGTAATACCCCTAATAACTTGAGCAATAAAATAGTGCTTTCGAGGTAGGATTAAGAGTACATGATAGGCTAAGAAGGAAGTGTTATGATTTATTTGAGTCACTCTATGATCTTATTTAACATTGGACGTCGATCAAGTTGTATACCAAAATTCGGAAAAAGTTATCACAAACTTTCCTTCTTGAGATTCCTTGAAATTTAGGTCAAATGTCTCGAGGCTTTTCTCCCAATATCTAAGGATTTAGGGGGTGTGCGACCTATCAAATTAAATATCTATGAGTCTAATTTCCATTGCATCAAACCATTTGTCAATCCGACTTTGGAGTAGAGAGATATTCGCATTTTTGTAAGACCGTGCAACCAGGCGCCTCACAAGGTCTTAACGTGGTGAAGGATTACTTAATCCCCTTTGGTCGGTTGTTGTCCATCAAAAATTCATTTTCCAAAATATATTTCGTATGAAACCTCTCTAAAGTTCTCTCCATGGTCTCCTTTGGGTTTTGGGCCTAGAAGCCATGGATCAACATGAACTTTGTGTCGGGAATCATGTGTAGTCTGTGATTTGGTGTCTTTTCCGGGCTGTTGGTGGCTATTTCGTGGTGAATCTATTGGTAAGCTTTCTTTATTTGGTTTTCATTAGCTTTTAAGGTTGTTTATAGGCGTTTTAACGCTGATAGGCTGTTGTCTCAGAGTTTCTACCATCGAATTCCTATGAATCTTGTCGGATAAGCTTCATTTGTCTTGTTTACTTTTTGAGTTGTGTTGGATGCGTTTTGGAAAAATATTGGACTGACTTTAGGAAGTAGGTTCATGGTGTTTAATTCTCAAGTTTGGGTAGGCTTGAAGCTAAGGTATGTTAGGCTTATCCCTCCCTTTGTCAGCATGAATTCCATATTTGTTGTCATCCGTGTTGACGTGTGTGTTGGCTGTTTTGCGATGGCTTGTGTTTTGCTATTACTGATCTCTATTTTGCTGTTTATATGGTAATAATGGTGTGTATAAGGTGCTGGTTTGGTTGGTAGCTTTGGCTTGAGTGCGGAGAATCGTAGTCATGGCAGATTGTTAGGCTCGGGTTGAGAGGTTGTGTGTGAGGTGTGTGGTTCTTGAGGCAAGTTGTGGGATGTTTGAGTGAATAAGATTAGGTGATTATATTGTCAAGTGAATGAGAAATTAGAGTGGTTAAGGTCTATGATTGGGATGATCTTTTGTTATATTTGAATCGGTGATCCTGTCGACCGTGTCGATGGCACATGACGGTTGTGGTGACACTTGGGTTGATTTAGCCATGTAACTTGATATTAGTAGTAAGTAGAGTGGCTTGTGGGCTGCTTGTAATGCTTAGGGATAGACTGGTTGGGATGGTAACCCTTAGCTCAATTAGTGGCTCGTCGGTGGACGAATAGACATGAAAGAATAGTACTTTGTTGTGATTATCGATTGGTGGGGTTTGAGAGTTAGTTATGGGATGTTTTAGCATGTATTATCGTTTTTGTTGATTGTGATTATTGTGATTGCGTGTGTGTAGTATTCGAGGCCTTGTGGCTTGTGGATAACCGATGCACAAGAGTTGTTCCGGCTAGGGGTTGAGCCCGAGGTGCCTTGTGGTTTGTGGATACCCGACGCACAAGAGTGTTTTTGGCTGAGAGATTGAGCCCAAGGAGTGAAATGACCTACGGGGTTGAGAATGATGTTCTCTATAGTGTCGAGTTGAGACATGATTCTAGAGTGGTCCGACATTTCTGAGCCTTCCTGGGATCGCAATTGGTTCTCCCAGATGGATTGAGCTCAACTAACTGTGTGTAGCCGAGAGAGCTTCCGGCAGTGTTTGATTGATGATGTTGATTAATTGATGTTTACTTTTGATTTGTTTGGAATTATATTGTGGTTGTTGCTTGTGTTATTTGTTATCTGATAGCAGTGGATGCTAGATGTTGGATGGTGTTAGCTGAGGCCATTGAGAGGTCTAGAGGCAATGATAGGTGAGCTGGGTCAGCTAGATGTCATTGTATTGTTATTTACTTTTGGACTTGCCGGGCTTATGGTGGCCAAGTAGGTTCTATTTGTATGTTTTCTTTTACTTTCCAGGCTTATGGGGGCTAGGTAGGTTTTATGTGTTTACTTAAGTTGAGTTCTCCTTCTGCGATATTTGGTATATATGTTGATCTCTAATCTTTGTCTTCTAGTTATTTCTGCCTTTCATGCTCGGTACATTATTGTACTAACGCCCTAGTCGGGGTGCTGCATTCATGCCTGCAGGTGATGGTGGGCTGTTAGATCAGGTTCTTGGTTGCTGAGTGAAGTTCCAGCTGAGTAGGTGTGCTCCAGTTCTTTTGGAGTTTCTGGAGGTTGAGTTATGATAGTTTGGGGTCTATCACAAGTAGTTTATTTCTATTATATTTTTAAAGGCTCGTAGACATTAGTTGTGGGTGTAGTGTCATTGTTATAGGCTAGGTGGGCCATGTTTTATAGTTGTTCTTCCATTCAGTGGCCTCGATGACATATTGCATTTACTTTTCTTGGTTGGTCAGGTGAGCCAGCTTCCGCTATAGTCTATTGTCTTATTTTGATTTTATAGTTGTTGTGTTGTCGAACCTCATCGGTTCTGGACTTTATTTTTTTGGGCATCGTGTATGCTTATATCAGGGATGGAACGAGGTGCCAGTCATGCCTCCCCGGGTTTTGGGGTGTGACAAACTTGGTATCAGAGTAGTTCGTCCTAGGGAGTCTATGAGCCGTGTCTAGTAGAGTCTTTTTTATGTGTGTATTGCGTAGTGTAGTTATAAACAGGAGGCTACAGGGAATTTAGGATTGCTACCCTTCTTTCTGGGTCGAAATCATGCAAGAAGTCAGATGTCATAGGAGTTGGGTCTAGACTCACATTTTTTGACTTTTGCAGGGATGCTTGTAACTTGATGAATTATAGTCGGCCAGTGGCTAGACATGGCAGCAGGTAAGATTGTTATTTTGATTATAGTTATAGATGTGTCGCGCCTCGGCATGGTGCAAGGTGTTTTTGTCTGGAGATGTTTATGGTAGGCTTGCCATGTGAGGCTATGTCATGCGATGTTGTGCTGTATTGGTCCTTGAGTTGGAGTCGCGCGTGTCGTCCAACAATCGAGGACGAATGTTTCTAAGGGGGGAAGGATGTAATACCCCGTATGGGATAATTTGAGCGATAAAATAGTGCTTTCGAGGTAGTACTAAGAGTACATAATAGGCTAAAAAGGAAGTGTTATGAGTTATTTGAGTCACTCTATGGTCGTATTTAAGATTGGACATCGATCAAGTTGTATACCAAAATTTGGAAAAAGTTATCACAAAATTTCCTTCTTGAGATTCCTTGAAATTTAGGTCAAATGTCTCGAGGCTTTTCTCCCAATATCTAAGGGGTTAGTGGGTGTGCGATCTATCAAATTAAATATCTATGAGTCTATTTTCCATTTCATCAAACCGTTTTGCAATCCGACTTTGGAGTAAAGAGATATTCGCGTTCTCGCGAGATCGTGCAAGCAGGCACCTCACAAGTCTTAAGGTGGTGGAGGATTACTTAATCCCCTTTGGTCGTTGTTGGCCATCAAAAATTCATTTTCCAGAATATATTTCGTATGAAACCTCTCTCAAGTTCTCTCCATGGTTTCCTTTGGGTTTTGGGGCTAGAAGCCATGGCTCAACATGATTTTTGTGTCGGGAAGTCGGGAATCGCGTGTAGTCCATGGTTTGGTGTCTTTTCCAGGATGTTGGTGGTTGTTTCGTGGTGAATCTATTGGTTAGCCTTCTTTCTTTCATTCTCCTTAGTTTTTAATGTTGTTTATAGGTGTTTTAATGCTAATAGGTTGTTGTCTCGGAGTTTCTACCTTCGAATTCGTATGAATCTTGTCGGGTAAGCTTCGTTTGTCTTGTTTTTTTTTTGAGTTGTGTTGGATGCGTTTTGGCAGAATATTGGACTGCCTTTAGGCAGTAGGTTCATGGTGTTGAAGGCTCAAGTTTGGCTAGGTTTGAAGCTAAGGTATGTTTGGCTTTTTCCTCCGTTTGTCGGCATGAATTCTATAGTCGTTGTAATCCGTGTTGACGTGTGTGTTGGCTGTTTTGCGATGGCCTGTGTTTTGCTATTATTGAACTTTGTTTTGCTGTTTATATGGTAATAATGGTGTGTATAAGGTGCTGGTTTGGTTGGTGTCTCGGGATTTAGTGCGGAGAATCGTAGTCATGGCAGATTGTTAGGCTCGGGTCGAGAGGTCGTGTGTGAGGCGTGTGGTTCTTGTGGCAAGTTGTGGGACGTTTGAGTGAATAAGATTAGGTGATTATATTGTCAAGTTAATGAGAAATTAGAGTGGTTAAGGTCGATGATTGTGATGATCTTTTGTTATATTCGAATCGATGATCCTGTCGACCGTGTCGATGGCACATAACGGCTGTGGTGACACTTGGGATGATTTGGCCATGTCCCTTGATGTTAGTGGTAAGTAAAGTGGCTTGTGGGCTGCTTGTAATGCTTAGGGATAGACTAGTTGGGATGGTAACCCTTATCTTGATTAGTAGCTCGTCAGTGGACGAATAGACATGAAAGAATAGTACTTTGTTGTGATAATCGATTGGTAGGGTTCGAGAGCCAGTTATGGGCTGTTTTAGCACATATTATTGTTTTTGTTGGTTGTGATTGATGTGATTGTGTATGTGTAGTATTCGAGGCCTTGTGGCTTGTGGATACCCAATGAATGAGAGTTGTTCCGGCTAGGGGTCGAGCCCGAGGTACCTTGTGGCTTGTGGATACCCGATGCACGAGTGTGTTTCCGGCTAAGAGGTTGAGCCCAAGTAGTGAAATGACCTACGGGGTTGAGAATGATGTCCTCCATAGTGTCGAGTTGAGACATGATTCGAGAGTGGTCCGACATGTTTGAGCCTTCCTGGGATCACGATTGGTTCTCCCAAATGGATTGAGCTCAGCTAACTGTTCACAGCCGAGAGAGTGTCCGATAGTGCTTGATTGATGGTGTTGATTAACTGATGTTTACTTGTGATTTGTTTGGCATTATATTGTTGTTGTTGCTTGTGTTATTTATTATATGATAGCAGTGGATGCTAGATGTTGGTTGGTGTTAGCTAAGGCCATTGAGAGGTCTAGAGGCGATGACAGGTAAGCTGGGTCAGCTAGGTGCCATTGTATTGTTATTTACTTTTGGACTTGTCGGGCTTATGGGGGCTAGGTACGTTCTGTTTTTATGTTTTCTTTTACTTGCCAGGCTTATGGGAGCAGGTAGGTTTTATGTGTTTACTTAAATTGAGTTCTCCTTCTGTGATATTTGGTATATCTGTTGATATCTAATCTTTTTCTTCTAGTTAATTCTGCCTTTCATGCTCGGTACATTATTGTACTGACGCCCCAGTCGGAGTGCTACATTCATGTCTGTAGGTGATGGTGGGCTGTTAGATCAGGTTCTTGGTTGGTGAGTGGAGTTTCAGCTGAGTCGGTGTGCTCCAGTTCTTTTGGAGTTGCCATAGGTTGAGTTATGGGTAGTTCGGGGCCTATCCTGAGCAGTTAATTTTTATTATTTTTTGAGAAGGGTCGTAGACATTAGTTGTAGGTGTAGTGTCATTGTTATAGGCCAGATGGGCCATGTTGTATAGTTGTTCTTCCATTCTGTGGCTTCGACGACATATTGCATTTATTTTTCTTGGTTGGTCAGGTGAGCCAGCTTCCGCTATAGTCTATCGTCTTATTTTGATTTTATAGTTGTTGTGTTGTCGAACCCATCAGTTCTGGCCTTTGTTTTTTTTTGGGCGTCGTGTATGCTCATATCAGGGGTGGCAAGAGGTGTCAGTCATGCCTCATCGGGTTTTGGGGTGTGATATAGACTAATACCGGTAAGTGAACTTGTTGGTAGTTATCTCCAAATTGGGGGTTTAAAAGAAAACAATATTAAAACAAAGATTATAGTTGTGATTTAAATCATGATTTGCAAACAACTAGGGTAAGCGTTCCCCATGAGTTCAACTACTTTGGGTGTACACACGTGATCAATCCCAATGCATATGTAGAACTGATAACTAGGGTTCATCCAAACGACTTGTTCATCCCATTTGGATAACTATACTCAATCACCAGGCCAGGTCTCATGAGCAATTTCAAACTAACCGTTATCAATATGTTCCAAATTTAACTATTCTGTGACCACAACTCAAGTTAATACAATAATCGTAAAGACCAAGGTTTTGTTGTAATTCTCTTTTCCTAATCTCTACCTCTCTAGGTTCAAGAAAATAAAGAATTCGAGCAAGTCCTAACGTTGTATACCGTTAAGAAACGTTTAAACATGAAGAGAATACAATACAAGTTTTTTACATTGGTTTTGAATCACTTTTGTATAACCCTAATTCATTAATCCACCATGGTTCCCACAACCCCTAGTTGTGGAGATTTTAACCTCTCATGATTGTAAGATTATAATTTGTATTCATAGACAAATACATAATTAAATACTTACAACAACAATTAGAAGGAAATCAGATTTGATTATCAAAGAACAACCTCAAGGACAATGTAAGAAATCAAGAATTTGATCCCAAGAATTGCTTCTCAAAACTTGATAAAAGTCACAAAAATAATTCTTCACACGTCTACTAACTCAATTCTATCCTCCTCTTCCCTCTCTAATTTTCTACTATATTACATAGAAATAAAGGGTAATTATAATAGTAGAGTAAGCCTTCCTTGTTCCTTCATGGAGTGAAATTGGGATTTGTAACTCCTTTTCCTAGTTGAAGTAGGATTTGTCTTTATAAAAAACCTATAAAAGTATTTATACAAATAATTAGAACTTTTTCCTAAATTAACAGGGAAACTAATTTAACTGCCGTCGCCTGATCCTACGACTCGTACCATGAACCTACGAGTCGTAGCTTCCTCTCGTACAATGCTCAGAAGTCTTGAATTTGGTTAAGTCTTGGAAGTTGGTACAACTCGTACAATGCTCTTATGTGTCGTACAATGCCTGTCGTGGTCTGATCTTGTGAAGTTGGGCATTCTCTAAATATTTTCACGACGTTGTGGTACAACTCGCACCTTGATATGATGACTCGTGACTGCCTCGTGCCCTAGTATCTACCAATCACATTTTCTCTGAAGTTCACCATGGCTCTTTGGTGCGAGTCGTAAGTGGTCATCACGACTCATATCTTCTATTAGTACCATGAGCTTAGACAAGTGCAATATTTCTGTAGTTTTCCACGACTGCTATGATACGACTCATACAAGGATGGTACGGCTCGTAGCAAGAGTCATACATGGCCAATGCCTTATACAGTTCCTCTAAATTTTATCATCGATGCTATGTACGACTCGTACTTCCAAGGTACGACTCGTACTGAAGTATGCAATTTCACCATTTTCAGCACTCTTTCTCTTATTTTGAACATTTCAACTCCAATACATAATTTTCATGAAAACAAAGTAAAAGTGCATCATATCTGTATAAACACACCTAAGATCGTGCAAATTCTCTAAGTTTTAAGAGTCGAAAGTGCTGTAAATTCACAGCACATCAAGCACACCATCTCCCCTTTTGGAGAATGCTTCCATCTGTTTCTTTAGGACTGATCCCTTCAACTTGAGTAGGATTGGGTCTTCATCTTGCTTTGAATTAACCTCCACCACATTGGAGGATTATGACCCATTCTGGACTATACTCCACCTTCTGCTCAATCAACCAAATGGACTCCTAACTGAGCCAATTTGTAAACATCCTTTGCCATCTCCTTTTTACCATCATCAATATGAGCAACACTCCCCAAAGACATCCTGCTGAGGGCATCATCCACTACATTGGCTTTGCTCGGGTGATAAAACACGCTCATATCATAATCTTTCAATAATTCTAGCCATCTCCTCTGAAGAAGATTCAAATCCTTCTAACTGAACACATACTGCAGGCTTTTGTGGTCAGTGAACACATCTACATGAACGCCATAAAGGTAGTGCCTCCAAATCTGTAAGTCCAATGCTATCGCTGCTAGCTCAAGATCATAAGTCAAATAATTCCTCTCATGGATTTTGAGTTGTCTGGAGTCATATGCTATAACTTTATCATGTTGCATCAGAACACATTCAGAGCCAATTCTGGAGGCATCATAATAGATCACGAACCCATCTGAACCTTCTAGTAAAGTCAAAACGAGGGCTGTAGTGAGTTGAGTCTTTAACTCTTGAAAAGACTTCTCACATGCATCAGACCACTGAAGTTAGTCTGGTCAAAGGTAAGGTCATTGAGGAGAATCCTTCTACGAACCATCTGTAGTAACCGTCTAGGCCCAAGAAACTCCTGATGTTTGATGGAGAAGTGGGCCTTGTCCAGTCCTTCACTGCCATTATCTTTTGAGGATCTACCTGAATTCCTACACTGGAGACAACTTGTCCAAAGGAAAGCCACTAATTTTAGCCAAAATTTACACTTGCTGAATTTAGCGAACAACTGGCAGTCTCTGAGAGTCTGCAAAACTATCCTCAGGTGGTCTGCATGTTCCTCCTCTGTTCTGGAGTAGACCAAAATATCATCTATGAAGACAATGACAAACATGTCCAGGTGCTGCTTGAATATCCTTTTCATCAAGTTCATAAAGTTGTAGGAGCATTCGTTAGTCCAAAATACATAACTACAAATTCGTAGTGACCATACCGAGTTCTAAAGGCTGCTTTCAGAATGTCACATTCTTTGACCCTGAGTTGATGGTATCCTGATCTGAGATCTATCTTGAAAAAATGGCTAGACACTGGGTTTGGTCGAACAAGTCATTAATCCTGGGTAGGGGATACTTGTTCTTGATATGACCTTAGTCAGCTGACGGCAATCGATGCACATTCGGAGTGTACCATCCTTCTTTCACACAAATAGGACTAGGACACCCCATGGAGATATGTTGGGTCTGATGAAACCCTTATCTAAAAGGTCCTTAAGCTGTTCTTTTAACTCTTTAAGCTTAGCTAGAGCTGTTTTGTAAGGAGGAATTGAGATAGGCTGGGTATCAGAAAGAAGGTCTATGCCGAAATCAATTTCTCGCTCGCTCGGGACTCTGGAAAGATCCTTGGGGAACACATTTGGAAACTCACTGATGATTGGAACTAATTGAAGAGTCGAGGTTTCAGGACTAGAATCCTTGACCCTAATCAAGTGATAATTGTACCCCTTAGAAATCATATTCTTAGCCTTAAGGTATGAGATAAACCGACCCTTAGGCTCTGAAGTACTACCCTTCCACTCTAGGATTAGTTCATTAGGAATTGGAACTTAAACCACTCTGGTTCTGTAGTCAACTGAGGCATTGAAAAAGTGTGACTAGTCCATGCCAAAAATGAGGTCAAAATCGACCATATCTAACTCTACAAGATTAATTGAGGTGACTTTCTGTAAAATCGTGACCGAATAATTTCTGTATACCCGACTGGCTCTAACTGACTCACAGACTAGAGTAGAGACTGAAAATGGCTGTGAGAGAATTTCTGGACTAACATCAAACTGGATTGCAATATAAGGAGTCACGAAGGAAAGTATGGCTCCTAGATCTAGTAAAGCATAAGAATCTATCTGAAAGAGACATAATATATCAGTGACTACGTCAGGTGAGTTCTCCTGGTCTTGGCGTAAAGATAGAGTATAAAAGCAGTTTTGATGCTGACCACCTCCACCAATACCCGAAGCAGTACCCTGCTGAGCTGGGCGACCCGTTGGAGCTACTGATGTAGTGGACTAGGCCTTTCCCCATCTAGATGGGGGGGGGGGGGGGGGTTGACACAAAAGTATAAGTTTAAGATAAAATTGGCATTTTTATAATCCAAAAACTATTAGCAAAATCCTAGCCTCTAAATATTGGCAATATATAGCCAAAAATCACTAAACGGTTCCTCAATATTAAAAAATAATATTGTGGATTTTTCATAGGTGTAAATTTAGGGATTTAATAACTGTATACATAAGAATTTTAACTGTAATTTTGTCTCCTTAAAAAAAGAAATAGTTGCCCACAAAAATTGCATAAGCAGTTTTTATCCTGACGCATTAACTGATGATGCAAAACAGATCCCAGCATTAACGTTTCATTCAAGAAAACTTTCATATATATTCATAAATTTTAATTAATCATATTTATACGTTTATATATTTTATACGAATGAAAAATATTGAGTAGCTAATATATTATAATATTTACCTTTACATCTGTTTGATGTATACATTTATAAATTTTACTTTCTAACAATTATTGAATGTATATGTCAATATTTATTGAATGTATATATATTTTGAAATTGTTTCAAAAAATTAATCAGATTTGTATTCATGGAACCTTTTCAAAATTTATCTTGAATATTGCGTGTTTATTTTGTTATCGCCATGTACTTTCATGTATAATAATTGATATATATATATGTATACGTCATTAAAGTATACATTGACTATAATAAGATTTGTATTCAAAAATTTATTTAGATTCGTATTCATGAAACCTTATTTTTTAATTATCTTGAATATTGCGTGTTTATTTCTTTCTCTCTATGTACTTTTACATATAAATTTAATGTAAAATATATACGTTATTATAGTATACATTGATTGTATTCATAATTGTATCCAAATATTTATTCAAATTTGTATTCATGAAATTTTTTCTTTCTCACCATGTACTTTTTACGTATACTAGTTGATGTATATATGCATACGTTATTATAGTATACATCGACCATAATCAGATTTGAATTCAAAAATTTATTCAGATTTGTATTCATGGAACTTTTTTTTTATTATTTTAAATATTGCATGTTAATTTATTTCTCGTCATGTATTTTTACATATAAAATTTAATGTATATATGTATACTTTATTATAGTCAATTCCCATATAAAAAATAATCATGTATAATTTTAAAAATATAATTGATCATGTAATATAATAATTAAAAAATAAAAACCATCACGTTTTCATAACAACTTAAAGTCAATTACCTTCAATATTAAATTAAAAAAATACTTTTAAATTCACAATAAAGTAAAATACTTTTCCTTGTTTAAAGATAATTGTGCTTGTTTAAAATAGAATTGCTATAGAATTTTTTTAAAATAAAATAAATTTGTCATTCCCAATAAAAACTATATAAAAAATCCGTCAAGTTTCCATTAAAAAGTGAAAAGCTTTCAAATTTCTTGTAGTAAACTGTGTATTTATAATAAAAAAGATTGTCATATAATTAAATAAAGGTTAAACAATAATGTCAACTTCCTGCTAAATAATAAAAATTTATAAATTTGTTTTAAATAAATTAGTGTATTTTAAAATAAAAAATTGGCCAAATATTATTTAAATGCAAGTTGTCCCATAAAAAAGTGAAACTTCAATCAAACAAAAATTCGATTTTCTATTAAATATAACTATTGCAATAATTTTTTTTCAAAAAACTGTCAATTTTAATATAAATAAAAAACTTCACAATTTTTTAAAAATCACCGCCCCATTTGTGCTCAATTTTTAGGGACATTACAAATGGGAAATTTTAACCCAATAATTAAAAAAAAAACTTATTATATGCCAATTAATTAAAATGGGCTATTTTATGCTAATCTAAGAAGAAAGTTGACATATTGTGCCAATTCCATCCAGCTGACGGAAAGTCCCTCAACCCTTTACCCAGCTGGCCACAACCAAAGCACCCCTCCTTGCCCAAATGGCACTCACCTGGACGGTTCTTACCACACTTAGGACATACTGAGAAAGTGCAGCTACTGGAGATATGACTCTAAGACTGGGAGCCTGATGCTCCACCCCTCCGATCTTTATGGGGCCTAAACGAAGGAGCACTGGCTGAAGAGGGTGCTAGAGGTCTCTATTGCTGTTGTGAGCGACTACCACCACTCAATCTCTGTTGTGAATCCTCAAACTGACCTGTCCTTTCCCGCTTACTTTCCCTCTCTATCTCTTTCAATTTCTTCGCCTCTATCTGTTGTGCATGGATTATAAGCCTGGAGATGTCCATATCGTTGATGAGAACGGCAGTCCTGCACTCCTTAACCACCAAGTCTAAGACTCCATTTATAAATTTGAGCATGTGATCCCTCGGCTCGGCAACCATCTCCGGAGCATACTTTGATAATTGAGTGAACTTTAAGGCGCACTCCTGCACCGTCATGTCATTCTGTTTCAAATTGACGAATTTCACGATTTTTCCCCTTAACTCCTGGGAAAGAACCTATCTAGAAACACAATGACGAACTCATCCCACTTCACCGGATCTGCACCAATTCGTCTCCCCTCTTTTCATTGTCTGTACCATATTTGGGCCACTCCCTTCAGCTGATAGATGGCCAACTCTATACTTTCGACCGAGGTAGCACCCATGATTTGGGTGATCTTCTTAACCTCATCGATAAAGTCTTGTAGGTCCTCATCTATCTTAGACCCATGAAATTCTAGAGGATTCATTTGAGAAAAGTCTGAGACCCTAGCAATAGTTATAGGCCCACTCGTATTAGTAGGTACAAAAACCAGCTGGTTGACCTGGTTGGCCACAGCCTGAGTTAGCATTTGAATAGCAGCCCTGAACTTAGCAGTTGTCACCTGATCATATTGAGGGGCTGCTGGAGCTGGTGGGGCTTGCTGGTTGGCGTTACCGGTCCTCTTTCTGTTTTCTCTTCGGGGAGGCATTGTTAACTGAAAATGGCATAGCATGAGTTAGACGGATATTTTATAGATTCATACTCTACGCATGATAAGAATTATGAAGAAAAGGAAATTTTTGTAAAATGCCTTGTAAACCCCCCCCCCCCTCCTCTTCAGTTTGGAGCGCTTCACACTCATAAAAAGGACTCTACTTGACGCGTCTTCCAAACATCCTAGGACACTCTAAACCTGATGCTCTGATACCAAGTTTGTTACGACCCGAATCTATACCCTGGACATGACACAGTGCTTAAAGTCACAAGTGACCCCAAGCCAACCCATGGCATAGCATATTACTGACATACTAGAATTGAAATAGAAAACTAAGCGGAAGCTACTAAAGTATAAAAATAATCTTCTATGAGAAAAGAAAAAATCTGGTAAATACTGGAGTTTTAAATAACACTGATAATAATAAGATGAAACTAATACTATGTTGTCTGAAAGCCTCTACTAATTGATAAGTTGCTAGGACAAGCCCCCAGCTAACTCTAAAGTTTGTAAACTAAAAATAACGATAACTAAAAATAAAGACTCCGGTCCTCGAAATATGAGGACTTACCATAGCAACTATTGGATATCACCAATGAAGCTAACTACGATGCAGAGGCTGGATACCTGAGCCTATATCATGAAATGATATAGCATAGAAAGTATGCATCAACACTTGGAATGTACAGAGTATGTGAGATATTAGATAAAACATAAAAGTGCTTATAATACATAAACTGGACTGATATGACATACCACAACCATTCTGAATCATAAGTACTGAAAGAGTTTGAAAATCTGAGAAAAATATTGTAAGAATCAATAATCTGAAATTAAAGTCATAAGCATACTCTGAAATATGTAAGACTAGACAGAACTGTGGACTATGACTTTACTGTACTGTGGGAGTGCCCTGTTACTTGACATATAACCACGTGAGCTAGATGTGGAGTTTGATGTTTACTCCCCATCGATAGGGCCCACCGTACCTTGCCAAGGTACAGTGATTGGACAATGTGATCACTAACTTTAAAACTCATTTGGGTTAAATCCTACAGTAGCACATAGTTCTAGGAACCTGGTGCACTGAATCCCGGCCTACTCGGTGTTAAGCACTACTCCCAACTAATGACACATGACAGATGTGTAAATATGAATGTTGAACTATACTGATAGCTCAAAATGGTGTCCTAAGGCTAAGTCAGAACTACTTATCCGGAAGAATCCTAAGAGCCTAAAGGACCTGATAACTGAGGGTACCAGATGTACTGATAACTAAAAATATCACTGTAACTGACTATACGAAAAATGATAGAAACACTGTAAAGCAACATTCAATTCAATGAGAAAATCAGGACAAATTCAATATCATGTGAAAGATACTATAGTATTGAAGATACTAACATGAATATATAATTTTTCTAAACATGAAATCTGACATCATAGAAAAAGTAGGGGATTTCAACAATTAGAAGGAAATCCCCAGGTCATGATTTCTAAAATTTCAAGGCTAGGTTACTAAAATATTGGGACAAAGGATGAAAAGAGACTCTTGTTGAATTCCCACATACTTTTAGAAGAAATCCCTGAAGAAGAAGCTCGAAATTCTAAGAAGAAACAAAAGCCTTAGCTATTGGCTTGAGAAGTCTTTCTGAGTTCTTACGGGGTTTTGAGAATGTGAGGAGAGAATGAGGGAAGAGTTTCGACTAATCCCTTTAAATTCCCCCATGAATATCCCAAAACGACGTAATTTAGGAAGTAAAATAGTGGGAAGTTATGAAAACAACCCTGGAGAAAATGTCTGAAAACTATCGTCATGATCCAACGGGTCACACAACGAGTCATTGGTTATGACCATGACTTGTTGGGACTATTGTTGGCCTTGGGTTTGGAAACCCTGTTTCTGGCCTTCGACCAATGGTCGGAAAGGACTACTTATTAGAGGACATAACGGGTCATTAAATCCAACCATTGTCACTGAAATAATTTTGAACAATTTCTGAAGATCTCCCAACAGACAGACAAAACGACCCGTTAGATGAAACAACGGGTCATTGTTTCCACCCATGGTCACTAGAGGGATTTTAAACACTTTCTAAATTTCGTCTAACGGCTAGTTAGGATAAGTCATTACTTCTTCCAGTGACTCGTCATATGGCTCGTTGGTTAAAGGAAAGATTTGACAAGCTTCTGAACACTGTCAGAACGGGAAAAAAACCTACTTCTTACTTCCAATTATGGGTCATTGTATTGATCGATGAATCAAAGGAATACATCTACAGAGGGCAACTTATGACGGTCTTAACGGGTCGTTGTTCCTGACAACAACTCATCTGACGAGTCGTTCTGGTGGAAAGTTTTCTGGTATCCTTTTAATTTTTCATTCCAAGTCTGAAAGTTTGGTCTTATGAAATTTTGGGATGTTACAAATATAAGTAAAAGGTAAAGATTCTACCCTTTAAACTTGCTTAAAATCCTAGCTAAGAACTAGAAATTGAAAGCTAAGCTAGTTTGTCGTTTTAGTGCGTTTTTGCTGAAGGTTGCTGCCCCTTTTTGGAGGTTGGTGCAGATGTATGTTTCTGGGAATATACCCCTTTTATGGTGGGGAATAATCAAAAGAAAATTCAGGTAAGTTCTCACTTTCTTTTCCCATTAAAAGTTATGGAAGTAAGCTTGTAAGAAAATGTTGAAATATTGTTTTGTATTGTTGTTATGGCTGCTTTTGGGATGACGTTTTGACTGAAAAAATTGGCTTAAAAAAGCCTTAATTTATAGTTGTAATTTTAATAAACTGAAGGGGGATTAACATTGGTTTATTTGAGGAAGAATCGACTAAAGAAACTCGTCGGAATAAGGTATGTCAAGGCGTTCCCATCCTTGTTTTTAAAGCACGAGAATGTATCATTGAAATGACCAATATTTCTATGCTTCCATACTCATGTTGAGACATATATAATGCTTCCCAAAGAGTTAAGAATACTTGGAATTGATCTTGAATGGATAAAAGTATTTGAAACAAACGAAAAGTGAAGTGAAAATATCTTATTTACGCTTGTTGTCGTAGCTATAGATTGAGTCTGGAGACCCCTAAGCATGGGCACTATGATCTGGTCATTTACAATATGTTATGAATGTGATATTAAATATGCTTAGCATGCTGGTTTCTAAAATAAATTGGTAAGGAAATCTAAGACAACAATGAATAAACAAACATAAACCAAAGAATGACATCAAGCCTAGTAAGGGTAAATTGGTGCACCAAAATAGAAATAACTTAACATGGTCGTCTACCTTCTTGTGCGTACGATATGAGATATGCGAGGCCAAGGGGATATTTTGTCACGCCCCAAAACTGGGGTAGGGCGCAACTGGCACTCGATTCATGATTGATCGAGAAGACGACTATATGACATCTGTAACTGTAATACTTAGGCCATCCAAGCCACCTGTCACAATCAACTGAAGAATAAACTGGACCCATAAGTTCTCAACAATACAGGATAACCAATCAAAATGCACCAAGGCAATTAGTGTGCTAACCAAGCAACAATTAGTCGACGAGGCCAAAAACTGAATAACACTGTACACACTACATCCACAAAGCCTCTAAAGAGTAAACTAACTTATGGTCGGAACAGGGCTCCGACCTACCCATACCTGCATCTCAAAACTCAAGCATAAATAACTAAGCCCTAGCTCCAAGAAGAAAGGAGCATACCAACCATCTGTTGATCTCACGAACTGCTACTCAACTGGCCATCCTGACCTCTACCTGCACCTGCAACACGAACGCAGCTCCCCAATCAAGGGGACGTCAGTATTAATAAAATGTACTGGTATGTAAGGCTGAAACTGTAACCATGAGATAACAATCCTGTAATAACTGACATAACACATAAACATATAGAGGATAAATATAACCTGGAATTCTGCAACCTATAATTGATAACAACTTACAATAACATAACTGAACTTAAGATAACTGAACTAGGAATAAGGAATGGTAACAACCTGGAATCCTGGAAACTGAAACCTGATAATAACTCTATAAAGAGATGAAAATGCAATTAAGAAATGCACAAGAAAGAAACTATAACTGTAATGCCAGTGACCAGTCAAGCGTAAATCTATATATAAAATTCGTTCAACCGGTGTACTACACCGGGGTAAAATGAAAAGATCTCCAGCCGGTGTACTACACTGAGGTAAAATAAAAATATCTCCAGCCGATGTACCACATCGGGTTAAAATAAAAATATCTCCAGTCGATGTACCACACCGGGGTAAAATAAAAAGATCTCCGGCCAGTGTACCACACCAGGGTAAAATAAAAATAAATCTTAATCACCATCATAAATGGAGCTGACAGAGCTCATACGAATTATCTGAATACTGGAAACTATAAAATATGCTGATCAGTAACTATAACATGTGTAGGATCTTACCACGACCCCTAATACTACAATTATTCCATACACATATAGGTCTTTTATTTAGCATTTAAATACATACATATGCTGTGAATGAATTCTAGGGAAGTTCCTAGAACTGGAATATCATAAAGACATGTGTAGACTCACATTCATGATTTTAAACATCTCCTAGCAATTCTAACATGAGGAGCAGAGAGGAATCACTTAACGTAACATTTTCTATTAACAATCTTAGCATTCATTTCGTGCTTATACTCATTTGACTTTCATACTTTCATATTAAGAATTGTGAGCATACCTCATTCATTGCACATCATATCACATCTCGAGGTAACTTATGAACAGGAAGACATAACTTGTGTATCTCAAACCTAGAGCTCTTTAATATAAAAATTCTAGGCAACTGTCTAGGGGCTGCCTTAAAATAAATAAAGACTTATAGTCGTGCTTCAGACAGCGTAGGAAAAGCTCATGTGAAACATTGCAATACATGTGGAGCTTAGAAAAGCTTAGCAGCATTATAAATAGTTTAGAAACCTCCAAGAAAAATAAAATCCTTTAAAAATTGAAAAAGCTAATCCAACTCTTAGAACAAATAATCAAAGATAATTGTTTAAAAGTACAATGAAGAACTTCTCTTGACTTGAGCCATTATCTCAAAATATTCGATTCTAATTATTTCTTAAGGAGTTAACACTTTACTAGCCTTTCATTAGCTTAACCCAACTGAACATAAACAACTTTATTTATAACTCTTTTGCTAAACGTCTTTAGAACAGGGTAAATCTTGCTAGCTATTTGCCTAATTCATTAACAATCGTAACACTTATCATCAAATTTAACAACCTTTAGCTCTACTTTTCGTATTCATCTTAAATTCTTTTCCTAACAGGATTCGTCATTCCCTACTTAATTATTTACTCTCGTGTTCACTATTCCAGCAATTCTTGTACGCACTTACCTTCTTACCTAATTGCCAACCTTGTCTCTTAAACTCGTCTTTCTCATATTTTAACGTCGCTCAAAGGTTCTTGAAATCAACTACGGACAGAAAGCATATACCTCACATATTACCTTAAAAGGTCTAACATTTACTCTTATCTCTCCTTTGCTACTAGCGCCTCAACTTTTACACTTAGGTTAATTTCCTTACACATCTACAACTTTCAAAGAACATGCGACGTGTCTACTTAAAGCCTTAAGCAATTCTCAGGAGGTCTAGATAACTCAAGAGCTCTAATAAACATATAGAGATTTTCTAAAGGCAATCCTCGCCGCTTTAGCGCGTAATTTGAATGTAAGCATAAACATATATATATTATGATTTTTTGTCTAACATGTTAACATCAATATATTGTGCATAACCTTCCAATAAAGATGGTCCCATAGAAATATCAATAGTTTACCCATTCGGGTTCTATCTTCCAAGTTTAACGTATCGAATTAAGAAATGTATTAATTAGTCTCTTAGCTTAAGGAAAAGGGATCGGAGAATCATCTCATGGAACTAGGTACCTTAAAACATGAATATAATAGGTAGGTAACTGTTATAAGAAAATTCCATTTCGTTACCCTCGTTAGCCCTTATTGAGTTAAAACCCGATTTCAATTATTAGGTTTGTCTGCGCGTCGTTGTCTTGCCATGCTTACCAAATTTCTTAGCAACCATAATGTGAAACAACTTTGACACCACAAATACATAACATAATGTAAAGGACCAGATCACAGTGCCCACGCGGAGGGGACTTCAGACTCAATTTACAACTATGACCATAATAGAAGCCAATTGCCCTCTCTGCTTCACATTCATGCGTTCCAACTCTTTAGAAAATACACACCTTAATACCAAGTAATCATAAAAATTGGTAGGAACCATAATATGCTACTACAGAAGCTCAAGTACAGGGGAATGCCGGATTAATCCTCGGCATGAATTCGTGCTTGAAAATCAAGAGACAAAGAACGCCTTACATACCTTTCTCCGATGAACTTTTCTCTAGACGATTTCCTATTTCAATGATCAGCCTTCAACCTCCTTAATCCAGTGGTTTTATAGGCCAATGACAAGATTAATCTATAGCACAAAATTCAGACAAAGTAACTAAACAATGGCAGTCACAATAGCAACAACAACACACGGCAACATCAACAACATTTAGCCATTTTCTCAACTAGTTTTCACTAACTTTTAAGGGAGAAACAAGAGGAAATTTTACCTTAGTTCTGCTGTAATTATTCCCCCCAATATGAATTATAATTCCAGCAAAATTACCAGCCAAAATGTCTAAGGAAAATGAGCAATATTTGGCTCACAAACAGTCCATCGGTAGCTCACTTAGCTGCCAATTTTCAGATTTTTGCTTTACAATTTGAGAGGTTTAAAAGAGGTGAAGTACTTACCTTTTGCTGGGGACTTGTTCTTGGTTAAAAATAGGAGTAATTGACCTCAACTTATTGTCCAAAAATACAGCAACCTTGCTGTCCAAAACGCCACAAAATACTTCACCAACACACCAAACACACCTCCAACTTCTAGTCTTGTAATCAAAAATTCAAGCAAGGATGGTAGTAGAATACTTACCTTTTATACTTGTGTTTAATCCCTACCAAGAGTGAATGTATAGTTAGCTTAGGAAAGCTTTAAAAACGCAGCAAATTCACCACAACAAGACTACCCAAGTGCAGCCAAAACAGCCACCAACACACCACCTTCACCTTATGGTAGATCCCCTTCACTTAGCTTTAGTTTAATGGAGTTTAGCTTAGTGTTTTCCTTAGTTGTTTTTTGGAAATTTGAGATAATTTCAGGATAAGAAGGTACCTTAATTCTGGAAACATTGAAAATGATTTGATAAGTCATGACTTAAAATATAAAGCAAGTTGGGCGGTGGCCGTTTTTAGGGCGGCTGCCCGACAGTGTCACGGTAAAATATCTATAACCTTTTACTCTGAACTCTGATTGATGAGAAGTTTGATGTTCAAAAAACTAGACTCAAAGACCTTTAATTTGATAGGTCATGGGGCTTCTAATTTAATATATACTAGGATATATGGCTATTTAAAGTTGAACCTTACTTATGAATTTCACATACTCTTCGGTTTTCCGTTCGTACACATTTCCCTTGTCATCTACGGAAAATATACAACCCGTACTTCCCTTATCATAGCATACAAATATCAAATAATTACCTAAAATTTTCTGGGGTGTAACATATTTCATAGTCCTTCTCCCTTAAGTCAAGCGATAAGTTACCGAGTTTTCGAGCGCTAATATCCTGAGAACATGGTCTATAAATCCTATTAAAACTCTTGTGTCATACGCATACCTTAATGATTTTTATAAGTCTATGAATATGTGTATCTAAGTTATTTGTGCCTACTTGCAGTCATGTATTAAAAAAGAGACTCATCCAGGCCACAGACTCATAATTTATCATTGTTATGCCATATATACTAGATGGACTTAGTGTAAGCCCTATCCACTCCTCTTATGATTATGATTAAGATTATTGACCTACCCTCCGATATGCTTATTCTAGTGAAATATTTACCCTATAGATGATGCACTAGTGTGGTACATCGGTTGGACGGACTTTATATAGACATCAAGACTGGCTGGCTTTTGGCACTACGGTTATAGTTTTACTGTGCATTACTTGACTGCATTTACACCTCAGTATTGAGTTATTGTCCAGTGTCGGTTTCCAGAGTTTTAGGTTGTTACTATTCCATATTTTTGGCTTAGTTGTTATTGTTATCTTATATATTTATAGTTTTCAGTCTTACATTCCAGTACATTTCATTCGTACTAAAGTCTCTACGCCTGGGGACCCCTTGCAATGGTGTTGCAGGTGCAGGTAGAGGCTCGGATCAGCAATCACAATAGGAGCCCAGACTTCATCTGAGTATTGGGTATGCTCCTCTCTTTCGGGAGCTATGTTCTGATTTTGGTTATTTTGAGTTTTGTGTATAGTATGGGTAAGACAGGGTCCTGTCCCATGCATTTCAGTTTTTTTACTCTTAAGAGGCTTATGTGGACTAGTTTATACAATTAGTTCTATTGTGTGGCCTTGTCGGATTTTCGTTGCTCGGTTTAGCTTTATTGTAGCCTTGTCGGCTTTTTAGTTGTTTATTCATTATTGTTGAGACCTTATAGGTCCAGTATCTATTTTAGTTGATCATGATAGGTGGCCTGGTCAGCCTCAATGTTACAGTTATAGACGTTATATAGCCGATTTCTCGATCAATCTAGAATTGAGTGCCAGTCGAGCCGTATCCCAGTTTTAGGGCATGACAACTTGGTATCAGAGCAAAGTCTTATCCCAGGGAGTCCACAATATTGTGTCTAGTAGTCCTGCTTATGGGTATTTTGTGCATCATACTTAAAATTAGGAGGCTACAGGACATTTAGGAGTCGTTTCCCTTCTTTCATTAATAATTCGTGCAATAGAGCAAAGCCAAAGTATTATGATATCTAAATAGTGTTATTGTTTCAGAGTATGCCTATGATGAGATGACTACGCAATTAATCGTCACTATCACAGGAAAGGGTACTAGTCTCCCTCTAGAGGATCAGGGAGATAGGTCAGAGGCTTAGAGTGAGTTTCCTGCCCCAGGTACCACAGTTCCTCCCGCCCCAGTCAGAGTTGCAGCAAATAGACCTAGCTCCCCTGCCTCATTGATATATGGTGATAGAGTGGAAGACCCTCCAGCACCTGTGGCACCTCTGGTTGTTTTAGAAGGACAGGGTTTAAAGGGAGTTGTTCAAGTGATGGCTCGTATAGCCACTGGCCAAGAGCGGCGATTGGAGTCAATAGAGAGGCACATAGGTCAAGCAGTTAAGAGTTTCAGAGCTCATAAGTTCTTGAGTTTGAGCGCTCCAATGTTCACTAGATCAGGCCCGAGAAAGTATCCCTACGACTTTATTGATCATACATATACAGTGTTGAGGGTGATATGGGCTATATTGATAGAGGGGGTAGAGTTGGCAATATTCAGGTTACATGACGTGGCATATTAAGGATGAGGCTTGGGCTTGATTTAGAGGAGTTGCTACACGACCAACTGAATGGGAAGAGTTCTCAGAGGCCTTTATGCACAAGTATCTACCCCAAGAGCTTGAACAAGATCGAGTTGAGAAATTCTTACACCTTGAGCAGGATAGCATAAGTATGTGCGAGTATTGACTCAAGTTTAATTCTCTAGCCAAGTATGCTCCACACATGGTGCATATAATAGAAGATAGAGTCCATTGGTTCGTGTTAGGGTTGAGGCCTCATGTGGATTGAGATTTTTTAGGGGTATCTACTCAAGAGCATATAGATATTGCACGGATGCAGGCTTGGCCCAGAAGGTAGAGGATTTGGTTCATTAGTTGCAGGATACTCGCAGGCAGCAAAAGCAGAGGAAGAGAGCTAGGAGCGTGGGTCCTTACAAAGGGCTGCATAGTGACCCAGGGGCTTAGTCATCTAGGAAGTTAGTTAGACCTGCAGAGTGCCCCACCTCAGCTTCAAGGACTGAAGAGATCAAGGCCCAGCCCTATCTAGCTCACAACTATAAGAATGGGTAAGGCAAGGAAGACAATAATTGTCACCTTGTACCTAGTGTGGGAGGTCCCATTCTCGCCAGTACTGTCAAGGGAAAAATGTATGCTATCATTGTGGGCAGCCAGGGCACATTATGATGAATTATCCAAATAGGGTCGATGCAGACCAGGCAAGGTCAGAGAAATAATCAATTGCTTTGTCATCCTCGGTTCGACCTCCTAGACCTAATCCTTAGTCTACAACAATTCATGGCAGCGGTAGAGGGAGAGATGCTTCTAGTTTCGACATGACCTAGAATCAATTTAATGCTTTAGGTGGTCGGCAGGACCAAGAGATGTCACCTCATATTATTATGGGTACTTTAATTATTCGTTCTTGTGTTCTATATTGCTCACTTGATATTGGTTCTACACTCTCTTATGTTACACCAGTGGTTGCGAGTCAAGTTGAGATAGTCCCTGAGTTATTGTCTAGATTGGTTGATGTTTCTATGCTAATTGGCGAATCTATGTTAGCTAAAGAGGTTTATCAAAACTGTGAGTGTTGGTATGTGGTAATTCAACCCTAGTTGATCTAGTTGAGCTTAAAATGGTTGATTTGATGTTATTATGGGTATGGATTGGCTCGCGGCATGCTATGCTAATGTTGATTGCAGAGCCAAAATTGTTATATTTCATTTTCCAGATGAGCTAGTCCTGGAATGGCAAGGTAATGCCGCTACACCTAAAGGTAAGTTTATTTCATACCTTAAGGCCCAGAAGTTGATATCCAAAGGTTGTATTTCTCACTTGGTTCGAATAAGAGACTTGGAACGTGAGTCTGCAACTCTTCAGTCAGTTCCTATTGTAAATGAGTTTAACATGTATTCCATGAGGATTTATCGGGAATTCCTCTTGAAAGGAAGATAGATTTTGCTATTGACCTACTTCCAAGTACTCAAAAGATATCGATACCTCCAAACAAAATGGCTCAGACAGAACTAAGGGAACTAAAGGAGCAGTTGAAAGATCTTCTTGAGAAAGGTTTCATCTAACCTAGTGTGTCACCATGGGGTGCACCAATATTGTTCGTACCGAAGTAAGATGGTCCTTGAGAATGTTCATCAACTACAGACAGCTGAATAAAGTGATGATTAAGAATAAGTATCCGCTTTGCAAGATTGATGACTTGTTTGATAGTTTCATAGTGCCATATGTGTTTTGAAGATTGACTTAAGGTCCGGGTACCATCAGTTGTGGGTTAGGGAAGTTGATATCCCTAAGACTGCTTTTAGGACCAAGTATGGTCACTATGAGTTCCTTGTGATATCATTTGGGTTTACTAACGCCCCAAAAGCCTTTATGGATCTGATGAATAAGGTGTTTAAGCCCTTTCTTGATGTATTTATGATCGCCTTTGTTAACAACATCCTGATTTACTCATAATCAGAGGCCAAGCATGTAGATCATCTGAGAGCGGTGTTGTAAACTCTCCATGGAGCACAAGTTATATGCCAAATTTTCTAAATGTGAGTTTTGTCTAACATATATAGCTTTCCTTGTCCATGTGATTATAGTTGAAGGTACAAGGGTGTATAGTTAGAAAATAGAACCTTTGAAGAATTTGCCCAGACTCCTGAACCTTACAGAGGTTCGTAGCTTTCTCGGTTAGCAGTCTATTATCGCAGATGTATAGAAGGTTTTTTTACCGTATTCGCGCCATTGATGAATTTGACTAATAAAGCAGCTAAGTTCTAGTGGATAGAGGCGTGCAAGTAGAGTTTCTAGGAGTTGAAGGGTAGGTTGACTTCAACACCTATCTTGACTCTTCTATAGGGTACCGAGGGTTATATGGTGTATAATGATGCTTCCAAAGTTGGGATAGTCTATGTTTTGATGCAACATGGCAAAGTTATTACTTATGCTTCTAGACAGCTAAGGAAGCACGAGCAAAATCATCCTGCCCACGATTTTGAGTTAGCTGCAGTGGTGTTTGTTCTAAAGATCTAGTGCCACTACTTATACGGGGTACATGTTGATATCTTCCCAGATCATAAGAGTCTCTAGTACTTATTCCAGCAGAAAGAGTTAAATTTGAGGCAAAAGAGATGGTTAGAGCTGCCAAAAGATTATGATGTGAGCATTTTATATCATTTGGGAAAGGTGAATATTGTAGTTGACGAGCTGAATTGCAAGTCTATGGGTAGCTTGAGTTATATTCAGGCTGACAGGGTTGAAATGATGAAGACTCTACAAGAGTTGTCTAACTAATAGAATTGTTTGCTGGATGAGATGGGGGTGTTGTTGTCTAGAACATGACAGAATCGTCTTTGGTAGCCAAAATTAAGCAGCGATTATATGAAGACACAGAGTTAGTCTTACCGAGAGACAATGTACCGCAGCAGAAGCAGAACCTGTTTGATTACGGACCAGACTGAGTTCTTAGATACCAGGGTCGTCTATGTGTGCAATGTGGGTAAGCTATGGGAATTGATTATGAGTGAAGCTCACTATTCTCGATACGCAGTACACCCAGGTGCCACGAAGATATATCATGACCTAATGCAGTTATATTGGTGGAACGACATGAAAAATGACATCACGGGTTTTGTAACTCAGTGTTCTAATTGCCAGCAGGTCAAAGTAGAGCACCAGAGGCCTGGACGCCTAGCTCAGAACATAGAGATTCTAGCCTAGAAATAAGAGGTGATTACCATGGATTTATTACAGGATTGCCTTGGACAAGAAGGAAGTATGATTCTATCTGGGTAATAGTTGACAGATTGACTAAATCAGCTCAGTTCTTGCCAATCAGGACCACTTATACTGTGAAGGACTAAGCTAGACTCTATATATAGGAGATAGTCCGTACGCATGGCATTTCCTTATCCATTATTTTATATGTATGTATGTATGTATGTATGTATGTATGTATATATATACATATATATCTTTTGCCTTATCTTGATTTAATTCTACAACTTTCCAGGATTTAATTGCTTGCTTGCACTCCATTATTCTCTCAAATTTCCATAAAATAACTAAGGAAAAATAAGGAGGAAACACCAAGTAAAATTCAACCAAAATACAATCTAAGTGAAGAAGATCATTTTCTAAGTGAAGGTGGTGTGTTGGTGAGTTTCTTGTTGCATTTGGGCAGTGTTTTTGGGGTGAGTTTGCTGCGTTTTTGGAGAAGTAATAAGCTTCATACATACTCCCTTTTAATAGGATTTGGATGCAAGAAAGAAGGTAAAAATTCTACCCTTTAAACTTGCCTAACATCCTAGATAAAAACTAGAAATTGGAAGCTAAGCTAGGCTGCCTTTTTGGTGTATTTTTGCTGAAGGTTGCTGCCCGTTCTTGGAAGTTGGTGCAGCTGTGTTTTGCTGGAAATATACCCCTTTTGTGGTAGGTATTAATCATAATAAAATCTAGGTAAGTTCCCCCTTTCATTTCCCTTAAAAAATTATGGAAGTAAGCTTATAAGAAAATGTTGAAATGTTATTTTATATTGTTGTTATGGCTGCCGATTGGGATGATGATTTGTCTGAACAAATTAGCTTAAAACAGTCTCAATTTATAGTTGTAACCTATAATTCCTCGAAAACTCAAGACTAGACCCGGGACTTAAAGCAAAGAAAACTGAGAATCTGCACCAGGTCACATAACGAGTCATTCTGTGATCCGTGAGGAGTGACCACGAGTCGTTAAGTGACTTATGGTGAGGACTGGGAGTTTAGTTTGAAATTTGGTGTTTGGGTGACCACGGGTGTGATCACGAGTCGTGGTCAACCCCTACGAGTCGTGATATGACCTGTGGTCAAGGATAATTTGTAACCAGGAAATGTTAGGCAGTGTACCCAACGGGTCCTCACCACGACTCTTTGGGACACCACGAGTCGTGGTGTCACCTGTGGGGACTCCTGGGAGTTTTGGGGTAGTGTGGTCCGTAAGAGTGTGGCCACAAGTCGTGGTCACCAACCACAACTAATTAGGTCCCTCATGGTGACCAGCAGTGTATTGCAAACAGTGCATCTCATGAGTGTGACCATGAGTGGTGGTCACTGACCATGAGTCGTGGTCACTAACCATGACCCGTTAGGTCACCCATGAGGACTTACAAGCAGTTTTTCCCTGCGAGTTTTCAAGGGTCTTTCAGTAATTTTCTACCCTCCTAAACTTCGTCATTTTAATCATAATTTCATACTTATTAGTGGGGTTAAACGGTTTCTTTCCACATTCCCCACTCAGACCTTCAGAGAACAAACCATAGAACTTCTCTAAGAGTTTTCCAAAGCAAGAGCTAGGAAATGTTTTCTCCTCAATTTCTCAAGGAATTCTTTGGGCTTTTTCACCAGGTGTGTGGGACTTCAATAAGGGAATAGTTCTTTCCTTGTGTTCCTAAATTCCTCCCTATTTTTCTCTATCAGTTGTAGCCCTGAAATTACTGAATGTCAAGAAATTTCTAGTCATACTTCGTCAAATCATGTGGAATATTATACCATGTTAGTTATAGATATTTTCCACCAGTTCGTGACTGAAATGATGTTAAATCTTGTGAAGTAAAATTTATCCCTATTTGTTGAACTAGAAAATCTTGAATATCGAATTTTAACTTGTTTTTATCAGTGTTGGGAACTCCCATGTAGTTAGTAGCATTGAATCTCAATCAGAATATTGTCAATTCAATTTTTAGTAAGAATGTTAGAATTCTCAATGTCAGTAAGAAAATGTCAGTTGATCAGTTTGACTACAGAATTTCCCGAGGTGTTAGTAGTACCTCTCAATTATCACAATCAAATTCAGAATTCAATTTATTGGTCCACTAGGCAGTCATGACACTTTAAATAAGCAGCTCTAACTAGACTTAGGACCCCAATTTCACATTTTAGTTTGTTCTTTAGGCGGTTACGATGCTTCTAGATAAACAACTCTGACCAGTCTTAGAACTCAATTTCAGAATCTGGTCCGATAAGACTCTCAGGATGATTCTAGATATGTACACCTGACTAGTCTTGGGCCCTAGTTTTGAGCTATCAGCTTAGATTCAGTCTAGGACTATTCAGTGGGAGCGAGACTTAGCACCAATCATACCGGAGTTCCAGCGCACCCAAGTTCCCAGAACTACGTTGCCAGCGTAGGCTACAGTATTTATTGGCTTGATTGGCCCCAGACTTTTGTGATCAACAGGTTCATGCCTTTATACCCTGGCAAGGTATATTGAGCCCTACCGATGAGCTGTATACATCAGACACCACATCTAGCTCACGTGATTATATGTCGGTTATAGACTCTCCCACTAGTCAATTCAGTTCAGTTTTAGTTCAGTTCATATCAGTATTCCAGACTTAGAACATGCTTTAACCATCAGACAGGGTCTTTTAGACCACCTCCGTATTTCAGTTTAGTTCAGTAGTTTTAGTTCGTCAATGCATATCATTTCAGTTCAGCATTTTTTCCTTTTTATTTATTTCATTGTGTTATGTTTCACTCAATTACTCAGTACATTCAAAGTACTGATGCATACTTTTATGCTGTATCATTTTATGACATAGCTGCAGGATCCCAGTCTCAGCTTCGTTAGCCGACCGCTCATTGAAGACCTTAGCTATTCTAGTTGGTGAGTCCTCATTCTTCTAGGATGGAGATTTATTTAATTCAGCTATATTTTCATTCCTTCTATTTAGATTTGGAGTTAGCTGGGGGTTTGTCCCGGCAACTCATCAGTCATAGTGGCTTTCAGACTCAAATTGGTATTTCAGACTTGTAGTGTTGTTCTAATGTTTTCAAATACAATGAACCATCTTTATTTCTTTCAAGTATTTATATTTTCACTTTCAACTTCCACTGTAAGTATTTTTATGTTACTCAGAATGCCAGTGTATGATAGAGCAGGGGTTGACTTGGAGTCACTTGTGACTTCAAGTACCGTGTTTCGTCCAGGGTGTAAACTCGGGGTGTGATAAACTTGGTATCAGAGCACTAGGTTTAGAGTATCCTCAGATGTCTGAATGCTGCATCGAGTAGAATCCTCTTCATAAGTGTGAAGCGCGCCACACTTATGATGGGGAGGCTTCGAGATGTTATTAGGAAAACTCCCTTATATTCATATTCTTTATCATGCGTTGAACTTAAATTCCAGAATCATTCTCCTAACTCGTGCTATGCTTCGTTTAAGTGAATCATGACTCCACAATGTGGTAACAGAAGAAGGGTCGGTAATGCTCACCGACCTGCCCCACCAGCCTTGGAAGCCCTCAGGACGACTAGTATTTACCGCAGAATTTAGGGCGTCCATTTAGCTATTCACCCAAACTGTTACCAACCAGGTGAACCAACAGATGGTTCTAATCAACAACAACGGATCCGCAGTAGCTGCCCGTGTGCGGGATTTTACCTAAATGAACCCTCCGAATTTTCATGGATCTAAGGAGGGAGAGGATCCACAAGGATTTGTGGATGAGATTAAAAAGATCACCCCAATCATGTGTTTCAGTCCCTCAAAGAGTGCCGACTTGGCTACCCACCAGCTGAAAGGGGTAGCCCAAGTCTGGTATGAGCAGTAGAAGGAGGGGAGGCCAGCGGAAGCAGGACCGGTGGAATGGGAGGAGTTTACTACAACCTTCCTGGATAGATTCTTCCCTCGGGAGCTCAGGGAGGCAAAGGAGCGGAGTTTATGAATTTGAGGTAGGGAAACCGAACAGTAGAAGAGTACGCTCTGGAGTTCACCAGGTTGTCCAAATACGCTCAAGAGATGGTGGTCGAGCCAAGGGCTTGCATGCTAAAATTTATAAATGGGGTGTCGAACCTGGTCCTCAAAGAGTGCAGGATAGCGATGTTGATCAAAGATATCAACCTCTCCAGCCTAATTGTCTATGCCCAGCAGATTGAGGCCAAAAAACTGAGGGACATGGAGTGAAAGAACAAAAGGGCAAGGACTAGCCAATCAGATTATGGCCACCAGAGGTCTCGTGGTAGCAGCAGCAGCAGAGGGATCCAACACCCAGCTCAGCCAGCACCCCTACCTTTCGGTCCCGCCAAGATCAGAGGGATGGAGCATCTGGCTCTTAGTCTCAGAGTTACAATGCCGATAACAAGTATCCAGCTTGTCCCAAGTATGGCAAGAACCACCTAGGAGAGTGTCTTCAGGGTGGAGAGGGTTGTTTTGGTTATGGGCAGCTTGGGCATCGGCTTAAGGAATACCCGTCAGAAGGACGGGGGAGATCACAATCCACTACCTCAGTTGCCCCGGTAGTACAACCAGCTCAGCAGGATAAAACATCAGGTACGGAGGGCGGTCAATGCCAAAACCATTTTTATGCATTATCATCTCATCAGAACCAAGAGAACTCATCAGATATGGTCACGGGTATGTTACGTATTTCCCATCTAAATTTATATGTGTTACTTGATCCGGGGTCCACACTATCATTTGTGACTCCCTACATACCAATTCAGTTTGATGTCAGTCTAGAGGTCTTTTCAGAACCATTTTCAGTGTCCACCCCAGTTGGCGAGTCAGCTAGAGCCAATCGGGTGTATAGAAACTGCCCAATCTCAATCTTCAATAAAGTCATTCCAACTGACCTGGTAGAGTTAGACATGGTCAAGTTCGACCTCATCCTTGGCATGGATTGGTTACACTTTGGTTATGCCTTAGTCGACTGCAGAACTAGGAGCGTCAGGTATCAGTTCCCTAATGAGCCAACTCTAGAATGGTCCGACAGTAGTTCAGCGCCAAAGGGTAGGTTTATTTCCTACCTTAAGGCCAGGAAGCTAATTTCTAAGGTATGCATTTATCATCTAGTTCAGGTCAAGGATTCCGACTCTAAGACCCCTCCAGTCAGTCCCTGTTGTCAACGAATTTCCAGATGTGTTCCCCAAAGATCAGACCTAGTATCTCTCCTTGGGCTGCTCCAGTGTTATTCGTGCAAAATAAAGACGGTACCCTCAGAATGTGCATCGATTACCATCAGTTGAATAAGGTCACAGTCAAGAACAGGTATCCCTATCCAAAATTGACGACCTGTTCGACCAATTTCTGGGAGCCAGCTGTTTCTCCAAAATAGATCTTTGGTCGGGGTATCGCCAGCTAAGAGTTAGAGAATGTGACATACTGAAAACAACTTTCAAGACTCGGTATTGTCACTTCGAGTTTGTGGTTATGTCCTTCGAACTAATAAATGCCCCTACAACCTTTATGGACCTGATGAACAAAGTCCTTAAGCAGTATTTGGATATGTTCGTCATTGTGTTTATCGACGACATTCTAGTATACTCCAGAAATGAGGAAGAGCATGTTAATCACCTGAGGATAGTGCTTCAAACACTCAGAGACCACCAATTGTTCACCAAGTTCAGCAAGTGCAAATTCTGGTTGAAGTCCGTGACTTTCCTAGGTCATGTGGTCTCGAGCAACGTTATTCAGGTTGATCCTCAAAAGATAACAGCAGTGAGAGACTGGCCCATACCTACCTCCCCAACCGAAATCAGAAGCTTCTCAAGTTTAGCCGGTTATTACCGACGCTTTGTAGAAGGCTTTTCTTCTACAACATCTCCACTGACTAGGCTGACTCAAAAGAAGGTGAAATTCCAGTGGTTAGATGCGTGTGAGAAGAGTTTTCAGGAGTTAAAAACTCGATTCACTACCGCTCCAGTGTTGACTCTACCAGAAGGATCGGATGGATTTGTAGTATATTGCGATGCTTTCAGAGTTGGACTCAGTTGCGTTCTGATACAGCGGGGTAAAGTGATGGCCTACGCCTCTAAAAAAGCTCAAAGTTCATGAGAAAAATTATCCAACTCATGACTTGGAGTTGGCAGCGATAGTGTTTGCATTGAAAATATGGAGACATTACCTGTACGTGGCTCACATTGATGTTTTTTCTGATCACAAGAGCCTTCAGTATGTATTCAGTCAGAAGGACCTAAATCTTCGTCAGAGAAGGTGCATAGAGCTCTTGAAGGATTATGACGTGAGCATGCTATATCACCCGGGTAAAGCTAATGCGGTGGCTAATTCCCTAAGTAGAGTGTCTATGTGTAGTGTGGCTCATATTAAGGAAGACAAAAAAGAATTGGCGAAGGATATTCATAGACTAGCTCAGTTAGGGGTGCAGTTGGTTGACTCAACTGATGGTGGAGTGGTTATGCAAAGTGAGTCATATTTCTCTTTAGTTGTTGAAGTTAAGTCCAAACAGGATTAAGATCCCATTTTACTTAAACTCAAGGAAGCGATTCTTAGGAAAAAGGTTAAGGCTTTCTCCAAAGGAAGAGATGGTGTGCTCCATTACCAGGGCAGATTGTGTGTACCGGATGTTGGTGATTTGAGACAGCAAATATTGACTGAAGCACATAGTACGAGGTACTCCATCCACCCTAGTGCTACTAAAATGTACCTCGATTTGCGGGATATTTACTGGTGCAACCGCATGAAGAGAGACATCACCGAATTCGTAGCTAAGTACCCGAACTGCCAGCAGGTCAAAGTAGACCACCAAAGACCGGGAGGTATGACCCAAGATATCATCATACCCACTTGGAAGTGGGAAGAAGTAAATATAGACTTTATTAAGGGTCTACCTCGAACTCGTTGGCAACATGATTCCATTTGGGTAGTAGTAGATCGGATGACTAAGTCAGCACATTTCCTCCCAGTTAAAACTACGGATTCAGCTGAGGACTATGCTAGACTTTATATCCGAGAGTTGGTCAGGCTTCATGGGGTGCCATTATCCATTATCTCAGACAGAGGTACCCAGTTCACCTCACATTTCTGGAAGTCTTTTCAGAAGGGACTTGGTACCCAAGTCAAGCTTAGCATAGCTTTTCACTCACAGAAAGATGGTCAAGCTGAGTGGACTATTCAAACCCTAGAAGATATGTTGAGAGGGTGCGTGATCGATTTCAAGGGTAGTTGGGATGACCACTTGCCTCTTATCGAGTCTACGTACAACAATAGTTATCACTCCAGCATCCAGATGGTGCCGTTTGAGGCATTGTATGATAGAAGGTGCAAGTCTCCTATTGGATGGTTTGATATTGGTGAAGCTACTATAATCAGGCCAGACTCGGTTCATGAAGCTATGAAGAAGGTAAAGCTCATCAGAGGAAGATTAAAAACAGCTCAGAGCCGTTAGAAATCTTACGCTGATGTGAGGAGAAGAGAATTGGAGTTCGCTGTGGATAACTGGGTTTATCTAAAAAATTTACCCATAAAAGGGGTGATGAGGTTTGGGAATAAGGGAAAGCTCAGTCCGAGATATGTGGGACCCTACAAAATTCTGAGGTGAATTGGCAAAGTAGCCTATGAGCTGGAATTACCTTTGGAGTTGGCTTCTGTGCACCTAGTATTCCATGTGTCACTACTAAAGAAGTGCATTGTTGATCCAATATCTATTGTGCCATTGGATAGTGTGGGAGTGAAAGATAGTTCTTATACGAGGAAGTCCCAATAAATATCCTTGACCGTCAGGTTTGTAAGTTGAGCAACAAGGAGGTAGCTTCAGTTAAGGTCTTATGGAGAAATCAGCATGTTGAGAGAGCTATGTGGGAGGCTTAAGTGGATATGATGGCCATATACCCCCATTTGTTTCCTTCCGACTCAGTTTCAGTTCATGTGGAATATTATACCATGTTAATTATATATATAAATTCCACCAGTTCGTGACTGAAATGATGTTAAATCTTATGAAGTGAAATTTACCCTATTTCTTGAACTAGAAAAGCTTGAATATCGAAGTTTAGCTTGTTTTATCAGTGTTGGGAACTCTCATGTTGTTAGTAGCATTAAATCTCAATTAGAATATTGTCAATTCAGTTTTTAGTAAGAATGTTAGAATTCTCATTGTCAGTCAGAAAATGTCAGCTGATCAATTTGACTACAGAACTTCCCGAGGTGTCAGTAGTACCTCTCAGTTATCAGAATCAAATTCAGAATTCAGTTTATTGGTCCACTAGGTGGTCATGACACTTTAGATAAGCATCTTTTACTAGACAGGACCCCAATTTCAGATTTTAGTTTGTTCTTTAGATAGTTATGACGCTTCTAGATAAGAAGCTCTAACCAGTCTTAGAAGTCAGTTTCAGAATCTGGTATGATAAAGACTCTCAGGGTGCTTCCAGATATGTACACCTGACTAGTATTGGGCCCTAGTTTCGAGCTATCAGCTTAGTATTCAGTCCAGGACTATCTAGTGAGAGTGGGACTTAGCACCGAGCGGACTGGGGTACCAGCGCACCCAGGTTCCCAAAACTACATTGCCAGCGTAGGCTACAGTATTTATTGGCCTGATTGGCCCCAGACTTTTTCGATCACCCAGTTCATTCCTTTATACCCTGGAAAGGTATATTGGGTCCTACCGATGGGGTGTATACATCGGACTCCATGTCTAGCTCACGTGGTTATATGTTGGTTATAGACACTCCCACTAGTAAGTTCAGTCCAGTTTTAGTTTAGTTCAGATTAGTATTCTAGAATTAGAACATGCTTTGACCATCAGATAGGGTCTTTTAGCCACCTCAGTTATTTAGTTCAGTAGTTTTAGTTAGTTATTGCATGTCTTTTTGGTTCAGCATTTTTTCCTCTTTATTTATTCCATTGTGTTATATTTCACTCACTTAGTCAGTACATTCAAAGTACTAATGTATACTTTTATGCTGTATCATTTTATGATATAGCTGCAGGATCCCAGTCTCAGCTTCCTTAGCGGACCGCTCATCGAAGACCTAAGCTATTCTAGTTGGTGAGTCCTCATTCTTCGAGGATGGAGATTTATTTATTTTAGCTATATTTTCATTCCTTCTATTTAGATTTGGAGTTAGCTAGGGGGTTTTTCCCAGCAACTCATCAGTCATAGCGCTTTCAAACTGCGATTTGTATTTCAGACTAGTAGTGTTGTTCTAAAATTTTCAAATACTATGAACCAGCTTTATTTCTTTCAAGTATTTATATTTTATCTTTCAACTTCTACTGTATGTATTTTTATGTTACTCAGAATGCCAGTATATGATAGACCAAGGGTTGACTTGGGGTCACTTGTGACTTTAAGTACCGTGTTCGTCCAGGGTGTAAACTCGAGGCATGACATAACCTCAAGGAATTGAAGGGGTTTTAACATTGGTTTATTGTAGGGAGAATTGACTAAAGAAACTCGTCAAAACAAGGTATGTCAAGGCGTCTCCATCCTCATTTTTCAAGCACGAGAATGTATCATTGAAAGGACCAATATCCTATGCTTCCATACTTATGTTGAGACATATATAATTCTTTCCAAAGTTTTAGTAATACTTGGCATTGATCTTGATGGATAAAAGTATTATAAACAAATGAAAGTGAAGTGAAAATGTCTTATTTACGCTTGTTGTCGTACTATGATTATCATAGCTATAGATTGAGTCTGGAGACCCTCAGCATTGGCACTGTGATCTGGTCCTTTACATTATGATATGAATGTGATGGTAAATGTGCTTAGCATACTTTTGTCTAAAGGAAATTGGTATGTAAAGGTAAGGCAACTACGACTAAACGAACCTAAACTAAAGAATGACGTCAAGCCTAGTAAGGGTAAATTAGTGCACTGAAATAGAAATTCCTTCACAAGGTCGTCTACCTTCTTGTGTTTATATTATGAGATGCGCGAGGACAAGGGGAAATTTCATAATCCTTCTCCATTAGCCGAGCAATAAGTTACCAAGTTCTCAAGCATTAATTTCCTTAGACCATGGTCTATAAGTCTTATTGAAACTCTTGTGTTTTCTGCATCCCTTCATAATTTTATAAGTCTATGAATACATGTATCTAAGTGCAATTTGCAAGTTTTACATGTTATTTATGCCTACTTGCAGTTATGTGTTAGGCCTATCTATGCCACACTCAAAATATATGTACTAGATTGAATCAGTGTAAACCCTATCGGCTCCACTTATGATTATGATTTGTGATGTGCTTATTCCAGCGGGACGTATTCCCATTACCTACCCCCCCCTGTCTGATTATTTCGGCGAGATTTTTACCCTATGGATGATGCCCTGGGGTGGTACACCTACTGGACGTACCTTATATGGAGATTATGACTGCCTGAATGCTGGCACTACCGTTATAGTTTTTCTTATGCATTACTTGACTGCATTTGCACTTTAATATAGAGTTATGGTCCAGTATCAATTTCCAGAGTTTAAGGTTGTTATTATTCTTTATTTTTGGCTTAGTTATCATTGTTATCTTATATGTTTATAGTTTTCAATCTTACATACGGATACATTTCATTCATATTGATGTTCTTTCTCCTAGGGACCCCCTGAAATCGTGCTTCAGGTGCAGGTAGAGGCTTAGATCAGCAATCGTAGTAGGAGCCCAGACTTCAGCTAAGTATTGGTATGCTCTTATCTTTTGGGAGTTGTGTTCTGGTTTTGGTTATTTTGAGTTTTGTGCACAGTATGGGTAGGTCGGGTCCCTGTCCCATGCATTTTAGTTTGTTTATTCTTTAGAGGTTATATGGACTAGTTTGTATTAGCTAGTTCTATTGTGTGGCCTTGTCAGCTTTCCATTGCTCAGTTTAGCTTTATTGTAGCCTTGTCGGCTTTCCAGTTGTTTATTTGTTATTGTTGAGACCTTATGGGTCCAATATCTATTTTAGCTTATCGTGATAGGTGGCCTGGTAGGCGTTAATATTACAGTTATAAATGTTATATAGTAAGTTGCTTGATCAATCTAGAATCGAGTGTTAGTCGTGACCTACCCCAGTTTTAGGGCGTGACATGATGTGTGCCATCATATATTCAGAAACAACTTCCTCTATTTTTGTATATTCTAGTTCCTTGTGATATGAACTCTTTAGCTCTATCTCATTCTCCCCTACATTCTCCCCCTCTGCAGAGTATAGGGATCCTTGTTTAGTTTAGTTATCAAACCCAAAACTAGAATTAGCAGTCTCAATCTGCCATTAAATTTAATGCTTCAATTCCTCTCTTATTATAATCATGATTTTTCTCCAAATATGCTTGATGTGTCGCGGATTTATGAGACTTTCGACACTTAAAACATAGAAAAAATGCTTTGTCTTAGGTATGTTTAGAGCGATATGAGGTGCTTTTACTTTATTTTCAGGAAAATCAGGTCCAAAAGTTGGATTTTGGAAAAGGAGATAAAACAGAGCAAAAAATGGCTTATTACGAGTGACAGCACGAGCCATACCAACCATCCGTAGCAAAACTTCAGAAAACATGCATAAGTGTTGAGCTAAGTACGACTGGTTATATGAGTCACACCATCCTGGTGTGAGTCGTACCAAGGAGTCGTGATGGAGATTCAGAGAATGTGCACTTGCAAAAGTCCATTATACGAGCAGAGGTGACAAGTTATGATGACAAGGTTAGGACTGTACCAAGGACTCATAGTGAGATTCAGAGAGTTGGATACTTGGCAGATTTAGGGCACGAAAGGATTGCACAAGTCAAAACAGCATGGTACAAGTCGTAGGAATGACCCGTATGATGATGATCAGAGATGCCAAGTTTCAGAAGTTCAAGCCACGACAGGGTCATATGACTCATAGTACCATTTTACGAGTCGTACTAATCTCCAGTACCTGAGAAGACCAAAAGCTACAAACTCTAACTACAAAAGCATCCTATGACTCGTAGCAGCATGCTACGACTCATAGGATGACTCGGCTACAAAATTCCTGTCAATTTAGGAAAGGATTTCATTAATTGTATAAATATTTTTAGGTTATTTTCCTTAATAGATTCTAATACTTTTCAATTTTAATCATAGTTTTTGGGTTTCCTAACTTCTTGGAGGGCAAATACTTGAATACTTCGGCCGAGTTCAACATTGTTCATGATTTTCAAAAGTTTGATTGTGCAATTTATCATTGGGTTTTTCTTCCATCAACATTGTCAGTGCTTAATTATGTTTTCTTCCATAAATTATAATTTATTGCTTGCAATAATGAATTGCTAAACCCTCCACAACTAGGGTTGTGGGAACCATGGTGGAATAACAAACTAAGGTTAATAAAAAGTGATTCTAAATCAATACAGATTCTTGTATTGTTCTTCTCTTCATGCTTAATGTTTCTTCATGGTGCGCAACGTTAGGACTAGCTCGAATTCTCTTTTTGCTTGAACCTAGAGAATTAGAGATTAGGAAAAGAGAAGAACAACAAAGCCTTGAAATTAAGTTTCATTGAATAATTTGAATTGTGGTAGCAGGAAAGTTAATTTGAAATTATTGATAAAGTTTAATTAAAATCGCTCATGAGACCTAACTCAGTGATTGAGTACAGTCATCTAATAGGGGCGAATCAGTCGTTTGGATGAGGGGATTAATGTGGGATCCTCAAGGACAAATGATTACATAGTTTATCGATTCTATAAGTTAAGTATTGGGATAGATCACGAGTGTAATAATCTGGCCTAGTTAGGAAGCCATGGGGAACACTTCCCTAGTTAATTGCATAACTTTGATAACAACATTTCAACATTGTCACCATATTGTCTTCTATTAAAATCCCCCCTTTAGAAAATAATTGAACTAAAAGCATGAATACTAGCATTAGTTTATATCTTGACCATATTCCATGTGGGATCGACCTCAACCTTAATTGGGTTCTTTATTGACAATGTCCACATTATACTTCTTCAGGGGTGTAGTTTGAGCATTAGCAAAAATGGAATTGTTGCTGGGAAATATGGATTAGGATTAGATTAATTGATTTTATTTAAATTTTAGTCATTATTTCCTCATTTACGTTTTGTTTTCTTTTTGTTTTAAACAGGTGACCGTGTGGTGAACACAAAGTATGTGGCGTAGTGGAAACCTTCTAGTTCCAATTGACCAAGAGCTCGAAAGAACACTATGAAGAATGGCCGGTTTGGAGACCCTTGAATAGATGGAGGCTAGCTTAGCAGCTGAAGCTTGTCGAGATATTGAGGTCCACCAGGCTGAGTTAGCTCAACAAGCTGCTCTTCAAGAGGCAGATGACCCCAGGAAGTGGTAAAATAATGTTAACCGCCATAAAAGGGAAAATAAAGGCCGACCACACCAGTTCCATAGATATGCTCCTCACTTTGATGATGATGAGGATCCGGATATTAATGAAGTTGGGTCAATAGGAGTTATTGTACCCCCATCTTTGCCTACTGGGGCAAAATTCAAGATCACTAGAACAATGATTCAGTTGCTCAACATAAAGGGAGTGTTTAGAGGTAATGCAGCTGACGATACAAATCTCCACTTGATGAACTTTGTGGGGATCTACAAGGCTTACAGGTTGTTAGGAGTAAGCCAGGATGCCATCAGGCTGAGGCTGTTTCCTTTCTCTTTAGTTGGTAAGGCAACTTTATGGTTGTCGGAGTTTCCAAATGACTACATCACCAACTGGAGGGAGCTGAAATATACATTTCTGGAGAGGTTCTTTCCACCTTCTAGGATGTTGCAGCTCAAAGATGAGATCTACAACTTCCAACAGCTCAAGACTGAGGCACTACATGAGACATGGCTGAGATTTAAGAAAAAGTTGACTAAGTACCCGAATCACAGAATTCCCAATGAGAACCGACAAGAAAAACCAACGGGTGATGAAGTCATGCTTGATTCACAAAAATTTGTCAAAATTTTCAAATTTTCAAATTTCTCACCAACTTTTACACAAGCATTACATTCACCAACAATCGTTAAGCACAGAAAATTTTGAAATTTCCCTTGAAATTTCCCTCACCCCACACTTAAATCATGCTATGTCCTCATAGCATCAAATTAAAATTTAAAAAGGGTGAGAAATACTCCCTGAGGCCTTTAGCCTTAGCTAACAACATGACTCTCTTCAACTTGCACAAGTGGGTGTTCAACCCCACACTTTTTCTCTTCTATGCTTGTTAGCTTCCTCTTCCACGGGTACTCAGACTTCCCCTCCATCTGCGCTTAACTTTCCACCAAAACAACACAAGATGAAAATAAACAAAAATTAACTCAATTGCAAGTACTTAACATGGTACCTGTGGTACCCTTGGGTTGCCTCCCAAGTAGCGCCTTATTTTACGTCGTGGCCCGACGTGGACTATCCTTTTTAGGACATCCTCATACCTGGGTTCTCTTTCGGGAACCATCTCCTTTTCTTTTGCTGTTTAGAGGAAACAGCCTCCACTCTGCTCCTCTCTTTCTCCAACTTCTTCTCTATTTGAAGTCCTTTATCAGACTCGGGCTGAACACTTGTCATTACCTTCGGCCCTGCACCTGTGGAATCCCCCACCCCACACTTATCCTGTGCCAACACACTAACCTGACAAAGGTTTCTATAGTGTGCAGATGGGTTCATTTCTTGGTACACGCGGAGGATTTCTTCTTCATCCTCAACCCTCATTTTCAGGGTCCCTGCTTTTAAATCAATCACCACTCCTCCAGTGGCCAAGAATGGTCGTCCCAAGATCAGGGGTACCTGGTCATCAACCTGAAAATCTAAGACAATAAAATCAGCAGGTATAATGAACTTACCTACTTTGATGAGAAGGTCCTCTATTATTCCATCAGGTGTCACTCGCGACTTGTCAGCCAGCTGCAGCATCAACCTTGTTGGCCTTAGTTGTCCCAACCCCAAGGTGTTGAATAAGGATAGGGGCATTAGATTAACTGCCGCCCCCAAGTCACAGAAAGCTCGTAGCACCTCAGCTTTACCAATTTGTATGGGGAGGGTAACACTCCCTGGGTCTTTGAGTTTCTTTGGCATTTTGCTCAATACCCTGTAACTGCACTCCTCAGTCAGTGCTACCGTTTGGACATCCACCAATCTCACTTTGTTCGCCATCACGTCCTTCAAGTATTTAGCATACTTGGGCATTCCCTGCAAAACATCAAGAAGAGGCAAATTTATGTGAAGTTCTCTGAAACTCTCAAAGAACTTTTTGAAGCATTCCTCCTCCTTGCTCTTTCTGAATTTCTGAGGGAATGGTGGTGGTGGACTTTGTGTTGGCTGCAATGGAAGTCGTGAATTTTGTTGCCCAGCACTCTGATTATCTCCCATGTTGATGGATGGTCCTGGTCTAACCAACTCCGGCTGCACCTCTTTGCTCATCTCTTTTGGCACTGCATCAGATAATTGCTTACCGCTTCTTAGACTGATGGCATTGATCTGCCGGGGGTTAGGATCTGTGTCGCTTGGTAATCCCCCCTGCGATCTCATGTTTTGAGCAGCTGCTATCTGACCCACTTGTTTTTCAAGATTTCGGGTGGCTACTTGCTGATTCATTAAGTTTGTTGCCATCCTCGCCTGATTTTCCACTAACTGAGTCTGGGTCTCCATAATTTTCTGCAATGTTTCCTCAATGTTGCTACTCAATTGCCCATCATTCTGCCTATTCTGGCGTTGGTTCATACTCAGTTTATTGAACTGAGTCATCATTTGATGCTGGAACGAAGCTAACTGTGCTGCCAAAGCATTCAAACCATCTACTTCTATCAACCCTGATCTCTTTCCTGCCCCTCTCGATGACTCGGTGTGCCACTCTGGATTTCCTTGTGCAATTCTGTTCAACAAAGTGTACAACTCATCATATGTCTTATCCAAGGCTTGCCCACCCGATGCAAAGTCTAGCAATATTTTTGTGTGTGGGTCTAGACTTTCTACAAAGGTATGAGCCAGCACTTCATTTGATTGCTGGTGATGGGGGCAATCTCTTAACAATGACTTGAATCTTTCCCAAGCCATATATAAGTTCTCATCAGGCCTCTGCTTGAAACTGAGTATTTCACTTCTCAACCTTGCAGTTTTGCCTGAAGGGAAGAATCTGATAAGGAACTTCTTAGCCAAGTCATTCCATGAAGTTATGGAGTTCGGGGGCTCAGCCTTCAGCCACTTTTTCGCCTCTCCCAACAGTGAAAATGGGAAAAGGGTCATTCGGACATAATCTGTGGACACGCTGGTGGGGACAAACGTGTCACTAATCTCTAAAAAGCTCTATAGGTGCTGCTGCGGGTCCTCATGTGCCATCCCAGTGAATTGACCACTAGAATGTAACAGCTGCACCATGTTCTGTTTAAGCTCAAAGTGTCCTCCAAGCTCCGGTTTACGGATGCTAGAGGTCACATTCGTCGCTAGTGGGATAGCCACTTCGCGAATTGGTCTTGCTTCCATTTGTTCGGATGACAATTGTGCTTGTCCCGTGGGTGGTTGTTGTTGTACCTTTTCTTGAAGTCTCTTCAGCTTATGCTCTAGAGCTATTCTCCTTTGCAAATGGAATTGACGTTCAGGTTCAAGCAACGGTTCCACAAGCTCTCTATTTCTAGCCAGCTCGGCAGGACAACCTGTCACCTGCAAACAAACAGACTAAGACCAAGTTTTTCAACACTTAAGAGAAATTTAAAAATCACACAAAAATAGATAAATTATCAAAACTTCGCCGAGTCCCCGGTAACGGCGCCAAAAACTTGACGTGCCCGATTCGCGCGTCCGCAAGTGTACGGGTCGTGCAAGTAATATAGTGGCTCTTTTCAAGAACCGGATTGTCGAACCCTCAGGGACTGGACCCATTCCTCTAACTATCCATTTCTAGTGTGATCTTAAATATCTCAAGTGTTGGTTATAGACATTTTCGATTGAGATTAATTAAGTCTAAGTTTGGGTCAACGAAATATTCTGAAATCACTCTAGGAGCAACATAGAGTTAAAACCAATTAATCATGCGATCCTACGATTTGTAATGGGTTAAGCATGGAACTATCAATTGTTATTTCACATAATTAGAATTGCATGTTTATGGTCTTTCGAGCCTCTAAACACGGCAATCTAGCCTCACTGCATCATTGTGAGCGAGGAGTTTAATTTTCTAGTCGCGGGCAATCAATTATGTTGTGGTTTACGGGGAAACAATTAGGGACTTTCGTACGTCTAACCATTTAACTCAACTTAGCCTCACAACTACTTCTTCGAGTGGTGATGTGACATCCCAAGTTGGTCTTTCATAACCCCCGTGTGTCAACCAAGCACGGTGTTAGGTATATTTCTATCCTGACACAAAAATCTCTCCCGAGATACAAACATGCTCCTTACATTCTCATGTCCTGACCTAGGTAATGCTTTCTCAAGCTATTACTCAAGCTAACAAATATGCTTTCATGGTGATCAATCATAAAAACAACCAACAATCCAGAATGCAAGACGAAAACAACAATCAATAACTTAATTCCAAAATAAATTCATAAAAGCACAATCATAATTCATGGCTTCAACCCTAGAAGAAGGGTTCTTGCCATTCATGTTCGTAAAACTACAATTAACTAATACTAAACTAACATACTTACATGAATTTGGTAGATGAGAAGGGAATTTGATAAACCCTAGATGAGTTCTCCCACTTCTCCCTTCACTCCTAGGTGGTTTTTCAGAATAAAATCGTGACTAAATGATTTTAGGAGCTAAGGGTCCTATTTATAGTAAATGAAAAACGTGCATAATTTAGCCTGAGAGGGAACGGCTCCGTGTCACGGAGTGCATCGCGGAGCACTGCCTCCGTGACACGGAGACAACGCGAAAGCTCTCTGGAAATTGCCTCAGGAAACCAAGTTGTCGAGGGTTGCCGCGCTGGCCAACGTGGCACGCTGCCCATGCAGCGCGTTGGCAAGCTGCTGTCGCGCAGACTGCCTAGCGTGACACGGCGCTGCCGCGCTGGTTCTCTGCCTCCTGCTGCCTTTCCTCGTGCGCTTGGCAAGGGCGTGGCACGGCGCTGGGCGCGGCACACGCACAGCGTGGCACGCTGCCTGGCGCGGCCAGCCTTGCCAAGGCGTGCTCTTTGCCGACTTTTGCCCCTTGCTTCCACTCCATTCCTTGCTATTCATCATTTTGTAAATTAGCCCCTCAAATGCATTATTAACCTACAAAACAAGGACTAATCATGTTGGTTAGCACATATATTCACATTTATATAAAATCACATGAGAGTATGTAAAAGAACTTGGATAAACAAGACTATATTAAGGTATAAAGCGTATCACGGGCATGCTATTTTGCCCGTGATCACCTATTCCTTTTTATCTCAAGATTGTGCAATAAATTTGCATGATTTGCTTGAATTTGTGCTCCAAACCCGAAGTAAGCAAGCACCCTTCAGAACTTAGCAAGTAAGTGAAAAATTTTAATCCTATTTTCTTGCTATCAGTAGCGGTACCATCACTATGATTCCTACACTCATGAAAATGAAGTGAAGGAATACGATAAGGGGCTACAGGTGATCTTGTATTATAGGTTTGTGAAATCAAATTTCTCAATAAATTTAATTGCTTGTGGGTAGTGAGTTAATGGGAAAAATTTATTGTGTGGACTAAGTGGGTAGTGAATTTGTGTGTTCTTGTGAAAAATGGGGTGAATTCTGAGTATCCACCCCAAAACTATTATTACTTGCATAACTGGTAATGCACAGAGTAAGGACGGGCTTCACGAGCCATCCTACGACTCGTTGTTTCCTACTACGACTAGTAGGATGATTCGTTAGGACTGTCCCATAGAGAGTAAATTTGAAATTCATGGTACGAAACCCGGTACAGATCATGGTATCATACCATGAGTCATACCAAAGAACCAGAGAGAGTTATATTTAGAATCAAAATTATGACCCATGGTACGACTCGTAGAACCCCACTACGAATCGTTATAACAAGTCATAGCAGAACTACAAAAAGTCAAATTCTCATAAGTTTATAATATGACTATTAGTACAAATAGGACCACCCTGGTACAATTCGCACCAATGAGTCATGACTGTGAAAAAGGATACTACCAGTCTCAGTACAAATCGTACCACTATGGTACGACTCATACTGATGATCCGTAGTACTAAATTGAAGATGCTCTTTCATGCTTTCATCTTCTGGAATCACATGTACTAACCTCTTATCCACAGGTATAACGGCACACCAAATACAAGCAACCAAGGATGCCCAGGACAAGAGGGAAGAGGGCTAGAGATGAGATTGCAGCCTTGAGGGCATTGTGGGATGAAGCCTATGCATCTGAGAAGGAGGCGGACTCCCCTAGTGGTTCAATAGAGGAGTACAAGGTGGAAACTGATGAGACAAATGAGCCAAGAACTACTAGGGCACAGGCCAAGGCTCAGGCCGAAGCTACCGAAGCTACTCTAGCAGATGCGCCCTAGTCTGAGGAGGGAAATGATACCCAGACCCATGAGTCCAGTAGTGGCTCAAATTCAGAGGAGGGGTCCGGGGCCGAATCTGAGGAGGAAGCACAGGAGAAGGAGGATGATCAGACCCTTCCTACTGAGATTTGTACAATCAAGTGGGCTGTGACAAGTGCTTAGAAGATTTATAAGCAGGGCCTTACCCTCACATTGAAGTTGAACCCGGGAAAAGCATTAAGGAGGAGCTTTGGATCCTGACTAAGGCATTGAATGAAGTTGAGGAGATGAAGCGGTTGTTTGACTTGTATGACTTCAGTTGGATGGCAAGAACCGCTGATAACTTTAGTGCTGACATGGTCAGGGAGTTCTATGCCAACTACTTGGCGACCATGGAGCACCAAACTCTAGTTGGGCAGAAGGTGAAGGACTAGCCTAGACTGGAGAGTGTTATAATCTGGGGCGGACTGTGGATGTCTCGGAGCGAGCCATTACCTGAATGTTATATGGGCCAGATTATCAGGCTCTAGCCTCCACAACAGAGTTTAATCACCGCATTGAGGCCTTGAAAAGGGTCAAATATTTGAGTGTTGAGACGAGGCAAAGGCCTATGAGGTGGCTAGCCAACATCATAGCTGAGGAGAAGGAGGATGCGAATTGGGTGACTAGTGGACGGCTGGTCACCAAATCCTCGCTTAATTTCATTGTGAAGGCCTACTGGACACTAGATCGCCATAGGTTTGCACCGACAACTAATGATAACACTTTCAGCATTGATAGAGTAGGTTTGGTGGCGATTATCATGTCAGGTTATGCTATCAACATCCCGCAGATCATAGCAAAGAAGATTTGGGATCGAGCTCTAGCATAGAGCATGATTATCCCATTCTCGAGTCTCATATATAGACACTATAGAGAGGCAGGTGTCCGAGTGATAGCAAAATATTGACGCTAGAGTTTGAGGCATACGAACTATTGATATCGGTCTTATACGGGATGAGATAAACCCGATGAGCCGGGTTAGTGTACCAGCAGCAGTCCTAACACCACATATAGTAGGGGAAGAGCATGCAGATGCACCTACTTCAGTTGACAACAGTGAGATTCTGTCCACTGAGGCCGGTCACATAGTAGCTACCCCTAGCACTTCATCCGTTCCTCCACCAACCACTTCAGGCTAGGTCCCAGCCGGCTATGTCCTAGCACCATATGACTTCTTGTGGAAGATGGCCAAGAGGCTGACCTTTATATAGAAGAAGGTGAACATTATGATGGAGAAGGTCAAGCAATAGGTGGGGGCTGAGATCAATGTAGTAGCTAGAGCTTTGTATATGAGACTTGATAGCTTTGAGCTTCGGTTCAATGAGCGTCTAGCAGAGATTCCAGACATGAGGAGTTTGCCGTATGAGATAGGCTCGATCAGGAGTCAGGTAGTCGAGTTGTCATCTCAACAGCAAACCATATTACCCGCCCCCGTCATTCTGTTGTTTGAGGATGAGCCTGATGATGAGCTTGACTTAGGGGAATCCTGGACTCATGAGCCGGCTGGTGGAGATAGAGGAAAGAGGAGGTCGTCTGTGGTAGTTGATGAGGAGATCTATAGAAAGAGGAGGAATAAAGATAAGAACGAGGGCAGGTGGGTGATAGTAGTTAGCCAGCAGACTCATGACAGCACATGTTTGAACTGCAGGAGCGAGCTAGAGAAGCTGGGAGCTCAGCTACTGTGCCCAGTGACTCTGTGAGTGGCAAGGACCCTTTGGGTGAGTCACAATCAGCCCAGATTAATATAGAGCTCGCTGATATGGCCAAGTGTTGAGGGGGAAACCACAATCCGTACCATCACACTATTGAGTATGCTAGCCACCGTTGGCGCCATGATTGCTGAGGTGGAGAGTGTGCCTTCACACCCACCTGTACAGGATGACAGGAGCTCTTAGAACATCACAGGTGCGTCCCTTCCTTGTTTTTATTTTACTTTTTTGGAGAAAAAGCATGACTTTTTAAGGGGGTGTATCTGTTTGTTTTGTTCATCTGAGGGTTTTTATTGTTGTGTTTCTTTTCACTCGGACATGCTATCTAGTAGCACCAACATGTTTAGGATGTTTTTGTTTTGTTTAACTAGAAGTATCTTAGGAGTACTTAACAGCCAATAAAAATACACATGTGTTTGACTTTTTGGAATTTTTTAAAATTGACCTTTTTAAAAATTTTTGTGATTAGTTGTGTTAGTTTACTGCAAAGCATGACCAATGTGGATCTTTTTATTGAATTTGATTGATTAGAATGATTAATTGTTAGCATTGTTGTACATGAACCAGATAAGTAGTGTGATATAATCCTGTACCATATGTGAGTAAGGTCTTTACCTAGTTCAATGTTGTGGAGGTGATCTAGAACTTTCCCGATTGTCTTTTCTTAGGTCATAGGATAGTTGGTTAGGAAAGGATTATAGGCCATTTTTGATTTAGCCCACTTTTAGCTTAAATTGCCCTACCAAATGAAATTTTACCTTGATCCCACGTTTGAGCCTAAAGTTGACCCTTTTCTTTGATTAGCCCATTCACCTTCCCTGATTTATTTCTAATGAACCTGTTTTGGCCATGGTCCCTCCTTGGATATTATAAACCTCAACTTAGGCAAAATACCTAAGTTGAGGGTGGCTATTGTAGGGTTTATAGATGATGTGGAGGAGAAAAGCAAAAAGCTAGTCAATAAAAGGAGGACTGTGGTATGAAAGAAGAAAAAGAAAAGAAAAAAAATTGAAAGTAAAAAAATATAGAAATACATCACACCTACCAATTGAAAGCTGAATAAAATGGAGAAAGGGAGTGAAAAGAAAAAAGGGGGGAAGTCAAAAGTGAAGCCAAGAGTTGTGTAGTGCCAAGGAGGGTTAGTCAATATTATCCATATGTACCACACCCTTCCCAGAGCCTAAATTACAAGCTAATAAAGTCCTTTAGTGATCTTAACCTAACTATCTGAAGAACCAGAGTAAACAAAATAAGGGCAAGCCTATGGTATCACTTGTGCAGTATTTGGAACTTTTTTGTGAGAGTGAGAGCTTTACTTGATAGTCCTGGTTTCATATATACATATCATTGTGAATGTTTAGAACTTCATTTTTTGTGAGGATACAGGAGTTGTACTTCATTCTGCCAGTTGTCTGTGTAAATAGCATTAGTGATAGCTTAGTTGTCTGCTAATAGTTTGATGACATTTCTAGATTACTTTGTGTCATGAGTCGTAGTAGCATGTGTACATAGAAATCTTGGTTTTAAGTGATTTAAATACAAGGGGTTTAATACTTGATAATGGTCATGTGTGCAAATTTTGTTTTTGTTGGTTGTAGGTCTTCATTTTTACTTTATAGTAAAGCGTCGTGGTGTAGTAGTGTTTTTGTTTGCCTGAGGACATATAAAAGTTTTAAGTTAAGGGTGTTGATGTTTCATGGATTTACAACACTTCAGACACTTAAAACATAGGAAAAATGCTTGGTCTTAGGTATGTTTATACGGATATGAGGTGTTTTACTTTGTTTTCAGGAAAATCAGGTTCAGGAGTTAGATTTTAAAAAAGGAGATAAAACAATGTATAAAATGGTTTGTTACGAGTGAAAACATGAGTTGTACCAGCCATCCGTAGCACAACTTCAAAGAACATGCATAAGTGCTAAGCTAAGTACAACCGGTAGTACGAGCCGTACCAAGGAGTGGTGATGGAGATTCAGAGAATATGCACTTGCAGAAGTCCATTGTACGAGCAGAGGCCATGAGTCATGACGACAAGGTACGAACCATACCAAGGACTCGTGGTGAGATTCAGAGAGTTGGATACTTGGTAAATTTAGGGAACAAAAGGATTGCACGAGTCGTAGGAAAGACCCGTATAAGGATGATCAGAGATTCCAAGTTTCAAATTTTCAAGTCAAGATAGGCTCCTATGACTCATAGGACCATTGTACAATTCACACCAATATCCAGTACCTGAGAAGACCTGAAGCTGCAGACTCTTACTACGGAAGCATCCTACGACTCCTGGCAACGTGCTACGACTCGTAGGATGACTCGGTGGAAGAATCCATGTCAATTGAGGAAAGAATTTCATTAATTTCATAAATACTTTTAGGTTATTTTCCTTAATAGATTCTGATACTTTTCAATTGTAATCACAATTTTGAGTTTCCTAACATCTTGGAGGGCAAATACTCGAATATTTAACTGAGTTCATCATTATTCCTGATTTTCAAAAGTTTGATTGTGCAATTTATCATTGGCATCAACATTTTAAGTACTTAATTATGTTACCTTCCATGAATTATAATATCTCGCTTGCAATCATTATATAGAAAAACCCTCCACAATTAAGATTGTGGGAACCATGATGAAATAACAAACTAGGGTTAATACAAAGTGATTCTAAACCAATACGGATACTTGTATTATTCTTTTCTTCATGCTTAATGTTTCTTGATGGTGCGCAATGTTAGGACTAGCCAGAATTCTCTTCTTGCTTGAACCTAGAGAAGTAGAGATTAGAAAAGGAGAAGAACAACAAAGCCTTGAAATTAAGTTTCATTGGATAACTTGAGTTGCGGCCGTAGGAAAGTTAATTTGAAATTACTGATAAAGGTTAATTGAAATCGCTCATGAGACCTAACCCGGTGATTGAATATAGTCATCTAATAGGGGCGAATCATCCATTTGGATGAACATAGTTTATCAATTCTACAAGCTTAGTGTTGATATAGATCACGGGTGTAATAATCTAACCTAGTTAGGAAACCATGAGGAACACTTTCCTAGTTAATTGCATAACTTTGATAACAACAACATTTCAACATTGTCACCATATTATCTTCTATTAATATCCCCCCTTTAGGAAATAATTGAACTAAAAGTGTGAATTCTTGCATTAGTCTATATCTTGACCATATTCCTTGTGGGATCGACCCCAACCTTAGTTGGGTTCTTTATTAACAACATCCTCATTATACTTCTTCAGGGGTGTAATTTGAGCGTTATCAATGCTTTCAATAATCAACCAGTATACACACACGCTTCCATTGACGGGTTGATATACAAGTGACCTATGAGGGACTCACGAGGTCGTGTACCCCACATGTGAATAATTTCCCATTGGGCGGCTCAATCCACTTTGGGGACTATATCATCATCCTCTACCCATTATCATTCCTATCAGGTACCTTAGTTTATATGTACTATAAAATCATCACTCATGTCAATCCATGTTTAAACATGACCTCATTGTACCATATCTGCATGATTGATCTCAAATCAGCACAAAGAAATGAATATAATATTTGTATGCAATGCAGAAATAAGCATATATTATTTCAATTGTGCCCTTTAGGCAATAAATTCATCATAATGGTATGGTATGTAGATATGCAAGGACTTATTCAAATAGGACATAAGCAATTCAAATATACATTGTGTATTAACTAAGTCTCAACCTACATTTTAGAAAAAGATGTTATTCTTTCAATATATCCAAAACAAAGTACCCTTTACAATACATCAATAACCCCACAAGTACTTATTACTATCATGAATACAGGGCCCCTAACACACCCTAAACCCTTCACACTTAATATAAATAATTATCTCCCAAGTGGAGTCTAGAAGGTAAACTATAAACTATCTCGAATGCCAAGCAAACATGTCACGAATCCTCACAAAAGTTCTTTTCCTTTCCAAATCACCTCAGAATACTTTCAATATATCAAAATTATACTCTACGTGATTATACAAGTCTATTGATACCCATATTCCAATACTTTCATCTAGGACCCAAAAAGTCCACTCCAAACTTTTAAGGTCAACACTGTAACTTTATTTTAAAATCAATTTATCTATCTTACAAGGGTTTCAAATCTGAAATTTCATTTAAAAAGTGAGTCTGAATTGACCTCAAAATCATCAAAATATAATTTCTCAACTTTAGATACAAAACCTTAGTTTCTAAAATCCAAACGCGAATTAGATAACGAAATTGATGATGGAATAGCTTAAAATACAAAATACAAAGTTAAATTCTTTCTCTAAGACAAAACAAGCAAATCCCCCTTGAAATTATCCAAAATTTGAGCACCCGAGTTTCAAAAATTGAAACATGAAGTCTAAGTTTAAAATGAGGATTTTATTATGTCCTAGCAAATTTTGCTTTCGAATGTGGCCAACCCCGTAAATGCATCCACCTGTCCCACCCATCTTCTTTAAGAATGCAAAGACCATTTTTCGAAATGTGAAGCACAACCCAATACACGACCCGAACCGCCCTAACTCCCCTTCTTCATAAATGCGGCGAACCATTCACAAACATGAAGACAAGGCTTGAATACTCTTTGCAAATGCGCCCATCTCCTCCCGAATGCAAAGAAGTGTAGCACCTCATATCATCATACTAAGATTTGAAACTTTTTATGTATGTGGGTAAAATCGACCTAGAAAGTGTTTGGAGAAGTAAAGCATGATTTATAATATTTTAAGGAAGTTTGTAGTTGGTTATGAATTGAAAAGATCGATACTTTGTGACTTTCACGGAAAATGGATAAGAGTACGGACCATAGAATGGACATATAGGTCGTACCTGGTACTGTAAATAATATGGATCACATGGGACCTATAGTTTCTAATCAAGAAGCCACATATGGAGCATAAATAGTAAGTATGGGTCATATATTGGACATATGTGAGAGAAAAAATATGTACAAAGAGAAGAATAGAGAGTATGTGAAGTTTATGAATAAGTGTCAACTTCAATTGATATCTTCCAATATATAAAGTATTTTTGGGTGTTCTATCCATCAAATTAAATTTCTATGAATTTAATTTCCAACTCATCCAACCGTTCATCAATTAAAATTTAGAGTAAAAAGTTATGGGTATTTTACTGAGGCACTATCAGGCAGTTGCCAAGTGCAAACCAGCATACGGACCGCATCTTAAATGTGCGGTCCATCCCTGGCAGATTTTGGTCGAAACCACTAAACATTAACTTGCTAGTAGAGAGGTCAAATGACGGTTCAAGATGTCGCCCGCACATTTAATATGCGGTCCGCAAATTGCAAATTATTGACCAAAAAATGTGATTTTCAGCCCCTTTTTAAAAGTTGATTTTGGATTCACTTTCTAATTTCTTCACCCCCAACTCGATCCTAACTGCCACAAAAGCTCCTCAAAACCCTTTTAAGTATGTAGAAACATATCCCATGATCTTACAACACCAAACCATAACCTTCTCAAGATTTTTTATATCAAATCCTCTCTCTCTCTCCTCTAGCAAGGTCAAGAACAACTTTTGAGTTTCAAGACTTGAAATCTTGAGAACTCCTCCTTCCTCAATGTTAAGAAACTCTCCTAAAATATTGCATAGATAGTATTTTCTACTCGTTAGGTATATTTTAAGGTTGAAACTCATGGGACGGTGCTAGGAAGCCATGAGTTTATGTGATAACCTAGGCTTTGGGTTTATAGGACTATTTTGGTGTGAAGGATAGATGTGGTTTTTTTGGTTGGACTTGTTATGGTATGCATATTGTTAAAGTGTTGTAGAAGGAGGTGGTTGTTAGGACACAAACCTATAGGAGGTTTGAGTTTCCTATGCCCTCCGGGTGTTCGATGTAATGCCTCTATGACTTAAATTTCATCACTAAGATATTGATTATAGTTCCTATTGATATAATTATTGTATATTGAAGTTATAAATGGATTATTGCTTCATGGTGATAGTTGTGAGGCCAAGGATAAGGTATGTAAGTGTCACGACCTAAACGGGAGTTAAAATTGAGAAGTGCAGAAAACTAGCAAAAATATCACAGAACGGACAACCTTACGACTCGTGGTAGGATACCACGGGTCGTCATATACAATCGTGGTTTGGGAAGTTAGGGAAGAAGTGGTGACAACGGACGGTGTAACGACTCGTTGTCAGGAACAACGACTCGTTGTTACCAGTAGTTAGAAGGACTGAACTTAGGCTGAGGAGGAAGCAACGGTCCATCCCACGATCCATGGTGAGAGACAACGACCCGTTGTTTCAAGTTGTTGATTTTTGGTAGAAGTTTCTAGTGCATTCAACGGATGGAGACCACGACTCGTTGGATGCCACCACGAGTCGTGGTGAGGCTCATGGAAAGAGAAGTCAGATTTGGTCAAGGGATTGATGACGGTCGATTCAACGATCCGTGGTTTGTTGTAACGACTCGTCCTGTCATGTTGTGGGAAGGATCTGAGACATGTCATGGGGCAGTGTACCCAGAAGACTCAATACCACGAGTTGTGGTATGATGCCACGACCCGCTGGGTCCGTCGTTGGTTTGTCCGGGCCAGATTTTAGGGAAATTATTTTAAGGGTATTTTCGACCTTTCCTCATTTTTAGCCCCTAAACTACATCATTTTGGTTATTTCCTGAGTGTAATAAGAGGAGTTAAGTCCCTATTGCATGTCGATTCTCATGCAAGGATTCTAGAGAGGTTTTGGGAGATTCAAGGACTTCTTCCCCAAATTTTTCTTCAATTTCTTTGTGGTTGTTCAAGGAGCTTTAAGTTCATCCACTCTCAGATATGTAGGATTTAAAATGGGTGGAATCCTTCCTCACCCATAGTAAGAAATCTGGGTATAAGGAGCCTTAGCTCAAAACATACCACAAGCTGAAAGTAGGAGTATAGGCTCCAAACCATGTGGTAAGCTAATATCATAACATTGAACTAGAACATGAAAATATACCTAAATCATATGGGTTGCCCAAAATTATACATGCTTTGAAATGGACTTAATGGTCAAAAATCATGAATATAATCATGGGTGATTCGAAATCATATTTCATCATATACATCTCATCATCCTTGAAAAGATATATCATAATCTCAACGTTTCATGAACCTTCATAATTGGGCATCATAATTGTAAGACTTGAAAACATGAAATTGCAATTGAAAACATTATAAATCATGCCCATAAATCATAATTCAACATTAGAAAAATGAATAGATTATACCCACGATAATTACTTAGAAAATTCACAAGTTGGGTTAAAACCCCATAGATTCATCAACTAGAATTTCCATGATTTTGAGAAGGGATTGGGCATGGGAGTTGATGAATACACCTATTCATAACCCTAAATACTTGGGTTCCTCTGATTTCCCAACCCTCTTGAATGTCCAAAGGAAATTGAAGAAGAATTGATGAACTTTTAGGCTTGATCACCCTTAAAAACTTCTAGGGTTGCATACATGGAGAGGAATGATTTAGAATGAGCTAAACCTCTTAAAACAATCCTAACTGAGTTTAAAACGACGTAGTTTAGGCCTTAGGAACTTAGAAATTACGAAAAAGCCCTAAATAAATCCGCGGAAAATACACACTACCAATTCCAACGAAGGACTGGACGATTCGTGGCCTGAGGGGACGACTCGTTGCTTGTCAGTCGTTTCCAACACTGGAATTCATACCTTTGAGGGTCACTATGAGGGACACCATGACTCGTGGTGGACCCAACGACTCGTGGTGACCGATTCATTACGAGCACTGCCCGAAATTTTTACCTTCATGCCAACTTCTGACCACGAGTGGCCCAACGACTCGTTGCCCTAACCACGAGTCATGGATTGTCTCGTGGTTAGCCCTGAAAACCTAAATTTTAGCCAACTCTTTCCTACCTCATGAGTCACTTAACGACTCTTGGGGTACTGTATGGGTCACTGGACGACTTGTCCTGTGACCTGGTGCAGAAAATCCTATTTTCTCTGTTTCAAACCTCGGGTCTGATCTTAGCGCTTTCAGGGTATTACAATATCTCCCCCTTGGGAACATTCGTCCTCGAATGTGGGTAAGCTACTGAAAAGTTGAGAAATGCAATCATCATACCAAATACAGAACATTTAAAGTTGAAAACTGACGGAGTGACTGACTCCGACTAAACTACATGACTCAACTGAATTTATGAATCACATATACATGCATTGACAAGAAAGAAAATACGGCACATGAGATGAACATGAAACTGAATAGAGTACTAGGGAGGAAACAAGTACCTCAAGATGAAACTAAGTCGGAAGGGAATAGATGTGGATATTTTGCCATCATATTTGCTTCGGCTCCCACATAGCTCCCTCAACATGCTGATTCCTCCACAAAACCTTTACTGAGGCTACTTCTTTCTTTCTTAGCTTTCGAACCTGACGGTCAAGTATTTTCACTAGAACTTCCTCATAGCTAAGGCTATCCTTCACACCCACACTCTCCACCGGAACAACCAAAGCCAAATCACCCATGTACTTCTTTAATAGCGACACATGGAACACCGGATGCACTGAATCCAATTCGGAGGGAAACTCTAATGCATAAGCCACCTTGCCAACACACCTCACAATCCGGTACAGGCCAAAATAACGGGGACTCAGCTTCCCTTTCTTTTTGAATCTCATCACTCTCTTCATGGGAGATACCTTCAGAAACACCCAATCATCAAATTCAAACTCAAGTTCTCTCCTACTCACATCCGCACAGGACTTTTGACGACCCTAAGCTGTTTTCAACCTTTCCCTTCTAAGCTGAATGTCACACCCCACCTTAGGGGGGGGGGAATGACGGGCACCTGGTGCCTGCTAGACTCTGAGTTGCTGAATGGTCCAGCCTGAGCACATCTGGTGCTTTGGCTGACTCTGGCTCTATTTCAAGAAACGAACCGGCTATACAACGGTTGTAAATACAGCCTCCGACCGACTGGGCCTATAGCCACCTGTACTGTATCATCAGCTAACCAAAATCAACGCATATAGGGGAACCTATGCGGGCCAACAAGGCCACCATGCTGTCTAGTTATCTGCAACTTAACAATAGAATACTGAATAACTACGTGACCGGCAAGGTCACCACTACTATCAGACTATGGCCCCACACAGCCAACATAATCAACCAGACACATATATACATGCACGGCCCCACACGACCGGCTCCACTACCACAGGGAAACATCAGACTGCAAGCCTCTAGGGAAAATAATAGAATGGTCGGGACAGGGCCCCGACCTACCCAAACTGTAATCAAAAAGGAAATAGGAGCAACCTCCGACTGTCTAACTCCGGAGGATAGGAGCTGACAACTCTGTTGACTGGATCACGAGGGATCGACTCCTCGTTTGTGTGTACCTGCAGGCAAGCAATGCATTGCCCCCACGGGCGTCAGTACCATAGGTACCGAGCATGTAAAGCAAACTGAAATATACAACTAAAATAGGTAACAACAACATGAAATACAAGCAGGAAGTAGCTGAGTCTATCTAGCTGAGGATAACTGGGGAGAGTTTATTTATTCTATAACTAAACTGAGCGTACCTGATGATGTGTCGTCCTACTGTCTATCAGTATCTAATAACACATATAGATATACATATAAATACACACAATACCTGACCGACCCCCATAAGTCGGAAGGTGCTAACCAACAGAACAATCTATTTACCCCTACCCGGGTCTAAACCAACCAAAAACAAGTCACTCCACTCATCTGATAAATGTGAGCTCCTCCTACTGGCCCCCTTGGGTACGTAGCTCAGGCCTCGACCTCTGAAAATAAACTGTGTCTGAGTCTGAAGACTCCTGCCTCTAGGCGCAAGTGCTCACGGGGTAATCTACTGTTGTATCTGTGACTAAAACTGCCCCTGGGTGCAAGCACGCAACAGGGTAATTTTATAAAAAAATCTGTATCTGAAACTGCCCCCGGCCACAAGCGCACACAGAGTAATCTGCCCCTGTAAACAGGGTAATCTGGATCTGCGTAGAGCGAACTGAACTGCCCCTGCAAGCAGGGTAATCTGGACCGTATTATCATGGTGGTCGGCCATCATCATCCTCTAGGCAGACGGCATCGCCCAGCTGGTGGCGGTATCTGAATCTGGTATCGACACAGATATAACCCAGGGGCGGTGGGGATGCTAAAGAGTGCCCACATGCCACAACAAGTCTCAGCATGCAAAACACATACACAGCAAGCATGCTCAAATGAAAAATACTAATCATATTCTCTTCTTTTATTTCAAGGCCAGTCCGTACTAAACAACTGATGCTATATTCTGTTATACACTGTTTCTGGCTGCGGGCTAACTGCTACCTGGCCTTTATCTGTTTATGGAGCTATATCTGTATTTGGGCTATTTCTATATCTGATTATTGATCTGATTATATCTGGATATAACTCAATAACATAGAACGTGCTATCTATAACTGGATATAGCTCAATAACATAAGATGTGCCATCTGTTACCGGATACAGTCTCAACAAATGTAATACATACTGTATGTAATCTTGCTAATTCATTATACTACTTTTACAACTTCCATTCTGGGTATTACGTAAGAACATGCTGAGCTACTAGCTGATACCACATTACTATCTAAAAATCATCTAACAATCCGTTATTCTGATTATCGCATGATACGTAATGATATACTAGCATGCTTGCTGGAAATCGTACTAAAATCGTTCATGTATGTTGGGTATCTGTTAATAGCCTTTATTCTATTTATTTTCTAGACTGTACTTCCTGGCTTGCCGAAAGAATAGCTTCACATACCTGGTTTCTGAGTACCCGACTGACCGATGTGATTTTCGTCGGTACTTCTGCTGTTTCTCCCAACTACATTCATATACATGTCAATTAGAACTAAATACACCAATATTCTGAAAGAAAACATTACTTTCGATATATTTATGGCTTAAACTTTGGCTTATCGAAATACGGTCCAAACTCGCTATTTCTCGAAAGTCCAGAAGGGAGAAATACTCACTTTAAGGATAGGAGTATATAGACACTAATTTGGAAAAATTCCACTTACCTTAGTTCGGTAACACGACGATTCGTCGGCCGAATTCCGCGAAACTAAATCCGTAGGAATGCTCCTTACTGCTTAATACCTCGATATCTGGAGTTAATTTGAGTTTGGACAGCGTTTGACGGCGTAATCGGAAGGAAATTATCAAGAACCCTTTGTTCCTCTTCCTCTCTGATTTTCTATCTGTTTTCACTGGAATTTATAAGAATTTTAACATTTAAACCGAAGTGGAGGCTTTATATACTTGGGCCTTGACAAGGCCAATGTGTCACGGAGCCAACACGGAGGCTCCACCTCCGTGACACGTTGCCATCGCGGAGGGGCTCTGCCCCGGCTCCTTTCATGGTCAGCCCCTCCTACTTGGTCCAGCTTCTCAAAGGCCTTCCTGGACCACTACTTACCCCGGGAGGTCAGACAGGCCCGGATGGAGACAGGCTCGGATGGACCAGTTTTTACACTTGGAGCAGGGGGCCAGGAGCGTCCGTGAGTATTCCTTACAGTTCGACTCCTTAGCCCGCTATGCTCCAGCATTTGTGGACACCATGTCGTCCAGAGTCCATCATTTTATTATGGGCCTGAAGATTACATAGAGACGTGTATGACGTCTACCTTGAGAGAGGACATGGACATATCCAGGGTACAGGCCTTCGCACAGACAATTGAGGGCTTGAGACAGCGGCAGCGGGGCGATAGGCAGGCGACTTCAGAGCAGCGCCGTAGAAACAGACCCGCTGAGATTCAGGGGGAAACCCCTAGGGGGCCGAGACCACGGTATTCAGATAGGCCGCCCAGACCTTTACCTCCGGTATAGCAGCAGAGAGGCAGATTTGTTCGCCAGAGTCAATCAGAGTCCGGTAGCAGTTCACGGACAGTAGCATCACCTCAGCAGCGGAGGGCAGAACAGAGTAGATTTGCACCTACCCCTTGTCCTATATGCCACCGACCCCATTCTGGAGCCTGCAGGCAAGGCTTCTCAGGGTGTTATAACTGCGGACAGGAAGGGCATTTAATGAGAGATTGTCCGGCCATAGGGCAGGGTAGCCGGGATAGTCTGGATAGAACATCAGCGGGGCCACGAGCTCCAGCAGCCTCAGCAGGGCGCATACCCTCAGGTTCACCAAATAGGGGCCGAGGTAGATCAGGAGCCTCTAGCTCAGGTACAGGCCCCAGCTGTACCTATGCATTACCAGGGAGGCAGGATTCAGAGGCATCTCCCGACGTGGTCACAGGTATATTGGTTATCTGCTCATACCCTGTTTATGTATTGATTGATCCAGGGTCTACCTTGTCATATATTACACCATTTGTGGCCCAGAAGTTGGGTATCGAACTAGAATTGCTTCAGCAGCCCTTTTCAATGCTTACACCGATCGGTGACTCAATTACAGCTAAAAGAGTTTACCGGGGATGTACGATAGAGGTTGCTGATCGCCAGACCACAGTAGACTTGATAGAACTTGAGATGGTCGACTTCGATGCCATTATGGGTATGGACTGGTTAGTGCCATGCTATGCCAACCTAGAATGCTGGACCAAGACGGTCCGATTTCACTTTCCGAGGGAAGCAGTGCAAGAATGGAAAGGGAGCACAGCTACACCAAAAGGTAGGTTTATTTCCTACCTTCAGGCGAGAAAATTAATAGCAAAGGGATGTATTTACCACTTAGTTAGAGTCCAGGACATTCGAGTGGAACCTCCGACTCTTCAGTCTGTTCTAGTGGTCAATGAATTCCCTGACGTATTTCTAGATGAGTTGCCTGGTATCCCTCCCGAAAGGGAGATAGATTTTGCAATTGACTTGTTGCCAGGGACGCAACCTATATCCATTCCCTCGTATCGTGTGGCACCAGCTGAGCTTAGAGAGTTGAAAGAGCAATTCGTGTCCCAGGGAGTCTGCAAGCCGTGCTAAGTAGAGTCTTGTCTATGGATGTGTTGTGCACCATTTACTATAGGCAGGAGGCTGCGAGACATAATAGGATGGTTACCCTTCTTTCATACTCAGTCGTGCCATAGCACAGTACAATATAGGGTTGGTTCTTTAAAACTTACCACCCTTTTTGTCTATAGATACTATGGCAGATCAGCGACACCCTGCTACAGGCAGGAGATTAGATACAGCGGCAGGCGAAGGCACCAGCAGGATGCCTCACTTACAGCCAGATTCACCCCGGTCTGAGGGCAATACGGAGGTGTCATCTCGACCCTCCCAGCATTCTCCGCCTCGCCAGATACCATTTGAGGCAGCACTGCCTCCCACAGCTCTTGCACCTACTTCATCTGATCAGGAGCTACGTAGTGCGGTGGTTATGTTGACCCAGATGCTAGCTACTCAGTGTCAGCCAGTACCACCTGCAGCAGCAGAATCTCTAGGTGGGCTAGGTAGTTCCAGGGTTAGAGAATTTTTGGCATTGGGACCCCCTCAGTTTACAGGGTCAGATTCAGCGGAGGACCCTCAAGACTTTCTGGACCAGATGCAGAGAATCTTTAGAGTCATGCACGTAACCCCAGCAGAATCAGTGGAATTAGCAGTGTTCCAGTTGAGGGATATTGCTGTTTTGTGGTACGAAAGTTGGGAGAGCCAATGTAGTAGCAGATGCCCTCAGCCGTAAGTCAATGGGGAGTTTAGCGTATTTGCGACCCGAGAAGCGGGAGTTAGCCAAGGAAATTCATCAGCTAGCTGGTTTAGCCGTTCGAGTAGTAGAAACAGAAAATAACAGAGCGGTGATTCAGAACTCTGCTGTGTCGTCGTTAGTTACAGAGGTAAAGGAACGGCAGTACGAGGGCCCTAACTTAATCCAGCTCAGAGATAGGGTTCAAAAAGGTAAGGAGCCAGATTTCCAAGTGACTGAGGATGAAGTGCTGCGTTGTAAGGGCCGCCTATGTGTCCCGAATGTTTCAGGGCTCCGCCAGCAGATTATGAGTGAGGTACATTACGCTCGCTATTCCCTTCATCCAGGAGCAACGAAAATGTACCACGACATCAGAGACATCTACTGCTGGCCAGGTATGAAAGCTGAAATAGCTGAATTTGTATCTAGATGTCCTAACTGCCAGCAGGTGAAAGCAGAACACCAGAAACCGGGCGGTCTGACGCAGGATATAGCCGTGCCTTTGTAGAAATAGGAAGCGATAAATATGGATTTTGTAACAGGGTTACCCCATACCAGACATAGACTCGATTCTATTTGGGTAATAGTTGACAGGCTGACAAAATCAGCTCATTTCCTTCCAGTGAAAGCTACCTTCTCGGTCAAGGATTACGCCGAATTATATATCAGAGAAATAGTTAGATTACATGGAGTGCCGGTATCTATTATTTCGGACAGGGGAGCACAGTTTACAGCTAGATTTTGGCAGTCGTTCCAGAGAGGCCTGGGGACACAGATTAACTTAAGTACAGCCTTTCATCCTCAGACATACGGGCAAGCAGAACGAACTATACAAATGCTCGAAGATATGCTACGAGCGTGTGTACTAGATTTTAAGGGTAGCTGGGATGAGCATCTACCGTTGATTGAATTTGCCTATAATAACAGCTATCACTCAGCCATCCAGATGGCGCCCTTTGAAGCATTATATGAGCGAAAATGCAGATCGCCAGTTGGCTGGTTTGAAGTGGGAGAATCAGCGTTGATTGGGCCAGACATCATTCAACAGTCAGAGAAGAAGGTAAAGCTTATCAGAGAATGCCTACTGACTGCTCAGAGCCGCCAGAAGTCTTATGCAGATATGCGGCGCAGAAATCTAGAATTTGCAGTAAATGACTGGGTATATTTGAAAGTGTCTCCGATGAAAGGGGTGATGAGATTTGGCAAGAAAGGCAAGCTTAGCCCGAGGTTCATTGGACCATATCAGATTCGACGGAGGATAGGCCGAGTTGCATACGAGTTGAACTTGCCTCCAGAGTTAGCGTCTGTTCACCCAGTATTCCATGTATCTATGTTGAGGTAGTTCGTAGGAGACCCTTCCACAGTTGTCCCAGTTCAGGATGTCCAGGTCACAGAAGAGTTAACATATGAAGAGGTTCCAGTAGCTATACTAGAGAGACAGATCCGTAGACTGAGAACTAAAGATATTGCGTCTGTCAAGGTATTGTGGCGTAACAGGAACCGGGAGGAGATGACTTGGGAGGCGGAGGAAGATATGAAGACCAGATACCCTCATTTATTCCAGGCCTAGTCAGGCGACAGGTATGTTGGTATTATTATCTTATGCAGTGCCTTATAGTATACATATAAATGAGAAGGTCTATTCTAATCTGTCATTTAAATACTTTGGTATTGTGTAGAGTACCTGTATGGGACTTTTCTGCATTTCAGGTTTTTGGTATAGTCCATATTACAGGGGAAACTCTGCCGAAATATTTCTAGAAACAAGTTGAGTAAGTTGAGAAGTCCTCTAGATAAAAGTTTACATTCGAGGACGAATGTTCTTAAGGGGGGGAGAATTTTACACCCCCTTAAATTCCCAACACATGGATGGCCTATTCGCATGTTCGTTAAGAGTATTTGAAGGCCATACATGCTAGAAAAAGGCCCGGAAAAACACCGGACAAGAAATCTGTCGAACCATCATGAAAGGAGCCGAGGCAGAGCCCCTCCACGATGGCAACGTGTCATGGAGGTGGAGCCTCCGCGTTGGCTTCGTGACATGTTGGCCCTGTCCGGGCCCAAGTATATAAAGCCTCCACTTCGGTTTAAATGTTAAAATTCTTATAAATTCCAGTGAAAACAGATAGAAAATCAGAGAGGAAGAGGAACGAAGGGTTCTTGATAATTTCCTTCCAATTACGCCATCAAACGTGGTCCAAACTCAAATTAACTCCAGATACTGAGGTATTAAGCAGTAAGGAGCATTCCTACGGATTTAGTTTCGCGAAATTCGGCCGGCGAATCGTCGTGTTACCGAACTAAGGTAAGTGGAATTGCTCCAAATTAGTGTCTATATACTCCTATCCCTAAAGTGAGTATTTCTCCCTTCTGGACTTTCGAGAAATAGTGAGTTTTGACCGTATTTCGATAAGCCAAAGTTTAAGCTATAAATATATCAAAAGTAACGTTTTCTTTCAGAATATTGGTGTATTTAGTTCTAATTGACCTGTATATGAATGTAGTTGGGAGAAACAGCAGAAGTACCGACGAAAATCACATCGGTCAGTCGGGTACTTAGAAACCAGGTATGTAAAGCTATTCTTTCGGCAAGTCAGGAAGTACAGTCTAGAAAATAAATAGAATAAAGGCTATTAAGAGATACCCAGCGTACAGGAATGATTTTAGTACAATTTTCAGCAAGCATGCTAGTATATCATTACGTATCATGCGATAATCAGAATAACGGATTGTCAGATGATTTTTAGATAGTAATATGGTATCAGCTAGTAGCTCAGCATGTTCTTATGTAATACCCAGAATGGAAGTTGTAAAAGTAGTATAATCAATTAGCAAGATTACAGACAGCATGTATTACATTTGTTGAGACTGTATCCGGTAACAAATGGCACATCTTATGTTATTGAGCTGTATCCAGTTATAGATAGCACGTTCTATGTTATTAAGTTATATCCATATATAATCAGATCAGTAATCAGATCGGCATGACGGGCACCTGGTGCCTGCTAGACTCTGAGCTGCTGAATGGTCCAGCCTAAGCACATCTGGTGCGTTGGCTGACTCTGGCTCTATTTCAAGAAACGAACCAGCTATACAACGGCTGTAAATACAGCCTCCGGACGACTGGGCCTATAGCCACCTGTACTGTATCATCAGCTAACCAGAATCATCTCATATAAGGGAACCTATGCGGGCCGACAAGGCCACCATGTTGTCTAGTTATCTGCAACTTAACAATAGAATACTGAATAACTACGTGACCGGCAAGGTCACCACTACTATCAGACTATGGCCCCACACGGCCAACATAATAAACCAAACACATATATACATGCATGGCCCCACACGACCGGCTCCATTACCATAGGGAAACATCAGACTGCAAGCCTCTAGGGAGTAATAATAGAATGGTCGAGACAGGGCCCCGACCTACCCAAACTGTAATCAAAAAGGATATAGGAGCAACCTCCGACCGTCTAACTCCGGAGGATAGGAGCTGACAACTCTGCTGACTGGATCATGAGGGATCGACTCCTCGTCTGTGTGTACCTACAGGCAAGCAATGCAGCGCCCCCACGGGCGTCAGTACCAGAGGTACCGAGCATGTAAAGCAAACTGAAATATACAACTGAAATGGGTAACAACAACATGAAATACAAGCAGGAAGTAGTTGAGTCTATCTAGCTAAGGATAACTGGGGAGAGTTTATTTATTCTGTAACTAAACTGAGCGTACTTGATGACGTGTCGTCCTATTGTCTATCAGTATCTAATAACACATATAGATATACATATAAATACACACAATACCTGACCGACCCGCATAAGACGGAAGGTGCCAACCAACAGAACAATCTATTTACCCCTAGCCGGGTCTAAAACAACCAAAAACAAGTCACTCCACTCATCTGATAACTGTGAGCTCCTCCTACCGGCCCCCTAGGGTACGTAGCTCAGGCCTCGGCCTCTGAAAATAAACTGTGTCTGAGTCTGAAGACTCCTGCCTCTGGGCGCAAGTGCTCACGGGGTAATCTGCTGCTGTATCTATCACTAAAACTGCCCCTGGGTGCAAGCACGCAATAGGGTAATTTTATAAAAAAAATCTGTATCTGAAACTGCCCCCGGCCATAAGCGCACACAGAGTAATCTGCCCCTGTAAAAAGGGTAATCTGGCTCTGCGCAGAGCGAACTGAACTGCCCCTGCAAGCAGGGTAATCTGGACCGTATTATCATGGTGGTCGGCCATCATCATCCTCTAGGCAGACGGCATCGCCCAGCTGGTGGCGGTATCTGAATCTGGTATCGACACAGATATAACCCAGGGGCGGTGGGGATGCTAAAGAGTGCCCACATGCCACAACAAGTCTCAGCATGCAAAACACACACACAGCAAGCATGCTCAAATGAAAATACTAATCATATTCTCTTCTTTTATTTCAAGTCTAGTCCGTACTAAATAACTGATGTAATATTCTGTTTTACACTGTTTCTGGTTGCTGGGCTAACTGCTACCTGGCCTTTATCTGTTTATGGAGCTATATATGTATCTAAGCTATTTCTATATCTGATTACTGATCTGATTATATTTGGATATAGCTCAATAACATAGAACGTGCTATCTATAACTGGATACAGCTCAATAACATAAGATGTGCCATCTGTTACCGGATACAGTCTCAACAAATGTAATACATATTGTCTGTAATCTTGCTAATTCATTATACTACTTTTACAACTTCCATTCTGGGGATTACATAAGAACATGCTGAGCTACTAGCTGATACCACATTACTATCTAAAAATCATCTAACAATCCGTTATTCTGATTATCGCATGATACGTAATGATATACTAGCATGCTTGCTGGAAATCGTACTAAAATCGTTCCTGTACGCTGGGTATCTGTTAATAGCCTTTATTCTATTTATTTTCTAGACTGTACTTCCTGGCTTGCTGAAAGAATAGCTTTACATACCTGGTTTCTGAGTACCCAACCGACTGATGTGATTTTCATCGGTACTTCTGATGTTTCTCCCAACTACATTCATATACATGTCAATTAGAACTAAATACACCAATATTCTGAAAGAAAATGTTACTTTGGATATATTTATAGCTTAAACTTTGGCTTATCAAAATACGGTCAAAACTCGCTATTTCTCGAAAGTCCAGAAGGGAGAAATACTCACTTTAGAGATAGGAGTATATAGACACTAATTTGGAACAATTCCACTTACCTTACTTCGGTAACACGACGATTCACCCCCGAATTTCGCAAAACTAAATCCGTAGGAATGCTCCTTACTGCTTAATACCTCGGTATCTGGAGTTAATTTAAGTTTGGACCGCGTTTGACGGCGTAATCGGAAGGAAATTATCAAGAACCCTTCGTTCCTCTTCCTCTCTGATTTTCTGTCTGTTTTCACTGGAATTTATAAGAATTTTAACATTTAAACCAAAGTGGAGGCTTTATATACTTGGGCCTGGACAGGGCCAACATGTCACGGAGCCAACGCGGAGGCTCTACCTCCGTGACACGTTGCCATTGCGAAGGGGCTCTGCCCCGGCTCCTTTCGCGATGGTTCGACAGATTTCTTGTCCGGTCTTTTCCCGAGCCTTTTTCTAGCATGTATGGCCTTCAAATACTCTTAACCAACACGCGAATAGGTCATCTATGTGTTGGGAATTTAAGGGGGTATAACACTGAACCTTCTCCATAGCCTCATGAACCGAATATGGAACTATCAATGTTGCTTTACCGACCTCAAACCAACCAATAGGTGATCTACACCTCCGCCCAAAGAGAGTCTCAAACGGAGCCATCTGAATGTTGGAATGATAGTTGTTGTTATATGCAAACTCAATGAGAGGCAAATGATCATCCCAACTACCCTTGAAGTCAATAGTACAAGCTCTCAACATATCCTCCAAAGTCTGAATGGTCCGCTCTGCCTGACCATTTATTTGCGGGTGAAATGTTGTGCCAAGCTTAACCTGAGAACCAAGTCCTTTCTGAAACGATCTCCAAAACTAGGAGGTAAACTGAGTACCTCTATCTACTATGATGGATAAGGGCACTACATGCAATCGAAAAAACTCTCAAATATACAACTTAGGATAATCCTCCATTGAATTAGCAGTTTTGACCGATAGAAAATGAGCTGCTTTAGTCAACCTTTCTACAATGACCCAAATCGAGTCATACTATTGACGAGTATGAGGCAACACTGTAATGAAGTCCATATTGATCTCCTCCAACTTTAAAGTAGGGATACTAATATCTTGGAGCACACCTCCAGGTATTTGATGCTTAACCTTCACCTATTGGCAATTCAGACACTTAGCCACAAACATTACTATGTCCTTCTTCATGCCACTCCACAAATAGATCTCTCATAGGTCACAGTACATCTTGGTGGCACCTGAATGTATAGAATAGCTGGAACCATGAGCCTCACGCAACACCCGATCTCTCAAATCATCAACACTCGGAACACACATATGACCTTGATATCGAAGCACACCATCTCCCCCTTGGGAGAAGACCTCCACTTTTTTATTCTGAATGGCTTCCTTTAACTTTAACAAAATAGAATCCTTGTCTTGTCTAGCTTTGACTTCGGTCACCAAGGAACATTCTGATCCATTCTGAACAATGACACCACCATCCTTCAAGTCAACAAGACGAACTCCTAATTGTGCAAGCCGATGCACATCCTTCACCAACTCTTTCCTCCCTTCATCTACATGAGATACACTCTCCATATAAAGTTTTCTAAGAGCATCTGCCACCACATTGTCCTTACCCGGATGATAAAGGATACTCATATCATAATCTTTCAAAAGCTCCAACTACCTCCTCTGACATAGATTCAGATCCTTTTGGGTAAACACGTTGATCTCGGACAAAATAGCATGCCCGAGTGATGCTTTAAAACTTAGTTTTGCCTTATTTATCTATTTAATTATATGCATTCTCATGTAATTTTATGTAAATGTGATTGTATACACTAACCAACATGATTATTTCTTGTTTTTGTAGGTTTACAATGAATTTGAGAAATTAATCCATGAGTTGGTGAAGTGGAGGCATGGAATCGGAAGTAGAACGCGAACGTCGGCAAGGAGGCTGCGCGAAACAGCCCACCTGCGTGGCAACATGCCACGGCAGGCAGGCTGCACTACAAGGGCTGTGACACACCACCTAACGTGCTGCCCAAGCAGCGTGACACGCTGCCAACGCGGACAGCTTCTGCTTGGTGACTGTTTTGCTTTCCAGTGTGCCTACGCGACGCCTCCGTGTCACGGAGGCATAATGGTGCGATAACCTCCATGACACGGAGCTATTCCATGCTGGGCATAATTTTATACATCTCTCATTTACTATAAATAGGTCCTTTAGCTCCTTAAAAAAAGAAGGTAAAGTCACGATTTTATTCTGAAAAACTACCTAAGAGTGAAGGGAGAAGTGGGAGAACTCACCTAGGGGTCGTCAATTTCATCTTCTCTTCTACCAATTCTTGTAAGTAGGTTACTTTAACAATGTTTTCTTGTAATTATACGAACATGAGTGGCTAGAACCCTCCCTCTAGGGTTGAAGCCACAAGATATGATTTTGATTTTGCGATTTTGTTTTGGTTTTAAGTTATTGATTGTTGTTTTGTCTTGCATTCTGAATTATGGTTGTTTTTATGACTGATCACCATGAAAACAAGTGGGTTAAGATTAGGTACATGCTTGAGAAAGATAACCTAGGAAAGAACATGAGAATGTAGGGAGCAAGATTGTATCTCACGATATGATTTGTGTTAGGATAGAAATATACCTAATACCTTGCTTGGTTGATAAAATGGGAAGATAGAAACACACCAACTTAGAATTATCACATCACCACTCGTAGAAGTAGTTGTGAAGCTAAGTTTGGTTAAATGATTAGAGGTATGAAAGTCCCTAATCAAGAGCATAAACCCCGTAAACCACATCCACGTAAATGAATTGCCCACGAACTAGAATGTCACATCCCCGCTCAACGATGTAGTTGTGAGGCTAGTTTGTCGTGTTTAGAGGTTCGGAAGACCATGAACATGCAATTCTAATTATGTAAGACGACAGTTGATAGTTTCATACTTAAACCATTGCAAATCGTAGTATCGCATGATTATCTTGCTTTAACTCTAGTTGCTCCGTGAATTAATTCAGAGTATTTCGTTGACCGCCCCTAGACTTAATTAACTCTATCAAAAACTTCTACAATCAACACTTGCGGCATTTAATATCACACTTAAACTTGATAGTTAGCTGAATTGGTCCAGCCCTTATGGGTCCAATATCCGGCTCTTAAAAAGGGTCATTATATTACTTGTACGACCCATACACTTGTGGGCACACCAAGTTTTTGGCGCCGTTGCCAGGGACTCGGCGAAGTTCAGTGAATTTGTCTGTTTTTGTGTGATTTTTAAATTTCCTTAAGTGTTGAAAAAGAAATTTCCTTATTAGTTTTAGATTTATTTTAAATTTTTTTATTTTTAATCTGATACCATTCTCAACATGACATCATGGAATATAAATGGTTTAAATGGTGGATACTCATATTTTGGCGAATCTTGTCTGAATTGTGGAGGATCCCACTTATGGCAACACTGTAATACTTGTAATATATGTGGAGGTCAAAATGGCCATTGGGATGGTTGCCCAAATGCATACTCTTGCAATATATGTGGTGGTCAAGATGGCCATTGGGATGGCTATCCAAATGCATACTCCCCTCCCCCAAGCCCCTACTATGATCCTTCTGTTGTTTTTGCTGATTATAGGCATGTTGAAAATGAGGACTTGGAATGCCAAGCTCGAATAGAAGACATGCTAAAACAGATCCTTGAGAAAATGGAAGCAATGAAGGAGGAGAGGGAAGCATTGAGAATTCAGCAAGAGGAAAATGGAGAGGCCCTAGAAATGATAAGCAACAAGTTCATGGAGATGAGGGCTGAAGCTGAAGCTTGCTCTGATTTTCAAGTGACGGTTTTATACAATACTCAAGAGGGACTACAAGGAGAAGATGAGAGTGAGTTCTTGAAACAAGCTCAACTGTTGGAAGCTCCCGAGAGTCTCCATGATTGTCTCACACGTATAGCCGATCCATTCTTGAAAGAAGAGATAGAGTACCTACCATTTGACATTCATGAGGAGTTAGATGTTAATGTGGAGAAGGCATATCAAAGTAAGAAAGTCAAGCAAAATGCAGTTTCAGAGTTGAGGTGTATTGTACCCTACTCGAATCATTTTTCGACATTGAGTTTGGTTGACAACCTAGAACTAAAGTCTTCCAAGCTTGTGGAGAAAGATTTAGAGGGGGAACAAGCCCCATATATTCTGAAATTTGCTGATTCTGAAAGAAAGAATGACTTCACTTACTTAAGGGCCAATAAATGCCAAAGGCGACATCTACTGCTTGGTCCTTTCATTTTTTCACCACCACCCCGGGAGCATAAGAGAAAATTAGAGAAGAAATTAGGGGTGAGATTCATATCCTCAAGGTGGAGGAAAAAGTGGTGAAACTTGATACGTCGTTCCGAGACGTAAAATTAGGCGCTGCTTGGGAGGCAACCTAAGGGTACCATGGGTACCATTTTAATTTCTTGCATTTGTGTTGATTTTATTTATTTTTCATCTTGTGTTGTTTTGGTGGAAAGTTAAGCACAGACAGAGGGGAAGTCTGAGTACCCTTGTAGGAGGAAGCTAAGATGCATGGACGATCAAAAGTGTGGGGTCAAACACACACTTGTGCAGATGTAAAAGATAAACATGCTATTAGCTAGGCCTAGAGGCCTCAGGGAGTATTTCTCACCCTTTTAAATTTTAATTTGATGCTATGGGGACATAGCATGATTCAAGTGTGGGGTGAGGATAATTTCAAAATTTTTGTGCTTAACGATTTTTGGTAAATGTAATGCTTGTGAGAAATATTTGAAAAAAAAAATTGTGAGTCAAGCATGACTTCATCACCCGTTGGTTTTTCTTTTCGGTTCTTTTCCAACGGGGGGTCTTTGAACTGAATAATAATAAAAGTTTTCTTTGTTTGTATATAGTGTTTTAGTCATAGTTAGGGACTATTTCCAACGATGGATGGATGACGACCGTCTTGAGGAAAATTAGTCAGTAGGTTGGTTTTTGAACCCGTAGCTAATTGATGGCTTGATGTTCTTGATATGTGCTATACATGATTGTAAAATACAAGTGTGGTTAGTGTTGAAGCATGTAAGAAGTGTATAACTTTGTTTGAGACACTTAGGCTCTTTAATTTGACTCGATGTGTTTGAAGCATAATTATGAATTCTTGTGAGTAATGGTCTACTGAATGTGTCTTGAATTGAGCATGTGCTGTGAGTGTAAGATTTTTGAATATTCCATGATATTGTGGAGTGTCTAGAACTTGGATGGTGTGTATATAAAATGAAATGAAGGATGTGAATTGTAGGAGATGATTTAGGCATTTCTTTGAATGAACCTAAATGTTATCCCTCACTTTACCTACCTTGAATATTTAATCCTAGTTAGCCCCATTGAGCCTTGAGCCTATTCTTTGATAGCTACAACATAAGCTTAATCCTTTTTCTTTCATTAGCCTTGAATTTGATCCAAAACTCCTTAGCGCGTAAGAAAAAATATCTGGAAGAGTGAAGGAGTGAGAAACGGGAAAAAGGAGGAAAAGTAGCAAGTTGTAAAAGTTGAGAAAAGGACAAAGGTGCACTTGTGTGAAAATGGTTGATTATTAGTAGGGAGTAAGAAAATAAATGAATGAAAAAAATTGCTTAAGTACTCCTTACTACTAAGCTGAGTGTGCTTAAAGAAAGGGGAACAAGAAGAAAAAAATTCAGGATTGAAAAGAATGAGGGTGAAGTAAGAGAAGATATGTCCTTAATGAAGGTTGAAGTTATTAAAAGCGCTTGGGAAAGATAGCCACTATTACTGGCCAGAATAGTACCTACCCGTCTCTTAGCTTACAATACAACTCATTAAGTCCTACTTGACCTTACGTTCATACATCCTTAAATTAGTGGAGTAAAACACTAAGGGCAAGCTTATGGGTCACTGCATGAAGCATGTGAATTCTTCGAGAGAGAGGGCGTAATTTTATTCATATACCCATACTTGTTGTGATTTGAAAATGTGGCAGTAAAAATGGGTAACTCTCTTGTTGTGAGGGCACATGTTTAATGAGAGATAACATTCATGTCGGATTTCTTGATCGGTTGATTTGCAAGAGTTTGCTAAGATTGAGAGTCGATTCTTGAGGTTAGGAAGTCTTAACGGAGTTGTATATCATTTCATTGATTAAATCGTGCATGCTTTATTTTTAACTTGCTATCTTAAATAATCATTATAGTCGTAGCTTGAATTGTCTTGCTAAATTATTTATGTGTGAGTATTCATTTGCATGAGATGTAAAAGGGTTGTTCGAGTACGAACAAGGCTTTAAGTGTGGGGTAGGTGATCTCGGGCAAAATAGCATGCTCGAGTGATGCTTTATAACTTAGCTTTGCCTTGTTTATCTATTTAATTATATGCATTCTCATGTAATTTTATGTAAATGTGATTGTATACACTAACCAAAATGATTAGTTCTTGTTTTTGTAGGTTTACAATGAATTTGAGAAACTAATCCAAGAGTTGGTGAAGTGGAGGCATGGAATCGGAAGTAGAACGTGAAGGTCGGCAAGGAGGGTGCATGAAACAGCCCACCTGCGCATTGGCAACGTGCCACGGCAGGCAGGCCGCGCGACAAGGGCCGTGACATGCCACCTAACGTGCTGCCCAAGCAGCGTGACACGCTGCCAACGCGGACAGCTTCTGCTTGGCGACTATTTTGCTTTCCAGTGTGCCTACGCGACGCCTCTGTGTCACGGAGGCGTAATGGCACGATAACCTCCGTGACACGGAGCTATTCCATGCCGGGCATAATTTTATACATCTCTCATTTACTATAAATAGGTCCCTTAGCTCCTAAAAAAAAGAGGGGAAAGTCACAATTTTATTCTGAAAAACCACCTAGGAGTGAAGGGAGAAGTGGGAGAACTCACCTAGGGTTCGTCAATTTCATCTTCTCTTCTACCAATTCTTGTAAGTGGGTTACTTTAACAATGTTTTCTTGTAATTATACAAACATGAGTGGCTAGAACCCTCCCTCTAGGGTTGAAGCCACAAGATATGATTGTGATTTTGCGATTTTGTTTTGGTTTTAAGTTATTGATTGTTGTTTTGTCTTGCATTCTGAATTGTGGTTGTTTTTATGACTGATCACCATGAAAACAAGTGGGTTAAGCTTAGGTACATGCTTGAGAAAGATAACCTAGGCAAGAACAAGAGAATATAGGGAGCAAGATTGTATCTCATGATATGATTTGTGTTAGGATAGAAATATACCTAATACCTTGCTTGGTTGATAAAATGGGAAGATAGACAGACACCAACTTAGAATTATCACATCACCACTCATAGAAGTAGTTGTGAAGCTAAGTTCGGTTAAATGATTAGAGGTATGAAAGTCTCTAATCAATAGCATAAACCCCGTACACCACATCCACGTAAATGAATTGCCCACGAACTAGAATGTCACATCCCCGCTAAACGATGTAGTTGTGAGGCTAGTTTGTCGTGTTTATAGGTTCAGAAGACCATGAACATGCAATTCTAATTATGTGAGACGACAGTTGATAGTTTCATACTTAAATCATTGCAAATCATAGTATCGCATGATTATCCTGCTTTAACTCTAGTTGCTCCTTGAATTAATTCAGAGTATTTCGTTGACCGCCCCTAGACTTAATTAACTCTAGCAAAAACTTCTACAATCAACACTTGCGGCATTTAATATCACACTTGAACTCGATAGTTAGCTGAATTGGTCCAGTCCCTGTGGGTTCGACATCCAGCTCTTAAAAAGGGCCAATATTTTACTTGTACGACCCGTACACTTGCAGGCACATCACACGTACTGAGGCTTTTGTATTCTGCAAACACATCCACATGGACCCCGTATAGATAGTGTCTCCAAATCTTCAAGGAAAATACTACCGCCACCAATTCGAGGTCATGAGTCGGATAGTTCTTCTTATAGACCTTAAGCTACCTAGAAGCGTAGGCTATGACCTTACCCTATTGCATTCATACCCAATTGAGACCAACCCTCGAAGTATCACCCTACACAACAAGGTCATTCAAGCTCCCCTGCCTTCTAGATTTATCCCAAACGTACACATTATAAACCATCATTCCCATTATAGGGGAACGTACAAAGAGCTTAGAGTAGGAGAATTGTGAGCACGAATCATTCAAGAGATCTAAGCTGAGCATACACCTAGTATGGAACAATCTTCTGAACCGAGCATGTTGAGAGACATGAGTTAACATACATAGCAAGTTTATGACATGAATTCAAGACTTATAGATTCGTAGAGTAAGACTAGGATCACTACCCGAAGCGATCAATTAGAATCCTTGGAGTCTATGCATAAGAATGTATAGGGCATAACTTCAACTGAGCATAAAAGAAATCATCTAAACCTGAAGAGATTGGCATTCCTTAACTATTAGTGTGGAGACTCCTCTATTAAGACACTCAAAGTCTGACTTGGCTCATTGACTTATCATCTACCCCCTTAGCTTGGAGTCATCATTCTAAGGCTCTTGGATCTTTCTTAAGGTCGGGCTAAACCACTACCTCTTGATTTTCCATTCGCCTCTAAGGCTATCACTGAAGGCTTCCCACTTATAACCATTCCATATCCTCCATGGAATAAATCTCATACTAAAATGCAAAAAAGGATCTTGTACCTTATACTGTAGTTCCTGGGCCTAGTAACATGCAAGGTTTGACATGGAAAAACTCGCAACATACCTGCAACTACATCTGGAGTAGGTCGCCACCTGCACTAGGTATTTCACCCAATTGAGATGGGCGAGCTATCGAAGTCGCTATTCTGATGACTGGAAACTGGATCTATCCTTACCCTGCCTAACCGACGGGCAATCTCTAAGCACGTGCTCGGGCTCAACACACCCAAAACAACAAATCCCTGCCAGCTAAACACTCTCTCGGGTGTCTCCTACCGCACTTTACGCACGCCGGCCATTTGGATGGGACTACTGAAGGGGTGGTCGGGGCACAGCCTCTCTGGCTCTCCCGCTTGGCTGATGAGCAATCTCTATGTTTATGACCTAGCCGGCCACAATAGAAGCAAACATCTGAACCACCAAGAACCTTCCTAGGTGATTCTTTCCCCAGCGCCTGCAAACTGGATAAGTAATCTCCCTCACCCTGGTCTTATTTCCCCGAACTTAAGCTAAAGACCTCTGTTGGGGTTTAGAGTGACTCCCACTACTTGACCTTTTCTGGGAACTCTCCAAGTCTTCAATTCTGGGCCTTTTGTTTCTCTTTTATCCCCCTTTGCATTCTTCATCCATTCTCGAACAACCAAACCTAGGAGGACTCCTCCTTGTGAAGTCTTGAACCCTAGTAGTTGTCACCTCTCCGGTAGGGAGCGCTGATGCGATAGTTTGCTGGTTAGGCTGAGTGGTCATGGTTCATATCAACACTCTGAAAGCGGCCCCGAGCTCTACGTACGTAATTTCCTGAGCATGGGATTCGTTGGAGTTAGTAAGTCTGGATGACTCCCATTGGTTCTTTGAGGAGACATGTTTCTGCAGACGGGTAAAGCTTGACTTAAAGGGATGGAGAGACATTTCGTCGCATGACTTAGATCATGAAAGAAGGGAACATTTCTGTAAATGTTTCCTAGCCTCTTCGTCATAAGTGTGGCACACTTTAGCACCCATGAAAAAGACTCTACTTAACACGACTTTCAGATACCCTAGGATACTTCAAAATCTAATGCTTTGATACCAAGTTTGTCGTGACCCGAACATAGGTTCGGATGGAGACACGAGGCAAAAAACCCTGAGAGGCTCCATGTCAACCCATAACATGAATATGACATCTAAACTCATCACCATAATAGTGCGAAAGTCTAACATATAAATAGCGGAAGTCTGAAAATCTAATAACATGAAATATCCGAATACATGACACATTCTGAAGCTGAACACATACTATGTCTGATAAGCCTCTACATACTAACGAGTTGATGGGACAAGACCCCAACTAATTCACTAAAGACTGAAACTAAAAATATGAAACATAAGCTAATAGAAGAGTCCTCGAAGAATGAGGACTAACCAACTCTGGCTGAGTAAATGAAACTCTGAAGATCTCGCTAACGGCGGGACTGAACCTGAATATCCGAGCCTGTATCATTAAACAATACAGCATAGAGTACACGATCAGTACATGGAATGTACTGAGTATGCAAGGTAAGTAAAACTGCTAAGCAAGTAAAATCAGAAATCATGCATATCATAAAACATGTCATCATAAGATTCTGAGAGTGGGACTTGCATGCTATTATCTAAAAACATGATTTAAGCATAACTTAATATCATAACTGAATCAAATGACCCAAAGCTGAAACTGATTATTCATAAGTAAAACTGAATATTGGATCAAACTGCTGAAAACATAATATCATGACTGATAAACATGCATAGCCGAAATCATGAGGAACAATGGGAGATTCATCATATAACTGACATTACCACCATAGAGCTTACGTGGTCCCGACTATTACACTCAAGTGGACAAAGTCGTTCGAAGGTTTGCCAGGGCTAAGGATGCTACCATGATATCGATATCAAGTTGAAGGCCCATTCGGGGTAGGGGAAAGCTCACAAGAAAGGTCCCGAAGTACATATATAAACCTACATTGGCACGTAGTTCTGAGACCTGAGGTTCATATAAACCCCTGGTCTACTCTATGCTAGACACTACTCCCAAAAACATGCATATACTCTCCATCATTTTTGAACGAAGCTAAACCATCATCTTTTGACGAAGTTGAGCATGAAGTTACATACACAGTAAGAAATCTGGGTATAAGGAGCCTTAGCTCAAAACACATCACAAGCTGAAAGTGGGAGTATAGACTCCAAACCACGTGGTAAGCAAATATCATAACATTGAACTAGAACATGAAAACATACCTAAATCATGTAGGTTGCCCAAACTTAGACATGCTTTGAAATGGACTTTGATGGTCAAAAATCATGAATACAAACATGGGTGATTCAAAATCATATTTTCATCATATACATCTCATCATTCTTGAAAATATATATCATAATCTCAACCTTTCATGAAACTTCATAATTGGGCATCATAATTGTAAGACTTTGAAACATGAAATTGTAATCGAAAATATTATAAATCATGCCCATAAATCATAATTCAACATTAGAAATAGGAATAGATTATACCCATGATAGATACGAAGAAAATTCACAAGTTGGGTTAAAACCTCATAGATTCATCAACTAAAATTTTCATGAATTTGAGAAGGGATTGGGCATGGTAGTGGATGAATACACCCATTCATAACCCTACATACCTGGGTTCTTCTAATTTTCCAACCCTCTTGAATTCCCAAAGGAAATTGAAGAAGAATTGATGAACTTCTAGGCTTGATCACCCTTAAAAACTTTTAGGATTACATGCATACAGAGGAGTGATTTAGAATGAGATAAACCCTCTTAAAACAATTCTAACTAAGCTTAATACAACGTAGTTTAGGCCTTAGGAACTTAGAAATTAGGAAAAAACCCTAAATAAATCCACAGGAAAATACACACTGCCAATCCCAATGAGCGACTAGACGATTCGTGGCCTGAGGGGACGACTCGTGGCCTGCCTGTCGTTGCCAACACTGGAATTCATACCTTTGAGGGTCACCACGAGGGAAATCATGACTTGTGGTGTACTCAATGACTCATGGTGACTGAGTCATGACGAGCACTCCCAAAATTTTCACCTTCATGCCAACTTTTGACCACGAGTAACCCAATGACTCGTTGCCCTGACCATGAGTCGTGGCTTGTCTCTTGGTCAGCCCCGAAAAACAAAATCTTAGACAACTCCTTCTGTTACACCCCGTAAGTTTTTTAACGTTTAGTCGGCCTATTTGTATGTTGTTTAAGAGTTTTAGAGTGTCATACGTACGAGTAAAGGGCCAGGGGAGAGGATATGTCACTCTATGGAGCGGCATGCCATCCGCAAGGGACGAAGATGGGGATCCAGATCCTTATATTGTCATGGTTTTTATCATACACACCCCCGCCGAGCATTTACGCTCGGGGTGTAGATATCAAGAGTCCTCCAAACTCAGACACAGCTAAAGTTAGGGGCCGAGCGGGCCTAGTTGCAGACCCAAGGGATCGGCAGGATGCTTATAGCTAGTACTTGACTCAGTATGACCTGAATAGGGCAATGTAGATTGAGGTGTATTCACTAGGGATAATGGGGGCCCAGGTGGGTTATTTTGTGTTGATTGTACCTTCCGGCTTATGGGAGCCAGGTAAGGTTTATGCTTGCTTTAGTTACTGATAGTTAGATAGTAAGACGCCTCATTTGTCAGGTATGACCCCTACCCTCCTTATTACAGTTATGTTTAGCCCTGATTTCACTACTTCAGTCATCTTCAGTCCATTTTCTTTACTTCAATCATTGTTAGTTCTATTTCTTACTTTCAATTATTTAAAGTTACTGCTTTACATACTCAATACCTATGGTATTGATGCCCTCTTCTAGGGTGCTGCATTACTTGCCTGCGGGTGCAGATAGACGAGGAGAAGGTACCTCGTAATTCCAGTCAGCTGTACAGAGTCGTCAGCTCCCTTCTTCCAGAGCTTGTGTGATAGAGGTTTACTTATTTTGTTTGTACAGTATGGGTAGGTCGGGGCCCTGTCCCGACCATCTTATTACTCCTAGAGGCTTGCAGATTGCATTACTTCTCTGTGGTTAGATGATATCGATCGTGTGGGGCCCATATATGTTTTAGACTATGTGTGTTGGTCGTGTGGGGCCATGTTTAGCTGTTGATTGGTGGCCTTGTCGGTCATAGCTCAGTTTAGCATCTGATTTTTATTTTCAGTTATAACTAGATATCATGGTGGCCTTGTCGGCCCGCATAGGACTCCCTATGTTTGTTTGTCTCTAGTTATCTATTTATTTTCACAGGTGGCTATAGGCCTTGTCGGCCGGGGGTTGTATTTACAGCCGCTATATAGCCTGTTGTTTTCTTGTTTCTAGAGTTAGAGTCAGCCCTGCACCAGAGGTGCTTAGGCTCAATCAGCTCAGCAGTTCAGGTCCTAGTAGGGCACCAGTCACCAGTCATGCCTCCCAAGGTGGGGCTTAACAAACTTGGTATCAGAGTAGGTCGTATCCCAGGGAGTCTGCAAGCCGTGCTATGTAGAGTCTTGTTTATGGATGTGTTGTGCACCACATACTATAGGCAGGAGGTTGCAAGGCATGATAGGATGGTTACTCTTTTCTTCTGATTCAGTCGTTCTATAGAGCGGTACAGTATAGGGTTGAGTCACTAAGCTCATTATACTCTTTTGTTTACAAAGAAATGTTAGACCAGCGACACCCTACGATAGGCAGGAGGTTAGATGTAGCAGCAGGAGAGGGTACCAGCAGGGTGCCTCAACCTCGATCAGAATCGGCCCGATCTGAGGACGATATGAAGGTATCATCTCGACCTCCCCAGCAGTCTCCACCATGTCAGGAGCCACTTGGGATGGCCGGTGTGATGACACCGCCTTCGGAAGTTTCAATACCCGTACCATCTAACCAGGAAGTCAGGAGCGCAGTGGTTATGCTAGCATAGATGATGGCTGCTCAGTGCCAGCCAATGCCACCTACAGTTGCAGAATCCTTAGGAGAGCCTGGTAGATCGAGGGTCCGAGAGTTCCTAGCACTAAGTCCCCCATAATTCATAGGGACAGATCAAACCGAGGATCCTCAAGACTTCTTAGACCAGATGCAGATGATTTTCAGGGTGATGCATTCTACACCCACAGAGTCAGTTGAGTTGGCGTATTCCAGTTATAGGAAATCGTTGTACTGTGGTATGAGAGTTGGGAGAGGTCCCGAGGGAGAGATGTTTCCCCTCCGACGTGGCCTAGCTTCTCAGATGCTTTCTTGGATCATTACCTACCGCGGGAGATTCGATAGGCCCGAGTTGATCAGTTCCTACACTTGGAGCAAGAGTCAATGAGTGTTCGGGAATATGCCATGCGGTTTGATTCCTTGGCTCGATATGCGCCAGCCTTTGTGGACACAATTCCAGCCAGGGTACAGTGCTTTATTATGGGGCTGAACCCAGAATATGTTGAGACCTGCATCACAGCCACACTACGAGAGGATATGGATATCGCCCGTTGTTCGGGGTGTTTGTTATATGGGTATATAACTACACGCAAGTGCACGTGGTCGAACAAGTAGTAAAGTGGCTTAAGTAAGCCAAGTATCGATCCCACAGGGACTGGGATGAAGTGCAATCTGCTCAAGTGTACTATATTTCAATTCTAAAAATGCAGACAACAGTGTAACCAAGAAGTTGATATTTTGATTTCTAATAATTATGCTAAGTCTAAAACAGTTATCTAATGTGAGTCTGAACTATGAATGTGAGCATGCTGAGGTTAAACGAACATGTAAAGAAATTAATTATCGATATAGTTTGGTTAGCCTTTTCCTCCGGTTGCTAGTCAAGAATTATTGCCAAGGGATTAAAACTCTCGTATTTAACCCCACTTAAGAATCATAAACCATCCACCTACATTTCCGTGATTAAATGCAATTCATGTTCTAGCCGTACAAAACCGATTCCTAAATTGACTAATACGACTTTCAAGTATATTTCTATCCTGAAGGTAAATCAATTCTCAATTTTCCCAAACTAAGAAAGGATCATATCCTATTAATTCACAACTTTCCAATTTCTTGCTCTCTCGAGTGAAACCGGACTTTTTATATATACATTAACGTAGGCCACACATTAATGCATTAAGAACAAGAATCAATAGAACAACCATGGAAGAAAAGATGAAAAACCAAAGAATCAATAATCACATTTCATTACAAGTGTTCTTAACCTCAGCAAGAAGAGGACTTAGCCACTCATTTGTGGATTAAACATCGTTAAATGAGTGTTAAACATACAAGCAATTGAATACAAGAAGAAGGAAAGAGAGAAAAACCCTGATAATTTCGTCCCCTCAACTGCCTGTAACCCACGTTCTTGCTCCACCAAGTCAGAATATTGAAAAATGAAGCTAAGTGTTCTATTTATACTAGTGGAAATTTTTCCCGAAATAACAAGTAACGTGTCACGGAGTGCATCGCGGAGCACTGCCTCTGTGACACGCCACTGACGCAGACCCTCACTGGAAACTGGGGGTCCAGGGAATAAGGCCCAACGTGGCACGGCGTGCAACGCGGAGCCAGGCCACCGTGCCACGGACCCATCGCGAACCCTCACTGGAAATAGGCTGAAAATTCCCTCTCCAGGCAGAAGGCCTCCGCGATGGCAGCGTGACACGGCTCCATCGCGGAGCCCCTTTATTTTGTGCTTTCCAATGCCTTGTCCCTTGCTCACATCTGAGTCCAACCCCGATCTCTTCCAACATGCATTTTAGCTTCCCGAAATTACATTTTACCTGCAAAACAATGCTAATCATGTTGGTTAGTATAAATTCACATTTTATTACCAATTACATGAGAATGTATAAACATTGATAGCTAAACAAGGCTAAAATGACACCTTTGAGTATCACTTGGGCATATAAATTTGCCCAAGATCACTTACCCCACACTTAAATCCTTGTTCGTCCTCGAACAACAATCCTACACCTCATGCAATTTACATCCCACCCTCGCTACTTTGGTTCGACAATTTAGGTTGCGGTCATACCGATTATTCAATACAGCAAATCATCAAGAAAACATGCATGGTCCTATCAATGCAATGACCTTCAATACATCAAGACCTCCTAGACTTAAGAATAGACTCTCGATATTGGCAAACTCATGCAAATCAGCTGATCAAGACATCCGACACGAAAATTAATCTCTCATCAATCATGTGCCCTCACAATACAAGAGAATTTCCCCCTTTTTGATCATATGAACTCTCAAAATTTCAAGCAGTGGCATATAAACACCATTTCGCTCTTTCTCCCAAAAGAATTCACATGCATCATGTCATGACCCATAAGCTTGCCTTTAGTGTACTACTCTAATTAAAGAAGTGTGATGTAAGATCACGTAGGACTTTAACGGGTTGTAATGGAAGCTACGGAACTAGTAAATATTGGGCTAGCCCATAATAGCCACTAGCATTCTTAAGCCCCTTTTCAACACATCCCATCAAACTCATGGACGTTGTTTCTTTCTTCATCCTCCCATTCTTGAAGTTTTTTTTTCTTTAGTTTGACCCATCTTATTAAGCACACTTGACACCAACACAAAGATTATTCATACACCTTCATTATAGTTTATTTATAACAAGTGCACCTTCAACCTTTTCTTTCCTTCCATCTCTCTGCTTTTCTTTTCTTTTCACCATTCTCATTCTTTTGAAACTTTGGGAAAATTATTTTCTCTTCTTAAGCGCTTAAGAGTTTTGGATCGACTTTACGGCTAATGAAAAGAAGGGATTAAGCTTGGTTAACACTTTTTAACAAAAGAAAAAAATAATAGGCTAAAGGCTCAACGGGCTGACTAGGGTATACGATCAAGGTGGGTACGATAATGAAAAATAGAAACTTTCGGTTAAAAACAAAGAACTGCCTACATCCTTTCCTACAATACACCTCCTTCATTTCATTTTGTACACACACCAGGCAAGTTCTAGACACTTCACAATAGCATGGAATAACAAAACCTCACTTCACACTTATTGCACATGCTCAATTCAAGATGTATTCACAGACTCTTCAATAAGCTAATTACAGGACTTCAAACATTAAGCCTCAATCACACTGAATCGAACTCTATGGCCTAGGTATCTCAACATATTTACAAAGTTGCATACTTTCATATGAATCACCTTTGCATTTCAAATATCACGTACAACACGCAACCATAATTTCGCAACTATAAAGTAACTACAAGTTTTGGGATGCAACCCACAAAAGAAAAACAACTGAAAAATAAATGAAAAATATACTCCTAACGACTACATTTCCCTTAAGGCGGTCGTCATCCATCCATCATAGGGAACGGTCACTAACTAGGACTTCGATTCAATGGGACCATTCTCGGTAAAAGAACCGAAAACAAACTCTGAGAAACCCAAGAAGTGAAAAAAAAATTAAAAATATCGATCATTTCGATTACAAAATCAGCTAGCAACATTCAACAACACACCACAGTTTCACATATATTTACAATACAGAACAACAACTTACAGTCACAAATCACAGGGTCAGAAAATTTTGTTTCGATAACAAAAATATGTACAAAATCAGCTAGCAACATTCAGCAACACACCACAGTTTCACATATATTTACAATACAGAACAACAGCTTACAATCACAAATCACGGGGTCAGAAAATTTTGTTCACAGACATAACAATAGATTAGGACATACATAACAGCACAACCAGCACCTAACTACTCCCACCCCACACTTATCTCGAACACTGTCCCCAGTGTTCACAGAAATTAAAATAGCACAAAAATTGGGTGGTGGAACTCCCTGATCAATCAAAATACTCCACTTCTTCATCAGGTGCTGCTGCTTCATCTCCCATGTCTGAATCACCCCCATCGTCCTCATCGGAGTCCTCCCGATGTGTCTCCTCGTCCGTGGGGACATCATCATCCGTGGGCTCTACAAATGCTGGCCCCACTCGGCATAGAGCCCTGGCGTTTTCGCCAAAAGGGTAGTCTAGCTCGAGCTGCCATAGCTCCTCCTCTGTTGCCGGCCTCCCGCCTATCCTCAGCTGGAGCATCTGCATCCCGTACATGCGAGCCATGTACTGATCATCACGAGCATGTTACTCGCCTAGTGTAAGCACTGGCCCGTGGGTGGTGTCGGGAGCCTTAGTTTTAGTGACATCTAAGGCCCGCCGCTCTATCTGCGGGATATAATCAAGGGCCTCTTCCTCAACATCTAGGCCCCTCAGGAATGTGGTGAGTAACCCACCAAATCCGTATCTGTGCCCCTGATGCAACTGGGCTCTCTTCATGGCGGAGATAATCACCGCCCCCACGTTGATCTCCAGTCCTTTCATCAGGGCGTACACCAGGCATACACGATCCCGGGTTACATCCGTCATATGTACCCCCGGGATTAGGCAGGAACAGACGATCTTAAGCCATATCTTGGCTTCCCTATTCATCTGTGAATAGGGCAAAGTCTGATGGTAGCCCCTCTCCTTGTGTCTGCTCCATCTAGTTGTCGATCGGGTTCCATACAAAGTGCGTCTGATGTCCGCATATGGTTGAGTGATGTTCATTTTTCGAAGCACGTGGGCGTCTGTGTACCGCGCACCTAGGATAGCATTGAGGTGGTGGGGCTCAAAGGTGACTGTTTGCCCTCTGATTTTGATGGTATGACTTCTGAGAGTCGGGTCCCAATTGGCATAGAATTCCCGAATCAGGTGCAAGTTGCATTCCTTGGGCTCTTTAAAAATGAAATTGAGCCCAGCTGCCTCGATCCGGTGTACAATCCTAGGGAACTCTTGTGCCAACGGTTCCCGTGCTATGTGTTCCTCGGGGAAGTACTTGCTTTCCTTGTGCTTTGCGTACCACTTCTTCCCCTCTTCCATCACCCACCTGGTTCCGTATTGGCAGTGTTGGCCGTGTGGAACCGCTGGTGCTGTTGGGACTGCTGTGCCCAGTCTGATTCTCTTTCTTCCAGCGCCAGATGTTGATGCGCCTTTCCCTTTGTCTTGCCTGCTTGCCATTTTACCTGTCAACCCAAGTAGACAAGATCAATGTTAAGCCAATGAATATTAACTTTGACTAAGGTCGGGTTAAGCTAGGCTATCCCACACTTAGTCCTTAGCCAAAATTACAATATTTCGGCAAGATCATGCTTATTTACACAAATAAACAACCAACTATACAAACATGCTTAGTGCATACGAAGAATTCGACTGTATATATTCTATGTACTACTCAGACTTTGTACAGCTAACCACAATCATTACCCTCGATAACATTTTATTCCATCGCACTTAGCAAGGAAAAACAAAGAAACGAAAACAACAAGAATTTATCTACACGAACCTATACAACTCACCCAATTCTTGCAAATTTCACTATTCCCCTAACCCGAGAATCCGTTGGTCTTTTAACATCATAACAATTAGCACATCAACTCATCTCACTCAACATGTACAACCCAGCATGAATTTCACAAGTTCACTGCATTTTTCCACTTCAAATTCAAAAACAAGCCCTAGATATGATTATATCAACAAAATTCGATTAAATTATGCAATTAACGAGTTCAAGAAATCACAATGATACTCCGAACATCCATCAACACTAATTCAATTGAATTCACGCTTAATTTCTACTTAGGGAAAACTTAGCTCACATCACATGCTCAATATCGAAGAAAATCGATAAGAAATGAGATGGAATCGAAGAACATACCTTGAAATTGAAGAATTGAAGAAAACTCAATGAATTTCTTGGCCTATTCCGTGTCACGTTGAAGGGGGAGGGGTTTTAGGGAGTTTGGTCGCTGAGTGTGTGAGAAATAAAGAAAATTTGAGGGGGATACGGGTTTAAAAGTGGAAAAATCGCGCGGGTCACCCGGCGACCCGGTATGACCCGTCGCGATATACACAGCAACGTGTCACGGAGTGCATCGCGGAGCACTGCCTCCGTGACACGGAGCTGTCGTGAGGGTGTTTTGGAATTTTTTAAAATTCCGAATTTATACCTTAACGTGTCACGAAGGGTAATGCGGAGGCCCTCCTCCGTGACACGGAGCTATTGCCCTAGCTCACTGTTTTGCCACTTTTTCTTGATTTTCATACCTCGAGTTTTCCTTTGCGATTCCTTGTATATTTTCCCTCCGTTCGACCTAAAATTCATTCTACTACAAGAAATTGGTTAGAATTATAGGTTTCACTCTAAATAAAAATAAAAACTATAAATTTTGTTGTTAATCAAGAAAATAAAATAAAATAAATAAAAATAAATAAAAAAATCTATTCACAATTTACAAAGAAAAATTTTCACGGGTTGCCTCCCATGCAGCGCCTGGTTTACCGTCGCGGCTCGACGTCATTCAGCTCAGTTGTCCTCTAGGGTGATGGACGTTTTCTCTCGAAAACCATCCTCCCCCCAGTAGTGCTTACACCTCTGCCCATTGACTAAGAACGTGGCACTCCGATCTTCTTGCCACAACTCTACTGCCCCATGCGGAGTCATTCTCACCACTTCAAATGGCCCCGACCATTTGGACCTCAGCTTTCCCGGAAACAACTTCAACCTTGAATTAAAGAGCAATACCTTCTGTCCTGGTTCAAAAATGCGGTGCACCACATGCTTGTCATGCCACCTTTTTGTTCTTTCCTTGTAGTACTTAGCGCTCTCATAAGCATGCCAGCGGAACTCTTCAAGTTCACAGAGTTGCATTAATCTCTTCTTGCCCGCTAGCTCCAAGTCCATATTCAATTTCCTCACTGCCCAGAAGGCTCGATGCTCTAGCTCCAACGGCAGATGACACGCTTTTCCATAGACCAATCGGTATGGTGAGGTTCCAATCGGTGTCTTGTAAGCAGTTTTGTATACCCACAACGCATCATCAAGTTTGCTTGACCAATCATTCCGTTGTGTATTTACCATTTTCTGGAGAATCTGCTTCACTTCTCTATTTGACACCTCTATTTGCCCACTAGTTTGGGGGTGGTATGTTGTTGCCACCTTGTGGCGCACCCTATACTTGGCTAGTAGTTTCTTGAAACTTGCGTTGACAAAATGAGCCCCTCCATCACTGATAATGGCTCGGGGTGTCCCGAACCTAGTAAGAATATGTTTTTTCACAAATTTTGTTACCACCTTGTTGTCATTCCTGGGGCAAGCTATTGCTTCCACCCATTTTGATACATAGTCTACAGCCACCAAGATGTAACGATTACCAAATGATGGTTGAAACGGGCCCATAAAATCAATTCCCCATACATCAAAGGTCTCTACTTCCAGTATATTCTACAGCGGCATCTCTTGTCTTCTACCAATTGTTCCTTTACGCTGACATCTGTCACACATTTTGACGTATGCCATAGAGTCTCTGAACAGTGTAGGCCAAAAGAATCCTGACTTTAGAACCTTGTGTGTTGTTCGCTCGCCTCCATGGTGACCCCCATACAATAAAGAGTGACAGCTCCTCAACACCTTTGCAATCTGACTCTCCGGGATGCATCTTCTCATCACCTGATCCGGTCCCTGTTTAAATAAGTATGGTTCATCCCAAACAAAATGTCGGCAATCATGCCTCAATTTCATTCTCTGTTGGTCTGTTGCCTCAGGTGGGTAGACTCCACTCACTAGCAAATTGACTATATCTGCGTACCAAGGAACTTCAGCTTCCCCTACTGCCAAGAGTTGCTCATCCGGGAACTCCTCATTGATGGTGTCACTTTCCATCACATGCGAGCGGCTCTCCAATCGCGATAAGTGATCTGCCACCTGATTCTCGCTCCCCTTTCTGTCCTTGATCTCAAGATCGAACTCTTGCAACAATAGGATCCATCTGATTAGTCTGGGCTTAGCATCCTTCTTGTTAAATAGGTACCGAATCGTTGCATGATCTGTGTACACCACTACTTTTGAACCCACCAAATAGGACCTGAATTTGTCAAATGCAAACACCAACGCTAGCATTTCTTTCTCTGTGACTGTGTAATTGCTTTGGGTCGTATTCAGCGTTTTGCTTGCATAATAAATAGAATGAAAGATTTTATTTTTCCTTTGCCCCAACACAGCTCCCACAGCCACATCACTGGTATCACACATCAACTCAAATGGTTGTTCCCAATCCGGAGAAGTAAGGTTAAGTGCTTCTATCAATTTCTGCTTCAACTCCTCGAATGCTTCCACACACTCATCATTTAACTCAAACTTTACCTCTTTTTTTAGCAATCTGCATAGTGGTCTAGAAATTTTGGAAAAGTTTCTGATGAACCGTCTGTAGAATCCTGCATGCCCAAGAAAACTGCGAACACCTTTCACTGACACGGGTGGTGGCAACTTCTCAATAACCTCGATCTTAGCACGATCGACTTCCAACCCCTTTTTAGACACTTTGTGGCCAAGGACAATACGCTCCTTGACTAAGAAGTGACATTTCTCCCAGTTCAGTACAAGGTTGGATTCCTCACAGCGAACCAGCACCCTGTCAAGATTCTACAAACAAGTAGCAAATGAATTACCAAAAACAGAAAAATCATCCATAAATACCTCAACAAAATCCTCCACCATGTCGTGAAAAATAGCCATCGTGCATCTCTGGAATGTGGCGGGTGCATTGCATAACCCAAATGGCATCCGCCTAAAAGCATATGTCCCATAAGGACAAGTAAAAGTAGTCTTCTCTTGGTCCTCCGGAGCTATGGCTATTTGGTTGTACCCAGAGTACCCATCAAGGAAGCAATAATATTCCTGTCCAGCCAACCTATCTAGTATTTGATCAATGAACGGGATGGGATAATGATCCTTCCTTGTGGCTTCATTCAGCTTTCTATAGTCCATGCAAATCCGCCAGCCTGTGACGGTTCGTGTAGGAATCAACTCATTTTTCTCATTGGTGACAACGGTCATCCCTCCTTTCTTTGGAACGCACTGAACGGGGCTGACCCATTCGCTGTCTGAAATCGGGTAGACCACACCTGCATCAAGCCACTTGATTATTTCTTTCCTCACCACATCCTTCATTGCTGGATTTAGCCTTCGTTGCGGCTGAACAGTTGGTTTTGCTCCTGTCTCCATGAAAATCCTGTGTGTGCAAAAAGCTAGATTTATACCCTAAATATCTGACATTTGCCAACCCATTGCTTTCTTCTTTTTTCTGAGGACACCCAAAGCTTCTTTCTCCTGTGCCTCTGTCAATTCTGCGGAGATGATGACTGGTAACGTTTCATTTTCCCCCAAAAAGACATTTTAAATGGGGAGGCAATTCTTTCAGTTCCAGCTTTGGTGCCTCCTCAATGGATGGTTTCGGCAACAGTTCTAGGGACCTCATCAATGATTGGAATTCCAATTTCCGTGGATGCCTTTATGCCTCATTCAACATTTGGACCACCTCATAGGCGTCTTTATCTCCAAAATGATCGGAGTGCATCAACACTTTTTCCAGTGGGTCTTGAGATTCAACAATCTGACGAATTTCTTCAGGTTCAACCACACTAATTGCTGAAAGCTCCTCTTGTATTGTCGGCAGCTTCATGGCTTTAAACACATCAAATACCTCAATCTTATCATGTGCTCGCATGGTTAGCTGCCCTGCAGCTACATCAATTAGCGCTTTCCCGGTCGCCAAGAAAGGACGTCCCAAAATAAATGGGACTTCCGTGTTTGGTTCAAAATCCAGCACGACGAAATCTACCAGGAAGATCAGGGAGCCCACTTGTACCAGAACGTCCTCCACAATGTCATCAGGTCTGGCTAAGGACCGATCTGCCAATTGCAAGATCACTGTTGTGGGTCTAGGACTCCCTAGACCCAGCTTTTTGAATACCGATGACGGCATCAAATTAATACTAGCTCCCAAATCACATAATCCATGAGCTCGGATACTCTGCCCAATAGTAATCTGTATAGTAAAGCTCCCAGGGTCTTGGAGCTTTGTGGGCAGTCGGTTTTGTATCCGGGAAGTGCACTCCTCCGTGAGAGCCACCGTAGCATACTCAGTCAACCGACTTTTGTTTTCCACGATGTCCTTCATATACTTGGCATATTTCGGCACTCCCTGCAAAACATCAACAAGAGGTAAGTTAATATGTACCTGTTTCAGCACCTCCATGAATTTCTTGAAACACGCCTCCTTCTTGTGTTTCTTTAATCGTTGAGGGAATGGGGGTGGTGGTCTGTCTGATTCCGCTTCCTTAGTCTTCCCCCTCTCATCACTTTGCTCCTTCTCGACTTCTGCTGCTCCCGATTGTTGAGGTTGTCTTTCTGGTTCCACCTCTTTCAGCTGCAAACCACTCCTTGTGGTCACCGCATTTACCTACTTGGGGTTGGGATCTGTGTCGCTCGGAAGTCCTCCTCTAGGTCTGGTGTTTTGGGCGCCAGCAAATTGCCCAAATTGATATTCAAGTGCCTTGGTAGCTAACTGGTTGTTTTTCACCTCGGCTGCCAATTTCACATAGTCAGCCTGCTATTGAGCTTGATTAGCTATCATAGTATTGAACATCTCCTCAATGCTGGGTGATGGTGGTGGAGGAGGTGCATTGTTGTTTCTGAATTGTGCTTGATAATTCTGCTGCCCTCCTTGGTTCCTTTGCACACCCTGACTCGAACTTTGCCCCTGATGGTTGTTGCTGCCCCAGGAGAAATTCGGGTGATTCCTCCAATTGGAATTGTAGTTGTTGCCATACTGTTGGTGGTTGTTCCTTTGTACATTTCCCATAAAGTTCACCGAGTCGGGATTTGCTCCACAACACTCAACTGAGTGCTCACTGCTCCCGCACACTTCACACCAAATCTGCTGCACTGCATTCACTGGGGCTTGAGGCTGGTTCATTGTCATGTTACTAAAGTGGGTGTTGAGTTGATTCTGTAAACCCATCCACTTCTAGAACTCCTGCTACTTTCCTTGTCCCTCCTCTTGACGAATCAGCATTCCATTCAGGATTGCCCTGCGAAATACGGTTCAACAAAGTATACAGCTCCTCATAAGTTTTCTCCAGCGCTTTTCCCCCAGTTGCTGAGTCTAGAAATATTTTTGTATGGGGTTCCAAACCCTCTATAAAAGTGTGCACCAACACATCATTGGATTGATGATGATGAGGATAATCCCGCAACATGGACTTGAATCTCTCCCAAGCCTGATATAGATTCTCTCCCTCTCTCTGTTTGAAACTTAGAATTTGACTTCTAAGTCTTGCTGTTTTACCAGAGGGAAAATCGTATCAAGAACTTCCTTGCAAGATCATCCCACGTAGAAATAGAATTAGGTGGCTCAGCTTTCAACCACCTCTTGGCTTCTCCTAATAGTGAAAATAGGAACAATGTAAGCCGGACGTAATCTGATGACACTCCAGCGGGGATATAAGTGTCACTTATCTCCAAAAAATTTTGGAGATGCTGTTGTGGATCTTCATGAGGGAGACCTGTAAACTGCCCGCTATTGTGCAGCAATTGCACCATATTCTGCTTAAGTTCGAACCTCCCTCCTGGCTCAGGTTTGCGGATGCTAGATGTGACATTATTAGCATGTGGGATTGCCACCTCGCGAACCGGCTGAGCTGCTACTTTTTCGGGCACTAACATTGCCCGTACTACAGGTGGATTCTGTTGTTGCTCCATGATTGTCTGTCTGAGCAACTGCAGCTTTCTTTCTAGAGCTTCTCTCCGCTGACGATGAAATAATCTTTCTGGCTCCAAATACGAGTCCACCAGCTCCTTATCTCTTGCCAGTGTTCAACAGAGATTAAATCTGCAAAATACAGGCTAAGACCAAGTTGTCAACACTAAGAAAATAAAAATATAGTAAATTAACACTTAAGACAAATTCACCAATTGCCAGTCCCCGGCAACGGCGCCAAAAACTTGTTCGGGCTGTTTGTTATATGGGTATATAACTACACGTAAGTGCACGTGGTCGAACAAGTAGTAAAGTGGCTTAAGTAAGCCAAGTATCGATCCCACAGGGACTGGGATGAAATGCAATCTGCTCAAGTGTACTATATTTCAATTCTAAAAATGCAGACAACAGTGTAACCAAGAAGTTGATATTTTGATTTCTAATAATTATGCTAAGTCTAAAACAGTTATCTAATGTGAGTCTGAACTATGAATGTGAGGATGCTAAGGTTAAACGAACATTTAAAGAAATTAATTATCGATATAGTTTGGTTAGCCTTTTCCTCCGGTTGCTAGTCAAGAATTATTGCCAAGGGATTAAAACTCTCGTATTTAACCCCACTTAAGAATCATGAACCATCCACCTACATTTCCGTGATTAAATGCAATTCATGTTCTAGCCATACAAAACTGATTCCTAAATTGACTAATACGACTTTCAGGTATATTTCTATCCTGAAGGTAAATCAATTCTCAATTTTCCCAAACTAAGAAAGGATCATATCCTATTAATTCACAACTTTCCAATTTCTTGCTCTCTCGAGTGAAACCGGACTTTTTATATATACATTAATGTAGACCACACATTAATGCAGTAAGAACAAGAATCAATAGAACAACCATGGAAGAAAAGATGAAAAACCAAAGAATCAATAATCACATTTCATTACAAGTGTTCTTAACCTCAGCAAGAACAGGAATTAGTCACTCATTTGTGGATTAAACATCGTTAAATGAGTGTTAAACATACAAGTAATTGAATACAAGAAGAAGGAAAGAGAGAAAAACCCTGATAATTTCGTCCCCTCAACTGCCTGTAACCCACGTTCTTGCTCCACCAAGTCAGAATATTGAAAAATGAACCTAAGTGTTCTATTTATATTAGTGGGAATTTTTCCTGGAATAACAAGCAACGTGTCACGGAGTGCATCGCGGAGCACTGCCTCCGTGACACGCCACCGACGCGGACCCTCACTGGAAACTGGGGGTCCAGGGAATAAGGCCCAACGTGGCACAGCGTACAACGCGGAGCCAGGCCACCGTGCCACGGACCCATCGCGAACCCTCACTGGAAATAGGCTGAAAATTCCCTCTCCAGGCAGAAGGCCTCCGCGATGGCAGCGTGACACGGCTCCATCGCGGAGCCCCTTTATTTTGTGCTTTCCAGTGCCTTGTCCCTTGCTCACATCCAAGTCCAACCCCGATCTCTTCCAACATGCATTTTAGCTTCCCGAAATTACAGTTTACCTGCAAAACAATGCTAATCATGTTGGTTAGTATAAATTCACATTTTATTACCAATTACATGAGAATGTATAAACACTGATAGCTAAACAAGGCTAAAATGACACCTTTGAGTATCACTTGGGCATATAAATTTGCCCAAGATCGCCCGTGTGCAGGCTTTTGCTTAGAATATTGAGGGTATCAGACAGCGGCAATGGGAGATTAGGAGGACAAGTCAGGAGCAGCACCACAGGGACAGACCGGATGAATTACAGGAGGAGTCCCGCGGAGGACCTAGGCCACGGTTATTAGATAGGCCGCCTAGACCCCCGCCTCCACCACAGCGGCAGAGGAGCAGGTCTAGTCGCCGAGGGGAGCCAGAGCCCGACGAAGGTTCGCGAGCAGTAGGTTCACAACAGCAGAGGGGAGTGGAGCAAAGTGGGTTTATAATACCACTTTGCCCTATTTGCAGTCGACGCTACTCTAGAGCATCAGGTATGGTCCCACAGCATGCTACATTTGTGGACAGGAGGTTCACCAAATGAGAAATTGTCCAGCTAGGGGTCAGGGTGACCGGGATGAACAGGATAGGTCCTCGGCAGGATCACGAGCTCCAGTATCCCCGGCAGGCGTAGGCCCTCAGTTTCATCCGGTAGAGGCCAAGGCAAATCAGGGGCCTCCAGTTCAGGTGTCGGCCCAGACCGTACTTATGCACTACCGGGGCGACAGGAGTCAGAGTCGTCACCAGATGTTGTGACAGGTATGTTGAACATTTGCTCTCATCCTGCTTATGTGTTGATAGATCCAAGATCCACCTTGTCCTATGTTGCACTATTAGTGGCTCAGAAGTTTAGTATTATGCCGGAATTACTTCAGCGACCTTTCTCAGTATCTACACCCGTTGGTGACTCTATTATACCCAGAAGGGTCTATCGGGGGTGTACAGTAGAGGTTGCTAGTCTTCAGACTACGGCAGATTTGATAGAACTAGAAATGGTTGATTTTGATGCTATTATGGGTATGGATTGGCTAGCTCCATGCTATGCCAATGTCGAATGTTGGACCAAGATTGTCCGATTCCACTTTCCAAGGGAGGCAGTACGGGAGTGGAAAGGTAGTACAGCCACGCCAAAAGGTAGGTTTATTTCCTATCTTCGGGCGAGAAAATTGATAGCAAAAGGGTGCATTTATCATATTGTCAGAGTTCAGGATGTTCGAGCAGAGCCTCCGACCCTTCAGTCTATTCCAGTGGTTAATGAATTTCTCGACGTATTTCCAGATGAGCTTCCTGGTATTCCCCCAGAAAGGGAAATTGATTTTGCAATCGATCTATTACCAGGCACTCAGCCTATATCTATTCCTCCATATTGGACGGCTCCTGCTGAACTCAAAGAACTAAAGGAACAATTGAAGGATTTTCTAGACAAGGGCTTTATCAAGCCGAGTACCTCACCATGGGGTGCGCCAGTTCTGTTCGTGAGGAAGAAGGAAGGCTCCCTCTATATGTATATAGATTATCAGCAACTGAATAAAGTCACTATCAAGAATAAGTACCCGCTTCCCAGAATAGACGACCTATTTGATCAGTTACAGGGAGCGAGATATTTTTCAAAGATTGACTTAAGGTCGGGATATCATCAGGTCCGGGTTCGTGAAAGAGATATTCCAAAGACTACCTTCAGGACCAGATATGTCCACTTTGAATTTCTAGTCATGTCCTTCAAACTGACAAATGCCCCAGCAGTGCTTATGAACCTAATGAACAACATTTTCATACCATACCTGGACTAGTTCGTGATAGTATTTATCTATGATATTCTGGTGTATTCCTGCTCAAAGGCAGATCACCAGGATTATCTACGGACAGTGCTCCAAATTCTCAGAGATCGCCAGCTATATGAAAAATTTTCTAAATGTGAATTTTGGCTGAATTCAGTAGCCTTCTTGGGCCATATTATGTTAGATGCTGGTATACAGCTAGATATGCAGAAGATAGAGGCAGTGAAAACATGGCCTAGACCTACCACTCCGACTGAGGTACATAGTTTCCTGGGGTTAGCCGAGTATTACAGAAGGTTCGTGGAAGGATTTTCGACTTTAACAGCACCTTTAACCAAACTGGCGCAGAAGGCAGTAAAATTCCATTGGACTGAGGCATGTGAGCAGAGCTTTCAGGGGCGAGGATACGTTGCTCTACGGAGCAACATGCCGTCTGCAAGGGACGAAGATGGGGATCCAGATCCTCATATTGCCGTGGTTGGCCTTATACACACCCCCGCCGAGCGTTTACGCCCAGGGTGTAGATATCAGGAGTCTTCCAGACTCAGACACAGCTACAGCCAGGGGCCGAGCGGGCCCAGTTGCAGACCCAGGGGATCGGCAGGACGCTTATAGCTGGTAGTTGACTTAGTATGACCTGGATAAGGGTATGTAGATTGAGGTGTACTCACTAGGGCTAATGGGGGCCCAGGTGGGTTATTCTGTGTTGATTGTACCTTCCGGCTTATGGGAGCCAGGTAAGGTTTATGCTTGCTTTAGTTACAGATAGTTAGATAGTAAGACGCCTCATTTGTCAAGTATGACCCCTACCCTCCTTATTGAAGTTATGTTTAGCCCTGATTTCACTACTTCAGTCATCTTCAATCCATTTTCTTTACTTCAGTCATTGTTAATTTTATTTCTTACTTTAAATTATTTAAAGTTACTGCTTTACATACTCAGTACCTATGGTATTGACGCCCTCTTCTGGGGTGCTTCATTACTTGCCTACAGGTGCAGATAGACGAGGAGCAGGTCCCTAGTAATTCCAGTCAGTTGTACAGAGTCGTCAGCTCCCTTCTTCTGGAGCTTGTGTGATAGAGGTTTACTTCTTTTGTTTGTACAGTATGGGTAGGTCGGGGCCCTGTCCTGACCATCTTATTACTCCTAGAGGCTTGCAGATTGCATTACTTCTCTGTGGTTAGATGATATTGATTGTGTGGGACCCATATGTATTTTAGACTATGTGTGCTGGCCGTTTAGCTGTTTTTTGGTGGCCTTGTCGATCATAGCTCAGTTTAGCATCTGATTTCACTTTCCAGTTATAACTAGATATCATGGTGGCCTTGTCGGCCCACATAGGACTCCCTATGTTTGTTTGTCTCTGGTTAGCTATTTATTTTCACAGGTGGCTATAGGCCTTGTCGGCCGGAGGTTGTATTTATAGCTGCTATATAGCCCGTTGTTTTCTTGATTCTAGAGTTAGAGTCAGCCCTGCGCCAGAGGTGCTTAGGCTCAGTCAGCTCAGCAGTTTAGGTCCTAGTAGGGCACCAGGTGCCAGTCATGCCTCCCAAGGTGGGGTGTGACACCTTCCTACCTCATGACTCACTTAACGACTCGTGGGGTACTGCAAGGTCACTGGACGACTCGTCCTATGACCTGGTGCAGAAAATTCTATTTTCTCCATTTCAATCCTCGGGTCTAATCTTAGGGCTTTTGAGATATTATAATGAGGGTATCTAATGTGCGAAAACACCTTGTTTCATTCCTCACTATGTTTCATGAAATTTTCACATAAAACCCTTTTTCTTGAATTGTAGGGTTAAGGCCAAGAATGATATGTCTATGATAAAAGGTTTTCAAAATTTATGAGTTCCTACGTATGTTTTATGATCATTCTTGATTACTCCATGAGATTCTATGTATATTTATGATCCTTATTGATCTTACTATAAGTTCCATGAATTCTTTTATGAAAAGAGTCAAACTTTATGAACTATGATTGTCCTCTACAATAGAAGTTTTAAGTACTTTATGAACTATGATTTTCCTCTATAAGATAAGTTTCAATAATTATTTTATGAACAATGATTATGACATGATGAATTATGGATGTAAAAATCTTATGACACTGATGAACTATGAACATGATATGATGACGACTTATGATGATAAGCTTGGTTTCTTAATTATGATTGAGTAAATCACGCTACTTAATGAAAAAAAGGTGTTACTATTAACCGAGAAGGATTCTTGCCTGAAACTATATATGCCAATGTAGGTTATGGATCATTTTTGTTGGTTCAGGCGACTCCTTATATGCCTCTGGTATGGGTTGTTATAGATTCTTGCTAGCAAACTACGATATGTATGTCTCATACCCCGGCAAGGTATGAGATGGATTAACTGAGGGCATAGATCAGACTCCATATTTATATGGCGGCTTATGTCAGTTAAAATAAGAACCTCCCGCAATGAAATTAATGAACAATGACGAAGACATACTTTTAAAATTTCAACCTACTGATTTCATATTCTTGATTTCCTCATACTATGTATATATATCGGTTGTATTTTCTATTTTTAGCTATCTTTATATTTCATTCAGACATTTTTCATACAGTATGATCCTATGTACTCACGTCTCTTTTACCGGAGATGTTGCATTATTTTATAATGCAAATTTAGGTACACATACTGCAATCAAGCTGCACACTAGGATTTTACCTCATTAAGATATTGGTGAACCCCACTTCTTTTGGGCTTAGTCTTTTATTCATATTTATTAGATCTTGATTTAGAGGTATGCCAGGTGCTTTGTCCCGGTAAAACAGTTATTTCATTTATGATAGAGGCTTCGTAGATTATTTCTCATGTTATATAAACTTGAAAAGTCTTATCAATAAATTGAGTATTTTGATTTTTAAAGCTGAAGTCTATTTATTTTTTACCTATGTTAGATGTATGCTCTTGATGTATGTCATGTAATGTGATTCACTCAGGTCAGCAATTGCATCAAGTGTCGACCACGCCTAGGCGCACGGTCAGGGCGTGACAAGAAGTAAACCAATTGCATCAGTAGCTAGTGCATCAACAATGATCAATTCTTAATTTCATCTATCGAAATTCATCTGAAACCCCTAGACACAAATCAAAATACTAATCAACCATAAGACGTGTCCAAAACCTATTGTAATTATCAAATTATCGATTTGCGATCATCTTGATCAAATGTTGATCGTGGTCAATCTAAAATTTTCGAAATGACTAAAATGCAACTAATGACCCAAATCACTCCCGATATCTAAAATTTATGCAAAACATCCAACTAAGTTATAATTCATCCTATGAACCTAAGAAATTGTCAAAACTCAAATCCTACCTCATTAACCCATAATATTAACTTTGGTCAAATTTTCAAAATTTTAAACTTTAAAAATCAAAAATCTCCCCAAAACATATCTGATCATCTCGAAAATTATGTCACCCAATCCTCAAAGTCATAAATAGTGAGAGAAAGATATGGGTGGTCAAACAAGAAAAAAGAGACTATTTATACAAAATGACTGTGTGGGTCATTATAACAACATTGATTGTTATCTCTATGGAGTCAACTTTTGCTCCTTTTTCTCACTATATGTCGCATCTTGATTCGCCCAAGTCTTAATTCCAATTTTTATCCTATATAGATGGTCCTCCCACTTTCTTAGAATCGGTTGAACTGGGACCGAAAAGTGGAAGAATTTTCCTCTTCTTGGTGAAAAGAATGTAATCATCCTAAGTATGTTTTATGTTACTGCCTCGTTAAATTCCTCGTCAGAAAAACTCTTTTGGGATAAAAACTGGTTGAAGAAGAAAAGAGCACAGCCTCAAGGATTTGAATGATAAATTCGCCACTAATTATGCTTCTGCCTAAGACTAGTTCATGCTAGAGAAGAATTGTTACATTTAGAGTTCTCAGAGAAAGACCCTGGTAGGATCATGGAGTAGTTTTAAGGACTCAGATGGTTGTTCCTCTCGAAAGATGTTTCTTCTTTAAACTTAGTCGTCTATGCTTTTGATGGTTTATGTGTTTTTGTCTTTAGGTTGTTGTTATATGTAATACCCAATTTGTTCATGCCCTTGATAATTTGATGAAACTCAATATTCTTCATAACAATTAGAATTATTTCAAATATTTTCAAATATTCAAATCTTATAAATCAAGGTCGGAAGAATTTAAAATATCATTTAACTTTGTTTATTCTCAAATTGATCTGGATTTTAAGTTTTACTAAAAAAAATTAGTTTTTGGCTTCTTCTTTTAATTCTCTTTACTCCGAATGCTTAGATTATCCTTCACATTTTTCGATATTTGAATCTTAGAGCGACTCGAATTTGTAACCATAGAGTTTTTCCCATAATTTCATTCTATTATGAACAGTTTATGTTCTCTGAAATCTTAAATCAACTTGGAGGGTTCAACCAAGGATATTGATGGCCAGGTATTTCAACCTCTAGTTTTGGTTAAGTTTGGAAATTTGTGTATCCGATTATCTTACGATTAGGAATCAAAGCATCCGATCTTTAGCCATTTGACTTGATGGCTTTATAAGAGAGATCTTATATTTATGATGCTTATGAAGAGGATGTCTCATGTTCATTTGGAAATGGTTGTTTGGTTTCATGATTCTTACTTGCTTTCAGGTATATGTAGTCATCTAAGCAAGTCAAATGGGTTTGATCATTTGGACATATAAAAGAATGTTTCGAAGATGCAACTCTTGTTTCACTTCACTCCTTGAACATATTAAGTGTATAAAACTTCGTATATGTGATATTTTAGTGTAAATAATGCATTATAAAATAGTTATGGTCATGTTGATATCTAATGAGTCTAGTCAGTTCTTGTGATCGTACTAACATCTGGCGAGTCTAGTCATCTCTTGGCTTCGGTTCCTTCTATTATTTTTAGGGATGATCGAACAGTCTTTTTTTTGAACAATCCCTAATGTTTCAAGCCTATTTTCAGATTTGATGTTATACCTCGATACACTTTATAATAGTCTCATGCATTGTTTCACTATGAGATACACCATATAATGATCCCTATAGTGCTTGAATGTGAAGTATGAAGATTAGGGCATTGTGTCTTCCTTCATTTTAATTCCGAAGACATGATAATAACATTCCCAAGTTTATATGCGGTAGTACTCAATGTCTGATTGTGAAGCATGAGTATTTAAGCATCGTGCCTTCCTTCATTTCCATTATGGAGTCATTTTATGATATTTTTGGTACCTTTTCTCGAGCACAAAGTATGAGGATTTGGGCATCGTGTCTTCCTTCATATCCATGCTAGATTCATTTTATGACTTTCTCGGTGCCTTTGCTCGAACATGAAGTATGAAGATTTGGACACTATAATCTTTACTTCATTCTTCTTGCGTCAAAGAAGTGGTACACATTATTATAGTACTATAATTTATAATGCTACCTCATTCAAAATCTTTTCAGAAAAAATATTTAGAATAGAAATTAGTCTAAGAAAAAAGAGTGCAGCATGTATTTTCATGATTGTATCCTAGCACTGCCCTTTCTTGGAGTGCTCATATATAATATTGTTTATACAACCACAAAATAATGTTGATGGATGAAATAAATAATTGACTCCATCTAGTGTGGACTTACCTTAAGAGTAATAATCTTTTAAGTGATTGACATTTTGTTTACCCCATGTGAGGCACTTTTCGGTGACTCCATGTGGTCTTCCCTAATTAGGGCCTGCTCTGGACTGTGGTAAGTTCATGATCCTGACGATGATGGGTAAGATTCAAACTGTCTCTTGGAAGCCCTCTGATCGAAGTCCTGGCAACCTCAATTTCAAGCTGCGGAAGATGCCGATAAGTTTATCTGATCATCCTCCACACGTATTTTCAACGAATACTGGTTGTGAATATATTTCATGTCATTTCTGAGAATTACAACAAACTTTCTTCAATTTATATCAATATTCTAAGCTTGACGGGTTTGAGGCCATGATGAAGGCCTCTGCTTCCCATTTATCGAGTACTAATAATAGAGTCATCCCTTCCCTTTGGAATTGTGTCACAAACTCTCTAAGTAGCTCTATGTTGTCCTGCTTTATATAGATGATATTCTTTTTCAGGATTTGCACCTTTCAGGCTTTGTCATGGGCTTTGAAAAGACATCTGCAAGCATATTATAAAAGAATTAATTGAATATTTGGGTAAGTGAGAACACCTTATCAGGGCTCCAATGGTGAGCGTTTCACCGAATTTCTTTATTAAGACCGACTCAATCTCATTTAGTGCTAATTCATTTCCTTTGACAATGGTATTATACACTGTTAAATACTCCTAGGGATCAGCAGTCTCATCATACTTAGGAATATCCAACATTTCAAACATCTTTGGTATTAGTGTTGGCATGGCAACAGACTTCTATTGCAACTGGGTGTATTTCTTTGAGTCCGGTCCTTTAAGGATTGGAGGTGCCCCTGGGATTTTCTCCATTCGTCAGTGATTTTCTTTAACATGCTTCATAAAGACATCCTCCAAAGGATCATCTTGAACCTTTCCTCTTCCAAGACTGCCATTCACGCACCTATTTATCCAAAATTTAGTCCCGGAGGTGTTTTGGGAATTGCCCAGGGTTCTTTAGGCCAGAACAATATGGTGAATAGTATAGGAGTTCCCAAATTAGAATCTTTTGAGAATCCTATCATCGTCTATTGGAGTTAGGTCATCATCCAGTTATGACGTGAAAGGTGTGTCATTATCTCCTTCTGCTGTGACAACAGGATTTTTACTAATTCTGATAGATCTGAGCCATTACCCCCAGTTTGATCATCCCATCGACTTCATCCTTGAACAAGTCATTGGGGGTCCGATTCCTTGCAATTCTCTAGTCGTGCCCGCCCCTATGAGGGAGAGTTGTGTCTCCATCTTCGTTCCGGGTTTGGTTACTACTCTGCTCATTTCTACTGCAATTGGGAGACACGTCCATTTCCTCACCTAAGCTGACATTGTCGTGGTGACCATCGTGTAATTCTCCTTTGGTTAGGAACCATGATTAGTGAATTTTCTTACAATACGGAGAAATAAAGTAAGTTAGCAGTGAATCAGTAAGTCAAAATAATACCACAATTGTCTTGGACCCACAGTGAGCGTCAAATTATTTATCTATAAATTGGTATAATTAGATTTATAATCATTATTTAACATATTGAGATGACCAACACACATGATTTTGATATTGTAACTTGCTTAGTTAATATGAACAAGGCAAAATAAATAACAAACATGAAAGTGACATGAAATAATAAGTTAAGTGAATAGAATGAGTCTGAGGTCTGGTGCTAGAATTTGTTAGTGTCACAGGGCAAGCTTTATCTTATTGATATTGTTCATAACAAAGCAATCACGAATCTTCAGAACTTAAGAACAAAAAGTAAGAGTATAATGCTGGTAAATGAATAAAAATCAGATGGCTTACAAGTGAATAAATAAACTTCAGATGGTTTACAACGAGTAGGTAGAAGACCATTTAGTTAAACCCCAGAGAGAAGCTTGTGTGGATCTGTCCCTTATTAAGTCCATTAACTGCACATTACTTCAGTTATGTAACGGCTGGCAAAGATCTCAGACTCTTCTACAATGGTTAGACCTTTGAACTTATCGCAATCTTATTTTTTCCTGTCATAGCTTGATGTTCGATCTTGTATTTTTGGAGCTAATCAGATTTTATTGATATGACAATGACCCCAATTGTCTTGACCTCGAATCTTTTACAGATGGTATTACCGTTACCGGTCACGCACTGAGAAGAACATTAGTTGTTGTCCCTGCTGAGTCACATTTGTCCCGTTCTTTTTGCCATGTGTCGCTTCTTGATTAGCTCAAATCTTAAATCTAATTTTTAACTGATACAGTCATCACCAACTTCATACTCGTATTATTGAATCATTATCATTAATATCAGTTTATTAGCTGAGCTAGTTTAAAATCGTTCTTAATACAGTCTGATACTATTTTATTGGATTTAAGTATGCATGCTTTTTCTTAAATTTTCACCCGGTATCCTTTTAAGGATTTGTATTTAACTTTTCCAAATTTTTAAAAAAATTGGCAAATATAGGCATCATAAAAACTTCTCCTCCTCTTCATTCTTCTTTTTCGTTTTCTTTATGTGTGTTGTATAAAAAATTAAAGACACATTACTTATTTGTGATTAATTTGATTGAAGAAACTTGAAGAATATCATTGTAGTTTTTTTATTGAGTTTGATTGTTGAAAGACAAAGTGAGTATTGATTTTTGAAGACTTGAGTTGAATCTAACCCTTGACAAAAAATTGGATATTAAATTAGGAGTTTATTTTGATCTACTTGGATCAATATTGAAGGAAAAATATATTGGTAAAATTTTGGTGCAAGTCTTGACATTTGTCAGGATTTATGAACAATTTATACCCAAGTTGTTACACAAACTTGTATTGGAATCCTAGCAATCAACCAGGACTCATGGCAAAGCAATTTCTTTCATCCATCATAAATAAACTCCTAGTGATCTACCACCCGAAATAAATTATGACACAATTTGTATTTAAGTTCTGGTAATCCACTAGGACTTGTGGCAACGCAAATCTCTATCTATCCATCAAAAACTTCTGAAATTTTATCGGGACTTATAAATATTTTTTGTCAAAGTTATAATATTATTTATACTAAAGTATTGGTGATCCATCAGGACTTGTAACAGGACAAGTCTTTGCCCATATACATCTGATGATACCTGAGGACTTGCGGCCAACTTTTGACCCTTAAGTTTTTTATTCAAAAGCTATTTTTGCTAAACTTATTTAATCAAAACCTAAACAATAGCACAAAATTGAAGTATCCTATTTGTGCAAATCATCCAAAGAATTTCACATTATGATTAAGAGTATCTTATCACCTTATTATATGTATTACTTTTATCTATCAACTTTCAACTGGACTTTATTGCATTTAACACTTTGGATCAGTTAGAGTATGTAATTCAAATCACACTAGAGCAGGGGCAGATTTATGTATTGAATTGAGGGTGTCATGTTACCCAGATATTCGGATAAAATTTAATATACATACTAGTATTTTAGGTAAAAATATAAATTTAAAGGGAGAGTGACATCCAAATTCACAAGTTGATTGTGGATGCCATGACTAAAATGTTAAATTTTAAGCTATTGATCTCGTGATTGAGACTCTGTTAGTACCAAATCCCTTTCTTTTTTCTCAATTTAATCCTACTGCTCCCTTTCTCTTCTCTTTCCGGTTTTCCCTCTTACTTTCTTTTATTTTCTTTTCTCATTTAAAAATTTTATTTTATTATTTTATTTAAATGATGTATTTTTTTTCCTAATCTTTAAATTTTTATTTGAATATAATTTAATTATTTTTTTCTTTTTGCCCATCGGGTGTTTATATTTTCTTAATTTTCAAAATTATTTAGAATAATGATATGGTGGGGTGTATTTGGTAGTTGAAAATTTTATTTTATTATATGTTTTCAATCACTTAATTTTATAAAATTTGCATCGATAAAGTTAGTTGAAGTGAAAAAAATTTATTCAGTTTGGTGATCACGTTTTTATTTGTGCTCCAAAAGTTGTTTATAAATAAAACTAAATTAATTAATTCAAAATGAATTGAGCTGACTGAATGGAGACTTTCATTTAATCTTATTAACTACTAGGGTAAGTGTACACTAAAGATAGTGCACTACTAAAAACATATCCTTTTTCAAGGGATAAAAGAGACGAAAGTCCATCAATTAAGATGAATTACCGCGATACAAAATCGATAAATAGTTATTTATCTAAAGTTAACATCTCAAAATAAAATATTAATGAACTCCCTTGAATTTTTTTGATAGCCTTAATTAAATTAAAGTGAAGACGGTATTAGAAAAAAATATTTTTTTTGCACATTTCTACACAAAATTAAACGAAAAACGTCTATCGATTTTATTAAATAAATAAAAATTGTCAGTAGTTTGTCGGCTTCGTTAAAAAATATTTAAAATTTTTTATTAATTTTTTAATAATGTCGATCGATTACCTTAACGTAATGTAAACTGATATCGTACGTCATTTTTCATCTCTTAGAAAATATAAAATTTTCAATATTAATGACACTCGCAGTCGTCAAATTCGAAATCCATCTCTGCAAAAGAGGATCTCACCCTCTCGATTATTTATGGATATATCCCCACTTGGGTCATCTTTTTCGAAGAAAAGAAAATAAAAGCTTACACAAAAACTATTTAACTACTTATAAATCCGGTAATTAGAGGTAGTGAACTGTAAATTTCCTCCACATTGTGATGGTTGTGGAAAATGCGGTTTGTACAAATTATAGGATGTAATCATTGAGAAGAAATATGGATAAATAATTTCTAGAATATAACTTCTCCATGATAGAGAAAGCCATCTTCTTTCGGGCAGGAAGTAAAATGTTTTGAAAAATCATTTTTAGAAATATAAATATATCTTTTTACTTATTTTTTTAGTGTTCAATACGTAAAAATAAAATATTTTTAAAAAAAATATTTGTATATAATTTAGATAAATATTTTGAGAGTTATGGGTTGGGATGTGGGGCGTTAGGTGTTGGGATTGAGAGGACAAGAACACAATTAATATGAAATGATACTTGTGGAACTTATTTTTTTTACTTTCACTAGAAAAATCATTTTTTTCATTTTAAAAAAATAAATTTTTCATAAAAAAAAATATTTTTAAAAAAACTTGACCAATCAAACTTGAAAAATATTAAATAATATTTATTTTCCTCCGGGCCGAACACAGTTTTCGTGTTGGCAACTTGGATATATATGTAACATACTATCGTCATTTTTCCGTTTTTGAAGGATATAATTGTCAACGGTCAATTCATGCATATAAGATCCACAATAATAAATGGAAAGAAAAGAAGGGAAAAAAAACTTATTTACGCCCGATAATTAACTCAGTGAATACCTGACAATTTTTACAGAAACTGCTATCAAAGTTAAATCATATGTAGTAAATGCACATACTATCTTTATGTTAATTACTAATTATGGTAAATTAATTAGTGTAACACGCATTACACCTGTGAATAATTTTTTGAGTAAATTACACATTTCACCAATCAATTAAAAATAATAATAATATATATATATATATATATATATATATATATATATATATATATATATATATATATATATATATATATATATATATATATGTATGTATGTACAAAATATTTATTTATGGGCTATTAGGATATGTAGTTACATCCTTTCTAATAATTTATAAGGGTGGACCAAAGCCACAAATATGTTAGAAGAAGAAGCATGAAAATCAAAGTTGAAGGGAGATAATGAGTGCACCTTTGATTGCATCTAGAGACACTTTCTGCCCTACCAGACAATAGACATCTATCCCCATTAAGAAAACATAGACAACTTTCTTTCTCAAATATGGCCTTAATTCATCTCTTTCCTTCCTGACCACAAAAATATAAGCAGCAAAAGAGAATAAAAAAGAAAAATAAAATAAAAGGTTTAAAGTAAAAGAAACATATCTTGGGTTACGGTATATATCGATCAAGTTGGTTTGTATTTTTCATTTATTAAACTAAATCAATATTATCGATTTTTTTTTAAATCAATAAAACAAACCAATAAACCTCCTTTTTGTTTCTTTTATTTTTGTTGATGCATGATACTAACCAGGAGCAGAGCTAGTATAGAAATTATGGAATCGATCCAATTCAATAATTTTGATTAAAATTTTATAATTTTTTAATATATACAAACTATTAATTTAGATAGACTAAAATTACAAATCAAATAAATTTTAAATTCTGACTCCGGCTTTAATAATATCATTATATTGCGAATCAAATGAATGGCAAATCAATCCGACCATTTACCAATCTTCTATTCTAATTCTCGATCTCCGTGCTCTCTTATTTAGAGTCAGAAAATCAGCTCTAAACAGGAGGCTATAGCTCATTAGTTTTCATTGTTATTAAGGTAAAAGGGTAAGATAAAAATCCAAAAAAGAAAAGAAGAGTTTCGTCATCTAGCTTTCGAATTCGAGTGCAGGATTGTGTGGTCACTTCATGTCATAGCATGGAAAAAGTGTAAATAGAATGTTCTGCCATTCTTAATTTATTATTAGGGCAAGAAATCAAGCAAATAATACATGGACTGAAGTTCTACATGATGTAAAAAAATATATGATTTATATTATTATTAAGATAATTACAAGTGAATTTTTGTAATAAACGTTATATTGATAATTAATTTGATAAAACTAATAACTAATTTAAGCTATATTAAAAGCAAGAATTTTTTTTAAAAATGTTGACTGAATTTTTTGTCCTTCATTAAAAGACTCTACAATAGATAAAATTATCATTTACTACTTTTCTCAAATTATTATTTAATTATCTTTTAATATTTCATATATCCACATAGGTTGACACATACATACACACACAAAAAAAAGAAGAAGAAGAACAACAACAACAACAACAACGTTAGAGTTCTGCATAATTTTTTCTCTCACATTCTATCTTACTCCAAAGTTCTGCATAATTTTTTCTTCATTGTCATCTATATATCCAAAGTTCTGCGTCATTTCGGCTAATAAAACTTTGTTAAAAAATCTTAAATTTCTTCAAATATTAATTATTAAATTATTATTTTTTAGTGACAATTATTAACGATAAAATTCGTAACTAATGAATTTATTATTTTCTATAATATTTATTGTCAAATAAAGTAAACACAACTAGTTAACATATGTAAGGTTAGGTGAGCCTATCATTTTGCAACATGTAACGGTAGGTACCGGTCACTTGATCCACAACTAATCCAACGTATTCCCTCCTATTTGATACAAATTGCATTGTCGTGGTGAGACATTAGAAAATGGATGCTCTTTCAATCCTTCCAAGGGTCAAGAAATTTCAATGCATTTACTAACCAACCTAATTAATTAAAGTGACCTAGTGATTTAAGTAACTATTCTATGGAAAAAAAGACACACAAATTAAAAGTTGATGCACCTAATTAGTGATTAATATTCTAGTGTACGAACAGAAATGGCTGCTAGTGACCAAATAGTACCGTTTGGTTACGTTATGTTCAGCATAATCATGTACCCTGTTTGGTTGCTTGAATGACGAAGATTAATCTTCTCAATAAAGTCAACCAAACTTATACATCACCTAGTTGCAAGTTTGCATCTTCTTGTAAATAATATTTATATAAATTATATATGTGTATTGGAACAAAACTGTCTTTTACATGTAGTTGCTTACAATAAAGGGATATCTGACATCACAATAAAGTCGAAAGATGAATTGACACTAAGGACCGAAAAGAGCATTCATTAAGGTTTTGTTGCTTGAGTATTCGGATCAATCGACTGTCCGATTTAGTTGTTTACCTCATAACCGAGCGGTCATTATCGGATAAGAAGGTGGGAACTCGTGATCCAATAAAGACAAAGCAAAAGAACAAAAGAATAGATACCACAGTCGTATTTGTATGAGATCCTGTAAATTACAAAGGAATATTAGCTGTAACACATAATGTTATTCCCGGGTGGAACATTTGGATTGGACTTAGTACTTTAGGGCTTAAGTGGAGCTCTCGTATTTGCTAATGTATTACCCTTGTTGCCTATAAATAGTTGTTTTCTCTCATTTGTAGGTTCTTGAATTTTTGAGGATATTAACCAATACAGTGTTATTCTTGTGCTCAAATTTTTCTATTATTTTGCATTTATTAGTGAGGGCCCGTTTAGACATGTGATATGAAATTATGATTTGAAATCATGATATGAAATTAGATTAATATAAAGTTGAAGTTTTGTTTGGACATGCAAATTGGATTTCTTAAGTTATATTTTTTTCTCATAAACATGAAAATCCCACAAGTTGTGAAAACTATCAAAAAATATTCAATTCTTAGACAATCTATATTACATTAAAAGTGTGAAGACCCTTAGAAATGTTGATTGAATTTTTTGCCCTTCGTTAAAGAACTCCACAATAGACAAAATTGTCATTTGCTATTTTATTTAAATTGTTATTTAATTTATCTAAAATCTAAAATTTGCAGTCATAATCCCTAAAAATTTCTTCTGCAAATTTCCCTAAAAAAAATTCTACCCTAAAATCTTTTACCTAGAATTTAAAATTTGCCTGTTATAAATTACCCTGAAAAATATAATTAAATTACCCTATAAAATTTTACCTTAAATTTAAAATTTACCATCAAAATTTCCCTAAAAAATAAAATTACCTACCCTAAATGCGCTAAATTAAACCTACATTTCCCTAAAAAAAAAAAGGCCTAAATTTTTCCCACCCTAAAATAAGCTAAACTAAAAGTACATTTCCCCTTTTTTTAAAACAAAAATTGCCTAAATTTTTACATATTTGCTAAAGTTTTCTATGGCCAAATTTAAAATTTTCACTTAAAAATTTTATAATTGCATAATTTTATTCATCAAAATTTTGTTCATCAACAATTTTGTCTCAAAGTCTTCTCCATTAGATATCTTAACTTTATATGTTTTCAAGTTTTCTTCGTCTTAAAATCTATCTATCTTTTTGATCTCGTATTGTTGATTTGATGAATATAATAGTAATTGTTATGCCAGCTTAAGTTGTTGATATTCAAAATAATTTAACTTAGATTGTCTCTTTTAGTCTATCTAATATAGATATTATATTGTCTCCTTTAATTGAGTGTAATATCGGTATTGTATGATTTAAAAGTTGTGTTATTTGTAACTAATATTTTTCATCTACTCATACATTCACAAGTTTCATCTATTCACGTAAAGTAATCTCCTCCTCTCATAATTTTTTTAAAAAATTATATATTATTATAACTATAACTGTTGTGCATAATTTATTTTAGATAATCTTGCAATAGAATGTGAAAAGAATTTCGTGAACGAAACTGTGTGGTCATGCATGAAGTGAAAACTCATCCAATACTTGTAGAAAAACACATAATTTTCTTACAGTAATGGTGGATCGGAGAAAATGAAGTCACAAGTAAAATTGAAATTAGTTGTAAAAGAGAGCAATTTCAGAGTAGAGCAGCAGAAGAAAGAAGAAAAAAGTTGAAGTAAATTAACCACTTAGGCGATACGATTCTCATTGGATACTAAAAGTTTTAGTAATTGAAATTGGATTAGTAAAAAAATATAAAAAGGGAACAAAGGAAGATACTCGAATGAGTATGGTGTTAGTTAATGAAGAGGTAATTATTTTTTCAAATATTTTATATTTTTACATATATGTTTAAGTTCTTACATGTTCTTGTTATATATATATATATATATATATATATATGAACCATTAAGTTTAACTTTTTATGGGGCACAAAAGTTCATGCTATACTTTTCAATAATTATATCGGAAAGTGGAAAGAATATTTACAACGAGACAAGATTTATTACATCATTAACGAAAGCAATAATGATGTTAATCCTAATTTTTTATCAGTGAACAAGGAGATTGAGGTTGGTTTAGTGAAGACACTATTTAGTATTTTTAAATTAACTAAAATTTTACCTCTTAAATTTCCTTGTTTGGACTATATTAAAATATTCAAAATTTTAATATTTAAGACTTTAAAATCAATTATAATTTTGTTAAACTATGTCAATTCTGTACTTATTAAACTAACTAATTATCCATCATAATTTTTTATCATATGAAAAAATTAAGAGCGTAATCTTATTATGCATTAATACGTTGAGTATTTTTTTCTCTTTTTCTTTTTCTTTTTAAAAAATAATAATTGTATAATCAAACAAAAGAAAAAAAATAGAAACACAACATATTTTAAATTGTTTCGATTAATCAAGTGCTCATGTTATTAACTCTCTTTAGTTAAATCTACACTATCTCTTTAATTTTAATTTATGTGAAGGTGTTTGACTAGACATATATATTAAGTGTGAGAGAAAAAATTAAGCTGAAATCATTCTCATAAAGGGTAACATGAGGGAGACACACAAGGTGCGTCGTAATAGACAAAATTGTCATTTACTATTTTTACATAATTGTTATTGAAAATTATTATTTTTAACTATTCCATCACCTTATTTTAGAATACTAGGTTAAGTGTACGCGTCTAGCGCGTGTCCCTCAATTAATAAGAAAAAATTTATAAAAATGGCATAAATAATATTTAAAAAATATATTTATGTAACAATATAATAATTTTAAAAAAAATTATAAATTTTAAATTGATAAATAATTATGTTTAAGAGTTTGATCCAATCTAGTAGTTCTTTCTTCAGTTTGTTCCAATATTTGTTTCAATGAACAAAAACATCATAGAAGTAGCGTTTGATTGAAAAGTGGAAAAATCATTCACTTTTACGTGAGCATTTAAATGCATGCATTATATATATATATAAATATTAATATCTTCTATATATTTCAAATAAGAAAGAATTTAATACGTAAAATTTAGTTAATTTTAAAATCCTAAATAGTTGAAAAATAATTAAATAACTATTTTGTCAAGTGCGACCCCATTTTTAAAAGAGTAAAAAGGTGAATGATATTTTGTTACGAGACTTCATACTTTAAATAGTTAATCATAACTTAATTTCAAACTTTTCATTTTACCATTTATGAGATGATTTCAACTCAATTTTTTTCTCTTTCTTTTAACCCTATGTATGTAATCAAACACGTCCCATAAATTGAACTTCACATAAATTAAAATAAAATAATAATATAGATTTAACTAAAGACGGTGAATAACAAGAGTTCTCAATTAGTTGAAACAACTTAAAGTATGTTGTGTTTCTATATTATTTTTTTAATCATACAATTTTTTTTAAAAGAAGAAGAAGAAAGATCACATATTAACATATGATAAAATGAAACTTTTTAATTTATTTTTTTCGTATTGTAATATTGTGATGAATAATTAGTTAGTTTAATAAATAACAGATTGCTATATAAGTTAATAGAATTGTAATTCATTTTAAAGTTTTAAATGTTAGAATTTTAAATATAATTCAAATAAGGAAAGATTCAAGAAGTAAAATTTTAGTCAATTTAAAATACCAAATATTAGGAGTTTTATCTTTTATAAATTCGTAAAGATCTATAATTAAGAAAAAATAGTAAATGACAATTTATCCATTTTAGAATTATTTAATAAATGGCAAGAAGTTGAATCAACATTTTTAAGGATTTTCATGCTTATATCTACAAACAATATTTTATTAAGTAAATAGGTAAAATATTATGCATATATTGAATGTTAGATTAGTTAATGAAGTCTAAAGAAATTACCAAAGATTGTTCCATCAGAAGATTGTATTGCATCTTCAAACGAAATAAAACTGTTTGAAAAAGTGACTGTTGCATTACTGAACTATAGTATTGTCATTGAATCTAACCTCAATCTTCTTGTTTACTGATTCAAAATTAGAATAAACACTATTAATGATTTTGTTTATGATGTAACAGATCTCGTCTTTTTGTAGATATCTTTTCCGCTTTTCAATATAGTTATTGAAAAATATAGTGTGAAATTTTATGCACCGCAAAAATTAAATGGTAACGGTCAAAAAACATATATATAAAAATATAAAATATATTAAAAATATATAAGAACTCATACATACATACATACATACATACATACACATACATACATACATACATACATACATACATATATACATATATATATTCGTGTGCTTTTTTTTGTTCCCTTTTTATACTATTTTACTAATCCAACTTCAATTATTAATACTTTTATTATTCAATGAGAATTATATCACCTTAAGTTGTTAGTTGACACAATTTCGTTCACGAAATCCTTTTCAGATTTCATTGCAAGATTATCTAAAATAAATTGTGCATAAGATTTATAATTATAATAGTTTATAATTTTATAAAAGAAAATTTTATGAGATGGTGAGATTACTTTACCTGAATAGATGAAACTCGTGAATGTATGAGTAGATGAAAAATGTCAGTTACAAATAAAATAAAATTTAAATCACATAATATCAATATAAGACTCAATTAAAAGAGATAGCATAGTATCAATATTAGACTCAACTAAAGCAGACAATCTAAATTAAATTATTTTGAATATGAGCAATTTGAGCTGGCAATTGGCATAGATCCACAATATTTAAAAAAAAAGTCCATAACATGAAAAAAGAAGAAGAAGAAATATGAAAACATACCAGGTTGAAAATTGAATCAAAGATACTGATGTAGAAGAGTTGATAAATTAAATTATGCAATATAAATTTTTTTTATAAAAGTGAAAAAAATTATAAATAAAAAAATTAAAAATACAAAAATATTAGAACACTATGCTTAAAAAAGGAAAAAAAATATAAAAAAATAAAAATAAAAATAAAAAATTCGTGTATGCAAATTGCAAAAAGAAACAAAAAGATCAAAAGGTAGAAAAAGAAAAAGAAAAAAAAAAGCTCGTACCATCAAAAAGGAAAATTAGAAGATCGTTTTTTTTAAAAAAATTATTATTTATAATAATAATTATTATTATTATTGTGATGATGGTGATCATGATCATCATCATTATCATCATTATTACTTTTAAGATTAACACTAAAAATAGAGTTATGTCACGAAATAGAAAATTTAATATAACAAAATAAAATAGAAAAAGTTGGTAACTATCAAAAAGGAAAAAAAATTCAGTGTAAATTTTTATTTATTTTTTAAGTTTACACCATAAATAAAGTGATGAAAATAATTTTAAATAATAATTGTATAAAAATAGTTAATGACTATTTTCTTTATTGCGATGTCTTTTAATAAAGAGCAAAAAGTTCAATCAATATTTTTAAGAGCCTTCACACTTTTAATATAATATAGATATAAATTAGGTTTATAGTTTATTGCATAACTCTATTTGTGGTGTAAACCTGAAAAAAAAAATTCACTAATTTTTTTTTCCCTTTAGATAGTCAGAAGTTTTTCTTCTACCTTATTTTATTATATTAAATTTTTTACTTCAAGCATAACTCATTTATAATGTAAACTTTTTTTAAAAAAAGTTATTTCACCAAAAGTTTCTTTTTGATTTAGAAAAGTTCTTTTTTCCTTTTTTAATAGTACGAAATTTTTAAACATTTATTTTTTGATTTTTTTTCTTTCAATTTTCATAGTAATAAAAAGTTTTTTTTTCTTTTGATAATTTTTCCCCCTATTTTATATTATTGTTTTAATATTTTTATACTTTAAATTCTTTTTAACTTATAAATTCATCCACTTCTATAAATAAATTTATAATCACATAATTTAGTTTATCAACTCATTTATATCAGCATCTTTGGTTCAATCTCCAACCTTGTATGTTTTCGTGTTAATCTATCTTCTTCTTTTTTCTTCATATTGTGAGTATTTTTTATGTTTTGAATTTGAAAAAAATAATAATAATAATTGTTATGCCAACTCAATATTTAAAATATTTTAACTTAGATTGTCTCTTTTAGTTGAGTCTAATATTGATACTATGTTATCTCCTTTAATTGAGAGTTATATTGATATTATGTAATTTAAAATTTATGTTATTTATAACTGGCATTCTTCATCTGCTCATACATTCATGAGTTTCTATTTAGATAAAGTAATCTCCTCATCTCATAAAATAAATCAAGTTTTAAATTATTATAATTATAACTCTTGTGCACAATTTGTTTTAAATAATCTCGCAATGGAATCTAAAAAGGATTTCGTGAATGAAATTGTGTCGATTAACAACTTAAGGCGATGTGATTCTCATTGGATAATAAAAGTCTTAGTAATTAGAGTTTGACTAGCAAAAGAGTATAAGAAAAGGAACAAATAAAGACACACAAATGACTATAATATTAGTTGCCAAAGAGGTAATAATTCTTTTTCGTTTTATATTCTATATTTATATTTTATATTTTTACATATATATTTGAGTTTTATCTATTTTTATAAATATATATTTTTTTTACCATTAAAATTTAATTTTTTGCAACGCATAAAAGTTCATGCTTATTATATTAAAAAGTGAAAAAAATATTTACAACAAGGCAAGATCTGTTACATTATAAATGAACGCATTAATAGTATTATTCTAATTTTGTATCAGTAAACAAGGAGATTGAGGCTGGATTAGATGACAAGACTAATAGTTTAGGAATGCAATAGTCACTTTTCTATTGTTAATTTTTCAAATAATTTTATTTCGTTTGAAGATGCAATACGATCTTCTGATATTTTTTCTGATTTTGTATCTTTTCTATTTAATTTTTTAATTGAAATTTTTGTATCAAAATTGGAATCTGTTTGATTGTAGTTGATTGTATTCACCCGATAGAATCTAAATAGGATTAAAAAACTACTACATTGAATCAAACTCTTCAATATAATCATTTATTAATTTAAACTTCATAAATTTTTTTTCTAAATTCTTATATTGTTACACAAACACATCTTTTAAATATTATTTGTATTATTTTTATAAATTTAATCTAATTAATATAAGGGACACGCGCGAAGCGTGTACATTTAGACTATTCTTACTAAATGAGCAAACCAAAGTTCATAAACAAGATAGCATAATATCCTAAATTATCGCACTGGTTAATAGCATATCTCCATGTTCCTTTTATAAATAATTTTTTTCGATTACAAACTTTCAAATACGCATAAATTTATAAAAATTCACTAATCAATAATAATAGTAACTAATTTTTCTTAAATATAATTCTTTCACGTGGTACGAACAATCTCTTCGTGCCAAGTATGAGTCTTTTTTTGCAAAATTTAAAATAATAGATTTTTCTTTACAAAATATAAACTTATAGGTACATTTAAAAAATTTAAAATCACGATTTGAAATCTCAAATCACATATCCAAATTATGATTTGAAATCATGAAATCATATTGTTACCATCAATTTTAAACCTCAATTTGAAAATCTTTTATAACCATGGCCCCTTTTTGTTAAAAATAGAGTCATCATTTATTTTTGGGCAAATTATGAAATCATTTTAAAAAAGATAATTAAAAATAATTTTTTTTTATTTAAACTCAAAGATTTGGATAAGGATTCAACTTAATTTTTTAAGAAGGTATTAGGCACTTAAAATATTTCATAAATGTGGATCCCAATAGATTTTGAAATATTTGACTAATTTATGAAAATTCTTTAAGTTATTTTTTGTAAAAATCTTATTTCAAATGAGTAGAATATTTTATCAATTAGCCACTCTTTTAAATATTCAATTTTCAAAAGAAAATATTCTAACTTTCAAATATTATCCGAGTTAAACTTTTAAGTTAAATAGTTAACTCAATTACTAAACGTGAATATCAAGCTAATTGCTAATTAGGAAAGAATATAAATAATTCTCAAAGTTAGTCTCGAAACTCAAATTTGCCTAATTAAAAGTGAGTCTGTAATAAATAACTAAACGAATAAAAACATTGAAGCTATTCTTTGTCTTGATAGAATATAATATAATAAAATTTCATAAATAATTCTACGGGAATTCATCCAAATTCAAATATAATGTTAGAAATATTAGTACACCAAGATAAATGATTAAGTAAATAGAAAAATTATATAAAATAATAATATAAGATATTTGATTATAATATATACCAATAAGTTTTTTATTTATCAAATTATTAAATTATTTATAAAATTATTAAATTATATATTTAAATATAATGCATGATTTTTTTAATAAATATCATTAAATTCGAATTAGTTGTTAAATTTTCTATTTTATACCACACTTATTAATGAAAAGTAATTGTTTTACATTATCACACTTATCAAAAATATATTTTTCTCTTTCTTCACTGTCCTCTAGTTTTCTTAATAATATAATTCTCTTATTCTCTAAAATTTCTTCTTCCCTTGAACTTCTTAGTACTATGGGTCGTTTGATACGAGGGATAAGGAATAATAATTTCAGGATAAAATATAGGATAACTTTTATCCAACATTTGACTAGAGGTATTAATTAGTTTTGAGATTATTTATCCCACCATTTATATCATAATGATGGGATAAGTTATCCCACATGAATGGTGGGATAACTAATCCCATGGGATATCCAATTCATGGAGATAACTTTGTTTGTCTAATCCTCCGTACCAAACGACCCCTTAATCTCTACTAGTTTTTAAGTTTTCTTAAGACTCTAAATCTCTATCAACTTTTAAACACTTACATTATACTAACCGAATAATTTAAAAAGGAATAGGATTAAACATTACCATATTATAAACTAAATATATATCACTTAAAATCTGAAAACATATCCGACCATAAACATAATTCATATAATTACTGTTGACAAAGTAATTTACATATAAACAGATGCAACCAATTTACATATACAGTATATACATATTTTTCTTAGAAATTGATTCATATTCTTTAGGCAAGAAAAAAATTTAAAAAAATTGCAGATATATGCAAACAGACAACTTAAATCTCTACAAAATTTTAAACACTTTCGTTATGCCAATGTAATTTTTTTTAAAAAAGGAAATACCATAAAAATAACATAATGTTTTTAAAAAGGAATACCATATTATATAAAACATGTTTTAGTGAATGCAATGTGTATAAAATATGATATATCTAATTAGTCTAAGTGTATTTTTTTTTGAGTCTGAAGTTTGTATAGAAACTAGTGTATCTTCATTTTTCTGTTGTTTTTTACATATTAGTATGTAAAAAATTTATACATAGTTTAGTGCATAGATTATGTATAAAATATGATAATACAAACTGGATTACTTAATATTTTTATAACATGTTATATACAAAATGATTTAGTATACGAGTTATGTATAAAGGGAAAAAATGTGTATAGAAAAAATAGGAAAAAATAAAAATCTACAAGAAATATATGTAATAAAAAAGGATAAAAATCTAGGAGAAATTTATGGAATGAATATTAAAAAAGTGTGTATAAAAAAAATAGGAAAAATAAAAATCTAAGAGAAATTTATGGAATAGGGAAAGGTAAAAATTTATGAAATGAATATAAAAAATGCTTTCGAATTAATTGAGAAGAAAAAAAATATTTTAGAGTTTAGATAGGAATCTGATGTAAATTAGATATTTAATTGTATTATAAAAAAATACTAAAAATCAAGGAAGGTAGCACGTAGATAATTAGTAGACAAACATAATTTATGAGATAGTAATTTTATCTTTTTTTTATTTTACCTAATCTAATCGATTTTATAAATTTTTTATACTATTTTTAAAAATAAAAAAATATTAATATATTTTATAATTATTACTCTAAATATACATAATTATATTGTTTTTCTAATAATAAATAAGGAGTGATCTTTGGGTTTAGCCCAAAAATCTAAAGAAAAGTTTAAAATTGTTATAGACATATTTGTATTATAGTGAATGTCTATAAAGGTATTTGTATTGTAGTGGATACATGTGTTTCTATTATAGTGAAAGTCTATCTTTTCGAGAAAACTTAGGAGAAATTATCCCTATAAATAGAGGGGTTCTCCTTCATTGTATTTGATCCCATCAAGAGAAATAAGAACTTCTCTCCTTCTCTCCTTCTCTATAATATTCTTGTTCTTTCTTTATTATTTTATAACACGTTATCAACACGAGTCTCTGCCTTGAGCACTCACTTTGAAAGATCTGAGGTAAGAAAAATCAAAGTTTTCTTAGAAAGATGAAAGTTAGTATTTCTTGATATTTATGTCTTTACTAATAAGAATATCGATTTTGTTTATGGATCTGAGAACGACTTATTGATTCACTTGGCAATTCATGCCTCATAATTGTTCCAGAAGAACAAACATTGTGGAAATATATTTGTTCCAGCAGAACAATATTTTTTGAATATTAATTAACGAGTAATAATGAGAATTTTCTATATATATATATAATCACTAGAAGTGATAATATTTTCATAAGCTTATTATAATTACAGGTGAAAATATGTTAGAGAAATTCTCTACGTTATATGCATGTCTCAATTTGCTCCCGAAGTAGCAATATCTTAAAAGAGTTTTAAACTATCATAATTTAATATGACGAGTCACCTTTAGATAATTATGTTCCATTCCCGAAGAATGAGAACTTGTGATAAATGTTACAAATATAGATCTAATACAGCTCTAGTCCCTGAAGTGAATGTGACAATACTTAATAAAATTCTGAAATTTACTCCCTAAGTAGTAAATCTGAAATTTACTCCCGAAGTAGTAAATCTGAAATTTACTTCCGTAGTGGCAAATCTGAAATTTACTTCCAAAGTAGTAAATATGAAATTTACTCCTGAAGTAGTAAGAATTTAACAGCTACTCCTGAAGTAGTAAGACTCTTCAAAAGTAAATCTTGCAATTTACTCTTGTCTTATAATTTACTCCTGAGGTAGTAAAACCTGCAATCTACTCTCGAAACAGTAAAAGTTTGAAATAATGAAGTTTAGAACTCAATATTTACTATTTATTTCTTGAAACCTGCAGCGTTTGAATTTGCTTTCATGATACCAGAAGTATTTAAGCGTTATTAGATAGTGTAAATTAATGATCAAGGTCTGCAAAAGAACGTTATTATTTATCTACAAAAATCATGACACCAATAGTGTCCAAACAATATTATGAAAAATAAATTGAAAGCTCCCGAAGAGTTTATTTATTATTATGTCATTCATCCCATATTGTAGTACAAAGTTGTTATGATTAAAACACAAATTGTAGTAAACCTGAAGTTTACCAACAATAAAAATGGTTATCATATTGAGACTACAAACGATTGAAAAATTACATATCTTCAAATTACTATGAGTAAGAAATATGTATATGAAAAGTTACCTGATTTGTACTACAAATATACGCATGATGAAATTACATGCTATAGTAAACCAAAAGTTTATTGATATGAAATTCACGACATAGTAAATCTGAAATCTACTAAAATAAATAATACATGTCATGGTAAACCTGAAGTTTACTAGTATGGATTATTATCAGTTGACATGACCATTTGATCATCCTGATATGATGTGTTAATTGAGTATTGCAATATATATTGAAGAACTAGAAGATTCTTCAAGAAATCTTTTGTGTTGTTTGTTCTCATGACAAGTTGATTATACCAGCTAATGTTGGGAGTGAATCCCTAAATTCTAAAAAGTGTAAATGGTGAATATGAGCCCATTCACCTGCCATGTGATGTCTTAAATTGATGCATCTATAAGATGGTCACATGTGCGTTTATTGTCAACCTGTAGTTTGACATTCACAAAGATACTTACTCAATATTAATTGAGTTAAAAGTATAATTTTCAGACTGTGTAATCAAGACAATTCATCTTGATAATGTTGGTTTATATCCAAGGTGGTTTGACATTGAATGTCTCCGCTAAATAGTTGAACCATTACTTATGAGAACAAAACTCAGTGTGTTGGTCTATGATATGATATATTATATACAACAACACTTGTATTCATTAGATTAAGAAATTATGATTAATTCCCCCTCTGTTCAATTGGTTCAGGGTTAGGAACCAAATGTTTTTTATCAAATAACTTTTGATGTGCAATATATAATTAATGAATCTATCACGATGCACACAGATGAATTTTTCAAAGATGATCGGGGATGCATGTTAGTTCTACTAACATGAGGGGGAGAGAATAAGCAGCTAAGAAGTATACTGTGGATTATCATTTGTGATTCTCATTTAAAATAATTCAAGTTAAATACCTAAAGTATTTATATTTTCATATTTCAGCTGCAAAAACTCCTATTATATTTATGTCCCTGAAGGACAGAGTCTACAGTATGCATGAAGAATTGTAGATCAATCGGTTTCTTTTACAATAATCTTTGGAAAAAAAATGGAGCAAATAATCATAATTAGGAGGCAATGTGCTCTTGAAGAGCCTACGACATAACACTTCATGAAACCTTATGAGAGGTTTAGGTACCTAACAAAACATTAAAAGTGATGAGATCTCAATGGGTTGTGTCCAATTGAAAACCGATACAAATGATATACCATCGACAATATCTTTGATACAATATAGCGCGCAATATTGTAAAAGATTGTGAGGATCTGAATTCTATGTCTATTAAACCATGTTGATGTAGAAATAATCATCAAGTGAAATGATGCGTATTGATACGTGTAAAGCTTATTGGACCTATAGTCCAGACACTAGAAGATGTCACGCATTTAAATACTAATGAATGTTATCACTTGACAACATTTGTATGAAAATCTTGAAGGATTCAAAATGCATGAAGCACATAATCCTTATATGAGGAATCAAATAAGAAAACAACATCGGAGTTTGTTGTACTTGCTGTTTATGTTGATATAAACCTTATATGAACTCCAACAGAGCTTTAAAAGACAATTGATTATCCAAAGAAAGAATTTGAGATGAAAGATATGGGAAAGACAAAATTTTGTCTTGATCTGCAAATTGAACATTTAGCAGACAATATTAATATACATCAATCTGTCTATACAGAAAAAGTGTTGAAAATATTTTATATGGATGGCGCACATCCATTAAGTACTCCGATGGTTGTTCGATCACTAGATGTGAATAAGGATCCATTTCGACCTCAAGAAAGGATGAAGAAATTCTTGGTCCTGAAGTACCATATCTTAGTGCAATTGGTGCACTAATGTATCTTGCTAATACTACAAGGCATAACATTTTGTTAATTTATTAGCAAGACGATCTTGTTAGTTATGCTAATGCAGGGTATTTATCTGACCCACACAAAGCTCGATCTCAAACTGGCTACGTGTTCATTTGTGGAGGTACTGCCATATCTTGGAGATCTACAAAGCAGTCTCTCGTAGCTACTTCATCAAATCATGCTGAGATAATAGCTATTCATGAAGCAAGCCGAGAATGTGTGTGGTTGAGGTCCATGATACATCTCATTAGAGAAAAATGTGGTTTGAAATGTGACAAAGTATCCACAATTTTGTATGAAAATAATGCAGCATGCATAACACAACTAAAGGGAGGATTCATAAAAGGAGATAGAACGAAACACATCTCGCCAAAGTTTTTCTACACACATGAGCTCTAAAAGAATGGTGATATTAATGTGCAACAGATTCGTTCAAGTGACAATGTGGCTGATTTATTCACCGAATCTCTACCAACTGCAACTTTCAAGAAGATGGTACAGAAGATGGGGATGCAAAGATTCGAGGATGTTCTCATTAGGGGGAGCTAATACGCGTTGTACTCTTTTTCCCTTACGAGGTTTTGTCCCACTAGGTTTTCCTTGTAAGGTTCTTAATGAGGCAGCCAAAAATGCGTATTATTAGATATGTGTACTCTTTTTCCTTCACTAGATTTTTTTCCCACTGGGTTTTTTCTAGTAAGATTTTAACGAGGCACATTATCTATCAAATAGACATTCAAGGGGGAGTGTTATAAACATATTTGTATTATAGTGAATGTTTATAAAGGTATTTGTATTGTAGTGGATACATGTGTTTCTATTATAGTGAAAGTCTATTTTTTGGAGAAAAATTATGAGAAATTATCCCTATAAATAGAGGAGTTCTCCTTTATTGTATTTGATTACATCAAGAGAAATAAAAACTTCTTTTCTTCTTTCTTTCTCCATAATATCCTTATTCTTTCTTTATTATTTCATAACAAAAATCTTTTTCTTGGCCCAATTCCCATTTGTTGTCCATCTGGAAATGTAATGAATTGCGGCGTTATTGCTTTCACTTGTTTTGAATGAGGATGACTCAACAATATATCATGTTGGACTTAGCCTGACACCAAATACGGGAAGTTGAGTCTTCACGACTCAAGTAGAAAAGGAATAAGAAAAGAAATAGAAATATCATGAAGAAGCATAAAGTGATTAAACCCAGACTAGTTAAATTATATTAACTATGCTGACAGACTTCATTCATTTCTAAAGACTGGTCTCTGGTCTTGGTTTCAGTATACGCGTTTTACATGCGTCATTTATATTAATAAAAATAAAATTTTAAAATAGCATAAATAATATTTAAAAAATATATTTATATAATAATATAAGAATTTAGAAAGAAAATTATAAATTTTAAATTTATAAATGATCATATTTTAGAATTTGAATCAATCTAGTTGGTCTTTCTTCAATATGTTCTAATATTTGTTTCATTGAATAAAATATTGTAGAATCAACATTTGATTGAAAAATAGAAAAAAAGTTATTTTTTTATATGAACACTTAAATGCATGCATTATATGTATATTTTACGTTATATTATTATAAATTTTGTATTATTATATACTATTAACGGATTAATATTTAATATAAATATCATCATTATGAAGATGCGTTGAATACAAACTTGTACAATATATTCGAACATATAGTATAAGTTATTCGTTTAAACAATTAACACTTACAAAATTGTATTATAATTTATTACTGGCTTATTTTGACACTAATAAATTGGTATCATATCACAAATGCATTATTTATTTGTAATTGATCTTTAAGTAATTGTTATGCCACCAAAATAAGAAAGACTCATCAAAATTAGTGAAAACAACCACTAATGTTTGTAATTAGGGTAAGTTGTCTATATCACATTCTTTATGGTGCGAATCTTTCCGGACCCTATTAACGCAAAATGCTTTACGGACTGTCCTTTTTTAGTTATATTTTCAAAAATCTTAAACATAAGATTGTTTTGCATTATAAGTACAATTTTATTCAACATGTAATTATTTATTAAAAAGTAAAATCTTAATTATTTTTAAATTTCTAAATATTAAACTTTAGTATAGTGTATTTCAAATGAGGAATGATTTAATATAAAAAATTTAATTAATTTTAAAATTCTAATATTAGAAAAATAATAAAATGACTATTTTGTCAATTGTGAACTTTATTTTAAAAGGGTAAAAAAGTGAACGATATTTTGGTATGGGGCTTCTTACTTTAAATATTTAGTAATAAGCTCCACATAAATTAAAACGGAAGAAATAGTGTAGATTTAAATAAAGAGAGTGAATATTACGAACACTCAATTAATTGAAATAACTTAAAGTATGTTGTATTTTTATATTTTCTTTCTTTCTTCGATTATACAGCCTTGAAAAAAAAATAGGAGGAGGAATTCAACGTACTAATGCAAAATGAAATTGCAATCTTTAATTTATTTTTTTGCACCATGAGTTAAAAAATTCTGATGAAAAATTAGTATGTTTAATGAATAAAGAATTGCTATACATTATCAAAAATTGTAATTTATTTTAAAGTCTCAAATGATATGACTTTTAATATATAATTGATTTCATAAATATGATTAATAAATCGCATTCACCAAACGATTTATATATCTTATTTAGAAAAAAATAATTTATCAATCACATTTAGTAAACATGATTTATAAAGTGCATTCGTCAAACTCGATTTATAGGTCACATTCATAAATTAACACGATTTGTTCAAATAAAGAAAGATTTAAGAAGCAAAATTTTAGTCAATCTTAAAGTACTAAATATTATGAGTTCTTATATTTTACAAATAAGTAAAAGATTTAATAGCTATAAGTTTAACTAATTTCAAAGTTCTAAATATTAGAATAATACTTCAATAACAATTAAATAATAAAAATAATAAATGACAATTTTATTTATTGTACAGTCTTTTAATGCGTGCAGAAAGTTTAATCAACATCTCTAAGAGTCTTCATGCGTTTAATGTAGTATAGATTAACTGGGAGCATAATTCTATCAAATATATATAAGAAACCATCCTATTTTTAGTAAAAGCTAAATCTCATATCCATACTTATTAAAGAAATACTTCCAGCTACAGTGTCATCCCCTCCTTAAACATAAATGCACTCCTATGAACGTGGAAAATATATCGGATTCGATTGGTCGATTCGAATTGAAATTGTCAAACCATCCATAACTATTTAGTAAAAACAAGAATTCATTTTGATCGAACCGCCTAGTTTGCTTTGTTTATTGGTTTATTGTAGGGAATATCTCATTTCAAGATTCATCGACTGAAATCCGATTTTCTTTTCATTATACTTATTTCCGTTTTATTTAGTTAGTAGAACCTTCTAACTATATATTACTCTTATACAAATTCTCCTCTTTCTCTAGCCGAAATCTTATTAAAAATGGGAGCGTATGGATTAATTCGAATCAATATGAAATTATTACCTCACGCCTATTCTATATTTTCTCCTTGGTTGATGATAATCGATACAATTCAAATAATCTATGCAGCTTCAACATCTCTTGGCCAACGGAATTTTAAAAAAAAAAGCAATTTCAACACGGAACAAAGGGGATAATATACAGGATGGTAGAAAGAGTTGTGATACTTGGCTTGATTCAGGGAAACTACAAACTACAGGATAGAAAAGAATATACCAATCCTAAGGATCCGTAGGATTAATTGTGGATCCAAGACAACAATAGAAAGATTTGAGTCTTAGATTTTGATTTAGTTTTCTACCCGACGGCTCTCTCCATCCTTCTGTAAGGAATGATAAGGCTCAGTAATAGGAGGCGCTGCGGGTTCACCAGGGTTGAGAGATTCCGGGGCCGGTTGGTTGAGACCAGCTTCGGAATTACCAGGGGAATTGCTTCCAAATAAATCAATCAAACTAAAGCCCCTTCCTTCAGCGCCCTCACATGATCCTGAGCCAGAGGCCCGTGAAGGAGCCATCATGTTACACGATTCTGAAATTAAGAATTTGAGAGACCATGCAATCGCCAGGGCCACTTGGTATCAATTTATGCCGAATTGCTCCACATATAGTCCCCCGAACCACATTTTCTAAACAAACCAGAGCCAATCCGAGTGGATCCAAGACAACAATAGAAAGATTTAAGTCTTAGATTTTGATTTAGTTTTCTAGATGTTTTTTGTATTTCAAATCTTGTATATCTAGGTAAGTATATACTTAGAGACATAACCGACACCTAATGTCATATTGGATTCTAAGTCAACCTAACTAAACATATATACACCTGATGCATACCAATACCATACAAAACAAGTAGTCAATAAGTATATCTTGGCTTAAAGAAGCCCTTGGCTAGAAAGGTCACAATACCACCACCTGTACAGTTAATCAGCTAACCCAGCAGATCCTAATAGCAATATAATTTAATACGGGTTATCGAGACCACCCTGATGTCTAGTATCACAGATCTCTATGCAGCTATGCGAGTCGACAAGACCACTAAAAAGAAATATTTGAAAATTGAAGCGTGTTTGAACATAAAAATACAAGTGAAATTTTATGAGTAAAAAATTGAAAAACTGATAAAATCTACTTTTAAACTTCAAAACCACATTTTAAGTTTGAAGTTGAAATAATTTGATTAATAAATAATTATCTAAAATAGTCTTCTGTTATAAATATATTTTCTATTTATGGTGAATGTCTATTTCTTAGAAGGAAAGTTAGGGTTTGTAACTTTGTTACCAAGTAAGTTTTTCCCTATAAAAAATGGGTTCTCCATTCATTGTAAATCACTCATTTAACTCCTCAAGAGAATCCCATCAAGAGAAATAAGAACTTCTCCTTCTCTCTTTCTCTATAATATTCTTGTTCTTTCTTTATTATTTCATAACACGTTATCAACACGAGTCTCTGCCTTGAGCACTCACTTTGAAAGATCTGAGGTAAGAAAAATCAAAGTTTTCTTAGAAAGATAAAGGTTAGTATTTCTTGATATTTATGTATTTACTAATAACAATATCGATTTTGTATATGAACTTGAGGAACGACTTATTGATTCACTTGGCAATTCATGCCTCATAATTGTTCCAGAAGAACAATATTGTGAAAAATATATTTGTTCTAGAAGAACAATATTGTGAAAATATATTTGTTCTAGAAGAACAATATTGTGAAAATATATTTGTTCTAGCAGAACAATATTGTGAAAATATGTAAGAGAAATCATCTATGTTATATGCATACCTCGATTTGCTCCCAAAGTAGCAATATCTTAAAAGAGGTTTTAAGCTATCATACCTTATGTGGTTAAGGCATATTTAGATGATCATGTTCCATTCCCGAAGAATGAGAAATTGAGAACTTTTGGTCAATGTTACAAATATATATCTAATACAGATCTAGTCCCTGAAGTGAATGTGACAATACTTAATAAATCTTGAATTTAACTCCCGAAGTAGTAAATCTGAAATTTACTAAATAATACATGTCATGGTAAACCTGAAGTTTACTAGTATGGATAAATCTCAAAGCAAGTTATCCAATTATGAAGACATTTGTTTGATTGATTCTGGTACCACACATACGATATTCAAAGATGAGAAATATTTTTCTCACTTAAATATGGGTAAGATAAATGTTACTACGATATCTGGTAGTACCAATTTGATTGAAGGCTTTGCGAAAGCCATTATAATCTTCCCTAAAGGAACTAAACTCATCCCAAATAATGCCATGTTTTCTCCTAAGTCTCGGAGAAATTTGTTGAGTTTTAAAGATATCCGTGAAAATGGTTATCATATCAACACAATGGATGAGATGAATCTTGAATATCTTGGTATCACCAAGAATGTCGCTAGGCAGACATGTGTTATAGAAAAGTTCTCTGCTTTATCTTCTGGCTTGTATTGGACAAAGATTAGTGCAATTGAGGCACATTCTATAGTAAACCAGAAGTTTACTAATTCCAATACTTTTGTACTTTGGCATGATCGTCTGGAATGTTACACCCCGTAAAATTCTCAACACATAGATGGCCTATTCGCGTGTTGGTTAAGAATATTTGAAAGCCATACATGCTAGAAAAAGGCTCGGGAAAAGACCGGACGAGAAACCTGTCGAACCATCGCGGATGGAGCCGGGGCAGAGCCCCTCCGCGATGGCAACGTGTCACGGAGGTGGAGCCTCCGCGTTGGCTCGTGACACGTTGGCCCTATCCAGACCCAAGTATATAAACCCCTCACTTCGGTTTTTAATGATATAACTCATATAATTTCCAGAGAAACCGAGGGAAAACAGGGAGGATCGAGAATCTCTTATAATATTCATCCGATAACGCCGTCAAACGCGGTCCAAACTCAAATTAACTCCAGATACCGAGGTATTAAGCAGTGAGGAGCATTCCTAGGGATTTAGTTTCGTAAAATTTAGCCGGCGAATCGTCGTGATACCGAGATAAGGTAAGTGAAATTGCTCCAAACTAGTGTCAATATACTCCTAGCCCTAAAGTGAGTATTTCTCCCTTCTGGACTTTCGAGAAATAGCGAGTTTTTGACCGTTTTTCGATAAGCCAAAGTTCGGGCTATATATATAATGAAAGTAATATTTTCTTCTGGAATATTAGCGTATTTAGTTCTAATTGACATATATATATATATATATGAATGCAGTTGGGAGAAATAGCAGAAATACTGACCGAACTACGCCAGTTAGTCGGGAACTCCGAACCGAAGGTATGTAAAGCCAGTTTCTTCTGCAAGTTAGTGGTTTTAGCCTTGTATAGCACAGTAAACTCCGTAGTAGAATTTCCAGAGTTGAATATTGAGTATTGTGCAAGTTCAGTAAATATGGTTTGCATTGTTATATCATACTCACTCCGAAAGTTAGTAAAGCATGCGCCAAAATGGCAAGTTAGCATTCCAGACTCAGTATAGCCCAGTATGTGATTAGCAAGCATGTTCCTAGAATAATATGACAGATATTCAGAATAAGAGTTAGTAAAGTAAAATCAGACAGTCAGATAGTATCTTGACTATAGGTTAGCCATACAGACAAATGATACCTTGGCTACAGTATAGCCATACAGTTAGATAGTATCTTGGCTACAGATTAATCATGCAGTTAGATAAAGATCGCAGATTCAGTATAAAGTAGTATGAGAATCAGTATAATACAGAAAGAGATCAGAATAAGAAATCAGAATTCAGATAGTATTTTTTTTCAGTTTAAACATGCTTGCTATATATATATGTGCTTATTGTTTGTTGAGACTTGGTTGTGTCGTGAGGGCACCCTTTTGAGCGTCCTCGCCGCCCCTGGGTTGGTAACTGTGTCGCCCATTGAGCGGGTGGGTTTACGTCACTCCAAGGAGTGGCATGCCGTCCCCAGTTTGGACGAAGATGGGATGAAGCTTTCCCCATATCAAGCTGATCAGCATTACAGTACAGATAGCCCTGTTGTGCGCAAGCGCCCAGGGAACATATGCAGATACAGTTACAGTTACAGATACAGTATAGGAGTCCTCCGGACTCAGACACGATTATTTATATTGGAGGCTATGGCCCAAGCCGGAGACCCAGGGGGCCGGCAGAGGTGCTCGTAGTTAGCAGATGAGTGGAGTGACTTATTTTTGGCTGGTTTTGACCCGGGTAGGGGTATATAGATTGTGTGTTTGCTTGGCGCCATCCGGCTTATGGGGGTTGATATTGGCTCTTGTTTGCTATATATGTATGTATTTATGTGCTATATATTAGTTAATAGACAACAGGCCACCGCGTCTACAGGTACGCTCCTTCCCTATCACAGCATAGAAAGTCTGATTCAGTTTATATCAATTCTTACAGATTCAGTTATCTCCTGCTACTTAGAATTGCTAGTTATGTTATTTGTATTCAGTTATGTTCAGTTTGCTTTGCATACTCGGTACCAGTGGTACTGACGCCCGTTTGGGGCGCTGCATTACTTGCCTGCAGGTACTCACAGACGAGGAGCCGATCCCTCGTGATCCTAGCCAGCGCAGAGTTATTAGCTCCTGTCATCCGGAGCTTGATATTCAGAGGTGTATTTCATTTTCTTTTGTTGTATAGTACGGGTAGGTCGGGGCCCTGTCCCGACCATCTTATCAGTATTCCTAGAGGCTTGCAGTCTGTATATATTTCCCTATGGTTAGTTGTGCCGGTCGTGCGAGGCCGTGCGTTTTGTTTAGCTATTTAGCATTGTTTATTTTATTGGCCATGTGGGGCCATAGTCTGATAGTAGTGGTGACCTTGCCGGTCACGTAGTTATTCAGTATTCTATTATATTGAGTTAGAGACAACTAGACAGCATGGTGGCCTTGTCGGCCCGCATAGGTTTTCCTATATGAGATGATTCTGGTTAGCTGATGATACAGTACAGGTGGCTATAGGCCTAGTTGGCCGGAGGCTATGTTTACAGCCGTTATATAGCCCGTTGATTCCTTGAACCTGAGCTAGAGTCAGCCAGGCGCCAGATGTGCTTAGGCTCAGTAGTCTAGTAGTTCAGGTCCTAATAGGGCACCACGTGCCAGTCATAGCCCCCAAGGCGGGGCGTGACATGGGACATCCTGGATCTATAATGATGAGACGAATTATAGAAAATTCAAATGGGCATCCATTAAAGAACTTGAAGATTCTTTCAAATGGTGAATTTTCTTGTAGCGCTTGTTATCAAGGAAAGTTAATTGTGAGACCATCACCAACAAAGGTTGAGATTGAGTCCCCTGCATTCTTGGAACGCATACATGGGGATATCTGTGGACCTATCCACCCACCTAATGGGTCGTTTAGATACTTCATGGTCCTAATAGATGCTTCCTCTAGATGGTCTCATATGTGCCTATTGTCATCTCGCAACCTGGCGTTTGTAAAATTATTGGCACAAATAATATGATTACGGGCACAATTTCCTGATAATCAAATTAAGTCCATTTGCCTTGATAATGCTGCAGAGTTTTCATCCCAAGCATTTAATGATTATTGCTTATCAATTGGGATAAAAGTTGAACATCCTGTAGCTCATGTTCACACTCAAAATGGCCTTGCCGAGTCACTATTTAAACGTCTGCAATTGATAGCAAGGCCATTGCTCATGAAAACTAGGTTGCCCGCTTCTATTTGGGGTCATGTGATTCTGCATGTTGCAACACTTGTTAGTTTCAGACCGATAAATAATAATATTTTTTCTCCGTTATAATTGGTTTTGGGTCAAGAACCTAATATTTCTCATCTGAGAATTTTTGGATGTGATGTATATGTGCCTGTAGCACCACCACATCGCACAAAAATGGATCCCCAAAGAAGGTTAGGAATTTATGTTGGATTTGAATCGCCCTCCATTATTCGCTACCTTAACCATTAACTGGTGATATGTTTACTGCTCGATTTGCAGATTGTCGGTTTGACGAGACAATTTTCCCAAAATTAGGGGGAGAAAATTGTGAAATCAAAAGAGAAATTTTATGAAAAAATCCATCACTGTCTCATCTTGATCCACGTGCTTCTATTTGTGAGCAAGAAGTATAAAAGATTATTCATCTGCATAAAATTGCAAATCAAATGCCAGACGCATTTACAGATATTAAAAGAATTACTAAATCACATATTCCTGCAGAGAATGTCCCAATTCAAATTGATGTCCCTGAAGGACCATCTACTAGTGTCACAGCCAATGAGTCCAAAGCACGCCTAAAGCGTGGTAGACCATTGGGTTCTAAGGATCGAAATCCTAGAAAAAGAAAAATAAATGGTCAAGATGACACTACGAAAGAACCACATATGGAAGTTCAAGACTTGAGCAATTTTGATATCCATGAAGAAATCAATGAGCCTGAGACTCAAGAAAATGAGAAACTATCCATAAATTCAAGTGATGCTAGAATTAATCGATCAAAAATAGTGGTGGATTATGTCTTTGCATATAATGTTGCAACAAAAATCATGCAAGATAGTGAGGATCTTGAACCTCAATCTGTCACAGAATGTCGACAAAGAAATGATTGGCCAAAATGGAAAGAAGCAATTCAATCAGAATTGAATTCACTTGTCAAGCGTGAAGTTTTTGGACCTATAGCTCAAACACCTAATGGTATTAAGCCTGTTGGCTATATGGGTCTTTGTGCGAAAAAGAAATGAGAAAAATGAAGTACAAAGGTACAAAGCACGCCTTGTTGCACAAGGATTTTCACAAAGGCCTGGTGTCGACTATGAAGAGACATACTCACCAGTTATGGATGCAATAACATTGCGTTATCTTATTAGTTTCACTATTCATGAGAGGCTTGAAATGCATTTGATGGATATAGTTACAACTTATCTTTATGGATCACTTGATAATGAGATATACATGAAAATCCCCGAAGGATTTAAAATGCCTGAAGCATATCATTCAAAGTCTCGGGAAATGTATTCAATTAGATTGCAAAAATCATTATATAGTTTGAAGCAATCTGGACGCATGTGGTATAACCGTTTTAGTGAATATTTATCTAAGGAAGGTTATATAAATGATGAAATTTGCCCATGTGTTTTTATAAAGAAAACAACATCGGAGTTTGTCACACTTGTTGTTTATGTAGATGACATAAACCTTATTGGAACTCCAATAGAGTTTTGAAAGGCAATTGATTATTTAAAGAAGGAGTTTGAGATGAAATACCTTGGAAAGACAATGTCTTGGTCTGCAAATTGAGCATTTGAAAAATGGTGTCTTTATTCATCAATCTGCCTATACAGAAAAGGTGTTGAAAAGATTTTATATGGATGGCGCACATCCATTAAGTACTCCGATGGTTGTTCGATCTCTTGATGTGAATAAGGATCCATTCCGACCTCAAGAAAGGAATGAAGAAATTCTTGGTCCTGAAGTACCATATCTTAGTGCAATTGGTGCACTAATGTATCTTGCTAACACTACAAGGCCTGATATAACTTTTTCGGTTAATTTGTTAGCAAGGTATAGTTCTGCTCCTACTAGGAGGCATTGGAATGGGATAAAACATATAATGCGGTATCTAAAAGGGACTACCGATATGGGCTTATTTTATTCTAATAATTGCAGTCCCGATCTTGTTGGTTATGCTGATGCTGGGTATTTATCTGACCCACACAAAACTCGATCTCAAACTGGCTACGTGTTCATATGTGGAGGTACTGCAATATCTTGGAGATCTACAAAGCAGTCTCTCGTAGCTACTTCATCAAATTATGCTGAGATAATAGCTATTCATGAAGCAAGCCGAGAATGTATGTGGTTGAGGTTCATGATACATCTCATTAGAGAAAAATGTGGTTTGAACTGTGACAAAGTACCCACAATTTTGTATGAAGATAATGTTGCATGCATAGCACAACTAAAGGGAGGATTCATAAAAGGAGATAGAACGAAGCACATCTCGCCAAAGTTTTTCTACACACATGAGCTCCAAAAGAATGATGATATCAATGTGCAACAAATTCGTTCAAGTGATAATGTGGCTGATTTATTCACCAAATCTCTACCAACTGCAACTTTCAAGAAGATGGAACACAAGATCGGGATGCAAAAATTCAAGGATGTTCTCATTAGGGGGAGTTAATATGCGTTGTACTCTTTTTCCTTTGCGAGGTTTTGTCCCACTGGGTTTTCCTTGTAAGGTTTTTAATGAGGCAGCCAAAATACGTATTATTAGATATGTGTACTCTTTTTCCTTCACTAGATTTTTTTCCACTGGTTTTTTTCTAGTAAGGTTTTAACGAGGCACATTATCTATCAAATAGACATCCAAGGGACAGTGTTATAAATATATTTTCTATTTATGGTGAATGACTATTTCTTAGAAGGAAAGTTAGGGTTTGTAACTTTGTTACCAAGTAAGTTTTCCCCTATAAATAAAGGGGTTCTCCATTCATTGTAAATCACTCCTTTAACTCTTCAAGAGGATCCCATCAAAAGAAATAAGAACTCCTCCTTCTCTCTTTCTCTATAATATTTTTGTTCTTTCTTTATTATTTCATAATACTTCAAATATTATTTTTAAATATTAAAACTTGCTCTATGAACAAACGAGATATACTGCTCACCTGAATTGATTGATATTTGAAAAAAATATATTATTTGATGTTAAGTTAAAAAATAATATTTAAAATTTGAAGTTGTATTTTAAAAAATTTTTAAAAAGTACTAAAACCTGTTTTTCAAATGTAACTCACTACAAGTAGAGTAGTCTAATAATTTATTACAATTGGACTAATCTATACATGTTTACATTTGAATTTTGGATAGTCAAACCTCTCTCATATTAACTTTTTACTTTTCAAATTCACTTTATATATTTTAAACCTATACACACTTATTTCCGGGAGAAATAACTTTTTAATTTCTTTATATATATTTTTTAATTTTATAATTTTTTATAATATATTTTTATTTTCTCACATAAGAGAAATTCATATTTATAAGAGATCTAAAAAGATCAATTTTTCTCAATCTCTCACTCGCCTCTCTAAAAAGTAGGGGTGGACATTCGGTTTTTCATTTCGTTTTTTTTATTTTCAGTTTTTCATTTAGTGTACTGAACACCGAACCAAACTAATTCGATCGATTCGGTTCGATTTGATTTTTCTAATTCAATTTTTTCGGTTATGAGCCTAATTAATGGACTATTTTTTTTGCTTACAAAATGAGCTACTTTTTTAATTAAAAATGAGTTGTTTTATCTTTTTAAATTCAAAATAAATTATTTTAAGTTTGAATTCTAAAGTTTAATTCAATTAAGCTTAATTTTAACTTTTTAAGTAAAGAAAATAGCGGGATCAGTTGATTTACATTTAGTAGTACGTACATAACATTTGATAATAAATTTTCTCATATGCTTAATATCCTTATAACTAATCCAACAAAAAATTAAGAGTCTTTTAAGATTTCAATAATCTATGGTCTCTAATTTCTTGTTAATAAATATAATATATTTCATCTTTCTTTCAAAGCATATGAGTAATCGTAAGAATTTTCTTAACATGCTAAAACTATCATAAAACTTGTTATTCGTAAAAAATCTTAAGCAATTGTGTCAATTATATAAATCATTCTCTAAATGGGCTTTGAAATTTGGGTTGGGTATAGTATTTTTATTTTTTTGAAATTAAGTTATAATTTTATTTTTTTAAAAGAATATATATACAATCTCGGTTAAACTGAAATTTTGAAATTATAAAATCGAAAATTGAACTGAATAACCAAAATTTTAAGAAAAAAGAATCGAAATCGAACTGAAAAACCGAAAAATCAAAACCGAAAAACCGAATTAGTTCGGTTCGGTCCGATTTTTTAGTTTTTCGGTATTTATGCCCACCTCTATTAAAAAGACCCTTTCCCGCCATTCAATTTGTAGAAGGACAAAGAGATCTCATTTTCTCCCTATTTCCGATAAAAAAAAAATTGTTGAAAAGTTTGGCTCCACAACTATTTAACACTTTAAATTACTAAACATAACAATATTTTTTCTTATTTACAAAATAAAACATATTTTTTTTAAAAAAAAAAGAACTAATTTTCTCCTTATCCTTCATCTTCTTCCTCCTCCTCCTCTTCTTCTTCTTTATTTCTTCCTTCTTTTTTATTTCTCCAATTTACTAAAAAAAAATTAATAAATTAAAATCTCGAATTCTACCATTTCCACTACTAGAAATGGAATTTTTTTTGTGTTTTAAAATATGATTTTCCCACCCATTGCCCACCGAACCAGTTCATTGAAAAACACATAGTAGGAAACAGATCATCACTGAACTAGTTGAAAACTTCATGATTTTTTTATATGAAAAACACTATTATTTTTTCGTTTCTCAATTTTCACTGATATCAGTGGAAATAGCTACTTAATATTTTTCGGTGAAAATTTCAGTGGGAAAATAGTGATTTTTTAGTAGTGTGCTGAACTTTTTTTTGAAAATAAAAACTATTTCCTTTCTCCCCCTCCTCCTTTTTTATTTCTTCCTTCTTTATTTCTCCATTTTATTAATTTTTTTTTATAAATTAAAATCTCAAATTCCACCATTAATGAATTTTTGAAGTTTCAAAGTTGAAATTTAATTTTGAAAAATTAAAATAATTTCAAATTGGGTGTGGTTTCAAAAATTTGAAGACATCTTAGGGAGTTTATACCTCAGATCAAATCTAGGATAATTTGGTGTAGGGTTAATGTGATTTTGAATAAAATTTCAGATTCAATCTCGAATTCCACCATGGATAAAGCTTAAAGCTTCAAAGTTGAAACTTGAGTTTGAAAAATAAAATAATTAAAAAATGATTGTGATTTCAAAAATTAGACAATACCTTGGGGTGCTTATATCTCAAATTTAGGATGATCTAATATAGATCTGATGTGGTTTTGAATAAAATCGTTTGAATTTAAGTTTATGTTGTTGTGGTTGTACTAAATTTGACGAAAGTTATATACAATGTTTATTGTAAATGCATTAAATTTTTAAAAATGTAATATGAATTTTTATACTAATTTTATATTATTAGACACACATTTCATGCCGAATTTGAATGAATTTCATATGCCTTGAGAGAGATATACATATTTTATACTAATTTTATACAGTTTTCATACACAGAATTTTGAACTGATATACTTATTTTATACCATTTTATACATGAAAATTGAGCCAATTTTTTTTTTTTTAAAAATTATGTTATATTTTGTGAACTGAAAAATCTTGATATATATTTATAATTTTAAGTACTGTCTATGTATATGTATATATATGTTTGTAATTTTAAGTACTGTTTATGTATATGTGTGTGTATATATATATATATATATATATATATATATATATATGAAATTTGGCCTTTTTTATTTTCCTAATTGAATACGTTGTATACATTAATTATATTATGTTTTAACTAAATATACACTATTGTACGGTGAATATGCACTATCTGAAAGCAAAAACTCCAAATCCTTCTCTTATCATATATATATGTACAACGGTGTGAAGGTCATATATATATGTACAACGGCGTGAAGGTCAAAATAGTTCAGTATTTTTAAATTTGTACTCAAAATCATATATATTTTTTTACTTGGAACACTAATAGTACATAATGTTTTATTAAAATGATACACTTTTAGCATTTTTCCACACTTTACATTTTCACTGAGATAGAGTCTTGTGCCCATCACGTGAGATATTTCCCCGACAAAACCCAACCTTCATATCCCTTCTTCACAAAAAAACAATCTTCTATTAGGTTGAAAAATTTATCAAAAAAGATTATGTTTGAAAGAAATATCTCAACGTATATTACATGACTCGATTTTCAAAACATTATTTTGCATTGCCAAAAGTTTCAATTACTCAAAAGTCTACTTCAAAGAAAGAGAAAGGCTTCATTAAAAAAAAATGTTTAAGGCCAATAGGTGAAACAAATTTTTTCATATTCTAATTTGATTGATCAAAAGTTTAACCTTTTTATAATATAAAGAAGGATGCATGAGTTTTGTCTTAGAATTAATTTATTAGGATGTAAAAGAACTTTCTTGTTTCATGGCCACCGAAGAGCTCAGTGACATGTACAGACTGGCTACAAAAACTGCGATGAATAAATTGAGCACGAAACTGTCAGCTGATTATGGCTCTTATAGCCAGAAACTATAACGAATATCTTGATTGCTTAAACCCAGATTGATTGGATCCATGACTGAAAATCTCCTACTACCACATCATCAGTGGCGAATTTTCATCGAGAACTGTCAAAATATAAAGAACTAAACACACGAAAAAGCCAATAAAATAAATTTTACTAATGAAAGAAGAACGTAATGTATTATCAAAATCGTGCACAATAGAGTTTCATCTCTTGAAATATTTTTATAATAGTATCATTAGAAAAATTGTAAATAAATACATCATTCCTCTACCTAAGGCCTCAGGCAACTGATAAAATTTCTATTCTACTGATCCTCTCTTGCTATGTACTCCATAGAAGCTTATAGAAGGAGATTATATTATTGATCTAAGCAAGAGAGAAAATTACAGATACCAGCTGTATGTTTCACATATATACAGCTTTCTAAAACTACCATTAACCAATATTCTAACGAACTAACTGACTACACGTGTATAACTATTTTCACAAACTGACTAGCTAACAACAATGACTGTACTGCCCCTGCATTATGTGATGCCTATTTCATTAATTCCCCCTCAAGTGGGTAGGTGCAAATACATTCAGCACACCAAGCCTGCCAACTAAGAATTCATGTTGTGGTCGAGATAATCCTTTTATCAATGATCTGCCAATTAATCTCTGGAACAGACATGAACTGTTTCAATCAACCCTTCTTGAATTTTCTATCTAATGAAATGATAGTCTAATTCAATGTGTTTAATGAGCTTGTGAAAAACTAGATTCGCCACTATCTGGACAGCAGCTCTACTGTCACTGTGCACCATCATTGGTGTAGCCACTTCATTATGCAATTCTTTCAATAAAGCTGTTAGCCATACCACTTCAGATACTGCATTAGCCATGCTTCTATATTCAACTTTTGCTGAACTTCTAGAAACCACATTTTACTTTTTGGATTTCCAAGAAACTAAGGAATTCCCATGATTAATCAGAAAACATGAAACTGATTTCCTAGTGTTAGGGCAGGAAGCCCAGTCTGCATCACAGAACACTGTCAATGTATTGGAATTTTCACTGCATAGTAGGATCCCTAGTGCAAGTTCTCTTTTAATATACTTCATGACTCTAATTGTTGCATCCCAATGAGACTTCTAGGGCTGCTTCAAAAACTAGCTTAGAGTTTGTACTGACTAGGCAATATCAAGCCTAGTTAATGTCAAGTACAACATTTTTCCAATCAGTCTCTGATATTGTGTTTTATCTTCCAACTCTGCTTCATCTGTTTTGCGTGTCAAGGCATCTAGCTCTTGAGCTACGAGTTTCATGTGAGCCTCCAATGGTGTCCAAGCTGGCTAGACTGAACTGATCCTTAACTCTGAAATGATTTCAAGAGCATACTTTCTCTAATTCACCAAAATCCCTTAAGAAGACCTGGTGAATTCCATCCCAAGAAAGAACTTCAGTATGCCAAGATCTTTAATCCTAAAGGCTTGGTGTAAGAATGTATTAGTTTCATCTATGAGAGCCAAGTTATTTTCTGTCACCAGCATATCATCCACATATATCAAGAGTACCACAATGTCACTGCCCAGCCTTTTATAAACAATGAGTGATCCAGCCTTTTATAAACAATGAGTGATCCAGACTACTTTGAATGAAGCCTGTCTAAACCAGTGCCTCATATAACTTTATATTCCACTGTATGCTGCTTGTTTTAAACCATATAGAGAATTCATAAGTCTGCAAACAAGACCAGACTCCCCCTGACTTGTTAGACCTTGAGGAACCTGCATGTAGACCTCATCATGCAAGTCACCTTGAAGAGAAGTATTGTAAATATCCGATGGATGTGCCAATGTTGTTGAGCAGCTAGAGATAAGACCACTTTCACAGTGCCAATCTTAACCATATAAGAGAAAGTGTCATGATATTCCAGGCCCTCCTATTGGTTATAACCCTTAGCCACCAATCTGGTTTTGAATCTCTCAACCTCTCCAGTAGACTTAAGCTTCACCTTGTATACCCATTTGCATCCTATGGCTGTCCTCCCTAGAGGCAAAGGAACCAAAACCCGAGTATTGTTCTCCTATAGAGCTTGGAGTTCATAATTTATTGCATCAATCCATCTGCTATTTGTAAGAGCCTTATTATAGGATGTAGGCTCATGTATGGAAGAAGAACCCCAAATAAGCACTGTGGGAAGGAGAAATCAGCATATGAGAGGCTGTGACTAGTGGGATAAAGAATAGAAGTGTTTGCTTTCTTGGTGAGATAATCAGCATACCAAATAGGCTCTTTAGAGACCCTTTAGGATCTTCTCAACTGAGGAAACACAGGGATAGTGGAAGGTGAAGGAACATCTCAGGAACAATAGGAGAAGCCAAAGGGGCTGAGGGCATATCAGTAGTGGCAACAGGAAGAAGAGAGATAGGAGCAACAACATCAGATTCATGAGAATCAAGGAAATCAACCTCCAATGACCAGGGATCCTGCTTAATAGCAATCTGCTGAGAAAAAGTAGCATTATGGAAAGGAAAAATGTGCTCCCTGAAAGTAACATCTCTATTGAAGAAAAATCAACCTTTGGCCAAATCAAATAATACATACCCTTTAGTAACAATAGAATACCCCATAAACCAGAAGGGATGGCTCTCGGAGCAAACTTGTCCACTCTGGGTAATGCACTAGCATAACATAGGCATCCCAAAGTTCTAAGGTGATCAAGTATGGGCTTTTCCCCAAAAAACTGTTCATAAGGTGATTTCCCATCAAGGACAACGAATGGTAATCTATTGATTGTATATTGCAGTTAAGATGCAACGATCCTAGAACTTCAGGGGAATATGCCCTTGGAATCTCAAGGTTCTAGCCACCTCAAGCAAGTGTCAGTGCTTTCTCTCAGTCACACCATTTTGCTGAGGTGTATAGGCATAAGGTTTGTGATGAATAACTCCCAATTCTTGAAGAGTTCCTACATCGAAGAGCTAACAAATTCCCTGCCATTGTCAGTTCTAATAACATGAACTGTAGCCTGAAATTGAGTCTGGATCATTCTGGGGAATGGTTTCAAAACTACCAACACATCACATTTGTGTTTAAGAAAATCCATGTTATATGAGAGAAATCATCAACCACATTCAAGAGAATTTATTACCATCAAAAGTTGCTGTAGAGTAAGGTCACCAAACATCTAGATGCAACAGTTCAAAAGCTTTAGATGACTTGCTAGAACTAACAGGAAAAGGTTGTTTAGAATGTCTAGCTACTGGACACACTTTACAATTAATCAAAATAGAATTATAATCCTCTAGTTTATGACCAAACAAATTCTTCATAACACCACTAGATGCATGAGCCAATCTTCTGTTCCATAACAGTATATCCTCCTTCTCTCTTTCAATAGTATAAACTCTTGGTATTCTTGTATCAGCAAAGTTTGTGCCAGGTTTTGTTTGAGAGGTTAATAGGTATAAGCCACCTGTCTCCTTACCAATCCCCTTCAAACTCTCATTGGAAAGGTCCTGGAGCAAGAAGAAACTAGAATAAAAGGAAAGAAAACAATTCTAGTGATTTTGGAGACTGACAAAAGGTTATACTTGAAATCAGGAATAAATAGGACATTCTCAATCATCCCTGTCTCTCCTATTCTGAATTTTCCAGTATGAGACACCATATTTACCTTCCAGATAGGCAAGTGAACTCTTTTATTGTGGTCAGTCTTAACTGCTTCAATGTCAAACAAGATATCTAGGCTGTCAGTCATATGGTTTATTGCTCATGTATCTACTATCCATCTTACCTAAACTATAGTGGATAAGGATTCTAGGGCAATACCTGCCATGTTAGCCATGCTCTCTTGATGTTTATCCCTTTTCTGTATCATCATGATCTGCTCATGTTGTTCATTAGTGAAATGTGGTGCTCTTGGGAGTTCTCCTCTTCCAGCTAAGCCACCAGCAATAGTGTTCCTTGCATACACATTGGGATTAATGTTTTCAGCTTGAACATTATCAGCAGTGTTTCCCCTATACATGTTCAAGTTCATGTTCTCATTATGAACATTATAGGCAGTATTAGGTCTTTCCTTCTTTTTGCCTTTGACATCAGGTGGATCTAACCAATCTGTAACATATAGCCTTCGTATGTCCCTTAAGTTTGCAAAAGTCACACTAAAGACTCTAATATTTATTTGGCTTATGGTATCTGTTTCTTTTACCAGCCATCAAAGCTGCCACATCAACACCATCTCCTGCTATAGATGAACTAGCAATAGACCTCTGCCTTTCTCTTTCCATCAACATAGAGTAAGCTTTATTGATGTTAGGAACAGGGCTGGTCATCAATATCTGGCTCCTTGCTTGCTCATAAGTCTCGTTCAAACCCATAAGGAACTGCATCACCTTCATTCCTTGCATATATTGTGTGAAATCCTTAGATTTCACACAGTTATATGGTTGTAGTGTCATGCTATCAAATTCCGCCCAAAGATGCCTGAGTTTTGAAAAATACATTGAAATGCTGTCAGTTCCTTAAACTAGAGTCAAAATAGCCTTGTGCAGCTGGTGAACTCGATATGAGTTCACTTTGTCAAACTTCTCCTTTAGATCTTCCCAAACTGCTCTCGCATCTACATCATAGACAATGCTAGTGTGTAATTCCTCTGTCACTGCTCCCATTATCCATCCTAATACAACAACATTACATCTATCCCATCGGTGACCTAGATCTACAGCAAAATCCTACTTCTTCAAGGTGCCATCTACGATCCCTAACTTGTTCTTACCAAGCAATTAAATTTGCATAGTCCTACTCCAGACGGAATAATTCTTCGATCCTGTCAACGGGATAGGAATGAATGGACCTCCCGTTGTATCCAAAGGAGGAAGAAATAGTGCATATTTGTGATCAATTTTTGTGGTCGCCATTACTGTTTTCAAGTAAGCAATCCCACAGAACCTTCTTCTTCAAAGGATTTCTAGTTGGATCGATCAATATGACTCACAGTCGTGCTCATTCGCTCTGATACCATGATAAAATTTATATTCTATTGATCCTCTCTTGCTATGTACACCATAGAAGCTTATAGAAGAGAAGAGAAGGAGAGAATATTATTGATCTAAGCAAGAGAGAAAATTACAGATACCAGTTGTATAGTTCACCTATATACAACCATCTAAAACTACTATTAACCAATATTCTATCCAACTAACTGAATAACACATGTATAACATGTCCACTAATTGACTAAATAACTAGAATGACAATACTACCGCTGCACTATGTGATGCCTATTTATTAGCAACCACTCAAAAGTTCACCATTCATCTTATTTTGCAGGTCATATATAAACCTTGAAGCTAAAGAAATTAGATAAATGTATGTTAATATTAATTTCTTAAATAAATTTATAATATTTAAAATTCATTAAGTAGGGAAATCAAAAACGAAAGATAGGTAAACAACCTTTTAAAGAAAAATTGGTTTGAGTAGAAATAAGTCAATCAAAATTTAGGATAATAAATAGATTCAATACACACAGAAAATGCCAAACTCTATCAAATAAGAATAACGAAAAAAAGTCCCTAGAAGACAGAGAAAAAATTGGTGAACTTTTAAAGGTTTGCATTTGAATAATAGATTAATGATCACAGAATGTTGAGCGTAGGTTTGTTCCACTTAACATTATCATGATCGACGACTGACAATTGACAAGCAATGAGCAAGTGAATCATGATAAAACATTTGCCTTTGGCAGTGAACAAGGCAGACGCCCGATGACTTCTAAAAAAAAAAAAGATCGAAGACAAAAAATGTTATTATGTTGCGAGCTGGGTTCGAACAAAGAGACCTTTTTGAAAATTTTGCAACCCCTTAACCATTATGCTGAAGCTTCAGCTTGTGTCAAGAGGTGTCAAACACCGGAATATATACTATAAATTAAAATATGACATATCTAGCTCTATGATATAATTTTCTGACGAAAAGGTGTCGTTTAACATCCCTCGGGCAAGGGTAGCTCCACCCCTGCTCATAATGGTAATTGGTGGTTCTCTGCATTTAAGGTGGGAGAATCAAACTAATGGAGATAATGATGGAATCGATGGTGCCAGAGGTAATTAGCGGAAGAAAATTGATAGTCCTCACATGGTTGAATGATGAAAAAGGGATTGAATTTTTGTCGATAGGGATACGATGATTGCCAAATTTAATTGTAATAATCGGTGCTAAGTTTGGCGTAGGAGATGAAGGGGTACGACGGTTATGGTGCAATAGTCTCAATCTCATTCTAGTTGATAAATCATTTTGGGCGAAGAACTTTAGCGTCGTTAACACTTAATGAAAATTTTGGAGATTACTAAAAATGCACTGCTTTAACAAATATTATGTACTAGATGTGCTCTATGTAAAAGAATATGAATGATTATAAGTTCAAGTCAAAAGATAGTGCACTGTTTTGAACCTTTTCTCTATATACAACTATGTATACTCATGCATGTCTGTGTATAATGCTTTACAACTATTAATATATACACATATACATTATTATATATGAGTTATACAAAATGTGTGTATCTATATATAAATAGATAGATAGTTATTCAAATTATATACATAACTTTACAATCTACTAGTTGTGATCGAAGAATAAGAAGAATTATGAGGTGTGACACTTAGGGTGCATTCGGTATGAATGAAAATATTTTTCATGGAAAATATTCTTCAAGAAAATATATTCCAGAAAAATTAATTATTTTTTTTTACTTATTTTCTTGTGTTCGGTATGCAAGTAAAATATATTATCCTAAAATCATTTATATATATCTAAAACAAAACTATGAGGATGGGAATGGGGTAGGTTGGAGTGATTAGGCTGGGGAGGGTAGTTGGGGCTGGTTGAGGGTCGGGGCGTGAAGTCGGATGGGGCCATGGAGGGTTGGGGTAGGGGTGGGTGGGAGGGTCATAGGGGTCGGGGTGGGTGGGAGGGTGAGGTATGGGGGTAGGGGTGAAGTGCGGTGGGTAGGTAGGGGCTGGGGTAGGATGGGTTAGAGTGTGAGTCGGGGTGAATTAGAATGGTGGAGAAAGGTCGGGTGGCTAATTATGAGGGTGGATAGAGATAATATGACTTGTTTTCCCTACTTTTATTAGAAAAGTCATTTACTTATTTTGAAGGAGTTTGTTCTCCTAAAAAATATCTTTCAAAATTTTTGCTGAACATGAAAAAATAGGAAAATATTTTCCTCCATACCAAACACACTCTTAAGATTCTAACCACAAAATTTATTGTTAAAAATCAAAACCCTTCTCTCTCTCTCTCTCTCACACACACACACACACACACACATACATATTGTTAACTTTAATGCTCCTCAAATTATTTTAATGATAACAACTAACTAAGATTTTTATTCTAGGAATCAAAGAAATCAACTGAAAACAACAACAAATCAATCAATATATGTTCTATATATAGAACAAATCAAGCAAGAGCCTGAAAAAAGGATAAATTGCCTCAAACCCAAATATAGAAATCCAACTCAGCGAGGATCATGACACTCATCAAATACAGAAAATAAATGGACAGATCTCAAGAAAGGAAGCTGGAGCCCTTGTCAAAATCATACAAGAAAGTAAGAGTTTAGGAGCAAAAATTAAAGGAAAAAGATCCAAGTATAAATGGAAGGAAGATATCACTTCAAATCAATATTTATCAATCAAGGAAGAAAATCCATCTATCTCCATAATATATAGGGAAAGAAGACATCACTTCAAATAAATATCCATTGAAGATCTCAATCACATATTTTCATTAAATGTAAATTGAGAAAAATCCCCTGAGTTACCCTAAAAAGTTCATCAAGATCAAAGGAATTGATCTTCCCGCCTTCAAGACATCTTCATGACTCTATAAAACCCAAAGAAGACTTAGGAAGAAGAACACACAACTTCACTTGATCAAGCCATACTTTTCTACTTCTTACCAAATCACTGTAATTTGTGATAGTTAATAGTGAGAACAAAAGAAAGATCAGTTAGGAAGATATACAAGTAGAGGTTGTGACAAGATTATTAAGAACTGGTTCAAATTCACTATTTTTGGTGGTTTGAGAAAACCCTCCTTGTAATCAATCATCAAGAGTTCTAAAGGAACCCTTGTAACCTAAGAGGACTGGACTAGGCACCACCCTGGTGATCCGAACCAGTATAAAATATTTGTGTCTCCCTCTTTGTTATTTGATTTTTCCTTACTGGTTTTTATTGTTAACAAATTTGTTTGTAGGTCTTAGTTGACTTAAGGTGTTCACAGTCGACTGACTGTTACTCCTAAAATTTTAAATCCACCCCCTTTTTGTTGTCAATTGGTATCAGAGCAGGTCTCACTCATATTGCTTAATCGCAAAGTGAGAAAAAGATCAAATGACATCATATCAAATTTTCGGAGCGCTATTCTACATGACGGACATTCCTCATCAGGACCTCCTTACTTCAATGGACAACACAACTCTCGCTGAAAAGAATAGTTCGAGATCTTTGTCTAGGTTTTCAAGCATGGGTAGTGGTGATAAAGAAAGGACCAAAGCCTATTCTTGAAGTATCAGATATCAGCAAAATTGACTTGGAAACCTTTAAAGTCACAAAAAAATAGCAAGAGGTAATTTAAACTAACGTCAGAGCTACTAGTTTGCTTTATTGTGTAGTTAGTAAATCTGAATACGACAAGATATCCACCTGCAATACTGCCAAGGAGATGTGGGATAAACTCGAAGTTACTTACGAAAGTACTACAAAAGTGAAAGAAGCAAGGATAAACGCATTGTTAAATGAGTATGAACTGTTCAAAATAACCAATGTGAAGAAAGTTGAATTCATGTTCTCACGATTTAGCAAAATTGTTGGAGAACTGAAGTCACCTGGGAGGATTTTTCCAAATAGTATGCAAGTCATAGAACTTCTCCGAAGTCTTCCCAAAGCTTGTGAAACAAAGACAACAATTCTTGAAGACGAATATCTAAAAAATCTCGCCTATGATGAGCTTCGAGGAAACCTAATGGCGTATGAATAAAATCATCTCAACAAATATTCTAAAGAAGAAAAGAAGAAGTATGTAGCCTTCAATGTTGTACCAAATGAAAGTGAAAACAAAGAAGATGAAGAAAATAGTGAAGGGTTATCCCTAATCAACAAAGGAGTCAGACACATCTTAAGACAAAGAAGACAGAGACCTCAAGCAAGATATCGAAACTCTGAAAATCAAAAGAATGATGAAAGATGTTATCAATGCAGGAAACCAGAGCATATAAAATCTAGCTGTCCGAATCTAAAGAAAAGAAATTTTAGGAAACCAAACAACTCAAAGTCTATGGAAGCTTGGAGCTACGAAGACTCATTTGAAGAAGAATAGGAAGAGACTGCTAACATCTGCTTCATGGAAATTGGAGAATCTAGTGAGGTAAGATGTAACCTATGTGATAATTTTCAAACATTATAAAATTATCTTGATCTCATTGTTGATGCACACAAAAAATGATTGAAGAATACAATAAGAGAAAAAGGACGGGCAAATTCTTCTTGAAGTAAGTCAAATTGAAGTAGATCTGCTTGAAGAAGAGATATGAGACATCCGAATGCAACTGAAAACATTAAGAAATCTCCCAGTCATAGCTCAGTCGGCTCATATCATTTTTCCAAAAGAAATTTGTATTCCTTCCAATCTTCCTGAAATAGTTACTTTTTTGCAAAATCTTTTGTAAAATCCATGTTTTTCTCTTGTGGAAATATTTAGCTGCAAATCTTTCAACTGTAAGTTTACCAAAGTCAACTCTGAAAAATGGATATGTACAAGAAAAGATCAAGTGCAAAAGTGGATAAAACTAACTCTGAAGGACCTAAGAAAGCTTGGGTACCTAAAAGAAATTAATCTATGTGTTTTGCAGAAATAATCCAAGAGATCTTACAAAAAGGGTATGTGGATAATTGATACCGGATGTTCCAGACACATGACTAGAAAGAAAGAAAACTTTTCTTCAGTAAAAAAAATCAATGGAGGTCATGTCAGGTTTAGAGATAATGCAAAGGTGAAGTGATTTGTCATGCCCCGAGCTTACACTCTGGACGGAACACGGTACTTGTAGTCACAAGTAACCCCAAGTCAACCCCTGGTCTATCATGCACTGGAATTTTGAGTAAATATATAAATATACATAGCGGAAGTTTAAAGCAAAATATAAACGTTTGAGAGAATATAGCTGATTCATATTATTTGAAAACATTTGAACAAGACTGCAAGTCTGAAAAACAAATCTAGGTCTGAAAGCCACTACAACTGATGAGTTGCTGGGACAAGCCCCCCTGCTAACTCTAAATCTAAATAGAAAGAAATAAAAAATGTAACTGAATTAAATAATCTCCATCCTCGCAGAATGAGGACTCACCACTAGAACTGTTAAAGTCTTCGGAGAGCGATCGACTAGTGAGGCTGAGAATGAGATCCTGCAGCTGTATCATAAAACAGTACAATATAAAAGTATGCATCGGTACTTTGAATGTACTGAGTAAGTAAGAGAAACCACACACAAGAAATGAAATAACTGAATTGGAAAGACATGCAATGACCAATTGAAGCTACTGAACTAAATAACTAAGATAACTGAAATGGTCTGAAAGACCCTATCTGATGGTCAAAAAGCATGTTCTAAATCGAAAACACTAATCTGAACTGGACTGACCTGACTAGTGGGAGAGTCTATAACTGACATATAACCATGTGAGCTAGACGCGGAGTCCGATGTATACACCCCATCGGTAGGATCCAATATACCTTGCCAGGGTATAAAGGCATGAACTGGGTGATCACAAGAGTCTGAGGTCATGAGGCCAATAAAACTGTAACTTACGGTGGCAATGTAGTTTTGGAAACCTGTGTGCGCTGGAACCCCGATTCGCTCGGTGCTAAGTCTTACTCCCACTGGATAATACTAAACAAAATACTAAGCTGATAGCTCGAAACTGAGGCCCAAGACTATTCAAGGATACATATATGAAATCACCCTGAGAGTCTTATCGGACCGGATTCTGGAACTGGGTTCTAAGACTAGTCAAAGCTGCTTATCTGGAAGCATAGTAACCGTCTAAAGAACAAACTACAATCTGAAGCTGGGGTTCTAAGGCTAGTCAGAGCATCTTATCTATAAGTGTCATGACTGCCTAGTGGACCATTATAACTGAGTTCTAAATTTGATTCTGATAACTGGGAGGTACTACTGACACCTCGGGAATTTCTATAGTCAAATTGATCAGCTAAAATTTCTGATTGACACTGAGAGTTCTAACATTCTTACTAAAATTGAATTGACAATAATCTGATTGAGTTTCAATACTACTAACAACATGGGAGTCCCAAACACTGATAACATCAAGAAAATTTTTGATATTCAAACACTATTGCAAGATTCAAGATTTTCTATGTTCAAGAACTAGGGCTAACTTTCACTTCACAAGAATAAACATCATTTCAGTCACAAACTGGTGAAAAATATTAATAATTTACATAAAATAATAGTACACATGAACTAGATGAAATATGACTAACGATTTCTTAACATTCGATAATTCCTAGACTAGAACTAATAGAGAAAAGTAGGGAGGAATTTGGGGACACAAGGGAAGAACGATTCCCTTGTTCAATTCCCCATACCTGGTGAAGAAGCTCGAAGAATTTTCCTTGAGAAACCGAGGAGGAATGGACGACCCTAGTTCTTGCTTTGAAAGTTCCTGAGAGAAATTCTTCGATGTTTTTCTGAGAATATGTGTGGGGAATGAGGGGGAAATTATTTTGCCCCTCTAAATTCCCTAAAAAATATACTAAAATGATGTATTTTAGAGTATAGGAGGTTAGGAGATTACCGAAACACCCTGAGAAAATTCGCAGGAAAATTGACTATCAGGCCCCCCCACGAGGGACCTAACGGGTCGTGGCCAGTGACCATGACTCGTGGTCACAGTCATGAGTTTCACTGCCTAGAACCTCCTATTGGTCACCACGAGGGACCTAACGAGTTGTGGTTGATGACCATGACTCGTGGTCACCTCTCATGGACTACACTGCCTCACATTTTCCTTGGAGTCCCCACGGGTGACACCATAACTCGTGGTGTCCCAAACAAGTCGTGGTGAGGACCCGTTGGGTACACTGCCTGGCCTCCTATAATTCTTAATCAATCCTGACCACGGGGCACCCCACGACTCGTGGTCACACCCGTGGTCACTCCTTTTTCCAAATTTTCTAGTCAAGTCCCATTCCTCACCACGAGTCACTTAACGACTCGTGGTCACTCCCCATGGGTCATAGAATGACTCATTTTGTGACCTGGTGTAGATTTTTTAATTTTCTCTATTTTAAGTCCCGGGTCTAGTTTTTGAGTTTTCGGGGCATTACAATATCTCTCCCTTGGGAACATTCATCCTCGAATGTTGGAAAACACACAGGAAAGCATAGAATGGCAACTTTTATACACAAATACTGATCACGAAAGTTGAAACTAGCGGAATGACTACCTCTAAACTGAATTCACTAATCACACACATATTCATTTACATGAAAGAAACTGAAACACACGAACTAAAAACAGTTTTGGGGAGGAAATTGATACCTTAAACTCAAACTGAGTCGGAAGGGAACAAATGGGGGTATCTAGCCATCATATCCGCTCCGGCTTCCCACGTAGCTCCCTCAACGTGCTAATTTCTCGATAAGACCTTAACTGAAGCTACATACTTGTTCCTTAGCTTGCGAACCTGACGGTCAAGGATCTGGACTGGGACCTCTTCGTATGAGAGACTATCTTTAACTCCCACACTGTCCAATGGCACAATTGAAGTTGGATCACTAATGCACTTCTTCAATAATGACACATGAAATACTGGGTGCACAGATGCCAACTCTGAAGGTAATTCCAGCTCGTAAGCTACTTTGCCAATTCGCCTTAAAATTCTATAGGGTACCACATATCTTGGGCTGAACTTTCTGTTCTTCCCAAATCTCATCACCTCTTTCATGGGTGAAATTTTCAGATAGACCCAGTCATCCACAGCAAACTCCAATTCTCTTCTCCTCGCATCAGCATAAGATTTTTGATGGCTCTGAGCTATTTTCAGTCTTTCTCTAATGAGATGTACTTTCTGCATAACTTCATGAATCGAGTTTGGCCCGATTAAAATAGCTTCACCAACCTCAAACCACCCAATAGAATATCTACACCTTCTACCATACAATGCCTCAAACAGGGCCATCTAGATACTAGAGTAGTAGCTGTTGTTGTACACAAACTCGATAAGAGGCAAGTGGTCATCCCAAATGCCCTTGAAATCGATTGTGCACTGTCTCAACATATCTTCTAGGGTCTAAATAGTCCACTCAGCTTACCCATCTGTCTGTGGGTGAAAAGCTGTGCTGAGATTGACCTGGGTACCAAGTCCTTTCTGAAAAAACTTCCAGAAATGCGAGGTGAACTGGTACCTCTGTCTGAAATGATTGATAATGGCACCTCATGAAGCCTGACCAACTCCCGGATAAAAATCCTAGCATAGTTCTCAGCTAAATCTATAGTTTTAACTGGGAGAAAATGTGCTGACTTAGTCATCCGGTCTACTACTACCCAGATAGAATCATATTACCGACGAGTTCGAGGTAGACCCATAATAAAGTCCATATTCACTTCTTCCCAATTACACGTGGGTATGCTGATATCCTGGGTCATACCTCCCGGTCTCTGGTGCTCTACCTTGACTTGTTGGCAGTTTGGGCACTTAGCTATGAATTCGACGATGTCTCGCTTCATGTTGTTTCACCAGTAAATATCCTGCAAATTGTGGTGCATTTTAGTTGCACCAGGGTGGATGGAGTACCTCGAGATGTGTGCTTTAGCTAGTATCTGCTATCTCAAATCACCGACATTCGGTACACACAATCTGCCCTGGTAATAGAGCATGCCATCTCCCTCTTTAGAGAAAGCCTCAATCTCTTTTCTGAGTACCGCTTCCTTCAGCTTAAGTAAGATGGGATCCTCATCCTGTCTGGACTTAACTTCAACAACCAAAGAGGAATCTGACTCGCTTTGCATTACCACTCCACCCTTAGTTGAATCAACCAACTGCACCCCTAACCGAGCTAGTCGGTGAATATCTTTCACCAGTTCCTTTTTGCCTTCCTCAACATGAGTCACTCTCCCCATAGACACTCTGCTCAGGGCATCAGCCACCACATTGGCTTTACCCGGGTGATATAGCACGCTCATGTTATAGTCCTACAGGAGCTCTAACCACCTTCTCTGACGAAGATTTAGGTCCTTCTGACCGACATACTGAAGGCTCTTGTGATGGGTGAAAATATCCACGTGAGCCCCGTACAGATAGTGTCTCCATATCTTCAATGAAAACACCACTGCTGCAAACTCCATGTCATGAGTTGGATAATTTTTCTCATGAACTTTGAGCTGTATGGAGGCGTAGGTTACCATATTTCCCCACTACATAAGAACGCAACTGAGTCCAACTCTGGAAGTGTCGCAATATACTACAAACCCATCTGATCCTTCTGGTAGGGTCAACACCAGAGCGGTAGTGAGTCGAGTTGTTAGCTCCTGGAAACTCTTCTCACACACATCTGACTATTGAAATTTCACCTTCTTCTGAGTCAGCCTAGTCAGAGGAGATTCTATAGAAGAAAAACCTTCCACAAAATGTTAGTAGTACTCGACTAGACCTTAGAAACTTCCGATTTCAGTTGGGGAGGTAGGTATGGGACAGTCTTTCACTTCTGCTATCTTTTGAGAATCAACTTGAATACCCTCACCCGAGACCATGTGACCCAGGAAAGTCGCGGACTTCAGCCAGAATTCACATTTGCTGAACTTGGCGAACAACTAGCGACTGAGTGTCTGAAGTACTATCCTCAGGTGATCAGCATGCTCTTCCTCATTTCTGGAGTATACCAGAATGTCATCAATAAACACAATGACGAACATATCCAGATATTGCTTGAAGACTTTTTTCATCAGGTCCATAAAGGCTGTAGGGGCATTTGTTAGTTTGAAGGACATAACCACAAACTCGTAGTGACCATATCGAGTCTTGAAAGTCACACTCTCTGACTCTTAACTAATCATAGCCCGACCTGAGATATATTTTAGAGAAACAGCTGGCTCCCTGAAGTTGGCCGAACATGTCATCAATTATGGGTAGGGGATACCTGTTCTTGACTGTGACCTTATTCAACTGACAGTAATCGATGCACATTTTGAGGGTACCGTCATTCTTTCACACGAATAATACTGGAGCACCTCAAGGAGAGATACTGGGTCTAATAAAACCCTTATTAAGAAGATCTTTTAACTATTCCTTCAACTCCTTAAGTTCAGCTGGATCCATTCTATAAGGAGGGATGGAGATGGGTTGATTATCTGGGAGAAGGTCTATACCGAAGTCTATTTCCCATTCAGGAGAAACTCCAGGAAGATCTTCGAGGAACACATCTGGAAATTCGCTGACAACAGGGACTGACAGGATAGCTGGGGTCTCAGAGTTAGAATCTTGACTTGAACTAGATGGTAAATACATCCCTTAGAAATAAGCTTCATGGCCTTAAGGTAGAAAATAAACCTACCCTTCGGCGCTGAACTACTGCTCGTCCATTCTTGAGTTGGCTCATTAGGGAATTGAAACTTGACGACCCTAGTTCTGCAGTCGTCTGAGGCATAATCAAAATGTAACCAATCCATTCCAAGGACGAGGTCGAAGTTGACCATGTCTAACTCTACAAGGTCAGCTAGAATGGCTTTATTGAAGACTGAGACTGGACAGTTTCTATACAACCGGCTGGCTCTAATTGACTCGCCAACTGGGTAGAGACTGAAAATGATTCTGAGAGGACCTCTGGACCAATTTTGAACTGGACTTCTACGTAGGGAGTCACGAATGATAGAGTGGCTCCAGGATCTAGTAGGGTATACACGTCTAGATGAAAAAGGTGTAACATACCCGTGACCACGTCAAGTGAGCTCTCCTGATCCTGATAAGAAGATAATGCATAAAAATAGTTTTGGCGCTGGCTTCCATCCATACTAGAAGGGTTGGCCTGCTGAGCTAGTTGGCCTGATGGAGCTACTGAGGTAGTGGATTGTGACCTTCCCCGTTCTGCTGATGGGCATTCCTTAAGCCGATGACCAAGCCATCCACAATCAAAACAACCCTCTCGACCCTGAAGGCACTCTCTTGGGTGGTTCTTGCCACACTTGGGGCAAGATGGATACCTGTTACCGGCACTGTAACTCTAGTACTGAGAGCCAGATACTCCACCCCTTCGATCCTGGCAAGACCGAAAAGTAGGGGCGCTGGCTGAGCTGGGTGTTGGAGCCCTGTGCTGCTGTTGTGGGTGACTGTTACCGCCAGACCTCTGGTGGCCATAATTTGATTGGCCAGTCCTTGCCCGCTAGTTCTTTCGCTCCATCTCTCTCAGTTTTTCTGCCTCAATCTGCTGACATAGACAATCAGGCTAGAGAGGTGGATATCCTTAATCAACATCCCTGTCCTACACTCTTTGAGGACCATATTTGAAACCCTATTAACAAACTTCATCATGCGAGCCCTTGGCTCGGCTACCATCTCCGGAGCATATTTGGACAACTTGGTAAATTCCAGAGCATATTCTTCTACTGTCTGGTTTCCCTGCCTCAGATTCATGAACTTCATTACCTTTGCCTCCTTGAGCTCCTGAGGGAAGAATCTATCCAGGAAGGCTATAACGAACTCCTCCCATTCCACCGGTCCTGCTTCCGTTGGCCTTCCCTCCTTCCATTGCTCATACCAGACCTGGGCTACCCCTTTCAGTTGGTAGGCAGCCAAGTCGGTACTCTTTGAGGGGATAACGCCCAAAATTCGGGTGATCTTTTTAATCTCATCCACAAATCCTTGTGGGTCCTCTCCCACCTTAGATCCGTGAAAATTTAGAGGGTTCATCCGAGTGAAGTCCCGCACTCAGGCAACTACTGCGGACCCATTAATATTGATTGGAATCACTTGCTGGTTCATCTGGTTGGTAACCGTTGAGTGAGCAGCTGGATAGCCGCCCTGAATTCTACAGTAGACATTGAGTCGTCCTGAGGGGCTGGTCGGACAGGTTGGTGAGCATTACCGGCCCTTCTTCTGTTACTACGTATCAGAGGCATGATTCACTGAAATAAAATAGAGCATGAGTTAGGAGAATGATTCTTGAACTGAATTTCAATGCACAATAAAGAGTATGAAATAAAGGGAGCTTTCCTAATAACATCTCATAGCCTCCTCGTCATAAGTGTGCGTTTCACACTTATGAAGAGGACTCTACTCGATGCGGCTTTCAGACATCCGAGGATACTCTAAACCTAGTGCTCTGATATGAAATTTGTCATGCCCTGAGCTTACATCATAGACGGAACACGATACTTGGAGTCACAAGTAACCTCAAGTTAACCGCTGGTCTATCATGCACTGAATTCTGAGTAAACATATAAATATACACAGCGGAAGTTTAAAGAAAAAATATAAATGTTTGAGAGAATAAAGCTGATTCATAATATTTGAAAATATTTGAACAAAACTGCAAGTCTGAAAATCAAATCTGCATCTGGAAGCCACTACAACTGATGAGTTGCTGGGACAAGCCCCCAGCTAACTTCAAATCTAAATATAAAGAAAGAAAATAATGTAACTGAATTAAATAATCTCCATCCTCGAATAATGAGGACTCACCCACTAGAACTGTTGAAGTCTTCGGAGAGCAATCTGCCAATGAGGCTGAGACTGAGATCCTGCAGTTGTATCATAAAACAGTACAACATAAAAGTATGCGTCAGTACTTTGAATGTACTGAGTAAGTGAGAGAAACTATACACAAGAAATGAAATAACTAAACTGGAAAGACATGCAATGACCAACTGAAGCTATTGAACTAAATAACTGAAACAGTCTAAAAGGCCCTATCTGATGGTCAAAAAACATGTTCTAAATCTGAAACCCTAATCTGAACTGATTTGAAACTGGACTGAGTTGACTAGTGGGAGAGTCTATAATTGACATATAACCACGTGAGCTAGACGTAGAGTACGATATATATGCCCCATCTGTAGGATCCAATATACCTTGCCAGGGTGTAAAGGCATGAACTGGTGATCATAAGAGTCTGGGGACATGAGGCCAATAAAACTGTATCCTACGGTGGCAACGTAGTTTTGGGAACCTGGGTGCGCTGGAACCCCGATCTGCTCGGTGTTAAGTCCTACTCCCACTGAATAGTCCTGAACTGAATACTAAGCTGACAACTCGAAACTAGGGCCCAATACTAGTCAGGGATATATATTTGAAAGCACCCTGAGAGTGTTATCGGACCGGATTCTGGAACTGGGTTCTAAGATTGGTCAGAGCCGCTTATCTGGAAGTGTCATAACCGTCTAAAGAATAAACTATAATCTAAAGCTGGGGTCCTAAGTCTAGTCAGAGATAATTATCTAGAAGTGTCATAACCACCTAGTGGACCAGTAAAATTGAGTTCTAAATCTGGTTTTGATAACTGGGAGTTACTATTGACACCTCAAAAATTTCTGTAGTCAAACTGATCAGCTGATATTTCTGACTGACACTGAGAGCTTTAACATTCTTACTAAAATTGAACTAACAATAATCTGATTGAGTTTCAATACTACTAACAACATGGGATTCCCCAACACTGATAAAATCAAGTAAAATTTCGATATTCAAACACTATTGCAAGATTCAAGATTTTCTACGTTCAAGAACTAGGGCTAACTTTCACTTCACAAGAATAAACATCATTTCAGTCACAAACTAGTGGAAAATATCAATAATTACCATAAAATAATATTACACATGAACTAGATGAAATATGACTAACAATTTCTTAACATTCGATAATTCCCGGACTAGAACTGATAGAGAAAAGTAGGAAGGAATTTGGAGACACAAGGGAAGAACGATTCCCTTGTTGAATTTCCGCATACTTGGTGAAAAAGCCCAAAGAATTTTCCTTGAGAAACTGAGGAGGAATGGACGGCCCTAGTTCTTGCTCTAAAAGTTCATGAGGGAAACTCTTCGATATTTTTTTGAGAATCTGTGTGGGGAATAAGGGAGAAACTATTTTTCCCCTCTAAATTTCCTTAAAATATACTAAAACAATGTAGTTTAGGTTCTAGGAGGTTAGGATATTACCAAAATACCCTTAGGAAATTCGCAGGAAAACTGACTGTCAAGCCCCCCCACGAGAGACCTAACGGGTCGTGGCCAGTGACCACGACTCGTGGTCACAGTCGTGAGGTGCAATTCCTATAACCTCCTATCAGTCACCACAAGGGACCTAACAAGTCGTGGTTTTTGACCACGACTCATGATCACCTCTCTTGGACTACACTGCTCCACATTTTCCCTGGAGTCCCTACGGGTGACACCATGACTCGTGGTGTCCCAAACGAGTCGTGGTGAGGACCCGTTGGGTACACTGCCTGGCCTCCTCTAATTCTTGATCAATCCTGACCACGAGGAACCCTACGACTTGTGGTGTTGACCACGACTCGTGGTCACACCCATGGTCACCCCTTTTTCCAAATTTTCCAGTCAAGTCCCAATCCTCACCACGAGTCACTTAACAACTCGTGGTAGCTCCGCATGGGTCACATAACGACTCGTTCTGTGAAGTAATGTAAATTTTTCAGTTTTCTCTATTTTAAGTCCGAGGTCTAGTTTTTGAGTTTCCGGGGCATTACATGATTAGAGTTAGATCTATCACAATTAGCCCATTATGCGATTTGATTGAAGTGTATCTTGTAGACTGTTTGAAATGCAATCTACTAAGCATAAGTCAACTATGTGACTCTGTGTTTGACATCTTGTTCAATGCTGTGAAATGCTTCATCAACAACCCTACAAAGAATATTACTCTCATCGGTGACAGAATAAAAAATATTTATATTCTAAATAATGTCGATTTGACTACTCTTAGTCTCTTACTTTTCTTTCTGTTGTTGCTAACGATCCTTGTATTTGACATAAAAAATTAGGTCATGCTAGCATGTACACTATTGAGAAGCTTTCAAAACTGAACTTAGTTATTGGTCTGCCCAAACTAAATTTTTCAAAAACTAATTTATGTGATGCATGTCAATTAGGAAAGCAGACCCGTTCCTCATTTAAAAATAAAGATATTGTCAGCACCTTAAAACCTCTTCAACTTTTACATTTGGATCTTCTTGGACCTATTAGAACTGCTAATATTGGAAGTAAGAGATATGATTTTGTTATTGTTGATGATTTCTCATGATTTACTTGGGTTATGTTTTTAGCGCATAAGGATGAAGCCTTTTCAAATTTTGAGATATTTTACAAAAGGGTACAATAAGAAAAGGGGTACTTTATCTCTACTATTCATAGTGATCATGATCGACAATTCAAGAACAAACTTTTTGGAAACTACTGCAACAAACACAGTTACACTCATAACTTCTCGGCACCTTGGTCTCCTCAACAGAATAGCATAGTAGAAAGGAAAAATTGATCTCTTTAAGACATTGCAAGAACTATGCTCATTGAACAAAGTCTCCCTGATCATTTATGGGCAGAAGCTGTAAGTACTACATGCCACATTCTTAATAGATGTCTAATCAAACCTATACTGAAGAAGACTCCATATGAACTATGGAAAGGTAAGAAACCTAAAATCAGCTACTTTCATCCATTTGGATGTAAATGTTTTATTCACAACAATGGTAAGAACAATCTTAGAAAATTTGACCCTCGGAGAGATGAAGGTATATTTCTTGGTTACTCTCCTTCAAGTAGATCTTATAGAGTCTTTAACAAGAAATCCTTATATGTTGAAAAATCAGTCCATGTGGTGTTTAATGATTCTGAACCATCTCCTTGTATTGTTGAGTATGATACAGTTAAAGATTCAAGTATAATTATTTATGAGACTCCAACATCTGAACTCTCTACCAGTCAAAGTGTCTTATCTTTATCCATTAAACCTGAAGAAAAGGAGTTCCAATCGACTAAAACTTCCAACATTTGGAGAAGTGAATCAAGTTTTCCAAATGAGTTCATTATTGAAAATCCAAATGAAAAAATGCAGACTAGATCATTTCTCAAACACCAATCCTCCTTGGCTCTTGTCTCCCAATTTGAGTCAAAACGCATTATAAAGCTCTGAGCGATGAATCTTGGATATAGGCCATGAAAGAAGAATTAGATCAATTTGAAAGAAGTCAGGTATGGTCACTAGTTTAAAGGCCGAAAATATCTTAGTGATCAGAACAAAATGGATCTTCAGGAAAAAGTTGAATAAGGAAGGTAAAGTCATTAGAAATAAATCAAGGTTAGTTGCTCAAGGGTACTCATAGCAAGAAGGCATTAACTACGACAAAACTTTTTTTGCGGTAGCTTGATTAGGATCTATTCAAATTTTACTTGCATATGCTTCCTTTAAACACTTTAAACTTTTTCAGATAGATGTCAAAAGTACTTTCTTAAATGGTTTTATAAGGAAGAAGTTTTTGTAAAACAACCCTCAGGTTTTAAAAACCTGTCTTGCCCTGCCTACATTTTCAAACTTTCTAAAGCTCTATATGGTCTTAAACAATCTCCTAAAGCTTGGTACAAATTATTAAGCTTTTTTATATCAATAACAATTTTCAAAGAGCAAGATTGATACTACCTTGTTTATCCAAAAATCTTCCTCAAATATTCTGATTATTCAAATATATGTTGATGCCATCATTTTTGGTAGCTCTGACCCTCTACTTTGCAAGAAGTTCACAAATATAATGAAAGGAGAATTTGAAATGAGCATTATGTGAGAACTAACATTCTTCCTAGGTCTACAAATTCAATAGCCAACTGAAGGGACTTTCATAATAAAAACAAAATACATAAAAGAGTTGATCAAAAAGTTTGTCCTTGAAATGGAAAAAGCAGCTAGTACTCCTGTGAGTCCCTCAACTTGTCTTGAAAATGACGACTCAGAGAAAGATGTAGATGAGAAACTATATCATGGTATGATTGGATCATTTCTCTATTGTACAGCCAGTTAACCAGATATTATGTTCAGCATATGGAAAGGTGCTCACCTCCAGTCTCCAAAATAATCTCATCTAACTGCTATTAAATGAATTATGCAATATCTTATTGGAACTCAAGATTTTGAATTATGATATCCTCATTTTGACCATTTTGACTTAGTTGGATATAAAGATGTAGATTTTGTAGGTGATAAAAGTGATTGAAAAATCATAAGTGGAACTTGCCAATCTTGGTGAAGCTCTCACCTCCTAGGATAGCAAGAAATAAAGTTTTGTGGCTCTGTCAACTACTGAAGCAGAATATCTGGCTCTTGGTAGTTGTGGTACTCAATTATTATGAATGAAGTATCAAATACTTGATTATGATTTAAATTATAAAAGTATGCCTATCTTATATGATAATACTAATGCCATAAGCCTTTCAAAATATATTGTGCATCATTCTAGGTCTAAGGATATTGATATCAAGCACCATTTTATTAGAGATAATATTGAACATAATGATTTTTCCTTGAAATTAGTAGATTCGAACAATCAATTAGCGGATATTTTTACTAAACCTTGTTCGAAGAAAGATTTTATTTCTTAAGAAATTTTTTAGGAGTTATTTCCTTTCCTTAATTATTGCGTGTCATTTATGATCTTGGGCAGATTTATATGCCCAAGTGATACTCAAAAGTATCATTTTCGCCTTGTTTATCTATCGATGTGTATACATTCTCATGTAGTTGGTAATAAAATGTGAATTTATACTAACCAACATGATTAGCATTGTTTTGCAGGTAAAATGTGATTTCGGGAAGCTAAAATGCATGTTGGATGACATCGGTGTTGGACTTGGATGCGAGCAAGGGAAAAGGCATTGGACAGCATGAATTAAAGGGGCTCCGCGATGGAGCCGTGTCACACTGCCATCGCGGAGGCATTCTGTCTGGATGGGGAAAGTTCACCCAAATTCCAGTGGAGGTCCGCGTTTGCTCCGTGGCACGGAGCCAGTGCTCCGCGATGCACGCCGTGCCACGTTGAGCCTAAATTCCCGAACCCCCAGTTCCAGTGAGGGTCCGCGTTCGTAGCGTGTCACGGAGGCAGTGCTCCGCGATGCACTCCGTGACACGTTGCTCGTTATTCCGGGAAAAATTCCCAGCAGTATAAATAGAACACTTAGGTTCATTTTTTAATATTCTGACTTGGTGGAGCAAGGACGTGGGTTACAGGCAGTTGAGGGATGAAAAGTTTAGGGTTTTTTCTCTCTTTCTTTCTTCTTTAATTCAATTGCTTGTATGATTAACACTCATTTTATGATGTTTAATCCACAAATGAGTGGCTAATTCCTCTCCTTGCTGAGGTTATGAACAATTGTAATGAAATTTGATCATTGATTCTTTGGTTTTCCATCTTTTCTTCCATGTTGTTCTATTAATTCTTGTTCTTACTGCATTAGTGTGTGGCCTACATTAATGTACATCTAAAAAGTCCGGTTTCACTCGAGAGAGCACGAAATTGGAAAGTTGTGAATTAATAGGATATGTTCTTTACTTGATTTGGGAAAATTGAGTCTTGATTTGCTTTCAGGATATAAATATACCTGAAAGTCATATTAGTCAATTTAGGAACCGAAATTGTATAGCTAGGACATGAATTGCATTTGATCACAGAGATGTAGACGGATGGTTCATGATTCTTAAGTGAGGTTAAATACGAGAGTTTTAATCTCTTGGCAAATGTTCTTGGCTAGCAACTGGAGGAAAAGATTAACCAAAGTATGATGATAATTAGTTTCATTACATGTTCGTTTAACCTCAGCATGCTTTCATTCATAGTTCAGATTCAAAGTAGATAATTGTTCTTAGTTTTAGTATAAAATTTATAAAACAAACTATCAAATTTTTGGTTACGCTGTTGTCTGCATTTTTAGAAGTAAAATATAGTACACTTGAGCAATTTGCACTTCATCCAAGTCTCTGTGGGATCGATACTTGGCTTACTAAAACCACTTACTACTTGTTCGACCACGTGCACTTGCGTGTCGTTTTATATACCCACAATCACACGAACAAGTTTTTGGCGCCGTTGCCGGGGACTGGCAATTTATGAATTTGTCTTAAGTGTAAATTTACTATATTTTTTTCTTAGTGCTGACAACTTGGTCTTAGTGTTTGTTTTAATTCTTTTTCATTTTCTTTTTTTTCTTTTTCGGATACCCTTATTGACATGACATCGTGGAATACAAATGGTTTAAATGGTGGATACTCATATTTTGGCAAATCTTGTCTGAATTGCGGAGGACACCACTCGTGGCAACACTGTAACACGTGCAATATATGTGGTGGTCAAGATGGCCATTGGGATGGCTGTCCGAATGCATATTCCCCTCCCCCAAGCCCCTACTATGATCCTTCTGTTGTTTTTTCTGAATATAGGCATGCTGAAAATGAGGACTTGGGACGCCAAGCTCGAATAGAAGACATGCTGAAACAACTCCTGGAGCAATCAGAAGCAATGAAGGAGGCGATGGCAGTATTGAGAATTCAGCAAGAAGAGAATGCAGAGGTTCTAGAAATGATGAGCGTCAAACTCACGGAGATGATTGCTGAGGCTGAAGCTTGTGATAAATTGCAGGTGACAGTTTTAGCCAATATTCAAGAGGAAGAGGAAGACAAGGGTGAATTTTTGGATCAAGCCCAACAATTAGAATCTCTTGAGTGTCCCTGTGATGGGCTCACACTTATGGAAAATCCATTCATGGAAGAAGAGATAGAGTATCCCCCAGTTGACATTAATGGAGAGACAGATGTCGATGCTGAGAAGGTGTATACAAGTAAGGAGGTCAATCACAATGCATTTTCAGAGTTGAGGTTTATTGGACCACACTCGAAGCATTTTTCGACTTTAAGTTTGGTTGAAAACATAGAAATAGAGTCTTCCAAGCTTATAGAGAAATGTCTAGAGGAGGACCAAGCCCCGTATATTTTGAAATTTGCTAACTCGGAGAGACAAAATGACTTCGCTTACTTAAGGGCCAATAAGTTCAAAAGGCAACATCTACTGCTTGGTCCTTACAATTTTTCACCACCACCCCTGGAGCATAAGAGGAAATTAGAGAAGAAATTAGGGGTAAGATTCATATCCTCAAGGTGGAGGAAAAAGCGGTGAAACTTGATACGTCGAGTCGCGACGGTAAACCAGGCGCTGCACGGGAGGCAACCCGTGAAAAATTTTTCTTTCATTTTGTAAAGTGTAAATAGAATTTTCTTTTCTTTTACTTTTTCTTGATTTACAACAAAATTTTTCATTTTAGTTTTTGTTTATTTGTATTTAGAGTGAAACCTATAATTCTAACCAATTTTGTATAGTGAGATGAATTTCAGGTCAAACGGAGAAAAATATGCACGGAATCGCGAAGGAAAAGTCGAGGTATGAAAAATTAATAAAAAGTGCCACACAGTGAGCTGAGGCAACAGCTCCGTGTCACGGAGGTGGTCCTCCGCGTTACCTCCGTGACACGTTGAGGTACAATCTGGATTTTTTTAAAAATTTCCAGAATAGTCTCGCGATGGCTCCGTGTCATGGAGGCAGTGCACCGCGACGCACTCCGTGACACGTTGCCTTGTATATCGCGACGGGTCACACCGGGTCGCCGGGTGACCCGTGCGATTTCCTTACTTTTTAACCCCGAAAACCCTCCCTTTTCCCTCATTTTTTAATCCCTCCGCGACCAAACCCCCCAAAATTCATCCCCTATCAATGTGACACGGAGTAAGGCAAGAAATTCAACGATTTTTCTTCGATTCTTCAAAGTCAAGGTATGTTCTTCGATTCCCTCTCAAATTCTTGTCGATTTTCTTCGATTTTGAGCATGGGAGGTGAGCTAAATTGCCCTACGTAGTAATTAATCATGAATTCGAGTTAATTGTTGTTGATGAATGTTCGAAACGTCGTTATGATTGCTTGAACTTGTCGATTGCATAACTTAATCGAATTTGATTGATAATATTAATTCTAGGGCTCGTATGTTGAATTTGAAGTTGAGAATGTATTGAACTTGTGAATTTTATGCCGGGATGGATGCGTTGAATGAGATGAGTTGATATACAAATTGTTAGGATGTTAATAGAACAACGGATTCTCGGATTGGGGGAAATGTTGAAATTTGTAAGAATTGGTTGGTTGTATAGGTTCATGTAGATAAATTTTTGTTGTTATTTTTGTTTCTTTGTTTTTCGTTGCTAAGTGTGATGGGTAAAATGTTAGGGATGGTAGTGATTGTGATTAGCTGTACGAAGTCTGAGTAGTACGCAGAAGTTATACCGTCGAATTTTTCGAATGCACTAAGCATGATGGTATAGTTGTTTATTGTGTGTAAATAAAGATAATCTTGCCGTAGTGTTGTAACTGTAGCTAAGGACTAAGTGTGGGGTAACCTAGCGTAACCCGACCTTAGCCGAAGTTAATATCCGTTAGCTTAACATTGATCTTGTTTACTTGGGTTGACAGGTGAAATGACAAGCCGGCAAGATAAAGGAAAAGGCGCATCAACTTCAGGCGCCGGAAGGAAACGAATCAGACTGGGCACAGCAGTCCCAGCTGCACCAGCAGTTCCACGCGGCCAGCGCCGCCAATACGGAACGAGATGGGTGACCGATGAGGGGAAAAAGTGGTACGCAAAGCACAAAGAAAATAAATATTTCCCCGAGGAGCACATAGCACGGGAACCATTGGCACAGGAGTTCCCTAGAATGGTCCACCGGATCGAGGCAGCTGGGCTCAAGTTCATCTTTGAGGAGCCCAAGGAATGCAATTTGCACCTGGTTCGGGAGTTTTATGCCAATTGAAACCCGACTATCAGAAGCCACACCATCAAGATCAGAGGGCAAATAGTCACTCTGGAGCCCCACCATCTCAATGCCATCATAGGAGTGCGGGACACAGACGCCCACGTACTCCGACAGCTGAACATTACCCCACCGTATGCGGACATCAGACGCACATTGTGTGGGACCCGATCGATAGCTAGATGGAGCAGACACAAAGAGAGGGGCTACCACCAGACTTTGCCCTATTCATAGATGAATAGGGAGGCCCGAATCTGGCTAAAGATAGTCTGCTCATGCCTAATCCCGGAGGTACATATGACTGATGTAACCCGGGATCGTGTATGCCTGGTGTACGCCCTGATGAAAGGGATGGAGATCAATGTCGGGGCGGTTATTATATCCGCCATGAAGAGAGCCCGGTTGCACCAGGGGCACAGGTATGGCTTTGGTGGACTACTGACCACCTTCCTCAGGGACCTCGATGTTGAGGAGGAGGCCCTTGACTATATCCCGCAGTTGGAGCGGCGGGCCTTAGACGTTACTAAAACTAAGGCTCCCGACACCACCCACGGGCCAGTGCTTACACTTGGCGAGCGACATGCTCGTGATGACCAGTATATGGCTCGAATGTATGGGATGCAGATGCTCCAGCTAAGGATAGGTGGGAGGCCGGCAACAGAGGATGAGCTATGGCAGCTCGAGCTAGACTACCCTTTTGGCGAAAACGCCAGGGCTCTATGCCGAGTAGGGCCAGCATTTGTAGAGCCCACGGATGATGATGTCCCCACAGATGAGGAGACACGTCGGGAGGACTCCGATGTGGAGTCCGATGATGACGACGGAGGAGACTCGGATATGGGAGATGAAGCAGCAGCACCCGACGAAGAAGTGGAATACTTTGACTGATCAGGGAGTTCCACCACCCGATTTTGTGTTATTTTAATTTTTGTGAACACTGGGGACAGTGTTCGAGCTAAGTGTGGGGTGGGAGTAGTTAGGTGCTGGGCTGGGCTGGTTTGTATGTATGCTCTCTTCTGTTATCGTGTATGTTGTGTGTCCCTGTGAGTGTGAATTTTCAAGTTGTTTCGTATTTGTAAATATTTGTTAAATTGATGTGTGTTGCTGAATGTTGCTAGATGATTCTGATTCTGTACATATTTTTGTTATCGAAATGATCGATATTTTTAAAATTTTTTAAAATAGTTTGTAAATTTTAAAATATTTTGTAAATAATTTTTCTATCGAAATGATTGATATTTTCGACATTTTTTTAATTTTGGGTTTCTCGGCATTTGTTTTCGGTTCTTTTACCGAGAATGGTCCCATTGAACCGACGTCTTAAGTAGTAACCGTTCCCTATGATGGATGGATGACGACCGTCTTAAGGGAAATGTAGTCGTTAGGAGTAGTTTTTTTCTCAATTATTTTTTCAGTTTTTCTTTAGTGGATTGCATCCTGGAACCTGTAGTTACTATATGGTTGCGAAATTCTGGTTGCGTGTTGTACATGATATTCAAAATGCAAAGGTGATTCGTATGAAAGCATGCAAATTTGTAAATATGTCGAGATACCTAGGCTGTAGAGTTCGATTCAGTGTGATTGAGGCTTAATGTTTGAATTCATGTAATTAGCTGATTGAAGAGTCTGTGAATACATCTTGAATCGAGCATGTGCAGAAAGTGTGAAGTGAGGTGTTGACATTCCATGCTATTGTGAAGTGTCTAGAACTTGCCTGGTGTGTGTACAAAACGAAATGAAGGAGGTGTATTGTAGGAAAGGATGTAGGCATTTCTTTGTTTTAACCAAGAGTTTCTATTTTTTTTCCTTGTCATACCCCCCTTTCTGTGATTGTATACCCTAGTCAGCCCTTTGAGCCTTTAGCCGATTGTTTTTTTTCTTTTGTCCAAAAATTGTAAACCGAGCTTAATTTCTTCTTTTCATTAGCCGTAAAGTCTATACAAAACTCTTAAGCGCTTAAGAAGAGAAAATCATTTTCCCAAAGTGTCAAAGAGTGAGAATGGTGAAAAGAAAAAGAAAAGCAGAGTGAGGGAAGAAAAGAAAAGGTTGAAGGTGCACTTGTTATAAATAAACGATAATGAAGGTGCATGAATAATCTTTGTTGTTGTGTCAAGTGTGCTAAATGAAATGGGCCATACTAAAGAAAATCATCAAGAATGGGATGATGAAAAAAAAAAAAGAAACAATGTCCATGAGTTGATGGGATGTGTTGAAAAGGCACTTAAGGATGCTAGTGGCTATTATTGGCTAATCCAATATTTACTAGTTCCATAGCTTCCATTACAACCCATTAAAGTCCTACGTGATCTTACATCGCACTTCTTTATATTAGTGGAGTAATACACTAAGGGCAAGCTTATGGGTCATGACATGATGCATGTGAATTCTTTTGGGAGAGAGAGCGAAATTGTTTTTACATGCCCCTGCTTGAATGTTTGTGAGTCATATGAGCAAAAAGGGGAAGATTCTCTTGTGTTGTGAGGGCACATGCTTGATGAAAGATTAATTTTCGTGTCGGATATCTTGATTAGCTAATTTGCATGAGTTTGCCGATATCGAGAGTCGATTCTTAAGGTCTAGGAGGTCTTAATGTATTGAAGGTCATTGCATTGACAAGACCATGCATGTTTTCTTGATGATTTGCTGTATTGAATAATCGGTATGACCGTAGCCTAAATTGTCGAACCGAAGTAGCGAGGTTGGATGTAAATTGCATGAATTGTATGCTTGTTGTTCGAGGATGAACAAGGATTTAAGTGTGGGGTAAGTGATCTTGGGCAGATTTATATGCCTAAGTGATACTCAAAAGTATCATTTTCGCCTTGTTTATCTATCGATGTGTATACATTCTCATGTAGTTGGTAATAAAATGTGAATTTATACTAACCAACATGATTAGCATTGTTTTGCAGGTAAAATGTGATTTCGGGAAGCTAAAATGCATGTTGGATGACATCGGAGTTGGACTTGAATGCGAGCAAGGAAAAAGGCATTGGACAGCATGAATTAAAGGGGCTCCGCGATGGAGCCGTGTCACGCTGCCATCGCGGAGGCATTCTGTCTGGATGGGGAAAATTCACCCAAATTCCAGTGGAGGTCCGCGTTTGCTCCGTGGCACGGAGCCAGTGCTCCGCGGCACGGAGCCAGTGCTCCGCGATGCACGCCGTGCCACGTTGAGCCTAATTCCCGGACCCCCAGTTCCAGTGAGGGTCCGCGTTCGTAGCGTGTCACGGAGGCAATGCTCCGCGATGCACTCCGTGACACGTTGCTCGTTATTCCGGAAAAAATTCCTAGCAGTATAAATAGAACACTTAGGTTCATTTTTTAATATTCTGACTTGGTGGAGCAAGGACATGGGTTACAGGCAGTTGAGGGACGAAAAGTTTAGGGTTTTTTCTCTCTTTCTTTCTTCTTTAATTCAATTTCTTGTATGATTAACACTCATTTTATGATGTTTAATCCACAAATGAGTGGCTAATTCCTCTCCTTGCTGAGGTTATGAACAATTGTAATGAAATTTGATCATTGATTCTTTGGTTTTCCATCTTTTCTTCCATGTTGTTCTATTAATTCTTGTTCTTACTGCATTAGTGTGTGGCCTACATTAATGTACATCTAAAAAGTCCGGTTTCACTCGAGAGAGCACGAAATTGGAAAGTTGTGAATTGATAGGATATGTTCTTTACTTGATTTGGGAAAATTGAGTCTTGATTTGCTTTCAGGATAGAAATATACCTGAAAGTCGTATTAGTCAATTTAGGAACCGGAATTGTATAGCTAGGACATGAATTGTATTTGATCACAGAAATGTAGACGGATGGTTCATGATTCTTAAGTGAGGTTAAATACGAGAGTTTTAATCTCTTGGCAAATGTTCTTGGCTAGCAACTGGAGGAAAAGATTAACCAAAGTATGATGATAATTAGTTTCATTACATGTTCGTTTAACCTCAGCATGCTTTCATTCATAGTTCAGATTCAAAGTAGATAATTGTTCTTAGTTTTAGTATAAAATTTATAAAACAAACTATCAACTTTTTGGTTACGCTGTTGTCTGCATTTTTAGAAGTAAAATATAGTACACTTGAGCAATTTGCACTTCATCCAAGTCTCTGTGGGATCGATACTTGGCTTACTAAAGCCACTTACTACTTGTTCGACCACGTGCACTTGCGTGTCGTTTTATATACCCACAATCACGCGAACAATTTATGTCCATTTACACTATGGTTTAGGATTTATTTCCTTTCCTTAATTAATTTATGTTATTTATGTCCGTGTGCACCGTGATTTAGGAGTTCATTAATTTATGGTATTTATGTTTATTTGCACTATTTCTTGTAATAATTAGCACGACCTTTCATGCCTCTTAATCACTCATCTTTTCACTCTGACCCTCGATTTTCCTTCACTACAAACTGTCATTTCGTTTTCTCTTCCTCTCCTCTTTTTGTTTTGCATTAGTCTCCATCCTCCTCATCCTTCTTCACTTTACTTCTTCTTCCCATGGCTAAAATCCCTGCAAAAAACCCTCGTCACTCTAGTAAGCGTCTTAAAAGCCCCTCTTAATCTTCATCTCCCATGGAGATCTTAGACTCCTTCAATAACGAACTTCTTGAATCCTCCTTCTCCAAAACTAAGAAACCCTCCACCAAAAAGCCTAAATCTACTTCCTCAACCGAGTTCAACCCTAATGAATTGCAACTCTTCTGAAGCAGTGGAGAAAAGTTTAAATATATTGCATTCAAGGACAGATCCTTTGCACCTGGACGAATTATTTGACTTGAACAATTGGAGAACTCACATTACTTTGTATGTAAATATTTCTCCTTCTAGAAATTGGACAATCTCTTCCTGCTATGTGACAGTGAAGTGCTTGAAGAACCCCTTAGACTGTTCTTTGTAAATATGAGGGTTATCAATGACAGTGGTGAACTTAATACCCTAATTTGGGAAGTAGGATTTTGCTTAGTCAATTCTTATTTGAAAAAGTCTTCAATATGAAGTTATGTGGTAATGTACCCTTTTTTAGTGGACTATGGCCTGATAACTTTGAGGTTTTCCTAGATGAGGCTAAGTCCTTCATTGCTGAAGAAGGAACTACTCTCACAGATTTTGGTCCGTCTACTATTTGTTTTAAAAATTACATCCTTGCTCACATTGTTGCCACCACCTTTCTCCCCAGAAAAGGATCTTTGAGCTCTTTGTCTGGCAGAGATGTCTTCTGGTTTACCGCCTTCTCAAGAAAATCAGAATTAATTGGGCTGACTGGTTCTTTGGATACATGATGGAGAGCTGCAAAGATTCTAGAGTAAATAGCAGTTTACCCTATGGAATGATGATCTCACGCGATCATTGGCATTAATTTGTCTAAATATCTTCCAAGAGAAGTCATATACACTTATGACAATTGTGCATTTGCTAGCATGGGTTACATCTTCTCTTAAGAAAACTGGCACAAGAAGGCTGGGTTCAAACCAAAGTTAAAGGCAGTTATCGATGAAAGTCCATCCATAGTAAATTTTAGTGTTGTTCAGATTGTCCCCCTGGACAGTCTCCTGAAAGATTCTGTGGAAATCAAGGCAAGCTTGGGTGCAGTGGCATATGACCTGCACAAGATTCAAGTCTGTCTATCTCAGGTAGCTTCAACGACGACCGATACTGGCGAAGAGATTGCAAAGATAAGGAATCAACTTACTCTTCTGCAGTATAAGGGAGTGAAATCCTTCAACCTGATATGGAAGCAAGTCGACTTTGGTGTTGCTCGAGCTAAGGTCTCCAACAATGAACTCGTTTTGGCCATCAAAAACTCCTATGCTTCCCTCTCCAAAAATATTGAATAATATTATCATTACTTCTCCGAACACATCATTAACACTCTTAAGTACTTTTAAAACAGATCTTAACTATTCATGTCTATTGATAGCTTTGTGCCCATATTGTGGGCATCTTCTCTCCCTTTTCTCACTTTTGCTCTTATCCCTTTTTGATGCTGAAGGGGGAGAACTCTGATGATGGTTGTTGTAATGGTTGTTTTAACTACTGTGACAATATATTTTTATGGTTAACAATACTTTTGGTGAATGCTTGATTGATGTTTGCTATTACTGATTGCTTTCCTCTACTTACTAACTTTTTGATATATGCTATAATTGAATGTGTGTTAGTATTACTCATTACAGATTATTAGTTTGAATTTTGTTTTGTTGTTTTAGAAAGATCTCTGGATCCTTAAGATAGGGGGAGCATCACCAAGTGAGGGAGAACCTGCTCAAAATGAGTCAACTCACTCTACTTCAAGGAAGTAACAACTTCTGTAACTCCCTCAATTGTCATCATCAAAAGGGGGAGATTGTTACTTTAATGCTCTCAAATTATTTTAATGGTCAAAACTAACAAAGATTTTTATTTTAGGAATCAAAGAAATCAATTGGAAGCAACATCAAATCAAATAGAAGAAATCAACTGGCAGCAACAACAAGTCAATCAATATTTGTTCTATATATATAGAACAAATCAAGCAAGAGCCTAAAAAAAAGGATATACTGCCTCAAACCCAAATATGAAAGCCCAACTTAGTGAGGATCATGACACTTATCGACATAGAAAATAAATGGACAAATCTCAAGAAAGGAAGTCGGAGCCCTCGTCAAAATCATACAAGGAAGGAAAAGTCACAAATTAAAGGAAGAAGATCCATTTATCATCTAGAGTATATATGGAAGGAAGATATCACTTTAAGTCAATCTTCATCAATCAAGGAAAGAAATCTATCTATCTCTAGAATATACATGGAAGGAAGACATCACTTCAAATAAATCTCCATTGAAGATCTCAATCACATATTCTCATTAAATGTGACTGAGAAAAATCTCTTAGGTTACCCTAAAGAGCTCATCAAGATCAAAGGAATTGACCTTCCTTCCTTTCAATGCATCTTCAAGAATGTATAAAACCCAAAGAAGACTTAGGAAGAAGAACGTGCAATTTCACTTGATCAAGCCATACTTTTCTACTTATTACCAAATTACTGTAATTTGTAATAGTTATTGGTGAGAAAAAAAAGAAAGATCAGTTAGGCAGATATACAAATAGAGGTTGTGACAAGATTCTTAAGAACTGATTCAAATTCACCATCTTTGGTGGTTTGAGAAATCCCTCCTTGTAATCAACCATCAAGAACTCTAAAGGAACCCTTGTAACCCAAAGGGATTGGACTAGGCACCACCCAGGTGATCCGAACCAGTATAAAATCTTTATGTCTCCCTCTTTGTTATTTGATTTTTCCTTACTGTTGTTTTTTGCTAATAAATTTGTCTGCAGGTCTTAGTTGACTCAAGGTGTTCACCAGTCGACCGATTGTTACTTACTCCTAAAATTTTAAATTCACACCCCTCTTTATTATCACATACACATACACACACACGTGCACGCGTGCGAACGCACACGTGCATACACACATATATAACTTGTTATTCACAAGTTATACAAAGTACATAAACATATATACATGTATAATCTTGTATATCTGTCAAGATATATACACACATTAATATTATAACACATGTATACATGATTGTACCTGAGCATACAATTAATATTCCCCACACTTTAATAATCTTGTATATCTGTCAAGATATATACACACATTAATATTCCCCGCACTTTACGACTTTAATGGGTTTATGAGTATTTTTTTGAAAATATTGAGCCTTACAATATACTTACGATTAGTTTTATGATCATGATGTACCACTCCTGTAACTTTCATGTTTTTAAGCATTGTTTTGCATACCTTACATACTCAGTACTTTCCAAGTACTGACCTACACATTTTCAGGATCCGGTTTGCAGGTTCAGCATCGTCCCTATCTTGCACCCAGTTCCACTCAGTCTTCAGTGGTGAATCCTCATGATTTGAGGGTTGCATGTTCAGACCTTGTTTATCTTATATTTTCAGACTGTTAGGGTTAGTTGGGGTCTTGTCCCTTCAACCCGTCTCCTATGAATAGAGGCTTTCAAACTTATGTGTAGTATTCAGTCGTTTATGATTGGATCTTGTATTGTTGTTTCCTTTATCTCTCATGATATGATTTCACTTAGTTTATAATTTATGAGTTAAGTTTTCCACTGTATATGAATGAATTAGTGTTATGCTCACGCCATGAGTTGACTTGGGGTCTCTCGGGACTCCTTGTCCCGTGTCTACGATTCGGGTGTACTCTTAGGTCGTGACAAACTTGGTATTAGAGTAATAGGTTCAGATGTGTCCTGCGGAGTCTGAAAGCCGCGTTAGGTAGAGTCTTTTTCATAGGTGTGAAGAGCGTCAAACTTATGATGAAGAGGCTACTAAACATTTTAGGAAATATTCCGTTCTTTCATGATCTGTGTTGTGCGGTCAAAATCTCTCCATCCTTCTAATTCGCGCGTTTCGCAATTGCAGAAAATTTATGGCTCCCAGAGGGATAATTAGGAGGAGGAACAAAATGATGAAGGCCATGGGAGTGGCAATGATGATGGGCGTTAGCAAGCCCCACCTATTTAGGAGCCCAGGCACCCGAGTCAGCTGTCCATGCCGAGTTTCAGGTGGCTATCCAAATGCTGGCGCATGCCTTGATTGCTCAAGTAAACCAGCAGGCTGTTGCGCCTGTTCCTCAGAATGGTAATGCAATGACGACTTGAATTAGAGACTTTTTGAGGATGAACCCTCCCAAGTTCACAGGGACAAAGGTGGACGAGGACCCACACAAGTTCATCGAAGGGATTTTGAAGGTCACTCAGGTCATGGGAGTGACAAGTGAGGAATGTGTTGATTTAGCCTCTTATCAGCTGAAGGAGGTAGCTTACATTTGGTTTAAGCAATGGAGGGATAACAGGGCAGTGGGAGTAGGCCCTATCAGCTGGGATGAGTTCCACATAGCCTTTCTCGACAGGTTCTTCCCTTGGGAGATGAGGGAACTGAAAGCAACTGATTGTCAACCTTAAGTAAGGAAAGATGAAGGTGCTGGAATATTCACCTGAGTTCACTCGCCTGTCAAAATATGCCCCGGAGTTAGTGATGGATCAAAGGGCGCGGGTGAGCAGATTCGTGCAGGGAGTAGCTGAGTATCTGGATAAAGACTGCAAAACTGCCATGCTTCATCATGATATGGACTACCCACGGATGGTCCTCTATGCTCAACAGATGGAAGCAGCTCATATGAGATAGAGAGAGGCCAAGAGGGCCAGAACTAATAGCCACAGGTTCACCCAGCCTAAGCCAAGGGGTGAATTTCGCTAGCAGTCCCAGCCCAGGTCTATTATGCCAGCACCATCTTCAGCCAGTACTCCATCCAGGACACAGGACAGTCAGAGGAACAGGGCCTCAGGTTCGAGGGATCAGAACATCATGCGCACATTCCCATCTTGTGCTACTTGTGGCAAGAACCACTTAGGGAAATGTTTGGTGGGCTCAGACGCTTGTTTCGGGTGTGGCGAACCCGAACACAGACTTAGGGATTGCCCTGCGCTAGGTCAGGGGGTAGTGGAGTCCGCACTTCAGTAGCCAGTTCAGCCATCCCAGTAGCACGTCAGATCAGCTGGGTGCTCCGACTGGCTCAGCTGGCAGCCAACGCCAAAACCGATTTTATGCACTTGGCTCTCGACAGGAGCAGGAGACTTCTCTCGATGTGGTTACGGGTATGTTGCGAGTCTTTCACATTGATGCTTATGCTTTATTAGATCCGGGAGCCAACTTATCTTTTGTGACACCTTACATAGCTAGCCACTTTGGAGTTAGTCCTGAAATCTTGTCCGAACTATTTTCTGTCTCTACCCCAGTTGGTGATTCGGTCGTAATGAGGCGGGTATATAGAGGTTTCCCTATTACAATATTGCATAAGGTTACCTCCGCAGACTTAGTAGAATTATCTATGACTGATTTTAACATCATCTGAGGCATGGATTGGTTGTTTGCATGTTATGCTTCTGTTAACTGTAGAACTCGGGCAGTGGAGTTTCGATTTCCTAGTGAACCAGTTTTAGAATGTAGGGGTGGTTCAGCGATACCTGTAGGTCGCTTTATCTCCTACATGAAGGCCAGAAAAATGATTTCCAAGGGTTGTATTTACCACCTAGTTAGGGTTAAGGATGTCACGTCCGAGACCCCGACTATTCAGTCAATCCCCGTGGTGGGTGAATACCCCAAGGATTTCCAGATGACCTACCAGGTGTTCCTCTTGAGAGGGAGATTGATTTTAAGATTGATCTTTTACCCGACAAGCAGCCCATATCAATTCCTCCTTACCGTATGGCCCCACCCGAACTAAAAGAGTTAAAGGAGCAGTTGAAGGATTTGCTAGATAAGGGTTTCATTAGACCGAGTAAGTCCTCATGGGGTGCCCCAGTGTTGTTCGTCCGGAAGAAAGATGGTTCCCTTCGGATGTGTATTGACCATAGACAGTTGAACAAAGACACCATCAAGAATAGATACCCTCTGCCCAGGATCGATGACCTATTCGATCAGCTTTAGGGTGCCAAATATTTCTCCAAGATAGATCTCAGGTCCGGGAATCACCAACTCAGGGTTCGGGAGAGCGACATCCCAAAGACTGCCTTCAAGACTCGGTATGGCCATTTTGAATTCGTTGTTATGTCTTTTTTACTAACCAATGCCCTTGCAACTTTTATGGACCTAATGAATAGGGTGTTCAAGGCGCATTTGGATATGTTCGTGATCGTGTTCATCGATGACATACTAATATACTCCCGGAGCAAGGAGGAACATGACGTACACTTGAGGGTAGCACTCCAAAACCTCAAGGACAACCAGCTATAGGCCAAGTTCAGCAAATGTGAATTCTGGATGAAATCAGTTGCATTCTTGGGACATGTAGTGTCAAGCGAAGGTATAAGGGTGGACTCCCAAAAAATAGAAGCAGTTAAGAACTGGCCCAGACCAGTAAATCCTTCGGAGATCAGGAGCTTTTTGGGCTTAGCAGGTTACTATCGGAGGTTCGTGGAAAGTTTCTGATCCATTTCAGCCCTACTGACTAGGTTGACTCAGAAAAAGGTGAAGTTTCAATGGTCGGAGGTTTGTGAGAAGAGCTTCCAGGAATTGAAGGCCAGATTCACTTCAACACCGGTGTTGACTTTACTAGAGGGTACCGATGGCTTCATTGTATATTGTGATGCTTTGAGGGTCAGACTGGGATGTGTATTGATGCAACACGGGAAAGTTGTAGCATATATATCCAGACAGTTGAAAGCTTACGAGAATAATTACCCAACCCATGATCTTGAGTTGGCCGCGGTGGTATTTGCTTTGAAGATATGGAGAAACTACTTGTATGGGGTTCATGTAGATGCATTCACAGACCACAAGAGTTTACAATATGTGTTCACACAGAAGGAGCTAAATATTCGGCAACGAAGGTGGTTGGAGCTACTCAAAGACTACGACATGAATGTCCTTTACCACTCGGGTAAGGCCAACGTTGTAGAAGACGCCTTTAGTAGACTTTCTATGGGAAATGTGTCACATGTGAGTGAAGACAGGAAGGAGCTGGTAAAGGAGGTACATCAACTTGCACGGTTGGGAGTTAGACTAGTCAGCTCGACTGATGGTGGGGTAGTAGTTTAGAATGGGTCAGAGTCATCCTTGGTAACAGAGGTAAAGGCGAAGCAAGATGAAGACCCAATATTGGTAAAGTTGAAAGAAGTTGTTCAAAGTTAGAAAGTAGAAGTATTCTCCAAAGGGGGAGATGGTGTGCTTCGGTACCAGGGTCGCTTATGTGTTCCAAACGTGGTGGATTTGAGGAGTAGGATGTTGCATGAGGCTCACGGGTCCAGATATTCTATCCATCCAGGTGCCACCAAAATGTATCATGCCTTGCGGGAAATCTACTGGTGGAATGGCATAAAGAGGGATATTGCAGAATTTGTAGCCAAGTACCCGAATTGCCAATAGGTAAAAGTTGAGCATCAGAGACCGGGGGGTGTACTTCAAGACATCAGCATTCCTACTTGAAAGTGGGAAGAGATTAATGTGGACTTTGTAACAGGTTTTCCTCGCACCCGTAGATAGTATGACTCCACTTGGGTTGTGGTGGACAGGTTGACCAAAGCTTCTTATTTCCTACCGGTCAAAACCATCGATTCAACAGAAGATTATGCAAAGTTATACATCCGAGAGTTGGTCAGACTACTCAAAGTGCCCTTGTCCATTATATCAGATAGAGGCACCCAGTTCACCTCTCAGTTCTGGAGATCTTTTCAAAAGGGACTTGGCACCCAGGTCAAGCTTAGCACGGCATTCCATCCGCAAACAGATAGTCAGGCGGAGCGGACTATCCAAACTCTCGAGGACATGTTGAGAGATTGTACTATTGACTTCAAGGGTAGTTGGGGCGAGCATTTGCCTCTTGTTGAGTTCGCTTACAACAACAGCTACCACTCCAGCATACAAATGGCACCGTTTCAAGCTCTTTTACTGGCGACGGTGTAGATCGCCCATTGGGTGGTTTGAAGTCGGTGAGGCTACGTTAGTGGGACCCGATTCAGTCCAGGAAGCTATGGAAAAAGTTCAATTAATAAGAGAAAGGCTGAAAACGACTCAAAGTCACCAAAAGTCTTATACAGATGTGAGGAGAAGGGAGCTTGAGTTTGAGGTCGATGATTAGGCGTTTCTGAAGGTATCTCCCATGAAGGGAGTGATGAGATTTGAAAAGAAAGGAAAACTCATCCCCCGCTATGTTGGCCCACATCGGATTGTGAGGCGAGTGGGTAAAGTAGCCTATGAGTTAGAGTTACCTTCAAAGTTGGCTTCGGTTAACCCCGTATTTCATGTATCGCTTTTGAGAAAGTGCTTGGGGGACCCAGCCTTAGTGGTTCTGGTGGAAAGCGTTGGTGTGAAGGATAGTCTCAGTTATGAGGAAATTCCTATTAAAATCTTAGATCGTCAGGTTCGAAGATTGAGGAACAAGCAAGTAGCCTCAGTAAAGGTGTTATGGAGGAATCAGCATGTCGAGGGAGCCAAGTGGGAGGCCGAAGCGGATATGATGGCTAAATACACCCATTTGTTCCCTACCGGCCCAGCTTCAGTTTGAGGTATCAATTTTTTCCCTAAACCTCTATTCAGTTTTTCATGTTCTATTCATGCGTATAAGTTTGTTTTATGATATGATGAATATATGTAGTGTCTGAACTCAGACCAGCTATGTGGTTCTTTTCGGGGGTAGTCGTTCCGTCAGTTTTTGGCTTGAATGTCAATGATTAGCATCTATATATAGTGATTTTATGTTTCTGTTTGCTGCTTGTTACCCTACATTTGAGGATGAATGTTCCCAAGGGGGAGATATTGTAACACCTCGAAAGGGCCTATGAATAGACCCGGGAGTTGAAGTTGAAAACTGCAAAAAAACCTGAAACTTGCACCAGTACGACTCGAGATACGAGTCGTGGTGTGGACCTACGACTCGTGACTCGAGTCGTGACTTGATGGTACGACTCGTGGTCGGTGCCAGAATTGCTTTTTCAGAGAAATTTCAGTAAGGGCAATTTCGACTTTTCTATGCTTTTGAGCCCTAAACCACGTCGTTTTGAGGTCGAAATAGGGTCTTTAAGGGATGAAAACTCTTGTTAAGTTCATTTTAACAATTATAGGTGTTTGAGAAGAGGAATGGGAAGAGTTTCAAGCCATTTTCTTCAAGTTCTTCAAGCTTTCACTTAGGGTTCTTCAAAGGAGTAGGGAATCACGAAATTTTCAGGTATGTGGGGTTTGAATGGGTAGTGTAGTCCCTACCCATGCCCATTTCTTCCCATTTCCTATGTTTAATTTGCTAAATTCTTGCGGCTCTTAACCCCGTTTGCATGATTCCTCAAAAGCCTACATGAACTTGCGATATTATGTTAAATTTGCGGGTTTGAAGTGTTTGGACTGATTTTACTTATATATATTTTATATTTCATGATTTAAATCTCTAAAAGTATGGATGCCCAATTATGGGGAAATTTTTAGTAAATTTCATGGTCAAGATGATTCCGAAAGCATGAACGAATTTCTCTTAAATTTTTAAGCATGTCTTCAAGTTTCAATTTCTCATGCTATCATGATCGTTTTCTTATGAATTTAAGCGTGTCAAGTTTGTTTGAAATTATGGGCAATGCCCACATGTCGCTTATGAATTATAACTACGATTTTGACCGACTCACGGGCCCAATTCCACGGCTAGAAACACAAACTCTCATGTATGTTATGATTTCCATGTTTTCACTAGCCATGCATGTCATGTTATGAATGTTATGAGAACGTTGCATGTTTTGGGAGTATTACTTAACACCGAGTAGGTTCGGGGCCCAGGTTATGCCCCTAATCTCAGAACTATATGCCACCGTAGGATTATGCTTGGGACCTCCTCAATGACTGTCCCCTATGCCCTACGGGGCCTTCATAAGTGATATCACGCTTTTCATGGTTCATACCCTTGGCAAGGTATGAACGGCCTCCCGACTAGGGGTACAAGTCGGACTTCATGTGTGCTCATGTGAAGTATGTCGGTTATAGAAATTTTCCATTTTTCCTCATGATTTTGAAATATGCATGAGCCAAAATTATGATTTATGAAATATTCTCCCCTCACTTTACGACTTTAATGGGTTTATGAGTATTTTTTTAAAAAAATATTGAGCCTTAAAATATACTTACGATTTCAGTTTTATGATCATGATGTCCCACTCCTATAACTTTCATGTTTTTAAGCATTGTTTTGCATACCTTACATACTCAGTACTTTCTGAGTACTGGCCCACATATTTTCAGGATCCGGTTTGCAGGTTCAGCATCGTCCCTAGCTTGCGCCCAGTTCCGTTCAGTCTTCAGTGGTGAGTCCTCATGATTCGAGAGCTGCATGTTCAGACCTTGTTTATCTTATGTTTTCAGATTGTTTGGGTTAGTTGGGGTCTTGTCCCTTCAACCTGTCTTCTATGAATATAGGCTTTTAGACTTATGTGTAGTATTCAGTCGTTTATGATTGGATCTTGTATTGTTGTTTCCTTTATCTCTCATGATATGATTTTTAGTTAGTTTATGATTTATGAGTTAAGTTTACCGCTGTATATGAATGAATTAGTGTTATGCTCACGCCATGGGTTGAATTGGGGTCTCTCGGGACTCCTTGTCCCGTGTCTACGATCCGGGTGTACTCTCGGATCGTGACACAATAGTAAACGAATACAAGTTAAATTAGAGAATGAATGAATATAGTATCCTGTATTTTTTGTTGTTTGTATCTTTATATACACCATCTGGACTGTATTCATAGATACAGACTACAACAAATACAGTCGCCTGACAGAGAAAGGCGAGAGGGACGATAGGGAGGGGGAGTGGCGAGCGAGAGAGCAGAGAGAGATTGAAAGAGATTAGGACCTCAAACCGTCTTTAGAAATGATAAATACTCAAAATATAACTACTAATAATAATTATGACTCAAATAATAGCTATTTATGAAAATTTCTTGTAAACAAATCGAAAAGTGTCCGAGCAAGAAATCATCCAATTTAAGAAGCCTGTTATTATAAAAGAGAATTATAATCTATAAAAGTATTCATTTTTATTTTGGTATTAATAAGAAGGTCATTCAATGACTTCAAATTGAATGAAGACTTACTCAATGATATGGACCATCTTCTACACTAGATTCGGCACATTTTTCAACTCTTTAGTCATTAAATCATTAATTTGTGGACAAAAGGAACCCCAAAGGAGTTGTTTGACCGTGAGAATTATTATTATTATTATTATTATTATTATTATTATTATTATTATTTTAAATCTAGTTAGAAGAATTCTAATAAATTTGAAAAGATGTCCAAATTTATTTTTTACTTTTATCTTTATAAATTTTAAATAAAATGCTCTCAGCTTTCTCTCGATAAAAAATATAATTAAACACAATTTCATATTTAATTCTAAATTTATAAATTTTAAATAAAATAAAAATATATGACTAAATGCCCGCGGAAAAAAAACATCTCCGGGAAAAAAAGGAGGTAAATAGACCCTGGGTAATAAAATAAGACACCTATATATTGAAAAATCCCCCTCTTTCTTTTATTTTTAAAACCCAACACCTTATCCTCTTCACTCCCGAAACGTATCAAACTTCCATTAACTGTCAGCTGTCTTCCTCCGTCTTCTGCCCGCCTCCGTCGTACAAATTTTCACCGGCGATAATGAATTATCACAGCTTAACTGGAACTCATAGATTTCCTTTTTCTCCATCTCTCCCAATTCTCCGTACAATCATCAATGTGACCAATTACAACCATTTCTCCGTATCTACTTCTCGACGCTTCACACTGCATCGTCTCTGTAAAACACCCAACTTTCAGGTTTTTTACATCTGTTATATTGTCTTACAATAAATTTTTTCTTAATGGGTTTCTTTCTCTCTCTCTCTTTCTGTTTTTTTTTTCAATTTAAATTCTGCTGTTTTCTAAACGTGTACGTAGGTAGTTCGCTGTTCAATGAAAGAAAACAGAATATTGGAACCAGAGGATGCGGCCTTGTTGATTTCGAAGTGCATTACTCGCACTTTGTCACCAGCATTGACTTTAGAACAAGGATTGGAAAAGATTAAGGAGGCTGTCGAGGAGCTGAAGGCCAAGCCTCCTTGTTGTTCTAGTGGCATGTTTAGATTCCAGGTACTTCGAAAACAAAAGCCTCTTGTATTTTCTTATAGTTATTCCTTTGATTCCAGTGAACTTTGTCTAGCGATTTTAAAAAGCACCTTAATTTAGGTGATGTGTACCTATGAAGGAATTGTAGACATATATGAGGAATGATAGCTGTGGTGCTCTCAGACTGATCTTATTGCGTAATTAGTCTTAGATAAGCAGCAATTGTACCACTTTTACTTATTAAACTCTCCTTTTGGGGGCATCCGAATAAAATAGGGGATATTGAGATGGTTAGCATAGCTGTCGATCAAGGATGCCGCATAAAAATCTAGAAAGTGATCCAAAAATGAAAAGAGAAAACTCATTAAATTTCTGATTTATGTTATCATCTGAGTTCGTATCAAATTCTAATAATGTCTATGGGTGCATTATATATTGTCATGGGGTGGGTACATAGGATTGGAACCTATTCAAAACATACACAATCAAACATGGCAATCTGAGTGCATTCACGTTTCAATGTTTTTCCTTTTTATCAGAGTGGGTGTTTTTTCTTGATATGTGAGTATGATTGCTTATATGTAGGTTGCTGTTCCTCCCAGTGCAAAGTCTTTGAATTGGTTTTGTTGTCAACCCAAGTCATCAGGGGTATTTCCACAATTTTTCCTTTCCAAGGAGAAGCAAAACCCATCATGTAAATCAATTGTATTGGGTCATACTCGCGGGATCTTTGGAATTGGTGCAGTGATTAGTTTGAAGGGATTTTCTGCCACTAAAGAATATGGTGAATTTGGAAGGTAATTTCAGACCTTCATCACTGCATCAACTTCAGCTTTGACATAATTTATTATTTTTATGTTCCTTTTGCACTTCTGAACATTTATGCTATCACATTCCAGCTGACCAATTTTTATGAATCCGGCTTGATGAAGTTAAGCGGAATTAGAATCAATTATTGGCGGAAATGGAACAACATGAGGTGCCATCTTATTATGTTTTTCCTCCAAGAGGTGGTGATATTATAAAAACAATTATGAAGAGAAATGGATGCAAACAAGTAACCTCTTTGAGTCAGATTAGACTTAGTGAAGGTTTACTGGAGGAAAGTTGAGAAAATAAACTAGCACCTAATTAGCTTAGCAATACTCTTGATTCGACTCAAGATTCTTGCTTGAATGATAACTTAAAAAACACACAAATATATCGTGGAAAACCTCCTTGCTCAAAGGAGTAAAAACCATGATCTACTGAGTCGGATTTACAACCAAACCTTCATAACTTCAAACAGCGGTTTCAGATTACAACTCAATGATCTAAGGGACTAAACTCTAGTACCTCAACACAACAGTTAACTCTAACTGCTAACCCTTTCAAAGACTATAGACTCTAATCTCTGAAACTTACAAGTTTTACCTATATAAATACTAGTTCCTATACTAGTAGAATTAAGCAACAACTTGAATAACAACTTACAGACTCGAACTAGATAGAAACACCCTATTCAATCTAGTTGTTCACTTTCGGTGCTTGAACCTTGTTGAGTGCTCCTTGCCTTGACTATTGCCGGTAGAAGAAACTCGTTTGAATGCAATAGCCGAGCGGAATTTGCGGCTGTAGTATAGGGTTGGAGTAATTTGGTTGTTGCTGCGCAACCTAGAATTACTCGGTTAGGAAAATGCAATCCTTATGGGACACGGTTTCCTTAAAAGGAGTCCTTGCAGGATTCTGTCCTTTGCTGAATTTGCTTACCATTAATAGTTTGTTTACTTTAATCAGGTTTACGTTTCTGTTGTTCAGTTATTTGTCATCTATCAAAATATAGGTCTTTCATCAATTTTTCCCTTTTTGATGATGACAAACCATGCACATAGAGAACACAATTTTCCATATATTTATACTGCCCTGTACACATTTTAAGAACTTCCCCCTTTTGGCACCATCGGAAAACAAAAAACAGTTAGAGAAAACAGAGAATGAGTGCGGTGATATGAGACTCATGGCTATTGGGACTACACCTATTCGTACACACTCCAACAAAGATAAGCTTATTAATTTAAGGATATTAACCATCTTAGGAGATAAAGCAGCAATAACACGAAAAGAATCATTTCATTAAGTGTGTACCACATTAAGCTAGAAAGCCCAAAATAAAACACATGCTAGACTAGCAGTACATAGACAAAAGAATTGAACAATTAAGTGAACCAGGTGCACTGATGAACAAGAGAGAACTTAATAACAATGGATATACAGAAAGGGGCATGTAGGGATTTTAGGACTGAGAAGAGAAAGAGGATTGTTTATTAACTATCTGCAGAAGCTTGTTGATGCGTTTGTTGTGAACAATTTGCTGATCTATCATTTGTTCCTTCAGCTAAACATTCGCATTACGTGAAACAGAGAGTTCTATATTTAACTTGGCAATCTTAACTGTAAGGATCCCATTCAGTTCATTAGCTGCTTGCAGATCGAGAAGTAACTATGTAACATGAATCTTCCCTTTGGAACCAGGTTCCCCAGTAAGGATGCAGTTGAACTCAATCAAGGTACCTCTGTCTAACATGTGTTTTTGATTAGCAAGTTTGTCCATCCCCAAGGGCACTTTAAAGGCATCAAACAAAATGGAAAGGAGAAACCCATATGCCAAGCCATGAAGGCTAGGAGTTGGATCGACAACTTTGACATATCTTTGATCATAAGAGTAGGAAGATTATGAGCACATCCAAATCTAGGGCGTCCATGACTGCCATATCACAAAACATAGCCTCATGCCTCCTTTTAGTGCGGGGTAAGTTGCAGTTGTTCATGAACTCAAACAGGAGTTTGTGAAAAGGCTTTATTTCTCCTTTTAATATGCGACACACACTGGCTTGAATTCCCCCTTGAGTAAACTTATGGGTCAGATAGCAATTGTCATCCCTTTCCCAGACATATCATCAAAGCCAGACACGAGCACCCACATAATCTATTCTAACCTGGCATTGTCGAGGACAATGGGCACCTCCCTCACAGTCATACGTATAGTCACTCCATCAAGCACTTCTAGATTAGTATAGAATTCAACAACCCCATTTTTGTGAACAATAAGTAAGGGGCCTAAGAATAGGTGTAACCACCCTTGCAATTTCAGTTTGGCAATCAAATCAATTATGACAGGGGCGTCTACCACAAAAGAATCAATATGCATCCTTTGAGAACCTTTTGAGAACTAAAGTATCTATCCTTATCAAGAGCAGGAAACTCAACATGTTTGTTTACCTTTATTGAGGGAGAGACCTACTCAGACGACTTAGGATTAGTGTGTGCTAGGGAAGGGCGCTTTTGCATGCTTCGGGGTAGGACACCTTCAGATGAAGGAAGAAGGACCTCCTCAGAGTCTCCACCACATCAACCAGATCATCATGTACCACTTTGTCCTCATCCCTGAGCTTGAACTTACTCTTCTCAGCCTGACAATGCTTACTGGCTTCGATTGCGTCGGTGAGATCAACCTTTCATTTACTTGTGTAAGAGGAATGTGAGAGGGTAGGTTTTTCTTGGCTATGTGTTTCCGGGGTTATTTAGGACGGACCTCCTTCAACCGCTCCATATCCTCCAAGGTCAACTCATCACCAGTATGGGGGGTAGCAGGGAGGTTTGGAGTAGTCGTGGATGCTGCAGTGTTACTTAGTGGACTTGTAGTTGTTATTCCATTAGACAATGACTAGCTAGACTATAGAGTCACTAGAATGGGGTCAGAGAGGGAAACAACGATTCCCCTGAGTAGAAGCATGGATCTCAGGGAAGGCACCAATAGGGATTTCAGATATTGTATGATACAATTTTTAAGACAACAACAATGGGGTTCTCAGTTGAGGAGATGGGAGGACTAGGGCTAATGTGAAGGGATGAGTGGACATTTCGGTGCTTTGGAAGGGGAAGAGGGAGAGGCCCTTTGGGGTTCATTTAGCAGTGAGTCCTTGCAGTCATCATTATCATCAGAGTAGTCCAATAAAGAAAGTATGGAGGAAGGGTTTGGATTATGCGAGATTGTTAGTACGTGTCCCTTTTCTGGAGAGGAAGAGGAGGTAGGAAGTGGAGTAAGAGGAGTAATTAAGATAGAGGACACAGTGGTCTGATTTGGAGAAGCCGTGAGGAATAGAGAAGAGGAATATAAGACGATGAAGAGATAGAAGGAATGGTGGTGTGACAACAAAAAGGTGGAAGCATATTGGGTATTGACGGTTGTGAAAAAGAGGCTTAATATAGCTTTTGATTGAGGGGTGAAAGGTCTTATAATGATAAAGTGACAGAAATCCAGGCATGAAAAAAAGAGAGTCAGAAGAGACACCAGGTTCATTTATTTGATAGCGTGTCGTAAAAAAGATGGCATGAGTTTTGGAGAGGAGGTACATAGCTTAATGTTTTCCGAGAACCGGGTCCTCATCAATTTCCCTCAATGTTGGCTAAATATCTGCATAAGAAAGTAAGAGTAATATCATCAAACTCTTTTTCTACTGCCTGAATGGTGTCGAGTGTATGTACCTGAAAAGGATACGAGACTGAGTCAACAATCTTTCATTTCTTGCCTAAAATAATTTCGATTTAGTTAACTTAGTCAGGAACTGAGGGTGTCTTAGTGATGTCTCAAAAATGTTTGATAAGTCAGAATTCTGGGCGATTTCTTTCAAATTGTTCCCTGCCTAGAGCTTTGGTAAAGATGTCAGCAACCTGGTCCTCCGTACTGCATGATTCCATTTTGATGAACCCATTTTCTACATTGTACCTGAGGAAATGGTGTGTGTTTGGTCCTCTTGTGGTATACAGGGTTCTTGGCCATATTTACCGCATTGGTATTGTCACACATGATGGGTATACACCCAATGCACACACCATAATCATGCAGTTGTTGCTTGATCCATAGGAGTTGAGCACCGAATTAGGCAACTGCCACATATTCTACTCAATGGTGGAGAGATCTACTGCATTTTGTTTCTTTGTGGCCTAAGATATCGGGTATGGTCCCAAGAAATGAGCCATTCCATAAGTGTTTTTTCGATCAACCAAGTACCCAACATAATCTGCATCTGCAAAACCTATCAAATTAAAAGTCTTTCCGATTGGGTACCGTAGAACTAGGTCCGGTGTTCCCTTCAGGTATCGTAAGATTTGTTTGACTCACTTCAGATGTGACTCCTTTGGAAATGATTGAAAGCGGGTAAACAGTTCTACACTATACACTATATCTGGTCTACTAGCAGTCAGTTACAACAACAATCCAATCATTCCTCTATAGTTTAGTTCAACTGCTAAACCTGGTTCATCTAGGTCCAACCTGGTAGTGGCTGCAAGCGGAGTATCATTTGTTTTGGCATTCCCATGTCAAACATGTGAAGTAGTTCCTTGATATATTTCTGCTGATGAATTGTAGTTCTAGTAGGTTTTTGTTTGATCTGGAGTCCAAGAAAAAAATTTAATTCTCCCGTCATGCTCATTTCAAATTCATTACTCATCAGTCTTGCAAACTCATCACATAGAGATTTGTTGGTCGCCCACTAGATGATGTCATCCACGAATACATAGACTATTAACATGTTCTTACCTTGCTTTTGAAGAAAGAGTGTGTTGTCGATCTTACATCCACTATAGCCATGATTGAGAAGAAAAGTTGATAGTTTATCATACCAAGCTGGTGGAACTTGTATCAGTCCATATAGTGCCTTGTCAAGTTTGTTTACATGCTCAGGGTATTCATGACTCAAAACGTGGGGGTTGACGCACATAAACTTCTTCCTGAAGATATCCATTTAGGAATGAACATTTGACGTCCATATGATATAGGGTGAATTCTATATGAGCTGCAAAGGCTGTGAGCATTCTGATAGCTTCCATTCTTGTAACTGAAGCAAAAGTGTCATCATAATCTTGATTGTATCCTTGCACTACTAATCAAGCTTCATTTATTGTTATAGTTCCTTGATCATCCAATTTATTTCTAAAGACCCATCTGATCCCTATAACTGCTTGATCTATGGGCTTAGGTGCCAAGTGCCATACTTGACTTAGTTCAAACTGAATCAACTCCTCTTGCATTGCCACTATATAGTCTGCATCCTTTAGTGCTTCTTTGACATTTTCAGGTTCAATCATATTCACAGAGACATATGCTGAGAATGCACATAGATTCCTCATTTATGATCTTGTTTGAATGCCTGAGGCAAACAGTGTAAGAATATTCTGGAATGGATGTGATTTTTTGTGTTTCCAATTGCTGGCTTGAATTTCCTGTGATCCAAGCGAGCATGAGCGACCAGGTTCGTATGAGGATCTTCCTTCTGAGTGTTCAGCGAATGCTAAGTCTCTTGTTTGTTCAGATGTTTACCCTGTTTCTAGGACCCTGGGTTCTTCCTCAGTTTCTCTTGACTCAGGCGTTTTCATTACTGTTAGTCGTGGACTAGGTTCTTCAACAGAATCTTCTTGGTGAGCTTCATCGGGGGAGTCTGGTATCAACCCAATGCCTTCAACATCAACCTGCAAGTCTTTCTCAATCAAGTGATTAGATTTTGACACATGAACACTCTCTTCCACACATTTTGTTCTTTTGTTTAATACTTTATAGGCTTTACTATGTGAGGAGTATCCCTGAAAGATACTCTCATCACTTTTGCCATCAAACTTATCTAAGACTTTTTTGCCATTGTTGTGAACAAAGCATTTGCAGCCAAAGGACCTGAGGTAGGTAAGATTTGGTTTTCTGTCTTTTAGTAATTCATAGGGAATTTTTTCTAGCATTGGCCTTATCATACATCTGTTAATAAGATAACATGGTGTACTCTGCCCAGTAACTCTTTGGAAGACCACTAGCAATGAGCATTGGTCTTGCCATGTATTCTAGAGTTCCAATTCTTCCTTTCCACAACCCCATTTTGTTGGGGTTCTAGGACAGAAAAATTGTGATCTATTCCACGCTCAGTGTAGTATTCTAGGAACTTAACATTTTCCAATTCTGTCCCATGATCAGACTTGATACTGACGAGTTCATTTTTCAGTTTCTTCTGAATCACTTTCACAAAGATAGCAAACACATAAAAAGTCTCGTCTTTGGAACTGAGAAACAGTATCCATGTGAACCTGGTATAGTTATCAACAATAACGAAAACATACCTTTTTCCACCTCTGCTAAGAATTCGCATAGGTCCACATAGGTTTGTGTGCAGCAGATCCAGAGATTTGGAAGTACTTACTATTTTCTTTGGCTTGGAGGATGACTTTACATGCTTATGTTTTGCGCATGCATCACATATCTTCTCTTCACTGAACTTGGTCTTTAGCAGTCCATGGACCAGGTCCTCAGAGACGAGTTTGTTTAACAATGAGAAACTTGCGTGTCCAAGTCTCTTGTGCAAGAGTAAAGAGTTGTCAGCAATGCACTGAGACATGTAAGTACTTCTCCCGGAGGTGCCATGATATTTTCCTTGTACATGTTTTTATGCCTTTTACCTTTTAGGACCAGATTCCCAGTTACAGAGTTTGATACTAGGCAGTCAGCAGATGTAAACAACATATTGTTCCACTTGTCGCACATTTGAGAAAATACTTAGTAGATTGTGCTTCAATCCAGAACATAATATACATTTTCTATAGCATGAGATTATGTTTTTCCCACTTACCAATTCTAACAATTTCACCCTTCTTTCCATTTCTAGAGGCTACACTGCCACCTTGGAAATTAGTGAGTGAGAGGAAATTTTCTTGCATTTCTATCATGTGTCTGGAGCATGCACTGTCAAGGTACCAAGGTTTGTGCTTTCCTCTCTATTTCACCTGCATAAGCAATCAAGGATTAGTTTTTGGGTACCCAGATCAACATGAGTCCCTTCTTGTGAGTAGAAGGATGAATAAGAGTTTTTCTAGCCCAACGAGGAAGTGCTTTCGTCTTGTGATGTAGTTTATGCACACTTCTTCGCTTATTTCTTTTGACAAACTCAATATTTTTTATCACAGCATGTGCCTTGACTCCGCATTCATTATTTTTGTGACCAGATCTTCCACAGTGAGTGTAGAGACTCAGATTTGTGAAAGTGATGTCAACTGCTGGGTTGCTTATCCTTTTAAAACCTATCCCCTGCCTATTACTAGACTGACTATCATGATTTTGGAATAACATTTCAGAGAATTTGGTCCACCTGTGATTTCTTTCAAGGTCAAGTTTAGCTTTGTCCAGATTTTCTTGAAGTATACTATTTTTTTCAGTGACTATTTGGAAGTTTATAGTTAGCTTTTTTAGTCTTCTTCCAGACTCCATTTAAGGTTGTTGGCCATCAATTTTCCCTTTTTAGAGGCATCATGATATTTGATTTGTTTCTGTAGCACTAATGGTCTCCAAAGGATTAACATTGTTTTCTTCTATTTTCTTGCTGTCAAATTTTAATGAAGCATAATCATTGATTAGTTGATCCTTTTCAGAGCACATGGAGTGGTATGTATCTATAAGGACTAATGACAAACACTCAAGTTTTTTCTTAGAGTAGAGTTAAGATTTGCTTTAATTTGAAGAAAGTTTACCTGAAGCTCCTCTTCTTCTTCATCTGAATTAGAGATCGCCACTAGTGCCAGAATGTCCTCATTATCTGATTCCTCCATAGCAAGGAAGGACTGATTTCCAGATTCTTTATCATCATCTGAGTCCTCACTTTAGATATTTCCCATTGTTGTCAGAGCTCTTTTTTCTGTAGTGTCAGCCTCCTTGGTGATCATTCTCCTCGTTGGGATGACTAGTTGATCTCTCCTTGCCTCTTCCCTTTGTCAGGATGATTCTTTTTGTATTCAATCTCCCATTGTGGGAATACTTTGATGAAGTGATCTGGGCTTCCACACTTATGAGGTACCTGATCACGGTTAATTTTGTCTTATGTTCTTGCAGTGTTTCTTCTTTGTGAACTTTGACCCTTCTTGAACATTCGTTGGAATTTCTTAGTTATAAGTGCCATGTTTTCATCCTCTATATCCAGCTTTTCAGTAGATTTAAGAACCAGGTTCTTCTCCTTTTGTACCTCACCCAAGTCACACTCCTGAGCTTTCTTGAGTTCATATGTTTTCAGATTCCCGATTAGCTCATCCATGGTGAGAGTATCTAAATCACGTGCTTCTGAAATTGCTCCCATCTTGCTTCCCAAGTCTCAGATAATACACTGAGTAGTTTGCCTACTGCTTTGCTACACTGAGTAGTTTGCCTACTGCTTCGCTGGTGGATACGGGAGTAGATTTCATTTATGATATGATTAGAACTTGGTGTGCATCTCCTGTATAGATTCTCCATCCTTCATTCTGAAAAGTTTGTATTGTCGGTTTAGCATATTGATCTTTGAGTTTTTGACCTGGCTTATACCTTCATGGGCTGTTTGCAGGGTGTCCAAATTTCCTTAGCAGTAGTGTAAGATGAAACTTGGTTTTATTCATCCGGTCCAATTCCACAAATCAATATTTTCATTGCTTTAGCATTGATTTGCACAACAACCTTGTCCTCAACATCAAACTCCAGCCTGCCTTTTGGGATTTGAGTTTTTCCATCTGCACTGGCCTTCACGGGATGACTGGCCCATCGAGCACAACATTCCATAGATTGTGATCTTGTCTAATTGATGGTCCATCATTCCGTTTTCCACCACCCATAGTACTTTTCATTGAAGAGAGGTGGTCTGGTGGTTGATGCTCCTTCTTGAGATGTCGGTGGTGCAACCATAGGATCTTTTCAAGGTGTTAGCTTTATGTTGGTAAGTCTAGCTCTGATACTGATTGAAAATAAACTAGCACCTAATTAGCTTAGCAATACTCTTGATCCGACTCAAGATTCTTGCCTGACTTTTGGAACCAAGTTCAGGAAGTGAAACTGAACGATAACTTAAAGAATACACAGATTTATCATAGAAAACCTCCTTGCTCAAGGGAGTAAAAACCACATCCTACAATGAGTAGGATTTACAATCAAATCCTGACTAACTTCAAAGAGCGGTTTCAGATTACAACTCAATAATCTAAGAGACTAAACTCTAGTACCTCAACACAATAGTTAACTCTATCGGCTAACCCTTTCAAAGATTATAAACTCTAATCTCTGAAATTTACAAGTTTTACCTACGCAAATACTAGTATCTATACTAGTAGAATTAAGTAACAACTTAAATAACAACTTACATACTCAAACTAGACAGAAACACCCTACCCAATCTAGTTGTTCACTTTCAGTGCTTGAACCTTGTTGCGTGCTCCTTGCCTTGACTATTGCTGGTAGAAGAAGCTAGTGAATCTTGAACGCAATAGCTGAGCAGAATTTGCGGCTATTGCTGTGCAACCTAGAATTACTCGGTAAGAAAGATGCAATCCTTATGGGACACGTTTTCCTTAAAAGGAGTTTTTGCATGATTCCTTCCTTTGCTGAAATTGCTTACCATTAATAGTTTGTTTACTTGAATCTGGTTTACCTCTCTGTGAACCCGGTTCCCAGTTATTCGCCATCTATCAAAATATAGGTCTTTCATCAAAACTCTTATTTCTTCTCTGTTTGAGGATCTTGTATGAAATGGATGTAAGAAGGAGAACGAGTGTTTCCTATAGACAATTAAGGAGACATGTTCCTGCTTGAGAAAGTCAATTTTCCTTGCTTATCATGCGAAAAGGTGGAAGAGATGACAAAGTATGTTGGTCAGATCTCAAGAATGTTCCTGCATAAGCATTGAGGACAATGATTCATTTTAGGGAACTTGTATACTGTTTTCTGTAAAAAATGTTTCAACTATGGGGACCCGGACTAGTCCAAATATTCTTTATAAGAAACAGTTTTATTGTATAACATCTTGAGGGTGTAAACCTCAAATTTTGTCAGTGAAAATGGGATGCTTCTGGTCGACTGCATTGGTGGCAATGCTTTATATTGTCCCAGTAAAGCTACAACTATCTCTCCTAAAGGTAAACACTTTTTCTTTGGAAGTACGGGGTAGTTTCATTCGAGGTAGTTTAATAATGAAATAGATGATTTTGGAGTGCTCCTGTTGGATTATATGATTCTGGAATGCTGCTGATGGATCCCATGGGTGATTGTAATTCTAGAATGAAGGATAAATGGGACCCTACATCTGCTACAATGAATTGAACACAATATAATCTTTGGGATAAATACGGAAACATGTGCTATACCTAGATATGGGAGAGTATTTGTTATACTTTTGTGCATTGTACATGCAAGTTTTTCTGCTATCAAGATGGTTGTGGAGCATCTGTAATCTGATAGTGCATTTTGGGCCAAAGGAATCCTTTAATCTGAGTATTCTGTATTCCAGATTTAATTAATTTTTGCACCCTTGAATTGGATCTTTATAGATTTCTATTTGGTAGTTAGTATTTCCAAGCTTTCCCTAAATGTCAGTAAATTTTGGTGATAGCATCATGAGTGGACTTTGTATAATCCACTAGATTGAGTTACTCCATGACCCCTACATGAATAAAAAGCTTGTGTTTCCCACAGCGGAGTATCAATAGGATCCTCTGTAATTGTTCTTTGTATTAACAAAGTGCCTTTTTGGATGAAAGGTCATAAGAGATGGAGATATTGGGGGGGGGGGGGGGGGGGGAGGAGGAGCAATGCTTGGAGCTTTGCCATGCTATTGAATTCAAATAGGTTATTAAGTGGTCTTTGACATCCAACTCTCCACATCAGGTGGTTATCACATTCAATTGGTTGAAACTCCGATTATGTCCTTGTAATTCCAGAATTATGAAAATTCTGATTCAGCATTTGTGTGGTTAGTTCTTAACTCGTACCCTCAATGAAATGCACCAGTTGCTGTTTGATCCTAAGTTGCTCGGACTCTTCACTTTCGGTGCCGCACCCGTGTCCACATGACGTGGGTTGGGATCCGTACCCGATGTGGTCAATTGATTCTGGATACTTTGACCAAAATCGATCGAAAAATTCTGAACAGATTCAATGATTTTTGTAATCAAAATAAAAGCTAAGGTGAAATTGAAGAAAATGGAATACCTCGTATGTAGAAATTTCTATGTCACTCCTTTTTCTTTTATCTTCTTCGCAGATTCTTCTCTTGCTTTGTATTTTCTCCTCAAGTTTTTCACATAATAACTCATAATTTAGGTTTTATAGCTCTATTTTTAGATATTTGAATTATTTTTAGCCGAATCCCCGCACCCGTATCCAACTTGAATCCGTATCACCGAATCTTAAAATTTAGACCATGTAAGATCCGACCTCTAGATCCACACCCTTATCGGACACCCGCACCCGAGTCCAAGCAACTTAGGTTTGATCCCTCTTTCTGTCTGTCAGAAGAAAATTGCATGTTCTTCTGATATCTCTTAAGAAAGAGGATGAATTACAAATATCATGATTTCACACTTTACAATCACATGAAGGAACTGTGTGAATTTTCTGTTGTCTTTAATAGACATCAACAGGTTAATAATACACTGGTGCTGCTACAGATGTTGTGCTGTTGAATCAACACCAGTGGTGGCATATGGATTTTTGGACCTAAGTTTTGATACAATATCATCTTCCATGAAGCAAGAAGCTGGGTCATTCTACTTCTTTGTTCCCCAGGTAAGTGAGATCTTCTTGCATGGCCATGGTTTACGTTCGAATTATTTCCTCCGTTCTATCTAATGTTCATTGTTCTTTATGTGTTGAACTAATATCCCCTTAGATTGAACTAGCGGAGTTTGAAGGTGCTTCTATCTTATCTACAATGGTGGCATGGAATGACTCTTGTATATGTACCTTCGAGGAGGCTCTTCAAGCGTACGAGTCATCACTTTTGCAGGTAATATTTTATTTTCATGTATTGTATACGATTATTAGACATGAAGTTCTCCTTCAGTTCAACGGTAGCATGAGAGTTTTCTTTTTCCTGGGATGCATGGTGATCTCTTTGCTACTCAACTATCCTTCTTCTTGAAGTGTATCAGCTATATTGAACCGGTTCAAAGAAAAGGGAGAAATTGTGAAATGCTAATGTGCATGACTTATTATATGTAGAGGCTATGCTTGAAGTAATCTCAGTGCTCACACTAACTAGCGGATAGTTAGGGAGCAAATATGGCTGCTTATGCCACTTGCAATGAGTTTTTTCTTTATTCAACTTTCCCATTTAATAACCCTACTTTCACGGGATTAAATACTCTTTCAATCTGGCGTCACCTTGTGTATTTTAGATCATAACAAGTAATCTAGTTTTGTTCTACTACTTCTGAGAAGTTTGTTCTAGTAACAAATCATTTCTTCCATTTTCTTTCTGAGAAGCCAGATAATCTGAAACCCATGGCTCTCAGTAACATCCAGATTAAAAACTGTAATATAAGGAAATAACATATCAAAAGATATAAGGAAATAGCAAGGTGAAAAAAGAATTAACTTTTCCATTCCGCATCTTATTATCTTTTGCCTTGTGTATATTTAGTTCAGCAACCATAATAGTAAAAGGTTAAAGAGATATCTGATTTCACCTATGTTATTTGTTAAAGGCTTAAAGCATATTTTTCCTAACTATAAATGACAACTTTCACTAATATATCAGAACAGAATTCACATCAAGATGAAGGGACCTCCTGCACATAGTTATAGGGGTATCAATCAATAACTATTACTCAATCCTAAACCAGTTGGATTCAGACACATGAATCCTTGATATCCACTCCGCTCTATTCCAGCCAGTTTTAGTTCTATGCTGGTAAATAATTCATTTTAAAGTGAATAGAGGATTCTCTAAACCTAAAAGTTCTCTAAATCTGACACTTATCCCTACCTAATATAATTTAAGTGTCACAACAATTAAGCCTTAATACCTACTAGTTGGTACCGCCTATATGAATCATTTGCTACCCTGTGCTTGTGTTTGTTAAATCTATATTAATTTTGAGAAATTTATAGGTCTTTTGAGGTAACTTCCATACAAGTGATTTTAATCCACCTTGTCCCCGTTTAGCACTTTAGCCATCATAGTGGTGCATCTATGAGGTGGTGAATTTGAAGGTTTGTGTAAACTATAGCTAAACCATCTCATGCACATTCTTTTACTTTATCATCTTTGAGCGTGACCTGCACCCTCTATATAAGGTGATCAATTCTAATTTGTCTAATTTTGTGTGGCTGTAATTTATCTTAAAATATGTTAGGTCTCCAGTGTCCTACATTCATTCCCATATTGGTGGAATCACAACCATAGAACTTTCCCTGCATTAGGTATCATACTACAGATATATTCCCTAAGATAAATCTATGTGACTAAATTTTACCCCTCTTGCTCTTGTTATCAAGAGTCCTTAACAATAAACATTACGTTGGATGTGTCTGCTTTTTCAAAAAGCACAATAGTATCTTGAGTATTGCTGTTTTATGTCATCATGCTATGTGCAACTGATATTTTCAACCTCTTCTCCATTTCTTCAGGCAGAACGTAACTTTAGTTCTGTAGAAGATGGATGCTGCAGCAATCACATTGGTGCGACTATTAGAAAAGTCCATGTAAAGGAGGGACAAGCCCAAATGGTAATACTAAGTTTTAAGATTGCACTATGACAAACGGGTATAGCGTAGGAAAGGAGAAAGTGGAAATGATGGAAGAACCAACAATTTAACTTTGACCCCTTTTGAGAAAATGCAATAATTTCATTTTGGTCCTTTCCTTGGTAAGGGTTGAAAAGGGAAAACATTTACTAGACTTTGGAAAGATTGCAAAAATGAGGGAACGTCTGAACCCACGTAACTTCCTTTAACTAATAACCCCCAACTTCTTTTGTGCCAAACAATGTGAACTCTTTCCTTCCATTTGCTTTCCTCTCGCTGCTCTCCTTTCTTCCAATTTCCAGCCGAAGCACACCATAAGGTTCATGCTCAAAACTCTTCCTTGTTTCTCCATCTTTACAAATTCTTGTCTACTCTTCCTTGATAAAGAACAATTGTGTACATTGTATTACAGCTTTCAAAGATGTTCTTTCTAACTGTTATTGTTGCTAGAATACTTTTCTGCACTGGTAAACTTTTAATTTGATAACAAGGGATTCTACAAATTGATGATTGTTTCATCACGTGACTGTTGATCATGAATATCAACACTTCCACTCATGTTTTTGCTGTAAAAGATCACTGAGAAATTCCTTTTATAGGTATACGCGAATCTTCACAAACTGTTTGGAAAATACGTTAGGCCTGGTGCTGTGGAACTGGTATCCCCTTTATCCTGGTAATTATTCTTCCTCAGATACTGTTCATATCTCGTGTTTGAGATGCGACGAGAATGATCTGTCTTCCCCACATTTGTTTCAAAAAAACAAGAGAACAAAAATCCTGTTCTTATCACTCATGAGCTGTGCATTGTTTATTTCTTAATTTATTTTCTCTAATTGTATTTGCTTCACGCAGAAAGATGCCTCATGCTATTCCAGCCAGTTTGTTGCGAGACTATCACCTGCTTTTGCAATTTCAAATAACATGGTATTGCTAATTTATGAATACTGTGAGTTAGGAGCATTTTGTATGAATATGAAATTGCACTGCCTTTCTTTTGTTTTATCTTCTTCTCTGTGCTAAATATGGTGCTGCATGAGTTGCAGATCATGTGCATAGATTTGTTGTAACTTGTCAATGATTTGGAATGACGAATCTCTTTAGATGAATATATGCTTATGACCAAAATTCTAGCAGAGATTATGTTTGGAGAATACGAGCTTCTTTTACTGTCTGGTTAGTCAAGTAATGTTTATTTATATTATGCTAAATATGTCATAGTACTATTAAAGCCAGGTGCTGGGGTTTGGGTGGCTTTCGGAAAAGATGGCTACACAAAATTCAAGCATAAATATTCTGGAAGATATATTTCCATCAAAAATGATGCCGGTGATGTTGCCTTTGCTTGTTAGCTAATTCGGTGATTTAGCACCGATGCGTTTCCACACCAGTATCTCTAAGATAAGGTAACCTCGGAACAGATTTACAACAGAAGTACCAAAAAACAGCTAGCTTTGAGTTGTCAAGCAAATTACCATTATTCTAACTTGCCAGAAAAAAACACTTAGTTTTTTTTTAAGGTAAAAAAAAAAAGAAGTTAGCTACTGTTCTCCTCTTAGTTAGCATAGGTTAGCATATGTTCCATATTACCACATGTGAGGAAGTAGGTTATATTTTCCCTATGTTCTCTTCAGATGTCCTTAGTTTGAGGTAAATGAGAAAAAGCTCAGCAGTAGAATCTAATGCGGGGTCTTATCCTTTTGACTTCAACTGATCCTGCGTTGACCAGATGAATTATTAGTTTGCAAAATATTTATACCAAAGAGACAGTGGTTGATCCTCATTTTGGTGAAACATCTTTGTATTATGTGTAATAAATTTTTTATTCTAAATTCAATTGGATTACCTACTGAAAGTTGCCTCTTATCACACCAAATCCTTATAGGCTATTGCAGATGGTTTTGGCCTGAGTAATTTGACATGAACAAAGATCCCATATTTGAACCTATTATACACATTTGAAATTATGAATTCTGAAATCTGGTGATTCAAAATCCCACATATATAATTTTTTTCAAAAAAAAAAAATGCTGTTGATTCAAAATCCTTTCTCAATCTTGTTGCGAACCAAATATTTTTCGTACAGATTGCTTCTTTTGTATCTTCCATCTTTTATGTCTTGTGATTTTCAAGTTTGAAACTGAGATGATTTTTCTATTTTCCTTGTTCTTCTAGCCCTTTTAGTTACTTCCATATTCCCCTTTCATTTGAAGGCCCCTCTCATCCGTCATTGAGGTAGTCTTTGGTTCATTGGAATGCTCAGGACTGATAAACTAATGCAATTAAAACCTCTAAAGGCTCTATTTTTCAGTTGTCAGTCATTAGTTAGCGAGCCTCTCCTTTATTTCTATGTTGTTCCCAATGTTGTCAAAGGCGCGCTTAAGCCCTGAAGCGAGGCTCAAAACACGTTGAGCGCTTCACCTCGCTTAATGTGTGCTTTAATGTCATCATCAGGGCTCTAAGACAAACTTTTCCTTGCAAATGACCGTTTCCTGAAGAGTCGACACTAAATTATTGATATTTCACTTAATCCTAAAAAAAATTCAATTTCTTTTATCATATATTTGTTATTCATGCTTATGACTATTAGTCTTGGGCTAGATATAATATATTTGTATGTTTTCTCCCTTTGGGCCTTTTATCATTAAAGCCCACGCTTTATTTGCGCTTTGCGCTTAAAGCCCTAATGGACCTTAGAGCTTTTTTGCGCTTTTGATAACACTGGTTGTTCCTTTGCTAGATAATATGCATGGAGCTTTTCTGATATTTGGGCAAGTTTTCTGCCCTTTTTAGCATCATGAGAATTGTCACAAATTATTCCTGTAATTTGAAATATGGAATGGAAGAACTTGTATTTCAATAAGTGAGAAGTACATGTATATATACAATTACTAGAGGTTGTATCAAAGATAAGTAAATATCCTATATATCTCTCCTATGATTTAGCTAGCTATATAAGGCAAGAGAATATCTTACAATATCCTATAATATTCTGCAACACTCTCCCTCAAACTGGAGCATAGTTATTGATTATGCCCAGCTTGTTACACAGATAATTAACTCGAGCTCCATTCAATGCCTTTGTGAACAAATCAGCTAGTTGTTCTCCTGTCTTCACATAGCCAGTGGAAATCAAGTTTTCCTGAATTCTTTCATTAATAAAATGACAGTCAACCTCAATATGTTTAGTTCTTTCATGATACACCAGATTTGAGGCAATATGAAGAGTAACTTGATTATCACACCAAAGTTTTGCTGGTGTCTGAAGTTTAAGTCCAATTTCAATTAAAAAATGATGTATCCACATAATCTCACATGTAGACTATGACATAGCTCTATACTCGGATTTAGCACTAGATCGAGATACAATACTTTGCTTCTTGCTCCTCCACGGTATTAGGTTTCCTCCAACAAAGGCACAATAACCTGTAGAAGATCTTCTATCAATTTTGGATCCGGCCTAATCAACATCTGCACAACACTCAACATGAGTATGTCCATGATTGTTATACAATATTCCAAGTCCAGGAGCTCCTTTAAAGTAACATAGAATCAGAGGCGGACCCACGTGTAAGCTAGGGGGTTCACGTGCACCCATTAACTTCGGACAAAAATCTATATATATGTGTGTATATACCTTGAAAAGTTAATATATATCAACTGTGCACCCAAATAAACATAAGTTGACTTGGTGCACTGGTTGAAGCGCGCCATCCCACCGTTGTGACTCAGGATCGAACCTCCATGGAAATTTTCAATAAGCTTTTTGTTTTTATTTGATTGACATCATCCCTTTTTGCATCTGTTTTCTTAAGAAAAATAGTAGGGTGCAAATATGATGTGCTGGAGAGTCAAACCTGCAACCATCCGTGAATTTTCCTCAATATTAACCAACAATCTGCTACTCTCAATAGACCAAACAATGGTAAAGTCTAATTATTATACTAAAAATCATATTTGACGTATATACTTATATTTTCACCATTTTTCACCTCATTAGTGACCAGTTCAATATTATTCCTCAGTCATTATTAGTATCTATGTTAAAATAAAAGTGCACACGGAATCTTCAAATTCTGGGTTCGCCTCCGCATAGAATCTGTTCCAAAGCTGCCCAATGTTTGACTGTAGGTGCGGATATAAATTGGCTAACAACACTTACAACAAAGGCAATATCCAGCCGAGTCACAATGAGGTAGTTTACTTACCAACTAACCTCCTATATCTCTCTGGATCATCAAAAGGATCACCATCTTCTTTCATAAGATGCACATTAGGAATCATTGGAGAACTGCATGGTTTGGCTGCCAACTTCCCAGTTTCTGCAAGTAGGTCAAGAATATACTTTCTTTGGGACACAAGAATTCCTTTCTTGCTTCGATTTACTTCAACTCCTAAAAAGTATTTCAACTGGCCCAAGTCCTTTGTATGAAACTTAGTATGCAGGAAAGACTTGAGGGAAGAGATCCCTGCATAATCACTTCTTGTGATAACAATGTCATCAACACATACAACGAGGAGGATAGTGCCGGTTGCTGATTCTCGAAAGAAGATTGAGTCATCACTTGCCAAACAAAGCCCGAGGACTCTGTTTTAAGCTATACAAGGACTTCTTCAAATGACAGACTTTCCATACTCCCGCTGAGCAACAAAACCGGGTGGTTGCTCCATATTGACTTCTTCTTGAAGATCACCATGAAGGAACGCATTCTTGATATCCAGTTGATGTAAAGGCCAATTCTCGGAAGCAACTAGGGAGATGAACAAGCGGACAGAAGTGAGTTTGGAAACCGGGGAGAAGGTATCTGAATAATCCACCCCATAAGTCTAAGCATATCCTTTAGCAATAAGTCTTTCCACAGAATCATCTAGATTAATTTTAACTGTAAAGACCCACTTACATCCCACTAATTTCTTCCCTTTGGAGATCCACCAAATTTTCCTATAAGGCATTCCTCAAGTATTGCATCAAACCATCCAGGATGACTCAAAGCCTCCTTCACTATTTTGGGTACAAAGATGGAGTCTATGGAAACAATCAAAGATCTAGACATGGAGGACAAGCAGTCATAGGAAACAAAATTAGCAATTGAATATGTGGATTTGCAATTACATGTGGAGGAAGATTTGATGATGAAGGAACTGGTGCATGGCATGTATCATTGGTATCTCTTCTCCTCGAGTAAACTTGAACAATTGAAGGTCTTTCTAGCACAGATGGAGCAGGTGCTGAAGGCACAATAGTCGATTGGTGCTCAATAGGAGAACTGGGAGATGACGGAACAACATCATTTGATTGTTCTGTCAAAGAATGGCTAACTTGATAGACTAACCATCCATCTTCCTCCTCCTGACTTGTAGAAATGGGAGGTGCATAGAAGAATGGTGTAGTCTTTGAAAATACCACATCAATTGATACCATATATTTCCCAAGTTCTGTAGAATAAACCGATACCCTTCTGAAGGCGAGAATATCCCAGGAAAACACACTTCAATGGCTTGGGGATCCAACTTAGCAACAGATGGTCGAGCATCTTGAAAATAACATATGCTTCCAAACACCTTAGGTTCCACCGAAAATAGTGACTTGTTTGGAAAAAGAACACTATAAGGCTTATCACCATTAAGCACAATAGATGACATGCGATTAGTCAGAAAACAAGTCATGGAGACCGCATCAGCCCAAAATTGTTTAGGAACCTTCATTTGGAACAAAAGCGCCCGAGCTATCTCAAGTAGATATTTATTCTTCCCCTCAGCAACTCGATTTTGAGAGGGTGTATCAACACATGAAGACTGATGGAGAATACCGTGTTGTCTCATGTAGGACCAAAATAATTCTGACATATAGTCTTTAGCGTTATCACTTCTTAGAATACGCACAGAAGCATTAAATTGAGTTTTGATGTCAGCACAAAAGGTACTAAAGTGAGTAAACACTTCAGAGCGGCTCTTCATAAAATAAATCCAAGCCATCCGAGAGAAATCATCCACAAAAGTGACAAAATACTTGTGCCCTGTATTAGAAACGACAAAACATGGTCCCCAAACATCAGAATGAACTAACTCAAAAGCCGACTTGATCCGCTTATTAACCCTTGGACCTACTGAGTTACGATGATGCTTTGCAAACCGACATGATTCACATTCCAAAGAAGAAATATTTTGGAATTGAGGACAGAGCTTCTTCAATAGAGATAGAGAAGGATGTCCTAATTGACAGCGTGCTTCAAATGGAGACACGACACTAGAGCAGGCAACCGATCGAGACTCCCATTCATCAAGGATGTAGAGATCATCAAATATATGTCCTTTTACCAATAACTTGATTCTTCGTAAGATCGCGAAACAAACAATGATCAGGAAAGAACGAGATATAATAGTTAAGGTCTCTGGTAACTTTGCTAACAAAAATCAAATTAAAGGCCAACTTTGGTATACTTAATATAGATGACAGGGTAATAGATGAGGTTGGTTTAACAGTCCCAAATCCAACACTGTTACAAGTTGATCCATCAGCTACAATTACTGCAGAGGGTGCTTTATGTGATCAAAAGCTAAAAAAAATATTAGGATTACCTGTCATGTAATTTGTGGCACCTGAATCAATCACCCATTTATTTGAAGAGGTGATAAGATATGTATTATCTGACTCAGTAAAAATATTAACTGAAGTGGATTCCTTCAATGATTTTTGGTATTGAGAGAATTTAGCGAACTCCTCAGCCGAAACCAAAACCATTTTATCAGATAATGGACTAGAAGCAGTCATTTTCCCCAACTAATATACTCACAATATCAAAATAAATTGATAGAGAATCCTCCAAAGCTAAAAATTACCCAAACCAGGTCGCTGCTAGACACAAATAAAACTCCAATCTAGTAAACTACTTAAACAGATCAGGGAACTATCACAAAATCAACCGAAAATGCCAAGGCAGCCTTGAAGCTTGAAGCCTGGACCAAATTTGTTCTCTCTCTCTCCCTCTCTCTTTTGTAATCACCACCAAAAGAGAATAACCGAGCTTCACAAAATAGAAGCCCTAACTAGAAAATATCAGCCAACCAAGAAGCTCTGATACCATGTAAAGATATGACACTTGCGCCTAACTCAACCCCAAAAGCTAGCTCATGAGCGGAGGATTGCCCAAGTCCATATAAGTAAACCACCAGTCCATTTTCCAACTAATGTGGAACTCTAACTAACTCTAACGCCCCCTTCACGCCCAGACCCGACTAGTGCGTGGACTTGGGAGCCCAAATGGGAATGGACGTGGCTCTGATACCATGTAATTTGAAATATGGTATGGAAGAACTTGTATTTCACTAAGTGAGAAGTACATGTATAATTGTATGCATACAATTACTAGAGGTTGTATCAAAGGTAAGTAAATATCCTATATATCTCTCCTATGATTTAGCTAGCTATATAAGGAAAGAAAATATCTTTAATATCCTATAATATTCTGCAACAATTCCAAATGTTTGCTTTGGCATACTTTTTGTGGATAGTGCACCTGACTGTAATGTTAGCGTTTTCCATTTCAAATATGTTTGTAGGCACTATGAACAATATGAAGCTCTTTCAGTAGATGAAACTTCTATCTGTATCCAAGTAATTGGTTGAATTCATGACTAGTGAAATTATAGACAACTTCTAGTGGCAGGGTCTTCCTTCTCTAGAAAATGCTGCTTTCATTTCTAGTTTCTCTTTTTGATGTATGTTCAACTGAAAACTTTCGAGATACTACTTTGGGTCATTACTGTTTTTCAGCATCGACACAATGATCACACACAATTTAGTTGCCGCTTGAAAGATTGCGCAAACATCAATATCTTGTGGGCATCGCTGATAATTGAGGAATGCACTCGACTTGGTCTGACGGTGAGACTCCCTGCAGCTTTATCGATTTTATTTTAATTGGACTACAAGTATCTGATTCTTCGACATCTAGTATTTTTGTGTAGCTCCAGGATCACGGTCATCTCCTCTTGCTATTGCTGCTTCTACTCATCCTACTACAAGTTGTATTGCATGCATCGATGAACGCTCACTTGCATTTCATGCCGTTGGTTATGCCAGAAGTTCTCATAAACCTGCTGTTATCATCACGTCATCAGGCACAGCAGTTTCAAATCTTCATCCTGCCGTGAGTACTAAGACTTAATATTCATATTCATTTCAGCAGTTTTCAATACTTATGCTGTTTCCTTGTTATTTACATGTTAATTCAAATTTTAATTGGTGACAGCTATATTCCACAAGTAACTTATATAAAGCAGCCAGCTTGATTGACATGATAATACTTGCTACAGTTTGCTAGTATGCTACTTCTTTAGCATATATCTGCGGCTGTGCGGACATGCATATATCAGTTTAAATGTATCATATATTGCAATAGAGTAAGATGTAATATTAGCCTGAGAAGGTTATGTGTCCTAGTTATGCATCATTTAATTCCTCTTTAAAGCATCCACTTATATTTGAGGAAAAAGTTTAATTCTCTTTAGAGATTCTCCTTCTTATTGATGGTAGTATTCTATTTAGTTGCAATGTTGCATCAAGTCATTTTAAAACTGTTCCATGGAAATGCACAGGTCGTAGAAGCCAGTCAAGAATTTGTTCCGCTGCTGTTACTTACAGCAGATCGACCTCCAGAGCTGCAAGATGTTGGAGCAAACCAAGCCATCAATCAGGTCAATCATTTCGGTCCATTTTTGAGGCACTTCCTTAGTCTTCCTGTGCCCACTGATGATATTTCTGCAAGAATGGTGCTTACTTCCATTGACTCTGCTGTTTATATTGCAACTTCTTCACCAAGTGGTCCAGTTCATATCAACTGCCCTTTTCGAGAGCCACTGGAAAATAGTCCAAGAATGTGGAACCCTATCTGTTTACGAGGGTTAGACTCTTGGATGTCAACCAGTGTACCTTTTACCAGCTATATCCGAGTTCAACATTCTCATAGATGCAATTACAATACCTTTATGGATGAAGCTCTGAAAGTGATAAATAAGGCAAATAGAGGCCTTTTATTTCTTGGCGCTATACACCGGGAGGATGACATATGGGCTGCTCTTCTCCTTGCTAAACACCTTTCATGGCCCGTTGTAGTTGACATTCTATCAGGTCTCCGACTGAGAAAATATTTTGTTCCATTTCCTGAATTTGAAGATAGAATTCTTTTTATCGATCATCTAGATCATATGCTGCTTTCAGACTCCATCAAGGATTGGATGAAGGCAGATGTGATAATCCAGGTATGTACTTGAGTAGATTCTTTCTGATCTAGCTGCATGTATTATGTTTGGGATGAACCTGTTTCTGTCAATGGTTGTTGACTCGTTAGGAGAAGGTGTCATCGGTTCACTTTCTCTATTTCATGCCTGTTGTCTAACAATATAAAAATATAGATGGCAGGATAGGAAGAATACTGCCTGTTCTATCCTTCAAAATTCGGACAAGTTGAAGCGATGTATTTTGTGATTGAAAATAGGAATGACTCATTAGAGAATTCGTTTCCTGGGTCTTTCGAAATTGCTGATTATTGACCTTTCCATAGTGTCTATTTTGTTTAATCACGGATGTCTTGTCTTAATTTCTCCTATTGTACTGAAAATGACGTGGAACCTTCTAGTTGTAGTATGGATAACTAAGCAATTCAATATCATAATCAAATGAACGGATAAAGACGACTTTGGTTTCGATATATAAGAACAAAGGATATATAAAGTCGTACAATTATCGCGACATTAAACTAATGAGTCATGTTAAAGAAATGGACCTTGGGCCTGGCATAACCTAAAAGCTAGCTCAGGAGGTGAAAATTGACCAAGTCATATAAAGAGATCTTCCATCCCGTAAGAGCTAATATGGGACTTTGACACCTCCACACGCCCAAGACTGGACACCTGGAGTATGGACAATATGGGGCCCAACAACGGGTAAATAATGAACTGGGATGGGCTTGATTCTGATACAATATTAAAGAAATGGACCTTGGGCTAACTCAACCCCATAAACTGGCTCAAGAGGTAAGGATTTCTCAAGCTATATAAAAAGATCTCCCATCCCGTCAGAGCCCGATATGGGAATTTGACAAGTCATATGATGAATGTTCTCGAAAGAATGACATAGCAGCATTAAACTTATGAGTCAGAGGGTGAAAGTTTCCCAAATAGTGACATAGCATACATGGTAGGTAATTAGTTTGGTTTATGCCTAGTAAATTTGCAACAAAGGCAATATTTTTGCTCAGAAGATTGATGGAAATGTATAGGAGGGAAGGAAAGATTTCTGTATGACATATTTGCAGAGATATAACATGTGATAGGGTGCCCAAAGAAAGTCTTTTGGTGGTCCTTTAGACGAAAGGAATTCATGTTCAAATATATAAATTCCATAAATGATATATACAAATGAATAGTCACTTGTGTGAGAGTTGGAGATTGATTGGAATTTCATATAACCTTGGTTTACACCAGGGATTTGCCTTTCGTGTGTAATTGCTTATCTTCATTATGGATGAGCACCAGTAGTATATAGGACTAAATTTTATGTTGGATGCTAGTTGCGGACAAGATTATATTAATTAATGAAACTAGCTAAAGTCAATCTATAGTTGGAGTTATGGAGAACCACTCTATAAAATTTGGTTTTAGGATATGTAGAAGTGAAAATATATGTCTACAATGACGCCCATAAGAAGAATGAAGATGAAGTGAGATTAGACGAGATTGTAATGCCTTAACGCAAACAATTAAGATAGCCGGAGTATCATCTGTGAGAATGGTATGATAGACAGAGATGTCTCATCTAGAATTGAAATAGGTTGAGTGAAATAGATGAGTGCAACACGAGCATTATGCGATATAATGAACCTAATCGGGATTTGGGTGAAAGGCAAGTTTAGAAAATAGCTGTAAAACCAGCAAACATTACACATGATTGGGTGGTTGTAAAGTGAAACATCAACTGCCGAATCGGTTTCTGAATCAACGAAGGAGCAGGTTGATGTCATTGGTGTTGGAACACCCTTGCAATCAGCCATATGCAATTCATCTAGAAGATCAATGACACATTTGTGTTGAGACAAATATATGGCAGCTGGAATAGATATTACTCAACACCCAAAAAATGATGCAAGAGTCCAAGATCTTTTAGAGAGAAGCACTGAGAAAGTGATTTAATTATGGACGTGAAACTTCCCTGAATGTTACATATAATAATTATGTCATCAACATATATGAGAATGTAGACAATAACACCAAAATTATGAAGGATAAACAAAGATGAGTCAGATTTTGATTTAACAAACCAAATACTTGTCAAGTAGTTGGTGAGCTCGGAGTACCATGCCCTAGGAGCCTGTCTAAGTTAGTATATGACCTTTTTGAGCTTGCAAATGTATGTTGAATTTTGAGAGGACTCAAAACCAGGAGGTTGTTGCATGTACTCTTCTTGTTGGTTTTTCAAAAAGATGGTGCGACAAAAATGGTTAAAAGTATTGATTTAAAATATCTCTCTATATTTTTATTAAACATATGAGGGCTTTAAATAGCCAACTTACAACAAAAAATCTGCATAATTCAAAATTCAAAAGAACTACAATATCTCAACAAACTAATCTATTCAATAGATAAATTCAACTTTTTTAACAGGAATGGTAAATTTATTTAAAATTATATCTAAAGTACGGCGTATTGAATGCCCCAAATGCCGATTAACAAATCTAAAGATACAGCCACATTGAAACGTGGTTGAGAAGGAGAAGGATTGTCTAGGCGGCCACTCATAAAGGCATCCTCTACTCCGCCCTTGAACTAACAGCACTACCGTACTTGAATCCTTCACAAGATAAGAGAATGGAAAAAATTCAATGAATGTTTTATTGTTACGACAAAATTGAGAAACTGAAATCAAGTTATTAGTAATGGAAGAGGAGCATATTATATTGGACAATTGAAAGCTAGAATAGATGTATATAAATCAGTGTTACTAGTGTGAGAAATTGGTATAGTGTTACCATTTCCCGTAGCGATTTCTTCTGGACCGTTGTAGTCAGTAATGGTTATGAGACTTCGGGCATCCATTGCAACATGGTGAGTAGTCCCTGAATTGACTATCCATGGGTAGATTGCTGCAGTTGTTATCCAACAAAGTTAGCTCGTGACTGAAAATAATTATGAGACCGAGAGCAAAAAATGTGAGCAGAGTGTCCAGGTCGTTCACATAACTGACACTAAGTTGACTTCTTGCAGATTCGTGCCACACAGTGTTGTCAAACGCATTTAAAGCGCGCTTAAGCCTTGATGTGAGGCTCAAAATGTATAGAGCGCTTCACATGCTTAACGTGTGCTTCAGTGTCATCATCAAGGTTCTAAGACATATTTTTCCTTGCTAATGAGTCTCTTCTGAAGAGGCGACGCTAAACAATTGATATTTCACTTTCGTAATTTTTTTTTCAATTTCTTTGTTCATATATTTGTCATTCATGCTTATAATTATTAGTCTTGGACTAAACGTATATATGTGTATCTTTTTTTCCCTTTGCGCCTTTTTTCATTAAAGCTTACGCGTTATTTGCATTCTGCGGTTAAACTCCCAATGGAGCTTAGAGCTTTTTTGTGCTTTTGGATTTTGACAACACTGGTGCTACGATTGCACCCTGGCTGAGAACGGTGCTGCTGGTTGTTGTTTTGATCCTATTGCTGTTGGTGGCGCTGGTCCTTGTTTGAGAGTTGGTCTTTTGAGCAACAACATCACTAATTATGGTGGATTGTGGCGAAGCATTAAGTTTGAGGAAAAGCTCATGATCAATAAGCTTTTCAAATAGTTCGGCATAAGAAATTGGGGTGTCACATGTTCGAATTGCTGCCGAGGTTTCTTGATATTCTGATCCAAGAATAGTGAGAATCTTGACAATGAGTTCGGCGTTGGTGACAGGAGCTCCTGCAGTTGCAAGCTCATCGCAGAGAGACCGGACTTTTTTGAGATAGTCCTTTCCTAGAAGACTCTTTGGTGAGACGAGCGAGGTGATCTCGTAAGCTGAATATGCAAGTTTGTGACTTATTGGCATAAGCAATATGAAGGGAATCCCAAACTGCTTTGGCAGTGGTTGCAGCGGCTACAATGGCAGCAAGAGTTGAATCTACTGATACTAAAATTGCACTTTGGATCGATTGGTCCTGATGAAACCAATTAACATAATCGAGGTTGGCAATAGTCTGGTTATTTGTTGTGGTGATCTTGACAGGGAGCAGGGATAGTCCCATCTAGATGGCCATAAAGATTGTGTCCTCTCGTGAGCATGTAGACTTGTGCCTTCCATAGGGAGAAGTTATGGCTACCAACAAGTCTAGTCGGAAGTTGGGTAACCGAGGTGAATTCAACAATGGTGGTAGTATTGGTTGCATCAGAATTGGTAACCGAGGGTTCCATTTATGGGGGTGGGTAATAAGAAACTTAGAACTTTGTGAGGAGAGAAAAAACTCTTGATACCATATAAAGGTTTGAGATGTAGAAGAGAAAGATAATTGTATTCACGTACAACATGCTCTTTATACAGAGCAGATACAAAACTGAAAATACTAATCTGATAAGGTTCAAAGCAGTAGAAAACCTAGAAAACAGGAGACTACGACTAACTACGTATCATTGAACAATCAGATAGCTGAAAAATAGGAAGCTCATAATAAACTCATAAACTGATGGATAACATATATTATCTGTTAATAGTTAAAGACCATATAAATGAATACATGTCTCTTGTATTAAGAGCTAAAAGTTTTAGCTGAGATTGAAGGCAAATAATTTGAGTATACTATAGGGATGTAAATGGGGCAAGGCGGGGCGGGGCAATCGTTGACTTGCTATGATTTTGACCTGCCCTGCTACCTTTATGTTGTCTTTCATATTTTTCTCTTCATTTTTGTTTGTAGTATTCTATGTAAATTTTTAGCTTTTTCTATGTGAACTTTGTTAGGAATACCAACCTTATACAATATAACCAAATTTAACTGCAATGTTTGTCGAGACCTGAAAGAAGCGTTAAAGAATCGAAGGGAAAAAAGAACAAGAAGTGTAGCTATCTCCGCCTCATAGCATCGGTTTACCGCACAATATTTTCAGTTCATTTTGTTACACTCTCGATTAACAGAAGGGGGATATGATTCAACCCTGGTCCATAGGCTAGTGTCTAGAAAGTAGAATAAATATATAGTAATACCGTTGCCTTATTCTCTCATTCAATCCAAGGGATATAACAATTATCTCTCTGGTCCCCATCTTGGCATTTATTACTTTGCTTTTACTAAATCACTGGACACACAATTATGAAAAGAAAAATTGAACTTTTATTATATTCAAACTAAACATGTCTATTTGCACATAATAGAAATGTTTCTTTTGATCTAATCTTGTAAATTGGGTGTGAGGATTTATTACTCCAGCTCCTCTTGAATTTGGTAACATATTTTTATGTAGCAACTGAATAATCTTTCTTTAAGACATTGTAATTTTCCTTTTTCTATTGATAATGATCCTTATTTCTTCAAGATATATATTATATTGTTGTTGACTTGTTGTAATGAAATGTCGCATAAAGCGGAATGGATATAAGTTTTTTAACATGATTCATTACTTTGTAACTTTCGTGCGCTTGGGCCTGTTTCTCCATGTAAAGATATGGGACCTGAGCCTAACTGAACTCCAAAAGCTAGCTCAAGAGGGGAGGATTGCCCAAGTCCATATAAGCAAACCACCAGTCCATTCTAGAACCAACCAATGTGAGACTTTAACCCACTCTAACACCCTCCTTCACGCCCAGACTCGACTGGAGCGTGGACCGGGAGCCCAAAAGGGAATGGACCTGGCTCTGATACCTTATAAAGATATAGCATGTGGGCCTAACTCAACCCCAAAAGCTAGCTCATGAGGGGAGGATTGCCCAAGTCCATGTAAGCAAACTGCCAGTCCATTCCACAACCAATGTGGGACTTTAACCCACTCTAACACTCCCCTTCACGCCCAGGCCCGACTAGAGCGTGGACCGGGAGCCCAAGCGGGAATGGACCTGGCTCTGATACTATGTAAAGGTATGGCACCCGGGCCTAGCTCAACCCCAAAAGCTAGCTCAAGAGAGGAGGATTGCCCAAGTCCATATAAGCAAACCACCAATCCATTCCCCAACCAATATGAGATTCTGACCTACTCTAACACTCCAAAACCCACCACCCACCTTGCCCCAATGAAATTTTCACCAAAATACATATTGCCCTGCTCTGCCCCGTTTAAGTCCTCCCCTGCCCTGCTCTGCCCCATTGCCACCCCCAAGCATGCAATACTAAAACATTTGACCTCTTCTGCTGACTTTTGAAGTGAATGTATGAGCATTTGCTGGGGTGTAGTTGATTTGCAGATAACTTTCCTCCATTGCTTGAAAACCTCCCCTTTGTTCATGAGTGATTCTCTTTTCTTGTAGGGAACTTTATATTGTTTGAATCATGTTCCAGAGGTGAGATCAGTATTGCTAGAGTTTGATTTCAACAAGTAGGAGCATTATATTCTGTTAAATTAAATGTATATGAAATTATGCTTCACGGTACATGTATTTAGTTAATTATGGCCAAACAAGGAACTTGATTCAGTTGGCACATATAACAGATTGGAAGTCGCATAACAAGCAAGCGTGTGGCTCAACTGCTAGAAAGCTGCTTTCCATGTTCATATATAATGGTTGACAATCATCCAAGTCGTCATGATCCTTCACATATTGTGACACATAGAATCCAGTGTGCGATTCCTCAATTTGCAGATTATTTGATCACAGCTTGTACACCACATGCTAGGAGCAAATGGGAATGTTTTTTACAAGGATTGAACAGTGTGGTATGTAATTTAATTGACTTCATGTCATCTTCCATACTGCAAATCATGAATCTACGTATAGAAAGAAATCCTCAATGATGATGTGGTTATTTTTGGAAGCTTCTTGAGGGAGAGAAAGTACATGTTTATTTCTTGTTAAGTCAGCTAGCAATTATTTGAGTTTCTGGTTCCTCTTATACTATGACTATTGCTTGTGTTTATTTATTCATCCTATTCTCATAACTATTCCTTGCCGCTATCTTAGTTAATTTACTGACTTCCATTCCTGTTATATAGGCTGCATGGGATATCTCATTTCTAATCAATTCTGAGCACTCCTTGACTGAGCCTTGTGTTGCACAAATGATTCTGGAAACTATTCACTGCGAGTCTGCTGTATTTTTGGGTAACAGCATGCCAATACGTGATGCAGACATGTATGCATGTAACTATAACTGGGCAGAGCGTACCCAGGATGCAGCCATATTCAGCTCAGAATTACCTTGCCACTTTATTCAGGTCGCTGCTAATAGAGGAGCTAGTGGTATTGATGGTCTGCTTAGCACAGCTGTTGGTTTTGCAGTTGGATGCAACAAAAGAGTGAGTGGATTAAAATTTGATCTGAATAACAATATTTGGTTAATAATCATTGCATTTGTTGGAATCTAATTATAGAATCACGTTCCTCTTACCGAGAATGTAGTGTAATAAGAACTGCCAGTGTGTTGGCCTTTTCTTTTTTTCATTGTATGTGGTCACAAAAGTTGGTGACTTTTGTTTACTTTCTCGTAACTGCTTCTCTCTACAATTCCTAAGCTGATTTATTCCATAGCTTTTTGTCTCAAGAACAATCTTGGAGAAAATATTTTCCCTCACTGGCTGAGGTGTGATGTAAGATATAGAATCGGCTGGCACCAATGAAAAGTAGTATTAAATATGAATATCACACTCCGCTATGGCCGGCAAAGACAACCTCGTATATTTTTTAACACTGCTCAAAAGCCCATTTAGTTTCTGAAACTTGTACAATTCTTAGCAATTAGATTATCACTCAGTTCAATTTGCTCCAGAGTCCAGCCTGTACAATGTTCAACCTTCAAAATTATTAGCATGAAGTGGTATCATTTTCCTTTTTCTGTGGTTCACCTTTGTTCTGGAGTGTTTCTTCTGTTATTTCATGCATTATGCACAGATGATTATGTGGAATTTTACATTGTGCTTCTTTTTAGGTACTTTGTGTGGTTGGAGATGTTTCTTTTCTACATGACACAAATGGGCTGTCCCTTTTAAGAAAACAGTGAGTAGTGTTATTTTTCTTTTCTCTTTCCATTTTGTTAATCATCCTTCAATGCTGCTTTGTTAGAGCTCATTCAATTAGGGACATGTATTATCATGGGAAAATGAAGTTATGATGTGCCATTTTTAGTTTTCTTTTTCATTATCCTTATTTGCTTTTTATATTTGCCTTTTGGTTTTCGGGTAAAACATGTAATAAAGCAACACCCCCACCCTTTCTCTCCCCCCTGTGTTGCTACTTTTCTGCAATTTGCTCTTTCCTTAGTATTAGTTGATGTTGCAGAACTTCCTTTTTCATGATTATTGGGATTTTGCTCCTCTGCCTTGTACTTGCGTTCCTACCGTTCAAGTGCAATTCAAACTGATTGGTTTCTCCAATATCTTAACTGTACTTCTTGTTTTGATAGAAGGGAAGTCTTCTATCCCAAGTTCCTGCCGCTTATGCATGCTCTTTAAATACTGTATTCCTTCTTATCCATTGCTTTTCATGATAGCTAGCCGATAATTTTGCCTCCTAATACAGATCCTATGAATCATGCTTGAATTTTTCATGTGGTAGACAGATGGGCTACATATGATTCTGACTTCTAAAATCACATATGATTTAGATGATATACTATTATGTTAAATATCTTTCTTCTTCATGTATGAAACATTACATGAAAAATTATACTCATTTATTTTTTATTTTTTATGTTTGAAGGATGTTGCGGAAGCCCATGACTATAGTTGTTATTAACAACCATGGTGGTGCCATATTCAGTCTTCTTCCTCTTGCGAATATGACTGCAAGAAGCATTTTAGACCAGTATTTCTACACATCTCATAATGTTTCAATTCACAACCTATGCATGGCACATGGGTAAGAAATGTTAGATGTTTAATGGAAGTTACAACATTTCTTTTATATGTTTGCATTCCGTATTCGTTGCTGTTAATATATGATTTTAATTTTGTATTAATGTCACAATTTCACTTCCAGTTTTCAGCTCTAGAGTTACATCTTTATTTTTTGCTGCTTCTGCCAACATTTTCCTTCTTATCTTCTTCCTGATAAGCTTATTCCTATGAGGTAATTGACAAGAAAATAGACCTTGGGCCTAATTCAACTCCAAAAGTTAGCTCATGTAGTCAGTATTGTCCAAGACCATATGAAGAGACCAAATTATACCTCCCAAACTGGTGAAGGATTCAACATCCTCCCCTCCCATTCCCAGGACTGGACATCCAGAGCATGAACAATATAATATGTGAATCCAACATCGGGTAAACCAGGAATTGACATGGGACTACATTTGATACCACAACAAAAGATGGACCTTGGACCTAACTCAACTCCAAATGAGCTTTGAGAATTGCCCAAGACCATATAAAGAGACTAAATTACACCTCCCACTCCGACACGGGACTCAACAGTATCAAACTAGGTGCCAGAACATTGTGGACTACTTGTACAAACACCCTTGAGATGTCTCCGTGTACATTAATCTATTCTCCTCACTGTCTTCTTTGATTGCTACTCTTCCACAGCGTATGTTGTCCCTTCTTGGACTTGTGCCTTCCAGTGCTTCATTCTTGAGCATGACATGTGCATTACTCAAATTTCTTGAAGTACACACATTTCTATGATTCACTAACTGCTCGCCTTATCTCCTACTTGGATTCTGGGACCTTCTTTTTTGACTAATAGAGAACCAATATATCTATAACATCTCTGTTTTCTGTCAGTTGCTCCATTAGATCTCTTATTCTTTTCTTTTTTCCTCATTATCAGTTGCTCTTGAAACATTATTACAGGTCCTGCTAAAATGTGACGAGGAGCCTGTTGCTCCCCTTTCAACTTGATTTCCCTGAACAATACGTGTCTTAGGTGCAGGTTTACAGCTTCTTAGCATTGGAATCAGTGTTGCATCAGGATATCTCCTTTGTTTATGTTATGTTGTGCTTTATCTACTTACAAAATCTTTGAATTCAAGATGTATATATGAATATCTCTTCATAAAGATTATAAGACTTCCTACTCTAGCAGCAACCTTATTATGAAGTTCACATTTTTATTGCGGTGGGGAACGTTCAATGGGAAACTTCTTTCCTCGTTGATTAGCAGTAGTTTCATTTTTCATTCCCCTATATCCATCCGTCATCATGCTGTCTAAACTTTAACCATGGAGGACAAGCATTTTATAGTGAAATTAATATGCTTCTTGTATGTTGTTTTTTTTAAATGTCAATATCATATGTATATTACACCTTTAAAAATGGATGCTTGAATTTTCTGGTTTTGACCCAAGTACATTACATCATTAAAGATGAATATATTACATCTTGTTTCAGAGTTCATAATCTTAGTAGAGACTTAGTAGCATTTGCTTATCGGCAGGGGAGACTCAGTAGCTTTTGCATATCGGCAGGGGTCCTCTTAACCAAACTTTTGTTTCTCTTATTGTGGGATTGTTAGAGATTGATTGAGGATGTTTGATGAATACTAGACAGCTGCAGGTGTCAAACATAATACAACATATGATTTTGTCCAATGTGAGACAGTATCCAACTTAAGTACTTAACTCTTCGAGTATTCTTACTTAAACATTACAAGAGTAAACACAACATTCCGACATGCCTGCTGAAACTCGAGGTGCCAAAACCAACTTGGAAATGCTTATTTTGAGAAATATAAATTAGGTAGATGATGAAAGGTTACTTGAAAAACTTATGGAAAAGGTTATTATCATCAAAGATCGATGAAAAAGTTATAGTGGCAGGCATCCTGAGGGAAAGCTGCTTCCTGAGAATGGTTGGAAAGAGGTATGGTACCACCAAAATGGTCAGTGGAAAAAGAGGCAATGTGCTGCCAGAACAGTTTCCAGAAAAGAGGTGTTATGCTTCTGGAGTGGTCCTCAAGAAGAGATGCCTAGCCATTAGAGCAATCATAGAAAAGAGGCTTGTTTTGCCAAAATGATTACTGATAAGAAATGTGGTACAGCTAGAACAGTCATAAAAAAAGGGTTTGATGCGGCCAGAATGTTCAAATGAAATAAAACTTGTACCGCTATAATGGTTGCCGAAAATAGAAAAGAATAGTTATCAGATGGTAAGTTAGAATGTTAGGGTGCCCATGTTGTATTATCCCATACTGTAGTGTGGCTTGTTTCTCACACCATAATTGTGTGTCCTATATCACAAAGTTATCGTTGCATTCTTCTAGAACTTATTTCTTTAGTAAGAAATTAATTTTAATAAACTGAGCCAAGTTTCTTCGAATAGTTTGATACAAATATTGGTTTTAAGTTGATACTGCCTTTTCACAGCCCATATTAGCAAACTTGGTTCCTTGTTAAATTTGTTATACTTTGTTTGCAGTGTGAAACATTTGAAAGTACAGAGCAAAATGGAACTACAAGATGCTCTGTTAGCATCTCAAATGGACAAGGAAGATTTTGTTATAGAGGTTGATAGCACCATTGATGCCAATGCTGCCTTTCATAGGTAGTCATGTTAAAATCCAATGTCTTATTAATTTGACTAATGAGAACATTCTCAACTAAGACATGTTCCTCTTTCAGTGTGCTAAGAAAAGTTTCACAGCAAGGAGTGGATCATGCTTTCAACAGCCTTTCAAAACTAACTGTTTTGAATTCTATGAATGATGGGTTGATACCCAGCGAAGTTAGTAAAATGCAGTACTCAAAATATAGGTTAGCATTTATATACTGCACATACATTTCTGTCTGGGGTCCTGAAAACTTGACATGACTTTTCATACTGTTTTCTGGTAGAATTCAGCTGTCCTCTCCTCCTACTTCATCTTCTGCCAGTCACATATCCACCTACCACCGAGAAGGCTTCATTATAAGTTTGTATCTTGAAGATGGTAATATTGGATATGGAGAGGTAATTCATCATCATTTCTTGATACTCATCCTCCTCGGGGAGGATCGCATGGTTGGTAGATAGTCCGGCAACTATGCAGCTATTTGATGCATGGTTCTAGCATTTGTTCTTGAAATTTTCATTAGGTAATATTTAGTTATGTTATATGGATCCTTTGCTTGCTTTGACGTATCAATATTGAGTGGTTGTGAAATAGGTATGAGTACTTTGTACAGATTCTCCAAAATGCACTAAAAATTAACCAAATAAAATAAAATAAATGTACGTGCACCCTTATCAGAAGCATAACATAGCTGGATTCATGAAATTATGATGCTCCTGATGGAAGGTAGGCTGATGAGGATGGGTCAAAAAAAAAAGAATGACAAGCTTTTGGGAAAAGGGATACACGTGACACCTTAGGCAATCCCACATCAAAAAGGGAGAGAAAATTGAAGTGCTACATAAGATGGATCACAAGTTCACATGGTACGCGTGCTTTTGGGATTGATGTTTGTCGGGCCAAAGCAGACGATACATGCCCATGGATTTGGGTTGTGACAAATTAAGTATTAGAGTGGGATTCCCATAATATGATACTGGGGCAAACCTCAGTAAGAAAACTGAGTCCCTAAAAGGGGGTATATGTGTCCCTTGACATGGGGCAGATTGATGAGATCATGTTAAGAAGAAGGGGTAAACATCTAGTATGACAAGCTTATGAATTACACATGACACCTTAGGCAAATCCCACATCTGAAAGAGAGAGAAAATGCTATATAAGACAGAGCACAAATTCACATGATACCCACGCTTTTGGTGACGTAGCCCAAGAGACAAACTTGTGAGGTCTTTTGGGCCAAGGCAGACAATATGTGCCATGGACTTGGGCTGTGACAGTGACATACCTGTTCAGAGTGCATAGTTACAGCAAAATGTAAAAGCTCATGATATATAAGTATATAATATTGAGGTTGAAACCTTGAAGTGTTGTTGATGAATTATAAAGTCCATATTTTCATCCAACTCCCCTCATTATTTTGAATGCTTTCCAGTCCTGGGATTGTCAAATCATCTTGGTGTTTCTTGGTATTAGTGTTAGCAAAAGAGAAAAGCGCAAAAAATCTCTAAGGCCCATTGGATCTTTAAGTGCAAAGTCCAAATAAAGCGTGGGCTTTAATGAAAAAAGGCGTAGATATACATGTTTAGTCCAAGACTTGTAATTAAGCATGAATAACTAATATATGGAAAAAGAAATTAATTTTTTTTTATGATAAAGTGAAATATCAATTGTTTAGCGTCATCTCTTCAAGAAACGCACATTCACAAGGCAAAGTTTGTCTTAGAGCCTTGATGATGACATTGAAGTGCACATTAAGCGACGCGAATCGCTCAACATGTTTTGAGGCTTGCTATTGTGCTTAAGCACGCCTTTGATAAAACTGCTTGGTATATGAATTTCTCATTGCATACGAATGATTGACTGTGTCAATCTAATGAACTGGTCAGTGGTCATGGTAAAGGTTGACCTTAAATATTAAGTTCTCATGATGGGCTTCTGACAACAGATGTTGGATGGCATGACAATTCTCATATTTGGCCTTGCCTCTAAACATCATTAGTCTTATTGTCTAATAATTCCATTATATCATGCATGAAAATTAGCAGAAATAAGAGAAGCTTTTAGTGTAGAGCAGGATTACATGCAAGCCAAAGTCAATAACAATCTTGAGCATGTCATAAATTAGCTGCTCAAAAAATATGATAGCCGGTCAGCTTGCAACAGGAAATGATGAAGTGAGATACGCTTAGCTGAAGGTGACTGCTAATACTTGCTTTTAGGCTTTGAGGATAGTTTTTCTTTTTCATACTATGATACTCCAGTTTGATACAGATGGTGCAGCTGTTCAGCAGTTGAAGGCTCAGTTGGACATTCCTTTCTGTACATAGATGCAAATAATACATGATATTGTCAGAACAGGCATGATTGTTTTTGAAGTTGAATCAGAACAGGCATAATTCACGAGTCATTAAATGGAAACCTCGTCTGCCTCATTCTTAGGGTCAGGAGGAAGTGTGAAATATTGTAAACCTAACAGAATGGGATATAGTAAATTGATGAGCTTTTCCTTGTATATTGTGCCAAAAACATTCATTTGAAGATACTTATCTAAAGTAGGCAACTTAGTTAAGCATGTCATCTTGCTGCTTGTACTTTTTCACTTAGAATAGAAGAGCATATAAGATATTCAACTTGTAACCCAGCATTTCTTGATAAACCAAGTGTTCAAGAATAAGCTTTAGAGTTATTGACAATGTATTGCTTTGTTCCTCCCTCTCCCTCTCTTGTCCCCCTTGCTTTTCTCTCTCCAATTCTTAAACAGGACTTTCTAAAGCTGAAAAAAATTCTTGGTTGTCATCTATTATATAAACAGGTTTCTCCGCTTGAGATCCACCAAGAAAACCTACTTGATGTGGAAGAGCAGCTTCAATTCCTTATTCATGTTGTGGAAGGAGTTACTATTGATCACTCCCTTCCTTTACTTAAGGGTTCATTTTCTCGTTGGTTGTGGCAAAGCTTAGGTATCCAGGTAGGTTGATGCATCTTTTTTTGAGGGATATTAATAGGCACATCCAGAGATGTTGCAATTGAAGGGGAGCCTTGGCATATAAAGTTGCTGCCATGTGATTAGGAGGTCATGGATTTGAGCTGTGGAAACAGCCTCTTGCAGAACCCGGACCCCACGCATAACGGGAGCTTAGTGCACCGGGCTTCCCCTAATATCTCTCCAAAATTACTACTTCTGAATTATGTTCACTTCATTTCTAGCCCAATTCAATCTTCCCTAGTGTGAGATTTGGCCTGGAGGTAGCTGTCCTCAATGCTATTGCAGCTAGAGAAGGTTCAAGCCTGTTGAATGTACTCTGCGGACAAACAGAAGAATCAACTGGGAGTTCTTTAGATGTCAAAGTTTGTGCACTGCTTGAATCTAATGGTGGTCCCAATGAAATGGCTCTTGTTGCAATGACACTTGTCAAAGAAGGATTTACTGCTATAAAGCTAAAGGTGGGAATATCATTTGCAAAATGTGGAACTTGGTAGTAATTTGTTAACTTTCAGCAGAAGCTTTTATGCTTCCAATTTGTAAAATAGTTTAACAGCTACCTTTTTTCCACACAGGTAGCACGTCAAGCAGATCCCACTGTGGACATTGCAATTATAAAGGAGGTAAGAAAGAAAGTTGGTTGGGAGATTGAGTTGCGTGCTGATGCAAATCGAAGTTGGAACTATGATGAAGCAGTTAAATTTGGCCTTTCTGTAAAAGATAGTGGCCTGCAGTATATTGAGGTAATGCACCAAAACACTTGTTGGATGTTTGTAAGCTAGTCATTATTTCCCCAGCAGTTGGGGAACGAAAAGCCTATTTTCTAAGTAGACCAGAATCACTGAAAATACTTCCAAGATGGAGGGAGTAAGATTCTGTAGAGTTTGAGAAAAGAAGAAAAAGATTCCTTGTATTTCAGTATATCGTTAGATCCATCTATTCTAGGAAAGAAAATAATAAGAGAATATTTAGTAACACCTAATTAGGATACAAACTTCCTACAATCAAACTAGAAATTAAATAGGACGACACTTCCCCTCAAGTTAGTGCATAGATGTGGCACATGCCCAACGGCAAACCAGTGTATGAAAAGTTTGCTGGTTGAGACCTTTGGTAAACATATCAGCTAACTGTTTTTCTGATGACAGATGAAACTAACTCAAGATACCACTTGGCCTTTTCTTTAATGAAGTGTCGATCAATTTCAACATGTTTTGTTCAATCATGCTGAACATGATTATGAGCTATACTGATGTCAACCTTGTTGTCACAGTACAAGAAAAATTTTACTTTTCCAGCCAATCTAAATTCCTCTAGCAAATTTTGTAGCTAAAAAGGTCCAGAAACACCTCAGGCCATAACTCTATATTCTGCTTTTGCACTTGATCTAGCGACTACACTTTGTTTCTTGTGTCTCCAAGTAGCTAAGTTTCCTCCTACAAGTGTACAATAACCATATGTAAATCTTCTGTCATCTAGAGATCCAACTCGATCCCTTCTATAAAGGCTTTTATATGGAGGTTATCAGATATGGAGAAAAACAAACATTTTTCCTGGAGCAGACTTCAGATATTGCAAAATGTGGAAGACACCTTACATATGAGGATATTGGAGATCATGCATTAACTGACTCACCAAGCTAACTGAATAGGCAATGAACCTGTTTGGATTGACTTATTTTAGGTATTTTAATGCCAAAATAGCTTTTAAGCACTTTTGTAGTGTTTGGATAAAATAAAAAAATGCTTTTAAGCACTTGTTTTCAAGTCAAAAAACAAAAATAAGCCAAAAGCCACAAGTTAGAAATCCTAACTTGTGACTTTTGGCTTATAAGTCCATCCAAAAGGCTAAGTCCATCCAAAAGGCTCTATGTCTGGTCTAGCATGGGAGAGAAAAATGGGTCTTCCGACCAACCTCTGATATTTCTCCTTATCAACTGTTTTACAACCCTTGTTTGTAAATTGTGATTGCTTTCAATGAGAGATTTGGCTGGTTTGCAGCCTGTCATACCAACTTCTTTCAAGAGATTCAGAATATACTTTCTCTGAGAAATAAAGATTCCTTTTTTTTCGATCTGGCGACCTCAATTCCCATGAAATACTGCAATTTTCCTAGATCCTTGATCTCAAATTCCTATGCCAATAACTTCTTTGATTGGTTCATCTCCTTTAATTACTAGGTCATCAATATAGACAATAAGAAGAGCAAGTTTACCTTTTTGACATCTTATGATGAGGTATAATCTCCATTGCTTTGTTGGTAACTAAAGGAGATCATTGGTTGCAGAATCTGTCAAACCAAGCTCTAGAGAATTGCTTTAGTCCATACAGGGCTTTCTTTAGTCTGCATACCTTTCCTTGACTCTGTTAATATCAAATCCAGCAGGAATCTCTATATACACCTCTCCTTCTAAATCTCCAAGAAGAAATGCATTCTTCACATCAAACTGGCGTAAGTCTCAATCAAGATTAGTTGCACAAGCCAAAAGAATTGTAATATTGCTCATTTTAGCAACTGGGCAAATGTTTCCATTCATAAGTTTGAGCGGATCACCTAACCACCAATCTTGCTTTGAATCTTCCTGTTGAGCCATCAGCTTTGTGTTTCACGGTGAAGACTCATTTGCAGCTAACCGACTTCTTGTCTAGTGGTGAAGTGACAAGTTCCCAAGTCTCATTTTTTGTCAAAGCTTCATTTCTCTACTCATAACATGCTTCTATTTAGGATCTCCAAAAGCTTCCCTCTAATTCTAGGAGTAGAGACAAAAGTAATAGACAAAGCAAATGCTCTATAGGAGGGAGACAAGAAATTATAAGAGAAAAACGAGATAAAGGATATTTGGTGCAAGACCTGACTCCTTTTCCATGAGCAATATGCAAATCTAATTCATTAGGAAATGTAGATAATTCATTAGTAGAAGAGGATTCCACTTCAGCATATTGCATGATGATTTCTTCTGCTCCATTTCTCCTTGAGTACGTAAATGCCCAATAATCTCCCTCTAAATTCCTTCTCCAACTTCTGCATCCCTTATGATAGTGGTGTCAAGTGGTTCAATAGTTGAACTAGGGAGGATCATCTCTTCTTCCTTATTTATCTCTATATGAAGAGGTGATGGTCTAATACTGAAATAGGGCTCTGATTCTTGAAAGGTAATATCCAGGCTGCCAAAGGATCTCTCGGAGGGTGGATGACTGCATTTGCATCCTTTCTGTGTTGGAGAATAACCATTTAAGGCACATTTAAAAACTCTAGGATCAAGTTTCCTAGAGTTCCCAGTGTAAAAAAAGGCAGACACACCAAAACACCTTCAGAGACACAATACATTTATCCTCACACTTTAAAACCTCCAGATGACTCCAAAAATTGGGGGTTTTAAGTTGGATTCTATTGATAAGATAGACAACAACTAGAATGACATCCCCCAATAATTTTTTTGGTAAGTTTATGGTAAACATAAGAGATTTTGCCACTTCTAATAAATGCATTTTTCTCCGGCAACCTCATTTTATGCCCAAGTGTAAGGACAACTAGATTGATGGATTATCCCATTGAATTCCAGATAAATACCAAAATTTTTATCCATGTATTCTGTGTCATTTTCTGTATGTAAGATTTTTATCTTAGCCTCAAATTGAGTATAAATCATCTTATGAAATGACTAAAAGCAAGAGAAAACCTCATTTTTGGCCTTTAACAAAGTCACCCAAGTAAATATTAATAACAAACCATAGACTTTAATGAAAGCAGTTTGAGGAGGATCCCATACATTAAAATGAATAATCATAAAAGGAGTTGTATTTTAATTGTCACTCAAAGGGTAAGAGTTTCTAGTATGTTTGACATATTTGCAAGCATCATAAAACAAAGATTCAAACTCAGTTTTAGAAAATACACTAGGATATAAATTTTTTAAAACAAAAAAGAATGGACGCCTATATTATTTTGTGGCCGACATCCTTATTTCCTCCAAAAAAGAACAGAGTATCGAGTTCCATCAATCATGTATAAGCCATTGTGCAACCTATCACTTCCAATCCTCTTCCCTATTTGAAGATCTTGAAAAATACAATGATCAAGGAAGAACTTTACAGTTTAGATCTTTGGTGATAGAGCTTACGGATAACGAGCAGGAAGCTCATACACATGAAGGACGAATGATAGTGTAACATTAGGAGAACAGACAACAGAACATGTTCCAGAGACGGGTCAAAGAGTCATTGGCTGTTTGACATAATCCCGTTTGAGACATGGGAAGTAGTTCTGAAAGTTTGGAGGAACCTGTCATGTATCTTTTCATGCCAGTATCAAGAATTCAAGAATCAAGGTGAGAAGAAAAAAACAGTACCTGATTGCACATAATTGGAAGTGGCAACCATAGGGGAGTCAAGTTTGGCCAGGAGTTGGCGGAGATGTTGAATTTTCATCCGAAGAAGGATTCTCCAAAGGAAGTCTCCCCTAGGTGTCTCCATATTTTCTGCTATATTAGCTTTAACCCTTGATGGACCTACTCGTTTTTCCTCACAATTTATTGGTCTACCATGTAGATTCCAACATGTCTCTTTATATGTCTTGTCTTTGCAATAATCATTTGCAAGTGAAATTTATCAGAAGAAATTGTCTTTGGTTGTTAATGTGAGTTAGTTGGCTCAAACATCTTGGTTGGAGCTAGATAAAGCATGATACCTCATTGCTCTATTTCTGTTGAACATACGGGTATGAATACTCAAGAAAGGAAACGGAATTTTACTGAAAACTTGACCTGATCCGGTCTTTCTTTTGGTTCAAACCAGCCAAAAAGTTATAGACTCACTCATTCTCAACCAATTCTTGAGATAAGACTGCATCTTCGGTGCACTAGGCTTGAAAATCCTGATAGTAGTCTATCTCCTGTCATAACCCAATCAATTGAAATTAATAATTAATGATGGTCAACACACCTTGCTTTGTGCCGTTGATTTTATTCTAAATTTCAAAGATCTGTGCATCATTTCCCTTGCCAGAGTAAATGTGTCTAGTTGAATTCTAGATTTTTTAAGCAGTGTCAAGCAATAGATACTGTGAAAATTTTGGGGTGCACAGTGTTCAAAGGCCATGCATAGCAATTGAATTCTTAGACTCCTATTGACCATAGGCATTATTAATTGTAGCAGGTTGTTTCTTTTCTCCAGTAATATAGCTAAGCATTTTTCCAGACTTAATAAACAAGCAAGCAGGGTACATAGCGGCCTGATCCAATTTCAAAATACTGATTTTTTAAAATAGAGTTATTATCTACTGCCTTAGTGTCCCCGATAGTTTAAATAGGACTCCAAATAAAAAAGAGACTTTCTTCGAACTTAAAAAGAAATTATGGTCAAACCTATTCCTCAGAGAAGAAAAAGAGCTGGAAAATTTAGCCAGGAAAAGGATGCTTCATTGGAACCTAGCTGCTAGCTCCGGTGATCAGGAAAAGCTGGAATTGGACTGGGTACAGTCGGAATTGACAGGCCAATTCCAAGCAAAAAAAATTTGAAAATTCTTCACCGGAAGTGGCCTCATGCGCTGACGCGTGACAGTTATGCGTCACCAGAGTTGGATCTTCTGGTGGTGCATGACGATGCATCTGGAGTTGTATCTGGCAGCAGCTAGGGCCTGTGGTGGTATGAGTTTTATGCAACTCTGACAGAAGCAGAGTTTAGTTACGTATAGCTTCAAGAAGGGAGAAAACTCAACCTTCTTCTGAAAAAAAAAAGGAACCTTAGTGCTGGGAGGGAGAAAGACTCACAGGCTCACCTTAAAAGGCATCAATGACTATGAGACCAGGTAGAATTTGAGAGAGAAGAGAAGGCTTCTTTGTATTTCAATATATCCTTGCTTCCCATGAGTATGGGTATTTATACTAAGAGTTCTATGACTATTCTATGAAAGGAAATGATAAGAGAATATTTAGTTACACCTTATTGGGATACAAAGTTCCTACAATCAAGCTAGTTAAACTAGGATTCATCTCATACAATTAAGTTGGTCAACAGATTTAAACGCATTTAACCATCTATTTCTTCAGACGCCATTGATCTTTCTTCTTTTTCCTCTTTCCTTCCTTTGATGTTGTAGACTCAACTAATATTCATTCTGAAGCTCAATATATCTTGGTCTTTACATCAAGCTATGCAGCTTTACTGGCATATCAGAATACTTATATTCTATGAACTTTCTGTTTCTACACCACACAAATAGAGCAATACGGTGATAACATCACCATGATATATATCTTAACTTGGAGATCCATCTCAAGTGCATATCCCATTTTTGCACAGCACCTCTAAGAAATATGATTATCCACCGTTGGTCTTGAATAAAAAAAAGTTAAGATAGTTGCAAAAAGCAGTAATAAGACATGACGTGTAAAGAAATCCATTAAAGAAATAACATCCTGAGGCATTAAATTACCGTAACTTAGCAGCATTTAATCTTTAAGTTGTAAAAGTTCAATCTACTGGATACCTAATTTCAGGGATTGGTAGTTTACGAAAGGGTAAATTGCTCATGTCCTGTCCCCCGGCCATTGTTTTAATGTTCAGACAATTCGACATCATGGTTTGCCTAAATGTTGGACATTCATTTTTTTGTCATTATTTCTCAGTTCCTATAATATTAGATGCGTAATTAAATTTTGATTATTTTCAGGAGCCTGTTAATGATGAAGATGATATAATCAGGTTCTGCGAGGAGACTGGCATACCAGTAGCTCTGGATGAAACCATTAACAGTATAAGAAAAAATCATCTTAAAGTGCTTGCAAAGTACACTCACCCAATGATAGTTGCTTTTGTAAGTCTGCAGGGTGTTATGATCTATTGATACTTAGAATGTGGCTTGTTCTTAATTGTTGCACATAGCTATTATATTTGGAAATTACCCCTATTAGATACTAAAAAGAGGAATTCTTCCCAGTTAGATTTGTATATATATGAGATCTTGTAATGATCTGTATAACAACGCTGATCTTACTGGTCCAAAGTAATTTATGAAATGAATCATCCGGTCTCTTGTAACAGGACAAAGAGCAGGGTAACATCCCTCTCTCCATCTTGAAAAGAAAAATAAAACAAAAATCATTACTACAGCTTGTCATTAGAGTCTTTTCATCCTATTCATATGAAGTGAATCCTCTACTTTGTCTTATGTACCTATTTTTGCATCATTATCTATGTTTGAAAGGATATCACCATATGAAAACTGAAAATACAGACTGAAATTCATGATTGCTGCATCTACTGAAGTTTCAAAGGCAAAGTCCAATTATTATAAAAATTAGGATGTAGGCTTACAGTTACAGTAACTAGGTAATTGGATTTGACTTTGTTACTAGAAAAGCAGTTTCCCAATCATGTCAGGTTATCAAACCAAGCATCGTTGGGGGTTTTGAAAATGCAGCATTTCTTGCGCGATGGGCTCACCAGCAGGGAAAGATGTCTGTTATCAGTGCCACATTTGAAAGTTCCTTGGGTTTGTCAGCCCTGATTCTGTTCTCACGGTTTGTAGACCTGCTGAAGTTAGATACAGGTAGAACGCTTAACAAGGAAGAGAACTCCTGCATAGCCCATGGTCTTGGAACTTATCAATGGCTTAGGGAAGATGTTAGCAGAAGGCCTTTAATGATTGGCTATAATCCTTGCAATGGTGTTGTGGAGGCATCTGTTACTGATGCTGGACAAATCCTGCAGCATTTTCAATTCAACCAAGAAGCTGTTGTTCATGATTGTACTTTCAGAGAAGTTCATGCATACGACTTTGTGGTTGATCTTGAAGGCACGCCCATCTGTCTAAATGTGCAAGAAATTGGAAAGAAGGATGATGTAAGTAGTCAAATTTATGTATTCTGGTAATGATAATAGCTAGTTAAAGAAGTTGCCTGCAATCTATTTTTGCTGAATCTAGATGGACAAAAAAAATTAAGGAAAAATGATTGACAATGGGTCCCAGATGTCGTCATCTTATTTTTCCTGCTTGGTTGCTTTCATTATAAGTCTTTTTCTTGCAATTATGGTTGTAAAATATTGTTATTTAATAGTACCCAAGGGTGTGACCTAGTGGTCAATGAAGTGGGTTGAGAACGATGAGGTCTCGGATTCAAATCCCAATAGAGGCAAAAGTACTAGGTGATTTCTTTCCATATGTCCATCTTTAGTGGATAGAGTTACTTACCTGATGTTGGTGGGAGGTGGCAGGTACCCCGTGGAATTTATCGAGGTGTGTGCAAGCTAGCCCCAACATCACAGTTATCAAAAAAAATTATTGTTATACTGTACATGGTGACAAATTTTTCTGTTTCTCATTAACCTTAAGTACGCAATGATATAATTTTATGCACAACTTGATCTATGCAGAGTAGTGTGGTAGTGTTTCTTCATGGCTTCCTTGGAACTGGAGAAGATTGGATCTCTATTATGAAGGCTATCTCAGGCTCAGCTAGATGCATTGCAGTGGACCTACCTGGACATGGAAGATCAAAGCTGCTCAGCCAGGATTATGGTTTAGAGGAACCAGGGTTGTCAATTATGGCCTTTGCAAAAATATTGCAGCAGTTGTTTGACAGTCTACAGTGTCGAAAAGTTGTTCTTGTTGGATATTCTATGGGAGCAAGGATTTCACTCTACATGGCTCTAAGATACAATGACAAGGTATACTATATAAATATTTCCTCCGGTATATTGCAGAAAATTTCTCAGTTAATATGATTGTTCAATATTCTTGACGGAAGGTTGCTGGAGCTGTTATAATATCTGGAAGTCCTGGATTGATAGATGAAGAGGCAAGAAAAGTACGTAGGGCCAAGGATGATTTTGCAGCCTGCTCTCTTTCTTCTTCTGGCTTAGAGCCTTTTTTAGATGCTTGGTATTCTGGAGATCTCTGGAATAGGTATTGAGGAGATTCTCTTTGTAGTTTGCATCTGCTCTTTTTTGTGCTACATGAGATCTTTGTGCCATACCAATTGCTAACATGTTAAATATGTTTACATCCTGCAGTTTAAGAACTCATCCACATTTCAATAAAATACTTGCGAGTCGATTGCAGCATTGTGATCTGAAGAATCTTGGGAGAGTATTATCAGATCTGAGTGTTGGGAGACAGCCGTAAGTTAATGAGAAATCTTTTGCTGTTTTCAACTTGTGGTGTAAATTCTCTTATTTTACCTTTCTAATTTTTGGTGCGAACTGAGTTTTTAGAAGAAAGAAAAAAGGGAAAAAGAATAGCAAATAAGAAAAAAAGAATGGAAGAGTAGATATCTTCTATTTTCGGGAAAGAAGTTATAAAGGAAAACAGAAAGGTCAAGAAGGAAAAGCTAAATAGACTGAATAGAAATGAAAAAATGACAACCTTATAGGAAAAAAATTCAGTCACAAGAGTCGATCTTGTGAAGCGGAGCTTTGCAGACCTTTGATCCACCATCCAAATCAATGCACCCTTTAGCAATATCGGAGATTGGATGCTCAGAAAATCTGTTTGTTATCTTATTAGTAATTGCCTATGCAAATATATTCTGTCAAGATTAAAAAAATGATGGGCGCTCAAACACCCACCAGTGTCTAAGTTGGTTAGTCCCAGCTTTCAGCTATGATGTCACTTCAGAATTCTCATATTTGGTTTCGGAAGAGCTAATGGGCTGAAGTGCTGAAGATTGGTACTGGAGCATCCAGTAGAGATTTCATGCTTATATGGTTCTTAGTTAATGGTCAAAGCTTCTCCAATCAGGAAAAGTGCAAAGTTTGCATTGTGAGAGAATAATTACCGGACTGAAAAGTGATTAATTTCTGCTAGAAATTTTCATAAGGAATAGGAAGTGCATAGAAGCCATTGATTAGGCAGTCACTTTAAATTGAGTTTTTTTCTTTTTTCATGTAAGTTCTAATCAATTTGATTGAAATGTTCATATTTCTCCAAATAACCTTTAGAGGCATGCTTGGCATCTTTGGATTTTGAATTTCCAAGGCATTTTGATCTTTTGCTATCCTAAGTAGCTCTCTAGTTACAAGGCATGTTATGATGTGTTCCTTTAGCTAGTCGATATGTGTCTCAGTAACAGGACTATATCTTCAACTGATATTCCAGAACATGTTGATGCATCTTCCTTCTATTTTTTCCCTTTTCCCTGTCTCCACGTTCTAATTGTCCGCTTCATGTATAACAGGCCATTATGGGAGGATCTGAAGAGCTGCAGAGTACCTCTTCAGTTCATTGTTGGAGAGAAAGATGTTAAATTTAAGAACATTGCTCAAAAGATGCGTGACACAATGTGCCAGAGCACAGAGACTATGAACGTTCCAGAAATAGTTGAAATTCCATACTCTGGTCATGCTGCACATATGGAGAATCCTCTTGTTGTGATCAGCGCAATAAGTCAGTTTATCAGAGAAGTTGAGTTCAAATCATAATAAAGTTCATTTTCAAAACTAATCACTCACTTGAAAGAACAAACAGCATGAGGTGGAAGAAACATTTTCATGGCTACTGTGGCTTCGGTTGGATTTTGGTTCTTTCTCCTGTCATATTTGTCTATAACTATCATCTTTCTTTCCTTAGCGTGTGATACCAAAAATATAAACAACGCCTCCTGGAAGATACAATTGGAGCCTACCGGCTGCATGTTCTTTGTACGAGGGTTGATTTCTGTGTGTGTGTGTGTGAGAGAGAGAGAGAGAGAGAGAGAGAGAGAGAGAGAGAGAGCATCATAAATTCTATTACATTCCAATGTGCAATACAAATTTAAGGACACTAAAATTGTATTGGTTTACGTATTTGTGCCTTTTCAGTTGTGTGTCTTTGTTGTCTTCCTGCAGTAGGGTACTTCAAGACATCTGCACAAGTTATTAAGACAAACTCCAGTGCCAGCACGCCAAAATGTGCAGTACGGTTGACAATCTTTATCAAAATTGCAAGATGGTGGCCCTTGAGTTGAACTTCTTGCTCCTGCTATTCCACCCATCAAATGAAACCCTGCAAATCATTACACAAAATGTCAAATTAATTTTGTGTAACATGAATCGAAGAGTATTAGTTATCTTCTATTAGCATATCTAAAGACAGAGATGACTTATTCACTTATTCTACGGCTAAAAGAGACCATGAGAACTGAGAGGACATTCTAAATTGTATTTTTCTACAGGACACTTGATTGAATATTCAGCTATTCATTAAGATAGTTTCTCCGCAAATTCTAAAATAGATCAAAACTTATTAACAAGACATTAATTGCATTCCACCATTTTTTTGCCCTCAAAGAATGATGTAAGTGGGAGCCGGAATGTATCGCATCTTGAAGAGATGCTTATGCTAAACTTGGAAAAATTCACCATGGGTTTTTATTTATGTGTCACACAATCACAGTTTTTATTGTTAGAAATGAATTTGAAATAAGAAGAAAGAAGAAGTATTGAAACAGAAGACTTCAAAAAGTAACATTCTTTCATAGAGAACATTAATTTGTTAGCCTTCATGTCTTCTCGTCATGACATAATCATTGATTTTACTAACACATACCATGGTGAACTAATCATGAGAATGCAGTAACTTGATTAATAATTGATAATCAATTGAACTTCCAAATGGAGAGAATTGACTTCCAAAATTGGAAGTAGAAAATCACAAAGGGTTTAATATCCAAAGCCGGAAGACAGATGAACACATAAATTTTCTTAAATTGTTGGTATTGTGTGTTCAAAATAATAAACCAGAATATCTAATTAATTATTGGAGTCCACATAATCATTGTGTGATCTAAATGAATTTAATTCCTTATTATACTTAGGTTTTGAATTATTTTCTCCTAAAATAGAATAAATATATCTGTTATTAGAGTAGCTATATCTCAAATGCTAATAACTTGATCAAATTTGAAGACACTAACCAACCACACAAAGACTATTTTGTTTGTAAGAAAATATGGAGAAGATGTGCAGAATTTTGATATTCAGTAATAATAAAATAGTAAAACGGAGAGATACATTCCAAAAGATATTTTTTTGATGCAATTCAGAGGATACCTTTTTCTCATTTTTGATTCATACCTCAAGATCCGACACTATATGCTCTAGACTGTAGGTCAAATAGAAGGAGAATTTGTAGAATGCCAACACTTAAAGGCAGATGTAAAGTTATAGAGAAGCAGTAATTTCCTTTTGTACTTTAGACCATGGCTTTGAATGAATAGATGTTATAGATATATATTTGATACTTTATCCATTTTCTCACATATATCACCAAGTCAACTAAGGAGAATGTGAGATGAGTTCTCTGGATCCCTATTTTAAAGAAAGAAGAAGTACAGATATGGAGAGGCCTTTTAATTGGAGATCGATTTTGATTTGCAGGTCAGGTCTTTTAACATGAGTATTTTGATATTGTGTTACAGTTAAATTTTTTTATAACAAAATCCTTATATAATAACAGCTCACTATGACAATCAAAATTTTATCTCTTTATAATAATTTTTTATCTATAACAACAACATTCATAATTATAACAATACATTCTTTAAGTTTTTATTTTGCTGGTTCAATCAAGGGCATATCCTTTTGCATGTATAAAGAAGAAGATGACTGCTAGAAATAGAAAGAAAGAGAGATTTGTATTTCTTATTTTCAAGATCAACCTTACACAGATACCTACTGATGTGTCGGAGTTTTGCGACACATTTGTACTTTTTTTCATAGAGTTTTGCATGTCTTTAAGTACTCATTTAAGTCAATTCTAGTACTATTTTGTTATGTTTCAGGAATCCCATGAGTTTGAGGAAAGACGCACCAATCACAAGAACTTCTACCAGAAAACAGAACAGACAGACCGCAAATGCAAAATGTGGATTGTACTACCAACCATGATGCAAACTAGTGAGTGGCCAAAGTCTGTCACCAAAGTACGATGCAAGATACGGGCCCGTACACTCAATTTATGGACCATAAATTATACCGCATATCACAAGATTCAGATAGTGGCCAACCAAGAGAAGCAATCTACGAAGGAAAGTACGAACTGTAAATTCAATATACGGTCTGTAGATTAAAGTAGGAAACCGACAAAATAAATTGCTGATTCAAGATGCGGAGCAAAGTATGGACCGTTAATTCAATTTACGGTCTATATCTGTAAACTGGGTCTCCGAGTTTAAATTAGGAGTTTTGGACTTTAGTATAAATTGTCTTTTTTGTCATTTTTTAGGGAGAATCAGACTTTTACAGTAGATAATAACATATTTTGAGAACATCTTGAAGATTAATTGAAGACCAATTCCATACTTTGAATTTTCTCTTTTATCTATTAAATTGTAAATGGTCATGTTTAATTTTATGTCTTCTTCAAACTGGGTCTCCGAGTTTAAATTAGGAGTTTTGGACTTTAGTATAAATTGTCTTTTTTGTCATTTTTAGGGAGAATCAGACTTTTACGGTAGATAATAACATATTTTGAGAACATCCATTGTAGTTTGAAGATTAATTGAAGATTTCTTCTTCTTCTTCTTCTTCATGATGGGCTTTTAAATATTTGATTGATCTTTACTTTGTAAAGTGAAATTGGTAGTTGCAAACACCTAATCATGCCAAATTGCTCTGTGTATTTAAAAGAGCCAATTAGGGTTTGGTTAATCAATAATGGACCAAGGCATAACCCTTGTTTAATAGATTCACCTAGATATTTGATGAATCTAATTAAAAAATTACAATATGTTTTGATTTGGATTCTCATTAATTTGAAAGAATTGTTGAGATAAATATTATTTAATTGTTGAAAGGCACCTAGTGATTGATTTAGAGATTGTTTGCATATTTACAAAGATCCTATTGATTCTAGATTGTGATGCCAACACAATCACCCTATCCATTATAAATGCTTAATAATTGGTCGAGAAGGGTTATCTCTCTTATTTTGCATATATTCATCATACTAGTATTGATACCCCCCCTTTGGAGTCAGTATCAATGGTGAGAATTTTCGGAGGTATTTCTGACCGATCTTCCAATGTTTTACTGGACCACAACATTGATTTTTTGATTGACTTAGAGCGGGACACTTAGCATATTTCTATTTTGCCATATCAGATGAATGTGATATAGATAAAGGAATTGAAGGAGCATCTTCAGGATTTGTTAATCAAGGGCTTTATTAGTCCAAGTGTTTCCCCTTAGGATGCAACAATGCTATTTGTGAAGAAAAAAGATGGGATGGTATATATGTCCATTGATGATTGGTAGTTTAATAAGATGACTATCAAGAACAAGTATCTTATCTCGTGTATTGATGATTTGTTTGATAGATCCTGAATTCTTTGATGTTTTCAAAGATTGATTTGAGGTTATGTTAGTATTAGTTGTAAGATAAAGGTTGAGGATGTCCCTAAGACAACAACTTTTAGGACCCATTAAGGTTATTTTGAGTTTCTAATCATGTCCTTTGGGTGGACAAATGCATCGATAATATATATAGAGTTGACGAATGGAGTATTCAAACCCTATTTAGACTCCTTCATCATTGTCTTTGTTGATGATAGTTTTATTTATTCTCATACGAAGTAGGATCATGAGAGGAATCTGAGTATTGAACTTCATATTTTAAAAGATGAGAAGTTATATGTCAAGTTCTAGAAGTGTGAATTCTGATTGAGTTTCGTGGTATTTCTAGATCATATGGTGACTAAGGATGATATTATGGTATGTCCTAAGAAGATAGAGGCATTTTAGGATAGGGTTCAGCGCACCTCACCTATAGAGATTAGGAGTTTTGTTCGGTTTGGAAGGCTACTACCAATGGTTTGTGGAAGGTTTCTCTTCTATTGCATATCCATTGACGAAGTTGACTTAGAAGAATGTGGCTTTTAAGTAGTCCGATAATTGTAAAATATGCTTCCAAAAGCACAAGACATTATTTCCTCCAAATCTTATTTAGACCTTTTATATAGAAGGTGAAGTCTTTACGGTCTATTCTGATACTTCTTGAATTTATCTTTGTAACGACCCATTCGATCGTTATAGCACCTTGACAATATAAACATGGGAAAATCTAAATTTTTTGCGAGTCTGGGTTATATCCTCGGGTTAAGTGATTATATGATTGGCAAATTTAAAATGGGCTAAGTTAAAATCAGGCGGGCCCAGGCATAGGGTCGCTGCAGTTGTCACAACTCGAACATAGGCCAGGATCAAGACATGGGACAAGGAACCCCAAGAGGCTCCAAGTCGACCCATAGCATCAATATAACATCTAAACTCAACATAATCAAGCAGAAGCCTAACATCCATAATAAAGCGGAAATCTGGAAATATCACAATATCTGAATACATAACGCAAGGCTGATGTCGCCCAAATTACACCTTGCAATTGAGATATAAAGCGGTATATCAAATATAGAACCCAACTAGAGGTTGAGGTTGATCCTACAGGGAATATGGTAAGAACTTAAGTTAATGCAAATAGCTGCTATTATTGAGTTACTTATTTCCTACAGGGGGAAAGAAATAGAATAATAAACAAAAGTAAAACTGCTGAATGCTTAGATTAAATTCGGTTTCTATTCAATTAATGACTTGACTAGGACTGTGTTCCCCAAGAATTCATAACCATAAGACTTATATTCTAGTGATCTATTCCAGTGTTCAACATGCAGTATCGGTAAGTTAGGTTCACCTAAATGGTTGGTCCCCTATTTAGATGATTATCACCACACAACTTGGTCCGTATACAGGGATACTTTAATTGACCCTTACCCTTAATATCGGATTAGCTATCCACCGGAAAAGTTCAAGCTATTAGATGAGTGTTGATAACCTCAAATCTCTGTTGTTAATCCTTTTTCCCATTCATTACCTCCTTGGTCCGGTAATTAAGAATAAGGCAAGTCCTAATATTTGCAACCGTCAAGAATCAATCAAAACGAAGGGAAAAATAATACATGCATTAAACCCCATTCAAGAATCACTAAGTATTTAACCTATGTGTGTTAATTCATCTTGGTTCCCACAACCCTAGTTATGAGTTTAGCTACTCATGGTTATATGATTACAATCACAAAATATTGAATAAATCATAATTGCAACTTACAAATTATCGTAGAAGAAAACCAAGTAGATTGAATAAAACACTAAGGTTGATTAATAAATTCCAATATTGCTTTTGATCCTCAAATTCAAGAACAAAATTGTAAACCTTATTTCTTGATCCAAGAATAATAGTACAACACCAAAATCCTACTTGGAAAATAATAATAATCGGCTTCTCTACGAAAATAAACTTAAACTGTGTATTTATAGTTCTAAGAAAACCTTTTCCTAACTAAAACTGGAAACCAGGTCGGCAGTGGCCACGGGCTTGGTGACAATTCGTTGGGACCTCTAACGAGTCATGCCTTGCTATAAATAGTCATCCTCAGCATCGTACCCAGTTGTGGCAACGAGTCACCTAATGACTCGTTGTGCTTGGGCACGAGTCTTTAGGCCCCTCGTGGTCTAACTCTTTCAAAATTCCAGTGCACCTTACGGCTGGTTCCAGTGATCTGCCAACAAGTCATTTAGTTAACTAACAACTCATTAAGTCTGTCGCCATCTTCACTGGTTACTTTGGCAATAATTTCTCTTCCAGCCTTCACGACTAACTTCACAACTCGTTACCAGATGTAACGAGTCATTTCCTCAACTCGTCAAATACACTGTCTCTGCTTCTTCAAACTTCAGTAATTGCCCATGCCTTCAACAACGAGTCGTGCTTCTTGCCAATGACTTGTGAAGTGTCTGAAAGTCACCCTTTCAGTTGTTTTCAGCATTAATTTGCCTAGTTCACTTCTGAACCTGTTTTCCTGCAATATTAAACACAAAACACATCATGCATATGTAAACATACCCGAAATGTGCATAATTTCTTGGTTTTAAGCGTCGAAAGTTCCGTAAAATCACAGCACATCAACACCCTCAACTTAGAATTTTTTCATGTCCTCAGGCAGAAACAAAATAAACTAAACTAAACTAAACTACTTCGATGCTTCAATCGAAAGAACTCTAGAAAACTTATGGCAGTCACATTTATACATCAAATTGAATTTTCTAACCCCTCCTCCATTGTATCAACTCAAATCACAATGCATATTCAAAATTTTCAACCATAACACAGAGGAGTCAAAACATGGCAAAACACTGTCACTTGCAACCATACACATAAATCTATAACACTGACCCAGACAATTTGCAGACAATTTTGTTGACCAAATGCTCTCACCTCAAAGAAGTCCCATACTCATACATGTGTATGTGATTATGTCGATAAATTTCTCTTGGGACTAGGTAAGATTCACTCGCTCTCACAAATAAATTCAAAATGTGTGCACGCAATACCATAGGCTTGCCTTTACATTCAATACCTCGATTTTCAGACAAGTAACTAGGATCACTATAGGACTTTTTAGGCTTGTAACGTAGGCTCGGGTATGGTACATATGGAATTAGTAGCTCAACCCTCCTTGGCACTACACACATCTTGATTCCACTTTTCACCTTTTTACCTATTTTCTCCCTTTTTTACTTTAGCTGCTTCTTCTTTTCTTTGCATTTGTAACTTCAGATGCAATTTCTCTTTATTCAAGCTTTCATTGATGTCATTTCTTTTCTTTTCTTTTTTTCTTGCTCTTTGACAACAATTTTTATTTCTTTCTTTTTATTATGCATACTGCACCCGCTCTTTCCCTTTTTTAATTACCCAATTTTTATTCCACCTGACTCTTCTTAGTCACCCCTATAATAGCCACCCACAACATAGGCAATTTGCCTGAGTTGAGGTTCACAATATCCAAGGAGGGACCAGGGCCAAAACAGGTTCATTCTTAATAAAAGAAGGAAGGTGAATTGGTGTAAACTAAAAGAAAGGTCAATTTAAGCTCAAACATTTGGATCAAGGGATTGTTATTCTCTTTTGGTAGGTCTTTTAAGGCTAAAGTGGACTCATAAATCAAAAAAGGACCTATGATCCTTCTCTAGTTTCCTATCCTCTATCTTGATATGATGGACTAGGCAAGGTCTAGATTGACACACACAACCGAATTCGGCTATTAAACCTCACTCACACATAGAACAGGTCAACATTGTCACTTATACTAATTGCTAGTTTAGGTACAGCCATACAATGGTAAACATGTTCACAGTTTTAATGCCATGCAAAGATTCACAAAGGTCATGCTCGTCAACTTTCACATACACATAAAAATTTCGGAGGGGTATCAAATTATCAGTCACCAAAAATAAAAAATTTAAGCTCTTGACTGCCTTCAGTTTACCTAAATTTCTTCCGACTGACACAAAAAAACACAAAAAACATAAAACCTAAATATGCTGGTTCTACTAGATATGGAACACCCGAGGGAAAATATATTCGGCAAGAAAAACCCTCGGGTTATGTTCAGCAAAAACATGCATAGGTATCCCTCCCTACCCCCATTAAGAAAAGCATGCGTCTTCCCTGGTAAGGCATATGTGCGGCTTGGACCCGCACCTGTACTGGAGGCCTCTGATCTGCCCCAACCCCTGCCTGCTGAAACTAAGGGCCTGCGCCCTGTCGAGGATGCTGTGGCTCATGACCCTGCAGATGCCCTATCCTGTCTATCTCGGTCCTCTCGACCTCTAGCTGGGCAATCTTTCATCAAATGGCCTTCTTGGCCACAATTATAACATGCGTTGGAGCCATATCTGCATGCTCCAGGATGGCGTCGACTGCATATAGGGTAGAGCAGTAGAGTATACCTACTCTGCTCCGCCCTCCTTTGTAATGGTGAATCTGCCATCTGCGAGCCTCTACCAGCCTCTGACTGCCCCCTGTGGCTGAATCTACCCCCCTGCGGCTGTGGCGGAGGCGGGGGCCTGGGCGGCCTATCTAACAATCGTGGCCTGGGTCCTCCCCGAGCCTCCCTCTGTAACTCAACTAGACTGTCCCGGCGACGCTGTTCCTGATTGGCCCTTCTGATCTCCCGATGCCGCTGTCTGATGCCCTCAATATTCTGGGCGAATGCCTGAACTCGAGCAATGTCCATGTCCTCTTGTAGTGTAGCCGTAATACAAGTCTCAACATATTCTGGATTCAACCCCATGATAAAGCGGTGTACTCTGGATGCCATGGTATCAACAAAGGCCGGTGCATATCGAGCCAAAGAATCAAACCGCAAGGAGTATTCTCGAACACTCATGGCCCCCTGCTCCAGATGTAGGAACTGGTCCACCCGGGCCTGTCGAATCTCCCGCGGCAAATAATGATCCAGAAAAGCTCCTGAGAAGCTGGACCAGGTCGGAGGGGAAACATCTCTCCCTCGGGACCTCTCCCAGCTTTCATACCACAATACGGCGATGTCCCGTAACCGAAATGCTGCCAACTCAACCGATTCTGTAGGCGTGGCATGCATAACCCTGAAAATTCTCTGCATTTGATCCAAAAAATCCTGAGGGTCCTCTGTCCGGTCCGTACCTGTGAACTGTAGGGGATTCAGAGCGAAGAACTCTCGGACCCTCAAACTACCGGGCCCTTCTGACGACTTCACAACTGTAGACGGCATCGGCTGACGCTGAGCAGCCATCATCTGTGTTAACATAACTACCGCACTCTTAACCTCCTGGTCGGAAGGGGTCGGTATAGGGACTGCTGGAGGTAGTGTCGCCCCTAGTGGCTCCTGATGTGGTGGAGACTGCTGAGAAGGCTGGGACGATGCCTCTGTAATGCCCTCTGACCGGGCTGGTTCTAAACGAGGGTGAGGCATCCTGCTGGTGCCTTCCCTTGCTGCAATATCTAAGCTCCGGCCTGTGATAGGATGTCGCTGGTCTGACATTATCTGTAACCAAAGAATATAGTAAGCTTTTAGGGACTCAACCCTATATTGTACCGCTCTACAGCATGACTGAATAAGAATAAAAGACAATCATCCTATCAAGCCTTGCAGTCCCCTACCCATAGTATGTGGTGCACAAAACATCCATGGGCAGGACTCTACTTAACATGGCTTGCAGACTCCCTGGGATACGACCTGCTCTGATACCAAGTTTGTCACACCCGCCTTGGGGGGTATGACTGGCACCTGGTGCCCTACTAGGACCTGAACTGCTAGACTGCTGAGCCTGGGCACATCTGGTGCCTGGCTGGCTCTAACCCACATTTCTGGAAACAAAGGGCTATATAACGGCTGTAAACACAGCCCCCGACCCATTGGCCTATAGCCTCCTGTACCTGTCATGACAGCTAGCAAGAACATATTCAATATAGGGAAACCTATGCGGGCCGACAAGGCCACCATGCTGTCTAGTTATCTGTAACTCGACAATGAAATACTGGAAAGCTACATGAACAGCAAGGTCACCACTACTTTCAAACTATGGCCCCACGCGGCCAACATAAAAGAGATAAAAGAACTAACAGCTATACAACTGCACGACCTCACACGACCGGCTCAACTGACAACAGGAAAATATATACAGATTGCAAGCCTCTAGGAATAGCAATAGAAATGATCGGGACAGGGCCCTGACCTACCCGTACTGTACAAAAAAAGAAAACAAAATACACCTCTGGGATTCAGTCTCCGGATGACGGGAGCTGAATACTCAATCGCTGACCGGAATCACGACGGATTGCCTGCTCGTCTATGAGTACCTGCAGGCAAGTAATCCAGCGCCCCACCGGGCGTCAGTACCGCTGGTACTGAGTATGTAAAGCAATAACTGAAAGAAGTATCTGAAAACAACAATACAACTGATGAAACTAAAGTAGAAAGGAATAGATTAACTGTCTGATAATGTAAATCATACCTTCTCGTAATTATACTGGAAGGAGTAGGAGTCATACCTGGAGACATATCGTTCTACTGCCGATCTACTCGTGTCTAATGTAACATGGCATAACATAACATAATATAGAACACACAAACCTTACCCGGCCCCCATAAGCCAGGAGGTACAACCAGCACAGAATCTATACCCCTACCCCGGTCATCCCATCTCCTATAATCGCTGTAAGCATCCTGCCGGTCCCCTGGGTATGCACTTGAGCTCGCTGAGCCCCTGACTATAACTGCATCTGAGTCTGGAGGACTCCTAAATCAACACCCGAGCGTATCCGCTCGATAGGGGTGTGTAAGGGCTGATCAAGGCACAATATGGGGAAAACTGGCATCCCATCTTCGTCCCCTGTAGGACGGCATGCCACTCCGTAGAGCGACGTATCATCGTCCTCTGGCGGACGAGTCGATACAGCTATTAACCCTGGGGCGGTCATGGATGCTAGGTAATCCAACCCCAAAACAATACAACGGTCTCAACTGGTAATAATATCTGCGTATCCCATATACTGAAGCTAATAGTAGTAAAGTATTTGTACCTACTATATGCTGAGCTAGTATTAGTAATATGTACATACTTAACACATGCTGAGACTAAAAATAGTATGCATGTATAATATATAATCTTCTGCCATACCGTACTGAGTCTAATGCTGGACAAGATATAGTCTTTCTGCTGAAAACCATGCTGTATGCTGAGTTTCTATAGTAACATGATTTGCTATTTCTATATGTTTTCTAAACTTCATTTTGACCTATCATTCCACTTCTAAGATGTCTTACAGATATTACATTGCTTTATTATACCGAGATTTACTAACTTGCCGAGGAAACTAGCTTTACATACCTTCGTTTCTGATTTCCCGACTAACTGGCGTAGCTTGGTCGGTATTTCAGCTATTCCTCCCAACTGCATTCATATATATATCAATTAATACCAAATATAACTTTATTTTAAATGAACAACGTCACTTTGATGTAATTTATAGCCTAAACTTAGGCTTATCGAAAGACGGTCGAAAACTCGCTATTTTTCAGAGGTCCAGAAGAGAGAAATATTCACTTCACCGCTAGAAACACATAGACACTAGTTTGGAGCAATTCTACTTACCTTAGCTCGGTAGCTCGACGATTCATCGGCTGTATTTCACGAAACTAAATTCGTAGGAATGCTCTCTGCTGCTAAATACCTCAGTATCTGGGGTTAATTTAAGTTTGGACAACGTTTAGCAGCGTAATCGGATGAAAATTATATTACCCCCTTCGTTCTTTTCTCTTCTTTGATGTTTCCTCTCTGTTCCACTGGAAATTTATAAGTTTATATGATTTTAAAACCGAAGTGGGGCTTTATATACTTGGGCCAGGACAAGTCCAACGTGTCACGGAGCCAACGCGGAGGCTTCACCTCCGTGACACGCTGCCATCGCGAAGGGGCTCTGCCTCGGCTCCTTCGGTGATGGTTCGACAGGTTTCTCATCCGATCTTTTTCCCGGGCCTTTCTCTAGCATGTATGGCCTTCAAATATGCTTAACCAACGTGCGAATAGGTCATCTAGGTGCCGGGAATCCTATAGGGTATAACAATCTTAGGCTAAAATAGCATGCCGGAGTGATGCTTTATACCTTAATGTAGTCTTGTTTATCTAATGTATTTTATACATTTTCATGTAATTTTATATAAATGTGAATATATGTGCTAACCAACATGATTAGTCCTTGTTTTGTAGGTTTCAATGATTTGGAGGAACTAATTTATAAGTTGGTGAAAGAAAGGAATGTAGTTGGAAGCAATCGGCGAAAGTCGGCAAGGCCTAGGCATGGCAAGCGAGCAGATGCGGCAGCAGGCAGTGCTCCAGCGCGCCAGCAACGTGCAACGACAGGCCATCCCCACGCCAAAGGAGTGTCAACGCGCTGCCCAAGCAGCGTGACACGCTGCCAACGCGTCAAGAAGGCTGCCTAGGGTCGATTTTGGGTGATTTCCAGAGAGTCTTCGCATTACCTTCGTGTCACGGAGGCAGTGCTCCGCGATACACTCTGTGACACGGAGCCGTTCCATGACAAGCTAAATCGGGCACATTTCTCATTTATTATAAATAGGACCCTTAGCTCCTAATTCCATTTGGTCACGATTTTATTCTAGAAAACTACCTAGGAGTGAAGGGAGAAGTGGGAGAACTCATCTAGGGTTTGTCAAATTTCCTTCTCATCTACCAAATTCATGTAAGTATGTTAGTTTAGTAGTAGTTAGTTGTAGTTTTACGAACATGAATGGAAAGAACCCTTCCTCTAGGGTTGAATCCATGAATTATGATTGTGATTTTATGAAATTGTTTTGGAATTAAGTTATTGATTGTTGTTTTCGTCTTGCATTCTGGATTGTTGGTTGTTTTTATGATTGATCACCATGAAAGCATATATGTTAGCTTGGGTATTGGCTTGAGAAAGCATTACCTAGGTCAGGACATGAGAATGTAAGGAGCATGTTTGTATCTCACGATATGATTTCGTGTTAGGATAGAAATATACCTAACACCTTGCTTGGTTGATAAACGGGGGTTATTAAGAGACCAACTTAGGATTATCACATCACCACTCGAAAAAGTAGTTTTGAGGCTAAGTTGAGTTAAATGGTTAGACGCACGAAAGTCCCTAATCGTTTCCCTGTAAACCACAACATAATTAATTGCCCGCGAACTAGAAATTAGCATCCTCGCTCACAATGATGCAGTGACGCTAGTTTGCCGTGTTTAGAGGCTTGAAAGACCATGAACATGCAATTCTAATTATGTGAAACAACAATCAATAGTGTCATGCTTAACCCATTGCAATTCGTAGTATGGCATGATTATTTGGTTTTAACTCTATGTTGCTCCTAGAGTAAATTCAGGATATTTCATTGACCAAAACTAGACTTAATGAAATCTCCCTCGAAAACTTCTATAACCAACACTTGAGAAAGTTAAGATCACACTTGAAATGGGTAGTTAGAGGAATGGGTCCAGTCCCTGTGGGTTCGACATTCCGATTCTTAAGAAGAGCCACTATATTACTTGCACGACCCATACACTTGCGGACGCGCAAATCGGGCACGCCAAACACCACAAATTCAGCAAATGACTATGCCGAACTATATATTTGAGAGTTGGTTCGAATTCATGGAGTGCCTTTGTCTATTATTTAAGACCGAGGTACTCTATTTACCTCCCAGTTCTGGCGATCCTTTCAGAAAGGACTTGGGATTCAGATTAAGCTCTGCACAGCATTTCATCGGCAGACGGATGGCCAGGCAGAACAAACGATTCAGATTCTTGAGGTTATGTTGAGGGCATATGTCATGGATTTCAAGGGTAGTTGGGATGATCATTTGCCCTTGATCGAATTTTCCTATAATAACAGTTATCACTCTAATATCCATATGGCACCGTTCGAGCCTCTTTATGGACAAAGGTGTAGATTGCCCATCGGATGGTTTGACGTTGGTGAGGCAACCATGCTAGGACCCGATTCGATTCATGAGGCCATGGTAAAGGTCCAGTTGATAAGGGACCAGTTAAAACCACTTAGAGTCATTAGAAATCATATGCTGATGTAAGGAGAAGAGATTTGGAGTTTGATATGGATGACTGGGTATTTCTAAAGGTATCTCCCATGAAGGAAGTCATGTGGTTTGGGAAGAAGGGGAAACTCAGTCCCCGCTATGTTGGTCCCTACAGGGTTGTGAGGAGCATTGGTAAGGTGGTGTATGAGTTGGACTTGCCCTCGAAGTTATCTTCGGTTCATCCTGTTTTTCATGTGTTACTTTTGAAAAGTGCTTGGGTGATCTAACTTTAGTAGTCCCGGTGGATATCGTTGGCATAAAGGATAGCCTCAACTATGAAGAAATTCCGGTGAAAATCTTAGATCGTCAAGTCCTTAAGCTAAGGAAAAAAGAAGTAGCTTCAGTTAAAGTATTGTGGAGAAATCAACATATTGAATGAGCTACGTGGGAAGCCAAAGCAGATATGATGGCTAAATACCCACACCTATTCTCTACCGGCTCAATTTCAGTTTGAGGTATCAGTTTTTGCCCAAAACCTCGAATCAGTTTTCATGTTCCATTCATGTGTACAAGTTTGTTTTATAATATGGCATATGTATGTGGTGTCTGAATTCAGTTAAGTTATGTAGTCCTTTTCGGAGGTAGTCAATCCGTCAGTTTTAAACTTAAATGATTAGTATTTATATGGGAATTGCTTGTTTCTGAGTTTTCTGCATGTTTCTAACATTTGAGGATGAAATTTCTCAAGGGGGAGATATTGTTATACCCCGAGAACCCGTGGATCAAACCCGAGAGTCAAAACTGAGAAAAGCTGGAAATTCACACCAGGTCATAGAACGACTCGTGAGGTGGGTCGTGAGGGGTGACCACGAGTCGTGGAGTCACTCGTGGTCAAGTAGGGCACATCTAAGTTTTAGGGGAGACCACGGGCATGACCACGTGTCATGGTCACGCCACACGACTCGTTAGGTTTCCCGTGGCCTAGGAGGACCACATGGCAAATAAGGAAAGGATACTGAAGACCGCGGGTGGTGACCACGAGTCGTGGTCAGCCACCATGATTCATGAGGTCCCTGGGGAGTTTGGGCAGTAAGCATGACGGTTACAGGCCATGAGTCGTGTCCCCTGGCAATGACTCGTGAGGTCCCTCGTGGGGATTGGAAACCAGAAATTTTCCTGCGTTATAGTAAGGGTGTTTTTGTAACTCCTAAGTTCCTAAGGCCTAAACTGCGTCATTTTATGCTCTAAATGGGGTATTTTAAGGGGGATTATCTAATGTTAGGCCTCATTCATGCATGGAACAGTTTAGGGAGGAGGATAGAAAGTGATTCAAGGTGTTCTTCACCAATTCCTTACAATTCCACCTTGGGCTTTCAAGGGAGATTTAGAATCAGTGTTTTCAGGTATGTAAGGTCTTCAATGGGTGGATTCTTCCACACCCATGTTCCTACTCAATGATTTCACTCAAAATTTATTTAAAAACTCATGGGGTTTTATATTTGATTTGTATAAAATTTTATGATTTAATTATGAGTCTTGTGATTTTGAAATCTCATCATAATCTACTTATTTTGATCATCTTTTGGGATTTAAATTGATTATAATATTGTTGATTTTCAATTTCTAAACAATTAAGCTTGATTATACATGCCCCATGATGAATCGATTTACGATCCATTGATACATTGGTGTTTTGATAAGCCCAGCATGAATTATGAATTTATTTATGAATTTATTATGTGATACTATGAACTTATGAATTTCAAGCTATATGCATGATCTACAAGTATGTATGAATTTTATAAATCATAAATTATGTTTTGGCCAACCCACGGGGCTCAAGTTATTGGTAGTTCATGTATGTTCAAGCATGTTTACGATTATCATGATTTAACTAGACCATAAACTCATGTATGTATTATTATGAGCACTATATACGTTTTGGGAGTAGTATAGAACACCGAGTAGGTTCAGGGCTCAGGTTAAGCCCCGGATCTCACGAACTACATGCCACCGTAGGTATCTCGGGACCCTTCATGTTTGTCCCTGGCCCAAATGGCCCTTTTTGTGTTTGATCATGTCCTTCATGGTTCCTTCCCTTGGTAAGGTACGAACACCCTCCCGACTACGGTTACAAGTCGGGCTTCATATGTACTCTTATGGGGTATGTCAGTTAAGAGAATCTCCTACTGTTTCTCATGATTTATGCATGTTATGACTATGTAGGTTGGCTCAATTCATGATAAGTAAACCTTTTCTCTTATGATTACGATTATATTATGTTACGAATGTTTTGAAAACCTTGATCCATATGATATGTTGTTATGATTTATGATAGGAACATTTCGTCCTACTCTTATGATAATTTATGAATTTCTTATATGTTTTAAAAATGTCTGTTTTACTTACCTTGCATACTCTGTACATTCCACGTACTGACTGCATACTTTCTATGATGTATCATCATATAGCTCCCAGTTCTCAGGCTCATCCTCCTTTGTAGTGCTTCCGAGACCAAATTCATCATGTTCCGAGGGCCATATGTTCAGACTCTGTGCTTTTCGTTTAGTTTCTGTATTACGGGTTAGGTGGGGAAATTGTCCAATCAACTAGTCCTTTATGATTAGAGGCTTTTCAGACTATAAGTCATATTCAGTTGTCGTATATGGAATCATGTATTGTCTTTTCTCTGCTATTATCACATGCATACGTTTTATTTACGATAAGTCTTCTGCTCATGCAATTGAATTAGATGTACGCTCATTCCATGGTTCAACTTGGGGTCTCTCAGGGCTCCTTGTCCCATGGCTATGATCCGGATGTACATTTGGGTCGTGACAGTAGAGGTCGTGAGTGAGAAAGAGAGTGAAGAAAGAATGATGGCTACCGCAACGACCGCGCTGGTGTGTATATTCCTCCCAGGGCTCGTGTGGGTGATGCTGGCCCTCAGAATTAGAGAACATGATGGCTAAGCTGGTAAAAAGGGCTAAATCTACTGATGATCAGCTGAAGGATTAGGGGTGATATATCTTGCATGGACCAAAAGGTTGAATCCCACGCTATATTAATTAAGCAGATTGAGCAGCAGCTTCACCAAACATCTACATCCCTAAATCAAAGGCAGAAGGGAACACTTCCTAGTGACACAACTCAAATTTCAAAAAATGATAGCCATTGTATGACTCTGATCACTGGGAGTGGAAATACCATTGTTGATCCTCCCCTACTGGTTGCAGTTAAGATTGAGAGACCAAAGGAGATTGAGCTGAATTAAGAAGATGAGATTGATGGACAAGACATTACATGTGAGGCTAAGTTGGTTAAGTCTCTAATGATGAAAAGGGGTCTAAGGCTGATGAAAGGAAGGAAAAAGGGGCAATTCTCATTTACAGAACAATCCCTCGACCACCACCACTATTCCTCAGAGGATGAAGAAGAAGGTAGAAGAATGGGAAGTTCTAGAAGTTCTTGGCAATGCTGAAATAGTTGTCTGTGAACATCTCATAGGTCGAGGCATTGGAGTAGATGCCCAGGTATGCAAAATTTATGAAGGACTTGGTGACTGGAAAGAGGTCCATGAGCTATGAGCTAGTGGGTAACTTGCATCAATGTAGTTCCATAGCCTCATGGTTCCTTGCATAGAGAAAGAAAGATCCAAGTGCCTTCACCATCCTGTGCAAAATTGGTGATTTTGAGTTTGTGAAGGCATTATGTGACCTAGGTGCTAGCATCAACTTGATGCCATTAGCTATGTTCAAACAGCTAGTTTTGGGAGCCCCCACATCGTGTACCATGAGGCTATTAATGGTGGACCGTACAATTAAGAAACCAATAGGGATCCTTTTTGATGTGCTAATCAAGGTGGACAGGTTTATCTTGCCGGCTGATTTCATTATCCTAGATTGCAAAGTCGATTTTGAGGTTCCCATTACCTTAGGGTGACCATTCCTTGAAACTAGGAAAACATTGGTGGATGGTGAGGTGGGCCAATTGAGGTTCAGGTTGAACAAGGAGGGGGTCACCTTAAATGTCTGTAGGTCAATGAAGCAGCCTAATGAGTTTAGAGTTGTATCAGTGTGTTTAGTGTGTGCAGGTGAAACAAAATCTTATGGGAGAAAAATTACATCACAGGACTGTACTACAAGCTTCAATATGAATCGCAGGATGCTTCTACGTCTCGTAATACTGTCCGTGGTGAGAATCAAAGATTAGTCTAAATGCATGAGTTCATGTTAGGGTTGGTCACTATGAACCGTGCCCCCATTGTATGAGTCGTAGTACCCATAGTAAGGATAAACAATGCTAAGTGTGGAAGTGAAGAAATATTGACTTACGAGTAATACTACAAATCGTACCTTTATGCTACGACTCGTACCATGTGCTTGTAAGTCCCAAGTCAAGTATCCTCAGTTTCTGGCCATGAGCCCAGGGGACAAGTCGTAGGTGTCACGCCCCGCCTTGGGGGTATGAATGGCACCTGGTGCCCTAGTAGGACCTAGACAGCTAACGGGTGAGCCGAAGCACATCTGGTGCCTGACTAGCTCTAACTCAGATTTCTGTAAACAATGAGCTATATAACGGCTGTAAACACAGCCTCCGGCCGACTAGGCCTATAGCCACCTGTATAAAACTTCAGCTAACCAAAAACATACTTACAAAGCGGGGAAAACCTATGCGGGCTGACAAGGCCACCATGCTGTCTAGTTATTTGTAACTCAACAATAGAATATTGAATAACTACGTGACCGGTAAGGTCACCACTACTATCAGACTATGGCCCCACACGGACAACATAATCAACAATGCTAAACAACTAAACAAAACACACGGCCTCACATGACTGGCACAACTAACCACAGGGAGATGAATATATACAATCTGCAAGCCTCTAAGAACACTGATAAAATGGTCGGGACAGGGCCCCGGCCTACCTATGCTGTACAATAAAAGAAAATGAACTACACCTCTGGATATCAAGCTTCAGACGTCAGGAGCTGATGACTCTATAAGCTGGCTGGAATCACGAGGGATTGCCTCCTCGTCTATGAGTTCCTGCAGGCAAGTAATGCAGCGCCCCAAACGGGCGTCAGTACCAGTGGTACCGAGTATGCAAAGCAACTGGATACAACTGAATACAAATAACATAACTAGCAATTCTAAATAGTAGGAGATAACTGAATCTGTAAGAACTGAATCAGACTTTCTGTGCTGTGATAGGGCAGGAGCGTACCTGTAGACGCATCGGCCTACTGTCTATTAACTAATATATAGCACATAAATACATATATATATATAGCTAACAAGAGACAATACCAACCCCCATAAGCTGGATGGTGCCAAGCAAGCAAACAATCTATATACCCCTACCTGGGTAAAAACCAGCCAAAAATAAGTCACTCCACTCATCTACTAACTACGAGCACCTCTGCCGGCCCCCTGGGTCTCCGGCTCGGGCCATAGCCTCCGATATAAATAACCATGTCTGAGTCTGGAGGACTCCTATACTGTATCTATAACTGTAACTATATCTAAATCTATTCCCTGGGCGCTTGCGCACAATAGGGCTATCTGTACTGTAATGCTGATCAGCCTGGTATGGGGAAAGCTTCATCCCATCTTTGTCCAAACTGGGGACGGCATGCCACTCCTTGGAGTGACGTAAACCCACCCGTTCAGTGGGCTACACAGTTACCAACCCAGGGGCGGCGAGGACGCTCAAAAGGGTGCCCTCACAACACAACATAGTCTCAACAAACAATAAGCACATATATAGCAAGCCTATTTAAACTGAAAAATACTATCTAAATTCTGATTTCTTATTCTGATCTCATTTTGTATTATACTGATTCTCATACTGCTTAATACTGAATCTGTGATCTTTATCTAACTGCATGGCTAATCTATAGCTGAGATACTATCTAACTGTATGGCTATACTGTAGCCAAGATATCATCTATCTGTATGGCTAATCTGTAGCCAAGATACTATCTGACTGTCTGATTTTACTTTACTAACTCTTATTCTGAATATCTGTCATATTATTCTAGAAACATACTTGCTAATCACATACTGGGCTATACTGAGTCTGGAATGCTAACATGCCATTTTGGCGCATGCTTTACTAACTTTCGGACTGAGTACGATATAACAACACAAACCAGATCTACTGAACTTGCACATTACTCAATATTCAACTCCGGGAATTCTACTACGGAGTTTACTGTGCTATACAAGGCTAAAACTACTAACTTGTCGGAGAAACTGGCTTAACATACCTTAACCTCGGTTTATCCAACTAACAGACGAAGCTCGGTCAGTACTCCAGCTATTTCTCCCAACTGGATTTACATATATGTCAATTAGAACTAAATACACCAATATTCTGAAAGAAAACATCACTTTTGATATATTTATAGCCTAAACTTTGGCTTATCAAAAGACGGTCAAAAACTTGTTATTTCTCGAAAGTCCAGAAGGGAGGAATATTCACTTTAAGGCTAGGAGCACATAGACACTAATCTGGAACAATTCCACTTACCTTAGCCCGGTAGCACGATGATTTATCGGCCGAATTTCACGAAATTAAATCCTTAGGAATACTCCTTACTACTTAATACCTCGGTATCTGGAGTTAATTTGAGTTTGGACCGCGTTTGACGGCGTAATCGGAAAGAAATTATCAAGAAACCTTCGCACCCTCTGATTCTCTTTGAGTTCTGGAAATTAAATGATGAAAATGAAGTTAAAAACCGAAGTTGGAGGCTTATATACTTGGGCCTGGATAGGGCAAACGTGTCACGGAGCCAATGCGGAGGCTCCACCTCCGTGACACGTTGCCATCGCGGAGGGGCTCTGCCCCGGCTCCTTCCGCGATGGTTCGATAGGTTTCTCATCTAGTCTTTTCCCGGACCTTTTTCTAGCATGTATGGCTTTCAAATACTCTTAACCAACACGCGAATAGGCCATCTATGTGTTGGAAACATTTACGGGGTGTAACATTCTCCCCCCTTAAGAACATTCATCCTCGAATGTAAACTTCTATCTAGAGGACTTCTCAACTTACTCAACTTGTTTCTAGAAAAATTTCGGCAGAGTTTCCCCTGTAATATGGACTATCCCAAAAATTGAAATGCAGAAAAGTCCCATATAGGTACTCCACACAATACTATAGTATTTAATGACAGATTAAAATAGACCTTCTCATTTATATGTATACTATAAGGCACTGCATAAGATAATAATACTAACATATCTATCGCCTGACTAGGCTTGAAATAAATGAGGGTATCTGGTCTTCATATCTTCCTCCGCCTCCCAAGTCATCTCCTCTCAGTTCCTGTTACGCCACAATACCTTGACAGACGCAATATCTTTAGTTCTCAATCTACGAATCTGTCTGTCTAAGATGGCTACTGGAACCTCTTCATAGGCCAGCTCTTCCGTAACCTGGATATCCTAGACTGGGACTGCTCTGTATGGGTCTCCTATACATTTCCTCAGCATAGATACATGAAAGACCGGATGAACGAATTCCAATTATAGAGGCAAGTTCAACTCATATGCTACTCGGCCTATCCTTCGATGAATCTGATAAGGCCCAAAAAATCTCGGACTGAGTTTACCTTTCTTGCCGAATCTGATCACCCCTTTCATCGGAGATACTTTCAGAAATACCCAGTCATTCACATCAAATTCCAGGTCTTTGCGTCGCACATTAGCATATGATTTCTGGCGGCTCTGTGCAGTCAGTAGGCGTTCTCTGATAAGCTTTACCTTCTCCTCCGACTGTTGAATGATGTCTGGCCCAATCAACGCTGATTCTCCCACTTCAAACCAGCCAATCGGCGATCTGCATTTTCGCTCGTATAATGCTTCAAAGGGCGCCATCTGGATGGCTGAGTGATAGCTATTATTATAAGCAAATTCAATTAACAGCAAATGCTCGTCCCAGCTACCTCCAAAATCTAGCACACACGCTCGTAGCATGTCCTCGAGCGTCTGAATAGTGTGCTCAGCCTGTCCATTTGTCTGAGGGTGGAATGCTGTGCTCAAATTAATCTGCGTTCCCAGACCCCTCTGGAACGACTGCCAAAATCTAGCTGTAAATTATGCTCCTCTGTCTGAAATAATAGATACTGGCACTCTATGTAATCTAACTATTTCTTTGATATATAATTTGGCATAATCCTCGGCCGAGAAGGTAGCTTTCACTGGCAGGAAATGAGCTGATTTTATCAGCCTGTCAACTATTACCCAAATAGAATCGTGTCTATGTCTGGTACGGGGTAATCCTGCTACAAAATCCATATTCACTGCTTCCATTTCCAGAGAGGCACAGCTATGTCCTGAGTTAACCCGCTTGGTTTCTGGTGTTCCGCCTTTACCTGTTGGCAGTTAGGACACTGGGCTACAAATTCGGCAATTTCTCTTTTCATTCCTGGACACCAATAATTCTCCTTGACATCATGGTACATTTTCGTCACACCGGGGTGAAGAGAATAATGGGCGTAATGTACCTCGTTCATAATCTGCTGGCGGAGCCCTGAAACATCTGGAACACAAAGGTGGCCTTTACATAACAACACTTCTTCCTCAGCTATCTGAAAATCTGGCGCTTTACCCTGCTGGATTCTGTCTTTGAGCTGGATCAGGTCTAGATCCTCATACTGTCGTTCTTTTACTTCCACAACTAATGATGACATGGCGGTGTTCTGAATTACCGCTCTGTTGCCCTCAGTGTCTGCTATACAAACGGCTAGGCTGGCTAATTGATGTATCTCCCTAACCAACTCCCGCTGCTCAGGCTGCAAATATACCAAACTTCCCATGGATTTACGGCTGAGAGCATCTACTACGACGTTGGCTTTTCCTGGATGATACAGAATATCCACATCATAATCTTTTAATAGCTCCAACCAGCGGCGCTGTCGCAGATTCAACTCCTTCTGCGTGAGGATATACTGTAGGCTCTTATGATCTATGAAAATATCCACATAGACACCATACAAGTAATGTCTCCATATCTTTAAGGCGTGGATCACTGCGGTTAACTCCAGGTCATGGGTAGGGTAATTCTTTTCGTGTTTCCTCAGTTGTGTGGAAGCATACGCAATCACCTTACCATGCTGCATCAACACACAACCCAACCCAATGCCTGATGCGTCACAATACACTGAATAACCTTCTATACCTTTCGGCAATACTAACATTGGGGCAGAGGTTAATCTTTCTTTTAACTCCTGGAAGCATTGCTCACATGCCTCTGTCCACTGAAACTTCGCTGCTTTCTACGTCAGTTTGGTCAGAGATGCCGCTATAATAGAGAATCCCTCAACAAATCTCCTGTAATATCTCGCTAACCCCAGAAAACTGCGGACTTCGGTCAGAGTGGTAGGCCTAGGCCAGGTTTTAACTGCTGCTATCTTCTGCGTGTCAACCTGTATACCAGCATCCGACACAATATGCCCCAAGAAGGCTACTGAGTTCAGCCAGAATTCACACTTGGAGAACTTAGCATATAATTGACGGTCCTTGAGAAACTGGAGCACTGTCCGTAAATGAGCCTGGTTATCTGCTTCAGAGCGAGAATACACCATAATATCATCAATAAACACTATCACGAATAGGTCCAGGTATGGTCTGAAAAGGTCCATGAATATTGTTGGGGCATTCGTCAACCCAAAGGACATAACTAGGAATTCAAAGTGTCCATATCGGGTCCTGAAAGCCGTTTTGGGAATATCTCTTTCACGAACTCAAACCTGATGATATCTAGACCTCAAGTAAATCTTGGAGAAATATCTGGCCCACTGTAACTGATCAAACAAATCATCTATTCTGGGAAGCGGATACTTATTCTTTACTGTAACTTTATTTAGCTGCCGGTACTCTATACACATGCGGCGCGAGCCATCCTTCTTTCTCACAAATAGAACTGGCGCAACCCACGGTGAAATACTCGGCCTGATAAATCCCTTATCTAGCAGGTCCTTTAGTTGCTCCTTTAATTCTCTGAGTTCGGCAGGAGCCATGCGATACGGAGGAATTGATATAGGCTGAGTGCCTGGTAGCAAGTAAATTGCAAAATCTATCTCCCTTTCTGGGGGAATACCAAGTAACTCGTCTGGAAATACATCAGGGAATTCATTCACCACCGGAACAGACTGAAGTGTCGGAGATTCTACCTGAACATCCTGAACCCTGACTAGGTGGTAGATACATCCCTTAGTTAGCAATTTCCTCGCCTGAAGGTAGGAATAAACCTACCTTTTGGAGTAGCTGTGCTGCCTTTCCACTCTCGCACTGCCTCTCCTGGAAAGTGAAATCAAACCGTCTTGGTCCAACATTCTACGTTAGCATAGCATGGCACCAACCAATCCATACCCATAATAGCATCGAAATCAATCATTTCTAACTCTACCAGATCTACTGTAGTCTGGCGATCAGCAACCTCTACTGTACACCCTCGATAAATTCTACTAGCTATAATGGAGTCACCGACGGGTGTAGATACTGAAAAGGGCTGTTGTAATAACTCTGGTGTGACATTGAACTTTCGAGCCACAAATGGGGTAATATATGACAGAGTGGACCTTGGATCAATCAGTACATAAGCAGGGCATGAACAGATAGTCATCATACATGTCACTACATCTGGAGACGCCTCTGAGTCCTGTCTCCCTGGTAATGCATAGGTACGGCTTGAGCCCGTACCTGAACTAGAGGCTCCTAATCTAACTTAGCCTCTACCTGGTGTACCTGAGGGCCTACGCCCTGCCGAGGCTGCTAGAGCTCGTGGCCCTGTGAATCCCCTATTCTGACTATCTCTGCTCTCTTGTCCCCTGACCGGACAATCTCTCATGCGGTGCCCCTCCTTCCCGCAAATATAACACCCCAAGGAGCCATATCTACAAGCTCCGATGTGAGGTCGGCCATAATTAGGGCAGGGTGGGGGTGTAAGTCTGCTCTGCTCTCCCCTTCTCTGCTGCGGGGAATCTACTGTTCGAGAACTGCCACCAGACTCTGACTGCCCTCGACGAACAAACCTACCTCGCTGCTGCTGCTGTGATGGAGGTGCGGGTCTAGGGGGTTTGTCTGACAATTGGGGCCTGTCCTCTCTGAACCTCCCTCTGCATTCCATCTGATCTGTCTCTGTGGCGCTGTTCCTGATTTGTCTATCTACTGTCATGTTGCCGCTTTCTAAGGCCCTCAATGGTCTGGGAAAAGGCCTGTACTCGGGCAATATCCATATCTTCTCGTAACGTAGCCGTCATGCAAGCTTCAATATATTCCGGGTTCAAACCCATAATGAACCGGTGGACTCTGGATGGCATAGTGTCCACAAAAGCTGGAGCATAGCGGGCTAGGGAGTCAAACTGTAGGGCATATTCTCGTACACTCCTCGCGCCCTGCTCCAAATGCAAAAATTGATCCATCCGGGCCTACTGGATCTCCCGTGGCAAATAACGGTCCAACAAAGCCTCCGAGAAGCTGGACCAGGTGGGAGGGGCAACATCTCTCCCTCGAGACCTTACCCCACTCTCGTACCATAATACAGCTATGTCCCGCAACCGAAACACTTCCAGCTCAACTGATTCTGTAGGGGTCACATGCATAACCCGGAAAATTCTCTGCATCTGATCTAGGAAATCCTGGGGGTCTTCTGCTTGATCTGACCTAGTGAACTGTGGGGGACCTAGTGCCAAAAACTCCCTGACCGTGGAACTACCTGACCCACCTGAAGGCTCTGCTGCTACAGGTGGCACTGACTTGCGTTGTGTGGCCACCATTTGTGCCAACATAACCACTACGCTCCAAACTTTCTGGTCTGATGGCGAAGGTACAGGAGCTATCGGAGGCGGTGTCGTGCCCAATGGCTCCTGATGTGAGGGGGACTGCTGAGAGGGCTATGATGAAGCCTCTATATCACCCTCAGATCGGGCTGACTCTGAATGGAACAGAGGCATCCTGCTGGTGCCTTCTCCTGCTACTGTGTCTAATCTTCTGCCGGCAGCAGGGTGACGCTGGTCTGCCATTCTTATCTGTAGACAAAGAATATGATAAGTTTTAGGGACCCAACCCTATACTGTACCGCTCTATAGCACGACTGAATGAGAAAGAAGAGTAACCATCCTATCATGCCTCGCAGCCTCCTGCCTATAGTATGTGGTGCACAACACATCCATAGACAAGACTCTACTTAGCACGGCTTGCAGACTCCCTGGGACACGACCTGCTCTGATACCAAGTTTGTCACGCCCCGCCTTAGGGGTACGACTGGCACCTGGTGCCCTAGTAGGACCTAGACTGCTAATTGATGAGCCTAAGCACATCTGGTGCCTTTCTAGCTCTAACTCAGATTTCTGGAAACAATGGGCTATATAACGGCTGTAAACATAGCCTCCGGCTGACTGGGCCTATAGCCACCTCTATAAAACTTCAGCTAACCAAAAACATACTTACAAAGGGGGGAAAACCTATGCGGGCCGACAAGGCCACCATGCTGTTTAGTTATTTGTAACTCAACAATAGAATACTGAATAACTACGTGACCGGCAAGGTCACCACTACTATCAAACTATGGCCCCACACGCACAACATAATCAACAATGCTAAACAGCTAAACAAAACGCACGGCCTCACACGACCGGCACAACTAACCACAGGGAGATGAATATATACAATCTGCAAGCCTCTAAGAATACTGATAAAATGGTAGGGATAGGGCCCCGGCCTACCCATGCTGTACAATAAAATAAAATGAACTACACCTCTGGATATCAAGCTCCGGACGACAGGAGCTGATGACTCTATAAGATGGCTGGAATCACGAGGGATCACCTCCTGGTCTATGAGTACCTGCAGGCAAGTAATGCAGCGCCCCCAATAGGCGTCAGTACCACTGGTACCGAGTATGCAAAGAAACTGGATACAATTGAATACAAATAACATAACTAGCAATTCTGAATAGCAGGAGATAACTGAATCAGTAAGAACTGATAAGAACTGAATCAGACTTTCTGTGCTGTGATAGGGCAGGAGCGTACCTGTAGACGCAACGGCCAACTGTCTATTAACTAATATATAGCACATAAATACATATATATATATATATATATAGAAAACAAGAGCCAATACCAACCCCCATAAGCCGGATGGCGCCAAGCAAGCAAACAATCTATATACCCCTACCCAGGTCAAAACCAACCAAATGGCTATTACTACCCCAAGAAAAATTCGGATGATTCCTCCAATTAGAGTTGTAGTTGTTGCCATACTGTTGGTGATTATTTCTCTGTACATTACCAACAAAGTTCACTGAATCAGGATTCGCACCACAACACTTAGCTGAGTGTTTATCACTCACTCAAATTCTACCTTTTTATATGTTGTGTACCCTAGTCAGCCCGTTGAGCCTTTAGCCGATTTCTTTCTTTTGTCCAGAATTGTATGAACTAAGCTTTATTCCTTCTTTTCATTAGCCTTAAAGTCTATAAGAAGCTCTTAAGCGCTTACAAAGAACAGAAAATGTTTCCCAAAGTGTTAAAGAGTGAAAAGAGTGAAAAGAAAAGAAAAGCAAAGTGAGGAAAGAAAAGATGATGTTGAAGAGGCACTAGTTTTAATTAAATGATAGTGAGGGTACATGAAAACCCTCTGTTTTGTGTCAAGTGTGCCGATAAAATGGGCTGTATGAAAGTAAACCAGCATGAATGGGAGAAAAAGAGAAAAGAGAGGAACAATGTCCATGAGTCGATGGGAATGAGTTGAAAAGGCGCTTAAGGATGCTGGCGACTATTATTGGCTAATCCAATATATATATACTAGATCCATAGCCCAGTTACAACCCATTAAAAGTCCTATTTGATCCTACATTGCATTTCTTTATATTAGTGGAGTAATACACTAAGGGCAAGCCTATGGGTCATGACATGATGCATGCGAATTCTTTTGGGAGAGAGAGTGAAATTAATTTTTATATGCCCCTACTTGCATGTTTGTGTGCTGCACGAACATAAAAGGGGAAGTTTCTCTCGAGTTGTGAGGGTACATGCTTGATGAAAGATTGATTTTCGTGTCGGATCTCTTCATTAGTTGATTTGCATGAGTTTGCCGATATCAAGAATCAATTCTTAAAAGTTTAGGAAGCCTCGATGTATTAAGGTCATTGTCTTGTACGACCAAGCATTTTTTCTTGATGATTTGCAAGAATTGAATAATCGGTATGACCATAGCGTAAAATGTTGCACCATAGTGACGAAGGTTGGGATGTAATTTGCATGAGTTGTGTATGTGTTGTTCGAGGACGAACAAGGATTTAAGTGTGGGGTAAGTGATCTTGGGCAAATTTATATGCCCAAGTGATACTCAAACGTATCATTTTTACCTTTTTTGTTGTGCAATGTGTATATAATATCATGTATTTGGTAATAAAATGCGAATTTATACTAACCAACATGATTAGCATTTGTTTTGCAGGATAATGTGATTTTTAGGAGCTAAAATGCGTGTTGGAACTATGTCGGAGTTGGACTTGGATGCGAGCGTGGAAAAGACCTTGGATGGCACATTTTACACTGGCTCCGCGATGGAGCCGTGCCACGCTTCCATCGCGGTAGCACACTGCCTGGGCAGGAATTAATTAGGCAATTTCCAGTGTGCCTGCACGTCAGTTCCGTGGCACGGAGATAGGCCTCCGCGATGGCCTCCGTGCCACGTTGAGACCAATTATCCGGACCCTGCAATTTCCAGAGAGGGTCCGCGTCCACGCCGTGACACGGAGGCAGTGCTCCGCGTTGGCCTCCGTGACACGTTGCTTGTTATTCCGGGAAAAATTTCCCACTAGTATAAATAGCACACTTAGGTTATTTTTAAAGGAGTCTTTTTTTAGTTCTAGTTTTTAGCAGAGTTCAGGAGTGGAGAGAGGAACGTGGTTTTGTGGCAGTTGAAGAATAGAAAATATAAGAGTTTTCTTCTCTTCCCTTCTTCTTTTCCTTCAATTGTATGCATGATTTACACTCATTCTAGGACGATTAATCCAAGAATGAGTGGCTAATTCCTTTCTTGCTGAGGTTTTGAACTTGTGTAATGATTATTGGTAATAATTGATATGGTTTCTTCTTCTTCTTGCATATTGTTCTATTAATTCTTGTGCTTAGTACATTCTTGATTGGCCACTATTAATGTATATCTAAAAAGTCCAATTTCACTCGAGAGAGCATGAAATTGGAAAGTTGTGAATTAATAGGGTATTGTTCTTAACTTGATTTGGGAAAATTGGGTTTTGATGTGCTTTCTTGATAGAAATATACTTGAAAGCCGTATTAGTCAATTTAGGAACCGGCATTGTAGTGTTAGGTCATAAATTTCATTTGATCACAGAAATGTAGACGAATGGTTTATGATTCTAAAGTGAAATTAAATACGAGAGTTTTAATTTCTAGGCAAACGTTCTTGACTAGCAATATGAAGAAGAGGATGACCAAATTATCATAATTATCAACTCCATTACTCGTTCTTAACCTTGGCATGAGCATATCCATTGTCTGAATTCAACGTAAATAATAGTTGTTAAGTTTAGTATATAATTAGTTTAGACACAAAACTCCCTAAATTCTTGATTGGATAGTTGTTAGCATAGTTAGAAATTGAATAGAAATATAGCGAACTAGGAAATTTTGCATATCCAGAGCAGCCTCCTTGGATCGATACTTGGCTACTTAGCCACTTTATTACTTGTTTGACCACGTACACTTGCGTGTCGGTTTTTAACACATACCGAGCAGCAAAGCGCGAACATGAGCCAACCCTGTGATGAAGTCCATATTGATCTCCTCCCACTTCTAAGTAGGGATACTAATGTCCTGAAGTAAACCTCTTGGTATCTTGTTCTCAACCTTCACTTGCGGACAGTTTGGACACCTAGCTACGAATTCTACGACGTCCTTCTCCATGCCATTCCACCAATAGACTTTTCATAGGTCACGGTACATTTCGGTGGCACCTAGACTTAACGAATATCTTCAACTGTGAGCCTCATGCAACATTTGATTCCTCAAATCATCAATGTATAGGACACACAAGCGACCCTGATATTGAAGCATACCATCTCCCCCTTTGGAGAAGACCTCTACCTTCTGATTCTAAATGACTTCCTCTAACTTTACCAAAATAGGGTCCTCGTCTTTTCAAGATTTTACATCAGTCACTAAGGATGATTTTGATCTGTTCTGAACAATAACATTGCCAACGACCGAGTCAACCAAACGAACTCCCAACCTTACAAGTCAATGTACATCCTTCACCAACTCTTTTTTCTCCACATCTATACAGGACACACTATCCTTAGAGTCTACTAAGTGCGTCTACTACTACATTAGCCTTACCTAAATGGTAAAGGACACTCATATCATAATCCTTGAGTAACTCCAACCACCTCCTTTGGCATAGATTTAGATTCTTCTCGGGAAACACATACTATAGGTTTTTGGTCCATAAACACATCTACGTGGACCCCGTACAAATAGTGTCTCAAAATCATCAAGGAAAATACTACCTCAGCCAACTCGAGATCATGAGTCAGTTAATTCTTTTCATGCACCTTCAACTGCCTGGAAGCATATGCTATAACCTTGCCATGCTGCATCAATACATAACCAAGGCTGATCCTGGAAGCATCACATTACACCACAAACCCATCGGTACCCTCGGGTAGAGTTAACACCGGTGTTGAGATGAGTCAGGTCTTCAACTCTAGAAAGCTCCACTAACAATCCTCCGAACATTGGAACTTCACTTTCATTTGGGCTAATTTGTTCAATAGCGTCGCAATAAATGAGAAACAATCGAAAAATCTCTAATAGTACCTAGCTAAACCCATGAAACTCCTGATGTCTGAAGGATTCACTGGTCTAGGCCAATTCTTTACCGTTTCGATCTTTTGAGAGTCCGCCTTTATACCCTCACTAGACATCACATGGCTTAAAAAGGCCACTAAGTTCAACCAAAAATCGCACTTGCTAAATTTAGCATATAATTGGCAATCCTTGAGAGTTTGTTGTACCACCCTCAAAAGAGTGGCATGCTCCTCCTTTCTTCGAGAGTATATCAAGATGTCATTAATAAACACGATCACGAACATATCAAAGTATGACTTGAACACCCTATTCATCAATTCATAAAAGCTACAGGAGCATTCGTTAGACCAAAACATATAACTACAAACTCATAATGACCATATCATGTCATGAAGGTTGTCTTCGGGATTTCATAATCCCGAACCGTGAGCTGATGGTATTCAGATCTGAGATCTATCATCGAAAAGCACTTAGCACCCAAAAGCTGTTCAAACAAATCACCAATCCTGGGAAAAGGATACCAGTTCTTGATGGTGACCTTGATTAATTGTCGATAATCAATACATATACAAAGAGAACCATCTTTCTTTTGGAAAAGAGAATTGGTTCACCCCATGGGGATTTGCTCGGACTAATGAATCCCTTATCTAAAAGATCGTTCCACTGCTCCTTCAACTCCTTTAACCCAGCTAGAGCCGTTTTGTAGGGAGGATTAGCACATTCATTCCTCCTACCATTAACTCTGCGGGGAGCCATGATTCTACAATTGTGAATAACACGAGTTAGAAGGATAGGGAGACATTTCACCGCACAACATAGATCATGAAAGAAGGGAACATTTCCTAAATGTCTCGTAGCCTCTTCGTCATAAGTGTAGCGTGCTTCATTCCTATGAAAAAGACTCTACTTAACGTGGCTTTCAAACACCATAGAACACTTCAACCTATGGCTCTGATACCATGTTTGTCACGACCCAAACATTGACCCAGATCGCAATACGGGATAAGGAGATTCGAGAGACTCCAAGACGACCCATGGCATGAATATAAATCTAAATCAATCCAATAAAGCAGAATACTCATCATAATAACATAGCAGAAGCATAATCATGACATAACATAGGAACCTAAAAGCACTTCATACATGACAACGGAATACTTCACATAGTCTAAAAGACTCTAACATATCTGATGGAACAAAACCACCCAACTAACACGAAAAGTCTGGAAAACTGCTCATAAAGGATAACTAATATCAATTGGTCCACAGGAGATGAGGACTCACCAATGAACTAGATGCTAACTCCGAGAATGAGCTAATGATGATGCTGGGTCTGAAGATCGGAGCCTGTATCATGAAATGATACAACATAGAGTATGCGGTCAGTATGTGGAATATACCGACTATGCAAGGTAAGTAAAATGAACATCTTAAATACATAAAAGTTCATAAGAGTAGGACAGCATGCTCATAACATAAATATCATAATGTAACATAAGGATCAAGGCTTTTAAAACATTTGTAAATCAATCATAATTATAATAATAGGAGAAAAGCATCATTAAATATGACATCAGCCAAAAATAATATAAACATAACCATGCAAAAATCATCAGGAACAATGAGAGGACTCGTCATAACCGAAACCAGCATGGTAGAGCCTTACATAATAGCCCAACTATCTCACTCAAGTGGGCAGAGTCGTCCCAAGCTTTCAAGGCAAAGGACGTGCAGTATGTGATTTCACAAAAGGGAGGATCCATTAACATTGTAATGTATCAATATGAACCTATGGTGGCATGTAGTTATGACACACTAGCATAGTCCTTTGAATGTCGAGTTACTTAGTGCTAGACACTGCTCCCAAAAACATGCACATTAAGTCATAAACATCATTCATGATATTCATGGACAAATAGACATTAACATCACTGATCCCCATTTACATAAATGTTTTGACATGAATCAGCCAACATCATAAATTGATAAATCGTGAGATTCATATCATAAATCATAAATCATACTTAAACATGTGGGCATTTCCCAATACTTTAACATGCTTGAAAATACTCAATTCACTTAAAAACATGATTATAAACATAGGTAACTTGAAAACATATTTTTCATCATTAATATCTCATCATACATGAACATCCAGCATAAATCTCAACTTTCATAGACTTCTCATAAATGGGCATTTAAATTTATAAAGCTTGAAACATGGTTTTAATGGAAAACAATGTAAAACATTCCCATGATTGTTAATTCAATAATAAAAACTCATTTAGATCTTACCCATGTAGGGAATTAAGAATTTCAAGCATTGGGTTAAAACCCCAAAGAATAAACATAGGAATATCTATGATATAGGGAGAGATTGGGCTGAGTGTGAATAGATTCACTCATTCATAACACTAGATACCTGGGGAAGATCTAATTTTACCACCCCTTAAAATTCCAAATGAAAGATTGAAGGCAAGCTTGAAGAATTCTAACTTGATCACCTCCTAAACCTCTTCAATATGAATGCATGGATGTGAATGAGCCTAGGATAGATTTTTACCTCGTAAAAAACTGCATTTCAAGCCTTAAACGATGTAGTTTAGGACCCTAGAACATAGGAATAATGAAAATACCCTTAATGAATTTCCCAAAAATTCTACACGCTAGTGAAAACAATCGATCCTACGGGTCGTACCAGGATACCACAACTCGTGGTATCCGTCCGTTACATCTCCTGCCAATTCTAATCCCATGACTGAACAGGATGTGTCATTACACCAGACGACAGTCCATTGAATCCTTCTGTTATTTCCCTTGACGACCTGCATCTGGACCTTCCCACGAGCCATACCACGATTTTTGTCTACTTCCAATGCGATGTGGTTTCTACCCATCACCTTAACTGGATATTTTCCTACTCCTTCCTATGATTACTTACCTCGATCCATTACTAGTCACAACAAGTCGTTCTACGACTCGTTACTACCTCATAGACTAAGGATCAAACTCACCATGACCACAAACAATGAATCGTGACATCAAACCATAGGTCATTCCTTGATCTGTTACTCCCAACTCTAACCCTGTTGTACCTCACCACGATCACCTCCCACGGGTCATTGGTGAAAAAAATGTTTCGTGGCATGACCCGTTCTGTGAGAATTTCTTAGATTTCTGCCACTTTCCATTTTTAAATTCCAGGTCATGTATTAGAAACTTCAAAGGTATTACAGATAATCAAGGATTCCAGTCCTATAATTCTTGACGGTTACGTGCTCTTGGGCGACATCAAGTTTTTGGTGCTATTGCCCAAGACTTTAATATTGTTTGATAGTTTGTTGGATATGATTTTTATTCTGCTATTTTGTATATATTGTATATATATATTTTTTAGTATTTGACCACTCTTCCTAACATGACATCTTGTTATATAAATGAGTTGAATTATGGGTGTTCATATCTAGGTGATCCTTGTTTTAATTGTTGAGGACCCAAATAAGACTTTAAACTCAAATCGAAAATAATGAACCTTCAACCTTCCCTTTTTTTCATTCTAGTTATTTTCATGGGAAACTTGTGGCAACACTGTAATACTTGTGGTGTATGTGTTGGTTTGGATGCCATTGGAGGAGTTGCCAAAATTTTTATTCCCCTTCCCCAAGCCCCTATTACGATCCTCCCGTTGTTTTTAATGCTTACAGGAAAAATGAAGAGTAGGAACATCATGCTCAAATAAGCAATATCAAAAAACTGATACAAGAGAATATGGAAGTAATGAGGGAGTAGGTTACTGCACAGGGAAGAGCCTTAAAAAGTATGAGTGCTAAGCTCACACAGATGATGGCTGAGACTACAACTTGTAATGATTTTCAAGTCACGGTCTTAGAAAATACTCAAGAGGAACCTTAAGATGAAGGGAGAATAGAGCTAAGACAAGAGATAGACCAATTTGGCTCAAGTATCCATGGCATGAAGAGTCTTTTGAATGAAAAATTTGAGGCATCAGAGACCCAACTACAAAGTGTTGTTGATACTAGCTAATACATGGAACAAGAAGAAGAAGCCCAACCATTAGATGATTCTTTTTTGGTTGATGCCGATGTTGGGAAGGTGTATAAGAGTAAGGAAGTCAAGAATAATTCAATTTTGGAGTTAGGGCATATTGGCCCTTATTCTAAACACTTTTCGACATTGTGTTTGTACGGAAACCTAGAAATAGAGCCTTCCAGGCCTATGTAGAGATGTGTAGATGAGGAACAATGCACCTATATTCTAAAATTTATTATTACAAAGAGATGTAACAACACCCCTCACATAAGGGCCAAAAAATACTAGATGCAACATCTATTACTTGGTTCGTTCATGTTTACACCACCACCCATTGATAATAATAGGAAATTGGAAAAGAATATAAGGGTGAAATTTGTAAGCTCAAAGTGGAAGGAAAAGGGGTGAAGTTTGATGGAGTCATGCCATGATGTTAAATCAGGCGCCTGTTAGGAGGCAACCCAATTTGTAAACATGTAATTATATTGTTTTTGTATAAGGTCATTGTTTATTTTCTTTTGCAGAAAAGGGAACTCTAATTACTCAGAATCAACCCAAGAACCTACTACGAGCGAGGTCCCACAAGGCCTCAGAGAGCAATTTCTCACTCTAATTTGATCTTTCAATTTAGTTGCCCTAAGGATAGAACAAGACTTTAAGTGTGGGGTGAGGATATGTCTCCCTGAACTTTGAGGTCAAGGATGAGTATGTCATCAAGTTTGATTTGAAAATTATTTAAAATTGGCATACCTCACCCACCTTTTGATTTTTCTTCTGGCCTCGGTTCTTTTCTTAAGGGGAGTCCTTTGAACCGCATAATTTTTTTTCATTTTGTAGGATTCATTGATGTCGTAGAGTAGTGAACCTTCCCTATCATAGATGTATGACAACCGTCTTAAGGGAATTAGTCACATTTTTATACTTTTATTTAGGATTGAGTCATAGATCATTCACGTGTGTGCTTGTTGGCATTCTATTTAGCTCCTATGCTAGAGGTAATAAAGTGGTCATATTGAATGCATAAGAGAAATCCATGATAGAAACACAAATCTATATATTTGACTATAAAATGATTCTTAGGGCTTAATAATTAAAAATATCATTCAATATGATTGTGTAATTGTGTAGCTGTAGAAAGCCGACTAGATCCTTGATTGCTGTGAGAGGTGAGCTAAATTGTCTTGTGTGTACATATTTTAGCATATAGAACTTGTCTGAGTGCATGTAGGATAACTAATTGTTAGGGAGTTAGGATATTATCAAGGCTTTTCTTTGAAAAAACCGTGTTTTCACCCATGTTTGTTTTACCTTCCTGTACATTCTCCTTAGTTTACCCCTTTGAGCTATAAGCATTGTTCTTTCTTAGCCACAAAAAGTAGCTTAGTCCCTATTTTAGTGAGACCTTAGACTTATTGATCAAAAGTAGTCTAGGCACTTTGATACTTGAAAGTAATGGTCCACCGAAGTATAATGTTTAGGGAAAAAAACACTTGTCGTAAGAGGAGAAAATAGGAAAAAGGGTGCCCACAAAATTGTGTTGTATACTTGTTGCTAGGACAATAAAAGATAGAGCTTTAATTGCAAAATTCTTATTGATTCTGTAAGAAAAGACTAGCAATCAAGTACTGAAACAGGGGCATGAGAAGAAAAGAAAGAAAAAGGGTGAGATAGTGAAGGGTGAACAAGCAAGAAAAATGTGGTGGACTTCAAAAGTGAAAGATGTCTTAGAAGTGCTTAGGGTGGTAGTCACTATAAAAGAAATATCATTCCTACCCGTACCTTATCCGACATTACAACTAAAAAAAGTCCTTATGATCTGAACCTCTTAAAACAACCAAGTAGTCTAAATGTAAATAAAGGGCATGCTTATGGTATGTGACATATGTGCATTACATCATTGGTGAGCGTGAGGGTGCCTTCAGTTTTATGTTCATGTGTTTACATTGATAATTTGATAGAGGAACATCACTAAAAAGTGAGGGGCACAAGGTGTCTATGTCAATGTACAATTTGTTGCATATTTCATACTTAATCCTATTGGCCCTATGTTTTGAAGGAATGAGTCAATTGTAGATGTTGTGTGGTCTTGACTGTGAAACCTTTATATGTGGTTGATGAGAATTGTTGTATGCTGATGAACCACTTGATCTATGCTCTATGTTAGTTGTTTGAGTGTGAATTAATAGAGGTACCAAGTGTGATGGTAAAAGATGATTTTATGCATATAGTTAAGGATTGTTCAAGGACGAACAATGGTTTAAGTGTAGGGTGATGATGTTGGGCATATTTCTATGCCCATTTACCATGTTTTTCTCATGTTTTACCTTGTCTTGAGTTCATAATCCTTAAGAAATGGATAAATTCATATGTTTGTGTGTTTTGTATGCTAACAAACAATTTGAGGTGTTTTGAGCAGGGAACCAATGAAAAAGGACCCCAAATGAACCAAGGTTGACGGTTTGAGAAGCTGAGAAGATGGTTCGGGGCTATGGCTGGTGCCCAATGCACAGTCCTCAACTTCATGTGATAATTTCATCATTTTTGGGTGTTACTTAGCGCCCTGCGCCAAGCCCTGAACATCAGAAGATGTTCATTCAATACCTTGGCGAGATGAAGGGAGTGGAGCCCCTAAGCTTCCCCATACTTATAGAAAGTTCCCAAAATTCTGGTGAGATAGAGGAAGCCGCGCACCAGAAGGGTCCTAATATTCAAGAATTTAACTAACACTCTGGTTCTATGGTGAGGGTGGCGAGCTAGAGGTGTTAGAAGCATAGAAAAATTGGTTAAGTCCATGGTGAGATGGATGGGGCAACGCACTAGGCCTATCCCGAAGATAAAATTGCTAGAAATTTGACTAACTCTATGGTGAGATATGTGGGGGTGCATGCCAGACCTGTTTCGGGATAAAATTGCTAATTTTAAAGCTAAGTGTTGGATGCAAAAGCGTCATTTAAAGGCTCATCTATAAATACATCCTCTAGGGAGTTTGTTAGCAATCTTTGGACCATTATTACATTCCGTATTTCATTTGTGGAGGCTTGTAAGCCATTTTGAAGGAATACAAAGTTCTTCACTAGGTTTTGTCTCTTATTTAATATTTTATTTCAAATGATGATGATTAAGTATTCGTTTTTCCACTTTTCTATCAGTGGCTTAACTCGTATTCTAGGTTTTGGAAATGATGGATGGTTGACTGTTTGAAAGACAGATTTAATCTAGTTTCGATTCTTCTTTAATGGTTGTTCATATTTACATATTTTAACTACTTATTTATGAGACCGATCACCTTGTAAGTAAATCTATTGTCTTTTGATTGAACTTGGGAAAATGGATCGAAAGGGTTAAAGGTAAATACAGAACAGACATTCAAAGACCCTCGAACCCATTGGTGAGAGGATAGAAGTTGTTGTTGAGGATAGTAATATACCCTTCAACCATGCTTAATTGAAATACAAGTAGGCATAACTATTGCGACCATAGTGATATTGGCGTTAGGGTTCATGAAATAGTTCTTCGATGCTAGGATAGTGGCAAGGAATGAGATAGTAAATTGCAACTAGCAACCATAGAAAGAATCGTTCTAGTGTAGTCACGTCTTGAAAACTCAACCTAAAACTGCAAAGTACCATTTCCCTATGTTTTCATCATCATCGAAGTAAAACCAAGCTTTCGACCATTTTAGTTATTTTACATTTAAAGCTTTTAATAGTTTAATTTCCCAAACCATTCCCTATTTCAATTGTTTTGTTAGAGTAGCAAAATAAACCAATAACCTTATTATGATTGAACTGACGAATCTCTGTGGGTACGATAACCGAGGCTTCCAGTCCTATATTACTTGATGACCACGTGCGCCTGCATGTGCCTGGGAGACATCAATGCTGATATGCACTGGATAAACTTTGTTGGTATCTGCTACGCATATAGGTTATCAGGTGTAAGCCAAGATATTACACAATTGAAACTCTTCCCATTCTCTTTTTCTTGAGTGGCCACGTTATGGTTATCGGAGTTTCCCAGGGACTCCATACCAATTGGAGAGAGAGCTAAAGAAAGCCTTATTATAAAAGTTCTTCCCATCTTCCGGAAATTTAATACTAAAGCACTACATGAGTTATTGCTGAGATATAAGAAGAAGCTGACTAAGTGTCCAAATCATAAAGTTCCTGATGATAGTTTTTGGAAATTTTTTACAACTCTTTAAACAACAGCTCCAAGGTTGTAGCAGCTATAGTGGCAGGAGAAGCACTGATGAGTCACTCGTGGAAGCAAGCAACTGTCATACTTGACCGAGTGACCAAGACGAACTGGGCCTTGCACACCAGGGAAGCTTAGACAGCTGCAGGTACATATGTCATAGCGATGACTGTGGACCAATGTAGAAAATAGAAGGAAGGTGACCAGTAATTAGCTCACATGAGGACATCTCTAGACCTACTCATGAAGCATATTATGGGCTATGGAGCTAAAAAGGTGAATGTAGTGGGCGCTCTGGGTTAGGAATCGAGTTTCAAACAGTTTGATTTTTAGGAGGCAAATTTTTTGGGCAACCAGGTGGTAGATTTTTGGGCCAACGCCCAAGGGTCTAGATAGGACACTTCGATCCAAGGTTTCAAAAACCAAGGTCGGAGCTAGTATAGAGACATCTACAAAAGATATGGGTATAGGGATAGGAGTAGAGGTTGTGAGCAAGAAGAAGAGTGGAGAAAGAATGATGGCTACCAGAACGACCGCGCTAGTGTGTATCTTCCTCCCAGGGCTCGTGAGCGTGATGTTGGACCCTTAAAATTATAGAACATGATGATTGAGTTGTTAAAAAGGGATAAATCAACTAATGATCCACTAAAGGATATTAGGGGTGATATATTTAGCATCGGCCAAAAGGTTGAATCATACGCTACAGCAATTAAGTAGATTAAACAGCATCTTGGTCAAATGTTTGCATCCCTAAATCAGAGATGAAAGGGAACACTTCCTAGCGACACAGTCCAAAATCTAAAAAATGATAGTCACTGTATGGTTGTGATTACTAGGATTGGAAAGTCCATTGTTGACCCTCCCATACCGATTGTAGTTGAGATGGAGAGACAAGAAGGAGATCAAGCTAAATGAGGAAGATGAAATTGATGAACAAGACATTACAAGTGCGGTTGAGTTGATTAAGGCGCTAGTGATACAAAAGGGTCTAAGGCTGATGAAGGGAAGGAAAAATGGGCAACATAAATTTACAGACCAATCCCTCGACCACCAAAACCATTCTCTCAGAGGATGAAGAATAAGGTAAAGGATGGGAAATTCTTGTAGTTCTTGGCAATAATGAAATAGTTGTCTGTGAAGATCCCATTGGTCGAGGCATTGGAGCAGACTCCCGGGTATGCCATGTTTATGAAGAACCTGGTGACTAGAAAGGGGTCTGTGGCTATTAGCCAGTGGGTATCTGTCTTGCATCAATGCAGTTCCATAGCCTCACATCCTTGCGCAAAAAAAAAAGATCCAAGTGCCTTCACCAGCCCATGCAAAATTGGTGATTTTGAGTTTGCAAAGGCGTTATGTGACCTAGGTACTAGCATCAACTTGATTCCATTAGCTGTATTCATACATCTAGGTTTGGTATAATACTCGAAAGTGCCTAAGACTAGATTCGGGAATTGGAATGAAAATTAGCCGAAAATTCTGAGATTCTTCTCAGAACGACATAGGGTACGAGTCATTGGTGGGTCTAACGACACGTTGGAGCCACTTGTAGTGAGGGTCTAGGAGTAGACTTGGAATCAACGGGTCTAAGGTCGACCCATTGGTCAATATAGTGGGTCATGGTAAGGGGGTTGTTGTGAGGGTGGTCCTTCTCAAGCATTTCCACTCCGTGCATGCAGCTTAGAGCTTTTCCTTGGAGATCAAGCTTGAAGAATTTCACCAATTCCTCTCAAATTTCCTTTGGGCTTTCAAGAAGGAGTGTAAATTAGATTTACTCGGTTATGTGAGGTTATGAATGAGAGTTCCTTTCATTCTCATGCTCTATATTCTTCTCAATTCCATGAATTTCAATTCAAGATTCAAGTTTCATGATCATCTAGGGATGATCCTAATTCTTGTGAAATTCTTTATGATCTATATTATAGAGCCCCACCTTGGGGGCCATGACTGACACCTAGCGCCACACTGGGTCCGAACTAGCCTGACTGGACTGGTGCACATTGACACTCAATTCAAGAAACCGACGAACAATATCTCAACTGTAAATACAGCCCTGGCCGACAAGGCCACCTGTAAAAGAAGACGGCTAACCACAACATCACAATAATAGGGAAACTATGCGGGCCGACAAGACCACCATGCTATCTGGTTATGACTGAAACGTAAATCAAGCACTAAACTATGCTATGGCCTACAAGGCCACTAACTAACAGCTAAACAAGGCCCCACACGGCCATCAGAGGAAATAAAGCATACACGGGCCCCACATGGCCAACCGAAACTAACCACAAGGAACGTAAAATGGTCTGCAAGCCTGTAGGAGTGATATAATGGTCGGGACAGGGCCCCGACCTACCCCAAAACTGTACATCAAAAGAAAACCCCATCAAACTTTCAACTTCAGAGGAAAGGAGCTGAATAAACTACTGACCTCAGTTGAAGGCTAGGAACATCCAAAACTACGTCTATCTACACTGAAGGCAAGTAATACAGAGCCTGGGTGGGCGTCAGTACAATATGTACCGAATATGTAAAGCAGAAAGTTAATAATTGGACTGAAAGCTAGTAAATATGTAGTAATCAAAAGAGATAGAGTAAGGATTTAACCTGCAATACCTGTACCATCTGAGTTATCTAAACAACAAGTCTATATATGCAAAGAAAAACCTAACCAGGCCCCCATAAGTCAGGAAGGTACAAACAGCATAGAAAAACCTACCTAGGCCACTATAAGCCCCGACAAGTAGAAACAAGATCCCCTCCACTTACCTGACCACTTAAGGATTTTATGTAAACTGCAACTCGAAGTGGCCCTCGTGGCCTCAATCTGATGGAACTCATTACGTCTCTTGGGGCATCAATCTAATGTATCTCAATACGGCCCTTTCGTCCTGAATAAATGAAACTTTGTATGGACATCGTGGCCTTAATAAATGAAGCTCTGTATGGCCCTCGCGGCCTCAATAAATGAAACTTTGTATGGCCCTCACGGCCTAAATAAATGAAACTCTATAAGGCTCTCGCGGCCTCAGTAAATAAAACTCAATGTGGCCTTCGCGGCCTCAGTAAACAGAACTCAAAATGGGATAACAGCTAACTACTCAACATTGGGGTAAGACCATTCTAGGTAGGCTAACTTGGACGAGAATTACTATTTCATCTCTATAGTCTCAATTCAGTTTACAATAGCTGACCTCAATAAGTTTATTCTGAGGTAGTATAGACATAAAGGTCGTACTAAATTTATGATGAACGTAACTTGCCAAAAGGATAGCCTTACATACCTTAAGTGCCGACTTTTGTTTAACCGAAGAGTTCCAACTTGTATTCAATAGCCTTTCACAACTCTAATCATATTATTAGGAGAACGAGACTAGTTTCAGTACTCAATTTGATGAAAACAATAACTTTTAATAATAATACAACTACCCTTCAACTTGATGAAATACGACTGAAAACGTTTAATTTCCCAAGAGTTCAAAAGGGAGAAATGCTTACGCAAAGCCTGCGCTCGTATATAAATTAGTTTAGAGAAATTCCAAAAACTTTGGCTTGGGGGGATATCAATTTGCCTGGTCAATTTCGAGAAAATAACTCCGTAATTATGCTCCCTATGGCCTTAAACTTTGATAACTGAAGTTAATTTGAATTCGGGCGGCATTTCGATGTATAAATGGGCGATAAACGTTGAATTCCCTCGTCTCACACTCTCTATGCCCATGACTTATGTTGGAAATTATCACGAAATGAACTCAGGGCCCTTATATATATATATATGTGGGCGGTGAAATAGGGGCACTTTGCGCCGGCCATTGCGGCAACCTAGTTCCACGTCGTGCCTCCCATTGCAGAGTTCTCTTGGCGCGCCTCACCTCTCAAGTCAAAAAATCGGCTGGCACGCTGCGCTGCCCCAGGAGCGAAGGTGTTGGTGCGTCGCGCTGGCCCTTGCGTCTTTGCCTCGTTCGACCCGACCTCCAAGTTTACCTACACGCATCGTGTACTCTTTGCTTATCATAATTCCACGCGTATGTTTATGAGTTACTAACTTTTACGGTTTGTAACATTCTCCCCCCTTAGGAACATTCGTCCTCGGATGTCTATTTTGACTCGTAGGAGTTTAATTCTTCCAACTATTTTTCTAGAAAAATTTTGACAAAGTCTACCCTAAATATGGACTACTGGAAAATCCTAAAAAGCAGAAAAGTCCAATACAGGTATATCACATGACACTATAGCAACTCTCACACAACATAATCGCAGTTAACGGAACAACATAAATAACATGAATCATAAACAATAGCTGAATCAATGACCCTACCTTAACTGCATAATCATAAGTAATCCTGGAATGGTTGAGGATATCTAGATCTTATATCATCCTCAGCTTCCTAGGTCAGTTCTTCTTTATTTCTGTTTCTCCAAATTATTTAAACAGAGGCAACATCTTTGGTTCTCAACCTGCGAACTTGCCGATATAATATGGCTATAGGAACTTCTTCATAGGCTAATTCCTTAGTGACCTGGACTTCTTCAACTGGTACGACACGGGATGGATCTCCTATACACTTCCGTAAAATCGATACATGAAAGACCGGGTGAACAGACTTGAACTCTGAAGGCAAATCTAACTAATATGCCACATGGCCTATTCTCCTGAGGACTCAATACGGTCTGATAAACCTCGGGATAAGCTTTCCCTTCCTTCCAAACCTCATTACTCCCTTCATGGGTGAGACTTTTAGAAATACCCAATCACCTATATCGAACTCCAAGATTCTACGCCATATGTCAAGGCAGGATTTCTGGAGGCTCTAAGCTATCAGTAGACATTCTCGGATAAGCCTTACTTTTTCCTCTGATTGGTGGATCATGTCCGGTCCAATTTGTTCTAATTCACCTACCTCAAACCAACCAACATGGGATCTGCACTTCCGCCCATATAAAGCCTCGTATGATGGGATCTGAATTGGCGAGTGATAACTATTATTATAAGCAAACACAATAAAGAGTAACTATTCATCCCAGCTACCCCCAAAGTCTTTCACGCATGCCCGTAGCATATCCTCGAGCGTCTGAGTTGTATGTTGTACCTGCCTGTCTGTCTGAGGGTGGAATGTTGTACTCAAATGAACTTGTTTTCCCAAACCTTTCTGAAAGGATTGCTAAAATCTAGCTATAAATTGTGCTCCTCTATCCGAAATAATAGTTACTGAGACACCATGTAATCTCACTACTTCTGTAATGTACAACTTGGCGTAGTCCTCGGCTGAGAAAATGTTCCTAACTGGAATAAAATGAGCTGACTTCCTTAACCTATCAACAATCACCTAGATGGAGTAAAATTTATGCCTGGTACGAGGTAGTCCTGTCACCAAATCCGTATTAACTGACTCCCATTTTTACATAGGTATAGCTTTCTCCTGAGTTAGGCCGTTGAGTTTCTGATGCTCACCTTTTACCTGTTGACAATTAGGACACTATGCTACAATTCAGCTACACCTTTCTTCATTCCAGGCCACCAATATATCTCTTTTATGTCATGGTACATCTTCGTTGAATATGGGTGAAGAGAATAGTGGGAATAGTATACCCCAGCCATAATCTACTGGTGGAGTCCTGCTACATCCGAGACGCAGAGGCGACCTCTGTACCTCAAAACTCCATCCCTAGCTACCTCAAAAGATGATACTTTACCCTGCTGAACTCTATCTCTGAGTTGTGCTAAATAAGAATCTTCATATTGTCGCTTCTTTACCTCTACTACCAGGGATGACATTGCTATATTCTGAATTATGGCTCCATTATCTCCTATATCAACCACTAAAATTGCTAAACTGGCTAGCCGGTGCAATTCTCAAGCCATTTCCCGCTATTCCGACCTTAGGAATGCCAAACTACCCATATATTGGCGGCTAGGAGCATCCGCCACAATATTAGCTTTCCCTGGGTGATATAAGATGTTCACATCATAATCCTTCAACAATTCTAACCAACGACATTGTCACAAATTAAGCTCTTTCTGTGTGAAAATGTACTGAAGACTCTTATGGTCAGTAAAAATATCCACATGTACCCCATACAAGTAATGCCTCCACATCTTTAAGGCGTGTATTACTGCAGCAAAATCAAGATCTTGAGTGGGATAGTTCTTTTCATGTTTCCTCAACTGCCTCTAAGCATAAGCAATTACCTTACCATGTTGCATCAGAACACAGCCTAACGCAACACCTGAAGCATCACAATACACGACATAACCCTCTGAACCATCTGGTAAAGCTAACACTGGTGCTGAGGTCAGTCTATTTTTAAATTCCTAGAAACTCTACTGCTAGGCTATGGTCCACTGAAACATGGCTGCTTTTTGAGTCAATTTAGTCAATGGTGCTGGCATAGTAGAAAATCCTTCCATGAACCTTTTGTAATATCCGTCTAACCCTAAGAAATTGTGAACCTTAGTTGGAGTCGTAGGCCTAGGCCATGTTTTCACTGCCTCAATTTTCTACGAATCGACCTGAATACCAGCCTCTGATGCAACGTGGCCCACAAATGCTACAAAATTCAACCAGAACACACATTTGGAAAACTTTGCATATAACTTGCATTCTCTGAGGATCTGGAGTACTATTCTTAATTGATCTCCCACTTCTGAGCGGGAATAGACTAGAATATAATCGATAAAAACTATTACAATCAAATCCAAATACGGCCTGAAGATACTTTTCATTAGGTCCATGAACAATGCTGGCGCGTTTGTCAATCCAAAGGACATAAGCAAGAACTAAAAATGGCCATACCTGGCCCTGAAAACTATCTTCAGGATGTCTTTTTCCCGAACTTGAACCTGGTGGTACACGGATCTCAAGTTAATTTTAGAAAAACATTTTGCCCCTTTAGCTTATCAAACAAATCATCTATTCTCTAAAGGGGATATTTATTCTTAACAGTAACCTTATTCAGTTGTCGGTAATCTATGCACATAATTACTGAACCATCCGTCTTCCTTACAAACATGACTGGTGCACCCCATGGTGACGTATTGGGTTTGATGAAGCCTTTATCCAACAAATCTTTAAACCGTTCTTTTAATTTAGAAGGGGTTATTTGATATGGGGGAATAAATATAGGCTGAGTATCTGGTAGCAAATCTATAGCGAAGTCTATTTCCTACTCCGAGAGAATACTGAGACGTTCATCTGGAAACACATCCAGTAACTCATTAACAACTACGATAGACTGGAGAGTCGGGGATTCTGCATGCACAACTCGAACCCTTATAATATGGTAGATACAACCCTTTGCTATTAACCTTTTTGCCCGAAGATAGGATATAAACTTACCTTTCGGTGTCGCTGTATTACCTCTCCACTCTCGCACAACCTCCCCCGAGAAATGAAATCGGACAATTCTGGTCCAACACCCTACAGTATCATAACATGGTGCCAACTAATCCACACCTAAAATCACATAAAAATCAATCATTTCTAATTCTACTAAATCTGCTGAGGTCTGACGACCAACAACCTCTACTGTACAACCCCAGTAAATTCTTCTAGCAACAATAGAGTCACCAACAAGGTAGATACTAAAAAGGGTTTCTGAAGCAATTTTGGTGCTATATCAAACTTTCGGGCTACTAACGGAGTAACATATGAAAAAGTGGAGCCCAGATCTATCAAAGCATAAACTGAGTGAGAACAGACATCTAATATACCTGTCACAACATCAGGCGACGACTCTGAATCCTGTCGCCCTGGCGATGCATAGGTGCGATCCTGACCGCTCCCTGAAGCAGATTCCCCTGATCTACCTCGGCCTCTGCCGGCTGGAGCTGAGGGCCTACCCCCTACAGAAGGTTCTAGGCATATGAACCTGCTCAAGATCTAGTCTGCTAGTGTGACCGCCCTGGCGTCTAGTCGGGCAGTCTCTCATCATGTGTCCCTCAAACCTCAACGCATATTCTCTGACCCTTACTCGGCCCTTCTCCAAATGTAAAAACTGCTCTACTCTAGCCTGCCAAACCTCGCGAGGCAAATAGTGATCTATGAAAGCTTCAGAAAAGATAGGCCACATAGGTGGAGGTGCATTTCTGCCTTGAGATCTCTCCCAACATTCGTACCAGGAAACCACTGCATCTCGCAATCTAAATACTGCTAGCTGAACTGATTCTATGGACGAGGCATTAATGACCTTGAACATTCTCTACAACTGATCTATAAAATTCTGGGGGTCCTCTCTGCGATCTGTCCTCGTAAATTGCGGGGGTCTCAAGGCCAGGAACTCATGAAATCTTAAACTATCGGGACCCTCAGCGAGCACAACGGTAGTTGGTACTACCGGCTGAGGCTGACGTTGGGTAGCCATCATCTGTACCAACATATAAAATGCACCCCTGGGCTCCTAATCTGAAGGCATAGGAATAGCTGGGGGTGGTACTGGTATGTCTGCCACCCTAGCGATCTCTGAATGTGGTGGCGAATGCTGGGGAGATCGAGGTGGTGTCCCCCTATCGCCCTCAGATCGAGCTAACTCTGCATAGGGCCCCCTAGCGGTGCCATCTCCTGCTGCCACATCCAGCTCTCGACCAGTCGCGGTCTGCCGTGCGTCTGACATATCTCTGTAAATAAATAGGACAACATAAGCTCAAGAAGCCACCCTATACAAAACAACTTTATAGCACAACTTGAGGAGAAAAAGAGTAACCACACTATTATGCCTTGCAGCCTCCTACCTATATAATGTGGTGCACAACACACCCATAAACAAGACTCTACTTTGCACGGCTTGCTGAGTCCCTAGGATATTACCTATTCTAATACCAAGTTTGTCACGCCCCACTTTGTGAAGCATGATTGGCAACTCGTGCCACACTGGGTCTGAACTAGCCTAACTGGACAGGTGCGTTACAGGTGCACATTGTCACTCAATTCAAGAAATCGACGAACGATATCTCGGTTGTAAATAGAGCCCCTGGCCGACAAGGCAACCTGTAAAAGAAGACAGCTAACCACAACATCACAATAATAGGGAACCTATGTGGCAGAAAAGACCACCATGTTGTCTAGTTATGACTAAAACGTATATCAAGGACTAAACTGTGTTATGGCCGACAAGGCCGCTAACTAACAGCTAAACAAGGCCCCACACGGCTATCGCAAGAAAAAAAGAATACACGGGCCCCACACGGCCAACAGAAACTAACCACATGGAATGTACAACAATATGCAAGCCTCTAGGATTGATATAATGGTCAGGAAAGGGCCTCGACCTACCCCAAAACAATATATCAGAAGAAAACCCCATCTAACTTTCAACTCCTGAGGGAAAGAGCTGAATAAACTGTTGACCTCAGTTGAAGGCTAGGAACGTCTCGAACCGCATCTATCTACACCTGCAGGAAGTAACGTAATGCTCGGGTGGGTGTGAGAACAATATGTACCGAATATATAAGGCAGAAAACTAATAACTGGACTGAAAGCTAGTAAATCTGTAGTAATCAAAAGAGAGAGAGTAAGGATTTAAACTACAATACCTATACTGTCTGAGTTACCTAAACAACAAGTCTATATATGCAAACAAGAACCAAACCGAGCCCCCATAAGCTTGGAAGGTACAAACAGCACAGAAAAACCTACCTGCGCCCCCATAAGCCCCGACAAGTACAAATAAGATCCCCTCCAATTACCTGACAACTTAAGGATTTTATGTAAACTACAAATCGAAGTGGCCCTCGTGGCCTCAATCTGATGGAACTCATTAAAGTCCTCGTGGCCTCAATCTGATTTATCTCAATATGGTCCTCGCGACCTCAATAAATGAAACTTTGTATAGCCCTCGCGACCTCAATAAATGAAGCTCTGTATTGCCTCAATATATCAAACTCTGTATGGCCCTCGTGGCCTCAATAAATGAAACTTTGTATATCTCTCGCGGCCTCAGGAAATGAAACTCAAAATGGCCCTCGCGGCCTCAGTAAATGGAACTCAATGTGGCCCTCGCGGCCTATGTAAATGGAACTCGATATGGGATACTAACTAACTACTCAATATTGGGGTAATACCATTCCAGCTATGCTAACTTGGATAAGAACTATTATTTCATCACTATAGTCTCAATTCAGTTCTCAACAACTAACCTCAATAGGTTTACTCTGAAGAACTAAAGACATACAGGTCGTACTAACTTTACGATGAACGTAACTTGCCGAAAGGATAGCCTTACATAACTTAAAATTTTTACACTCATAAAAATTTCATAAAGAACCATATGCTAGGGGTTATAATAAAGTGTGCTCGAATAAAATCAAATAAGACTTTAACGGGTCTTAATATTAGCTAGGGAACATGTAGGAAAACTATATAATTGTGCGTTACACTTCCCTATGCAATTTTTTTAGACTTCACCGCTATTATTTTCTTCACTTTACTTTTATCCCTCTCTTTATCAATTATTTCCAAAAGTAATTCTCATCATACCCAAGAATGTTTCAGTTATATATTTTTATCAAATATTTTTGTTCACTTTTTTTTTCATGTCACATCCTTTATACGAGAGCCTTTTCATCATGAGCAACTATCATTGGTCACCAGTTATACATACTTGACCATCTCTTTTCTTCAAACTTAATAATTTCATCAGTCTCTGCTATAGTGCTCAAGAAGTAGACTACAAAAATTAAACATTCAACAAAAAAAATCAAGGCAAATATACAACAAATAAATGAAACACTACAAACTCAAAGGACTCACTAGTGGTAACATATCTGAAATGCTAAAATTCACAAAATCTATTATAAAGAAAAAGTATATTATCTTCTTTTAAATAGAGTAATACTTATTATTTTGCTTCAGTAACATGCAGAAAGTTCTAAACTAAATGCAAAACATAAAATCTATACAAAATTTTTTACCTCACATAGAATAAGTCTCAACAAAAATGGATCAATATGCTCTAAGATAGAAAGGGTCATACCAAACTACAAAAATAAAAAAAAGCTATATGTAGAGTCTCAGGATCCAAATGGTTGTAATTGGCTCCCACTAACCACTCTCCTCCCTCCCCCCCTGGGCGAACCAATGATCTCAACTAGTTGTCCAAACATAACAACAATATTAGTAAACTACAATATAAAAAAGAATAGCGGAAACATTAATTAACGTAAAAGAAGTATAGTCGTAAAACTGTCTGATACATCCCTAGAACCTAAAAGTCATTGTATATGAGTACATCTACTTCACACTGTCTAAAAGAAGTAAGTTAAGAACATTAATGAAAAGTCAATGTCTGGAAAAGATAAGCATCTGCTGCAGTGGAATTTGAAGCATCCCATCCTGATATGCTCACCTTCACGTAAGTTAGCTGCTTTCTCTAAAGATAGGGTCACGATGAGCTTTCTGGGTCGAGGTTTGTACTTAGAAAAGAAGAGCATGAGTAGCATTAGTACAAAATAAAATGCTGGTAGGCAGCATCGGCCGACCTTAAATAATAACACATATAAGCGAAACAAAAATATTCAATTATCTCAGAACACAAGTTCAGTAAATAATACTCATTCAGAAATTCAATCTGTGCAGGGTGTTGGCCGGCCTGCTTAGTGGATCGGGCCTCACTGCACTAGTTAAGTGACCTCCGCCACGGTCTCACTGTGATAGAATAGGTTCCGCTTCAGCGGTACTACCTTGGCAGTAGCTCGACTTAGCTGCACACCTACAATTCTCTTTAACTCTTTTTCAACCTTCTACTCATCACACCCATCCAAGCTACTCATAGTCATTAGTACAACAATCCTTATACAGTAACCACATGAAATACACAATTTCCACTCACAACAGATTTCACAACTGATCATGAGTTCTTACTTAACTTTTTAATTATCATTGAATATTCATGAACACGTCAACAATTGCAAATACATAGAATACATAGCAAGGAAATCAGTTCATTCAAGTTTTCACATTCCCGAACTAGTCTTATTTCTTTACACTCAGTCAAATAACATAATGAATGGTGATATGCCGGGCACATGCCTCCATCACATCACTATAAACACTCCAACACTAATCATGAATGTACACATATGTTAGAGGGTCTTATTTTTGTCCTTCCAATATGACTTGCAGGGGATTCTAGAAATCCATGTACTATACCAGCATGGTACCCGCTCCCACTTATCTACTCCTCCGAATGCTCCCATTAAACACGAGGTACTCAACCATCATCACTCGCCCAGATGCGCCCCTCGTGCATGAGCCACTCATTTTAGGATAAATCATGTCCCCACTTTTATTCACATATTTCAGTAGTTTCCACTAGGTCAATTTATCTGACGCTTGGGAGGTCTCATTTTACCTCTCTCCACTTGAATACTCACAACATTATGAATCACTTTCAAACAATATAAAAGAATATGAACAACCTCTCAACATCCAATTCCACATTACATATGTGACGATATCATAGTAACATCATTCAATAATGGAATTCAACAAGGGAATAATACAAAAAGCAATGTCTAGAGACCAATACAGACATTATCATTCCACACAAATACATGTTATTATCCAAAGTCTAACTCCTTCTAAACCATAACCTACCTCGATTGAAGGATTCGAATAACAATCACTCCACTGGAGTCTTCTCTTTCCTCAGTACTTCGGAATATTCAAAATCTAGAAATAACAGATTAAAGGATGATTTAAAAGACTATTTTAGGAAACAAAGATTTTTGAAATTCAATCCCTCCCCTATTCTACCCTTTCTCACAATCTTAATTATTATCCGTAAGTTAAGTTATCACATTCTAATATCACCATGATCATTCAAACCCAGTTCATGGAGTTTCTACTCCCCAAACCCCTTTCAAGCAGTTTTTAATACTAAAGTCCCCACTTCTACCAAACTTTAGCTCTCAAAGTATAGCAATAATGACCTAGCACCATCATATTCACCCTAGGGAGTATTGATTACATTCTTACAAGCATAGGAATCAATGATATTCAACACCCAACCAACTTACCCTACTTTCATAATTCTAGGGTTCTTAACTATTAAATTACCGTTATAAAGCCCCATTGATTTTCGGGTGTTAGCGAATCAAAAGATGGAAGGATTAACAAGGAAATATTACCTTGGAATATGACATTTCCTTGGTCCTTGAAAATTTGCACTAGAGTTCTCCAACTTCATGCCTTAGGATTATGGGATAAAACCTGAGAACCCCACTTAAAACCCATTTACTACCTCTCGTTGTCCACTGTAGTGGTCATATTTCTGCTGCAGTGAACCCGCTATACCGTCCAAGACGCTACCACAGTGGATAAGAGGGTAATTCACCTAGTCCATTATGGAGGTCTTCGATCGTGGTAACGGGCTGGCTATAGCGGTTTTTACCCGTGCTGGAGCAGCCCCTTGAAATCAGTAGCTCCCATTTCTTACACAGAAACCATTCCTCAACTTCAAAATTTCACTAACACTCACACAACACCTTACTTCCAATGACCTAGGCAAGAGGGGTGTTTCTAACTTGTTTACCCGCCACCCCCACCCCCATAACGGGAGGCAGGTCGCTACATAAAATACCAATTAAAATATCGTTTGTCCCCAAATGGCCTACAATAGAGAGAAAGGAGACATTCCAGATTGTATAAATAGTTCTGAATATTTGTTCCTCGTGTCAGCCTAGGTCTCCTAAGTGGCTTCCTCTATGGGACGGTTCTCCCACTGGACCTTTATCATTACAATCTCCTTTGATATCAAATTGCGGACCTCTCTATCTTCTATAGCTATGGGCTCCTCCTTATACGACAAGTTCTCATCAAGCAACACTGAATCCTATTTAATTATGTAAGACCCATCCCCATGGTATTTCCTCAACATGACAGACCTGGAGAGAAAGCTAACTTATACGCTACCTCTCTCACACGTCGAAGAATCTCGAACGACCCAGTGTATCTCGGGCTAAGCTTGCGTCGCTTTCCAAACCTCATCACTTCTTTCGTGGGGGAGACTTTGAGTAATACTTGCTCTCCCACCATGAACTCTACATCACTCACCTTTTTGTCTGCATATTATTTCTTCCTGCTTTGCGTAGCTACCAGTCGCTCCTGAATCACCCTAACTTTTTCCGAGGACTCTTTAAGCAAGTCCTTACCCTAAGGCATCATCTCAAATGCATCGAACCAATCGATTGGAAACCTACATTTCCTCCTATGTAGAGCTTCGAATGGTGCAATGCCAATGCTCGAGTGATAGCTATTACTCTAAGAAAACTCTGCCAAAGGTAAAAACTTATCCTAATGGACACCAAAATCAATCACACAAGACCGAAGCATGTCTTCTAACACCTGAATTATCCTTCCCAAATGCCTATCTATCTTTGGATGGAAGGTTGTGCTCAAGTCTAACTAAGTGCCTAGTTCATCCTGCAAGGTCCTCCAAAAGTTAAAGCTAAACTGGGTACCCCTGTTTGAGACGATTGAAAATGGCACCCTATGCAACTGAATCACCTCTTTCACATATAGCTTGGCCAGTCTCTCAACATTGTAATTCACTTGAATAGGTAAGAAGTGAGTAGAGTTAGTAAGTCTGTCAATGATAACCCAAATAGTATCAAACTTTCCCAATGTCTTCTGCAAGCCAACTATAAAGTCCATTGCTATTATGCTCCCACTTCCACTTTGGGATGGGCATTCTCTTGAGTACTCTCCCAATATTCTGATACTCACAATTCACATGTTAGAAGTTTAAGCACTTGGCAACATACTCGACAATGTCCCTCTTCATTCTGCCTCATCAGTAATGTCGTTTCAGGTCATGATACATTTTGGTAACCCCAGGATGGATAGAGTACCTCAAGTTGTGAGCTTCTAACAAGATAGTTTTGATCTGTTCACCAACTTGGGAAACACATACACACCCCCTTATTCTCAGGACTCCATTGTCATCAAATGCTAATTCCTTAGCTCTCCCTCAAGACCTTGTCCCAGATCTTAGTCAGTTTTGCATCCTCAAGCTGCTTAGCTTTCACTTTTTCTAGCAAGATGACTTAGCCTCCACATTGGCTAATATCCCTCCTATCCCTGCCAACGTGAGTATCACTAGACTACTAGAAAAGGTCTGAACTTCTCTAGCCATCGGGCACTGGGTAGCTTCAAATAAGCCAAACTGCCCATGCTTACTACTTTTCAGCTCAAGGCATGAGCCACCACATTTACCTTGCCTAGGTGATATAGAATTGAAACATCATAGTCCTTAAGAAGTTCCATCCATATCCGCTGCCTCAGATTAAGATCTTTGTGGGAGAACACATACTGCAGATTGCGATGGTTTGTGAACACCTGACAACAGGCCCCACACAAGTAATTCCTCCAAATTATTAAGGCGAACACCACCGGTACCAACTCCAGATCATGTGTAGGGTAATTCTTCTCATGCACTTTAAACAGCCTCAAAGCATAAGCAATGACCTATCATTCCTACTTCAACACACTACCTAACCTAGACCATGAGGCATCATAATAGACTACAAATCTTTACCTTCCACCAATAGTACCAAAATAGGTGTTGTGGTTAGTAGGGTTTTAAGCTTATAAAAACTCTCTTCACTTTCATCAGACCATTGGAAAGGCACATCCTTTTGGGTCAGCCTTGCCAACACCGAGACAATGCCCACAAACCCCTCCACAAATCGGTGGTAATAGCTGGCTAGCCCCACAAAGCTCAAACCTCTGTTACTATAGTAGGCTTAGCCAAATTTCAAACCACTTCCACCTTCTGTGGATCCATCTTAATCCCTTCTTTGGAGAGTACATGTCTTAGAAAAGACACCGACTCCAACCAAAATTCACATTTAGAGAACTTGGTGTATAGTTGTTTCTCCTTCAGCAACCCCAATAAAATCTCAGTTGATTCTCATGCTCCTAGTTAGTCTTAGAGTACACCAAATTATCATCTATGAAAATGATTACAAATGAATCCACATAGGGTTTTAGGATATCATTTATGAAGCTCATGAATGCTGCTGGAGCATTAGTGAGTTCGAAAGACATGACTAGAAACTTATAATGTCCATACTTGGTCCAGAAAGCTATCTTGGGAATATCCTCAACATGAATCTTCAACTGATTATAGCCCGATCTCAAGTCAATCTTTGAGAACATTGTTACCCCCTATAACTGATCAAATAGGTCATCTATCCTTGAAAGATTGTATTTATTCCAAATAGTTTCCTTATTCATCTGATGGTAATCAGTTCACATCTGCATGCTACTGTCGTTGTTATTCACAACCAACATCGGGGCACCCCATGGAGAGACACTCGATTTGATAAACCCTTTACTATGAAGCTCCTACAACTGCTCCTTGAGTTCCCTCAACTTAGCCGATGCATCTTGTATGGTGGTATAGAAATAAGTAGGGTCCCTAGCTATAAATCTATGTAGAAGTTGATATCGTGGTATGGCAGCATGCCAAGTAGAACCGCAGGAAATAACTCTAAAAATTCACAAAATACCGAGACTGACTCTATAGAAGGACTCTATGAATTGGTATCCTGAATATGGGCTAGATATGTTTACGGGCATGAATATTAGGGAAGAGCTTCATAGGAGTAGGTCTACAATTCCCTTTCCACTCTAACCTAAAAGACACTGACATCGCTATGGTGAGTCTTTTAGCATGGCAGTCTAGAATAGCATTGTATGGAGACAACCAGCTCATTTCCAAAATCATATCAAAATCTACCATGTCAAAAATCAGTAGATCTACTCGAGTACTACAACCCATGAAGTCCACTGAACAAGTACGACATACCCTATCCACCACCACAGAATCCCCAATAGGAGTAGACACATGGATAGGAATATCAAGTACATCACAAGCAAGATCCAACCCCATAGCAAAATAAGAAGACACATAGGAAAAACTAAAGCCAAGATCAAACAAAGTCGTAGCCATTTTTCACATACAAGAATCATACATGTGATAATGGTGTTTGAAGCCTCTACCTTGGGTCGACTAGTAAATGCATAGAAGTGGGCCTGATTACCTGACTGAGAGCCACCCCTGTTGGGTTGTGCAACCCTTCTGCCGGAATGATTTCCACCCCTTTCGATCTGAGCCCTCTACCTGACTGGGTGCCACCTCTAACTGTTCACAGACTGCCCCTCCCTAACTATGGGCGATTCCTACTGAATGCACTCCCTCCTCTCCCAGCAGGGGCTAGAGCTCAAGCAGCTAGGTGAAGAACAATCTGCCGGCCCTGACCAAACCTGGGACACCATCTACGAATATAGCCATACTACCGCACTCATGGCACACCTTCTCAATCACTAGTCTCTAAGTCAGAATGGAGGAAATAGTGCGAGTCCCAAAATCTAAGCAAACTATCTGAGTAACCCCAAATGTAACCAACGGCTGTGGAATGGTCCCTAGAGGACGCCCGACTGATGCATGCATGGCTAACTGAATACGGTGTCCCGAGTAGCCCTGGGGAATCTGAGTCCTAGAAAAGGAGCCACTAAAAGTACCCACCTTTTTAATCTTCTTCTCAGCATTCCTCGCATAACCATCCAGTTTCACCCCTTCCATATTCTTCATGAACTCTACTACCTCCTCGAAGGTCTTACCTGTGGAGACTATCAGAAGGGCTAAAAGCTGAAGGCCCACATTCAGTCCCTTAACAAATCGCCTAATCCTCTCCTCCTCCATGAGCAATAAAGGTAGAGCATACCTGGTCAGTGAGTGAAATCGAGCCTCATATACTGCATTTGAAAAGGTCCCCTTCTCGATGGCGGTGAACTCATCTCGCTGATCTTGTAGGGTACGAGGCACATACTTCTCCAGAAAGGTGGAGTAGAATTGGGTCCATGTCAGTGGTGGTCACCTCGCCAATTTGCACTCCATGAAAACTCTCCACCAGAGCTTAGCATCACCCATCAAATGGACGGTGACAAATTCCACCCTATACTTCCCATCACAACCATTTTATGGAGGCTCTCATGGCAATTGATGATGAATTCATAGGCGTCCTCAGCCTCAGTGCCATAGAAGGTGGGAGGCTTCATCTTCATGAACCTCTAAAACAAGTCATGCTTCTCTCCAGTAAATACCTGTCACAACTTGAGAGGGGACCCATATTGTAGAAACGGGACAAGGGACCCCGAGACACCCCAAGTCAACCCATGACATAAGCATTCATTCACTATCTTATTCAATAAACATGAAGGAAACATAAATATAACTCAGCGGAAGTCAAATTTAGCATAACAACAGAATAAACATTTGAGTTGAATGCATGTCTACGTCTGAAAAGCCTCTAATCTGGACAAGCTGATGGACAACACCCCCAACTAGCTCAAAAACACTGCAACTGAAGGTAGACTAAAAATAACTGAAGGTCTAGTACTCGGAGGATGAGGACTCAACAAACAAGAAAATGCTAACTCTGATAGGCAGCTACGAACGGGGCTGAACCTGATAACCCAATCCTGCATCATGAAACGATGCAACATAGAGGGTATGCGGTCAGTACGTGAAATGTACCGAGTATGCAAGGTAAGTAAAACCACTTTAGTAATAATATAAGCCAAATCCAGTCATACATATATATAATAAACTTTGAGAGTAAGTAGAAGAACACATGCATTAATTCTGAAATCGAACATTATCATAAAGTGCTAATGCATGGCTTTAGAATATCATGGCTGACTCGAATGACTCAAAGCTAAATCATAACATTTATATCAAAGCAGAACAATGAGTCAAACCTTGCTTTCCCAACATGCATGCATAAGATAATCATCATGTGTAATGGATGTGCAAATTCAAATGATATAGACAATGGACGACTTGTCAGTTAACCGACATACCATGATAGAGCTTATATGGTCCCAACTATTATACTCAAGTGGGTAGAGCCATCCATAAACTTGCCAGGGCGATCGACGATACCATAATATCAATATCAAGCTCAAAGGTCCAATCGGGTCCGGGATAGCTAACAAGGGAAGTCCCAATAATATAATAGAATCAATCCTACGTTGGCGCATAGTTCTGAGTTATAGGGTAGTTGACCCTTAACCTGCTCGGTGCTAGAGTCTTCTTCCAAAACATGCAATGATCTACATTGTATAAATACGAAGCTCAACATCGTCTAGTGACGAAGCTCAACATGAAGTCATGCATAAATTCAACGACGTATGAAACGAAGCTCAACATTGTCTATTTACAAAGCTCATTATGAAATCATGCATGCGTTAGACATCATATAAATATGAAGCTCAACAATGTAATCTCGACAAAGCTTAGAATAGAATCAAACTTAAACTCAACATCATATGAAATGAAGCTTAATGCCAACATACATCTCAATTATGAATTCATCCATATGAGAAGCTTTGCTACGACACATACCACAAGCTCAAGAATAGTGGGAGGCTTCACTCCAAAATCATGTGGTAAGGCTACTTTAGAAGTATCACTTCATTATCATCAACATGAGGGCCTTGCCCAAAACCTTATCATGCTTGAACCCTTTCAAATCATTTGAAAACATTTTAATTTGGGAGATTTCACTCCAACATGAAATAATATAGTCAATTCTCGAAAAAACATCAATTTTACTCAACATTGGGAATTACCCAAAGCTTCACTATACATGGGTGTATTTAATCTTCTTTGACAACATCATCAAAATCATGGGTAAGGTCCAAAACATACTTTTCATCATCTACTCCATCATCGTCACATCATATAAGAATCCTGCAATTTGAATGAAAACCCATACTTGATCATCATAAATTAATCATAAATTAATAGGGAATGGGCATGGGTGTGGTAGAAAACACCCACTCATAGCCTTACATACATGGGGTTGAAGAATCTTAACTCCTCCTAATTACCCAGCTGAGATTTCCCCTGAAAGCTATGAAATTCTCCTCACTTTCTTCCCTTCAAACTCTCACCCTTGCATGCATGAAGAAAATGACCTGGATGGGTCTTTCTCAGCTTAAGACCCTCTATTACGAGCTTAAAACGACGTAGTATAGGCCCTTAGGACATAGGAGTTATGGAAAAGCCCTTACTGAAAACGCTTGAAATCACTGTCAGTGGGTCCTAATGCACGACCTGATGATTCGTTACTAGGGCACACGATCCGTTGGTTCACCCGTCAAGTGCACTGCCTCGTCATTCATGAAAACTCCACTGGCTTGGTGACGGCCCACCTAACGGGTCGTTAGGACTGACAATGAGGCATAGGGTGCCATCCTTCAAGTACACTAGATAAGCTTCACTATCTTTCTCTTGGACCACCCCACGACTGACATGACGACACGTGGTTTCTGACCACAAGTCGTTACATCGCCCGTGGGGACCCTGAGTCCCTCATGATCCCAGGACTTCCCCACAAGTCACTTGATGACTCGTTTGGCCTCCTCATGAGTTGTTAAGTGACCTGTTTTGCAACTGCTTCAACATTTTTGTAGTTTTTCTCCTAATTCACTTCTGAATCCGATTCTTGAATTCTCGGGGTATAACAATATCTCCCCCTCGGGAACATTCATCCTCAAATGTTTTAAACCAGCAGAAAACACAGAAACAACAATCACTATATATATATAGACGCTAATCATTGACATTCAAGCCGAAAACTAACGGAACGACTACCCCCGAAGAGAACCACATAGCTGGTCAGAGTTCAGACATTACATACATATATCATATCATAAAACGAAGTTATTCGCATGAATAGAACATGAAAAACTGAATAGAGGTTTAGGGAAAAAATTTGACACATCAAACTGAAACTGAGCCGGTAGGGAACAAATGAGGTTATTTAGCCATCATATCTTCTCGGCCTCCCATGTGGCTCCCTCAATATCATGATTCCTCCATAACACCTTTACTGAGTCTACTTCCTTGTCCCTCAGATTTCAAACTTGTCGATCCAAGATTTCAACCGGAATTTCTTCATAACTGAGGTTGTCTTTCACACCAACGCTGTCTATCAGAACCACCAAGGTTAGATCACCCAAGCACTTTTTCAAAAGCGATACATGGAACACGAGATGAACGGAAGACAATTCCGAATGTAAGTCCAACTCATACGCCACCTTACCAACTCTTCTCACAACCCGGTAGGGACCAACATAGAGGGAATTGAGTTTACCTTTCTTTCCAAACTGCATGACTCCCTTCATGGGAGATACCTTTAGAAACTCCCAATCGTCTACATAAAACTCCAAATCACTTCTCCTCACATCAGTATACGATTTCTGACGACTCTAGGCGATCTTCAACCGGTCCCTTATCAGCTGGACCTTCACCATCGCCTTATGAACCAAATCAGGCCCTACAACAACTGCGTCACCAACCTCGAACCATCCGATGGGAGACCTACACCTTCACCGGTAGAGGGCCTCGAACAGTGCCATCTGGATACTAGAGTGATAACTATAGTATAAGCAAACTCGATCAAGGGCAAATGATCATCCCAACTACCTTTGAAATCCATCACACATGCTCTCAATATATCCTCAAGAGTCTGAATGGTTCATTCTACTTGGCTGTCCATCTGAGGGTGACAAGCTCTGCTTAGCTTAACCTGAGTCCCGAGCCCTTTTTGAAACGAATGCCAGAATTAAGAAGTAAATTGAGTATCTAGATCCAAAATAATAGACAAGGGCACTCCATGAAGCCGAACCAACTCACGAATATACAATTTAGCATAACCATCTGCTGAATCCATGGTCTTGACCAGTAGAAAGTGTGCAGCCTTGGTCAACCTGTCCACCACAACCCAAATGGAGTTGTATTGCCGGCGAGTACGAGGTAGACCTGTAATGAAGTCCATAATGATTTCTTCCCACCTTCATGTGGGGATGGGAATGTACTGAAGTACACCTCCAAGTCTTTGATGCTCGACTTTTTTTTATTGATAGTTTGGACATTTTGCTATGAACTCCGTAATATCCCTTTTCATACCATCCCACCAATAGATTTCTCGCAAATCCTAAAACATCTTCGTGGATCCTGGATGAATTGAATATCTGGTACCATGTGCCTCATGCAGTATCTGAACTCTCAAATTATCAACTTTCGAAACACATAGTCGACCCTGGTATCATAGCACACCATCTCCCCCTTAGGAGAAAACCTCCACTTTCTGATTCCGCATTGCCTCCTTCAGCTTCCTCAATATTGGATCCTCATCTTTCCTGGATTTAACATCAACTACCAAGGATGATTCTGACCCATTATGCATAACAACAACGCCATCGGTCGAATCAGTCAGTCAAACTCCCAGCCTTGCAAGCCGATGAACATCTTTCACTAATTCCTTCTTCCCTTCATCCACGTGGGAGACACTCTCCATTGAGAGTCTACTAAGCGCATTAGCAACCACATTAGCCTTTCCCAGGTGGGAAAGGACACTCACGTCATAATCCTTAAGTAACTACAACCACCTCATTTGCCGAAGATTTAGATCCTTCTGTGTGAATACATACTGCAAACTCTTGCGGCCCATAAATACATCCACATGGACCCCATACAAGTAATGTCGTCATATCTTCAATGCGAACACCACCGCGGCCAATTCAAGATCGTGGGTTGGATAATTCTTTTCATGCACTTTCAACTCTCTAGAGGCATAAGCAATCACCCTCCCACGCTAAATCAACACACACCCAAGTCCAACTGTGGAAGCATCACAATACACCACGAAACCATCGTTACCCTTGGGTAGGGTCAATACTAGTGTTGAGGTAAGTCAAGCCTTCAACTCTTGGAAGCTTTTCTCACAAGCCTCCGACCACTTAAACTTCACCTTCTTCTGAGTCACTTAGTCAAAGGTGATGCAATGGTTGAGAAACCCTCCACAAACCTCCGAAAATAGCTAGGTAAACTCAAGAAACTCTAAACATCCGAAGAATTCACTGGTCTGGGCCAGTTTTCCACCTCCTCGATTTTCTGTGAGTCTACTTTTACACCTTCGGTAGACACCACATGGCCCAAGAATTCTATGGAGTCCAACCAAAACTCACACTTGCTGAACTTTGCATACAATTGGCGGTCCATTAAGGTCTGGGCACTACTCTCAAGTGAGTGGCATTTTCCTCCTCGCTTCGAGAGTATACCAAAATGTCATCAATGAATACGATCACGAACATATCCAAATATGTATTGAACACCCTGTTCATCAGGTCCATAAAAGTTGTAGGAGCATTCGTTAGTCCAAATGACATGAACACAAAATCGTAATGACCATACCGTGTCCTAAATGTCATCTTGGGGATATCACTCTCCCAAACTCTGAGCTGATGATACCCAGATCTGAGATCTACTTTTGAGAAAAACTTTGCACCTTGAAGTTGATCGAAAAAATCATCGATCCTGGGTAAGGGATACCTATTTTTGACAGTGACTTTGTTCAACTATCGATAATCAATGCACATACAAAGGGAACCATCTTTCTTCTGAACAAATAATACTGGTGCGCCCCACGGAGACTGGCTCGGTCTAATGAAACCCTTATCTTGAAAATCCTTTAACTGATCATTCAACTCTTTTAGCTTGGCTAGAGCCATCCTGTGGGGTGGAATTGATATAGGTTGCGTATCAGAAGGAGGTCAATACCAAAATCAATCTCTCACTCAGGAGGAATACCTAGAAAATCATCAGGAAATACCTTTGGATACTCACGTACTACTTGAACTGACTGGATAGTCAGGGTTTCGGACGCCACGTCCTTAACCCTAACTAGATGATACATGCAACCCTTCGAAATCATCTTCCTGGCCTTGAGGTAGGAATCGAAGTGACCTACAAGCACAACTGAACTACCCTTCGACTCTAAGACTGGCTCACCCGGGAATTAAACTCTACTGACCAGGTCCTGCAATTAATGGAAGCATAAAAAGCATACAACCAATCCATACGGAGAATAACATCAAAATTGGTCATGGCTAACACTATCAGATCTGCTGAGGTGACCTTATGGAGAACCAAGACTGGGCAATCTCTATACACCCATCTAGCTAAAATTGTGTCACCTACTGGAGTAGAAACTGAGAAGGATTCTGACAAAACATCGGGACTGACTCCAAAGCTACTGGCTAAATAAGGTGTCACAAAGGACAATGTAGCCGCTAGATCTAACAATGCACAAACATCAACATGGAAGACTTGTAACATACCAGTAACCACGTCTGGGGAGATATCCTACTCCTGACAGGATGCTAGGGCATAGATTCTATTCTTGCGCTGACTGCCAGCTGCATTGGTAGATGACCCCTGATGTGCTGAGCGAGGGGGTAGGGTTGTTGAGCTAGAAGCTGGGCCACGATCCCCAACCTGATCCTGTCTTGCTGCTGGACAATCTATAACCATGTGTCCAGGTTGCCCCCTAACCAAAATAGGCACCCGAACCTGCCAATCACTGGCCAGTATGTCCTCGACCACATTTGCGACAAGTTGGAACACCTAATTCTATGGGCCTGCTGCTCTGAACCCTCCAGCCTGATGCTCGTCCTCTCCGATCATGCTTAGGACGAGATGGCACACTCAAGGCTAATGAAGCTAGGGAAGATGATCTTTGGTGGGTCTACTGACGGTGCCCACTGCCGGACCTCTATTGGGAAAATTTGTGGTCCTTAGTCCTGGCCCTCTTGGCCCCTCTCTCTCTCTCGAATATGCCGCCTCCATCTGCTCGGCGTACAATACCATCCGAGGAAAGTCCATATCCTGATGGAGCATAGCAATCCTGCATTCCTTATCCAAGTCACTCGCTATCCCATGCACAAACCTGTTCACTCGCGCCCTTTGATCAGCCACTAACTCAGGAGCATACTTTGATAGGTGAGTGAACTCAAGGGAGTACTCTAATACTGTCATCCTCCCTTGCTTCAGGTTCATGAACTCAGCTGCCTTTAGCTCCTTCATCTCCCAACGGAAGAACCGATCCAGGAATGAAACCTGAAACTCCTCCCAAGTGACCGGACCTGCTCCTACGACCCTGCTTTCCTTCCATTGACGGAACCAGATATGCGCAACCCCCTTCAACTGGTAGGAGGCCAGCTCAACGCACTCCATAATACTCTCCCCATAACCTAGGTGATCTTGACGATCTCATCAACAAACTCATGTGGGTCCTCATCTACCTTGGACCCTAGAAACTCCGGTGGGTTCATCCTCAAGAAGTCCCTGACTCGAGCCGCCGCTACATTGCCATTTTGCAGAACATGCGCAACAGCCTGCTGATTGACCTAAGCATTCAAGGCCTGCGCAAGCATCTGGATAGTGGCCCGAAACTCAGTGTGAGTGGCTAGCTCTGGTGCTTGAGGCCCTAAACTGGTGTCACTTGCTGATGCCCATGACCCATGCCATCCTTGTGGCCTTCACCATCTCCACTTCTCCTTCCATTCATCCTTCGAGGAGCGACAACTCTACAATCACGAACAACATGAATTAGAGGGGTAGAAAGACTCTTCATCGCGCGACATAGATCACGAAAGATGGGGAACATTTCCTAGACGTTTCATAGCCTCTTCATCATAAGTATGGCGTGCTTCACACTCATGAAAAAGACTCTACTTAACGCGGCTTTCAGACTCCCTAGGACGCTTCAAACCTATGGCTCTGATATCATGTTTTTCACAACCCGAGAGGGGACCCGAATCATAGACACGGGATAAGGGTCGCCGAGAGACCCCAACTCAACCCATGGCATAAACATTCACTATCCCATTCAATAAACATGAAGGAAACATAAAAATAACTTAGCGGAATTCTAATTTAGTATAACAACATAATAAACATCTGAGTTGAATGTATGTCTAAGTCTGAATAGCCTCTAATCTGGACGAGCTGAAGCGACAATACCCCCAACTAGCTCAAAAACACTGAAAAAGAAGGTACACTCATAATAACTAAAGGTATAGTCCTCAGAGGATGAGGAATAACCAAGAAAGAAATGCTAATTCTGATAGGCAACTACGAACGGGGCAGAACCTGAGAACCAGATCCTGAATAATAAAACGATGCAGCATAGAAGGTATGCGGTCAGTACGTGGAATATACCAAGAATGAAAGGTAAATAAAACCACTTTAGTAATAATATGAGCCAAATACAGTCATACATATATATAATAAACTTTGAGAGTAAGTAGAACAACACATGCATTAATTCTGAAATCGAACTTCATCATAACGTGCTCATGCATGGCTTTAGAATATCATGGATGATTTGAATGACTCAAAGCTGAATCATAACATTTATATCAAAGCTGAACAATGAGTCAAACCTTACTTTCCCAACATGCAAGCATAAGATAATCATCATGAGTAATGGATGTGCAAATTCAAATGGTATAGACACTGGGAGACTCGTCACTTAACTGACATACCACGATTGAGCTTACGTGGTCCCAACTATTACACTCAAGTGGGTAGAGTCGTCCATAGACTTTCTAGGGTGATAGATGATACAATAATATTGATATCAAGATCAAAGGGCCAATCGGGCCGGGGATAGCTCACAGGGGAGGTCCTAATAATATAATAGAATAAATCCTACATTGGCGCGAAGTTCTAGGGCGTAGGGTAGTCGATCCTTAGCCCATTCGGTGCTAGACTCTTCTCCCTAAACATGCAATGTTCTACATCATATAAATACAAAGCTCAACATCGTCTAGTGACGAAGCTCACAATGAAGTTATGCATAGACTCAACAACATATGAAACGATCTCAACATTGTCTATTGAAAAAGCTCATTATGAAATCATGCATGCATTAGACATCATATAAATATGAAGCTCAATAATGTTATCTCGACAAAACTTAGAAAAGAATCATACTTGAACTCAACATCATGTGAAATGAAGCTTAATGCCAACATACATCTCAATGATGAAGCTTTACTATGACACATACCACAAGCTCAAGATTAGTGGGAGGCTTCACTGCAAAATCATGTGGTAAGGCTACTTTAGAATTATCACTTCATTATCATCCTCATGAGGGTCTTTATCATGCTTGAACCCATTCGAATCATTTGAAAACATTTTAATTTAGGATATTTCACTCCAACACGAAATAATGTAGTCAATCTCGAAAATTGTCAATTTTACTCAACATTGGGAATTACACAAAACTTCACTATACATGGGTCTATTTAATGTTCTTTGACAACATCATCAAAATGATGGGTAAGGTCAAAAACATACGTTTCATCTTCTACTCGATCATCATTGTTAGGGTCTGCTCTGGGGTATTTACTACACGCAAGTGCACGTGGTCGAACAAGTAGTAAAGTGGCTTAAGTAAGCCAAGTATCGATCACACAGGGACTGGGATAAGGTAACAAACTACTTAAGTGTTACTATACTTACTCTAAAAATGAAGACAACAGTGCAAAGAAGAGTTTGATATTTTGATTTCTAATTGTATGCTAAGTCTAAAACGAATATCTAATGTGAGTCTGAACTATGAATGTGAGCATGCTGAGGCTAAATGAACATGTATAGAAACTAATTATCGATACAACTTTTGGTTAATCTTTCCTCCGGTTGCTAGTCAAGAATTATTGCCAATGGATTAAAACTCTCGTATTTAACCCAACTTAAGAATTATGAACCTTCCACCTACATTTCTGTGATTAAACGAAATTCATGTTCTAGTCATACAAAACCGATTCCTTAATTGACTAATACGACTTTCAGGTATATTTCTATCCTGAAGGTAAATCAATTCTCAATTTTCCCAAACTAAGAAAAGATCATATCCTATTGATTCACAACTTTCCAATTTCTTGCTTTCTCGAGTGAAACCAGACTTCTTAGATATACATTAACATTGGCCACACATCAATGCAGTAAGAACAAGAATCAATAGAACAACAATGGAAGAAAAGATGAAAAACCCAATTGATCAATAACTACATTTCAATACAATTGTTCTTAACCTCAGCAAGAAGAGGAATTAGCCACTCATTTGTGGATTAAACATCGTTAAATGAGTGTTAAACATACAAGCAGTTGAATTAAAGAAGAAGGAGATAGAGAAAAACCCTGACAATTTCGTCCCCTCAACTGCCTGTAACCCACGTTCTTGCTCCACCAAGTCAGAATTATTAAAAATGAACCTAAGTGTTCTATTTATACTAGTGGGAATTTTTCCCGGAACAACAAGCAACGTGTCATAGAGTGCATCGTGGAGCACTGCCTCCATGACACACCACTGACGCGGACCCTTACTGGAAATTGATTGTCCGAGTAATATGGCCCAACGTGACACGACGTGCAACGCGGGGCTAGGCCAACGTGCCACGGCCCCAACGCGCACCCTCACTGGATTTTGGCAAAAAATCCCTATCCATGCAGAAGGTATCCGCGATGGCAGCTTGACACGGCTCAATCACGGAGCCCCTTTAATTTGTGCCTTCAAATGATTTTTCCCTTGCTAACATCCGAGTCCAACCCCAATCTCTCCCAACACGCATTTTAGCTTCCCAAAATTATATTTCACCTGCAAAACAACGCTAATCATGTTGGTTAGTATAAATTCACCTTTTATTATCAATCACATGAGAATGTATAAACATTGATAGATAAACAAGGCTAAAATAACACCTTTGAGTATCACTTGGGCATATAAATTTGCCCAAGATCACTTACCCCATACTTAAATCCTTGTTCGTCCCCGAACAACAATCTTACACCCATGCACTTTACACACCATCCTGGCTACTTTGGTTTGACGATTCAGGCTACGGTCATACCGATTATTTAATACAGCAAATCATCAAGAAAACACGCGTGGTCCTATCAATGCAATGACTTCAACACATCAAGACCTCCCAGACATAAGAATCGACTCTCGATATTGGTAAACTCCTACAAATCAGCTGATCGAGATATCCGACACGAAATTTAATCTCTCATCAAGCATGTGCCCTCACAACACAAGAGAATTTTCCCCTTTTTAATCACATGAACTCAAATGATTACGTGCAGGGGCATATAGAAACAATTTCACTCTCTCTCCCAAAAGAATTCACATGCATCATGCCACGAACCATAGGATTGCCTTTGACGTATTACTCCACTAATATAAGGAAGTGTGATGTAAGATCATGTAGGACTTTAATGGGTTGTAATGTAAGCTACGGAACTAGTAAATACTGGGCTAGCCAATAATAGCCACTAGCATCCTTAAGCGCTTTTTCAATACATCCCATCAAGCTCATGGGCATTGTTTCTTCCTTCATCCTCCCATTCTTGAAGTCTGTCTTTATTTTGACAAATCGCATTAAGAACACTTGACTCAATCACGAAGATTATTCATACATCTTCATTGTATTTTATTTATAACAAGTGCACCTTCAACCTTTTCTTTCCTTTCATCACTCTGCTTTTCTTTTCTTTTCACCATTCTCACTCTTTGACACTTTGGGAAAATTATTTCCTCTTCTTAAACGCTTAAGAGTTTTGGATCAAATTTACGGCTAATGAAAAGAAAGGGTTAAGCTCGATTTACACATTTTTGACAAAAGAAAAAATAATAATAGGCTAAAGGCTCAACGGGCTAACTAGGGTGTACAATCAAGGTGGGTACAATAATGAAAAAGAGAAACTTTCGGTTGAAAACAAAGAAATGCCTACATCTTTTCCTACAATAGACGTCCTTCATTTCGTTTTGTACACTCACAAAGCAAGTTCTAGACATTTCATAATAGCATGGAATAAACAAAACCTCACCCCACACTTATTGCACATGCTCAATTCAAGACATATTCACAGACTCTTTAATCAGCTAATTACAAGAATTCAAAATTAAGCCTCAATCACACTGAATCGACTCTATGGCCTACGTATCTCAACATATTTACAGAGTTGCATGCTTTCATACGAATCATCTTTGCATTTCAAATATCATGTACAACACGCAACCAGAATTTCGCAACCATAAAGTAACTACAGGTTTTGGGATGCAACCCACAAAAGAAAACAACTGAAAAATAAATGAAAATAATCTACTCCTAACGACTACATTTCCCTTAAGACGGTCGTCATCCATCCATCATAGGGAACGGTCACTCACTAAGACTTCGGTTCAATGGGACCAATCTCGGTAAAAGAACCGAAAACAAACGCTGAGAAACCCAAGAATTGAAAATTTTTTAAAAATATCGATCATTTCGATAAAACAAAAATATGTACAAAATCAGCTAGCAACATTCAGCAGCACACAACAGCTTCACATTTATTCCAATACAGAACAGAAACATCACAATCACAGGGTCACAAAATTTTTCATCAAGCACGACAACAGAACAAAAACATAAGCAACAACTCAACTAGCACCTAACTACTCGCACCCCACACTTATATCAAACACTATCCCCAGTGTTCACAAAAATTAACATCGCACAAAAAATGGGTGGCGGAACTCCCTGATCAATCAAAATACTCTTCTTCATCATGTGTTGCTGCCTCATCTCCCATGTATGAATTGCCCCCATCGTCATCATCGGACTCCACATCAGAGTCCTCACGGCGTGTCTCCTCATCTGTGGGAACATCATCATCCATGGGCTCTACAAAAGCTGGCCCCACTCAGCATAGAGCCCTGGCATTCTCGCCAAAAGGGTAGTCTAGCTCGAGCTGCCACAGCTCCTCTTCTGTTGTAGGCCTCCCGCTTATTCAGAGCTGGAGCATCTGCATCCCATACATGCGAGCCATGTACTGATCATCCCGAGCATGTCGCTCGGCTAGTGTAAGAACTGGCCCGTGGGTGGTGTCGGGTGCCTTAGTTTTAGTGACATCTAAGGCCCGCCGCTCCATCTACAGGATGTAGTCAAGGGCCTCTTCCTCAATATCCAGACCCCTCAGGAACGTGGTGAGTAGTCCACCAAATCTGTATCTGTGCCGTTGATGCAAACGGGCTCTCTTCATGGCGGAGATAATCACCGCCCCCACATTAATCTCCAGCCCTTTCATCAGGGCGTACACCAAGCATACACGATCCCGGGTTACATCCGTCATATGCACCCCCGGGATTAGGCAGGAACAAACAATCTTCAGCCATATCCTGGCTTCCCTGTTCATATGGGAGTAAGGCAAGGTCTGATGGTAGCCCCTCTCCTTATGTCTGCTCCACCGAGTTATTGATCGGGTTCAACACAAAGTGCGTATGATGTCTGCATATGGTGGAGTGATATTCAACTGTCGAAGCACATGGGCGTCTGTGTCCCGCGCCCCTAGGATAGCATTGAGGTGGTGGGGCTCAAAAGTGACTATTTGCCCCTTTATTTTGATGGTGTGACTTTTGAGAGTCGGGTTCGAGTTAGCATAGAATTCCTGAATCAAGTGCAAGTTGCATTCCTTGGGCTTTTCAAAGATGAAGTTCAGCCCAGCTGCCTCGATCCTATGGACAATCCTGGAGAACTCCTGTTCTAACGGTTCCCTTGCTATGTGTTCCTCGGGGAAGTACTTGCCCTCCTTGTGCTTTGCGTACCATTTCTTCCCCTCCTCTATCACCCACCTGGTTCCGTATTGACGGCGTTGGCCGCGTCGAACCGCTGGTGCTGCTGGGACTGCTGCGCCTAGTCTGATTCTTTTTCTTCCGATGCCAGATGTTGATGCGCCTTTTCCCTTGTCTTGCCTGCTTGCCATTGTTCCTATCAAACCAAACAGACAAGTTCAATGTTAAGCCAATTAAACTTAGCTTTGACTAAGGTTGAGTTAAGCTAGGCTACCCCACATTTAGTCCTTAGCCAAAATTACAACATTAAGGCAAGATCGTACTTATTTACACAAACAAACAACAAAACATAACAAATATGCTTAGTGCCTTGGGAGAATTCGGCGGTATATACTCCATGTACTACTCAGACTTCGTACAGCTAACCACAATCCTTACCTATCGATAACATTTTATCCCATAGCACTTAGCAAGGAGAAACAAAAGAAAAATTTTAACTACATGATCCTATACAATTCACCCATTTCTTGCAATTTCTAGTATTTCCTTAACCCGAGAATCCGTCGGTCTTTTAGCATAGTCACAGTTAGCACCATCGACTCATCTCACCCAACATGTACAACCCAACATGAATTTCACGAGTTCAACTCAATTTTTCCATTTCAAACTCAAAGTTAAGCCCTAGCTATGATTTTATCAAAAATTCGATTAAGCTATGTAATTATCGAGTTCAAGTAATCACACCGTTACTCCGAACATCAATCAACAATAATTCAATTGAATTTAAGCTTAATTTCTACTTAGGGCAAGTTTTGCTCATATCACATGTTCAACATCAAAAAACTTCGACAAGAATTGAGATAGAGTTGAAGAACATACCATGAATTCAAAGAAATGACGAAAACTTGATGAAATTATGGGCCTAAGTCCGTGTCACGTTGAGGGGGGAGGGGTTTTTGGGATGTTGGTCGTGGAGGGTATGCAAAATGAGGAAAAATGAGGGGGAATCGAGGTTAAAAAGTGGGAATTTCGCGCGGGTCACCCGGCAACCCGGTGTGACCCGTCGCGATATACACCTCAACGTGTCACGGAGGGTAATATGGAGCATGCCCTCCGTGACACGGTGCCATTGCGTAGGTGTTCTGGAATTTGTAAAAATTCCAGAATTACCTTCAACGTGTCACGGAGGGTAACGCAGAGGTCCTCCTCCGTGACACGGAGCCATCGCCCTGGCTCACTGTTTATCCACTTTTTATTATTTTTCATACCTCGGATTTTCCTTTGTGATTCCTTGCATGTTTACCCTCCGTTCAACCTGAAATTCATCTTACGACAAGAAATTGGTTAGAATTATAGGATTCACTCAAAATAAAAATAAGAATAAAAATAAAAACTAACAATTTTGTTGTTAATCAAAAAAGAAAAAGAAAAAGAAATCTATTCACATTTTACAAAGAAAAATTTCACGGGTTGCCTCCCGTGCAGCGCTTGATTTACCGTCGCGGCTCGATGTCATTCAGCTCAGTCATTTTCTAGGGTGACGGACATTTTCTCTCGACCACCTTCCTCACCCCAGTAGTGCTTACATCACTCCGGTGGTTTTGCCAATAACTCTCGTGATTCAACTATCTGAGCATCATCAGCTCGATCAGTCACATTTATCACTGAGAGTTCCTCATACACAGTCGGGAGCTTGGTGGCCTTGTATACATCAAAAACTTCCACCTTGTCATGTGCTCGCATGGTTAGCTGCCCTGCAGCTACATCAATCAGCGCTTTCCCAATCGCCAAGAAGGGACGTCCTAAAATAAATAGGACTTCCGCGTCTGGCTAAAAATCCAGCACGACGAAATCTACCGGGAAGATAAGAGAGCCCACTTGCACCAGCACATCCTCCACAATGCCATCAGGTCTGGCTAAGGACCGATCTGCTAGTTGCAAGATCACTGTTGTTGGTCTAGGACTCCCTAGACCCAACTTCTTGAATACTGATGACGGCATCAAATTAATGCTCGCCCCCAAATCACATAATCCGCGAGCTCGGATACTCTGCCCAATTGTAATTTGTATAGTAAAGCTCCCAGGATCTTTGAGCTTTGTGGGCAATCGGTTTTGTATCCGGGAAGTGCACTCCTCCGTGAGAGCTACCGTAGCATACTTAGTCAACCGACTTTTGTTCGCCACGATGTCCTTAATGTACTTTGCATACTTCGGCACTCCCTGCAAAACATCAACAAGAGGTAAGTTAATATGTACCTGTTTCAGCACCTCCATGAATTTCTTGAAACACGCCTCCCCCTTTTGTTTCTTTAATCTTTGAGGGAACGGCGATGGTGGTCTTTCTGATTCAGCTTCCTTTTTCTTCCCCCTCTCATCACTTTTCTCCCTCTCAACTTCTGCTGCTCCCGATTGTTGAGGTGGTCTTTCTGGTTCCACCTCTATAAGCTGCAAACCACTCCTTCTGGTCACTGCATTCACCTGCTTGGGTTTGGGATCTGTGTCGCTCGGAAGTCCTCCTCTAGGCCTGGTGTTTTGGGCTCCAGCAAATTGCCCAAATTGATATTCAAGTGCCTTAGTAGCTAACTGGTTGTTCTTCACCTCGGCTGCCAATTTCACATAGTCAGCCTGCAATTGAGCTTGGTTAGCTATCATTGTCTTGAACATCTCCTCAATGCTGGGTGATGGTGGGGGAGGAGGTGCATTGTTGTTTCTATATTGTGATTGATAGTTCTGCTGCCCTCCTTGATTCCTGTGTGCCCCCTGACTCGAACTTTGCCCTTGAAGGTTGTTGCTACCCCAAGAGAAATTCGGATGATTCCTCCAGTTGGAATTGTAGTTGTTGCCATACTGTTGGTGGTTGTTCCTCTGTACATTTCCCACAAAGTTCACCATGTCAGGATTTACCCCACAACACTCAGTTGAGTGCTCACTACTCCCGCACACTTCACACCAAATTTGCTGCACTACATTCACTGGGGCTTGAGTCTGGTTCATTGTCATATTACTGAAGTGGGTGTTGAGTTGATTCTGTAAAGCAGCTATCTGTGCAGCAATAGCTATAAAACCATCCACTTTTAGAACTCCTGCTGCTTTCCTTGTTACTCCTCTTGCCGAATCAGCATTCCACTCCGGATTTCCCTGCGAAATACGATTTAACAAGGTATACAACTCTTCATAGGTTTTCTCCAATGCTTGTCCCCCAGCTGCTGAGTCTAGCAAGATTTTTGTGTGGGGTTCCAATCCCTCTATAAAAGTGTGCACCAGCACATCATTGGATTGATGATGATGTGGACAATCCCGCAACATGGACTTGAATCTCTCCCAAGCCTGATATAGATTCTCTCCCTCTCTCTGTTTGAAACTTTGAATTTGACTTCTAAGTCTTGCTGTTTTACCGAATGGAAAAAATCGTATCAAGAATTTCCTTGCAGGATCATCCCACATAGTAATAGAATTTGGTGGCTCAGCTTTCAACCACCTCTTGGCTTCTCCCAATAGTGAAAATGGGAAGAATGTAAGCCTAACATAATCTGATGACACTCCAGCGGGGATGTAAGTGTCACTTATCTCCAAAAAATTTTTGAGATGCTGCTGTGGATCCTCATGAGGGAGACCTGTGAACTGCCCGCTGGTGTGCAGCAATTGCACCATGTTTTGTTTGAGCTCGAACCTCCCTCCTGGCTCAGGTTTGCGGATTCTAGATGTGACATTGTTAGCATGTGGGATTGCCACCTTGTGAACCGGCCAAGCTGCCATTTCCTCGGGCACTAACATTGCCCTTACTACTGGTGCATTCTGTTGTTGCTCCATGATTGTTTGTCTGAGCAACTGCAGCTTTTTCTCTAGAGCTTCTCTCCGCTGACGATGAAATTGTCTTTCAGGCTCTAAATATGAGTCCACCAGCTCCTTGTCTCTTGCCAGTGTTCAACAGAGATTATATCTGCGAAATACAGGCTAAGACCAAGTTGTCAACACTAAGAAAAAAATATAGTAAATTTACACTTAAGAAAAATTCACCAATTGCCAGTCACCGGCAACGGCGCCAAAAACTTGTTCGGGTCTACTCTGGGGTATTTACTACACACAAGTGCACGTGGTCGAACAAGTAGTAAAGTGGCTTAAGTAAGCCAAGTATCGATCCCAAAGGTACTGGGATAAGGTAACAAACTACTTAAGTGTTACTATACTTACTCTAAAAATTAAGACAATAGTGCAAAGAAGAGTTTGATATTTTGATTTCTAATTGTATGCTAAGTCTAAAAAGAATATCTAATGTGAGTCTGAACTATGAATGTGAGCATGCTGTGACTAAATGAACATGTATAGAAACTAATTATCGATACAACTTTTTGTTAATCTTTCCTTCGGTTGCTAGTCAAGAATTATTGCCAATGGATTAAAACTCCCGTATTTAACCCAACTTAAGAATCATGAACCGTCCACCTACATTTCTGTGATTAAACGAAATTCATGTTCTAGCCATACAAAATCGATTCCTTAATTGACTAATACGACTTTCGGGTATATTTCTATCCTGAAGGTAAATCAATTCTCAATTTTCCCAAACTAAGAAAAGATCATATCCTATTGATTCACAACTTTCCAATTTCTTGCTCTCTAGAGTGAAACCAGACTTTTTAGATATACATTAACATTGGACACACATCAATGCAGTAAGAATAAGAATCAATAGAACAACCATGGAAGAAAAGATGAAAAACCCAATTGATCAATAACTACATTTTAATACAATTGTTCTTAACCTTAGCAAGAAGAGGAATTAGCCACTCATTTGTGGATTAAACATCGTTAAATGAGTGTTAAACATACAAGCAATTGAATTAAAGAAGAAGGAGATAGAGAAAAACCCTGACAATTTCATCCCCTCAACTGCATGTAACCTACGTTCTTGCTCCACCAAGTTAGAATTATTAAAAATGAACCTAAGTGTTCTGTTTATACTAGTGGAAATATTTCCCGGAACAACAAGCAACGTGTCTGCATCGCGGAGCACTGCCTCCGTGACACGCCACTAACGCGGACAATTACTGGAAATTGATTGTCCAGGTAATAAGGCCTACCGTGGCAAGGCGTGCAACGCGGGCTAGGCCAACGTGCCACGGCCCCAACGTGCAACCTCACTGGATTTTGGCAAAAAATCCTTATCCAGGCAGAAGGCATCCGCGATGGCAGCGTGACACGGCTCCATCGCGGAGCCCCTTTAATTTGTGCCTTCAAATGCTTTTTCCCTTGCTAACATCCAAGTCCAACCCCAATCTCTCCCAACACGCATTTTAGCTTCCCAAAATTATATTTCACCTGCCAAACAATGCTAATCATGTTGGTTAGTATAAATTCATATTTTATTATCAATCACATGAGAATGTATAAACATTGATAGATAAACAAGGCTAAAATGACACCTTTGAGTATCACTTGGGCATATAAATTTGCCCAAGATCAATCATCATATCATATAAGAAACTCCCCATACATGGGCGTTTTAGATTCAATTTTTAGAAAATAATTTTTGTAAGAGAAATTAAGTGAGAATCTGCCCAAGCTTGATAAATCATCAATAGCAACTCAATTAATCATACCCATGAGTAGAAATGTAGGAATCATGCAATTTGAATGAAAACCCATACTTGATCATCATAAATTAATGATAAATTAATAGGGAATGGGCATGGGTGTGGAAGAAAACACTCAGTCATAGCCTTACATACATGGGGTTGAAGAATCTTAATTCCTCCAAATTACCCACCTGAGATTTCCCCTGAAAACCTTGAAATTCTCCTCACTTTCTTCCCTTCAAGCTCTCACCCTTGCATGCATGAAGAAAATGGCCTAGATAGGTCTTTTTCAGCTTAAAACCCTCTATTACAAGCTTAAAACGACGTATTATAGGCCCTTAGGACTTAGGAATTACGGAAAAGCCCTTACTAAAATCACTAAAAATAATTGTCAGGGGTTCCTAACGGACGACCTAACGATTCGTTACTAGGGCACATGATTCGTTGGTTCACCCGTCAAGGTCACTGCCTTGTCATTCATGAAAACTCCACTGGCTTGGTAACGACCTACCTAATGTGTCGTTAGGAAAGACGACGAGTCCTTGGGTGCCATTCATCAAGTACACTGGATATGATTCACTATCTTTCTCTAGGACCACCCCACAACTGACATGACGACTCGTGGTGTCTGACCAAGAGTCGTTACATCACCCATGAGGACCCTAAGTCCCTCATTATCCCAGGCCTTCCCCACAAGTCACTTGACGACTCGTTTGGCCTCCTCACATGTCGTTAAGTGACTCGTTCTGCAATTGCTGCAACATTTTTCTAGTTTTTCTCCTGATTCACTTCCGCATCCAATTCTTGAATTCTCGTGGTATAACAATACCGGTCATACTACCGGTCTCGGGAACATCATAGCCTCCAAAATATCATCTATGTTGGGAGCCACAGCAGTTGCATGCTGTATTCTCAACTGCTACCCTGGGGGAGTCGTTGGTGCTTCCCCATTACCCATAAGGCCGCTCAGAAGATTCAAGACCCGAGTCAGGACCTCGGAGGATGATGGAACGTCGATAACCTCTCCCTGTGTTAGAATCTCTACCTCCGCAAACTCCCTTTCCTGAACCGCTGTAGGCACTGTAGATGCCGACCTCTCTCGAATTGAAGCAGGAGGACGGGCCACTCCACTAGCAGCAGGCCTCTGCCCGCGACCTCTACCCATCCTCTACCATGAATTGCAACAATTGGGTGCTTCCTCTCGATTTTCGCTAGCACGTGTTCTCACCATCTGTGAGAGAAAAAAAGCATAATTTATAAGATACCATTTTGGATCACCAGGTACCAATCATAATCAAGTAATAGCACGAAAAGGAAAGAAAGAATAAAATTTCCTAAAGTCCTATAGCCTCTCAAAGATAAGTAATGAACGTCGCTGTATCGATCCACGAGACTCTACTAGACTCATCTTCGTACAATGAGATCAACGACCCTAGAGCACTGATACCAACTTTTTCGTGACCCAAATGCTTTTGATTGGCACCCACACTACCTCCCTATGTGGGCAAACTAATGATCATAACTAAATATCCAAACTCAACAGCAATATGAATAAACCACAGTATAAAAATGAATAGCAGAAACATTAATTAAATTAAAAGAAGTATAGTCATAAAACTGTCTAATACATTCCCAGAAACTGAAAGTCGTTGTAGATAAACATCTACCTAAAACTGTCTAAAAGGTGTAAATTAAGAAAATTTATGAAAAGTCAATGTCTAGAAAAGATAAGACATCTGTAGTAGTAGAATTCAAAGCATCCCATTCTGATCTGCTCACCTTCACTTAAGTTAGCTGCTTGCTCTAAAGATTGGGTCACCGTTAGCTTCCTGGGTCGAGGTCTACACTCAGAAATGAAGTGCAGGAGTAGCATCAGTACAAGATAAAGTACTACTAGGCATCATCGGCCTACCTTAAAAAATAACACATATAAGAGAAATCACAATATGCAATTATCTCCGAACACAAGTTCAGTAAATAATACTCATTTAGAAATTCAATCTGTGCAGGGTGTTGGCCGGCCTGCTCACTGGATTGGGCCTCACTACAGTGGTTACTTGACCGCTGACACAGTCTTACTATGGCATAATAGGTTCCGCTATAGCGGTACTGGTTGGAATTAGCTCGACTTAGCTGTACACCCATAGTTCCTTTTAACTCTTTTTCAACCTTCTACTCATCACACCCATCCAAGCTACTCATAGTCGTTAGTACAACAATCCTTATATTGTAATCGCATGAAATACACAATGGCTACTCACAAAAGTTTTCACAAATCATCACAAGTTCTTAGTAAACTTTTAATTATCATTGAATCATCATGAACACATCTAAAATTGCAAATACATAGAATACATAGCAAGGAAATCGGTTCATTCAAGTTTTCACATTCCCGAACCGGTCTTATCTCTTTATACTAGTCAAATAGCATAACAAATTGTGATATGTATATGCCTCCTTCACATCACCAGAAACACTCCAACACTGATCATCAATGTACACATGTCAGAGGGTCTTATTTCTACCCTTCAAGTCATGACCTGTAAGGGGCTCTTGAAGTCCATGTACTGTATCAATATGGTACCCGCTCCCACTCCTTTGCTCCTTCGGATGCTCCCCTCAGACACAAGGTACTCAACTATCATCGCTAGCCCAGATGCTCCCCTCGAGCACGAGATGTTATCTCAGGAAAAATTATGTATTCGATTTTATTCAAATATTTCGGTAGTTTACCACTAAGTCAATTTATTTGACCCTTGGGGGCCTCATCTTACCTCTCTCCACTTGAATACTGACATCATTATGGATCACTTTCAAACAATACAAAAGAATATGAAAAACCTCTCAACATCCAATTCCACATTACATAAGTGACGATATCATAATAATATTATTCAATAATGGAATTCAAAAACGGAATAATACAACAATTAATATCCGGAGACCAACACACACATTCTCATTCCACACAAATACATGCTATTATGTAAAGTATAACTCCTTCTAAACCATAACCTACTTTGATCAAAGGATTTGAATAACAATCACTCTGTTGAAGCCTTGCCTTTCCACAGTGCTTCAAAATTTTCAAAATATAGAAACAAGAGATTAACCGGTGATTCAAAAGACTATTTCAGAAAACAAGGGTTTGGAAATCAACCCCTCCCCCATTCTACCCGTCCTCACGGTCTTAATCATTACCCTCGAGTTAATTCATCATACTCTAATTCCACCATGACCATTCTAACTCGGTTCATGGAGTTTCTACTCTCCAAACCCATTACAAGCAATTTTTAATATTAAAGTCCCCATTTCTACCGAACTTTAGGTCTCAAATTATAGCAGTAATGAACTAGCACCATCATATTCACCCTAAAGAGTATTAGTTACATGCTTACAAACCTAGGAATCAATAACATTCAATACCCAACTAAGTTACCCTTCTTTCATAGTTCTAGGGTTCTTAACTTTTAAATTACCATTACAAAGAACCCATTGAATTTTTGGTGTTACAGAATCACAAGATAGAAGGATCAACAAGGAAATATTACATTGGAGTAAGAAATTTCCCTAGTCCTTGAAAATTTGCACCAGAGCTCTCCAACTTCATGCCTTAGAATTATGGGATAAAACCCCTAAAACCCCACTTAAAATCCATTTACTGACTTTTGTCATCCATTGCGATGGTCATATTTCCACTGTAGAGGATCGCTATAGCTCCCAAAATGTCGCCACAGCAGATCGAACGGCAATTTGCCTGCTCCCTTACGACAGCCTTCGACTTTGGTAACGGGCTAGCTACAATGGTTTTTCCCCGCACTGCAACAGTTCCTCATAACAGGTGGAAAGTCATTACATTAGATCCCAATTAAATATCATTCATCCCCATATGTCCTACAAAAGCGAGAAAAGATACATACCATATTCCATAAATAGTTGAGGATATTTGTTCCGCATGTCAGCCTCGGTCTCCCAAGTGGCTTCCTTTATGGGATGGTTCTTCCACTAGACCTTTATCGTTGCAGTCTCCTTTGATCTGAACTTGCAGATCTCTCTATCTGCTTTAACTATGGGCTCCTCTTGATACGACAAGTTCTCGTCAAGCAACACTAAATCCCATTTGATTTGTAAGACCCATCCCTATGGTATTTCCTGAACATGACACATCTCATCCTGATCAGCTCACTTTCACTAAGTTAGCTACTTGCTCTAAAGATAGTATGAAGATGAGCTTCCTGGGTCGAGGTCTACACTCAGAAAATAAGTGCAGGAGTAGCATCAGTATAAATGAAGTACTGGTAGGCATCGTCGGCCGACCTTAAATAAAAACACATATAAGCGAAACAAAAATATGTAATTATCTCTAAACACAAGTTTAGTAAATAATACTCATTCAGAAATTCAATCTTTGTAGGGTGTTGGTTTACCTGCACACTGGATTGGGCCTTGCTACAACAGTCACTTGACCGCTACCGCAGTCTTGCTGTGGTGGAATAGGTTTCGCTATAGTGGTACTGCCTTGGCAGTAGCTTGACTTAGCTGCACACCTGCAGTTCCTTTTAACTCTTTTTCAACCTTCTACTCATCACACCCATACAAGCTACTCATAACCATTAGTACAACAATCTTTATACCGTAGATGCATGAAATACACAATGGCTACTCACAATAAATTTCACAACTTGTCATGACTTATTACTTAAATCTACAAATATCGTTGAATCATCATGAACACATCAACAATTGTAAATACATAGAATTCATAGTAAGAAAATTAGTACATTTAAGTTTTCACATTCCCGAACCGGTCTTATTTCTTTATACTAAATCAAATAACATAATAAATGGTGATATGCTGGGCACACTGTAATACCCTAAAAGTTTTTAAGATTATACTCGAGAATTGAAATGTGAATACTAGGAAAAAATTGGAGAATTTCTAAAGTACGACTCAATCTACGAGTCGTAGGTTATGGTACGATTCATAGGAAGACCGGTGGTACAATTAAAAAATATCTTTCTCTATACCACGAGTCCCCACTATGAGGCATAGTGTGTGGGTATGCCTCATAGTACTAATCGTAACAAGCACTTAGATTTTTTAGATGTTGATTGTACGAGTGTTGGTATGACTTGTGATAGTCTGTTATGGGTCATAGTATGATTTGTGGAAACATTCAGAGACCTAGAGGTTTTGGACTTGGTTATTACGGGAGGATACCACAAGTCGTAGGAGGATTGTATGACTCATGGTATGAGTTATGATGGCTAACAGGATCAGTTTTCCAATGAATTCATTAAGGATATTTTCATAAATCCTAAGCTCCTAAGTTAAACTACGTCATTTTATGCCCTGAAAGAAGTTCATTAAGGGATTTTAACCTATTCTAAATCATTCCCCTCCCATGCATGCACGATTAGGAATTCCCCATTGAAGATCGATCTTAGAATTCTTCAAGTTCTTCTCCAAGTCTCTTGGACTTTCAAGGTCAAGTGTAGATATATTTTACCAATGTGCGTAGGGGTATGAATGAGAGTTTCCTTTCACTCACATGCAAAAATTTCTCCTCAAGTTCATGAATTCAAGTGTTAATTCATGTGTATGATCTTATGGGATTTTAGCCCAATTTCATGAAATTCTCTATGAGTTGGTTATGGGTCAATTCCCTTCATGTTTCAAAGCATGTTGTAAGATTCATGGGCAGATTTTATATACTAATTGACTATAAATTCATGATTTAAAGTTTGGAAAACAATTAAGCCCAATTATTCAAGTTTCATTAAAAGTCAATTTTATAATCCATGACTTCAAGTATGATGACATATCTAACATGATTGAATATTTATAAATTGTAACACCCCATATAATTTAAGCGATAAACTTGTACCTTTGAGCCATGGACAAGAGTTCTTAGTACCATAAGAAGTATGTGTTATGAGGTATTCATATCACTCAATGATTGTACGTTAAGATTTGAACTCAAGAAAGTTGTAAAACGAAAATCGGCAAAAGTTATCACAACTTGCTTTTAGAAATTCTTTAAAAATTGGGTCAAATGTCATGGATTGTTTCTCCTAATATATAAAAAATTAGGAGGCCTACTATGTACCAAATTGAAGGTCTATGAGTCTAGTTTCTAGCACATAAAACGGTTTGCCAATCCTACATTGGAGTAGAGAGATATTTGCGTTTTCCCGAGACTCGACAAGCAGGAGATGAGGGTCAGAGAGGCTCCATGATGGCAACATATCACGCTATCGAATCAATGTGTTGCGTAGAGTGACACGTTGCTACTAAGGTGGTGGATGCCTATATAAGTTAGTTTGGTCGGTTTGCTATTAACTTATGTTATTTTCTAGAGACCTTCACGACATAAGCCCTATCTCAAGATCTCCCCTTTATGATATATTGATCTTAAGTTTAGAAAACATTCTCCAACATGATTCTTGGGGTCGGGGAAGATGGAATTCTCCATATAACTTGTGTTTCATCGTTGGTTTTGGGAATTTTGGTGACTGCCTCGTCTGGGGCTCATTGGTAAGCTTTACTTTTCTTTGGTTATTAGTTACTTAGGTTGATTTAGAGTTTGGAAGTATTGATAAGTTGCTACTTTGGAATTTCTACCGTTGAATCCATAGAAATCGCATTGGATATGCTCCATTTGTGTGGTTTCTTTATTAATGTGTTGTAGGTTTTTCTTGGTAGTAACTTGGGCTACCTTCAGGAAACATATTGATGGTACTGAAAGCTCTGGATTCGGCTTAGTTTAAGCTCATTAGATTCAAGGTATGCTAAGTCTAAACCTCCATCAAAAAGTTTCTCTCTTCTTATAGTTGATACAGTTTGTGCCTTCGTAGTGGTTTTTATAATTATGGGTGTTGCAGTTAGCTGCTACGAGTTGAATTTATGTTGATAGTATAGTCTTACCTTCAGGTTTCTGGCACCATGCCTGTCTATTGAACTGGGTACTTTGTAGCAAGATGAAACACTTATTGTTAGTGACCACACAGCTTCACGCGACTTACAGCTCGTTGATCTTGGGCATATTTATACGACCAAACTCCGTATTTTCAACCCTTCGGGAGTCTGGATAAGACGAATATTGATGTATTCACGGATGTTTTGAGTTAATTAAGGTTGTTTTTCTTTTTCAGATTAATAATTATGTTGTGACTATTTGCAGGTGGATAAGACAGAGATGTCAGCTGGAGGAGCGAGTTAATCTCCGAGGGGGAGTATGCAAATATTTGGAGGGTGTAAACAATAAGTTTAAGGTTCACCACCGTGTCACGCTAAGGATGGTCCGCGTTGAACAACATGCCCCAATACATGGGTGGAGGAAGACAATTATGAAAAATTGGAAGGCACAAAACAGTGAAGGTGCGCGATGGCTCCGTGGCACGGAGCTGATTCTCCGCGATAGCCTCCGTGCCACGTTAAAGGAAAATCTAGCCTTGCCCCAATTCTACTGAAGCTCCGCGATAGCTCCGTGTCACGGAGCATTTCACCGCGTTGAGCTCCATGCCACAGAGCTAGTTTATCTCTGGGAAATTTTCCACTTGTATAAATATAACACTTAGGCTTTTATTTTGGGATATCTGACATTTTGGACGAACGTGGACAAAAGGCAGTTGAGCTGAAGAAAATTCTAGGGTTCTTTCTCTTCTCTATTCTTCTAAATTTCAATTATTGGTATGATTAAAACTTGTTTGAAGATGTTTAATCAACAAATGAATGGCTAAATTACCTCATTCTGAGGTTGAGGCTAACTGCAGAATTGTGTAATTTCATATTATTTCAGCTGAATTCTCTTCATTCATGAACGGTTGTTCTGTTATTCTTTATTTTCATTATTTTAATGTTTGGCCAGCATTAAGGTAAAATTAGAATGCTAATTTGATTCTGTGAGGAAAATTATTGGGGTATACTTGGAATTGGGGAATATTGCCTTATCTTTGCTGTGAATTAGAGGTAAGATTCGCGTGTAGGATAGAAATATACCTGCAACGTCATATTCGGTTATCAAGGGAAACTATTTTTATTCGCCAGAGGATGAGTTATTGCATCACAGAAATGTGTAGTGCAGGGCTCAAACACAGTAATTGGCTAGAGGTTCGAAAGACCAGAGACATATTCTAATCTCTCCTAACCATCAGCCTAAGAGAGAGGGTAGTTGAAGAATAATATAAATTATACATGCCTGCACGTCATGCCTTAACCTTAGATTGTTCGTGCTATTGTTTAAATCACATTTTCTTGTGTTAATTAGTGTTACCTTAGATATTACTCTTTGACAACTTTTAATTCAGTGTGTTATTCACATACTTGCATAAAGATATTGTGACTACTAAAGTAAAAAAAATTACCTTTGAGCTACAGTCCTTGTGGGTTCGGTACCTAGCTTGAAAGAGCCACTATATTACTTGTACGACCACGTGCACTTGCATGCGTTGGGGCGTGAACAAGTTTTTGGCGCCGTTGCCGGGGACTGGTGAAATTGGTGGATTAAAATTTTTTTAGTGTTGGTTTTTGCAAGTTTTGTGCAAGTATTGACAACTTGATCTTAGCGGTTACTCTTGCAGGTACTGAGTAGTTTCTGAACGCTAGCAGGAAATAAGGAATTGGTGGATCCATTTTTGGACCTGGAAAGACAATTTCATTTACAAAAGAGGGAAGCTCTAGAAAGGAAGTTGCAATTGTTACAGAGGGAAATTCTGTAACAACAACAGCATCCACAGTTGGACGGGCAGAGTTAGTGCCTGAAGTGATGGCAACAAGACCAGTACGCGAAGTGGAAATCCCACACGCAACTAATGTGACATCTAGCATCCAACGGCCAGAGCCAAGAGGTAGATTTGAGCTGAAACAGAACATGGTGCAGTTACTGCATACCAGCGGACAATCACAGGTCTTCTTCATGAAGATCCACACAGCATCTACAAAATTTTCTAGAGATCAGTGACACGTACATACCCACGGAGGTATCATCAGATTATGTGAGGCTTACACTGTTCCCATTCTCATTGTTGGGGGAAGGGAAGAGGTGGTTAAAGGCTGAACCGCCTAATTCTATTACCACATGGGATGATCTGGCAAAGAAATTCTTAATTAGGTTCTTTCGATCAGGGAAGACAGCTAAACTTTGAAGTCAGATTCTAAGTTTCAAGCAGAGAGATGGTGAGAACTTGTACCAAGCCTGGGATAGGTTCAAGTCGATGTTGAGAGATTTTCCTCACCATGATCAGTCAAATGATGTGTTGATGCATACTTTTATAGAAGGTTTGGAACCTCATACCAAAATCCTGTCAGATTATGCAGCTGTGGGGAAACCGTTGGAAACATATGAAGAGCTGTATACACTATTGAACCGTATTTCACAAGGTAATCCCAAATGGAATGCTGACACAACCCGAGGTGTGGTGAAGAAAGCAACAGGGGTCTTGGAGGTAGATGGACTCATAGCTATTGCTGCACAGATAGCTGCATTGCAGAATCAGATCAACACTAATTTTAGTAGCATGAGCTTGGGGCAGTCACAAGCTCTGGTCAATGCAGTCCAGCAAGTATCGTGTGAAGTTTGTGGTAGCAGTGAGCACTCAGCTGATGTATGTGGTGCTAATCCAGACTCAGTTTATTTTGTTGGGAATGTGCAAAGGGTCAACAGTCAGCAGTATGGAAATAATTACAATCCTAATTGGAGGAACCATCCGAATTTTTCCCGGGGTAGTAATAGTCATCAGGGTCAAAGTTCAAACCAGGGTCCGCACAGGAACCAAGGGGCTCATCTGAATTTCCAGCCACAATTCAGAGGGAATAATGCACCTACTCAATCCAACAATATTGAGGACATGTTGAAGACCATTACAGCTAAGAAAGCTCAAATGTAGGCTGACCAAGTAAAATTGACAGCTGACATGAAAAACAAACAATTGGCCACAAAGGCATTAGAGATTTAGCTAGGACAGTTAGCTGGAGCGCGGAATACTAGACCACGGGGCGGGTTGCCAAGTGATACAGACACAAATCCCAAGTAGGTGAATGTTGTCACCATTAGAAGTGGAAAACAACTGAAGAAGTTGGGACCCGAAAAGCCACCACATCAAGCTGAAATTACAGAGCAGGCTGAATAGAATGATAATGTGATGGGGAGTGGAAAGGAAGCAGATAATGAAAGACCACCACCACCCCCATTCCCACATAGATGGCGAAAGTATAAGGAAGAAACATGCTTCAAGAAATTTATAAAAGTATTGAAGCAGGTAGACATTAATCTTCCTTTGGTAGATGTTTTCCAAGGAATTCCTAATTATGCAAAGTACATAAAGGATATCGTGGAAAACAAGAGCAGACTAACTAAATATGCCACAATTGCACTTAGTGAGGAGTGCACCTCTTGAATACAGAATAGATTGCCTACAAGTTCAAAGATCTGGGAAGTTTTACTATTCAGATCACTATTGAGCAGTCCATTCGAGCTTGTGGTTTGTGTGATCTGGGAGAGAGTATTAACTTGATGCCTACATCTGTATTCAAGATATTAGGGTTGGGTAGTCCCACACCCACTACAGTAATCTTGTAGCTAGTCGATCGTTCATTGGCAAGGTCAGATGGAATTGTGGAGGATGTGCTAGTGCAAGTGGGCTCCCTTATTTTTCTGGTGGATTTCATAATTCTTGATTTTGAGCCAGATTCGGAAGTGTCATTTATTTTGGGACATCCCTTTTTGGAAACTGGGCGAGCTCTAATCGATGTAGCTTCTGGGCAGCTAACCATGAGAGCCATGATAAGGTGGAAATATTTGATGTCTACAAAGCCATGAAGCTACCGGCTATTTAAGAAGAGCTGTCAGCCATCACTATTATGGACCAAGAGTCCGCACTTTAGCTTATTGGCCCAAAGGATCCCTTGGAAAGATCATTGGTGGAACATGGTCACTCAGGGGATGGTGCAACGTATGAAATTGTTCAAGCACTGAATGAGGCTAAATGTTCTTCCGGAAGCAGGAGTTCAAGCCGTTGTAGCGGTCCTTAGAACCACCACTAAATCCATCAACAGAGGAGGCACCCAAATTGGAGCTAAAAGTGTTGCCTCCAGACCTGCAATATGTATTTTTGGGAGAAGATGACACATTGTCGGTCATTATTTCAGCAGAACTAACAGACTCACAGGTTCAAGAAGCGTTAGCGGTTTTGAGAAGGCGGAAAAGAGCCATAGGATGGCAGATGTCAGACATCCGTGGAATCAGTCCAGCTTTCTGCATGCACAAGATATTGATGGAGGAAGGATCTAAGACAAATGTACAACATCAAAGGAGGTTGAACCCGATGATGAAAGATGTAGTTAGGAAGGAGGTGATTAAGTGTCTAGATGCAGGAGTGGTATATCCGATCTCTTACAGTGAGTGGGTCGGCCCACTTCAATGTGTCCCGAAGAAAGCCGGAATGACAGTTGTCACTAACGAGAAGAACGAGTTGGTTCCCACTCAAACAATCATAGGTTGGAGGATTTGCATGGATTATAGGAAACTAAATGAGGCCACTCGTAAGGATCACTATCCCATACCATTTATTGACCAAATGTTGGACAGACTTGCAGGGCAGGAGTATTATTTATTTCTAGACGGCTATTCTGGCTATAATCGAATAGCTATAGTCCCAAAAGATTAGGAGTAGACCATATTTACCTATCCCTATGGGACATACGCCTTCAAGCGTATGCCCTTTGGGTTATGCAATGCACCAGCCACTTTCCAGCGCTGCATGATTGCAATATTTCATGATATGGTGGAAGACTATGTTGAGGTATTTATGGATGATTTCTCTATTTTTTGTAACTCATTTGTTGTATGTTTGCAAAATTTGGACAGGGTCTTAGCGAGGTGTGAAGACTCAAACCTGGTGCTCAATTGGGAGAAGTGTCACTTTTTATTTAAGGAGGGCATTGTTCTTGGCCACAAGGTGTCTCACAGAGGTTTGGAGGTTGATCGCGCAAAGGTTGAGGTGATTGAGAAGCTACCACTACTAGTATCGGTTAGGGGTGTCTGCAGTTTTTTTGGACATGGTGGGTTTTATAGACGGTTCATTCAGGATTTCTCAAAGATCTCTAGACCAATGTTTCGACTATTAGAAAAAGATTTGAAGTTTTTGTTTGGCACAGAATGTGTGAAATCATTTGAGGAGCTGAAGAAGAAGCTGGTGGAAGCTCCCATTCTCATTGCTCCTGACTGGGAAGACCCATTCGAGCTGATGTGCGATGCCAATGATGTTGTTGTGGGTGCATTAATGGGACATAGGAGGGAAAAGATTTTTCACTCCATCTACTATGCAAGTAAAACGCTAGATGCCACGCAGGTGAACTATATAGTCACCGAGAAGGAGAAGCTGGCACTTGCTTATGCATTTGACAAGTGCCGGTCCTATTTGGTTGGGACAAAAGTTTTTGTACACACAGATCATGCTGCAATCTGGTACTTATTCAGCAAAAAAGATGCAAAGCCCAAGTTAATTAGGTGGATATTATTACTGCAAGAGTTTGACTTGGAAATCCGAGATAGGAAGGGCATTGAAAATCAGGCAGTAAATCACCTGTCACGAATAGAGGACATGTCATATGTGAATGAGGTTAGGCGCATCAGAGAAGAGTTCCCTGATGAACAACTCTTGGCACTAAATGAGGCGTAACTTTCTTGGTATGTAGATATAGTAAACCTGATAGTAAGTGTAGTGTACCCACCAGAGGCAACCGCTCAATAAAGAAAGAAGCTGAAGCATGAGTCCCAGTACTATATGTGGGATGAGCCATATTTATTCAAGCAAGGACCAGATCAAGTAATGAGACGGTGCATTCCAGAGAGTAAGATAGTTGAAGTGTTGAGAAGTTGTGATTTATCACCGTATGGCGGTCATCATGGAGGAGAGCGTATCGCTCATAAAGTGCTCCAGTCCAGTTTCTTTTGGCCAACATTATTCAAGGATGTAGCAGCATATGCCAAGTCCTGTGACCATTGCATAACATCTTAGAAGTTGAGGTATTCGACGTGTGGGGGATAGATTTTATGGGGCCTTTTCCACCGTCATTTGGTAATCAATATATTCTGGTAGCAGTAGATTACGTGTATAAATGGGTTGAGGCAGCAGCTTTTCCCACTAATGATACCAAGGTAGTGGCCAAGTTTGTGAAGAAGCAGATTTTTACCAGATTTGAAACCCCACGAGCAATTATCAGTGATGGAGGTTCACACTTTGTTAATGCCTGGTTCCAAAATATGTTGGCTAAATATGGAGTGCATCATAAAGTGGCTACAACATATCACCCCCAAACTAGCGGGAAGGTAGAATTGTGAAACGGAGAAGTCAAGCAGATTCTGTAGAAAACTGTGAATGCTTAATGAAAGGATTGGGCAAGCAAATTAGATGATTCTTTGTGGGCATATAGAAATGCTTATAAGATGCCAATTGGGACTTCACTGTATCGGTTAATTTACGGGAAGGCATGTCATCTACCTGTGGAGCTTGAACATCAGGCCTATTGGGCTGTGCGAAAGTTGAACAAGGATCCCAAGTTAGCTGGAAAAAAGCAGTTGTTGCAACTGTGTGAGTTTGATGAGTTTCAATGGCATGCATATAAGAGTGCTAAATTGTACAAAGAAAAAATGAAGAGGTGGCACGACAAGCATATAGTGCATCGAATATTTGAGCCTGGCCAGATGGTGTTGCTATTCAACTCCAGGTTTAAGTTATTCCTGGGAAAACTGAGATCTAAGTGGTCTAGACCATTTGAGGTAGTGAAGATGACCCCATGTGGGGCGGTTGAATTGTGGAAGGAAGATAAAAGTGCCACATTCTTAGTAAATGGTCAGAGGTGTAAGCACTACTAAGGTGAGGGCGTGAATAGAGAGAAGACGTCTATCACCTTAGCTGATGAATGAATGTGAGAGGCGTCGTGTCACGACAGTAAATCAGGTGTTGCACGGGAGGTAACCCGTGAATGTAATGTAATAGTTAGGAATTACTGTAAATAAAAAAAAGAAAAGAAGAAAAAAAATGGTTCAAAGTCATGCCATGACTAAAATTACGGCGCTAGGTGGGAGGCAACCCACTATTTTCTAATTAATTGGTGTTTTTTCAATGATTTTCAAGATGTACGGAGCCCAAACAAAATTTAAGGAAGTGCCAAGGTAAGGTTTTGGAAAAATAAGGACCAAGAGACAGAGGGCCTGCGCGATGGCCACATGGCACGGAGCTGGAGCTCCGCGATGGCCTCCATGCCATGTTGAGGTGATAGGTAGATATGCCTTATTTCCATTAGGTCTGTACGATGACTCCGTGGCACGGAGCTGGAGCTCCACGATGGCCTCCGTGCCACGTTGAGGTGATATGGGTGATCGGTTTACTTAAAAAACCGGGTCGACCCAGCCAAAACCCCTCCCTTTTAACCTCAAAATCTGCACACTTGCCTCATTTTCCTCATTTGCTCCACGACACAACCCCCATTCCCCTTTCCCCCTTGAGCGTGCCACGCCGGATCATCAAGAATCCATCCCATCTTCTTCACAACTAAGAGTAACAAGTATTTTTTAGTGTTTTTCTTCCAATTTTATGCAAATTTCTTAGCATGAACACATAGTTGAGCCAAATTCCACCCTAAGTCATGGAAACTTGATTGAATCACGTTTTTATGGGTGAATAATGAAGTTAGGATGGTAATTTCTCTATGCACTTAATAATGACATGACTTATTGCACTTCATATGTTACCTACATATTGGGGCTGCTTGATGAGTTGAAAGAAGAAGAAAAAGAGGGAAAATCAGAAATTGGGCCATTCATTCTTGTGTTCTTAGAATTGGCAATAGGAACTACGTATGGGATGCTTGAAAGGTTGGGGGAAGATGACCAAGGGAAAGTGAAAAACAAACAAAGAGAGAGAAGTCATGCCTAAATTCTACAGTTAATGTGCACATTGTAACATATTCCTATTTTGCATAATCTCTATTATGGAAAATGATAGTCTCTATAAATGCGGGCATGTAAAATCAAAAAGGCTAGTGTTCCTAAGTGTATGTTTCCAACTGCTTTAAGGCTGAGTAAAGAAATATTAACTTCATGAAATTGTTAGACTAATGAACATGAGAAATTTGATTGTACGAAGTTTGAGTAGTACAAGAAAATTGCCCCATCTAATGTTTCAGATGTAATGCTCCCTATTGGAAAATGTTGTATAATGTTGTGTTTGGTTTATCTTGTCAAAGTGGTGATTCAGATTAATTTTGGGGGAGTAGCTAGTCATTGCAGTGTAAAGAAGGGGAGTTTTGAGTACCCGAATAACTATGACTCGTGAAACCACGCTAGCAACTAAGTGTGGGGTGACCAACTGAAGCCCCGCCTTAGTATTGGCTAGTCGTGTTGGTTACTGATAAATTTAATGTATGATTTTGGCTGAACAAGAACGATCTCAGCTCGACAGGATAAGGGAAAAGGTGTCTCAACTTCTGGCACAGGCAGAAAAAGGTACCGAATGGGCTCAGCTGTTCCAGCAGCCCCAACAGTTCCCAGGGGCCAGAGAAGGCAGTTCGGTACTAGATGGGTGGTGGATGAAGGTAAAAAGTGGTATGGAAAGCATAAGGAGTCAAAATACTTCCCTGAAGAGCAAATTGAGCGGGACCATTTGGCACAAGAGTTCCCCCGGACACTACATAAGATACACGCCTTGGGTATGAACTTCATCTTTAATGCACCCAGGGAGTGTAATTTACACATGGTGCGAAAATTCTATCCGAATTGGGACCCTACTCTACGCAACCACACAATCAAGATCCAGGGGGCAGGTGGTTCCCTTGGAGGCACATCACTTAAATGCCATCTTTGGGACACATGACACAGACCTACATCCTCTCCGCCAGCTGAACATCACCCCACCATATGTTGATATCTGACACACATTATGCGGACAAAAATCAACAGCCAGGTGGAGGCATCACAAGGAGAAAGGGTACCACCAAACATTGCCATATTCACAGATGAACAGGGAGGCCAGAGTGTGGTTGAAGATTGTTTGCACTTGCCTCAAGCCCGGGGTGCATATGACTGATGTCACCTCAGACAGAGTCTGTCTGGTATACTCCTTGGTGAAAGGCATGGAGATTAATGTTGGGGCAGTGATCATATCATCCATGAAAAAGGCAAGGCTACATCAGGGGCACAGGTATGGGTTTGGTGGTCTACTCACCACCTATCTCAGAAGTCATGACATTGAAGAAGAGTCTCTAGACTATAGACCGAGGTTAGACCACCGCGCTTTGCACGTGACTAAGACTAAGGCACCAGAGACAACATCCTATGCTCACGTTAGCAGACCGAGACGCTCGAGATGATTGCTATGCATCCAGGATGTTTGGACTGCAAATACTACATTTGCGTATAGGTGGATGGCCACAACAAAGGATGAGTTGTGGAAGGTGGACATGGACTACACGATGAATGAGCATGCTCGATCCATGTGCAGGATTGGCCCAGTATTTGTAGAGCCAGTGGGCGATGATTTACCCATCGATGAGGAGAGACGCCGAGATGACTCAAACATTGATTAAGATGAAGATGAGGGAGATGACTCAGACCTCGGTGATGACGCCTGTGCACCAGATGAAGAAATTGAACCAATTAATTGATCAGGGAGTTTTACCACCCTAACTCTGTTCTTCCATTGATTTGTGCAAACACTGAGGATAGTGTTCACTTTAAGTGTGGGGTGGAGGTTATTTTATGTTTGTTTATTTTTGTTGTTGTATGACTGTGGCATGTATAAACTGGTTGGTAATAGTATGATTGTTTATTTGTGTGGTTCTATGACTGTGGAATGTATAAACTGGTTTGTAATAGCTAGTAAGCTCTGTGCTAGGGCTCTTTGTTGTGCTTGTGAATATTTTTCATGTTTTTGGTTTCTCGGCTTTTGTTTTTGGTGCTTTTCCTGAGGATAGTCCCTTTGAACTGAATTCATAGGTAGAGACTGTTCCCTATGATGGATGGATGATGGCCGTCTTAAGGGAATTTAGTCACATAAGGAAATAGACAATAAACCCATCATTATTGGGCTAAAGCATTTCACTTGGTTAGATGCTAGACTTCATGGAACATACATTTGGATAAGCAAATGCTTAACTCTAAGAGGATCACATAGGTAGTGATGTTTAACTCTAAATTGCCAAACTTTAGTCTTAATTATGCTTGACATTCAATATGGATGCAATCATGAAAGGAGTCTAAGCTAACCCAAAGTGACCCTCTGTGCCATGTGTGGTGAGAACTAGTTGTATTTCATGCAAACTAATGTCTAGAATTTGTGTTGTGTGTACAAAAATTCGGAAATGGCATTAAGCTTAGAGGATATGATTAAGGCACTTCTTTGTAAACTGAGATAGTTGACCCATCTCATTCAGTGTCCCTGACCTTAATGATTTCCCCTAATGAGCCCCATTTTAGCTTTTGAGCCTAATTTTATTGGAACAACCTCACTAAGAAACCTTACCCCATTTGTTCAAATGGCCTCAATGTCGTTTTGATCCAAATAGATCCCATTGCACTTTACAAAGGCAATATGTTAAAGGAGGAAGTGAAAAAGGGGAAAGAAGGAGTGTGGGTGCCTCATTAGTAATCATAAGCTATATATATACATGTTCTCCTAAATACATATATATATATATATATATATATATATATATATATATATATAATGTATATATTTAGACACATGTGTATATATAGTGTATTTATGAGTTCATTCAAGGGTATAAAATCTGTACATCTAGGAAGACACCTTGAAAGGAGTTCAAGTAAAAGGTGAAAGAAGTAAGTTGCTAAAAAGCAAAATGTGTAATTGTCTTAAAGTGCAGAGGGATAAGAGTCACTACAACCCAAATAATCATACCAGTCCTTTAGCTGACGTTACAACCTGGAAAAAACCCTTTTGATCCTATAAGTGATATTATGGTCGGTTGAGTAGTACACTAAAGACAAATTCATGATGCATTAGATTTGCTTGGAATAATCTTTGGAGTGTGAGCCATTCAGTGCATAATGTGCTTAAGTATGATTATCTTGGTTACATGGAAATAGAACCATTATACATCAGTGAGGGCACATAATGGTGGACTTTTGGTTAAGTTAATACTTCTCTATTATGATTCAGATATGTTGGCCAGATTTTCAGTTGAAAAGTTATTCATTAGGGCTTGTGTTATTCTGCTCATGAAAATGGTGAGTGAATACCATGCTTGATGAAGTAAATGGTACTCCATGATTAAAGTGTTTGGCACAACTAGATGTGAGTAATTTTGGCCCTATAATGATGGTAAAGTAGTTGAAATCATGTCGGGGATACTAAAAGTTTGTCCGAGGATGGATAAGGGTATAAGTGTGGGGTGGTGATCTTGGGCATATTTATACGATCAAACTCTGTATTTTCAACCCTTCAGGAGTTTAGATAAGGAGAATATTGATGTATTCATGCATATTTTGAGTTAATTAAGGTTGTTTTTCTTTTTTGGATTAATAATTGTGTTGTGACTATTTGCAGGTGGATAAGACAGAGATGTTAGTTGGAGGAGCGAGTTAAACTCCGAGGGGGAGTATGCAAATATTTGGAGGGCGTAAACAGTAAGTTGAAAGTTCACCACGGTGTCACGCTTAGGATGGTCTGCGTTGAATGTTCGGTGGTTTTCTGCTTTGGGTATAAAGCTACACGCAAGTGCACATGGTCGAACAAGTAGTAAAGTGGCTTAAGTAAGCCAAGTATCGATCCCACAGGGACTGGGATAAGGTAACAATCCACTCAAGTGTACTATATTTTTACTCTAATAATGAAGACAACAGTGCAAAGAAGAGTTTGATATTTTGATTTCTAGTTTTTATGCTAAGTCTAAAACGAATATCTAACATGAGTCTGAACTATGAATGTGAGCATGCTAAGGTTAAATGAACATGTAAAGAAATAAATTATCAATATAATGTGGTTAATCTTTCCTCCGGTTGCTAGTCAAGAACTATTGCCAATGGATTAAAACTCTCGTATTTAACCCAACTTAAGAATCATGAACCGTCCACCTACATTTCTGTGATTAAACGAAATTCATGTTCTAGCCATACAAAACCGGTTCCTAAATTGACTAATACGACTTTTAGGTATATTTCTATCCTAAAGGTAAATCAATTCTCAATTTTCCCAAACTAAGAAAAGATCATATCCTATTGATTCACAACTTTCCAATTTCTTGCTCTCTCGAGTGAAAACGGACTTTTTAGATATACATTAACATAGGCCACACATTAATGCAGTAAGAACAAGAATCAATAGAACAACCATGGAAGAAAAGATGAAAAACCCCATTGATCAATAACTACATTTCACTACAATTGTTCTTAACCTCAGCAAGAAGAGGAATTAGCCACTCATTTGTGGATTAAACATCGTTAAATGAGTGTTAAACATACAAGCAATTGAATTAAAGAAGAAGGAGATAGAGAAAAACCCTGAGAATTTCGTCCCCTCAACTGCTTGTAACCCACATTCTTGCTCCACCAAGTTAGAATATTGAAAAATGAACCTAAGTGTTCTATTTATACTAGTGGGAATTTTTCCTGGAATAACAAGCAACGTGTCACGGAGTGCATCGCAGAGCACTGCCTCCGTGACACGCCACTGACACGGAGCCTCACTAGAAATTGACTGTCCAGGTAATAAGGCCCAACGTGGCACGACGTGCAACGCGGAGCTAGGCCAACGTGCCACGGCCCCAACGCGCACCCACACTGGAATTTGGCCAAAAATTCCCTATCCAGGCAGAAGGCCTCCACGATGGCAGCGTGACACAGCTCCATCGCGGAGCCCCTTTAATTTGTGCCATCCAATGCTTTTCCTTTGCTACCATCCGAGTCCAACCCCGATCTCTCCCAACACGCATTTGGCTTCCCACAATTATATTTCACCTGCAAAACAATGGTAATCATGTTGGTTAGTATAAATTCACATTTTATTATAAATCACATGAGAATGTATAAACATTGATAGATAAACAAGGTTAAAATAACACATTTGAGTATCACTTGGGCATATAACTTTGCCTAAGATCACTTACCCCACACTTAAATCCTTGTTCGTCCCCGAACAACAATCTTACACCTCATGCACTTTACACCCCATCCTGGCTACTTTGGTTCGACAATTCAGGCTACGGCCATACCGATTATTCAACACATCAAATCATCAAGAAAACACACATGGTCCTATCGATGCAATGACCTTCAACACATCAAGACCTCCTAGACTTAAGAATCGACTCTCGATATTGGCAAAATCATGCAAATCAGTTGATCAAGATATCCAACACGAAAATTAATCTCTCATCAAGCATGTGCCCTCACAATGCAAGAGAATTTTCCCTTTTTAATCACATGAACTCTAACGGTTACATGCAGGGCATATAAACACAATTTCACTCTCTCTCCCAAAAGAATTCACATGAATCATGTCATGAACCATAGGCTTGCCCTTAGTGTATTACTCCACTAATATAAAAAAATGTGATGTAGGATCACGTAGGACTTTAACGGGTTGTAATGTAAGCTACGGAACTAGTAAATATTGGGCTAGCCAATAATAGCCACTAGAATCCTTAAGCGCCTTTTCAATACATCCCATCAAACTCATGGGCATTGTTTCTTCCATCATCCTCCCATTCTTGAAGTCTGTCTTTAGTTTGGCCCATATCTTTAAGCACCCTTGACTCGATAACAAAGATTATTCAGACACCTTCATTATATTTTATTTATAAAACGTGCACCTTCAACCTTTTCTTTCCTTTCATCACTCTGCTTTTCTTTTCTTTTCACCATTCTCACTCTTTGACAGTTTGGGAGAATTATTTTCTCTTCTTAAGCGCTTAAGAGTTTTGGATCAAATTTACGCTAATGAAAAGAAGGGGTTAACCTCGGTTTACACATTTTGACACAAGAAAAAAATAACAGGCTAAAGGCTCAACGGGTAACTAGGGTGTACATTCAAGGTAGGTACAATAATGAAAAAGAGAAACTTTCGGTTAAAAACAAAGAAATGCCTACATCCTTTTCTACAATACATCTCCTTCATTTCATTTCATACACACACCAGGCAAGTTCTAGACACTTCACAATAGCATGGAATAACAAAACCTCACTTCACACTTTTTGCACATGCTCAATTCAAGACGTATTCACAGACTCTTCAATCAGCTAATTACAAGAATTCAAACATTAAGCCTCAATCACTCTGAATCGACTCTATGGCCTAGGTATCTCAACATATTTACAAAGTTGCATGCTTTCATATGAATCACCTTTGCATTTCAAATATCAAGTACGACATGCAGCCAGAATTCCGCAACCATAAAGTAACTACAAGTTTTGGGATTCAACCCACAAAAGAAAATAACTGAAAAATAAATAAGAAAAATCTACACCTAACGACTACATTTCCCTTAAGACGGTCATCATCCATCCATCATAGGGAACGGTCACTAACTAAGACTTTGGTTCAATGGGACCATTCTCGGTAAAAGAACCGAAAACAAACTCCGAGAAGCCCAAGAATTGAAAAAAAAGAGAAATTTTAAAAATATTGATCATTTCGATGAAACAAAAATATGTACAAAATCAGCTAGCAAAATATTAAGCAGCACACAACATTTTCACATTTAATTACAATACAGACCAACAACATCACAATCACAGGGTCACAAAATTTTTCCACAGGCACAACACAACAACAGAACAGAACATACACAACAACACAACCAGCACCTAGCTACACCCACCCCACACTTATCTCGAACACTGTCCCCAGTGTTCATAAAAATTAAAATAGCACAAAAAATTGGGTGGCAGAACTCCCTGATCAATCAAAATACTCCACTTCTTCATCAGGTGTTGCTGCCTTGTCTCCCATGTCTGAATCACCCCCATCGTCATCATCGGACTCCGCATCAGAATCCTCACGATGTGTCTCCTCATCTGTGGGGACATCATCATCCGTGGGCTCTACAAAAGCTGGCCCCACTCGGCATAGAGCCCTGGCATTTTCGCCAAAAGGGTAGTCTAGCTCGAGCTGCCATAGCTCCTCCTCTGTTGTCGGCCTCCCGCCTATCCGTAGCTGGAGCATCTGCATCCCGTACATGCGAGCCATGTACTGATCATCCCAAGCGTGTCGCTGGGCTAGTGTAAGCACTGGCCCATGGGTGGTGTCGGGAGCCTTAGTTTTGGTGACATCTAAGGCCCGCCGCTCCATCTGTCGGATGTAGTCAAGGGCCTCTTCCTCAATATCCAGGCCCCTCAGGAATGTGGTGAGTAATCCACCAAATCCGTATCTGTGCCCCTGATACAAACGGGCTCTCTTCATGGTGGAGATAATCACCTCCCCCATATTGATCTCCAGCCCTTTCATCAGGGCGTACACCAAGCATACACGATCCCGGGTTACATCCGTCATATGCACCCCCGGGATTAGGCAGGAACACACAATCTTAAGCCATATCCTGGCTTCCCTGTTCCTCTGTGAGTAGGGCAAAGTCTGATGGTAGCCCCTCTCCTTATGTCTGCTCCACCTAGCCGTCGATCGGGTTCCACAGAAAGTGCGTCTGATGTCCGCATATGGTGGAGTGATATTCAGCTGTCGAAGCACGTGGGCGTCTGTGTCCCGCGTCCCTAAGATAGCATTGAGGTGGTGGGGCTCAAAAGTGACTATTTGCCCCCTTATTTTGATGGTGTGACTTCTGAGAGTCGGGTTCCAGTTGGCGTAGAATTCCTGAATCAACTGCAAGTTGCATTCCTTGGGCTCTACAAAAATGAAGTTCAGCCCAGCTGCCTCGATCCTCTGGACAATCCTGGGGAACTCCTGTGCCAACGGTTCCCTTGCTATATGTTCCTCGAGGAAGTACTTGCTCTCCTTGTGCTTTGTGTACCACTTCTTCCCCTCCTCTGTCACCCACCTGGTTCCATATTGATAGCGTTGGCCGCGTGGAATCGCTGGTGCTGCTGGGACCGCTGTGCCCAGTCTGATTCTTTTTCTTCCGGCGCCAGATGTTGATTCGCCTTTTCCCTTGTCTTGCCTGCTTGCCATTTTTCCTGTCAACCCAAATAGACAAGATCAATGTTCAGCCAATTAAAATTTGCTTCGACTAAGGTTAGGTTAAGCTAGGCTACCCCACACTTTGTCCTTAGCCAAAATTACAACATTAAGGCAAGATCGTGCTTACTTACACAAACAAACCACAAACATAACAAATATGCCTAGTGCATTTGGAGAATTCGACGGTATATATTCTATGTACTACTCAGACTTCGTACAGCTAGCCACAATCATTACCATCGATAACATGTTATCCCATAGCACTTAGCAAGGAGAAAAAAAAGAAAAATTTAACTACATGATCCTCTACAATTCACCCAATTCTTGCAACTTTCAATATTTCCTTCACCCGAGAATCCGTCGGTCTTTTAGCATAGTAACAGTTAGCACATCAACTCATCTCACTCAACATGTACAACCCAGCATGAATTTCACTAGTTCAACTAAATTTTCCCTTTCAATCTCAAAGGCAAGCCCTAGCTATGATTTTATCAAAAATTTGATTAAACTATGTAATTAACGAGTTCAAGCAATCACAATGATACTCCGAACATCAATCAACAATAATTCAAATGAATTTAAGCTTAATTTCTACTTAGGGCAAGTTTAGCTCATATCACATGTTCAATCTCGAAGAAAATCAACAAGAAATGAGATAGAATTGAAGAACATACCTTGAATTCGAAGAATTGATGAAAACTCGATGAAATTCTTGGCCTAAGTCCGTGTCACGTTGAGGGGGAAGGGGTTTTTGGGAGGTTGGCCGCGGAGGATATGAAAAAATGAGGAAAATGGAGGGGGAATCGGGGTTTAAAAGTGGGAAATTTACGCGGGTCACCCGGCGACCCGGTGTGACCCGTCGCGATATACACTTCAACGTGTCACGGAGGGTAACGCGGAGCATGCCCTCCGTGACACGGAGCTATCGTGTGGGTGTTCTGGAATTTTAAAAATTCCAGATTTACACCTCAACATGTCACGGAGGGTAACGTAGAGGCCCTCCTCCATGACACGGAGCCATCGCCCTAGCTCACTGTTTTGCCACTTTTTATTATTTTTCATACCTCGAATTTTCCTTTGCGATCCCTTGCACATTTATCCTCCATTCAACCTGAAATTCATCTTATGGCAAGAAATTGGTTAGAATTATAGGTTTCACTCAAAATAAAAATAAAAACAAAATAAAAACTAAAAATTTTGTTGTTAATCAAGAAAAAAAAGAAAAAAAGAAATCTATTCACAATTTACAAAGAAAAATTTCACGAGTTGCCTCTCGTGCAGCGCCTGGTTTACCGTCGCGGCTCGACGTCATTCAGCTCAGTCATCTTCTAGGGTGACGGACGTTTTCTCTCGACCACCGTCCTCACCCCAGTAGTGCTTACATCGCTCCGGTTGTTTTCCCAATAACTCTCGTGATTCAACTATCCACGCATCATCAGCTCAATCAATCACATTGATCACCGAGAGTTCCTCGTACACAGTCAGGAGCTTGGTGGCCTTGTATACATCAAACACTTCCACCTTGTCATGTGCTCGCATGGTTAGCTGCCCTGCAACTACATCAATCAGCGCTTTCCCAGTCGCCAAGAAAGGACGTCCCAAAATAAATTGGACTTCTGCATCTGGCTCAAAATCCAGCACGACGAAATCCACTGGGAAGATAAGGGAGGCCACTTGCACCAGCACATCCTCCACAATGCCATCAGGTCTGGCTAAGGACCAATACACTAGTTTCAAGATCACTGTTGTTGGTCTAGGACTCCCTAGACCCAACTTCTTGAATACCGATGTCGGCATCAAATTAATGCTCGCTCCCAAATCACATAATCCGAGAGCTCGGATACTCTACCTAATTGTAATTTGTATAGTAAATCTCCCAGGATCATTGAGCTTTGTGGCAAATGGTTTTGTATCCGGGAAGTTCACTCCACCGTGAGAGCTACCGTAGCATACTTAGTCAACCGACTTTTGTTTGCCACGATATCCTTGATGTACTTTGCATATTTCGGCATTCCCTGCAAAACATCAACAAGAGGTAAGTTAATATGTACCTGTTTCAGCACCTCCATGAATTTCTTTAAACACGCCTCCTCCTTGTGTTTCTTTACTCTTTGAGGGAATGGGGGTGGTGGTCTTTCTGATTCAGCTTCCTTTTTCTTCCCCCTCTCATCAGTTTGCTCCCTCTCAACTTCCGTTGCTCCAGATTGTTGAGGTGGTCTTTCTGGTTCCACCTCTTTCAGCTGCAAACCACTCCTTGTGATCACAGCATTTACCTTCTTGGGATTGGGATCTGTGTCGCTCGGAAGTCCTCTAGGCCTGGTATTTTGGGCTCCAGCAAATTTCCCAAATTGATATTCAAGTGCCTTAGTAACTAACTGGTTGTTCTTTACCTCGGCTACCAATTTCACATAGTCAGCCTGCAATTGAGCTTGGTTAGCTATCATTGTCTTGAACATCTCCTCAATACTGGGTGATGGTGGTGGAGGAGGTGCATTGTTGTTTCTATATTGTGCCTGATAGTTCTGATGACCTCTTTGATTCCTCTAGGCCCCCTGACTCGAACTTTGCCCTTGATGGTTGTTGTTACCCTAAGAGAAATTCGGGTGATTCCTCCAGTTGGAATTGTAGTTGTTGCCATACTGTTGGTGGTTGTTCCTCTGTACATTTCCCACAAAGTTCACCGAGTCAGGATTTTCTCCACAACACTCAGCTGAGTGCTCACTACTCCCGCACACTTCACACCAAATCTGCTGCACTGCATTCACTAGGGCTTGAGTCTGGTTCATTGTCATGTTACTGAAGTGGGTGTTGAGTTGATTCTGTAAAGCAGCAATCTGTGCAGCAATAGCTATAAAACCATCCACTTCTAGAACTCCTGCTGCTTTCCTTATTCCTCCTTTTGACGAATCAGCATTCCACTCCGGATTGCCCTGCGAAATACGGTTTAACAAGGTATACAGCTCCTCATAAGTTTTCTCCAATGCTTGTCCCCCAGTTGCTGAGTCTAGCATGAATTTTTTGTGGGGTTCCAAACCCTCTATAAAAGTGTGCACCAGCACATCATTGGATTGATGATGATGAGGACAATCCCGCAACATGGACTTGAATATCTCCCAAGCTTGATATAGATTCTCCCCATCTCTCTATTTGAAACTTAGAATTTGACTTCTAAGTCTTGCTGTTTTACCGGATGGAAAACATCGTATCAAGAATTTCCTTGCAAGATCATCCCAAGTAGTAATAGAATTTGGTGGCTCAGCTTTCAACCACCTCTTGGCTTCTCCCAATAGTGAAAATGGGAACAATGTAAGCCTGACATAATCTGATGACACTCCAGCGGGAATGTAAGTGTCACTTATCTCCAAAAAATTTTGGAGATGCTACTGTGGATCCTCATGAGGGAGACCTGTGAACTACCCGCTGGTGTGCAGCAATTGCACCATGTTTTGCTTGAGCTCGAACCTCCCTCTTGGCTCAGGTTTGCGGATGCTAGATGTGACATTGTTAGCATGTGGGATTGCCACCTCGCGAACCGGCCTAGCTGCTGCTTCCTCGGGCACTAACATTGCCCGTACTACTGGTGGATTCAGTTGTTGCTCCATAATTGTTTGTCTGAGCAACTGCAACTTTCTCTCTAGAGCTTCTCTCCACTGACGATGAAATAGTCTTTCAGGCTCTAAGTATGAGTCCACCAGCTCCTTCTCTCATGCCAATGTTCAGCAGTATTTCTGCAAAATACAAGATAAGACCAAGTTGTCAACACTAAGAAAAAAAATTATAGTAAATTAACACTTAAGAAAAATTCACCAATTGCCAGTCCCCGGCAACGGCGCCAAAAACATGTTCGGTGGTTTTCTGATTTGGGTATAAAGCTACACGCAAGTGCACGTGGTCGAACAAGTAGTAAAGTGGCTTAAGTAAGCCAAGTATCGATCCCACAAGGACTGGGATAAGGTAACAATCTACTCAAGTGTACTATATTTTTACTCTAATAATGAAGACAACAGTGCAAAGAAGAGTTTGATATTTTGATTTCTAATTTTTATGCTAAGTCTAAAACGAATATCTAACGTGAGTCTGAACTATGAATGTGAGCATGCTGAGGTTAAATGAACATGTAAAGAAATAAATTATCAATATAATGTGGTTAATCTTTCCTCCGGTTGCTAGTCAAAAACTATTGCCAATGGATTAAAACTCTCATATTTAACCCAACTTAAGAATCATGAACCGTCCTCCTACATTTCTGTGATTAAACGAAATTCATGTTCTAGCCATACAAAACCGGTTCCTACATTGACTAATACGACTTAAAGGTATATTTCTATCCTGAAGGTAAATCAATTCTCGATTTTCCCAAACTAAGAAAAGATCATATCCTATTGATTCACAACTTTCCAATTTCTTGCTCTCTCGAGTGAAACCGGACTTTTTAGATATACATTAACATAGGCCACACATTAATGCAGTAAGAACAAGAATCAATAGAACAACCATGGAAGAAAAGATGAAAAACCCCATTGATCAATAACTACATTTCACATCAATTGTTCTTAACCTCAGCAAGAAGAGGAATTAGCCACTCATTTGTGGATTAAACATCGTTAAATGAGTGTTAAACATACAAGCAATTGAATTAAAGAAGAAGGAGATAGAGAAAAACCCTGAGAATTTCGTCCCCTCAACTTCCTATAACCCATGTTCTTGCTCCACCAAGTTAGAATATCGAAAAATGAACCTAAGTGTTCTATTTATACTAGTGGGAATTTTTCCCGGAATAACAAGCAATGTGTCACGGAGTGCATCGCGGAGCACTGCTTCCGTGACACACCATTGATGCGGAGCCTCACTGGAAATTGACTGTCCAGGTAATAAGTCCCAACGTGGCACGGCGTGCAACACGGAGCTAGGCCAACGTGCCCCGGCCCCAACACGCACCCACACTGGAATTTGGCCAAAAATTCCCTATCTAGGCAGAAGGCCTCCGCGATGGCAGCGTGACACGGCTCCATCGCGGAGCACCTTTAATTTGTGCCGTCCAATGCTTTTCCTTTTCTACCATCTGAGTCCAACCCCGATCTCTACCAACACGTATTTTAGCTTCCCACAATTATATTTCACCTACAAAACAACGCTAATCATGTTGGTTAGTATAAATTCACATTTTATTATAAATCACATGAGAATGTATAAACATTGATAGATAAACAAGGTTAAAATGACACAGTTGAGTATCACTTGGGCATATAAACTTGCCCAAGATCATTGAACAATGTGCCACAGAACGTGTCTGGAGGAAGAAAATTATGAAAAATTGGAAGGCGCAAAATAGTGAAGGTGCACGATGGCTCCGTGGCATGGAGTTGATTCTACGCGATAGCCTCCATGCCACGTTGAAGGAAAATCTAGGCTTGCCCCAGTTCCAATGAAGCTCCACGAGAGATCCGTGTCATGGAGCTATTTCACCGCGTCAAGTTTATCTCTGGGAAATTTTTCACTTGTATAAATAGAACACTTAGGATTTTATTTTGGGGTGTCTGACATTTTGGACGAACGTGGACAAAAGGCAGTTGAGCTGAAGAAAATTCTAGGGTTCTTTCTCTTCTCTTTTCTTCTAAATTTCAATTGTTGGTATGGTTAAAACTTGTTTGAAGATGTTTAATCAACAAATGAGTGGCTAAATTACCTCATTTTGAGGTTGAGGCCAATTGCAGGATTGTGTAATTTCATATTAGTTCAGCTTAATTTTCTTCTTTCATGAACGGTTGTTCTGCTATTCTTGATTTTCATTGTTTTAATGTTTTGCCAACATTAAGGTAAAATTAGAATCCTAATTTGATTTTGAGAGGAATATTGTTAGGGTAGACTTGGAATAGGGGAATATGTCCTTATCTTTGCTGTGAATTAGAGGTAAGATTCGCATGCACGATAGAAATATACCTGCAACGTTATATTTGGTTATCAAGGGAAACTATTTTGATTCGCCAGAGGATGAGTTATTGCATCACAGAAATGTGTAGTGTAGGGCTCATAACACAGTAATTGGCTGGAGGTTCAAAAGACTAGAGCCATATTCTAATCTTTCCCGACCATCAACCTAAGAGAGAGGGTAGCTGAAGAATAATATAAATTATACATGCCTGCATGTCATTCCTTAACCTTAGATTGTTCGTGCTGTTGTTTAAATCACATTTTCTTGTGTTAATTAGTGTTACTTTAGATATTACTGTTTGACAACTTTTAATTCGGTGTATTATTAACATACTTGCATAAAGAAATTGTGACTACTAAAGTAAAAACAATTACCTCTGAGCTACAGACCTTGTGGGTTCGATACCTGGCTTGAAAGAGCCACTATATTACTTGTACAACCACGTGCACTTGCGTGCGTTGGGGCGTGAACACTTGTCCTACAGGTTGCTCAGAAAACCACCATAGTTTCTAATCGCTTAATAGATTATGTGACGCCTTAAATAGTAATCTTATTAGCTTTCAAATGTTGGGACCACGCCTCCGGCTAGTTATACAGATGTCCACATATATGTTTCCTAGCAGGGATAAACATAAGTGTACTTGACTACGGGGCTATAAGATGCTTACATGAGCTATATGATACCTGGGAGGACCAGATCAAGGCCTGCAGAGCTCTATTGAAGTTTATTCACTTATAGACTTTCCTTATGCCGTGATGGCATTATTGAACCTCAGTAGAGCCTGGTGCACTCGGGGTGCAGTTATAGGAGCCTAGAAGGATCAAATACAGATGCAGGAGCTCAGAAGGCTTGGGTAAGATTTCAAGGGATGAATATGTTAGTTACAGCTTACCTGCAAGGCTAAAGTTGTACATATAGGAGTATATAGCTTGATTTGTACTTGCCGGGGCTTATGGGGGCCCGAGTAGGTTATTCTGTGCTATTTGTACCTGCCATGCATATGGGGGTTGTATTAGATTTTTTTTTGAATATTATTTTTTAGTTACAACTTTTATTGGTGAGAATCGTTCATGTTAAATTCTGGCTCTTATTGCTGATTACTTTCAGATTCTCTGTCAGCTTCTATTTAGTTTATTATTACTGCTCTACATATTTGCTACATACTGTAATGACACCCATCCATGGGGTGTTGCATAATTGCTTGTAGGTTCAAACAAACAGGTTCCAAGCCTCCTTAGCAGCCGCTCAGATTCAGCAGATTGGTCAGCTCCCTTTCTTTGGAGTTGCCAGACACTAGAGGTTATCCTCTTTTGATGTATAGTATTTAGGTAGGCTGGGGCCTAGTACCGAACAAAAATTTACTCTATAGAGTCTTGCATACTACGTTTTTGGGTTAGACACGTGTAGTGGCCATGTGGAGCCTAGTTGTATTATCTGTTGGTAGCCTTGCTGTCTTATGTATATGTATTGTGCGCCTGCTTCCTTTTTGTTATAATTTAGACAGTATTGTGGTTTTCCCGGCCCTTATAGGATGACATTATTTCCATTGTTGGGTTAGCTGATTTAATGCAGGTGTTTATGTAGTGGCCTTGTCGGCCTAAGGCTATGTTAGAAGCCGAGATATAGCTATTTGTTTTCTTGATATGTGTGGCTGGTATGCACCAGAAGTGTATATGTCAAGCTAGGTCAGCTCAAAGTCCAGTGTGGCGTTAGGTTCCAGTTACGCCTCTCAAGGTGGGGCATGACAAACTTGGTATCAGAGCAACACCGTATCCTAGGGAAGTCTGCAAGCTGTGTCTAGTAGAGATTGTTTATAAATGTATTGTTCACCACATATTATTGGAAGGAAGCTATGAGGCATGATAGTAGTGTTACCCCTCCTTTATTTAAGCTTGTGCTAAAGAGCTGAGATATATAGGATTGAGTCCCTAAGCTTATATTGTTATATCTTTCCACAGAGATGTCTGATATAAAACAGACTACAGCCAACCGTGAGTTAGATAAAGTAGCAAGAGAGGGTACCAGTAGGGTGCCACAGTTGGGGACAGCCTAGCCCGAGGGCAAAAGGGAGACATCTTTTCGATCTTCCCAGCACTCTTCAAGGCACCAGGAACCTCCTTTCAGTTCCTCCCACATCTTTAGACTAGGATGTCAAGAGTGTAGTATGTATGTTGGCTTAGATGATGGCTGCTTAGCATCAACCTGTAGTACCAGTTGTTGCCAAGCCTACTTAGGGGGCTAGAAGTTTGAGGATTCGTGAGTTTCTTTCCTTGAGTCCTCTACAGTTTATGGAGATTGACCGCAGAGAGAATTCTCAAGACTTCATAGATTAGTTGTAGAGGATATTAAGGGTTATGCATGCTTCGTCCACAAAGTCAGTTGAGCTAGCAGTGTTTTGGCTGCGAGATATAGCAGTTTTGTGGTACGAGAGTTAGGAATAGTCTAGAGGTAGGGATGCACCTCCACCTACTTGTTCTAGTTTTTATAAAGCTTTCATAGATCACTATTTGCCTCAAGGGATTCGACAGGCCCAGGTAGACTACTTCTTACATCTGGAGTAGGGTAGGATGAGTGTCTAAGAGTACCTAATGAAGTTTGACTCCTTGGCTAGAGTATTTGTTGATACTATGCCAGCCAGGGTACACTGGTTTATAATGGGGCTTGCTTCGGAGTATGTGGAGGCTTGTATAACTGCCACATTGCGAGAGGACATGGAAATCTCAGGAATTCAGGCTTTTGCTCAGAATATAGAAGGAATCAGGCAATGACAGTATGAGCCTAAGAGGGTAAGTTAGGAGCAGCAACGGAGGGCTAGACCTACTAATTTACAGGAAGACTTTTAGAGTGGATCCAAGCCTCGTTTTTTTGGTAGCAGATCAGATCATTATGGACAGTTAGGTCCCAGAAAGATTTCACGAGTGTCAGGCTCAAAGCAGTAGAGAGGCTCAGATCAGATCAGGTCCACTGTACCACGTTGTAGCACTTGTAGTCAACGACATTTTGGGAGATGTAGATATGGCTCTACCACTTGTTATAATTATGGGCAGGAGGGCCACAAGATGAGGGATTGCCCGACTAGAGATCAGAGTGATAGGGACCAGCAGAGTAGGTGCTCTACAGGGTTACATGCTCCAGTACCTTCTACAAGTGCAGGCCCTCAGCTCCAACACGTAGAGGTAGAGGTAGATCAGGAGCATCCAGTTCTAATAGTGGTCCGGATCATACTTAATGTGTTGCAGGATTCTGAGGCATATGTTGTGATAGGTACATTGAATGTTTTCTCCCACTTAGTTTATGCTTTGATAGATCCAAGCTCCACTTTGTCTTATGTTACACCTCTAGTGGCACAGAAGTTTGGTATAGTACCAAAGTTACTCCAGAAACCATTTTTTGTGTCCACACCTTTTGGTGAATCTATTGTCGCCAGGAGAATCTATCGAGGTTATATGGTAGAGATTGTTGGCTGCCAAACCTCTGTAGACCTAGTAGAGCTAGAAATTATTGATTTTTATGTAATTATGCGCATGGATTGGCTAGCGCTGTGTTTTGGAAATGTTGAGTGCTGGACAAAAATTGTCCAGTTCCACTTCCCATGAGAGAAAGTACGTGAATGGAAGGGCAATTCAGTTGCGTCAAAAGGTGAGTTCACATCCTACCTTTAGGCAAGGAACCTGATTGCAAAAACCTGTACCTATTATATTGTCAAGGCTCGGGATATACAGGTAGAATTCCTGACTCTATAGTCCAATCCAGTGGCTAGTGAGTTTCGAGATGGATTCCCAGAGGAGATTCCTGGTATTCCCCCAGAACAGGAAATTGGTTTCTTAATTGATATGCCACAAAATACACAGCGCATATCTATTCCTGCATACCAAATGGCTCCTACCGAGTTGAAGGAATTGAAGGAACAAATGAAGGACTTGTTAGATAAAGGTTTCATTAGGCCTAGAGCTTCGCCATGGGGTGCGCCAGTCTTATTCGTGAAAAAGAAGGATAGCTCTCTGCGGTTGTGTATAGATTATTGGCAGCTGAATAAAGTTACCATTAAGAAAAAGTATCCTTTACGGAGAATAGATGACTTCTTTGATCAGGTGCAGGGGGCGAAATATTTCTCAAAAATTGACTTAAGGTCGGGATACCACTAGGTACGGGTTCAGGAGAAGGATATGCAAAAAATAGCCTTTAGAACCACATATAGCCATTTCGAGTTCCTAGTTATGTCTTTGGGATTGACAACTGCCCGAGGAGTGTTTATGGATATGATGAACAACATATTCAGGCCATTTTTACATTTGTTCGTGATAGTGTTTATTGATGACATTCTGGTATATTCATGTTCAGAAGCTAAGCATAGAAATCACCTGCGAACAGTACTCTAGGTCCTCAGAGATTGCAAATTATATGCAAAGTTCTCTAAATGTGAGTTCTAATTAAATTATGTAGTTTTCTTGGGCCATATTTTGTTAGATGCAGGCATTCAAGTTAACTCGCAAAAGATAGAGGTTGTAAAGACTTGGCCCAGACCCATAACTCCAACCGAAGTTCATAGTTTTCTGGGGTTAGCTAGGTATAACAGGAGATTTGTAGAGGGGTTCTCTGCCCTATCAGCACCATTGACAAGGCTGACTCAAAAAGCAGCCAAGTTTTAGTAGACTAAGGTTTGTGAGCAGAGCTTTCAGGGATTGAAGGACAGATTTAGCCTTACCAGAGGGTAGAGAGGGCTACACGGTATATTATGATTCTTTAGGCATTGGATTGGGATGTTTCTTAATGCAGCATGGTAAGGTGATTGCTATGCTTTGAGAAAGATAAGGAAGCACGAGAAGAACTACCCCATCCATGATTTAGAATTAGCTGCAGTTGTTCATGCTCTGAAGATTGGGAGGCATTATTTATATTGTGTTTATGTAGACATCTTTACTAATCACAACAACCTCCAGTATATTTTTACGCGGAAAGAGTTGAATTTGCGACAACGTAGTTGGCTTGAGATGCTGAAAGACTATGACGTAAAAATCTTGTATCGCCCAGGAATGGCTAACATTGTAACTGATGCCCTTAGTCGCAGGTCCATGAGCAGCTTATTGTATCTGAGGCCGGAAAAGAGAGAATTGGCTCGAGAGCTGCACTAGTTGGACAGTCTAGCAGTTCGGTTAGTAGATTCAAATGATAGTGGGGTTGAGATTCAGAATACTACAATGTCATCTCTGGCGGTGGAAGTGAAAGAATGAAAATATGAAGACCCAAGCCTGGTACAACTTAGAAGTAAAGTTCAATAAGAAGGATTATTGTCCTTTGAGATAATAGGGGAAGGAGTTTTGAGATTCAGAGGTCGACTCTGCGTTCCAAATGTGGCAAGACTTCATCAGCAGATTATGGAAGAGGTACATTATTCCCATTATTCTATTCACCTAGGTACGAAAAAAATGTACCACGATATAAAGGAGATCTATTGGTGGCATGGGATGAATAAAGATATTTCCGAGTTAGTAGCACAGTGTCCCAATTGCCAGCAGGTAAAGGCTGAACATCAGAAACCTAGCGGGCTGACATAGGAGATAGCCATGCCAATGTGAAAGTGGGAAGCAATCAATATGAATTTTGTTATAGGTTTATCTCACACTAGGCATAAATTTGACTCTATTTGGGTCATTGCTGATAGGCTGACAAAATCGACCCATTTCTTGCCAGTTAGGACTACGTTTGTAACACCCCCAATTATTTGAGCTATAAAATTATGATTTCGAGATAGAATAAGAGTAATTAATAGACTAATAAGGAAGTTTTATGAGATGTTTGAGTCACTCTATGGTTTTATTTAATATTGGACATCAATCAAGTTGTTGTAACAAAATATGAAAAACGTTATCATAAAATTTCCTTCTTGAGATTTCCTGAAATTTAGGTCAAATATCTCAAAGTTGTTCTCCCAATATATAAGGAGTTAGGGGGTGTTCGACATATAAAATTAAAGGTCTATGAATCTAGTTTCCATCTCATCAAACTATTCGCCGATCCAACTTCATAGTAGAGAGATATTCACATTATCGCAAGACTACGCAAGCAAGCACCTCACAAGGGTCTAAGGCGGTGGAGGACTATAAAAAGCCCCTTGGTTGGTTGGTTGCCTTATTTTCTTATTTTCCAAAACTTCTCACGTCCAAAACCGCTCTCAAGGTTCTCTCCATGGTTTCCTTTGGGTTTTGGGGCTAGAATCCATGGCTCAACGTGATTTTGATGTCGGGAAGTCGGGAGCTTGGTGTAGTCCTTGTTTTCGTATCTTTTACCGACTGTTGGTGGATTTTTCGTGGTAAAGATGTTGTGAACCTTCTTTATTTTGTTCTCCTTAGTTTTAAGGTTTTTTATAGGTGTGCTAACGCTGGTAGGTTGTTGTCTCGGAGTTTCTACCGTTGAATTCCTATGAATCTTATCGAGTAAGCTTCGTTTGTCTTATTTTGTTGTTGAGTTGTGTTGGCTGTGTTTTGGAAGAATTTTGGAATTTCCTTAGGCAGTAGGTTCATGGTGTTTCAAGGCTCAAGTTTGTCTAGGCTTGAAGCTAAGTTATGTTAGGCTTGTTCCTCCGTTTGCCAGCATGAATTCCATAGTCAGTCGTTCGTGTTGACGTGTGTGTTGTTGGCTGTTTTGTGATGACTTGTGTTTTCGCTATTATTGAACTCTTGTTCTTCTGTATATATGGTTATAAAGTTTTGTTTAAGGTGCTGGTTTGGTTGGTGGATCGAGCTTGAGTGTGGGAAATCACAGTCGTGGAAAATTGTTAGGCTCATGTCGAGAGGCCGTGTGTGAGGCGTGTGGTTCTTGTGGCAAGTTCTGGGATGTTAGAGTGAATAAGATTAGGTGATTGTATTGTCAATTGAATAAGGGATTAGAGTTGTTAAGATCGATGGCTATGACGATCTTTTGTTATATTTAAATCAGCAATTGTGTCGACCATGTCGATGGTACATGACGACCGTGGTGACACTTGGGATGAGTTGGCCATGTCCCTTGATGTTAGTGGTAAGTAGAGTGGCGTGTGGGCTATTTTTAAATCTTGATGATAGACTGGTTAGTATGTTAATGCTTAGCTTGGTTAGTGGCTTGTCGTTGGATGGCTAGACGTGAAAGAATAGTATTTTATTGAAATAGTCGGGTTGTGGTGTTTGAGAGCTGACTGTGGGCTATTTGAGAATGTATTATTATTGTTATTTATTGTGTGTGTATTATGTTTTAGGCCTTGTGTCTTGTGGATACCCGATGCACGAGAGTTATTCCAACTAGGGTTCAAGCCTGAGGTGCTTTGTGGCTTATGGATACCCGATGCACGAGAGTGTTTCTGACTGAGGGATTAAGCCCAAGGAGTGAAATGACCTACCGAGCTGAGAATGATGTCGTCTGTAGTGTCGAGTTGAAATGATTCAAGGGGGGTTTGACATGTCTGAGCCTTCCTGGGATTGCAATTTGTTCTCCCAGTTGGATTGAGCTCCGCTAACTTTGCGCAGTCGAGACAGTGTCCGGTAGTGCTTGATTGATGATGTTGATTAACTGGTGTTTACTTGTGATTCGTTTTGCATTATATTATGGTTGTTGCTTGTGTTATTTTTTATTTGATAGCAGTGGATGCTAGATGTTGTCTGGTGTTAGCCGAGTCCATTGAGAGGTCTAGAGGCGATGACAGGTGATCTGTGTTGGCTAGGTGCCGCTGTATTGTTACTTACTTTTGGACTTGCCAGGCTTATAGGGCTAGGTAGGTTCTGTTTGTATGTTTTCTTGTACTTTCGGGGCTTATAGGGGCAAGGTATTTTTTATGTAATACTTAAGTTCAGTTCTCCTTCTGTGATATTTTGTATATCTATTGATCTCTAATCTTAGTCTTTCAGTTGTTTCTGCCTTTCATGCGCGGTACATTATTGTACTGACGCCCTAGTCATGGCACTACATACATGCCTGCAGGTGATGGTGGGCTGTTAAATCAGGTTTTTAATTGCTGAGTGGAGTTCCAGCTGAGTCAGTGTGCTCTAGTTCTTTCAGAGTTGCCATAGGTTGAGTTATGGGTAGTTCGGGGCCCTGTCCCAGACAGTTCATTTCTATTATTTTTATAGGCTTGTAGATATTTGTTGTGGGTGTAGTGTCATTGTTATAGGCCAAGCGGGCCATGTTGTATAGTTGTTCTTCCTTTCCGTGGCCTTGACGACATATTGTATTTATTATCCTTGGTTGGTCAGGTGAGCCATCTTCCTCTAGAGGCTATCATCTTATTTCGATTTTATAGTTGTTGTGTTGTTTAACCTCATCGGTTCTGGCCCTTGTTTTATTTTTGGGCATCTGGTATGCTCATATCAAGGGTGGCACTAGGTTCTAGTCGTGCCTCCCCAAGTTTGGGGTGTGACAACGTTCTCAGTTAAATATTATGTTGAGTTGTACATTAAAGACATAGTCAGACTACATGGTGTCCCAATGTCTATGATCTCTGACAGAGGGGCATAATTCACCGCAAGATTCTGGAAGTCATTTCAGAAAGGTTTAGGGACTCAGGTTAACTTGAGCACAACTTTTCATCCCCAGACATATGGCCAAGTTGAATGCACGATTCAGACACTCAAAGATATGTTATGATCGTGCGTGTTAGGCTTCCGAGGAAGTTGGGATGATCACCTACCTCTTATTGAGTTTGCATATAACAACAGTTACCATTATACCATTAATATGGCACCTTTTGAGGCTTTATATAGGCAAAAATGCAGGTCCCCCATAGGATGGTTCGAAGTAGGTGAATCAGAATTGATCTTCCTGACATGATACATCAATCAGAAGAGAAAGTTAAAATTGTTAAGGAGCATTTATTGACAGCCTAGAGTTTTCAGAAGTCCTATTCTGATGTACGACGTAGAGACTTAGAGTTTGATGTTGATGATTAGGCATTCTTAAAAGTTTCGCCGATGAAGGGAGTTATGAGATTTGAAAAGAAGGGCAAGCTTAGGCTTAGATTCATCGGGCCATATTGGATCCTCCGAAAGATAGGCCAAGTGGCTTATGAGTTAGGATCGCCTTCGGGGCTAGAATTTGTTCCTCTAGTTTTTCATATATCAGTGCTATAAAAATGCATAGGAGACTCTTCCCGAGTTGTCCGAGTTGAGGATGTTCAAGTCTCAGAGGAGTTGTCCTCTGAGGAGACTCCAATTGCTATACTAGATTGGTAGGCCTGCAGATTGAGGACCAAGGATGTAGCTTCTGTTAAAGTCCTATAGAGGAACAAAAATATAGGAGAACTGACTTGAGAATATGAGGACGACATGAGCTCTAGATACCCTCACTTGTTCTAGAGTGTAGGACAATTTCGCATCGACTCAAATCAAGATGAGGTGAGACAATTATTTAGATGTTATTTTTTGCTTTTGTTGTCATTGTTGATTGCTCACCTTATTATTGCAGAGCTATGCTGTTTAGCTATTTGTGTCGTTCTATTAGACTTCTTTGTTGGACTTTTCTACGTTTCATAATTTTGGATAATCCATATTACGAGGGAGACTCTACCAAAATTTTCTGATTACTACTATAAGATTGAATTTGTGAATCTAAGTTACATTCGAGGACGAATGTTCCTAGGGGAGGGAGGATCTAACACCTTATAATTTAAGTGATAAACTCATACCTTCGATCCATGGACAAAAGTTCTTAGTACTATAAGAAAGATGTGTTATGAGGTATTCATCTCACTCAATGATCGTACGTTAAGATTTAAAGCTGAGAAAGTTGTAAAACGAAAATCGGCAAAAGTTATTGCAAGTTACTTTTAGAAATTATTTGAAATTTGGGTCATATGTCTCAAAGAATTTCTCTCAATATCTAAAGAGTTAGGAATCCTGCTACCTATCAAATTGAAGTCTAGGAGTCTAGCTTCTAGCACACAAAACGGTTTTCCAATCTAACTTCGAAGTAAAGAGATATTCGTGTTTTCGCGAGACCACGCAAGCAGGCGATGAGAGCCAGAGAGGATCCGCAATGGCAGTGTGTCATGCCACTAAATCAGTGCATTGGGCAGCGTGACACGTTGCTACTGAGGCGGTGACTGCCTGTATAAGTTAGTTAGGTCGGTTTTCTATTAACTTATGCCATTTTCCAGAAACCTTCACGTCATAAGCCCTCTCTCAAGCTCTCCCCTTTATGTTATGTTGATCCTAAGGTTCAAAAACATTCTCCAAGATGATTCTTGGGGTCAGGAAGTTGGAATTCTATGCATAAGTTGTTTTCATTGTTGGTTTTGGGCTTTTTGGTGGCTACCTCATGTGGGGCTCATTGGTAAGCTTTATTTTTCTTTGGTTATTAGTTACTTAGGTTTATTTAGAGTTTGGAAGTATTGAGAAGTAGCTACTTTGGAATTTCCACCATTGAATCCATAGAAATCGCATCGAATAAACTTCGTTTGCATAGTTTCTTTGTTAAAGTGTTGTAGGTTATTCTTGGTAGTAACTTGGGCTGCCTTTAGGAAGCATATTGATGCTATTAAAAGCTCAGGATTCGATTTAGTTTAAGTTCATCGAATTCAAGGTCTGTTAAGGCTAAACCTCCTTCGACAAGTTTCTCTCATTGTATAGTTGATATGATTTGTTCCTTCATAGTAATTTTTATAGTAATTGATGTTGCGATTAGTTTCTATGAGTTCAATTTATGTCTAAAGTGTTGTCTTGCATTTATTTTGCTAGAACCATTGCTGCCTATCGAATTGGGTGATTTGGAGCAAGATGAAACACTTATTGTTAGTGACCGCATAGCTTGACGCGACTTACAACTTATCATGCAAGTCACTCAGAAAACCACCTTAGCTGCTAATCACTTAATAGATTATCTGACACCTTAAATAGTAATCTTATCAGCTGTTAAATATTGGGATGACGCCGTTGGCTACTCACATAGATTCCCACATATATGTTTCCTAGCAAGGCAAACATAAGTATACTTTCCTACGGGGCTATAAGTTACTTACATGAGCTACATGATATCTAGGAGAACCAGATCGAGGCCTGCAGAGCCCTATTGAACTCTATTCACTTATAGACTTAGCTTATGCCGTAGTGGCATTACCGACCTTCAGTAGAGCCTGGTATGCTCGGGGTGCAGTTATAGGATACCAAAAGGCTTAGATATTGATACAAGAGCCTAGAAGGCTCGGGTATGATTTAAGGGGACGAATATGTTAGCTACAGCTTGCCTGCGGGGCTGCGGTGGTACATATACGAGTATATAGCTTGATTTGTACTTGTTGGGGCTTAATGGGGCCCAAGTAGGTTATTCTGTGTTGTTTGTACCTGCCAGGATTTTAGCGGCCAGGTTAGGTTCTTATTTGAATATTATTTGTTAATTACAGTTCATATTGGTAAGAATCATTTAGGTTGACTTCTGGCCCTTACTGCTGATTACTTTCAGTTTCTCTATCACCTTCTAGTGAGTTTATTATTGCTGCCTTACATATTCGGCACATACTATACTGACGTACAAGTATAGGGCACTGCATACTTTCCTGCAGGTTCAGACAGACAGGTTCTGAGACCTCCTTAGTAGTCGTTTAGATTCAACAGATTGATCAACTTCCTTCCTTTGAGTTGCCAGACACTAGAGGTTTTCCTATCTTTTGATGTATTGTCTTTTGGTATTTCGGGGCCCTGTCCCGACCAATATTTTACTCTTTAGAGGCTTGCAAAATATAGTTTTGGTTTAGAAACATGTAGTGGTCGTATGGGCACTATTGTGTTATCTGTTAGTAGCCTTGCCGGCTTATATATATATGTATTGTGTGCCTGCTTCCTTTTTGTTATGATTTAGACAGCATGATGGTCTTGTGGGCTCGCATAGGATTACATTATTGCCACTATTGGGTTAGTTGATTTAATGCAGGTGTTTATGTAGCTGCCTTGTTGGCCTAAGGCTGTGTTTTGAGACGAGATATGGCTGTTTCTTTTCTTGAAATGTGTGGCTGCTATGCAACAGAATTGTATATGTCCAGCTAAGTCAGCTCAATGTCTAATGTGGCATTAGGTGTCAGTTCTCCCAAGGTGAGGCATGACACAAATTATCCATGTATGAATTTATAATTTTGACTTAGGAAGTCTATTTCAAGTATGCATGATTATTAGATTTGAGCAAGATGACACAAGTTAAGTATGTTTTCATGATTTAGGGATGGCTAATAAGATCAGCTTATAATATGTTTTAGAGTCAAGACTCCCTATGTTCAGATTTCAGACTATGCATGTATTTACATTATCAATTTCACTGAGAAACGATAGTTTCAACTTCATTGAAAAATGATGGAGAGCACTTTGTATGTTTTTAGGAGCAGTGTCTAGTACCAAGCAGGCTTGGGGTTCCAAGGTTCCTAGTTCAAAACATCTTTGATGATCTATGTTGTATGATAAAGTACCTCTCTATCCTTCTAACTCGTTCTATACGCATTTGCAAAAACATGCCTCCATGCCAAGTAAATGGTAGAAGGAACGAAAATGGAAATGGCCATAAATATAGCAATGGAGATGGGCACCAACAAGCCCCCCCCCCAGCATCAGCAGGTCCTTTGCCCGAGCAGGTCTCTCATGCCGAGTTTAGAGTGGCATTTAAGATGTTGGCAGAGGCTTTGACCGCTCAGGTCAATCAGCAGGCAATGGCCCATGCCCCCTCAAAATAGGAAGGCAGCAGCGGCTCAAGTTTGGGACTTTCTCAAGATAAACTCACCTGAGTTCCTTGGGACAAGAGTGGATGAGGACCTGCATGAGTTTCTTGAGGAGGTTCAGAAGACCACCCAGATTAGAGAGGTGACTGTCACAACCCGAGCTGAGATTCCGGATCAAGACACGGAACCTAGAACCATAAATGGCTCCAAGTCAACCCATAACATGAATATAATGACTAAAGATCATCATAAATAAAGCTGATAACTAAATTTTGAAATAGCAGAAGTCTGAATAACAAAACATCTATCCAGCGGTAACAGCATAACACTGAATTCGAAACTAAAAATACAAGTCTATATCTGGAAAGCCTCTAACATACTGACGAGCTGATGGAATAACACCCCAACTAACTCACTAGAAATATAAAACTAAAAAACATAGCTAACTAACTGAAGGTCCTCGAAGGATGAGGACTCACAAACTGGAGAACGAGATTCGAGCTCGGGAAACTAAATAGCGGTGGAACTGAGTCTAAACATCTGAACCTGTATCTTGAAAGAATACAACATAGAATATGCGGTCAGTACTTGAAACGTACCAAGTATGCAAGGTAAGTGAAATATGCAGAGTAAGTGAAAGCTGAAATCGTGCATATCATAAATCATAACGTCATAAGATTATGAGAGTAAGGGCTACATGCTGATATCTAAAAATATGAATAGACATAAACTGGATCTCATATCTGGATTAGATAACCCCAAAATTAAAAATAAATGCATATGCATTTTCATATCTGAAATCATAAGTAAAAGCTCATAAACTGATCCTTGGATCAAACCTGCTAAAAACATGATAGAATGTCTTATAGTATATGCATTACTGAAATCATGAGGGACAATGAGAGACTTGTCTTAACCAACAACCACCATGTATGTCTGCATAATGATCCCACGTCTTGCGCACATGGAGGAGGGCCATCCTAAGCCTTTCCAGGGCAAAGGATTAAGTGATGTGTGATATCACAATGTGCCCTTGGGCTAGTAAATGCTTTCTTGAGAGGCCTCAAAGTATACCTATGTTGGTGCGTAGTTTATGAGACTGGGGAACCTTGGAACCCCTATCCTACTCGGTGCCAGACACTAATCCCAAAAAATGTATAATGCTCATATAATCATATATCAAAACATAATTTAAATATTAACATATGGGAAGTCTTGACTCCAAAATTTGAGATAACTGACCTTATTAGCCTTGGCTATATTATGAAATTGTGCTTAACTTGAGTGGGCTTGCCCAAATCTTAACATCAGGCTTGCATGAAATAGACATCATAAGTAAAATCATAAATACATACATGGGTAATTTGTAAACATTCATACATACTAGATATTTCATTATACTTAAAACCATCAATTATAAACTATACCTTTTCATAAACTTGCATAATTGGGAAAATCTTCTAAAACTTGAACTCATGAATTTGTAGTTAAAACATGAACAATATCTTCCCATTAATCATTAAACCTACATTAAAATACAATGGAAATCAACCTATAAACAATTTGTAAGAAATCTTTGAAATTAGATCGAAATCACTTCAAAATCAGGATTTGAATTGAGACTTGCTTCATGAAATTAAGAAAGAATTATGAGCATGAGGATGGAAGAAATCCTTATTCATGGCCTCACATACCTGGGTAAGCTGAATCTACACTCTTCCTTGAAAGGCCAAGTGATCTGGTGAAGAACTTGAAGAATTCTAGGCTTGATCTCGTATGGGATCTTCTAAACTTGCATGCACGGGAAGGGAGTGGGTTAGAATAGGGTAAAACCTCTTAAAACTCTCCTAACAGAGCTTAAAACCATGTAGTTTAGGACTTAGGAGCTTAGAAATTACGACAACACATTTACCTAAATTGGCAGGAAAATTGCCATTGACAGTCCCAACGAGGGACTGGATAGGTCGTTATCCTACTGGACTACTTGTCATCCACTCTCTTCATCATTACTAGAAAAATCCCCATTTACTGAAACTACTTTACCCTATGGATCATTGGACAAGTCATTAGGAGTGACGACTCATGCCTGTCACTTGATACCTTTACTGGAATCCCAACCTCCAATCTCAGCCATCCTGCCAACGACCCACTTGACGAGTCATGAAGTGAAACCATGACTTGTTGTACCATTCATACTGACCCCCTGAGCACTACTCTGATGACATCCAAACCATACCTCCTTCCGAAGTATGAAGCCGACATTATCAATAAAGAACCGAACAAAGATGTTGGGGTCAAACCCACAGGCAATAGAGAAGAGCTAGACTAAAGCCGGTAAGTGAACTTGTTAGGTAGTTACTCCAAAAAGGGGGGTTCTAAAGAAAAAAATAATTAAAAACACAGTTAAAGCTTTAGTTGAAATCAAGAACGAAAGATAACTAGGGATTTGTGTGCTCCATGGGTTCATAACTGCTTCAGGTATACATACGTGCTTATCACCAATGCTTACCTGTAGAACTGATAACATAGATTCATTCAAATGACCGACCAGTCCGTATTGAATGACTATACTCAATCACCCAACCAGGTCTCATGAGCTATTGCAATTTAACCATTATCAATATGTCCCAAATATAACTGTCCTGCGACCATAACTCAAGTTAATACAATGATCATCAAGATTAAGGCTTTGATGTAGTTCTCTTTTCCTAATCTCTACCTCTTAGACCTAAGCAAGTAAAGAATTTGGACATGTTCTAATGTTGTACACCTACAAGAAGCATTTAAGCATGAAGAGAATACAATACACATGTTTTGCATTGGTTTTGAATCACTTTTATGTAACCCTAGCTTGTTAGTCCACCATGATTCCTACAACCCTAGCTATGGAGGTTTTAGCCTCTCATAGTTTCAATATTGTGATTTGTTTGCATAATTAAATACACAAATCAGTACTTACAATCATAGATGAGAGAAAAACTTTGTTGATTAAATCTAGAATTTATCAAGAACAATTCACAAGATCAAGAAGAAAATCAAGAAAAGGTTGATCACAAGTTAATCGACCCAATTCTATGTTCTCTCATGAAAACTAACAAAGTTTGATGTAATATCCTCTTCACTCATGAAAATAAAATGTAAAACATATTTATACAGACATAAAAATCCTTTTCCTAAGCTAACAGGGTAAACTTCTATAGCTGTTGTCGCTTGAGCCACGACCAAACCTATGACCCGTAGTAGGCTTGTATGGGTCATACCTGCTATCCATAGGTCTGTAGCTTGCTAAACTCCGGCTAAGTGATGGCCCTTGGTACGACTCGTACCAACTTCCTACAAGTCGTACTGAGCTTCTGTGGTTTAAATCTGAAGACTTTGAATTTTTTTTAAGTTTGTCACGAGTTTGTTGATATGACTTGTATGTTGCCTTCATGACTCGTACTATAGTCATCCGTACCCAGAGTGAGACTTTGAACAATTTCTATGAACATTTCCATGACTTGAAGTTACGACTCCTACCATGATCATAAGGCTGGTATTGTGAATCATGAATTGCATCTTTCTCAGCTCATCCTTCTGAATATTTCACGAGTGTTAGCACGATTCGTACCATCAATGTACGACTTGTACTGAGACTGTCATTTTGGCTCAGTTTATACTCTCTTAAACTTCTTTTGCACAATATTGCTCCAACACCTAAGTTACCTGAAAACACAAGAAAAGTACCTCATATCCATATAAACATACCTAAGTCCATGCTATTTTCTTTAGTTTTGAGCGTCGAGAGTGCTGTAAATTCATAGCACATCAACACTTTCTACTTAAGACTTTTGCATGTCCTCAGGCAAAGAAAAGAAAAACTAAAACAGGATGTTCAACGAGAAAATAAACTCAGGATACTACAACCAACAATTAAACAAAATTTACACTTTATATACAACAACTTCTGACCCCTTCTCTACGACTAGCATTATCTAATGTACTACAAGCAACCACAAAACATGCTAAACTGGGATCAAGACATGTCATATAGCTATCAACAGGAAATCTAGCCATCATCAATGTTTTCACACAGACCCATAGAAAAATTAAACATAATCCATGTACCTTTACAACAAATGAAGTCCTCACTCACAGATATAATATCAAATATGTGTCACGCCCCACCGTGGGAGGCATGACTGGCACCTGGTGCCCTACTAGGACCTAAATTGCTGAGCTGACTGAGCCTAAGCACCTTTGGTGCAGGGCTGACTCTAACTCTAGAATCAAGAAAACAACGGGCTATATAGCGGCTATAAATACAACCCCCGGCCGACAAGGCCTATAACCACCTATGAAAGTAAACAGCTAACCAGAGACAAATAGTCATAGGGAGTCCTATGCGGGTCGACAATACACATCCTTTCCTACAATACACATCCTTCATTTCGTTTTGTACACACACCAGGCAAGTTCTAGACATTTCACAATAGCATGGAAGAAATGAAACCTCACTATACGCTCATTTCACATGCTCAACTCAAGACATATTCACAGACTCTTCAATCAGGTAATTACAAGAATTCAAACATTAAGCCTCAATCACACTGAATCGACTGTATGGCCTAGGCATCTGAACATATTTACAGAGTTGCATGCTTTCATACGAATCACCTTTGCATTTCAAACATCATGCGTAACACGCAACCAGAATGTCACAACCATAAAGTAACAACAGGTAAAGAAAAAAATGAAAAAGAAAAAAAAATATACTCCTAAAGACTACATTTCCCTTAAGACGGTCGTCATCCATCCATCATAGGGAACGGTCACTAACTAAGACTTCGGTTCAATGGGACTATTCTCGGTAAAAGAACTGAAAACAAACGCCGAGAAACCCAAAAATTTGAAAATTCATGAAAAAATTTTCTTTTTGTTAAAAATATCGATCATTTCAATAAAACCAAAAATATGTACAAAACCAGCTAACAACATTTAATAACACACAACAGCTTCACCTTAATTACAATATAGACATACACAAAAAGTCACAGGGCCACAAGTTTATCCAAGCAGAACAACAGACAAGGGCATTAAAAATAACAACAGCAACAAACACCTAACTACTCCCACCCCACACTAAAATCAAACACTGTCCCCAGTATTCTAAAATTCAGCATAGCACAAAAATGGATGGTGAAACTCCCTGATCAATCAAAATATTTCACTTCCTCTTCAGGTGTTGTTGCCTCGTTTCCCATGTCTGAATCACCCCCATCGTCATCATCTGACTCCACATCGGAGTCAACACGACGTGTCTCCTCATCTGTGGGGACATCATCATCGGTGGGCTCCACAAAAGTTGTCCCCACTCGTCATAGTGCCCTGGCATTTTCGCCAAAAGAGTAGTCTAGCTCGAGCTACCACAGCTCCTCTTCTGTTGCCGGCCTCCCGCCTATGCGCAGCTGGAGCATCTGCATCCCAAACATGCGAGCCATGTACTGATCATCCCAAGCATGTCGCTCGGCTAGTGTAAGAACTAGCCCGTGGGTGGTGTCGGGTGGCTTAGTTTTGGTGACATCTAAGGCCCGCCTCTCCATCTGTGGGATTTAGTCAAGGGCCTCCTCCTCGATATTTAGGCCCCTCAGGAACGTGGTCAGTAAGCCACCAAACCCGTACCTGTGCCCCTGATGCAAACGGGCTCTCTTCATGGAAGAGGTGATCACTGCCCCGACATTGATCTCCAGCCCTTTCATCAGGGCGTATACCAAGCATACACGATCCCGGGTCACATCTATCATATGCACCCCCGGGATCAGGCAGGAACAAATAATCTTCAGCCATATCCTGGCTTCCCTGTTCATTTGTGAGTAGGGCAAGGTCTGACGGTAGCCCCTCTCCTTATGCCTGCTCCAACGTGCTGTAGACCGGGTTCCACACAAAGTGCGTTTGATATCCGCGTATGGTGGAGTGATATTCAGCTGCCGAAGCACATGGGCGTCTGTGTCCCGCGCCGCCAAGATGGTATTAAGGTGATGAGGCTCAAAAGTAACTATTTGCCCCGTATCTTGATGGTGTGACTTCTGAGTGTCGGGTTCCAGTTGGCGTAGAATTCCCGAATCAGGTGCAGGTTGCATTCCTTGGGCTCTTCTAAGATAAAGTTCAGCCCGGCTGCCTCAATTCTGTGGACAATCCTGGGGAACTCTTGTGCCAACGGTTCCCTAGCAATGTGTTCTTTGGGGAAGTATTTCCTTTCCTTATGTTTGGCGTACCATTTCTTCCCCTTCTCTGTCACCCATCTGGTTCCGTATTGACGGCGTTGGCCGCGTGGAACTGCTGGTGCTGCTGGGACTGCTGTTCCCAGTCTGATTCTTTTCCTTCTGGTGCCTGATGTTGATGCGCCCTTCCCTTTATCTTGCCTGCTTGCCATAGTTCCTGTCAAACCAAACAGACAGGTTCAATGTTAAGCCAAATCAAATTAGCTTCGGCTAAGGTTGGGTTAAGCTAGGCCACCCCACACTTAGTCTTTAGCCACAATCACAGCATTACAGCAAGATCCTATTTATTTCCAATTTACAAAAAGAAAACAAAAACAAAAACACAACAAATATGCCTCGTGCATTCAGAGAATTCGACGGTCTAAATTCTTCTGTACTACTCAGACTTCGTACAGCTACCCACAACATTACCATCGTTCATATTTCATCACATAGCACTTAGCAAGGAGAAACAAACAAAAGAATTTATCTACATGAACCTATACAATTCACCCATTTCTTGCAATTTCAACAATTTCATTCCCCCGAAAATCCGTCGGTCTTTTAGCATATTAATAGTTAGCACAACCAACTCATCTCACCCAACATACACAACCCAGCAAGAATTTCAAATTTCAACTAATTCTCCCTTTTTAAACTCAAATTCAAACCCTAGCTATCATTTCGCAAGAATTTCAATCAAACATGTATTTATCGAGTTCATACCATCTCAACGATACTAGGAACTTCAATCAATAATTATTTACATGAATTCATGCTCAATTTACACTTAGGGAAAGTTTTCCTCACTTCCTAGGCTAAAAAATCGAAAAAATAAGGTAAGAAATGAGATAAAGTTAACAAACATACCTTAAATTCGATGATATTGAAGAAAAGTTGATAAAATTGAGATACTAGGCCGTGTCATGTTGGGGAAGGGGGGAATTTCGAGTTGCTTGTCGCGGAGGAGGTGAAGAATGGGAAAAAATGAGGGAAAACGGGGTTAAAAAGGGAGGTTTTCACGCGGGTCACCCGGCGACCCAGTGTGACCCATCGCGAAATACACCTCAACATGTCACGGAGGGTAACACGGAGCATGCCCTCCGTGACATGGAGCCATCGCGCAGGTGTTCTGGAATTTGAAAAAATTCCAGAATTACCTTCAATGTGTCATGGAGGGTAACGTGGAGGCCCTCCTCCGTGACACGGAGCCATCGCGTAGGCTCACTGTTTTGCCACTTTTTATTAATTTTCTTACCTCGATTTTTACTTTGCAATCCTTTGCACATTTATCCTCTGTTCAACCTGAAATTTATCTCACACAAAGAATTTGGTTAGAATTATAGGTTTCAATTAAAATACAAATTTTGTTTTTATTTTTCTCATTTTTTTTTGTTTTGTTTTTTTTCTTTTTCTACAAAATCTAATAAAATATTACAACAAAAATTTCACGGGTTGCCTCCCGTGCAGTGCCTGGTTTACCATCACGGCTCGACGTCATTAAGCTCAGTCATCTTCTAGGGTGACAGACATTTTCTCTCGATCACCGTCCTCTCCCCAGTAACGCTTACATCTTTCTGGTGGTTTCCCCAATAACTCCCGTGACTCAATTCTCTGAACAACATCAGCTTTATTAATCACGTTGATCAGCGAAAGTTCCTCATACACAGTCGGGAGCTTGGTGGCCTTGTATACATCAAACACCTCCACCTTGTCGTGTGCTCGCATAGTTAGCTGCCCTGCAGCGACATCAATAAGTGCTTTCCCGGTAGCCAAGAAAGGACGTCCCAAAATAAATGGGACTTCCGCTTCTGGCTCAAAATCCAGCACGACGAAATCTATTAGGAAGATGAGGGAGCCCACTTGCACCAGTACCTCCACAATGCCATCAGGTCTGGCTAAGGAGTGATCCGCTAGTTGCAATATCACTGTTGTTGGTCTAGGACTCCCTAGACCCAACATCTTGAATACTGATGACGGCATCAAGTTAATGCTCGCTCCCAACTCACATAATCCGCGAGCTCGGATACTCTGTCCAATTGTAATTTGTATTGTAAAGCTCCCAGGGTCCTTGAGCTTTGTGGGCAACCTGTTTTGTATCCAGGAAGTGCACTCCTCCGTAAGAGCCATCGTAGCGTACTCAGTTAACCTGCTTTTGTTCGCCATGATGTCCTTAATATACTTTGCATACTTCTGCACTCCCTGCAAAACATCAACAAGAGGTAAGTTAATGTGTACCTATTTAAGCACCTCCATGAACTTTTTGAAACACGCCTCCTCCTTGTGTTTCTTTAATCTTTAAGGAAATGGGGGTGGTGGTCTTTCTAGTTCAGCCTCCTTTTTCTTCCCCCTCTCATCACTTTGCTCCCTCTCATTTTCTGCTGCTCCCGATTGTTGAGGTGGTCTTTCCGGTTCCACCTCTTTAAGCTGCAAGCCACTCCTTGTGGTCACTGCATTCACTTGCTTGGGGTTGGGATCCATGTCGCTCGGAAGTCCTCCTCTAGGCCTGGTGTTTTGGGCTCCAGCAAATTACCCAAACTGGTACTCCAGCGCCTTTATAGCTAACTGATTGTTCTTTACCTCGGCTGCCAATTTCACGTAGTCAGCCTGCAATTGAGCTTGGTTAGGTATCATTGTCTTGAACATTTCCTCAATGTTGGGTGATGGTCGTGGAGGAGGTGCATTGTTGCTTCTATATTGTGCCTGATAGTTCTGCTGCCCTCCTTGATTTCTCTGCGCCCCCAGATTCGAACCTTGCCCTAGATGGTTATTGCTACCCCAAGAGAAATTTGGGTGATTCCTCCAGTTGGAATTTTGTAGCTGTTGCCATACTGTAGATGGTTGTTTCTCTGTACATTTCCCACAAAGTTCACCGAATTAGGATTTTCTCCACAACACTCAGCTGAGTGTTCACTACTCTCGCATACTTCACACTAAATCTGCTGCACTACATTCACCGGGGCTTGAGACTGGTTCATGCTCATGTTACTGAAGTGGGTGTTGAGTTGATTCTGTAAAGCAGCTATCTGTGCAGCAATAACTGTGAAACCATCCACTTCTAATACTCCCGCTGCTTTCCTCGTTCCTCCTCTTGACGAGTCTGCATTCCACTCCGGATTTCCCTGCGAAATACCATTCAACAAGGTATACAGCTCCTCATAAGTTTTCTCCAATGCTTGCCCCCCAACTGCTGAGTCTAGCAAGATTTTTGTATGGGGTTCCAAACCCTCTATGAAAGTATGCACCAGCACTTCATTGGATTGGTGATGATGAGGACAATCCCGCAACATAGATTTGAATCTCTCCCAGGCTTGATACAGATTCTCTCCCTCTCTCTATTTAAAACTTAGAATTTGACTTCTAAGTCTTGCTATTTTACCGGATGGAAAAAACCGTATCAAGAATTTCCTTGCAAGATCATCCCACGTAGTGATAGAATTAGGTGGCTCAGCTTTCAACCACCTTTTGGCTTCTCCCAAAAGTGAAAATGGGAACAATGTAAGCCTGACATAATCTGATGACACACCAGCGGGGATGTAAGTGTCACTTATCTCCAAGAAATTTTGGAGATGTTGCTATGGATCCTCATGAGGGAGACCTGTGAACTGCCCGCTGGTGTGCAACAATTGCACCATGTTCTGCTTAAGCTCGAACCTCCCTCCCGGCTCAGGTTTGCGGATGCTAGATGTGACATTATTAGCATGTGGGATTGCCACCTTACGAACCGGCCTAGCTGCCATGTCATCGGGCACTAACATTGCCCGTACAACTGGTGGATTCTGTTGTTCCTCCATAATTGTTTGTCTAAGCAACTGCAGTTTTTTCTCTAGAGCTTCGCTCCTTTGACGATGAAATTTTCTTTCCGGCTCTAAATGAGTCCACCAACTCCTTGTCTATTGCCAGTGTTCATAGAAATAAGTTATCTGACAAATACAGGCTAAGACCAAGTTGTCAACACTAAGAAGAAATAGTAGACTAACACTTAAGAAAAAATTACCGATTGCCAGTACCCGGCAACAGCGCCAAAAACTTGTTCGGCTGTTTGGAACAACTACAGGCAAGTGCACGTGGTCGAACAAGTAATAAAGTGGCTCAAGTAAGCCAAGTATCGACCCCACAGGGACTGGACTAAGGTATCAATCTAATCAAGTGTCAATAAACTTTAACTCTAAAAATGCAGACAACAGTGTTAAAAAGAGTTTGATATTTTGGTTTCTACTTTTATACTAATTCTAAAACGAATATACAATTTGAGTCTGAACTATAAGTATGAGCATGCTGAGGTTGAATGAACATGTAGAGAAATAAATTATCGATACAATTTGATTTATCTTTCCTCCGGTTGCTAGTCAAGAATTATTGCCTATGGATTAAAACTCTCGTATTTAACCCAACTTAAGAAGCATGAACCTTCCACCTACATTTCTGTGATAAAAAGAAATTCATGTTCTAGCCATACAAACCCGATTCCGTAATTGACTAATACGACTTTCAGGTATATCTCTATCCTGAAGGTAAATCAGTTGTCAATTTTCCCAAACTAAGAAAAGATCATATCCTATTAATTCACAACATTCCAATTTCTTGCTCTCTCGAGTGAACCGGACTTTTTAGATGTACATTAACGTTGGCCACACATTAATGCAGTAAGAACAAGAATCAATAGAACAGCCATGGAAGGAAAGATGAAAAACCAATTTAACCAATAATTACATTTCAATACAATTGTTCTTAACCTCAGCAAGAAGAGGATTTAGCCACTCATTTGTGGATTAAACATCATTGAATGAGTGTAAATCATACAAACAATTGAAATAAAGAAGAAGGAGATAGGGAAAAACCCTGAGATTTTTGTCCCCTCAACTGCCTGTAACCACGTTCTTGCTCCACTAAGTCAGAATAATTAAAAATGAACCTAAGTGTTCTATTTATACTAGTGGGAATTTTTCCCGGAATAACAAGCAACGTGTCACGGAGTGCATCGCGGAGCACTGCCTCCGTGACACGCCAGCGACGCGGACCCTTACTGGAATTCAGATTTCCAGGTATTAAGGCCCAACGTGGCACAGCATGCAACGCGGGGCTAGGCCAACGTACCACGGCCCTAACGCGCACCTTCACTGGAATTTGGCAAAAATTCCATATCCAGGTAGAAGGCATCCGCGATGGAAGCGTTTCACGGCTCCATCGCGGAGCCCCTTCAATTCATGTTGTCCTTGGCCTTTTCCTTGCTTGCTTCTGATTCCACTCCCGATTTCTCCCAACATGCATTTTAACTTCCCAAAATTATATTTCTCCTGTAAAAAACCGCTAATCATGTTGGTTAGTATAAATTCACATTTTATTACAAATCACATGAGAATGTATAAACATCGATAGATAAACAAAGCAAAATGACACATTTGAGTATCACCTGGGCATATAAATTTGCCTAAGATCAGGCCCCACACGGTCGATACCATTTAACCACAGGGAAGTAACATAATCTGCAAGACTCTAGGAGTAATAAGATGGTTAGGACGAGGCCCCAATATACCCATACTGTAAAAACAAAAGGAATAAACCTCTATCACACAAGCTCCGGTAGAAGGGAGCTAACGGTTCTGTACGGCTGACTGGAGCTACGAGGGACCTGCTGATCTTGGGCAGAATTATATGCCCAAGTAATGCTCAAATGATCTATTTCGTCTTGTTTATCTATTGTTATTTGTACATTCTTAAGTGATTGGTAGTTAAAATGTGAATTTATACTAACCAACATGATTAGTGTTGTTTTGCAAGAAAAATGTAATTTTAGGAAGCTAAGTTGCATGTTGGAGAAAATCGAGAATGGACTCGGAAGATAGCAGTGGAAAAGGTCAAGGAAATGCAGCAAATATAGGGGCTTCGTGATGGAGCCGTGTCACGCTGCCATCGCGGAGCCAGTCTGCTTCGGATGATTTATTTTGGCAAATTTCTAGTGAAGGTTCGCGACGGCGCTGTGGCACGTTGGCCAAGCCCCGCGTTACATGTCGTGGCACGTTGTCTATATTTACTTGGAACCGAAAATTCCAGTGAGGGTCCGCGTTAGCACCGTGTCACGGAGGCAGTGCTCCGCGATGCACTTCGTGACACGTTGCTTGTTATTCCGAGAAAAATTCCCACTAGTATAAATAGCACACTTAGGTTTACTTTTATTTATTCTGACTTAGTTGGGCAAGAACGTGGGTTACAGGCAGTTGAGGGGACGAAATTCTTAGGGTTCTTCTCTAATTCTTTCTCCTTTATTTCAATTGTTTGTATGATTTATACTCATTTGATGATGTTTAATCCACAAACGAGTGGCTAAATTCACTTCTTGCTGAGGTTAAGAACAATTGTAGTGGAATGTAATTGTTGATCATTTTGGTTTTTCATGTTTTCTTCCATGGTTGTTCTATCAATTCTTGTTCTTACTGAATTAATGTCTGGCCAATGTTAATGTATATCTAAAAAATCCAGTTTTATCTTGAAAAAGAAAGAAATTGGAAAGTTGTGAATTGGTAGGATATGATCTCTTCTTAGTTTGGGAAAATTGAGAATTGATTTACCTTCAGAATAGGAATATATCTGAAAGTCGTATTAGTCAATTAAGGAATCGGTTTCGTATGGCTAGAACATGAAATTCTTTTATCACAGAAATATAGGTTTAAGGTTCATGATTCTTAAGTTGGGTAGAATACGAAAGTTTCTCTCCATAGGCAATAATTCTTGACTAGCAACCGAAGGAAAGATTAACCGAAGTGTATCGATAAATTACTTCCCTTCATGTTCGTTTTGGCCTCAGCTTGCTCATTACTATAGTATAGACTCACTTTATCATTTTGTCTTAGATTAGTATAAATTAGGAAACAAACTCTCCAAATCTTCTTTAAATTATTGTCTGCATTTTTAGAGTTAGAGTTCATTAACACATAATTCGATTATTACCTTGGTTCACTCCCTGTGGGATCGATACTTTGCTTACTTTAGCCATTTTACTACTTGTTCGACCACGTGCACTTGCGTGTAGTTTTGAAACACACCGAACAAGTTTTTGGAGCCGTTGTCGGGGACTAGCAATTGGTAAAATTGTTTTCTTAAGTGTTAGTTTACGATTTCTTATTAGTGCTGACAACTTGATCTTAGCCTGTCTTTTGCAGATACTGAATTCTGTTTAACACTGGCAAGAGACAAGGGGCTGGTGGATTTATACTTAGAGCCGAAAAGATAGTTCCATCATCAAAGGAGAGAAGCTCTAGAGCGAAAGCTGCAGTTGCTTAGACAAACAATCCTAGAGCAACAACAGAATCCACCTCTTATAAGGGCAGTGTTAGTGCCCGAGGAAATGGCAGCTAGGCCGGTTCGCGAAGTGGCTATCCCACATGCTAACAATGTTACATCAAGCATTCGCAAACCCGAGCGAGGAGGGAGGTTTTAGCTGAAAAAGAATATGGTGCAATTGTTGCACACCAGCGGGCAATTCACAGGTCTCCCTCACGAAGATCCACAACAACATCTCCAAAACTTTTTGGAGATAAGTGACACTTACATCCCCGCTGTAGTATCATCTGATTACGTAAGGCTTACATTGTTCCCATTTTCACTATTGGGAGAAGCAAAGAGGTGGTTGAAAGCTGAGCCACCTAATTCCATCACCACTTGGGATGATCAAGGAAATTTTTTATACGGTTCTTTCCATCCGGGAAAACAGCAAGACTTAGAAGTCAGATCTTAAGTTTTAAACAAAGAGAGAGGGAGAATAAGTATCAAGCTTGGGAAAGATTCAAATCCATGTTACGAGATTGTCCTCACCATCACAAGTCCAATGATGTGCTGGTGCCTACTTTCACAGAGGGTTTAGAACCCCACACAAAAATTTTTCTAGACTCAGTAGTTGGGGGACAAGCATTAGAAAAGACTTATGAGGAGCTGTATACTTTGTTAAATCATATTTCGCAGGGAAATCCAGAGATGTAATGCGGACTCTTCTAGAGGAGGAACAAGGATTACAGCAGGAGTCTTGGAAGTGGATGGTTTTATAGCTATTGCTACACAGATAGTTGCGTTACAGAATCAACTCAACACCCACTTCAGCAACATGAGCTTGAATCAATCTCAAGCCCCAGTTAATGTAGTGCAGCAGATTTGATGTGAAGTATGCGGTAGTAATGAACACTCAACTGAGTGTTGTGGTGCAAATCCAGATTCAGTGAACTTTGTGGGTAATGTACAGAGAAATAATCACCAACAGTATGGCAACAACTACAACTCTAATTGGAGGAATCATCCGAATTTCTCCTGGGGTAGTAACAGCCATCAAGGGCAGAGTTCGAATCAGGGTGCGCAGAGAAATCAAGGAAGGTAGCAGAACTACCAGACTCAATATAGAAGCAATAATGCCCCTCCTCCACCACCACCACCCAGCATTGAGGAAATGTTTAAAACAATGATAGCTAACCAAGCTCAATTGTAGGCTGACTCTGTAAAATTGGCAGCAGATGTAAAGAACAATCAGTTAGCTACAAAGGCGTTGGAGTACCAGTTTGGGCAACTAGCTGGAGCTCAAAACACCAGGCCAAGAGGAGGACTACCGAGTGACACTAACCCGAATTGCAAGCAAGTAAATGCAGTGACCACAAGGAGTGGTTTACAACTCAAGGAGGTGGAACCAGAAAGACCACCTCAGCAGGAAGGAGCAGTGGAGAAAGAAAGGGAACACGACGATGAGAGGGGGAAGAAGAAGGAAGCTGAACCAGAAAGACCACCACCCCCGTTCCCTCAAAGATTAAAGAAACACAAGGAGGAAGCGTGTTTCAAAAAGTTCATGGAGGTGCTTAAATAGGTACACATTAATTTACCTCTTGTTGATGTTTTGCAGGGAGTGCAGAAGTATGCGAAGTATATCAAGGACATTGTAGCGAACAAAAGCAGATTGACGGAGTACACTACAGTGGCGCTTATGGAGGAGTTCACTTCCCGGATACAGAATAGGTTGCCAATAAAGCTCAAGGACCCTGGGAGCTTTACAATTAAAATTACAATTGGACAAAGTATTCGAGCTCGTGGACTATGCGATTTGGGAGCGAGTATTAACTTGATGCCGACATCGATGTTCAAGAAGTTGGGGCTGGGCAGTCCTAGACCAACTACGGTGATCTTGCAGTTAGCGGATCATTCTTTGGCCAAACCAGATGGCATTGTGGAGGACGTGCTGGTGCAAGTGGGCTCCCTTATCTTCCCGGTAGATTTTGTTGTGCTGGATTTTGAGCCGGATGCGGAAGTCCCATTTATTTTGGGACATCCTTTCTTGGCAACTGGGAAAGCATTGATTGATGTAGCAGCAGGGCAGCTAACCATGCGGGCACATGACAAGGTGGAGGTATTCGAGGTGTACAAGGCCACGAAGCTTCCGGCCATATATGAGGAGCTTTCAGCAATCAACGTGTTAAATCAAGCAGATATTGTTCAGATTGTTGATTTTCGAGATCCAGTGGGAAACCACCATTTGAGGACACCCCAAAACTGGAGTTGTGGCAAGAAGATCGAAGTGCCACATTTTTGGTTAATGGGCAGCAGTGTAAGCATTACTGGGGTGAGGACATTAGTCGAGAGAAAACGTCCGTCACTCTAGAGGATGATTGAACTTTAATGACGTCAAGCCGCTACGGTAAACCAGGTGTTGCACGGGAGGCAACCCGTGAAATTGTTGTAATAGATAAGTAGAATTAGTTAAAAAGAAAAAGAAAAAAAGAGAAATAAAAATAAAAACAAAAATTGTGTTTGTATTTGAAACCTATAAATTCTAACCAATTTCTTGTTGTGAGATGATTTTCAGGTGGAACGGAGGGAAAAAATGCAAAGAATCACAAAGGAAAAAATCATGGTGAGAAAAAATTAAAAAGTGGCAAGACAGTGAGCCTGCGCGATGGCTCCATGTCACGGAGAAGGGCCTCCGTGTTACCCTCCGTGACATGTTGAAGCCAATTCTGGAATTTTTACAAATTCCAGAAGGCTGGCGCGATGACTCCGTGTCATGGAGGGGGTGCTCCGCGTTACCCGCCGTGACAAGTTGAGGTGTTATCCGCGTTGGGTCACACCGGGTCACCGGGTGACCCGCGCGAAAAATCCTTCTTTTAACCCCGAAAACCCCTCATTTTTCCCATTTCTCACTCCCCTCCGTGACAAACTCCCTAAAATCCCCCCTCCCCCAACGTGACACGGACCTAGGATCGAATTTTCTTCAACTTTTCTTCGACTTCATCAAATTTAAGGTATGTTCTTGAACTTAACCTCAATTTTTGCCAAAATTTTCAATTTTTGAGCATGTGAGGTGAGTAAACCTTGCCCTAAGTGTAAATTGAGCTTGAATTCATTTAAGTTATTGTTGATTGATGTTCGTAGTATCGTTATGATTATATTAACTCGATAAATACATGTTTGATTGAATTTTTGCGAAATTGGTAGCTAGGGTTGGATGTGAATAGGAAGAAATGATATTTGGTTGAAAATGTGAAAATAATTGGGTTGTGCATGTTGGGTGAGGTGAATTATGTGTGAATATAGATGAATATGCTAAATAAACAAGGGAATTTTTGGGAAAATGAAATTGGTGAATTGCATAGGTTGTTGTTGTTGAGAAAATTTTGGGCTAAGTGTTATGTGATGTAATGGAATCAATGGCGATATTGTGATTAGTTGTACGAAGTCTGAGTAGTACATAGTAATTATTCCATCGACTTATCTGAATGCACGAGGCATGTTGATTGATAAAAATTGGAAAAGCATGATTGTCTTGCCGAATTGTTTTCATTGTGGCTGAAAACTAAGTGTTGGGTGGCCTAACTCAACCCAACCTTAGTCAAAGTTAATTTTTGACTTTAATAACATTGGGACTATCTGTTTGTTTTGATAGGAACAATGTCAAGCAGGCAAGACAAAGGAAAGGGTGCATCTACATCAAGCGCTGGTAGAAAAAGGATTAGACTGGGAACAGCAGTTCCAGCAGCACCAGCGGTTCCACGTGGCCAACGCCGTTAATACGAAACCCGATGGGTGACTGACGAAGGGAAGAAATGGTATGCAAACACAAGGAGACCAAATACTTCCCTGAGGAGAACATTGCAAGGGAGCCACTTGCACAGGAATTCCCCAGAATAGTACACCGGATTGACACTGCTGGGCTGAACTTCATCTTCGAAGAGCCCAAGGAGCACAATCTCCATTTAATTTGGGAGTTCTACGCAAACTGGAACCTGACACTCTGCAGTCACACCATCAAGATAAGGGGGCAGGTTGTCACCTTTGAGCCCCATCACCTTAATGCCATATTGGGGGTGCGAGACACAGACGCCCATGTACTCCGGCAGCTGAACATAACTCCACCCTATGCGGATATCATACGCACTCTGTGTGGTGCCCGTTCGACAGCACGGTGGAGCAGGCACAAGGAGAGGGGCTACCATCAGACACTGTTATACTCTCAAATGAATAGGGAAGCCAGGATTTGGCTTAAAATTGTTTGTTCCTGCCTGATCCTGGGGGTGCACATGTCAGATGTCACCCGGGATGGTGTGTTCTTGGTTTATGCCCTGATGAAAGGGCTGGAGATTAATGTTGGGGCGGTGATCATCTCCGCCATGAAGAGAGCCCATTTACATCAAGGGCACAGGTATGGGTTTGGTGGTTTGCTCACCACTTTTCTGAGGGGCCTTGATATAATGGAAGAGGTCATGGACTACATCCCGCAAATGGATAGGCGTGCCTTGGACGTCACCAAAACCAAGGCGCCCGACACCACTCATGGGCCAGTTCTCACACTAGCCGAGCGACATGCTCGGGATGATCAATATATGGACCGTATGTTCGGGATGCAGATGCTACAGTTGCGCATAGGCAGGAGGCCAGCAACAGAAGATGAGCTATGGCAGCTCGAGCTAGATTACCCCTTCGGTGAAAATGCCTGGGCTCTATGCCGAGTTGGGCCATCTTTTGTGGAGCCTGTTAATGATGATGTCCCCACTGATTAGGAGACACGCCGCGATGACTCAAATGTTGAGTCAGATGAGGACAGCGGGGGCGATTCAGATATGGGGGACGAGGCAATGGCACCTAATGAAGAAGTTGAATACTTTGATTGATCAGGGAGTTTCACCACCTACTCTTGTGCTATGTTGAATTTTGTGAACACTGGGGACAGTGTTCGGTTTAAGTGTGGGGTGGGAATAGTTAGGTGCCAGTTGTTTTGTTGTTATTTATGTTCATGTCGTGTTGTTGTGCCTGCGGAAAAAAATTGTGACCCTGTGATTTTATGCGTATGTTTTGTATTGTAAGTCGGTGTTGTAATGAATGTTATGTTGTTGTGTGCTGTGTTGAGTTGTTGTTAGCTGATTGTGTAAATAGTTTTGTTTTCTATCAAAATTATCGATATTTTTAAAATTCTTTGTTGAACTTTTTTTTTATGATTGGGTTTCTCGGCGTTTGTTTTCGGTGCTTTTATCGAGAATAGTCCCATTGAACTGAAGTCGTAAATAGTGACCATTCCCTATGATGGATGGATAACGACCGTCTTAAGGAAAATGTAGTCGATAGGAGTAGTTTTGTTCTTTTCTTTTATTTTCTTTCTTTTGTTTGTTTCCCAAACGTGTTGTTACTTCATGGTTCGGAATTCTTGTTGTGTGTTGTACATGATATTGAGATGCAAAGATGATTCGTATGAAAACATGCAAATGTGAAACATGTTGATACACCTAGGCCATAGAGTTCGATTTGGTGTGATCGAGGCTTAATATTGAATTCTTGTAATTAGCTGATTGAAGAGTCTGTGAATATCTCTTGAGTTGAGCATGTGCAATGAGTGTGAGGTGAGGTTTTGATTCTTCCATGCTATTGTGAAGTGTCTAGAACTTTCCTGGTGTGTGTATGAAACAAAATGAAGGATGTGTAGTGTAGGAAAGGATGTAGGCATTTCTTTGATTTAACCGAAAGTTTTTCCATTATCATACCTACCTTGAATGTACATCCTAGTTAGCCCCATTGAGCCTTTAGCCTATTTTTTTTCTTTCATTGAAGAGGTAGAAACCGAGCTTAATCCCTTCTTTTCATTAGCCGTGAATTTGATCCAAAACTCTTAAGCGCTCAAGAAAAATAATTTTCCCACGGTCTTAAGGAGTGAAAAGTGTGAAAAGAAAGGAAAAGCGGAAGTGGTGAAAGTAAAGATAAGGTCAACGGTGCACTTGCTGAATTTAAATAAAATGAAGATGTATAACTAATCTTTGTTATTAAGTCGAGTGTGCTTAAAGAAATGGGAACAAAAATAAATAAAGACTTCAAGAATGGGTGGATGAAGGAAGAAACAATGCCCATAATGTTGGTGGGATGTATTTAAAAGCGCTTAAGGAGGCTAGATGATATTATTGGTTATCCCAGTATTTACTAGTTCCTTAGCTTACATTACAACCCGTTAAGTCCTACGTGATCTTACATCACGCTTCCTTATATTAGTGGAGTAATACACTAGAGGCAAGCCTATGGTTCATGACATGATGCATGTGAATTCTTTGGGAGAGAGAGAGAAATCGTGTTCATATACCCCTACATGTTATGCTTTGGAAATCTTATGATTGAAAAGGGGGAAATTCTCTTGTGCTGTGAGGGCACATGCTTGATGAGACATTGAATTTTGTGTCGGATGTCTTGATCAGTTGATTTGCATGAGTTTGCCAAGATCGAGAGTCGATTCTTGAGTCTAGGAGGTCTTAATGTGATGACTGTCATTATAGTGATGATACTATGCATGTTTTCTTGATGATTTGCTATACTAAATAATCGGTATAACCGTAGCTTGAATTATCAAGCCAAAGTAGCCATGCATAGGTGTCAATTGCATGAGATGTGAGATTATTGTTCGAGGATGAACAAGGTTTTAAGTGTGGCGTAAGCGATCTTGGGCAGAATTATATGCCCAAGTGATGCTCAAATGATCTATTTCATCTTATTTATCTATCAATATTTGTACATTCTCATGTGATTTGTAGTTAAAATGTGAATTTATACTAACCAACATGATTAGTGTTGTTTTGCAGGAAAAATATAATTTTAGGAAGCTAAGTTGCATGTTGGTGAAAATCGGGAAAGGACTTGGAAGCGAGCAGTGAAAAAGGTCAAGGAAAAGCAGCAAATATAGGGGCTCAGCGATGGAGCCGTGTCATGCTGCCATCGCGGAGGCAGTCTGCATCGGATGATTTATTTTAGCAAATTTCTAGTGAAGGTTCGCGACGGCGTCGTGGCACGTTGGCCAAGCCCTGCGTTACATGTCGTGGCACGTTGCCTATATTTACCTGGAACCTAAAATTCCAGTGAGGGTCCGCGTTTGCACCGTATCATGGAGGAAGTGCTCCGCGATGCACTCTGTGACATGTTGCTTGTTATTCCGGGAAAAATTCCCACTAGTATAAATAGCACACTTAGGTTTATTTTAATTATTCTGACTTAGTTGGGCAAGAACGTGGGTTACAGGCAGTTGAGGGGACGAAATTCTTAGGGTTCTTCTCTAACTCTTTCTCCTTTATTTCAATTGTTTGTATGATTTATACTCATTTGATGATGTTTAATCCACAAATGAGTGGATAAATTCACTTCTTGCTGAGGATAAGAACAATTGTACTGGAATGTAATTGTTGATCATTTTGGTTTTTCATCTCTTCTTCCATGGTTGTTCTATCAGTTCTTGTTCTTACTGCATTAATGTCTGGCCAATGTTAATGTATATCTAAAAAATCCAGTTTTATCTTGAAAAAGAAAGAAATTGGAAAGTTGTGAATTGGTAGGATATAATCTCTTCTTAGTTTGGGAAAATTGAGAATTGATTTACCTTCAGAATAGAAATATATCCGAAAGTCGTATTAGTCAATTAAGGAATCGATTTCGTATGGCTAGAACATGAAATTCTTTTATCACAGAAATGTAGGTTGAAGGTTCATGATTCTTAAGATGGGTAGAATACGAAAGTTTCTCTCCATAGGCAATAATTCTTGACTAGCAACCGAAGGAAAGATTAACCGAAGTGTACTGATAAATTACTTCCCTTCATGTTCGTTTTGGCCTCAGCTTGCACATTACTATAGTTCAGACTCATTTTATCATTTTGTCTTAGATTAGTATAAATTAGGAAACAACCTCTCCAAATCTTCTTTAAATTGTTGTCTGCATTTTTAGAGCTAGAGATCATTAACACTTAATTCGATTATTACCTTGGTTCAATCCCTGTGGGATCGATACTTGGCTTACTTTAGGCATTTTACTACTTGTTCGACCACGTGCACTTGCGTGTAGTTGTGAAACACACCAAACACCTGCTCTTTGTCTATCTGCACCTGCAGGTAAGTAATGCAGCACCCCAGAAGAGGGCGTCAGTACCACAGGTACTTAATATGTAAGGCAGTAACTTTAGATAACTGAAAGTAAGGAAATAGAACTAATAATGACTAAAGTAAAGGAACCGGACTGAAGATGACTGAAGTAGTGAAATCAGGGCTAAACATAATTGTAATAAGGAGGGTAGGGGTCATACCTGACAAATGAGGCGTCTTACTGTCTAACTATTACTAACTAATCCAAGCATAAACCTTACCTGGCCCCCATAAGCCGAAAGGTACAATCATCACAGAATAACCCACCTAGGCCTATCTATATACCCCTATCCAGGTCATACTGAGTCAACTACCAGCTATAAGCGTCCTTCCGATCCCCTGGGTCTACGATTGGGCCCGCTCGGCCCCTAATTGTAGTTGTATCTGAGTCCGGAGGACTCCTAATATCTACACTCTGGGTGTAAGCACTCGGTGGGGTTGTTTATAAGGCCAACCACGGTATATGAGGATCTGGATCCCCATCTTCATCCCTTGGAGATGGCATGCCACTCCGTAGAGCGACGTATCCTCGCCCCCAGCGGGCAGCGACACAGCTATTAACCCTGGGGTGGTCACGGAAGCTATACAGGTGTAATCCATCCCGAAACAATACAAATTATGAGCCTCAACTGACAACAACAACTAGAAATGATAGAATACTCCTAACATGCTTTACGGGGATTCATACTGGACTACTATGCTGAAGAAACTAACTTGCCGAAAGAAAATGCCTTAACATGCCTCGTTCAATGTTTACCGATTAACTGGTGAGTTTCGGCTCGTGTTCAACTGCCCTTCTCAAATTTAATCATATTAACGGAAGAATAGGGCTAACTTCATTACTATATTCGAAGAAAACGATAGCTTATATATACATATACTGACTATGCATCAACTTATCGAAAGACGATCAAAAACTCGTAATTTCTCCGGAATCTAGAAGGGCGAAATACTTACTTTAGGAACATGATCATATTGACACTAGCTTGAAATAATCCCACCAACTTAGGCTCAGCGGGACGACGATTTGCCGGGCATATTTTAAGAAAAATAACTTCTCAGCGATGCTCTCTGTAGCTTTATACTTCACTACCCGGAGATAATTTAGATTTGGACGGCATTTAGAGGCGTAATCGGATGATTTTCAATAGTTTCCCTTCGTTCTTACCTCAACTAGGTTTCATGAAGTGCCTCTGTCTTGATTTATTGGAAGTTGTAGATCTCGACTTTTAGCTGCAACATTGTGGAGGGGGGAAAGAATATCTCCAAGAAGGCCTGTTTGAGTTCCCTCCAGTTGGTTATGGAGTCATTGGGTAACTCTGATAACCATAAAGTGGCTTTCCCTGATAGAGAGAACATCATGGCTTACTCCGGGCAACCTGTACGCCTTGCATTTTCCGACGAAGTTCATCAAGTGCAGGTTGGCATCATCCGCTACATGATCACTGAACACCCCTTTCATGTTTACCAATTGGATCATGGTTCTCGTGATATCTATTTTGGCCCCAGTAGACCCAACTTCATCAATGTCTGGGTCCTCATCATCAAAGATCTAAGGGGAAAGTCTATAACCTCTGTTTCCCCTCTCGTGTCGACCAGCATTCACTACTTCTCTAACGTGTTCCGCATCCTTAAGTGCAGCTTGCCGAGCTAACTCAGCTTGCCTAACTTCTTCAGCTATTTGGGCATCTCTTTGATCATGGTTTTCCATCCTATGCAGTGTTCATTCAATTTCTAGATTCAATGCAATAAGGAGATCTCCACTACTCCGAGTGCTTGGCTTCATCGGAAAACAGCCTGTAGGTATCAAAAACAAAAAGAAATATAATTAAGGAAATAACTACCAAAAAGTCAAATACGAGAAAATAATCTAGTCTTAACCGTATTCCCTGATAACGGCGCCACTTTTGGATAATGCTCAAACCATTCCTCCTATCGAAGTATGAAGCGGACATTGTCAGTACCCGGTAAGTGTACTTGTTAGGTAGTTACTCCACACAGGGTGGTTCTAAAGAAATCAATAATTAAAAACACAGTTAAAGCTTTAGTTGAAATCAATAATGAAAGATAACTAGGGTTTTATGTTCCCCATGGGTTCATAACTACTTTGGGTATACGTACGTTCTCATCACCAATGCTTACCTGTAGAATTGATAACTTAGGTTCATTCAAACGAACGACCAGTCCCTATTGAATGACTATACAAAATCACCCTATGAGGTCTCATGAGCGATTGCAATTTAACCGTTATCAATATGTCCTAAATTTAAATATCCTGCGATCACAGCTCAAGTTAACACAATGATCATCAAGATCAAGGATTTGATGTAGTTCTCTTTTCATAATCTCTACCTCTTAGACCTAAGCAAGTAAAGAATTCGGGCATGTCCTAATGTTGTACATCGTCAAGAATCATTTAAGCATGAAAAGAATACAATACACGTGTTTTGCATTGGTTTTGAATCACTTTTATGTATCCCTAGCTTGTTAATCCACCATGGTTCCCACAACCCTACCTATGGAGGTTTTAGCCTCTCATAGTTGCAATATTGTGATTTGTTTGCAGAATTAAATACATAAATGAGTACTTTCAATCATAGATAAGAGAAAAACTTCATTGATTAAATCTAGAATTCATCAAGAACAATTCACAAGATCAAAAATAAAATAAAGAAAAGGTTGATCACAAGTTAATCAACTCAATTCTATGTTCTCTCGTGAAAACTAACAATGTTTGATGTATTCTCCTCTTCTCTCATGAAAATAAAACATAAAATGTATTTATACAGACATAAAAATCCTTTTCCTAAGCTAATAGGGTAAACTTCTATATCTGTTGCCGCTTGAGCCACGACCAAACCTACGACCCATAGCAAGCTTGTACAGGTCATACCTGCTATCCGTAGGTCTTTAATTTGCTGAAATTCAGCTAAGTGTTGGGCCTTGGTACGACTCGTTCCAACTTCCTACGAGTCATACTGAGCTTCTGTGGTTTAAATCTGAAGACTCTGAATTTTTCTAAAGTTTTTCACGAATGTGATGATACGACTCGTACCTGTCACGACCCGAGAGTACACCCAGATCATAAACACTTAAAAAGGAGTCCCAAGGGACCCCAAGTCGATCCATGGCATGAGGATACATATAAACCATTCACATAAAGTGGAAGACTTAACATGATAACACGTTATAGAGGACATCATGACATGAAATTGAAAATACAACGATACATGATTTATATATAATAGCTAGGGTTTACATATAGTCTGAAAAGCCTCTAGTCATAATAGAGGGGTTGATGGGACAATATCCCAACTAACCCTAAGTATTGAAGCTGAATGAAGCGAGAATCTGAACATAAGGCCCTCGAAACATGAGGACCCACCAATACAGACTGAGAGCAAAAGTCTGGAGCAAGCTAAGAGCGAGGCTGAACCTGAGAACTGGGTCCTGTATCATAAATGATACAACATAGAAAGTATGGGGTCAGCACTTGGAATGTACCGAGTATGCAAGGTATGTAAAACAACATTTATAAACATAAGATTCATAAGAGTAGGACATCATGATCATAAATACTGAAATTATTAATATATCATAAGGCTCAAGGTTTTCAAAATATTCATAAACCTATCATAGTTATAACATGAGAGAAAAGTGTTTCGTAAACATGTCTTAAGCCAAGAAACGTAATCATAACATACATGAAAACAATGAGGAACAATGGGAGATTTCTATAACCGATATATACCATATGAGCACACATGGAGCCCGACCTTTAAACCTAGTCGGGAGGCCGTTCATACCTTGCCAAGGGTAGAACCATGAAAGGCGTGATATCACTCATGAAGACCCTTTAGGGCATAGGGGATAGTCACTGAGGAGGTCCCAAACATACCTATAGTGGCACGTACTTTTGAGATTCGGGGCATAACTTGGGCCCCGAACCTACTCGGTATTAAATACTACTCCCAAAACATGCATGTGCTCATATAAATTCATACATGACATGCATGACTAGTTAAATCATGATAATCATAACATACTTGTAAATTCGTAAGTCTAGCTATTAAATCGAGCCCGAGTTGGCCAAGATCATAATTTATGAATCATACTCAACATGCGGGCATAGCCCAATACTCATTCATATTTGAAATACCTGAATTTATAGTAAACATACTCATAATAACATGGTTAGTTGAAAACATGCTTAAAATCCTATAATGCATATCATATTTGAAGGATCACCATATTTATGAACATCAATAGAAACCTCATGATTAGGCACTTATGATTTTAAACTTTAGATCGTCAAAACATTAAGTAAAACAAATAAAAGCTTGATAACTCAAAACCCATAATTTAGACATGCTACAACGTATTCATATCGATTTTGAAAGAATCATGCAATTGGATTAGGACCCACAAGAATTTAGTAAATCATAACCATGGATTAGGGAGAAATTGGGAATGGGTGGGGACTAAACCATCCATTCAAAACCCCACATATCTGGGACAACTAATTTCTAATCTTCCCTTGAAAGCCCAAGATGAAATTGGAAGAACTTGAAGGAGGAAACCTTGAATCACCCTACAATCTCCTCTCTAACTCTTGCATGTATGAATGAGGCCTAACATAAACTAATCCCTCTTAAAAGACCCTATTTAGAGCGTAAAACGATGTAGTTTAGGCCTTAGGGACTTAGGAATTACGAAAACACCCTTATTAAACCGCAGGAAAAACACTGCCAGGGCCCCTAACGAGGGACCTCATGAGTCATTGCCAAGTGGCACGACTCGTGGCAAGGACCAGTGAAGTCCACAGTCCAAAACACTCAGAGGGATCCCACGAATCGTGGTGGCTGACCACGACTCGTGGTCACCACCCGTGACCCCTACTTCTCTAAACCTTGACCAACCCTCCAATTCAGACCAGGGATGACCTCACGAGTCGTGAGGTTGTACCGCGACTCGTGGTCAAGCCCGTGGCCTCCTCAACCTGAGCTTGCCCAGCCTGCTGACCACGAGTCACATCATGACTCGTGGTCACTCCTCACGACCCACCTCACGAGTCGTCTTGCAACCTGATGCAAATTTCCAGTTTTTCTCCATTTTGAATCTCGGGCCTGATCCTTGGGTTACCGGGGTATAACAATATCTCCCCCTTGGGATCATTCTTCCTCGAATGTTAGAAACATGCAGAAAACTCAGAAACAAGTAATCACCATATATAAATACTGATCATTAAGTCAGAAACTGACGGAATGACTACCTCCGAAGAGAACTACATAGCTGAACTGAATCCAGACATCACATACATATACTATATCATAAAACTAACTTGCACACATGAACTGAACATGAAAAGATGATTAGAAGTTTAGGGAAAAAACTAATACCTTAAACTAAAACTAGGTCGGTAGGGAACAAATGATGGTATTTAGCTATCATATCTGCTTCGGCTTCCCACGTAGCTCCCTTAACTTGTTGATTTCTCTATAACACCTTCACTGAAGCTACTTCTTTGTTCCTTAGCCTCCGAATCTAACGATCCAAGATTCCAACTAGAATTTCCTCATAACTGAGGCTAACTCTCACACCAACTCTTTCTACTGGAACAATTAAAGTTGGATCTCCCAAGCACTTTTTCAAGAGCGATACATGAAATACGGGATAAACTGAAGCTAACTCAGAAGGTAGCTCTAACTCATAAGCTGCTTTACCCACACGTCTCACAATCCGATATGGGCCAACATAGCAGGGACTGAGTTTACCTTTCTTGCCAAATCTCTTTACTCCCTTCATGGGAGATACCTTCAGAAACACCCAATCACCGTTCTCGAACTGAAGCTCTCTTCTCCTCAAATCTGCATAAGACTTTTGGCGACTTTGGGCCATTTTTAGTCTTTCCCTTATCAATTGAGCTTTCTCCATAGCCTTATGGACTGAATGTTGATCCACCAATGAAACCTCATCGAGTTCAAACCAACCAATGAGAGATCTATATCTCCTCCCATAGAGGGCCTCGAATGGTGTCATCTGGATACTAAAGTGATAACTGTTATTATAAGCAAACTCAATCAAGGGAAAATGATCATCCCAACTACCTTTAAAATCCATAACACATGCCCTCAACATGTCCTCAAGAGTCTGGATTGTTCATTCCGCCTAGCCATCCGTCTATGGATGAAATGTTGTGTTGAGCTTGGCTTGAGTACCAAGTCCCTTTGGAAAAGACCTCCAAAACTGAGAGGTAAACTGAGTACCTCTATCCGATATGATGGATAACGGCACTCTATGCAATCTAACCAACTCCCAAATGTATAACTTGGCATAATCCTCTGTTGAATCGGTTGTTTTGACCGATAGAAAATGAGCAGCCTTGGTTAACCTGTCCACCACAACCCAAATGGAGTCATACTATCTATGAGTGCGGGGCTAACCTGTTATGAAGTCCATGTTGAGTTCCCACTTCCAAGTAGGAATGCTGATATCCTGAAGTACACCTCCCGGTCTCTAATGCTCAACTTTCAGTTATTGGCAATACGAACATTTGGCTATGAATTCTGCAATATCGCTCTTCATGTCATTCCACCAATAAATTTCCCCAAAGTCATGATACTTTTTGGTGGCACCGAGATGGATAGAATATCTAGAGCCATGAGCCTCATGCAAAATCTGGCTCCTCAAATCACCCACATTTGGAACATATAGACGACCCTAGTATAGGAGCACACCATCTCCCCCTTTGGAGAAGACCTCTACTTTCTGATTTTGAAAAACTTTTTTCAAATTTACCAATATTGGATCTTCATCCTGTTTAGCCTTCACATCCGATACTAAGGACGATTCTGATCCGTGTTGAACGAACACACCACCATCGGTCCAGTCAACCAACCTAACTCCCAATCGTGCAAGTCGACATACCTCCTTCACCAGTTCCTTCTTGCCTTCACCAACATGTGACACACTCTCCATAGAGAGTCTACTAAGGGCATCCCCTACCACATTGGCCTTACCTGGGTGGGAAAGGACACTCATGTCATAGTCCTTAAGTAGCTCCAACCACCTCTGTTGCTGAAGATTGAGATCCTTCTGCATGAGCACATATTGCAAACTCTTGTGGTCCATGAATACATCTACATGAACCCCATACAAGTAGTGTTGCCATATCTTCATAGTGAATACTACCGTGGCCAACTCAAGATCATGGGTCGGGTAATTCTTCTCATGGATTTTTAGCTGCCTAGAAGCATATGCTATGACTTTCCCATGTTGCATCAATACACATCCCAGTCCAACCTTGGAAACATCAAAATATACTACAAATCCATTTGTACCCTCGGGTAGGGTCAATATAGGTGTTGAAGTGAGTTGGGTCTTCAATTCCTAGAAACTCTTCTCCCACGACTCCGACCACTGAAACTTTACCTCTTTATAGGTCAATCTGGTCAATGGGGTTGAAATAGATCAGAAACCCTCAACGAATCTTAGGTAGTAGCCTTCCAATCCTAGAAAGCTCCTAATCTCCGAAGGGTTTACCGGTCTGGGCCAGTTCTTTGCCACCTTAATTTTCTAGGATTCTACCTTTATACCTTTGCTTGACACTACATGCCCCAGGAATGCAACTGAATTCAATCAGAACTCACATTTGTTGAATTTGGCATATAGATGGCTATCCTTGAGTGTCTGGAAGACTACTCTCAGATGAGCGGCATGCTCCTCCTCGCTCCTGGAGTATATCAATATGTCGTCAATGAACACAATCATAAACGTGTCCAGATATGCCTTGTATACCCTATTCATTAGATGCATAAAAGCTACAGGGGAATTGGTTAGTCCAAAAGACATACTTATTTATTCATAATAGACATACCAGGTCCTGAAGCAGTTTTCGGGATGTCACTCTCCCGAACCCTAAGCTGGTGATACCCAGTCTTGAGATCTATCTTGGAAAAACATTTGGCACCTTGAAGCTGATCAAATAGGTCATCAAACCTGGGTAATTGGTATCTATTCTTGATGGTGACCTTGTTCAACTACCTATAGTCAATACACATCCGAAGAGAACCATCTTTCTTCTAGACGAACAACACCGGTGCACCCCATGGAGACTTGCTCGGTCTAATGAAGCCCTTATCTAGAAAGTCCTTCAACTAATCCTTTAACTCTTTTAGCTCGGATAGAGCCATTCTGTAGGAAGGAATCGATATGGGCTGAGTGTCAGGCAAAAGATCAATCCCAAAATTAATCTCCCTCTCTAGAGGAACACTTGGAGTCATTTGGAAATACCTCAGGATACTCACAAACCACGGGGATTGACTGAATGGTCGAGGTATCGGACACCATATCCTTAACCCTTACCAGATAGTAAATACAACCCTTATAAATCATTTTCTTGGCCTTGAGATAAGAGATAAAAAGACCTATAGGTACCGCTGAACTACCCCTCCCTTCTAAAGCTGGCTCACCCGGAAAACAAAACTCCACCGCTTGGGTTCTATAGTTAATAGAAGTATAACATGCAAACAACCAATCCATGCCTAGAATAATATCAAAATTAGTCATATCTAATTCTACTAAGTCTGCGAAGGTGACCTTATGCAATACTATAACGAGGAAACCTCTATATACCTTCCTAGCTACAACTGAATCACCAATCGAGGTAGACACAGAGAACGGTTCTGACAGAATTTCAGGACTAACTCCAAAACTACTAGCAATGTACGGTGTCACAAAAGACAATGTAGCTCCCGGATCTAACAAAGAATAAGAATCAATATGAAAGACTCGCAACATACCCGTGACCACATCGGAGAAGTCTCATGTTCCTGTCGAGAGGTAACAGCATAAAACCAGTTCTAGCGCTGGCCGCCAACCGAACTAGTCGAAGCACCCTACTGAGAAGGACGTGTCACTAGAGCTGCTAAACTAGCGACTGGGGTACGGGCTCCACCACCCCCTGACCTAGCTGCGGGGCAATGCCTGAGTCTATGTCCGAGTCTACCACACTCGAAACAAGCATCTGAACCCACCAAACACCTCTCTGGGTGATTCTTGGCACAACTAGCACAAGATGGGAATGTGCGCTCGGTTTGCATGCTACTCTGTCCCCTTGAACCTGAGGCCCTGCTCCTCTGATCATCTCGAGGCCTGGACGGGGTACTAGTTAAGGATGGTGCTGGTGTAGTAGACCTGTGCTGAGACTACTGGTGAGGCCCACCTTCTGGCCTCGGCTAAGAGAACCTGTAGCTATTAGTCCTGGCCTTCTTGGCCTCTCTCTTCCTCATATGGGCTACCTCCATCTACTGGGCGTAAAGAACTATCCGGGGATAGTCCATATCCTGGTGAAGCATGGTTGTCCTGCAGTCTTTGTATAGATACTCAGCTACTCTGTGCACAAATCTTCTCACTCGCATCCTCTGGTCCACCACTAAATCCGTGGCATACTTTGACAAGCAAGTGAACTCAAATGAATACTCTAACACTGTCATCTTCCCCTGCCTGATATTGATAAACTCTGTTGCCTTCAACTACCTCATCTCCCTAGGGAAAAACCTATCAAAGAAGGCTATGTGGAACTCGTCCCAACTGATAGTGCCTGCTCCCGCTGCCCTGTCGTCTCTCCATTTCTTGTACCATATGTGAGCAACCCGCTTGAGCTGATAGGCGGCCAAATACACACACTCCCCATTTTCCACCCCTATAACCTGGGTGACCTTCAAAATCTCCTCGATAAACTCGTGTGGATCCTCGTCCACCTTAGAACCCGTGAACTCAAGAGGGTTCATCCTCAAAAAATCCCCCACCTTTGCTGCCACCGCATTTCCACTCTGAGGGTAATGTGCCACTGTCTGCTGATGAACCTGGGCAGCCATGGCCTTTGCCAACATCTGAATCGCAGCCCTAAAGTTAGCATGGACAGCTGGCTCTGGTGCGTGCTCCTCGTGAATTGGTGGGGCTGGTTGATGCCCATCACCATTGTCTCTCTCACGATCATTACCATTGCCATTGCTTCAAATGTTCACTCGGTGTGGAGGCATGATCCTGTAAATGTGAATAGCACAAATTATAAGGACGGAAAGACTTTCACAGCACAACATAGATCATGAAAGATGGGAACATTTGCTAAACGTCTAGTAGCCTCTTCGTCATAGGTGTGGCGTTCTTCACACCCATGAAAAAGACTCTACTTAACGCGGCTTTCAAACTCCCTAGGACACTTCAAACCTATGGCTCTGATACCAAGATTATCACGACCCGAGAGTACACCTGGATCATAAACAGGGGACAAGGAGCCCAAAGAGACCCCAATTTGACCCATGGCATGAGCATACATCTAAACCATTCACATGAAGTGGAAGACTTAACATTATAACACAATATAGATGACATCATGACATGAAATAGAAAATACGACAATACATGATTCATACATAATAGTTGGGTTCTACATATAGTCTGAAAAGCCTCTAGTCATAATAGAGGGGTTATAGGACAATACCCCAACTAACCCTAAGTACTGAAACTGAATAAAGCTAGAATCTGAACATAAGGCCCTCGAAACATGAGGACTCACCAATACATATACTGAGACCAAAAGCTGGGAGCAAGCTAAGAGCGAGGCTGAACCTGAGAACTGGGTCTTGTATCATAAAATGATACAACATAGAAAGTATGCGGGTCAGTACTTGGAATGTACCGAGTATGCAAGGTATGTAAAACAACATTTATAAACATAAGATTCATAAGAATAGGACATCACGATCATAAATACTGGAATCATAAATATATCATAAGGCTCAAGATTTTCAAAACATTTATAAACCTGTCATAGTTATAACATGAGATAAAAGCGTTTCATAAACATGTCTCGAGCCAAGAAACGTTGAGCCAAGAAACGTAATCATAACATACATGAAAACAATGAGGAACAGTGGGAGATTTCTATAACCGACATACCCCATATGAGCACACATGGAGCCCGACCTGTAAACCTAATTGGGAAGCAGTTCATACCTTGCCAAGGGTAGAACCATGAAAGGTGTGATCTCACTCATGAAGACCCCGTAGGGCATATGGGATAGTCACTGAGGAGATCCCAAACATACCGACGGTGGCACGTAGTTTTGAGATTCGGGGTGTAACCATATTTATGAACTTTAATAGAAAATTCATGATTGAGAACTTACGATTTTAAACTTTAGATCGTCAAAACATTAAGTAAACAAATAGAAAAACCCAATAACTCGAAACCCATAATTTAGACATACTACAACGTATTCATATCAATTTTGGAAGAATCATGCAATTGGGTTAGGACCCACAAGAATTTAGTAAATCATAACCATGGATTAGGGAGAAATTGGGCATGGGTGGGGACTAAACCACCCATTCAGAACCCCACATACCTGGGACAACTGATTTCTAATCTTCCCTTGAAAGCCCAAGATGAAATTGATAGAATTGAAGGAGGAAACCTTGAATTACCCTACAATCTCCTCTCTAACTCTTGTATGCATGAATGTGGACTAACATGAACTAATCCCCCTTAAAAGACCCTATTACAGTGTAAAACGACGTAGTTTAGGCCTTAGGGACTTAGAAATTATGAAAACACCCCTATTAAAATGCAGGAAAAACACTACTAGGGCCTCTAACGAGGGCCTCACGAGTCGTTGCTAAGGGGAATGACTCGTGGCTAGGACACATAAAGTCCACTATCCAAAAAACTCAGGGGGACCCCACGAGGGACCCCATGAATTGTGGTAGCTGACCACAACTCATGCTCACTACCGGTGACATCTACTTCCCCAAACCTTGACCAACCCTCCAATGAAGACCACGGGTGACCTCATGAGTCATGAGGTCTGACTACGACTTGTGGTCAGGCCTGTGGCCTCCTCCACCTGAGCTTTCCCAGCCTGCTAACTACGAGTCACATCACGACTCATGGTCACTTCTCACGACCCACCTTACGAGTCATCCTGCAACCTGATGAAAATTTCTAGTTTTTCTTCGTTTTGACTCCCGAATCTGATCCTTGAGTTCTCGGGGTATAACAGTACCTTGCCTTCATGACTCATACTATAGTCATCCGTATATAGAGTCAGCCTTTGTGCAATTTCTCTAAACATTTTCAAGACTTGAAGTTACGGCTCATACCATGATCATACAACTAGTACTGTGAATCATGAATTGCATATTTTTCAGCTCGTCCTTCTGAATATTTTCACTAATCTTAGCACGGTTCGTACCATGAATGTACGGCTCATATAGATACTGTCACTTTGGCTTACTTTTTGCTCTTTTAAGCTTCTTTTGCACAATCTTGCTCCAACACCAAAGTTTACCTGAAAACACAAGAAAAGTACCTCATATCCATACAAACATACCTAAGTCCATGCTATTCTCTTTAGTTTTGAGCGTCAAAACTGCTGTAAATTCATAGCATATCAGACTCTTTACTAACCTGACTTCTCATTATGAGCCACTTCATGAATCATTGGGTGACCTGAAGAGTCACCTGACAAGTCATTTTGTGGCTCGTGTAGATTTCTTCCTGCTTTCTCCGCTCAACCCTCGGGTCTGATCATAGGGACTTTCAGGGTATTACAATGTCTCCCCCTTGGGAAAATTCATCTTCAAATTTGGATAAACATACTAAATAGCTGGGAAAAGAAACTGAAATCCCAAATACTGAATATCTGAAGTTGAAAACTGATGGAGTGTCTGACTTTGGACTGATACACATGAATGAAACGAATTCATGAACACACATACATGCACTGACATGAAGGAACTGAGGGACATGCACTATACATGAAATTAAAATAGTCTAAGGAGGAAACTGATACCTCAAGTTGGAACTAAGCCGAAAGTGAAAAGATACGAGTATTTAGCCATCATATCTGCTTTGGCTTCCCGCGTAGCTCCCTCAACAAGTTAATTCCTCCACAGAACCTTTACTGAAGCTACTTCTTTGTTTCTTAACTTCCGAACCTGAAAATCAAGGATCTACACTAGCACCTCCTCATACCTAAGGTTATCCATCACAACTACGCTTTCCACTGGAACAACCAAAGTCGGATCACCAATGCACTTCTTTAAAAATGATACATAGAAGATCGGATGTATCGAAGCCAACTCCGCTTGTAGCTCTAACTCATAGGCCACTTTGCCAACATGACTCACAATCTTGGCCAACATATCGGGACTAAGCTTCCCTTTCTTTCTGAACCTCATCACCCCCTTCATGGGAGATACCTTCAAGAAAACCCAATCATCAACTTCAAACTCAATCTCTCTTCGCCAAACATCGACATATGACTTTTGACGACTCTGAGTTGTTTTCAACCCTTCTCTTAGAAGTTGACTTTCTCCATAGCCTTATGAACTGAATCTGGCCCTATCAACATAGTTTCACCTACCTCAGACTAACCAATAGGCAATCTACATCTCCTCCCATAAAGAGCCTCAAATGGAGCCATCTAAATGCTACAGTGGTAACTATTGTTGTAAGCAAACTCGATGAGAGGTAAATGATCATCCCAACTACCTTTAAAATCAATCACACATGCTCTCAACATGTCCTCAATAGTTGGAATGGTCCGCTTGGCCTAACCATCCATCTGCAGATGAAAATTTGTGCTAAGCTTGACTTAAGTACCAAGTCCCTTCTAAAATGACTTCCAAAATTGCGAGGTAAACTGAGTATCTCTACCTAATATGATGGAAAAGGGGACTTCATGCAACCTAAATAACTCCCAAATGTACAATTTAGCAAATCCTCCATTGATTCGGTAGTTTTGACTTGTACATAATGAGCTTCTTTAGTCAACCTATTTACAATAATCCAAATAGAGTCATACTATCGATGTGTGTGAGGTAACCCTATAATGAAGTCCATATTGATCTCTTCCGACTTCTAGGTGGGGATACTGATGCCTTATAGCACACCTCTAGGTCTTTGATGCTCAACTTTCACTTGTTGATAGTTCGAACACTTAGCCACAAACTCTGCTATGTCCCTATTTATGCCATTCCTTCCCAATAGAATTCCCGTAAGTCGCGGTACATCTTGGTGACACCTAGATGTATAGAATATCAGAAACCATGATCCTCATGCAACATCCGTTCCCTCAAATCTTCAACACTCGAAACACACAAACGATCCTGACATCGAAGTACTCCGTCTCCCGCTTGGGAGAAGACCTCTACCTTCTGATTCTGAACCGCTTCCTTCAACTTTACAAAAATAGGATCCTCATCTTGCCTAGGCTTGACCTCAATCACCAAAGAGGATTCTGAACTATTCTAAACAATGACACTACCATTTGCGAATCAACAAGGTGAACCCAAAACGAGCAAGCCTATGGACATCCTTCCCTAACTCTTTCCTTTCATCCTTCACATGATAAACACTCCCCATAGCTAACCTTCGAAAGGTTCTCTCTATTACAGGATCAAGAGAAGCTAAGGGTGGTGCTTGACTTCTCGTGCTTGGCATACACTAAAGAAAACAACCCTGTGAACTTCAACAAAAACAAGAAGCAAATGTAAAATACAGTCTAGTGAAACAAAATTCTAACCTACAAATGATTAAACAATATTCAAGTCCCCGGCAATGGCGCCAAAAACTTTGTGTCGTCCAAGCGCACGTGGTAGTCAAGTAATATAGGATTGTTAAGTCCAAATATTGTACCCACAGGGACTTGTCAATTTAATCATTATAAGGTTATCACTTTAACTTCACTAATCTACGGAATAAGTAAAATGAAGATTGGTTTGGAAAATTAAACTACTAAAACTTCAAATGTGAAAATTAACTAAAACGAATGCAAGCTTGATTGTATTTTGATATTGATGACATACTAGAGCAATGGCGCTTGGTTGGTTTTAGGTTAAGTTTTCCAGATGTAATTAAACTAACATGATTCTTCCTATAGTTGTTGGTTGCAAGTTACAATCTCATTCTTGCCACTATCCCTAGCATCCAAGAACTATTTCATGAACCCTAACGCCTATATCCCTATGGTCAGAGGAGAAAAATGAAACGACGATTATTCCTACTTGTATTTCAACTAAACGGGGTGAAGGGTATATCCCTATCCTCAAGAACAACTTCTATCCTATCACCAATGGGTTCAACGGTCTTTAAATTTCTGTTTTATATTTGCTTTTTTGATTCTGTTTTCCAAGTACAATCGAAAGATAACAGATTACTTACAAGGTGATCAATCTCATAAATAATAAATTAACACAAATAAATAGAAACAATCATAAAACAATAATCAAAAATAAATTTATTTAGTATGTCAAACAATCAACCATTCACTATGGCCACAACCCTATAATATGAGTTTAGCCGCTCATAGACAAGTGGTAAAACAAATACTTATTCATCATTATGCGAAAATATGAAGTAAAGAAGAGAAAACCTAGTTGTAGAATCTTGTCTTTCTTCCAAAGGGCTTACAAGCTTTCATGAATGAAGTACGGAATACAAAGGAGTAAAGACTACTTCAAAGAAGTCCAAAACTACGTAACGAACGACCTAAGGCTTATATTTATAGATGACCTTCAAATGACCTTTCTGCCCTTTAAGACTTGGCTTTAAAATTAGCATTTTTCTTCACAAAATGGCTTTGATGCGCCGTCCCTCCTATCACGTCACAAACTTAGTCAAATTTCCAACAATTTCAGCTCTGGATAGGGTCTGGCATGTCGCCCCCTTTATCTCGCCAAATTTTTAAAGTGAAATTCTCTTAAGTTTAAGGGTTTGCGCGCCATAGCACCAGACAAAGATTTTATTTTCTAAAGTTTGGGACTTGGTGCGGGGCGCCAACCATGCACCAAACCCATCAGATCCTCAAATGTTCATTTCTTACATCATTTTGAGCCCATTTTGCCTAGTTTTCTGCTCAAATCAACTCAAATCGTTTGTTAGCGCATGAAACACACACATACATGAATTTAAGCATAAATTAAGGATTATGAACTCAAGACATGATCAAGTATGGGTAAAAACATGGCAAGTGGGCATAAAAAATGCCAACATCACCACCCCACACTTAAACCATTATTCGTGCTCAAACAATCCTTAAAACATACCTAAAATCATGTTTCACCATCATACTTGACACCTCTATCAATTCATACTCAACGAACTAGCATAGACAATACATATAGTGTTTTATCATCATACAACAATTCTCAACAAATCACATAGAAAAATTTCACAATCAAGACCACACAACCTCTATAAATGACTCATCTTTTCAGCACAAAGGGCCAACATGATTAAGTGTGACACATGCAACAAGTAGTACACCATTAGACCTCTTGTGCACCTCACTTTTAGTGATGTTCCTCTCTCAACTTCATCAATGTAAGACATGGAACACAATAAGTAAGGCACACTCACTCTCAAAAATGAAGTAATGTACATATGCAACATACTATAGTCTTGCCCTTCATGTATGTTAAGACTACCTAATTACATCAAGAGATTAAGATCACAAGGACTTTTCTTGGTTGTAATGTCTACTAAGGGATGGGTAGGATTGATATTTCATTTTATAGTGACTATCACCCTAAGAACTTTTAAGGCATATTTCACTTTACTTGTCCACCAACTCTTTCATTGCTTGTTCACCTTTCATCCACTCACCTTTGTCTTTCCATTTCATGCCCCATTTTCACTACTTTACTGCTATTTTTCTAACCATAGAATAACTAAGGATTTTACAATTAAATATCTCTTTTTCAATTCCCTAGTAGCAAGTAGACAACACAATGTTTATGGGTAACCCTTCTTCTCACTTTTCTTTCCTTACCACGACTTTTTTTACCTTAACATTATACTTCGGTGGACCTTAAATTTCATGTATCAAAGTTCCTAAGACTACTTTGAATCAATAATTCTAAGTTCTCACAAAAAGAGGGATTAAGCTATTATTGAGGCTAAGAAAGAATAAGGCTTTTAAGCTCAAAGGGGGTAACTAGAGAGAATGACTACGAAGGTAAAACAATTAGTAAGAAAAAATGGCTTCTTCAAAGAAGTGTCTTAATCATTTCTCAACTCCCTATCAACTAGTTATCCAACATATACTAAGGCAAGTTCTAGATGCTATGATATATACATACAAAAATATTCAGCTCACCTCTCATGGAAACAAGAATCTAATCAGTTTTTACTGCTACACATTTACACAATCATATTGAGTTAAAAGTTAATTTCATAATTAAGCCCTAAGGATATGTTGAGTCAAATTAAAGAGATATGTGTGTCTCTCAAGGATTCTAACTCTTGCAATCAATATGACCACTCTATTTACTCTAGCATAGAGGCTAAGTAGAATATCAACAAGCATACAAGTGGATGACCTATGAGTCAATGCTAAAAAATAAAAAAAATGATAAAACTTCCCTTAAGACGGTCTTCATCCATCTATCATATGGAAACGTCATTACTCTATGACTACAATGACTCAAAAAAAACAAAAATTAAAAATTTACTCCAAAATAAAGCAACCAAACATAACAAAGTCAAGACGAAAAAAAAGTCAAACATCCTAAGCATCAAATTCAACATCACCATACTAGTTATTACAACCCATTACCTATGAATCATCAAGCTACTGCTACCAGGAATAACGTAATAACGCGACAACCTACAACTATAGCAATTAAAGAACAACAGGAATCTAACTTTCCTCCACCACACACTTAAAGAGGTGCATTGTCCTTAGTGAACACACAATCACTCTATAAAGAGAGAAAAAAGAAACTTCCTGGTCGCTAAGCATCATCCCCTGGATTGTACTCCTCATCCTCATCACCATCATCCTCTATTCCATCAACCTATATGGCACCTGTAGCATCCTCCTCCTCCTCCTCCATGTCTAAATCATCAATACCATTAGTAAGGAATGCAGCCTCATCATTATAAAGCGGCTCCTCAAAAGATGGGCCCACTCAGCACATCAGCATAACACTATATGTGAGCGGGTACCGTGCCTCTAAAGTTGTCATCTCCTTTGTAGTGGCTGGTTGACCTCCTATCTTCAACTGTAATTCCAACATCCAAAACATATGACCCTACCAACTCTCATCTCAGGTTTGCCAATCAGCTATAGTAAGAGAAGGGCCTGCGAAAGGGGCAGTCTCCTTCACCTTTGTGACGTCTATAATCTGTCCAGCCAAATGTCCTGCCAAAGGTAAAACAAGGTCTGCATCCTCCTCCTCAATACCTGCCTCCCTCAAGTACATGATCAAAAGACTGCCATGACAATATTTCTATCTATAATTGTCTTATGATCTCCTCAAATTGTAATGGATCACACTAACAAAGTTAACCGATATCCCCTTCATCAACATGTATACCAAGACAATCCGCTAGCGAGTCATCTCTGCCAAATGTGTCCGAGGGAGAAAGACAATACATACCAACTTCACCTACACCTTTGCCTCCCTATTCAAACAGGAAACCGCAAGTGTGGAATGGGTGCCATTATGATCCCTCGCCCATCTGCGGATGAGTTCCACTGCACAAAGTGTGGTGGATGTCTCTATGTGGCGGCTTCTCCAATAAGATGAAGTACTTCGAAGGGTCTACTGTAGGTGTCTCTTAGAATTCATTGAACCTTTTAGTTCTGAATGACACAAACTGTCCTATGATCTTGTCCTTTGTATTCTCTCCGAATGTGGTGTCCCAATTTGCGTAGAATTCCCTCACCAAAGTGAGGTTGCGCCTCTCCGGCTATTGAAGATATAGCTAGATCCCAACTCATGTATCTTTTCCCGAATAGCCGAGAACTCAAGTGCCAAGGAGCCCTCATTTATCTAGTTCTCAAGTGCATACTAGGCAACTTTGAGTGTTAAACCAAGTAAGTTCATGAGGCTCTACTACTTTTGCTTTGTATCTCCTTGCGGGGCACATTTTGGAAGCTGAAGAACTAGCTTCCATTTTTCTTGGTCTAACCCTCTTTTGGCTCTTCTAGGCTACAACCATCTCCTTTTCATTTGGTGCCATGGTACCTAACAAGAAAAAGATCAAGAACTTTACAAAATTAGTTTTTGAACCAAATGGCTAACTAACTAAGTGTGGAAGGTGCAAAATTCACCCAACATTTAATTTGCTAGCGTATATGTGAGAATTTTTAAATAGGGTACTCAAGACTTCCCCCATCATCATCCAATCTCAACAATCCAATTTAATTCACTAACTCCTACTATACCAAGTTCATGAATTTTTCTTTCTTTTCAACTCTCCTCTAGATTTTAACTTTTAATAAGGAATGCACTATCTAGGCTATCCCTCTCACTTTCCTTCTCCAATTCACAATTCAAGTAATTTCATGTAATGGAGAAATAATATTCAATTCAATCAACCAACAATAAATAGTTTACTACCATTCAACATGAATTAATCAAGAATTTCACCAACTCAAGCAATTATCATATTCAAAAATTCAAAGTTTCATGTACATTCTCTCTCTAAAATTAATGCACCTATCCACCAACATTCAAGAATTCAATTAACCTACCCCCATAATCCCCACAAGTTCAAATAATGATATTCAACCAAGAATCAAGCTACCCAACAAATATAACATATAATCATGGAAGAACTTAATACTTTAAGCTCATAAAACCCAAAACATGAAATTCAAGTGTTTCACCAACAATGGTGATTTTTGGGTTTTAAATCTTGGGGAAGAAAGGTGTAGGAGCATGCTTGCATCATTAATCAAACAATAGAAAATAAATATACTTACTTGAGTTAAAAATGAGAGCTTCATCAACTTGTTAGAGAAGACAACAACGGAGGGGAGAGGGAATGGAAGTTACGGCCTATGGGAGAGAGAGAGAGAAATTTTTGCTTTTTGTTTTTCAACTTTTTGAGGGAAAAGGATGAATAGGAATTTGATTAAAAGGTGGGGCATGGGCTTTATGTCATTTTAAGGTCTTTTGAGTCAATATTGACTCAAATTGACCAACAATTTGCCTCCATCAAGCCTCTGGCGCACCGCCCCCTCTATTTCACCAAACACTTAGAAAAAAATTTCCTCTAGAGATATGGGCTGGCACTGCGCGCCCCTATATCCTCACCTAAAAAAATTTATTCTTCTAAGATTTAATTTCTAGCGTCCTATGTCAGGCATCTCACCCCAGACTTATACAGTTTGAATCAAAGTGCTAGCTTGTTCATACATCTTACGCCCTGTTCGTCTCTAAAAAAACCAATAGAAACATACAAAATGTTAAGAAGGATGGGTTGCCTCCCATAAAACACCTTATTTAACATAGTGACACGACATTCATGGGTTTCCTCCCATGCAGCGCCTGATTTAACATCGCGACATGACTATGGTCCCTGTCACTCCTTTATCCGAGTGGACTTGTGACCATACCAAGGATCTGCTAACTTTTATGCTGCACTTGTTGCTCCATTAACTGATTATAATCTCCAGAATTCAAGTGTATGATCTTATGGGATTTTATCCCAATTTCATGAAATTCTCTATGATTTGATTATGAATCAATTCCATTCATATTTCACAACATGTTTTAAGATTCATGGAAAGATTTTATATACTAATTTATTATAAATTTATGATTTCAAGTATTATAAAATATTATACCCAATTATGCATGTTTTATGAAAAGTCAAGTTTATGATCCGTGATTTAAAGTATGATGAGATATCTGGCGTGATTGAATGTTTACAAATTACCATGTATCTATAATTTTGACTTATGAAGTCTATTTCAAGTATTCATGATTCTAAGATTTGGGAAAGTATGTTTTCATTATTTATCCAAAGCTAATAAGATCAGGTGATGATATGTTTTGGAGTCAAGACTCCCTATATTATGATTTTAGAGACTATGCATGTAATTACATTTTCAGCTTCATTGAGAAATAATGATTTCTACTTCGTTGAAAAACGATGGAGAGTACTTTGCATGTTTTTGGGAGCAGTGTATAGCACCGAGTAGGCTTGGGGTTCAAAGCTTCCCCGGTCTCAAAACTACGCACCAACGTAGGTTTATATATTTATATTTGGGGCCTCTCAGGAGAGTTTTCCCCATTCGCAAGGGGCCTTCAGCTTGATATTGATATCATGGTAGCGTCCTTAGCCCTCGCAAGGTTTTTAATGGCTCTGCCATATTGAGTGTAATACTTGGGACATCATGTAAGCTCTATCGTGATGGTTTCGGCTGTGACAAGCCTCCCATTGTTCTCGATAATTTCAGTTATGCATGTAAATGATTTATGACATTATGTTTTCAGCAAGTTTGACCCAATGATCAGTTTATAATCTTTTACTAATGATTTCAGTTATGGCAAGCCATATGATTTATTTTCATATTTGGGTCATTCAATTCAGATATAAGATTCAGCTTATGACTATGCATGTTTTCAAATATCACTTTGTAGTCCTTACTCTCAGGATCATATGATTTATGTTATGTGCATGATTTTAGTTATACTTACTCAACCTGTTTTACTTACCTTGCATACTCAGTACATTCCAAGTACTGACTGCATATTCTATGTTGTATCGTTTCATGATACAGGTTCAGACATTCAGACTCAGTCCTACTATTAGCTAGTCTCTAAACCTTAGTCAAGTTCTCTTGTTGGTGAGTCTTCATCCTTAGAGGACCTTCAGATTGTGGAGTTGTGTTACATTTAGTTTCATACTTTTAGTGAGCTAGTTAGGGAAGTTGCCCCATTATCTCTTCAGTTATTTTAGAAGCTTTTCAGACAAATATGTAGAATCTCAGCTTGTCAGTGTTAACTGTATTTCTGATCATTATGTATGCAGACTTCCACTTATTGATGTCTAGTTTATCAGTTTCCATTTATGTATGCTCTTTAGCAGCTATGTTCATGCCATGGGTCAACTTGGAGCCATTCATAATTCTTGGTTTCATGTCTCTACCTAGGGTATCAGCTTGGGTCATGACACACACGCCTCCGACGCATCACCATAAATACTGCAACTCTGATCATAAATATACACACATGCCAGAGGGTCTTATTTTTGCCCTTCTAGTAATGACCTGCAGGGTCTCGAAATTCATGTACTATACTGGTGTGGTATCCGCTCTCACTCATCTGTGATGCTCCCCTAGGACACGAGCCACTCAACCATTGCTCGCTCGGATGCTCCCCTCGGGCATGAGTCACTCATATCAGGACAAATCATGTATCCACTTTTATTCACATATTTCAGTAGTTTACCCTTAATTAAATTTATTTGACCCTTGGGAGGCCTCATCTTACCTCCCTCCACTTGAATACTCACCCAATTCATGTATCACTATCAAACAATATAAAAGAATATGAACAACCTCTCAACATCCAGTTCCACATTACATAAGTGATGATATCATAGTAACATCATTCAACACAAATATATGTTATTATGCAATGTCTAACTCCTTCTAAACCATAACCTACCTCAATTGAAAAATTCGAACAACAATCACTCCGTTGGAGCCTTGTCTTTCCTTAGCACTTTGAAACTTTTAAAATCTAGAAACAAGATATTAAAGGATGATTCAAAAGACTATTTCGAAAAACAAGGGTTTTGGAAAATCAACCCCTCGCCCATTCTACCCATCCTCACAGTCTTAATCATTACCCACAAGTTACGTCATCACACTCTAATTTCACCATAATCATTCAAACCCAGTTCATGGAGTTTCTACTCTCAAAACCCCTTTCAAGAAGTTTTTAATACTAAAGACCCCACTTATATCGAACTTTAGGTCTCAAATTATAGCAATAATGAACTAGAACCATCACATTTACTCTAGGGAGTATTAGTTACATGCTTACAAGACTAGGAATCAATCACTTTCAATACCTAACCAACTTACCCTACATTCATTTTTCTAGGTTTCTTAACTTTCAAATCACCATTACAGAGCACCCATTGATTTCCGAGTGTTTGAGAATCACAAGATGGAAGGATTAATAAGGAAATCATACCTTGGAATATGAGAATTTCCTAGTCCTTAAAAATTCACACCAGAGCTCTCCAACTTCATGCCTTAATATTATGGGATAAAACCCTTGAAACCCCACTTAAAACCCATTTGTTACCTACCATCGTTCACTGCAGTTGACTCGCTATAGCGCCCAGGGCGCCGCCACAGCGTATCCGACGGTAATTATCCTAGTATATTATGGTGGCTTTAGACCATAGTAACGGTCTCGCTGCAGCAGTTTTTCCCCATGCTGCAGTGGTCCACCATAACTAGTAGCTCCCATTTCCTGCACACAGACCATTTCTCAACTTTAAAATTTTGCTAATATTCACACACCACCTTACTTCCAACGACTTAGGAAAGAGGGGTGTTTCTGACTTATTTTTCCCCTGTAATGAAAGGTGGGTCATTACACAGTGTCACAATCCATGAGACTTATAATCAAGCAAAAATAATTATCAAGAACTCAAAGAAAAGCTATATTTATTATCAAGCACTCGTGAAAGAGCTCTACTCAAGTTTGGACCAAATTTTCTAGTATGAAATCATATAAAAAAAAGTCTCTTTTTTTTCTCTCCATATTATTCCTAAAAATATTACTCCTAAAAAATAAAAGTAACAAAAATATATAAAAAATTGAATAAAAAAAATTCCTTCAAGAGAGTTGTCATCCATTCATCATAGTGAAAAGTCTCTATGGATAACTAAGAAAAAATGAATCTATCCATCCATCTTAATGAAAAGTCTCTATCTATGACTAAAATAAAATATAATAAAATCTACTCCTAAAATAATTAAAAATTAAAACTTACCCATTCAAGCTACATCCTTCGAAAAAGAACTAATGCACAAAGAAAATGTGAGAGGGATTATTAACTGCCTAATAAAGTTGAACATAAACACACCCGAGTAATTTATTGTTATACCCCGGGAACCCAAGGATAAGATCCGAAAGTGAATCAGAAGAAAAACTGGAAAATGTAGCAACAGGTGCAGAACGGGTCACTTAACGACTCGTGAAGAGGCCAAACAAGTCGTCAAGTGACTCGTGGGGAAGTCCTGGGATGATGAGGGACTTGGGGTCCCCACGGGCGATGTAACGACTAGTGGTGTCTAACCACGAGTCGTCATGTCAGTAGTGGGGTGGTCCTAGAGTAAGATAGTAAGGCTTATCCAGTGTACTTAACGGATGGTACCTAACGACTCGTCGTCAATCCTAATGACCCGTTAGGAGGGCAATTACCAAGCCAATTGAATTTTCATGAATAATGAGGCAGTGTACTTGACGGGTGAACCAACGAATCGTGTGCCCTGGTAACGAGTCGTCAGGTTATCCATTAGGACCTCTTGATAGTTATTTCCTGTGAATTAGTAAGGGCCTTCTCGTAATTTCCTACGCCCCTAAGACCTAAAAAATGTTGTTTTGAGGTCGAGGAAGGGTATTTTAAGGGGAAATCAACCATGATGAACCTCATTTGATACTTGTAAAATTAGAGAGGAAAGAGGAAAGGGATTCAAGTGTCTTCTTCAAGGTTCTTCAAGATTCTACCTAGGGTTTTCAAGGGAGTTAAGAGTCTCGAAATTTTCAGGTATGTGGGGTTTTGAATGGGTATTTTAGTCCCTACCCATGTCCAATTTCTCCCTAATTCTATCTTTAAAGTTACCAAGACTTTATGGGTCTTTATCAATTTTCATGGTTTCCTTAAAATTTGAATTGAGCTTATAGTAGCATGTCAAATTTGTGAATTTTGAATTTGTTTGGGCTGATTTTACTTGTTTATTCTATATTTCATGATTTAAATCTCTAAAAGTATGGATTCTCAATCATGGGGAAATATTTAGTGAAATTCATGGTCAAGATGACTCCGAAAGCATGAAAAAGTTTCTCTTACATTTTTAAGCATGTCTTCAAGTCCCAATTTACCATGCTAGCATGATCATTTTCATATGATTTTAAACATTTCAAGTATGTTTGAAACTATGGGCAATGCCCACATGTCGCTTATGAATTATACTACAATTTTAGCCGACTCATGGGCCCAATTTCATGGCTAGTAATATAAATTATCAAGTATGTCATGTTATGAATGTTATGAGCATGTTTCTTGTTTTGGGATTATTACTTAATACCGAGTAGGTTCGAGGCCTAGGTTATGCCCCGAATCTCAAAACTACGTGCCACCATAGGATTATGTTTGGGACCTCCTCAGTGACTGTCCCCTATACCCTACGGGGCCTTCATGAGTGATATCACGTCTTTTATGGTTCATACTCTTGGAAAGGTATGAACGGCCTCCCGACTAGGCGTATTAGTCGGAGTTCATGTGTACTCATGTGGAGTATGTCAGTTATAGAAATAACCCATTGTTCTTCATGGTTTTGAAATATGCATGATCATGTTCTTTTGGCTCATGTTATGATTTATGAAATGTTTTCCCCGCATGTTATAACTTTGATGTTTTTATGAATATTTTTGAAAATATTGAGCCTTGTGGTATACTTACGATTTCAGTTTTATGATCATGATCTCCCTACTCCTATAACTTTCATGTTTTTTAAGCATTAATTTGCATACCGTACATACTCAGTACTTTCTGAGTACTGACCTATATATGTTTAGGATCTGGTTCGTAGGCTTAGCATCGTTCCTAGGTTGTGCTCAGTTTCACTAAATTTCCAGGGGTGAGTCCTCATGATCAGAGGGCTTCATGTTCAGACATGTTTAATTGTATTATGTTTTTCATAATGTTTAGGTTAGTTGGGGTCTTGTCCCTTCAACCCGTATTCTATGATTAGAGGCTTTCAGACCTATGTGTAGTATTTTGTCATTTATGAATGAATTTCGGTTTGTAGTCCCTTACAATTCATGATAAGATTTTCAGTTAGTTTATGATTGATAAGTTAAGTTTTCCGCTGTATATGAATGAATTAGTGTTATGCTCATTCCATGGGTTGACTTGGGGTCTCTCGGGACTCCTTATCCCGTGTCTATGATTCGGGTGTACTCTCAGGTCGTGACAAATTTGGTATCAGAGCAAGCGGTTCAGAGGTGTCCTAGGGAGTCTGAAAGTCATGTTAGGTAGAGTCTTTTTCATGGGAATGAAGTGCGCCACACTTATGACGAAGAGGCTACTGAATGTTTTAGGAATATTCCCTTCTTTCACGATCTATGTCGTGCGATGAAAACCTCTCCATCCTTATAATTCATGCTATTCATGATTGCAGAAAATTATGGCCCGTAGAAGGATAATTGGAAGGAGGAACAGGAATGTTGAAGGCCGTGGGGAGGGCAATGATGACGGGCTTAGCAAGCCCCACCGGTTCAGGAGCCCCGGGCACCTTAGCCAGCTGCCCACGCCGAGTTTCAAGCGGCAATTCAAATGTTGGCACAAGCTTTGACTGCTCAAGTTAACCAATAAGCTGTTGCGCATATTCCACAGAATGACAATGCATGGAAGCTTGGATAAGGGACTTTCTAAGGATGAACCTCCCGAGTTCACAAGGGCAAAGATGGACGAGATCCACACAAGTTCATTGAGGGAATCTTGAAGGTCACTCAGGTGATGGGGGTGACAAATGAGGAGTGCATGGGCTTGGCCTCATATCAATTGAAGGAGGTCGCCTTCGATTGGTTCAAGCAATGGAGGGACAGCAGGACAGCGAGAGTCGGCCCTATCAGTTGGGATGAGTTCCACATTGCCTTTCTCCACATGTCTTTCCTCAGGAGATGAGGGAATTGAAAGTAACTGAGTTTGTTAACCTTAAGCAAGGAAGATGATGGTGTTGGAATATTCATTTGAGTTCACTCACCAGTCAAAACATGCCCTGGAGTTAGTGATGGATCAGAGGGCGCGGGTGGGCAGATTCGTGCAGGGAGCAGCTGAGTATCTGGATAAGTATTGCAGAATAGCCATGCTACATCAGGATATGGACTACCCACGGATAGTACTCTACGCTCAGATATTAAAGCTTGACATTGTACGTTTGAGGCATATTATGATATCATCAGTGGTATAGCTAACTTTGGATAATATGTATTTAATTTGCTTCATTATTTGATATCAAATCTATAAACACTTATTGTGATGAATCATTATTATTGTATATTTATAACCGTTGAAAAAATGAAATGGTTAGGTTTGATATCTCGTCATCACTTTTAGAAAAAGTCAGTTATTAAAGCTTCGTGAATTCTAGAGACATCTTATCAATCCTTCATGTAGACACTATACCAAGTACAAATGGTACTAGAGTTCTTACGAAGTTCGAGAATTTTGCAGTTAGAGTTCAGGGTGAGCTACTTTTTCTTCGGCAATCACTCAATTCTAAAGACTTCTTATCTTATTTTCTTCCAGAGAGTTATTTCTAGTTGTTAGACTTATTTAGTATTCGTAGATGCTTTTGTACTAGTGTCACCAGGTCTTAGGATTGTTTTGATTTTTAACTAACTTATTCCATACTTATAGAAATTAGTTGGTTCTTTTCTATTACTTATGCATCACTTATATTGTTAAATGGTTAATAAAGGAATGGAGTTCGCCTATGGGGATGGTGGGTGCCCTCACAGCTTAATGAAATTTTAGGTCGTGATAACATGGTATCAGAGCATGGTTAATAGGTCCCACTAAGTACAAGAGCAATGTTTAGTAGAGCTTTGTGGATTGGTGTAGAGATGTCCGTTACTTATCTTCGAGAGGCTACAGGACTTTAAGAAACTTCCATTCTTTCTTTCTTTATCGTGCGTAGTTGGTCTTGGTAGATACTAAGTCATTGTGTTTCATTCTATGGATGCTAGGGAGAACATAATCTACAAGTGCTAGAGTTGGGCAACTGCTCTTGTGATTGCACCTGCACCTGCTGCTCGAGCTGTAGCATGCGGACAAGGCAGAGGACAATGTATAGGCATGGAATGAGCTGCTACACTAGTCAGGGCTAGAGGATCTAGAGTTGCTCCAGTATCTGTTAGGGAAAAATCTCCTAATGAGGATGATTATATCCCAGAGGATGATCAAGTTTGGGATGAGGGGGTAGGCCTAAATTAGGCGCCACTCGGATTTACTGCGTCTCCAGTACTTTTAAACACATAAGAACATATGCTTAGTTATTTGGAAGGGATGACTTAGGCCAGTATTCTACCTAGTGTGTCCGACGGTCCTCAAACTAGGGTGGGAGGACAAACTCTTGACCAGCAGATAGTTACAGTCTTCAGTTTTCGTTAAGTAAGCCAGCTACAACTGTAGCTCCTAGAATTGGGGGTATGCCTTTGTCAAGCATTTCTATTTCCCCAGTTGTTAAGCCTATCACTACATATGAGGAGCAGAAAATGTTTGAGAGGTTTAGGAAGATGGATCCACCATTGTTCAATGGCGTACAAGGAGATTTTTACGAGTTCATTATTAGTTGTCATGAGAGGTTGCATAATTTGGGATTGGTGGGGTCCCTTGGAGTTGACTACATAATTTTTCAGATGATTGGGCCAGCCAAGCAGTGGTGGAGAGCTTCTATTGAGACTAGACCAGTTGGGTCTCTTCCATTGAGTTGGGAGCAGTTCCCCATGATCTCACCTCGAATGCATCAAACCATCCAATTGGGGATCTACATTTCCTTCCATAGAAGGCCTCAAATGGCGACATGCCAATGCTGGAGTTATAGCTATTATTATAAGCACATTCTGCCAAAGGTAGAAACATATCACAACAGCCACAAAAGTCAATCACAAAGGCCCCAAGCATGTCCTCTAACACCCGAAATTTCCTCTTCGACTTTCCATGTCTCTACAGGTGAAAGGTTGTGCTCAAGTCCTACTTGGTACCTAGTTCAACCTGCAAGGCTCTCCAAAAGTGGAAAGTGAACTATGTACCCCTTTTTGAGACGATCAAAACTATCACCCTATGCAATTGAATCGCCTCTTTCATATATAGTTTGGTCAGTCTCTCTGCATTGTAAGCTACCTGAATAGATAAGAAATGGGTAGACTTATTCAGTCTGTCAATAATAACCTAGATGGAGTAAAACTTTCCCAACATCTTCAGAAGGACAATCATGAAGTCCATCACTATCCGCTCCCATTTTCACATAGGGATGGGCATTATCTAAGGTAATCCCCCAGGCTTTTGATGATCATATTTTACCTGCTGAAAGTCTAGGCATTGGGTAACATGCTCAATGATGTCCCTCTTTATTCTGCTCCACCAATAGTGTCGCTTCAAATCATGATACATCTTAGTAACTCCACGATGCCTAGAGTACCTCATGCTGTGAGTTTCTGACAAGGTAGTTTTGATTAGCTCCCCAAACCAGGGAACACAAAGACACCCCCTTATCCTCAAAACCTCTTCATCATCTATTGTTGCCTCCTTCGCCTCCCCTGCAAGACTTGGTCGAGAATCATAGTCAACCTTGCATCCTCAAACTTCCTAGATTTAACTTCCTCTAGTAGCAACGATCTCGCTTCCACACTATCTAATATTCTGTCTGACTCTGCCAACGTAAGTCTCACCAGACTGTTGGCCACTATTTGAACTTCTCTGGCCATCAAACGTCAGGAAGCTTCCAAGCAAGCCAATCTACCCATGCTCACAACTTTTCAGTTCAAGGCATCTGCCACTACATTCACCTTTCCAAGGTGATATAGAATCATGACATTGTAGATCTTAAGCATGTCCATCCATCTCCCCTATCTCAATTTGAGATCTTTCTAATTGAACACATACTACAAACTATGATAGTCTGTGAACACCTCACAAGGTGCTCCATACAAGTAATGTCTCCAGATTTTTAGGGCGAATACCACCACTATCAATTTCAATTCATGCGTAAGGTAGTTTTTCTCATGCACTTTTAGTTGTCTTGAAGAATATGCAATAACCTATCCTTCCTGCATTAACACAGCACCCAATCCAGATCGTGAGGCATCACAATAAACCAAAAAATATTTACCTTCTACCGGTACTGCTAGAATTGGTGTCATGGTTAGCAAGGTTTTTAGCTTTTGGAAGCTCTCTTCACACTCTTCTGACCACTGAAATGGTACGTCGTTCTGAGTCATCCTTGTCAACCGAGAAGCAGTGACCTTCAAACCCTTCAGGAACCGATGGTAATAACTAGCTATCCCTACAAAGCTCCAAACCTCTGTCACTGCAGCGCGCCTAGCCCAATTTCGGACTGCCTCCATCTTATGTGGATCTACTCTAATCCCTTCTTTACTATATGCCTAGAAATGACATCAGTTCTAGCAAAAATTCACATTTAGTAAATTTTGTAGAAAGTAGCTTATCCTTCAACAGCCCCAACACAATCCTCACGATTCTCATGTTCTTGTTTAGTCTAGGAATACACCAAAAAGATTATCAATAAGATTACAAAGGAATCCAAGTAGGGTATGGATATACCATGCATTATGCTCATAAACGTTGTTGGAGCATTTGTGAGTCCAAACGACATGACCCGAAATTCATAATGCCCATACCTAGTCCGAAAAGTTGTTTTCAGAACATCCTCAACATGAATTTTCAGCTGATGATAGCCCGATCTTAAATCAATCTTTAAGAACACTACTGCACCCTGTAGCTGATCAAACAAGCCATCTATCGGGGAAGGAGATATTTTTTCTAAATAGTTACCTTGTTCATATGATGGTAATCAATGAGCATTCCCATTCTACCGTCTTTCTTTTCCACAAAAAACATAGGGCACTCCATGGAGAGACACTCGACCTTATAAACCCCTTACAAAGAAACTCTTGAATCTACTCCTTGAGTTCCCTTAATTCTGCTGGTGCCATCCTATATGGCAGTATAAAAATGGCTCTGGTCCCTGGCTCTAGATCTATGCAAAAGTCAATGTCACGATCTGGTGGCATGCCCAGCAAATCCGCATGGAACACCTCTAAAAAAAACCCAAACAACTAGTACAGACTTTATGGAGGGACCCTCTGAACTGGTATCCCAAATGTGGGCTAGACAAGCTGAACACCCTCATCCTATCAACTTTTGAGCACGGATATAGAAGATAAGCTTCTTAGGAGTAGGGCCATAATTCCCTTTCCACTCCAACATAGACAACCCTGGCATCGCTATGGTTACTGTCTTAGAATGGCAATCCAAAATGGCATGGTAAGGAGACAATCAGCTTATTCCCAAGATAATATCAAAGTCTACCATGTCTAAAATCACCAAGTCTACCCGCATATCACAACACATAAAGTCTACCAAACAAGCGCGCCAAACCCTATCCACCACCACAAAATTTCCAACAGGAGTAGAAACATGAATTGTAATATCAAGAACATCACAAGCAAGGTCCAGTCCCACAGAAAATAAGTATACACATAGGAAAAATTAGAACCACGATCACATAAAGTCATAGCCATTTTTTCACATACAAAAATAGTACCTGTGATAACTGCATCTGAATCTGCTGCCTTAGCTCTACTGGGGAATGCATAAAAGTAAGCCTGACCACCTGCTTGAAACACGCCCCTGTTGGGCTGTGTACCCTCTCTACCAAACTGGGTACCACCCCTTCTTTTCTACACACCCCATTTACTCGGCTGGGTACCACCTCTAACTGCTGGCTCACTCCTCACCCATGCTGGGAGTGATCCCTGCTGAAGGCACTACCTCCCTTCCTTGTGGTAGCTGGAGCTCGGGGAGCTAGATACAGAGCAAACTGCCCGCCCTGTCCAAACCTGGGACACAATCTACGGATGTTGCCACACTCACCACAGTCATGACATAGCTTATCAATCACTAGCTTTTGAGCCAAAATGAAGGAGATAGGGCGAGCCCTAAAGTCTGAGCGAACTATCTGGGTGCTGCCAACTATACCTAAAGGCCGTTGAATAGTCCCTAGAGGATCACCGCCTGATACCTACATAGCGGACTAAACAGAGTGCCCTGAGTACTCTTGGTGAATCAGAGCCCTAGCAAAGGAAAAACTGGAATTACCCACCTTACGAGCTTTCTTCTCGGCATTTCTTGCGTAACCATATTTCTTAAACCCTTTCACATTTTTCACAAACTCCACCACTTCCTAGAAGGTCTTACCCACTAACACCATCTGTAGGGTTGAAAACTGAAGGCCTACATTCAAGCCCTTAAGAAACCACCTTATCCTCCCCTCCTTGGTAGGCAATAATGGCAGGGCATATCTGGACAGTCAATGAAACTAGGCCTCATAGGCCGCAACTGAGGAGGTCCCCTGCTAAATGTTGGTGAACTCATCTCACCTTTGGTCTCGCAAGGTACGAGGCACATATTTCTATAGGAAATCAGGGTAGAATTAAGTCCAGATGAGTGGCGGTGACCCGCTGGTCTGCACTCTACAAATGCTCTTCATCACAGCTTAGCATCTCCCATAAACTAAAAGGTGACAAATTCCACCCCATACTTCTCTACTTCCCCCATCTTATGGAGCCTCTCATGGAAGTCAATGATGAACTCATAGGCATTCTTTGTCTCGGTGTCATAAAAGGTGGGAGGCTTCATCTTTATGAACCTCCAGAATAGATCATGCTCATCCCTCGTCATTACCAGTCCCACCACTGATTTTGGAAACATGGCAGCCTTAAATATATCATCCATATGAGGTGCCACAGTGGCTGCATATTGTATTCGACTGCTGCCCTACTGGAGTTGTTGGTGCTACTTTTTTACCCACAAGGCCGCTTAGAAGATTTAGTACCTGAGCCAAGACCTCAGAGGATGCCGGAGCGGCTACAGCCTCTCCCTATACCGGTACCTCCACTTCCACTGGCATTCTGTCCGGAACTGTTGGAGGCACTAGGTATTCTAATCTTTCTCGAGCAGGACTAGAAGCACGAGCCCTACCTCTGGCAACAGCAGGCCTTCACTTGTGGCCTCGGCCTCGTCCCCTTCCAAGAGTTGCAGTTGTTACCTCTGGCTCGGGTGCTTCCTCTCTGATTCCTCCTGCACGTTTCCTTACCATCTGTGAGAAAAAGATTTAAAAAAAGTTGTTAGATACGAATATGGATCACCAAATACCAATTAGAATAAAGTAATAGCACGAAAAGAATAGAATGAAGGGAATTTTCCTAAAGTCCTATAGCCTCTCAAAGATAAGAAATGGAGATCTTTGCACCAATCCGTGAGACTCTACTAGACTCGTCCTTGTACAATGAGATCAACAAACCTGGATTTGCTACCATCTTTGTTACGATCCCAATGGTTGTGATTGGCACCCACACAAATTCCCCTAGTAGGTGAACCAATGTGTCCTAAATAACTACTCATTGCATCAGTTATGCAAAGTAATAAGCACTCTAAAGAAAATAGTGGTCACATCATCTATTTGTTACATCTCCAAAAAGAAAAATTTATCATACTTGAGGATATCTACCTAACATCTTCTAAAAAAGAATAAAGTAAGAAAATAGTTAAATCAATGTCTGAATGAAAGACATCTTCTATGGTGGAATCATGATAGCACGGCCAGATTCGCTCACCTCCTAATATCTTGTGGATACTCTACAAGTTGAGTTGAGAGAAACCTCCTAGATCAAGTATGCACTAAGAAAAGAAGTGCAGGAGAAACATTAGTACGACATAATGTACAAATAGGCATCATTGGCCAACCTTAGATAATAATGAATATACAACTAGTGAAATAGAAACAAATATTCATGAAAACAATTACTCATAACACACCTCTACTTCTAACATTGCTCCGCGGTAGGTTTAAGTTGGCCTGCTCACTGGATTAGGCCTCAATACAATGGGAGTAAGGCTGCGGTGGCGGTCTCACAGCAGCGATAAGAGTACAGCTGCAGTAGTACTGCATAGGCAGTAGCTCAACTAAACTGTTAACCTTGTCTACATAATTAGCAGTTTTTCCCAGTCAGTCATCAACTCAGAATGATTGTATATGTCAATTCATCAACTCATTTATCAAATATGAATACATGAATTTTCACAATCAATTCGTCAACTCATTTATCAAATATGAACACATGAATTCTCACCATAGATTTCCTTTAACTGATCATCAGTGGACCTCACCTTTTTCAGCATCTCATCCATCATATTCATTAACTCATTTATCAAATATGAACACATGAATTCTCACAATCAATTCATTATATCATTTATCAAATATGAACACATGAATTCTCACAATCAATTCATTAACTCATTTATCAAATATGAACACATGACTTCTCACAATCAATTCCTTTTTACATGACTTTAATTCGGTAATATGTCAGGAACACGCCTCTATCACACCACCACTTACTCACTCACACTTATCTTTATACACACATACTAGAGGGTGTTATTTCTGCCCTTTTAGTCATGAAATATAGGGGACTTTAGAGATCCATGTACTGTATCGGCGTGGTACCCGCTCTCACTCATTTGCTCATCCAGATGCTCCGCTAAGACACGATCCACTTAATCATAATTGCTCATCCGGATGCTTCCCTCGGGCACGAGCCACTCATCTCAAGATAAAATATGTTGTCCCCTTTCATTCTCAATTTATAAATAGATTATCATTGGGTCATTTAGTATGACATTTCAGAGGCATCAAGTCACTCTCATCAACTGGTTATGTTTACCAGTACTCAACCATTTACTTGACAAGTATGAAAGGACACATATATGTCTCAAAGGTATTCAATTTTCATAACACATATGTCAACAACCATCATCTCAAGTTCAGTTCACTATCATATCTAACACATCATGAAATCAACAATAATTCATGTTCGAAGATCAACCGGGCATGTTATTACTTCACACATATACACATCATTAAGTAAGGTATAACTCCTTATAAATCATAACCTACCTCAACCAAAGACTCTAATATCAAGCTATTCTGGAAGAGCCTTTCCCTTCCTCAGTGCATCAGAATGTTCAAAGTCTAAAACAAGCAATTAAGGAGCATTTAGTAATCTACCTTCAAGTAATGGCATTGGAAATTTGAACTCCCCCAATTCTACCCGTTAGCATGATTCAATTCATTACCCATGAGTTAGATTATCACGCTCTAACCTCCCAACGATCATTCCAACCCAATTCATGGAGTTTCTACTCCTTTAACCTTTTTCAAGAAGTTTTTAATGCAAAAGGTCCAATCATTATGACTTCTAGGTCTCAAATTATCGTAAAGATGAAATAATATATTCATATTCTCCCCAGGAAGTGCTAATTACTCACTTTTAAGCCTAGGAATCAACACTTATCGATACCCATTCCTTCTACCTTAGTCTTCCGTTCTAGGGTTCTTAACTAGAATCTCACTAGCAAGAATCACCCTTTGATTCTAGGGTGTTAGGAAATTGAAAGATGGAAAGAATAAGAAAGGATTATTACCTTGGGAAGATGAAACCATCCTGCTCTTGAAAATTCACCCCTAAGCTTTTCAGTTTTCGTGCCTTAGGTTAATAAGGTGGAAACCCGAAAATCTAACTTAAAATCAACCTACTACCCCACCCCCCACCCGTAGTCTTCTGCCGTAGTTACAGCTCCACTATGGTAGACCTGCTACAGCGGACCTCTAACCTTCACAACGGTCTCGCTATAGCGATTTCCCCCGTGTTGCAGCAGTTTTTCGTTAACCAGTAACTCTTATTACACCGCACACATAACATATCTCAAACCCAAGTTCAACTATCAATCACCCAGCACCTTTTTCCCGCCCAACTAGGTGAAAAGAGGGTGTTCTTGTCATGCCTCGAGTCTACACCCTAGATGAAACACTGTACTTGGAGTCACACGTAACCTCGAGTCAACCCCTGGTCTATCATAAACTGGCATTCTGAGTAAAATGTATGTAGCGAAAGCTTTTAAATAATAATATAAAACATTTATGAACGTAAGTCCAAATCATAAAGTGTGAGACATCTGAACAATATTGATAGTCTGAAAACCACGTCTGTGTCTTAAAGCCATCTAACTAAGGAGTTGCTGGGACAAGCCCCTAGCTAACTCTAAGTCTAACTAAAAGTAATAAAGGAAAACTGAAATAATGAAATGACGTCCTTGAAAGATGAGAACTCACACTTCTGATGTTGAGTAGGGTCTGAACAGTGGCAACTAACGGCATTGAATTTGAGAACCTATGGTTGTATCATGAGACGATATAGCATAAAAGTATGTGTTAGTACTTTGAATGTACTACGTAGGTAGGAGAAAACATAACTGAATATAAAAGATTGAACTAAAAAATGACAAGCAATCACCAACTGATATACTGAGCTAAATAACTATAATAAACTATGATGGTCGAGATGACCCTGTCTAAAGGTCAAAGACATGCCCTAAGTCTGAAAGTTCTGAGTATGAAATACTATACTGAACTGATCTAAATTGATAGAGCTGAAAATGAACTAAACTACTTATTCTGAGAGTGGGCTGAGCTGACTAGTAGGAGAGTCTATTACCGACATGTAACCACTTGAGCTAAACATAGAGTCCGATGTATACGCCCTACCGGTAGGACCCAATATACCATGCCAAGGTATAGAGGCATGAACTAGGTGATCACAAAAGTCTGGGGCCAATCAGGCTAATAAATACTATAACCTACGCTAGCAATATAGTTCTGGAACCTGGGTGCGCTGTAACCCTGGTCCGCTCGGTGCTAAGTCCTACTCCCACTGAAATACCTAAACTGGATACTAGGCTTGTAACCCAAAACTAGGGTCCAAGACAAGCCAGGTATATATAATTGAAAGTACCCTAAGAGTCTTATCGAACTAGATTCTGAAACTGGGTTCTAGACTGGTCAGAGCTGCTTATCTAGAAGCGTCGTAAGCGTCTAAGAACAAACTGAAATTTGACTGGGTCCTAAGGCTAGTCAGAGATATCTTTCTAAGTGTCGTAACTGCCTAGTGGACCAATAAACTATGTTCTGGATCTGATTCTGATAACTGGGAGGTGATACTGACACCTCGAGAATTTCTGTAGTCAAACTGATCAACTGACATTATTCTGATCAACCTGAAGGTTGCTAAGAAAATCTGATTGAGGCTAGGCTGACATTTCTGAATATATGAACTTTCTGACTGGAATTGTTTAACATATATTTGACTGAGTTTCTAACACATACAAATATTATAGAAACCTCTAACTCTAAAAGATTCAAGCAATTTCGAGAATTCAATACTTATACAGGTTTTTTAGTTTCTTTTTTTAAGAGTTAGGGTTAAAATTCACATTCAATGGAACAGACATTATTTTAGTTATAAATTGGTGGAAAACATCTAAAATTATCATAGAATAATATTCCTCAAGAAATAAACAAGGTCTGATAGCAATATCTTCACAAATCAAAAATTCAAGGCCAGGTTTGATAGTGAACTGGGGAAAAGTTTAAGGGGACACAAGGGAAGAACATTCCCCTTGTTGAATTCCCACATACCTGGCTAACAATTCCCTTGAGGAGGAACTTCAATTTCTGCAATGGATGAAGAACCCTGGACCTTACTTTGACACCTGTCTAGTTTATACATGGCTTAGCAAAACTACTCATATTAATAAACTAAATGACATAAAAAGATCCACATAAATCATGCATATTGTCATAAATACATAGCTTATGCATCAAAAAATTTTAAACAGGGTCAATTTTTTCAAAAATCAAAATTGGTGCATTTTTATTAGTTGTGTATTCCTAAGTTACTTTCTAATTAAATAAAAATCACAAGATAAAAAAACTAAAAATCCTACACATGTCGGTTCTACTAGATAGCATGCCTGAGGGAAAAGAAACACGACCGGAAAAACCCTCAGATGAATCAAACATCCCAAAAATCACAAAAACACCCCCTCCCTTTTTGGAAAAACAAGCTTCGTCCCTGAAGCATGAACTATAAGAACATAGGTAAGAGAACATACCTGTGACGCACTAGGCGCTCCTGTCTTCTTGCAAAGGTGGTACCTCCATTGTAATAGGGGTGCTAACAGTGGCTGACGTGTCAATGGTGTGTGAATAGGAGGAGTGGTCCCCTCCCTCAGTAATTGAGGCTACTTTGATGGCCTTTGTAACTACCGGGGCTCAATGTGGCTCTCCTAAAGGGTCACGGCCACTGGAAAGATCGGGCTGAGCTATGGTGGAGTTGCCTGCTCCTCTAGCTCTCTCATGCAGCTCAGACTTACGTGTGTCGTGAGTCCGTATGATCTCTACTCTAGCCCGCTTATGCTCTTTCCTCTCCTTGTTCCTCCTCTTTCTCGGACTCTCCTCTCTAACATCCTCAGTAGCTCTTTTCTTACCCTTGTCAACAGTAGTAGTCGGCTCCCAATATGCCACCAAATCAATCTCCTCGTCAAGCTCGTCATCTAGGTCCAAAAGAGTGGGGGCTGCTAAAATTGTTGGTTGTCGTGATGATAAGTCAACTACTTGGCTCCAAATAACCCCCAACTCTCCACAGAGACTGCTGGTATTTGTCTACTCTACCATTCTCTAATTAAATTAGCTCTCAAAACTATCTAGGCGAGCATGTAGAGCCTGAGCTACTGCCTTTATCTCTGACTTGACCCATGGTTTACATTGTCCATCATGGCCTGAATCTTTCACTCCGCCATGATCAACCGTTTGGCCAGCTTCTAGAGGAAGTCCTATGGTACCAATGTATACCCTGCTGGTGTCTAAGTCTATAGGTTGGGCAGTGATTCAGCTGAGGTGCTAGGAGCTGACTTTGAATGACCAGCATCTGTAGCTGATGTCTCGCTCTGCTCTTGTGTACTGGGGACATTTACCTGTGCGTCCCCTGCTGGCTGGGCTGCTAAAATTGCTATGGAAATCCTGTATCTTCTTACCGAGTTCATCTCATCCCGGATAAGACCTATGTCTGCAATCCTCTGGCCTCCAATCAATCGCTCGTCACCCCATGGAACTTCTGCCTCCATATATAATCTGAATACAAGACTCGGGAATGGGATAGTAGTGCTCACTCCTACCGCCCGATCTCGTATCTCATCTGCTATGATCCTCGAGATATTGATGGGGTAACAAGACATGAGGCATGCCACCAAAGATGCTCTATCAGCACTCAATGTGTTGTCATTGACCATACGTGCTAACCGATGGCGAACTAGTGTCCAGCAGGCTTTTTTTATGAAATTTAGTGAGTTCTTGGTCACCTGATTTCCACCTATAACCCACTCATCTTCTTCCTTGTTCTCAGCAATCACCCCTGCTAGCCATTACAATTGTCTCTGTCGCTCCTGCACAGTCAGCTGTCTAATCTGCTTCATTGACTCCACCATGTAATCGTACTCTAGCATCATCCTTGTAGACATGAACTGTGGTCCGTACAACATTCAAGCGATGGTCCGCTCAGATGTATCAACCTCTCAACCTCGGACCATAACGCTCTCCAGATGAGGCTGGTCTTTTATCTTCTGCCCTTCTTGTGCCTTTACCTCCATGGTGGCTAAATAGTTGGCATAGAACTCCCGAACTATGTCTTCTATATACTATGCTGGAGTCTTTTCCATCCACTCAAAACCATAAGAGCTAAAAATCCACTTCATTTCCTCAACTTCATTCAGTGAGTTTGTAAGGATCCGCGGTTCTTCTTGGATCTCCTCCTTGGTTAATTCTTGGAGGTGAGAGAGATGCCTTGCTCATAGATATTTGTAGCTCCTGGTACTCTCCAATGAATTATACGGCTTTCTCTGGGTGGGATCTGTTCTTCTGCAACATTAGGGGCCTCATCCTCTAATTCATCACTGCCGCTCTCTTCTCCACTTTGAGTCTCCCCTGTCCCTTCTTCAGCATTGGAGTCATTTCCCGACTTCTGGTTTTCCTCTATAACTCCCTCCTCGCACTGGGGAGCTCGAGCGGATGTGGCAGTGGTTGTTTCAGCTTGGGCCTTTGCTTTTTCTCTAGTGGTCTTGTTCCAACAGTGTCGGAGGTGTCTACTTGATACTCTTCAACTGAGCCACTAGGTGAGTCTCCTGCCTTTTTAGACTCTGACTTAGTTGTTTCATCAATCAGTGTCCTTTGGGCTATTGATTTATCGGCTCTGTGTTTGTACTTCATTATACTTGTAGAGAAAGAAGTTAGCATTCCGCTTTTGAAAAAGAAGAATTAGATAGGTGATGTTCAGATTCTCATCATGGGTCATCTCTATGGATCGTATCATGAAGGTACAACTCGTGGGAGTTCCCAGAATTATAGCCAAATTTTAGTATGACTCGCAGGTACAATCGTACCATAAAGGTATGATCTGTACCTTCATTCGCCTGATGAAGCCCCTGTGTTAGTGTTTTTTTGGATTTTTCCATGACTCATGGTAAGACCCGTAGGTCGATTCCACGAGTTGTATGAAAGTCTTTTTATACAACCTTGTTCAATTTGGTGGTACGGGTGCTCAGTATGACTCGTAGTAGCAACCTACGATCTGTACTATGCCTTATACCACTTCCAGATTTTCTTTTTTCAGTTTGAAAGGGTTCTCTTTTCACATTTTTAGGTACTCAAATTTCCCCCTAGGTCTAGGCACATCATTAACACAATTTAACCATGCTCAATCCTCCCCTTTTTGACCTACTACCCGTAACTCATTATGTGTTTCAAGACCTAAGTTCATCAAAATTGTAGCATCTCTCTAGTTGAAAAACTATCTCACCACACCCTGATTGTTATCTCTCTTTTCAAAATCAATTTTCGACCATAGTGACTGACTCACAGGGGTTTTGGCACCATCACTCTCAGTATATGAATGTTAGCAATGTTTAATACAACATACTTACTTGATTGACACTTCATCAACTGGAAATCACTGTATAGGGTTTGGAAAAACTTGGGTTGAGCAAAAATTTTGCTCGATTGTTCGATGATTTTTGGTTTACAGGTGTGGGGAGGTGGGTTCAAGTTGTGATTTTGAGTGCTATTAGCATGGGAGAGGGTTTTGTGGGGTTTAAATAGGTAAGGGAAAATTTTAAAAGAATTTGGGCCGAGTTAGGTATTATTGCCATTGTTGACCCATCATGACTCGTACCACGAGTCGTAGGAAGTACCTACGACTCATCCCTTAGACTCGTAAGTGACCCTGTTAAAGAAAACTTACCTGGAAACCTAAAAATAGATCCTATGACTCGTACAACTGAGATACAATCCATAGGATGAATCATAAGTCGAAGCTTGTAGTTATTTTTTTCTAATCCTCACTATGACTGTTGTTATGGCTCGTAGGATCCCATCATGAGTCATACTGAGAGCCCTAGTAGCTGATGTTTCAGCCTCCTATTTTTAATTTTCCTGCACACTAAGCACACATTAGTTCAATAACTTGGGTTTCCTCTCAAGAAGCGCTTGATTTAACATTGCGGCACGACGTAGGTAGCCTGATTACTTAGACTTCACCAAATTACCACTTGGGTTACCTCCCAAGAAGCGCCTAATTTAACGTCATGGCACGACACGAATCTCTTGACTACTCAAAATTCTTCAAGTGATTCATACTCATCCTCTAGTGCTGAGATTACACTAAATTCCTTGCGTTGCTTTATCGTCCTGCAGATGTTGAAGGTGACCTCCTCTTGGTTTAATCTAAACTTTAGCAGACCGACTTCAACATCTACTAAAGCCCTCCCGGTTGTAAGGAATGGTCGCCCCAAAATGATGGGGACCTTATAATCAACCTCGCAATCCAAAATCACGAAGTCTGCTGGGAATATAAATCTATCTACCTTGACAAGCACATCGACAAGGATGCCCACTGGCTTTTTAGCCATTTTGTCAACCATCAGTAGCCGCATGTTGGTCAGTGTGGGGGCTCCCAATCCCAATTTCTTGAATTCTGCCAAGGGCATCAAATTAATGCTAGCTCCCAAATCACAGAGTGCCTTTGCGAACTCGACATTGCCAATTGTACATGGTATAGTGAAGGCACCTGGGTCTTCCTTTTTCTGAGCTAGGACCCTTGTAGCTATGGCACTATAGTGATGCATAATGTCAACAGGCTCATAACTCACAGATCTCTTCTTAGTCACCAGGTCCTTCATAAACTTTGCATATCCTGGCATCTACTCTAATGCTTCGACCAAAGGTATGTTCACAGATAGTTGCTTAAGAAATGAAAGGAATTTCTGAAACTTAACATTCTCCGCCTTTTTCTTCATCCTTTGAGGGAATGGTGGTGGTGGTCGTGGGATAGCTTTATGTATTTGTGTCGCCCCTTGATCAATGTCAAGTTCCTTCTCACCTCTCGGGGACTCTTGTAACTCACCGTTCTCTATCTTAGCACTCGTACCATCTTCCTCAATTATGCTCTATTTCGTCCGCTTAACTTCAACTGGAAACGGGGGGTCAACTGTGGTTTTACCACTCCTAGTCATCACTGCCATGCAATGTGCATCATTCTTTGGATTTTGGATAGTGTTGCTAGGTAGTATACCCTATTGTCTAGGGTTCATTGATGCTGACAGTTGCCCAAGTTGATGTTCAATCTGCTTGATGGCGGTAGCATGAGATTCCACTTTCTGACCCATACTTGATAAGTCACTTCGAATCTCCTTTAGTTGATTATCAATGGACCTCACCTTCTTCAACATCTCGGCCATCATGCTCTCTAACTTTGATTTCCCAGACTCCCCTTCTCATGCATTGGGAGGAACATAGACTCCAGCTCAGTTATTATGGTATCCATCGGTTCATCTCCAACCACCTTCGTGCTCACGACCCTGGCTCCTATCTCTGAACTCGTTTCTATGGTAGTTGTCTCCGTACTGGTTCCAACCTTGATTTCCAGAACCTTGGCGCCAATTGTCTTGTCCAGACGCTTGGGCATTGGTTCGGAAATGCGCCACTTGGCTATCTAGGAAGTTTGCCTCTTCCTCAGAATCAAAGTGATCAGCTCCTTGCTCCCTTCCTTGAGTTCCCACTGCATTTACCTGTTTGGCTCCAGCTCCCATAATATGCTTTGTCATCAAGTCTAATGATGTGCGCATATGAGCCAACTCCTGGTCGCGTTCTTCTTCTTTTCTTCTTCGGTCTGCAGTCAAACCAACAACATATGTGCCTGCGACTGCATCATCTTCCATCGTATGACAGACCCTGCTTGTCTTAGTCACTCTGTCAAGAACAGTGGCGGCTTGCTCCCAGGTGTGACTCATTAATGCTCCTCCAGCCACCGTGTCTACTACGACTTTGGTGCTATTATTCAGAGACCTATAAAAAATTTCCAACAAACTGTCATCTAGGATTTTGTGGTTAGGGCACTTTTTCAACTTCTTTTTGAATCTCAACCAAGTTTCATGAAGTACCTCAATCTTAATTTGTCAAAAATTATAGATCTCATCCTTTAGCTGCAACATCCTGGATGGGGGAAAGAATCTCTCCAAAAAGGCCTATTTGAGCTCCCTCCAATTGGTTATGGAGTCATTGGGAAACTCCAATAACCATAAAGCAGCTTCCCCTGATAGAGAAAAAGGGAAGAATCTGAGTCGTATGGCATCCTGGCTTACTCTGGGGAACTTGTACTCCTTGCATATTCCTACGAAGTTCATTAAGTGCAGGTTGGCATCATCCATTGCGTGACTACTAAACACCCCTTTCATGTTTAAAAATTGAATCATGGTGCTCATAATGTCGAATTTGGCTCCAACAGGCAATGGTGGTGGCACAATTGCTCCAGTCGACCCAACTTCATCAATATCTGGGTCCTCATCATCGAAGAATTGAGGGGTGAATCTACAAGCTTTATTGCCCCTCCCATGTTGACCAGCATCTACTACCTCTTCCCTATCATCATTTGCATTTGTAGTGCAGCTTGCCGAGATAGCTCGACTTGCCTAGCTTCTTCAGTTATGCGGGCTTCTCTTTGCTCGTGGTTCTGTATTCTATGCAGTGCTCTTCCGTATCTGGATTTTGTGGAACAAGGGGAACTCCACTACTCCGAGTGCTTGGAATTCACCAGAGAAAAGCCTGTGGGCATCAAAAACACAAAAATAAAGGTAATTAATGAAATAACTACCAAAAAGTCAATACAAGCAAATAACGTAGTCTTAGCCATATTCCCCGGCGACGATGTCACTTTTTGATAACGCTCAAACCACACCTCTTACTAAAGTATGAAGCGGACGTTGTCAATAAAGAACCCAACTAGAGGTTGGGGTCAATCCCACAGGGAATATGGAAGAGCCAGATTACAGCCGGTAAGTGAACTTGTAAGGTAGTTACTTCAAAATTGAGGGGTTCTAAAGAAAAAGCAATAATAAAAACAATTATTGAAAGTTTGATTTTGAATCAATATTAAGGATACCTAGGGTTTGTGTTCCCCATGGGTTCATAACTGCTTTGGGTATACAATTGTGATCATCACCAATACTCACTTATAGAACTGATAACTTAGGTTCATTCAAACGACCGACCAGCCCCTATTGAATGACTATACTCAATTACTCGACCAAGTCTCATGAGCGGTTTCAAACATCTGTTATCACTAAGTTCTAGATTTAACTATCCTGCGATCACAACTCAAGTTAATACAATGATCATCAAGATCAAGGCTCCGTTGTAATTCTCTTTTCCTAATTTCTACCTCTTAGACCTAAGAAAGTAAAGAATTCGGGCAAGTCCAAACGTTGCGCACCCTTAAGAAACATTTAAGCATGAAGAGAATACAATATAAGTTTTTGTATTGGTTTTAGAATCACTTTGTGCAACCCTAACTTGTTAATCCACCATGGTTCCCACAATCCTAGCTATAGAGGTTTTAGCCTCTCATAGTTGTAAGGTTACGAATTGCATTCATGATTGAAAACATAAATCAATACCTACAAATATGAATGAGAAAAATACTTCCTTTAATTAATCAGCAAAATCTTGAAGAAAAATTATCAAGAACAAGAAGAAGTAAAGAAAAGGTTGATCACAATTCAAATTAACTCCATTCTCTCTTTCTTTCTTCAAAACAAAATCTTCTCTTATCGATCCTTATTAAAACTAAAACCTAAAACGTATTTATACAGACATAAGAATTCTTTTCCTAGGTAAGAGGGTGAATTTTCATATCTGTTTCTACCCACATCACTAGTTATCCTACGATCCGTAGCACCATCATACGGCCCATAGCATCCTGTCGTAGCTTGCATGACTGACTGAATTTTTGCTAAGTGTTGGATCCTGGTACGACTTGTACCTCCACCTTACAATCTATACTGAGCTCTCGTGGCTTGACTCTGAGATTTTGAAATATTTCTGAAGTTCATCACAGCCATCATGGTACGACTCGTACCTTCGTTCCACGGTTCATACTTCCTTTCCGTAGCAGGAGGCAGCCTCTTATGCAAATCTTCTGAATCTTTTCACGACTTCATCACCACGACCCATAAAAGCCTTGTACGACTCATACTGAGACTTGTATATTGCATATCTCCAACATTAGCCTTCTACAAATTTTCACGGCTATCAGTACGACTCGTAGGACCTTCCTACGGCTCGTACTGTGGACTACACTTTGAGCCTATTTGGCACACTTCAGGCTATCTTTTGCATTTTTCAGTTCCAACACCAATTTATCCTATAACCAAAGGAAAAGTAATTTATATCCATATAAATACACCTAAATCCATTCTATTTTCTTAGTTTTAAGCGTCGAAAGTGTTGTAAATCCATAACACATCAACTACTACGTAGGGAGTCACAAATGAAAGGGTGGCTCTTGGATCTAGGAGGGTATACACATCCAGATAAAAGAGGCATAACATACTCGTGACTACGTCATGTGAGATCTCCTAATCCTGATGGGAAGAAAATGACATAGAAATGGTTTTGGCATTGACCACCATCCGTACCTGACGTGTTGGCCTGCTGAGCTAGTCGGCCTTCTGGAGCTGATGATGTGGTGGATTGTGTTCTCCCCCATCCTGCTGATGGGCAATCTTTAAGACAATGATCAAGATGCCCATAACTAAAATAGCCCTCTCGACCCTAAAGACACTCTCCTAGGTGGTTCTTGCCGCACTTGCGGCAAGCTGGATATCTGCTCCCGGCACTATAGCTCTGATACTGAGAGCCAAATGCTCCACCCCTCCGATCGTGGTGGGACCAGAAGGTTGGGACGCTGGCTGAGTTGGGTGCTGGGGCTCTCTGCTGCTGTTGCTGCTGTAGGCTGTTGTTACCTTCTGACCTATGCTGACCATGATCTGACTGACCAGTCCTTGCCCGCTTATTCTTTCGCTCCATGTCCTTTTGTTTTTTGGCCTCAATCTGCTAGGAATAGACAATCAGGCTGGAGAGGTCCATATCCCTAATCAGCATCACTGTCCTGTATTCCTTGAGGACCAGGTTTGACACTCCGTTCACAAATTTCATCATGCGAGCCCTTGGCTCGGCCACCATCTCTGGAGCGAATTTCGACAACCTGGTAAACTCCAGAGAATATTCCTCCACTATTCCATTCCCCTAACTTAAGTTCATAACCTCTGATACCTTGGCTTCTCTAAGCTCCCTCGGGAAAAATCAGTCTAGGAAGGCCGTGTTGAACCCCTCCCACTCCACCGGTCCTGCTCCCGTGGGCCGCCCTCTCTCCACTATTCCTGCCAAACTTGGGCTACCCGTTTTAGCTGCTAGGCAGCTAGGTCAGCACTCTCAGAAGAGTTGATACTCATCATGCGGGTAATCTTCCGAATCTTGTCTATGAACTCTTGGGGGTCCTCCCACACTTTAGATCTCTGAAAAGATGGAGGGTTCATAAGGGTGAAGTCTCGCACCCTAGAAGAAGTTGTGGATCCATTGTTGTTAACTGGTACTACTTTTTGGTTCACCTAATTAGTGACAGTTTGGCGAGAAACTGAATGGTCGCCCAGAATTCAGCGATTGACACCGAATCATCCTTGGGGCCGCCGGGGCTGGTGGAGTAGTCCGCTAGGCATTTCCATCCCTCCTTCCGTTTCTACATCATGGAGGCATATTTCACTGAAACGAAGCAGAGCATGAGTTATAGGGACGCTTTTGTAATTGAACTTTAACGCACAATAAAGAGTATGAACAAAAGAGAGTTTTCCTAATAACATCTCGTAGCCTCCTCGTCATAAGTGTGGCGCTCATCACACCCATGAAAAGGACTCTACTCGATGCGACTTTCATACATTCTGAGGATACTCTAAACCAACCTAGTGCTCTGATACCAAGTTTGTCATGCCACGAGTCTACACGCTGGATGGAACACAATACTTGGAGTCACACATAACCCCAAGTTAACCCCTGGTCTATCATACACTAGTATTCTAAGTAAAACGTACGTAGCAGAAGCTTTGAAATAAAAACATAAAACATTTATTAACGTAAGTCCAAATCATAAAGTGTAAGACATTTGAACAATACTGATAGTCTGAAACCCACGTATGTGTCTTAAAGTCATCTAACTGAGGAGTTTCTGGGGCAATCCCCCAGCTAACTCTAAGTCTAACTGAAAGTACTAGAGCAAAACTGAAATAATGAAATGCGTCCTCGAAAGATGAGAACTCACACTTCTGCTTCTGAGGAGGGTCTGAACGGCGGTGACTAACAGCGCTGAGTATGAGAACCTACGGCCGTATAATGAAACGATACAGCATAAAAGTATGGATCAGTATTTTGAATACTGAGTAAGCAGGAGAAAACATAACTAGATATAAAAGGCTGAACTGAAAAATGACAAGCAATGACCAACTGATATACTGAGCTGAATAACTATAATAGACTAAGATGGCCAAGATGACCCTATCTAAAGGTCAAAGACATGCCCTAAGTCTGAAAGTTCAGTGTCTAAAATACTGTACTAAACTGATCTAAACTGATAGAGCTAAAATTAAACTAAACTGCTAATTCTAAGACTGGGTTGAGCTGACTAGTGGGAGAGTCTATAACTGACATCTAACCACATGAGCTAAACATGGAGTCTGATGTATACGCCCCACCGGTAGGACCCAATATACCTTTCCAGGGTATAGAGGCATGAACTGGGTGATCACAAAAGTCTGGGGCCAATCAGGCCAATAAATATTGTAACCTATGCTGGCATCGTAGTTCTGGGAACCTTGGTACCCTGGAACCTAAGTCCGTTCGGTGCTAAGTCCTGCTCCCATTGGAATTCCTAAACTGGATACTAGGCTAGTAGCTCAAAACTGGGGTTCAAGATTAGCAGGGATATATAACTGAAAGTACCCTAGAGTCTTATCAAACCAGATTCTGAAACTGGGTCCTAGACTTGTTAGAGCTGCTTATCTAGAAGCGTCGTAATTGTCTAAGAACAAACTAAAATCTGGCTGGGGTCCTAAGGGTAGTCAGAGCTATCTATCTAAGTGACGTGACTGCCTAGTAGACCAATAAACTCGGTTCTGGATCTGATTCTGATAACTAGAAGGTGATACTGACAACTAGGGAATTTCTGTAGCCAAACTGATCAACTGACATTATTCTGGTCAACCCGGAGGTTGCTAAAAAAATCTGACTGAGGCCAGGCTGACATTTCTGAATATATGAACTTTCTGACTGAAATTATTTAACATATATTTGACTGAGTTTCTAACACATACAAATATTATAGAAACCCCTAACTTTGAAAGATTAAAGCAATTTTGAGAGTTCAATACTTATGCAGGATTCTAGTTTCTATTTTCAAGAGTTAGGGCTAAAATTCACATTCAATGGAACAGACATTATTTTAGTTACAAATTGGTGGAAAACATCTAAAATGATCATAGAATAATATTCCTCAATAAATAAACAAGGTCTGATAGCAATATCTTCACAAATTGAAAATTTAGGGCTAGGTCTGATAGTGAACTTAGGAAAAGTTTTAGGGGACACAAGGGAAGAACAATCCCCTTGTTGAATTCCCACATATCTGGCTAAGAATTTCCTTGAGGAGGAACTTGAATTTCTGCAATGGATGAAGAACCCTTAACCTTACTCTGAAAGTTCTTGAGAGAAACTCTTTGATGCTTTCTGAGAGCCTATGAGGAGAATGGGGGAAAAACCAGTTCATTTCCACTAATAGGTCTGAAATTATGTCTAAAACGACGTAGTTTCGAGATTAGGGAGGTTGGAAATTACTGGAAGACCCTTGAAAATTTGCAGGGAAAAACTATCAGATGGTCCTAATGAGGGACCTAACAACTCGTTACCCTAGGCCACGACTCGTAGCATCATCCGTTAAGTACATTGTCTATCAGTCGTCTGGGGCTAGTAACGAATGACTTCATGACTCATTGCTGGTGACTACGAGTCGTGGTCACCATTTGTTAGGTACACTGCCTCGCTCTCAAAAAATTCTCCCTTAGCTGATCACGACTCACCTCATGACTCGTGGTGACTGATCACGAATCGTGGGGTCATTTCGTCAAGTACACTGCCTCCACCTCTCTATACTTCCATTTTTCCCTCTCCACGACTGACCAAACGAATTGTGCGGACTGATTACGACTCGTTAGGTTGTCTTTGGGTGTCCTTTTCCCAAAACATAAACTTCCTACCTGGCCTCCCCACGAGTCACCTCACGACTTGTGGGCACCTCCAACGGGTCAAGTAACGACCCGTTTTGTGACTGGTGCTTGATTTTTTAGTTTTCTGCAAATTTTCTATTTTTAAGTCCCGGATCTGACCTTCGAGTTTTCAGAGCATTACAGTTGTGGACTTATTTTTTCATAATGACGAACTGGTCGTTATACTTAGAGAGCCCAATACTTCTTAATTTCCTCCTTGTAACTTTCATTTATATGTTTTATCATCTATTTTAGTCGTTAACTTTGTATGTGTTTATGTGATTTACATACAACTTACAACCTTAACTACAATGGCCCTCTCTTCCCTCCTCACCTTTTATTAAGTTTTATGTTTTCCCATTAGCATCATAATTGTTAGGGTGTTTTTCTTTCTAACTCGGATTTTTTAGAGAATAAAATGAATGGTTTTTATCTGCCCTAAATTTTTCGAACTGCTTCTCATACACAAATAACTCGTGATGTTACCAATTAATTTAGTGTTTTCAAGCATTTATTTTAAAAATAAAATATGCAAAAATTATCACTTTTTATCCTAAAAGATTTAGCAAATATTAGGCCCAAATAATTAAAAGGAAAAATTACATGGAATATCAATTATTAGACTAAAATTATCATTTCTATTAAAATTAAAAATTGTTTACCAATAATACATATATTTACCAAATATTTTAAAACTTTTCCTTTTTTTTACTTTATTTTTTTTTTGTATTTCCATTTTTAGGAAAAAAATAAAATAGTTAATATTTGTTTTTTGGATTAATTTTTTTGTATTCACATTAATAGAAAAAATTAAAGTAGTTAATTTTCTTTAAAAATCGTAGTTTTAGAAAAAAAAATTAAGGCAGTTTATTATCTTTTTTATGTATTCACAGTTTTAGAAAAAAATAAAGTAGTTAACATTTTTTTTAATTCGCATATCGTAATTTTAGGGGAAAAAATTAAAGCAGTTAGTATTTTTTTAAGAAATTGTAGTTTTAGAAAAAAATTAAGGCAGTTAATTTTTTTGGTATTATTAATGTGTATTCTATTCTATTTTAAAATGAAGAGATCATTTTATGAGTTTTATTTTTTTTATTTCTGATGTATGTATTTTAATAATTTTTGTATTTTTGATTGTACAATGTATAATTTTAGCATAATAATGATTTGTGAAGAAGAAGAAAACATGTGCAGGCTTATATATTGAATACAACAACAACAATAACCTACTGTAATCCCACCAGGTGGAATCTGGGGAGGGTAGAATGTACGCAGACCTTACCACTACCACAAGGATAGAGAGGTTGTTTCCAGTAGACCCTCGTCTTTAAGAAAATACAGACTCAAAGATATAATAGTATCACATGAGACAACATATAATAACAATATAACAAGTAATACCCGCACCAACAAATACACAATAGCATTACACTGAACGCTAAACAAGAAACAACAGCTAAAGGACAAGAAAACTATAAGAGAAATACTAGGCCTACCTTTGAGAACGAAAAAGCAGTGTCATATACAAATCCCTACTATCCTAATTCGTGTATTTCAACCTTCCTACCTAAGGTCAAGTCCTTGGTAAGCTGCAAATGTGCCATATACTTTCTAATCAGCTCTCCCCATTACTTCTTCGGTCCACCCCTGCCTCTCTTAAAATCATCTGGAGACAACCGCTCACACCTCGGCACTGGGGCACTCGGACAACTCCTCGTCATAATTGTGATTTGTGAAGAAGAAAAAGACGTGTAGGTTTATTAAGTGACCAAGTTTAATTAGAAGTTCTACAATTATTCATACTTATCGGGATTAAATGAACACGTTTGATTAGGATTTTTTAAAATAATTATTCATACTTATCAGGTAAAATAGGTAACTAAAAAATGATAGTTTTGGTAAATATAAAATTAATGGTAATATAGGTAATTAATTTGGTAATCTGCCAATCCTTTAAAAAATGGGCTACTGGCCCAATCATTCTTTAATAATTTGTTGCAGAAAAAGAGGCCCAACAGTTTGGCCCATGTCAAAATTTTCTTCAAAAAGGTTCAAATATGAGGTATGTACTACTATTTTTATAATTATATTTTACATACTATTATATTATGTCATATTTTATCACATACACACATATATGAAAAAATTACATGAACACACAATATTACCAAATTATTTATCTATATTACCACTAATTTTATGTTTATCAATTTTTTTTTTAATTATCTAATTTAATTGATAAGTCTGAATAATTGTATAATAAATTCTAATTAAAATTAGTCATTTAATAAGTACAATTCTTATTGTGGTGTGGCATATCATGAATCCTAGTTTTATTTCTACAAAACCATGTATTTTTGTTCCTTCATAGACTTGCACGTTTTGTTTCTTCTCCTTTACAAATCACCATTATACTTAAATTACCCTCTTCAGTTATTCTCTAACATTCAAGATATAAATCTGCACGTTTTTTCTTCTTCTTCACAAATCACCGTTATGCTAAAGTTACTCTCATCCTTTATTCTTTTAACATTCAAGATACAAACGCAATAACCCACTGCTGGGTGTATCTTTTTCCATTCATAAATTAGCATTTTCTTTTTCATCATAACAATGTCTTCTGTGGAAATTATGTTCCTCTACAATGGGCACTGGGATACAAACTTTTTTTTTTGTATTTACAATTTTAGAAAAAAAATAATTAAAGCAATTAATTTTTTTAAGAATCGTAGTTTTACGAAAAAAAATTAAGGCAGTTAATTTTTTTTTGGTATTATGTCACGACCTGAACATAGGCTCGGATCTAAACACAGAACCTAGAACCTCAAACGGTTCCAAGTCGATCCACGCATGAACATGATAACTAAGACTCAACATAAATAATGCGGAAAACTAACATTTGAAATAGTGGAAGTATGAATATTTAAAAACATTTGAACAACGGAATATCAAGCTCTAAATCCGAAGCTGAATACATAACTATGTCTGATAAGTCTCTACATACTGACGAGTTGATGGGACAAGACCCTAACTAGCCCACTAAAAGACTGAAATTGAAAGATGCTGATGACAAGCTAACTGAAGGTCCTCGATGGATGAGGACTCACCACCAAGACTGGATATGCTAAACTCTAAGAACTGTCTAGCGGGGGGACTGAGCCTGAATGTCTGAGTCTGTATCATGAAACAATACAACATAGAATATGCGGTTAGTACTTGAAATATAACGAGTATGCAAGGTAAGTAAAATAGCTGAGTAAGTAAAACTGAAAAATATGTATATCATAAATCATTACATCATAAGATTCTGAGGATAAGGCTTACATGTTATTAACTAAAAACATGATGAAACATAACTGAACCTCATAATTGAATTGAATGACCTAAAGCTGAAAACTGATAATCATAAGTAAAAACTAGATATTGGTTCAAACTTGCTGAAAACATAATATCATAACTGATGAACATGTTGTTCGATCTGTTTGGTATAATTACACGCAAGTGCACGTGGTCGAACAAGTAGTAAAGTGGCTCAAGTAAGCCAAGTATCGATCCCACAGGGACTGGACTAAGGTATCAATCTAATCAAGTATCAATAAACTTTAACTCTAAACTGCAGACAATAGTGTGAAGAAGATTTTGATATTTTGTTTCCTAATTTTATACTAAATCTAAAACGAATATACAATTTGAGTCTGAACTATAAGTATGAGCATGCCGAGGCTAAAATGAACATGTAGAGAAATAAATTATCGATACAATTTGATTAATCTTTCCTCCGGTTGCTAGTCAAGAATTATTGCCTATGGATTAAAACTCTCGTATTTAACCCAACTTAAGAATCATGAACCTTCCACCTACATCTCTGTGATAAAAAGAAATTCATGTTCTAGCCATACAACACCGATTCCTTAATTGACTAATACGACTTTCAGTTATATCTCTATCCTGAAGGTAAATCAATTCTCAATTTTCCCAAACTAAGAAAAGATCATATTCTATCAATTCACAACTTTCCAATTTCTTGCTCTCTCGAGTGAAACCGGACTTTTTAGATATACATTAACGTTGGCCACACATTAACGCAGTAAGAACAAGAATCAATAGAACAACCATGGAAGAAAAAATGAAAAACCAATTTATCCATAATTACATTTCAATACAAATGTTCTTAACCTCAGCAAGAAGGGAATTTAGCCACTCATTTGTGGATTAAACATCGTTAAATGAGTGTTAATAATACAAGCAATTGAAATAAAGAAGAAGGAGATAGAGAAAATCCCTGAGATTTTCGTCCCCTCAACTGCCTGTAACCCACGTTCTTGCTCCACCAAGTTAGAATAAATTAAAAATGAACCTAAGTGTTCTATTTATACTAGTGGGAATTTTTTCCGGAATAACAAGCAACGTGTCACGGAGTGCATCGTAGAGCACTGCCTCCGTGACACGCCACCAACGTGGACCCTCACTGGAATCCGGTCGTCCAAGTATTAAAACCCAACGTGGCACGGCGTGCAACACGGGGCTAGGCCAACGTGCCACAGCCCCAACGCGCACCTTCGCTGGAATTCTGCATAATTTCAGCATCCAGGCATAATGCATCCGCGATGGCAGCGTGACACGGCTCCATCGCGGAGCCCCTTTAATTCGTGCTTTCCTTGTGCTTTTTTCCTTGCTAGCTTCCGAGTCAAATCCCGATTTCTCCCAACATTCATCTTAGCTTCGTAAAATTATATTTTTCCTGCAAAACCACGCTAATCATGTTGGTTAGTATAAATTCACATGTTATTACAATTCACATGAGAATGTACAAACATCGATAGATAAACAAGGCAAAATGACACATTTGAGTATCACTTGGGCATATAAATCTGCCCAAGGTCACATGCATAACTGAAATTATGAGGAATAATGGGAGGCTCATCATATAACTGACATTACCACGATAGAGCTTACGTGGTCCCAAATATTACACTTAAGTGGGCAGAGCCGTCTAAAGCCTTGCCAGGGCTAAGGGCGTTACCATGATATCGATATCAGGTTGAAGGCCCCTTGGTGGCAGGGGAAGCTAACAAGGAGTTCCCAAAGAATCTGAATAAACCTACGTTGGCACATAGTTTTGAGGCCTGGGGTTATCTGAACGCCTAGCCTACTCAATGCTAGACACTACTCCCAAAAATATGCATATGCTCTCAATCATTTTTCAACAAAGCTGGTCCATTGTCTTTCAATGAAGTTGATTATAATAATGTATATACATAGTCTAAAACTGAACATGAGGAGCCTTGGGTCAAAACATACCTCAAGCTGAACAGTGGGAGTTTAGACTTCAAAAATCATGTGGTAGGCTAATATCATAAGATTTAGTCAAATCATGAAGTCATACATAGATCATGTGGGCTTGCCTAAATTTTATCATGCTTGAAATAGACTTGATAGTCAAAATCATAGATATATATATGGGTAATTCATAAATATTCTTAAATACTAGAAATCTCATCATACTTGAAAGCATAAATCATAAATTCAACTTTTCATAAAACTAGCGTAGTTGGGCATCATACTCTTAAAACTTTTCAAGCATAATTTGTAATCAAAATCATTATAAAACATGCCCACGTACCTTAAAACATCATTAGAAACATGAATAGAATTGACCCATGATAGAAACATAGAGAATTTCATTAATTAGGTTAATACCCTATGGAACCATGAACTAGAATTCATGAATTGAGAAGGGATTTGGGTATGAGAGTAAAGAGAAACTACCATTCATAGCCCTACGTACCTAGTAATATGGTTTTACACTCTTCCTTGAAAGCCCAAAGGAATTGGAGAAGTATTTGAAGAGTTCTAGGCTTGATCTCCTTAGGAATGCCCTAGTCTTGCATGCATAGGGAGGGAATAAATTAGAATAGATTAAACCCTCTTAAAACCTTCCTAATCGAGCTTAAAATGGCGTAGTTTAGGGCTTAGTATCTTAGGAATTATGAAATTGCCCTAAATAAAAAATAGGATAATTACATACTGCCAGATACCACGAGTCATCCTGCCAATTGTTCCTCGATCCTATAGTTCATGGTTTCCTCCCGTTGTAGCCTCTGATAAAACCTGAGTTTTGAACTTTTCCACAGCTCACGCCACGACTCATATCTACATCCAATAAGTCGTGGGGTCCATCCATTACCACGACTAGAGAATTCTTTGTTCCTTCCTAAGGGTGGGAGTAACGACTCATTGTCCCTTACAATGGGTCGTACCTTGACCCGTACCATTCAATTATGCCACCCTAGACCCCAACCAACGGGTCCTTACCACGATCCGTGGTTCCTCACCATGGGTCGTACCATGAGTCTTACCTTCCCTCTTGACAATCTAGAACCAAACAATGACTTTGACCCATGACTCATACCATCATTTCATGAGTCATTACTGGACTCATTGGCTACCAACTTATCCACAGCAACTGCTGACCACGAGTGATCCTACGGTCCATTGGTCCTTCCTACGACTTGTACCATGAGTCATCCTCAGTCAAAATTTCAGGATTTTTCTGCTAATCACACTTCAAATCTCAAGTCCAGTCTTAGGCACTTTTAGGGTATTATAATATCTCCCCCTTGGGAACATTCATCCTCAAATGTGGGGTAAACATACTGAATAACTGGGGAAAAGAGCTACCATCCCAAATACTAAATATCTGAAACTACGAACTGACGGAGTAACTGACTCCAGTCTAAAATATATGACTAAACAAAATTCATAAATCATACATAAATGCATTGACATGATAGAAACTGGAAACATGAACTAGACAGGAAACATAATAGAGTACTAAGGAGGAAACTGGTACCTCAAGCTGGGACTGGATCGGAAGGGAAAAGATGAAGGTATTTAGCCATCATATCTAACTCGGCTTCCCACGTAGCTCCCTTAACATGTTGATTCCTCCACAAGGCCTTTATTGAAGCTACCTCTTTGTTCCTAAACTTCTGAACATGAAGACAAAGTATTTCAACCGAAAATCCTCATAACTAGGTCTATACTTCACATCTACGCTCTCCACCAGAACAACCAAAGTCGGGTCACCCATGCACTTCTTCAAGAGCGATACATAGAAAACTGGATGTACTGAAGCCAATTTTGAGGGCAACTCCAACTCATAGGCCACCTTGCCCACAGGTCGCACAATCCTGTACGGACCAACATATCGGGGACTAAGCTTCCCCTTTTTTCTGAATCTCATCACTCCCTTGATGGGAGACACTTCAGAAAAACCCAATCATCAACTTCAAATTCAAGTTTTCTCCTCCTCACATCCGTATAGGACTTTTGATGACTTTAAGTTGTTTCAACCTCTCCCTTATAAGTTAAACCTTCTCCATAGCCTCATAGACTGAATCTGGCCCTATCAATGAAGCTTCACATATTTCAAACCAACCAACATCTCTTCCCATGAAGAGCCTCAAATAGAGCCATCTGAATGTTAGAATGGTAGTTGTTGTTATATGCAAACTCGATGAGAGGTATATGATCATCCCAACTACCTTTGGAGTCAATCACACATGCTCTAAACATATCCTCAAGAATCTGAATGGTCAGCTCCGCCTTACCATCTTTCTGGGGGTGAAAAGTTGTGCTAAGCTTGACTTGAGTATTGAGTCCCTTCTGGAAAGACCTCCAAAACTGTGAGGTAAAATGAGTACCTCTATCTAATATGATGGACAAGGGCACTCCATGCAACCGAACTAACTCCTGAATATACAAGGCATAATCCTCCGTTGAGTTGGTAGTTTGACCGGAGAAAATGAGTTGCTTTAGTCAACCTGTCTACAATCACCCAAATAGATTCATATTGTCGATGAGTACGAGGCAACCCTGTAATAAATTCCATATAGATTTCCTCCCACTTTTAAGTAATGATACTGATGTCTTGTAGCACACCTCCAAGTCTTTGGTGCTCAACTTTCACTTGTTGACAATTCGGAAATTTAGCCACAAACTCTACTATGTCCTTCTTCATTCCACTCGATCAATAGACTTCCATAGGTCACTTTACATCTTGGTGGCAGCTGGATGTATAGAGTATTGAGAACCATGAGCCTCATGCAACATCTGATATCTCACGTCATCAACACCCGAAATGCACAAATGACCCTGATATCGAAGTACACCATCTCACCCTTGTGAGAAATCCTCTACCTTCTAATTATGAACTGCTTCTTCAACTTTATCAAAACAAGATCCTCATCTTGCCTAGCTTTTACTTCAGTCACCAAGGAGGATTCTGAACCATTCTGAATAAGGACACCACTATATGTCGAGTCCACAAGGCAAACTCCTAATCATGCAAGCTAATGCACATCCTTCACCAACTCTTTCCTTTCCTCTTCCACATGAGACACACTCTCGATAGAAAGTCTGCTAAGAGCATCTGCCACCATATTAACCTTACCTGGATGATAAAGGACACTTATTTCATAATCTTTAAGAAGCTCTAACCACCTTCTTTGTCATAGATTCAAATCCTTCTGGGTAAACACGTATTGAAGGCTCTTTTGGTCCGTAAACACATCCGCATGGACCCCGTACAAATAATGTCTCTAGATCTTCAAGGAAAATACTACTATTGCTAACTCGAGGTCATGAGTCGGATAGCTCTTCTCATGGACCTTAAGCTATCTAGAAGCATAGGCTATAACCTTACCGTTTTGCATCAATACAAAACCAAGGTCGATCCTCAAGGCGTCACAATATACCACAAATTTATCGGTACCTCAGGTAGGTTCAACACTAGTGTTGAGGTGAGCCAAGTCTTCAACTATTGAAAACTCTTCTCACAGGCATCCAACCACTAAAACTTCACTTTCTTCCTGGTCAACTTAGTCAATGGCACCGCAATGGACGAAAACCCTTCAACAAACCTCTTGTAGTAGCCAGCTAAACCCAAGAAATTCTTAATATCTGAAGGGCTAACTGGTCTAGGCCAATTCTTAAAAACTTCTATCTTTTAAGATTCCACCTATACACCCTGGCTTATATCATATGACCCAAAAATGCAACTGAAACCAATCAAAATTCACTTGCTGAATTTAGCAAACAGCTGGCGATCCTTAAGAGTCTGTAGCACCACCCTCAAATGAGCGGCATGCTCCTCCTCGCTCCAAGAGTATATAAGAATGTCATCTATGAACACAATCACGAATATATCCAAATATGGCTTGAACATCCTGTTCATCAAATCTATAAAAGGTACAAGAGCATTCGTTAGTCCAAAAGACATAACAACAATCCCATAGTGACCATACCGAGTCTTTAAAGCTATCTTTGGGATGTCACTCTCTCTAACTCTGAGTTGATGATATCTGGATCTGAGGTCTATCTTTGAGAAACATTTGGCACCCTGAAGTTGGTCCAACAAGTCATTAATTTTGGGGGGGGGGATATTTGTTCTTGATTGTAACCTTATTCAACTATCGATAATCAAAGCACATACAAAGAGAACCATCCTTCTTTCGGACAAATAGAACGGGTGCACCCCACAGGGATTTGCTAGGTATGGTGAAATCCTTGTCTAAGAGGTCCATCAACTGCTTCTTCAAATCCTTTAGCTCGGCTGGAGCCATTCTGTAACGAGGAATAGATATAGGTTGCGTATTAGGAAGAAGGTCAATACCAAAGTTGATCTCCCGCTTGGGAGGGACTCCCGGAAGTTCATCTGGAAATACCTCTGGATACTCACACACTATAGGGACTGACTGGATAGTCGGGGTCTTAGGAGTAGCATCTTTAACCCAAACTAGATGGTACACACAACCCCTGGAAATCATCTTCCTTTCCTTAAGCTAGCAAATAAAATGACTTATAGGCACTGCTGAACTAGCCTTCCACTCTAGGACTGTCTCACCCGAAAACCAAAAATCTACCGCATGGGTTCTATAATTTACTGAGGCATAACATGCACGTAACCAAACCATGCCTAAGATAACATCAATATCTGACATGGTTAACTCTACTAAATCTATTGAGGTGACTTTCTAAAGGATTGTGACAGGGAAATTTCTGTATACCCGTCGAGCTATAACTGAATCACCGACTAGAGTAGAGACTGAGAAGGTTCTGATAGAATTTCGGGACTGACTCCAAAACTACTAGAAATATAGAGCATCACAAAAGATAAAGTAGCCCCTGAATCTAACAATGCATATACATCAAGGTGAAATACTCATAACATACTAGTGACTACATCTAGAGAGACCTCCTACTCGTAACGAGATGTAAGGGAATAAAACTTGTTCGGACGCTGACCACCACCTGCACTAGTGGATGCACCCTGCTAAGCTGAGCGTGCTGGTAGAGCTGTTGAACTAGTGGCTGGGTCTCGGCCTTTATTATGGCCCTGCCTAGCTACTGGACAATCTCTGAGCATATGTCCAGGCTTTAATCACCCGAAACAAGCACCTGTACCTACTAAGCACTGACCAGTATGCCTCCTACCACACCTGTCACACCCTGGAATGCTGGGGTCTGCGGGCCTGTCCCCTGACCTCGAGAACTTGATGCTCGTCCCCTCTGATTGTGCCTAAGTCTGGATGGCACACTCGCTGCTGACGGTGCTAGGGCTAATAATCTCTGGTGGGACACTGATGACGTTCACCACCAGACCTCTGTTGGGAGAACCTAAAACTATTGGTCCTAGTCCTCTTGGTCTCTCTCTCTCTCTCTCTCTCTCTCTCTCACCTATGCCACCTCTATCTTTTGGGCGTATAGGACCAACCGTGAGAAGTTAATATCCTAATGAAGCATAGAGATCCTGCAATATTTGACCAAATAGTCTGTTATCCCATGCATGAACCTGCTCACCTGAGCCCTTTAATCAGCCACCATCTTCGGTGCATATTTGGACAAGCGAGTGAACTCTAAAGTATACTCTTGGATTGTCATGTAGTTTTTCCTGGGGTTCAAAAACTCTATTGCTTTGATCTCCCTCATCTCTTGGGGAAAGAATCGGTCCAAGAACGCGGTAAGAAATGGGACCTACTCCGACTCCCCTGCTATCCTTGCACTGTCTGAACCAGATATGGGAAACCCCTTTCAAATGATAAGAGGCTAGATCTGCAAACTCCTCCCCCGTCACCCCCATAATCTGGGTGATTTTTTGGATCTCATCAATAAACTCATATGGATCCTCGTCCACACTCAATCTAAGGAACTCAGGGGGATTCATCCTGAGGAAATCCCTGACCCTAGCCTATTTGTCACGACATGAATGGAGGCCCGAATCATAGACACGGGACCATGGACCCCGAGAGATCCCAAGTCGACCCATGGCATAAGCATACATCTAACTCATTATAAATACTGAAGAATCAATGATATAAATTCGGTGGAAGTCAAACTCAACATCACATCAGAATAAGCATCCGAAGCTAACACATACATAAATCTGAAAAGCCTCTAATATGGATGAGTTGATCAGACAAGACCCCAACTAACTCAATAATACTAAAGCTAAAAATACATAAGGAAACTGAAAGTCTATCCCTCGAAGGATGAGGACTCACCAACCAAGTAGGTGCTAACTTTGAAAATTGACTACGAATGGGGCTGAGCCTGGCAGCTAGGTCCTGTATTATGAAATGATACAACATAGAAAGTATGTGGTGAGTACGTGGAATGTACCGGGTATGCAAGGTAAGTAAAATCGCTTAAGTAACGTAAATCATTTAAAACATTTTATAACATAACATAAGCTTTCAAATCTGAGAGGAAGGGTTGCATGCATTCATTTTGAAATCGTAATATTTTCATGATATGACAATGCATAGCTTCATAACATCATAGCTAACTCGAATGACTCAAGCTGAAACATAACATTTATAAGAAAAGCTGAACAATGAGTCAAACCTTGCTTTTAGAACATGCATGTGTAAAGCAATAACCATGAGTAATGAATTATGCAAATCTAAATCATATAGACAATGGGAGACTCGTCAGTTAACCGACATACCACGATAGAGCTTATGTGGTCCCGACTATCACACTCAAGTGGGTAGAGCCGTCCAAAACCTTTCCAAGGCTAAGAACGCTACCATGATATCGATATTAAGCTCGTAGGCTATTAGGGCCGGGGATATCTCACAAAGGAGGTCCTAATAACATAATAGTACCAACCTACGTTGGCACGTAGTTCTGGGGCATAAGGTGATCGAGCCTTAGCTCGCTCCGTGCTAGACTCTTCTTCTAAAACATGCAATTCTCTAGATCATATATAACGAAGATCAACAATGGAATCATGCATAAACTCAATATCGTATGAAACGAAGCTCAACATTGCCATTTGACAAAGCTCAATAATGAAATCATGCATAGGACCGACATCGTATGAAAATAAAACTCAATAATAACATACATCGCAATTATGAATTCATGTATATGAGAAGCTTTATTTCTAACTTACCACAAACTCAAAGATAAGTGGGAGCATCTACTCAATTCATTTTGAAAACAATATCATAATCATGGGTAGCTATAGAAACATGCTTTTCATTATGAAATCTCATCATTATCATACATTCATCATCATTCTCTTCTTTCATGAACTTCTCATCCATAGGCATTTTATTTCATAATTTAGAAAACACAATTTTGATTGAAAACAATTTAAAATCTTTCCAAGCTTCACAATTCATCAATAGAAACATAATATAATCGTACCCATGTATAGAAATTGAAGAAATTATGCAATTGGGTAAGAACCCCATAACTTGATCGTAGGAATTTCTCATACTTAGATAGAGATTGGGCGTGGGTGAGGAAGGAAACACCCACTCATAACCCTACATACCTGGAAGGGATTGATTCTACCAAATCTTTGATTACCCAAGGGGAAATTGGATTGAAACCTTGAATACTAGCCTTGAATCACCTCTTCAACCTCTCAAGCTTGCATGCATGGAATGAATGACTTAGAATAGGTTTCCCCTCTTAAAACCCACTAAAATGAGCCATATACGACGTAGTATAGGCCCCTGGGACTTAGGAATTACAAAAATTCCCTTACTAAAATCGCAGAATTTGGCTGACTGCCAGTCCCCACGAGGGACTGGATGACTCGTCTCACAAGCCACGACTTGTGGCGATGAGTCGTCTGGTTCACTGCTCAAAACAACCAGGGGACCTCACGGAAGACACCACGACTCGTGGTGGGTGACCACAACTCGTGGTCACCATCCATGGCTTCTACTGCCCAATGCCTCCTTGCCAAACAACCAATCTAGGCCGCGGGAGACCTCATGAGCCGTGAGGCATGATCATGAGTGGTCTTCTCAACACACCCTGCCAACCCTGCTGGACCACGAGTCACAAGCCTCCTCACGTTTCGTTCTATGACCTGGTGCAAAATTTTAGTTTTTCACCATTTTGACTCCTGGGTCTGATCCTAGGGTTCCCGGGGTATAAAAATATCTCCCCTTTGGGAATATTCGTCCTCAAATATTAGGAACACAAAGAAAACTCAAGAACATGCAATCATCATATGCAAACACTGAACATTTAAACTGAAAACTGGCGGAATGAATACCTCCGAAAAGAACTACATAGATGCACTGAATTCAGACATCACATACTTCTATCACAACCTAAAACAAACTTGCGCACATGAACTGAACATGGAATCTGATTAGAGAATTAGGGCAAAAATTGATACCTCACACTGAAATTAAGCCGGTAGAAAACAGGTGAGGGTATTTAGCCATTATAGCCGCTTCGGCTTCCCACATAGCTCCCTCAATATGTTGATTTCTCCATAACACCTTTATCAAAGCTACTTCTTTATTCCTCAGCCTCCAAACCTGACGATCCAAGATTGCAACTGGAATTTTCTCATAATTGAGGTTGTCACGACCCGAACGTACACCCGGATCGTAGACACGGGACAAGGGACCACAAGAGACCCCAAGTCGACCCATGGCACATGCATATAGCTAATCTCATTTAAATAAGCGGAAGACTTATCTTAATAACCATGAACTAAATGAAACCATGACATGAAATATAAAACACAACAATACATGATCCAAACATAACAACGAAATACTACATATAGTCTGAAAAGTCTCTAGTCATAATAGAGGGGTTGAAGGGACAAGACCCCAACTAACCCTAACATACTGAAACTAAATGATAGACTAAATCTGAACATAAAGCCCTCGAAACATGAGGACTCACCAATAATTTGAGAGCGAGAGCAGAGATGGACTAAGGATAAGGATGAGCCTGAGATTTGGACCCCGTAACATGAAACGATACAACATAGAAAGTATGCGGTCAGTACGTGAAATGTACCGAGTATGCAAGGTAAGTAAAACGGGCATTCAAAAGTAGAGTAGAACTCATAAGTAAACATAGGAGAAGGACATCATGCATATATCATAAACTCCGTAAGAAAACATAAGGCTCAAGACTTTCAAATCATTCATAAATCCTTCATTATCATAATCATAAGTAAACTACATCAAAACATAACTTGAGAGAATAGCATAAATGTAAAAATGCATAAAACATTTGGAACAATGGGAGGACTCGTCATAACCGACACCAGCATGGTAGAGCCTTTCATGATGCCCCAACTATCTCACTCAAGTGGGCAGAGTCAACCCTGACTTTCCAGGCGAGGGTCGTGCATTAGGCGTGATATCACATTCGAGGGGATCATTATCAATACAATATATCATTAGAAACCCACGATGACACGTGGTTATGAGACGTAGGGCTGCTCAGTGCTAGACACGACTCTCAAAAACATGCATATAGGCTCATATGTAAATCAATAATGCCATGCATTATGATTCATTGACTAAAATGTAACATTTATCATCATATCCCCTTTAAAACATGCTTAGCAAAGAATCAAAGGCTCTTTTCATCGGCCGACATCATAAATCGATAAATCATGCAATTCGTTTCATAAATTGTAATTCATTCTTCAACATATGGGCATTGCCCAATACTTTAACATACTCAATTCTTTCAAAATATGCTCATAAACATGGGAACTTGAATTCATACTTTTCCATTATCAATAAACTCAAAATATTGAATATTCATCATAAATCATAACTTTCATGAACTTTCATCAATGGGCATTTTAGATTTAAAAATCTTGAAACATGATTTTAAAGAAAATAATATAAAACCTGCCCATCATTCATAATTCGATTACTAAAACTCTATTAAATCCTATCCATAAGGAGAAATCACATTTTCATGCATTTGGGTAAAACCCCATAGACGTGAATAGGAGAATTAATGATTCGAAAAGAAATTTGGGCATGATTGTGAAAGGATTCACCCATTCTAAACCCTACATACCTGGGAACACTAATTTCCCCTTGAAAGCCCAAGACGGAATTTGGAGAATTTTGAGGAAGAACACTTGAATCACCTTCTACTCCCCTTTCTAACTCTTGCATGCATAAATGAGGCTTAACATGGACTAATACCCTTTAAAGGACCTTATTTCGATCTTAAAACAACATAGTTTAGGCCTTAGGAGTTTAAAAAATTACGAGAAGGCCCTTACTAATTCACAGAAAATAACTGCCAAGTGACCCTAACGGGTGACCTGACGACTCGTTAGGACGGGCAACGACTCGTCGTGTCGCCCGTCAAGTACACTGCCTCATCCTCAATTAAGATTCCATAGGCTTGCTCACAACCCACCTCATGAGCCGTTGGAACTGACCACGACCTATGGGGTCCCATCTGTTAGGTGCACTGGTCAAACCTCCGTCTAAATCCTCAACCTCATCCTATGGTAGACCTGACGGCTCGTGGTAGCTGACCATGAGTCATTCCCACACCAGTGAGGACCTCAACTCCTAAGTCGCTTCCATCCTTCCCACGACCACCTAAAGACTTATGGGGTCTCCTCACGAGTTGTCCAATGACTCGTCTTGCACTGCTGCAACACCCTTTTTAGATTTTCCCCGTTTGACTCCCGGGTCTGATCCTTGGGTTTCCGGGGTATAACAATATCTCCCCTTGGGAACATTCATCCTCGAATGTTAGAAACATGCAGAAAACTCAGAAATAAACTATCACCATATACAACTACTGATAATTTAAGCCGAAAACTGATGGAATGACTACCTACGAAAAGAACTACATAGCTGAACTTAGTTCAGACATCACATACATATACCATATCACAAAACAAACTTGTACGCATGAACTAAAAATGAAAAACTGATTAGATGTTTAGGGAAAAACTAATACCTCAAGCGAAAAATGAGCAGGTAGAGAACAGTTGTGGGTATCTAGCCATCATATCCGTTTCAGCTTACCATGTAGCTCCTTCAACATGCTGATTTCTCCATAATACTTTAATTGAAGCTAATTCTTTATTCCTCAGCCTCCAAACCTGACGATCCAAGATTTCCACCAGGATTTCTTCATAGTTGAGGCTATCCTTTACACCAACCTGACAATCCAAGATTTCCACCGGGATTTCTTTATAGCTAAGGCTATCCTTTACACCAATGCTGTCTACCAGGAATACTAAAGCTAGATGACCCAAGCACTTTTTAAAGAATGATACATAAAACATGGGATGAACTAAAGTTAACTCTGAAGGCAAGTCCAACTCATACGCCACCTTACCAACTCTCCTCATAATCCGGTAAGGACCAACATATTGGGGACTGATTTTCCCTTTCCTTCCAAACCGCATGACTCCCTTCATGGTTAGAAATACTCAGTCATCCACATCAAATTCCAAATCTCTTCTCCTCACGTCAGCGTATGATTTCTGACGGCTCTGAGCGGTTTCCAACCTGTCCCTTATCAAATGAACCTTTAACATGGCCTCACGAACCGAATCATGCCCTATCATAGCTTCCTCACCAACCTCAAACCATCCGATGGGCGATCTACACCTTTTCCCGTAAAGAGCCTCGAACGATGCCATTTAGATACTGGAGTGATAGTTATTATTATAAGCAAACTCAATTAAGGGAAAATGATCATCCCAACTACCTTTAAAATCCATAACACATGCCCTTAATATGTCCTCAAAAGTCTGGATTGTTCACTCGGCTTGGCCATCCGTTTGCAAATGAAAGGTCGTGCTGAGCTTGACTTGAGTCCCAAGTCCCTTCTGAAAAGACCGTCAAAACTGAAAGGTAAACTGAGTACCTCGGTCTAAAATAATAGACAAGGGAACTCCATGAACTCAAATCAACTCTCGAATATACAACTTGGCATAATCATCCGCTGAATCCGTGGTATTGACCGGTAGGAACTGTGCATCCTTAGTTAACCTGTCTACCACCACCCAAATGGAGTCATAGTGTCGGCGAATACGAGGTAGGAATGTAACGAAATCCATATTTATCTCCTCCCACTTCCAAGTGGGAATGCTAATATCCTGAAGTACACCTCCTGACCTTTGATTCTCGACCTTCTCTTGCTGATAGTTTGGACATTTGGCTACGAACTCTACAATATCCCTCTTCATACCATCCCACCAATAGATTTCCCGCAAATTTCAATACATCTTCATAGATCCTGCATGGATGGAATATCTGGTACCATGTGCCTCATGCAATATCCGAACCCTCAAATTATCAATGTTTGGAACACATGGTCGACCCTAGTATTGTAGCACACCATCTCCCCCTTGGGAGAAAACCTCCACCTTTTGACTCCACACTGCTACCTTCAAATTCCTCAAAGTCAGATTCTCATCTTTCTTAGATTTGACATCGACCACCAAGGACAATTCTGACCCATTCTGCATAATAATGCCTCCCTCAGTTGATGAAGGGCGTATTTATGCACTTCATAGACATATTTTTGCCCATATTTTACTACATTTTGAGAATAAATTGATGTGTGTTTGCATGTGTTTATGTTATATACTTGTGAAAATGACTAACACATGTGATTAGATGTTTTTAAGGCTTAAAATGATGGATTTGAATATATTTGAGGTCTTTGGAATACATGTAAAGAAGTTGGAATGAATGATGCAAAGATCAAAGCTTGAAGCGATCAACCACACGAGGATGGCACATAGTCGCGCAAGGCGCCAGGCCTTTGGTGCTACAGGATGTGCGGTGCGCCAGCAAGGCAGGCTCATTACCTGGTGTGAGGCTTCGGCCTCCCAGCTCTATGGCACACGCGAGGCAGCAACACTCCTGCCGCAACAGCCCCTGCGACGCGGCACTTGATCTGGCGCGATGAAGCACGCGCAGAAGCACTCTCCTGGTGCGATGGGGTGTGCTACGGCATTGAGGACACAGCAGTGGATGGGCCGATGTGCAAGACTCCTAAAATGACCAAAAATTGGATCTCCTACTTCAACTAGGAAAAGGAACTTTAAAATCCCAAGCCAAATTCATCAAGGAAGAAGGAAAACATCAAACTACTATAAATACCCCTTTATTTTCATGTAATAAAGATGTTTTTAGAATCAAGCTTTAAGAATCAAGTTTTAAGTTTTTAAGTCTTCAAGAGTTGAATTTTTACAACAAGTTTTTAGAGTAAATTTTAAGACGTGTTTAGAAGATATATTTGAGATACGATTGTAATGTTGTTCTTTCGAATTTTGCATTAATCAAGTGAGTTCTTCCTATTATTTCTTCCTTCGTTCTAATTGATTTTTAATGGTTTCAAATGTTAGAACTTACCTTATTCTTACTTATCGGGCTGAGGAGGTAGTGAATGGGAAAAGGGCTTAACAACGGAGATTTAAGGCTATCAACCCTCATCTAATAGCTTGACCTCGTCCGGGAATAGCTAATCTGATATCAAGGGTAAGGGTTAGTAAAGCATACACCCGTATATGGACCAAGTTGTGTGGTGATAATCATCTAAATAGGGGACCAACCATTAGGTGAAATTAACTTACCGATATTGCATGCTAAGCACCTGAATAGATCACTAGTATAAAACGCCTTGTGGTTATGAAGTCATGGGGAACACTTACCCTAGTTAGTAGCATAAATTTGGAATCAACCTTCACAATTTCTCAACATTGTTATTTATTACTTTTACAAATTCTCCCCTCTTAGGAAATAATTAACTAAAAAGCTTAAGTACTAGCGTTCCTCTACTTCCTTCCGTATTCTCTATGGGATCGACCCCAACCTCTAGTTGGGTTCTTTATTGACAATGTCCGCTTCATACTTCATAAGGAGGTGTGGTTTGAGAGTTATTAAAAAGTGGCACAGTTGCCAGGGAGTACGGTTTAGGATTAGATTAATTGCTTGTGTTTAACTTTTAGTATTTATGTCATGCCCCATAACTGGGGGGGAGAGCGCGGCTGGCTCCCCGTACCAAACTAACTGGGAAGCTAGCTATATGACATCTGTAGTTGTAATACATAGGCCGTCCAGGCCACCTGTCACAATCAACTGGAGCACAAACTGGACCCATAATGTCTCAACAATACAGGGTAAACAACTGAAATGCAAACAAGGCTATGAGTATGCCAAACTAAACAACAAAAAGCCGACAAGGCCACAAACTGAATACCATTGTACACACTAAGTCCACAAAGCCTCTAGAGAGTAAATTGACTGATGGTCGGGACAGGGCTCCGACCTACCCATAACTACATCTCAAAACTCTAACTGAAACAAACCAGTCTTAGCTCCAGAAAGAAAGGAGCATACCAACACATCCGCTAATCTCATGAACTACTACTGCAACTAGCAATCCTGACCTCTACCTACACCTGCGGCACGAACGCAGGTCCCCAGGCAAAGGGACGTCAGTACGAATGAAATGTACTAGTATGTAAGGCAGAAACTTGTAAACATGTAAGATAGCAATGATAGTTAAGCTAGAAATAAGGAATAACAACAACCTGGAATCCTGGAAACTGAAACCTGGCAATAAGTTAATACTGAAGTGCAAATGCAACCAAGTAATGCACAAGAAAAACTATAACTGTTATGCCAACAACCAACCAACCATAAACCCATATATAAAATTCGTCCAGCCGGTGTACTATACCAAGGAAAAATAAAAGTATCTTCAATCAATGTACCACACCGAGGTAAAATGAAAATATCTCTAGCTGATGTACCACACTGGGGTAAACTAAAAATATCTACAGCCGATGTACCACACTGGGGTAAAATAAAAATATCTCCAGCCGATGTACCACACCGGGGTAAAATAAAAATATCTCTAGCCGATGTACCACACCGGGGTAACATAAAAATATCTCCAGCCGATGTACCACATCGGGGTAAAATAAAAATATCTCCAGTCGATGTACCACACCAGGGTAAAATATAAATATCTCCAGCTGATGTACCACACCGTGGTAAAATAAAAATAATTCTCAATCATAATCATAAATAGGGTCGATATGGCTTATATTGAGTCAATTTAACACGTATGGCATATAAATGACAAATGTTAAATTTGTGGCCAGAATAGGCCTCTTTCGTAACCCATAAATGCAAGTGAGCACCCATATCATGTAAAGCTAGAAAATATGTATATATATCATGTAAAGTTGTCAAATTATACATGAACATGTCGACTCGGTTACTTGAAGGACCTTCAAGAGGTTTGGACAACATAAGAACTTTTGTAGGCTTACCAACAATGTCCTACAAATAATCCTACCAATTGAACATATTACTTGGATAGAAACACATAGATCTCATTTCTACACAATTCTTTAACATTTGGGAACTGCAAATATATACTGCCTACCAGGTGGTTCCTTTACCTGTATCGACAACTATACATTGGAATTTCATTTCCAAATTTATCATGTATATAAGCACATATAATTCTTAATTCATTTGACTCATTTGCAGGAAAACATGGAAATTATAACTAGGAACTTGGAGTTATTTGTCATATACATAAAGCTGAGAACTGAACTACAGACATACAACATATGAGACTTCTATATAATGTATAACTCGTATTTAGTTAATTGGGTGACCTCCAGGAGACTTCCTGGTATTCAAAGTTCTGAGCTCAACTGATCATTATAATAGCCTGCACTTATACTTAGACATTAGGAACATTGGTACATGGGAGAATCTCTCCTCTGAATTTAGGAAATTCAACTAATAACTCAACAAGAGCTAAACATAAAGATGCATGACTTGAATATAACTGAAAGAATTCAACTGTATGTTATAACATGAAAATCATATACATTAAGACTTCTTACTGGAAAGACATATAAAGACTTGAGTGTTTAGACTCGTATACAACATCAGATACTTGACCGAGACATTAGTATAATTCTCGAAATATGATCTCTCAAAAACTTCTTAGATCATGTAGTACATTTCAACATAAATTAGGGACGTAAAGACATAACTTAAGGATCTGAGACTTGGAGCTCTATAACTTAGGAACTCGTGAGTAACTCTCTAAGTGATTCCTTATAGGCAAATAAAGATATATAGCCGTAATTCAGGTGATGCTGGATTGACTTACATAACTTTGAAATTATCTGCGGAGCTTAAGAAAGCTTACATAATCATAAGTAACTTAGAATATACTAGGATTACCCTTTTCAGACATGGTAGAAAATTTCAACACTTAGAATAGATAACTTAACATAATCTTTTAGGGGTATAGCAGAGAGATTCTCAACTTAAGTTACTATTTTGCAGACGTTCAACTCTAATTATTTCGTAGAAGGTTAACACTTTAGTGGTTATTCATCAACGTAATACATATTGAACATAAGCAACTTAATTTATAACTCTTTTGCTAAACGTCTTTAGAACAGACTTAATCTTCCTAGTTGTTGCCTACCTCGTTCACCATCGTAACCCGTATCGTCTAATTTAACAATATTTAGCTCTACTTTCCTTATTCATCTTAACTTCTTTTCCAAAAATTATTCACTCTACACTCAAGTTTTTACCTTCGTGTTCACTATTCCATCAATTCTTATACACACTTACCTCTTTGCCTAATTGACAACTTAGCCACGCTTTCCCCGTTAACATGTATCGATTTAGCGTATTCGCTACGTGCTGCTTGCTTAGATTTAAAGAGGAAAAATATAAAATCTACTTTTTACCTTAAGCACTTTAAAACATAAACATATAGGAGGGATTAACAATATTATTAAAACTTCATTTCAATAAGCTCGTTTACCCTCAATCGGCTTAGCTTCATCTTCTTAGCTTAAGTTCAATTACATGTCGTCGTCTTAGCATTTCGGACCAATTTCACTAAGTGACCAGATCTTAACATATACTCAACATCACATATACAATATAATGAAAAGGACCAGCTCACGGTGCTCACGTTAAGGGGACTTCAGACTCGATTTAGAACTACGGCAACAATCGTATAAAAATTATGCCTTTCGATCTACGTTTGTTCGCTTCAACAATTCTTATGCCAAGTAGTTCCAACCCTTTGGAAAGGATCATACATGCCTAAATATGATTTTAAAAACATAGGAATATTGATCTTTTCAATAACTTAGTTCCGTGCTTGAAAAACAAGGAAAGGGACGCCTTTACATACCTCACTTCATCGCGTCTTTTTAGCCAATTTCTTCCGCTTGCTAGAAACTCGGACACCTTCAACTTCCTTAATTACACTACATGGAATGAGGACTGGTTTATGCCAAGTTCCCAGTCACAATTCATGTCCCAAAACATACAACCAAACAACCACATCATAATATAATTTTCAGCAATCCTACATACCTTAGGCGTCTTAAACTTGAGGCAATTCAAGGGAGTTTCGCTTATGTGATTTTGGTGTTTAACCTCCCCAAAGGTGTGGTGTATTCCTTCCATCTTTTGGATAAATTCCACCATCTGTACCGCTGTAACAACCTCCCTAAAACGGGCAGAAATCTCAGTCAAATATCACATAAAACACATATTGACTTTATATCATTTCCTTACTTTAGCTTGCGAATTTGAGCGGATAAACCAAGTAGGAACACTTACCTTTCACTTGTGTATAACCCCTTCCCATATGGGGTTCCTCTTCATCTAAATTCCGTTCCAAAAATGTAGCAACCATGCTGCGAAACCGCAACAACAACATACACCCAAGCAACACAAAAGTTCCAACTTCACTTCCAACATAACTTTTTAATTCATGATAATTTAAAGAGTAAAAACACCACCTCCTTTTTGTACTAAACTCTCACCAATATGGAGGTAGAACTTCACCTACCTACTGCCCAAAAATGCAGCATCTTGGCAGCCAAAAACGCAGCAACTCGACGATTAGAAGCTCATGACATAAGAAACCCTTTCCAAGCTTGGACTATAAGGAAATTTGATCTATCCATACAATTTATTACCTGGAATTTGTTTTCACCATTGGATAGACCTCTTATTTCTGCGAAGTTTTTAAAAAAATGAGGTGAAATGGAGTAGAAATGAGCTTTTTAGCTCAAAATTACTTCATATAGGCTGACTGGGCAGTGCCAGCGTGCGGCGCCCGTGCGACGTGCCCTCGTACGCGTGCACGCGCCTTCTGCCTCACTGTCTCAGCGCCCGCGCGCATGGGCGCTTTTTCCAACCGGCAGTGTTGTCTTTAAACGAGCATAACTTTTTACTCCGAACTCTGATTAACGAGCAATTTTTTTCACTGTAAATGAGAATCAAATATATTTCATTTGATAGGATATAGGACCTATGAATCATTATATATTTGGAGATATGTCTATTTAAAGTTGACCTTTATTTACAAACTTCACATACTCTTCGCTTTTCCCTTTGCACATGTTTCCCTCCTCACCTACGGACAACATACGACCCATAATTCCCTTAATATGACATATAACCATCAAATAATCATCAAACAAAAAGTTCCAGGGTGTAACACTTTATTTCCTATTTTTTATTTTTCTTTTATTTTCTTACGTGTCACAGGATGGCATGGTAAAACAAGGGTCCAAGATGTGACCACAGTCTCAACAGGTATCTTGATGAAGTCTGAGTAATCAAGATACCTTTTTCGTGCCGTGACGTTGAATAAGGCGCTACTTAGGAGGCAACCCAAGATAATTTTTTTGTTTTTACATGTTTGTTAAAGTGAGCATCTATTGGCGAAGCTCAACAATGGAATCATGTATAAACTCAACATCATATGAATCAAAGCTCAACATTGCCATTTGATGAAGCTCAATAATGAAATCATGCATAGGACCGACATCGTATGAAAATAAAGCTCAATATTAACATACATCACAATTATGAATTCATGCATATGAGAAGCTTTATTTCAAACATACCACAAGCTCAAAGATAAGTGGGAGCATCTACTCCAAAAATCATGTGGTAAGCTTACTTAGAAATACTACATCATCATACTCGATATAAGGGCCTTGCCCAAAACTTTATCATGCTTGGATCCACTCAAATCATTTTGAAAACAATATCATAATCATGAGTAGCTTTAGAAACATGCTTTTCTTCATCAAACCTCATCATCATCATACATTCATCATCATCTCTTCTTTCATGAACTTCTCATCCATGGGCATTTTATTTCATAATTTAGAAAAAATAATTTTGATTGAAAACAATTTAAAATATGCCCAAGCTTCACAATTTATCAATAGAAACATAATCTAATCGTACCCATGTATAGAAATTAAAGAAATTATGCAATTGGGTAAGAACCCCATAACTTAATCATAGGAATTTCTCATACTTAGATAGAGATTGGGCATGGGTGAGGAAGGAAACATCCACTCTTAACTCTACATACCTGGAAGGGATTGATTCCATCAAATCTTTGATTACCCTAGAGGAAATTGGATGGAAACCTTGAATACTAGCCTTGAATCACCTCTTCAACCTCTCAAGCTTACATGCATGGAATGAATGACTTAGAATAGGTTTTACCCTCTTAAAACCTACTAAAATGAGCCTTAAACGACGTAATATAGGCCCCTAGGACTTAGGAATTATGGAAAAGCCGTTACTAAAATCGCAGAATTTGGCTGACTGCCAGTCCCCACGAGGAACTGGACGACTTGTGCTCACAGGCCATGACTCGTGGCTATGAGTCATCTAGTTCAGTGCTCAAAACAACCAGGGGAGCTCACGGAAGACACCACGACTCATGGTGGGTGACCACGACTCGTGATCACCATCTGTGACTTCTACTTCCTAATGCCTCCTTGCTAAACAACCAGTCTAGGCCACGGGAGACCTCACGAGTTGTAAGGCCTGACCACGACTTGGGGTGATGCGCGTGGTCTTCTCAACACACCCTTCCAACCCAGCTAGACCACGAGTCACTTCATGACTCGTGGTCACTCCTCACGAGCCTCCTCATGATTTGATCTGTGACCTGGTGCGAAATTTTAATTTTTCACCGTTTTGACTCCCGGGTCTAATCCTAGGGTTCCCGAGGTATAAAATAGTCGCTGCCGCATTCCTATTCTAGGGAACATGAGCCACCTTCTTCTAGTTGACCTGGGTGGCCAATACTTGTGCCAACATTTGGATGGCTTTCCGAAACTCAGTATGGCAACCTGCTCAGGCACATGATCCTCAGAGGCTGGTGGGGCTTGCTGGTGCCCATCTCTATTGTCATTCACATGGTCATTTCCATTCCCATTTATTTATCCGTTAACTCAGTGAGGAGGCATGATTCTTCAAACCCATATATCAAGATTTAGAAGGATATAAGACATTTCATCGCAAGATATAGATCATGAAAGGAGAGAAATTTCCTAAAATGTTTCGTAGCCTTTTCTTCATAAATGAGACGCGCTTCACACTCATGAAAAAATAGTCTACATAACGTGGCTTTTAGGCACCCTAGGATACTTCAAAACCTATTTCTCTGATACCAAGTTTGTCATGACCCAAACATAGGCCCGGATCTAAACATGAAATATAGAACCATAAATGTTCCAAGTCGACCTATGGCATGAACATGATAACTAAGGCTCCACATAAATAATGCGGAAAACTAACATCTGAAATAGCAGAAGTCTGAATATTTAAAAACATCTAAATAGTAGAATATCAAACTCTAAATCCTAAGCTGAATACATAACTATGTCTGATAAGCCTCTACATACTGACGAGCTAATGGGACAAGACCCCAACTAGCCCACTAAAAGACTGAAACTAAAAGATGCTGATAACAAGCTAACTGAAGGTCCTCGATGGATGAGGACTCACCACCAAGACTAGATATGCTAAACTCTGAGAATTGGATAGTAGCAAGACTGAGCCTGAACGTCTGAGCTTGTATCATGAAATGATACAACATAGAGTATGCGGTTAGTACTTGAAATGTACCGAGTATGCAAGGTAAGTAAAACAGCTGAGTAAGTAAAACTGAAAACATGTATATGATAAATCATTACATTATAAGATTTTGAGAGTAAGGCTTGCATGTTATTAACTAAAAACATAATTAAACATAACTGAACCGCATAACTGAATTGAATGACCCAAAGCTGAAACTGATAATCATAAGTAAAATTTGAAAATTGGGTCAAACTTGCTGAAAACATAATGTTCTAACTAATGAACATGCATAACTGAAATCATGAGGAACAATGGGAGGCTCGTCATATAACCGACATTACCACGATAGAGTTTACATGGTCTCGACTATTACACTCAAGTGGGCAGAGCCGTCCAAACTCTTGTGAGGGATAAGGGCGCTACCATGATATCGATATCAAGCCGAAGGCCCCTTGGGGGCAGAGGAATCTCACAAAGGAGGTCCCAAAGAATTTGAATAAACCTACGTTGGCACATAGTTCTGAGGCCCGGGGTTATCTGAACCCCTAGCCTACTCAGTGCTAGACACCACTACCAAAAATATGCATATGATCTCCATTTTTTTTCAATGAAGTTGGTCCATCGTCGTTCGACGAAGATGATTATGATAATATATATACATTGATCTTGGGCAGATTTATATGCCCAAGTGATACTCAATCGTATCATTTTTACCTTGTTTGTTATGCAATGTGTATATAATATCATGTAATTAGTAATAAAATGCGAATTTATACTAACCAACATGATTAGCATTTGTTTTGCAGGTAAATGTGATTTTTAGGAGCTAAAATGCATGTTGGAACTATGTCGGAGTTGGACTTGGATGCGAGCGTGGAAAAGACCTTGGAATGCACATTTTATAAGGGCTCCGTGATGGAACCGTGCCACGCTACCATCGCGGTAGCACACTGCCTGAACAGGAATTAAAATGGCAAATTCCAGTGTGCCTTCGCGTCAGCTCCGTGGCACGGAGAGAGGCCTCCGCGTTGGCCTCTGTGCCACGTTGAGGTTAATTTACCGGACCCTGAAATTCCAGTGAAGGTCCACTTCCACGCTGTGTCATGGAGGCAGTGCTCCGCGTTGGCCTCCGTGACACGTTGCTTATTATTCCGGGAAAAATTTCCCACTAGTATAAATAGCACACTTAGGTTTATTTTAATAAGTTTTTAGTTTTTAGACTGAGTTCAGAAGTGGAGAGCAAGGACGTGGGTTAGTAGCAGTTGAGGAACGAAAAAGCTAAGGGATTTCTTCTCTTCTTTTCTTCTTTCTATCAATTGTACGTATGATTTACACTCATTTTAGGATGATCAATCCACAAATGAGTGGCTAATTCTCTTCCTTGGTGAGGTTTTGAACATGTGTAATGAATTTTGATTGTAAATGATATGGTTTTCTTCTTCTTCTTTAATGTTGTTCTATTAATTCTTGTTCTTACTGCATTAGTGCTTGGCCAACATTAATGTACATCTAAAAAGTCCAATTTCTCTCGAAAGAGCAAGAAATTGGAAAGTTGTGAATTAATAGGGTATTGTTCTTAACTTGATTTGAGAAAATTGGGTTTTGATGTGCTTTCCTGATAGAAATATACTTGAAAGCCGTATTAGTCAATTTAGGAACCGGAATTCTAGTGCTAGGTCATAAATTGCATTTGATCACAGAAATGTAGACGGATGGTTTATGATCCTAAAGTGAAATTAAATACGAGAGTTTTAATTTCTAGGCTAATGTTCTTGGCTAGCAACATGAAGAAGAGATTAACCAAATTATCATGATTATCAAGTTCATTACTTGTTCTTAACCTTGGCATGTTCATATCCATTGTCTAAATTCACAAGTAAATAGTTGTTATTAATTGTAGTATATATAGTTTAGAAACAAAAACTCAAGTAACTGTTGGTTACGTTGTTGTTAGCATAGTTAGAAGTAAAATAAGAATATAGTATACTTAGGCAATCTTTACATACCCTGAGCCTCCTTGGATCGATACTTGGCTTACTTAGCCACTTTATTACTTGTTTGACCACGTGCACTTGCGTGTCGGTTTATAATATATAATACCAACCTGAGCAGCAGACCGCGAACAAGTTTTTGGCGCCGTTGCCGGGGAGGCTAGGCGATTTGTGAAATTGTGTTTAGTGTAAATTTACTATATTTTTATTTTTATTTTCTTAAGTGTTAACAACTTGGTCTTAGCCTGTATTTTGCAGATTTTGTTTCTGTGAACACTGGCAAGGGACAAAGAGCTGGTGGAATCTTACTTAGAGCCTGAACATGAATTTCATAGTCAACGTAGAGAAGCTCTACGAAAGAAGCTGCAGTTGCTTAAACAGTCTATGATGGAGCAACAAAATCCACCAGTTGTGCGGGCAGTGTTAGTGCCCGATGAAGCAGCAGCAAGGCCAGTTCGCGAGGTGGCAATCCCACACGCTAATAATGTACATTCTATCATCCGCAAACCAGAGCCTGGAGGGAGGTTTGAATTAAAGCAGAATATGGTGCAACTTTTGCACACAAGCGGGCAATTTACCGGTCTCCCTCATGAAGATCCACAACAACATCTCCAAAACTTTTTGGAGATAAGTGACACTTATATACCCGTTGGAGTGTCACCTGATTATGTTCGGCTCACCTTATTTCCATTTTCCTTACTTGGTGAAGCCAAGAGGTGGTTAAAAGCTGAACCACCCAATTCTATATCAACGTGGGATGATCTTGCACGGAAGTTTTTGATCAGATTTTTCCCTTCTGGTAAAACAGCCAGACTTAGAAGTCAAATTCTAAGTTTTAAACAGAGGGAAGGAGAAAATCTCTATCAAGCCTGGGAAAGATTTAAATCCATGTTGCGGGACTGTCCTCATCATCATCAGTCCAATGAGGTGTTGGTACACACATTTATTGAGGGTTTGGAACCCCACACTAAAATTCTGTTAGATTCAGCAGCTGGAGGGCAAGCGCTGGAAAAGACCTATGAGGAGCTGTACACTTTGCTCAACCGAATTTCACAAGGCAATCTAGAATGGAATGCAGATTCTTCAAGAGGTGGAGCAAGGAAAGCAGCGGGAGTGCTTGAAGTGGATGGATTCACAGCTATCACTGCACAGATAGCTGCTTTGCAAAATCAGTTAAACACTCACTTCAGCAATATCAATTTGAACCAGCCTTCAGCTTCAGTCAATGCAGTTCAACAGATGTGGTGTGAAGTGTGTGGTAGTAGTGAGCATTCAGCTGAATGCTGTGGTGCAAATCCTGATTCTGTTAATTTTGTGGGCAATGCACAGAGAAATCAGCAGCAGTTTGGTAGTGGCTACAACTCAAATTGGAGGAACCATCCGAATTTTTCGTGGGGTAGCAACAATTAACAAGGCCAAAGTTCAGGGCAGGGTATGCACAAAAACCAAGGAGGGCAACAAAATTATCAAGCTCAGTTCAGAAATCACAATGCCCCTCCTCCACCACCATCACCGACTATTGAGGAGATGTTCAAAACCATGATCGCTAATCAGGCACAATTGCAGGCTGACTATGTCAAATTGGCAGCCGAAGTGAAGAATAATCAGTTGGCGACCAAGGCTCTTGAATATCAGTTTGGGCAATTTGCTAGTGCCCAAAATACTAGACCCAGAGGAGGACTACCTAGCGACACGGATCCTAATCCAAAGCAGGTAAATGCAGTGACCACGAGGAGTGGTTTACAGTTGAAGGAGGTGGAACCGGAAAGACTGCCTCAAAAGTCAGGAGCAGCAAATGTTGAGGGAAAGCAAATCTCGGATAAGGGGAAGACTGAAGAAGCTGAACCAGAAAGGCCTCCACCCCCGTTCCCTCAACGACTTAAGAAACACAAGGAGGAGGCGTGTTTCCAGAAATTCATGGAGGTACTTAAACAGGTACATGTTAACTTACCTCTTGTTGATGTCTTGCAGGGAGTGCCAAAATATGCGAAATATATTAAAGACATCGTGGCTAACAAAAGTCGTTTGACTGAGTATGCCACGGTAGCTTTAACGGAGGAATGCACTTCCCGTATTCAGAATAGGTTGCCCACAAAATTGAAAGACCCTGGAAGTTTTACTATCCAGCTTACGATTGGGCAAAGTATCCGAGCTCGTGGATTATGCGACTTGGGGGCAAGCATAAATCTGATGCCATCTTCGGTATTCAGAAAGTTAGGTCTAGGGAGTCCTAGACCTACAACGGTAATCTTGCAGCTAGCAGACAGGTCTTAAGCTAAGCCAGATGGCATTGTTGAGGATGTGTTAGTACAAGTAGGCTCCCACATTTTTCCGATCGATTTCATTGTTCTGGACTTTGTACCAGATGCTGAAGTCCCATTTATTTTGGGATGACCCTTTTTGGCAACCGGAAAAGCATTAATTGATGTAGCTGCGGGTCAACTCACGATGCGAGCACATGACAAGGTCGAAGTGTTCGATGTGTACAAGGTACCTAAGCTCCCGACTGTTTATAAGGAACTCTCGGTGATCAACGTGATTGATCATGGGAATGCTAATGGAATGACTGATTCCCGAGAGTTACTAGGAAGGCCACCGGATAAGGTTGAGAACTACTGGGGGGATGACCATGATCGGGACAAATCGTCCATCTCCCTAGTAGACAAGTGAGCATAAAGGACGTCGAGCCGCGACGGTAAACCAGGCGCTGCACGGGAGGCAACCCGTGAGAAAAATATTTTATTTTTTCCTTTTTGCACAGTGTAGTTAACTTTTATCTTTATTTTTGTTTTTATTTTCTATTTCCAAGTTTTATTTTTCTTTTCCTTTTCTTGATTAGGTTTAGATTTTCATTTTAGTTAATATTTTTTATTTTTAGTTAGGGAAATCTATTAATTTAACCAATTTTTGTTTAGTGAGGTGATTTTCAGGTATAACGGAGGAAATATACATGGAATCGAGAAAATGAGGCAAGGTATGAAAAATCAAATTAATTGAAGAAACAGTGCACTGGCGCGTTGGCGCCGTGTCACGGAGGTAAGGCTCCGCGTTACCCTCCGTGACACGTTGAAGGCAAAATCCGGATTTTTCAAAAATCCAGTAAGCCAACGCGTTGGCTCCGTGTCATGGAGGAGGGGCTCCGCGTTACCCTCCGTGACCCGTTGCCCCTTATTCAGTGCCGGGTCACACCGGGTTGCCGGGTGACCCGCGTGTTTTCTTTAAATAAACCCCCGATTTCGCCCCATTTTTCCCCATTTCCCTCTTCCCTCTGCGACCAAACACCCATTTCCCCCTCCACAAGCACCATTCCACGTTCCTAGGCAAGGAAAAACATCAATTTTCTTCGGTTCTTCAATTCAAAGGTATGTTTTCATCGTCTATCTCAATTTTTTGGCGATTTTTGTCAAATTTGGGCATGTGAGGTGAGATATATCACCCTAGGTAGAAATTAAACATGAATGTTGGATTATTTGTGATTGATACATGTTTGAATTGTTGTACTTAGTGTTTGAACTTATCGATTGGGTAAATAATTCGAAATTGATCATAGAATTGTATTCTAGGGCTTGGGTTGTTGAATTTGACTTGGGCGACTTGATAAGTCAGCAAATTAGATGTCGGGGTGTGTTTATTATTTGAGAGAAGTTGTGGTAAATATTGTGTAAATATTAAAAGACGACGAATTCTCGAATTGTTGTGGGAAAATGCATAAAATGTGTGAATTGGTTAGATTGTTTGGATTCGTTTGTATATAGAATGTTTTTATTGTTGTTTTTATTTTGTTGTTGTTTTTGTTGCTTGTGCAATGTGTGAATTGTTAGCGATAGTAGGATTGGGATTAGCTGTATGAAGTCTGAGTAGTACGCTAACCGTTATGCTGTCGAAATTTTGTTGTGAACGCACTAAGCATGAAGTTATGATGTTGTCTGTGGTGTACTTAGAGTTATCTTTGCCATAATTTTGTAGAAGTATCTAAGGCCTAAGTGTGGGGTAAATGTTGTGTAACCCGACCTTAGCCGAAGTTAACAAGTTTTTAGCTTAACTTTGTGCTTGTTTGTGTAAATTGACAGGTACAATGGCTAGCAGACAAGATAAAGGCAAGGGTGCTTCTACCTCAGGCACAGGTAGGAAAAGGATGAGACTGGGCACCGCAGTCCCAACTGCACCCGCTGTTCCGCGCGGCCAATGCCGCCAATACGGAACAAGATGGGTCACCGATGAAGGGAAGAAGTGGTACGCGAAACATAAAGAAAACAAGTACTTCCCCGAGGAACATATTGCACGGGAACCACTCGCACAGGAGTTCCCTCGCATTGTACAGAGAATCGAGGCAGCTGGGCTCAGCTTTATCTTTCAGGAGCCCAAGGAGTGCAACCTTCACTTGGTCCGGGAATTTTATGCAAATTGGAACCCAGCCATCAGAAGCCACACAGTGAAAATCAGAGGGCAGATTGTCATTCTGGAACCCCAGCAGCTGAATGCCATCGTTGGAGCGCGGGACACAGACGCCCATGTTCTCCGCCAGCTAAACATCACCCCACCGTATGCCGACATCACACGTACGTTGTGTAGGGCTCGATCCACGGCCCGATGGAGTAGACATAAGGAGAGGGGTTACCACCAGAATCTGCCTTATTCGCAGATGAACAGGGAGGCCAGAATATGGCTGAAAATTGTATGTTCGTGTTTGATCCCGGGAGTTCATATGACAGACGTGACCCGGGACCGTGTCTGCTTGGTGTATGCCCTTATGAAAGGGCTTGAGATTAATGTGGGGGCGGTAATAATATCCGCCATGAAGAGAGCCAGACTGCACCAGGGCCACAGATACGGGTTTGGCGGACTCATCACCACCTTCCGCTGAGGCCTCGACATTGAGGAAGAAGCCTTGGATTATATTCCGCAGTTGGAGCAGAGGGCCCTCGACGTGACAAAGACTAAGGCCCCCGACACTACACACAGACCGGTGCTGACTTTGGGCGAGCGACATGCTCGTGACGATTAGTACATGGCCCATATGTTTGGCATGCAGATGCTGCAGCTACGGATAGGTGGGAGACCAGCCACCGAGGAAGAATTATGGCAGCTGGAGCTGGACTACCCCTTTGGCGAGAACGCCAGAGCCTTATGTCGGGTAGGGCCAGCCTTCGTGGAGTCGACAGATGACGATGTCCCTACTAATGAGGAGACACGTCGTGAGGACTCTGATGTGGAGTCCGATGACGACGATGGAGCTGATTCAGATATGGGCGACGAGGCCGCAACACCGGATGAAGAAGTCGAATATTTCGACTGAGTAGGGAGTTCCACCACCCAAAATTTTGTGCTTTGTATTTTTGTGAACACTGGGGACAGTGTTCGATTTAAGTGTGGGGTGGGGAGTAGCTAGGTGCTAGGGACATAGGCTCTAAATTGCTGTATGTTTTTTCCTTGGTTTGTATGTATGTTTGTGCTTTCCCTGTGGCGAACTGATTAGTGATGTATGTGTATATACTTGTGTGTGGTTAATGATGTGTGTTTTTGAAAGTTATGGTTGCTAGTGTAAATATTTTATAAATTTTGTAAATATTTTTACAACTATCGACATGATCGATATTTTTCAAAATTTTTGCGAAGATATTTTTCAATTATCAAAATCTTTTGTAAATATCTTTCTATCGAAATGATCGATGTGTTGCAAAAATTTTTTTTGATTTTTATTTTTTGGGTTTCTCGGAGTTTGTTTTCGGTTCTTTTACCGAGAATAGTCCCATTGAACCGATGTCATAGTTAGTGACCGTTCCCTATGATGGATGGATGACGACCGTCTTAAGGGAAATGTAGTCGGTAGGAGTAGGATTTTTATTTGTTTTTAATTTTTTCTTTAGTGGATTGCATCAATGAACTGTAGTTGCTTATGGTTGCTAAAATTTCATTGCGTGTTGTAACTGATGTTCAAAATGTGAAAGTGATTCGTTTGAAATCATGCAATTCTGTAAATACGTTGAGTTACCTAGGCTATAGAATTTGGTTCAGTATGATTGAGGCTTAATCTTGAATTCATGTAATTGACTAATTAAAGAGTCTGTGAATGCATCTTGATTCGAGCATGTGCATGAAGTGTGAAGTGAGGTTTTGCTATTCCATGTCATTGTGAATTGTCTAGAACTTGCCTGGTGTGTATACAAAACGAAATGAAGGAGGTGTAGTGTTGGAAAGGATGTAGGCATTTCTTTGTTTTAACCGATAGTTTCCATTTTTTTTCTTGTCAAATTCTACCTTTTTATATGTTGTATACCCTAGTCAGCCCGTTGAGCCTTTAGCCGATTTCTTTCTTTTGTCCAAAATTGTATGAACTAAGCTTTATTCCTTCTTTTCATTAGCCTTCAAGTCTATAAGAAGCTCTTAAGCGCTTACAAAGAAAAGAAAATGTTTCCCAAAGTGTTAAAGAGTGAAAAGAGAAAGAAAAGCAAAGTGAGGAAAGAAAAGATGATGTTGAAGAGGCACTTGTTGTAATTAATTGATAGTGAGGGTACTTGAAAACCCTTTGTTTTGTGTCAAGTGTGTCTGATGAAATGGGCTGTATGAAAGTAAACCAGCATGAATGGGAGAAAAAGAGAAAAGAGAGGAACAATGTCCATGAGTCAATGGGAATGAGTTGAAAAGGCGCTTAAGGATGCTAGCGACTATTATTGGCTAATCCAATATATATATACTAGATCCATAGCCCCGTTACAACCCATTAAAGTCCTACGTGATCCTATATTGCATTTCTTTATATTAGTGGAGTAATACACTAAGGGCAAGCTTATGGGTCATGACATGAGGCATGTGAATTCTTTTGGGAGAGAGAGTGAAATTAATTTTTATATGCCCCTACTTGCATGTTTGTGTGCTGCATGAACATAAAGGGGAAGTTTCTCTCGAGTTGTGAGGGCACATGCTTGATGAAAGATTGATTTTCGTGTAGGATTTCTTGATTAGCTGATTTGCATGAGTTTGCCGATATCAAGAATCAATTCTTAAAGTCTAGGAAGCCTTGATGTATTAAAGGTCATTGTATTGTACGACCAAGCATGTTTTCTTGATGATTTGCAAAAATTGAATAATCGGTATGACCGTAGCGTAAATTATTGCACCATAGTGACGAAGGTTGGGATGCAATTTGCATGATTTGTGTATATGTTGTTCAAGGAAAAACAAGGATTTAAGTGTGGGGTAAGTGATCTTGGGCAGATTTATATGCCCAAGTGATACTCAAACGTATCATTTTTACCTTGTTTGTTGTGCAATGTGTATATAATATCATGTAATTAGTAATAAAATGTGAATTTATACTAACCAACATGATTAGCATTTGTTTTGCAGGTAAATGTGATTTTTAGGAGCTAAAATGCATGTTGGAACTATATCGGAGTTGGACTTGGATGCGAGCGTGGAAAAGACCTTGGAATGCACATTTTATAAGGGCTCCGCGATGGAGCCGTGCCACGCTACCATCGCGGTAGCACACTGCCTGAACAGGAATTAAAATGGCAAATTCCAGTGTGCCTTCGCGTCAGCTCCGTGGCACGGAGAGAGGCCTCCGCGTTGGCCTCCATGCCACGTTGAGGTTAATTTACCGGACCCTGAAATTCCAGTGAAGGTCCGCGTCCACGCCGTGTCATGGAGGCAGTGCTCCGCGTTGGCCTCCGTGACACGTTGCTTGTTATTCCGGGAAAAATTTCCCACTAGTATAAATAGCACACTTAGGTTTATTTTAATAAGTTTTTAGTTTTTAGACTGAGTTCAGAAGTGGAGAGCAAGGACGTGGGTTAGTAGCAGTTGAGGAACGAAAAAGCTAAGGGATTTCTTCTCTTCTTTTCTTCTTTCTATCAATTGTACGTATGATTTACACTCATTTTAGGATGATCAATCCACAAATGAGTGGCTAATTCTCTTCCTTGGTGAGGTTTTGAACTTGTGTAATGAATTTTGATTGTAAATGATATGGTTTTCTTCTTCTTCTTTAATGTTGTTCTATTAATTCTTGTTCTTACTGCATTAGTGCTTGGCCAACATTAATGTACATCTAAAAAGTCCAATTTCACTCGAAAGAGCAAGAAATTAGAAAGTTGTGAATTAATAGGGTATTGTTCTTAACTTGATTTGAGAAAATTGGGTTTTGATGTGCTTTCCTGATAGAAATATACTTGAAAGCCGTATTAGTCAATTTAGGAACCGGAATTGTAGTGCTAGGTCATAAATTGCATTTGATCACAGAAATGTAGACGGATGGTTTATGATCCTAAAGTGAAATTAAATATGAGAGTTTTAATTTCTAGGCTAATGTTCTTGGCTAGCAACATGAAGAAGAGATTAACCAAATTATCATGATTATCAAGTTCATTACTTGTTCTTAACCTTGGCATGTTCATATCCATTGTCTAAATTCACAAGTAAATAGTTGTTATTAATTGTAGTATATATAGTTTAGAAACAAAAACTCAAGTAACTGTTGGTTACGTTGTTGTTAGCATAGTTAGAAGTAAAATAAGAATATAGTATACTTAGGCAATCTTTACATACCCTGAGCCTCCTTGGATCGATACTTGGCTTACTTAGCCACTTTATTACTTGTTTGACCACGTGCACTTGCGTGTCGGTTTATAATATATAATACCAACCTGAGCAGTAGACCGCGAACATACATCGTATGAAAACTGACCATGAGGAGCCTTGGCTCAAAACGTACCTCAAGCTGAAAAGAGGGAGTCTAGACTCCAAAAATCATGTGGTAAGCTAATATCATAAGATTTAGTCAAATCATGAAGTCATACTTAGATCATGTGGGCTTGCCCAAACTTTATCATGCTTGAAATAGACTTGATAGTCAAAATCGTGAATATATGATGGGTAGGGGTAGGAGTTCGATTTTTCAATTCAATTTTTTAAAATTTCGGTTTGGATTTTTCTGTTTTTGGTTTTTAATTTAGTGTACCGAACATCGAACCAAACCGATTCAGTTCGATTCGATTTTGTTTTTCTAATTGGATTCTTTCGATTATGGGCCTAATTAATGGGATTTTTTTCACTTACAAAATGAGCTACTTTTTTTAATTGAAAATGAGTCATTTTATCTTTTTAAATTCAAAATAAATTATTTTAAGTTTTGAATTCTAAAGTTTAATTCAACTAAGCTTAATTTTAAGCAAAAATAATAATAACTAAGCAATATTTTAAATTTTTGTTTAAAGATTCTTATCAGGATCAGTTGATTTACATTTAGTAGTATGTATATAGCATTTGATAATAAATTTTCTCACCTGCTTAATATCGTCATAACTGACCTAACAAAAAATTAAGGGTCTTTAAAGATTTCAATAATCTATGATCCCTAATTTTTTTATTAAATAAATATTATGTATTTCATCTTTCTTTCAAAGCATATTAGTAATTGTAAGAATTTTCTTAACATGCTAAAACTATTATAAAACTAGTTATTTTTAAAAAACATAAGTAATTGTGTCAATTAGATGTATAATTCTCTAAAGGGCTTTGAGATTGGGTTGGTGTATCATTTTTATTTTTTTGAAATTAAGTTATAATTTTATTTTTATTTTTTAAAAAAAAATATAAAATTTCGATTAAACCAAAATTTTGAAATTCTAAAATCGAAAACCAAACCGAATAATTGAAATTTAAAAAAAAAGACCGAAATTGAAAGACTGAATTAGTTCGGTTTGGTCCGATATTTCAATTTTTCGGTATTTATGTCCACCCCTAATTATGGATAATTAATAAAACTTCTTATATACTAGAAATCTCATCATACTTGGAAGCATTCATAAATTCAACTTTTCATGTAACTAGCATAGTTGGGCATCATACTCTTAAAACTTTGCAATAATAATCTATAATCAAAATCATTAGAAAACATGCCAATAAACGTTAAAACATCATTCAAGACATGAATAGAACTGACCCATGATAGAAACATAGAGAATTTCATTAGTTGGGTTAGAACCCCGTGGAACCATGCATTTGAATTCATGAATTGAGAAGGGATTTGGGCATGAGAGTGAAGAGAAACTCTCATTCATAACCCTACATACCTAGTAATCTAGTTTTACACTCTTCCTTGAAAGTCCAAAGGAATTGGAGAAGAATTTTGAAGAGTTCTAGGCTTGATCTCCTTAGGAATTCCCTAGTCTTACATGCATGGGGAGGGAATAGATTAGAATAGATTAAACCCTCTTCAAACCCTTCTAACTAAACTTAAAATGGCTAGTTTAGGACTTAGGAGCTTAGAAATTATAAAACTACCCTAAATAAAATGCAGAAAAATTACACACTACCAGGTACCATGACTCATCCTACGGATCGTTCCTCGATCCTACTGGTCGTGGTTTCCTCCTGTTGTAGCCTTTGATAAATCCTGAGTTCTAAACTTTTCCACGGGTCACACCATGACTCGTACCTACATCCAACGAGTCGTGGAATCCATTTATTATCATGACTGGGAGAAATTCTTTGTTCCTTCCTATTGGTGGGAGTAACGACTTATTGTCCCTTACAACAGGTCATACCTTGACCCATACCATTCAACTCTGCCACCCTAGACCCCAACCAACAGGACCTTACCACGATTCGTGGTTCCTTATCATGGGTGGTACCACGAGCAGTACCTTCCCTTCTGGCAATCCAGAACCAAACGACGACTCTGACCCACGACTCGTACCATCATTCCATGAGTCGTTATTGGACTCGTTACTACCAACTTATCCACAACAACTGCTAACCACGAGTGATCCTACGGTTCGTTGGTCCTTCCTGCGACTCGTGCCACGAGTCGTCCTGAGTCAAAATTTTAGGTTTTTCTACTGATCACATTTCAAATTTCGAGTCCAGTCTTAGGTACTCCCAGGGTATTATATATTATTGATGTATATTTTGTTGTATTTTAAAATTAAGAGATCAGTTTACAAGTTTTTTTTTTATATTTTTGATGTATGTGTTTTAATATTTTTTATATTTCTGATTGTATAATGTATAATATTATTTAATATAATCATAATTTGAAATCTGTAATTAAAATAATTGTATTTCATTTTTTTTGTATATGCAGTTTAAGGAAAAAATGAAAGCAGTAACTTTTTTTTTATTTTCTTTTCTTTTTTATATTCACAGTTTTAGAAAAAAGAAATTAAAGAAGTTGATTTTTTTCTTGTATATTCATTTTTTTTCTATTTGCAATTTTCGGAGAACAAAATAAAGCAGTTAGTTTTTTTTTTTTGTTTTCACAGTTTTAGCAAAAAGAATTAAAGCAGTTAATATTTTTATATAAATCGTAGTTTTAGGAAAAAAATTTAAAGTAGTTAATCTTTTTTTTGTATTTTATTAATATATTTTATGTTCTATTTTAAAATTAAGAGATCAATTCATATGTTTTATTATTTTTTTGTATTTCTAATGTATGTATTTTAGTATTTTTTGTATTTTTTATTGTACAGTGTATAATGTATTGTTGTTATATGTACTAGTAATATTTGAAAAAAAAAAGCAGAAATATAATTAAAACTTTTTTCACTTTCATGTGCTATTTTTAAACTTTTACTGATCTGCAGATTTATAATGTTTTCCCTTAATGAAAAAGTGAGAGGATAATACATAAAGGCACTGAGTTATACACTAGGAAGACTTCAAGAAATAGAAGTTTTTAATAGATGGTATCCTACTAAAATTATGAATGATTGATAGAGTAAAAAACAGATATTGGGGGAAGGAATATCATGTCGTTAGATGAAGTTTTGACATACTAAACTGTGTTTTGGGAGAATAAACCATCAGAATTTGTAACTTGGAATATTTAGCGTGATATAAGGAATTACCTTATATTAGATAAAGATATTATACTGTGATAAATACAAATTAGAAAAATTTAAGAATAACAATAAAAGGAAAAATTCTGGTATATTTTAGTAAATATATGTATTATTGGCTAATACTTATTAAGTTTGGTAATAATGATAATTTTAGTCTAATAATTGATATCCCATGTAATTTTTCATATATATATATATATATATATATATATATATATATTCACATATATATACATATTTATAAGTTATTTATAACTCTTGTATAGTTATGCATATGTATATTACCCCATATATATTATTTTATATACTCTATATACATTACATATATACTATTTTATAACTACTTTATATATATTATTTTTCATACTATATACGTCTTGTATATTACAAGTATAGCATTTTCATATACATATTCAGATTATTTAAATGCCTCATACTTTATTCACTACAAAACCTTCAAATTATTTTACCACATTTTCTCACTTTATTCAAACTACTACTTATCAATATATATATACACCTTGTATATCACTCTCATATATTTTATATACCTCTGACATTTTTAATTTCAAATTATTTTTCAAATCACCTTAACCCATATTTTATCACTTCTTTTTAACATCTTTTTAGCATGTAATAATGAGAATAATAACCCCTTAACACATCTTAGACTAAATTTAAGGACTGTCTTCGGATAAGCATCGAGGGATGCCTAATACCTTCCCCTTGGAGTAAATGACTTTCCTAGTAAAACTTAGTCGGCGACTCTAAACTTTTTTAAAATCAGGTAGAAGAGTTTGATGTTGCAAGTATATTTCGGCTAGTTTGAAATAAGGACGTGACAATTATGAATTGGATATTGGATCTACTCCTAGAACTCTTTAAGCTTGAATAAAGGTTTGCAAGAATTATTCATGATATTAGAATTGTAGTTATTGACAATCCAGTTATTTTTATACATTGAAATCTTGTATTAAGCGGTGAATTGTAAGTTGAAACGAACTGGTTGAATAATCGTGAAATTAGAAAAAACTTGAAAAGGGAATTATTTGTTGTCTCGATATATATATTGATGATACAGTTATGAATATGTCTATAGTAAGTCCTTAATTGTGACATGTTCTATTTGATTCATTCCTATACTTTACTCCCGCATTTTTCGAGTTGTATAGGTTTGTAGAAATGGATTGTGTAGTTTAGATATTATGTTATTGAATTATAGGAAGATCCTATGAAAATGACATTGGTTATTAGCTATTAGACATTACAGATTGAACGACTTGTAAACGTGAGACTCCTTAAGTTGGTGAAAGAACTTTGTATCCACAGAATCATGTCTTCAACTGATCTATGCAAAGCTTACTTGTTCCTGTAACGAATTTATAAATCCAAATCTCATACAAATCACTCTAGTGACACTTTCTAAAGCTTATATGGTCTTATGTTATAGAACTCTCAAAGGTATGTTCAAGTCATGTATCCAAGTCTTAGATCTCTTTACAAGCTATGATTGAATCATATTCACGTTAAGAGTTATGTGTAATCATATCTCTTAAGTCAGTAAGGTATAATTATTGAGTTAAGGTGTCACTTCATGTTATGATATATGCATTACAACATAGCCCCCGTTGACTATAGTTATGCATTACAACTGACATATTCCCAATCAGAAGGCCTATGGGCGATGATTCTATATCATGAGATTACCTCTGATCGGTATTATCGGTTGGGTAGATACTATATGATTACAATCTATTGGTATTATCAATTCGGCATAGGCACTACCACCGGATCACGTACCGGTTGGGCAGTCATAGCTTCATATGCATACACATATTTGCATTGACATATAGAGGTGAGTTACCATTAAGTTGCAAATTTTGGAGATTCAATTTATCTCCGTCCTCCTAAATTTCTCATCTCTTAACTCAGTTATCTTTATGATTATTATTTCATGACTATTGCTTTTCAACCTAACATATTATGCATACTGATGCCTCTTCACCTGGAGATGCTGATTTTGTGCTGCAGGTGCAGATAGAGGTCCTGATTGCCCTCTAAGTAGGAGCTTTCCAAGTTCAGCTATCAACTTGGTATGCTCCTTTCTTTTTGGAGAAATTTTCTGGACTTTAATTTCGCATGTGTATAGATTGATGGGTAGGATAGGGCCTTGTCCCTGCCATTAGCATTACTACTCCTTAGAGTCTTTATGGACTAGCCGTGGGTTTTACAGTTACAGTTTTTGACTTCATCGGCCTTTTGATTTATAATTATGTTACAGCCTCGTCCTTGCTGATATTCTATTATGAGTTAAAACCTTGCCCTTTTTTTATGGTTCTATTATTGTAACCTTGTCGATCCATGTTATTTTGTATTATCCAGCAAATTCAGTGACTTAAAATAACATTTTCTCTGGTTGGAGGCTCATATCACAATTTTTAGAGTTCTAAAGCTCGGTTGGAGGTGAGTTTTGGTGCACTCTTCTCATTTTCAAAATGGGGTAGGTTTCTAATTGTTATTTGGTATATGCCTGTGATTACGCCTTTTATTTTTTGTTATTACTCATGATATTGATTGGGACTTCGGGGTTTTGATATCTAAGGTGGAGTTAATGTAAATCAAGGAATTAAGGATCGATTCGGATTCGATTTGTGATGAAATTTGAGATTTGAGGTCTTTATGTTATGGGTAGACCAATTTTAATATCAATTTATGTTTTTGGGCTTAGGGTCTCCATTTAAGCTGATTTTTACCCTAGAGTTTCATATAAAAATATGGGTATTAGTAGACTTGTCCACCATGTAGAATGTATTTTTGATAGATTAGGAGTACTCTGAGGTGATAGGAAAGGGGAAAGAGCCTTTGTACAGGTTTGTGGTGTGTTTTATTAACTTCAATGTAAGTTATGGCTTACTTTCTAGACTCCACTTGGAGGATGATTTCTGATATTATGATGGGTTTAGGGCATGTTGCATATCTTATACTAATGGTTATGATGATAACTTATACAAATACTTATGTATTTTGAAGGAAATTCTATACCAATGTATTTTGAAGGAAACTTTATCATCGATATATTAAAAAACTTTATCATCGATATAATAAAAAAATGGCATACTGATATACAAATATAGGTTGAAATTTAGATGATAGACAATATATGATTTGAACTGCTTATGTGCTACCTGCATCTCTCCCAACATGTTTAGAGACCGTACCATTATGATGATTAAGTTGCATAAAGGCATTGTTGAACAATATATGCTTATTTCTTCATTGCATAATGTATATTATGCTAATTATAATCATTCATATATACTTATTTGTGATGGATCACATAGATATTATACAATGGGAACTTGTTTAGTCTTGGAAAAACAAGAGTTGCTATATATTGTCGGATGGACTAAGGTACCCGATGGTAAATAGGTCTAGGTAGATCATATTGAGGATATAGTTCAAATGGATTAATTCAACCGATGGAAAATTATTTCGGATAAGGTATATGTACCTCTTGATTCCTCCATGGATCACAACTCTAAATAAGCCACTGATGAAATCTTGTGTATATTGATTTGGTTCTTTAGCCATTGCATTACATGGCATAGAATTTTCATCCTACTTGAGATTTATATGAACTATCTATCTTGGTGATATTTTACTACTTGATTTCTTTCAGTAACTGTTATGTGCTAATGTGATCTTGTTGAGGTAAATTTTATATTTTATATGATATAATCATTGTTACTCAAGAATTGTCATTTTATGATACCTAATAAGTACATGTGCCTTCTGTACTCATACTACACTTGTTTCACTCTTTTTGATGCATACTATGGTTCCGAGCATGAGTGGATCATATTGATTGATCGAGTCTGAGGCCTTCACATCAAGAGGTCTTTGTGAGCTATCTTATAAATCTGCAACATAAGACTCTTTTATGTTTCTTCCTTCTTTTTATGTTGCACTCTTCTCATTTTCAAAATGGGGTAGGTTTCTAATTGTTATTTTGGTATATGCCTGTGATTACGCCTTTTATTTTCTGTTATTACTCATAATATTGATTGGGACTTCGGGGTTTTGATATCTAAGGTGGAGTTAATGTAAATCAAGGAATTAAGGATCGATTCAGACTTGATTTGTGATGAAATTTGAGATTTGAGGTCTTTATGTTATGGGTAGACCAATTTTGATATCAATTTATATTTTTGGGCTTAGGATCTCCATTTAAGTTGATTTTTAACCTAGAGTTTCACATAAAAATATGGGTATTAGTAGACTTGTCCACCATGTAGAATGTATTTTTGATAGATTAGGAGTACTCTGAGGCGATAGGAAAGGGGAAAGAGCCTTTGTACAGGTTTGTGGTGTGTTTTATTGACTTCAATGTAAGTTATGACTTACTTTCTAGACTCCACTTGAAGGATGATTTCTGATATTATGATGGGTTTAGGGCATGTTGCATATCTCATACTAATGGTTATGATGAGAACTTATACAAATACTTATGTAGTTTGAAGGAAATTTTATACCAATGTATTTTGAAGGAAACTTTATCATCGATATATTAAAAAACTTTATCATCGATATATTAAAAAAATGGCATACTCATATACAAATATAGGTTGAAATTTAGATGATAGACAATATATGATTTGAACTGCTTATGTGCTACCTGCATCTCTCCCAACATGTTTAGAGACCGTACCATTATGATGATTAAGTTGCATAAAGGCATTGTTGAACAATATATGCTTATTTCTTCATTGCATAATGTATATTATGCTAATTATAATCATTCATATATACTTATTTGTGATGGATCACATAGATATTATACAATGGGAACTTGTTTAGTCTTGGAAAAACAAGAGTTGCTATATATTGTCGGATGGACTAAGGTACCCGATGGTAAATAGGTCTAGGTAGATCATATTGAGGATATAGTTCAAATGGATTAATTCAACCGATGGAAAATTATTTCGGATAAGGTATATGTACCTCTTGATTCCTCCATGGATCACAACTCTAAATAAGCCACTGATGAAATCTTGTGTATATTGATTTGGTTCTTTAGCCATTGCATTACATGGAATAGAATTTTCATCCTACTTGAGATTTATATGAACTATCTATCTTGGTGATATTTTACTACTTGATTTCTTTCAGTAACTGTTATGTGCTAATGTGATCTTGTTGAGGTAAATTTTATATTTTATATGATATAATCATTGTTACTCAAGAATTGTCATTTTATGATACCTAATAAGTACATGTGCCTTCTGTACTCATACTACACTTGTTTCACTCTTTTTGATGCATACTATGGTTTCGAGCATGAGTGGATCATATTGATTGATCGAGTCTGAGGCCTTCACATCAAGAGGTCTTTGTGAGCTATCTTATAAATCTCCAACATAAGACTCTTTTATGTTTCTTCCTTCTTTTTATGTTGCACTCTTCTCATTTTCAAAATGGGGTAGGTTTCTAATTGTTATTTTGGTATATGCCTGTGATTACGCCTTTTATTTTCTGTTATTACTCATAATATTGATTGGGACTTCGGGATTTTGATATCTAAGGTGGAGTTAATGTAAATCAAGGAATTAAGGATCGATTCAGACTTGATTTGTGATGAAATTTGAGATTTGAGGTCTTTATGTTATGGGTAGACCAATTTTGATATCAATTTATATTTTTGGGCTTAGGATCTCCATTTAAGTTGATTTTTAACGTAGAGTTTCATATAAAAATATGGGTATTAGTAGACTTGTCCACCACGTAGAATGTATTTTTGATAGATTAGGAGTACTCTGAGGCGATACGAAAGGGGAAAGAGCCTTTGTACAGGTTTGTGGTGTGTTTTATTGACTTCAATGTAAGTTATGACTTACTTTCTAGACTCCACTTGAAGGATGATTTCTGATATTATGATCGGTTTAGGGCATGTTGCATATCTCATACTAATGGTTATGATGAGAACTTATACAAATACTTATGTATTTTGAAGGAAATTTTATACCAATGTATTTTGAAGGAAACTTTATCATCGATATATTAAAAAACTTTATCATCGATATATTAAAAAAATGGCATACTCATATACAAATATAGGTTGAAATTTAGATGATAGACAATATATGATTTGAACTGCTTATGTGCTACCTGCATCTCTCCCAACATGTTTAGAGACCGTACCATTATGATGATTAAGTTGCATAAAGGCATTGTTGAACAATATATGCTTATTTCTTCATTGCATAATGTATATTATGCTAATTATAATCATTCATATATACTTATTTGTGATGGATCACATAGATATTATACAATGGGAACTTGTTTAGTCTTGGAAAAACAAGAGTTGCTATATATTGTCGGATGGACTAAGGTACCCGATGGCAAATAGGTCTAGGTAGATCATATTGAGGATATAGTTCAAATGGATTAATTCAACCGATGGAAAATTATTTCGGATAAGGTATATGTACCTCTTGATTCCTCCATGGATCACAACTCTAAATAAGCCACTGATGAAATCTTGTGTATATTGATTTGGTTCTTTAGCCATTGCATTACATGGCATAGAATTTTCATCCTACTTGAGATTTATATGAACTATCTATCTTGGTGATATTTTACTACTTGATTTCTTTCAGTAACTGTTATGTGCTAATGTGATCTTGTTGAGGTAAATTTTATATTTTATATGATATAATCATTGTTACTCAAGAATTGTCATTTTATGATACCTAATAAGTACATGTGCCTTCTGTACTCATACTACACTTGTTTCACTCTTTTTGATGCATACTATGGTTTCGAGCATGAGTGGATCATATTGATTGATCGAGTCTGAGGCCTTCACATCAAGAGGTCTTTGTGAGCTATCTTATAAATCTCCAACATAAGACTCTTTTATGTTTCTTCCTTCTTTTTATGTTGCACTCTTCTCATTTTCAAAATGGGGTAGGTTTCTAATTGTTATTTTGGTATATGCCTGTGATTACGCCTTTTATTTTCTGTTATTACTCATAATATTGATTGGGACTTCGGGGTTTTGATATCTAAGGTGGAGTTAATGTAAATCAAGGAATTAAGGATCGATTCAGACTTGATTTGTGATGAAATTTGAGATTTGAGGTCTTTATGTTATGGGTAGACCAATTTTGATATCAATTTATATTTTTGGGCTTAGGATCTCCATTTAAGTTGATTTTTAACCTAGAGTTTCATATAAAAATATGGGTATTAGTAGACTTGTCCACCATGTAGAATGTATTTTTGATAGATTAGGAGTACTCTGAGGCGATAGGAAAGGGGAAAGAGCCTTTGTACAGGTTTGTGGTGTGTTTTATTGACTTCAATGTAAGTTATGACTTACTTTCTAGACTCCACTTGAAGGATGATTTCTGATATTATGATGGGTTTAGGGCATGTTGCATATCTCATACTAATGGTTATGATGAGAACTTATACAAATACTTATGTATTTTGAAGGAAATTTTATACCAATGTATTTTGAAGGAAACTTTATCATCGATATATTAAAAAACTTTATCATCGATATATTAAAAAAATGGCATACTCATATACAAATATAGGTTGAAATTTAGATGATAGACAATATATAATTTGAACTGTTTATGTGCTACCTGCATCTCTCCCCGCATATTTAGAGACGTACCATTATGATGATTAAGTTGCATAAAGGCATTGTTGAACAATATCTGCTTATTTTTTCATTTCATAATGTATATTATGCTAATTATAATCATTCGTATATACTTATTCGTGATGGATCACATAGATATTATACAATGAGGACTTGTTTAGTCTTGAACAAACAAGAGTGGTTATATATTGTCGGATAGACTAAGGTATCCGATGGTAAATAGGTCTAGGTAGATCATATTGATGATATAGTTCAAATGGATTAATTCAACTGTTGGAAAATTATTTCAGATAAGTTATATGTACCTCTTGAGTCCTCCATGGATCACAACTCTAAATAAGCCACTGATGAAATCTTGTGTATATTGATTTGGTTCTTTAGCGATTGCATTACATGGCATAGAATTTTCATCCTACTTGAGATTTATATGAACTATCTATATTGGTGATATTTTACTATTTGATTTCTTTCAGTAACTTTATTTAAATTGTTATGTGCTAATGTGATCTTGTTGAGGTAAATTTTATATGATATAATATTTGTTACTCAAGAATTGTCATTTTATGATACCTAATAAGTACATGTGCCTTCTGTACTCTTACTACACTTGTTGCACTCTTTTTGATGCATAATATGATTCCGAGCATGAGTGGATCATATTGATTGATCGAGTCTGAGGCCTTCACATCAAGAGATCTTTGTGAGTTGTCTTATTAATCTCCAACATAAGACTCTTTTTATGTTTATGCCTTTACATCTTTAAGATACCGTATTATTCACTCTAAAAGTGTATTTTTATTCATTGTTGCACTTGAACATATACCCCAGAGTCTTGAGTTGTTTTTTTTTTCGTATTTGGTTTCTATCAAAGATTGCTTATGGTTTTAAACTAGTAAAATTTTTAATTCTGTACTTTATATGATATATTCATCGTTACTCTAGCATTGTCGTTCTATGATATCTACTAAGTACATGTGCTTCCCGTACTCATACTACACTTATTGCACTCTTTTTTGTGCATACTGTGTCCTGAGCATGAGTATGGGTGGGTACAGTATGGTATAATTGAAAACTTCGGTTTAGTAACTTCAGTTTTTCGTGTCTAAAAATTTTATACCATTACCATACCAAATTAATTCGGTATGGTTTGATAATTTTAACTTCGGTAATGGTATTTTACAGTATGATAAGTCGATAACCATACCTCATTAACTTTGACTTATATATACTCATATAATAAAGAACTATGACTTTAATTTTTTTAAAAGTGTCTCAATTATATTAGACTAAAAATTACCTTCATTATCAATTGCACACAAAAAAAAATATTTCAATCATGATAGAGTAGTTAATTTTTTTGAACCTACCTCAAATATATTTCTATTAGGAGTAGGATAAAAGATCAAAATTGTTTAAGAAAATTTGGTACTTTTGGATAAAAGATTACTTTTGATGGTAAAATCCCCTATTAAATATAAATTAGCATTAAATTAATGTAATGTAGTTTTGTATTACTAAAGTAGTTTTTATATTTTATAATATTAAATTTAATATATATGAATTGTATATATTACTATAAAATTTTGATGCAATATTAGCTATTTCGATATTTATTTCATAAATATCGAATATCATACCAAATATTAAAAAAATTTAAAATTCGTATCAAATACCATAATATCCAACCACGGTATTAAAAATTTTAATTTCGGTATTGTATTATGTATATATCATACCATGCCCACCGCTAAGCATGAGTGAACCATGTTGATTGATTGAGCCCAAGGCCTTTTACATCAGGAGATCTTTGGTGAGCTACCTGGTTAATCTATAGTGTCGAACTCCGTCTATCCTTTATATTTCTCACTTTTCACCCTTCCTATAGTGTATTACTCACTTTAATAGTGTATATTTGTTCACAGTTGCTCTTGTACACCTGACACTGAGTCTTGAATGTATTTTATTACTTTTTCGTATTTGATCTCTATTCAAGACTGATTATAATTTTAAAATTGTCAATGTATTAATTTGATTTAGATTATTTTGAATAAGTTCTGTGGTGGGTTGGCTCAACCTTGATATTCTGCTCATTCTCTCTAGTACTAGCATTTTGTTACTACACTCTCTTATCTTCACTTTGTTCCATATTATTTATTCAACATAATGTCTCTCCAATCTACATAAGATCCATATATTTAGTTCTTTTTCTAGTACATAATCATAATTTTAATAAAGATTTTGAAGGATGATTTGCTTCCATTCGTGTGCATTCACTTAAAAATAACTTTATTATGTTCACATTGCCAACCTATAAGTATATAGAAAAGTGATTAAATTTTCTCCTATATAAATTTTTTTTATCCCTTTTAGAATATTATTTGATTATTTTCTGGATATAACGAATGAAAAAAATATCAAATATAAGTTCTTTGAATTTTTAAGTAAAGCGATTGTCTTTTGATGACATACCTATGATGCTAATGAATAAACTATCATTGTATAATTCAAACTTTTAGTGTGAATTAATATTCAATGAATATTTATTATTATAAAAATACACATGTCTAGTAGATAAGTACATTGAATTTTAAAGCATAAGAAAAAAGAAAAAAAATGACAGTATGAATAGATTCATGCACTTAAGATAATTAAATTATTTGACATAATTGATTTGAAATTTGAGATAGTAAACGTTATCTAAAATAGAAAAAAAATTAAAAAGAAAGGGTTTTGAGGAAATATTATAAAGATACCTAATAATTATTAGCCAATATGAAATATTTACTTAATTAGTGCTTGATCTTACATTTTTTTAATTCTATATATATTAGCTACTACATTCTCTTCTATAATTCATAACAAAATATAAGTTTATACAAGAAATTATCTCAGCATACAATATGAAAAAGGCTTTACGGCAATTGCTCTTCTTAGTCAATTTTTGGCTTGTTGCAACTGGTTTGTTCTCTCAATGAACAATTTATATATGTGTTTCTTTTGATGAATTTCTTAATCATATCAAAATTTAAAAAATTGTATGTGCTTAAATTTTACCTCTTTTTTGTTACATTATTTGTTATAAGATGGTGGTTCTTGGGTTGAAATAAAAAATATTATTGTTTTTCTATTAACCTAACTCATTTGAAAAAGTATAATAATTAATTAATTTAATTTTTTTAATAATAATTTGCAGGATGTCATTTGACATGTGGGATAGCAGAAGCAAGAAGTTCAAATCAAGGACCACCATCATGTAAATCTGATAAAGATTGCCAACAATACTGTTCATTTTTTCATGCTGGCATTGGTGTTTGTGTTAATAACATATGTGATTGTGATAAAGAATTAAGTACTTTATTGAAGAAGAGAACTAAGACACACAAATGAAAAAGACACACATAACTACAATTTTAGTGTCTTTGAATTTATATTGCACATCGGAGTGTAATAGTTTTTATTGCTTCTTCAATTCTAATAAAAAAAGTATTTAATAGACATTCTCCTTAAAAAATATTTATTAGGCGTATATTTTATTAAATTTATTTTACTAGTTGTTATTTCAGAATTTAAGTTTAAGTGTTAGTATTTACTTAATAACAATAACATCAACAACAATAACAAAAAATTCAGTGTGACGGCACAAGGAAGTACTTAATAATAATTGTAATATTAGAAGAAAAAATAAACTTTTGATCATTTATTAAATAGATAAGTAAAAAAAAAAAGAATTTATGCATCTATCTATATCTATACTATATTAAAAATGAAAACGACATTTATAAATATTAAATTACTTAAATAGCCTTCTCACTAAATACCTCATTTAATTTTTAAAAAAAAAACACTTATAAAAACGCCTATATTAAGAGGCGGACATAACATACTGATTTCGAATTTATCTGAACCCAGTATTTTTGACGTTGAGCGTAAAATTATGTATAAAAATCTATTGAAATTGCTATAAACAATAGGTATGAACCCATAACTTTAAAATATTATGGGTTCAATGTTAAAAAACTTAAATGTTGAACCCATATAACTTAAATTCTAGATTTGCCTCTGTCTAAAATAGGAAAAAAATATCTGTCTACTAAGAGACGCCGACAAAAATGGAAGTTCTCAGGGGTTTTCTTTTCAAATTTTGCCTTCCCTTTATTCTAGGCCTTTTATTTTCATTTAGCAACTCCTCCATTTAAAAATAAGTGGTGTTTTTATGTTTTTATTTTATTTCAAAATAAATGGTGTTTGACATAATCAAGAAGAAACTAATGATGTTCCTCCAATTCTATCCTTATTTAAATTATGTTGAGATTCAAATGGTCGTGATTGGTACCCACACAATCTCCTTGATGAGAGAACCAACGAGTCCCAAGTAATTACCCAATTGCAACAGTTATACAATAAATAAGCAGTCCAAAGGCAATAGCGGAAGTCTCGAATAAATTAAAAGAAATCATTCGCAATTATATCGATTACATCTCAGAAACTAAACATGTTGTCACTTCACACATATACATATCATTATGTAAATTCTACCTCCTTATAAACTATAACCTACCTTAATTGCAGGGTGAGAGAAGTTAACTACTCCGCAGGAGTCTTCCTTTTCTCACTACCTCAGAACATTCAAAATCTACAACAACAATTACAGAGTAATTTATTATTTACTCCTAAAATGAGGGTCTTGGAAAGATAAGCCCAGCCAATATCACCCATCATAATAGCTTTCACTGTTACCTGCTAACGAATTCATCACATTCTATTCGCACATCGATCATTCCTATCCAAATCATAAGGATTCCGCTCCTTAGACCCCTAATAAGCAGTTATTAGGGTTAATGGTCTAAACTTTATCAAATTGCGGGTCTCAAACTACCCAACAATTGTATACATGCATTTCAAATTATCTAGAAAGTGTTCATCACCCACTTCTAGGCCTAGGAATCAATGCCCATTCATTCTCCCTTAATCAGCCTAGTCTCACCATTCTATAGTTCTTGTTATGAATTCACCATTATTGTTCACCCTTTGATTCTAAGGTGTTAAGAAACCGAATAAGATTTGTTTAGTCTTGGACATAAAAGAGTGTCTATATATTGTCGGATGGACTAAGGTACCCGATGGTAAATAGGTCTAGGTAGATCATATTGATGATATAGTTCAAATGAATTAATTAAACCAATGAAAAATTATTTCGGATGGGGTATGTGTACCTCTTGAATCCTCCATGGATCACAACTCTCAATAATCCACTGATGAAATCTTGTGTATATTGATTATGTTCTTTGGCAATTGTATTTCATGACATAGAATTTTCATCCTACTTGAGATTTATATGAACTATCTATCTTGGTGATATTTTACAACTTGATTTCTTTCAGTAACTTTATTTAAATTGTTATGTGCTAATGTGATCTTGTTGAGTTAAATTTTATATTTTATATGATATAATCTTTGTTACTCAAGAATTGTCATTTTATGATACGTAATAAGTACATGTGCCTTCTGTACTCATACTACACCTGTTGCACTCTTTTTGATGTATACTATGGTTCTGAGCATGAGTGGATCATATTGATTGATCGAGTCTGAAGCCTTCACATCAAGAGATCTTTGTGAGCTGTCTTATTAATCTCTAACATAAGACTCTTTTTATGTTATTGCGTTTTCATCTTTAAGATACCGTATTATTCACTCTAAAAGTGTATTTTTATTCATTGTTGCACTTGAACACATACCCCAGAGTCTTGTTTTTTTTTTACTTTTTCGTATTTTCTTTCTATCAAAGATTGCTTATGGTTTTAATCTAGTCAAATTTTTAATTCTGATTTATTAATTTATATGATATATTCATTGTTAGTCTAGCATTGTCATTCTATGATATATACTAAGTACATGTGCTTCCCGTACTCATACTACACATATTGCACTCTTTTTTGTCCAAACTGTGTCCTGAGCATGAGTATGGGTGGGTACGGTATGGTACAATATTGAAAACTTCGGTTTAGTAACTTCAGTTTTTCGTGTCTAAAAATTCTATACCATTACCATACCAAATTAATTCGGTATGGTTCGATAATTTTAATTTCGGTAATGGTATTTTACAGTACGGTAAGTCGATAACCATACTTCATTAACTTTGACTTATATATACTCCTAAAGAAGTATGACTTTAATCTTTTTAAAAGTGTCTCAATTATATTAGACTAAAAATTACCTTCATTATCAATTGCACAAAACAAATATTTCAATCATGATAGACTAGTTAATTTTTTTGAACCTACCTCAAATATAATTCTATTTGGAGTAGGCTAAAAGATCAAAATTATTTAAGAAAATTTAGTACTTTTGGATAAAAGATTAGTTTTGATGGTAAAATTTTCTATTAAATATAAATTAGCATTAAATTAAATTTAATGTAGTTTTGTATTACTAAAGTAGTTTATATATTTTATAACATTAAATTTAGTATATATGAGTTGTATATATTATTATAAAATTTCGATGTAGTATTAGCTATTTCATACCAAATATTAAAAAATTAAAACATTCGTACCAAATATCGTACCAAATACCATAATATCCATACCACGGTATTAAAAATTTTAATGTCGGTATTGTATTCTGTATATATCATACCATGCCCACCGCTAAGCATGAGTGAACCATGTTGATTGATTGAGCCCAAGGCCTTTTACATCAGGAGATCTTTGGTGAGCTACCTGGTTGATCCATAGTGCCAAACTCCGTCTATCCTTTATGTTTCTCATTTTTCACCCTTCCTACAGTGTATTACTCACTTTAAAAGTGTATATTTGTTCACAGTTGCTCTTGTACACATGACACTGAGTCTTGATTGTATTTTATTACTTTTTCGTATTTGATCTCTATTCAAGACTGATTATAATTTTAAAATTGTCAATGTATTAATTTGATTTAGATTATTTTGAATAAGTTCTGTGGTGGGTTGGCTCAACCTTGATATTCTACCCATTCTCTCTAGTACCAGCATTTTGTTACTACACTCTCTTATCTTCACTTTGTTCCATATTATTTATTCAACATAATGTCTCTCCAATCTACATAAGATCCATATATTTAGTTCTTTTTCTAGTGCATAATCATAATTTTAATAAAGATTTTGAAGGATGATTTGCTTCCATTCGTGTGCATTCACTTAAAAATAACTTTATTATGTTCACATTGCCAACCTATAAGTATATAGAAAAGTGATTAAATTTTCTCCTATATAAATTTTTTTTATCCCTTTTAGAATATTATTTGATTATTTTCTGGACATAACGAATGAAAAAAATATCAAATATAAGTTCTTTGAATTTTTAAGTAAAGCGATTATCTTTTGATGACATACCTATGATGCTAATGAATAAACTATCATTGTATAATTCAAATTTTTAGTGTGAATTAATATTCTATGAATATTTATTATTATAAAAACACACATGTCTAGTAGATTTTAAAGCATAAGAAAAAAGAAAAAAAATGACAGTATGAATAGATTCATGCACTTAAGATAATTAAATTATTTGACATAATTGATTTGAAATTTGAGATAGTGAACGTTATCTAAAATAGAAAAAAAATTAAAAAGAAAGGGTTTTGAGGAAAAATTATAAAGATACCAAATAATTATTAGCCAATATGAAATATTTACTTAATTAGTGCTTGATCTTACATTTTTTTATTCTATATATATATTAGCTACTACATTCTCTTCTATAATTCATAACAAAATATAAGTTTATACAAGAAATTATCTCAGCATACAATATGGAAAAGGCTTTACGGCAATTGCTCTTCTTAGTCACTTTTTGGCTTGTTGCAACTGGTTTGTTCTCTCAATGAAGAATTTATATATGTGTTTCTTTTGATGAATTTCTTAATCATATCAAAACTTAAAAAATTGTATGTGTTTAAATTTTACCTCTTTTTTGTTACATTATTTGTTATAAGATGGTGGTTCTTGGGTTGAAATAAAAAATATTATTGTTTTTCTATTAACCTAACTCATTTGAAAAAGTATAATAATTAATTAATTTAATTTTTTAATAATAATTTGCAGGATGTCATTTGACATGTGGGATAGCAGAAGCAAGAAGTTCAAATCAAGGACCACCATCATGTAAATCTGATAAAGATTGCCAACAATACTGCTCATTTTTTCATGCTGGCATTGGTGTTTGTGTTAATAATGTATGTGATTGTGATAAAGAATCATGTACTTTATTGAACAAGAGAATTAAGACACACAACTGAAAAAGACACACATAACTACAATTTTAGTGTCTTTGAATTTGTATTGCACATCGGAATGTAATAGGTTTTATTGCTTCTTCAATTCTAATAAAAAAAGTATTTACTTGACATTTTCCTTAAAAAATATTTATTAGGAAAATATTTTATTCAATTTATTTTACTAGTTTTTATTTCAGAATTTAAGTTTAAGTGTTAGTATTACTTAATAACAATAACAACAACAATAACAAAAAATTCAGTGTGACCGCACAAGTTAGTACTTAATAATAATTGTAATATTAGAAGAAAAAATAAATTTTTGATCATTTATTAAATAGATAAGTAAAAAAAAAGAATTTATGCGTCTATCTATATCTATACTATATTAAAAATTAAAATGACATTTATAAATATTAAATTTACTTAAATAGCCTTCTCACTAAATACCTCATTTAATTTTTTTTTAAAAACACTTACGAGAACGTCTATATTTAGAGGCGTACATAACATACTGATTTCAGATTTATCTGAACCCAGTATTTTTAACGTTGAGCATAAAATTTTGTATAAAAATCTATTGAAATTGCAATAAACAATAGATATGAACCCATAACTTTAAAATATTATGGGTTCAATGTTAAAAAACTTAAATGTTGAACCCATATAACTTAAATGCTAGATTTGCCTCTGTCTAAAATAGGAAAAAAATATCTGTCTACTAAGAGACGCCGACAAAGATGGGAGTTCTCAGGGGTTTTCTTTTCAAAATTTTCCTTCCCTTTATTCTAGGCCTTTTATTTTCATATAGCAACTCCTCCATTTTAAAATAAGTGGAGTTTTTATGTTTTTATTTTATTTCAAAATAAATGGTGTTTGACATAATCAAGAAGAAATTAATGATGTTCCTCCAATTCTATCCTTATTTAAATTATGTCATGATTCAAATGGTCGTGATTGGTACCCACACAATCTCCTCGGTGGGCGAACCAACGAGTCCCAACTAATTACCCAATTGCAAGAGTTATACAATAAAATAAGCATTCCAAAGACAATAGCGGAAGTATCAAATAAATTGAAAGAAATCATTCGCAATTGTATCGATTACATCCCTGAAACTGAAAGTCATTGTACTAGGGGATATCTACCTAACCTTGTCTACCAGGAGTAAAGTGTAAAAATAAACATGTAAATGTAAGGACAAAAGACATTCTTAGTGGTAGAATAATGGCAGCACGACGGGATCCGCCCACGTTCTAATATCTGATGCTGCTCTATAGATGGGGTTGAGAGTAACTTCCTAGATCGCAGTCTGCACTCAAAAAAGAAGTACAGGAGTAGCATCAGTTCGACACAATGTATTGCTAGGCATCGTCAGTCAAGCTTAGATAATAATGAATATATAGTAAAATAGAAACATATATTCATGAAAGTAATTATTCTTTTTACATCTATATTTCTAACATTGTTCGAAGTAAGGTCTAAGCTAGCTTGCTCACTAGATTAGGCCTCGCTATATCAGAATTTCTATCGCGGCTGCGGTCTTGCTACAACGATTATAGTGTCGCTGCAACAGTACTGCGTAAGCAGTACCTTGACCAAGCTATCAACCTTAGTTTTCCCATGTAGTAGTTTTCTCAATTAGCTCATCAACTCAATAAATACATATATATAACCAAGATCAACAGTCAATTTATCATTATTTTACATGGAATAACAATCAATTCATCAACTTAATACATGGATTATAAACATATAGAATCTTAACAATCAAATCATCAACTTATCATAGGGAATCTACACACAAGAGTCCTTAATAATCAATCCGTCTTTTACTGTCTTCACTCTGGTAATGTGCTATGCACATGCCTCCTTTATATCACCCCACATTCATTCTCGTTCGACGTTATACACACATGCCAGAGGATCTTATTTCTGCCCTTTCAGTCATGACCTGCAAGAGACTGTAGAGATCCATGTACTGTACTCGTGTGGTACCCCCTCCCACTTATCTACTCGTCTGGATGCTCCTCTTAGACTTGAGCCACTCGTTCATGATAGCTCACCCCGATACTCTCCTCGGGTATGAGCCACATGTCTCAAGATAAAGAATGTCACCCTTTCCATTATTATATCATAGGTATTTTTATCACTTGATCATTTAGTATGACGGTCCAAAGGAATCAAGTTACTCTCATAAACTTGGTAGCTATATCCCCCACTGTTCAACCACATATATGACAATTTGAAGAAACCCATATACGTATCAAAGCATTCAAATTTTACAACCACCTCATCAACAATCACCATCTCAAGTATATTTTACAATTTACGTGAAACACATCATAACATCAACAACAAATTATGTCCGAAGACCAACTAAACATGTTGTAACTTCACATATATACATATCATTATGTAAATTCTACCTCCTTATAAACCATAACATACTTTAATTGCAGGGTGAGAGAAGTCAACTACTCCGCAGGAGTCTTTCTTTTTCTCACAACCTCGGAACGTTCAAAATCTACAACAACAATTACAGAGTAATCTATTATTTACTCCTAAAATAAAGGTCTTGGAAAGATAACCACAACCAATATTACCCATCATAATAGCCTCCATTGTTACCTACTAACGAATTCATCACATTCTATTCACACATCGATCATTCCTACCCCAATCATGAGGTTTTCACTCCTTAGACCCCTAATAAGCAGTTATTAGGGTTAATGGTCTCAACTTTATCAAATTGCGGGTCTCAAACTACCCCAAAATTGTATACATGCATTTCCAATTACCTAGAAAGTGTTCATCACCCACTTCTAGGCCTAGGAATCAATACCCATTCATTCTCCCTTAATAAGCCCTAGTCTCACCATTCTATAGTTCTTGTTATGAATTCACCATTATGGTTCAGATTCTAAGGTGTTAAGAAACCGAATGAGACTTGTTTAGTCTTGGACAAACAAGAGTGGCTATATATTGTCGGATGGACTAAGATACCCGATGGTAAATAGGTCTAGGTAGATCATATGGATGATATAGTTCAAATGGATTAATTCAACCAATGAAAAATTATTTCGGATAGGGTATGTGTACCTCTTGAGTCCTCCATGGATCACAACTCTCAATAAGCCACTGACGAAATCTTGTATATATTGATTTGGTTCTTTGGCCATTGCATTACATGGCATAGAATTTTCATCCTACTTGAGATTTATATGAACTATCTATCTTGGTGATATTTTACTACTTAATTTCTTTCAGTAACTTTATTTAAATTGTTATGTGCTAATGTGATCTTGTTGAGGTAAATTTTTTTATTTTATATGATATAATCTTTGTTACTCAAGAATTGACATTTTATGATACCTAATAAGTACATGTGCCTTCTGTACTCATACTACACTTGTTGCACTCTTTTTGATGCATACTATGGTTCCGAGCATGAGTGGATCATATTGATTGATCGAGTCTGAGGCCTTCACATCAAGAGATCTTTGTGAGCTATCTTATTAATCTCCAACATAAGACTCTTTTTAAGTTTCTGCCTTTACATCTTTAAGATACCGTATTATTCACTCTATAAGTGTATTTTTATTCATTGTTTCACTTGAACACATACCCCAGAGTCTTGGGTTGTTTTTTTTTCGTATTTGGTTTCTATCAAAGATTGCTTATGGTTTTAAGCTAGTCAAATTTTTCATTCTGATTTATTACTTTATATGATATATTCATCGTTTCTCTAGCATTGTCGTTCTATGATATATACTAAGTACATGTGCTTCCCGTACTCATACAACACTTATTGCACTCTTTTTTATGCATACTGTGTCCTGAGCATGAGTATGGGTGGGTACAGTATGGTACAATATTGAAAACTTCGGTTTAGTAACTTCAGTTTTACATGTCTAAAAATTCTATACCATTACCATACCAAATTAATTTGGTATGGTTCGATAATTATAATTAGGTATGGTTCGATAATTATAACTTCAGTAATGGTATTTTACAGTACGGTAAGTCGAAAACTATACTTCATTAACTTTGACTTATATATACTCATATAATAAAGAATTATGACTTTGATTTTTTTAAAAGTGTCTCAATTATGTTAGACTCAAAATTATCTTCATTATCTTACATTTTTTGTGCTATATATTTTAGCTACTACATTCTCTTCTATAATTCATAATAAAATATAAGTTTATACAATAAATTATCTCAGCACACAATATGAAAAAGGCTTTACGACAATTGCTCTTTTTAGTCACTTTTTGGCTTGTTGTATCTGGTTTGTTCTCTCAATAAAGAATTTATATATGTGTTTCTTTTGATGAATTTCTTAATCATATCAAAATTAAAAAAATTGTATGTTCTTAAATTTTACCTCTTTTTTGTTACATTATTTGTTATAAGATGGTGGTTCTTGGGTTGAAATAAAAAACATTATTGTTTTTCTATTAACCTGGTTCATTTGAAAATGTATAATATTTAATTAATTTAATTTTTTTAAATAATAAATTGTGGGATGTCATTTGATATGTGGGATAGCGGAAGCAAGAAGTTCAAATCAAGGACCACCATCATGTAAATCTGATAAAGATTGCCAACAATACTGCTCATTTTTTCATGCTGGCATTGGTGTTTGTGTTAATAAAGTATGTGATTGTGATAAAGAATCAAGTACTTTATTGAACAAGAGAATTAAGACACACAACTGAAAAGACACACATAACTACAATTTTAGTGTCTTTGAATTTGTATTGCACATCGGAATGTAATAGGTTTTATTGCTTCTTCATTTCTAATAAAAAAAGTATTTACTAGGCATTCTCCTTAAAAAATATTTATTAGGCGTATATTTTATTAAATTTATTTGACTAGTTGTTATTTCAGAATTTAAGTGTAAGTGTTAGTATTTATTTAATAACAATAACAGCAACAACAACAACAAAAAATTTAGTGTAACCGCACAAGTTAGTACTTAATAATAATTGTAATACTAGAAGAAAAAATAAATTTTTGATCATTTATTAAATGGATAAGTAAAAAACAAGAGTGTATGCATATATCTATATCTATACTATATTAAAAATGAAAACGACATATATTAATATTAAATTACTTAAATAGCTTTCTCACTAAATACCTCATTTAATTTTTTTTTAAAAACACTTACAAGAACGCCTATATTTAGAGGCTGACATAACATACTGATTTCGAATTTATCTGAACCCAGTATTTTTGACATTGAGCATAAAATTATGTATAAAAATCTATTTAAATTGTAATAAATAATAGATATGAACATTCAAAATCTACAACAACAATTACAGAGTAATTTATTATTTACTCCTAAAATAAGGGTCTTGGAAAGATAACCCTAGCCAATATCACCCATCATAATTGCCTCCATTGTTACCTACTAACGAATTTATCACATTCTATTCACATATCGCTCACTCCTACCCCAATCATAAGGTTTCCACTCCTTAGACCCCTAATAAGCAGTTATTAGGGTTAATGGTCTCAACTTTATCAAATTTCGGGTCTCAAACTACCCCACAATTGTATACATGCATTTCCAATTACCTAGAAAGTGTTCATCACCCACTTCTAGGCCTAGGAATCAATGCCCATTCATTCTTCCTTAATTAGCCCTAATCTCACCATTCTATAGCTCTTATTATGAATTCACCATTATGGTTCACCTTTTGATTCTAAGGTGTTAAGAAACCGAATGGGAGAAGAAATTGGCTAGAGACTTACCTTGGGAAGACGAAAATCATTTTGATTATGAAAAATTGACCCAAGCCTTTCAGTTCATCATGCTTTGGAATAATGGGGTAAACCCCCGATCCCATTTAAAACTAACTCACTGCCTCCCATTGTCAGTTTTCTTGGTCACAACTCTACTACGGCGAACCCGCCATGGCGAACCTCTAGCCGTAGTAATGATCTCACTACAATGGTTTTCCCCAGAGTGGTCCCCCTTTAACCAGTAGCTCACATTCCCCTGCACACCTACCATTCCTCAACCCATGTTTAACTAACATTCACCCGACACTTCTCCATGTATAAGCTACGCAAAAAAAGGGTGTTCTGGATTTATTTCCCCGTAACGAAAAACGGGTTATTACATTAGCTACCAATTAAAACACTGTTCATCTCCGAGTGACCTAGGGAAGCAAGGAAAAAGAAAATACCTGATTCCATAAACAGCTGGGGTTATTTGTCTCTTATGTCAGCTTTGGTCTCCCAAGTTGCTTCCTCTATGGGAGGATTCTTCCACTAGACCTCTACCATTTGCGATCTCTTCGATCTTAACTTGCAGACTTTGTCTAATATAGCCACAGGCTCTCCTCATAAGACAGGTTCTCACCAAGAAACATTGAATCCCATCAGATTATATAAGATCCACCCCAAGGTATTTCTTCAGCATAGAGACATGAAATGTTGGATGTACTCCTAACAACCTTGGTGGTAGAGCTAGTTCGTAAGCTACCTCTATCACACAATAAAGAATATTAAACAGTCCAATGTACCTCAGGCTAAGCTTGCCCCGTTTCCCAAATCTCATCACTCCCTTCAGGGGGGAAACCTTGAGTAAAACTTGCTATCCTCCCATGAACTTCCTATCTCTCACCTTTTTATATGAATGCTGCTTCGTCCTGCTTTGAGTAGCCACTGAATATTCCCGAATCACCCTAACTTTCTCCAAGGACTCTTTTATCAAGTCAGTTCCCCATGGTCTCACCTCGAACGCATTGAACCAGTCGATTGGGGATCTGCATTTCCTTCTATACAAAGCCTCAAAGGGAGCCATGCCAATACTTGATTGGTGATGTGTTATGATTTTACGACACTTTCGGTGCTTAAAACATAGAAAGGATGCTAGAACTTGAGTGAGTTTATACAAATATGAGGTTTTTTTACCTATATTTGAAGGGAAATCAAGTTTGGGAGTTAGAGTGCAGAAAAGAAGTGCAATAGTGCAGAAAGTGATGTTATACGTGTCACAATATGAGCTGTACCATCTGGGTACAAGAAGTATCTAGTGCGCGTAGCAAAGATTCAGAAAATGCACAAGTACAGAACTTCAAGGTACGACTGGAGACCATGAGTCGTGGAGGAACTGTATGAATCGTACCATATATTCGTGATGAGAAGCGGAGAACCAGCAACTTGACATCCTCGGGAATGATTTGATTGTATGGGTTGTACCAGTATGGTACGAGTTTTTGTAAGGACCCATAGGTTGATCATCAGAGATGCCTTATTTTAGATGCTTAAGTCACAACTGGTTGCTACTTCTCGTAGTGACATATCATGAGTCATACTGAGCACTCATACCTAAGATGATCAGAAGCTGCCAAGTATAACATGATTGAAGACAACGACTCGTAGCATCATGCTATGACTCGTAGGTCATTCGGGCACAGTAGTCCTTGCTAATTTAGGAAAGGATTTTATTAATTTTATAAATATTTTCCTTTTATTTTTTATTAGGATATTGGAGGCTTTACATTATTATTGTGTTTTTGGGAGTTTCCCAATGCGACTTGGAGGAAAAAAAGACATGAAGCTTTGAACAAGTTTTCTTCATTGTATTCTTAACTTTGAAGATTGATTGTGCAATTGATCATTGCATTTTAATTATTTCATCATTATAAGTCTTTACTCATGAATTATTCTATGATTTCTATAGTTAATCTTACAATTCTTAGTATCTAAACACCCACAACTAGGGTTGTGGGAACCATGGTGAAATAACAAATTAGGGTTAACACAAAGTGATTATAAACCAATACTGATGCTTGTATTGTTCTTACCATCATGATAATTATTTCTTGATAGTGCACAATGTTAAGACTAGCCCGCATTCTCTCCTTGCTTGAACTTAGATAAGTAGAAATTAGGAAAAGTCTAAGACAATAAAGACTTTTATCAATTTTCATTTAATAACTTGAGTTGTGGTCGCAGAAAAGTTAATTTGGAATCTCTGATAAAGGTTATTCAGAAACACTCATAAGACCTAATCCAGTGATTGAGTATAGTCATCTAATAGGAGCGAATCGACCATTTGAATGAACGTATTTTATCGATTTTGCAAATTAAGTATTGAAATAGATCACAAGTGTAATAATTCGACATAGTTATGAATCCATGGGGAACACATTTAGTTAATTGCATATCTTTGACAACAACACCATTTCACAATACTGTCACTCATTTATTCTATTAAAACCCCTCTTAGGAAATAATTGAACTTAAAGTGTTAGTAATAGCATTAGTTGAAATCTTGACCATATTCCTTGTGGGATCGACCCCAACCTTGGTGGGGTTCTTTATTGATAACAACCTCATTATACTTCTTCTAAGGTGTAATTTGAGTGTAATCAAAGATGGTGCCGTTGTCGGGGAATACGGTTTAGGATTAGATTAATTTCTTTTTATTTAACTTTTAGTATTTATTTCCTTATTTACATTTTTTTGTCTTTGTTTCACATAGGTTACCACTTGGTGTATGTCAAGTACTCGGAGTAGTGGAAAAAACCTAGTCTCACTTGATCAAGAACTTGAACAAACATTGAGAAAGATGGCCGATATTGAGACCCCAAAGCAGATAAAGGCCAGAGTTGCCAATGAAGCTACCATATCAGTTCCACATGTATGCTCCTCATTTTGATGATGATAAGGATCCGAATATTGATGAAGTCTGGTCAACAGGAGATATTGTAGGACGATTGCTGCCTGCTAGGGAAAAATTTGGCATCATTAGCATGATGATCCAACTACTGAACATGAAGGGATTGTTTAGTGGTAATGCTGCTGATGATGCAAATCTTCACTTGATGAATTTTGTGGGAATCTGTAAGGCGTACAAGTTTCCGAAGTGAGCCAGGATGCAATCAGACTAAGGATCTTTCCGTACTCTCTAGTTGGTGAAGCTACTCTATGGTTGTCGAAATTGCCAAATGACTCCATCACCAATTGGAGAGAATTGAAACACGCCTTCTAGGAAAGGTTCTTCCCACCTTCAAGGATGCTGCAACTCAATGATGAGATATATAACTTCCGATAGCTCAACACGGAGGCACTTCATGAGACATGACCGTGGTTTAAGAAAAAATCAAATAATTTCCCAAACCATGGAATTCCAAATGAGAGCCTGTTGGAAATATTTTACAGATCCTTGAATAACAGCAATAAGGCAGTAGCAGATACTGTAGCAGGTAGAGCATTGATGAGTCACTCATGGGAGGAAGCAATAACAATACTTGACCGAGAGGCCAAAGCCAATAGAGCCTGGCCTACCAGAGAAGCTGAGGTATATTACTGTAGGTATATGTTATTGGGATGACTTCGGAGCAACATAGAAAAGAAGAGGAAAGTGACCAGGAGTTAGCACATATGATGACATCTATTGACCTGCTCATGAAGCATATCATTTGATCTGAAGCGCAAAAAATGAATGCAGTGGGAGCTCAAAGTCAGGATCTGATTTGATCTGGAGCACAAAAAGTGAATGTAGTGGGAGATCCGAGGTTTGAACACTCTGACTCCGAGGAGGAAGCAAACTTCTTGGATAACCAGGTGGAGGGTTTCCGAACTAATACTCAAGGGTCTAATAAAGACATTTGGCGCCAAGGCTTTGGGAATCAAGGTTGGAACCAGTACAAGGACAACTAGAATAGAGCTGGCTACAAGGATAGAAGCAGAGGGTGAGACTAAGAAGGTAATTGGAGGAAAAATGATGGATACTGTGATAGCCACACTGCCTTGTATGTGCCTCCTAAGGCTCATGAGAGTGATATGGGAAATTCAAAACTGGGGAGCATTTGTCACGACCCAAGAGTAGACCTGGATCGTAGACACGGAACAAGGAACCCTGAGAGGCTCCAAGTTGACCCATAGAATAATCATAGCATACACATAACATAAAAGACAACTAACAATATGGATAAGCGGAACTGATAACAAAATTTAATATAACCCATAATATAGAAATCTTAACAACACTTAAATACAATGCTGAAATCTGTCTAAACAAGTCTGAAAGCCTTCTACTAACTGATGAGTTGTTGGGACAAGCCCCCAGCTAATTCCAAAGGTCTGAAAACTAAAACATAATTAAATAAGAATATAAACCATGTCCTCGGATGATGAGGACTCACCGCTAGAAGCTGCAAGAGAGGGAAGCGTATCTAGTCATGCGACTGGATCTGGAGACCTGAATCTATATCTTAAAACGATATAGCACAAGAGGTGTGCAGTAAGTACTTGGAATGTACTGAGTATGCAGGAACGTAAATAAATAGCTCATAAGTATAAGTATACAAGCAGGGAGTACTATAAATCACAAGATTAGTAACGTAACTGAAATGAGAAACAACAACCTAATATGAGATCCACATATTCATATAAACATAATAATATTATAAGGACATGCATTAGTATAAGTTCAACGATGCAAAAAAGTAGTAATCATAATGATACAGAGAAGCAATTGCATGACTGATATCATGAGGGTCCCTGACTGTCTAAGGGAGCGAAGGCTCTAATATAGCGAGTCACTAAATAGCTAGGGATGTTAGTCCCGACTGAAGGAGAAGAAACATGCATGGCTAGTAGATAGGGATGTGAGTCCCGACAAACTAGGGAAATACTCTTGCTAACGTGAATCCCGACTGACTAGGGAAATCGAGAATCCCGACTGACTAGGGAAACATTCTTGCTAATGAGAATCCCGACTAACTAATGGTAATCTAAATCGCAACATCTAATCAGAGACAAGGACGTTTACTAATTTTTCATCATACAACATCTCATGAACAGGATGGGTCCTACTTTCTAATAATATCAAGCCCAATAATAGAAATATCATTTTCATGCGTTATCATCATAATTCACCTCATCATTGAGTCCAGTCAATAGCTATCTCAAGCGTCTTACACTAACGAGCATTCTACAGAGTCACATTATGCATTTGCTATCATGACATTCAAAATTCCAAGTTCATCTCACTCAACATGTAATGTGAGATCATAAATGGTTTATAAATTACAACTCATACTCTATCAATATACATGACTTCATTTATTTAGGTCTACAACATTCCACACACTTGTCATAATCACGCCTTTCTGAACTCTTTAGCCACGGACATTTTAGATTCCAAGATTTTTATAAAAACAATTTGAGTAAGGAAAATAATATAAAATCTGCCCAAGCTTCGTAGTTCAACAATGGAGATGCAATCTTGTCATGCCAAATCAATTAAATCTAGAACATGGTGAAAATACATGATTTACCTTCAATTACCCAAACTACAATTCCAATTCATCCAACATAGTTATTAATGATATCATCGGGTTAATAGGGTTAATCATATATCTTGTTCACAATTTCATCACCTTCATGCATGACTTACGAAACTCAAGTGAAAAATAAGCAAAACCCATTCATTACTCAAGCCAATTTGCGAAGAACAAGCTACCATCATGCAATCCCGACGTATGATCCATATTCCAAAGCAACCCATTAATTAACATTCCAATAATTCCATGATCGCAGTAAATATTAGCATTCTAGAAAGGGAATAAACAAGAAATTACGCATTACTCAAACCCTAGATCATGATATTATAAATAACTTAAATCGGATTTTTATTGAAAATAGTTTGGGCACAAGGATGGAAAAATATCCTTGTTGAAGTCCTGCATACCTGGTAGACAAAAATCCCGATCGAAAATCTTCCTTGAAGCTTGAAGAACACCTTGGTGAAACCCCTAGGATTTTTGAGAAGAGAGGAGGAAGAAGGAAACTAAGAGAATGAGGGTTTAGGTCTAGAAGAACACTTAAAATTGTGCAAGGTAGAACCCAAAACGACGTAGTTTAGGAATCTAGGGCTTACGAATTACGAAAATACCATTAATGAAAAACCCTGAAAAACTGCTCTGCCCTCGACCACGACTCATACCATGAGTCGTACCATGAAGTAACGACTCGTGGTCTTCTCTCGTAGTCACTACTTCTCAAATCCTCTGAATCTGGCCATGAGTCGCTCACCACGACTTGTAGTGACCTTCTACGGGTCGTACTGACAGTCATTATATCATCCACACTCACCAATAATGATTTAACCACAACTCCTCATCATGACTCATTGCTACAACCTACGAGTTGTACCATGACCTGTAACTCCGTCCTACGAGTCGTACCATCACCCTTACAATTATCCACATGTTAACCTGAAAGACTCATCATGACTTCTAGCCACGGGTCGTACCCACATACTACGGCTCGAGGTGGGGACTCATGGTTGGGAAAAGACTTATATGATATAAACCACGGGTCTTCCTACAACCCGTACAATCGACCTACGACTCGTACCTTGAGTCGTATTGAGGTAATGTTGCAGATTTTTTTGCTAAGCTCATTCCAAATCCTAAATTTTAATCTTGGGAACTTTTGGGTTGTTACAATATTTCCCCCTTGGGAAAATTTGACCTCGAATGTTGGCTGAACATACTGAAATGATAGAGACGAAGCCAATATCCAAATACCAATCAATCACAGCTAAACACCAACAAAGTATCTGACTCCGGACCAACCTGATACACCAACTTTGAATATTCACACCTAACATGCATACCATGACTCCAGGGAGGCTGAAGAACTTGAAACCAACATAGAACTAGACAAAACACCGAAAGAAAATTCTTTCCCCTTTTTATCTGGCACCGAACTAACACAGACTAAACCGTCGTTGTCAAATTGCATTGCGATACTAAGTAAGGATTCACAATATCTAATCTAACTGAGAGTAAGGATTTCATAAGCACGAGTCATTCCCAACATCTAGGACTGAGTACATATATGAGATAATCTAAATCTACTAAGTTATCAAACAACCTCCAAAGACTGAGTTCAATCCGAACACATAAGAAAACATGGATTAACACATATAACTGATTCATAGCATGAAATTAAGCAATAAGGACGCATAGGGCAAGACTGGCATCACTGACTGAAATAGTTGCCTCTAAACCTCGGGAATCTACAAAGGGGAGTAAACATAACTTAACTCTAACCGAGATATAAAGGAGGTTATCTGAACCTAGTATAGATCGACATACTGCAATTGCTAAGGTTGAAATCCCCTTATGAGAATTTTCAAGGTCCGACTTACTTCACGTAATCACTATCTCCCCCTCAGCTTAAAACCATCATTCTAAGGCTCCCAAATACATCTTCAAGTCAGGCTAAGTTACTAATCCTTAACTCCTCTTTCACTTCTAACCTTCACCGCAAGCCTTACAATAACAACTATTTACATCACACACCAAAAATCTTTTCCCATAATCACCACTAAGCTTCTTATTCATTATAGAGGTTGGCATCACATAAAGAATAACACAAGATTCATAACATACTTGTGGCCACTACCGGCGCCTTGTCCTTACCCTGATGGGCTACTACTGAATAAGAGCGGTTTTGATGATGCCCGCCTCCTAGGTTAAGGATGCGCCCTGCTAAAACGAGTGGGCTATAGGAGCTACTAAAGAGGTGGTCGAGGATCTACTCTCATGCCGCTTAGCCATCACGCAATCTCGGTGCATAGGGCCCGTCTTGCCACACCAAAAACAAACATCTGTGCCGGACATGCAAACTCCCAAGTGGTGCTTTCCACAACTCATACATAATGGGTGCGTGATCTCCCTTACTCTGGGCTTGTAAGGAGTATTGGCTGTCGAAGGTGCTGGGGCTGTTGATCTCTGATGATGGTGTGAGTGGTATCCGGTACCCGACCTCTGATGGGAGGACTCTAAGTCTCCAGTACTAGCCCTCTTCGCCTCTCTCTCTTTTTCTTTCACCTACTCTACTTCCATTTGTCGAGTAAATATTACCAAGCGTGGAAGTCTATGTCCCGGTGCAACATGACAGTCCTGCATTCTTTGACCAAGGAGTCTGACACTCCATTCAAAAATCTGCTTACTTGGGCCCGCCGGTCGGCTACCATTTCCGGCGCATACTTAGACAACTGAGTGAACTCCAACGCATACACCTGGACAATCATGTCATTTTGTCTCAAGTTAATGAACTTTGTTGCCTTTGCCTCCCTCAACTCCCGAGGGAAAAACCTGTCGAAGAACGCAGCCATAAATTCATCCCAACCTATGGACCCCCTTCGACTCCCCGACTATCTCTCCACTAACAGTACCAGATGTAAGCAACTCCCTTTAACTGGTAGGAGGCTAAGTCCGTGCTCTCTTTCCCCGTCACTCCCATGATGTGAGTAATCTTCTGTATCTCCTCCAAAATCTCATATGGTCTTCATCCACCTTTAACCCCAAGAAATCGGGTGGGTTCATCCAAAGAAAATCTGTTATCCTTGCCGCCGCTTCATTTCAATGTTGTGGTGCATGGGCTACTGCCTGTTGATTAATCTAAGTGGTTAGGGCCTGTGCCAATATGTGGATGGTTGTTCGAAACTCGGCATGAGCAATACGATCCTCCATTTGGTCTACTTGGGCTGATGGTACTTGTTGGTGGCCGTTACCATGTACCCTTCCATTTGCTCGTTGGGGCGGCATTATCTGTGAACGTGTAAAGCACGAGTTATAGGAGGAAACATTTTTAGTTTCATACTCAATGCATAATAAGAATCATGAAGAAAGGAGAATATTCCTAAACGTTTCATAGCCTCTTTGTCATAAGTGTGGGGTGCTTCACACCCATGAAGAGGACTCTACGTAACGCGGCCTTCGGACACCCTAGGACACTCTAAACCTATTGCTCCGATACCAAGTTTGTCACGACCCGAGAGTAGACCCAGATCGTAGACACGGAACAAGGAACCCTGAGAGGCTCCAAGTTGACCCATAGAATAATCATAGCATTCACGTAACATAAAAGACAACTAACAATATGGATAAGCGGAACTGATAACAAAATCTAATATAACCCATAATATAGAAATCTTAACAACACTTAAATACAATGCTGAAATCTGTCTAAACAAGTCTGAAAGCCTTCTACTAACTGATGAGTTGTTGGGACAAGCCCCCAGCTAATTCCAAAGGTCTGAAAACTGAAACATAATTAAATAAGAATATAAACCATGTCCTCAGATGATGAGGACTCACCGCTAGAAGCTGCAAGAGAGGGAAGCATATCTAGTCATGCGACTGGATCTGGAGACCTGAATCTATATCATAAAATGATATAGACAAAGAGGCGTGTGGTCAGTACTTGTAATGTACTGAGTATGCAGGAACGTAAATAATAGCTCATAAGTATAAGTATACAAGCAGGGAGTACTATAAATCACAGTATTAGTAACGTAATCGAAATGAGAACCAACAACCTGGTATGAGATCCACATATTCATATAAACATAATAATATTATAAGGACATGCATTATTATAAGTTCAATGATGCACAAAGTTAGTAATCATAATGATACAGCGATGCAATGCCGTGGCTGATATCACGAGGGTCCCTGATTGTCTAAGGGAGCGAAGGCTCTGATATAACGAGTCACTAACTAGCTAGGGATGTTGTCCCGACTCAATGAGAAGAAACATGCATGGCTAGTAGCTAGGGATGTGAGTGCCAACAGACTAGGGAAATACTCATGCTAATGAGAATCCCGATTGACTAGGGAAACATTCTTGCTAACGAGAATCCTGACTGACTGGGGAAACATTCTTGCTAACGAGAATCTCAATTGACTAACGGTAATCTAAATTGCAACATCTAATCAGAGACAAGGATGTTTACTAATTTTTCATCATACAACATTCTCATCCGCAGGATGGGGGCTACTTTCTAATAACATCAAGCCCAATAGTAGAAATATCATTTCCATGCGTTATCATCATAATTCACCTCATCATGGAGTCCAATCAATAGCTATCTCAAGCATCTTACGCTAACGAGCATTTTACAGAGTCACATTATGCATTTGCTATCATGACATTCCAAATTCCAAGATCATATCACCCAACATGTAATGTGAGATCATACATGGTTTATAAAATACAACTCGTACTCTATCAAGATACATGACTTCATTTATTTAGGTCTACAATATTCCACACATTTATCATAATCACTCCTTTGTGAACTCTTTTGCCACGGGCGTTTTAGATTCCAAGATGTTTATAAAATCAATTTGAGTAAGGAAAACAATATAGAATCCGCCCAAGCTTCGCAGTTCAACAATGGAGATGGAATCTTGTCATGCCAAATCAATTAAATATAGAACATGGTGAGAATACATGATTTACCTTCAGTTACCCAAACTACAATTCCAATTCATCCAACATAGTTATTAATGATATCATTGGGTCAATAGGGTTAATCATATAACTTGTTCACAATTTCATCATATTCATGCATGACTTACGAAACTCAAGTGAAAAATAAGCAAAACCCATTCATTACTCAAGCCAATTTGTGAAGAACAAGCTACCATCATGCAATCCCGACATATGATCCATATTTCAAAGAAACCTATTAATTAACATTCCAATTAATTCCATAATTGCAGTAAATATTAGCATTTAAGAAATGGAATAAAGAAGAAATTATCTATTACTCAAACCCTAGATCATGATATTCTAAATAACTTAAAATCGGATTTTTATTGAAAATAGTTGGGGCATAATGATGGAAAAATATTCTTGTTGAAGTCCCGCATACCTGGTAGAAGAAAATCTCGATCGGAAATCTTCCTTGAAGCTTGAAGAACACCTTGGTGAAACCCCTAGGATTTTTTAGAAGAGAGAAGGAAGAAGGAAATTGAGAGAATGAGGGTTTAGGTCTAGAAGAACCCTTAAAATCGTGCAAGCTAGAACCCAAAATGACGTAGCTTAGGAATCTAGGGCTTATGAATTACGAAAATTCCATTAATGAAAAACCCTGAAAAACTCTCTGCCCCTGACCATCACTCATACAACGAGTCGTACCATGAAGTAACGACTCGTGGTCTCCTCTCATAGTAACTACTTCTCAAATCCTCTGAATCTGCCCACGACTCGCTCACCATGACTCATAGTGACCTTCTACGGGTCGTACTGACAGTCATTGTATCATACACCCTCACCAATAATGACTTAATTACAACTCTTCATCACGACTCATTGCTACAGCCTACGAGTCATACCATGACCTGTAACTCTGTCGTACGAGTCGTACCATCACTTGTACAATCATCCACTTGTTAACCCGAAAGAATCACCACGACTTCTGGAAACGGGTCGTACACACATACTATGGCTCATGGTGGGGACTCGTGGTTGGGAAAAGACTTATTTGATTTGAACCACGGGTCTTCCTACGATCCGTATAATCGACCTATGACTCGTACCTTGAGTTGTACTGAGGCAATGTTGTGGATTTTTCTACTAAGCTCATTCCACATCCTAAATTTTAATCTTGAAAACTTTTGGGGTGTTACAACATTATGGCTGAGTTATTGAAAGGGCACAGTCAACCGATGATAACCTGAAATACATTCACGAAGACATATCTGGCATGAATTAGAAAGTTGAGTCGCATGCCACAATGATTAAACAAATTGAGCAGAAATTGGGCCAAATATTTGCGTCACTGAACCAGAGGTAGAAGGGTACACTCCCTAGCAATACAGTTCAAACTACAAAGAATGGCAGTCACTGCATGGTTATCACTACTAATACTGGAAAAGCATTAGTTGACCCACCCATGCCCATTGTAGTTGAGATGGCTGAACCAACGGAAATTTATTCAGATGAGGAAGTTAAGGTTGTAGAACAGATGATCGAAGGTAGTGTAGAGGTGACATAATCTCCAGTTGCTGCAAAGGAGATCTTTCATAAGTAGGGGAAGGAGAAGGAGGCCCCATAGATTTTTAGGCCTATCCCAAGACCGCCTCCACCTTTTCCTTAGAGAATGAAGAAGAAGGTAGATGATGGGAAACTTCACAAGTTCTTATCTATGCAAAAGCAGCTGTTTGTGAACATTCCCTTGGTCGAGGCACTAGAGAAAATGACTATCTATGCTAAATTTATGAAGGACCTGGTGACAATAAAGTGATCAGTGAACTATTAACCAGTTGGAAAATTTCTCCACTACAATGTAATAGCCTTACGGGTCCTTGCACAGAAGAAGGAAGACCCAGGTGCCTTCACCAACCTATGCACTATTGGAGATTTAGAATATGCCAAGGCACGGTGCGATCTGGGTGCTAGCATCATCCTAAAGCCTCTAGCCATGTTTAAATAGTTAGGCTTGGGAGCCCCACACCAAAGACAATGCAACTACTGATGCCAGACCCCACAGTGACGAAGCCAGTAGATATCGACTGACTTCTTGATTCTAGATTGCGAAGTGGATTTTGAGGTCCCCATTATTTTGGGGTAGCCATTTCTTACCGCTGGGCAAGCCCTAGTAGATGTTCAAGCCAGATAGTTGAAGTTCCGGTTAAATGAGGAAGAGGTCACTTTCAACATCTATAGGTCAATGAAGCAGCCGAGTAAATTCAAAGTGGTCTCAACAGTTGAGGTTGAATCAGAGTTTCTTGATGAATTTTGTGTAGTCAAGAAACCCGCGTCGTACCGCAACGTTAAATCAAGTGCTGCATGGGAGGAAACCCATGAGGTAGTTTGATGAAGTCTGAGTAATCAAACTACCTGTGTTGTGCCGCGATGATAAATTAGGCGTTTCATGGGAGGCAACCAAAGTGTTTTGGTATATTGAAACTTTTCAAAACACATGTTTGTTTAAGTGTGCAGGTGAAACATGGACTAAAAGATGAAAATTGAATTATACGTCTAGACTACGAGCCTCAATACGAATCGTATGATGTTGTTACAACTCGTAGTCCTAGTCGTAATGAGGAACAGATCCTAAAAAAATGGTGGAGTTCACACCAAGGTTTGTTATTATGAATCATACCTTCATTATACGAGTCATAGTATCCACTATCATGGTGAACTCCCTCAAGTGTCAAACAACATAAACCACAACCTATGAGACGCGGTACAAGTCATGATAAGCCGTTTAATGAAAAGAACCCATGCAACCCAACTCGATCCAGAATTTTAAAACTGCCTCAAACCTATTTAAAACTCAAATCTAGTCTAAAATTCACTGCATGATCCCACGATTTCCTCCTATTACTCCCACTCTTCCCATAGCACCCTCAATCTCCATTTATAAATCACTTTGCAAGCTAATTTTGAATCACAAGAAATGGGTTACTACTCCAAACCCTAAACAAAGAAGCATTTCTTAAGAAATTGTCAAGTAAGTTGAAAACTTTTCATGGCTTCTCTTTGCCTGTGTCACACTAATAGCCGATTGTGACTACTCTATTCTTTAAAATGATTGGAGGAGCATGATCAGGAGGTTTTTGTCACACCCCGCCCTAGGGGGTATGACTGGCACCTGGTGCCCTAGTAGGACCTAGACTGCTATCTGGTGAGCCAAAGCACATCTGGTGCCTGGATGGCTCTAACTCACATTCCTGGAACCAAAGGGCTATATAACGGTTGTAAACACAGCCTCCGGCCAACAGGCTTATAGCCACCTGCACCTGGAAAACAGCTAACCAGAAACACATTACTATAGAGGAACCTATGCGGGCCGACAAGGCCACCATGCTGTCTAGTGCTCTGTAACTCAACAATAACATGCTAAATAATTACGTGACCGGCAAGGTCACCACTACTGACTGGTTATGGCCACACAAGGCCAACAGGAACAGCAATAACAAATAACTATAACAAGCTACACGGCCTCACACGACCGGCTCGGCTGACCACAGGGAAATATATATAGACTGCAAGCCTCTAGGAATAACAATAGAAATGATCGGGACAGGGCCCCGACCTACCCGTACTGTACAACAAAAGAAAATGAAATACACCTCTGGAATTCAGTCTCTGGATGACAGGAGCTGAATACTCAATAGCTGACTAGAATCACGAGGGATCCCCTTCTCGTCTATGAGTACCTGCAGGCAAGTAATGCAGCGCCCCACTGGGCGTCAGTACCACAGGTACTGAGCATGTAAAGCAACTGAAACACACAACTGAAATGAATAACAACAGTAACATGACATATAAGCAGAAGGTAGTTGAGTCTATCTAGCTGAGAATAACTGGGGAGAGTTTATTTATTCTATAACTAAACTGAGCGTACCTGATGCCGTGTCGTCCCACTGTCTATCAGTATCTAATAGCACATAGAGGTATACATAATAATACACACAATACCTGACCGACCCCCATAAGCCGGAAGGTGCCAACCAACACACAATCTATTTACCCCTACCCGGGTCTAAACCAACCAAAAATAAGTCACTCCACTCATCTGATAACTGTGAGCTCCTCCTACCGGTCCCCTTGGGTACGTAGCTCAGGCCTTGGCCTCTGACAATAAACTGTGTTTGAGCCCGAAGACTCCTACCTCTGGGCGCAAGTGTACATGGGGTGTGTAATAAAAACTGCCCCTGGGTGCAAGCAAACAACAGGGTAATTTTATAAAAATCTGTATCTAAAACTGCCCCCGGCCACAAGCGCACACAGAGTGTTCTGCCCCTGTAAACAGGGTGGACTGGCTCTGCGCAGAGTAAACTGAACTACCGCTGCAAGTAGGGTGGTCTGGACCGTATTATCATGGTGGTCGGTCATCATCGTCCTCTAGGCGGATGGCATCGCCCAGCTGGTGGCGGTATCTGAATCGGGTATCGACACAGCTATAACCCAGGGGCGGTGGGGATGCTAAAAGGGTGCCCACATGCCATAACAAGTCTCAACAAACAAATAACACATAGAAATAGCAAGCATGTATAACTGAAAAGACTATCTGGAATCTAACTTCTTATTCTGATTTGTTTCTATACTGAACTGATTCTTTACTGATTATATTGATTCTGAAATCTTTCTTTAACTGTTGGCTAGCCTGTAGCCAATATTCCATCTGTCTGAATGGCTAGTCTATAGCCATAAAATTGTCTGTCTATCTGGTTTTACTTTACTAGCTTTTATTCTGAAAATCTGTCTCTTTTTATTCTACAACATGCTTGCTATTCACATAATAGGCTGTACTGAATTTGAATTACTAACTTGCCCTTGGGCACATGCTTTTTTAACTTTCAGATTGAATATGATATCACAACGCGAACTAGGTTTACTGAACTTGCACAATAATTAACATTCAACTTCCGGGAATTCTACTACGGAGTTTACTGTGCTATACAAGGCTAAAACTACTAACTTGCCGAAGAAACTGGCTTTACATACCTTATCCTCGAACTATCCGTCTGTCGGACGAGGCTCGGCCAATACTTCAACTATTTCTCCCAACTGCATTCATAAATATGTCAACTAATACTAAATATAGCTTTATTCTAAAGAACAACGTCACTTTCGCATATAATTATAGCCTAAACTTAGGCTTATCGAACGACGGTCAAAAACTCGCTATTTTCCAGAGGTCCAGAAGGGAGAAATATTCACTTCACAGCTAGGAACACATAGACACTAGTTTGGAACAATTCTACTTACCTTAGCTCGGTAGCTCGACGATTCGTCGGCCGTATTTCACGAAACTAAATCCTTAGGAATGCTCTCTACTGCTAAATACCTCGGTATCTGAGGTTAATTTAGGTTTGGAATGCGTTTGATGGTATAACTGGAAGGAAATACCTCAAACCCTCACGCTCTCCTCTGTTTCTCGCGACTTTTCTGGAAATTATATGAAGTTAATGAAATAAACCGAAGTTGGAGGTGTTATATAATTGGGACTTATATGTTGCATTTAGGAAATGCGATTTATAACTCGAATTCAGCAAATGCGATTTATAAGTTGCATTCCTAGAATGCAATTTATAAGTCGCATTTTTCCTTGCGACGCGCCGACTTGGCGCTTGTCCGATCTTTCCCTGGGTCTTTTTCTAGCATGTATGGTTTTCAAATAATCTTAACCAACACGCGAATAGGCCATCTATACGCTGGAAATTTACGGGGTGTAACAGTTTTCATGTTGCTGTATGAATGGGTTTGTGAAGTGAAATCACTCTATAGATTTAAATGACTTGTGGGTAGGGTGTTAATAGGAAAAATAAAATGAGGAAATTGTGTGGGTAGTTAAAATTTTGTGTATCCATGGGATTGAGGGGTGATGAAGCCTGAGTAATCAACCCAAAATTTTTTGTTAATATAATTGTTAATGCACATGGGTGAGAAATGGCTTAACGAGCAATCCTATGAGTCGTGGTATCTCACCACGACTCATAGGATGATCCATTAGGATGTCCCATGAACACTAGGTCTGAAGTAAAGGTATGGGATTTTGGTTCGAGTCGTGGTATCTCACTACAAGTTGTACCGATGACCCATGGTACTACTCGTAGGATCCCATCACGAGTTGTAGTACTAAGTCGTACCAAAACACCAAAAGTTATAAATTTCAAAAGATAATTCTATGACCCTTAGTACGAACCATGCCATCTTGGTATGAGTCGTACCAAGGAGTCATATATGTGAACTTGAATTTCACGACTCATAGTAAGAATCATACCACCTTGGTACAACCATACTGATGAAGCATAATAAGAAACTATAGATAGACTATTTTGGTTACATGTTTTGGAATCACATGTAATAATCTCTCCTCTACAGGTATAGTGGCATGCAAAGGACAATCAAGCAAGGATACAAAGGACAAGAGTGTCCGACAAGTGATAATATCCCGAAGAGATCTGAGGGATAAGGCCTCTACACCTGAGCGTTAGGTAGATTCCCCTAGTGGTTCGGTGGAAGAATACGAGGTTTACATAGATGAAACCAAGGAGCCACAAACCACTAGGGCACAGGAAAAATCCCAAGCTATGGTCACCTCAACCACTCCAGTAGAAGCTCCCCAGTCTAAGAAGGGAGATGATGGACAGCCAGATGAGTCCAAAAGTGGCTCAAATGTAGAAGTGGGTCAGATGCGGCCCAATCTAAAGAGGGTTCAGGTGAAGCTCAATTTGAGAAGGGGGCACAAGAGGAAGATGATGAGATGACCCCACCCCAGAGAGTCGCACAATCGATGGGGGTGTACCAGGTGCTCAGGAGATGTATGAGCAGGGCCTCGCCCTAACACCAAAACTAAGCCTAAGAGGAGTATCCATGAGGAGCCGATCTTGGCTGAGGCATTAAACAAGGTGGAAGCAATGAAGAGATTATTTGAGATCTATGATTTTGGGTGTATGGAAAGGGCCCCTGACAGCTTTAGTGCTGACATGGTCAGGGAGTTCTATGTCAATTACTTGGCCACTCTGGAGCATCAGACCCTAGCCGAGAAAAAGGTGAACGACCACCTAGACTCAACAACATGATAGTTCGGGGGAGATTAGTGGATAAAGTAAAGAGGACCATTACCTGAATGCTGAATGGTCCAGATTATCAGGCTCCATCTACCACTAAGGAGTTTGACTACTAGATAGAGGCCTTGAAAAAGGTCAAGCAGCTGAGTGTGGAGGACTGGCAACGACATGTGAAGTGGTTGGCTGGTATCATAGCTGAACAGAAGGAGGAGGCTGAGTGGGTGACTAGTAGACAAAAAGTCACAAAAGCCTCACTAAATTTCATTGCAAAGGCTTGCTGGACACTAGTCCGACATAGGTTAGGGCCAATGGCAAATGATAACATTCTGAGTACAGATCGTGTAGGGTTAGTGGCTTGTATTATGTAAGGGTATGCGATCAATATCCCTCGAATCATAGCTAAAGAAATTTGGGATCGAGCATTGGAATTAGGCACTACCATCCCCTTCCCGAGCCTAGTGTACATGCTATGTATAGAGTCCAGTATCAGAACCATAAAGCATATTGATAATCGGGTTGGAGGTACTCGGGCAGTAGACATCAGCCTTATTTGAGCTGAGATGAACCCAGTAGGTTGGGTTTGAGCACAGTATGCAGTCCTGACAGCGCGACTTGCTGGGGAAGAGCATGTGGATGCCCCCATTAGAGTTGAGCAAAGTGGTGAGATGCTAGATACTGAGACTAGACATACAACAGCCACATCCTGCACATCATCTGTTCCAACATCGGCCAATCCAAGCTAGATTCCTATTTGGTATGTGTTAGTGCCTCGGGAGTTCTTGCATAAAATGACCAAAAAATTAACCATCACAGATAAGAAAGTCACTGTTTTGATGGACCAGGTCAAGTCATGGGTGAAGGCTGAGATAAATTAGGCAGCTAGAGCTAGCTGAGATACCATATGTGCAGGGCCTAAGGGATGAGTTAAGTTCACTCAAGAGGGAGGTAGTTGAGCTTTCATCTCAATAGTTGATCTTGGCCAGATTTATATGCCCAAGTGATACTCAAAAGTATCATTTTCGCCTTGTTTATCTAGCAATGTGTATACACTTTCATGTAATTGGTAATAAAATGTGAATTTATACTAACCAACATGATTAGCATTGTTTTGTAGGTAAAATGTGATTTCGGGAAGCTAAAATGCATGTTGGATGATATCAGAGTTGGACTTGGATGCGAGCAAGGAAAAAGGCATAGGACTGCACGAATTAAAGGGGCTCCTCGATGGAGCCGTGTCACGCTGCCATCGCGGAGGCATTCTTCCTGGAGGGTGAAAAGTCATCCAATTTCTAGTGGAGGTTCGCGTCTGCTCCGTGGTACGGTAGCTAGCCTCCGCGTTGCACGCCGTGCCGCGTTGGTGTTTAATTTCCTGGACCCCCAGTTCCAGTGAGGGTCCGCGTTCATGGCGTGTCACGGAGGTAGTGCACCGCGATCCACTCCGTGACACGTTGCCTTGTATATCGCGACGGGTCACACCGGGTTGCCGGGTGACCTGCGTGTTTTTCTACCTTTTAAACCCCGAAAACTCCCCTTTTCCCCTCATTTTCGATTTCTTCCGCGACCAAATGTCCCAAAACCCCTCTCCCATCAATGTGCCACGGCTTAAGGCAATAAGTTTCCGAGTTTTCTTCGCTTATTCAACTCCAAGGTATGTTTTCCAATTCCCTCTCATGTTTTTGTCGATTTTCTTTGATTTTAAGCATGGGAGGTGAACTAAATCGCCCTAAGTCGAAATTAAGCATGAATTTGAATTATTTGTTGATTGATAAATGTTCGGAATGTCGTTATGATTGTTTGAACTTGTCGATTGCATAAATTAGTCGAATTTGATTGCGAAAATCAATTCTAGGGCTTGTTGTTGAATGTGAAGTTAGAAATATGTTGAAAGTGTGAATTGTATGCCGGATTGTAGGTGTTGAATGAGATGAGTCGTTGTACAAAGTGTTAGGATGTTAATAGACGACGAATTCTTGGGTTTGGGGGAAAATGTTGAAATTTGTTAGAAGTTGGTTGGTTGGATAGGTTCATGTATATAAATTTGTGTTGTCGTTTTTGTTTTCTTGTTTTTCTTTGATAAGTGTGATAGTTAAAATGTTTGCGATGGTAGTGATTGTGATTAGCTGTACGAAGTCTGAGTAGTACGCATAAGTTATACCGTCTAATTTTTCTTTTTGAACGCACTAAGCATGATTGTATAGCTGGTTGTTTGATGTAAATAAAGTTATTCTTGTCGTATTGTTATAACTGTAGCTAAGGAGTAAGTGTGGGGTAACTTAGCGTAACCCGACCTTAGACGAAGTTAATATTTATTTAGCTTAACATTGAGCTTGTTTACTTGGGTTGACAGGTAAAATGGCAAGCCGGCAAGATAAAGGGAAAGGTGCATCAACTTCAGGCACCGGAAGGAAGAGACTCAGACTGGGCACAGCAGTCCCAACAGCACCAGCAGTTCCACGCGGCTAGCGCCACCAATATGGAACAAGATGGGTGACGAACGAGGGGAAAAAGTGGTACGCCAAGCATAAAGAGAATAAATATTTCCCCGAGGAGCATATAACACGGGAGACTTTGGAACAGGAGTTCCCCAGAATAGTTCACCAGATCGAGGCAGCGGGGCTCAAGTTCATATTCGAGGAGCCCAAAGAATACAACCTGCACCTGGTTCGGGAGTTCTATGCTAATTGGAACCCGTCAATCAGAAGCCACACCATCAAAATCAGAGGGCAGATAGTCACTCTGGAGCCCCACCAGCTAAATGCCATCATAGGAGCGCGGGACACAGACGCCCACTTCCTCAAACAACTGAACATTACCCCACCGTATGCCGACATCAAATGCACACTGTGTGGGGCCCGATCTATAGCTAGATGGAGCAAGCACAAGGAAAGGGGCTACCACCAGACTCTGCCATATTCTCAGATGAATAGGGAAGCCCATATTCGGCTGAAGATAGTCTGCTCTTGCCTCATCCCGGGGGTACATATGACTGATGTAACCCGGGATCGTGTTTTCCTGGTGTACGCCCTGATGAAAGGGCTGGAGATAAATGTCGGGGCGGTTATTATATCCGCCATGAAGAGATCCCGATTGCACCAGGGGCACAGGTATGGGTTCGGTGGACTACTCACCACCTTTCTCCGGGGCCTCGATGTTTAGGACGAGGCCCTCGATTATATCCCGCAGTTGGAGCGGCGGGCCTTGGATGTTACCAAAACTAAGGCTCCCAACACCACCCACGGGCCAGTGCTGACACTTGGCGAGTGACACGCTCGTGATGACCAGTATATGGCGCGGATGTATGGGATGCAGATGCTCCAGCTCAGGATAGGTGGGAGGCCAGCCACGGAGGAGGAGCTATGGCAGCTCGAGCTAGATTACCCGTTTGGCGAAAACGCCAGGGCTCTATGCCGAGTGGGGCCAGCCTTTGTAGAGCCCACTGATGATGACGTCCCCACGGACGAGGAGACACGTCGGGAGGACTCCGATGTGGAGTCTGATGACGACGACGGAGGCGACTCGGACATGGGAGATGAGGCAGCAGCACCTGATGAATAAGTGGAATACTTTGACTGATCAGGGAGTTCCACCACCCGATTTTGTGCTATTTAATTTTTGTGAACACTGGGGACAGTGTTCGGATTAAGTGTGGGGTGGGAGCAGTTAGGTGTTGGGATGGACTGTTTTGTTTGTATGTTCTCCTCTGTTATTTTGTATGTTGTGTTTCCCTGTGTTTGTGAATTTTCAAACTGTTTTGTATGTGTAAATATTTGTGGAATTGATGTGTGTTGTTGAATGCTGCCAGCTGATTCTGTAAATATTTTAATTATCGAAATGATCGATATTTTTAAATATTTTCGAAAATATTTTGTTCATATTTAAAATATTTTGTAAATAATTTTTCTATCGAAACGATCGATATTTTGCAAATTTTTCAACTTTTTAATTTTGGGTTTCTCGGCGTTTGTTTTCGGTTCTTTTACCGAGAATGGTCCCATTGAACCGACGTCATAGTAGTAACTTTTCCCTATGGTGGATGGATGACGACCGTCTTAAGGGAAATGTAGTCGTTAGGAGTAGATATTATTTTTTCAATTATTTTTAGTTTTGTTCCTTGGTGGATTGCATCCCGGAACCTGTAGTTACTATATGGTTGCAAAAGTTTGGTTGCGTGTTGTGCATGATATTCAAAATGCAAAGGTGATTCATATGAAAGCATGCAATTTTGTAAATATGTTGAGATACCTAGGCTGTAGAGTTCGATTCGGTGTGATTGAGGCTTAATTTTTGAATTCATGTAATTAGCTGATTGAAGAGTCTGTGAATACGTCTTGAATCGAGCATGTGCATAAAGTGTGTAGTGAGGTATTGTTATTCCATGCTATTGTGAAGTGTCTAGAACTTGCCTGGTGTGTGTAGAAAATGAAATGAAGGAGGTGTATTGTAGGAAAGGATGTAGGCATTTCTTTGTTTTAACCTAGAGTTTCTATTTTTTTCTTGTCATACTCCCCTCTTCCTGTGATTGTATACCCTAGTCAGCCCTTTGAGCCTTTATCCTATTATTTCTTTCTTTGGTCCAAAAAGGGTAAACTGAGCTTAATTCCTTCTTTTCATTAGCCGTAAAGTCTATACAAAACTCTTAAGCGCTTAAGAAGAGAAAATAATTTTCCCAAAGTGTCAAAGAGTGAGAATGGTGAAAAGAAAAAGAAAAGCAGAGTGAGGGAAGAAAAGGAAAGGTTGAAGGTGCGCTTGTTATAAATAAACGATAATGAAGGTGCATGAATAATCTTTGTTATTGTGTCAAGTGTGCTTAATGAAATGGGCCATACTAAGGTAAATCATCAAGAATGGGATGATGAAAAAAACAAAAAAGAGAAACAATGTCCATGAGTTAATGGGAATGTGTTGAAAAGGCGCTTAAGGATGCTAGTGGCTATTATCGGCTAATCCAATATATACTAGTTCCATAGCTTCCATTACAACCCATTAAAGTCCTACGTGATCTTACATTGCATTTCTTTATATTAGTGGAGTAATACACTAAGGGCAAGCTTATGGGTCATGACATGATGCATGTGAATTCTTTTGGGAGAGAGAGTGAAATTGTTTTTACATGCCCCTACTTGAATGTTTGTGTGTCACATGAGCAAAATGGGGAATATTCTCTTGAGTTGTGAGGGCACATGCTTGAGGAAAGACTGATTTTCGTGTTGGATATCTTGATTAGCTGATTTGCATGAGTTTGCCGATATCAAGAGTCGATTCTTAAAGTCTAGGAAGTCTTAATGTATTGAAGGTCATTGCATTGTTAAGACCATGCATGTTTTCTTGATGATTTGCAATATTGAATGATCGGTATGACCGTAGCTTAAATTGTCGTACCATAGTAGCAAGGTTGGGATGTAAATTGCATGAATTGCATGTTTGTTGTTCGAGGACGAACAAGGATTTAAGTGTGGGGTAAGTGATCTTGGGCATATTTATATGCCCAAGTGATACTCAAAAGTATCATTTTCGCCTTGTTTATCTAGCAATGTGTATACACTTTCATGTAATTGGTAATAAGATGTGAATTTATACTAACCAACATGATTAGCATTGTTTTGTATGTAAAATGTGATTTCGGGAAGCTAAAATGCATGTTGGATGATATCAGAGTTGGACTTGGATGCGAGCAAGGAAAAAGGCATAGGACTGCACGAATTAAAGGGGCTCCACGATGGAGCCGTGTCACGCTGCCATCACGGAGGCATTCTGCCTGGAGGGTGAAAAGTCATCCAATTTCCAGTGGAGGTTCGCGTCTGCTCCGTGGCACGGTGGCTAGCCTCCGCGTTGCACGCCGTGCCATGTTGGTGTTTAATTTCCCGGACCCCCAGTTCCAGTGAGGGTCCGCGTTCATGGTGTGTCACGGAGGCAGTGCTCCGCGATGCACTCCGTGACACGTTGCTCATTATTCCGGGAAAAATTCCCACTAGTATAAATAGAACACTTAAGTTCATTTTTCATAATTCAGACTTGGTGGAGCAAGGACGTGGGTTACAAGCAGTTGAGGGACGAAAAGTTCAGGGATTTTTCTCACTTTCTTTCTTCTCTAATTCAATTGTTTGTATGATTAACACTCGTTTTATGATGATTAATCCACAAATGAGTGGCTAATTCCCTTCCTTGGTGAGGTTATGAACACTTGTGATGAATTTTGATTATTGATTATATGGTTTTTCATCTTTTTCTTCCATGTTGTTCTATTAATTCTTGTTCTTACTGCATTGGTGTGTGGCCTACATTATTGTACATCTAAAAAGTCCGATTTCACTCGAGAGAGCACGAAATTGGAAAGTTGTGAATTAATAGGATATTGTTCTTAACTTGATTTGGGAAAATTGAGTTTTGATGTGCATTCAGGATAGAAATATACCTGAAAGTCGTATTAGTCAATTTAGGAACCGGAATTGTATGGCTAGAACATGAATTGCATTTGATCACAGAAATGTAGACGGATGGTTCATGATTCTTAAGTGAGATAAAATATGAAAGTTTTAATCTCTTGGCAATTGTTCTTGGCTAGCAACTGGAAGAAAAGATTAACCAATTTATGATGATAATCAGTTTCATTACATGTTTGTTAAACTCGGCATGCTCTTATTCATAGTCCAAATTCAAAGTAGATAATTGTTCTTAGTTTTAGTATAAAAATCTATAATACAAAATATCCACTTTTTGGTCACTTTGTTGTCAGCATATTCAGAAGTAAAATAGAGTAAACTTGAGCAAATTGCACTTAACCCAAGTCTCTGTGGGATCGATACTTGGCTTACTAAAGCCACTTACTACTTGTTCGACCACGTGCACTTGCGTGTTGTTTTATATACCCATATAACAAACAGACCGAACAATAGTCTGCCATATTTCCAGCCTCGTCCATACCTCTGTTTGAAGAGGAGCTGGATGATGAGTTAAAGGTAGGGAGTTTTTAGACCAATGAGCCAGCTACTGTAGATAAGGGTAAGCAGAGGTCCGCTATGGCGAAAGAAGAGGAGACCCCAATGAAGAAGAGAAAGAGAGTAAGGAAGGACCATAAGTGGGCGGCAGTAGCCAGTCAGTAGACTCACGACATGCATGTGGCAGAGATGCATGAGAGAGTAAGAGGAGCGGGGAGCTCCACTACTGCCCTCAGTCAATTTATGAGTGGTAAGGACCCTTTGGGTGAGCCACATTCAATCCAGAGAACTACTGAGGTTATTGAGGTGATCGGGATTGCTGAGGGGGTCGACACAACCCCCACCATTACGACCATACCACTGAGTGGGCCGACCACTACTGGGGCCATGATTGCTGAGGCGGAGAGTGTGCCACCATCCCACCTATTGATGAGAAAAGGAGCGCCTAGAGTGCCACAGGTATGTCCCTTCCATAATTTTATTTGATGCTTTTGGGACAAAGCATAGTTCTTTTATGGGGGGTGTACCTATTTTTATTTTGCTCGAGTGTTTTTGTTGTCGTGTTTCTTTTCCCTCGAGCATGTTATCTGTTAAAACTGTCATGTTTAGGATATATGTTTTTGTTTTTTTTAATTAGAAGTAATCTACGAGTACTTAGCAGCTAATAAAATGCACATGTGTTTGATTTTTGTAGCTTTTGAAAAATGACCCCTTTATAAAAAAAATTTTGATTAGTTGTGTGTATGTTTAATGCAAAGCAAGACTAATGTGGATCTTTTTTTGGCATTAGGAATATAAGAATGATTAACTGTAGTGTAGTTGTGCATGAACTAGATAGGTAGTAGTGTGATATAACCCTGTGCAATGTGAGAGTGAGGTACTTACTTTGTTCAACACTATGTATGTGATCTAGAACTTGGTTGGTTAGTCCTTCGTAGGTTGGAGGATAGTTAGTTAGGAAAGGATCATAGGCCATTTTTGATTTAGCCCGCTTTTAGCCTAAATTGTCCTACCGAATGTAATAAGTATCCCATCCAAAGTTTGAGCTTGAATTTGACCTTTTCTTTGATTAGCTCATTCACCTTTCCTATTGTTTATAATGAACCTCTTGAAGGGTATACCTCTATCCTCATCAACAACTTCTAACCTTCAACCAATGGGCCAAAGGATATTTGCATTCCTATTTAATATTTACTTTAAACCCTTTCAGTTCCCTTTCCTGAGTTCAACAATAAGCCAACAGATTTCTTCGAAAGGTGATCAAGATAACGAATAAGCAATTAACATAAGTAAATATAAACAACCTTTAATAAAGAGTCAATCCTAGAATAATCAATCTATCAAACTTCAACCATAGCTATGGCCAAAACCTAAGAATGGGCATTTAGCCACTCATATTCAAGCGGAAAAACAAAGACATCGTCATCATTCAAAGTAAATGATAAGAGAAAACAAGAAACCTAACTTAAGAACTTTTCTCTCCTCCAAAGTTGTGTTATAACCATTACTATGATAAAAAAATGATGTAAGATGTCTAACAAATGACCTAGATGTTACATTTATAGGTGAGCCCTCAAATGACGCATTTGTCCTCAAGTAATTAGCTTCAAAATCAGCAAAATACATCTAAGAACAGGTCTGGCCTACCACGCTCTCCATAGCCCCAAGTTTGGCTAAACTTTCCTCTGATGTTTTGCTCTAGGCGCCCCATGTCAGCCATAGCATGAAGGCATTAGCAAAATTTCTGAACTTCTGGATCCTCCAGGTGCCCCAGGCCACTCAAAGCACCAAAGTCTTAGAAACATTTCTGAGCATTTGGACCCCTCTAGCATGCCACTCCATCCAAAGCACTAGAATGTTGGAAAATTTCCTAAGTGTGGGATGCTTCTGGCGCTCCATGTCTTTCATCTGGCCAAGGTGTTGATCAAATTTCTCTTCCGAAATTCGCGACTTGGCACCCCATGACACCCATAGCACCAACTTTGGTGCATATTTCTCTGATGTTCAGGGGTTGGCGCGCCACACCAGCTATAGCCCCAGACCGACTATCGCAAACTCTTCTTTCTTCACACCTCCGGTCATTTTTGGGTCCTTTTTCCTTGGTTTCCTACACAAAATATCTAGAAACCTTTGTTAGCATAAAAGGCACACGAAAACATGAATTCATGCATTTCATAGGGATCATGAACAAAAAGAAGGAAAAATATGGGTTAAAACATGGAAAATGGACATAAGAATATGCCCAACATCAGTACCCCACAGTTAAACTATTGTTCGTCCTCGAACAATCCTAAACTCCACGCACAAAATCGTATTTTGTCAGCACTTGTCACCTCTATTGATTCGCACTTAAACAACTAGCGTAGAGCATATGATTATGTAGTTCATCAACTTATAGCAATTCAGATCAAGCATATGAAGAGTTTTCACATTCAAGACTACACAACTTCTATAACTGACTAAGTTTTTCCAAAATAGGGCCAACATGATTAAATATGAAACATGCCACATATGCTATACTGACTTAGACATCTTATGCCTCTCACTTTTAGTGATGTTCCTCTCTCAAATTATCAATGCAAAGCATGGAACATAATAAGCAAGGCACACTCACAATCAGAAAAGATGTATCATACATATATCACATACCATAAGCTTTCCCTTTATGTACACTTAGACTATTTAGTAATTTCAAGAGATTTAGATCTTAAGGAATTTTCTTGGTTGTAATGTTGGCAAAGGTACGGGTAGGAATGATTTTTCTTTGATAGTGAATGCCAATCCTAAGCTAGGACATTTTTCATCTTTCAAGTCCACCATATTTTTCTTTATTGTTCACCCTTCACCCTACTCACCTTTTTTCTTTTCTTTCCATTCTCCTTTATTCACTACTTGATTTCTAGTTTCTTCCTATAGAATCAATAAGAATATTTACTATTAAAACTCTTCCTTTCATTGTCCTAGTAGCAAGTAAACAACATATTTTGCGGGCACCCGTTCTTCATACTTTCTCTCCTTACTTTCCACACAATTTTCTTTCTTTCCTTTCCCCTATCATTCATGCCTTGGTGGATATTCCATTAAGAGTCTCAAAGTGCCTAAGACTATCTTTGGATAAACAATTTTGGAGGTCACACAACAAAAGGAAATAGGTGTCATGACCCGAGAGTACACTTGGATCATAGACACGGGACAAGGAGCCCCGAAGACTCCAAGTCAACCCATGGCATGAACATATACTAAATCATTCACATATGGCGGAAGACTTAGCTTAATAATCATGAACTAAATGAAACCATGACATGAAATATAAGAAACAACAAAACATGACCCAAGCATAAACAGCTGATTACTACAAGTAGGTCTGAAAGCATCTAATCATAATAGACGGGTTGAAGGGACAAGACCCCAACTAACCCCAACATACTGAAAACTAAAAGACAACAAGATCTGAACATGATGTCCTCGAACCATGAGGACTCACCACTGAGGACTGAAAGTAGATCTGAGAGCAAGCTAGGAGCGATGCTAGACCTATGAACCGGAGCCTGTATCATGAAATGATGCATCATAGAAAATATGCAGGTTAGTACTTGGAATGTACTGAGTATGCAAGGAAACAATACTTGAAAACATAAAAGTTATAGGAGTGGGGACATCATGATCATAAATACTGAAATCATAAATATATTGTAAGGTTAGATTTCCAAAATATCCATAAACCTATTGTAGTCATAACATGAGGGAAAACATTTCATAAACACGACTTGAGCCAAAAGAACATAATCATACATGCATTAAAACATGAGGAATAGTGGGAGATTTCTATAACTGACATACCCCATACGAGCACACATGGAGTTAGACCTGTAAGCCTAGTTGGGAGGCCGTTCATACCTGTCCAAGGGTATGAACCATGAAAGGCATGATATCACTCATGAAAACCTTGTAGGGCGTAGGGGACAGACACTGAGGTGGTCCTAAACATAACCTACAGTGGCACATAGTTTTGAGATTCGGGGCGTAACCTAGGCTCCAAACCTACTCGGTGTTAAGTAGTAATCCCAAAACATGCAACGTGCTCAAAAAATTTATTCATGACATGCATGGCTAGTTAAATTGTGATAATCATAACATGCTTGATAATTCGTGATTCTAAACTTGATAATCCCCAAGAATGCAACGGAATTCAGCCAGAACTCACATTTACTGAACTTGGCATATAACTGGTTATCCTTGAGGGTCTGGAGTGCTACCCTTAGATGTGAGGCATGCTCCTCCTCGCTCCTGGAGTATATCAATATATCGTCAATGAACATTATCACAAACATGTCCAGACATGCCTTGAATATCCTGTTCATTAGATCCATAAAAGCTGCAGGGGCATTGGTTAGTCCAAAATACATAAAAACGAATTAATAATGGCCATACCGAGTCTTGAAAGTAGTCTTTGGGATATCGCTCTCTCGAACCCTGAGCTGGTGATACCCGGACCTGAGATCTATCTTGGAGAAATACTTAGCACTGTGAAGCTGATCAAATAGGTCATCAATACTGGGTAAAATGTACCTATTCTTGATGGTGACCTTGTTCAACTGCCTATACTCAATACACGTCCGAAGAGAACCGTCTTTCTTTTGAACGAACAACACTGGGCACCCTATAGGGACTTGATCGGTCTAATGAAACCCTTGTCTAGAAAATCCTTTAACTGCTCCTTTAACTCTTTTAGCTCGGCTGAGGCCATTCGGTAGGGAGGAATCGATATGGGTTGCGTGTCAGGTAGAAGATCAATCTCAAAATCAATCTCTCTCTCGGGAGGAGCACCTGGTAGGTCATCTGGGAATACCTCGGGATTCTCACATACCATGGGGACTGACTGAATGGTCGGGGTCGCGAAACCCTAACCAAATGGTAAATACAACCCTTAGCAATCATTGTCTGGGCCTAGAGATAGGAGATAAAGAGGCCTACAGGTATAGCTAAACTACCCCTCCATTCTAAAACTGGTTCACCTGGAAACCGGAATTCCATTGCTCGAGTTCTACAGTTAATAGAAGCATAACATGCAAACAACCAATCCATGCCCAAAATAATGTCAAAATCAGTCATAGCCAATTCTGATAAGTTTGCGGAGATAACCTTATGCAATACAGTAATGGGGAAACCTCTATACACCCGCTTCGCTACAACTGAATCCCCAAGCGGAGTAGACATAAAAAATAGTTCTAAAAAAGTTTCAGGACTGACCCCAAAGTTGCTAGAAATATAAGGTGTCATAAAAGACAAAGTAGTTCCCCGATCTATCAAAGCGTAAGCATCAATATGAAAGACTCGCAACATACCCGTAGCCACATCGGGAGAAGTCTCCTACTCCTGTCGAGAGCCAAGTGCATAAAATCGGTTCTGGTACTGCCCGCCAGCTGGGCCAGTAGAAATACTCTACTGAATAGGACGTGCCGCTGTAGCTGCTGAACTAGCTATCGAAGCGCGGGCTCCACCACCTCCAGACCTGGCTGCGGGGCAATTCTTGAGCCTGTTTCCAGGTGTGCCATAACCGAAGAAAGCATATGAGCCCACCAAGCACTTCCCTGGGTGGTTCTTGCCACAACTAGCACAATATGGGAATGTGCGCTCTGTGCGCATGCTATTCTTACTCCTCGAACCTGAGGCCCTGCTCATCTGATCGTCTCATGGTCTGGATGCCGTACTGGCTGAAGATGGTGCTGGTGTAATAGACCTGTGTTGGGACTTCTGGTAAGGCCCACCTCCTGGCCTCGACTTGGAGGAGCTGTAGCTATCAGTTCTGGCCCTCTTGGCCTCTCTCTACCTTATATGAGCTGCCTCCATCTACTGGGCATAAAGGACTATCCGTGGGTAGTCCATATCCTAATGAGGCATGGCTGTTCTGTAGTCCTTGTCCAAATACTCGGCTACTCCCTGCACGAATCTGCTCACCCGCGCTCTTTGGTCCATCACTAACTCAGGGGCATACTTGGACAGGTGAGTGAATTCAAGTGAATATTTTAACACCGTCATCTTTCTCTGTTTGAGATTAACAAACTCAGCCGCTTTCAATTCCCTCCTCTCCTGAGGGAAGAACCTGTCGAGGAAGGCCATGTTGAGCTCGTCCCAGCTGATAGGGCCTGCTTCCGCTGCTCGACTTTCCTTCCATTGCTTGAAACAAATATAAGTGACCTCCTTAAGTTGATAAGAGGCCAAATCAACACACTCCTCATTATCCACTCCCATAACCTGAGTGACCTTCAAGATCCTTTCAATGAACTTATGTGGATCCTCGTCCACTTTTGCCCCTTTGAACTCGGGAGGGTTCATCCTTAGAAAGTCCCTAATTGGGGCTTCCACTGCATTACCATTCTGTGGAACGTGTGCAACAACCTGCTGGTTGACCTGAGTAGTCAAGGCCTGCACCAACATTTGAATAGACACCCGAAACTCGGCGTGGGCAATTGGCTCTGGTGCCTGGGGCTCCTAAAAAGGTGGGGCTGTTGACGCCCATTTACGTTCCACCTTCCGATCATCCTCTTGGGAGCCATAATTTTCTGCAATCTCAAAACGCATGAATTAGAAGGAAGGAGAGGTTTTCACCGCACGACATAGATCATGAAAGCAGGGGATATTTCCTAAAACGTTTAGTAGCCTCTTCGTCATACGTGTGGCGCGCTACACACCAATGAAAAAGACTCTACCTAATGCAACTTTCAGACTCCCTAGGACACATCTGAACCTATTGCTCTGATATCTAGTTTGTCACAACCCGAGAGTACACTCGGATCGTAGACACGGGACAAGGAGCCATGAAGACTCCAAGTAAACCCATGGCATGAGCATATACTAAACCATTCACATAAGGTGGAAGACATAGCTTAATAATAATGAACTAAATGAAACCATGACATGAAATATAAGAAACAACAAAACATGACCCAAGCATACGTAGTTGATTACTACAAGTAGGTATGAAAGCCTCTAATCATAATAGACGGGTTAAAGGCACAAGAACCCAACTAACCCCAACATACTGAAAACTGAAAGACAAAAAGATCTGAACATGAAGCCCTCGAACCATGAGGACTCACCACTGAGGACTGAGAGCAGATCTGAGAGCAAGCTAAGAGCGATGCTGGACCTGTGAACCGGAGCCTGTATCATGAAATGATACAGCATAAAAAATATGCGGGTAAGTAGTTGGAATGTACTGAGTATGCGAGGTATGCAAAACAATACTTGAAAACATAAAGGTTATAGGAGTGGGGACATCATGATCATAAATACTGAAATCATAAATATATCATAACGCTCAAGATTTCCAAAATATCCATAAACCTGTTGTAGTCATAACATGAGGGAAAACATTTCATAAACACGACTTGAGCCAAAAGAACATAATCATACATGCATACATGAGCAACAGTGGGAGATTTCTATAACCGACATACCCCATACGAGTACACATGGAGTCAGACCTGTAAGCCTAGTTGGGAGGCCATTCATACCTTCCCAAGGGTATAAACCCTAAAAGGCGTGATATCACTCATGGAGACCCCGTAGGGCGTAGGGGACAGACACTGAGGCGGTCCCAAATATAACCTACGCTGACACATAGTTCTGAGATTCGGGGCGTAACCTAGGCTCCAAACCTACACAGTGTTAAGTACTAATCCCAAAACATGCAACGTGCTCATAAAATTCATACATGACATACATGGCTAGTTAAATTTTGATCATCATAACATGCTTGATTATTCGTGATACTAGCCATGGAAATGGGGCCCTTGGTTCGGCCAAAATCATAGTTCATGAATCATAAGCGACATGTGGGCATTGCCCCTAATTTCAATCATACTTGAAATGCTTAAATTTATGGAAAATAGTATCATAATAACATGAGTAATTGAAAACATGCTTAGAATTCAAAAGTTCATATCATGCTTTAGAAACAACCTAAATCATGAATTTCACTAAAAACCCCATGACTTAGGGTACATGTGCTTTTAGGGATTAAATCATCAAATATTGAAGAAAATAAATGAAAACAGCCCAAAAATTCAAACCCATGATTCTAGACATACTACCACATGCTAATATCGATTTTTGAGGAAACATGCAATTGGGTTATGACCCATCAAGAGTTTGTAATTTAAACTAAGTATTTGAGAGAAATTGGGCATGGGTAGAGACTAAACTACCCATTCAAAACCCCACGTACCTAAAAGTACATGGTTCTTAACTCCCTTGAGAAATCCTAGGTGGAAACTTGAAGAATCTTGAAGAAGACACTTGAACCCCCTCCTACTCCCTTCTCTTGATCTTGAAAATGCCAAATGAGACTTAGCATGAGCTTTTCCTCCTAAAAAGACCCTGTCCCAACCTCAAAGCGACATAATTTAGGTCCTAGGAACGTAGGAAATTACGAAAAGGCCCTTACTAATTCGCGAAAAATACCTGTCAGGTAAACCTAACAGGCGACCTGACGATTCGTTACTAGGGACAACGAGTCGTTGGTTCATTTCATCGAGTCCAATGGAACTTTTCACTTGGGCTCTTAATGGAGAACATGACGACTCGTCCCCCGAGGCAACGACTCATTACCAGCTTCCGTCAAGTACATTGCCTCATCCTTAATCATATTTCTACAGGCTTGCTCATGACCCACCTTACGAGTCGTTGGGGCTGCCCACGACTCGTGGGGTCCCATCCGTTAGGCACACCGGTCAAACCTCCCAGGTAACCCTTAACCTCACCCCACGGGAGACCTGAAGACTCGTGGTGGCTGACCACAAGTCATTCCCACACCTGTGGGGACCTCAACTCCTTAGCACAGTCCAACCTTCCCACGATCCACCTGACGACTCATGGGGTCTCCTCACGAGTCGTCTAACGATTCATTCTGCACTGCTGCAATATTTTCCAGATTTTTCCCGTTTGACTCCCAAGTCTGATCCTTGGGTTTCCAGGATATAACAATAGGCTACTTTTGTGGGTAATAAAAGAATAAGGCATATGACTCAAGGGGTTTAACTAGGTAATATGTTCAGGAAGGTAAAAAAACATGGAAAACATAGATTTTTTCAATGGAATGCCTAAATCATCTCTAACTCTTTAACAACTAGTCATCCAACATACACTAAGGCAAGTTCTAGATGATACCTTATGTATAAAACACAATAATTAAGCTCATCTCACATGGCATCAAGAATCTAGTCGGTTTCTTATAGCTACATATTCATACAATCACATTGAATGACATTTTTCATTATTAAACCCTAAAAGTGTCTTGAGTTGAACTAAATAACTATGTGTCTCTCATGGAATTCTCACTTATGCAATTAAAGATGACCACTTCATTGCCTCTAGCTTAGCGTCTTAGTGGAATGTTAAAGAGCACACAAGTGGGTTACGTCTGGCTCAATCCTTAAAAATTTTTAAAAAAATGTGACTAATTTCCCTTAAGATGGTCATCATATATCCATCATAAGGAACGATCACTACTCTATGATGACAATAAAATAAAAAAATTGACTCTAAAAATAAACCATTCAAAATCAACTACTAAGAGACGAACAAATCATCCAAACATATCAAGGCATCATCCAAGTTATCAGTCATCAACAATACTATTTATTACAAACCAGACCTAATCAATCACAGAGCTACTACCACAGGGAATGATAACTAATGCTACGACCTACTATGAATATATCAAACAAAGAGTAAACAGGAAATCTTTTCTCTACCACGCACTTGAACTGTACACTATCCTCACTGCACACACAAATATATCAAGTAGGTAGAGCAAAGGAACTTCCTGGGCCGCTATGTACAGTTATCATCATCAGGATTGTATTCCTGATCATCATCGTCATTATCATCCTCACCATCAATATGCATGGCTCTCATGGTAGCATCATTCTCCTCATTATTATCCAAGTTATCAACCCCATCAATAAGCACTATGGGCTCATCATTATCCAACGACTCTTCAAAAGCTGGTCCCACTTGACACATTGGCATCGCACTTTTTGTGAGTGGTTACCGCTTGCCAAGGCTGCCATCTCCTTATTCATGGCAGGTCGGCCTCCAATCAACAGTTGCAAATCAAACATGCCGAACATGCGACCTCTCTAGCTATTATCCCAGGCTTGGCGATCAGCTACAGTGAGAGGTGGAGTTTTAGAAGTGATGGGCTCCTTAACCTTCGTGACATCCATCATCTTGCCTTCTAGGTTTCCCTACTAGAGATAGGTGAAGGTCTGCTTCTTCCTTCTGAATTCTAGCTTCTCTCAAAAATTGGGTCAAGAGACTTCCATAACAATACTTCCACCTGCAGTTGTTCCTCGATCTTATCTTGTTGTCCTGAAGCACTGCACCAATGTTGATTGGTAGCCCTTTTATCAGAATGTATACCAACATGACTCACTCTTTAGTGATGTATGATATGTGTTTCCCAGGGAGAATCATGGCACAAACAAGCTTCACCCTAACTTTCTCCTCCTTTTTCAGGTAGGATAATGGAAGTATAGAGTGACTGTCATTTTGGTCACTTTCCCAGCAGGTGGATAAATGCTCACCACAAAGAGAATGGCAAATATTGTGATATAGAGGTTCTCTAACAGAATGAATAACTCAGGTTGGTCTACAACAGGTGTACCGAGGAAGGCATTGAATATTTAATAGTGAAATGAACCACCTGACCCCGTATTTTGACCTTATTTCTCTCTCCAATAGAAATGTCTCAATTCAAATAAAATTCCCTCACCAAAGTGAGGTTGCACTCCTCATGCCCGACAAAGATGTAGCCCAATCCCAACTCGTGGACCTTGTTACGGATGGTGGGAAACTCAAGTCGAGGTGACCTTCATCAATCCAGTTTTCAGGAGCATATTTGGCCTCCTTTTGTGTGTTGAACCATGTTAATCCATGAGGCTCCACCACTTTGGCTCTGAACTTCCTAGCAGGGGCTCCTTTGGCCGATGAACTCAATCCTTTTGTGCCTTTTTGAAGCCGCTTGAGACCCTTATTAGCTACCTCTACTTCCTTTCCTTTGTCAACTTTTGATGCCATGACACCTGCCAATCAACAACAAAGGAACTTCACAAGATTAGTTTGTGAACAAAAAAGGCTAGCTAATTAGGTGTAACGGGTGTAAAGTGACCCCACACTTAATTCGCTAGCATATTCGTTATAATTTGTCAAATATGATACTCAGTACATTCTCCATTATCATTTCAAATCTCAACATCAAAATTATTCACTAACTTCCCACTACAAACAAGTTCATGAACTTCCTTTACATCTCTCCTCTATATTTTTTTCTTTTCTTTTCAGGAATGCCTTACTTTGGCCGTTCCTTTCACCTTTCCACCTTTAATTCATAATTCAACTAACCCATACGTGGAAGTAGTTACAATCAATTCATTTAAAAACCAACATGAAATTTACTATGATCCACTAATTAACATGAATTTTCAACAACTCAAGATCCTTCGCATTCAAGGATTTAAGAACTATGCACTTTCTCTCTCTATTATCAATGTTCAACCCACCAAATTCATAAAATTTAATTCATCACCCCTATTCATCCAAACAACTTCAAATAACTACACTCAGTCAAAAATAAGCAACCAAACAAGGATAACACATTATCATGGAAGAATTTGAGAGATTAAAGCAAATGAAACTCATATTATGAAATTCAAGATTTTCACCAATAATGGTGATTTTGGGTCTTTAACTTGGGGAAGAAGGGTATGGGGGCATGCTTTTTTACTATATATTTGAGTTGGAGAGATTAGCTTCACCAAGCTTCTTGGAGAAGACAACAATGGGGGAATAGGGAGAGGGGAACGACCTAATGAGGGGAGGAAAGAGAAATTTATTTGCTTTTTGCTTTTGACTTTAGTGAGATGGGATGAATGGGGATTTAAAATAAAGGTGTGGGCATGGATTTTGGGTAATTTTAAGGTCCTTGGTTCAAATTTGACTCATTGGACCAAAAACGTTTTCAGACATCACACAACTGGGGCAGCGCACGAGTCATCTCGCCACACACTTAGAGAAAAATTTTCTTCATGGACTGGGTTTAGCACGGCACGCCACCCATAGTACCAATATAAAAAATGTTTCCTTGCAGAAGTTAACACCTAGTGCCCCATGTCAGGTACCTCACCCCAGACTTAGACTATTTCAGCTCATTTTCCAAGTTCTTTTTTGCCTCAAAGCCCTATTCGTCTCTGTAAAATCAAAAATTGTTAGAAAGATGGGTTTTCTCCCACCAAGTGTCATAGTTATAGTCATGGCACGACATTCATAGGTTGCCTCCTGTGTAGTTCCTAATTTCACGTCACGGTATGATGGAAGACTTCTCACTCCTTCAATCGAGTGAGATGATTAGGATCACCTATTGAACTTCCATGAATCACATACTTCTCAAATTCCTGCTTAAGCCTTACAGGCTATAAGGTTGGTCTCACTGTGAGGTCCTCAAAATGAGTTGGCAACCTGGCCACTCTAAACACATAAAAGACTACCTCCTAACCATCCACAGTCATCGACATCTTGCTGGACTTTACCTTTATAATTGCATTAGTGGTGGTTAAGAATCCTCTCCCAAAAATGAGGAAAACTATTGCATCTGCTTTTTAATCCAAGATTATGAAGTCCACCAGTAAGATGAAAGGTCCCACCTTGATCAAGACGTCTGTTCTGATTTTGTCAGGATAAGTAAGTGATTGATTGGAAAGATTCAATGTCAATGTGGTAGGGTGTGGTTCAACTAAACCCAAGGTTCTGAATAAGGATGCAAACATTAGATTAATGCTTGCACCCAAGTCATATAGTGCTGAACTGACTTCTTTGCTCCTAATCATCACAAGAATGGTGAAGCTCCCGGGGCCTTTCAGCTTCTTTGGAATTTTGTTTTACATACAAGAAGTGCATTCTTCTATGAGAGCGGCAGTGTCAAATGCCATAAGCCTCCTCTTATTTTCTCCTTAAGATACTTGGATATTTCAAAAAATCCTGCAAAATCTTCACCAACGACAAGTTAACATGTACCTACTTCAACACATCAAGAAATTTCTGGCAGGCTGCGTCCTCCTTCTACTTTTTAACCCTTTGTGGAAATGGAGGGGGTTGTCTGGATTCTACCACTTTGGGCTTTGAGTTGCTTGACTTACCAACTTCCTGTCTGGACTTCACAACCTGCTCTTTATCAACTTTCTTATCTCTGGGATCACCTCACCCAGCTCTTTAACACTGTGCAAAGAAATTGCGCTCACGTTTTCCTTGGGGTTCTTCTCGGTGTTACTTAGAAGTGCCCCTTGTGATCTGTTAGTCTACTAAAGGGACAATTTCCCCACCTATCTCTCTAGCCCATGGATGGACTTCTAAATCTTATTAACCACCTGAGTCTGTTAAACTATCCACTACTTCATAGTCTGTTCAAGTGAACTGCCTGGCTGTTGGTCCTGAGATCTTAGATATTTGTTTTAGGGCCTTTATAAATTTTTATTCCCTCCCTATGAGGAATTGGCTGTATTTCGGTACCTCTGGTTATAGCTGTTTCTTGTAAAAACCTCCACCACGACTTTTTGTCTCATAAAATATATAGATTCTGAGTTTAGTGGACAACCTGAATAAGTGTGGCCTTCCCCACATATCTCACATGATGGTGGTGGATTTTGGACCTGATGGACCTACTGACCCTGACTTCCTGCTGGTATGGTCACAAGCTTCCTGATCACAATCACTAGCTGGTTAATATCTGCTCAGATTGCTGTTACACCATCTACCTCGAGCTTTTCTAGCACCTTGGCTGCTGTGAATCCTCTACCTGAGTCCAGATAGTCTTGACTCCCTATTGACATGAGATTCAAAAGAACTTCTATTTCATCATAGCTCTTGGACAAAATTTGTCCCTATATGGTAGCGTCAAGCAATATTTTGACTCTAGCTTCAGCCCGTCTATAAAATTGGGCCTGATAATCTCCTTCAGCTGCATGTGGTGCATGCAATCTCTCAAGTAGCCCTTGTATCATTCCCAAGACTGAGCCAAGGTTTTACCATCTCTTTGCACAAAACCAAAGATCTTCCCTCTCAACTCTTTTGTCCTCCTTAAAGAGAAGAACCCGTTGATGAATTTGTTGGAAAGAACCTCCCAAGTGGTGATAGAACCTGCTAGCTAATTCTTAAGCCACTCCTTGGCTTCACTAATCAACGAGAATGGAAACAAAGTGAGTTTAACATACTCATCTGACACGTTCTGATAGTGAACATTCTTACTCAGCTCCACTAATGTCATCAGATGTCTGCAAGGATCCTCATGCGGCTTGCCCTGATATTAGAAAGTATTTTGGACCAACTGCACAGTCCCTTCCTTAAACTCGAAGTTTCTAGTGATGGCTGGATTGATGATCGCTTTAGAAGTGCTCTACAAGTTGTCCTAGCAAAGTTAAACACTGGAATCCTCTCCTGGTTGTTGCCCTGTGCTTGCTCGTTATTATCCATAGTTACTGCAAAAGGTTCTCTCAATTTATGGATAAAAAGAAGCCAAATATGGTCCTCAACTTCTTGTGATTGGCATGCACTGAGCATACAACACCTGTAAATTTCACAACCAACAAACAAAATCGTAAAATACAAAATAGTGGAATAAAAATCCTAACCTACAAATGATTAATCAATATTCAAGTCCCCAGCAATGGCGCCAAAAACTTAATGTCTCCCAAGCGTACACAAGCGCACATGGTCATCAAGTAATATAGGATAGAAAGTCCCAATTATCGATCCCTTAGAGACTTCTCAAATTAATCGATAAAGGTTAACTCTTTATCTTGCTATTCAAACAAACACAAATATAAATGGGGAATGGTTTGGAGATTAAATACTAAAACTTGAAATGTAAAATTACTACTAAACTAAGATTGTTGCAAACTTGTTTGTACTTCATATTATGATGAAAATCTAGGGAAATGACACTTTCACTTTGGGTGGAGTTTCCAAGACTTGACTACTCTAGATTAATTATTCCTAAGGTTTCTAGTTACAAGTTACTATCCCATTTCTTGCCACTCTACCGAGCATCCAAGAACTATCTCATGAACCCTAACACCTATATATATCCTTATGGTCACAGGAGAAACATGAAATGAAGGTTATGGCTATTTGTATATCAACTAAACTAGGTTGAAGGGTATATCCCTATCCTCATCAACAACTTCTAACCTTCAACCAATGGGACAAAGGATCTTTGAATTCATGTTTTATGTTTACTTTTAACCCTTTTAGCTTCCTCTCCCAAGTTCAACCAAAAGCCGATAAATTTCTTCGAAAGGTGATCAAGCTAACAAATAAGCAATTAACATAAGTAAATATAAAAAACCTTTAACAAAGAATCAATAATAGCATAATTAATCTATCAAATGTCAACCATAGTTATGGACAAAACCCTGGAATGAGCGTTTAGCCACTCATATTAAAGTGAAAAACAAAGACATCATTATCATTTAAAGTAAAATGATAGATAAAAGAAGAAACCTAAGTTAATAACTTGTCTCTCCTCCAAAGTTGTGTTACAACCTTTGTTACGATCAAACAAAATGATGTAAGATGGCTAACAAATGACCTAGATTTTTATATTTATAGGTGAGCCCTCAAATGACACTTTTTTCCTTAAGTAATTAGCTTTAAAATCAGCAAAATTTGTCCTAGAGTAGGTCTGCCACACTGCACCCTCTATAGCCCCAAATTTGGCTCAATTTTCCTCTGAAGTTTTGCTCCGGGTGCCCCACGTCAGTTATAGCACTAAGGTGTTACCCAAATTTCTAAACTTCTAGATCCTCCAGGCGCCCAATGCCAATCAAAGCACCAGAGTGTTAGTCAAATTTTTGAGCATTTGGATTGTTCTGGCTCACCACTCCATCCAAAGCACTAGAATATTGGAAAATTTTCCTAAGCCTGGGATGCTTCTAGTGCTCCACGCCTCTCATCTCGCCAACGTATTGATCAAATTTCTCCTCTGAAGTTTGGACTGGGCGCTCCACGCCACCCATAGCATAGCCCCAAGCTGACTTTCGCGAACTCTTCTTTCTTCACACCTCGGGTAATTTTTGGATCCTTTTTCCTTCGTTTTTTGCTCAAAACATCTAGAAACACATGTTAGCTCAAAAGACACGTGAAAACAAGAATTCATGCATTTCATAGGGATTATGAACTCAAAATAAGGCCAAATATGGGTCAAAACATGGCAAATGGGCATGATAATATGCCCAACATCACTTTCCCTGGATGATATAGAATCATGACATTGTAGTCCTTAAGCAGTTCCATCCATCTCCACCATCTCAAGTTGAGATCATTCTGAGAGAACACATATAGCAAACTACGTTGGTCTGTGAACACCTCAAAAAAAGTCCCATATAAGTAATGCCTCCAAATTTTCAGGGGGAATACCACTGCTTCCAATTGCAAGTCATGCGTGGGGTAGTTCTTCTCATGCACTTACAGATGTCTTGAAGCATATGCAATGACATGTTCTTTCATTATTGTGAGGCATCATAATAAACCACAAAATCTTTACCTTCTACCGATACTGCCAGAATGTGTGCCATGGTTAGCAAGGTTTTTAGCTTTGGAAGCTCTTTTCACATTCTTTGAACCACTGGAATTTCACGTCTATTTGGGTTAGCCTTGTCAACCAAGAGGCAATGTCCGTGAAATCCTGCATGAACTAGCGAAAATAACTGGCTAGCCCAATAAAGCTCCGAAGCTCTGTCAACGTAGTGGGCCTAGCCTAATTTTAGACTACCTCCATATTTTGTGGATCCACCTTAATCCCTTCCTTGGAGACTACATGCCCCCAAAATGACACCAATTCCAGCCAAAATTCATATTTAGTGAACTTTGCATAAAGTTGCTTCTTCTTCAGTAGCTCCAATGCAATCCTCAGGTGATTATCATGTTATTGCTTAGTCTTGGAATACACCAAAATATTGTCAATAAAAACGATTATAGAGGAATTCAGGTAGGATTTGAAGATAGCGCTCATCAGCCTCATGAACGCTGTTGGAGCATTTTTTTAGACCAAATGACATGACCAGAAACTCATAATGCCCATACCTGGTGTGAAAAGCTGTCTTCCGAATATCCTTAGCATGAATTTTCAGCTGATGAAAGCCCAATCTCAAATCAATCTTTTAGAACACTGTTGCACCCTGTAGCTTATCAAACAAGTCATCTATTTATAAAAGGGGATATTTGTTTCGAACGATTACCTTATTCAGTTGATGATAAACAACGCACATCCATATGCTACCGTCTTTCTTTTTTACAAACAACAAAGGTGCACCCTATTAAAAGAAATTCGGCCTTATAAACCCCTTACTAAGAAACTCTTGCAACTACTCCTTGAGTTCCCTTGACTCAGCGCTGGTGCCATCCTATATGGCGGTATAGAAATAGGTTGGGTCCCTGGCTTCAGGTCTATGCAAAAGTTAATGTCGTGGTCCAGCGGCATGCTAGGAAAATCCAGGGGAAACACTTCTAGAAACTCACGGATTATCGAGAAAGACTCTATGTAGGGACCTTCTATGAACTGGTATCCCAAATGTGTGCTAGATAAGCTAAACACCCTCTCCCTATCAACTTCTAGGTGCGGATATAGGAGATAAGCTTCTTAGGATCAAAGCCACAGTTCCTTTTCTACGCCAACCTAGACAACCCTGGAATCGCTATGGTGACTGTCTTAGCATGACTGTCACGCCCCACCTTAGGAGGCATGACTGGAATCTGTACCATACTAGGATCTGAACTGACCTCACAGGGCTTATGCACTTCTGGTGCATGCCTACTCTCCAAAATAAGAAAACAACGAGCTATATCTTGGCTGTAAACACAACTTCCGGCTGACAAGGCTGCATAACCACCTGTAAAAAGAAAACAACTAACCAACAACAAGTAGTAAAAAGGGATCCTATGCGGGCTGACAAGACCACCATGTTGTCTAGTGATATCATAATGGAAACAGGAAATCAGAACTATACTATAGCCGACAAGGCTGCTAACTAATAGCTTAACTAGGCCCCACGCAGCTATCACACAACAGAAAACATACATAAGCCCTACATGGCCAACAACAAAACTAATAACTGAGAATCTATAGCCTGCAAGCCTTTAAGAGTGGAATAATTGTCAGAACAGGGCCCCGACCTACCCATAAACTGTACAACAAAAGAACAAAAACCTTCTAATTAACAACTCTAGGGAAAAAGGACCTAATTATACTGCTGACTCAGCTGATGACTAGGGAGGTCCTGAACTGCATCTAACCATATCTGCAGGCAAGTAATGCAAAGCCCCAAAAATAGACGTCAGTACAATATGTATCGAATATGTAAGGAAGTAAATGAAAATGATTGAATAATGCTGATAATGAAATTGAAAACAATTCAATAGGAGGGATAGATATATAACCTGAATAGCGTTACAACCTGCTGTATAACTAACAATAAGTAATGCAAACAAGAACCGTACCTGGCCCCCACAAGCCTAGAAAGTACAACCAGCACAGAATAACCCGCCCAGGGCCCCTATTAGACCTGGTGAGTTCACTTCAATCTATATACCTCTAACTAGGTCAAAATGAGCCAACAGGTAACTATAGCCAACCTGCCAGTTCCCTGGGTTTGCAATTGAGCCCGCTCGGCCCCTGTAGCTGTTTTTGAGTCCGGTGGACTCCTGTAACTGCACCTTGGGCGCCAGGCTTGACAAGGGTCAGTGATGCTGATATGACATAAAAATAATAGTCCAGCCATAGAATGGACTGTAATATGGCCCTTGGGCCTCAACATAGTTGCTTGGGACAACATATATCTCCTTGGAGTAACTCATATAGCCCCGCAGACAACGACACAGCTAGTAACCCTGAGGTTGGTCACGGAAGGCTATATAGGGCGGGGTCAGTCCCAATTTAAATAGAAAACACTAATCTCAAACTAACAATATCATCTAACCACAATAATCAGGCTTCTGGCTTTCTTACGAGAATCTAAGTTGTGTTACAATACGACAGGAATAACTTGCTGAATTTACCTTAACATACCTCGAATGCTGATTTTTGAATTTAACTGGTGAGGTTCAACCTGCAATCGGCCATTCTTTCCAACTATAACCGTTGTGCTGAGAGAATAGGACTAATTTTAATATTAAATTTGGCAATAACGATGACTTTCAATAATCACACCTACTATAATTCAACTTTGAATAACTCGGAAACTTATAATTTCCTGAGAGTTCAGAAGGGAGAATTTCTTACCTAATGCCTGTGATCATTTAGGATTCAATTGGGAGAAATTCTGTCAACCTCTACTCAACGGAGTTCCGATTTGCCGAGAAAATTTTCAAGAAATAACTCCGTAGAAATTCTTCTCGTAGTCTTAGGACTTGTTACCTGAAGTTAATTTGCGTTTGGACGATGTTTGATAGCATAATCAGATGAAAATACGAAGAAAGTTGCGGTTTCCTTTGTTTTTGGCTGAGGTGGTATATGTAAAATGCTTTGCAATTGAGCTAAGGCGGTATATATGTAAGTGTGGGCATTGGACCGGGGGGACTCCTCGCGTCGGCTATCGCGCCATAGGCGTGCTGCGCCGCACCTCCCAGGGCGCCAGTGTGCTTGGCGTGCCGCGCCGCCTAGAGCGTCAGTGTGTTGGCGTGTCACGCTGGCCCTTGCGGCCTGGCCTCGCCCAACCCTACTTCCAAGGCTCTTCCCACACATGTCAAGATTTCTTTAGTCGACACAATCCACGTGTATGCTACTAACCCTCAACATTTTACGAGGTGTAACAATGACGTCCGCTTCATACTTTGTCAGGTTTGTGAGTTTGAGAATTATTAAAAAGTGACGCTGTAGCTAGGGAATACAACTATGATTAGATTAATTGCTTCTATTTAACTCTTGATTGTTATTTTCACGTTTACATTTTCTTTATTTTTCTTCTGTGATTCATTAAGGCTACACCAAGGAAGCTACCTCTGCGAACACTTGGATGGAAGACAAGAGGTTGCTAGTACCCATGGGAGACATGATGAATATTGACACACTGGTAGCCGTCTTGATAAATTATAAGGGAGATGGAGTGTCGGGGTACATGGAATTGGTAATCACTTTAGAAGGAATGGGGTCATATAACTTCAGACCAAAGAAGTTAGACCTTTACTTGAAGAACCATGTAACTCCACCAGTAAAGCCATCAGTGGAGGTATCACCAGTTCTGGAACTTAAGGCATTACCTCCTCACCTCAAATATGCATTCTTGGGTGAAGACAATACTTTGCCAGTGATTATTATAGCTGACCTGACAGACTGGCAAGTAGAAGCTTTGGTCGCAGTACTGAAAAGGCACAAAAAGGCAATTGGATGGACCATAGCTAACATCATTGGAATCCCTCCAGGTATATGCACTCACAAAATCATGCTCGAGCAAAATTTCATATCAAGCATAGAGCATCAACGACGCCTGAACCAACTGATGCAAAAAGTAGTGAAAAAGGAGACTATCAAGTGGATAGACGGTGGTGTAGTTTACCCCATTGCGGACAGCAAGTGGGTGAGTCTGTGACAGTGTGTGCGTCTGGTACAGTGTGTGCCAAAAAAAGGTGGGATCACAGTGGTACCCAATGAGAAGAATGAGCTGATACCGACAAGACCAGCCACAGGTTGGCGTGTATGTATGGATTACCGAAAGCTCAACCATTGGACCCAGAAGGACCATTTTTTGATTTCATTCATGGATCAGATGCTTGAAAGGTTGGCAGGTAGAGGCTGGTACTACTTTCTTGATGGTTATTCGGGGTACAATCAGATTACTATAGCCTCGAAAGACCAAGAGAAGACCACCTTCACTTGCCCATATGGAACATTTGCTTTCAGGAGAATTCCTTTTGAATTATGTAATGCACCAGCCATATTCCAACACTGTATGATTTCGATAATCTCGGATATGGTGGAGGATACCATCGAGGTATTTATGGATGACTTCTCAGTTGTGGGTGACTTATTTAAATCTTGCCTCAAGCATTTGGGAAAAGTGTTGAACAGATGCGAAGAAACTAATCTGGTCCTAAATTGGAAAAAATGCCACTTCATGATTAAAAAAGGAATAGTGCTGGGTCACAAATCTCTGGAAAAGGAATAGAGGTAGACAAGACAAAAGTTGAAGTAACAGCAGGGTTGCCACCATCTATTTCCGTAAAAGGGGTCAAAAGCTTTTTAGGGCATGCAGGATTCTATAGGAGGTTCATCAAAAAAATTTCAAAGATTGCTTAACCATTGTACAAACTACTCGAGAAGGAGGTGAAGTTCATATTTGATGAGCCATGTTTGAAGGCGTTTGAGTTCTTTATTGAGAAACTCACCACTACTCCTATTATTATAGCTCCAAATTGGTCTCTTCCATTTGAGGTAATGTGCGATGCTAGTGTCGAGGCCCTCAGTGCATTTTTGGGCCAACGGAGAGCAAAGATTTTTCACCCTATCTACTATACTAGTAAAACACTCAACACAGCCCAAAGGAACTACGCGGTCACAGAATAGGAGCTGCTAACAGTGGTCTTTGCATTTGAAAAGTTTCAAGCATACTTACTTGGAACTAAGGTTATTGTTATACAGACCATGCTGCTTTGAGGTAGCTGATGTCTAAAAATGATGCTAAACCCAGGTTGATTAGATGGGTACCGCTGCTCCAAAAATTAGAGTTTGAGATGAAAGGCAAGAAAGGAACTAAAAATCATTTTAGCTGATCACCTGTCTAGACTGGAATCTGAAGGTAGAGCAAGGAGGAGATTGATATCAATGATGCTTTCCTAGATGAACAGGCATTAGTTGCATCTCAAGACTCGATTCCCTGGTTCACTGACTATGCAAATTATTTGGTTAGCGACATGATCCCAGCAGATATGACACCCCAACAAATGAAGAAGTTCTTATTCGACGCTTGAAGTTACTATTGGGATGAACCATACTTATTCCGCATTTGTGCAAATGGGTTAATCCAGAGGTGTGTGCTAGAGGTAGAGATGTTGAGAATTTTAGAGGCTTGCCACTCATCCCCAATTGGGGATCATCATAGTGGTATCTGAACCGCGCACAAAATTCTGTAGTGTGAGTATTTGTGGCCCTCTATTCACCAAGATGCTTATGATTATGCCAAGGCATGTGATCAATGCCAAAGAAAAGGTGGCATTACTCGCAAGCAGAGTTACCAATTGGATAGATTAGTCTAGGTAACTCAATGATGCACTATGGGACAATCAAATAGCTTATAAGACCCCCATTGGCTCATCTCCATATTAGCTGGTCTATGGCAAGTAATGTCATCTACCTGTTGAGTTAGAGCATAAGGCATTATGGACTCTGAAAAAGCTAAACTAAAATTGGAATGAAGCAGCCAAGTTGAGACTTGAGCAGCTCAATGAGTTAGATGAATTCTGGCTTTGAGCTTACGAGAGTGCGTCCATTTATAAAGAAAAAATTAAAATCTACCATGATAGGAAGATTGCAAAGAGGGAGTTCAATGCTGGTGATCTGGTCTTACTATTCAATTCAAGGCTCCGCTTGCACCTTGAAAAATTGAAATCTAGGTGGATAGGACTATATAGAGTGGTGAATGTGTCCCCATATGGTGCAGTAGAGCTTGAAAATAAAGATGGTAAAAGGCTCATGGTAAATAGGCATAGGATAAAGCTGTAACTGGGATACACCAAGGAAATAAGAGGAATTGAGGCGGTGTACCTTGATGACACCTAAAGAGTTAGGGAAGTTATGTCGTGTTGCGACATTAAATAAAGCGTTGCATGGGAGGCAACCCATGAAAAGTGAAGTCTAAGTAGCCATAGCTATATTCCCTTCCTTAATTTTTTATATTCTACACGTCGGGGATGAAGAATGCTTTTCAAAAAGGGAGGGTGTGTACTTGTATATTTTTTGGGATTTTTGGATTCGTCCGAGGGTTTTTTGGTAATGTTTCTCTTTCCACTAGCATGCTATCTAGTAGAATTGGCATGTTTAGGTTATTTTTGTTTAATTAGAAAGTAGCTTAGGATTACTGAGCCAATAAAATGCACTAGTTTTGAAGTTTTGAAAAAAAATAAGTTAGTTGTGTACTTGTTGATTGCAAAACATGATTTATGTGGATCTTTTTATGTCATTTAATGTATTAGCATGAGTAGTTATAGTTGGCCATGTATGAACTGGACAGATAGAATGAATGCAAAACATGTACCATGAGTGATTGAGGTCTATACCTAGTTCAATATTGCCTAGAGGATCTAGAACATACCCGGTTGGTCTTTATATAGGTTTTAGGATGATTGGTTAGGAAAGGATCATAGGCCCTTTTCATTCCATTTTAGCTTAAATTACCCTACCAAAATGATATAATTTTCTTCATCCTGATTTTGAGCCTTAAAAGAACCATTTTTTTATCAACCAATTAACCTTAGCCATTTTTTTTATAATAAACCTATTTTATCCCTAGTCCTCCTTGGACATTATGAACCTCATCCCATGCAAAATGTCTACATTAAAGGTGGCTAGAGTAGGGATGCATAAATCATGGGGAGGTGAAAAAGGAAAAGAAAAGAAAAAAGGGTTAAAAATAAGTTGTGGTTTGACCAAAAAAAGAGCTGAAAAAGAAAAATTTAAAAGAAAATATGAAAGAGAAAAATGAATGAAAAGTTGAAAACACACCACACCCATACAATTACATAAAATGGAGAAAAGGGAGAAAAAGTTGAAAAAGTGAAAAGGGTGAAATAAGTGAAAAGTGGAGCCACGTGTATGTAGTGCCAAGGAGGGTTTACTCACAAAAAATTTTATATTTACCATACCCAGCCTGAAAGCCTACATTACAAGCCGAATAAAGTCCTATAATGATCCTAGCTTGACTTTCCGAAGAGCCAAAGTAGAGAAAATAAAGGCAGGCCTATGGTATCCGATGTACAGTATTTGGAGCTTTCTTGAGAGAGTGAGAGTCTTACTTGTTCAGTCCCATGTTCATATTTTTATATATCTTTGAGTTGGGGACTTCGTTTGCTATGAGGGTACATGGTTTGTAATTTATTTTTCTATTTGTCCATGTGAAAAGCATTGGTAATGACTTGATTCTCTACTAATGACTAGATGACATATCCTGATCCCTGTTTATCATGATTTGTGGTTACTTGATGTGCATATACTGATTTGGTTTACCGGGAAAAGGGTCAAAAGTTGTTTGGGATCATAGTGCAAATTTTGATTGGTGTTGTCTGTAGTATTCTAGGTTTATTTTCTAGTTAAGAGTCATTTTTAGTTTTTGTTTTCTTTGCCTAAGGACATGCAAAAGTCTTAAATTAAGGGTGTTGATATGCTGTGTGTTTACAGCACTTTCGACACTTAAAGCTTGAAAAATAGTATGGACTTAGGTATGTTTATATGGATGTGATGCATTTTTACTTTGTTTTTAGGAAAAATAGGTGTTGGAGCAAAAATTTGCAAAAGATGCAGAAAAATGCAGAAAAACAGCCAAGTACTGATCATAGTACGAGTTGTACCTATATTAAAGAGCCATAGTGAGACTCTTGAAAAAGCTCAGAAGGCTGGAACACTGCAAAGGAAAAGTACGACTCTCAGTATGAGCCGTACCAAGTTGGTACGAGCCGTAATTGGAGTCGTGGAATACTTCAGAGGAAAGTTGCACAATTGAAGTCTCCTGGTATGGGTAAAACCTACGGATCGTAGCATCTTCCTATAGCCTGTACTAGGAGTCATGGGAAGCTTCAGGGATCTTAAAGACTTGGCAGCACTCAAGATGCGACAAGTTACGAGTCATAGGAGAAAAGTACTAGGTATACAAAGACACTCGTAGAAAACTTTAGAAGATGTCAATGTTTCTTAGAACCAAAACACTATTAGATTGTACGACTCTTGGGATCATGTTACGAGTCGTACCAGCTACCAATAGTTATCCAATTCTATAGAAGTCAAGGAATGTACAAGAGCAAAACACGACCTGTACAATCCTGTTACGGGTCGTATGATGAGTTGTAGGATGTGCCGGCACCAGATCTGGTTATTTCCCTATTAACTAAGGAAAAGGATTTCATTGTTTGTATAAATAAGTTTTATGTTTCTTATAGAGTAGAGAGGGTCAGAATTAGTGGATTGTCAATTACTATCAAGTTTTTAATTAGTTTTTGACAAGATTGGAGAGCAATTCTTGAGAATCAAAACTTGGATTTCTCAATTGTTCTTGATTTTGTTCATCATATTCTATTCCAGTATTTACAGCAGGTTTTCTTTCGATCATTGTTGTAAGTCTTTAATTATGTGTTTTTCTATGAATACTAATCACAATCTTACAATCCTGAGAGGCTAAAACCTCCTCAACTAGGATTGTGGGAACCACGATGGACTAAAGAACTAGGGTTACACAAAGTGATTTGAAACCAATGCTAAAATGCTTGTATTGTATTCTCTTCATCTTTAATATTTGTTAACGAAGCGTAATGTTAAGATTTACCTGAATTATTTACTTGCTTGAACTTAGAGAGGTAGAGATTAGAAAAAGAGAATTACAACAAAGCCTTGATTTTTATAATCATTGTATGACTTGAGCTACGGTAGTAGGATAGTTAATTTGGAACATACTAATAATAGATAATTTGAAATTGCTCATGAGATCTAACCAAATGATTGACTATAGTCATCCAATAGGGATGAACCAGTCATTTGGATGAACCCTAGTTATCAGTTCTACAAGTAAGCATTGGGATAAATCACGAGTGTAAACCCGAAGTAGTTATGTACCCATGGAGAATCTTACCCTAGTTAATTGCAAATCTTGATTAACAACACTTGACTTTTATGCTTCTTTTACAATTTTTCCTCTATAAACCCCCCAATTTGGAGATAACCCACCAAAAAGATTAAATACGACATTAGTCTAGTTCTTACCACATTCCCTGTGGGTTAGACCCCAACCTCTTTGTTGGGTTATTTATTAGCAACATCTGCTTCATACTTTGTCAAGAGTGTGAGTTTGAGCATTATCAGTACAACCCCTTTCTATCTAAACACCCCCTCTACTAGGCTAGATACCACCTCTAGCTTCTGGTTGATTGCCTCGCCCAAGTTGGGGGCGATTCCTACTGAAAGAACTACCTCCTCTACCTACAGTATCTGGATCTCGGGAAGCTTGATGAGGAATAATCTGCCCGGCATGTCTGAATCTAGGACATAATACATGAATATGGCCATAATCCCTACACTCATGACATACCTTATCAATCACTAGCCTTTGTGTTGGAACTGAGGAGATAGGACGAGCCCTAAAATCTGAGAGAACCATCCGAGTGCTCCCACCGATACTTGAAGGCCGATAAATGGTCCCTGGCAGACCTCCAGCTGATACCAGTATAGCTGACTGAACAAGACGCCCCGATTACCCCTGGGGAATCAGAGCTCTATTTCTCTCCTCCTCAGTGGGAAATAATCGCGGGACATACCTAGACAATGAGTGAAATTAGGCCTCGGAGGTTCCTTACTCGATGTGTGTGAACTCATCTCACCTCCAGTATCGCAGGGTATAAAGTACATATTTCTCCAGAAAGTGGAGTAGAACTGAGTCCAGGTTAGTAGCAGTGACCCAGTCGATCTGCACTCCACAAATGCTCTCCACCAGAGCTTGGCGTCTCCCATTAACTAAAAGGTGACAAATTCCACCCTATACTTGTCCACTTCCCCTATTTTATGGACCCTTTTGTGGCAGTCAATGATGAATTCATAGGCATACTTAGCCACAGTGCCATAGAAGGTTGGAGGCTTCATCTTTGTGAACCTCCAAAATAGATCATGTTCATCGCCAGTCATGACTGGCCCCACCACCAGCGTAAAAAACATGGCAGCCACAGATATATCATTCAAATGAGGAGCCACATAAGTTGCATGTTGTATTCCCGATTTCTGCCCTACTAGAGTTGCAGGTGCTACTCCATTACCCATGATACAACTCAGAACATTTGGTACCTGAGCTAGGACCTCAGAGGAAGTTGAAGTAGCCACAGTCTCTCCCTACATCGGTACCTCCACCTCCACTGCCACTCTGCTTGGATCTGCTGGAGGCGTTAGGGATTTTGAACTTTCTCGAGCAAGACCAGGAGCGTGAGCCCACCTTTGGAAATAGTAGGCCTTAGCGTACGACGTCAGGCTTATCCTTTTCCATGTGTTGTGGCTACTACCACTGGCTCGGGTGCATCCTCTCTGATTCCTCCTGCGCGTGTCCTCACCATCTGTGAGAGAAAGAAAGAAAGAAGTTGTTAGATACCAATGTGGATCACCAGATACCAATTGAAATTAAGTAATAGCACTAAAAGGGGAGAATAAAAGGAATTTTCCTAATGTCCTATAGCCTTCCAAAGATAAGTAAAGGACGTCTCCATATTGATCGCAAGACTCTACTAGACCCATCCTCATACAATGAGATCAACGAATCTAGGGCTATGATACCATCTTTGTCACGACCAAAGTGGTTGTGATTGGAACACACACAATCACCCTAGTGTGCGGACCAATGAGTCCAAACTAATTACCCAATTGCAATAGTCATATAATGAATAAGAATTCCAAAGATAATAGCGGAAGTCTCAAATAAATTAAAAGAAAACATTTGCAATTCTATTGATTACATTCCTAGAAACTAAAAGTCATTGTACGAGATGACATCTACATAACCTCGTCTAATAAGAGTAAAGTGCGAAAATAAAAAAGTCAATGTCCAGACAAACACATTCTCTATGGTGGAATTATGGCGGCACGACCGGATCCACTCACCTTATAATATCTGCTGCTACTCTACAGATGGGGTCAGAGGAACTTTCTGGATCACAACCTGCACGCAAAAAATAAGTGCAGAAGTAGCATCAGTACGACACAATGTAATGGTAGGTATCATCGCCCGACATTAGATAATGATGAATACATTGTAAAATAGAAACATACATTCACGAAAGTAGTTATTCTTTTCACAACCCTATTTCTAACATTGTTCAGAGTAAGGTCTATGCTGACCTACTCACTGGATTAGGTCTAGCTGCAGCGGGGTTGTTACCATGGCGACGATCACTCTACAGTGGTTAGAGTGTCGCTTCAGCGGTACTGCATAGGCAGTACCTTGACCAAGCTATCAACCTTAGTTTTCCCATGTAGCAGTTTTCTCAATTAGCTCATCAACTCAATAAATACATATATATAATCAAGTTCAATAGTCAACTTATCATTATTTCACATGGAATAACATTCGATTCATCAACTTAACACAATGATTATAAACATAAAACTCTCAACAATCAAATCATCAATTTATCATAGGGAATCTAAACACATGAGTCATCAATAATCAATTCGTATGTTAGTGACTTCTCTCCGGTAATGCAACGGACACATGCCTCCATCACATTACCCTACATTCATTCTCACTCAATATTGTAAATACATGCCAGAGGATCTTATTTCTACCCTTTTAGTCATGACCTGTAGGAAACTCTAGAAGTCTATGTACTATATCAACGTGGTACCTTTTCTCACTCATCTACTCATCTAGATGCTCCCCTCAAACTCGAGCCACTCATTCATGATCGCTCCCCCGGATGCTCCCCTCGGACATGAGCCACTCATCTCAAGATAAAGCATGTTACCCTTTCCATTATCATATCATAGGTATTTTTATCACTCGGTCATTTAGTATGACATTCCAGAAGTATCAAGTCAATCTCATCAGCTTGGTAGCTATATCCCCCAATGTTCAACCACATATATGACAATTTGAACTAACCCATATACATCTCAAAGCATTCAAATTCCACAACAACCTCATCGACAATCATCATCTCAAGTGTATTTTACATTTTATGTGAAACACATCACAACATCAACAACAAATTATGTTTGAAGACCAACTAAACATGTTGTCACTTCATATATATATATATATCATTATGTAAAGTCTAACTCCTTATAAACTATGACCTGCCTTGATTGCAGGGTGAGAGAAGTCAGCTACTCCATGGGAGCCTTGCCTTTTCTCAAAACCTCAGAACATTCAAAATCTACAACAACAATTACAGAGTAGTGGTACTGAATCCCGTTTGGGGGGATGCATTACTTGCCTGCAGGTACTCATAGACGGGGAGCCAATACCTCGTGATTCCAGCCAGCATACAGAGTCATCAACTCCTGTCATCCGGAGCTTGATAGTCAGAGGTCTATGCTATTTTCTTTTGTTATATAGTATGGGTAGGCCGGGGCCCTGTCCCGACCATCTTATCAGTATTCTTAGAGGCTTGCACATTATATATTCCTTGTGGTTAGCTGTACCGATCGTGTGAGGCCATGTGTATGTCTTAGCTTGTTTATGATGGCTGTGGGGGGCCTTATTCAGTTGGTAGTGGGGACCTTGTCGGTCACGTAGCAGTTCAGCACCGATTTTCTTGATTTAGAAGTAACTAGACAACATGGTGGCCTTGTCGGCCCGCATAGGTTCCCCTATATTGATGAAATTTTGATTGGTTGTTGTTGTTGTACAGGTGGCTATAGGCCTAGTTGGCCCGGGGCTGTATTTACAGTCGTTGTATAGCCCGTCGATTTCAGAAATTAGAGTTAGAGCCAGCTAGGCACCAGGAGTGCTTAGGCTCAACAGTCTAGCAGTTCAGGTCCTAGTAGGGCACCAGGTGCCAGTCATACCCCCAAGGCGGGGCGTGACAAACTTGGTATCAGAGTAGGTCATGTCCCAGGGAGTCTGCAAGCCGTGCTAAGTAGAGTCCTGTCTATGGGTGTGTTGTGCACCATATACTATAGGTAGGAGGCTGCAAGGCATAATAGGATGGTTACTCTTTCTTCATATTCAATCATGCCATAGAGCAGTACAGTATAGGGTTGAGTTCCTAAAACTTATCATACTCTTTGTTTACAGATTAAAATGGCAGACCCGCGACATCCTACCACAGGCAGGAGACTGGATATCACAGCAGGTGAAGGCACTAGCAGGATGCCTCAGTTACATTTAGAATCAGCCCAATCTGAGGGCGATATAGAGGCATCATCACAGCCTTCTCAACAGTCCCCACCTCACCAGGAGCCATTCCGAATGACACCGCCTCTGACAGCTCCTGTACCTACACCATCTGACTAGGAAATTCGAAGTGCAGTAGTTATGTTGGCACAAATGATGGCTACTCAGCACCAGTCAGTGGCACCTGTAACAAAAGAGCCATCAGGTGGACCTGGCAGTTCGAGGGTCAGTGAATTTTTGGAATTAGGTCCCCCATAGTTCACAGGGTTAGATCAGGCAGCGGACCCCCAGGATTTCCTGGACCAGATGTAGAGAATCTTCCGGGTCATGCATGTGACGTCTACAGAATCAGTTGAGTTAGCAGTATTCCGATTGCGAACCATTGCTGTGTTGTGGTACGAGAGCTGGGAAAGGTCTCGAGGGAGGGATGTTGCCCCTCCGACCTGGTCTAGCTTCTTTGAGGCCTTCCTAGATCGTTATTTTCCACGGGAGATCCGGCAGGGCCGGATGGACCAGTTCTTGCACTTGGAGCAAGGGGCGAGGAGTGTACGAGAATATGCCCTACGTTTGATTCCTTAGCCCGCTATGCTCCAGCTTTTGTGGACACCATGCCATCTAGAGTCCACCGGTTTATTATGGGTCTGAACCCAAAATACATTGAGGCATGCATGACAGCTACACTGCGAGAAGATATGGATATTGCCCGGGTATAGGCTTTTGCCCAGACTATTGAGGGCCTTAGACAACGGCAACAGGACAGTAGATGTAAAAATCAGGAGCAGCGCCGCAGGGATAGATTAGATGAAATACAGAGGGAAATTTAGAGAGGACCCAGGCCCAGTTGTCAGACAGGCCACCTAGACCCCCACCTCCATTTTAGCATCAGAGGGGTAGATTCATCCGCTGGGGACAGTCAGAGTCTAGCGGTAGTTCCCAAACGGTAGATTCACCTCAGAAAAGGAGGGCAGAGCAGAGCAGATATACACCCCCACCTTGCCCTATTTGCAGCCGACCCCACACTAGAGCTTGTAGATATTGCTCCACAGGGTGTTATATATGTGGGCGGGAGGGGCACATGATGAAAGATGTCTAGCCAGGGGACAAGGTAGCGGAGATACCAGGACAGGGAATCAGCAGGGCTGCGAGCTCCAGCAGCCTCGGCAGGGCGTAGGCCCTCAAGTCCAGCACGTAGAGGCCGAGGTAGATCAGGAGCCTCTAGTTTAGATACGGGCCCAAGCTGTACCTATGCATTACCAGGGAGGCAGGACTCAGAGGCGTCTCCAGATGTGGTAACAGGTGTGATGACTATTTGCTCATACCCTATTTATGTATTGATTGATCCAGGGTCCACTTTGTCCTACGTTACCCCATTTGTGGCTCGAAAGTTCAGTGTTGCACCAGAATTGCTTCAGCAACCCTTTTCAATATCTACACCCATCGGTGACTCCATTATAGCTAGTAGGATTTATCGAGGGTGTGCTGTAAAGATTGCTGATCGTCAGACCACAGTAGATCTGGTAGAACTAGAGATGATTGATTTCGATGACATTATAGGTATGGATTGGTTGGTGCCATGCTATGCCAATGTAGCATGTTGGACCAAGATGGTCCGATTCCACTTTCCAGGGGAGGAGTACGAGAGTGGAAGGGCAGCACATCTATGCCAAAAGGTAGGTTTATTTCCTACCTTCAGCTAAGAGATGCATTTACCACCTAGTCAGAGTCCAGGATGTTCGGGTAGAGCCTCCGACTCTCTAGTCTATTCCAGTGGTTAATGAATTCCCTGACATATTTCCAGATGAGCTACCTAGTATTCCCCCAGAAAGAGAAATAGATTTTGCAATTGATTTGGTACCAGGCACTCAGCCCATATCAATTCCTCCGTATCGTATGGCTCCTACTGAACTCAGAGAGTTAAAGGAGCAGCTGAAAATCTGTTAGATAAGGGCTTGATCGGGTCAAGTACTTCACCTTGGGGTGCGCCAGTTCTATTTGTGAGAAAGAAGGATGGCTCGCTCCGCATGTGTATAGATTACCGGCAGTTGAATAAGGTTACAGTTAAGAATAAGTATCCGCTTCCCAGAATAGATGATTTGTTTGATCAATTACAGGGGGCCAGATATTTCTCCAGGATTGATTTGAGGTCCGGATACCATCAGGTTCGAGTTCATGAAAGGGACATTCCAAAGACAACCTTCAGGACCAGATACGGCCACTAATAATTACATTCCACTACGAATGTTCTTAACCTCAGCAAGAAGTGAATTTAGCCACTCATTTGTGGATTAAACATCATCAAATGAGTGTTAATCATACAAACAATTGAAATAAAGAAGAAGGAGATAGAGAAGAACCCTAAGATTTTCGTCCCCTCAACTGCCTGTAACCCACGTTCTTGCTCAACCAAGTCAGAATGATTAAAAATAAACCTACATGTGCTATTTATACTAATGGGTATTTTTCCCAGAATAACAAGCAACGTGTCACGGAGTGCATCGCGGAGCACTGCCTCGATGACACGCCACAAACGCGGACCCTCACTGGAATCCGGTCCTCCAGGTAATTATGCCCAATGTGCCATGGCATGCAACGCGGGGCTTGGCCAACGTGCCACGGCCCCGACGTGGACCTTCACTGGAACTTGGCCTATTTTTATCATCTGGAGCAGAATGCATCTGCGATGGCAGCGTGACACGGCTCCATCGCGGAGCCCCTTAATTTGCTGCATAACCTGGGCCTTTTCCACTGCTCGCTTCCGAGTCTATTCCTGATTTCTCCCAACATGCATCTTAGCTTCCTAAAATTCCATTTTTCCTGCAAAACAACACTAATCATGTTGGTTAGTATAAATTCACATTTTAACTACAAATCACATGAGAATGTACAATTATCAATGTATAAACAAGACGAAATGAAGCATTTGAGTATCACTTGGGCATGTAATTCTAAACCCATAACTAGGTTTATGGGAAACATGATGAATTAACACACATAGGTAAAAAAAAACTTAGTGAATCTTGAATGGGGTTAATGCATGTATTGTTTTTCCCTTCATTTTAATTGCTTCTTAACAGTTGCAATCATTGGAAATTACCTTATTTTTACTCACCAGATCAAGGGAATAATGAATTGGAAAAAGGATTAACAACAAAGATTTGAGGCTATCAACCCTCATCTAATAGCTTGACGTTGTTTGGGAATAACTAATTCGATATTAAGGGTAAGGGTCAATTAAGTAAACACCTGCATACAGATCAAGTTGCATGGTGATAATCATCTAGATTGGGGACCAACCATTTAGGTGAAGTTAACTTACCAATATTGTATACTAAGCACCGGAATAGATGGTGATTAAGTCATGGGGAACACAATCCTAGTCAATTCATTAATTGAATACAACCAAAATTAAATCAAACATCTACTAGTCTTTACTATTTTTTATTATTTTGTCCGAAAATAGCTAATCCGATATTAAGGGTAAGGGTCAATTAAGTATACACCCGTATTGATAACACTCAAACCACACCTCCTTATGAAGTATGAAGCGGACATTGTCAATAAAGAACCCAACTAGAGGTTGAGGTCGATCCCACAGGGAATATGGAAGGATGTAGAAGAATGCTAGTGCTTAATCTTTTTAGTTAATTATTTCCTAAGAGGGGGGAATTTGTAAAAGTAATAAATAGCAAAGATGAGAAATTTTGAAGGTTGATTTCAAATTAATGCAATTAACTAGGGTAAGTGTTTCCCATGACTTCTTAACCACAAGAATTTATATACTAGTGATCTATTCTAATGCTTAGCATGCAATATCGGTATGTTAATTTCACCTAAATGGTTGGTCCATTATTTAGATAATTTTCACCATGTAACTTGGTCCGTCTACGGATGTATTCTTTACTAACCCTTACCCTTGATATCGGATTAGCTATTCCCAGACAAGGTCAAGCTATTAGATGAGGGTTGATAGCCTCAAATCTCCATTGTTAATCCCTTTTCCCATTCACTACCTCCTTGGTCCGGTAAGTAAGAATAAGACAAGTTCTAATGTTTGCAACCATTAAAAATCAATTAAAATGAAGGAAGAAACAATACATACATAAACTCCATTCAAGAATCACTAAGTATTTTACCTATGTGTGTTAGTTTGTCATGGTTCTCACAACCCTAGTTGTGGTGGTTTTAGCCTATCATGTTTATAAGTAAATTAATAGATTTCATAAATAAAAGAAAAAATTAGTACTTACAGCGATGATAGGAAGAACTCACTTGATTAGTGTAAAATTCGAAAGAACAACATTACAATCGTATCCGAAATATGTCTTCTAACACGTCTAAAAATTTACTCTGGAAACTTGTTGTGAAACTTCAACTCTTGAAGAAATCCTTATTAAAATAAAGGAGTATTTATAGCAATAGATTTATGTTTTCCTTGTTCCTTGATGAATTTGACTTGGGATTTAAATTTTTCCTTTTCCTAGTTAAAGTAGGAAAGCCAATTTTTGCCCTTTTTGGAGCCTTGCGCGTCGTCCCAACCACTGTCGCGTTTCCAGTTGTGGAAACGGGCCACCTAACAACTCGTTGTGCATGGGCTCGAGTCATTAGGACCCTCGTGGTCTAACTCCTTCAAATTTTCAGTGTACCTTATAGTTGTTCTAGTGATCTGCCAACGAGTCGTTTAGTCAACTAACGAGTCGTTTAGTCAACTAACGACTCGTTATGTCTTTCTTCATTTCCACTGATTACTTTGTCAATAATTTCTCTCACAGTTTTCACGACTGACTTCATGACTTGTTAGTAGATGTAACGAGTCGTTCCCTCAACTTTTCAAGTACACTATTTCTGCATCTTCCAAACTCAACCTTTGCCCACGACTTCAACTTCTTTTCATCTTCATTCCATAAGCCTCAAATACATTCAAATCTATCATTTTTAGCCCTAAAAACATGTAATCACATGCGTTAGCTAATTTTCACAAATATATAACATAAACACATAGAAAAACACATAATTTATTCTCAAAACATAGTAAAGTACGAGCAAAAATATGTCTATGAAGTGCGTAAATACACCCTTCATCATGTATACGGATCAAGTTGCATGGGGATAATCATCTAGATTGGGGACCAATCATTTAGGTAAAGTTAACTTACCAATATTGCATGCTAAGCGCCGGAATAGATCACTAGTATAAAAACCTTGTGGTTATGAAGTCATGGGAAACACAATCCTAGTCAATTCATTGATTGATTACAACCGAAATTAAATCAAGAATCTACTAGTATTTACTAGTGTTCATTATTTTGTGTTTCAAACCTTCCCCCTAGGAAATAAGCAAGCCGGTAGTATTAGCAAAATGCATTAACTGAAGTTCTTGTCATATTCCTCGTGGGATTCGACCCCAACCCTGGTTGGGTTCTATATTTGACATCAACCGCTTTATATCTCATTTACAAGGTATAATTTAGGCGACATCAAATTTTGGTGCCTTTGCCGGGGAATACGACTTAGGCTTTTGTTAACTATGTTTGATTTACTGTTGGTCCTTATTTCCTTTTTTATTTTTTTTCTTTGTTTATTTTGTTCTTAACAGGTTTCAGGTTCGTTCATGCCCAGTACTAGGAGCTGAGGAAAATCTCTAGTTCCAATTGATCACGAACTTGAATAAACATTGTGGAATCTAAGGAAAATGGACAACGTACATGGGCAAGAGACAGTGGAAGAAGTAACAACAAGAATGTTGTATGAGGAATAAGACGAGTACGAGATAGAGAGGCAGTGAGGCTCACTAAAGAGAAATGCCAAACTGCCAAAGCTGAGCGAGCTAGAAGGAACAGATGTCCTGATCAGCAGAGGTACCGGTACTTCGATGATGATGATGATGCTGATATTGATGAAGCCGGTGTCACTGGAGCTATTGTCTCTCCCCCTTTGCCTGCTGGGGCAAAGTTTGACATTACCAGTGCTATGATCCAACTGCTCAACATGAATGGGATATTTGCAGGTCATGCAACTAACGATGCACATATTCACTTGACTAATTTAAACATGAATGGGATATTTGCGGGTCATGCAACTGATGATGCATATATTCACTTGACTAATTTAAACATGAAGGGGATATTTGCGGGTCATGCAACTGATGATGCACATATTCACTTGACTAATTTTGTTGGTATCTCTAAAGCATACAAACAACCGGGAGTGAGTCAAGATGCAATCAGGCTATGGTTATTTCCCTTTTCACTAGGGAATGAGGCAACGTTGTGTTTGGATGAATTACGAAATGATTCTCTCACTACTTGGGGGCGCTTAAAAGAGCCTTTCTTGAAAGATTCTTTCCACCTTCTAGAGCTTTGCAGTTGAAAGATAAGATATACAACTTCAGACTATTGAATTTTGAAGCACTTCAAAAGACATGGTTGCAGTTAAACAAGAAGCTCAAAAAGGAGCCAAACCATAGGATCCCAGATGATACATTATTGGAGATACTCTACAGGTCCCTGAATGCTAACACCAAGACAGTGGCTGATACTGTCTCTGGCAAAACATTCACGAGTCATACTTAGCTGAAGCTGTTGAGGTCCTTGATAAGATCACTAAAACCAACCACTCATGGCACATAAGATAGTCAGAGGCTCCGGCTAGTACTTATGCACTAGGCATGTCTGCAGAGAAGAGAAGGAAGGATGAAGAGCGAGACCAGGATATTGTTGAGATAAAAACCACAATGGGGCTGTTTTCTAAGCATTTTATGTGAGCCGGGGATGAAAAGGTGAAAGATGTGGGTTCTTAGGGAAAGGCCCCGAGAAATGATGGAGGCAAATCAAAATATGAGGAGGAAACAAATTATTTTAATTGATAAGGGGAATGTTTTCGGACTAACACATAAGCATATAACCAAGACTCTTGGTGTCAAGGTTAGGGGAACCAAGTTCGGAACTACTACAGAGATAACAATTACAACCGAGGCCAATACAGAGATAGAAGCATAGGTAGAGACAATGGTGACTATAAACAATGTGACGAGAACAAGAATGGCAGAAGCTATCTATATGTTCCTCCAAGGAACCGTGAGCCAGAGTCTAGTGGTTCAAGGGTGGAAGACATGTTGTCTAAGGTACTTAAGCAGATAGAGGCGACAAATGGCCATTTCGAGGAACTCCACACTAATATTTCTGGTATGAACCAAAAGGTGGAATCACATGTTGTGGCCATTAAGCACATTGAGCAGCGAATTAGTCAGATGTCAGTTGCTATAAACCAGAGGCAGAAGGGCACACTTCCCATCAATACAGTTCAAAATCCAAAAAATGACAGTCATTGTATGGCCGTTACTACTAGGAGTAGGAAAGCAACAGTTGATCCTCCAAGGACGATTGTGACTGATGAGACAGTTAAGCCCCTAGTGATTAATGATGATAGGGTGGCGGCTCCGAGGAACATATTTTTGTTGATGATTTAGTGGATAAGATTGCTCCTAGTAATGTAAAGGAGTATGGGTCTTGCAAAGAGAAGGAGAAGGAGATAACTCAAAAGATCATGCCCATTCCTAGACCTCCTCCCCCTTTTCCACAGAGGCTGAAGAAAAAGGTCAAAGATGGGAAGTATCACAAATTCATCTCAATGCTGAAACAATTATCTGTGAACATCCCATTAGTTGAGGCACTTGAGCAGATGCCTAGCTATGCTAAATTCATGAAGGACCTTGTCACTAGAAAGAGGATTGTGAGCTTCAAACCTGCGGATAATTTGCACCATTGTAGTTCAATAGCATCTTGTTCTCTTGTTCAAAAAAAGGAAGACCTTGAAGCTTTCACCATACCATGCACTATTGGAGCCTTTAATTATGCTAAGGGGCTATGTGATCTTGATGCTAGCATTAACTTGATGCCATTAGCATTGTTTAGATAGTTGGGCTTCAGATCCCCCAAATAGCCTATAATGCGGCTATTGATGGCAGATCGCACGGTGAAAAATCCGATAGGGATTCTCTATGATTTTCTAGGAAGGTAGAGTCCTTTATATTTCTGGCTGACATTGTTATTCTAGACTGTGAGGTTGATTTTGTGGTCCCCATTATCTTGGAGCGAACATTCCTCACCATGGGACGTGCTCTAGTAGACATGGAAACCGGTCAGCGGAAATTCTGGCTGAACAATGAGGAGGTGACATTTAATGTATGCTGGTCCATGAGGCAGCCAAATCATATGCGGGTGGTCTCAGTGATTGATGTTGTGGAAGCTAAGCTTCCAATCATTCCCATTGATGAGTTACTGACTATTAAGGATTTAGCAGAAATTTTGATGAATGTTGGTGCTGAGGAGATCATGGGGGTGAGGAGATTGTTAATGCACTTGCTGGTATGGGGTCATACACCTATGCTCCAAATAAGATTGATCTGGATCTGAAGAATCGGGTGACTCCACCAGTCAAGCCATCTATTGAGGATCCTCCATTATTGGAGCTTAAGGTATTCCCATCTTAGTTATGGTATGTATTTCTGGGGACCGAAAACACTTTACCAGTCATAATTGCAGCTGACCTGGAGGAATGGAAAGTGGAGGATTTGGTCTCCAGTCTAAAGAGATATAAAAAAGCCATTTGGTGAAACATTGCAGACATTATTGGGATCCCATCCGATATTTGCACACATAAGCTCCAGTTAGAGCCAGATTGTATTCCGAGCATTGAGCATTAGCATAGGTTGAATCCACCTATGCAAGAGGTGGTCAAGAAAGAAATGATAAAGTGGTTGGATGCGGGTGTGATTTACCCTATTGCTGATAGCAAATGGGTAAGCCCAGTTTAGTGCTTGCCAAAGAAGGGAGGAATCACGATGGTCCAAAATCTGAACAATGAGCTAATTCCACTCAGTCCAGTCACCGGTTGGAGAGTATGCATGGACTATAGGAAGTTAAACCACTAGACTCAGAAAGATCACTTTCCTATGCCATTTATGGATCAGATGCTAGACTGACTTGCAGAGAGGATGGTACTGTTTTCTTGATGGTTATTCATGGTACAATCATGTTACACCCCGTAAGTTCCTATTGTTTAATCAGTGCGTTCGAAAATAAGTTAAGAGTTTTAGCATACGACACATATGAGAAAGGGCTCAGGGAAAAGACATTTGAGCATGGTATCGAGTTAGAGCGAGGGAGAAGGCCGGGGGCAGGTCACGACATGCAGCATGTCATAGACCCCCTCCTCTGTGTTGGGCGGTATGGCATGCCCGTAAAATGGTGCAATAGGGGCTGTGACATGGACCCCCTATCCACCGGCCAAAGTCTAATACATAAAGCCCTCATTCAATTGTAATCCATTGTTAAACATTTCCCTCGGCCAACAAGTAAGAAAAGACACAACTTTCATATAATTTTCATCCAATTACACTGCTAAATGTGGTCAAAACACGAATTAACTTTAGGTATCAAATCCTAAGCCTACGGGAAATGTTTCTACGGAGTTATTTCTTGAAATTAAGCTTGGTAAATTAGGACTCCGCCGAGTAAATATTATCAGAATTACTCCAAATTGATTTCTAAAAGGCCACAGGCATTAGGTAAGAATTTCTTCCATCTGAACTCTCAGGAAATTATAGGGTTTCAGTTGAGTTTTTTGAAGTTGAATTATAGTTAATTCTATTAATGAAATATCGATATTTACTGAGTTTAGTATTGAAACTAGCTATAATTTCTCAACATAGAGGTTATAGTTGGAAAGAAATGAAGTTTGCAAGATAAACCTCGCTAGTTAAATTAGAAATCGGCATTTGAGGTATGTTAAGGAAAATGCTTTTGGTAAGTTGTTCCTGTCATGTCATAATAACAACTAGACTCTCATAAGAATGCCAGGAGCATGATTATTGTGGTTCGCTGCTTTTGTGACCAACCCCAGGGTTACTAACTGTGTCGATGCCTATGAGGCTATATGACGTCGCTGATATGTCATCCCAAGGGATGATGTAAAGGCCCAAGGGGTATATTATAGTCCATTCCATGGCTGGCCTACTAGTTTTATCTCATATCGGTATCACAGACCCTCATCGAGCCTGGTGCCCAAGGTGCAGTTATCAGGACTCCACTAGACTTAGACACAACTACGGATTAGGAGTTGAGTGGGCTTAGTTGCTGACCAAAGGAACTGTTGGTTATAGTTACCTGTTGACTCACTTTGACCTTGTTAGGGGTATATAGATTGGAGTGTGTTCGCCAGGGCTTATGGGGGCCCCGAGCAGGTTATTCTTTGCTGGTTGTACCTGTCGGGCTTACGGGGGCCAGGTAAGGTTCTTGGTTGCACTATTCATTATTAGTCGACAATAGGTTATAAGGTTATATCAAGTTAACTTCCTATCCCTCTTGTTGAATTTTTTTAGTTTCATTATTAGTATTATTCAGTAATTTTTATTTAGTGCCTTACATATTCGGTACATATTGTACTGTTGCCCATCTTTGGGGTGCTGCAGTGCTTGCCTGCAGGTGCAGTTAGACACAACTCAGGACCTTCCTAGTCATTAGCCGAGTCAGTAGTCTAATCATCTCCTTTTTCCTTGGAGTTGTTATCTAAAAGGTTTATTCTTTTGATTTTATAGTTTATGGGTAGGTCGGGGCCCTGTCCCAACCATTATTCCACTCTTAGAGGCTTGAAGGCTATAGATTTCTAGTTGTTAGCTCTTGTTGTTGGCCATGTGGGGCCTATGTACATTTTCTTCTTCGTGTTAGCCGTGTGGGGCCTATTATAGCCTTTATTTAGCAGACTTGTCAGCTATAGTATGGTTATGATTGCTGGTTTTTCCTTTTTCCATAACTAGACAACATGGTGGTCTTGTCAGCCCGCATAAGATTCCCCTTTTACTACATGTTGTTGGTCAACTATTTTCCTTCTACAGGTAGCTATGTGGCCTTGTCGGTGGGAGGTTATATTTAAAACCAAGATATAGCTCGTCATTTTCTTGAACTAAAGAGAAGGCGTGCACCAGAAGTACATAAGCCCAGTCAGGTCAGTTTAGATCCCAGTGTGGCACCAGGGGCCAGTCATGCCCCCATGGTGGGGCATGAAAAACTTTGTATCAAAGCAAGTCGTATCCCAGGGAGTCTGTAAGCAGTGTTAAGTAGAGTCTTATCTATGGATGTGTCATGTACAACATTCTATAGACTGGAGGCTGTGAGGCATAATAGGGTGGTTACTCTTCTTTCTCCCCCAGTCGTGTTATAGAGCTGTGTGGTATAGGGTTGAGTCCCTAAGATTACCTTATTCTATTTACCTACAGAGAAATGTCGGGTACATGGCAGACTATGAACAACTGGAAGATAGATGGTGTGGCAGGACAAGGCTCTAGCAGGGTGCCCTGGCTAGAGCCAGCCCAATATGAGGGCGATAGGGAGATTTCATCCTGGTCTCCTCAATAGTCTCCGCCATGCCAGGAGTCTTCTAGGGAAGCGGACATGTCGAAACCACCTCCAGCGGCTCCTGTACCTATACCATTACATCAGAAGGTTAGGAACACTGTTTATATGTTAACCCAGATGATGGCTGCTTAGCACCAACCTATGGTACTAGTGGTTACTGAGTCTTCAGGAGGACCTGGGAGTTCAAGGGTCTGGGAGTTCCTTTCCCTGAGTCCCCCACAGTTTATAGGGATGGATCGGGAAGAGGACCCTCAAGACTTCCTAGACTAGTTGAAGAAGATTTTCAAGATGATGCATGCTATGCCCATTGAGTCAGTTGAGTTAGTGGTATTTCGGCTACGGGACATAGCAGTGTTATGGTATGATAGTTGGGAAAGGTCCCAAGGCATAGACGCTCCCCCTACAACTTGGTCTAGTTTTTCAGAGGCCTTTCTGGATCACTACTTGCTGCAAGAAATTCGACAGGCCTGGGTAGATCAATTTTTGCACCTGGAGCAGGGCTCGATGAGTGTTCGGCAATATGCTATGAGATTTGATTCCTTGGCTAGGTATGCACCAGATTTTGTAGACACTATGCCAGCCAAAGTACATTAGTTTATTATGGGGCTGCTCCTGGAGTACGTGGAGACTTGTGTTACGGCTACTCTGTGGGAGGATATGTATATGCCCGTATTCAGGCTTTTGCTCAAAATATTAATGGGATCAAGCAGCGACAGCGGGAGATAAAAATGGCAAGTCAAGAGCAGCGCCGCAGGGCCAGACCCAGTGACATGCAGGCAGAATTTCAAGGCGGACCTAGGCCATGAATATCAGGCAGGCCACCCAGGCCCCCACCTCCAAAACTGCAGAAGGGTGTTAGATCCGACTGCCGCGGGCAGTCAGGATCTGGTGAGAGCTCAGGGCCATCAGGTTCTTAGTAGTAGAGGGGGTCAGTGGGTCTATTGTGCCATGTTGTGCTATTTGCAGTCGATGTCATCTTGGGACATGCAGGTATGGTTCTACTACTTGCTAAACTTATGGAAAAGAGGGTCACATGATGAAGGATTGTCTAGTTAGAGGTCAGGGTGATCAGGACCGACAGGACAGATCTTCAGTAGGGTCACATGCCCCAGCACCTTCAACAGGGTGCAGACCCTCATTTCAGCCGGTAGAGGCCAAGGTAGGTCAGGGGCATCTAGTTCAAGCAGCCGTCCAGATTGCACTTATGCTTTACTGGGGCAATAGTAGTTAGAGTTGCCGTCGGATGTTGTGACAGGAATGCTGGCCATTTGCTCTCACCCAGTTTATGTTTTGATAGACCCACGTTCCATTTTGTCCTATTTTACCCAATTAGTGGCTCGGAGGTTTGGTATAACACCAGAATTTCTCCAGCGACCTTTCTTAATGTCTACACCCGTCGGTGATTCTATTATAGCTAAAAGGATCTACCAGGGCTGCATAGTAGAAGTTGTTGGTCTCCATACCTTAGAAGATTTAGTGAAGCTAGAAATGATTGATTTTGATGCAATTATGGGCATGGATTGGCTAGCTCCATGCTATGCCAATGTAGAGTGTTGGACTAAGACAGTTCGCTTCCACTTTCCAGGGGAAGTAGTGCGAGAGTGGAAGGGTAGTGCAGCTATTCCAAAAGGTAGGTTCATATCCTATATTCGGGCAAGAAAGTTAATAGAAAAGGGCTATATATATCATATTGTTAGGGTTCAGGATATGCAACCAAAATCTCCAACTCTATATTCTATTCTAGTGGTTAATGAATTTCCAAACGTATTTCCAAATGAACTTCCTGGTATTCCCCCAGAATGGGAGATCGATTTCTCTATCTACTTGATACCGTTTATTAAGCCTATATCCATCCCTGAATGGCTCCTGCTGAATTGAGAGAACTGAAAGAACAGTTGAAAGATCTATTATATAAGGGTTTCATTAGGCTGAGTACGTCACTGTGGGGTGCAGCAGTTTTGTTTGTGAGAAAGAAAGATGGCTCCCTCCGCATGTGCATAGACTATCGGTAGTTGAACAAGTTTAATATTAAGAATAAATACCCTCTTCCTAGTATAGATGACTTGTTTGATCAGTTGCGAGGGGCGAAATATTTCTCCAAGATTGACTTAAGGTCAGGGGATCACCAAATACGGGTTCGGGAGAAATACATCCCGAAGATAGCTTTCAGGACCAGGTATGGTCATTTTGAATTCCTAGTCATGTCCTTCGGGTTGACATATGCCCCAACGCTGTTCATGGATATGATGAACAACATCTTCAGCCCATATTTAGACTTGTTATCCTGGTATACTCCAGTTCAGAAAAAAACACATAATTCATTTGTGGACGGTACTTCAACCACTTAGAGATTGCCAGTTGTATGCGAAATTTTCTAAATGTGAGTTTTGCCTGAATTTTGTGGCCTTTCTGGGCCATATTGTATCAGAGGTTGTTATTGAGGTTGATTCGCAAAAAATTGACGTAAAGAAATGGCCTAGACCTACAACTCCAATGGAAGTTCGCACTTTCTTGGGATTAGTTGGGTATTACCAGAGGTTTATGGAAGGATTTTCTATTTTGTCAGTGCCTTTGACTAAATTGGCTCAGAAAGTAGCTAAATTTCAGTGGACTGAGGCCTATTAGCAGAGCTTTTAGGAACTGAAGGACAGATTGATGTCGGCACTAGTGTTAGCTCTGCCAGAAGGTTCAGAAGGTTATGTTGTATATTGTGATGCTTCAGGCGTTAGGTTAGGATTCAACCTAGTGCAGCACGATAAGGTGATTGCTTATGCTTCGAGGCAGCTCAGGAAGCTCGAAAAGAATTATCCCACCCACAACCTGGAATTAGCTGCAGTAGTTCATGCCATGAAAATCTTGAGACATTACCTGTATGGGGTGCACGTAGATATTTTCACTGATCATAAGAGCCTCCTGTACATCTTCACATAGAAAGAGTTGAACTTATGGAAGCATCGCTGGTTAGAACTGTTGAAAGACTATGACGTGAACATTTTGTACCATCTAGGAAAAACTAATACAATAGAAGACGCCCTCAGTCGTAGATCTATGGGAAGATTAGCATATTTGAGACCCGAGAAATGGAGCTGGCCAAAGAATTATAATAGCTATCCAGTTTGGCAGTTCAGATAGTGGACTCGGAAGATAATGGGGTTATAATCCAGAATACAGAAGTATCATCCGTGGTGGTAGAAGTTGATGAGCTGTGGATTTACAACACTTTCGACTCTCAAAACTATGAAAATAGCATGGTGTTAGGTGTGTTTATGTGTATATAAGGCACTTTTCCTTTGGTTATAGGACAAATTGGTGTTGGAGCTGAAAAATGCAAAAGATAGCCTGAAGTGTGTAAACTAGGCTCAGATTACAGTCCATAGTACGAGCCGTAGGAAGGTCCTATGAGTTGTACTGATGGCCGTGAAAAGTTGCAGAAGGATGATGTAGGAGAGATGCAATACACGAATCTTAATATGAGTCATACCAAGCTTATATGAGTCGTGGTGACACAGTCATGAAAAGATTCAGATGATTTGCATAACGGGCTGACTCTTGCTACGGAAAGTAAGTACAAACCATGGGATGAATGTACGATTCATGCCATGGAAGTTCTGATAAACTTCAAAAAAATTTCAAAGTTTCAGAGTCAAGCAACAGGAGCTCAGTACGGATCATAGGATGGAGGTATGATTCTTACCAGGATCCAACACTTAGCCAAAATTCAGCTATTTATGCAAGGTACAACAGGATGCTATGGGTTGTATGATGGTTCTACGGATCATAGGAGAACTTGTGACATGGGCGGAATCAGATATGGAAATTCACCCTGTTAGCCTAGGAAAAGGATTTTTGTGTCTGTATAAAAACATTTTAGGTTTTACTTTTCAAAGAGATCGATCAGAGAGGAGATTTTGAGGAGAGAAAGAGAGAATCGAGTTGATTTGACTTGTAATCAACCTTTTCTTGAATTTTTTTTGTTCTTGTTAATTGTTCTTCAAGATTTTGCTGATTAATTAAAGGAAGTGTTTCCTCATTCATATTTATAAGTATTGTTTTATGTTTTTAATCATGAATGCAATTCACAACCTTATAACTATGAGAGGCTAAAACCTCCATAACTAGGGTTGTGGGAACCATGGTGGATTAACAAGCTAGGGTTGCACAAAGTGATTCTAAAACCTATACAAACACTTATATTGTATTTCTTCATGCTTAAACGTTTCTTAATGGTGCACAATGTTAGGAAATGCCCAAATTCTTTACTTGCTTAGGACTAAGAGGTAGAGATTAGGAAAAGAGAATTACAATGGAGCCTTGATCTTAATGATCATTGTATTAACTTGAGCTGTGGTCACAAGATAGTTAAATATGGAACTTAGTGATAACGGATAGTTTAAAACCGCTCATGAGACTTGGTCGAGTAATTGAGTATAGTCAATCAATAGGGACTGGTCAGTCATTTGAATGAACCTAAGTTATTAGTTCTATAAATAAGTATTGGTAATGATCACAAGTGTATATCCAAAATAGTTATGAACCCATGGGGAACACAAACCCTAGTTATCCTTTAATATTGATTCAAAACTGAATTTTTAATAATTGTTTTTATTATTGCTTTTCTTTAGAACCCCCCAATTTTGAAGTAACTACCTTACAAGTTCACTTACTGGCTATAATCTAGCTCTTCCATATTCCCTGTGGGATCGATCCCAACCTCTAGTTGGGTTTTTTATTGACAACGTCCGCTTCATACTTCAGTAAGAGGTTTGGTTTGAGTGTTATCAAAAAGTGGAGCCATTGCCAGGGAGTACGGCTAAGACTAGGTTATTTGCTTGTATTCGACTTGTCAGTAGTTATGTTGCTTTTTATACTTTTTCTTTGTTTTTCTTTGTTTTTCCTTTAGTGACTCTCAGGCTACATCAAAGGAACAAGCTTTCACTTGAACATTCAAATGGAACATAATAAGCTGCAAACACCTGTGGTAGAAATCATGACTGATGATACATTGGCAGTGGTGGTAATGAATTATGAAGAAGAGGGGAACCTCGAATACACAAAAAAGGTTAATGCTTTAAATGGGACAGGGTCATATGACTTCAGACCAAAGAAGTTAGACCTGGACTTAAAGGACCATTTAACACTGCCGGCCAAGCCATCCTGGAGGTACCACCAATCCTTGAACTGAAAGCATTACCTCCACATCTCAAGTATTCATTCCTTGGGAAGAACAACACTTTGCCGGTCATAATTGCAGCGAACCTGTTAAATGAGCAGGTGGAAGCTTTGGTTAACATCTTGAAAAGATACAAAAAGGCAATCAACTTGACCATAGTTGATATCATTGGAATTCCTCCAGGACTATGTACTCACAAGATCCAACTTAAACCAGATTGTAAGTCGAGTATAGAGCATCAACGCCGCTTGAACCCTCTAATGCAAGAAGTTGTCAAAAAGGATATTATCAAGTGGCTGGATGCTAGGGTGATATATCCCATAGCAGATAGTCAGCGGGTAAGTCCCATCCAGTGCGTGCCAAAGAAAGGAGGGATTACAGTGGTGCCCAATGAAAAGAATGAGCTGATACCGACACGACCAGTCACAAGATGGCGTGTATGCATGGATTACAGGAAACTCAACCGCTGCACCCAGAAAGACCATTTTCCAATGCCATTTTTAGACCAGATGCTTGATAGACTCGCAGGTAGAGGATGATACTATTTCCTTGATGGATATTCATGGTATAATTAGATCACTATTTCTCTAGAAGATCAGGAGAAGAAAACCTTCACCTGTCCATATGGAACCTTTTCCTTCAGAAGAATGCCATTTGGATTGTGTAATGCACTAGCCACCTTCCAGTGCTGTATGATGTCCATATTCTCAGACATGGTGGAGGACACCATTAAAGTGTTTATGGATGATTTTTCTATTGTAGGCGATTCATTTGAATCGTGCCTTAATCATTTGGGCAGAGTCCTGAAAAGATGTGAAGAAACCAATCTGGTCCTAAACTAGGAAAAATGTCATTTCATGGTTAAAGAAGGGATAGTGTTGGACCGTAAAATCTCAGGAAAGGGGATCAAGGTGGACAAGGAAAAAATCGAGGTTATAGCAGGATTGCCACCCCCTATTTCCGTAAAAAGGGTCAGAAGCTTCTTAGGGCATGCAGGATTCTACCTGCACATTATCAAGGATTTTTCAAAAATTGCACAGCCATTGTGAAAATTACTGGAGAAAGAGGTAAATTTTGTGTTCAATGAGGCATGTCTAAAGGCCTTTGAGTGTCTAAAGGAAAAGCTCACCACTACTCCTATCATCATTGCTCCAGATTGGTATTTTCCCTTCGAGGTAATGTGTGAAGCTAGCGGTGTTGCTCTTGGTGCTGTTTTAGGCCAAAGGAGAGCAAAGATTTTTCATCCAATCGATTAAGCCAGCTGAACACTCAATACAACCTAGAAGAATTATACACTCACAAAGTAGGAACTACTGGTAGTGGTTTTTGCATTTGAGAAATTCTGAGCATATTTTCTTGGAACCAAGGTGATTATTCATACAGACTATGCTACGTTGAGGTACGTGATGTCCAAGAAGGATGCCAAGCCTAGATTGATTCGATGGGTGCTCTTGCTCCAACAATTTGAGTTTGAGGTGAAGGATCGAAAGGGAGCAAAAAATCAGGTGGCAGATCATCTATCCAGGCTTGAGTCTGAAGCGAGGGAGAGAATGGAGATTGATATCTATGATGCCTTCCCAGACGAACAGGTACTAGCTGCATCACATGATTTGATTCCCTGGTTTGCTAATTATGCAAATTACTTGGTTAGCTATGTGATTCCAGCAGACCTAACTCCTTAGCAGAAGAAGAAGTTCCTATTTGACGCCTAAAGATATTATTGGGATGAACCATATTTATTCCGCATTTATGTAGAAGGGATCATTTGTAGGTGTGTCCCAGAAGTAGAGATACTGAGCATTCTTTAGACATGTCATTCATCTCCTGTTGGGCGTCATCACAGTGGTACCAGAACTGCACATAAGATTTTACAATGTGGATATTTCTGGCCATCTTCATCAAGATGCATATGACTTCGCTAAGTCTTGTGATCAATGCTAAAGGCAGGGCAATATTACCCGTAGACATGAGTTTCCACTAACCCCCATCTTGGAAGTAGAGTTGTTTGATGTGTGGGGGACTGATTTCATGGGACCATTCATTAGCTCATATGGAATGAAGTATATTCTGGTGGTTGTGGATTATTTCTCCAAATGGGTGGAGGCATTTGCTCTACCAAACAATGAAGGCAAGACTGTTACAGCATCCCTTCGGAAACATATTTTCGCCAGGTTTGGCAATCCCAGAGCTACTATCAGTGATGGTGGATCTCACTTCTACAATCGCCTCTTCAAAACCTTGTTGGAAAAATATGGTGTCAAGCATAAGGTGGCCACACCCTACCACCCTCAGTTGAGTGGACAAGTGGAAGTTTCTAACAGGGAAATCAAGACCATCCTAGCCAAGACACTGATACTAGCCGGACAGATTGGTCAAGGAAGCTCGATGACACACTGTGGGCTTCCCGAGCAGCTTATAAGACTCCCATTAGTTCATCTCCGTACCAGCTAGTTTATGGAAAGGCATGCCACTCACCAGTTGAACTAGAGCATAAGGCATTATGGGCTCTAAAAAGGATGAACATGAACTAGAATGAAGCTTCCAAGCTAATACTTAACCAGCTTGATGAGTTGGATGAATTCCGACTTAAGGCTCATGAGAGTGAAGCCATTTATAAAGAAAGAATGAAGATCTACCATGAAAAAAAAGATTGCAAGAAGGGAGTTCAGCCAGGTGATTTGGTCCTACTATTTAATTGAAGACTCCGATTGCATCCTAAAAAGTTGAAATCTAGATGGATGGGATCTTACATAGTAGTGAATGTGCCTCCGTATGGTGCAGTGGAACTTGAGAACAAAGAAGGAAAAAATTTAAAGTAAATGGGCAAAGAATAAAAATGTATCTGGGAGATGAGGAAGAATGAAAAAGAATAGAAGAAGTATACCTTGATGATGCTTAAGGAGTCACAAAAGTCATGTCGTGCGCGATTAAATTAGGCGCTGCATGGGAGGCAACCCATGGAAGGTGAAGTTTGAGTAGCCACTGGTATGTTCTCTTCCCTATGATCTTATAGTTCATGCTTCGGGGACGAAGCTTACTTTTCAAAAAAGGGGAGGGGGTGTACTTGTGATTTTTTGGGATTTTTGATTCGTCTGAGGGTTTTTATTGTCGTGTTTCTTTTCCCTCAGGCATGCTATCTAGTAGAACCGACATGTGTAGGATTTTTATTGTTTTTAGCTTGTGATTTTTATTTAATTAGAAAGTAACTTAGGAATACTCAACCAATAAAAATGCACTAGTTTTGGTTTTTGAAAAAAATTGACCCTGTTTAAATTTTTTTGATGTATTAGCTATATATTGGTGACAACATGCATGATTTCTGTGGATCTTTTGACGTCATTTAGTTTATTAATATGAGTAGTCTTGTTAATCTCTATATAAACTAGACAGGTGAGGTGAAAATAGTTCATGTATCATATGTGAGTGAGATATAGTGCTCAGTTTGGTATTGTGTTAAAGATCTAGAAGTTGCCTGGTTGGTCTTTGCATAGGCTAAGGATGGTTGGTTCGGATATGATCATAGGAATTTTTTATTTAGCTCACTGTTAGCATATATTACCCTACCAAAGTTGCATGAATCCTTTGAGCCCAAGTTTGAGCCTTAATAGATCATGTTTCTTTGATTTACCGATTAACCGTACCCATTTATTTTCAATGAACCTGTTTTGTCCCTAGTCCTTCCTTGGATATTGTGAACCTCACCATAAGAAAAATGCTTAAGTTGAGGGTGGCTAGAGTAGGGTTGCATAAATGGTGGGAACAGAAGAAAGAAAAAGAAAAGAGAAAAGAAATGGTGAAAGTAAATAAGGTGTGGTGTGGTGAAAAGAATAGAGATGAAAAATATTGAGAATCTTGAAAAAGAAATTTCAAAAGAAATTAAAAATGATGAAAAAGTTGAAAGTACATCACACCCATACAAATATGTATCAAGAGAAGTGCAAAGGAAAGAAAAAGGGAATGAAAGAATAAAGGGTGAAATAGGTGAATGGTGTAGCCAATGTATGTAGTGCCAAGGAAGGGATAGTCACTTATAAAATCTTCCATTTTTATCATGTCCAGCCCTAAGCCTACATTACAAGCCAAACCAAAGTCCTATAATGATCCTAACTTAACCATCTGATAAACCAAAGCAGAGAAAATAAGGGCAAGCCTATGGTATCTGACACATAATACTTGTAACTTCTTTGTGAGAGTGAGCGTCTTATTTGCTTAGTCCCATGCTGTGTTTGAAATTCATATCTGAGTGGGGACTTTATTTCTGTGAGGGTACATGGATTATGTTTTCTTTTACCATTGGTCTTTGTGGAAAACATTGGTGATGACTTGATGGCCTGTTGATAGCTAGATGACATATCTTGAGCCCTGTTCAGGATGTTTTGAGGTTGATTGTAATGCATTAGCTGATGTTGTTCCACGAGAAAGGGTCAATGGAGTTTGTATAGAAAGTGCAAGTTTTGTTGAAGTTTTGCCTATAGTATCTTAAGTCTATTTTCTAGTTGAGCGTCGTGTTTAGTTTTTCTTTTCTTTGTCTAAGGACATGCAAAAGTCTTAAGTTGATGGTGTTGATGTACTGTGGATTTACAACACTTTCGACACTCAAAACTAAGAAAATAACATGAACTTAGGTGTATTTACATTGATATAAGGAACTTTTCCTTTGGTTATAGGATAAATTGGTGTTGGAGCTAAAAAATGCAAAAGATAGACTGAAGTGTGTAAAATAGGCTTAGATTGCAGCCTAAAGTTCGAGCCGTAGGAAGGCCTTACGAGTCGTACTGTTGTCCATGAAAAGTTGCAGAAGGCTGATGTTGGAGAGATGCAATACACGAGCCTCAATAAGAGTCGTACCAAGCTTGTATGAACCATGGTGATGCAGTCGTGAAAAGATTCAGAAGATTTGCATAAGAGGCTGACTCCTGCTACGGAAAGTAAGTATGAACCATGGGATGAAGGTACGAGTCGTACCATGGTAGTCGTGATAAACTTCAGAAAAATTTCAAAGTTTTTAGAGTCAAGCCACGGGAGCTCAGTACAGATGTAGGATGGAGGTAGGATTCCTACCAGGATCCAACACTTGGCCAAAATTCAGCCAGTCATGCAAGGTACGAAAGGATGCTACGGGCCGTATGATGGTGCTACGGATCGTAGGAGGACTCGTGACGTTGGCGGAATCAGATATCCAAATTCACCCTGTTAGCCTAGGAAAAAGATTCTTTTTCCTGCATAAATACGTTTTAGGTATTATTTTTAAGAGAGATCGATCATAGAGGACATTTTGAGGAGAGAAAGAGAGAATTGAGTTGATTTGACTTATGATCAACCTTTTCTTGAATTTTTCTTATTCTTGCTATTTGTTATTCAAGATTTTGCTGATTAATTAAAAGGAGTGTTTTTCTCATTCACACTTTTAAGTATTGATTTATGTTTTTAATCATGAATGCAATTCACAACCTTACAACTATGAGAGGCTAACACCTCCATAGCTAAGGTTGTGGGAACCATGGTGGATTAACAAGCTAGGGTTGCACAAAGTTATTCTAAAACCGATACAAACACTTATATTGTATTGTCTTCATGCTTAAACGTTTCTTAATGGTGCCAATGTTAGGACATGCTCGAATTCTTTACTTACTTAGTACTAAGAGACAGAGATTAGGAAAAGAGAATTACAACGGAGCCTTGATCTTAATGGTCGTTGTATTAACTTGAGATGTGGTCGCAGGATAGTTAAATCTGGAACTTAGTAATAACGGATAGTTTGAAACCGCTCATGAGACTTGGTTGAGTAATTGAGTATAGTCATTCAATATGGACTGGTCAGTCGTTTGAATGAACCTAAGTTATCAGTTCTATAAGTAAATATTGGTAATGATCACGAGTGTATACCCAAAGCAGTTATGAACCCATGGGGAACACAAATTGTAGTTATCCTTTAATATTGATTCAAAACCGAATTTTTAATAATTGTTTTTATTATTGCTTTTCTTTTGAACCCCCTTATTTTGAAGTAACTACCTTACAAGTTCACTTACCGCCTATAATCTAGCTCTTCCATATTCCCTGTGGGATCGATCCCAACCTCTAGTTCGGTTATTTATTGACAACGTCTGCTTCATACTTCAGTAAGAGGTGTGGTTTGAGCAATATAATAAGTAAAAGAGCAATAATATAAGGACTCTCATTTAGCACAACTCAGAAATAAAGCTTAGCAAGGTAAATTATCAGCTTTCGAGGTAGCTGAAGACGGGGTATTGAGGTACAGAGGTCTCCTTTGCGTTCCAGATGTGGCAGGACTTCGCTAACAAATCGTGGAAGAGGTACATTATTCCCGTTATTCTCTGCACCCTGGTTCAACAAAGATGTATCATGAAATAAAAGAAATATACTGGTGGCCGGGAATGAAAAAGGGTGTCGTAGAATTTGTAGCGCAATGTCCTAATTTTTAGCAGGTAAAGGCCGAAAATCAGAAACCCGACGGATTAACTCAGGATATAGTAGTGTCTATGTGGAAATTGGAAGTGATCAACATGGACTTTGTGATAGGATTACCCCGTACTGGGTGCAGATTCGACTCTATTTGGGTCATTATCGATAGATTAATGAAGTCAGCCCATTTCTTACGAGTCAGGACTACCTTATCCGCCAAGGACTATGCTAAGTTTTATATTAAACATATATTCTGACTGCATGGTGTCCCCGCCTCTATTATTTCTGACAGAGAGGCGTAGTTCATGGCTAGATTCTGGTAGTATTTTCAGAAAGGATTGGGAATGCAGGTTAATCTGAGTACAACATTCCATCCTCAAACAGACGGTCAGGCAGAACGCATAGTATAGACGCTTGAAAATATGTTACAGTCATGTGCTAGATTTCAGAGGAAGTTAGGATGAGCATTTACCCCTTATCGAATTTGCATACAATAACAATTATCACTCTATATATTAGCTCACCAGAGAGCGCTTGTTAACAGCTCAGAGTCGCCAGAAGTCTTACTCTGTTGTACGGCGTAGATACTTGGAATTTGAGGTCAATGATTGGGTATTCCTCAACTTTTTTCCCATGAAGGGCGTGATGAGGTTCGGTAAGAAGGGAAAGCTTATTCCTAGATTTATTGGCCCTATTGGATCCTCTGAAGAATAAGTCAAGTGGCATATGAGCTAGAACTACCTCCGGAGCTAGAATCTGTCCGCCTAGTCTTTCACATGTCAATGTTGCAAAAGTGCATAGGAGATCCATCCCAAGTTGTGCCAGTTGAGGACGTTCAAGTTACTGAGGAGTTAGCCTACGAAGATATTCCAGTTGCCATATTATATCGATAAGTTCATAGTTTAAGGACTAAAGATGTAGCCTCAGTTAAAGTACTATGGAAGAACAGGAATAAAGAAGAGATGACCTGGGAAGCCGAGGATGACATGAGGTCTAAATATCCTCACTTGTTCCAAAGTTGATTAAAATTATACAGTTAAGGTGATGCTATTGTTCAACTGCTATTTTATTGCTTATGTTATTAGTACTATTTAGTTGGTTACCTTTTTATGGTGAAATAACTGTTATAGCATCTTGCGAGGCGCCTGTGTTGGACTTTTCTGTGTTTCAGGTTTTTTTGGTTAGTCCATAATATAGAGGAGACTCTTCCTACATTTGCCAAAATCTTGGTTAAGAGAGTTAACTCCTTTAATCCTGAGGATGACATTCGAGGACGAATGTTCCTAAAGGGGGGGGGGGGAGGGGAGGATGTTACACCCTGTAAGTTCCTATTGTTTAATAGGTGCATTCGTACGTAAATTGAGAGTTTTAGCATATGACACATTGAGAAAGGGCACAGGGAAAAGACATTTAAGCATAGTATAGAGTTAGAGTGAGGGAGAGGGCCAAGGGCAGGCCACGACAGGCAGCATGTCACAGACTCCTCTCCTCCGTGTTGGGCAGCATGGAACGCCCGTAAAACAGTGCGATGGGGGCTGTGACACGGACCCCCTGTCCACTGCCCAAATTCTAATATATAAAGCCCTCACTCAATTGTAATCCATTGTTAAATATTTCCCTCGGCCACCAAGTAAGAAAAGACGTAACTTTCATACAATTTTCATCCGATTATGCTGCTAAACGTGAATTAACTTCAAGTATCGAATCCTAAGCCTATGGGAAACGTTTCTACGAAGTTATTTCTTGAAATTATACTCAGTAAATCAGGACTCTGCCAAGTAAAAGTTATCAAAATTGCTCCAAATTGATTCCTAAACGGCCACAGGCATTAGGTAAGCATTTCTTCCTTCTGAACTCTCAAGAAATTATAGGGTTTCAGTCAAGTTTTGCAAAGTTGAATTATAGTTAATTCTATTATTGAAAGATATCGATATTTTCCAAGTTTAGTATTGAAATTAGCTCTATTTTCTCAGCATAAAGGTTACAGTTGGAAAGAATTGCAGTTTAGAAGATAAACCTCTCCATTTAAATCAAAAATCGAGATTCGAGGTATGTTAAGGCAAATTCTTTTGGCAAGTTGTTCCTGTCATGTCATAATACAACCTAGACTCTTGTAAGAATGCCAGGAGCATGGTTATTGTGGTTAGCTGCTACAAATCGTCTACTATTAGTGTTGCCTATTCAAATTAGGATTGACTCTGCCCTGTATAGCCTTCCGTGACCAACCCCAGGGTTACTAGCTTTGTTGATGCCTACGAGGCTATATGATGTCGCACCAAGGAGTAATATGCCATCCTAAGGGAGTATGTAGAGGCCCAAAGGCCATATTACAGTCCATTCCATGGCTAGACTACTACTTTTATGCCATATCAACATCATTGACCTTCGTCGAGCCTGGTGCCCAGGGTGCAGTTATCAGGAATCCACCGGACTCAGACATAGCTACGGATCAGGAGCCAAGTGGGCTCAGTTGCTGACCCAGGGGACAGGTAGGTTGGCTATAATTACCTGTTGACTCACTTTGACCTTGTTAGGGGTATATAGATAGGAGTATGCTCGCCAGGGCTTGTGGGTACCCCGAGCGAGTTATTCTGTGCTGGTTGTACCTTTCCGTGCTATGGAGGCCAGGTAAGGTTCTTGTTTGCACTATTAATTAATAGTCAAACAACAGGTTATATGGTTATATCAGGTTAACTCACTATCCCTCCTATTGAATTATTTCAGTTTCATTATTAGTATTATTCAGTCATTTTTATTTACTACCTTACATATTCAGTACATATTTTATAGATGTCTGGTGCACCCCAGAGCATGTGCAAGTGTACACGATCGTACAAGTAATATAGTGGCCCTTTTTAGGAGTCGGATGTCGAACCCACAGGGACTGGACCAACTCAACAAATATTCAAGTTCAAGTGCTAATTTAATCTTCACAAGTGTTGATTGTAGAAATTTCACAAAATTATAATTAAATGTAGGGATTATCACAAAACAATTGATAAACAAAAAGAAGCAACTAGAGTTAAGGCCTGATAATCATGAAATGCTTCAATTCATAATGGTTCGAGTATGAAAACATTAGTTTCCATCTCACATAGTTAAAATGCGATGTTCACGGTCTCTCGAGCATCTAAACACGACAAACTAGTCTCACACCTACATCATTGAGAGGGGATGTGACATCCTAATTCGTGAGCAATTTAAGTACGTCGATGTGGTTTACGGAGTTTGTGCCCGTGATTATGGACTTTCGTACCTCTAATCATTTAACCTGGCTTAGCTTCACAACTACTTCTATGAGCGGTGATGCGACAATTCTAAGTCGGTGTCTAGCTCATCCCGTTTTAATAACCAAGCAAGGCTAATTAGGTATAGATTCTATCCTAACCGCGAATCCTATCGTAAAGATAAGAACTTGCTCCTTACATTCTTGTGTTCTATCCTAGGGTTACTCTTTCGAGCTTTTACCTAAGATTAACGAATATGTTTTCATGGTGATAAAGCATAAAAACATCAATAATTAAGAATGCAAGACAAAACAACAACTAAAACTCAAACCAAAGATGAAAATTAAGTAATCGCATTCATATCATGTGGCCTCAACCCTAGAGAAAGGGTTTTAGCAACTCATGTTCATTCAAATACTCAAAAACATAATTATAGTATGATACTTACAAGAGTAGTTAAGAGAGAATGAAAACTAATGAAACCTATGTAGAGTTCTTCACTTCTCCCTTCACTCCTTTACAATTTCCTGGAAATATTTCGTGATAAATAGAATTTAGGAGCTAAGTGTCCTATTTATACTAAATGGTAATTGAAAAACTTTGGCCGTGGATGGACTCACTCCGTGTAACAGACCCTAACGCCTTGATTTGCCTCCGTGACACGGAGGCAACACATATGCCCTCTGGAATTGTCCCTCGGCAGGTCCTCGCGCTGAACTGGTACACGTCGCCCAGCGTGGCACGCCACTGGTCGCGCTGGTGGAAGGCCGTGGCACGGCCTTGACGTGTAGACATCCTGCCTTGCCATGTCTTCGCGCGCATATGTCATGAGCGTGGCACGCGCTGGGTGCAACATGCAACATGTATTGACCCATAAGCTTGCCTTTAGTGTTTTACTCTACTAATTTAGGAAAGTTTGAATTAAGATCAAGTAGGACATAGTGGGTTGTAATGTAAGCTAAGGGCGGGTAGGTAATATTATGGCCAGTAATATTGACTATCTTCCTTAAGAGAATTTAATACATCACAGTTTCATTAGAAATTTCCATCCTCTAACTTCACCTTTATTCTTTTCAACTCCCATTTTTCCTCTTGTTTCCCCAATTCATTAGGCACACTTAAGCTTATTATTAAGGAGTACTTAAGCAATTTTTCCGATCTTTTCTTCTTTTACTCCCTACTAACTCTTATTCATGTTTTTATACTAGTGCACCTCAAGTCTTTTCTTCAACTCCCACAACTACTCTTTTCTTTCTTCTTCCAACTCCGCGCTCCTTAACTCTCTTTTGCATTTTCACTTAAGCTCTTAGGAGTTTTGGATCAAATTCATGGCTAATGAAAAGAAAGGATTAAGCTTATTTTATGGCTAGCAAAGAATAGGTTAAAGGATCAAGGGGCTAACTAGGATTAGACATTCAAGGCAGGTAAAGAGGGGAATAAAAATTAGGCTCATTCTAAGAAAAGCCTAAATCATCTTCTACAATCAACATCCCTCATTTCTCTTTGTATACACACCAGGAAAGTTCTAGACACTATACAATAGCATGGAATATTCAAAAACCTTACACTCATAGAACATGCTCAATTCTAGACAAATTCAGCAGACTTTTAACTCAACTAATCAAAAGAATGCAAAATTCATCTTTAAGCACATCGAGTCACATTCAAGTGCCTAGGTTTCTCAAATAAAGTTATAAAATGTTAAGCATGCATCAAAATTAACAACACTTGCATCTCACAATCATGCATAGCACATAATAAGAACATCAAGCCATCAATCAGCTACGGGCTCAAAACAAAAACCTATTGACTAATTTTCCATCAAGACGGTCGTCATCCATCTATCGTCGGGAACAGTCCATAACTTTGACTAAAAACAACTATGTCCAAATAGAGAAAAAATTTATTCATCGGTTCAAAGTGCCCCCATCGAAAAAGAACCAAAAAGAAAAACTAACGGGTGGGTGAATCATGCTCAGCTCTAACTTTTTCATCAACCAATAGAATACACAGCACTAATTTCACCCAAATTCATTAAGAAGAAAATTTTGAAATTTCCCTCACCCCACACTTAAAATATGCTAAGTCCCCAAATCATCAAATTAGCATACAAAAAGGGTGAGAAATACTCCCTGAGGCCTAGCTAATAGCATGTTTTCTTTTGTTTTTGCACACGTGGGTCATAGACCCCACACTCATTTGTCATGCTCCTTAGCTTCCTCTTCCTAGGGTACTCAGACTTCCTCTTAATCTGTGCTTAAATTACCAGAACAACAACAACAAAAAGTGAAAATAAACAAAATAAAAACAAAAGAAAAATAAAATTGTACCTGTGGTACCCTTCGGTTGCCTCCCAAGCAGCGCCTTATTTTACGTCGCGGCACGACACATCAAGTTTCACCACTTTTCCCTCCACTTTTAGAACATGAATCTCACCCCTAATTTGTTCTCCAGTTTCCTCTTATGCTCCAGGGGTGGTGGTGGAAAAATGAAAGGACCAAGAAGTAGATGTCTCCTCAGACACTTATTGGCCCTTACGTAAGTGAAGTCATTTTGTCTCTTGAAATCAACAAATTTTAGAATATACGGGGCTTGATCCTCCTTTAAACCTTTCTCTACAGGCTTGGAAGACTCTATTTCTAGGTTTTCAACCAAACTTAATGTCTAGAAATGGTTCGAGTAGGGTACAATACACCTCAACACTGAAACAACATTGTTCTTGACCTCCTTACTTGTGTACACCTTCTCCACATCAGCATCTAACTCCACATGAATGTCAAATGGTTGAAACTCTATCTCTCCTTTCTTGAATGGATTGGCCATATGTGTGAGACCATTATGGAGAATCTCAGGAGCTTCTATCTATTGAGCTTGTTCCAAGAACTCACCAGTCTCTTTTACTTGCAGTCCCTCTTAAGTATTGGCTAGAATGGTCACTTGCAAATCAAAGAAAGCTTCAACCTCAGCCATCAACTCCATGAACTTGGCGCTTATCATTTCTAAGGCCTCTCCATTTTCCTTAGTATGAAACCCCATTACTTCCATCTGCTCCCTCATCACCTTTGTCTGCTCAAGGACCTGTTTTAACATGTCTTCTATCTGAGCTTGGTGTTCCAAGTCCTCCTTTTCATCATTCCTGTACTCATCAAAAATAATAGAAGGATCATAGTAGGGTCTTGGGGTAGGGGAATAGGAATTTGGAAAACCATTCTAATGGCCATCATGACCACCACATATACTGCAAGTCGCACAATGTTGCCACAAGTGGGGTCCTCTACGATTTTGACAGGACTCACCGAAATATGAGTAGCCAACATTCATCCCATTTTTGTTCCATGATGTCTGATGTTGGGAATAATTAAGAGCCCAAGTGCTATTTTACAACTTAATTAAGTCATGTTTGTCAATTTAATTAATTACATTCTCATGTGATTTTGTATAATTTCATGCATAAACTAACCAATTTGATTAGCTCTTTATTTTGTAGGGAAAAATGTTAAAGATGGGCTAAATATGAAGATGCACGAGAAAGGACGAGATTTGGATTGAGTTGGGATGACAATTGCACAAGGTGGCATGAAATATAGCCCTGCCGCACAACCCAACGTGCCACGCCAGCTGACCTGCGCAATAGGCACCATGTCACGCTCGTGCGTCTGCACGCGAGGGCAGGAAAAGCAGTAGCAACAGCGCACAATGGCACCATGCCACACTAAGGGCCCTGCATGATGCCTGCTATGCCATGCCAAGCAACGCGCAGCAATGAAGCACACGAGTTGCCAAGAGGTCCAAACTAGTGGGCATCCCCGTTTGCTCCGTGGCACGGAGGTAAATTGGGGTGTCTAGCTCCATGACACGGAGAAGTTTCATGTAGGGCCAAATTTTGCAAAATTCCACCTTAGTATAAATTAAAACCTTACCTCCTAAAATCAAATGTCATGAAATATTCTTGGGAAACCGTAAAGGAGCGAAGGGAGAACGGAAGAACTCTACCTAGGGTTCCTTAATTTTTATTCTCTTTTAATTATTCTTGTAAGTACTCCACTTTAAACATGTTTTTGAGTATTTGTACGAACATGAGTTTCTAAAACCCTTCCTTTAGGGTTGAGGCTACGTAAGATGATTGTGAATGCATGAATTCTTCTTGGTTTGAGTTTTTAGTTGTTGTTTTGTTTTACATTATTTATTATTTTTGTTTTATGCTTGATCTCCATGAAACAAATGAGTTAAGCTTGGGGAAAAGCTTGAAAGCGTAACCCTAGGCTAGAACATGAGAATGTGAGAACAAGTTCTTACCTTTATTATAGGATTATCGGTTAGGATAGAAATTTTACCTAATTTTCCTTGCTTGGTTATTAAAATGGGATGAGATAGACACCACCTTTGAATTATCACATCACCACTTTTAGAAGTAGTTGTGAAGCTAAGTTCAGTTAAATGATTAGAGGTATGAAAGCCCATAATCAAGGGTGTATAGTCCGTAAACCACATCCATGTAATTTAATTGTTCACAAATTAGGACATAACATCCCCGCTCAACGATGTAGGTGTGAGACTAGTTTTTCGTGTCTAATGGCTCGAAAGACCATTAACATAGCTTTTAAATTTTGTAAGAAAACAACTGAAGTTTTCATACTTGAACCATTTCGAATTGTAGCATTGCATGATTATTAGGCCTTAACTCTAGTTGCTTCTTATATTGTCTCTGAAGTATTTTTTGATCACCCCTAGACTTAATTAGAATTTATCGGAAACTTCTACAATCAGCACTTGTGAATTTAATTTTAACACTTGAACTTGAATATTTGCTAAATTGGTCCAGTCCCTGTGGGTTCGACATCCGACTTTTAAAAAGTGCCACTTTATTACTTGTACAACCACCTGCGCTTGCACATGCGCTAGAGCGCGAACAAGGTTGTGGCACCGTTGCAGGGGAACTGGCGAAGTTTAGTGAATTTTTTTGGTTTTATTTTTAATTTTCTTAAGTGTTGAAAAACTTGGTCTTACTCTGGTTGACAGGTTGTCCTTGTAGAGCTGGCAGGGAATAGAGAGCTGGTGGAACCATTGTTGGAACCTGAATGACAATTGCATTTGCTTCGGAGGGAAGCCTTAGAGCGAAAGTTGAAAAGATTACAAGAGCAGTTGCAATCACATCCACCAGCAGGTCAAGCAGAGTTGTTACCTGACCAAATGGCAGGTCGACCAGTTTGCAAAGTGGCAATCGAACTAGCAATAAATGTGACCTCTAGTATCTACAAACCAGAGCCCAGAGGGAACTTTGAATTGAAATAGAATATGGTGCAGTTGTTACATTCTAGTGGCTAGTTCACTGGGATAACTCAGGAGGACCTACAACAGCACTTACAGAACTTTTTGGAGATCAGTGACACCTTCGTCCCCACCGAAGTGTCAACTGATTATGTCTAACTCACACTCTTCCCATTCTCATTGTTGGGAGAATAAAAAAGGTGGTTGAAAGTTGAGCCACTAAATTCAATAACTTCTTGGGATGACTTAGAAAAGAATTTCCTCATCAGATTATTTCCTTTAGGCAAGACTGTCAAACTTAGGAGTGAAATATTAAGCTTCAAGCAGAGGTCGGAGGAAAACTTGTATTTGGCTTGGGAGAGATTCAAGTCATTATTGAGAGTATGCCACCATCACCAACAGTCCAATAAAGTGCTAGCCCATACCTTTGTGGAGAGTCTAGACCTACGCACTAAAATTTTACTAGACTCTAGATCAGGTGGACAAGCATTGGAGAAGACCTATGATGAGATATACACTTTGTTGAACAGGATTGCTCAGGGAAAACCAGAGTGGCACAGAGATTCATCAAGAGGGGAAGGAAAGAGAACAACAGGGCTAATAGAGGAGGATGGTGTCAATGCCTTGGCGGCATAGCTAACATCATTTCAACACCAGATGATGACTCAGTTCAATAAACTGAGTGTGAACCAACCGTAGGGATAGGTGAATGCAATTCAACAAGCTCCTAGTTGGTGTGAAATATGCAGTCATAATAGGCACAATGCAGAACCTTGCAGGGCCGATCCTGAATTGGTCGATTTTGTTGGGAATGTTCAGAGAAACAATCAGAATTTTGGGAACAATTACAACAAAAATTGGCAGAGCCACATGAATTTTTCTTGGGGTGGAAATCAAAGTCAAAGATACTAGCAACCTCTGCAGCAACAATATCAGCAACAAAACGGGCATAATGCTGGCCAGTCGAGCAACAACATTGAGGAGATGTTGTAAAAGATAATGGCAACACAGGCCCAATTAGCAGAGAATCAGGAGAGGATGGCATCAAATTTGAAAAATTAGCAGTTGCCCACCCGCAATTTAGAGAAGAAGATTGGTCAAATAGCAGCTGCTCAGCATACCAGACCTCAAGGAGGGTTACCCAGTGCCACAAATACAAACCCCTGATAGGTCAACGCTATTAGTCTGAGGAGTAGAAAGCAGTTGGCTAATGCACTGATGTGCTGTGATTTTACGACACTTTCGATGCTTTTCCAGGTATGTTTATATAGGTATGATATGTTTGTGTTTAATGTTGCAGGAAAACAAGTTTGAAAGTGAACTGCGCAAATTTATGCTTAAAAAAACTAAAAAGGTGGTTGCCGGGCACTTCACGAGTCGTTGGCAAGAAGCACGACTCATTGCTGAAGACGTGGGCAAAAAATGAATACTGAAGATGCAGAGACAGTGTACATGATGAGTTGAGGGAACGACTCGTTACATCTGGTAACGAGTCATGAAGAATGTGAGAGAAATTATTGCCAAAGTGACCAGTGGAGATGACGATAGACCTAACGAGTCATTAGTTGACTAAACGACTCGTTGGCAGATCACTGGAACCAACTGTAAGGTGCACTGAAATTTTGAAGGAGTTAGACCACAAGCGGCCTAATGACTCGTGCCTTAGTACAACAAGTTATTAGGTGAACCGTTGCCACAACTGGGTACGATGCCAATGACGACTATTTTTAGCAAGTCACGACTCGTTAAAGGTCCTAAGAATCGTCACCTAGCCCGTGGTCACTGACGACCTGGTTTCTAGTTTTAGTTAGGAAAAGGTTTTCTTGGAACTATAAATACACTATTTAGGTTTATTTTCGAAGGGAAGTTTATTATAGCTATTTTTATACCTTGGAAAGCCAAGGATCAAACCTGGGAGTCAAACGGGGAAAATTTGAAAAATGTTGCAGCAGTTCAGGATGAGTCGTTAGATGACTCGTGAGGAGACCCCATGAGTCGTCAGGTGGCTCAAGGGAAGGCTGGATTGGGTTGAGGAGTTGAGGTCCCCACGGGCGTGGGAATGACTCGTGCTCAGCTACCATGAGTCGCCAGATCTGCCGTGCGATGAGGTTGAGGATTTAATAGGAGGTCTAACCAGTGTACCTAATAGATGGGACCGTACGTGTCGCGGTCAGTCCCAATGACTCGTGAGGTGGGTCATGAATAACACTATGGAATTTTAATTAAGGGTACGACAATGTACTTGACGGGCGATACTATCAGTCATTGTTGTCCTAACGAGTCGTTAGGTCACCCGTTAGGGTCACCTGGTTGTTATTTTCTGCGAATTAGTAAAGGCCTTCTTGTAATTTTCTAAACTCCTTAAGACCAAAACTATGTCATTTTAAGGTCGTAATAGGGTCTTTTAAAGGGGATTAGTCCATATTAAGCCTTATTTATGCATGCAAGAGTTAGAGAGGGGAGTAGAAGGTGATTTAAGTGTTCTTCCTTAAAATTCTCCAAATTCCATCTTGGGATTTCAAGGGAAATTAAGGACCGAGTGTTCCTAGGTATTTTGGGTTTTAGAATGGGTGAAATCCTTTCACACCCATGCCCAAATTTCGTTTTACATCATGAATTCTCCTATTCAAGTCTATGGGGTTTTACCCAAACACATCAAAATGTGATTTCTTTGCATGGGTATGATTTAGTTGGGTTTCAATTATTAAATTATGAATGATGGGTAGGTTTTCTATTATTTTCTTTGAAAATCATGTTTCAAGCTTTTTAAATCTAAATGCCCATTGATAAGGTTCACGAAAGTTATGATTTATGATGAATATTCAACTTTTGAGATTTATTTATGATGGAAAAGCATGAATTCAAGTTACCCATGTTTATGAGAATATTTTGAAAGAATTGAGTATGTTGAAGTATTGGGCAATGCCCACATGAGGATGAATGATTTACCATTGATGAACAAATTGCATGATTTATCGGTTTATGATGTTGGCCAATGAAAAGGGCCTTGATTCTTGTCTAAGCATGTTTTAAAGGGGATAAATGATGATAAATGTTATCTTTTAGCCAATGAATCTTAATGCATGATGTTTTGATTTACGTATGTACCTATATGCATATTTTTGGGAGCCGTGTCGAGCACCGAGCAACCCGATGCTCAAAGGACTATGCTGGTGTCTCATAACCACGTGCCACCATGGGTTTCTAATGATATGATGTATTGAATGATCCCCTCAAATGTGATATCATGCCTAATGCACGACCCTCTCCTGGCAAGCCAGGGTCGGCTTTACCCATTTGAGCGAGATAGTTGGGGCATCATGAAAGGCTCTACCATGATGGTGTCAGTTATGATGACTCCTCCCATTATTCCAAATGTTTTATGCATTGTTATATTTATGTTACTGACTCAAGTTATGTTTTGATTAAGTTTACATATGATTATGATAATGAATGATTTATGAATGATTTGAAAGTCTTGAGCCTTATTTTTTCTCATAAAGTTTATGATACAAGCACGAGTCCACCTCCTATGTTTATTTATGAGTTTATTTTACTTAAATGTCCGTTTTTACTTCACTTGAATACTCGATACATTCCACGTACTGACGACATACTTTCTATGTTGTATTGTTTCATGATACATGGTCTGGATATCAGGCTCATCATTGCCCTTAGACCATCTCAGTTTATGCTCTCAGCTCATTGGTGAGTCCTCATGTTCCGTGGGCCGTTTGACAGACTTTTATGTTATCTTGTGTTTCAGTATTGTTCAGGTTAGTTGGGGTGTTTTCCCATCAACCTATCATATGTAGTAGAGGCTTTTAGATGAGTATGTAGTACTCAACCCATGTGTACTTCTAGTATTTTATGATGTTATGCTATGGTTATGTTTTCGCTACCGTTTATATTTAGCATTCCATTTATTTAAATATAGTAAATTAACACTTAAGACAAATTCACCAATTGCCAGTCCCCGGCAACGGCGCCAAAAACTTATTCGTAGTTTTTGTTGGGTATAAAACTACACGCAAGGGCACGTGGTCGAACAAGTAGTAAAGTGGCTTAAGTAAGCCAAGTATCGATCCCACAGGGACTGGGATGAAGTGCAATCTGCTCAAGTGTACTATATTTCAATTCTAAAAATGCAGACAATAGTGTAACCAAGAGTTTGATATTTTGATTTCTAATAATTATGCTAAGTCTAAAACAATTATCTAATGTGAGTCTGACTATGAATGTGAGCATGCTGAGGTTAAACGAACATGTAATGAAATTAATTGTCGATATAATTTGGTTAGTCTTTTCCTCCGGTTGCTAGTCAAGAATTATTGCCAAGGGATTAAAACTCTCGTATTTAACCCCACTTAAGAATCATGAACCAACCACCTACATTTCTGTGATTAAATGCAATTCATGTTCTAGCCATACAAAACCGATTCCTAAATTGACTAATATGACTTTCAGGTATATTTCAATCCTGAAGGTAAATCAATTCTCAATTTTCCCAAACTAAGAAAGGATCATATCCTATTAATTCACAACTTTCCAATTTCTTGCTCTCTCGAGTGAAACCGGATTTTTTAGATATACATTAACGTAGGCCACACATTAATGCAGTAAGAACAAGAATCAATAGAACAACCATGGAAGAAAAGATGAAAAACCAAAGAATCAATAATCACATTTCATTACAAGTGTTCTTAACCTCAACAAGAAGATGAATTAGCCACTCATTTGTGGATTAAACATCGTTAAATGAGTGTTAAACATACAAGCAATTGAATACAGGAAGAAGGAAAGAGAGAAAAACCCTAATAATTTCGTCCCCTCAACTGCCTGTAACCCACTTTCTTGCTCCACCAAGTCAGAATATTGAAAAATGAACCTAAGAGTTCTATTTCTACTAGTGGGAATTTTTCCCGGAATAACAAGCAACGTGTCACGGAGTGCATCGCGGAGCACTGCCTCCGTGAAATGCCACCGACGCGGACCCTCACTGGAAACTGGGGGTCCAGGGAATAAGGCCCAACGTGGCACGGCGTGCAACGCGGAGCTAGGCCATCGTGCCACGGACCCATCGCGAACCCTCACTGGAAATAGGCTGAAAATTCCCTCTCTAGGCAGAAGGCCTCCTCGATGGCAGCGTGACACAACTCCATCGCAGAGCCCCTTTATTTTTTGCTTTCCAATGCCTTGTCCCTTTCTCACATCCGAGTCCAACCCCGGTCTCTTCCAACATGCATTTTAGCTTCCCGAAATTACATTTTACCTGCAAAACAATGCTAATCATGTTGGATAGTATAAATTCACATTTTATTACCAATTACATGAGAATGTATAAACATTGACAGCTAAACAAGGCTAAAATGACACCTTTGAGTATCACTTGGGCATATATATTTTCCCAAGATCAAAGCCCCACCTATTCAGGATCCCCAGGCACTAGATCCAGCTGCCCATCCTGAGTTTCGGGCGACTATTCAGATGTTGGCGCAGGCCTTGACTGCTCAGGTCAACCAGCAGCTTGTTGCGTAGGTCCCAAAGAATGGCAATGCAGTGGTCTCTCATATTAGATACTTCTTGAGGATGAACCCTCCTCGGTTCATGTGATCGAAGGTGGAAAAGGATCCACACGAGTTCACTGAAGGGATCTTGAAGGTCACTCAGGTTATGGGGGTGACAAATTGGGAGTGTGTTAACTTGGCCTCTTATCAGCTAAAGGAGGTCGCTCATATTTGGTATAAGTAATATAAGGATAGTAGGACAGCACGAGTGGGCCCTATCAGCGGGGATGAGTTCCACATGGCCTTTCTCGACAGGTTCTTCCCACGGGAGATTAGGGAGTTGAAGGTAGCGGAGTTTGTGAACCTCAAGAAGGGAAAGATGATAGTGCTGGAGTACTCTGTTGAGTTCACTCATTTGTCAAGGTATGCCCCAGAGTTAGTGATGGATCAGAGGGCACGGGTGAGCCGATTTGTTCATGGTGTGGCTGGTTACTTAGACAAGGATTGCAGGACCGTCATGCTTCACCAGGATATAGACTTTCCTCTCATAGTGTTATATGCCCAATAGATGGAGGAAGATCATGCGAGGGATAGGGAGGCAAAGAGGGCTTGTACGGATAGCCTTGGGTTTTCGCATCAGAGGTCCGGCGGTGGTTACCGTCCACACTTTCAGCAGAAATCACTAGCCCTAGCACCGTCATTAGCTAGTGCTCCATCAAGAACCAAGGGTGATTAGAGGAGCTGGGCTTCAGGGTCGAGGGATCAGAGGGGCACCCAGTTAGAGTATACCTCTCTGTCCTGCGGGAAGTGCGGCAAGAGTCATGCCGGAGAGTGCCTGCTTGGTTCAGATGTTTGCTATGGGTGTTCAAAGCATATTTGGACATGTTCTTGATTGTGTTCATTGATGACATCTTGATTTACTCATGGAACGAGGAGAGCATGCCTCTCACCTGAGAGTAGTGCTTTAGACCCTCAAGGATCGTTTGCTATATGCAAAGTTCAGTAAGTGTGAATTTTTGTTAGGCTCGGTGGCATTTCTGGGTCATATGGTGTCAATCAAAGGCATAATGGTAGATTCCCAGAAGATTGAGACGGTGAAGAACTGGCCCAGACCAGTAATTCCGTTAGAAATTCATAGTTTCGTAGGCTTAGCAGGCTACAACTGAAGATTCATTGAGGGCTTTTCATCAATTGCAGCACCATTGACCAGGTTGGCTCAGAAAAAGGTGAAGTTCCAATGGTCGGATGCTTGTGAAATAAGCTTCCAAGAGTTGAAGACCTGACTCACTTTAGTACCAGTGTTGAATTTACCCAAGGGTAATGATGGCTTTGTTGTATATTGTGATGCTTCGAGAGTCGGACTAGGATGTGTCTTGAGGCAGCGTGGGAAGGTAATAACTTATGCCTCGAGACAGCTAAAAGTTTATGAAAAGAATTACCTGACCCATGATCTTGAGTTGGCTGCGGTGGTGTTTGCATTGAAGATATGGTGGCATTACTTGTATGGGGTTCACGTGAATGTATTCACGGATCACAAGAGCTTGCAGTATATGTTCACACAGAAAGAGCTAAATCTTCGACAAAGGAGGTGGTTGGAGTTGCTAAAGGACTACGACATGAGTGTCCTCTACCACCCAGGAAACGCTAACATTGTTGATGATGCGCATAGTAGACTCTCTATGGAAAGTGTGTCCCACGTGGATGAGTGAAAGAAGGAGTTGGCGAGAGACGTCCATAGACTTGCAAGGTTGGGAGTTAGATTGATCACCTTGACCGAAAGAGTTGTTGTGTAGAATGGGGAAAAATCGTCCTTGGTGGTTGATGTCATGTCTAAGCAAGATGAGGATCCAATCTTGAGGAAGCTAAAGGAGGCGGTGCAGAGTCAGAAGGTGGAGGTTTTCTCCCAAAGGGGAGATGGTGTGCTACGACACCAGGGTTGTCTATGTGTTCCAGATGTTGATGATTTGAGAGTTCAAACATCGCATGAGGCACATGGTACAAGATATTCCATTCACCCAGGATCCACAAAGATGTGTCTGGACTTGCGGGAAATCTATTAGTGAGATGGTATAAAGAGGGATATTGCGAAGTTTGTAGCCAAGTGTCCAAACTGTCAGCAAGTGAAGGTCAAACATCAAAGGCCGGGAGGCGTACTTTAGGATATCAGCATCCCCACTTGGAAGTGGGAAGAAATTAACATGGATTTCATTATAGGCCTACCTCATACTCGCCGACAGTATGACTCCATTTGGGTGGTGATAGATAGGTTAACTAAGACTACACACTTCCTACCAGTCGAGACCACAGATTCAGTGGATGATTATGCTAAGTTGTATATTTGGGAGTTGGATCAACTTCATGGAGTGTCGTTGTCTATTATTTCATACTGAGGTACTCAATTTACCTCCTAATTTTGGCGGTCTTTCCAAAAAGGGCTTGGGACTCAGGTTAAGCTCAGCACTGCATTCCATCCGCAAATGGACGACCAGGCAGAATGAACCATTCAGACCTCGAGTATATGTTGAGGGCATGCGTTATGGATTTCAAAGGTAGTTGGGATGATCATTTTCCCTTGATTGAGTTTTGTCTATAATAACAGTTATTACTCTAGTATCTAGATGGCACCGTTCGAGGCTCTTTACGGGTGAAGGTGTAGATTGCCCATTGGTTGGTTTAAGGTTGGCGAGGCAGCCATGATAGGACCAGATTTAGTTCATGAGGCCATGGTAAAGGTCCAATTGATAAGGGACCGGTTAAAAACCATCCAGAGTCGTCAGAAATCATATGCTGATGTGAGGAGAAGGGATCTGGAGTTTGATGTGGACGATTGGGTATTTCTAAAGGTTTCTCCCATGAAGGGAGTCATGCGGTTTCGAAAGAAAGGGAAACTCATTCCCCGCTATGTTGGTCCCTACCGGGTTGTGATAAGAGTTGGTAAGGTGGCATTTGAGTTTGACTTGCCATCGGAGTTATCTTCAGTTCATTCCGTCTTTAATGTATCACTTTTGAAGAGGTGTTTGGGTGATCCAACATTGGTAGTCCCAATAGACAACATTGGGGTGAAAGACAACCTCAGTTATGAAGAAATTCCCATTGAAATCTTGGAACGTCAGGTTCGTAAATTGAGAAACAAAGAAGTAGCTTTAGTTAAGGTTTTATGGAGAAATCAACATGTTGAACGAGCTACGAGCGAAGCCGAAGCGGATATGATTGCTAGATACCTACACCAGTTCTCTACCGGCTCAGTTTCTGATTGAGGTATTAGTTATTCCCTAAGCCTCTAATCCATTTTTTCATGTTTAGTTCATGCGTACAAGTTGATTTTATGATATGGTATCTGTATGTGATGTCAAAACTCAGTTCCGCTATGTAGTTCTTATCAGAGGTAGTCATTCTATCAGTTTTCGGCTTAAATGATCCGTATGTGTATGGTGATAGCTTGTTTCTGAATCTTCTGCATTTTTCTAACATTCGAGCATGAATGTTCACAAGGGGGAGATATTGTTATACCTTGGAAACCCAAGGATCAGACCCGGGAGTCAAACGGGGAAAAATCTGGAAAATGTTGCAGCAGTGCAGGATGAGTCATTAGACCACTCGTGAGGAGACCCCAGAGTCGTCAGGTGGCTTATGGGAAGGCTGTATTGGGTTGAGGAGTTGAGGTCCCCACGGGCGTAGGAACGACTCATCGTCAGCTACCATGAGTCGTCAGGTCTGCCGTGGGATGAGGTTGAGCATTTAATAGGAGGTCTAACTAGTGTACCTAATGGATGGGACCCCATGAGTCATGGTCAGTCCCAACAATTCGTGAGGTGGGTTGGGAGAAAGCCTAAGGAATTTAAATTGAGGGTGAAACAGTATACTTGACGGGCGACACGATGAGTCATTGCTCACCCTGACGAGTCTTCAGGTCACCCGTTAGGGTCACCTGCCAGTTATTATCTGCGAATTAGTAATGGCCTTCTCATTATTTTCTAAACTCCTAAGACCTAAACTAGGTCATTTTAAGGTCAGAATAGGGTCTTTTAAGGGGGATTAGTCCATGCTAAGCCTCATTTATGCATGCAAGAGTTAGAGAGGGGAGTATAAGATGATTCAAGTGTTCTTCCTCAAAATTCTCCAAATTCCATCTTGGTCTTTCAAGGGAAATTAAGGACTGAGTTTTCCCAGGTATGTAGGGTTTTAGAATGGGTGAAATCCTTTCACACCCATGCACAAATTCATTTTACATCATGAATTCTCCTATTCAAGTCTATGGGGTTTTACCCAAATGCATGAAAATGTGATTTCTCTGCATGTGTATGATTTAATTGGGTTTCAATTATTAAATTATGAATGATGGGCAGGTTTTATATTGTTTTCTTTAAAAATCATGTTTCAAGCTTTTTAAATCTAAATGTCCATTGATGAAGGTTAACAAAAGTTATGATTTATGATGAATATTCAGTACTTGAGATTTATTTATGATGGAAAAGCATGAATTCAAGTTACCCATGTTTATGAGCATATTTTGAAAGAATTGAGCATGTTGAAGTATTGGGAAATGCCCACATGACGATGAATGATTTACGATTTATGAACAAATCGCATGATTTATCGATTTATGATGTTGGCCGATAAAAAGGGCCTTGATTCTTGGCTAAGCATGTTTTAAAGGGGATCAATGATGATAAATGTTATCTTTTAGCCAATGTATCTTAATGCATGATGTTTTGATTTATATATGAGCCTATATGCATGTTTTCGGGAGTCGTGTTTGGCACCTAGCAGCCCGACGTTCAAAGGACTACGCCGATGTCTCATAACCATATGCCACCATGTGTTTCTAATGATATTATGTATTGATAATGATCCCTCAAATGTGACATCATGCCAAATGCACGACCCTCTCATGGAAAGCCAGGGTCGGCTCTGCCCACTTGAATGAGATAGTTGGGGCATCATGAAAGGCTCTAACATGATGGGGTCGGTTATGAAGAGTCCTCCCATTGTTCCGCATGTTTTATGCATTGTTATATTTATGTTATTGACTCAAGTTATGTTTTGATTAAGTTTACATACGATTATAATAATGAATGATTTATGAATGATTTGAAAGCCTTAAGCCTTATGTTTTCTTATGAAGTTTATGATACAAGCATGATGTCCCCCTCCTATGTTTATTTATGAGTTCATTTCACTTAAATGTCCATTTTTACTTGCCTTGCATACTCAGTACATTCCATGTACTGACTGCATACTTTCTATGATGTATCATTTCATGATACATGGTCTGGATCTCAGGCACATCCTCATCCTTAGACCATCTCAGTTTACGCTCTTAGCTTATTGGTGAATCCTCATGTTCCGAGGGCAGTTTGATGGACTTTTGTGTTCTCTTGTGTTTCAGTATTTTTTGGGTTAGTTAGGGGTGTTGTCCCTTCAACCCATCGTATGTAGTAGAGGCTTTCAGACAAGTATGTAGTACTCAGCCTATGTATACGTCAAGTATTTTCTGATGTTATGTTATGGTTACGTTTCCCCTATGGTTTATGTTTAGCATTCTATTTATTTAAATGAGATTAGCTTTATGCATGTGCCATGGGTTGACTTGGGGTCTCTCGGGGTCCCTTATCCAGTTTCTATGATCCGAGTGTATGTTCGGGTCATGACACTATTTTTTCACCCAGGATTTTTGTGTTGTACGATTATTCTTGAGTCAAAAAACAAGGTTTACAATTTTGTTCTTGAATTTGAGGATCAAAAGCAACATTGGAATTTATTCATCAACTTTTGAGTTTTATTCAATCTACTTGGTGTCTTTTCTACATTAATTTGTATGTTGCAATTATGATTTATTTAATATTTTGTGATTGTGATCATACAACCTTGAATAGCTAAACCCATAACTAGGGTCATGGCAACCAAGATGAATTAACGCACATAGGTGAAACACTTAGTGATTCTTGAACGAGGTTTAATGCATGTATTGTTTTTTCCTTCGTTTTGATTGATTCGTGACAGTTGCAAATTTTAGGGCTTGCCTTATTCTTACTTACCAGACCAAGAAGGTAATAAATGGGAAAATGAATTAACAACGGAGATTTGAAGCTATCAACCCTCATCTAATAGCTTGAACTTGTCCGGGGATAGCTAATCTGACATTAAGGGTAAGGGTAAATTAAAAGTACACCCGTATGCGGACCAAGTTGTGTGGTGATAATCATATAAATAGGGGACCAACCCTTTAGGTGAACCTAACTTACCGATATTGCATGTTGAACACCGGAAAAGATCACTAGTGTATAAGTCTTGTGGTTGTGAAGTCTTGGGGAACACAATCCTAGTCAAGTCGTTAATTTAATACAAACTAAATTTGATCTAAGCATTCAGTAGTTTTACTTTTGTTTATGATTCTATTTCTTTCCCCCTTAGGAAATAAGCAACTGGATGGTAACAACTTTTCGCATTAACTTAAGTTCTTTCCATATTCCCTATGAGATCGACCTCAACCTCTAGTTGGGTTCTATATTTGACATCGACCGCTTTATGTCTCAATTACGAGGTGTAATATGGGCGACATCATGCACCATAGAAAGAGAAGAGAAATGAGGTGCAGCCGAAACTGTTTAGAAAGGGACCACCAACTGACAAGAGTGATAATCAGAGTGCTGTGCAACAAAATTCACCATCATCATTGCAGCTAGCACAGAGACCACCACCACCATTCTCGCAAAAACTTAAAAAGAGCAAGGAGGAGGAGTGCTTTAAAAATTTCATTGATGTTTTCAAAGAACTTCACATAAATGTGACTTTGCTTGATGTTTTGCAGCGAATGCCCAAGTACGGTAAGTACATGAAAGATGTGGTGGCCAACAAATTCACATTGGTGGATGTTCAAACAGTGGCACTAACTGAGGAGTGCAGCCACACGGTAATGAGCAAGATAACGGAAAAGCTCAAAGACCCAGGGAGTTTTACCCTCCCCATATAAATTGGTAAAGATGAAGTAATAAGAGCTCTATGTGATTTAGGGGCAGCAGTGAATCTAATGCCTCTATCTTTGTTTAACACCTTGGGGTTGGGTTAGTTGAGGTCAACATGAATGATGTTGCAGCTGGCAGACAAGTCCCAAGTGGCACTAGACAGAATATTCGAGGACCTTCTCATCAAAGTGGGTAAGTTCATTATACCCGTTGATTTCATCATACCTGATTTTAAAGTTGATGACAAGGTACCGCTGATCTTGGGACGGCTATTCTTCGCCACTGAAGGAACAATTATTAATGTAAAAGTAAGGACCCTGAAAATAAGGGTTGATGATGAAGAAGAACTCTTCCGGGTCTACCAAGAGATCAACCCACCCACACACTACAGAGACCTTTGTAAGGTTAGTATGTTGTTAGAGGCTAAGTGTGAGGTGGCAGATTCCATAGGTCCACGGCCGCAGGAGATGATCACTTTTCAGCCTGAATCTGATAGAGGGCTTCAATTAGAGAAGGAGTTGGGAGAAGAGAGGTACAGAGTGGAGGTTGTTCCCTTGAAAAATAAAAAGAGAAGAAGATGGTTCTAGAACACTGGTTTGAGGATGTCTTCAAAAGGATAGTCCACATCGTGTAGTGACGTAAAATTAGGCACTACTTGAGAGGCAACCCAAGGGTACCACATGTACAATTTTATTTTTTCACTGTGTTGATTTTTTTAAAATTTTCATCTTGTTGTTGTTTTTGGTGGTGAATTAAGCATAGATGGAGGGGAAGTCTGAGTACCCCTGGAAGAGGAAGCTAAGAAGCATGAAAGAGGAAAAGTGCAGGGTCGATAACCCACTTGTACAGAAATGAAGAAAAACATGTTGTTAGATAGGCCTAGAGGCCTCAGGAAGTATCTCTCACCCTCGTTTTAATTATAATTAATGCTTTGGGGACATAGCATATTTTAAGTGTGGGTTGAGGGAAATTTCAAAATTTTTTTCTTAAGGATTTTGGGTGGAATTAGTGCTTTGTAAGGTATTGTTGGATGAAAAAGGTTGAATTGAGCATGATTCACCCACCTGTTGGTTTTTCTTTTCTGTCCTTTTCTGACGGGGGCACTTTGAACCGATAAATAAAATTTTTCTTTGTATGTCCATAGTTGTTTTAGTCATAGTTAGGGACTGTTCCCAATGATGGATGAATAATGATCGTCTTGAGTGAAAATTAGTCAATAGATTTTTATTTTGGAGCCCATAGTTGATTGATGGCTTGATGTTCTTGTTATGTGCTATGTATGATAGTGAGATGCAACTGTTGTAAATTTTGAAGCATGTGAGCATTTGTATAACTCTATTTGAGACACCTAAGCTCCTGAATGTGACTCGATGTGCTTAAAGTTGAATTTTGCATTCTTGTGATTAGCTAAGTTAAGAGTCTACTGAATTTTTCTTGAATTGAGCATGTGTTGTGTGTGTAAGGTTTTTGTATATTCCATACTATTGTGTAGTGTCTAGAACTTTTCTGGTGTATATACAAAGGGAAATGAAAGATGCATATTGTAGGAGATGATTTAGGCATTTCTTTGAATGAGCCTAATTTTTATCTCTCGCTTTACCTACCTTGAATATCAGATCCCAGTTAGCCCCATTGAGCATTTAGCCACTTCTTTGATAACCACAAAATGTGCTTAATCCTTTCGTTTCATTAGCCTTTAATTTGTTCCAAAACTCCAGGTGCTTATGTGAAATTGCAAAGAAGTTGAGGAATGATAAGTGAAATAAGAAGGAAAATAGTAGTTTGGGGAGTTGAAGAGAAGACTAGAGGTGCACTTGTTTAAAAATGAATAAGAGTTAGAAGGGACTAAAAGAAGAAAAGAGCGAAAAAGAAAATCAAAGAAAATTGCTCAAGTACTCCGTACTAGAAGCCTAGGTGTGCCTAATCAGATGGGGAAACACAAGAGGAAAATGGGAGTAGATAAGTATAAAGGTGAAGTAGGAGGATGGAAATTCTGAATGAAGTGTGGTGTATTAAAAGCGATTAGGGAAGATAGTCATTATTACTGGAAATAATAGTACCTACCCGCACTTAGCTTACATTACAACCTATTAAGTCCTACTTGATCTTACTTTCGAACATTCTTAAATTAGTGGAGTAAAACACTTAACGCAAGACACGTGGAATGTGAATTCTTTTTGAGAGTGACATTATCTCTTATGAACAGACCCATACATGTTCTAAATTTGAAGAATCATGAGTGAGAGATGGGTAATTCTCTAGTGGTGAGGGCACATGTTTAATGAAGGATAAGATTCATGTCGGATGTCTTGATCAGTTAATTTACATGAGTTTGTTGAGATTTAGAGTCCATTCTTGAGGCTAGGAAGTCCTTCCATAGTTATATTCGATTTTAAGGGATAAATCTTGCATGCTCTATTTTTAACTTGCCATCTAAAACAATCGTTGTAGCCTAGCTTGAATCATTTTACCTCAATCAGCTATGTGTGAGTCGTCATGTGCATGAGATGTAAAAGAGTTGTTCTAGGAAGAACAAGGCTTTAAGTGTGGGGTAGTGATCTTGGGCATAATTATGTGCCCAAGTGCTATTTTATAACTTAATTAAGTCATGTTATTTTATTTACTAAATTACATTCTCATGTGATTTTGTATAATTTCGTGCATAAACTAACCAATGTGATTAAATCTTTGTTTTGTAGGAAAAAATGTTAAAGATGGGCTAAATATGAAGATGCATGAGCAAGGAAGAGCTTTGGATTGATTTAGGATGACAATTGCACAAGGTGGCATGAAAACAGCCCTGCTGCACAGCCCAGCGTGCCACACCGGCTGACCTGCGCAATAGGTGCCGTATCACGCCCGTGTGTGTGCGCGCGAGGGCAGGAAAAACAGCAGCAGCAGCGCGATATGGAGCCGTGCCACGCTAAGGGCCTTGCGCCATGGCTGTCATGCCATGCCAGGCGACGCGCAACAATGAAGCACACGAGCTTCCGAGAAGTCCCAACCAGTGGGAATCCACGTTTGCTCCATGGCATGTAGGTAAATTGGGGCGTCCAGCTCTATGACACAAAGCAGTTTCATGCACGGCCAAATTTTGCAAAATTCCACTTAGTATAAATTAAAATCTTAGCTCCTAAATCAAATGTCATGAAATATTCTTGGGAAACCATAAAGGAGCGAAAGGAGAACAGAAGAACTCTACCTAAGGTTCCTTATTTTTATTCTCTTTTAATTATTCTTGTAAGTACACTAGTTTAAACATGTTTTTTAGTATTTTTACGAACATGAGTAGCTAAAACCCTTCCTCTAGGGTTGGGGCTACGTAAGATAATTGCAAATGCATGAATTCTTCTTGGTTTGAGTTTTTAGTTGTTGTTTTGTCTTACATTCTTTATCATTGTTGTTTTAATGCTTGATCACCATGAAAACAAATGCATTAAGCTTGGGGAAAAGCTTGAAAGAGTAACCCTAGGCTAGAACATGAGAATGTAGGGAGCAAGTTCTTACCTTTAAGATAGGATTAGCAGTTAGGATAGAAATTATACCTAATTTTCCTTGCTTGGTTATTAAAACGGGATGAGCTAGACACCGACTTTGAATTATCACATCACCAATCGTAGAAGTATTTTTGAAGCTAAGTTCGGTTAAATGATTAGAGGTACAAAAGTCCATAATCAAGGGTGCAAACTCCGCAAACCACATCCATGTAATTTAATTGCTCGCAAATTAGGACGTCACATCCCCACTCAATGATGTAGGTGTGAGACTAGTTTGTCGTGTTTAAAGGCTCGAAAGACCATGAACATAGCATTTAAATTATGTGAGACAACAACTGAAATTTTCATACTCGAGCTATTACGGATTGTAGCATTGCATGATTATTAGGCCTTAACTCTAGTTGCTTCTTATATTGTCTCTCAAGTATTTTGTGATCACCCCTAAAAACTTCTATAATCAGCACTTGTGAAGTTAATTTTAACACTTGGACTTGAATATTTGCTAAATCGGTCCAGTCCCTATGAGTTCGACATCCGACTCTTAAAAAAGGGCCACTGTATTATTTGTACAACCGCGTGTGCTTGCGCGTGTGCTGGAGTGCAAAAAATTTCATGTCAAGTCGGGTATCAAACTAAAAACAAAAATAAAAGAAATCTAAAACTAATAAATATTTTTTTACACTTGGAAAATTAAACATTAACACAAAAAAAAGAAATTCACCAATTTCACCAAACCCTAGCAATGGCACCAAAAACTTGTTGTGCCCCAGCCCACGCGCAAGTGTACGCGGTCACACAAGTAATACAATGACCCTTTTTAGGAGCCGGATATTGAACCCATAGGGACTGGACCAACTCAGTGAATATTCAAGTTCAAGTCGTAATTTAATCTTCACAAGTGTTGAGTGTAGAAATTTCATAAAATTCTAACTAAATTTAGGGGTGATCACAAAACAATTGAGAAACAATACAAGAAGCAACTAGAGTTAAGGCCTGATAATCATGCAATGCTTCAATTCATAATGGTTCGAGTATGAAACTTCTGTTGCCGTCTCACATAGTTAAAATGCGATGTTCATGGTCTCTCGAGCCTCTAAACATGACAAACTAGTCTCACACCTATATCATTGAGCGGGGATGTGACGTCCTAATTCGTGAGTAATTTAACTACGTGGATGTGGTTTATGGAGTTCGTGCCCTTGATTATGGAGTTTCGTACCTCTAATCATTTAACCTGGCTTAGCTTCACAACTACTTCTACGAGCAGTGATATGACAATTCTATGTCGGTGTCTCGCTCATCCCATTTTAATAACCAAGCAAGGCTAATTAGGTATAGATTATATCCTAGTCGCAAATCCTATCGTAAAGATAAGAACTTGCTCCTTACATTCTTGTGTTCTAGCCTAGGGTTACTCTTTCGAGATTTTACCTAAGTTTAACGAATGTGTTTTCATGGTGATGAAGCATAAAAACATCAATAATTAAGAACGCGAGACAAAAAAACAACTAAAACTCAAACCAAAGATGAAAATTAAACTATCGCATTCATATCATGTGGCCTCAACCCTAGAGAAAGGGTTTTAGCTGTTCATGTTTATTCAAATACTCAAAAAACATAATTAGAGTATGATACTTCCAAGAGTAATTAAAATAGAATGAAAACTAATGAACCCTAGGTAGAGTCTTTCACTTCTCCCTTCGCTCCTTTACGGTTTCCTAGAAATATTTTGTGATAAATAGAATTTAGGAGCTAAGTGTCCTATTTATACTAAGTGGGAATTGCAAAAATTTGTCCATGGATGGGCTCACTTCATATCACGGACCCTAACGCGCTGATTTGCCTCCATGACACAGAGGCAACACGTATGCCCACTGGAATGTCCTTCGGTAGGTCCTCGTACTGAACTGGTGCGCATCGCCCAGCGTTGCACTCCAATGGTCGCGCTAATGGAAGCCCATGGCATGGCCTTGACGTGCAGGCCTCCTACCCTTGGCATGTCTTTGAGCGCACATGGCATGAGCATGGCACGGCGCTGGGCGCGACACATGCACAACGTGGCACGCTACCTGGCGCGGCCAGCCCTGCCATGGCATGTCCACTTGCAATCTTTTGTAATCCAATCCGAACTCTATTCTTTCACTGCAACCATCATTATTTCATCCCCCATATGCATTTTACAAGGACTAATCATGTTGGTTAGTGCATACCCAAAAAAATTTAAAATCACATGAGAATGTAATTAATTAAATTGAAAACCTTGACTAAATTAAGTTGTAAAATAGCACTTGGGCACATAATTATGCGCAAGATCAATGCCCATCTTTGGGGCGCTGCACTACTTGCCTATAGGTACGCTTAGACGCAACTCAGGACCTCCCTAGTCATTAGCCAAGTCAGCAGTCTGATCAGCTCCTTTTTCCTCGAAGTTGTTAGTTAGAAGGTTTGTTCTTTTGATTATACAGTTTATGGGTAGGTCGGGGCCCTTTCCCAACCATTATTCCACTCTTAGAGGCTTGCAGGCTACAAATTTCTAGTCATTAGCTCTTGTTGATGGTCATGTGGGGCATATGTACATTTTCTTCTATGTGTTGGCCATGTGAGGCCTAGTCTAGCCTTTAGTTAGCAGCCTTGTTAGTTATATAGTATGGTTATGATTTCCAGTTTTTCCTTCTGATATAACTAGATATCATGGTGATCTCGTCGTCCCACATAGGATTCCCCCCTTTACTACATGTTGTTGGTCACCTTTTTTCTTTCTATAGGTAGCTATGCGGCCTTGTCGGCCGGATGTTGTATTTAAAGCCAAGATATAGCTCATCATTTTCTGGAATTTAAGAGCAGGCATGCACCAGAAGATTATAAGACCAGTCAAGTCAGTTCAGATCCCAGTGTGGCACCAGGGGCCAGTCATGCCTCCCAAATGGGGCGTGACAAACTTTGTTTCAGAGCAGGTCATATCCTAGGGAGTCTGCAAGTCATGTCAAGTAGGGTCTTATCTATGGATGTGTTGTTCACCATATTCTATAGACAGGAGGCTACGAGTGGGTACTCTTCTTTCTCCTTCGGTTGTGCTATAGAATTGTGTGATATAGGGTTGAGTCCCTAAGATTACCTTGTTCTATTTACCTACAGAGAAATGTTAAACACGCGACAGACTACGATCGACCGAAAGATAGATGTTGTAGCATGAGAAGGCACTAGCAGGGTGCCCGAGCTAGAGCCAACCTGATCTGAGGGTGATAGGGAGACTTCATCCAGGTCTCCTTGGCAGTCTCCGCCACGCCAGCAGTCTTCCAGGGCAGCGGACATGTCGGCACCACCTCCAGCGGCTCCTATACCTATACAATAAGATCATGAGGTTAGGAGCATTGTCTATAGGTTAGCCCAGATGATGGCCGCTCAACGCCAGCCTATGGTACCAGTGGTTGTTGAGTCTTTAGGAGGACCTGGGAGTTCAAGGGTCCAGGAGTTCCTTGCCTTGAGTCCCCCTCAGTTTACAGGGATAGAACGGGAAGAGGACCCTTAGGACTTCCTGGACCAGATGCAGTGGATTTTCATGGTGATGCGTGCTACGCACACATAGTCAGTTGAGTTAGCGGTATTTCAGCTATGGGACATAGCGGTGTTATGGTACGAGAGCTGGGATTGTTCCCAAGGCAGAGACACTCCCCCTCCGACTTGGTCTAGGTTTTTAGAGATCTTTCTGGATCAGTACTTGTCATGGGAAATTCAATATGCCTGGATAGATCAGTTTTTGCACCTGGAGCAGGGCTCGATGAGTGTCCAGGAATATGCAATGAGATTTGATTCCTTGGCTAGGTATGCACCAGCTTTTGTAGACACTATGCCAGCTAGAGTGCATCAGTTTATTATGGGGCTGCTCCCAAAGTATGTGGAGACTTGTCTTACGACTACTCTGCGGGAGGACATGGATATAGCCCGTATTCAGGATTTTGCTCAGAATATTGATGGGATCAGAAAGCGACAACGGGAGATAGAAAGGGCAAGTCAAGAGTAGCGCCGTAGGGCCAGACCCAATGACATGCAGGTAGAATTTCAAGGTGGACTTAGGCTATGAATAATAAGAAGGCCACCCAGGCCCCCACCTCCAAAGTAGTAGCAGAGTGATAGATCAGACCGCCGAGGGCATTTAGGATTTAGTGAGAGCTCACGGAATCAGTTTCTCAACAGCAGAGGGGGTCAGATCAAAGTAGGCCTACAGTGCCACATTATGCTATTTGCAGTCAACGTCATCTTGGGACATGCAGGTATGGTTCTACTGCTTGCTACACTTATGGACAAGAGGGTCACATAATGAGGGATTGTCCAGCTAGAGGTCAGGGTGATCAGGACCAACAGGACAAATCTTTAGCATTGTCACATGCCCCAACATCTTCAACAGGGCACAAGCCTTCAGCTTTTGCTGGCAGAGGCCGAGGCAGGTCAGGGGCATCTACTTCAAGCAGCGGTCCATATCACACTTATGCTTTACCGGGGCAACAGGAGTCAGAGTCATTGCTATATGTTATGATAGGTATGCTGGCATTTGCTCTCACCTAGTTTATGTTTTGGTAGACCCAAGTTCCACTTTGTCTTCTGTTACCCCATTAGTGGCCCAGAGGTTTGGTATAACGCCAGAATTGCTTTGGCGACTTTTTTCAGTGTCTACACCCACCGATGATTCTATTATAGCTAAAAGGATCTACTGGGGTTGCACTGTAGAAGTTGTTGGTCACTATACTTTAGCAGATTTAGTGGAGCTAGAAATGATCAATTTTGATGCAATTATGGGCATGGATTGGATAGCGCCATGCTATGCCAATGTAGAGTGTTGGACCAAGACAGTTTGGTTCCACTTTCTAGGGGAAGTAGTGCGAGAGTGGAAGGGTAGTGCAGCTACGCCAAAAGGTAGGTTCATATCCTATCTTGGGGAGAGAAAGTTAATAGCAAAGGGTTGTATATATCATATATCATAATGAATTTCTAGATGTGTTTCCAGATAAACTTCCTGGTATTCCCCAGAATGGGAGATCGATTCTCTATCGACTTGTTACCAAGTATTCAACTTATATACATCCCTCCATACCGAATGGATCCTGCTGAATTGAGAGAAATTGATAGATCTATTAGATAAGGGTGTCATCAAGCCAAGTACGTCATCGTGGGGTACGTCGGTTTTGTTTGTGAGAAGGAAAAATGGATCCCTCTGCATGTGCATAGACTATCGGTAGTTTAACAAGGCTACTATTAAGAAGAAATACCCTCTTCCCAAGATAGATGACATTTTTTATCAGTTACAAGGGGATAAATATTGCTCCAAGATTGACTAAAGGTTAAGGTATCACCAGGTACAGGTTTGGGAGAAAGACATCCCGAAGAAAACTTTCAAGATTAGGTATGGTCATTTTGAATTCCTAGTCATGTCCTTTGGGTTGACATCATCTTCAGGTCGTATTTAGACCTGTTTGTGATGGTATTTGTTGAAGACATCCTTGTGTACTCTTGTTCAGAAGCAGAACACAGAAATCATTTGCAGACAGTACTTCAAACTCATAGAGATTGCCAGTTGTATGTGAAATTTTCTAAACGTGGGTTCTAGCTTAATTCCATGGCCTTCCTAGGCCATATTGTATCAAAGGTTGGTATTCAGGTTGATTTGCAGAAAATAGAAGCAGTAAAGAAATGGCCTAGACCTACAACCACAACAGAAGTTCACAGTTTCCTAGGATTAGCTAGGTATTAGCGGAGGTTTGTGGAAGGATTTTCTACTTTATCAACGCCTTTGGCTAAATTGACTCAGAAAGCAGCTAAATTTCAGTGGACTGAGGCCTACGAACGGAACTTTCAGGAACTGAAGGATAGATTGATGTCGGCACCATTGTTAGCTCTGCCAGAAGGTTCAAAGGGTTATGTTGTATATTATGACGCTTCAGGCGTTGGATTAGGATGCGTCCTGATGCAGCACGGTAAGGATATTGCTTATGCTTCGAGACAACTCAAGAAGCATGGAAAGAATTATCCCACCCATGACCTGAAATTAGCTACAGTAGTTCATGCCCTGAAAATCGTGAGACATTACCTGTATGGGGTGCACGTAGATATTTTCACTGATCCTGAGAAACTCCTGTACGTCTTCACACAGAAAGAGTTGAACATACAGCAGCGTCGCTAGTTAGAACTGTTGAAAGACTACGATGTGAACAATTTGTACCATCCAAGAAAAGCTAATATCTAGCAGACGCCCTCAGTCGTAGATCTATGGGAGTTTTAGCACATTTGAGGCCTGAGTAGCGGGAGTTGGCCTAAGAATTACACCAGCTAGCCAATTTGGCAGTTCAGGTAGTGGACTCAGAAGATAATGGGGTTATAATCTAGAATATGATAGTATCATCCCTGGTGGTAGAAGTAAAAAAGTGGCAAAGAGGAATCTCATTTATCACAACTCAGAGATAAAGCTCAACAAAGTAAATTATCAGCTTTTGAGGTACCCGAAGATGGGGTTTGAGGTACAGAGGTCGCCTCTGCGTTCTAGATATGGCAGGACTTTGCCAACAAATCATGGAAGAGGTACATTATTCCCTTATTCTTTGCACCCATGTTCAACAAAGATGTATCATGAAATAAAAGAAATATACTGGTGGCCATGAATGAAAAAGGGTGTCGCAGAATTTGTAGCGCAATATACTAACTGTCAGCAGGTAAAGGCCGAACATCAGAACCTTGGCGGCTTAACTTAGGATATAGCAGTGCATAAGTGGAAATGGGAAGCGATCAACATGGCCTTTGTGATAGGATTACCCCGTACTAGGCGCAAATTTGATTCTACAAAGGCCTTTGGGTTATTATCCACAAATTAATGAAGTCAGCTCATGTCTTACTAGTTAGGACTACCTTCTCTGCCGAGGACTATGCTGAGTTGTACATTAAAGAGATAGTCTGACTGCATGGTGTCCCCGCCTCTATTATTTCTGATAGAGAGGCGCAGTTCACGACTAGATTCTGGAATTCTTTTTAGAAAGGACTAGGAACGCAGGTTAATCTGAGTACAACATTCCATCCTCAGACAGACGTGAAATTGGGCTAGAAATAGCTAAAATCGCAGTCTCATTCCTCATTAGTAGCTAATAGCTAGAAATTAGTGTAGCTGCTAATCTAGATCTAATCGGGTTGAGCTAAATCGTGGCTAGAGGTTTGAAAAAACTCTAGCAAGAGGTAGTTATAAGGCTGAAAATCTGTAATTACCCACTTCCCGAGATTATTTACACTTGTTTTAGTTATAAGATGACCAAGCATATCCCGATCTAGTTAGTATATCATATACACCACACCTTTAGTCTTTCACACTCTTGTTGACAACTTTGCTGATCTTGCTATTTTATTTTCACTAAATTTCCAAACACAATTCATTGCAAACTTCAATTCCCCCAATTTATTTGTTTTTATGTTAACTCTACGTGGTGCAAGCTAACTTCAATTTCTCAACTGACACTTGTAATTATCATTCACTAGTCCTAGTGGGATTAGACCCCGACACTAGTTGAGTTACTAGTTTTGATACTTCAGTCGTGTATATTCCTTGCATGAAGGATATATTTTGACGATATAAAAAATGGCGCCCGTTGTCAAGGACTAGTGCTTGATATTCTTGTGTTTATTGTTAAGTTGAAATAGTTTTGTATTGTAGCTACTTAACGTGAGTTTGCTATGTTTTTTAGGATCTTACAACCATATGAGTCATCACACCCAAGTAGGGGATAGCTCAGTGGAAAGTAACATGGATCACGATGAGGATAATCTAGTGATGCCGGAAATTGAGGGAGCCATTCGCCTCCCACCGAAGGTAGGGAGTGCGGTATTTCAGGTCACAAGCACCATGCTGATTTTTTTGCAAATGAATGGACTCTTTGGTGGTAAACTAAGTGAGGACACAAATCGTCATTTAAGAAACTTCTTGGAGATATACTAGCCCTTCAATATTACAAATATTAGTCAAGAGTCAATCAGGTTGTGACTCTTTCCGTTCTCACTGACAGGGGAACAGCAATGTGGCTAGAGGAACTTCCTCCGGGTTGTATTACATCTTGGCATGAGTTAACGAGGCTCTCTTGGATCGTTTTTTCCCTCCATCAAAGATGTTTCTGCTGAGGGACAACATCACAAATTTCATATAAGAACCGGGAAAGCCTTTGCATGAGGCATGGTTAAGGTTCAAAAAGAAGGTTGATCTTTGCCCAAATCATGGATTGCCGGATGGAGTGCTTCTTCAAAGCTTCTACAGAGCCCTTGATTCCATCAACAAGTCCGTGGCCAACAACCTAGCTGGTGGTTCTATTATGGATCAACATATGGGTTGGCCAAAGCCCTTCTAGACAGAATGACAAAGACCAATAGGGCTTGTCACACGCGAGAGAAAAATGTATCTACCCATGAGATCATCTCAAGCACATTGGCGGCTGAATTGCAAAAAAAGGATGAAGAGAGGGATGAGAATCTTTCCAAGATGATGACACAACTGGAATTGATGACAAAACACATAATGGGGGCAGGGCCCAAGTTGGTAAATGCTATGGGTATACAAGGTCCTTTGAAATATGATGGGGAATCGTCACCACCAAGATATAAGGAAGAATGTCAATACATGAAAAACCAAATGGGAGGTCCTCGACTTGGATTCCAAGGAACAAATCAAAGCCCGTGGCAGCCAAGGGATAAAAATCAAGGCTGGAAAAATCGTGAGCCACAGAGGTGGTCTGAAAGAAATGAAAGATGGGGTAACAGGGAGAAAAATCAAGAGGGTGATCTCTATTACCGGAGTTCGAACCCGTATGTTCCCCCTCCAAAAGTTGGGAACTCCTAAAGTCAGCGGGTGTGAGTAACACAAGTAGTTCAAAAAATTGAAGAATGCTATCTAGATTTTTAAAGAAAGTGGAGTCAACCGAGAGTAGGGTCAAAGAGTTAAGAGGGGAGGTTTCTAACCTTGCCCAAATAGTGAGTTCACATTCATCCTCCATCAAGAATTTGGAAGCCCAAATGAATCATTTGTCGGCTCAAATGAACCTCCAAATGAAGGGAACGCTTCCTAGTGACACAATTCCTAATCCAAAGAAATATAGTCAATGCATGGCTATTGTCACTAGGAGTGGCAAGGTGATTGGAGTTGCACCGGTGAAGCCCAAAGATGTTAATGGCCAGAAATAAGATGAGGATGATAAATTCGATAAAATGCCAAAGACTCCAAGGAGTGAGGAAAAGATTGAAGAGGAATGAAATCCTCTCACATGCTGATAATGATGAGGCAAGCATGAAGGCCCCAAGTGATCACAAAGTTGAAGCAAGAGTTTCACCTCCTTATCCACAGCGGTTGGCTAAGAAAAAGAAGGATGACCAGTTCAACAAATTCATTGACATGTTTAGCAAGTTGTTATATCATTAGTGGATGCTCTTCTCCAAATGCTAGGTTATGCGAAGTTTATGAAAGAATTACTGAAGAATAAAAAGGTGGTTGATGCATGTAGTGGGGACAAAACGCACCATTATAGTGCGATGATGATGAGCAACCTTGCCCCCAAGGGGGAAGACCTGGGAGATTTCACAATCCCCTGTACAATTAGGATGTGTGTGTTTAAAAAAGCATTATATGATCTTGGTGCCGGCATAAATTTAATATCCCTACTCATTTTTAAGAAATTAGTACTGGAAAGCACAAAGCCTATGTCAATGAGGTTGCTAATGGCGTATAGGTTCATAAAAAACCGGTGAGGCTGTTGGAAGATGTGTTGGTAAGAGTGGATAAGTTTATCCTACCTGCTGGTTTTGTCATCCTTGATTGTGAAATGGATCTGGAGGTACCTATTATTTTGGGAAGACCGTTGTTAGCTAGGGGGATAGCCTTGGTAGACGTGGAGCTTGGGGAGCTAAAATTTTGAGTTGGAAATGAAGAAGTCACCTTTAAGGTGTGTCCATCAACTGGAATGCCCCTCGAATGCAAGGCAATAGGAGTGTTGCAAAATGAGGAGGAGGACAATGGATTGGAGCTGAAGGAGACAGAGTCGGATGATTATCCGTCAGAAAAGTGGTGTTCAATGATATCTACGTCATGCCAAGACGTTAACTAAGGCGCTTCTTGGGAGGCAACCTATGTTTTTAGTGAATTGTTTAATGTCTTTGTTGTTTTTGTTTCTGTAGGAGCTATGAAGTGAGGAACAAAGGAAGAAAGAAACCACATAGAGAGTAACGACGTTGAACCGGTGAGTCACTGATCCAAAAGTGCAATCCACTATTTCAAGATGAGTGCAAAACAGAAGGCTGGGGCATGAATCAAATGATCGACGGACCCATCCTCAAACCGCCGGTGGGTTGCCAATGTAACACAGAGTGCCTGAAACTTTGGCACCTAAGCGGCGGGTCACCAACAGATGGCTAATCCAGTTCGTGAACCGCTGGTGGGTTGCCGAATAAGAAACAAAGACCCGGCAGAGGAAAAGTAAAGCGGTGGAACGCCGATGTGCTTAGGCGAACCACCGATGTGGCGCCGGTCGAGGTATGACTTTGTATTAAAAAGGAAATTAAAGAGTGGGACCACCGAATTCCAAATACCAGATAAGCCGCCCTATTCTGCAAATATTCCCTTCGTTCCTCTTTTTTACCATTTTTTCCATTCCCTTTTTGTCTCTTCACTACCCAACATTCTCACTTCTCCATATTTCCTGCTTTTCCACCCTTCAACTTTCCCACCTTTACACCTTCCCACTTCCCACCAACACACCAACACATTAATTCTCCATCTTCCCCTCAACCTATCAGTCTTCCACCTCTCACCTATAAAACCCTCTCCCTCCTTTCACTAACACAATCACTTCACTCACGTTTCTTTCCTCTACTACACACTCTTGAAGTGCCATTGTGTTGAGTTATCTAAGCTTTCGAAGCTCAAGTGTGCAAGCAGTCCTACATTATGGTAAAAATTTTCTTGCCCCTGTCTTAATTTTCTCAATGGTCCTTAATTCTTTTAATCTTAATACTTCGCTTCCCTTTCCTATTGAATTCATGAATATGCTCTGGTTATAGAAAATAATGGGGAATATGTGTTCTATGTGTGTGAAATTTTGAAATAGGTGAAGTCTGAGTAACCCAATCAGAATGAAATGCAATATTTTGCCCGATGATAGACCGGATGACGCTATTCTTAAGGGCAAACCTTCATGAGATTGTGTTTAAATGTAGTAGTGGTAATTCTATCATACTATGTTTGGGTGTTTGTTAATGGGCTCCTTTGATTTGTTTAAATTTGATTTGGAGATGATGGGGTTGGGTGTTTTGCCGGTCAGGTTCGGCGAATCACCGATGGAACGCCAATTCACTTTTAGAATTGGATTCAAGCCACTGAGTGGATCCCGTGTTACATTAGTGGTTCACGAATCTAGACCGGTGAGTCACTGCCTTATCACCGGTACACCCTTCAGTTGCCCAATTTTCTGTTATGCATCGGTGGGCAAGCGGCGGTCCGCGAATTACTCCTGCGACTCGCCGGTTCTTCGCCGATACTATTGGTTCTTTAAATGATGTTTTCTTACCCTTGTTTCTTAGTTCACCCTTAGACTAGTTTTTGTTATTTTAATTTCCTCTTCGAATAGCCATTACTAACATCATCCTTGTAGAAAAACCATGTCTTCATCAAGGAATACATGAAAAAGAAAGGATCCTACCTCATCTTCTAGTAAGGGCAAGGGCAAGGGCAAAGCAAAGGCCACTCCACCGTGTGCCAACATCACGGAAGAAATCATATTTCACATCCCCAACATGCAAGAGCACTATGTCATATGTTAAGGCCGATCCATTAAAGTGGAGATGCGGTTTGATTTGGTGGGATTAAGGGCTGATCTTCCCAACATCACCACACAATTCACAGAAAGGCAATGGTATGCATTTGCAAACCCTCTTCCGTCTTACTACCCCAACTTCGTGATGGAATTATATACCTCATATCAGGCCCGACAACATAGCATGTAGTACAGGGGCAAGGTCAATGACTTTCCATCTTTGTCATCGGTGATGCTAAGGGGGGTGGAAGTTGACATTACCCCAGAGGCCATCAATTCCTTGTTTTGGGAAGGTGAAGTTGAATTCGGTACGGAGTACATGGCAAGGGCAGCTAATATGAAGGATTAGTTTGCTTGGGTAGCCCGAATCATTATTGTTGGCACTCCTCTTTGGGCCTCTATGAGTGGCAAAATCTCTTGCCACGATTTGAAGTTTGAGGCCAAGTTGTGGCTGGATTTTGTTTGTGCGCGTACCATCCCCTCCAAAAATGAGTAGAGGGCTAGCTTAGAAACTTCTATTCTTACTGCCTTCATCAGGAATGGAGTCCCCATTAACTTCGGGGAAATTGTTGCTTAGCAAAATGAAAAAAAAGGCTCGACATTCTAGCACTTCAATGCCCTACGCTGTCCTAATTTCCCATCGTTGCTCACAAGATGGAGTGCCTCTGTTCCCTAATGAAACCCCTTCTGCTACAATGGTAGTAATAGCCATCGACCAAAAAATAGATGCCGAGGCACCGCGATGAAAAGAAAAAGACTGCAAGGCTTTGGAGTAACTGAAGGATCCCTTTCCCATTGGTCAGACCAATCACCACAAGCCCTAGAGTCAAACATGCCCTAGCCAGAAATCTCAGGCCAAGCTTTAGGAGACATGCCTCAACGTGGAACATCTCCCCCTCTGTAATTCTCTCAACCAAGTGGTCTCCACAAACGGTGGAGATGACAAACTCTCACGAAATCCAACTTCAGAGATTGGCTAAGAGCCTCCATGCACCAATTTCCCAAATAATCAAAAAGGAGTTCAAGTCATTATATGAGAGTGTTACCACGCTATGCAAGAGGGTGGATGCAGTTGAAGGGAGAGTCACCTCCCTCCAGACTAAGGTAAAAGAGTGGAAGAATCAAACTTCAACAAAAGTGCAGAATATGAGCGCCTTGGATTCTACAATGGCTGCTCCTTCCTCAGTTCGGAGTCCGATTGATGATCACTCGAGGGCCTAGGAGATGATTTTTCTGGTCTAGGTGAGACCAGTGGCGGTGGTGCAGATGATGCAGAGGCTGATGATGATGAAGAATGACCCACTCAGGGAGTTTCTTGTCCCTTTCCCTTTTCTATATTTACATTGGGGACAATGTACTCTCTTAAGTGGGGGAGGGATGAGCGAAGTTGATGATGGGGTCAGGGATGGATGTTTTCTTTGGATGTTTTATATTTGTTGTTTTGAAATTGATTGAGTAGAGCCCTTGTCAGGCTGTTGTTTTTTATGATTGATGATTTCCCTTGTCGGGTGTATTTTGTTTTGAAAAAAAATGAATGAATGACTTGGTTTAGTTTTGATGGTTGATGGTTAGTGATCAAATGGGGTCTTCATTTTGAATTGCAAAATTTTTCATGAAATGACCCAAAGTCTTTTAATTTTTTTCGCCTTTGTAAATAGTAGTGTAGAATAAAAACTCTGAGGGTTTAATTTAGACCATGGTTCTTCCACAAGAAGCATTCTTTTGTTTTTGTTTATTTTCTTTGTCGAACCGGGTTGGCATTTCCCAATGATAGATTTAGTAGAAACATTCTTAAGGGAAAATGTCATATTGTTTTGAGTCTCTTATGAAGTTGTTTTGAGAGGCACCACCAAAAAAATTGTTGGAAATGGAATTTCAAAATGAGGGCATGAAATTGAAGATAATGGAATTGTTGACACCATATGTTATACCCCAGAAACCCAAGGAGCAGACCCAGGAGTCAAATTGGGAAACATCTGAAAAATATTACAGCAGTGCAAGATAAGTCGTCAGGTGGCTATTGGGAAGGCTGGATTGGGCTGAGGAGTTGAGGTCCCCACGGGCGTGGGAATGACTCGTGCTCAGCTACCATGAGTCATCAGGTCTGTTGTGGGATGAGGTTGAGGATTTAATAGGAGTTCTAACCAGTGTACCTAATGGATGGGACCCCACGAGTCGTGGTCATTCACAACGACTCGTGAGGTGGGTCGTGAGCAAGCATATGGAATTTTAATTGATGGTGAGACAATGTACTTGACGGGCAACACAACGAGTTGTTGCCCGTCCTGATGAGTCGTCAGGTCACCCGTTAAGGTCACCTGACAGTTATTTTCTGCGAATTAGTAAGGGCCTTCTCGTAATTTTCTAAACTCCTAAGACCTAAACTATGTCGTTTGAAGGTTTGAATTGGGTATTTTAAGGGGGATTACCATGTTAAGCCTCATTTATGCATGCAAGATTTATAGAGGGTATTAGAAGGTGATTCAAGTGTTCTTCCTCAAAAGTCTCCAAATTCCATCTTGGGCTTTCAAGGGAAATTAAGGACCGAGTGTTCCCACGTATGTAGGGTTTTAGAATGGATGAAATCCTTTCACACCCATGCTTAAATTTCATTTTAAATCATGAATTCTCCTATTCAGGTCTATGGGGTTTTACCCAAATGCATGAAAATGTGATTTCTCTTCATGGGTATGATTTAATTGGGTTTTAATTATTAAATTATGAATGATGGGCAGGATTTATATTATTTTATTTAAAAATCATGTTTCAAGCTCTTTAAATCTAAATGCCCATTGATGAAAGGTTCATGAAAGTTATGATTTATGATGAATATTCAATATTTGAGATTTATTTATGATGGAAAAGCATGAATATTCAAGTTACCCATGTTTATGAGCATATTTTGAAAGAATTGAGTATGTTGAAGTATTGGGCAATGCCCACATGACAATGAATGATTTATGATTTATGAACGAATTGCATGATTTATCGATTTATGATGTTGGCCAGTGAAAAGGGCCTTGATTCTTGACAAAACATGTTTTAAAGGGGAGCAATGATGATAAATGTTATCTTTTAGCCAATGAATCTTAATGCATGATGTTTTGATTTACATATGAGTCTATATGCATATTTTTGGAAGTTGTGTCTAGCACCAAGAAACCCGACGTTCAAAGGACTACGTCGGTGTCTCATAACCACGTGGCACTGTGGGTTTCTAATGATATGATTTATCGATAATGATCCCCTCAAATGTGATATCACGCCTAATGCATGGCCTCGCCTGGCAAGCCAGGGTCAGCTCTGCCCACTTGAGCGAGATAGTTGGGCCATCATGAAAGGCTCTACCATGATGGTGTCGGTTATGACGAGTCTTCCCATTGTTCCGCATGTTTTATGTGTTGTTATATTTATGTTATTGGATCAAGTTATGTTTTGATTCAGTTTACATATAATTATGATAATGAATGTTTTATAAATGATTTGAAAGCCTTGAGCCTTATGTTTTCTTATGAAATTTATGATACAAGCATGATGTCCCCCTCCTATGTTTATTTATGAGTTTATTTCACTTAAATGTCCATTTTTACTTGCCTTGCATGCTCAGTACATTCCACGTACTGACCGCATACTTTTTATGCTGTATCATTTCATGATTCAGGGTCCGGATCTTAGGCTCATCCTCATCCTTATACCATCTTAGTTTATGCTCTCAGCTCATTGGTGAGTCCTCATGTTCCGAGGGCTGTTTAACAGACTTTTATGTTATCTTGTGTTTCAGTATTGTTCGGGTTTGTTGGGGGTGTTGTCCCATCAACCCATTATATGTAGTACTCAGCCTATGTGTACGTCTAGTATTTTCTGATGTTATGATATGGTTTATGTTTAGCATTCTGTTTATTTAAATGAGATTAGTCATATGCATGTGCCATGGGTCGACTCGGGGTCTCTCGGGGTCCCTTGTCCTGTGTCTATAATCCGGGTGTACGTTCGGGTCGTGACACCATAGCATAGCATTCTTGTTCATACATTGTATTTCTTTGCATGACTTATGATGTTTTCCTGCTTTGATGTCCAAATTTGGAATCTTGTGTTGAGAATGACTCTTGTGGATCCTTTAAGGGTGATGCCTTGTGTAGTGAGGAATTTTTGATGAATCTCATGCATGACATCTTGTCTTGAACTTTCCCCAAATGTGATTCAAGGAGAAATCCTAGATGTAGCTACGCCGAGAACATGAGTTTAGGCTTTCCTTTGTCTAGTCACTTCACCCATATACCTCCTTGAGAATTGATCCTTGTCAACCAATGTTGAGCCTTAGACCCTTTCTTTGGAAACAACATTACAAGTCTTAAGACCGTTCTGAATACTTCTCTTTGGAACCCATTCTCCCTAAATGCTAGTGACAAGATAGTGATGAAATGAGGCTTTAGGCCTAAGAAAGAGGGAGTGATAAAAAATGAGAAATGAGGCAAAAGCCTAAGTTTGGGAATGTGCAAACAAAAGGGGGATGATAAGAATCTCTATTTGAGGGAGCACCACATTGTGTCAAAATGCACAAAAGGATAAATCAAAAATACTAAAATAATGTCCGTGAACCGGGGCTTCCTCTTGAGATGATAAGGCTAGTTGTGAAAGCCAAAGGGGTTATAAGGAGGGTTGTTAGAGAAATGAAAGTCAAAAACAATGAAAGAAGTGAAACAAAGTGAACTGAGTGGAAAGAGTTGATGTGAGGTATGCTCGCAAAAAGCATCACGGAGGATCTAGTCACTATAACCAAAATTTTCATCCTACCCTTACCCCGAGCCTACATCATAACCCGCAAGCCCTAAATGATTCGACGTGCAGCTACTCTACATTAATGGGGAATTACACGAAGGGAAAGCCTATGGGTCAAGTGTGTGCATGACGATTTCTTTTGGGAGAGTGAGTGTGAGTCTCTTCCAAATAATCCCTACTGTGCATTCAAAGATCAAATGACAAAAATAATAGGTGTTCTTATTTCGATGAGTGGAATTATTCCTTTTTGAGGACACAAGGGCATTCAGAATTAATGTGGGAACATGGCATAAGGAGTGTAAACTCTAAGGCAAGCTTTGTATGTGCACTGATTATAACTTGAGATGCTATGTGTATTTCATGGTTGAGAAATGACTTTGTTTTACTAAATGAATCCTTTCATGAACCTTTTTGGTGGTAGGTGGTAGCCTATTTGAAACATCTTCATTGATTTGGTCTTTTGGGGCATTTACTTCTCTTTTTTAGTGAGCTTGGTGAGAATATTTTTGGGTTATCATAGTTCATGTGATTGGTGAGGTTTAATTTTGTATAGAGGTGGCATATTTTCCAATGAATGAGTATTGCATTACTTAAGGACAAGCAATTGTTCAAGTGTGGGGGTTTGATGAGTTGGTAATTTACCAACTTATTAGGCTCTTAAACTTGAGTTTTTGCTTAGTTTTTGAGTTGATTATATGGATTTTATGACCTTTTGGATTTGGTTGTGTGCAGATGCCTAAATGTGTAGAAAAGAGCAAAAATGGAGCAAAAAGAAGGAAGTGAGAGCAAATCGGCGGTCCACCGATGATAACCGGCGAAACGCCAGCCAAAGGTCGATTATCATTGCCTCTGAGGAAAAATGCCACTAGTGAATCGCGAGTTTCCCATGGAGACTCGCCAGTCCAGTCGTCGAATAACACCCAGTTTTATGGAAAGATGCATAAGGATCTAGCGGTTCATGGTGTTGTATCGACTAAACACCGGATGAACTGCCGATGCTCACTGGAGTTGAGTTATGGCTCATATAAGACACCCGGTGGTTCATGAATTTGGACCGACGAACCGCCGGTGTTTCCGCCGATTCTAGAACGATGCTCAGGGGTATAATTGTCCAGCACGGGACAAGAGATAAAAATTGTCGTACTTTACAGGATATAAATAGCAGATAAAGTACTGTGTACAGAGAGAGAGGAGAAAGAAAGCAGAGCATATCACATCATTGTTTTCGTTTTAAGCTTTAGAAAATCCCCTTAGCAAAGATAGGGAGATTTTGATTGGTAAATTTGGAAAAAGTACTCTTCTCTGCTTGTTCTTTTTAATAGTAAGTTACAACCATTGTTGGAGACTATTTTGTGAATTTGATTTTACTACTCTTGCTATGAATTCAATGAAGTTATTGATGAATGTGTTTTTGAGTTTCTTAATCATGAGTAGCTAAATCATTAACTTGAGGTGTGCGATGATGAATACTTAATTAGAGTGGATATTGCTAAAGTCATCTTTATATTGTTTAAATAAGTGTAAATACGTTAGATTCTCTTCAATCTATAAAGGAAGATCCATTAATTAGTATATGGGTCTATTTGTTCTTGCTTGATTGTTGCTTGTAAGAGAATAATTAAGTATTAGAAGAGAATCTAATAGTGGCCATGGATGAGAGATTGTGAAATTGGGGTAGAAATAGCTAAAATCACAGTCTCATTCCTCATTAGTAGCTAATATCTAGAAATTAGTGCAGCTGCTAATCCAAATCCAATCGGGTTGACCTAAATCATGGCTAGAGGTTTGACAAAACTCTAGTAAGAGGTAGTTATAAGGCTGGAAAGCTGTAATTACCCACTACCTGAGATTATTTACACTTGTTTTAGTTATAAGATGACCAAGCATATCCTATCTAGTTAATATATCATCTGCACCACTCCTCTAGTCTTTCACGCTCTTGTTGACAACTTTGTTGATCTTTCTATTTTATTCCACTAAATTACCAAACACAATTCACTGCAAATTTCAATCCCCTCAATTTATTTGTTTTTATGTTTACTCTACATGGTGCAACCTAACTTCAATTTCTCAAGTGACACTTGTAATTATCATTCACTAGTCCTTTTAGGATTCGAGCCCAACACTTGTTGTCTTACTTATTTTGATACTTCGGTCGTGTATATTCTTTGCGTGAAGGATATATTTTCGATGTTATTACCAGACTGGTCACCACAGGGCTCAAGGTCCTCCTGGAGATTCAGACAACGTTCAAGAGATACCGGTTTGGGTGGTTAACTGAGCCATCCAAGAGTTACAGTCCTTTCATAGTCAGAGAGTTCTACGCCTCATACACATCTATGTTACAGTGTCTTGCCTTGGGACCCCAAGATTGGAGGAAGAGGCCTGCATTGATGCAGGTGTTGGTTAGGGAGACACCAGTAGATATTTCTGAGTAGACCATCTCTTGGTTGCTATATGGTCCAGACTTCCATGCCTCGATGAACACAGCTGAGCTTGATCACAGGCTGAGTGATATCAAGAAAGTAAAAATCAAGAAGCTGAGCAGTGAGGAAAGAATCAAATAATACACTTGGATGTCGTGCATCATTGCCACATGAGTTCCATTAGTGTTATGGCTACATGGCATGGAGCACAGATTAAAAAGGCCACACTGAACTTTCAAGCAAGATTTTGGTGGTCACTGGTTCGACACAGGCTGGTACCTACCATTAATGATAATGTGCTTTCATCGGACAGAGCCGCATTGGTAGCAAGCATTATGGAGGGGTATGCTATCAACTTCCCGAGATATATTACTGGGGAGATCTGGGAATGGGCTATCGTAGACAGCACTGCCATTCCCTTCCCATGCCTCATTGATCGACTCTATCAGGAGTCTCGGGTGCCAGAATTGCCATCAGTTGATCAGATAGTGGTGGTCCACAAAATCACAGTTATCAGGTTGATAAGAGATGAGACAAACTCAGTATTGAGAGCGAGGAGCCAGTCCTTTATATCCACTAGAGCTACTTTATTAGCAGAGGCATTGAGCGAAGGTATGCAGACTGAGGTTGTGTGGTTTACTGAGTTTGAGGTAGAGCCGTCAGAGGCCAGAGAGACCGGTAGCCAGGCTGAGGCTACAAATGCTACCGATACTCCATCACATGCTGAGGTCCCATAGTCTTCATTTACTACAGCAGCAACTCTCCCACCCGTTGCGAACTTTTGTGCTTCACCATCCTAATCACAAATTCTCAAAAGTTTCTAATCAACATGGCTAAGCGGCTGGCTAAAGCTGAAAAGCAGCAGGCGCACACGACCCTTCAAGTCAAGGTACTGATGGAGCAGGTAAAGTCGTGTGTCACAAAAGAGTTGGAAGGGCTCTCCAGTTCAGTTCATGGTAGATTGGATGCCTTTGAGCGGTGGATGGATGAGCGCCTTCTGCAGTTACAGGCGCCAGAGCTGGGGAGATGGTATGCAGAGGTAGTAGCACTCTGAGCTGTGGTGTGGGAGTTGTCTGCACGACAAGTTGTTGCTATCACTCCACCCATTCTTCTAGTGGTCGATGATGAGAGTGTGGACGAGCTACCACTGGTAGTAAACTTTATTACTGAGGAGTCGATCGCACATGATAAAGGGAAGAGACCTCATGAGGAGGTAAGTGTTTATGAGGATAGTGCTCTGCTATGTGACCAAAAGTAGGAGAGAAGAGAGATGGAGGCAGCACTGCAGCTTTCCAGAGATGAGGCTCGACAGAGAGCCAAAATTGATGGAGTGCGAGCTCGTGGAGAGGGTACGAGCTCAATATGTTCTAAGAATGCACTGGTTCAGCTCTGTAGCACAAGAGAGGATATTGGAGGTGTATATGCGCCCTCCACCAACCAGGTCGCAGACGTCTAGGTTGCACAGGTATGTTCCTTATCCTATGATTTTTTTTATATGTGTCGCAGACGCCATATGCTTTTCTTAATGGGGGTGGGGAGGGATACCTATATTTTTGCTGAACATAATCTGAGGGTTTTTCTTGCCAGATATCTTTTCCCTCGGGTGTTTCTTATCTAGTAGAACTGGCACATTTAGGTTTTTGTGTTATTGTGTTAGTCAAAAGAAAATTAGGTGAACTTAAGACAGTCAATGCATGAATTTGTTTGAATTGATATTGTGATACCCTTCCTAAAATTTTATGTGTGTTAAGTAGATAAGCATGACCGTTGTGAATCTTTGCATGGAATTAATACTGTGAACATGTTTTCCATTGTGTAATTGTACCTGAACTAGAAGTTAGTATAAGTGATGATGTTGTCATGTGCATTGTGTGAGTAAGGTTTAATAGCTAGTTCTATTGTGCGTGTCAATCTAGAACTTGCCTGGTTGGCCATACCGAGGTATAGGATGGGAAATAAATATCCCTTGATCCCAACTTTAGCCTTAAAAGACCTACCAAATGGAAATAAATATCCCTTGTTCCCAACTTTGAGCTTAAATTGACCCTTCTTTTTATTAAAACTAATTCACCATCCCGCTTTGATTATAATGAACCTATTTTGGCTCTGGTCCTCTTTGGACATTGTGAACCTCAACTCTACAAATCACGTAAGTTGAGGGTGGCTATCATAGAGATGAATAAGAAGAGTAGGGTGGAGTGTAATTGAGTAATGAGAGAAAAAGAGCAAGTGCGGTATGCATAATGAAGAAGGAAAAAATTAGTGATAAAGAGAAAAATAACAAAAAGGAAAAATGAAAGTGAGAAAGAATAAAAGAAATTGATTGAAAGAAAAAAAAACTACACCCGTATTTGCAAAAGAAGGAAAAAGAAGGAGAAAGCGAGAAACAAGGGAAAAATGTGAAAAGAAGGTTAAGAGTCGAACCAAAGTGAGTGTAGTGCCAAGGAGGGTTAAGCTAATATTCCTATATGCACCATATCCAACCCGAGCCTATGTTACAAGCTGAAAAAGTCCTATAGTGATCCCAGTTAACCCATCTGAAAATCGAGGTATTGAAAGTAAAGGCAAGCTTATGGTATTGAATGTGCACAGTTTGAATTTGTTTGTGAGAGCGAGTGTGCTTTTACCAGTCCCAAGAGAAATATATCGTCATGAGAACATAAATATGCATAAATAAGGGACTTCTTTGTGTTGAGGGCATTTGGTCAAAAAAATCATCTGCAAACTGTCTCGGTCGGTGTCATAGGACTATATGCATGGTTTCAAGTGACAGTATATTGCCATGTTTCGATTCCTTTGTGTATGGATGGAAATTTTACATATGCACTGTGGTTTGGATTTGTATGAAGGAGGAGGGATTAGAAAATTTGATTTGATTAAGAGTTGTGACTATCATAGGTTTCCTAGAGTTCTTTTGATTTAAGTGTCGAGTTAGTTTTATTTTATTTATTTTTGCCTGAGGACATGCAAAAGTTCTAAGTTGAGGGTGTTGATGTGCCGTGGATCTATAGCACTTTCGACACTTAAAACTAAGAAGATATGCAAATTCCAGGTATGTTTATGTAGATACAATGTGTTTTTGTTAAGTTTTATAGGAAAACAGGCCCGGAATGTGAAATGGGCAAAGTAAGGAAAAAGTTGGACAAAGTGCAAACTACTAGCCAGGTAACGAGTCATCGTCTCAATGGACGACTAGTTCTTGGAATCATGGGAAAGATCAAGTTTGAAGTGCATGAAACCAGTGCAGTTAACGAGTTGAAGGCACGACTCGTTACATCTGGTAACGAGTCATCATGCCAACGTTGAAGACTAGGAAGAAAATTTTTGGAAAAATACTCAAGGAGGCAACGAAGGACATAACGAGTCTTCGGGAGATGTGATGACTCATTGTGAGATATTGTGAGCACTCGTCATGTACACTAGAGAATTTGGTGATCCTTGGCCATGAGGGACCTAATGAATCGTGCCCTGACCTGACGAGTCGTTAGGTGACCCGTTACCATGAAGGAACAGTTTGCCGAGTACGGTTGAGTGATGCTTGCCATGACCCGTTAGGAGGCCTAACAAGTCGTTACCTGGCTCGTTGCCACTGTTAACCTGGATTTCATTTTTAGTTAGGAAAGGTTTGATTTGAAACTATAAATATTTTATTTAGGTTTATTTTTATTCTAGGGGTTTGAACGTGAATTTTGGGGTGGCGAATTACCATTCTTGTGTCAAGAAATGAATTTTGTAATTTTGTTCTTGATTTTGAGAATTAAGCAACATTGAAGTTTTGTTCTTCGGTTTTTGGTGATTTATTCAATTCAAGTGGTTTCTTCTACAAATCTTTGTAAGTTACAATTATGATTTCTTCTTTATTTTGTAATTGCAATCATTCAATTATGAGTAGCTAAACCCATAACTAGGGTTGTGGAAACCATGATGAATTAACACACATAGGTAAAAATACTTGGTGAATCTTGAACAGGGCTTATGCATGTATTGTTTATTCCTCAGTTTTAGTTGCTTCTTAACGGTTGTAAACGTTGAAAATTGCCTTATTCTTGCTCACCAATCAACGGAGTAATGAATGGAAAAAGGGATTAACAACGAAGATTTAAGGCTATCAACCCTCATCTAATAGCTTGACCTTGTCTTGAAATAGCTAATTTGATATTAAGGCTAAGGGTCAATTAAGTATACACCCGCATATGGATCAAGTTGCATGGTGATAATCATCTAAATTGGGGACCAACCATTTAGGTGAAGTTAACTTACCAATATTGCATGCTAAGCATCAGAATAGATCACTAATATAAAAATCATGTGGTTATGAAGTCATGGGGAACACAATCCTAGCCAATTCATTGATTGAATACAACCGAAATTAAATCATGCATCTACTAGTATTTACTATTGTTCATTATTTTGTGTTTCAAACATTCCCCCAGGAAATAAGCAAGTTGATAGTATTATGTAAATGCATTAACTAAAGTTCGCGTCATATTCCTTGTGGGATTCGACCCCAACCCTGGTTGGATTCTATATTTGACATCCACCGCTTTATATCTCATTTATGAGGTGTAATTTGGGCGACATCACCTGGTTGTCCAAGAAGTTTGCCTCCTCCTCGGAATCTGAGTGGTCTGGCCCTGGCTCTTATCCCTGTGTCCCAATTGCATTCACCTTTCTGGCTCTAGCTCCCATGATGTGCTTAGTAAGAAAATCCAACAATGTGCGCATATGAGCCAACTCCTGGTCATGCACTTCTTTTTTCCTACATTGGTTTGTAGTCAAACTAACAGCATATGTACTGGCCACTGCGACTACCTCCTGGGTGTGCTGATAACGCTCAAACCACACTTCTTACTGAAGTGAGAAGCGTACGTTGAAAATAAAGAACCCAACTTAGAGGTTGGGGTCGATACCACAGGGAATATGGAAGATCTAGATTATAGCCGGTAAGTGAACTTGTATGGTATTTACTTCACAATTTGGGGGGGTCCTAATAATAACCAATAGTAAAAACAAAGTAGTTGTCAAACTTATGGTTGTGAATCAATAATTAAAGGATAACTGAGATTTGTGTTCCCCATGGATTCATAACAGCTTTAGGTATACACTCATGATCTTCACCAATGCTTACTTATAGAATTGATAACTTAGGTTCATTCAAACGATCGACGAATCCCTATTGAATGACTATACTCAATTACTCGACCAAGTCTCATGAGCATTTTCAAACTAACTGTTATCACTAAGTTCTAGATATAACTATCCTGCGACCACAACTCAAGTTAATACAATGATCATCAAGATCAAGGCTCCGTTGTAATTCTCTTTTCCTAATCTCTACCTCTTCGACCAAAGCAAGTAAAGAATTCGGGCATTCCTAACATTGTACACCACTAAGAATCATTAAAGCATGAAGAGAATACAATATGAGTAATTAGTATTGATTTTAGACTCACTTTGTGCAACCCTAGCTTGTTAATCCACCATAGTTCTCACAACCCTACCAATGGAGGTTTTAGCCTCTCATAGTTGCAAGGTTGTGAAGTGTGTTCATGATTAAAGACATAAAAACAATATTTACAAATATGATTGAGAGAAAACGCTTCCTTTAATTAATCCACAAAATCTTGAAGAACAAGTAGCAAGAACAATATGAATTCAAGAAAAGGTCGATCACAAGGTTGAACCAACACAATTCTTTCTTTCAAAGATGTAAAATTGTCTACTACAATGTTTTCCAACTAAAACTAGTTCTTCTCAATGTCACTAATGAAAAATAAAATATAAAACATATTTATATAGACATAAGAATACTTTTCCTAGGCTAACAGGGCAATTTTCATATCTGGTGCCGACCATCATCCTACGACTCGTAGGAGCATCCTACGGTCCGTGGAAGCATCTCGTGGTTGGGATTGTTGGCTGATTTTTGACTAAGTTTTGGGACAAGTTACGATTCGTACCTCCTTCCTACGACTCGTACCAGGCTCCCGTGGCTTGATTTTGAATCTTCGCAATTTGTCTGAAGTTCACCATGATCGGTATGGTCCAACTCATACCAAGCTCTCACCGATCGTGGTATCCTCTCATATTGAGAATCATCCTCTTGTGCAATTCTTCTAGAGTTCCTCACGACTGGCTTACCACAATTCATACAAGCTTGGTACGATCCGCGGCAAGAATTGTAGGTTGATTCTTCCAGCTTCAGCCTTTTGCCTCTTATCACAGCCATAAGAACGACTCGTAGGTCCATCCTACAGATCATACTGTGGATTGCATTTTTGCCCTTTTTTGCATACTTTTAGCTACCTTTTTCAAATTTACGCTCCAACACCCATTTATCCTGAAATCAAAGGAAAATCGCCTCATATCCTAAGTCCATGCTATTTTCTTAGTTTTGAGCGTCAATAGTGCTGTAAATCCACAACACATCATGTGCCATGCTCTATTTTGATTTTGTCACCCTGTCAAGAATGGTAGCAGCTTGCTCCCAAGTGTGATTCATCAGTGCTCCTGCCACCACTGTGTCTGCTACAGCTTTGGTACTATTGTTTAAGGACCTGTAAAAGATTTCCAACAAATTGTCATCTAGAATCTTATGGTTCGGGCATTTTGTCAACTTCTTCTTGAACCTCAGCCCGGTTTCATACAGTGCCTCAGTTTTAAGTTGTCGGAAGATATAAATTTTGTCCTTTAGCTGCAGCATGCTGGAAGGCGGAAAGAATATCTCTAATAAATCTTGTTTGAGCTCCCTTCAGTTGGTTATTGTTATACCCTGAAAGCCCGAAGATCAGACCCAGGAGTTGGAGTGGAGAAAACTAAAAATCTGGAACTAGGACATAGAACAAGTCATCTATGACATGTAGGGTAGAACAAAAGTCGTGAAGTGACTCGTGGTGAGGTGCTGAACTTGAGTGGAGATTTTGAGTTCTGAAGTCCTCACAAACCTGACCAGGAGTCGTGGCCTCTCCCGATGACTCATTGAGTAAGTCATGGTCAATGGCTATGGGAAGGTGAAGAAGAAGTTGGTAGTGAACCCAATGGTTGGTCACCATGATTCGTGGGTGAGTCGTGGTCAATGAGGATGACGAGTGGTTACCATGAGTCGTGGTCACTAGTAACACTCGTAGGGTTCCCCGTGGTGATTCCCAGATGAATTTTGGATAGTGCACTCGACGACTTAGACAACGAGTCATGGGCCTTGTTAACGATTCGTCCTGTCCCTCGTGGGGACTGGCAGACAGTTATTTTCTGCGAGTTTAGTAAGGGCTTTTCTGTAATTCCTATGATCTTAAGGCCTAAACTACGTCATTTTAAGCTATGAATAGTGTGTATTAAGAGGGGAAAAATCATTCTACACTATTCCAACTCATGCATGCAAACTTAGAGAGATAGAGAGGTGATCAAGCTTAATCCCCTTCAAGCTTCTCTTCAATTCTTCATTGGGCAATCAAGGGAGTGGTTAAAGAAGTCCATCTCAGGTATGTAGGGTGATGATAGGTTGAATTTGATCACACCCATGCCCAATCTCTCTCAAATTCATGAAATTCTATTGATGATTCTATGGGGTTTTATCCCAATTCTTATGAAATCCTTATGATCTGAATATGGGTTAATTTCTCTCATGTATAAACTCATATTCTATGAATCATGGGTAGATTTTATAACCTTTTTAGATTTAAATTTTCAACAAAACTATGCCCAAACATATATGTTTCAAGATAAATCTAGTTATGATTCTACTTCGATTTTAATGTTCGCTGACCCATTATGATTTATGAATTATGATAAGATTTCTCTCAAATTCTCATCATAATTTATGAATATCAAGAATCAATGATTTAAAGTTCTACACAAATATCATGATTTATGAATTTACAATTTTGGTCGACTCACGGGCCTTACTTTCATGACTAGTTCATGTATTCCAAGCATGCTTATGTTTATCATTATTTAACTAGCCCATGAATTTCATCACACTATCCTATGAGCACCATATATATGTTTGGGAAGTAGTATTTAACACCGAGTAGGTTCAAGGCCCAGGTTTGGCCCCGAATCTCAAAACTATGTTCCACCGTAGGTCATGATGGGACCTCCCTTGCGACTTTCCCCTCTTGCCCCAAATGGGCCTTTCATGAGTGATATCACGCCCTTTCATGGTTATACCCTTGGCAAGGTACGAACACCCTCCCGACTAGGAGTTTTCAGGTCGGGCTCCATGTATGCTCATATGGGGTATTCGGTTATAAAAATCTCCCACTGTTCCTCATGATTTATGTATGATTATGATTATATACTTTGGCTCAAGTCATGTTTAACAAATCTTTTCCCTCGTGAGTATGATTATAAATTATTTATGAAAACCTTGAGCCTTATGTTACATTATGATATTTATGTTATGATCTTGTTGTCATACTCTTATGAACTTTTATGTATTTAAAATGTTTGTTTTTCTTACCTTGCATACTCGATACATTTCACGTACAGACCACATACTCTATGTTGTATCATTTCATGATACAGGCTCCGGTACTCAAATTCAGCCTCGACCCTAGCCAACTTTCAGAGTAGCATTAGTCTCTGTTGTTGAGTCCTTATCCGTTTAGGGCCCTTCTTTTATTCAGTTATGTTGGTGTGTTTTCAGTTTCAGTTTAGAGGGTTTGTTGGGGTCTTGTCCCATCAACTCTTCTGTGATAGAGGCATTCTCGGACATAGTTTATATTCAGCTTTAAATGCATGTGATGTATTTTAGACTTTATGCCATATTTAGACTTCCACTATGTTATGTATTTTGAATCTTCCGCTTTTATTGATGGAGTTAGTTGTATGTTCATGCCATGGGTCGACTTGGAGCCCCTCAGGGTTCCTTTTCCCATGTCTCGATCCGGTCCTATGTTTGAGTCATGACAAACTTGGTATCAGATCCATAGGTTTAAAATGTCCTAAGGTATCCGAAAGTCGCATTAAGTAGAGTCTTTTTCATGGGTGTGAAGTGCGCCACACTTATGAAGAAGAGACTATGAGACATTTAGAAAATTTTCCCTTCTTTCATGGCTCTATCTCGTGCCATGAATTCAACTCTCTCTATTACTCTAACTCGTGCTATACGCATGTGCAGAAACATATCTTCTTAGAACAACAATGGTATTTAGCCAGCCCCACCAACTTCAATGGCCCCCATGCAAGTTACGGATGCAGAACTCGGGGCCGCCCTTAAAGTGTTGATATGTTCCATGATCATCCATCCTAACCAATAGACCATCGCATTAGTGAATACTACCGGGGAAGCGGCAGCTACAAGGATTCAAGAACTCACAAGGAAGAGCCCCTCTAAGTTTGGTGATTCAAATATGGGTGGAGAGCGTAAGGGGGAAGAAAGGAGGAACAAGAGGCCCAAGACTGAAAACCTTGAAAGTTCCCAGCAAGGGTCAAGTAGTGGGAGCCACTCTCAACCCCATTAGAAGTCTGTAGCGCAAGTTCGGGGATACAAGCCCAGGGTGAGGGAGATTACTTACCTAGTTTGCGAGCATTGTGGGAAGAACCACTTTGGAAAATTCTTGGCATGTTCAGGTGTTTGCTTCTATTATAGCCAACCCGGTCATGAACACAGAGATTGCCCTTCAGCTAAGCGAGACGGCCAGAAAGGTTGTGCTTTGACCACCCCTTCAGCAGGCCCGTTCAGTTGGACAGCTTGCCAAAGGTGTGGTAGATACCACCGGGGAAGGTGTTTGATTGGCAAGGATGCTTGTTTCAAGTGTTTTAAACCCGGACACAGACTCAGGGATTGCCCTTTTGTTAGATCGGGTGATGATGGAGCCCGTGCCCCAGTTATCAGGTCTGCAGCCCGCCCATCTCATCAACATAGGTTACCAAGAGCAAACTGCAATCAGCCTCAAATGTAGTCTCAGGTATGTTATAAGCCTTCCTATCGAACCTACCATGATTGCTAGTTCCGAGAACTATTGTACAAGGTACAAGACCCCTTTGTTCATTCTAATATGAGATTTATTTCGTGGAAGGTAGGGAAATGGAAAATGAAGGACCACGTCGGGTCTTAAGTTTCCAGTAAAGAACTTCTATAAATAGTATCTATGGGTAGTCCATCCATTCCGCTATAGATGTTTCCCTTATCTTTCACTCGATGCTATGCTCAATTCATGCTTATGTTCAGAACCCTAAGATGATAGGTAATCCAGTCAGTCAGTGATCCCAATATTACCCATTCAGCTTTATATCATGACCCTCATTACGTATATTGACTTATGTCTCTTAGAACACTCAGCTCAATCAACTCAGTTCCTAAGATTTTCCCTATCGGCTCATACGATCGTGCTAAATCAGGTATATGCCCAGCTTAGATTTCTTGAAAGATTCATCCTCATGATTCCCTTAATCTAAATCCTATGGATGCTTCCTCATGGTGGAAATGATGGTTAAGAGGTGTACGTTTAGGATAACTCCCTATCCCTACCATAAGTGTTAGGTGTATAGAGGTTCAGGAAGCGCGGGTATTAGCCAAGCTTCGAAGTGTAACAACCCACCTGGTCACTTTGTGATTTTCGATCCGTTTGACTAGGTTGAATCTTTCCATATCTTTATTTTATTATTCATGATTTGAGGAGGTGGATTAAACCGTTCCCGAGATGACCTAATGAAAATTGGGTGAGATTTTTGATTTTTTGAAGGTTTGAAGTTTAAGGGGTCAACCTGTCACACACCGCCTTGGGGGGTATGACTGGCACCTGGTGCCCTAATAGGACCTAGACTGCTAACTGGTGAGCCTAAGCACATCTGGTTCCTGGCTAGCTCTAACTCAGATTTCTGGAAACAACGGGCTATATAACGGCTGTAAACACAGCCTCCGGCCGACTGGGCCTATAGCCACCTGTATAAAACTTCAGCTAACCTGAAACATAATTACAAAGGGGGAAAGTTATGCGGGCCGACAAGGCCACCATGCTGTCTAGTTATCTGTAACTCAACAATAGAATACTGAATAACTACGTGACCGGCAAGGTCACCATTAGTATCAGACTATGGCCCTACACGGCCAACATAATCAATAATGCTAAATAGCTAAACAAAACGCACGGCCTCACACGACCAACACAAGTAACCAAAGGGAAATGAATATATACAATCTGCAAGCCTCTATGAGTACTGATGGAATGGTCGGGACAGGGCCCCAGTCTACCCATGCTGTACAATAAAAGAAAATGAACTACACCTCTGAATGTCAAGCTCCGGATGACAGGAGCTGATGACTCTATAAGCTGGCTGGAATCACAAGGGATCGCCTCCTCATCTATGAGTACCTGCAGGCAAGTAATGCTGCGCCCCAAGCGAGCGTCAGTACCACTAGTATCGAGTATGCAAAGCAACTGAACATAACTGAATTCAAATAACATAACTAGCAATTCGGAATAGCAGGAGGTAACTGAATCTGTAAGAACTGATATGAACTGAATCAGACTTCCTATGCTGTGATAGGGCAGGAGCGTACCTGTAGACGCGGCGGCCTGCTATCTATTAACTAATATATAGCATATAAATACATATATGTATATATAGCAAACAAGAGACAATACCAACCCCCATAATTCGGATGGTGCCAAGCAAGCAAACAATCTATATACCCCTACCCGGGTCAAAACCAACCAAAAATAAGTCACTCCACTCATCTGCTAACTATGAGCACCTATGTCGGCCCCCTGGGTCTCCAGCTCGGGCCATAGCCTCCGATATAAATAACCGTGTATGAGTCCGGAGGACTCCTACACTGTATCTGTAACTGTAACTGTATCTGAATCTGTTCCCTGGGCGCTTGCGCACAACAGGGCTATCTGTACTGTAATGTTGATCGGCCTGATATGGGGAAAGATTCATCCCATCTTCATCCAAACTGGGGATGGCATGCCACTCCTTGGAGTGACGTAAACCCACCCACTCAGTGGGCGACACAGTTACCAACCCAGGGGCGGCGAGGACGCTCAAAAGGGTGCCCTCACGACACAACCAAGTCTCAACAAACAATAAGCTCATATATAGCAAGCATGTTTAAACTGAAAAATACTATCTGAATTCTGATTTCTTATTCTGATCTCTTTCTGTACTATACTGATTCTCATACTTCTTTATACAGAATATGTGATCTTTATCTAACGGCATGGCTAATCTGTAGCCAAGATACTATCTAACTGTATGGCTATACTGTAGCCAAGATATCATCTGTATGTATGGCTAATCTGTAGCCAAGATACTATCTGACTGTCTAATTTTACTTTACTAACTCTTATTCTGAATATCTGTCATATTATTCTAGAAACATGCTTGCTAATCACATACTGGGCTATACTGAGTCTAGAATGATAACTTTCCATTTTGGTGTATGCTTTACTAACTTTCGGACTGAGTACGATATAACAACGCAAACCATATTTACTGAACTTGCACAATACTCAATATTCAACTCCGGGAATTCTACTACGGAGTTTACTGTGCTATACAAGGCTAAAACTACTAACTTGCCGAAGAAACTGGCTTTACATACCTTAACCTCGGTTGATCCAACTAACGGACGAAGCTCGGTCAGTAGTCCAGCTATTTCTCCCAACTGCATCTACATATATGTCAATTAGAACTAAATACACCAATATTCTGAAAGAAAACGTCACTTTTAATATATTTATAGCCTAAACTTTGGCTCATCGAAAGATGGTCAAAAACTCGCTATTTCTCGAAAGTCCAGAAGGGAGAAATACTCACTTTAGGGATAGGAGTATATTGACACTAGTTTGGAGCAATTCCACTTACCTTAGTTCGGTAGCACGACAATTCGCCGACCAAATTTCACGAAACTAAATTCGTAGGAATGCTCCTTACTGCTTAATACCTCGGTATCTGGAGTTAGGTTGAGTTTGAACCACGTTTGACGGCGTAATTGAATGAATATTATAAGAGATTCTCGATCCTCCCTGTTTTCCCTCAGTTTCTCTGGAAATTATATGAGTTATATCATTAAAAACCGAAGTGAGGGGTTTATATAGTTGGGGCTGGACAGGGCCAACGTGTCACGGAGCCAACACGGAGGCTCCACCTCCGTGACACGTTTCCATCGCGGAGGGGCTCTATCCCGGCTCCTTCAATGATGGTTCGACAGGTTTCTCGTCCGGTCTTTTCCCGGGCCTTTTTCTAGCATGTATGGCTTTCAAATACTCTTAACCAATACGCGAATAGGCCATCTATGTGTAGGGAATTTTACGGGGTGTAACATGACCAAAGTCAACATTTTAGGTTATCGAGTTCGAATTTGGGTTCTAAAAGCTCTATTGGTTCTGGATGGTGATCTATGATTTAGTTGGGTAGTTTGCATGGATTTCGAGGTGATTCGAGGGTGATTTAAACCTTTAATTGAATTTATGAGCTTTGAGGAAGTTAATTTTGACCACGGTCAACTTTCAATCAAAACAACCCTATGCTTGTAATTTGATGATTCCGAACAATCCGTAATGGGTACTATGATTAAATTGCATATTTGGGTTGTGACCGAGGGATTCCAAATGAGTTTTGGGTGGATTTTAATGTTTTGCATATTTGGCATGATCTTAACCATAAAATGGGAAAACTCGGAGGCATAGGACTTCAAAATTCTTTGCATAAATTGTAGGAGTTTATCTTATTGATTCGTCGGATGGTGGTATCTTCATTCAGAACGCATCAGAATCATCCTTGGTGACTGATGTAAAAGCTAGACAAGATGAGGGTCCTAGCATGGTGAAGTTGAAGGAAGTCGTTGGGGAGTAGAAGGTAGAGGTCATCTCTAAAGAGGGAGATAGTGTGCTTCGATATCAGGGTAGTCGGTGTGTTCCAAGTATTGATGATTTGAGAGCTAGTTCGATTGCATGGGGTGCCCTTGTCCATCATATCAGACAGAGGTACTCAGTTTACTTTCCATTTTTGGAGGTCGGGTCAAAAGGGGCTTGGTACTCAAGTCAAGCTCAGTATAGCATTTCACCGGCAAACAGATGGTCAAGCAGAGCGGGAAATTTAGACTCTCGAGGAAGTTTTGAGAGCATGTGTGATTGACTTCAAGGGTAGTTGGGATGACCATTTGCCTGTTATCAAGTTTGCATATTAATAACAGCTACCATTCCAGCATTTAGATGGCTCTGTTTGAGGCTCTCTATGAGCAAAGATGTAGTTGCCTATTGGCTGGTTTAAAGTTGGTGAAGCTGTGATGATAGGACTAGATTTAGTCCATGAGACTACGGAGAAGGTTCAGATTATATGATCAGTATTTAAATGTGATGATTGCATTTCTCTGCTTTTCTGTACGATTTTCAACATTCAAGGACAAACGTTCCCAAGGGGGAGATATTGTTATACCCCAAAAGCCCAAAGATCAAACCCAGGAGTTAGAGTGGAGAAAATTGGAAATGTGGCACCAGGACATAGAATGAGTCATTCTGTATCCCGTGGGGTAGACCATAAGTCATGAAGTGACTCGTGTTGAGGTGCTGGACTTGAGTGGAGATTTTGAGTTTTGAAGTCCCCACGGACCTGACCACGAGTTTTGGCCAGTCCCCATGACTCGTTGAGTTAGTCATGGTCAAGGGCTATGGGAAGTTGAAGAAGAAGTTGGCAGTGTTCCCGACGGTTGGTCACCATGAGTCATGGTCGGACACCACGATTCATGGGATGAGTCGTAGTAAGTCCTTTGTTAGTAACTTAAAATCTCGGGCAGTGGTGACCATGAGTCATGGTCACTAGTAACGACTCTTAGGGTTCCCCATGGTGATTCCCAGATGAATTTTGGACAGTGCACTCAATGACTTATACCACGAGTCGTGGTCCTTAGTAAAGATTCATCCTGTCCCTCGTGGGGACTTGCAGACAATTATTTTCTACGAGTTTACTAAGGACTTTTCCGTAATTCCTATGATCCAAAGGCCTAAACTACGTCGTTTTAAGCTATGAATAGTGTGTATTAAGAGGAGAAAATTCATTCTAGGCTATTCCTACTCATGCATGAAAACTTAGAGAGATAGAGAGGTGATCAAGCTTAATCCCCTTCAAGCTTCTCTTCAATTCTTCATCTGGAAACCAAGGGAGTGGTTAAATCAGACCATCTCAAGTATGTAGGGTCATAAATGGGTATCCATGCCCAATCTCTCTTTAATTTATGAAATTCTATTGATGATTCTATGCGGTTTTATCCCAATTCTTTTGAAATTCTTATGATCTAATTATGGTTAATCTCATGTATAAACTCATATTCTACGAATCATGGGCTGATTTTATAACCTTTTTAGATTTAAATTTTCTACAAAACTATGCCCAAACATGTATGTTTCAAGATAAATCAAGTTATCATTCTACTTCAATTTCGCCGATCCATTATGATTTATGAGTTATCATAAGATTTCTCTCAAATGCTCATCTTGATTTATGAATATCAAGTATCAATGATTTAAAATTCTACATGAATATCATGATTTATGAATTTACAATTATGGCCTACTCACGGGCCTTACTTTCATGGCTAGTTCACGTATTTAAAGCATGCTTATGATTATCATGGTTTAAATAGCCTATGAATTTCATGTATACTATCCTATGAGCACTATATATATATATATGTTTTGGGAGTAGTATTTAATATCGAGTAGGTTCGGGGCCCAGGTTTTGCCTCGAATCCTAGAACTATGAGCCATCATAGGTCACGATGGGACCTCCCTTGAGACTGTCCCCACTTACCTCAAATGGGCCTTTCATGAGTGATATCACGCTCTTTCATGGTTCTACCCTTGGCAAGGTACGAACACCCTCCCGACTAAGGGTTTACAGGTCGGGCTCCATGTGTGCTCATATAGGGTATTCGGTTATAAGAATCTTCCACTGTTCCTCATGATTTATGTATAATTATGATTATATACTTTGGCTCAAGTCATGTTTAAGAAAGCTTTTCTCTCGTGAGTATGATTATAAATGATTTACGAATGTTTTGTAAACCTTGAGCCTTATGTTACATTATGATATTTATGTTATGATCATGTTGCCCTACTCTTATGAACTTTTATGTATTTAAAATGTCTGTTTTTCTTACCTTGCATACTTGGTACATTCCATGTACTGACCGCATATTTTATGCTGTATCATTTCATGATACAGGCTCCGGTAGTCAGATTCAACCTCGACCCTAGGCAGCTTTCAGAGTAGCATCAGTCTTTGTTGGTGAGTCTTCATCTGTCGAGGGCCCCTCTTTTATTCAGTTATGTTGGTGTATTTTCAATTTCAGTTTAGAGAGTTAGTTGGGGTCTTGTCCCATCAACTTATCTTTGATAGAGGCTTTCTTGGACATAGTTTATATTCAACTTTAAATGCATGTGATGTATTTCAGACCTTATGCCATGTTTAGACTTCTGCTATGTTATGTATGTCTAATCTTTCACTTTTATTGATGGAGTTAGTTGTATGTTCATTCCATGGGTCGACTTGGAGTCCCTCGGGGTTCATTGTTCCGTGTCTCGATCCTGGCCAATGTTCAGGTCATAAATATTATGGTGTCGTTAGGCAAGTCTGATAATCATAAAGTGGTTTCCCTAGATAGAGAAAATGGGAAAAGTTTAAGTATGATGGCATCTTGGCTGACTGCAGGCAACCTGTACACCTTGCGTATTCCCACAAAGTTCATCAAGTACAGGTTGGCATCGTCAGCTGCATGACCACTAAACACCCCTTTCAAGTTAAACAACTAAATCATGGTGCTAGTGATGTCAAATTTAGTCCCAGCAGGCAGTGGTGGTGGTACAATTGTTGTGCTTGACCCAACTTCATCAAGGTACGAATCATCTTCATCGAAGAACTGAGGGGCATACCTTGGCCTCTGTTTCCCCTCCCATTCGACCAGCATTCACGACCTCTTCTCAAGCATCCTCCGCCTCCTGAAGTGCAGCTTTCCAAGCTAGCTCAGCTTGCCTAGCTTCAGCATCTATGCGGACATCTTTTTGCTCCTTGTTTTCCATCCTTCGTGGTGTTTGTTCAAGTTTGAGATCCAATAGAATCAGGAGGGATCCACTCCTACAAGTACTTGGCATTCACCAAGCAACAACCTGTGGATATCCAAAAACAAAAGAAAACGTAACTCAAGAAATAACAACCAAAAGTCAAATACAAGCAATTAATCTAATCTTAGCCTTTTTCCCTGGTAACGCCGCCATTTTTTGATAATGTGCAAACTCACACTTCCTGACAAAGTATGAAGCAGTTGATGTTAATAAACAACCTAACTAAGAGTTGGGGTCGAACCTATAGGGAATAGGGTAAGATCTAGACTAATACTGGCAAGTGAACTTATTGGTGAGTCATCTCCAATTTGGGGGTTTCAAGAAAATAATGTTAAAGCAAAGATTATAATTGTGATTTAAATCAAGATTTGAGAACAACTAGGGTAAGTGTTCCCTATGGGTTCATAACTACTTCAGGTATACACATGTGATCAATTCCAATGCTTACTTGTAGAACTGATAACTAGGATTCATCCAAACAATTGGTTCGTCCCTATTGGATGATTATACTCAATCACCGAGTCAGGTCTCACAAGCGATTTCAATCTAACCTTTATGAATATGTTCCAAATTTAACTATCCTGCGACCACAGCTCAAGTTAATACAATGATCATAAAGATCAAGGCTTTATTGTGATTCTGTTTTCCTAATCTCTACTTCTCTAGGTTCAAGCAACTAAAGAATTTAGAAAAGTCCTAACGTGGTACACCGTTAAGAAACATTTAAACATAAATAGAATACAATAGAATCTTTTCGCATTAGTTTTGAATCACTTTTGTGTAACCCTAGATTGTTAATCCGCCATGGTTCCCACAACCCCTAGTTGTGGAGGTTTCACCTCTCATGGTTGTAAGATTACAACTTGTATTCATAGAAAAACACATAATAAAATACTTACAACAACTATTGGAAGAAAATCATATTGGAATATCAAAGAAAAATCTCAAGAATAATGTAGGAAATCAAGAATTTGATCCCAAGAATTGCTCCTCAAAACTTTACAAAAAATTCACAAAAATAACTATTCACATGTCTACTAACTCAATTTTGTCCTTCTATAACTAAAATAAAACGTAAAGGATATTTATATAGATATTAAAAATCTTTTCCTAAGATAATAGGGAGTTTTCCATATCTAGTGCCGACTATGCCAAGATTGGACCTATGACCCATAGCAGGATTGTACGGGTCGCACCTGCCTTTCATAAGTTCTTGACTGCTGCAGATTAGTATAAGTGTTGGCATGATGGTATGACTCGTAGCATCATCCTACGAGTCGTACATTGCTTCCATAGTTTGGCCCTAAGAACTCTGATATCTTCTGAAATTCTTTACGAGGGTCATGATACTACTCATACCTTCTTGCCATGATCATACTATCTGTAGTGCCTAAAGATCTTCCAAATACTAAAAATATTCTAAAGTTCACCATGGCTCCTAAACGATTCTGTAACACCCCAAGTGTTTCTAAGATCAGATTCTAGTCTTAAAGAAAGAATTCAGACAGAAGGTGGAAATTTTTTGCACAAAACGAGTTGTGGGATGATTCGTTAGATGACCCCACGAATCGTGGTCAGACCCGTGGGGAGAAGTCAAGAGGTGTATCTAGTCCAGTGATCATGGATGACCTGATGAGTTGTCATGTCAGGTAACGACTCTTCAAGGCAGTCATGGGAAGAAGAGGCAGGGAATCATGGGCTTAAGGTGAAACGGACAACCCAACGAATCGTGATGAAAGGTAATGACTCATTAAGTCAGTCGTTGGGTGGAGGCTAGAGTTCCTAGATGAGGTCTTAGGTAGTGGGGACAACGGAAGGAGGCCACGATTCATCGTGGAAGATCCCGACTTGTGAAGTGAGTCATCAGCTGAGTCGAGGGAATTTTAAGAAGTCGTCCTATGCACTTCATGACAGGGCCCCACGAGTTGTTGTCCTCCCCACGACTTGTGGAGTGCCCCGTGCGGACTGTCAGGTGGGATTTTCCTGGATTTTTCTAAGGGTGTTTTCGTAAAATCCTATGCTCCTAACTCCTAAACTACGTCATTTTGAGTATGGTATGGGACATTTTTAAGGGGGGTAACTAGCCTAGACCCTCATTCTACATCATATAACTCTCAAAACCTTCTTCCTCCTTTCTCTCAAGATTCAAGGATTCTTCAAGGGATTATTCAAAGTCTTTAAGGTCATGTTCAAGTGTAGAAATTCTTCGAAGAAAGTATGCGGGTTCTTCAACAAGGATATTCTTCCATCCTTGTGCCCCAAAATATTTTATCAAAAATCCAATGTCAATTATTCTAGAAAAGCATGATCTAGGGTTTTGATTGATGGGTTATTTCTTCTATGTCTTCTTGAATTCTAAAGCCCACTAAGATTATGAGCGAATTGTGATTATGAAACCATTTGAATATCTTGAATTCTGTGTTAGATGGTGAAAATGCATGTTTATAAAATGTTCTTTCTGAGATGGCTTCAACGATGATTGGAGTTTTATTATTGTCCATTCAATTGAATCAATGACTCGTATCCATGTATGAAATAGGTGAAGATTGTGAGAATTCCCTAATGATTAGAATATACCATTTGCTAAATATGTTGAGATTAGATTATAGTATATGGGATTGATCAATTGGAAGTAAAATATGTACTTTGATTATGTTTTCGATGGAACTGGTTGGGTATTAGGTAAATCTACGATAATGGTCTAATTATTGCATCTTTCTCATGAATTAGAGTGCATTATCTTATGAAATGAAAATCTATGTTTCTCCCATGAATTCATTGAAAAATGTTTAAGGTATGAGTTAAGTGTTTGGGGCTTCCGTAAATCTAAGTATGTGAAACAATGTATCTATGCCAAAGTGTAATTTGGACCTATGGACCATACATGACCCAATGTTACATGTTGAATGATATGAATTTGGAGCTTGAATGTTGTGTAATTGTAATGCATGATGTGAATCTATAGATGCTCATTAACGTAAGATGTTTGAAGCAAATATTGATTTGGCACCATGATGATATGAATTATGATGATAAAGCACGAGAATGAGATTTCAGACTGTTGGGCTTGTTGTTAGTAGCAACTAGCCCTAATCCTTTTGAAATGAATGTTGTATGATGAAAATAGTGAATATTCATGTTTCTGACTAGCTGTAGTAGCATAGACCAGATGTATAATGTCAGATCAGAGTATGTGCTAGTCAGTTAGGGACTCTCCATAGCCGAGAATGTTTCCCTTTGTCAGGTCGGGACTCTCCATAGCAGAGAATGACGCCTTAGTTCAGTTGGGATCCTCCATAGCAGAGATTGACTCCCTAGTTCAGTCGAGATCCTCCATAGCAGAGATTGACTCCCTAGTTCAGTCGGGATCATCCATTGCAGAGAGTGACTCCCTATCTCAGTCGGGATGCTCCATAACAGAAAGTGACTCCCCAGCTCAGTAGGGACTTTCCCTAATAGAGGATGACTTCCTTAGTTATGTTATCATCATGATTCAGTTCCGCATGATTCAGACTTCAACTTAGAAGAAATATAATATAATGAACGCGGACTCAGTTACTAGTAGTGATCTAGTACAGTATGTGATGCTAGCCTCAACTTCAGCTCTTATTAAATATTTAGTACTAGAATCTTATGCATCAAGTTCAATGATGTTTTAGGATATGAGATCCATATGAAAGTTTCATGTATCTATATATGTGTATGTGACTCATAAGAGGATTGTTGCATGTAATCAGTTATGTCGATGTACTTTGTTATTTCCTTATGGTATACTTGCATATTTAATTGTTTGCATTTTTTCCCACATGCTCAGTACATTCCAAGTACTGACCATATGCCTTTATGTGCTATATCGTTTCATGATATAGATTCATGAATCAAGATCCAGCCTCGCGGATAGACACGCTCCTCCCTCCATCTCAGTGGATTATGGTGAGTCCTCATCTCTTGAGGACAAGGTCTATGTTCTTATTCAGTTGTATTTCAGTTTTCAGATTTTGAGAGTTAGCTGGGGTGCTGTCCCAGTAACTCATCAGTTAGTAAAGGCTTTCGTATATGTGTAATCAAATTCAGTCTATGTATTGTGTTTTGTTAAATTATACCTTTAAATGTTAATCTTGGATTTCAAAGTTAGTTTCCACTCACTTATGCTTTGTCAGATGTTTATATCGTTAAGTGTTATGCTATGATTATGAAAAGGGTCAACTTGGAGCCTTTCAGGGTTCCTTGTCCCCTATTACGGCTAGGGTGTAAACTCAGGTCATGACAAACTTTGTATCAGAGCAAAGGTTTAGAGTGTCCTCGGGTGTCTGAAAAAGCCGCGTTAAGTAGAGTCTTCTTCATGGGTGTGAAGTGTGTCACACTTATGAAGAGGAGGCTACAAGAAGTTTTAGGAATGTTCCCTTTTGTTCATGATTCTAATCATGCATAGAGTATGAAACTCTAAATGGTTCCTTCCCTGACTCGTGCTTTACGCTCTCGCAGATAATGCCTCCTAGACAAGCAAATGGAAGAAGAAATGGTAATGACCGCCAGCAGGTACCACCATCCCCGGCGAACCCAATAGATGACCATGTTACTCACGCTGAATTCTAGGCAACTCTTAATATGTTGGCACAGGCCATGACTGCCCAGATTAATCAGCAAGCGATGGCTTTTGTTCTCCAGAATGGGGATGTAGTGGCGGCAAGGGTAAGAGATTTCCTCAGGATGAACCCACCTGAACTCTTGGGTTCAAAGGTAGATAAGGACCCATATGAGTTCTTGAACATATTTAGAAGATCACCCAAATCATGGGAGTGACGGGGATTGAGAGCGCAGACTTAGCCTCCTACCAACTGAAAGGAGTCACATATATATGGTTTTGTCAGTGGAGAGACAGTCAAGGAATTGGAGCGACACCATAGGTTGGGATGAATTTAAGACTGCATTCCCGGACAGGTTTTTCTCTAGGGAGTTGAGGGAGGCTAAAGCGACAGAGTTCATCGACTTGAAACAGAATGACATGGCACTTCAGGAGTACGCATTGGAATTTACTCGGTTATCCAAGTATGCACTGAAGATGGTAGCCGACCAAAGGGCCTGGGTGAGCAGGTTCATGAATGGCATGTCAGACTCCTTGGTTAAAGACTGCAGGATAGCCATGTTGCACAGGGATATAGACTTTCCATGTTTGGTGATACTCGCTCAACAAATGGAGGCGGAGATGGTAAAGGAAAAGGATGGAGAGGCCAAGAGGGCTAGGATAGGAGATTTAGAGTTCTCTTCACCAAGGACAAGTGGTGCACACCGCTCACATTCCCAGCAGAATCGGCAGCCCTAGAATTTCCGACAGTTAGTGCTCTGTATAAACCTAGAGTAAGAGAGATTACATATCCGATGTGTACCAGTTGCGGGAAGCACCACTTGGGAGTATGTAAGGCCGGATCAGAGGTTTGTTTTTGGTATGGCTAGTCGGGCCATAAACACCGAGATTGCGTAGCGGAGAAGCGAGGCAAGAGTAGATCCTCTTCCATCTCGTCAGTAGCTCTAATAGCTCATTTCTTTCAGCAGGGTGCATCATCCATCTTGGGTGGCGGACGTAGCTGTCACAACCTAAACATAGTCCCGGATTATAACACGGACAAGGAACCCCGAGAGGTCTCAAGTCAACCTATGGCATAAGCATACATCTAACTTCATTCACTTTAAGTTGAAGACTGAACGTAGCGCATAGCGGAAACGTAAGCATAATCATGACATATCATAAAAAATGGAATCACTTAGACATACACAAGTTGAGTACTACACACTATATGAAAGACCGCTAAAACTGAGAGGTAAATTGAGTACCTCGATCTGAAATAATGGACAAGGGCACTCCATGCAATCAAAACAACTCCCGAATATATAGCTTGGCGTAATCCTCCGTTGAGTCCATGGTTTTTACTAATAGAAAATGTGCAGCCTTGGTCAACCTATCCACCACCACCCAAATGGAATCAAATTGTTGGCGAGTACGAGGTAGTCTTGTGATGAAGTCCATATTAATATCTTCCCACTTTAAAGTAGGACTGCTGATATCCTGAATTACTCCTCCCCGTCTTTGATGCTCAACCTTTACTTGTTGAAAGTTCGGGCACTTGGCTATGAATTCTGCAATATCCTTCTTCATGTCATCCCACCAATAGATTTCTCGTAAACCAAGATACATCTTAGTGGAACCCGGATGGATGGAATACCTAGATCCATAGGCCTCATGCAATGTCTGACTCCTCAAATCATCAACATCTAGAATACATAGGCGACCCTGGTACCAAAGCACACCATCTCCCCCTTGGGAGAAAACCTCCACCTTTTGACTCCGAACGGCTTCCTTCAACTTTACCAAAATAAGGTCCTCATCTTGTCTAGATTTCACATCAATCACCAAGACAATTCTGATCCACTTTGAACAGCAACACCACCATCAGCGAAGTCAGCCAGTCTAACCCCCAAATTACTAGTCGATGCACATCCTTCACTAGCTATTTCTTTCCTTCATCCACATGGGACACACTCTCCATGGAGAGTCTACTAAGTGCGTCCTCCACCGCGTTAGCCTTACTCGGATGGTAAAGAATAGTCATATCATGGTTTTTGAGTAGCTCCAACCACCTCCTTTGCCCTACATTAAGGTCTTTCTGTGTGAACACATATTATAAGCTCTTGTGGTCCGTAAACACATCCACATAGACCCCATACAAGTAATGTCGCCATATCTTCAATGCGAACATCACCGCGTCTAATTCAAGATCATGGGTCGGGTAATTGTTCTCATGGACTTTCAATTGTTTCGAGGCATATGCTATCACATTCCCTCGCTGCATCAATACACACCCAAGTCCGATTCTAAAGCATCACAATAACCATAAAACCATCGGTACCCTCGGGTAGGGTCAACACCGGTGCGGTGGTAAGTCGAGTCTTCAACTCTTGGAAGCTCTTCTCACAAGCCTCCGATCATTGGAACTTTACATTTTTCTGAGTCAACTTGGTCAAAGGTGCTGCAATTGACGAAAAACCTTCAATAAATCTCCGGTAGTAGCCAGCTAGCCTAAGTAATTCCGAATATCCGAAGGTTTCAATGGTCTAGGCCAGTTCTTCACCGCCTCGATTTTCTGAGAGTCTACTTTTATCCCTTCTCTTCGTACCACATGACCCAAAAATGCTACCGAGTTCAACCAAAACTCGCACTTGCTGACCTTGGTATACAACTGACACTCCTTGAGGGTCTAAAGCACTACTCTCAAATGAGTGGCATGCTCCTCCTCGTTATGAGAGTATATAAGGATATCGTCAATGAACACAATTACGAACATGTCCAGGTACGGCTAGAACACCCTGTTCATTAGGTCCTTAAAAGCTACAGGAGCATTTGTTAGTCCAAAATACATAACTACAAACTCGTAATGACCATACCGCATTCTGGAGGCTATTTTCGAAATATCACACTCTCGTACCCTAAGCTGATGATACACGAACCTGAGATCTATCTTTGAGAAACACTTGTCACCTTGAATATGGTCAAACAAATCATCAATCCTGGGTAAAGGATACATGTTATTAACGGAGACCATGTTCAATTTTCGATAGTCAATGCATATCCAAAGCAAACCATCCATCTTCTGAACAATTAAGACTGGTGCACCCTAGGGAGACTTGCTCGGTATGATGAAGCCCTTATCTAACAGGTCATTCAACTGATCCTTCAATTCTTTTAGCTCGGCTGGGGCCATCCTGTAGGGAGTAATAGAGATAGGCTACGTATCGGGTAGAAGATCAATGCCAAAATCAATTTCCCTCTCTAGAGTTCACCTGGTATATCATCTGAAAATACTTCTGGTACTCACGCACCACCGAAACTAACAAAATAGTCGGGGTATCAGACTCAACATCCTTAACCCCAACTATATGATACATGCAACCCTTAGAAATCATCTTCCTTTCCTTAAGATATGAAACAAATCAACCTACTGGTACAGCAAAACCACCCTTCCACTCCAAGATTGATTCACCCGGAAAATGAAACTCCACCGCACGGGTTCTAAAATTTACAGAGGCATAACACGCATAAAACCAACCCATGCCAAGAATAATCTCAATGTCAGTCATGGCTAACTCTATAAGGTCTATGGAGGTGAGTTTATGCATTATGGTGATCGGGCATCCTCTATACACTCGCCTAGCTACAACCAAGTAACCAACAGGAGTAAAAACCGAAATGGTTTTAACAGAGTCTCGGGAATAACTCTAAAGCCACTAGCAATGTAAGGAGTAACAAAAAAAAAGTAGATCCCGGATCTAGCAATGCATAAACATCAATATGAAAAACTTGTAACGTGCCAGTGACCACATCTAGCGAAGTCTCCTGCTCCTGGCCTAAGGCGAGGGCATAGAATCTATTTTTGCGTTGTCCGCCACCCCCCCTAGAAGATGCTCCCTGCGGAGCTAGACGTGCTGGAGCTACTGCTGATCTGGTGGATAGGGCACGACCCCTATCACTATCCTGCCTAGAAAATGGACACGCTCAGCACATGTTCCTGGACCTACCACACCTATAGCAAATATCTAAGCCGAGCAAACACTCCACGGCTTGACTCTTGCCACACTTCCCGCAGACTGGGGATGTACGCTCCACCTGTGTGCCTCTCTGATCCCTCAATCCTGAAGCTCTACTCTTCTGATCACCCTTGGGTCTGGATGGAACACTAGCTGATGATGGTGATGGAGCTAGTGACTCTATTAAAACTGAGGAACGTGACCACCACCAAATCTCTGATGTGAAAACTCATGGCTATCTGTCCGAGCCCTATTTTCTTCCTCTCCCTTGCATGAGCCACCTCCATCTGGGCATACTACACTATGCGAGGAAATTCCATAAACTTATGAAGCATGATAGTCCTACAATCTTTGTCCAAATAACCCACTACTCCATGGACAAATTTACTCACCTGCATCCTCTGATTGGCTACCAACTCTAGGGCATATTTCAATAGTCGAGTGAACTCAAGGGCATACTCTTGTACAATCATTCTCCCTTGCTTCAAATTAACGAACACAACTGTCTTCAGCTCCCTCATCTCACGAGGGAAGAACCAGTCTAGAAGTGAAACATGGAACTCTTCCCAAGTGATCGGACTTGCTCCTACGACCCGGATATCCTTCCATTGGTGAAACTAGATATGCGCGACCCCTTTTAATTGATAATAGGCCAACTCGGTGCACTCAACCCCATTCACCCCCATGACTTGTATGATCTTGACAATCTCATCTACGAACTCATGTGGGTCCTCATCTACCTTGGACCCAAGGAACTCCGATGGGTTCATCCTCAAGAAGTCTCTGACTAGAGTCGCCGCTGCATTGCCATTTTGTGAAACATGCGCAACGGCCTGCGCAAGCATCTGAATAGCGGCCTGAAACGCAGCATGGGCAACCGGCTCTGGTGCCTAGGGCTCCTGAGCTGGTAGGTCTTGATGATACCTATGACCATTGCCATCCTTGTGGCCTTCACTATCTCCATTCCTCCTTCTGTTCATTCTTCGAGGAGCCATGATTCTGCAATTGCGGATAGCACCAATTAGAAGGATAGAAAGACTTTTCATTGCATAACATAGATCATAGAAGAAGAGAACATTTCCTAAATGTATCATAGCCTCTTTGTAAGTGTGCCTCTCTTCACACCCATGAAAAAGACTCTACTTAACGTGACTTTCAGACACCCTAGGACACTTCAAACCTATTACTCTGATACCAAGTTTGTCATGACCCAAACATAGTCTCAGATTGTAAAATGGGACAAGGAACCCCGAGAAGTCCCAAGTCAACCCATGGCATAAGCATACATCAAACTTCATTCACTTTAAGCGGAAGACTGAACATAAGGCATAGAGGAAGCGTAAGCATAATCATGAAATATCATAAAAAACGGAATCAGTTAGACATACACAAGCTGAGTACTACACACTACTTGAAAACCTCTACTACATTCGATGGGTTGATGGGACAACCCCAACTAACCCGGACAAGTACTGAAACATAAAATAGCATGAATGTCTGTCAAATTGCCCTCAGAACATGAGGACTAACCAATAAGATGAAAATACACTCTGAGATGATCTAGATATGAGGATAACCCTGAGAGTTGGAACTTGTATCAGAAGATGATACAGCATAGAAAGTATGCGGTCAGTATGTGAAATATACTAAGTATACAGGGTAAGTAAAACAGACATTAAAATATGTAAAAGCTCATAAAATATCATAAGAGTGGGACATCATGCTTCAATCATGAACATCGTAACATAACATAAGGCTCAAGGTTTTCAAATCATTCATAAATCGTTCATTATCATAATCATAAAGAAATTTTATCAAATCATCACTTGAGTGAATATCATAAACATGAAAATGTATAAAACATGCGGAACAATAGGAGAACTCGTCATACCCGACACCATCATGGTAGAGCCTTCATGATGCCCCAACTATCTCACTCAAGTGGGCAGAGTCGCTCCTGGCTTGCCAGGCGAGGGGCATGAATTATGTGATATCACGAAAAGAGGGTATCACTATCATTGTAATGTATCATAATAAGTCCACGGTGGCGCATGGTTATGAGACACCGGCATAGTCCTTTGAACGCTGGGCAGCTCGGTACTAGACACAGCTCCCAAAATATATGCATAATAGGCTCATACGTAAATCAATAACATCATTCATTAAGATTCATGGCTAAAAATAATCATTCATCATTCATTGGTCCCCATAAAATATGATTGGCCAAGAATCAAAGGCCCTTAATCGGCCAACATCATAAATCGATAAATCATGAAATTCATTTCATAAATCGTAATCATTCTTCATCATGTGGGAATTTTCCAATACTTTATCATTCTTTACAATACTAAATTCATTCAAAAACATTCTTATAAATATCGGGTAACTTTAAAACATGTTTTTCATCATCATTAATTCATAAATCATAAAGCCCATGCATACTTGAAGATCATGCATATAACTTGTAAATCATCAAATCATGTTGGGCATTTGAATAATTTCATATTTCAAATCATAAATCATGATGGATTCATAAATATCAACATTTGAAGGGAAGATCATAAATCAATTCATTATAAATCATGAATGATTAGCCTTAATTGAATAGAAATCGAATTCGATAATTTTATAAGTAAAATAAATTGTAAAATATGATCAAAATTCATAAATTATGATGAGATTCATAAATCATAAAAAGCCCATTAGCAAATCATAAATTTTTCTCAAGACATGAACTAAAACTCCAATAGATTTTTGATAGATTTTCGTGAATTAATAGAGAATAGGAATGGGTGTGGATGGAAACACCCATTTGTAACCCTACATACCTGGGTAAGATCATATTCAAAGATTCCTTGAATGCCCAATGCACGATTGATAGGGAAGAGCTTGAATCTATGCTTGATCTCTCTAGAATTCTCTTAATTTGAATGCATGAGAATGAATAGGTTAGGGGGATTTAGCCTATCTTATCATACTCAAAAAATATATAAAATGATGTAGTTTAGGGCCTTAGAGAATAAAAAGGTCGAAAATACCCTTAATGAATTTTTCTCTTAAAACTGTCCTGGACGAACCAATGATTGATCCCACGAGTCATTGCATGAAACCACGACTCATGGTATCCAGTCATTGTGTCTACTGCTTTACTTCCACTTTTGTATTCTTCCCAAGACTCGATAGGATGAATCGTTGATTCAAACGACGGGTTGTTAGGTCGATAGTTGCCAGCCCCCTTCACAAACCTGAACTTCCTTACCACGACCCTCACCACGAATCGTGGTTGCTTCCAATGGGTCATGGTCTTGATCCGTTACATGCACTAGAAATTTGACCACCTAGATAATGACTAGTGACAACGATTTATCATTACTCATGACAGGTCGTTGGATGACTCATTACTTCCCCAACTGCCAAGGTCCAGCGCTACCCATGAGCACAAACTATGACTTGTTGTTTCAAGCAACGAGTCATTACTCCTCCCTTTGTATCTGATGCAACCAGGTATCCCCTCACCACGACTACTAACAATAACCCATGGTTCGCAACCACGAGTCGTTGCATTGCTCGTCTTGTGATGTTTTCTTTCCAAATTTTCAGCCAACTTCAAATTTTGATCTCGAGTCTAATCTTAGGCACTTTCAGGGTATTATAGTCATCAAAACTGCTCCTATACCATAGCGAAACCAAGGATAAGGGCAAGTAGCTAGTATTGGCCTCGGGTATGTTTTGAATCTCATATTACTCTTTGCATGGTGCTATCCCTAGAACCCCAGTATATAATAAGAAGCTTCCTGATTGTTGTTAAGAAGAAGTGGTCGATGTATGATGTGAATAGCTGTTAATGTAAGACTTGCAGTGATGGTTAGAGGTGAAGGGGAGCTAGGATTTAGTAAATTATCCCCGACCTTAAGAAAGATTCAGGAGCCTTAGAATGATGGCTTTAAGCTAAGGAGGAGATAGTAAATGTGTGAGACTAGTCGGATCTTGAATATGATAGTAGGGGAGTTCTAACCCTAACAGTCTCGGTATGTCAATCTCTTCAAGTTCAGATAACCTCCCTTGTATTCTAGTTGAAGTTAAGCTATGTCCATCCCTATGTGCAGACTCTCAAAATTTCTAGTTAACCGCTTCAGACAGAAATGCCGGTCTTACTCTATGAATCGTTTAGTCTCATCTTCGTGTTATGAATCGGTTATGTGTGTTAATTCATATTTCCTGGTACGATCAACTCAAACTTAGTCTCTAGAAGATGCTTAGTAGCTCAACAAACTCGGGTTATCTTAGGTATGTGCTCAGTTTTAGATGTCATGAATGATTCATGCTCATGAGACCTTTAATTGCAATCAGACCAGATACTATGAATTCTAACCCTGTAATAGAAAGTGGTTTGAGAGCAAAGGCTCAGCCCATATCAGTTCAGTGCCAGTTAAAGGGGAAGAATCCTTCTTAGTGTTCTATATAGTTCCATATTAGTTTCATGTCCTTCGGTCTCTCTTGTGCCATAGCCTACATGTTCAATTTAGATAGTCAATTTTGATGTGTATAGTCATCCCGAAGTCAAATGCTTCATTGGTTTTAGCTGTGATTGATTAATTGTGGAATTTTAGTTTCATCCTTATCCTTTCAGTATGTGTAGCCAACATTCAAGGACAAATGTTTCCAAGGAGGAGATATTCTAACATCCAGAGTGTTTCTAAGATCAGGTTCCAGGCTTAAAGAAATAATTCAGACAAAAGGTGGAAATTTTTAGCACTGAACGAGTCATCGGATGACTCCTTAGGTGACCCCATGAGTTGTGGTCAGACCTGTGGCTAGCAGTCAAGAGGTATAGCAAGTCCAGTGATCACAAACGACTTGACGAGTCGTCGTGTCAGGTAACGACTCGTCAGGGCAGTCATGGGAAGAAGAGGAAGGGAATCGTGGGCTGTAGGGGCAATGGACGACCCAACGAATCATGATGAAGGGTAATGACTCATTAAGTCAGTCGTTGGGTGGAGGCTAGAGTTCCTGGATGAGGTCTTAGGTAGTGGGGACGACGGAAGGAGGCCACGAGTCATCGTGGCAGATCCCGACTCGTGAAGTGAGTCATCAGCTGAGTCGAGGGAATTTTAAGAAGTCGTCCTGTGCACTTCATGACAGGGCCCCACGAGTTGTTGTCCTCCCCACGAATTGTGGAGTACCCCGTGGGGACTGTCAGGTGGTATTTTCCTGGATTTTTCTAAGGGTGTTTTTGTAAAATCTTATGCTCCTAACTCCTAAACTACGTCATTTTAAGTATGATATGGGACATTTTTAAGGGGGGGTAACTAGCCTAGACCCTCATTCTACATCATATAACTCTCAAACCCTTCTTCCTCCTTTCTCTCAAGATTCAACGATTCTTCAAGGGATTATTCAAACGCTTCAAGGTCATGTTCAAGTGCAGAAATTCTTCGAAGAAAGTATGCGGGTTCTTCAACAAGGATATTCTTCCATCCTTGTGCGCCAAAATATTTTATCAAAAATCCAATTTCAATTATTCTAGAAAAGCATAATCTAGGGTTTTGATTGATGGGTGATTTCTTCTATGTCTTCTTGAATTCTAAAGCCCACTAAGATTATGAGCGAATTGTGATTATGAAACCATTTGAATATCTTGAATTCTGTGTTAGATGGTGAAAATGCATGTTTATAAAATTTTCTTTCTGAGATGGCTTCAACGATGATTGGAGTTTTATTATTGTCCATTCAATTGAATCAATGACACGTATCTATGTATGAAATAGGTGAAGATTGTGAGAATTCCCTAATGATTAGAATATACCATTTGCTAAATATGTTGAGATTAGATTATAGTATATGGGATTGATCAATTGAAAGTAAAATATGTACTTTGATTATGTTTTCGATGGAACTGGTTGGGTATTAGGTAAATCTACGATAATGGTCTAATTATTGCATCTTTCTCATGAATTGGAGTGAATTATCTTATGAAATGAAAATCTATGTTTCTCCCATGAATTCGTTGAAAAATGTTTAAGGTATGAGTTAAGTGTTTGGGGCTTTCATAAATCTAAGTATGTGAAACTATGTAACTATGCCAAAGTGTAATTTGGACCTATGGACCATACCCGACCCTATGTTACATGTTGAATGATATGAATTCGGAACTTGAATGTTGTATAAGTGTAATGCATGACGTGAATCTATAGATGCTCGTTAATGTATGATGTTTGAAGAAAATATTGATTTGGCACCATGATGATATGAATTATAATGATAAAGCACGAGAATGAGATTTCATACTATTAGGCTTGTTGTTAGTAGCAAGTACCCCTAATCCTTTCGAAATAAATATTGTATGACGAAAATAGTGAATGTTCATGTTTCTGACTAGATGTAGTAGCATAGACCAGATGTATAATGCTAGGTCAATACTCTTTATGTGCTACTCAGCCAAGGACTGTCCATAGCCAAGAATGTTTCTCTTGGTCAGCTCGATATTCTCCATGGTAGAGAGTGACTCCCTAGTTCAGTCGGGATCCTCCATAGTAGAGAGTGACTACCTAGTTCAGTCGGGATCCTCCATAGTAGAGAGTAACTCCCTAGTTCCGTCGGGATCCTTCATAGTAGTGAGTGACTCCCTATCTGAGTCGGGATCCTCCATAGCAGAGAGTGACTCCCTAATTTAGTCGGGACTTTCCCTAGTAGAGGATGACTTCCTTAGTTATGTTATCAGCATAGGTCAGTTTCGAATGATTCAGACTTCAGCTTAGAAAAGATATAATATAATGAATGCATACTCAGTTACCAGTAGTGATCCGGTACAGTGTGTGATGCTAGCCTCAGCTTTGGCTCTTATTAAAAGTTCAGTACTTGACTCTTATGCATGAAGTTCAATGGTGTTTTAGGATATGAGATCCATATGAAAGTTTCATGTATATATATATGTGTATGTGACTCATAAGAGGATTGTTGCATGTTAAATCAGTTATATCGATGTACTTTGTTATTTTCTTATTGTATACTTGCATATTTAGTTGTTTACATTTTTTCCCGCATGCTCAGTACATTCCAAGTACTGACGTATGCCTTTATGTGCTATATCGTTTCATGATATAGATTCATGCATCCAGATCCAGCCTCGCGGATAGACACGCTCCTCCCTCCATCTCAGTGGATTGTGGTGAGTCCTCATCTCTTGAGGACAAGGTCTATGTTCTTATTCAGTTGTATTTCAGTTTTCAGATTTTGAGAGTTAGCTGGGGTCCTATCCCTATAACTCATCAGTTAGTAAAGGCTTTCGTATATGTGTAATCAAATTCAGTCTATGTATTGCGTTTTGTTAAATTATGCCTTTAAATGTTAATCATGGATTTTAAAGTTAGTTTCCACTCAGTTATGCTTTTTCAAATGTTTATATCATTAAGTGGTATGCTATAATTATGCCATGGATCGAGTTGGAGCCTTTAGGGGCTCCTTGTCCCATGTTACGGCTAAAGTGTAAACTCGGGTCGTAACAGATTCGTACATTGGTGCCACAGTTCCTTAAATGTCTTTATAAATAATTTCTTACAAGCTCATATTTTTATTTATTAACTACACGTCTTATAATTATTATTATTGTTGTTATTATTGTTTTTGTTATTGTTGTTGTTGTTGTTGTCATTGTTGTTGTTATCGTCTGGGCATGGGGTCCGAAAATAATCATGGGGTTGTTTGGTTCATTAAGCCATTGTAGTTCATAGGATTTTCATCTTGTTTGGCTTATAACAATTCATGTCAGTGTCTCTATATATTGGACATTGAGGGCTATTATTAAGGGGATTACGAATTATGTGCTAATTCCTTAAACGTCTTTCTGAATAATTTCTTACAAGCTCGTATTTTTATTTATTTACTGCACGTCTTATTATTACTGCATGTCTTATTACTGCACGTCTTGTTGCTTTTGTTGTTGTTCATCTAATTTTTATCTTGTTCGATTTATAACAATTCATGTTCGTGTCTCTATATATTGGACATTGAGGGCTATGATTAAGGGTATTAGCAATTATGTGCTAATTCCTTAAACGTCTTTATGAATAATTTCTTACAAGCTCATATTTTAACTTATTTACTGCACGTCTTATTATTACTGAATGACTTATTACTGCACGTCTTATTGTTGTTGTTGTTGTTGTTGTTGTTGTTGTTGTTGTTGTTGCTGCTGCTGCTAGTGTTGCTGGTGTTGGTGTTGGTGTTGCTACTATTATTGTTGGTGTTGTTGGTGTTGTTGTTGTTTTTGTTGTTGTTGTTGTTGTTGTTGTTGCTGGTGTTGCTGCTGCTGGTGTTATTTTTGTTGTTGTTGTTGTTGTTGGTTCTACTGGTGCTGCTGTTATTGTTGTTGCTGCTACCGGTGCTGGTGCTCTGTTGCTGGTGTTGTTGTTGTTGTTGATGTTATTGGTGGTGGTGGTGGTGGTGGTGATGGTGTTATTGTTTGTGTTGTTGTTGTTATTGTTGGTGGTGGTGGTGGTGGTGTTGGTGGTGTTGGTATTGTTGTTGGTGTTCTTGGTGTTGGTGTTGATGTTGTTGTTGTTGTTGATGTTGCTGCTGCTGCTGCTGGTGTTGTTTTTGTTGTTGCTACTACTGCTGGTGCTGCTGCTGGTGTTGTTTTTGTTGTTGCTACTGCTGCTGCTACTGCTACTAGTGTTGTTGGTTGTAGTGATGCTACTGGTGTTGTTGTTGTGGTTGCTGGTGCTGCTACTTCTGTTGGTACTGTTGGTGCTGCTGGTGCTGCTGCTATTGTTATTGGTTTTATTGTTGTTGTTGTTGTTGCTGTCGTTGTTATTGTTGTTATTATTGTTGTTATTGTTGTTGTTGCTGTTGTTGTAGTTGGTGGTGGTGGTGCTGGTGGTGATGCTGGTGATGCTGATGTTGCTGGTGTTGTTGTTGTTGTTGTTTTTGTTGTTGTTGTTGTTGTTGTTGTTGTTGCTGCTGCTATTGTTGTTGTTGTTTCTTTTGTTGTTATTTGTTGTTGTTATTGTTGTTGTTGTTGTTGTTGTTACTGGTGTTGGTGTTGGTGGTGCTGCTAGTGCTGGTGATGCTGGTGTTGTTGTTATTGCTGCTGCTGCTATTGTTGCTGCTGTTTGTGGTGCTGCTGTTGTTGATGCTGGGTGTTGCTGCTACTGCAAGTGATGCTGGTGTTGTTGCTGCTGTTGTTGTTGCTGCTATTGTTGTTGGTGGTGGTGGTGGTGGTTGTGGTGGTGGTGTTGCTGCTGCTGCTGGTGGTGCTGCTGATGGTGCTGCTGATGGTGGTGTTGCTAATGATGCTGCTGTTGCTGCTGTTGCTGCTGCTGGTGGTGTCGTCGTTGTTGCCGGCGCCGTCACCATCTTCGTCGTCATCATTGTTGTTGTTTTATTATCATCATCATTATCATTATGTTCATTATTAGCATTATCATTATTATCATCATCATTATCATTATCATCATTATTATTATTATTATCAACATCATCATTATTGTTATCATCATTATTATAATTATCATTATTATTATCATTATCATTATCATTATTATTATTATGATTATTATTATTATTATTGTTATTACTATTATTATTGTTGTTATTATTCTTGTTATTTTTATTGTTATTGTTATTGTTATTATTGTTATTATTCTTCTTTTTGTTATTGTTATTGTTGTTGTTATTCTTATTATTGTTGTTGTTATTGTTCTTATTATTATTTTTGTTATTGTTATTGTTCTTGTTGTTATTATTGTTACTATTATTATTGTTATTATTATTATTATTATTATTGTTAGTATTTATTTATTATTGTTATTATTATTATTATTTTTATTACTATTATTGTTATTATTATTACTATTACTATTATTATTATTACTATTATTACTATTATTTTTATTATTGTTATTATTATAAATATTATTATTATTACTATTATTTTTGCTATTTTTATTATTAGTATTATAATAATACTATCTTTGCTTCTGCTTATGATTCATGCTAGGTTGATGTGCTTGTTAGCTTCTTTGTTCTAATTCTCATGTTTGGAATCCGTGCTTTATCTTTGTTTAGTAGTTTCCTGCACTTTGTTGGTAAATCTTGGAAAGTGTTGTAGATTGATAAAGCTCAAAATTACACTCCTGATAAAGTATGAAGCAGACGTTGTCAATAAAGAACCCAACAAAGGTTGGAGTCAATCCCACAGGGAATAAGGTCAAGATATAACTACTTCGGGTTTTACATTTGTGATCTATCTCAATACTTTACTTGTAGAACTGATAACATATGTTCATCAAAATGACCGGTTCGTCCCTATTGGACGACTATACTTAATCACGGGCAAGGTCTCATGAGAAATTTTACTTCAAGCATTATCAAATTTGTTCCAAAATTAATTATTTTGCGACCACAGCTCAAGTTATACAATGACCCATAAAGATCAAGGCTTTGTTGTAATTCTCTTTTCCTAATCTCTACTTCTCTAGGTTCAAGTAAGTAAAAATTTTGGGCAAGTTCTAACATCGCACACTGTTACGAAATATTAAAGATGAAGAGAATACAGTACAAGTGGTTAGCATTGATTTAAAATCAATTTGTGCAACCCTAGTTTGTAATTCACCATGGTTCCCACAAGCCTAATTGTGGAGGTTTTAGCCTCTCATGATTGTAAGAAAATTATAAGCATTCATAGACAAACACCTAATTTAATACATACAACGATAATTTAAAGAAAACCCTGCTTGATTATTGTAAGAATTGATGATGAATAATTCTAGAACAAGGAAGCAAATCAAAGCAATAAAATCTCCAAGACTTGAATTAAAAGCTAACAACAACTTGTCTCTCAATGTGTTTTTTGTGTAAGAAAACTCAATCTGCGGCTCTCTCTATTGGAAATACCTAAAAAATATTTATAAAATATTTGGAACCTTCACTTAAGTAAACAGGAAAACAACTAAAAATTGTCGCCGACTTCACCTACGACCCGTAACAAGATTGTATGGGTCGTACTGGACTCGTACATTGGCTGGCCTCTGTTGAATTTGGCTAAGTGCTTGTGAACTGGTACGACTCATACCATGAACCTACGAGTCGTACAATCCGTCGTGGTTTGATGTTGAGAATTCTGGAAATCTTTTGAACTTTATCACAGATGGCTTGGTACAACTCATACCTCAGTTCTACGATCCGAGACTCCTCTCGTATCTTAAGATCTATCAATCTTCACTTCTTCTGAACTTCTCCACGGCTCCTCAGTGTGAGTCTTAAGTAGATCTTATGATTAATGGTTTCTACCCATCCCAGGAGACTTAGCCTATGCAATATCTTCTAAAGTTTCCTATGACTACCATGATACGGCTCGTACCAGAATGGTATCGCTCGTACCATAAGCCATAAGTTTCCTTTGCCTCAACATTCTTGGCGTGGACTTTTCCACGACTCGTAGTACGGCTCATACCAGGATGGTACGACTCGTATTGAGGTCTATACTTAGCCACTTTTCTGCAATTTTCTCAATCTTCTGCACAATTCAACTCCAACATCTATTTTTTCCTGAAAACAAAGTTAAAGTGCCTCATATCCATATAAACACACCTAAGTCCATGCTTATTTCCCAATTTTAAGCATCAAAAATGTTGTAAACTTACATCACATAAACACCCTCAACTTAAGACTTTTACATGTCCTCAGACAGAGAAAAAAAAACTAAAAATGACTCTTAACTAGAAAGTAAACTTAGAATACCTACAGCCAACACAACAAAATTTGCACTATGAACTACAATCAGCTAATGACCCCTTTTCCATTCAAACTAAGTCAGCTATGCACACATATAACCACAACCAATGACATACAAGGATCAATATATTACATCCAACTATTAGCAGAGAATTGAGCTATCACCAATGCTATTTGCACAGACAATTTGGTAGAACACAACACAAACCAAGTACCCTCACAAGTGAAGTCCCCAACACTCACAAATATATAAAATATGAAGCTTGGGACTAAACAAATGAGACTCTCACTCTCATAAAGAAGTTTCAAATACTGCACATTGGATACAATAGGCTTAACCTGATTTTCTCTATTTTGGCTCTTTAGACAGTTAGGCTAGGATCACTATATAGCATTGTTCGGCTTGTAATGTAGGCTTTGGACTGGGTATGGTAGATATAGAATTTAGTAACTAACCCCTCCTTGGCACTACATACTCGTGGCTTCACTTTCTCTTTTTACCCCATTTTTCACTTTTTCAACTTTTCCTCTCTTTTCTCCATTTAAATGTAATATGTGGGTCTGGTGTGTTTTTACTCATATTTTTCATTTCTTTTTCTCTTTTATCTTCTTTTCCTTTCATTTTTTCTTTCTCAGCTCTTTTTTCTTTATTTTCTTCTCACACCACACCTCGCCCTTCTTTAACTTATTTCCTTTTCTTTCTTTTTCACCTCCCTGCAGTCTACGCACCCCTACAATAACCACCCTCAACTTAGGGATTTTTTCTAAGTTGAGGTTCATAATGTCCAAGGCAGGACCAAGACTAAAACAGGTTCATAATAAACAATAGGAAAGGTGAGGGGTTAATCAAAGAAAAATGGTCAATGTTAGGCTCAAAATCGGGATCAAGGGATTCATCATTATTTGGAAGGGTAATTTAAGCTAAAGTAGCTAAAATAAAAAATGACCTATGATTATTTTCTAACCAACTATCCAAAAATCAATGTAAAGACCAACCGAGCAAGTTCTAGATCCTCAATGTAGTATTGAACTAAGTATGAATCTTCAGTCACTCATGGTACCGATTTGCATTAATCTTCCTATACAGTTTATGCACGCTGCTACAACTACACATGATAATCATATAAATTCCATTCAAAGATCTACAAAAGTCATTCAATTGCAATTAACTACACAACTAACATCAAAAAAATTTAAATAGGGTCATTTTTTTCAAAAATATCAAACTAGTGCATTTATTGGTTGTAAAGTAATCCTAAGCTACTTCTAATTAAACAAATAATAAAAACATCCTAAACATGTCGGTTCTACTAGATAACATACCCGAGGGAAAAGAAACACGGTAAGAAAAATCCTCGGACGAACAAAATACCCATAAATTACAAGTACACCTCTCTTTTGAAAAACATGCTTCATCCCCATAGTATCAGCTGTAAGAACAAGGAAAAGGGACATAACTGTGGTGCACTAAGCACTCCTGTCAGCCTGCGGAGGTGGTACCTACGCTACAATAGTGGCGCTGGCGGTGGCCGGCACACTCAATGAGACGCCAGTTGTGGGATTGGTTACCCCCTCCATAGTAACAGTCGCCTCAGCAACCTCAGTCTCTAATTTGGCTAAACGTGTCTCCCCTGAAGGATCCTCGCCACCTACAAACACTCTCTGGGTGGTGGTGGAGCTCCCCGCTCCTATAGCTCACTCCTGTAACTTTAACATATGTGCATCATTAGTTTGCAGCTCTCTAATCTCGCCTGTTTGCTCTCCTACTTCTCCTTCTTTTTCCTCTTCTTTAAGGGCTCATCCCCACCAACCTCCGAGACCCTCTTCTTACCCTTTCCCTCACTGGCCGTAGATGGGACCCAATAAGACTCAAAGTGTATCTCCTCATCAAGCACAGTGTCTATGTCCAAAAGAGTGAGGGCTGCCAGAGTCACTGGTTTTCTAGACGATAACTCGGTCACATGGCTCTGAAGAGCCCCCAACTCCTCCCTAAGGTTGGTTGTGTCCGGCTACTCAGCTAGGTGCTCATTGAAGCGACGCTCAAAACTATATATCCGACCATGAAACACCCTCACGACCACCTCAATATCCGCCTTCACCCAAGGCTTAACATTCTCCATCATAGATTGAACGTTTCTCTCGATCACCGTTAGCCTTTTAGCTATCTTCTAGAGGAACTCCTATGTGACCAGCATATACCTTGCTAGGGTCTGGCTTGGGATACCCATAGGAGGTGCAGATGAAGTACTCGGAGCTACCTCTATATGGTCAGCCTCTGTAGCCGGCATCTCACCCTGCTCCAATAAGGTGGGTGCATCAATATGCTCGCCCCCTGATATCTGTGGTACTGGAACTGCGATATAAAGTCTAACCCAGCTCACCGAGTTCATCTCATTCCTAATCAATCCTATATTCGTCGTCCTCTGGCCTCCAATCAAAGTATTTACCTCCCTTTTCACCTTAAGGCCTGCCTCCATGCATAATCTGAACACGGGACTCGAAATGGGATGGTGGTGCTCAATCCCAAAGCTTGGTCTCGGATATCCTCTGTAATAACCCTCAGAATATTGATAGCATATCGAGACAAAATACACGCCACCAAGGCTGCTCTATCTACACTGAAGGTATTATCATTGACCATCGGTGCTAATCGAGGGAAGACTAGTATCTAGCAGGCCTTCTCTATGAAACTCAGCTAGGCTTTGGTAACCTGCTTTCCAGTCACCACCCAGTCTACCTTCTCCTTATCATCTGCCAGAACCCCTGCTAGTTATTTCATCTGCCTCTGCCTCTCCCCATGGCCAAGCTGCTTTACTCTTTTCAGGGCATCTACCCGATAGTCGAACTTAGCTGTCATGTCAGGAGCTCTAAAATGCGGACCATAAAGTACCTGAGCAATAGTTCGCTCGAAGATGTTAACCATGCGACCCCGCACCATAACACTCTCGATCTTGCACTGTTCTTTCAACTTCAGCATGCCTTTTGCATTCTGCTCCATGGTAGCCAAATAATTGGTATAGAACTCCCGGACAATTTTAGGACTATACTTCTCCAGAGTTCTAGCCATCCAGTCGAATTCCTAGAAGTTGAATATCCGCTTTATTTCCTCTACCTCATTCAAGAAATAGGTGAGGTTCTGCAGTTCTTCTTGTATACTCTGCCTCAGGTGGTTTTTTGAGTTGAGAGCCAAACCCTGCTCATATATCTCCTGAGAACCTGGTACTCTCCACCTAATAGTACGATTCTCCAAAGTCGGGGTTTGATCAGCTTCCTCCTTACTGGCCTCCTATCATTTCTAGCCTTATTGCTACCATCTTTGGATTTGGCCTTCTCAGACCCTTCTTCTCTATTAGAGCCACTCCCGAACTCTGGAACATGTTTTTCTTCTCCCTCTTCAGACTGGGTAGTAGTGGTCGGAACAGCAGAAGTAGCTTAGGCCTATGCCTATGCTTGAGCCCTAGTAGTCCGTGGCTCATCAGTGTTGGAAGTCTCAACTCGGTACTCTTCCACTGTTATACCTTGAGAACCCAAAGCTCAGACTCGGAAGTGAAAATGGATAAAAACTAAAAATATGCACTAGGTCACAGAACGACTCGTGAGGTGAGTCGTGAGGAGTGACCACGAGTCGTGAAGTGACTTGTGGTCAGCTTGGTTTGGCACTGTCTGAGTGAGGAGGCCATGGGCCTGACCATGAATCGTGGTCAGACCTCACGACTCGTGAGGTCACCCGTGGTAAACTGGAGGTTTGGCAAGATTGGGATGGGCAGTGTAGGCCATGGAAGGTGACCACGAGTCGTGGTCAAACCTCACGACTCTTGAAGTCTCCCGTGGGGTTCCCTTGGAGGATTGGGCAATGGACTCAATGGATCAAGGCAACGAGTCATGCCCTGTGGCAACAACCCGTTAGGTCCCTCGTGAGGACTAGCGACCAGAAATTCTTGCATTTTAATAAAGGTGTTTCCATAATTTCCTAAGTCCCTAAGGCCTAAACTACGTCGTTTTGGTTAGTTTTTGAGTGTGATAAGAGGAGTTAAGTCCCTATTGCATGCCCATTCTCATGCAAGGATTTTAGAGAGGTTTTTTGGATATTCAAGGCCTTCTTCCCCAAATTTTCTTCAATTTCTTTGTGGGTGCTCAAGGAACTTTAAGTCCATCTATCCTCACCCATGCCTAATTTCGAGTTAATTCATGAATTCTCCTACTCATATTCTATGGGGTTTTACCCAAAGCGTGACAATGTAATTTCTCTTTATGGGTATGTTTTAGTTGAGTTTTAATTATTGAATTATGCATGTTGGGCAGTTTTTGAATTATTTTCTTCAAAAATCATGCTTCAATCTTTTAAATCCAAAATGGCCATTTGATGAAAGTTCATGGAAGTTATGATTTATGATGAATATTCATTACTTTAAGTTTATTGATTATGGAAAGGCATGAATCCAAGTTACCCATGTTTATGAGAATATTTTGAAAGAATTAAGTATGATGAAGCATTGGGCAATGCCCACATGATGAAGATGATTTATGATGTATGAAACGAATTTCATGATTTATCGATTTATGATATTGGAAGATAAAAAAGGGCCTTGATTCTTGGCTTAGAATGTTTTAAAAGGGATCAGTGATGATAAATGTTATATCTTAGCCAATGAATTTTATGCATGATGTTAATGATTTATGTATGAGCCTATATGCATGTTTTTGGGAGACGTGTCTAGCACCGAGCAGCCTGACGTTCAAAGGACCACGCCGGTGTCTCATAACCACGTTCCACTGTGGATTCTAAATGTTATGATGTATTGATAATGATCCCCTCAAAAGTGATATCACAACTTATGCACGACCCTCGCCTGGAAGGCCAGGGTCGACTCTACCCACTTGAGCGAGACAGTGGGGTATCATGAAAGGCTCTACCATGATGGTGTCGGTTATGATGAGTCCTCCCATTGTTCCGCATGTTTTATGCATTGTGATGGTTATGTTATTGGCTCAGGCTATATTATGATAAAGCTATTTACAATTATGATAATGAGTGATTATGAATGATTTGAAAGTCTTGAGCCTTATGTTTTATTACGAAGATTTTTTATGCAAGCATGATGTCCTTCTCTTATGTCTATTTATGAGTTTACTTTACTTTTAAAATATCCATTTTACTTACCTTTCATACTCAGTACATTTCATATACTGACCGCATACTTTCTATGTTGTATCATTTCATGATATAGGGTCCGGATCTTAGGCTCATCCTCATCCTCAGTCCATCCTAATCTACGATATCAGCTTGTTGGTGAGTCCTCATGTTCCGAGGGCCATTTGAAAAACTTTCCTATTGATTATATTTCAGTATTGCTCGGGTTAGTTGGGGATGTTGTCCCATCAACCCATCTTACATATTAGAGTCTTACAGAAAAATGAGTAGTATTCAGCTTATGTAAATGTTGGTATTTCTTGATTTTATGTCATGGTTACATTTCCGCGATGTTTTATTCTTAATATTTCATTTATTTAAATGAGATTAGTTGAATGCATATGCCATGGGTTGACTTTGGGTCCCTCGGGGTCCCTTGTCCCGTTTCTACGATCCGAGTGTACGTTCAGGTCGTGACATCCACTGAACCACTAGGGGAGCTACCTACTTTATCAGAGTCAGAGGGCTCATCTCTTAGTGCCCTCCGAGCAGCTATCTCTGCTCTAGCCCCCTTCTCCTGGGCAGGTTTGTTTGCTTTTATCTTCATTGTTATTGTACCTGTGGAGAAAAATGTTAATATGTATGATCTAAGAAAAAAGCAAGAAAAACACCCTCTGATGTCTTCCACGAGTCTATAGTATGGGTCGTTCATAGTGGTACGACTCGTACTATGACTTGTAGTTCATAATGATCCTATCACGACTTCATGTTACGACTCATACTATGATGGTACGATTCGTACTGAGAGTCATACTGAGGGGTTCCCCAAACTGTGTTCTTCTATATTTTTCTGTGACTCGTGTTATGGATCGTGATTTGTTTTTACGAGTCGTAGTAAGGATCCTACCATTACTTATGACCTTTAACCCTTTCCAATTTATGGTACAATTATATGGTATGACTTGTAGTAAGATACTACAGTCGTGCTAGGTTTCATACCATCAGGTTCACTTACAAATGGCTTAGGACAGTCCCAACGAGTCCTCCTACGAGTCGTAGTTCGAAACCACGAGTCATAAGAAGGCTTGTGAAGCCTGTCCTCACCTTGATCAATTCAGTTTCTCAAACAAACAATTAATTTAATTTGGGTACTCAGACTTCCCCATCTTAGTCTATCAATGACCCTTGTTTTCACCTACCCAGTTCATTCCCAACTTATTTCACACCCTGTAACTCAATTTTTCAACAACCCAGATTAGTGTTTGAGCATTTCAAATTTCTACCCATTCAATAGTTTCACACAAGCTACTGATCATCTTCCTTAACCCATTTTTCGTGATTTTAAGGAATCACAGTCATCTATCAGTTCATACAAAGCAAATTTAAACATCTTTACTCACTTGAATTTTCAAGTGTTTGCTTGACTTCTTGCTTGGTTCAGTGATTTAGGGTATGAATTTTGATTACGTAGGTGTAAATTTGCACAAATTTGAGCTTGAATCGATTGGGATTTTGAGTTACGAGTATGCGAATATTGGGTGAGAATTGTGGGTTCAATAGTTAAGTTTGCCTAGGAGTGAAAGTCTGAGAAATTTGATATTAAATAGGTTAGGGTGGATATTTGAGAAATCCAGGTCGAGTTGAGTCTAGTTCATTAATTCATCCCGTCAAGACTCATACCATGAGTCGTAGGTTTGACCTACGGCTCATCCCTTGGTTTCATAGCAGAAGACTTAGGAAACTTTCCTGGGGACCTATGAGTGCATGTTACGACTCATATCATGAAGGTAGGATTCATACATTTCCTCATAAGTCAATGTCCATGAAATTTTGTACTTCGCGCAATTCATCTTTACAGTGAGTACTACGACTCGTACAATCAGGGTACAAGTCAACCATAACATGAATTTCGGCTTCTGCTTTGTACCACAACTAGTACTGTGGCCCATACAAAGCTCTTACAAGTCGTAGTGAGAATTGTAGTACTGGTTTGGTATGCAATTTTTATCCCACCAGTTTTTTTTCACCTACACACTAAACACACCAAAGGTTAAAATACTTTGGTTGCCTCCCAAGAAGCGCCTGATTTAACATCGTCGCACGATGCAAGTGGTCTGGTTGCTCAAACTTCACCAAACCACCTCATGGGTTGCCTCCCAAGAAGCGCCTGATTTAACATTGTGGCATGACAAAAGTCTCTTAACTACTCAAAATTCATCAAGAAACTCAAAATCATCATCGATTGTTGAGACAACCCTGAACTCATTGGGTAGCTTCATTGACCGGCAGACATTAAAAGTGCCCTCCTCTTTATTTAGCCTGAATTTAAGTTGGCTAGCTTCAACATCCACCAAGGCTCTTCTAGTGGCTCGGAATGGTCGCCCCAATATAATGGGGACCTCAAAATCAACCTCTCAATCTAGGATTACAAAGTCCACTGGGAACATGAAATGGTCCACCTTGACAAGCACATCCACTAAGATCCCCACTAGCTTTTTGACTGTGCGGTCTGCCATCAATAGCAACATTGACGTCAGTGTGGGGGCTCCCAAGACCATCTATTTGAGTACAACTAATGGCATTATCTTGATGCTTTCTCCTAAGTCACAAAGTGACTTCGCTAACTCAAAATCACCAATCATACACGAAATGGTGAAGGCACCTAATCCTTCTTCTTTGCGCAAGGACCCGCGAAGCTATAGCATTGTAATGATGCAAGTTACCTACCGGCTCATAGCTCATGAACCTTTTCTTTGTCACAAGGTCCTTCATGAACTTTGCATATCCAGGCATCTACTCCAATGCCTCAATCAATGGAATGTTCACAGATAACTATTTAAGCATAGAGAGAAACTTTTTGGGACTTACCATTTTCCACCTTTTTCTTCATACTTTGAGGGAATGAGGGCGGTGGTGAAGGGATAGCCTTATGAATTTGTGTGAACCCTTGCTTCTAACCCTTATTAGCTTTGGACCCTTTTGCATCTGCTAAAGTCTCTATCAACTTAGCTTCACCTGTGAGCTCATGTTCAACAACCTCATCTTCCTCACCAAGCTCAATCTCCTTTCGTCTTTTCATCTCAACTACAACTGATAGAGGGGGATTAACTGTGGTCTTTCCACGCCTAGTTATCACAACCATACAGTGACTATCATTCTTTGGATTCTACACTATGTTGCTAGGAAGTGTTCCCTTCTACCTTTGGTTTAGGGAGGCTGACATCTGTCCAAGCTGCTGCTCAATCTATTTGATCGTTATAGCAAGCGATTCAACTTTCTGGTTCATGCCCAATATATCCCCTGGGATCTCCCTCAATTGATCACTGATGGACTTTACCTTCTTGAGCATTTCAGCCATCATGTTCTCCAATCTTGAGGGTCCACTCTCACTCTCACGTGCATTAGGAGGAACATACAAACCTATGCGATCATTGTGATATCCATTGTTCTTTCTTCATTCACCCTCTCTCTCACGACCTCAACTCAGATCCCTATACCCATTGCAGTTGTAGTTGTCCAGATACTAGTTCCAACCTTGATTTTTGGAACCTTCGCATCAAGTGTCCTATCTAGACCCTTGGGCGTTGGTCTGAAAACCCACCACCTAGTTGTCCAAGAAGTTTGCCTCCTCCTCAAAATCTGAATGCTCTTGCCCCGGTTCCTGACCCTGAGCTCCCACTGCATTCACCTTTCTAGCACTAGCACCCATAATATGCTTCGTGAGCAGGTCTAGTGATATCCGTATCTGAGCTAGTTCCTGATCGCACTCCTCCTCCTTTCTGCGTTGATCAGCAGACATACCTGCAACTATTTCTACTTCCCTGGTGTGCCAGGCCCTATTTTTTTCTTAGCCACTCTGTCCAAAATAATGGTAGGTTACTCCCACGTGTGACTTATTAACACTCCTCCCACCACTGTATCTACTACAGCTTTTGTGAAGTTATTCAAGGACTTGTAAAAAATTTCCAACAAATCATCTAGAATTTTATGGTTCGGTCACTTGCTCAGCTTCTTGTTAAATCTCAAACATGTCTCATGCAGTACCTCAGTCTTCAATTATCGGAAGTTATAAATTTTATCCTTTAACTGCAGCATCCTGGAGGGTGGGAAGAACCTTTCTAGGAAATCTTGTTTAAGCTCACTCTAGTTGGTAATGGAGTCATTGGGAAACTTCGATAATCATAAAGTGGCCTCTACAGAGAGAGAATGAGAAGAGTCTTAGCCTGATCGCATCCTCGCTCACACTAGGTAAGATATATGCCTTGTATATCCCGACAAAATTCATCAAGAGTAGGTTAGCATCATCAACTGGATGACCACTAACACCCCTTTCGTATTCAACAGTTGTATCATGGTTCTAGTGATATCAAACTTCGCCCCAGCAGGCAAAGTTGGTGTATGATGGCTCCAGTTGACCCAACTTTATCAATATCTGAAGTCATCCTAATCATAGAACTGAGGAGCATATCCTGGCCTCTATAGCCCCTTCTATGGAAGCCAGCATTCATGACTTCCTCTCGAGCATCCTCGGCATCCTAAAGTATAGCTTGCCGAGCTTCGTCATCAATATGGTCCTCTCTTTGCACAGGGTTCTCCACTCTCCACAGTGTTTGCTCTAGTTTAAGATCAAGAGGACTCAGGGGGTTTTCACTTCGTCGAGTACTTGGCATTCACCAAGAGACAATCTATGGGTGTCAAAAACAATAAGAAAACGTAAATAAGGAAATAACAACTAAAAGATAAATACAACAATTACTCTAATCCTAATTCGTATTCCCCAGCAACGGTGCCACTTTTTGATAACGCTCAAACTCACACTCCTAATAAACTATGAAGCATACATTTTCAATAAAGAACTCAACAAAGGCTGGGGTCGATCCCCCAGCGAATAAGGACAGGATACAGAATAACGCTAGTATTTAACTTTTAAGTCAATTGCTTCCTAATAGGGGGAAAATATATAAAAGTAACAATATTGAGAAGTTGAATGTTGATTTCAGGTTAATGCAATTAACTAGGGTCCATGGATTCATAACTACTTTGGATTTTACACTTGTGATCTATCCCAATACTTTACTTGTAACACTGATAACATATGTTCATCCAAATGACTGGTTCGTCCCTATTGGATGACTATACTCAATCACTGGGTAAGGTCTTATGAGTGATTTTACTTCAACCGTTATCAAATTTGTTCCAAAATTAACTATCCTGTGATCACAACTCAAGTTATACAATGACCCATAAAGATCAAGGCTTTGTTGTAATTTATTTTCCTAATCTCTATTTCTCTAGGTTCAAGTAGGTAAAGAATTCGGGCACCTCCTTACGTTGTGCACTGTTAAGAAACATTAAAGATGAAGAGAATATAATACAAGTGGTTAGCATTGGTTTAGAATCACTTTATGCAACTCTAATTTGTTAATTCACCATGATTCCCACAACCCTAGTTGTAGAGGTTTTAGCCTCTCATGATTGTAAGAAAATTATAACACTTATAGAAAAACACATAATATAATACATACAATGATAATTAAAATATAATCTGCTTGATTATTGCAAGAACTGATGATGAATAATTCAAGAACAAGGAAGAAAATCAAAACAACAAAATCTCCAAGACTTGAATTAAAAGCTAACAACTTGTCTCTCAATGTGTTATTTGTGTAAGAAAATTCAATTTGCCGCGCTCTCTACTGGAAATAACCTAAAAAGTATTTATACAAATATTTGGAACTTTCTGCTAAGTAAACAAGGAAACTACTAAAAATTGTCGCCGACTTCACCTTCAACCCGTAACAAAATTGTATGGGTCATATCTTGATTCGTACATTGGTTGGCCTCTGCTGAACTGGCTAAGTATTGTGAACTGGTATAACTCGTACCATGAACCTGCAAGTAATACAATCAGTTATGGTTTGATACTGAGAATTCTAGCAATATTCTGAACTTTATCTCGGATGGCTTTGTATGACTCGTACCTCAATTCTACGATCCGTGACTCCTTCTCGTACCTTGAGACTTGCTAGTCTTCACTTCTTTTGAACTTCTCCATGGCTCATCTGTATAAGTCTTAGGTAGATCTTATGATTTGTGGTTGCTACCCGTCCAAGGAGACTTAGACTATGCAACATCTTCTTAAGTTTCCTATGACTACCATGGTACGGCTCATACTATGAGTAGTAAGTCGGCTTTTCCTCAACACTCTTGGCCTAGACTTTTCCACAACTCTCAGTACGGCTCATACCAGGATCATACGGCTCGTATTGAGGTTCGTACTTATCCATTTTTCTGCAATTTTCTCCATCTTCTGCGCAATTCAACTCCAACATATCTTTTCCTAGAAAATAAACTAAAAGTGCCTCATATCCATATAAACACACCTAATTCCATACTTATTTTTCAATTTTAAGTGCTGAACATGTTGTAAACTCACAGCACATCATAGATGCATAGGCCATTTCTGTTAAAAGCACTATTAGCAATGTTATCTGCTAGTTGATTTGTTGCTCTGTATGTGTACTGAAGTTTAATCTATAGGTACTTCATCATGTTCTGCACATCTTCCAAAATATTCACTATTTTCCATGAAAATTTTCATTCCTTTGTTAACATCTTTTATAGACTTAATAAGTCTATTTCTACTATGATGTTAGTCCTTTGAGTCCTGATGCAGAATTTTAAATCTTTCCAGACTGCCTTAATCTTTTCCTTCATTTTTGTAGTCTCTCCTATCTCTTCTGCTTCAGCATAAATTAGGTTACCTTTTCCATATGTGATAATGAAATCATAGATGCTCAGTCCTGGATTTTCTCTGCATGCTCCATCTGTGTTACTTTTGATCCAGTTGACTTGTAGAAACCTCCATTTAATAACCTTTAAAGGTAGCCTAGGTTTGTATTTGGGTTAGGTATTCCACTACATTTCCCCATCTTTCTGGGATATTCATCCATGAGTATTTTCACTTTAAGAACTATTGCATCCTCAATTGAGTGATCTCATTGAGTTTGTACAAGTTTATCTCTCTTCCATGCCCTCCTAGCATTCCTCCTTTTCCATAACTCCCATATAATAATGGTAGGAATGGCTTTAGAAGCACTTTGCATCTTTGTGGGGGCTGGTTGATTCCATCATTTGAGCATCACGTGGTGTAATGTTTATTCCTGCACATATAGCAAACTACCTCCATAGCTTTTGGGCTATATTGGTTGTTAGAAATAAATGGGGAATAGTTACCATACAATAAGAGTCACAATGGTAGCATCTAGATGCAACTTGAATATGCATTCTTTTCAAGTTGTCATATGTAGTAATGCTCCTCTTCCAAATCCTCCATAGAAGAAACTGATTTTGAAAGGTAAAGCTTTTATCTATATGTTAGACCACTACTCCAGCTTCTCTCTTTTGCATTTTAATAAATTGTAGGCAGATTTAACTTTAAAGTTTTCATTAATGTCGCCCATCCACCAAGCCCTATCTATCTCCTCATGTTTCTTGGGATTAATATTTTCCATGATATGGTTTGCCATTTCCTCTAAAACATTGTCCCTAAGTTTTCGTGCTTCCCAACTATCATCATTTGTGGATTCTCTAACCTCCACTTTAGTCTCTTCTACTATGTCTTCTTCAGTATAGTAAAGTACCTTGTTGAGTCCAGTTATCAAACCAAAAACTTGAATTCCCTGCTTTAACTTGCCACTAGATCTCCTGTTCCACCTTTTCTCTTATATTTATCATCTTTCTCCAAGTATAAGATGCTCCACTTCCTTTTGCAATTGTAGGATGTACCTTTTAGCAATATTTGTTCCACATATATGTGATCCATAAGGAATTTGTGGAGAATCTAAAAGTCCACCATAGTTTGGCACTTAGAGCCTTAGTGAAATCATGCAATGACTTAAATCCCAATCCCCCTTCATCTTTAGGATAAGTCATCTCCTCCCAGGACACACAATGCTTCCCTTTTACTCCTCCTATTTTGCTCCAGAAGAATTTAGTGAAAATATGATGCATTTGATCTATCACTCCCTTTGGTGGATTTATTGGTGATAGTAGGTAAATGGGGATGGATTTGAACACATAGGAAATTAACACTTACCTTCCCCCTAGGATAGAAATTTGTTCTGCCAACCTAACAGTCTTCTAGATATCTTCCTTATCAGCTCCTCATAATATGCTTTCTTTTGTCTGCCATAAAACATAGGGTATCCTAAGTATATGAATGGAAAAGAGCCCTGATTAATTCTTGTCCACCTTTTCAGTTTGTGTCCCACAGCCACAAGTTTCTTCTCATGGAGATAGAAGAAACTCTTATTTCTATTAATCAACTACCTTGACACCCTTTCATATCTAATTAGGATACCTATCATTTTGTTTACAGATCTCTTGTCCCCTGAACAAAATAAGATGGTGTTATCTACATGGGTAAATGATTTATTTGTAGGCTCTTTATAGGCATCCTAAATCCTCTGAACTCCATATCCACATGTAATTTGTTCAGTCATCTTGCCAGTACTTCTGCTATTATAATGAATAGTGTGGGTCATAATGGATCACCTTGCTTCATCCCTCTAGATGACCTAAAGAAACCATGAGATTTCCTATTAATTAGGACAGAGTACCAATTATTGGATAACAATCTCCAGACCATGTCTATTATAACTTTTGAGAATCCAAACTACTTAACACTTTGATAAAGTACATCCATGAAACCTTTTCATAAGCCTTTGCCATGTTAATTTCACCATAATATTTTGCCATTTATTTCTTAGGTGGATTTCTCTAATTATCTCCTGAGCTAGTAGAACATTTTTTGTGATGCTTCTACCCTTCACAAAACCTGACTGGTTGCTAGAGATGATCTTTGGAAGCACCTCCACCATTCTTTCATGTAGAACTCTAGGAAAAACTTTGTCGATAAATGTGCTAAGACTGATAGGTCTAAGATCAATAAAGCTTATCATATTCTTTTTTTAGGGATTAATACCAAGTTTCTGTAAGTAATAAATCTAGTAATTTCATATTCATAAAAGAAGGCCCTCACCATTCTGGTGATATCTGCCCCAACTATCTCCCAACAGTCCTGAAAGAATTTCCCTGAGAAACCATCTGGGTCACTTGCACTATCTCCTTTGAGGTTAAAGACTACTTTCTTCACCTCCTCCATATCTGATAGCTTGGTCATATGATCATTTTGTTCATTAGATAATACTAAAGGGATATTATTCAATATGTCCTCATCAGTACTTGTCCCTTCTTTTCTAAACTGTGTGTCAAAGAAAGTCACTACTGCATCTCCAATGTTTTCATTTGTGTTCAATATATCTCTATTTGCTGACTGTATTTTCCTTATCCGAAGCTTCCTCTTCCTGTCTTTGACATAGGAATGGAAAATTTTATATTTATGTCTCCATCCTGAAACCTCTTGAGATTTCAGACCTTATGTATTAGAAGAGTATTTTATCTATCATTGATCACCTTTTGTGCCTCTATCCTTGCTACTCCTTGTTTGGACTTGTAATGGAATGCTAAACTGACCATTTTTGTTCCTTTTAGCTCCACTTTTCAAGTCTACTACTTGCCTTAGTGATATATCCCCCTCCTTTTCTACATCAAATATGTTAATCTCTATATCCTCATCTTCCTCTCAATTTTGAATTTGGTATCCTTTTTGTTACTATGAGTTCTTGAAGATTGGGTACCTCTTCCCTTCTTGTTTTTACTTCGTGGTTGTGTACCTGTTTATCAATGTTCTACTTAGTCTCCTTCTCCTCTTTATTTGTGTATCCTTCGGTTCTGGATTCCATAGAACTATGGATGTATTTTCATCCATGTCCTTCTCCTTTAATGACACTACTTTGTTTCTCTCCTTCTATCTATTTATTGAACTTTTCTCTGGTGGTTCTGCCTCTTTGATTGTCTCCTTGACTGGCTCTGATGTATTTTGTTGCTTTGATTCCTTTTCTTCTTCCTCTTGATTGTTTAAGGCCTCATATTTGTTGTTTATGTCAACCTGTTGTCCCTTCTGACTACGTTTGTGACTCCATTTCTACTCTTTAATCCATCTCCCTTGCTATTTCCCTTTTCCATGTTTCCTTTTGTTTCTTTGAAGTTAGAAATCCTCCTTTGTGACCTCTCCTCCTTCCTTCATTTTTTCCATCTCTGTGGCCCTCTATGTCGTTTGTGGTTGTTCTGCTTTTCTACTTCTCTATCTTTCTTTTTTGATAGAGTTCCAGATGAATAACATAACACTTCTCCTCATTATGTCCCTGAATTATGTAATTCTTGAAATATTTCAAAACATGATCATACTTAATTCAAATTCAATTTTAGGTTATTTCTCCTGATTGTTTCCTCACCCCTATGTTAATTCTTTTGGGGAATTCTCTTAAAAGATCCACTTCTACTTTAACTCGTGCATAAATTGGCCTTATTTGATTCTTTGTTTTCATGTCTACCTTCAAGGGTTTTTTAATTATTGCAGCAAGTGAGGAAATAGATTCTTTAACAAAAAAACATTCGGTGGGAGTGGGGGAAAGAGATCTATGTTATTGTTGTAGTTGCCTCCTCCTCCGGATCAAATAAAGGTTCCCACATGAAAGTTCTCATGGAATATGTCCATTTCCTGTATGTTAGATAGAAAGTTGTTCTTGATAAGAGGTTCACATAATCTTCCATATTTGTTGTTCTTATCAAAACATGTCTATTTCTTAGTAATCCAATGTTGCATTCTCCCTTCAATTTGCATTGCTCAAGAATAATTCTTTATAGATCTTGTATATTCAGCCATCCATAGGAAAATTTTCCTATGACTGCAAACTGTAAATTCTCCTAGTATATCATCTGTGTAACTTCTTCTTCCAAGACTACTCTGGGCTCCCCGTGTAAGTATGCAACTGGTTTCATAGGTATGGATTTTTTGGTGATTGATGGTGGGTGCAATTTGGAGGCGTGATCTTATATAGAATAATGTTGGCTTGCCTCAGGTGGAGGCTGTCCTGATGACATGGTAGCCATTGCTACTGAAAGCGGTGGAACTAGGACAGCGTTAAAGAAATTTATCTCTAACACCTACTTAAGATCCTATATTATCAAATATAGAGATAGTTTTTTATTTATAAAATATAATAAGTATATTAAAAACATATCATATTTGAAAAAAAAATAATATTTCTTCACTGTCAGCCCATTCACCTTCTCTTTTACTCCAGCTTCCCCTTTCTGGCCCCTTCTTCTTCATTTCTCCAATTTACCAGATTATCCTTCATCCTAATTGATAAGTATGCATATAACAAAATTCAAGTTCATAAAAGCGTCTCTGTAGTATCTCCAACATTTGATTTGAAACTCAAATAATTAATTAGTTTAGTTTGAAAATATAATGAATTCGAACTACCCTCGACGATAGATTTTGGACTACTGTCGTTGCATTCCCATCTCAATCCTTTATAAAGAAATTTATTTTTAAATTAAAATATTAAATCCCACAATTGATGATGTTTTGAATCTTCAAAGCTGAAATTTGATTTTAGAAAATTAAAATAATTTTGAACTGGATGTAGTTTTAAAAGCTTGAGAACATCTTGGGGACTTTATATCTCAAATTTAGAATAATTTTATAGTTATTTGATGTGGTTTTGAGTAAAATTTAGATGCAATCTCGAATTTCACCATAGATGAAGTTTCAAGCTGCAAAGTTGAAACTTGAATTTGAAAAATTAAAATAATTTCGAAATGAGTGTGGTTCCAAAATTTAGACAACACCTTGAGGAGCCTACATCTCAAAAAGTAGGATTACTTAATATATATTTGATGTGGCTTCAAATAAAATTATACAAAGTTGTATAAATTTAAGTTTATTATTGTAGTTGTATTAAATTTATATGAAAGTTGTATTAAATTTGTATACAACATTTATTATAGATATACTAAATTTCCTAAAGCATAACATGAACTTTATACTAATTTTATATTTTATACACACATTTCATATTGATTTCATGCAATTCTCTTACATGAATTTTTGAGTAAAATTTTAAAGTTTTGAAAGAAAATTTGAGCGAATTTGTAGGAAAAAACTGATATAATATTGTGTTTGTTATATTTTATAATATTGTGTTTGTTATATTTTATAATATTGAGTGTTATATATATATATATATATATATATATATATATATATATATAATTTTCCCAAAAAAATACTACTAAATATGAAATAAAGGAAGACAAAATTTGAAAAGAAAACACACTAAAAAGTGGATGAGAATTGAGAGAGAGCGAATCAAAGGCATTTCTTATTATTTCCATCTTTGTAGATGAATATTTGTCCCACTATATTTAAAATAATTAAATAGAGCATTTAGTTAGAAGGATATTTAAGTAATTTAATTTTTATTTATGGTGTTTTTTCTTTTTAATATAATATAGATATAGATAGATAGATACATACATACATTCTTTTTTATTATTTGTTCATTTTGACAAATAAAGAGAGATTTATTATTATTTTTTAATATTACCATTATTGTTAAATAAATGTTAACATGTGAGATTATAAATGATATGTTATTGTTATTGTTATTAACTAATACTAATAATTAAATTAAATATTTAAAATATAATTAATAAAATAGATCCCTAATAAATCATTTTTATTAGAACCAAAAGAAGGGACACAATCTATTACATTCCAATATGCATTACAAATTTAAAGACACAAAAAATGCATTTATTTGTGTCTTTTTAGTTGTTTGTCTTTGTTCTCTTGTTCAACAAGGTACTTGATTCTTTATCACAATCGCACACGTTATTAACACAAACACCAACACCAGCATGAAAAAATGAACAATATTGTTGACAATCTTTATCAGATTTACATGATGGTGGCCCTAAAGATGGACTTTTTGCTTCTACTATTCCACCAATCAAATGAGATCCTGCAAATTATTACATAAAAAATATCAAATTAATTAATTAATACTCTTTATTTTTAAAAAATTATACAAGATATGAAGAATTAAAAAAGAAATTTTAGGCATAGGATTTCTTGTTTGAGAGAACAAACCAGTTGCAACAAGAAAGAAAGTGACTAAGAAGAGCAATTTCCATGAAGTCTTTTCCATGTTGTGTGCTGAGATGATTTGTTGTATAAACTTGTGCTTTGTTATGAATTATGTAAGTGATTGTAGTAGCTAATATATATAGAACAAAAGATGCAGGATCAATCACTAATTAGGTAAATACTCTATAATGACTTATAATTATAAGATATATTTATAAATTTTCCTCTGGAACCTTCCTTTGTCCGGGAGAAATTCAAATAATTTCCTTTTAAGAGTGGATTTTGTTAATTTAGAAAAGTCTTTAATCACTTTCCTATATACTTATAGATTGGAAATGTGAACACGTCATGATCCAAAATCTAAAAGGTCATGATGGCACTTATATTAACTTTTTTGTACGTGAGTCAAACTTTTTCCAAAATACTAGAAATCGAATAATCACATCGAAACAAAAAACATAGCAGAAAGAAGTCATAACTTATCTTTCATATAAGTATGTAAAATTGAAAAAATATCAATTACAATCTCAAAACTCGATTTCATGGGTACAAGAGCTACTAGAAGTTAAGTACAACTGTTTTTATATAAATACATTGTCTAAAATGATTTTTCAAAATAAAAAAATAAAGGATATAAGGATTCAGGCACCATGGAATAGTCATGTAGCTCACCTCGAACTCCTAAATGACTACCTCAGAGGTGACACAACAAGGCCTACTGGTACTAAGAACACAATGTGTATCAAAAGATGCAGCAAATATACTATGAATATTAAAAATACGTGTATTTAAAAAATAATCATAGTATGAAATATAATACGACTCAAATGGACAGGTCGTGTCGGAACCTATATTGACTCTAACTCAATAGGAGAACCCCCTTTTGAATAACATATAAAAATATTTACAAGTCTCATTTATTTTCACAGATCAATAATGTTTTAAAAGTTCAATAAAAATTCTTTCCAAAAATCTTGACTTTCCCAAGAACTAGTCTAGACAGGTATAAGAGCTCTATTTAGAACACTGACAAGTAGAAAAGACACAGTTTTGCCTGCAAAGGAAATGCAGAAGCTAATGCTAAGTATCTCCTTATCAATCATGAAAGCAATTCAACTGCCACAACCTACACCCAAAAAGGTGTAGCAAGGCAGTATCAGTATACTATACGTACTGGTAGGCATCATCGTCCAACTATAATTAGTTGAAGCAATAGCGTAAAATTAATATGCAATCAATAATTTAGATTGTAAAACAACCACTCAAAAATTTATCAAACTAGTTTTTTTTCCCTCATTTACCCCAATTATCTAACAATACATTCATATTTCTCTACCCAGCTTAGCCATAAGGGGTGGCCTGCACACTGTTTGGGCCATGCTGTAGCGATAATTTGATCGTTGCTGCGGTCTCACCGCAGTGGGCATTCTCTCACGCAGTAGTACTTCTCTAAGTAGTAACTCACCTTCGTTGGAAACCTTACTTCTTTAAACACCTCATCAATTACACAAGATCTAACATCACAAAAAAAGTAGAAATCTACATTCAATTAAATATATACTTTACCATATTTCATTTTATTAAAATTATTCATTTAATTTCTCTTTTCACGAAATATTCTCACAGTTAAGATCAACCCAACAATAGAACATATTCAGATTTACCCAATAATTTTGAATATAATTATTAATTCATGAACGAACGAACTCATCAAAACACCAAGGCTTACAATATAAGTACGACTCAAATATGCAATAGACCGTATGCACGCTGAAAACACGAAAATTAGACCTGTCATTATTAATACCATCTCATTGGGCATCTATAAATATACTTCCGTCATACCTGTCACTGAATTCTGTCACGCAGTTGTATGCATATTATCAAATACCTGAACTGATCTCTATCACACTCATATCATCGATGATGTGTCGGGCACACAGATTCATCACATCACTGTACACACATGTCAGAGGGTCTTATGTTTGTTGTTCTGTTCATAACCTGCAGGGGACTCTAGAAATCCATATACTGTACTCCCAGCCATATGAACACCATATCATACTTGTCTGTGTACTCTTGCCTGTACACCCAGCCATATGAACATTATACCATACCTATCGGTGTACTCATACCATACTGATCAGCTGGATGCTCACCTCGGACACGAGCCACTAGTCCACTTGTCTGGATATTCACCTCGGACACGATCCTCACATCTCAGGATAAGAACTTATTATCCAACTTCCATTACTATATCCAACATGCTTATCAATCAGTCCCTCATATTACAACTCAAGGTGATATATCAACCAACATTCATCAACATAACTTATTGTATATTTCATTCAGTCAGCTTATAGGACAGTTCAAAAATATATCATCAGTATAGTTTAGCATGCTATTAATTTAGTCAACACATATGATTCCTCATAAGTACACATTGATTATTACAATTGCACTTAAATTTTACAACAACTAACATTTATTCATCTCAAAGTTCATTCACAGAACATAACTAAATTATCATTACCTCTATCATAGTCAACGTTCAAAGACCAAGTAATCATATTTATCAATTCATGACTCATATAAATCCTCAGTTAAAGTTGACTCCTCATAACCATAACCTGTTATATTTTTAGCTATTTGTCAATTGGTCTATTCTCGTGTCATCTATCACAATAAAAAAATAGACCAAGGTAACCTTCATAATTTGTCGGTTCAATCTTTCCTACCTTCTCACATAAGGATATATCACATAATCAGGTTCTTCAAATATTCATCATCATATTATTCATATTAGTTTTCATTTCAAGACAACTTAGTAGGACCAATCACCATCCCTTTAACATATTTATTCACAAAGAAAAATTTGTTAATGTACAATAATAATTTTAACGTATTTCAGATTTTACTACACAACCTTGCTGCTATGAGTACTCACAAATACTCTTCTTTCTTTATCTCGAATTCGTTTTAAGCTAGTTAAGTATATTACAACCTTACATTTTCAATCCTAACAGTTAAATTGCAATATTAAGCTCATATAATTAAACTAGGTCTGATCATGTCACTTCTTCCCTTTATTCATACTATTACAATCATTCACCCAAGAATAGACCACCAACAACTTGTAATGCCCCAGAAACTCAAAATCTAATTCTGGGACTTAAATATGGAAATTTGGAAAAGCTGCAGAAACTCTACAGGACGACCCATCTAACGACTCGTTAAGTGACCCCACGACTCGTTAGATAAGCCGTGAGAAGGAGGTTTGATATTTTGGAGAAGGGAGGAAGTGTACCCAACGAGGAACTACCACGACTGACCATGACTCATTAGGTCACTCGTGGTCAGGCATGAGTTAGGAATATACTTTTGTTGACCAGTGTACTTGACAAGTGGGGGAAACGAATTGTGGTCCCCAGTAATGACTCGTTATGTCCCCCGTTACCAGCCTTATTGAGTTTTTAGCCAGTGTACATGAAGGGAGTGACCATGAGTCGTGGTCAGCCACCACGACCTGTTAGGAGCACCTAGCAGTTTTTCCCAGCGAATTTCTAAGTGCTATTTAGTAATTTGCTACTCTCCCAACATTAAAACTACTCGTTTTAGTAATAATATTAGACATTTTAGTGGGAAAAATTGTTCGTTCCTCATTCCCCACTCTCAGTTCTCAGAAACATCGAAAGTTCTCCTCCCAAAAACCCTCCAAGCAAGACTAAAGCTTCTCATCTCTTGTAGCAGTTCAAGCATCTTCTATAGAAGGATTTTAGTAAGGTATGTGGGAATTCAACAAGGGAATTGTCCTTCCCTTGTGTCCCCCAAAACCCTCCCATAATTTTCCTATCAATTTAGCCCTGAGTTCTTCGAATATGAATAAATTTTCATGTTGGGTTTTGTTAGTTTCAATCAGGATAGTATCCATGTTTATTATTTATATGATCTTCATCAGTTCTTAAGTAAATTGTTATTTTTATTGCCAAGGTGATTTATAGTCCTAAATTCTCGAGTAAAGATTATGGCATATTAAATTCCATCTAGTTTGTGAAGTATGCTGTGGGATGAATTTCTAAAAAAAATTCTATTATATATATATGCTTCTCACAATTAAGATCAACCCAACAATAGCACATATTCACATTTACCCAATAATTTTGAATACAATTATTAAACCACCAAGGCATACAATATAAGTACGACACAGATATGAATAGACTGTATGCATGCTGAAAACACAGAAATTGGACTTGTCATTATTAATTCCATCTCATTGGATGTCTGTACATATATTTCTGTCATACCTATCACTAAATTCTGTCACGAAGCTATATGTATATTATCACATACCTGTACTGATCTCTGTTACACTCATATCATCGGTGATGTGTCGGGAACACGGATCCATCACGTCACTGTACACATATGTTAGAGGGTCTTATGTTTGTCATTCCGATTATGACCTGCAGGGGACTCTAGAAATCCATATACTATAAACCCAACCATATGAACACCATATCATACCTGTCTGTGTACTCTTACTGTACACCCATCCATATGAACATCATACCGTACCTGTCAGTGTACTCATACCATATTGATCACCTGGATGCTTACCTCGTACACGAGCCACTAATCCGCTTGTCTGGATGCTCACCTTGGACACGATCCTCTCATCTCAGGATAAGAAGTTATTATCCAACTTTCATTACTATATCCAATATCTTTATCAATCAGTCCAGCATATGACAACTCAGGGTGATATATCAACCAACATTCATCAACATAACTTATTGTATATTTCATTTAGCCCACTTATAGGACAGTTCAGAAAGATATCATCAGCATAATTTAGCATGCTATTAATTTAGTCAACACATATGACCCCTCATAAGTACACATTGATTATTACAATTGCACTTAAATTTCATAACAACAACATTTATTCATCTCAAAGTTCATTCACAGAACATAACTAAATTATCATTACCTCTATCATAGTCAACTTTCAAAGACCAAGTAATCATATTTAGAAATTCATAACTGATATAAATCCTCAGTTAAAGTTGACTCCTCATAACCATAACCTGTTATATTTTTAGTTATTTATCAATTAGTCTATTCTCGTGTCATCTATCACAATGAAAAAATAGACCAAGGTAACCTTCATAATTCATCGGTTCAATCTTTCCTACCCTCTCACATAAGGATATATCACATATTTAGGTTCTTCTAATATTGATCATCATATTATTCATATTAGTTTTCATTTCAAGACAACTTAGTAGGACCAATCATCATCCCTTTAACATATTTATTCACAAAGAAAACTTTGTTAATGTACAATAATAATTCCAACGTATTTCATATTTAACTACACAACCTTGCTACTACGAGTTCTCACAAATACTTTTCTTTCCTTATCTCGAATTTTTTTTAAGCTAGTTAAGTATATTACTAGCCTTACATTTTCAATCCTAACAATTAAATTGCAATATTAAGCTCATATAATCAAACTAGGTCTGATCACATCACTTCTTCCCTTTATTCATACTATTACAATCATTCACCCAAGATTAGACCACCAAATATATATAATCAAGAACAACCTGTAATGCCTCGGAAACTAAAAATCTAATTCTGGGACTTAAATCTGGAAATCTGGAAAAGCTGCAGAAAAGCTACAGGATGACCCACCTAATGACTCATTAAGTGACTAGTGTACTTGACAGGTGGGGGAAACGAGTCGTGGTCCCCAGTAATGATTCGTTATGTCCCCCATTACCAGCCTTATTGATTTTTTAGCTAGTGTACCTGACGGGAGTGACCACGAGTCGTGGTTAGCCACCACGACCCGTTAGGTCACCCATTAGGGGCACCTGATAGTTTTTCCCAGCGAATTTCTAAGTTCTATTTAGTAATTTCGTACTCTCCCAAGATTTAAACTACGTCGTTTTAGTAATAATATTAGACATTTTAGTGGGAAAAATGGTTTATTCCTCATTCCCCTCTCTTAGTTCTCAGAAACATCGAAAGTTCTCCTCTCAAGAACCCTTCAAGCAAGACTAGGGCTTCTCATCTCTTGCAACAGTTCAAGTTTCTTCTCTGGAAGGATTTTAGTTAGGTATGTGAGAATTTAACAAGGGAATTGTCCTTCCCTTGTGTCCCAAAAAACCCTCCCATAATTTCCCTATCAATTTAGTCCTGAGCTCTTCGAATATGGATAAATTTACATGTTGGGTTTCATTAGTTTCAATTGGGATAATATCCTTGTTTATTGTATATATTATCTTCATCAATTCCTAAGTAAATTGTTATTGTTCTTACCAAGGTGATTTACAGCCCTATATTCTCGACTAAAGATTATTACATAATAAATTCCGTCTAGTTTGTGAAGTAGGCTGTGGGATGAATTTCCAAAAAAAATCCTATTATATATATATATATGCTGAGAAATTATTCCATTGATAAGAATGATTTTAGCCTTGTTGAATGAGATTTCTTTAATTCTTGACATTTTTCTATATTATGGAATTCCCTTATTATTGGAATGAGTTGAGTTCTCTATCAGCTGCTTAGTAATTCAGTTCAGTAGAACGTAGAACCTCTTCAACACTATTCAGAAATTGTCAATTGATTAGTTTGACTCCAATCTTTTCCTAAGGTGTCAGTGGTGCCGCCCAGTTATCAGAATCAGACTTGGAATCTAGTTTTTGGTTCATTAGGCGGTCATGGAATTTTAGATATATAGCTCAGACCATACCCAGGGCCCCAGTTATGTTTACAGTTTGTTCTTAGATGGTTACGATGCTTTTAGATAAGCAGCTCTAACCAGTCTAAAATCAAGTTTCAGAATCTGGTCTGATAAGACTCTAAGGGTACTTTTTGTTATATGTCCCTAACTAGTCTTGGACCCCAGTTTTGAGCTATTAGCTTAGAAGTTCAGTATAGGTTTCCAGTAGGATTAGGACTTAGCATTGAGCGGGCTGGGGTTCCAGCACACCCAGGTTCCCAAAACTACGTTGCCAGTGTAGGTTACAGTATTACTTGGCCTGATTGGCCCCATACTTTTGTGATCACCCAGTTCATGCCTTTATACCCTGGCAAGGTATATTGGGTCCTATCGGTGGGGTGTATATATCGGACTCCATGTCTAAGTAACGTGGCTATATGTCGATTATAAACTCTCCCACTAATCAGTCCAGTACAGTTCCAATTTGACTCAGTTTAGTACATTATCTCAGACTCAGAACTTTCAATCTTAGGACTTGCCTTGACCATCAGATAAGGTCATTTTAACTACCTCAATTTACTTCAGTAGTACAGTTCAGTTTATTTATTAGTCATTGCATGTCATATCAGTTTAGACATTATATTCAGTTACGTTTTCTTACACTTACTCAGTACATTCAAAGTACAAACACATACTTTTATGTTGTATCATTTCATGATACAGCCGCAGGTTCTCAGACCTAGTCTTATTAGCCGATTTCGTCCAGATCTCTCTATCAGCAGCAGAAGTGTGAGTCCTCATATTCCGAGGGTGTTTTTCCTGCATTTTAGTTTTCTTCACTATTTTCAGTTAGACTTAGAGTTAGCTGGGGGCTTGTCTTAGCAACTCCTCAGTTAGATGGCTTTCAGACACAGACTTGATTTCAGATTCTCAGATTTTTTAAATCTCTATGTTCAAATTTTAATTTGTCATAAATGTTATTATGTATTATTTCAAAGCTTTCGCTATGCATGTTTTACTCAAAATACCAGTGTATGATAGACCAAGGGTTGACTTGGGTTACTTGTGACTCCAAGTACCATGTTCCATCAAGGGTGTAGATTCGAGGCGTGAAAAACTTGGTATCAGAGCACTAGGTTTAGAGTATCCTAGAAAAGTTTCAAAGCCACATCAAGTAGAGTCCTTATCATGGGTGTGAAGCACGCCACACTTATGATAAGGAGGCTACAACATGTTATTAGGAAAAACCCTCTTTTTGTTCATATTCCTTATCGTGCATTAAAGTTCAATTCAATAAATTCCCTTCTAACACGTGCTCTATTTCGTTTTAGTAAACCATGCCTCCTAAATGCGGTAACGGAAGAAGGGCCAACAACGCCAAAAGACCAGCCCCACCAGCTCCAGCAGCCCCTCAGTATGACACAGTGTCTACTGTAGAGTTTAGAGCGGCTATGCAGCTTCTCGCTCAGACAGTCACCAATCAGGTGAATCAGCAGGTGGTTCCAGTAGCCACAAATGGGTCAGCAACAGTTGCTTGGATACGGGATTTAACCCGGATGAATCCTCCAGATTTTCATGTAGCAAAGGTGGGAGAGGATCCACAAGGGTTTGTAGATGAGATTAGAAAAATCACCCAAATTATCGGTGTCAGTCCCTCTAAGAGTGCCGACTTGGCTGCCTACCAGCTGAAAGGGGTATCCCATGTGTGGTATGAGCAGTCGAAGGAGGGGCGACCAGTGGGAGTAGGACCGGTGGAGTGGGAGGAGTTCCACACAGCTTTCTTGGACAAGTTTTTTCCTCGGGAGATGAGGGAGGCTAAGATGGCGGAGTTTATGAACTTGCGACTGGGCAATAGAACTATGGAGGAGTATGCTCTAGAGTTTACTAGGCTATCTAAGTATATCCCAGAGATGGTAGCCGATCCAAGGGCTCACATGCTAAAGTTTGTTAACCGAGTGTCAAACCTAGTCCTCAAGGATTGCAGGACGATGATGCTAATTAAAGATATGGACCTCTCTAGCTTAATTATGTATGCTCAGCAAATTAAGGCCGAAAAGCTAAAAGATATAAAGCGTAAGAGCAAATGGGTAAGGACTAGCCAGTCAGATTTCAACCATCAGAGGTCTAGCGGTAGTAGTCTCCCATAGCAACAACAGCAGTAGAGAGCCCCATCACCTAGTTCAGCCAGCGCCCCAACCTTTTGATCCTGCCAGGATCGAAGGGGTGGGTCATCTGGCACTCAGTCTCAAGCCTAAGGTACCGAGAACAAGTATCCAGCTTGCCCCAATTGTGTAGGAATCACCTAGGAGAAAGCCTTTAGGGACGAGAGGGTTGTTTTGGATGTGGACATCTTGGACACAGGCTTAGGGAGTGCCCATCAGCAGGGCAAGGGAGATCACAATCTATCATCTCATCAGCCCCAGCAGGCCGACCAGCTCAATAGGCTAACACATCAGGTACAGATGGCGGTCAGCACCAAAATCATTTCTATGCTCTATCTTCCCGTTAGGATCAGGAAAGTTCACCTGACGTAGTTACTGGTATGTTACATCTCTTCCATCTACACGTGTATACCCTATTAGATCCAGGAGTCACTCTCTCGTTCGTGACTCCCTATATAGCAATCCAGTTCAACATTAGTCCAGAGGATCCTCTCAGAACCATTCTCAGTTTCCACCCCAGTTGGTGAGTTAGTTAGAGCCAACCGGGTCTATAGAAACTGCCCAGTCTCAGTCCTGAGTAAAGTTATTCCAGCTGATCTTGTAGAGTTAGACATGGTCAATTTCGACCTCATTCTCAGCATGGATCAGTTACACTCCTGTTGTGCCTTAGTCGATTGCAGAACTAGAGTTGTCAAGTTTCAGTTTCCGAATGAATCAGTGTTAGAAAGGATGGTCAGTAGATCGGCGCCTAAGGGTAGGTTTATTTCCTACCATAAGTGTTACACCCCATAAATGTTAACGATTAGTAAGCATACACGTGGATTAGTGACGAGTAAGAAGAGCTTGACATGTGTGGAAAAAGCCTTGGAAGTGCAGTCAGACGAGACCCGTGTGCGTAGGGCCAGCGCGACGCACCAGCCTGCAGTACACTAGCAAGCGCGGGGTGCCAGGCCTGATTGCACTTTGAGAGGCGCGGGGCACCAGGCCTACTACCTCAATGAAAGGTTTGGCGCGCCAAGGTGGCAGCCTCAATGGGAGGCGCGAGGCACACCCCTTGCCACCGCCCTTAGATATATATAAGGACCCTTGGTTCACTTTGTGATCATTTCTCTTATCTAAAAATGTCCAGAAAAGAGGGAAAATGTAGTTCTCACATAATTTTTGTCCGTTTACGCTATGAAATGCCGTCCAATTTCAAATTAACTTCAGGTATCGAAGTTTAAGGCTGCAGGGGGCATTGCTATGGAGTTATTTTCGCAAAATTTGCCCAGCAAATCATAAAACGAGTAATCCAGAGTTATAGTTTGCTTTTAGTGTTAGTAGCCAAATAGTAGAAGTATACCTTGTTTATACCTGTCGAGGCTTATGGGGGCCCAGGTAGATTTTTTCTGTGTTGTTTGTACCTTCCATGCTTATGGGGGCCCGGATATGTTCTTGTGTGCATATAGGTACACTTTTTTAAATATTTCAGACGGGGTAGGTGATCTTGGGCAGATTTATATGCCCAAGTGATATTCAAACGTATTATTTTCGCCTTGTTTGTGTGCAATATGTATATATTATCATGTAATTGGTAATAAAATATGAATTTATACTAACCAACATGATTAGCATTTGTTTTGCAGGTAAACATGATTTTTTAGGAGCAAAAATGCATGTTGGAAAAATATCGGAGTTGGACTTGGATGCGAGCATGGAGACGACATTGGAATGTGCAGAATATAAGGGCTCCGCGATGGCGTCGTGCCACGCTACCATCACGGAGGCACACTGCCTGGAGAGGGAATTAATTGACAAATTCCACTGAAGCCTCGTGACAGCTCCGTGGCACGGAGATAGGCCTCCGCGTTGGCCTCCGTGCCACGTTGAGGCTAATTTACCGGACCCTGGATTTTCAGTGAAGGTCCGCGTCCACGCCGTGTCACGGAGGCAGTGCTCCGTGTTGACCTCCGTGACACGTTGCTTGCTATTCCGGGAAAAATTTCCCTCTAGTATAAATAGCACACTTAGGTTTATTTTAATCAATGGAGTTTTAGTTCAGACTTGGTGGAGCTAGGACGTGGGTTAGCAGCAGTTGAGGGATGAAAAAGCTAAGGGATTTCTTCTCTTCTTTTCTTCTTTCTATCAATTGTACGTATGATTTACACTCGTTTTAGGATGATCAATCCACAAATGAGTGGCTAATTCTCTTCATTGCTAAGGTTTTGAACATGTGTAGTGAATTTTGATTGTAAATGATATGGTTTTCTTCTTCTTCTTTCATGTTGTTCTATTAATTCTTGTTCTTACTGCATTAGTGCTTGGCCGACATTAATGTACATCTAAAAAGTCCAATTTCACTCGAGAGAGCAAGAAATTGGAAAGTTGTGAATTAATAGGGTATTGTTCTTAACTTGATTTGGGAAAATTGGGTTTTGATGTGCTTTCCTGATAGAAATATACTTGAAAGCCGTATTAGTCAATTGAGGAACCGGAATTGTCTTGCTAGATCGTAAATTGCATTTGATCACAGAAATGTAGACGAATGGTTTATGATTCTTAAGTGAAATTAAATACGAGAGTTTTAATTTCTAGGCTAATGTTCTTGGCTAGCAACATGAAGAAGAGATTAACCGAATTATTATTACAATCGAATTCATTACTTGTTCTTAACCTTGGCATGCTCATATCCATAGTTTAAATTCATAGTAAATAATTGTTAATAGTTTTAGTATATATTTTATAAACAAAAACTCAATTAACTGTTGGTTACGTTGTTGTTAGCATAGTTAGAAGTAAAATAAGAATATAGTATACTTAGGCAATTTTTACATACCCTGAGCCTCCTTGGATCGACACTTGGCTTACTTAGCCACTTTATTACTTGTTTGACCACGTGCACTTGCGTGTCGGTTTTATATACCCCACAAAGCACCGAACAAGTTTTTGGCGCCGTTGCCGGGGACGCTAGGCGATTTGTGAAATTGTGTTTAGTGTAAATTTACTGTATTTTTATTTTTATTTTCTTAAGTGTTAACAACTTGGTCTTAGCCTGTATTTTGCAGATTTTGTTTCTGTGAACACTGGCAAGGGACAAAGAGCTGGTGGAATCTTACTTAGAGCCTGAACGTGAATTTCATAGTCAACGTAGAGAAGCTCTACAAAAGAAGCTGCAGTTGTTCCGACAATCTATTATGGAGCAGCAAAATCCACCATTTGTGAGGGCAGTGTTAGTGCCCGATGAAGCAGCAGCAAGGCCGGTTCGCGAGGTGGCAATCCCACACGCTAACAATGTACATTCTAGCATCTGCAAACCAGAGCCTGGAGGGAGGTTTGAATTAAAGTAGAATATGGTGCAACTCTTGCACACAAGCGGGCAATTTACCGGTCTCCCTCATGAAGATCCACAACAACATCTCCAAAACTTTTTGGAGATAAGTGACACTTATATACCCGCTGGAGTGTCACCTGATTATGTTCGGCTCACCTTATTTCCGTTTTCCTTACTTGGTGAAGCCAAGAGGTGGTTAAAAGCTGAACCACCCAATTCTATATCAACGTGGGATGATCTTGCACGGAAGTTTTTTATTAGATTTTTCCCTTCTGGTAAAACAGCCAGACTTAGAAGTCAAATTTAAGTTTTAAACAGAGGGAGGGAGAAAATCTATATCAAGCCTGGGAAAGATTTAAATCCATGTTGTGGGACTGTCCTCCTCATCATCAGTCCAATGAGGTGTTGGTACACACATTTATTGAGGGTTTGGAACCCCACACTAAAATTCTGTTAGATTCAGGAGCTGGAGGGCAAGCACTGAAAAAGACTTACGAGGAGTTGTACACTTTGCTCAACTGAATTTCACAAGGCAATCCAGAATGGAATGCAGATTCATCAAGAGGTGGAGCAAGAAAAGCAACGGGAGTGCTTGAAGTGGATGGATTTACAGCTATCGCTGCACAGATAGCTGTCTTGCAAAATCAGTTAAACAATCACTTCAGCAATATGAACTTGAACCAGCCTTCAGCTTCAATCAATGCAGTCCAGCAGATGTGGTGTGAAGTGTGTGGTAGTAGTGAGCATTCAGCTGAGTGATGTGGTGCAAATCCTGATTCTGTTAACTTTGTGGGCAATGCACAGAGAAATCAGCAGCAGTTTGGTAGTGGCTACAACTCGAATTGGAGGAACCATCCAAATTTTTCGTGGGGTAGCAACAACCAACAAGGACAAGGTTCTAGTCAGGGTATGCAGAGAAATCAAGGAGGGCAACAAAACTATCAAGCTCAATTCAGAAATCACAATGCCCCTCCTCCACCACCATCACCGACCATTGAGGAGATGTTCAAGACCATGATCGCTAATCAGGCACAATTGCAGGCTGACTATGTTAAATTGGCAGCCGAAGTGAAGAATAATCAGTTGGCGACCAAGGCTCTTGAATATCAGTTTGGGCAATTTGCTAGTGCCCAAAATACAAGACCCAGAGGAGGACTACCTAGCGACACGGATCCTAATCCGAAGCAGGTTAATGCAGTGACCACGAGGAGTGGCTTACAGTTGAAGGAGGTGGAACTGGAAAGACCGCCTCAAAAGTCAGGAGCAGCAGATGTTGAGGAGGAACAAAGTTCTGATAGGGGGAAGACTAAAGAAGCAGAATCAGAAAGGCCTCCACCCCCGTTCCCTCAACGACTTAAGAAACACAAGGAGGAGGCGTGTTTCAAGAAATTTATGGAGGTGCTTAAACAGGTACATGTTAACTTACCTCTTGTTGATGTCTTGCAGGGAGTGCCAAAGTATGCAAAATATATTAAAGACATCGTGGCTAACAAAAGTCGTTTGACTGAGTATGCCACGGTGGCTTTAACGGAGGAATGCACTTCCCGGATTCAGAATAGACTGCCCACGAAACTGAAAGACCCTGGAAGTTTTACTATCCAGCTGACTATTGGGCAAAGTATCCGAGCTGGTGGATTATGCGACTTGGGGGCAAGTATAAATCTGATGCCATCTTCAGTGTTCAGAAAGTTAGGTCTAGGGAGTCCTAGACCTACCACAGTAATCTTGCAGCTAGCGGACAGGTCCTTAGCTAAACTGGATGGTATTGTTGAGGATGTGTTAGTGCAAGTAGGCTCCCTCATTTTTCCGGTCGATTTTATTGTTCTGGACTTTGAACCAGATGCTGAAGTCCCATTTATTTTGGGACGTCCCTTTTTGGCAACCGGAAAAGCATTAATTGATGTAGCTGCGGGTCAACTTACAATGCGGGCACATGACAAGATAGAAGTATTTGACGTGTACAAAGCACCCAAGCTCCCGATTGTAAATGAGGAACTCTCGGTGATCAATGTGATTGATCATGGGAATGCTGATATAATGAATGATTCCCGAGAGTTAACAGGAAAGCCACCAGATGAGGTTGAGCACTACTGGGGGGAGGACAAGGATCGTGAAAAATCGTCCCTCACCCTAGTAGATAATTGAGCATAATGGACGTCGAGCTGCGACGGTAAACCAGGCGCTGCACGGGAGGCAACCCGTGAAAAGAAAAATATTGTATTTTTCTTCTTTTAGTATAGTGTACATAATTTGTATTTTTTATTTTTCATTTTTTCTTTTTCTTGATTTCGTACAAATTTTTCATTTTAGTTAGTTTTTTTTCATGGTAGTTAGGATAATCAATTAATCTAACCAATTTCGTGTAGTGAGGTGATTTTCAGGTCTAACGGTGAAAAATATGCATGGAAGCGGGAAAAATAAGGCAAGGTATGAAAATAATTTTTATTGAAGAAACAGTGCACTGGGGCGTTGGCTCCGTGTCACGGAGGAGTGACTCCGCGTTACCCTCCGTGACACGTTGAAGGCAAAATCAGATTATTTAAAATTTCCAGAGAGCCAACGCGTTGGCTCCGTGACGGAGGAGGGGCTCCGCGTTACCCTCCGTGACACGTTGCCCTTTATTCAGTGCCGGGTCACACCGGGTTGCCGGGTGACCCGCGTGTTTTCTTTAAATAAACCCCCGATTTTGCCCAATTGTTTCCCATTTCTCTCCTCCTCCGCGACCAAAACACCCAATTCCCCCTCCCCAACCAACGTGTCATGCTAATAGGCAAGGAAAACATCAAATTTCTTCGGTTCTTCAACTAAAAGGTATGTTTTCATCGTTTCTCTCAAGTTTTTGGCGATTTTAGTCGAATTTGAGCATGTGAGGTGAAATATCACCCCAAGTAGCAATTAAACATAATGTTGAATTATTTTGTGATTGATTATGTTCGGATTGTTGTAATTAGCGTTTGAACTCGTCGATTATGTGAATAATTCAAATTTGATTGTAGAATTGTATTCTAGGGCTTGGGTTGTTGAATTTGACTTGGGCAACTTGATAATTTGATGAATTCGATGCCGGGGTGTGGTTGTAAATTGAGATAAGTCGAGGTAAATATTGTGTGAATGTTGTGGGAAGACGAATTCTCGAATTGTTGGGGAAAATGTGAAAATTGTGTAAATTGGTTTGATTAATTGGATTCGTTTGTATATAGAATGTTTTTATCGTTGTTTTTAGTTTTTGTTTTTATTGCTTGTGTGATTGAATTGTTAACGATAGTAGGATTGGGAGTAGCTGTATGAAGTCTGAGTAGTACGCTAACCGTTATGCTGTCACAATTTTTTCGTGAACGCACTAAGCATAAATTGTATAGTCGTTGTCTTTGGTGTAAATAGAGTAATCCTTGCCGAAGTATTGTAAATATAGTTAGGGACTAAGTGTGGGGTAAACTTAGTTTAACCCGACCTTAGCCTAAGTTAACTTGTATTTAGCTTAACGTTGTGCTGTTTATGTATATTGACAGGTACAATGGCAAGTCGACAGGACAAGGGCAAGGGTGCTTCTACCTCAGGCACCGGACGGAAAAGATTGAGGTTGGGCACTGCAGTCCCAGCTGCACCAGCTGTTCCACGCGGCCAACGCTGCCAATACGGAACAAGATGGGTAATCGATGAAGGGAAGAAGTGGTACGCGAAACATAAAGAAAACAAGTACTTCCCCGAGGAACATATTGCATGGGAACCACTTGCACAGGAGTTCCACCGTATTGTGCAGAGAATCGAGGCAGCTGGGCTCAGCTTTATATTTCAGGAGCCCAAGGAGTGCAACCTACATTTGGTCCGGGAGTTCTACGCAAATTGGAACCCGGCCATCAGAAGCCACACAATAAAAATCAGAGGGCAGATTGTCACTCTGGAACCCCACCAATTTAATGCCATCGTTGGAGAGCGGGACACAGACGCCCACGTTCTCCGCCAGCTAAACATCACCCCACCGTACGCCGACATCAGACGTACGTTGTATGGGGCTCGATCCACAGCCCGATGGAGTAGACATAAGGAGAGGGGTTACCACCAGACTCTGCCTTATTCGCAGATGAATAGGGAGGCCAGAATATGGCTGAAGATTGTGTGTTCGTGCTTGATCCCGGGAGTTCACATGACGGATGTGACCCGGGACCGTGTCTGCTTGGTGTATGCCCTTATGAAAGGGCTTGAGATTAATGTTGGGGCGGTCATTATATCCGCCATGAAGAGAGCCAGACTGCACCAGGGCCACAGATAGGGGTTTGGCGGACTCATCACCACCTTCCTCCGAGGCCTCGATGTTGAGGAAGAGGCTTTGGACTATATTCCGCAGTTGGAGCGGAGGGCCCTCTATGTGACAAAGACTAAGGCCCCCGACACCACACACGGGCCAGTGCTGACTTTGGGCGAGCGACATGCTCGTGACGATCAGTACATGGCACGTATGTTTGGCATGCAGATGCTGCAGCTACGGATTGGTGGGAGACCAGCCACCGAGGAAGAATTATGGCAGCTGGAGATGGATTACCCATTTGGCGAGAATGCCAGAGCCTTATTCCGAGTGGGACCAGCCTTCATGGAGCCGACGGATGACGATGTCCCTACTGATGAGGAGACACGTCGTGAGGACTCCGATGTGGAGTCCGAGGACGACGATGGAGCTGACTCAGATATGGGCGACGAGGCAGCAGCACCAGATGAAGAAGTCGAATATTTCGACTGAACAGGGAGTTCCACCACCCGAAATTGTGTTTTGTAATTTGTGTGAACACTGGGGACAGTGTTCGATTTAAGTGTGGGGTGGGGAGTAGCTAGGTGCTGGGACTTGGGCTCTAATTTGCTGTATGTTTTTCCTTGGTTTGTATGTATGTTTGTGCTTTCCCTGTTATGAACTGATTTGTAGTGTATGTGTATATATTTGTTTGTGTGGTTGATGATGTGTGTTATGAAAAGTTATGGTTGCCAGTGTAAATATTTTGTAAATATTTCTTTCTATCGAGATGATCGATATTTTTTTTCAAAATTTTTTCGAGAATATTTTGCACTTGTAAATATTTTTCTATCGAAATGATCGATGTGTTGCAAAAAATTTCGGGTTTTTTTAGTTTCTTGGGTTTCTCGGAGTTTGTTTTCGGTTCTTTTACCGAGAATAGTCCCATTGAACCGATGTCATAGTTAGTGACCGTTCCCTATGATGGATGGATGACGACCGTCTTAAGGGAAATGTAGTCGGTAGGAGTAGGATTTTAATTTGTTTTCAATTTTTCTTTGGTGGATTGCATCAATGAACTGTAGTTGCTTTATGGTTGGAAAAAATTTCGTTGCATGTTGTAAATGATGTTCAAAATGTGAAAATGATTCGTTTGAAAGCATGCAATGTTGTAAATATGTTGAGTTACCTAGGCTGTAGAATTTGATTCGGTATGATCGAGGCTTAATCTTGAATTCATGTGATTGGCTAATTAGAGAGTCTGTGAATGCATCTTGATTCGAGCATGTGCATGAAGTGTGAAGTAAGGTTTTGGTATTCCATGCCATTGTGAATTGTCTAGAACTTGCCTGGTGTGTATACAAAACGAAATGAAGGAGGTGTAGTGTTGGAAAGGATGTAGGCGTTTCTTTGTTTTTTAACCGATAGTTTCCATTTTTTTCTTGTCAAATTCTACCTTTTTTATATGTTGTATACCCTAGTCAGCCCGTTGAGCCTTTAGCCGATTTCTTTCTTTCTTTTGTCCAAAATTGTATAAAATAAGCTTTATTCCTTCTTTTCATTAGCCTTAAAGTCTATACGAAACTCTTAAGCGCTTACAAAGAAAAAAAAATGTTTCCCAAAGTGTTAAAGAGTGAAAAGAAAAGAAAAAGCAGAGTGAAGAAAGAAAAGATGATGTTGAAGAGGCACTTGTTGTAATTAAATGATATTGAGGGTACATGAAAACCCTTTGTTTTGTGTCAAGTGTGTTTGATGAAATGGGCAGTATGAAAGTAAACCAGCATGAAGGGGAGAAAAAGAGAAAAGAGAGGAACAATGTCCATGAGTCGATGGGAATGTGTTGAAAAGGCGCTTAAGGATGCTAGCGACTATTATTGGCTAATCCAATATATATACTAGATCCATAGCCCCGTTACAACCCATTAAATTCCTATGTGATCTTACATTGCATGTCTTTATATTAGTGGAGTAATACACTAAGGGCAAGCCTATGGGTCATGACATGATGCATGTGAATTCTTTTGGGAGAGTGAGTGAAATTAATTTTTATATGCCCCTACTTGAATGTTTGTGTGTTGCATGAACAAAAGGGGAAGATTCTTTTGAGTTGTGAGGGCACATGCTTGATGAAAGATTGATTTTCGTGTCGGATTTCTTGATTAGTTGATTTGCATGAGTTTGCCGATATCAAGAATCAATTCTTAAAGTTTAGGAAGTCTTGATGTATTAAAGGTCATTGTATTGTAAGACCAAGCATGTTTTCGTGATGATTTGTAAAAAAATTGAATAATCGGTATGACCGTAGCGTAAATTGTCGCACCCTAGTGACGAAGGTTGGGATGTAATTTGCATGAGTTGTGTATGTGTTGTTCGAGGACGAACAAGGATTTAAGTGTGGGGTAAGTGATCTTGGGCAGATTTATATGCCCAAGTGATACTCAAACGTATTATTTTCGCCTTGTTTGTGTGCAATATGTATATATTCTCATGTAATTGGTAATAAAATGTGAATTTATACTAACCAACATGATTAGCATTTGTTTTGCAGGTAAACATGATTTTTTAGGAGCAAAAATGCATGTTGGAAAAATATCGGAGTTGGACTTGGATGCGAGCATGGAGACGACATTGGAATGTGCAGAATATAAGGGCTCCGCAATGGCGTCGTGCCACGCTACCATCGCGGAGGCACACTGTCTGGAGAGGGAATTAATTGACAAATTCCAGCGAAGCCTCGCGACAGCTCCGTGGCACGGAGATAGGCCTCCGCGTTGGCCTCCGTGTCAAGTTGAGGCTAATTTACCAGACCCTGGATTTCCAGTGAAGGTCCGCGTCCACACCGTGTCACGGAGGCAGTGCTCCGCATTGACCTCCGTGACACGTTGCTTGTTATTCCGGGAAAAATTTCCCTCTAGTATAAATAGCACACTTAGGTTTATTTTAATCAGTGGAGTTTTAGTTCAGACTTGGTGGAGCTAGGACGTGGGTTAACAGCAGTTGAGGGACGAAAAAGCTAAGGGATTTCTTCTCTTCTTTTCTTCTTTCTATCAATTGTACGTATGATTTACACTCGTTTTAGGATGATCAATCAACAAATGAGTGGCTAATTCTCTTCCTTGCTAAGGTTTTGAACATGTGTAGTGAATTTTGATTGTAAATGATATGGTTTTCTTCTTCTTCTTTCATGTTGTTCTATTAATTCTTGTTCTTACTGCATTAGTGCTTGGCCAACATTAATGTACATCTAAAAAGTCCAATTTCACTTGAGAGAGCAAGAAATTGGAAAGTTGTGAATTAATAGGGTATTGTTCTTAACTTGATCTGGGAAAATTGGGTTTTGATGTGCTTTCCTGATAGAAATATACTTGAAAGCCGTATTAGTCAATTGAGGAACCGGAATTGTCTTGCTAGGTCGTAAATTGCATTTGATCACAGAAATGTAGACGAATGGTTTATGATTCTTAAGTGAAATTAAATACGAGAGTTTTAATTTCTAGGCTAATGTTCTTGGCTAGCAACATGAAGAAGAGATTAACCGAATTATTATTACAATCGAATTCATTACTTGTTCTTAACCTTGGCATGCTCATATCCATAGTTTAAATTCATAGTAAATAATTGTTAATAGTTTTAGTATATATTTTATAAACAAAAACTCAATTAACTGTTGGTTACGTTGTTGTTAGCATAGTTAGAAGTAAAATAAGAATATAGTATACTTCGGCAATTTTTACATACCCTGAGCCTCCTTGGATCGATACTTGGCTTACTTAGCCACTTTATTACTTGTTTGACCACGTGCACTTGCGTGTCGGTTTTATATACCCCACAAAGCACCAAACAGTAGGTGTTCAGGTTAAACTCTTACTCTCTTCTTTGATTACTACAGTATTACTCGCTTTCAGTCAGTTATTATCTTTCTGCCTTACATACTCAGTACATGTTGTACTGGTGCCCTCTCATGGCACTGCATTACTTTCCTATAAGTGCAGATAGACATGGTTTGGGACGTTCCTAGCCTTCAACTGAGGTCTGTAGTTTATTCAGCTCCTTCCCTCTGGAGTTGAAATTTAGACGAGGTTTTCTTTTGATGTATATCTTTGGGATAGGCTGGGGCGTTGTCCCGACCATTATACCATTCCTAGAGGCTTGCAGACTGTTATATATTGCCTGTGGTTAGTTTGTCATTGGCCATGTTGGGCCCGTGTATGCTTTATCTCCTGTGATGTCCGTGTGGGGCCTTGTTTAGCTATTAGTAGTGGCCTTGTCGGCCATAGAGTAGTTTAGTGCCTGATTTATGTTCCCGTTATAACTAGATAGCATGGTATCCTTGTCGGCCCACATATGGTCCCTGTTGTTATGTTGTGGTTGGCTGTCCTCCTTTACAGGTGGCCTTGTCGGCCGGGGGCTGTATTTACAGCCGAGATATAGCTCGTTGGTTTCTTGAGTTGAATGTTAGCGTGCTCCAGTAGTGCACCAGTATACTCAGGTTGGTTCAGATCTAGTGTGACGCCAGGTGCCAGTCATACCCCCCAAGGTGGGGCGTGACATTAAGGCCCAAAAAAAATCATTGCCAAGGGATGTATTTATCATCTGGTTCTGGTCAAGGATTCTAACTCTAAAACTCCAACCATTAAGTCAGTTCCAATGGCCAGCGAGTTCCCAGATGTATTTCCTAAGGATCTTCCCGGAGTCCACCCCTGAATGGGAAATAGACTTCGAAATAGATCTCCTCCCAAACACCTAACCCATCTCCATCCCTCCTTATAGAATGGATCCATATGAGCTTAAGGAGCTGAAGGAGCAGTTAAAGGATCTTCTTGAAAAGGGTTTTATCAGACCCAGCATATCCCTAGGTGCTCCAGTGTTATTCGTGCGTAAGAAAGATGGTACCCTCAGAATGTGCATAGATTACCATCAGCTGAACAAGGTCACAGTTAAGAACAAGTACCCTCTACCCAGAATTGATGATCTTTTTGACCAACTTCAGGGAGCCAGTTGTTTCTCTAAGATCAATCTCAAGTCAGGGTACCATCAGCTAAGGGTTAAGGAGTGTGACATACCGAAAATAATATTCAGCACTCAGTATGGTCACTACGAGTTTGTGGTGATGTCCTTTGGGTTAACAAATGCCCCAACAACTTTCATGGATTTAATGAACAGAGTCTTCAAGTATTATTTGGATATGTTCGTTATTGTCTTTTTTGATGACATTCTAGTATACTCTAGAAATGAGGAAGAGCATACCAATCACCTAGGACTAGCATTACAGAAACTCAGAGACCGCCAATTATTCACCAAGTTCAATAAGTGTGAATTTTGGTTAAAGTACCGACTTTCTTAGATCATAGGGAGACTAGTAGATCCTCATAAGATAGCAGCAGTAAAGGATTGGCCCAGACCTAGCTCTCCTACTGAAATTAGGAATTTTCTGGGCTTAGCAGGTTATTACCGACAATTTGTGGAAGGTTTCTCCTCCATAGCATCGCCTCTGACCAAGTTAACCTAGAAGAAGGTGAAATTCCATTGGTCGGACGAGTGTGAGAAGAGTTTCCAGGAATTGAAGAATCAACTCACTACTGCTCTAGTTCTGACCTTACTAGAAGGAATAGATGGATTGGTGGTTTATTGTGATGCCTCTAGAGTAGGACTTGGTTGCGTTCTGATGCAACAGGGCAAAGTGATAGCCTATGCCTCTAGATAGCTCAAAGTTTATGAGAAGAATTATCCAACTCATGACATGGAGTTGGCAGCGGTGGTATTTGTGCTAAAAGTATAGAGGCATTACTTATATGGAGCTCAAGTATATGTATTTACAGATCATAATAGTCTTCAGTACGTGCTGAGTCAGAAAGATCTAAATCTACGTCATATAAGGTGGTTGGAGTTACTAAAAGATTATGGCATGAGTGTAATATATCACCTACGCAAGGACAATGTGGTGGCTGACGCCCTAAGCAGACTGTCTATGGGGAGTATGACACATATTGAGGAAGACAAAAAGGAGTTAGCAAGGGATATTCATAGACTGGCCCAGTTAGGGGTGTAGCTAGTGGACTCATCCGAAGGTGGGGTGGTAGGGCAAAGTGTTTCGGATTCATCCTTGGTAGTTGTAGTTACGTCCAGACAAGTGGAAGATCCAGTCCTACTTAAACTTAAAGAAGTAGTTCTCAGAAAGGAGGTTGAGGCTTTCTCCAAAGGGGGAGATGGGGGTGTTCCGTTACCAGGGAATATTGTGTGTGCCGGATGTTGGTGAGTTGAGATAGCAGATATTAGCTGAAGTACATAGCTCAAGATTCTCCATTCACCCTAGTTCTACTATAATGTATCTTGACTTGGGGGATATTTACCGGTGGAACGACATGAAAAGAGACATTGATAAATTCGTAGTCAAGTGCCTGAACTGCCAACAAGTCATGGTGGAGCATCAAAGGCCAGGAGGCATGATCCAAGATATCAATATACCCATGTGGAAGTGGGAGGGAGTGAATATGGATTTCATTACGGATCTACCTCAGACTCGCCAACAACATGACTCAATGGGGTGGTAGTAGATCGAATGACAAAGTTAGCTTATTTTCTCCTAATTAAAAGCACAGACTCAGCTGAGGACTATGCCAAATTTTACATCCGAGAGTTAGTCAGACTCCATGGGGTGCCTTTGGCTATCATTTCAGACAGGGGGGCTCAATTCATCTCACACTTCTGGAAGTCCTTTCAGAAGAGACTAGGCACTCAGGTCAAACTCAGAACCACTTTTCATCCACAGATCGATGGGCAAGATGAGCGGACCATTTAGACTCTAGAAGATATGCTAAGATCTTGCACGATTGATTTTAAGGGTAATTGGGATGACCATTTGCCCCTTATCAAGTTTGCGTACAACAACAGCTACCATTCCAGCATCCAGATGGCCTAATTTGAAGCATTATATGGTAGAAGGTGTAGATATCCTATAGGGTGGTTTGAAGTTGGTGAAGCTACCTTGATAGGGCCAAACTCTATTTACGAGGTAATGCATAAAGTTTAGCTCATCCGAGAAAGGTCAAAAATAGCTCAGAGCCGTCAGAAATCTTATGCCAATGTGCGGAGAAGAGTTAGAGTTACCTTCAGAACTAGCAGTTGTCACCCAGTTTTCCATGTGTCACTACTGAAGAAGTGAATCAAAGATCCAACCTCAATTGTTTCATTGGACAGCGTGGGAATAAAGGATAGTCTCATATATGAGGATGTACCAGTCCAGATCCTTGATCGTCAGGTTCGTAAGTTGAGGAATAAAGAAATAGCTTCAGTCAAGGTCCTATGGAGAAATCAGCAGGTTGAAGGATCTATGTTGGAGGCCGAAGTAGATATGATGGACAAATACCCGCACTTGTTCTCTACCAACTCTGTTGTAACTTGAAATTCTAGTTTTGCCTTAGGATCTAATCTAGTTGTTGAAGTCAATACATGTCTATAAGTTTCCTTTATGACTTTGGATGTGTGTATCAAAAGTAAATTCAGTTCAGTAATGTATTTTGAAACAGAGGTAGTCATCCCGGTAGTTTTGTAGTTAAATGAGCAGTATTTGGAAATTTTGATTGCTATTTTTCTGCTTCCTATGTGTTTTCTAACATTTGAGGAGGAATGCTTATGAGGGGGAGATATTGTAATTCCCCAGAAACTCAAAATCTAATATCGGGATTTAAATCTGGAAATCTGGAAAACCTACAGGAGGACCCATCTAACGACTTGTTAAGTGACCCCACGGCTCGTTAGATGAGCCATGAGAAGGAGGTTTGAGATTTTGGAGAAGGGAGGCAGTGTACCCAATGAGGGACTTCACGATTCCTGGTCACTGACCACGACCCGTTAGGTCACTCATGGTCAAGCCTAAGTTAGGAATATATTTTGTTGACCAGTGTACTTGAAGGGTGGGGGCAATAAGTCGTGGTCCCTAGTAACGACTCATTATGTCCCCCGTTACGAGCCTTATTGAGTTTTTAGCCAGTGTACCTGATGGGAGTGACCACGAGTCGTGGTCAGCCACCACGACCCGTTAGGTCACCCGTTAGGGGCACCTTGCAGTTTTTCCCAGTGAATTTTTAAGGGCTATTTAGTAATTTCTACTCTCCCAAGCTTTAAACAAAGTCGTTTCAGTAATAATATTAGGCATTTTAGTGCGGAAAAATGGTTCATTCCTCATTCCCCACTCTCAGTTCCCAGAAACATCGAAAGTTCTCCTCTCAAGAACCCTCCAAGCAAGACTAGGGCTTCTCATCTCTTGCAGCAGTTCAAGCTTCTTCTCCGCAAGGATTTTAGTCAGGTATGTGGGAATTCAACAAGGAAATTGTCCTTCCCTTGTGTCCCCCAAAACCCTCCCATAATTTCCCTATCAGTTTAGCCCTGAGTTCTTTGAATATGAATAAATTTTCATGTTGGGTTTCGCTAATTTCAATTCGGATAAGATCCATGTTTATTATTCATATGATCTTCATCAGTTCCTAAGTAAATTGTTATTGTTCTTGCCAAGGTGATTTACAGCCCTAAATTCTAGAGTAAAGATTATTCCATATTAAATTCTGTCTAGTTTGTGAAGTATGTTGTGGGCTGAATTTCCAAAAAACTCCTATTATATATATATATATGCTGAGAAATTATTCCATTGATAGGAATGATTTTAGTCTTGTTGAATGAGATTTCTTTAATTCTTGAGATTTTTGCTATATTATGGAATTTCTGTGTTGGTGGAATGAGTTGAGTTCTCTATTAGTTGCTTAGTAATTCAGTTCAGTAGAATGTAGAACCTCTTTAGAACTATTCAGAAATTGCCAACTAATTAGTTTGACTCCATTCTTTTCCCGAGGTGTCAGTGGTGCCTCCCAGTTAACAGAATCAGACTCAGAATCTACTTTTTGGTCCATTAGGCGGTCATGACATTATAGATATATAGCTCAGACCTGCCCCAGGACCCTAGTTCAGTTTACAGTTTGTTTTTAGACGGTTACGAAGCTTCTAGATGAGCAACTCCGACCAGTCTAGAACCCAATTTCAGTATTTGCTCCCATTAGAATCTCAGGGTACTTTCAGTTATATGTCCTTGACTAGTCTTGGACTCCAGTTTCGAGCTATCAGCTTAGCAGTTCAGTATATGTTTCTAGTGGGAGTAGGACTTAGCACCGAGCGGGCCGAGGTTCCAGCGTACCCAGGTTACCGAAACTACATTGCCAGCGTAGGTTACAGCATTACTTGGCCTGATTGTTCCCAAACTTTTGTGATTACCCAGTTCATGCCTTTATACCCTGGCAAGGTATGTTGAGTCCTACCGGTGGGGTGTGTACATCAGACTCCACATCTAGCTCACGTGATTATATGTCGGTTATAGACTCTCCCACTAATTAGTCCAGTCCAGTTAAGTTCAGTTCCAGTTCTATCAGTTTGACTCAATTCATTTCAGTATCTCAGACTCAGAACTTTCAGTCTTAGGTCTTTCCTTGACCATCAGACAGGGTCATTTTAACTACCTCAATTTACTTCAGTAGTACAGTTAAGTTTACTTATTGGTCATTGCATGTCATATCAGTTAATACATTATATTCAGTTACGTTTTCTCCCACTTACTCAGTATATTCAAAGTACTGTCGCATACTTTTATGTTGTATCATTTCATTATACAACCGCATGTTCCTCATACCCAGTGCCGTTAGCCGATTTCATCCGGATATCTCTATCAGCAGCAGAAGTGTAATTCCTCATATTCCGAGGGCGTTATTTCCTTCGTTTCAGTTTTCTTCACTATTTTTAGTTAGACTTAGTGTTAGCTGGGGGCTTGTCCCAGCAACTCCTCAGTTAGATGGCTTTCAGACACAGACTTGATTTCAATTTCTCAAATATTTTAAATCTCTATGTTCAGTTTTTAATTTGTCATAACTGCTATTATGTATTATTTCAAAGCTTCCTCTATGCACGTTTTACTTAGAATACCAGTATATGAATAGACCAAGGGTTGACTTGGGGTTACTTGTGACTCCAAGTACCGTGTTCCGTCCAGGGTGCAGACTCGGGGCGTGACACATCCACAATCACATGTCATCAAAACATGTCATTGAGAATATCACCTTAAGACTCCACTATCAAGAATATAACATCAAGAACATATTGTCATGAATATCACATCAAGAGTATTTTACCAATAATTTAATTCTCAACTAGGTTTCACTTTCCCACATATTTCCATACTTAGAATTAATCCTCCAATCTTATAGTTACATCATTATAAATCTGTCATCACATCATCATATTTTATGATCCCTCTATTCTCATCAATTGTATATTAATAATATACACGTATACGATTAACTCATTATAGTCTAACACAAAGGTAAGCTGTAATCTACCTCGACCACAAATATTTGAATGTGCAGCTACTCTGCGAGAGCTTTGCCTTTTCTCAATTCCTCCGAACGTTTAAAGTCTAAAAATAAGATATTAAGGAATCAATCAGTAGGCTACTTCTTTGATTCAAGGGTTTGGGAACTCAACCTACTCCATTCTACCCATTATTTGCGATCTAATTCAATAATCATAGGCTAAATTATCATAACCCAAATCTACAACAATCCTTCGAACATAGTTCATGGAGTTTTTACTCCTATAACCCTCTTAAAGCAGTTTTTAAGTTTAAGAATTTCAAATTCACCAAATTCTAGGTCTCAAACTATCACCAAAACAACGTTCTATAATCTCCTTCACCCTAGAAAGTGTTAATTTATCATTTTAGGCCTAGGAATCAACACCCAATCATTCCCATAACTCTAGCCCTAGTTTTGACAAACCTCACTATTAAAGACTATCTATGACTTTGGATGTTGGGGAATCGAATAAGGGAAAGAAAGAGTTTAGAACACATACCTTGGGAAAGGAGAACTGCTTAGCCCTTAGAAAATTCCCCTTCTACTTTCAAAGTTAGTTCCTCAGAATAATGGGGTGAAAACCCCAAAAATTCTGACTTAAATTGATTTTCTGCCTTTGTCGTCCGCTGCAGCAGTACTCTTCCGCATTTGGTACAAAAATACCATCTATTAATCTTTTTGCTCTAGAATACCCCTGTCGTGAATCTATGGGCCCTGCAATGCCCTTAGTTTTAATGGAAAATATTTAAATTGTTGTTAAATATTTTATTTATTATGTGGCACTCTCTGACTCATCAATTTTTTTAATTAAATTAATTAAACTAATTTAATTAAAACTCAATCCGAACTCGGATCCACCCACCTATTCTACCCACCCCATTTTATATCCCTATCCAAATAATCCACTGGATAAGAGAATTAGGGGAAGGGGATCCATCTTCTTCTTCTTCCTCACTTTTCGATGATGGATCTTTGGGGAAATTTTGAAAAAGAAAACAACTCACCTTTCTCAATTATTCTCTATAATCAACTCTCTCTGTTCTTCTTCACAGAAACTAATAACTTCATTCATCTTTCAACATCTTTGTACAGTGCTTTCAATTTGTTTGAAGTTCTTACAAAAAACGGAGTAACCCATCAGAGTTTGTTGTGGAAATAGTTACAAAAAAATAGGGCAATAACAAAAGAGGCATTTTTCATACATAACAATAAGAAAAATGGTGGCGGCGGTGGGAAAATTAGTGGTGGGATGAACCCATCTTTTTCGTATGTGGGTGTTCGAATGAGGGCATGGGGTAAATGGGCATCTGAAATTTATGAACCCAAGAAGAAATCTCAAATTTAGTTGGGTACTTTCGTGATGTGGAAAATGGCGGTGTGTGCTCACAGTGTCGTTGCTATATCCATTAAAGTGTAATGACCCGAATGTCGTTACGAGAAGAGAATAAATTCAGAGAGATGGAAATAGGCTAAAGGAAAGTTGTGGAATAATCTAAGTATAAAATTGTTCAAAATTGGGTAGTTACTTATTCGGGGACCACTGTAACAGTTGGGTGTTCGCTGTAGTGAGATCATGGTGACGGTTAGAGTTCTGCCATAACGGATTAGCAAATTAACCATTAAATCTGCCATAGCGATTTTGTGAACACTATAGTGGGTCCACTGCAGCGGAAAAGCAACCGTTGTAGCAGAAGACGATAATCAGAAAGTGGGTTTAAGTGAGAATTTTGGGGTTATACCCAATTATTCCAAAAACACGAAAAAATAAGGTCTGAAGGTGATTTCTTCTCCAAAGCAGTGAATTCATATCCTAAGGTGAGTTCCTTTATCCCTTCTCCTTTTAATGGGTATTGTTGATTGTAGAAAGCTTAGGGGACCTTTTAATGGTAGAATTTTAAGCTGAGAAACCCTAAGTTGATGAACTAGGGCTAGATTAAGGAGAGTTAATAGGTTGATTGGATTAAAGGTTTTATGGGTAATAATCGTTCTCCAAGGATTTCCTGCCGATAAATATGGATTGGACGGGAATGGAGACCTAGAACTAGGTTGAATTGGAGGGTTTTACTTTTGAAGTGCCCTGAAAGAGAGGGTTTGATTTGCTTAGACCCTTATTTGAACAGTAAGTAATGCATTACTCTGACTTTGTGTAGATTTCGAGCATTCCGAAGCTTTGAGAAAGGGCAAGGCTCCTGCAAAATAGTTAAATTTTTATATTCAAATATCAAGGTAGGTTATGGTTAGAGGGTTAGACCCTATATAATGACTTGTACGTTTGTATGATGATGATATGTGATTGGTCTTCGGACATTATTTGTTATGGAATTACTTTATTAGATGAGTTGTGAAAAACATGTTATTATGAGATGATGTTGAATGGTTGTGAAACAATGCGGAAGTTGTGGAGTGAATTATGCATATTTTGTTCATTATGATTGATGATCTATAATCGTGCAAGTGAGGGAGTAGATTTTAAATCCCTAAGTGTTTATATATTGCATCCTGTTATATTTAGTGGATGGAGAATGAGCAAGATAGTAAATATATCCTGAGATGAGAGGCTCGTGCCCGAGAGGAGTATCCGGGCGAGCAATATTATTGAGTGACTTGTGTCCGAGGGGAGCATTCGGATGAGCATATGTGTGGAAGTGGGTATCATGCCTGTACAATACATGGATTTCAAGAGTCCATTGCAAGTTATAACTGGAAAGGAAAAAATAAGACCCTCTAGCATGTGTGTACACTGATTTTTTTGATTGAGTATTATGGGGATATAGCAGAGGCGTATGATCTTGGGCAGATTTATATGCCCAAGTGATACTCAAACGTATCAATTTTACCTTGTTTGTTTTGCAATGTGTATATAATATCATGTAATTGGTAATAAAATGCGAATTTATACTAACCAACATGATTAGCATTTGTTTTGCAGGTAAATGTGATTTTAGGAGCTAAAATGCATGTTGGAACTATGTCGGAGTTGGACTTAGATGCGAGCATGGAAAAGACCTTGGAATGCACATTTTATAGGGGCTCCGCGATGGAGCCGTGCCACGCTACTATCGCGGCAGCACACTGCCTGAACAGGAATTAAAATGGAAATTTCTAGTGTGCCATCGCGTCAGCTCCATGGCACGGAGAGAGGCCTCCGCGTTGGCCTCCGTGCCACGTTGAGGCTAATTTACCGGACCCTGAATTTCCAGTGAAGGTCTGCGTCCACGCCGTGTCACGGAGGCAGTGCTCCGCGTTGGCCTCCGTGACACGTTGCTTGTTATTCCAGGAAAAATTTCCCACTTGTATAAATAGCACACTTAGGTTTATTTTAAGCAGTTTTTAGTTTTTAGACTGAGTTCAGAAGTGGAGAGCAAGGACGTGGGTTAGGAGCAGTTGAGGAACGAAAAAGCTAAGGGATTTCTTCTCTTCTTTTCTTCTTTCTATCAATTGTACGTATGATTTACACTCATTTTAGGATTATCAATCCACAAATGAGTGGCTAATTCTCTTCCTTGCTGAGGTTTTGAACATGTGTAATGAATTTTGATTATAATTGATATGGTTTTCTTCTTATTCTTTCATGTAGTTCTATTAATTCTTGTTCTTACTGCATTAGTGCTTGGCCAACATTAATGTACATCTAAAAAGTCCAATTTCACTTGAGAGAGCAAGAAATTGGAAAGTTGTGAATTAATAGGGTATTGTTCTTAACTTGATTTGGGAAAATTGGGTTTTCATGTGCTTTCCTGATAGATATATACTTGAAAGCCGTATTATTCAATTTAGGAACCGGAATTGTAGTGCTAGGTCATAAATTGCATTTGATCACAGAAATGTAGACGGATGGTTTATGATTCTAAAGTGAAATTAAATACAAAAGTTTTAATTTCTAGGCGAATGTTCTTGGCTAGCAACATGAAGAAGAGATTAACCAAATTATCATGATTATCAAGTTCATTACTTGTTCTTAACCTTGGCATGTTCATATCCATTTTCTAAATTCACAGTAAGTAGTTGTTATTAATTGTAGTATATATAGTTTAGAAACAAAAACTCAAGTAACTGTTGGTTACATTGTTGTTAGCATAATTAGAAGCGAAATAGGAATATAGTAAACTAGGCAACTTTACATATCTTGAGCCTCCTTGGATCAATACTTGGCTACTTAGCCACTTTATTACTTGTTCGACCCCGTGCACTTGCGTGTCGGTTTTTAACCTATACCGGAACACCCGACCAAATTTTTGGCGCCGTTGTCGGGGAGGCTAGGCGATTTGTGAAATTGTGTTTAGTGTAAATTTACTGTATTTTTATTTTTATTTTATTCAGTGTTAACAACTTGGTCTTAGCCTGTATTTTGCAGATTTTGTTTCTGTGAACACTGGCAAGGGACAAAGAGTTGGTGGAATCTTACTTAGAGCCTGAACGTGAATTTCATAGTCAACGTAGAGAAGCTCTACAAAAGAAGCTGCAGTTGTTCCGACAATCTATTATGGAGCAACAAAATCCACCAGTTGTGCAGGCAGTGTTAGTGCCCGATGAAGCAGCAGCAAGGCCGGTTCGCGAGGTGGCAATCCCACACGCTAACAATGTACATTCTAGCATCCGCAAACCAGAGCCTGGAGGGAGGTTTGAATTAAAGCAGAATATGGTGCAACTTTTGCACACAAGCGCGCAATTTACCGGTCTCCCTCATGAAGATCCACAACAACATCTCCAAAACTTTTTGGAGATAAGTGACACTTATATACCCGCTGGAGTGTCACCTGATTATGTTCGGCTCACCTTATTTCCATTTTCCCTACTTGGTGAAGCCAAGAGGTGGTTAAAAGCTGAACCACCCAATTCTATATCAACGTGGGATGATCTTGCACGGAAGTTTTTGATCAGATTTTTCCCTTCTGGTAAAACAGCCAGACTTAGAAGTCAAATTCTAAGTTTCAAACAGAGGGAGGGAGAAAATCTATATCAAGCCTGGGAAAGATTTAAATCCATGTTGCGGGACTGTCCTCATCATCATCAGTCAAATGAGGTGTTGGTACACACATTTATTGAGGGTTTGGAACCCCACACTAAAATTCTGTTAGATTCAGCAGCTGGAGGGCAAGCGCTGGAAAAGACTTACGAGGAGCTGTACACTTTGCTCAACCGAATTTCACAAGGCAATCCAGAATGGAATGCAGATTCTTCAAGAGGTGGAGCAAGGAAAGCAGCGGGAGTGCTTGAAGTGGATGGATTTACAGCTATCGCTGCACAGATAGCCGCTTTTCAAAATCAGTTAAACAACCACTTCGGCAATATGAACTTGAACCAGCCTTCAGCTTCGGTCAATGCAGTCCAACAGATGTGGTGTGAAGTGTGTGGTAGTAGTGAGCATTCAGCTAAATGCTGTGGTGCAAATCCTGATTCTGTTAACTTTGTGGGCAATGCACAGAGAAATCAGCAGCAGTTTGGTAGTGGCTACAACTCAAATTGGAGGAACCATCCGAATTTTTTGTGGGGTAGCAACAACAAACAAGGCCAAAGTTTAGGGCAGGGTATGCACAGAAATCAAGGAGGGCAACAAAATTATCAAGCTCAATTCAGAAATCACAATGCCCCTCCTCCACCACCATCACCGACCATTGAGGAGATGTTCAAAACCATGATCGCTAATCAGGCACAATTGTAGGCTATCTATGTTAAATTGGCAGCCGAAGTGAACAATAATCAATTGGCGACCAAGGCTCTTGAATATCAGTTTGGGCAATTTGCGAGTGCCCAAAATACTAGACCCAGAGGAGGACTACCTAGCGACACGGATCCTAATCTGAAGCAGGTAAATGCAGTGACCACGAGGAGTGGTTTATAGTTGAAGGAGGTGGAACCGGAAAGACCGCCTCAAAAGTCAAGAGCAGCAGATGTTGAGGGAGAGCAAATCTCAGATAAGGGGAAGACTAAAGAAGCTGAACCAGAAAGGCCTCCACCCCCATTCCCTCAACGACTTAAGAAACACAAGGAGGAGGCGTGTTTCCAGAAATTCATGGAGGTACTTAAACAGGTACATGTTAAGTTACCTCTTGTTGATGTCTAGCAGAGATTGCCAAAATATGCGAAATATATTAAACACATCGTGGCTAACAAAAGTCGTTTGACTGAGTATGCCACGGTAGCTTTAACGGAGGAATGCACTTCCCGTATTCAGAATAGGTTGCCCATGAAGCTGAAAGACCTTGGAAGTTTTACTATCCAGCTTACGATTGGGCAAAGTATCCGAGCTCGTGGATTATGCGACTTGGGGGCAAGCATAAATCTGATGCCATCTTCGGTATTCAGAAAGTTAGGTCTAGGGAGTCCTAGACCTACAACGGTAATCTTGCAGCTAGCAGACAGGTCTTTAGCTAAGCCGGATGGCATTGTTGAGGATGTGTTAGTGCAAGTAGGCTCCCTCATTTTTCTGGTCGATTTTATTGTTCTGGATTTTGAACCAGATGCTGAAGTCCCATTTATTTTGGGACGACCCTTTTTGGCAACCGGAAAAGCATTAATTGATGTAGCTGCGGGTCAACTCACTATGCGAGCACATGACAAGGTCGAAGTGTTCGATGTGTAAAAAGTACCTAAGCTCCCGACTATTTATAAGGAACTCTCGGTGATCAACGTGATTGATCATGGGAATGCTAATGGAATGAGTGATTCCCGAGAGTTACTAGGTAGGCCACCGGATAAGGTTGAGAACTACTGGGGGGATGACCATGATCGGGACAAATCGTCCATCACCCTAGTAGACAAGTGAGCATAAAGGACGTCGAGTCGCGACGGTAAACCAGGCGCTGCACGGGAGGCAACCCGTGAGAAAAATATTTTACTTTTCTTCTTTTTGCACAGTGTAGTTAGTTTTTATCTTTATTTTTGTTTTTATTTTTTATTTCCAATTTTCAATTTCTTTTTCTTTTCTTGATTAGGTTTAGATTTTCATTTTAGTTAGTATTTTTTATTTTAGTTAGGGAAATCTATTAATTTAACCAATTATTGTTTAGTGAGGTGATTTTCAGGTATAACGGAGGAAATATACATGGAATCAAGAAAATGAGGCAAGGTATGAAAAATTAAATTAATTGAAGAAACAGTGCACTGGCGCGTTGGCGCCGTGTCACGGAGGTAGGGCTCCGCGTTACCCTCTGTGACACGTTGAAGGCAAAATCCGGATTTTTCAAAAATTCCAGTAAGCCAACGCGTTGGCTCCGTGTCACGGAGGAGGGTCTCCGCGTTACCCTCCGTGACACGTTGCCGTGTATTTGGCGCCGGGTCACACCGGGTTGCCGGGTGACCCGCGTGTTTTCTTAAATTAAAACCCCCGATTTCGCCCCATTTCTTCCCATTCCCTCTTCCCTCCGCGACCAAAACACCTATTTCCCCCTCCCCAAGCACCGTGCCACGTTCCTAGGCAAGGAATACGTCAAGTTTCTTCGGTTTCTCAATTCAAAGGTATGTTTTCATCATCTATCTCAATTTTTTGGCAATTTTTGTCAAATTTGGGCATGTGAGGTGAGATATATCACCCTAGGTAGAAATTAAACATGAATGTTGGATTATTTGTGATTGATGTATGTTTGGATTGTTGTATTTAACGTTTGAACTTATCGATTGCGTAAATAATTCGAATTTGATTATAGAATTGTATTCTAGGGCATGAGTTGTTGAATTTAACTTGAGCGACTTGATACGTCGGCAAAGTAGATGCCGGGGTATGCTTGTAAATTGAGAGAAGTCATGGTAAATATTGTGTAAATGTTAAAAGACGACAACTTCTCGAATTGTTTTTGGGAAAATGCAAAAAGTGTGTAAATTGGTTAGATTGTTTGGATTAGATTGTATATAGAATGTTTTTATCATTGTTTTTATTTTGTTGTTGTTTTTGTTGCGAAGTGCGATGTGTGAATTGTTAGCGATAGTAGGATTTGGATTAGCTGTATGAAGTCTGAGTAGTACGCTAACCGTTATGCTGTCGGAATTTTTTGGTGAACGCACTAAGCATGAAGTGTATAGTGTTGTCTGTGGTGTAATTAAAGTTATTCTTGCCGTAATGTTGTAGAAGTAGCTAAGGCCTAAGTGTGGGGTAAATGTTGTGTAACCCGACCTTAGCCGAAGTTAACAAGTTTTTAGCTTAACTTTGTGCTTGTTTGTGTAAATTGACAGGTACAATGGCGAGCAGACAAGATAAAGGCAAGGGTGCTTCTACCTCAGGCACCGGTAGGAAAAGGATGAGACTGGGCACCGCAGTCCCAGCTGCACCCGCTGTTCCGCACGGCCAACGCCGCCAATACGGAACAAGATGGGTAACCGAGGAAGGAAAGAAATGGTATGCTAAGCATAAGGAGAACAAGTACTTCCCGGAAGAACATATTGCACGGGAACCACTCGCACAGGAGTTCCCTCGCATTGTACAGAGAATTGAAGCAGCTGGGCTCAGCTTAATTTTTCAGGAGCCCAAGGAGTGCAACCTTCACTTGGTCCGGGAATTTTATGCAAATTGGAACCCGACCATCAGAAGCCACACAGTGAAAATTAGAGGGCAGATTGTCACTCTGGAACCCCAGCAGCTGAATGCCATCGTTGGAGTGCGGGACACAGATGCCCACATTCTCCGACAGCTAAACATCACCCCACCGTACGCCGACATCAGACGTACGTTGTGTGGGGCTCGATCCACAGCCCGATGGAGTAGACATAAGGAGAGGGGTTACCACCAGACTCTGCCTTATTCGCAGATGAACAGGGAGGCCAGAATATGGCTGAAGATTGTGTGTTCGTGTTTGATCCCGGGAGTTCATATGACGGATGTGACTCGGGACCGTGTCTGCTTGGTGTATGCCCTTATGAAAGGGCTTGAGATTAATGTTGGGGCGGTAATTATATCCGCCATGAAGAGAGCCAGACTGCACCAGGGCCACAAATACGGGTTTGGCTAACTCATCACCACCTTCCTCCGAGGCCTCGACATTGAGGAAGAAGCTTTGGACTACATTCCGCAGTTGGAGCGGAGGGCCCTCGATGTGACAAAGACTAAGGCCCCCGACACTACACACGGACCAGTACTGACTTTGGGCGAGCGACATGCTCGGGACGATCAGTACATGGCCCGTATGTTTGGCATGCAGATGCTTCAGCTACGGATTGGTGGGAGACCAGCCACCGAGGAAGAATTATGGCAGCTGGAGCTGGACTACCCCTTTGGCGAGAACGCCAGAGCCTTATGTCGGGTGGGACCAGCCTTCGTGGAGCCTACTGATGACGATGTCCCTACTGACGAGGAGACACGTCGGGAGGACTCCGATGTGGAGTCCGATGACGACGATGGAGCTGACTCAGACATGGGCGACAAGGCAGCAGCACGGATGAAGAAGTCGAATATTTCGACTGAGCAGGGAGTTCCACCACCTGAAATTTTGTGCTTTGTATTTTTGTGAACATTAGGGACAGTGTTCGATTTAAGTGTGGGCTGGGGAGTAGATAGGTGCTGGGACTTTGGCTCTAATCTGCTGTATGCTTTTTCCTTGGTTTGGATGTATGTTTGTGCTACCCTGCTGTGAACTGATTTGTGTGTATCCGTATATATTTTTGTGGTTAATGATGTGTGTTGTGAAAAGTTATGGTTGCCAAGGTAAATATTTTGTAAATATTTCTGTATATCGAAATGATCGATATTTTTTAAAAAAAATTTTTGCGAAAATATTTTGCAATTATCAAAATCTTTTGTAAATATTTTTCTATCGAAATGATAGATGTGTGCAAAATTTTTTGATTTTTATTTTTTTTGGGTTTCTCGGAGTTTGTTTTCGGTTCTTTTACCGAGAATAGTCCCATTGAACCGATGTCATAGTTAGTAACCGTTCCCTATGATGGATGGATGACGACCGTCTTAAGGGAAATGTAGTCGGTAGGAGTAGGATTTTTATTTGTTTTTAGTTTTTCTTTGGTGGATTGCATCAATAAACTGTAGTTGCTTATGGTTGCTAAAATTTCGTTGCGTGTTGTAACTGATGTTCAAAATGTGAAAATGATTCGTTTGAAAGCATGCAATTCTGTAAATATGTTAAGTTACCTAGGCTATAGAATTTGATTCAGTTTGACTGAGGCTTAATCTTGAATTCATGTAATTGACTAATTAAAGAGTCTGTGAATGCATCTTGATTCGAGCATGTGCATGACGTGTGAAGTGAGGTTTTGGTATTCCATGTCATTGTGAATTGTCTAGAACTTGCCTGGTGTGTGTACAAAACGAAATGAAGGAGGTGTAGTGTTGGAAAGGATGTAGGCATTTCTTTGTTTTACCCGAGAGTTTCTATTTTTCTTGTCATACTTCCCCTTTCTGTGATTGTATACCCTAGTCAGCCTTTTGAGCCTTTAGCCGATTTTTTTTCTTTCTTTTGTCCAAAATTGTATAAACTAAGCTTTATTTCTTCTTTTCATTAGCCTTAAAGTCTATACGAAACTCTTAAGCGCTTACAAAGAACAGAAAATGTTTCCCGAAGTGTCAAAGAGTGAAAAGAGTGAAAAGAAAAAGAAAAGCAGAGTGAGGAAAGAAAAGATGATGTTGAAGAGGCACTTGTTGTAATTAAATGATAGTGAGGGTACATGAAAACCCTTTGTTTTGTGTCAAGTGTGTTTTATGAAATGGATTGTATGAAAGGAAACCAGCATGAATGGGAGAAAAAGAGAAAAGAGAGGAACAACGTCCATGAGTCGATGGGAATGTGTCGAAAAGGCGCTTAAGGATGCTAGCGACTATTATTGGCTAATCCAATATATATATACTAGATCCATAGCCCCGTTACAACCCATTAAAGTCCTACGTGATCTTACATTGCATTTCTTTATATTAGTGGAGTAATACACTAAGGGCAAGCTTATGGGTCATGACATGAGGCATGTGAATTCTTTTGGGAGAGAGAGTGAGATTAATTTTTATATGCCCCTACTTGCATGTTTGTGTGTTGCATGATCAAAAAGGGGAAGATTCTCTCGAGTTGTGAGGGCACATGCTTGATGAAAGATTGATTTTCATGTCGGATTTCTTGATTAGCTGATTTGCATGAGTTTGCCGATATGAAGAATCAATTCTTAAAGTCTAGGAAGCCTTGATGTATTAAAGGTCATTGTATTGTAAGACCAAGCATGTTTTCGTGATTATTTGCGAAAATTGAATAATCAGTATGACCGTAGCATAAACTGTTGCACCATAGTGATGAAGGTTGGGATGTAATTTGCATGATTTGTGTATGTGTTGTTCGAGGACGAACAAGGATTTAAGTGTGGGGTAAGTGATCTTGGGCAGATTTATATGCCCAAGTGATACTCAAACGTATCAATTTTACCTTTTTTGTTTTGCAATGTGTATATAATATCATGTAATTGGTAATAAAATGCGAATGTATACTAACCAACATGATTAGCATTTGTTTTGCAGGTAAATGTGATTTTAGGAGCTAAAATGCATGTTGGAACTATGTCGGAGTTGGACTTGGATGCGAGCGTGGAAAAGACCTTCGAATGCACATTTTATAGGGGCTCCACGATGGAGCCGTGCCAGGCTACCATCGCGGCAGCACACTGCCTGAACAGGAATTAAAATGGCAATTTCCAGTGTGCCATCGCGTCAGCTCCGTGCCACGGAGAGAGGCCTCCGCGTTGGCCTCCGTGCCACATTGAGGCTAATTTACCGGACCCTGAAATTCCAGTCAAGGTCCGCGTCCACGCCGTGTCACGGAGGCAGTGCTCCGCGTTGGCCTTCGTGACACGTTGCTTGTTATTCCGGGAAACATTTCCCACTAGTATAAATAGCACACTTAGGTTTATTTTAAGCAGTTTTTAGTTTTTAGACTGAGTTCAGAAGTGGAGAGCAAGGACGTGGGTTAGGAGCAGTTGAGGACCGAAAAAGCTAAGGGATTTCTTCTCTTCTTTTCTTCTTTCTATCAATTGTACGTATGATTTACACTCATTTTAGGATGATCAATCCACAAATGAGTGGCTAATTCTCTTCCTTGCTGAGGTTTTGAACATGTGTAATGAATTTTGATTATAATTGATATGGTTTTCTCCTTATTCTTTCATGTTGTTCTATTAATTCTTGTTCTTACTGCATTAGTGCTTGGCCAACATTAATGTACATCTAAAAAGTCCAATTTCACTTGAGAGAGCAAGAAATTGGAAAGTTGTGAATTAATATGGTATTGTTCTTAACTTGATTTGGGAAAATTGGGTTTTGATGTGCTTTCCTGATAGAAATATACTTGCAAGCCGTATTAGTCAATTTAGGAACCGGAATTGTAGTGATAGGTCATAAATTGCATTTGATCACAGAAATGTAGACGGATGGTTTATGATTCTAAAGTGAAATTAAATACGAAAGTTTTAATTTCTAAGCGAATGTTCTTGGCTAGCAACATGAAGAAGAGATTAACCAAATTATCATGATTATCAAGTTCATTACTTGTTCTTAACCTTGGCATGTTCATATCCATTGTCTAAATTCACAGTAAGTAGTTGTTATTAATTGTAGTATATATAGTTTAGAAACAAAAACTCAAGTAACTGTTGGTTACATTGTTGTTAGCATAATTAGAAGCGAAATAGGAATATAGTAAACTAGGCAACTTTACATATCTTGAGCCTCCTTGGATCGATACTTGGCTACTTAGCCACTTTATTACTTGTTCGACCACGTGCACTTGCGTGTCGGTTTTTAACCTATACCGGAACACCCGACCAGCGTATGCCCGACATGTCACCCTTGATTTTATTTTATGATGTTTTTGTAGCTTATTGACAATTCTAATCGAGTATATGCTAAATAGTAAAGTTGAGCATGTGAATTATGTACTTGTCATCTGAGTTGAGAATGGTGAAAAAAGATTAAGTGTAAATTGATAAACGAGGAATTGACGTTGATGTTGTTATCCCAGTGATGGAATACTAAAAATGTATGTGATGATGAGCGAATGTGAATTGGTGTCAGAAGCTTGTGTGAATTAATATCTGAATGTGTAAATTGTTGAAAACTAGTGAATTAATAAAAGGTGCAGCTAAGTCGATCTACTGCCTCGAGCAGTGTCGCTGCAACGAATTTACTTCCAACACGGCTAGACCGCTGTAGCGATCCAATGACCACTGCAGCAAAAGGCCCAATTTAGTGAGCAGGCTAGTTGTCACCTGTGTAGATCTAGTGTACGTGATATGGCTATTGTGCTTATGTATGATGTTGAAGACTCATTTTATGTTATTGTTACATTGTGTATATGTTATAATATAAGGTCAGTTGATGATGCCTACCACTACCAGGTTACGTACTGACCCTACCCATACACTTCTTTTCTGAGTATAGAATTCGAACCAGGAGTTCCTCACGTCCTCACCTATAGGATAGCAACAGTTTTTGAAAGGTGAGCAGACCAAGAACGCAGTACCACTCCTCTGTCGAAGATGCCTTCCTTTCGGGACATTACAGTTTTCTTTTTCATTTCTTTACTTCTTAGATTGATAAATCTTAGTGTTTATGTAGACGTCTAGTGCAATGACAATCAGGTCTTAGGAATAATTATTGTTTGTTCGTTTAAAAGAGAAGTATGTCTGTTGACGATTCGATGTAGATATATTATGAGTTTATTTCTTTATGCATATGCAATGTCGGGTTGAGTAATTGGGAATCGTTGGTTTTTCCACTAGAGGATTAGTGTGGGTGCCAATAATGGCTATTTGAGTCATTACAAAGTTGGTATCAGATCCCCAGGTTTGTTGATCTTATTGCACTAACACGGGTATAGTAGAGTCTCGCGGATTGGTGCAGAGATGTCCATAACTTATCCTCAAGGGGCTGTAGGACTTTAGGAAAAATCCCTTCTTCCTTCCTTCATGTGATTACTTGATTCCAATTGGTATCTAACAACTTTTCTTTCTTTCCTTCTCAGATGGTAAGAACACTCACAAACAGTAACAGAAATGCAGCACCCGAACCAGCAGTGGCAGCTGCAGTTCGCGACAGTGAAAGGGGCAGAGGTCGTTGACGGAGTCCTGCTTCTACTAGAGGAGGGGTTCGTGCTCCTGCTCTAGTTAAGAGAGGTCTGCATCTCCCGTACCTCTAGCAATATAGGAGAAGGAGGCTCTTGAGTTTGAAGTTTCGATACAGGGAGAAGCTCCTGCCACTCCAGCATCCTTTGAGGTTCTAGCTCAGGTCCTCAATCTCCTGAGTGGCCTGGTGGGTACTGGGGTAGCACCAACAACTCTTGCGGGCCAGCAATTAGGGATACAACATGTAGCTGCTATGGCTCCTCGAATTGATAACCTATCGGAGGTGGTCATGTTCCTGAGACCCTTAGTGGGACCGATGATGATGGGGGAGGAGCATGACCTGTTTTGGAAGTTTACCAAGATGAAGCCTACCACTTTCTATGGCACTGAGGCAAAGGATGCCTATGAGTTCATCATCGACTTTCATGAGAGGCTCCACAAGATGGGGGTGGTAGAGAAGTATGGTGTAGAGTTTGTTATTTTTCAGTTGATGGGGGATGCTAAGCTCTAGTGGAGAGCTTTTGTGGAGTGCAGACCAGCAAGGCCACCACCTTAACTTGGACCCAATTCTACTCAACATTCCTAGAGAAGTATGCTCCCCACACTCTGAGGGACATGAGACGGGATGAGTTCACCACTATCAAGCAGGAGAACTTATCTATTGTAGCATACGAGGCCCGACCCGATTTCATTCACTGTCCAGGTATTCTCTACCTTTATTACCCACGGAGGAGGAGAGGATCAGGCAGTTTATTAAAGGCCTGAATGTGGGTCTCCAGGTATCAACTATTTAGATGGTCTTCTCAGGTAAGATCTTCTAGGAAGTGGTGGAGTATGTGAAGTCCGTGGAAGGGGTGAGATAAGAGGGATATGCAAGGAACGCTAAGAAGAACACTCAGAGGGTGGGTTCCTTTAGAAGTTCTTTTGCCAGGGCTCCGTCACCATAGGGTTTATCTAGGTGCACTATTTAGTCTGCCATGCAGGTGTCAATCAGAGGTCCGCTAGGGACCGCTCTGAGAACATCGGGTGCTTTTGGGGCTACTCAATTGTTCATTTAGATTTCGGAGCTCACCCCATTTCCTTTGTTCCATCTCAGAGGATAGTGATTGAGAAGGTGTGTCACGAGTGTTGTTGTAATACCCCGGAAAGAGGCCTAAGAATAAGACTCGAGAGTTTAATTGGAAAAGTGCAAAAAACTGGCAAGAATATCTTTGAACCAGGGACTTATCGACTCATGTTAGGATACCACGAGTCGTCGTGTGCTGTCGTGGTATAGGAGTCAGGGAGGCAGTAGCAACGAACAATCTGATGAGTCTTCTGGCCTGGCAACGACTTGTCAAATTGGTCGTTGGGTGGATGACGGGGAAGCCTTAGGCAGTGTTCATGATGGATGGATGTGACAAGTCATTTAGGGTGGTAAAGACTCGTCAAGTCAGTCGTTAAGAGGGAGAAGCTTTGTTTTTAAAGGAATTTCTAGTGTATTTGACAAGTTCACCTAACTAGTCATTTGGTGTAAGAACAACTCGTTGGGTGAGTCATGGGTTCCAGTTCGACCATATTTTTAAGTTTTCTCAGGGGTGTTTGGGTAAAATCCTATGCTCTCAGTTCTTAAGTGATGTCGTTTTAGGAAAGTTTGGGGACGTTTTTAAGGGCTTTTCTATACCTAATCTTTCATTCTCTCAAAGACACTCTTCCAAACCCTTCTACCTCCCTTCTTTAAAGATTTAAGGGATTTATTCAAGGCTTCAAGGTGCAAATCAAGTGTTATTTTCGTTTACCAGGTATGGGGGTTTTTCAACAAGGATACTCTTCCATCCTTGTTCCCCAAAAACATTTTCATTAAATACCAATTTCGATAATTCTAGAAAAGCATGATATGGAGTTTGTAAAAAGGGTAATTCTTCTTTATTTTTTTCTTAAATGCTAATATCTCCAGCAATTATGAATTTAATTAGCTTATTAATTGATGGGTTATCTTGAATTATGAAATATAGGTCGAGAATGTATGAGTGTAGTATGTTCTTCATAAATCGGTTTGAGTATTGAATGAGATTTGTTCATTTCTCCCTTGATTGTCATAGTAATTCATGAACATGATAGAAACGTGGAAATATTGCATAATTAACCCTAATGACTTGATTTTGATATTGATGACCATGTTGGATTGAGTAGGAGTTGTGGGATTGAGTAATTGAAGTAAATTATGAAATTTAGGGTAGGCATTGGAAGACTTTGAGAGAAGTTTAGTCAAGCTAAAGCATGCAATAATCATATATCGTCAGTATAAGTAACTTTTTCTTTTATCATATCATTCAAAAAAATATTTATATTTATTTTTATTGAAGTAAATTATGTTCCATCCCCATGTTTTAGATTTAATTGATCGGGCATGACAAAATCGCATCTCCATTGTTGAACTATGAAGCTTGGGCGGATTCTACATTGCTTTCCTTACTAAAAATCATTTTTATAAAACCTTAGACTCTAAAACACCCGTGGCTAAAGAGTTCATAAATGGAGTGATTGTGATAAGTGTGAGAAATGATTGTAACCTAGTTACATGAAGTTATGCATCCTTGATAGATTATGAGTTAAATTCTATAAATCATGTTTGATCTTATATTACCTATTAAATGAGGTGAGTAAGGACTCAATATGTCATGATAGAATAATGCTAGTACAAAATTATAGCATGATGAGGAAATTGGTTCTGCGATAATGTGAATCATGATGTTACGGCCTGTGACTAATATGTCAACTTGTTGAGCCTGTTACTATTATAAGATAATTCTAATCTTGTTAAAGATGAGTATTGCATAGTGAAAGTGGTGAATGTTCTTGTCTCTGATTAGCTGTAGTAAATTAGGCTAGCTTAGTCGTTAGTGGAGTATGTCTTCTCTTAGTCGTTAGTGGAGTATGCCTTCTCTTAGTCGTTAGTTGAGTATGTCTTCTCTTAGTCGTTAGTGGAGTATGTCTTCTCTAGTCCTCCAGTGACTCTCTATATCAAAGCTTTCTCTCCCTTCGACAGTCAAGGATTCTCTTTAGCCGAGAATGTTTCCCGTTGATAGTCAAGGATGCTCCCTTCGATAGTCAGGGACCCTCATGACATCAGTCAAGGCATTGCATCTTTGTATCATGTTGATTACTGCTTTTGTGTGCATCGATTGATTTATAATAATGTATGTCTTTATAATGTGGTTATGTTAACTGAATATGTGAATGTCATATATGATTGTTATATCTCATTTCAATTACATTGCTTTTAATATGTTTTACATTACTTCCTTCTGGTATATATATTATGAGTTAGTTTATTTACGCTTCCTGCATACTCAGTACATTCCAAGTACTGACCACACGCCTCTTGTGCTATATCATTTCATGATATAGATTCAGGTCTCCAAGTGCAGGTGCGTGGCTAGATACACTTCTCCATTTCCCAGTTGTTAGTTGTGAGTTCTCATCTTCTGAGGACGTAACTTATATTCCTATTTTATTATGTTTCAGTTTTCATACTTTGGGAGTTAGTTGGGGCTTGTCTCAGCAACTCATCAGTTAGTAGAAGGCATTCGGACTTGTCTAGACAGTTTCAGCTATGTATCTAAGTGTTATTAAATTGTCTTTATGGATCATATTAGAGTTTTGTTATTTTCTTCCTCTTGTTCATGATGTTAGATGTTTCTTATGTTAAGTGTATGCGATGATTATTCCATGGGTTGACTTAGAGCCTTTCGGGGTTCCTTGCCCCGTGTCTACGATCCGTGTGTACTCTCGAGTCATGACAGTGGTGAGTATGGCCACATTTGCAGATGGTGCCCTAGGTTTGGACAGGGCGGACATATTGTTCCTCACCCAGATCCTTGAGCTACAACCCTTGCCGAGAGAGGAGGTAGTGCATTTAGTCGGGATCGTCCATAGCTGGGATGAGGTAGTCAACTAGCCGCTAGGGGTGGTGCTCATTATAGTAGAGGAGGTGGTCAAGTGAGTAGTGGTGGCACCCAGTCAGGTAGGGGGGTGGCACAACCCAACCTAGGTAATTCTCAGGCGGGTAATCAGGACCATTTCTGTGCTTTCCCTGGTAAGGCAGAGGTAGAGGCTTCAAACACTGTCATTACAAGTACTATCCTTGTCTATGACCAAGTGGCTATGGTATTGTTTGATCCAGGTTCTACTTTTTCTTATGTGTCTACTTACTTTGCTTTGGGATTGAAACTTGTTTCTGATGTGCTTGCTGTCCCTATTCATGTGTCTACTCCGTTGGGGACTCTGTGGTGGTTGATAGAGTCTGTCCTGCGTGTCCTGTGGATTTCATAGGTTATGACACTCAGGCTGATTTGGTGATTTTAGACATGGTTGATTTTGATGTAATTTTGGGAATGAGCTGGTTGTCCCCTTACTATGTCATTCTAGATTTCCATTCTAAGATCGTCACTATACGTGGGCCAGGGGCATCTAGGTTAGAGTTGAAAGGGAATTGTAGCCCTGATCCTAAGAAACTCATCTCTTAAATTCGTGCACTTAAGTTTATAGAGTGAGGTTGTTCAGCATATCTGGCACATATTCAGGATACTACTTCTGAGGGTCCTTCCATAGTGTTGGTCCCCGTCATTCGCGAGTTTTTAGAGTTGTTCCCTACAGATTTTCCTGCATACCGTCGGACCATGACATTAATTTTTGTATAGATTTAGAGTCAGTGACTCGACCCATTTCTATTTCCCCATACTGTACGGCACCTACTAAGTTGAGAGAACTCAAGGAGTGGTTGCAGAAGTTTCTTAGTAAAGGGTTTATTAGACCAAGTGTGTCGACGTGGGCTACTTCAATTTTGTTTGTGAAGAAGAAGGATGGTAGTATGCAGATGTGCATCGACTAGCATCTGTTGAACAAGGTAACTATTGGGAAGAAGTACCCTCTTCCTCGAATAGATGATTTGTTTGATCAGTTACAGGGGTGACCCTGTTTTCAAAAATTGACTTGAGGTCAGATTATCACCAGTTGAAAATTTGGGCTAAGGATGTTCCCAAAATAGCCTTTCGGACCAAGTATGAGCATTATGAGTTTCTGGTCATGTTTTTCGTACTCATTAATGCCCCAGATGTGTTCATGAGCCTAATGAATGGTATTTTCAAACCTTACTTAGACTCCTTTGTGATTGTGTTTATTGATGATATCTTGGTGTACTCTAAGACCAAGTAGGAGCATGAAAATCATCTAAGGATTGTGCTGGGATTGCTGAAGGAGAAGCAACTGTATGCCAAATTCTATAAGTATGAGTTTTGGTTGGAATCAGTGTCTTTTCTGGGGCATGTGGTTTCCAAGGAAGGAATCCAACTTAACCCAAGAAGGTGGAGACGGTCAGAAACTAGGTGAGGCCAACTCGTGATGGAAATTCAAAGTTTTATGGGGCTGGCCAGTAACTACCATCGGTTCATGAATGGTCTTTCATCCATCGCTTTGTTGCTGGCCAAATTGACTCAAAAGGATGTACGCTTTCCAGTGGTTAGAGGAATGTGAAGCAAGTTTTCAGAAACTCAAGACTCTACTAACCCCAGCACCTATCCTAGTGTTACTAGTGGAAGGCAAAGACTTTGTTGTTTATTGTGATGCCTCACGGTCTGGGTTGGGTGTTGTGCTAATGTAGGAAGGATAGGTCATTTCTCATGCCTCGAGGTAGTGGAAGCTGCATGAGAAGAATTGTCCCACACATGACTTGGAGCTAGAAGAGGTGGTGTTCACTCTGAAAATCTGGAGGCACTATTTATATGGGGCTCGTTGCAAGGTATTCACAGACCATCATAGCTTGCAGTATATGTTCTCCCAGAAGGATCTCAATTTGAGGCAGAGAAGATGGATGGAACTTCTTAAGGTTTATGATATCACCATTTTATACCATCCAGGGAAGGCCAATGTGGTGGCTGATAATGCTCAAACTCATACTTCCTGACAAAGTATGAAGCGTATATTGGCAATAAAGAACCAACAAAGAGGTTGGGGTCAATCCCACAGAGAATATGGTAACAACTAGATTAATGTCGGTACTTAAACTTGTTGGTGGGTTATATGAAATTGGGGGTTTTATAGAAATCAATAGTAAAACAAGATTGCAATTGTGGTTGTTATCAAGATTTGCAAATAACTAGGGTAAGTGTTCCCCATGGGTTCATAACTACTTCGGGTATGCACTCGTGACCAATTCCAATGCTTACTTGTAGAACTGATAACTTGGGTTTATCCAAACGACTGGTCCGTCCCTATTGGATGACTATACTTAATCATCGGGTCAGGTCTCATGAGTGATTTCAAATTAACCATTATCCATATGTTCCAAATTAACTTTCCTGTTACCGCAGCTCAATTCATACAATGATCAAAAATCAAGGTTTTGTTGTAATTCTCTTTTCCTATCTCTACTTCTCTAGGTTCAAGTAAATAAAGAATACAGGCAAGTCCTAACGTTGCGCACAGTTAAGAAACATTTAAAGATGCATAAAATATAATGCAAGCGTTTAGCATTGGTTTCAAATCAGTTTGTGTAACCCTAGTCTGTTAATCCACCATAGTTCCAACAAACCTAGTGGTGGAGGTTTTAGCCTCTCATGATTATAAGATTGTGATTAGTATTCATAGACAAACACATTATTGAATACTTACAATGATAATTGGAAGAAAACCTGCTTTGAATAAATCAAGAACAATTGAGAAAACCAAGTTTTGATCTCAAGAATTGCTCTCCAATATTGTTTACAAACTTGATAATAATCCACAAACAATAAATTATGAACCTTCTCTCAATGTAATCTATGTTTTTTACTAAGAGAAACATAAAAGGTATTTATACATACAATAGAAACCTTTTCCTAAGCTAACAGGGAAATATCCAAATCTGGCGCCAACTTGTCATACGACCCATAACAGAATTGTATGGGTCGTGCCTTGCTCTCGTACATTCCTTGGATGCCACAGAATTGGCTAAGTGTTGGAAGCTGGTATGAATCGTACCATGATCCTACGAGTCATACAATCCATCTATAGCTTAACTTTGACATCTTCTGAAGTTTTTTACGAGTGTTGTGGTATGCCTCGCACCTTGCTCCTATGATTTGTGACTGCTTGTTGCATCTTGAGTTCTACCAAGTCCTTTAGAATCACTGAAGCCTCCCACTGCTCCTGATACGGGTCGTAGTTAGATGCTACTATCCGTAGGTGCCACCCGTACTAGGAGACTTCAATTGTGCAACTTTTCTCTGAAGTATTCTACGACTCTAGTTACGACTCGTACCATCTTGGTACAGCTCATACTGAGAGTCATACTTTGCTTTTGTAGTGTTTCAGCCTTTTGATCTTTTCCACGAGTCTCTAGTACGGCTCGTACAATCTAGGTATTGCTCATATTGAGATCAGTACTTGGATGATTTTCTGCATTTTTCTACATCTTTTGCACATTTTTGCTCCAACACCTATTTTTCTTGAAAACAAAGTAAAAACACCTCATATCCATGTGAAAACACCTATTTTACTTTTTCAACTTTTTCTTCCTTTTTCCTCATTTTATGCAATGTATGGGGGTGGTGTGTTCTCAACTTTTCATTCATTTTTCTCTTTTGTATCTACTTTTCTTTTTTTTCTTTTTCAGCTTTTTTTTCTTCTTTTGTCATACCACACCTCATTTTTAACCTTTTTCCATTGTTTTCCTTTTTCACCTCTCCATGATCTACGCACCCCTATTCTAGCCACCCTCAACTTAGGCATTTCGCCTAGTTTGAGGTTCACAATGTCGAAGAAGGGACCAGGGCCAAAGCAGGTTCATTATAAAAAATGATTAAGGTTAATCGATTAATCAAAGACCAACCATCTTGAAAAACTATGTAAAGACCAATCGGGTAAGTTCTAGATCTTCTACACAGTATTGAACTAGGTATAGACCTCACTCACTCATGGTACATGTTTTACATTCATTCTACCTATCCAGTTCACATGGATAATTATAACTACTCACTCTAATAAACTAAATGACACAAAACAATCCACAAAAATCAGGTTTTGCAATCAACAAATACACAGCTAACAGTCAAAAATTTTTAAACGGGGTCAATTTTTTCAAAACTAGTGCATTTTATTGGCTGAATAATCCTAAGCTACTTTCTAATTAAAGAAAAACATCTTAAACCTGCCAGTTCTACTAGATATCATGCCCGAGGAAAAAGAAACACAGAAAGAAAAACACTCGAATGAATCCAAAAATCCCAAAAATATACAAGTACACCCCCTCCCTTTTTGATAATCATGCTTCATCCCAAAAACATAAAATATAAAATAGAAGGAAGGGAACATACCTATGGCGCACTAAGTGCTCTTGTCATCTTATAACGCTCAAACCACACTTCTAACTAAAGTATGAAGAGGACGTTGTCAATAAAGAACCCAACTTACAGGTCGGGGTCGATCCCACAGGGAATATGGAAGATCTAGATTACAGCCGGTAAGTGAACTTGTATGGTAGTTACTTCACAATTAGGGGGGTTCTAATAATAATCAATAGTAAAAACAAAGCAGTTGTCAAGATTATGGTTGTGAATCAATAATTAAAGGATAACTAGGTTTTGTGTTCTCCATGGATTCATAACAGCTTTAGGTATACACTCGTGATCTTCACCTATACTTACTTACAGAACTGATAACTTAGGTTCATTCAAACGATCGACCAATCCCTATTGAATGACTATACTCAATTACTCGATCAAGTCTCATGAGCATTTTCAAATTAACCGTTATCACGAAGTTCCACATATAACTATCCTGCGACCACAGCTCAAGTTACTACAATGATCATCAAGATCAAGGCTCCATTGTAATTCTCTTTTTCTAATCTCTATCTCTTCGACCAAAGCAAGTAAAGAATTCGGGCACTTCCTAATGTTGTACACCGCTAAGAATCATTAAATTATGAAGAGAATACAATATAAGTAATTAGTATTGGTTTTATACTCACTTTGTGCAACCCTAACTTGTTAATCCACCATGGTTCCCACAACCCTAGCTATGGAGGTTTTAGCCTCTCATAGTTACAAGGTTGTGAAGTGTGTTCATGATTAAATACATAAAAACAATACTTACAAATATGATTGAGACAAACGCTTCCTTTAATTAATCCGCAAAATCTTGAATAACAAGTAGCAAGAACAATATGAATTCAAGAAAAGGTTGATCACAAAGTTGAACCAACTCAATTACTTCTTTCAAAGATGTAAAATTGTCTACTACAATGTTTTCCAACTAAAACTAATTCTTGTAAGTGTCACTTATGAAAAATAAAACATATAACGTATTTATATAGACATAAGAATCCTTTTCCTAGGCTAATAGGGCGGTTTTCCATATGTGGGGCCGACCTCATCATAGATCATCCTACAACTCGTAGGAGCATCCTACGGTCCGTGGCAGCATCTCGTGGTTTGGATTGTTGGCTTATTTTTGGCTAAGTGTCGAGCCAAGATACAGTTCGTACCTCCTTCCTACGACTCGTACCAACCTCGCGTGGCTTGATTTTGAATCTTTGCAATTTGTCTGAAGTTCACCACGATCGGTATGGTACGACTCATACTAAGCTCTCACGGGTCGTAGTATCCTCTCGTACTAAGAATCGGCCTCTTGTGGAATTCTTCTGGAGTCCATCACGACTTCCTTACCACAACTCGTACAAGCTTGGTACGATCCGTGGCAAGACTCGTAGTTTCATTCTTCCAGCTTCAGCCTTCAGTTTCTTATCACTGCCATCAGTAGGACTCGTAGGTCCATCCTACGGATCGTATTGTAGATTGCATTTTTGCCCTTTTTTGCACACTTTTAGCTTCCTTTTGCAAATTTACGCTCCAACACCCATTTATCCTGAAATCAAAGGAAAAGTGTCTCATATCCACATAAATACACCTAAGTCCATGTTATTTTCTTAGTTTTGAGCGTCAATAGTGCTGTAAATCCACAGCACATCAACACCCTCAACTTAAGACATTTCCATGTCCTCAAGCAAAGAAAAAGAAAAACTAATCACGACGCTCAAGTAGAAAATACACTTAAGATACTATAGCCAATACTCAAACAAATTTTTGCACTCTCTATATACACTCTATTGACCCTTCCTCATAGAACATCATCAGCTAATGCATTATAAGCAACATCAAAACATCATATACTGGGATCAAGACATGTCATCTAGCTATCAACAGGCAATCAAGTCATCATCGATGTTTTTCACACAGACCAATGGTAAAAGCAAACATAACCCATGTACCCTCACACAAATGAAGTCCCCACTCAAATATAAAGTATAAAACACAACATGGGACTAGGCAAGTAAAGCATTCACTCTCACCAGGAAGTTTGCAAGTATTATGCATCAGATACCATAGGCTTGCCCTTATTTTCTCTGCTTTGGTTTGTCAGATGGTCAAGTTAGGATCACTATAGGACTTTATATGGCTTGTAATGTAGGCTTAGGGTTGGACATGATAAAGATGAGAGATTTTATGAGTGACTATCCTTTCCTTGGCACTACATACATTGGCTACACCATTTACCTATTTCACCCTTCACTCTTTCATTTTCCTCTCTTCCCTTTTTACCTTATTTTTAAGAATATTTGCATGGGTGAGGTGATTTTTCACATTTTTCAAACAACTTCAAGCTCTTTTGAATTTTTCTTTTTCAAGATTCTTAAGATTTTCAGCTCTTTTACTTTTTCACCTCACTACACCTCATTTTTCATCATATTTTCTATTTTCTCTTCTCTTCTTTTCTTTTCCTTTCTCCCGCTCCCACCATTTATGCACCCCTACTCTAGCCACCCTCAACTTAAGAATTTTTCTTATGTTGAGGTTCACAATATCCAAGGAAATACCAGGGCCAAAATAGGTTCATTATAAACAAATGGGTACGGTTAACAGGTGAATTAGAGAAATATGGTCTATTAAGGCTCAAACTTGGGATCCAGGGATTCATGTAACTTTGGTAGGGCAATATAGGATAAAAGTGAGCTATAAAGAAAATGGGCTATGATAAAATCCTAACTAACCGTCCTTAACCTATGCAGAGACCAACCAGGAAAGTTCAACATCCTCAACAATATACTACAATGAATACCAAAACGTCACTCACACATGGTACATGAACTATTTTTACTTCACATGTCTGGTTCATACATGGCTTAACAAGAATAACTACTATTAATAACCAAATGACATAAAAAGATCCATAGAAATCATGCATGTTGTCACAAATACATAGCAAAAATTTTGATCTGGGTCAATTTTTCAAAAAAAAACAAAACTAGTGCATTTCTATTGGCTGAGTATTCCTAAGTTACTTTCTAATCAAACAAAAATCACAAAAAATAAATTCTAACACATGTCGGTTCTACTAGATAGCATTCCTAAGGGAAAACAACCATGGCAAGAAAAACCCTCAGACGACCAAAATTCCAAAAAACACAAGTACACCCCCTCCCCTTTTTGAAAAAGTGAGCTTCGTCCCCGAAGCATAAACTATAAGAATGTAGGGAAGAGAACATACATGTGGCTACTCAGACTTCTCCTTCCATGGGTTTCCTCCCATGCAGCGCCTGATTTAATGTCGCGGCACAACGTGACTTTTGTAACTTCTCAGGCATCATCAAGTTATACTTCCTCCACTCTTTTCAATTCGTCTTCATCTCCCAGATACACTTTTATTCTTTGCCCATTTACTTTGAATCTTTTTCCCTCTTTATTCTCAAGTTCCACCGCACCATATGGAGACACTTGCACTACTCTGTAAGGTCCCATCCATCTAGATTTCAACTTCCCAGGATGTAGTTGGAGTCTTGAGTTAAACAATAATACCAAGTCGCCTGGGCTAAACTCCCCTCTTTAACCTTTTTGTCATGATAGATCTTCATTCTTTCTTTATAAATGGATGCACACTCATAAGCCTAAAGTGGGAATTCATCCAACTCATTTAGTTGATTCAATCTTAGCTTGCCAGCTTCATTCCAATTCATATTTACCTTTTTCAGTGCCCATAATTCCTTGTGCTCTAATTCAACTGGTAAGTGGCATGCTTTACCATAAACCAGCTGGTAAGGTGATGAACCAATGGGAGCCTTATATGTTGTTCGGTAAGCCCACAGTGCATCATCAAGCTTCCTTGCCAAATCTGTCCGGATCATGTTTACTGTCTTGGCCAGAATGGTCTTGATTTCTCTGTTAGAAACATCTACCTGCCCACTCGACGAAGGGTGGTAAGGTGTGGCTGCCTTGCTTGACACTGTATTTCTCCAATAAATTTTTGAAGAGGCAATTGCAAAAGTGCGATCCACCATCACTGGTTATGGCTCTGGGAGTGCCAAACCTAGAAAAGATATGCTTTCGGAGGAATGCTGTAACACTCTTACCTTCATTGTTCGGCAATGCAACAGACTCCACCCATTTGGAGACATAATCTATAGCCACCAGAATGTGCTTCATCCCATATGAGCTAATGAATGGACCTATGAAGTCAATGCCGCATACATCAAATAGTTCTACCTCCGAAATTTGGGTTAGTGGCAACTAATGTTTACGGGTAATATTGCCTTGTCTTTGGAACTGATCGCACGACTTGGCAAGGTGTAACACCCCGGAATGGCCTACGAATAGACCCGGGATTTCAAGTCAAAAACTGTAGAAAACCTAGAATTTGCACCAGTATGACTCGAGGTACGAGTCGTGGTGAGGACCTACGGCTCGTGACATGAGTCGTGAGGAGACCGGGAGCCTGAGGTTGTGTCTTGGGTAGTCCTACGAACCAGGGTGAGATGGTACGACTCATGGTTAGGAGTCATGGTGAATATCTCAGTGGTGCCAGAGTGAGTCATCACGGTTCATGGTACGACTCGTAGGATGAAGCAACGAGTCGTGGTGAAGAGTTGTGGTTAAGTTGTAGTGGTTTGGGTGGATGGTACCATGGTTGACAGTACAACCCGTAGGATGGTGGTACGAGTCGCGGGTTACCAGTCGTGGCCAAATTCAGAAAGTTGGGGAAAAGGGTGAAGTGACCACGAGAGGTAACCACGAATCGTGACTTGATAGTACGACTCGTGGAATGACTCGTGGTCGGGGCCAGAACTACTTTTCAGGGAAATTTCAGTAAGGGCAATTTCTACGTTCTATGCTTTTGGGCCTTAAACCACGTCTTTGAGGTCAAAATAAGGTCTTTAAGGGATGAAAACTCCTGTTAAGTTCATTTTAGCAATTTCAAGTGTTAGAGAAGGGAGTAGGAAGGGTTTCAAGCCATTTTCTTCAAGTTCTTCAAGTTTTCACTTAGGGTTCTTCAAGGGAGTAGGAAATTACAAAATTTCTAGGTATGTGGGGTTTTGAATGGGTAAATTAGACCTTACCCATGCCCATTTCTTCCCATTTCCTATGATTAAGTTACCAAATTCTTGTGGTCTTAACCCAATTGAATGATTTCCCACAAATTTGCATGAAAGTGTGGTATTTTGAAGGATTTGGGCGGATATTGCGTGTATATTTTATATTTTGTGATTTAAATCTCTAAAAGTATGGATTCCCAATCATGGGGAAATTTTTAGGGAATTTCATAGTCAAGATGATTCCGGAAACATGAACAAGTTTCTCTTACATTTTTAAGCATGTCTTCATGTTTTAGTTTCCCATGTTATCATTATCGTTTATGATGTTAAACATGTAAAGTATGTTTGAAACTATGGGCAATGCCCACATGTCGCTTATGAATTATATTACGATTTGACCGACTCACGAGCCCAATTCCATGGCTAGTAATACGAATTCTCAAGTATGTCATGATTCCCATGTTTTCACTAGACATGCATGTCATGTTATGAATATTATGAGCACGTTGCATGTTTTGGGAGTAGTACTTAACACCGAGTAGGTTCAGGGCCTAGGTTATGCCCCAAATCTCATAACTACGTGCCACCGTAGGATTATGTTTGGGACCTCCTCAGTGACTGTCCCCTATGCCTTACGGGGCCTTTATGAGTGATATCATGCCTTTCATGGTTCATACCCTTGGAAAGGTATGAACAGCCTCCCGACTAGGGGTACAAGTCGGACTTCATGTGTGCTCATGTGAAGTATGTCGGTTATAGAAATCTCCCATTGTTCCTCATGGTTTTGAATTGTTCATGGTTATGTTCTTTTCTTAAGTTATGATTTATGAAATGTTTTCCCCGCATGTTATGACTTTGATGGGTTTATGAATATTTTTGGAAATATTTAGCCTTACGATATACTTATGATTTCAGTTTTATGATCATGATGTCCCCACTCCTATAACTTTTATGTTGTTAATAATTGTTTTGCATACCTTACATACTCAGTAATTTCCGAATACTGACCCCTATATTTTCAGGATCTGGTTCGCAGGCTCAGCATCATCCCTAGTTTGTGCTCAATGTTGCTAAATATCCACTGGCAAGTCCTCATGATCCGAGGGCTTCATGTTCAGAACTTTTTTATCTTATGTTTTCAGACTGTTTGGGTTAGTTGGGGTCTTGTCCCTTCATCCCATCTTTTATGATTAGAGGCTTTCAGACTTATGTGTAGTATTTTGTCAGTGATGATTGTATTTCAGATTGTTGTACCCTACAAATTCATGATATGATTTTCAGTTAGTTTGTGATTGATAAGTTATGTTTTCTGTTGTATATGAATGAATTAGTGTTATGCTCACGCCATGGGTTGACTTGAGGTCTCTCGGGACTCCTTATCCTGTGTCTACGATCTGGGTGTACTCTCGGGTCCTGGCACAAGGTCATATGCGTCTTGATGAATAGTTGGCTAGTAATACCCACCGAATCATCTGGGTTTGGCATCCTTTTTAGACATCAGGTACCTCAATGCAGCGTGGTCTGTGTGAATGATCACCTTGGTTCCGAGCAAATATGCTCAAAATTTTTCAAATGCAAAGACCACTGCCAGTAGTTCCTGCTCCGTGACTGTATAATTTTTCTGGGTTTTATTGAGTGTCTTTCTAGTGTAATAGATTGGATGAAAGATCTTTTCTCTCCTTTGGCCTAGAACAACACCAAGAGCAATACCACTAGCGTCACACATTACCTCAAAGGGAAGAGACCAATCTGGAGCTATGATGATAGGAGCAGTAGTGAGCTTTTCTTTCAGGCACTCAAAAGCTTTTAGACATGCCTCATAGAATACGAACTTTACATCTTTCTCCAGTAGTTTGCACAAAGGCTGTGCTATTTTGGAAAAATCCTTGATAAAATGCTAGTAGAATCCTGCATGCCCTAAAAAGATTCTGACCCCTTTTATAGAAATAGGGGGTGGCAATCCTAATATAACTTCAATTTTTGCCTTGTCCACCTCAATCCCCTTTCCCGAGATTTTATAACCCAGCACAATTTCCTCTTTAACCATGAAATGATGTTTTTCCTAGTTTAGGAACAAATTGGTTTCCTCACATCTTTTTAGCACTCTACCCAGATGCTCAAGGCAGGACTCGAATGAATCACCTACAATCGAGAAATCATCCATAAATACTTCGATGGTATCTTCCACCATGTTTGAAAATATGGACATCATACAACGCTGGAAGGTGGATGGTGCATTGCACAGTCCGAAGGGCATTCTCTTGAAAGCAAAGGTCCCATATGGACAGGTAAAGGCTGTCTTCTCCTGAACTTCTAGAGCAATTGTGATATGATTATACCATGAATATCCGTCAAGGAAGCAATACCATCCTCTACCTACCAGTTTATTAAGCATCTGATCTGGGAATGGAATTGGAAAATGATCCTTCTGGGTGCATTGGTTGAGTTTCCTATAGTCCATGCATACACGCCATCTTGTGACTGGTCGTGTCGGTATTAGCTCATTCTTTGCATTAGGCACCACTGTGATCCCTCCCTTCTTTGATACGCACTGAACAGGACTTACCCATTGACTGTACGCTATGGGATATATTATCCCAACTTCCAACCACTTGATAATCTCTTTTTTTACCATTTCTTGCATGGGAGGGTTCAGGCGGCGCTGATGCTCTATACTTGGCTTACAATCTGGTTCCAGTTGGATCTTTGGGTGCATATGCCTGGTGGGATTCGGATGATATCAGCTATGGTCCATCCAATTGCCTTCTTGTATCTTTTCAATATGTTGACCACAGCTTCCACCTGCTCATCTGATATGTTTGCTGCAACTATAACCGGCAAAGTGTTGTTTTCTCGAAGGAATGCATACTTGAAATGTGGAGGTAGTGCTTTCAGCTCAAGGATTGGTGGTATCTCCATAACTGGTCACTGGTGTTGAATGGTTCTTTAAATCTAGGTCTAACTTCTTTGGGCTGAAGCTATATGACCCTATCCCATTTAAAGCATTAACCGTCTCTGTGTATTCTGCGATCCCGTTGTCTCCGTAATTCATTATCACAGCTGCCAATGTATTATTAGTCACAATTCCTTCCACTAAGGTTGGCAGCTGATCATGTTCCATTTTGAGTGTTTGAGTGGAGGATTTATCCCTCGATGAAAACCTGAGGAAGTCACAAAGGAATAACAAATAAAAATAAAGGAAAAAACGTAAAAAGTAGAGTAACTACCAACAAGTCAAATACACGCTAATAACCTAGTCTTAGCCGTATTCCTCGGCAACGACGCCACTTTTTGATAACGCTCAAACCACACTTCTAATTGAAGTATGAAGGGGACGTTGTCAATAAAGAACCCATCTTAGAGGTTGGGGTTGATCCCACTGGGAATATGGAAGATCTAGATTACAGCCAGTAAGTGAACTTGTATGGTAGTTACTTCACAATTGGGGGGATTCTAATAATAATCAATAGTAAAAACAAAGTAGTTGTCAAGCTTATGGTTGTGAATCAATAATTAAAGGATAACTAGGGTTTGTGTTCCCCATGGATCCATAACAGCTTTAGGTATACACTCATGATCTTCACCAATACTTACTTACAGAACTGATAACTTAGGTTCATTCAAACAATCGACCAATGTGATCTTGGGCATAATTGCATGCCCAAGTGCTACTTATAACTCAATTTAGTCTTGTTTATCTACTTATTTATATACATTCTCATGTGATTTTATGTAAATGTGACTATATACTAACCGACATGATTAGTCCTTATTTTTGAAGGTTAATAATGCATTTGAGGAACTAATTCATGATTTTGTGAAGTGGAGGAATGGAATCAAGAGAAAAACGTGAAAGTCAACAAGAAAACATGCAATAACTGGCACCCTGCGCGATAGGGGCCGTGGCACGCTGCCAACGCAGGAACACTTGGTCGAAAATTGCATTTTTTGGCACATTCCAGTGAGGGTACGCGTTACCTCCGTGTCACGGAGGTCAATTAGGGCGTTCAGCTCCGTGACACGGAGCTGTTCCACCACAGGCCAAATTTTGCATTTTTTCAGCATAGTATAAATTGAACCCTTAGCTTCTAAAATCATCAGACACGCGATTTTTTGGAAAAACCGAAGGGAGGCGCGAAGGATACATGGAGAACTCCTCTTGGGTTCATCTTTTCTTGATTTATTTTCATCTATACTTGTAAGTAAACTACTCTAAACATGGTTTTGAGTATTTGTACAAACATGGGTGGCTAGAACCCTCCATCTAGGGTTGAGGCCATGGATATGATTGTATTTGCTTAGATTCGTTTTGGGTTGAGTTGTTAGTTGTTATTTTGTCTTACAATCTTTATTATTGTTGTTTTTATGTTTGATCACCATGAAAACAAGTGGGTTAAGCATAGGTGAAAGCTTGGAAGAGAAAACCTAGGCAAAAACATAAGATTGTAGGAAGCAAGTTCATATCTTTTGATAGGATTCGCGGTTAGGATAGGAATATACCTAATTTGCTTTGCTTGGTTGATAAAACGGGAAGATAGCAAGAAACCAACTTAGATTTGTCACTCCACCACTTGTAGGAGTAGTTGTGAAGCTAAATTTTGGTTAAATTTTTGGAGGTACGGAAGTCCCCAATCAAGGGCATAAACCCCATAAACCACATCCACGTAGTGAATTGCCCCCGAACTAGAAATGACATCCTTGCTCAACGATGTAGTAGTGAGGCTAGTTTGTCGTGTTTAGAGGTTCGGAAGCCATGAACATGCAATTCCAATTATGTGAGACAACAATTGATAATTTCATACTTAACCCATTATGAATTGTAGCATTGCATGATTATCCGGCTTTAACTCTAGTATTGTTTTGTATTGCTTCTAGATTATTTCGTGTCACCACTAAGATTTAATTATATTTTATCAAAAACTTCTAAAACCGACTTCTTAACTAACACTTGAACTTGATAATTTGCTGAACCAGTCCCTTTGGGTTCGACATTCCGACTCTTAAAAAGGGCCACTATATTACCTGTACGACCCGTACACTTGCGGGCTCATCACAATCACTATTGAATGAATATACTCAATTACTCGACCCAGTCTTATGAGAGTTTCAAAACTAATCGTTATCACGAAGTTCCAGATATAACTATCCTGCAACCACATCTCAAGTTAATACAATGATCATCAAGATCAAGGCTCCATTATAATTCTCTTTTCCTAATCTCTACCTCTTCGACCAAAGCAAGTAAAGAATTTGGGCACTTCCTAATGTTCTACACCACTAAGAATCATTAAAGAATGAAGAGAATACAATATATAAGTAATTAGTATTGATTTTAGACTCACTTTGTGCAACCCTAGCTTGTTAATCCACCATGGTTCCCACAACCCTAGCTATGGAGACTTTAGCCTCTCATAGTTGTAATGTTGTGAAGTGTGTTCATGATGAAAGACATAAAAACAATAGTTACAAATATGATTGAGAAAAATGTTTCCTTTAATTAATCCGCAAAATCTTTAAGAACAAGTAACAAGAACAATATGAATTCAAGAAAAGGTTGATCACAAGGTTGAACCAACTCAATTCTTTCTTTCAAAGATGTAAAATTGTCTACTACAATGTTTTCCAACTAAAACTAACTCTTCTCAATGTCACTTATGAAAAATAAAACATAAAACGTATTTATATAGACATAAGAATCCTTTTCCTAGGCTAACTGGGAGATTTTCCATATCTGGTGTCGACCTCATCACAAATCATCCTACGACTCATAGGAACATCCTACGGTCTGCGGCAGTATCTCGTGGTTTGGATTGTTTGCTGATTTTTGGCTAAGTGTCGAGCCAAGGTAAAATTTGTACCTCCTCTCTACGACTCATACTAGGCTTCCGTGGATTGATTCTAAATCTTTGCAATTTGTCTGAAGTTCACCACGACTGGTATGGTACGACTCATACCAAGCCCTCACGGGTCGTGGTATACACTCGTACTGAGAATCAGCCTCTTGTGCAACTCTTCTAGAGTTCATCATGATTGCCTTACCACAACTCGTACAAGCTTGGTACGATCCGTGGCAAGACTCATAGGTTCATTCTTCCAGCTTCAACCTTCTGCTTCTTATCACGACCATCAGTATGACTCGTTGGTCCATCCTACAGATCTTACTGTGGACTACATTTTTGCCCTTTTTTGCACACTTTTAGCTTCCTTTTTGCAAATTTACGCTCCAACACCCATTTATCCTGAAATCAAAGGAAAAGTGTCTCATATCCACATAAATACACCTAATTCTATGCTATTTTCTTAGTATTGAGTGTCAATAGTGCTGTAAATCCACAGCACATCATCATCCTACGGAGGTGGTACCTCCGCAGTATTCGTGGCGCTGGAAGTGGCCGGCACACTCAATGGTATATCAACGGGGGGAATGGTCACCCCCTCAGTAGTAGTGGTCGCTTCTGCGACCTCTAGAATCAACGGGTGGTACCTCCGCAGCAATCTTTTCTTGATTTCTTTTCATCTATACTTGTAAGTAAACTACTCTAAACATGGTTTTGAGTATTTTTACAAACATGGGTGGCTAGAACCTTCGATCTAGGGTTGAGGCCATGGATATGATTGTATTTGCTTAGATTTGTTTTGGGTTGAGTTGTTAGTTGTTGTTTTATCTTACAATATTTATTATTGTTGTTTTTATGTTTGATCACCATGAAAACAAGTGGGTTAAGCATAGGTGAAAGCTCGGAAGAGCAAACCTAGACAAGAACATAAGATTGTAGGAAGCAAGTTCTTATCTTTTGATAGGATTCGCGGTTACAATAGGAATATACCTAATTTGCTTTGCTTGGTTGATAAAACGGGAAGATAGCAAGACAACAACTTAGATTTGTCACTCCACCACTTGTAGGAGTAGTATTGAAGCTAAGTTTGGTTAAATGGTTGGAGGTACGGAAGTCCCCAATCAAGGGCATAAACCCCATAAACCACATCCACGTAGTGAATTGCCACGAACTAGAAATGACATCCTTGTTCAACGATGTAGTAGTGAGGCTAGTTTGTCTTGTTTAGAGGTTCGGAAGACCATGAACATGCAATTCCAATTATGTGAGACAACAATTGATAGTTTCATACTTAACCCATTATGAATTGTAGCATTGCCTGATTATCCGGCTTTAACTCTAGTTGCTCCTTGAATTAATTCAGAGTATTTCGTTGACCGTCCCTAGACTTAGTTAACTTTCTCAAAAAAGTCTATAATCAACACTTGCGGCATTTAATATCACACTTGAACTTGATAGCTAGCTGAATTGGTCTAGTCCCTGTGGGTTCGACATTCGGCTCTTAAAAAGGGCCAATATATTACTTGTACGACCCGTACACTTATGGGCTCACCAAGGTTTTGACGCTGTTGCCGGGGACTGACATATTAGTGAGTTTAAAACAAATTCTTGTGTTAGTCTTATTTTTGAAAAAAAAAATTTGTAGATATTTGTTTTAATTCTTTTTGATTTTTTTTCGAATACCCTCTTCTTGACATGACATCATGGAATACAAATGGTTTAAATGGTGGATACTCATATTTTGGAGAATCTTGTCTAAATTGCGGAGGACCCCACTTATGAAAACACTGTAATACTTGTAATATATGTGGTGGTAAAAATGGCCGTTGGAATGGTTGCCCAAATGCATACACTTGCAATATATGTGGTGGTCAAGATGGCCATTGGGATGGCTGTCAAAATGCATAATCCCCTCCCCCTAGCCCCTACTATGATCCTTCTATTGTTTTTGATGAATATAGAAATGATGAAAATGAGGACTTTGAATGCCAAGCTCGGATACAAAACATGATAAAACAAGTCCTTGAACAAACAAAAGCAATGAAGGAGGAGATGGAAGCATTGCAAGAGGAAATGGAGAGGCCCTAGAAATGATGAGCGTTAAAATCACGGAGATGATGGTTGAGGCTGAAGCTTGAGGTAATTTGAAAGTAAAGGTCTTATGCAATACTCAAGAGGAACCACAAGAAGAAGAAAAGGGTGAGTTCTTAGAAGAAGCCCAACAATTAGAAGCTCTTGAGAGTCCCTGTGATGGTTTCACACATATGGCCAATCCATTTATGAAAGAAGAGTTAGAGCCCGACCCATTTGACATTCATGGGGAATTAGATGTTGATGTAGAGAAGGTGTACACAAGTAAGGAAGTCAAGAAAAATGCAGTTTCAGATTTGAGGTGTATTGTACCCCACTCGAAGCATATTTCGACATTGAGTTTGGTTGACAACATAGAAATAGAGTCTTCCAAGCTTATAGAGAAAGAGCTAGAGGAGGAACAAGCCCCATATATTCTGAAATTTGTTGAATCTAAGAGACAAAACGACTTCACTTAATTAAGGGCCAACAAGTGCAAGAGGTGACATCTATTGCCTGGTCCTTTAAGGTTTTCACCACCACCCCTAGAGCATAAGCGGAAACTAGAGAAGAAATTAGGGGTGAGATTCATATCCTCAATATGGAGGAAAAAGTGGTGAAACTTGATACGTCGTGCCGCGACGTAATATTAGGCGCTGCTTGGGAGGCGACCCAAGGATACCACAGGTACCATTTTAATTTCTTGCATTTGTGTTGATTTTATTTAGTTTTCATCTTGTGTTGTTTTTGGTGGAAAGTTAAGCACAGATGGAGGGGAAGTCTGAGTACCGTGGAGGAGGAAGCTAAAAAGCATGGAAGAGGAAAAGTGTGGGGTCAAATACCCACTTGTTCAAAGGAAGAAAAGCATGCTATTAGCTAGGCCTAGAGGCCTCAGGGAGTATTTCTCACCCTTTTAAATTTTAATTTGATGCTATGGGGACATAGCATGATTCAAGTGTGGGGTGAGGAAAATTTCAAAATTTTTGTGCTTAACGATTTTTGGTGAATGTAATGCTTGTGAGAAATATTTGAAAAAAAAAATTTGTGAGTCAAGCATGACTTCATTACCCGTTGGTTTTTCTTTTCGGTTCTTTTCTGAGGGAGGGTCTTTGAACTGAATAATAATAAAAATTTTCTTTGTCTGTATATAGTGTTTTTAGTCATAGTTAGAGACTATTTTCGACGATGGATGGTTAACGACTGTCTTGAGGAAAAATTAGTCAGTGGGTTGGGTTTTGAACCCGTAGCTTGATGGCTTGATGTTCTTGTTATGTGCTATACATGATTGTAAGATGCAAGTGTGGTTAGTGTTGAAGCATGTAAAAAGTGTATAACTTTGTTGAGACACCTAGGCTCTTGAATTTGACTCTATGTGCTGAAAGCTTAATTTTGAATTCTTGTGATTAGCTGAGTTAAGAGTCTACTGGATGTGTCTTGAATTGAGCATGTGCTGTGAGTGTAAGTTTTTCGAATATTCCGTGCTATTGTGGAATGTCTAGAACATGCCTGGTCTGTATATAAAACGAAATGAAGGATGTGAACTGTAGGAGATGATTTAGGCATTTCTTTGAATGAACCTAATTTTTATCCCTCACTTTACCTACCTTGAATGTTGAATCCTAGTGAGCCTCATTGAGCCTTAAGCCTATTCTTTGATAGCTACAACATAAGCTTAATCCTTTTACTTTCATTAGCCTTGAATTTGATCCAAAACTCCTAAGTGCTTAAGTGAAAACCCGACAGAGTGAAGGAAAGAGAATTAGGAGAAAGAAGGAAAAATAGCAGTTGTGGAAGTTACGGAAAAACTTAGAGGTTCACTTGTTTGAAATTGCTTGAGTATTGGTAAGGAGTAGAAAATAAACAAAGGAAAAAGTTGCTTAAGCACTCCTTACTAATAAGCTAAGTGTGCTTAAAGAAATGGGAACAAGAAGAGAGAAAATTCAAGAGTGAAAAGAATGAGGGTGAAGTAAGAGAAGATATGTCCTTAATGAAGGTTGAAGTTATTAAAAGCTCTTGGGGAAGATAGCACTATTACAGGCCAGAATAGTACTTACCCGTCCCTTAGCCTACATTACAACCTAAAAAGTCCTACTTGATCTTATGTTCAAACATCCTTAATTAGTGGAGTAAAACACTAAGGGAAAGCTTATGGGTCATTACATGATACATGTGAATTCTTTGTGAGAGTGAGCGTAATTCTATTCATTTACCCATGCATGTTGTGATTTAAAAATTTGCATGTGAAAATGGGTAACTCTCTTGTTGTGAGGGAACATGTTTAATGAAGGATATAATTCATATTGGATTTCTCGATCAGTTGATTTGCATGAGTTTGCTAAGATTGAGAGTCAAGTGTTGAGGTTAGGAAGTCTTAACATAGTTAAAATTGATTTTAATGGTTAAATCTTGCAAGGTCTATTTTTAGCTGGCTATCTTAAACAGTCATTGTAGCGGTAGCTTGAATTGTCTTGCTAAATTAGCTATGTGTGAGTCTTCATGTGCATGAGATGTAAAAGGTTTGTTCGAGGAAGAACAAGGCTTTAAGTGTGGGGTTGTGATGTTGGGCATAATTGCATGCCCAAGTGCTACTTTATAACTCAATTTAGTCTTGTTTATCTACTTATTTATATACATTCTCATGTGATTTTATGTAAATGTGAATATATACTAACCAACATGATTAGTCCTTGTTTTTGAAGGTTAATAATGCATTTGAGGAACTAATTCATGATTTTGTGAAGTAGAGGAATGGAATCAAGAGCAAAACGTGAAAGTCAACAAGAAAACATTCAATAACTGGCACCCTGCGTGATAGGGGCCGTGGCACGCTGCCAACGCGGCAACACTTGGCCGAAAATTGCATTTTTTGGCACATTCCAGTGAGGGTACGCGTTACCTCCGTGTCACAGAGGTCAATTAGGGTGTTAGCTTCGTGACACGGAGTTGTTCCACCACTGGCCAAATTTTGCATTTTTTTAGCATAGTATAAATTGAACCCTTAGCTTCTAAAATCATCAGACACGCGATTTTTTGGAAAAACCGAAGGGAGGCGCGAACGATACTTGGAGAACTCCTATTGGGTTCATCTTTTATTGATTTATTTTCATCTATACTTGTAAGTAAACTACTCTAAAGATGGTTTTGAGTATTTGTACAAACTTCGGTGGCTAGAACCCTCCATCTAGGGTTGAGGCCATGGATATGATTGTATTTGCTTAGATTCATTTTGGGTTGAGTTGTTAGTTGTTGTTTTGTCTTACAATCTTCATTATTGTTGTTTTTATGTTTGATCACCATGAAAACAAGTGGGTTAAGCATAGGTGAAAGCTTGGAAGAGCAAACCTAGGAAAGAACATAAAATTGTAGAAAGCAAGTTCTTATCTTTTGATAGGATTCGCGGTTAGGATAGGAATATACCTAATTTTCTTTGCTTGGTTGATAAAACGGGAAGATAGCAAGACACCAACTTAGATTTGTCACTCCACCACTTGTAGGAGTAGTTGTGAAGCTAAGTTTGGTTAAATGGTTGGAGGTACGGAAGTCCCCAATCAAGGGCATAAACCCCATAAACCACATCCACGTAGTGAATTGCCCACGAACTAGAAATGACATCCTTGCTCAACGATGTAGTAGTGAGGCTAGTTTGTCGTGTTTAGAGGTTCGTAAGCCATGAACATGCAATTCCAATTATGTGAGACAACAATTGATAATTTCATACTTAACCCATTATGAATTGTAGCATTGCATGATTATCCGGCTTTAACTCTAGTTTTGTTTTGTATTGCTTCCAGATTATTTCGTGTCACCACTAAGATTTAATTATATTTTATCAAAAACATCTAAAACTGACTTCTTAACTAACACTTGAACTTGATAATTTGTTGAACCAGTCCCTGTGGGTTCGACATTTCGGCTCTTAAAAAGGGCCACGTATTACTTGTACGACCTGTACACTTGCGAGCTCATCACAATCCCTATTGAATGACTATACTCAATTAGTCGACCCAGTCTCATGAGCGTTTCAAAACAAACCGTTATCACGAAGTTCCAGATATAACTATCCTGCAACCACAGCTCAAGTTAATACAATGATCATCAAGATCAAGGCTCAATTGTAATTCTCTTTTCCTAATCTCTACCTCTTCGACCAAAGCAAGTAAAGAATTCGGGCACTTCCTAATGTTGTACACCACTAAGAATCATTAAAGAATGAAGAGAATACAATATAAGTAATTAGTATTGGTTTTAGACTCACTTTTTGCAACCCTAGCTTGTTAATCCACCATGGTTCCCACAACCCTAGCTATGGAGACTTTAGCCTCTCATAGTTGTAATGTTGTGAAGTGTGTTCATGATTAAAGAAATAAAAACAATAGTTACAAATATGATTGAGAAAAACGTTTCCTTTAATTAATCCGCAAAATCTTTAAGAACAAGTAACAAGAACAATATGAATTCAAGAAAAGGTTGATCACAAGGTTGAACCAACTCAATTCTTTCTTTCAAAGATGTAAAATTGTCTACTACAATGTTTTCCAACTAAAACTAACTCTTCTCAATGTCACTTATGAAAAATAAAACATAAAACGTATTTATATAGACATAAGAATCCTTTTCCTGGACTCATTCCCAGTCCTAATGAATCGTTAGGTGACCCGTTTCCACAACTGGCGACGCGGCACTGGATGCGGCTGAAGCTAAGAGCGATTCGGCAGGCTTCCAAAATGGGACAAAAGTGGATTTCCTACTTCAACTAGGAAAACTAAAATTAAATCCCAAGCCAAATTCATCAAGGAATGAGGAAAGCATCTAACTACTATAAATACCCTTTATTTTCATGTAATAAGCATGTCTTCAGGAGAATAAAGTTTTAAGTTTGAATGTCTTCATGTAGCCAAGTCTTCAAGTAGGAAGTTTTTAGAGAAGGGTTTTTTTTAGTATTGGAGTTCTTAGTTTACAATAAATTTGAGAAGACATATTTTGAGATGATTGTAAAGTTGTTCTTCTGAATTTTGCATTAATAAAGTGAAGGTTCTTCCAATCATTCTTGTAAGTATAAATTTTAGTTTTTATTTATCAATTTTATTAATTTACTTATAAACATGAAAGGCTAAAACCACCACAACTAGGGTTATGGGAACCATGACAAACTAACATGTGTAGGTTAAATACTTAGTGATTCTTGAACGGGGTTTAATGCATGTATTATTTTTCCTTTCGTTTTGATTGATTCTTGACGGTTGCAAACGTTAGGATTTGTCTTATTCTTACTTACCGAATCAAGGAAGTAATGAATGGGTAAAGGGATTAACAACGGAGATTTGAGGCTACCAACCCTCATCTAATAGCTTGAACTTGTCTTGAGATAGCAAATATGATATTAAGGGTAAGGGTCAACTAAAGTACACCTGTAGACGGACCAAGTTGCATGGTGAAAATCATCTAAATAGGGGACCAACCATTTAGGTGAACTTAACTTACCAATATGCTAAGCACCGGAATAGATCACTAGTATAAAACGCCTTGTGGTTATGAAGTCATGGGGAACCCTTACCCTAGTTAATTGCATTAATTTGGAATCAACCTTCACAATTTCTCAACACTGTTATTTATTACTTTTCAAAATTCTCCCATCTTAGGAAATAATTAACTAAAAAGTTTAAGAACTAGCGTTCTTATACATCCTTCCATATTCCCAGTGGGATCGACCCCAACCTATAGTTGGGTTCTTCATTGACAACGTCCGCTTTATACTTCCGAAGGAGGTGTGGTTTGAGCGTTATCAAAAAGTGGCGTCGTTGCCAGGGAATATGGTTTAGGACTAGATTAATTGTTTGTGTTTAACTTTTAGTCTTTATTTCCTATTTTTTATTTTTTTTCTTTTATCTTCTGACATGTCACAGGTTAGCGTGGTAAAACAAGCGGCCAAGATGTCACCGCGGTCTCAACAGGAATCTTGATGAAGTCTGAGTAATCAAGATACCTGTGTCGTGCTGCGACGTTAAATCAGGCGCTACTTCGGAGGCAACCCAAGATAAATTTTTTGCTTTTATGTGTTTGTTCAAGTGTGCAGGTGATAGCTCATAATTTTCAACAAAACAATTTGAGCATGAAATGCATAGATGGAGGAAGCTGCACTTGCCCCCACAGACGACGAGGAGTAGAGGCCCAGGAAGTCTTCTTTCCCTCTATTACTTTATGCTTATTTGTTTTACCACTGGGGAAAGCGTAACTAATTAAGTATGGGGTGGGAGAAGTGAACTTAATATTACCATACATTCCTTAATTGCTAAATTTGCACATGGTAGGCCTAGTTTTTTTGTGGGATTTATGATATATCTTGCATGTTTGTGTGTAGTATTTTATTTTATTTTGGGTTCCTCCGGTTTTTGTTTTCGGTACTTTTCCAGTGGATAGTCCCTTAGAACCAATTAGAGAGTCTAGATTTTTTTATTTTTTATTTTAGTCAATGAGTCATGACTTTGTCCGATGATGAAGACTGTATTAAGGGTAAATTAGTCATTATAAAGAACAAGACTTGAGCCTTACACTTTAGGTATCATTGAGACTTTATTAAATTCACTCAAAAATGCATGAAAAGGGTAGAAACACTTAGTCTTTTGGGAACTTGACTCTTGTACTTGAAAAAATGGGCTTAATTATGTTATGCATGCAATATGGATATATGTGTTTATGTGATCTTGATTTCCATTGTTAAACCATCTTGTGCTAATGTGTGAGGAATTATTTTTGATATACTCCATTCTTGTAAATTAACGTCTAGAACTTGTCCGGTGTGTGTGCAAAGCGAAATAAGAATGATGGATTTAGGAAGTGATATAGTTTCTTTGATAGCATTATTTTTATCCTATTTTACCTACCTTGATTATAATTACCCTAGTTAGCAATCTTGAGCCTTAGTCTATTCTTTTGATAGCCATATTATAGGCTTGAGTCCTTTTTTGTTCTATTGACTTGTATTTGATCCAAATGACTCCTAGAGCATTTTAATGAAATTTTTTTGTAGGAAAGGAGCATAATTGGAGAAGTGAAGGGAAAAGATAAAAAAGTTTAATGAATTGGAAGAAAAGAAAAAGGTGAAATTTTGCTAAACAAGGAGGGTGATTTTTAGTGGGAAAACAAAAAGAAGAAAGAGATTTGAAAAAAAATCATGATTTACCGATTTACCGTACCCATTTGTTTACAATGAACCTGTTTTGGCCCTGGTCCTTCCTTGGATATTGTGAACCTCAACATAAGAAAAATGCTTAAGTTGAGGGTGGATAGAGTAGGGGTGCGTAAAGGGTGAGAACGGAAGAAAGGAAAAGAAAAAAAATGTGTGTGAATAAGCTCAGTGATGAAAAGAAAAATCCCCACTAGTCACCTAAGTTGAAAAAAAAATTAAAAAAATAAAAGGAGTATAAGGAGAAAATTTGGAAATTGAAGAATGTGCTTAAAAATCAAAGTGTTGTGAAGTATTAAAGTGCTTAGGGAGATTAGTCACTATCTTGACGAAATAGTTCCTACCCATCCTTTAGCCTACATTACAACCAAATTAAAGTCCTAATTGATCCTTGATTCATAATTCTATATTAGCGGAGTATTACACTAAAGGCAAGCATACGGGTCGTCTATTGCATGCATGTTGAGTTCTTTTGTGAGAGTGAGATTGTTTTATTATCTTATTGTATATCTTGTGTGAAAAAGGGCATCTCTCCAAATTGTGAGGGGCACAATGGTAAGACTTTGGTTTAATCTTGATTGCTACATTGCATATAATTCATGTTGGCCCAAAATATGTTTTGATGAGCTAGTTTTCAAAAGCTAAGTGATTTCTAACTTTGACATCTTAATGTTGAACCTATATGCATGCGAGTGAAGTTATTTGAGCTTCATTTATTTGTCTCATGATCCGAGGTGTAAGTAGACCTATTCGTAGGATGAATTTTGTGCTTAATTGTTAGAAGGGAAGTAGTAGATTTTTCGAGGACGAACAATAGTTTGATAGTGGGGTGTTGATGAAGGGCGTACTCACGAACTTCATAGACATAATTTTTTCCATACTTTGCTATGTTTTTTGAGGACAAATTATGTGTGTTTGCATAGGTTTATGTTATATATTTGTGAAAATAGCTAACACGCATGATTAGATGCTTTCAGATCTAAAAGAGATGGATTTTGGTGTATTTGATGCTTTGGAATGAATCTGAAGAAAATAGAATAAAGTGAGGACTGGGAGGAGACAATTTGAAGAAGTGTCTTGTGAAATTAACGAGTGACATAACGAGTCGTCGTGTGAAGTGATGACTCGTCGTCAGACACTGTGAGCATCCGTCAAGTACACTGGAGGATGTGATGATCCATGGCCACGAGGGACCTAACGACTCGTGCCCAGTCTTAACGAGTCGTTAGGTGACTCGTTTCCACAACTGGTGATGCGGCACTGGACGCGGTTGAAGCTAGGAGCGATGCGGCAAGGCTTCCAAAACGGGAAAAAAATGGATTTCCTGCTCCAAATAGGAAAAAGGAAAATTTAATCCCAAGTCAAATTCATCAAGGAATGAGGAAAGCATCTAACAACTGTAAATACCCTTTATTTTCATGTAATAAGCATGTCTTCAGGAGAATAAAGTTTTAAGTTTAAATGTCTTCAAGTAGCCAAGTCTTCAAGTAGGAATCTTTTATAGAAGGTTTTGTTTTTAGTCTTGGAATTCTTAGTTTACAATAAATTTGAGAAGACATATTTTGAGATGATTGTAAAGTTGTTGTTCCGAATTTTGCATTAATCAAGTGAAGGTTCTTTCAATCATTGTTGTAAGCATAAATTTTGGCTTTTATTTATGAATTTTATTAATTTACTTATAAACGTGATAGGATAAAACCACCACAATTAGAGTTGTGGGAACCATGACAAATTAACACACGTAGGTTAAATAGTTAGTGATTCTTGAACGGGGTTTAATGCATGTATTGTTTTTCCTTTCTTTTTGATTAATTCTTGACTGTTGCAAACACTAGGATTTGCCTTATTCTTACTTACCGGACCAATGAGGTGATGAATAGGAAAAGAGATTAACAATGGAGATTTAAGGCTACTGACCCTCATCTAATAGCTTGAACTTGTCCGAAAATAACTAATCCGATATTAAGGGTAAGGGTCAATTAAAGTACACCTGTAAATGGACCAAGTTGCATGGTGAAAATTATCTAAATAGGGGACTGTTCACTCCCAATTGCACGCAAGTGCACGTTGTCGTACAAGTAATATAGTGGCTTTATTTCAAGCCAGGTATCGAACCCACAGGGACGGTAACTTGGTAGTAATTTTTCTCTTTGTGTTTAGTAGTCACCCGTCTTTATAACAGACAAAACCAATGATAATTTTTCTAGAATAATATCTAATGTAACACTAAGTAAGAATGATGGATTATAGTCTAAACAATAGCACGAACAAGTTGAGGTTAAGGCAGAACATGCAGATATGTCATTTATCGGCTATATTTCAACTAACACTTCTCTTCGGTTGTTAGTCAGGGATTATTAACCAATGGCTCGGGTCTACCCCTCAACATTTAAAGAATTATGAGGCCTACAATACACATTTTTGTGATGCCAAAACCCATATTCTGGTAAAACACACTAATTTCCCTAGATGACCAAATATGACGTTACAGATATATTTCTATTCTGCACATTAATCTTCCCTCAAATTCCCAACTAAGACAAGAACATATTCCACTATTTCACATCTATCCAAATAATTTTCCTTTTGGAAATAAAATTCGAATTCTAATATGCACATTAACGATGGCCAAGCATTAATGTATTGAAAAATAAGAAATAGTAGAACAACCGTTCTTAAGAGAAGAGCAAACTGCAGTAACACAAAATACATACTTCTGCAATTAGCCTCTACCTCAACCGGAGGTAATTTAGTCACTCATTTGTTGTAATCAAAAAATGAAAGTATAAATACAGAATTACCAGGAATATTAACAAATATGGAAAAATTTAAAATATTACTAGAAGAATCAGGTACAGTTGAAAATCTGCCTAAAATAGGAATAGACGACATAAGTGAGCAAAATGATGAAGAAAACCTAGATCAATATTCAGAAACATCAGAAACTTATACTAACCTAATAGAAAAGGAAAATAACATAGAAATTAATGTAGAAGACATAGACGAAAAACCTAGTACATCAGGAACTAGAAGTCCAAGAAGACCAAATACTAGTCCAACCTATTATACTTACGAAAGGGAAAATAGAAGCAAAACATTATGGAATAAAAGATTAAATAAAAACTGGACACCTAGACAAAATATAGATCAATATAATTTCTTAGATTTAGATTGTGTTGCAGATACAAATAAAACAATTCAGCTATGGATAGGATATATTTCAAAACAGTTAATAGATAACAAAATACTAATAGCAGATGCCCCTGGATACATAGAACGAACATTAATTGGAACAACAAAAATATGGATACAAAATTTATCACCAGAAAGTTTAGAAACATTAAGAAATAATAAGAAAATTAATAATGAACCAGCAACAACATCTATAGATATATTAACCAAATATGAAATGGCAATAAGAAATGAATTTAGTAGTATGACTACCGAAATAGAAGAACGGCAAAAAGATAAAGAACTAAACAGAAATCTTATAAACAAATTAAGTATATGTAAAATGAGTTATATGGATGAATACACATGTGCATTTAAAGAATACTATTACAAAGGATTATATACGAATGAAGAAAGTAGAGAAATAAGAAAACTATACTACACAAAATTACCAGAACCATTTAGTTCAAAAGTAACTAAAGACTGGCAAGAATCAGGACTAATAGATACACTAGGATCCAGAATAAAATTTCTACAAAAATGGTTTACAGAATTATGTGAAAAACATAAGGAAGACATGAAAATGGAAAAAATATTAGTAAAAAACTTAGCATGTTGTACAACTAGAACAGCACCACAATTTGGTTGTACAAATAAATACAAATACAAGAAAAGAATTAAAAAATACAGACCATTTAGGACAAAATACAAGTATAAAAGACCAAGAAAAAGGTATTATATAAAAAATTATAAACAAAAAAGGCCTCATAGACCTAAGAAAAATATATCAGAATGTAAATGCTACAACTGTGGCAAATTAGGACATTTAGCTAGAGACTGTAGAGTACCTAAAAACGTAAATAAAAAACAAATTTCAGAAGTAGAAATAATAATTGAAGACGAAGAATATAAACAAATAGATTATATAGATTATGATCTAAATGATGAAGATAGTATATATGAATTAACAGAATACGAAAAAACAGATAATGAAAATGAGATAGATAATGAAAATAAGATAAATGAATACGAAACAGATAATGACTGAAACAGATGTAAGGATTATAAGTAAAGAAGAATATCAAGATAAAGAAAGCTCAGAACAAAAAATAATATTTGACAGCAATATGTTCGAACAAATAAAAGGAAAAGAATTAGATTTAAGCGTAGACAAAATATTAGAAATACCTAAACTAAGAAATTTCTTTAAAATAAGACAAGAAGAATACTATGTAGTAAGCCAAAAAGAACATATAATAGACTGCAAATACACCCAAGGAAAAGCTAAAATACCTATAATAAATAAAAAGATAATAAATAAGGAAATCCAAGAAATAAAAGCTAGAAATCCAATAAAATACGTACACCTAGGAGCAACAGAGATACTCATAAAAGCCTGTTTTAGAGAAGGAATAGATACACCTATTGAACTGTATTTAGCAGATGACAGAATTATTCACCCAATAGAAAAAAGTATAATAAGTGCAGTTAGAGGAAATTTAATATACCAAAAATTTAAATTTATCATAAGTGCTAACTACTCAGTAGCATTAGATGACAAGAATATAGATAAATCTTTAGTACTATACTGGAAAATGTCAGGAATAGAACTGGCACCAGGTAGTAAAATATTTACAGCTAGATGTAAAAACTTATACGTATTAACTACAAAACATAAGATAACAGCCAAAAATAAAATTCAAAGAATTAAAATAGAAAATCCTTTTGACAAAATAGTTAATGTTATTGATAATAATGACTATAGTTACAAAGATATGGATATAGAGGAAGATTTAGAAATAGTAAAAGAAAGACTAAGTACATCAAAAAGAATAAATTATGATACACCATCGTCATCTAGAAATAGTACTTCAAGAAGAATAGAATATGATATACAACCAAGATTATTAGAACCGAGTATAAATGAAATACAGCCTTACCAATACTATATAACAGGAATATTAAATCAGCGAAAATACCTAATAAAAATAGATACAGGACAAAATGAAAGTTACGTCACAAGAGAACTAATAAAAGAAGAAGAAATTACAAAAAATGAAAGTATAAATACAGAATTACCAGGAATATTAACAAATATGGAACAAAGTACAGAACAAGAATTAATTATTGGAGGAATACCAATAAAAATAAAATTTAAAATATATCAAGGAAAAGACAATATAACTTTAGGAATAAAATGGCTGGAAACAGTAAAACCTTATAATATAGACGAAAAACAACTAATAATACATTATGAAAATAAAAAGATAACCATTAAAAGGACTTTAATATGAAAGAATGACAAAAATCTATATACTAATGAAAATAATAGTGGAAGGATATTACAACAGATATTATACACCTATGATAGATACAGGAGCAGGAGCAAATATGTGTAAACATAACTGCTTACCAGAAGATAAATGGGAAAAATTAAAATCACCACTTATAGTTACTGGATTTAACAATGAAGGAAGTATGATAACACACAAAGCCAAAAATACAAAAATACAAATATGGGATAAAATACTAACAATTGAAGAAATGTACAGTTACGAATTTACTAATAGAGATATACTATTAGGAATGCCATTTTTAGAAAAACTATACCCACATACTATAACAAAAACACATTGGTGGTTTACCACCCCATGTAATAAAAAAGTAGGAGCAAAAAGAGTAAATAACAAAATAAGAAAAAACACACCATGGATTAAAGGAAGTGAAAAAATTACTCAAAAATTAGAAAATATAACAACTAGCGATCAAAAAATTGAAATGATAATATTTACAATTAATAAAGAACAAATATTACAAGATAAATTAAAATTATTATATAATGAAAATCCATTACAAGGATGGGAAAAACATAAAACAAAAATAAAAATTGAATTAGTAGATGAAAATAGCATAATAACACAAAAACCCCTAAGATACAATTTTGAAGACCAAAAAGAATTCCAAATGCATATAAAAGAATTATTAGAAAATAATTACATACGAGAAAGTAATAGTAAACATAATAGCCCGGCATTTATAGTAAATAAACATAATGAACAAAAAAGAAAGAAAAGCAGAATGGTAATAGATTATAGAAATTTAAATGCAAAAACTAAAACATATAATTACCCAATACCAAATAAGATTTTAAAGATAAGACAGATACAAGGATATAATTATTTCAGTAAATTTGACTGTAAATCAGGATTCTACCACTTAAAACTAGAAGAAGAATCTAAACAATTAACAGCATTTACCGTACCCCAAGGATTTTATGAATGGAACGTATTACCCTTTGGATATAAAAATGCACCAGGTAGATATCAACATTTTATGGATAATTACTTCAATCAATTAGAAAACTGTATTGTATACATAGACGATATATTGCTATATTCAAGAACTAAAGAAGAACATATAAGACTTTTAGAAAAATTCATACATATAGTAGAAATATCGGGAATAAGTCTAAGTAAAGAAAAAGCCGAAATACTGAAAAACCAAATAGAATTCTTAGGAATACAAATAGACAGAAATGGTGTAAAAATGCAAACACATATAGTACAAAAAATAATAAATTCTGAAGAATTACTAGATACTAAGAAAAAATTACAATCCTTTTTAGGATTAGTTAATCAAGTAAGAGAATATGTACCAAAACTAGCAGAAAATCTAAAACCATTACAACGAAAATTAAAAAAGGATATAGAATATCACTTTGATGAAAAAGACAAAAAATACATAAAAAGGATAAAAGAAATGTGTAAAGAACTACCAAAACTATATTTTCCGGATGAAAACAAAAAATTCACCTACATAGTAGAATCAGATTCTAGTAATCATAGCTATGGAGGAGTATTAAAATATAAATATGAAAATGAAAAAATAGAACACCACTGTAGATACCATTCAGGATCGTACACAGAACCACAAATTAAATGGGAAATAAATAGAAAGGAACTATTTGCATTATATAAATGTCTGCTTGCATTTGAACCATATATAGTTTATAACAAATTTATTGTTAGAACAGATAACACACAAGTTAAATGGTGGATAACTAAAAAGGTACAAGATTCCGTAACAACAAAGGAAATAAGGAGATTGGTATTAAATATATTAAATTTTTCATTTACAATTGAGGTTATCAAAACTGAGAAAAATATGATTGCAGATTACATCTCAAGATATGGAAAAAGATGAAAATAAGATGGACCAAATACTCGGAATGCTAAGTACACTTTGCAAGAAAGTGGAAAAGCTAGAAGATGATATGGAGAAGCTAAAAAGCAAAGATAGCAGTCAGCAGCGTGACTTAAAAAACGCGGAACTATGCCAATCGGAAGGCACCAAACTTCCAGAGCTAAAAGGAGACGTTGGGAAACTCCTTAAAACCCAAGCTAACAATCCATCTACTTCTTTTGCAGGTACTTCAGGACCTAAGGAAAGAAGAGATATTATAAGGAAACAGCTATTCGATAAACAATTCACAATGAAAAATATACCATCTGTTCCACAAACCAGCACATACAAGGAAAGTCTGAACCAAGCTAAACAAACCTATAACCATATAGCCAATACCTACATACAAAACATCCACAAAATACAAACCTTCCTAAACAGAAACCCACGATCTATAAATACCCAGAACCCAGAAGAAGATTATGTCACCCAATATCTACAAGGGTACAACAAGCTAATAGCACAACCAAATACCAACGCTAACCTAATAAAAACATGTTACAACTATGGACTACTCGGAACAGTATATACCAAAACAGGAGACGAGATAGCAACTATACCAGAGCTACACAAGGCATTTATGACATATAAAAGAATAACGAAAGGAACATTTTTCTACATTAAAATATATGCAGCACCTGCTGAGATATTATTTGACGAAATAAAACCAATTATCCAAGTGGTGAAAATAGGACTAACGAGAGAAATGATTATACCGGAAAAGATAGACCAACAGGAAGAGATAAAAAGTACAGACATACCGGAATTCTACGCCAACAAAAGAATTATTGGTCTAGCTACGATACTAAGCGAACTAGCCAATAATTTCTTAAACGGAAATTCTATCTGGAGCTACTATTCAAGAGATCAAACAATGATATATGCAAACTCCAGAGAACATAAAGAAGCAGATATGGAAGAATTACGCCAGTGGATACTCAGTCTGCTTAAACCAGAAGAAATACCAACAACAAGAGCTATACGAAGAAACTATATTTCTCCAGCTCTACTAACAAGATACTGCAAAACGGTAGGACAAAAATACCCAGATCACCATTGTTCCAAGTGTCATGGTGAAAATGATGACAAAATACCCGATGTACAGCTGGAATGAGATAAGGACGAAAAAAGAAAAAGATGTCGGCCAACAATGTCGGCCAACAAGAAAAGAAGCAGATAAAGAAGGAAAACGACAAGCTGAAAAGAAAATAGAAAAAGAGTGTCGGCCAACAACCAAAAGTGTCGGCCAAAATATATAAAAACAGATATGTAAAGTTTCTTTTTGTATAAAAGTCATAGAAGACGGCTATTAAAGTCGTAAAGTGTACAGTAGTAAATAGTAAAGGTCAGTTACTATTTATAAATAGTAAAAGCCGAATACTGTGCAAACAGTAAAAGGCAAACACTATTCATAAATAGTAAGAGTCAGATATGTGAATAGTAGAGGTCGGTTACTATTCATGAATAGTAAAGGTCATGAATAGTAAAGGTCATTGTAAATTTGTTTATAAATACAACTTCAGTCGGAAGCCAAAGGCATCCGCATTCCTCAATTCTCTCTCAACTCTTACTTCCGCACCGCTACCCCCAAATTGGTATCAGAGCTAAAAGATCAAAAACAAAAACAATCTACTTTAAAAATATAATCTAATGGAAAAATCTAGCAATGATGCAAAGTTACAAACTGAGGTATGTTTATTCATAATTATGAATAACTAAACTGTTGTATTCCTGATAATCTGCTAAGTATTATTTGTTAATATCTTCTTGTTATATCGTTTTTATGAATGCCTGATTAAGTTTGCTATGTACGTGTTTAGTAAGTTATGAGTAAGTATGCCCAGACTAAGACATCCTAATGTGGAAACCGGTTAGGCCAGGAGAGCCGTTTTAGGGGAGTACACGAAGTTGAAGTCATTGTTAGGGTAACTGATTATAACTGAAAACGCATAGTAATGACCCAAAAGGATAATTCAGAATAACGATATAAGAATTAGATAATTTCGAATAATGCCTAAGGAGATTAAAAGGAATACCATGTTTAGAAAAATTCATAAAATGAATTCAGACCTATCAGGAACGAATCATAGATATGAGTTACTTGTCTTATGTATAATGAAATTATTGTCTAAGATATTAGAAGAAATGATAGAATTAGAAGAAACTATGAAGTTAATTAACCAAGATTGGACGGAAATGACTATAGAAGAAATTAGAAAATTAGATAAGGATTTAGAATAAAAAATGGTAAATTATGAATATATGGAATATTGGTTAGATACTATGGAAAGTATAAGATTAACAAAGCTTTTATTACAAGATAATATAAGGGAATATATGAAAGATAGTAATCTAGAACGTAATCTGGAATATTTAGAGTATGCATATGGATGTATAGAAGAGTTACAAAGATTAGAACCATTAAAAATAGAATATTATAATAAAATGTTTAACTAATGAACCAAACACAGAATAAATCAAAGAAAGGTCATATCCATAAAAAAGCTAAAAAATTAAAAAATCAGTTAAAAATATTATATCCTGAATACAAACTCTTAAGCTTAAATAAAACAAATAATATTAGACTTGGATATTTAATAGATATAATTTCAGAAACAGAATATAAATATATAAAATGTCTGAAGAAGAAAAAATTAACATAAATAACAACGAAGAATACAAACAACAATTATTAAAAGAAATAAAAGAAATAACAAATGAAATAAAATTTAGGAAAGAAAGATTAAATTACTGTATAATCGCAGAAATAGAATCTAAAAGAGAAAAAGAAAACTATTATATAATTACAAAAGCATGTCAAACACCTATAAAGACACAGGAAAAATTAATATCCTATCTAAAATTACAATTACAACTATTAAAATATAAATTACAACACGATTTACAATGAACAAGGAAGAATATGTTATAGAAGAAGAAAAATATATAAGCCAAAAAGGATTAGAAATAAAAATTGTACACTCAAATTTAGGAAGAAGATTTAAAAAGATAGGAGACCAATTATATTTAATGTTAGAAAAAGAATCAGCAAAACTAGAAGATAAGCACTTTTTCATTCATTTATTTTCTTACTCCCTACCAATAATTATTCATTTTCAACCAAGTGCACCTCTAAGTTTTTCCTTAACTTCCACAACTGCTATTTTTCCTTCTTTTTCCCACTTCTCACTCCTTCACTCTTTTGGATTTTTCACTTAAGCGCTTAGGAGTTTTGGATCAAATACAAGGCTCATGAAATAAAAGGATTAAGCTTATGTTGTAGCTATCAAAGAATAGGCTTAAGGCTCAATGGGGCTAACTAGGATTCAACATTCAAGGTAGGTAAGGCTATGAGTAATAATTAGGCTCATTAGAAGTAATGCCTAAATCATCTCCTACACTCTACATCCTTCATTTTGTTTTCTATACACATCAGGCAAGTTCTAGACCACAATAGCACGGAATATTCAAAAAACTCACACTCACTGCACATGTCAATTAAAGACATATTCAACAGACTCTTAACTCAGCTAATTACAAGAATTCAAAATTAAGCTTTAATCACATTGAGTCAAATTCTAGAGCCTAGGTGTCTCAACATATTTGGAACACTTGCATGCTTCCATACTAACCACACTTGCATCTTACAATCATGTGTAGCGCATAACAAGAATGTCGAACCATTAACTAGCTACGTGTTTGAAAAACTCAAAACCTACTGATAAATTTCCCTTAAGACGGTTGTCATCCATCCATCATAAGGAACCGTCTCTATCTAAGACTTCGGTTCAAAGGGACTACTCTCGGAAAAAGCACCGAAAACAAAAACCGAGAAACCCAAAACAAAATTTTCAAAATAGACATAGCAAAAAGTTTTTTTTTTCTTCAAAATTTTCAATTTTTCACTTTTCATTAATTTGCAATTTTTATCACATCTTCATCACATCATCACATAACTTGCATAAATAATTATCAAACAATTTATTACATCAAAAGCACCAACACACACACCACAACACACAATCATCAACAACAACATGAACACAATGTCACACATCCAACCACATAAACACAAGCACAACACAGTCTTACTACACCAGCACCTAACCACTCCCACCCCACACTTAGTCGGAACACTGTCCTCAGTGTTCGCATATCTATAATTAAAAGCAAAGTTTGGATGGTGTAACTCCCTAATCAATCAAAATGTTTGATCTCCTCATCAGGTGCCAATGCCTCATCTCCAAGATCAAAATCTTCTCCGCCGTCTTCCTCTAACTCAATGTCTGAGTCATCTCGACGTGTTTCCTCATCAGTGGGTACGTCATCGTCCACCGATTCTACAAATGCTAGCCCAATTCTGCACAATGCTCGGGCATGCTCATTAAATGGATAATCCATCTCGAGTTTCCACAATTCATCCTCCGTCGCGGGCCTTCCACCAATCTGCAGTTGCAGCATCTGCATTCCATACATTCTGGCCATGTATTGGTCGCCCCGAGCATGTCTCTCTACGAGTGTAAGCACATGCCTAAATGTGGTATCGGGTGCTTTGGTCTTAGTGACATCCAAAGCACGACGGTCAAATTGAGGAATGTAATCCAGGGCCTCTTCTTCGATGTCATGGCCCTTGAGATAAGTTGTTAGAAGACCACCGAACCCATACCGATGCACTTAATGAAGTCTGGATTTCTTCATTGCTAAAATAATCACCACTCCAACATTTATCTCGATCCCTTTCATCAATGCATATACCAAACAGACTCTGTCCCGGGTGGCATCTGTCACATGCACCCCGGGATCAGGCAAGTACACACTATCTTCAGTCAAATCCTTGCTTCTCTGTTCATTTGGGAGTATGGTAATCTCTGGTGATATCCTCTTTCTTTGTGACGACTCCACCTAGCTATTGATCGTGCTCCACATAATGTGTGTCTGATATCCGCATATGGTGGAGTGATGTTCAGCTGGCGGAGAACATGCGCGTCTGTGTCCTGCATCCCCAAGATTGCATTAAGATGTGGTGGTTCAAAAGTAACCACATGTCCTCTGATCTTTACTGTGTGGCTGCCCAGGGTGGGGTTCCAATTAGCATAGAATTCCCTTATGAGGTGAAGATTACACTCTTTGGGTTCTTCGAAGATGAAGTTTAACCCCACAGTGTGTATCTTGTGTAAGATTCTTGGGTATTCTTGAGCTAGTGGATCCCTTGCTATTTGCTCCTCAGGGAATTAATTGGTTTCTTTATGCTTGGAGTACCATTTCTTCCCCTCGTCCAATACCAATCGTGCTCCATATTGCCTTCGTTGGCCTCTGGGAACTGCTGGTGCTGCTGGAACTGCTGCACCAACTCTAAGTCTTTTTCGGCTGGGGCCAAATGTGGAGGCACCTTTTCCTTTGTCTTGTCGTCCAGACATTTTTCCTGTTCATCAAAAGCATATATTTTCAATGTCATTCATGGTATAGTTAGCTACTACTAAGGCTGGGCTTAAATTGATCACCCCACACTTAGTTGTTAGCCGTAATTCATACAATTCAACAAGAACAACCACATAATCCCAGCTCTTATTTCTCACAAGGTGCAGTGCATCAATAAAAGTCGATGGAATAGCTTCATTGTACTACTCAGAATTCATACAATGCATTGTTAAAGTTCATCCATCTATCCATTTACAAAGTGCATGAGCAATTCACAATTTTGTGCACAACAACCTATTGGATTTTTCCTACTTTTATCCCCAGAAATCAACCTTCAACCTTAACATAATCGAAGTTTAATCACAAATTTTTAACTCCAACAACATACACAGCCCAAGATTTTTTTCTTTTTCTACCCTTTCTTCTTCTTCCAAACTCAATTTCTCATCCCTAGTTATCAACAATGTAAGATTTTCAATACAAATCACGTAATTATTGAGTTCATAACACAACATTAGTATAAAATCAACATTCATCCATGACCCAATCAATTACACATCTTATTAATAACTTAGGGCAGAATTTCATCATAAAACATGTTCAAGAATCAAAATTAACAGCAAGAATGACAAAAATCGAGAACATACCTTTGCTTGAAGAGTTTGAAGAAGACTTGAAGAAATTTCTTAAGTTAGAGTCGTGGCACGTTGAGGGAGAAGGGGTAATGGGGGTTTTGTCGCGGAGGATTGCAGAAGAATGGAGGAAAAATGTGTTTTTGGGGTTAAAAATAATGATTTCGCGCGGGTTGACCCGATGCCCCGAGCTGACCTAACGCGAATTTGGCCTCAACGTGTCACAAAGGCCATCGCAGAGGTCAATCTCCGTGACACGGAGCCATCGCGAAGGTTCACTGGGATTTGACATACCTAGAAATTAACCCCAGCATGTCACGGAAGCTAACGCGGAGCACAGGCTCCATGACACGGGGCCATCGCGGTAGCTCAGTACCTCTTGCCCCAATTTTCACTTTTTACCTTTGTTTTTCCACTTGCGATTTTGTATTTTTCCCTCCATATCTCCTGAAAATCATCCAACAACAACAACTCGTTAGAAAATAGTGGGTTGCCTCCCACCTAGCACCTTAGATTTCGTCATGGCATGACCATTTTTTTTAATAGTTTCTAACTATTATAGTACATAACATTCACGGGTTGCCTCCCGTGCAGCGCCTGGTTTACCGTCGCGGCTCAATGCCTCTCATCTTCATTCATCCGCTAAGGTGATGGACGTCTTCTCTTGATTCACGCCTTCACCCCAGTAGTGTTTACACCGCTGACCGTTTACTAAAAATATGGCACTTTTATCTTCTTGCCACAATTCAACAGCCCCGTGCGGAGTCATCCTTACCACCTCAAACGGTCCAGACCACTTAGAGCGCAGTTTTCCTGGGAATAACTCAACCTGGAGTTGAATAGCAACACCATCTGGCCCGGCTCAAATACTCGATGCATTATCTGCTTGTCATGCCACCTCTTTGTTTTTTCCTTGTACAATTTTGCACTCTCATATGCATGCCACCGAAATTCCTCCAACTCACTCAATTGCAGCAACCATTTTTTCCCAGCTAACTCAGGATCCATGTTCAGCTTCCGCACAACCCAATAGGCTTGATGTTCAAGCTCTATAGGTAGATGACATGCTTTTCCGTAAATTAACCAATACAGTGAAGTTCCAATTGGCGTCTTGTACGCAGTTCGATACGCCCACAATGCATCATCTAATTTGCTTTCCTAATCTCTGCATTGAGCATTCACTGTTTTCTGCAAAATTTGCTTGATTTCCCGGTTCGACACTTCTACTTGCCCGCTAGTTTGGGGGTGATATGTTGTAGCCATTTTATGCCGCACCCCGTATTTAGCTAGCAAATTCCTGAACCATGCATTCACAAAATGTGCCCCTCCATCACTGATAATTGTTCATGGCGTTCCAAATCTGGTGAAAATCTGCTTCTTCACAAATCTAGCCACCACCTTGTTATCATTCCCGGGACAAGCTGCTACTTCAACCCACTTAGACACGTAGTCCACTGCTACCAAGATATATTGATTACCAAACGATGGTGGAAATGGGCCCATAAAATCTATCCCCCACACATTGAATACCTCAACTTCTAAGATGTGATGCAATGGCATCTCATGTCTCCTGCTAATTGCTCCCGCTCTTTGACATTGATCACATGCTTTGACATAAGCTGCAGCATCTTTGAATAGTGTGGGCCAAAAGAACCCGGATTGCAGCACTTTTCGAGCAGTACGCTCTCCTCCATGATGACCTCCATACGGTGATAAATGACAACTTCTCAGCACCTCTATTTTCTGACTTTCTGGAATGCACCGCCTCATTACTTGATCTGGTCCTTGCTTGAATAAATACGGCTCATCCCACATATAGTACCGAGACTCATGCTTCAGCTTCTTCCTTTGTTGAGCAGTTGTCTCTGGTGGGTATACTCCACTCACTATCAGGTTTACTATATCTGCATACCATGGGAGTTCAGCCTCCTGCAACGCCAAGAGTTGTTCATCAAGGAACTCTTCTCAGATGCGCTCACCCTCCTTCACATGTGACCGATTCTCTAGTCGTGACAGGTGATCTGCAACTTGGTTTTCACTTCCTTTCCTGTCTCGAATCTCCAAGTCAAACTCTTGCAGCAATAATATCCACCTGATTAATCTAGGCTTTGCATCTTTCTTTCCAAATAAGTTTCGTATTGCAGCATGATCCGTGTGTACCACCACTTTTGACCCAACCAGATAGGATATGAACTTGTCAAATGCATAAACAAGTGCCAACATCTCCTTCTCAGTGACTGTGTAGTTCACCTGCGCGACATCCCGCATTTTGCTTGCGTAGTAGATGGAGTGAAAAATCTTTTTCCTTCGCTGCCCCAATACCGCCCCCACAGCAACATCACTAGCATCACACATCAGCTCGAAGGGGTGTTCCCAGTCAGGAGCAATGAGAATGGGAGCTTCCACCAGCTTCTTCTTCAGCTCCTCAAATGCTTTTACACACTCCTTGTTAAACTCAAACTTTACATCTTTTTCTAACAATTGGAATATTGGTCTAGAGATCTTTGAAAAATCCTGAATGAACCTTCTGTAAAAGCCAACATGTCCTAAGAAATTGTAGACACCCTTAACTGATACTGGTGGTGGTAGCTTCTTGATTACCTCTACCTTTGCACGATCAACCTCCAAACCTTTGTGTGACACCTTATGGCCAAGAACAATGCCCTCCTTGACTAGAAAGTGACACTTCTCCCAATTGAGAACCAAGTTTGAGTCTTCACACCTAGCTAATACCCTGTCTAAATTCTGCAAACACATAGCAAATGAATTACCAAAAATAGAAAACTCATCCATAAATACCTCAACATAGTCTTCCACCATATCATGAAATATTGCCATCATGCATCGCTAGAAGGTGGCTGGTGCATTGCATAATCCAAAGGGAATCTGTTTGAAAGCATATGTCCCATAGGGACATGTGAATGTGGTCTTATCCTGATCTTCTAAGGTTATAGCTATTTGATTATAGCCAGAATAACCGTCCAGAAAGCAATAATACTCCTGCCCTGCCAGTCTATCCAACATTTGATCGATGAATGGTATAGGATAGTGATCTTTACGAGTGGCCTCATTAAGTTTCCTACAATCCATGCAAATCCTCCAACCTGTGACTGTTCGCGTGGGAATTAACTCGTTCTTGTCATTAGTGACCACTGTCATCCCCCCTTTTTGGGGACACATTGAACCAGGCTGACCCACTCACTGTCTGATATCGGATACACCACTCCTGCATCTAGCCACTTAATCAATTCCTTCCTGACTACATCTTTCATCACCAGGTTCAGCCTCCGTTGATGTTGTACAGTTGGCTTAGATCCTTCCTCCATCAATATCTTATGCATGCAGACAGCTGGACTGATTCCTCTGATATCTGACATCTGCCATCCCATTGCTCTCTTTCGCCTCCTCAAGACCACTAAAGCATCTTACACCTGTGACTCTGTCAGTTCTGCTGAAAGAATGACTGGAAATATGTCATTTTATCCCAAAAATACATACTGCAGGTGTGGAGGCAATGTTTTCAACTCCAATTTGGGTGCCTCCTCTATTGATGGCTTTGGTGATGGTTCTAAGGACCGCTACAACGGCTCAAACTCCTGCTTCCGAAAGAACATTTTTGCCTCATTCAAAGTTTGCTCCATTTCATATGTTGCACCATCCCCTGACTGACCATGTCCCACCAATGCTCTCTCCAATGGGTCCTTTGGGTCCATAAATTGCAGTGTTGACTCTTGATCCACAATAGTGATGGCTGATAACTCTTCATAGATGGCAGGTAGCTTCATAGCCTTATAGACGTCAAATACTTCTACCTTATCATGAGCTCTCATGGTTAGCTGCCCAGCAGCTACATCGATCAGAGCTTGCCCAGTTGCCAAAAAGGGACGTCCAAAAATAAATGGGACTTCCAAATCTGGCTCAAAGTCAAGAATTATGAAATCCATAGGGAAAATAAGGGAGCCCACTTGCACTAGCACATCCTCCATAATTCCATCTGGTCGTGCCAATGAACGATCGGCTAGCTGCAAAATTGCGGTAGTGGGTCTGGGACTACCCAACCCCAACTTCTTAAATACAGAAGTAGGCATCAAGTTGATACTTGCTCCCAAATCACACAAACCACGAGCTCGAATTAACTGCCCAATAGTAATCTGGATAGTAAAACTTCCAGGATCTTTGAGCTTTGTAGGCAATCTATTCAGTATCCAAGAGGTGCACTCTTCAGTAAGTGCAACTGCAGCATATTCTGTCAGTCTGCTCTTGTTTGCCACAAATATCCTTTATGTACTTTGCATATTTAGGAACTCCTTGCAACACATCTACCAAAGGAAGATTAATGTGCACCTGCTTCAGCACTTCCATAAACTTCTTGAAACATGCTTCCTTCTTATGCTTTCGCAATCTCTGTGGAAACGGGGGCGGTGGTCTTTCATTCTCTACTACCTTTTCACTCTCCCTCACATTCTCATTCTCTTCAGCCTATTCTGTTGCTTCATCTTGCTGTGGTTGCTATTTGGGTTCCAACTCCCTCAATTGCTATCCACTTCTAGTTATAACTGCATTCACCTGCTTGGGATTTGTATCTGTATCACTTGGCAATCCACCCCAAGGTCTAGTGTTCTGTGCTCCAGCTAACTATCCCAACTGAAACTCCAAAGCCTTTGTGGTTAACTGCTGGTTTTTCATGTCATCTGTCAATTTTACTTGGTCCTCTTGCATCCGAGCTTGGTTAGATATAATGGTCTTAAGCATGTCCTCGATGTTGCTAGACTGAGGCGGTGCGGTATTTCCTCTAAATTGAGACTGAAAATTCTGATGACCCCCTTGGTTCCTGTTTAATCCCTGATTTGAACTTTTCCCCTAATGACTATTGCTACCCCAAGAAAAATTCAAATGGTTCCTCCAATTTGGGTTGTAATTATTGTTATACTGATGATTGTTGCTCCTTTGCGCATTGCCAACAAAGTAAACTGAATCTGGATTGGCACCACATACATCATCTGAGTGTTCACCACTATCACAAACTTCACACCATACCTGCTAGACTGCACTGACTGGAGCCTGTGACTGATCTAAGCTCATGCTACTAAAATGGGTGTTGATTTGATTCTGCTATGTGGCTATCTGTGCTGCAATAGCTGTGAGTCCATCTACCTCCAAGATCCCTGCGCTTTCTTCACCACCCCTCGGGTTGTGTCGGCATTCCATTCGGGATTACCTTGTGAAATACGGTTCAATAAGGTATACAGCTCTTCATATGTCTTTTCCAGCGCTAGTCCCCCGGCTGCAGAATCTAACAAATTTTTGGTATGAGGTTCCAAGCCTTCAATAAAAGTATGCACCAACACATCATTTGACTGATGATGGTGAGGGCAATCTCTCAACATCGACTTGAACCTCTCCCATGCCTGATACAAATTTTCATCGTCTCTCTGCTAGAAGCTTAGAATCTGACTTCTAAGCCTGGCTGTGTTCCCTGACGGAAAGAATCTAATTAAGAACTTCTTTGCCAGATCATCCCATGTGGTAATAGAAATAGGCGGTTCAACCTTTAACCACCTCTTAGCTTCCCCCAGCAATGAAAGTGGAAACAATGTAAGCCTCACATAATCCGATGATACTCCAGCTGGTATGTATGTGTCACTGATCTCCAAACAAATTTGAAGATGCTGTTGTGGGTCTTCATGAGGGAGACCTGTGAATTGTCCGCTAGTATGCAATAATTGTACGATGTTCTGTCTAAGCTCAAATCTCCCTCCTGGGTCAGGCCTGCCGATGCTAGATGTCACATTATTCGCGTGTGGGATTGCCACCTCGCGTACCGGTCTTGTAGCCATCACTCCAGGCACTAACTCTGCCTGTCCCACTGGTGGGTGCTGTTGTTGTTCCAGAATTTCCCTCTGTAACAACTGCAACTTCCTTTCTAGAGCTTCCCTCCTCTACAAATAAAACTATCTCTCAGGCTCCAAAAATGGATCCACCAATTTCTTATCTCTTGCCAGTGTTCAGAAAAGACTTAGTACCTGCAAGAGTAACCGCTAAGATCAAGTTGTCAATACTTGTATAGATCTTGTTAACTACACAAAAAAAAATTTAATTCACGAATTACACCAGTCCCTGGCAACGGTGCCAAAAAATTTTCACTCCCAATTGCACACAAGTGCACGTGGTCGTACAAGTAATATAGTGGCTTTATTTCAAGCCAGGTATCGAACCCACAGGGACTGTAACTTGGTAGTAATTTCTCTCTTTGTGTTTAGTAGTCACCCGTCTTTATACAAGTATACAGAAAAAACCAATGATAATTTTTCTATAATAATATCTAATGTAACACTAAGTAAGAATAATGGATTATAGTCTAAACGATAGCACGAACAAGATGAGGTTAAGGTAGAACATGCAGATATGTCATTTATCGGCTATATTTCAGCTAACACTTCTCTTCGGTTGTTAGTCAGGGATTATTAACCAATGGCTCGGGTCTTTCGAACCCCTCACCAATTAAAGAATTATGAGGCCTACAATACACATTTCTGTGATGCAAAAACCCATATTCTGGTAAAACACACTAATTTCCCTAGATGACCAAATATGACGTTACAGATATATTTCTATTCTGCATGTTAATCTTCCCTTAATTTCCCAACTAAGACAAGAACCTATTCCACTATTTCACATCTATCCAAATAATTTTCCTTTCGGAAATAAAATTCTGCACATTAACGATGGCCAAGCATTAATGTATTGAAAAACAAGAAATAGTAGAACAACCGTTCTTAAGAGAAGAGATCAAACTGCAATAACACAAATTACATACTTCTGCAATTAGCCTCAACCTCAACCAGAGGTAATTTAGCCACTTATTTGTTTATTACACATCTTCAAACAAGTACTAATCATACAAGCAATTGAAATTCGAGAGAAAAAGGATGAGAATTAACCCTAGGATTTCTTCAACTCAACTGCCTGCTACCCCACGTTCTTGCATGAAATGTCAGATATCCAAATAAAAATCTAAGTGTGCTATTTATACAAGTGAGAAATTTTCCCGGAATAAACTGGCAACGTGGCACGGAGGCTATCTCAGAGCATCAGCTCCGTGCCACGGCCTTGTCGCGGAGCCTCACTGGAACTTGGATGCACATATTCTTAGCCTCAATGTGGCACGGAGGCTATCGTGGAGCCTCAGCTCCATGCCACGGACTTGTTGCGCACCTTCACTAGAATCTGGGTGTGCAGCAAAGTCTTCCCAATGTGTCACGGAGGTGAACGTGGAGCATAGGCTCCGTGAAACGGTGCCATCGTGCACCTTCACTGGAATTCGCCTAAAATTTCACTATAGGCAGAATGCTACCGCGATGGTAGCGTTCCACGGCCTCTATCGCGGAGCATCAATTGCTTAGTATTTTCTTTTCGACTTCCGCGTTTAACGTCCAAGTCCATTCCTTCACTTCACCAACTTGTAGATTAGTTTCCAAAATTCATTTTAAACTGCAAAAACAATAGCTAATCATGTTGGTTAGTATAAATCCACATTTACATAAAAATCACATGAGAATGTACACATAGAAGTAGATAAACAATTCAAAATTAAGTAATAAAGTATCACTTGGGCATGCAATTCTGCCCAGGATCTAGGACCAACCATTTAGGTGAACCTAACTTACCAATATTGCATGCTAAACACCGAAATAGATCACTAGTATAAAACACCTTGTGGTTATGAAGTCATGGGGAACACTTACTCTAGTTAATTGCATTAATTTGGAAATAACCTTCACAATTTCTCAACACTGTTATTTATTACTTTTACAAATTCTCCCCTCTTAGGAAATAATTAACTGAAAAGTTTAAGCACTAGCGTTCTTCTACATCCTTCCATATTCCCTGTGGGATCGACCCACAACCTATAGTTGGGTTCTTTTTTGACAATGTCCGCTTCATACTTCCGAAGGAGGTGTGGTTTGAGCATTATTAAAAGGTGGCGCCATTGGCGGGGAATATGGTTTAGGACTAGATTAATTGATTGTGTTTAACTTTGTCTTTATTTCCTATTTTTAATTTTTTTCTTTTATCTTCTAACATGTCACAGGTTAGCGTGGTAAAACAAACGGCCAAGATGTCACCACGGTCTCAACAGGTATCTTAATGCAATCTGAGTAATCAAGATACCTGTATCGTGCCACGATGTTAAATCAGGCACTACTTGGGAGGCTACCCAAGATAAATTTTTCGCTTTTATGTGTTTGTTCAAGTGTGCAGATGATAGCTCATAAATTTCAACGAAACAATTTGAGCATGAAATACATAGATGGGGGAAGCTACACTTGCCCCCATAGACGACGAGGAGTAGATACCCAGGAAGTCTTCTTTCACTCTATTACTTTATGCTTATTTGTTTTGCCACTAGGGACAGTGTAACTAATTAAGTGTGGGGTGGGAGAAGTGAACTTCATATTACCATGCATTCCTTAATTGCTAAATTTGCACATGGTAGGCCTAGTTTTTTTGTGGGATTTATGATCTATTTTGCATGGTTGTTTGTGTGTAGTATTTTATTTTATTTTGGGTTCCTCCGATTTTTTTTCGGTACTTTTCCGGTGGATAGTCCCTTAGAACCAATTAGAGAGTCTAGATTTATTTTTTATTTTAGTCATTGAGTCATGACTTTGTCCGATGATGGATGGATGTCGATCGTCTTAAGGGTAAATTAGTCATTAGAAAGAACAAGACTTGAGCCTTACACTTTAGGTATCATTGAGACTTTATTAAATTCACTCAAAAATGCATGAAAAGGGTAGAAACACTTAGTCTTTTGGGAACTTGACTCTTGTACTTGAAAAAATGGGCTTAATTATGTTATGGATGCAACATGGATATATGTGTTTATGTGATCTTGATTTCCATTGTTAAACCATCTTGTGCCAATGTGTGAGGAATTATTTTCGATATACTCCATACTTGTAAATCGATGTCTAGAACTTGCCCGGTGTGTGTGCAAAGCGAAATGAGAATGATGGATTTAGGAAGTGATATAGGCGTTTCTTTGATAGCCTTATTTTTATCGTATTTTACCTACCTTGATTATAATTATCCTAGTTATCAATCTTGAGCCTTAGTCTATTCTTTTGATAGCCATATTATAAGCTTGAGTCCCTTTTTGTTCTATTGACTTGTATTTGATCCAAATGACTCCTAGAGCATTTTAATGAAATTTTTTTGTAGGAAATGTGCATAATTGGAGAAGTGAAGGGAAAAGATAAAAAAGTGTAATGAATTGAAAGAAAAGAAAAAGGTGAAATTTTTCTAAACAAGGAAGGTGATTTTTAGTGGGAAAACAAAAAGAAGAAAGAGATTTGAAAAAAAATCATGATTTACTGATTTACCGATTTACCGTACCCATTTGTTTACAATGAACCTGTTGTGGCCCTGGTCCTTCCTTGGATATTGTGAACCTCAACATAAAAAAAATGCTTAAGTTGAGGGTAGATAGAGTAGGGGGGTGTAAAGGGTGAGAACGGAAGAAAGGAAAAGAAAAAAAAATGTGTGTGAATAAGCTCAATGATGAAAAGAAAAATCCCCACTAGTCACCCAAGTTGAAAAAAAAATTAAAAAAATAAAAGGAGGTATAAGGAGAAAATTTGAAAATTGAAGAATATGCTTAAAAATCAAAGTGTTGTGAAGTATTAAAGTGTTTAGGGAGATTAGTCACTATCTTGGCGAAATAGTTCCTACCTGTCCTTTAGCCTACATTCCGACCAAATTAAAGTTATAATTGATCCTTGATTCATAATTCTATATTAGCGGAGTATTACACTAAGGGCAAGCATATGGGTCGTCTTTTGCATATATGTTGAGTTATTTTGTGAGAGTGAGCGGAAATTGTTTTATTTATGCCCTTGTTAATCTTATTCTATATCTTGTGTGAAAAAGGGTATCTCTCCAAATTGTGAGGGTCACAATGGTAAGACTTTGATTTAATCTTGATTGCTAAATTTCATATAATTCATGTTGGCCCAAAATATGTTTTGATGAGCTAGTTTTCAAAATCTAAGTGATTTCAAAATTTGACATCTTAATGTTGAACCTATATGCATGCGAGTGAAGTTATTTGAGCTTCATTTATTTGTCTCATGATCCTATGTGTAAGTAGACCTATTCATAGGATGAATTTTGTGCTTAATTGTTAGAAGGGAAGTAGTAGATTGTTCGAGGACGAACAATAGTTTAAGTGTGGCGTGTTGATGAAGGGCGTACTCACACACTTCATAGACATAATTTTTCCCATACTTTGCTATGTTTTGAGGACAAATTATGTGTGTTTGCATAGGTTTATGTTATATATTTGTGAACATAGCTAACACACGTGATTAGATGCTTTCAGGTCTAAAAGCGATGGATTTTGGTGTATTTGATGCTTTGGAATGAATTTGAAGAAAATAGAATAAAGTGAGGACTGGGAGGAGACAATCTGAAGAAGTGTCCAGTGAAGGTAACGAGTGACATAACGAGTCATCGTGTGAAGTGACGACTCGTCGTTAGACACTGTGAGCATCCGTCAAGTACACTAGAGGATGTGATGATCCATGGCCACGAGGGACCTATGACTCATGCCCAGTCTTAACGAGTCATTAGGTGACCCATTGCCATAAGTAGCGATGCGGCACTAGATGCGGCTGAAGCTAGGAGCGACGCGGCTAGGCTTCCAAAACGGGAAAAAAGTTGATTTTCTACTTCAACTAGGAAAAGGAAAATTAAACCAAGCCAAATTCATCAAGGAATGAGGAAAGCATCTAACTACTATAAATACCCTTCATTTTCATGTAATAAGCATGTCTTCAGGAGAATAAAATTTTAAGTTTGAACATCTTCAAGTAGTCAAGTCTTCAAGTAGGAAGTTTCTAGAGAAGGTTTTTTTTAGTCTTGGAGTTCTTAGTTTACTATAAATTTGAGAAGACATATTTTGAGATGATTGTAAGGTTGTTATTCTGAATTTTGCATTAATCAAGTAAAGGTTCTTCCAATCATTGTTGTAAGTATAAATTTTAGATTTTATTTATGAATTTTATTAATTTTGCTTATAACCATGATAGGCTAAAACCACCACAACTAGGGTTGTGGGAACCATGACAAATGAACACACGTAGGTTAAATACTTAGTGATTTTTGAACGGGTTTAATCCATGTATTGTTTTCCTTTTGTTTTGATTGATTCTTGACGGTTGCAAATGTTAGGATTTGCCTTATTCTTACTTACCAGACCAAGGATGTAATGAATGGGAAAAGAGATTAATAACAGAGATTTGATGCTACCAACCCTCATCTAATAGCTTGAACTTGTCTGGAGATAGCTAATCTGATATTAAGGGTAAGGGTCAACTAAAGTACACTAGTAGTCGGACCAAATTGCCTGGGGAAAATCATCTAAATAGGGGACCCACCATTTAGGTGAACCAAACTTACCAATATTGCATGCTAAGCACCAGAATAGATCACTAGTATAAAACGCCTTTTGGTTATGAAGTCATGGGGAACACTTACCCTAGTTAATTGCATTAATTTGGAATCAACCTTCACAATTTCTCAACATTGTTATTTATTACTTTTACAAATCCCCCCCCCCTCCCCCTCTTAGGAAATAATTAACTAAAATGTTTAAGCACTAGCATTCTTCTACATCCTTCCATATTCCCTGTGGGATCGACCTCAAACTATAGTTAGGTTCTTTGTTGACAACATCCGCTTCATACTTCTGAAGGAGGTGTGGTTTGAGAGTTATCACTTCCGCTCTTTCTTTTCCTTCTTTCTCTTCTTCTTTAGGTTCTTGTTTCCAACATCCTTCGAGACCCTCTTTTCCCTTTTCCTCCCTCGGCTCTGGTCGGCTCCAATACGCCACCAAATCAATCTCATCATCTATCCCTATGTCGAGGTTAGAAAGAGTGGGGGCTTCTAAAATTACCGACTGTTGAGATGAAAGCTCGGTCACTTGGCTATAAAGAGCCTCCAACTCCTCACTTAGGCTAGCAGTGTCATTCTGCTCATCCATGCGCTCATTGAATCGCCTCTCAAAGTTATCCAGTCTGGCATGTAAGACTCGCAAAGTTGCCTCAATCTCAGCCTTCACCCACGACTTCACATTCTTCATCATAGACTGTGCCTTTTTCTCAGCTACTTTTTGTCTCTTTGCCATCTTGTGGAGAAATTCCTGAGCCACGAGCATGTATCCTGTTGGGGTTTGGATCGAAAGGCCCATAGGTGGTGTAGCAGAGGTGCTAGGAGCTTCCTCTGAATTACTGTTGTTTGTAGCCGGTGTATCATCCTACTCATGTGATGTGGGGGAATTCACCTGCTCGCCCCCAACTGCCCGAGGTACCAAGATTGGGGTAGAAAGTCGCACTTGGATTATCGGGTCATTTCATCCCAAATCTAGCCAATGCTTGTTGTTTGTTGTCCTCCAATCAACCTCTCCTCACCATGACACACCTTGAGACCGCTTCCATACATAGCCTGAATATGAGACTCAGGAATGGGATGGTAGTGATCAATCCTATAGCCCGATACCGGATCTCCTCCATAATGACCCTCAAAATATTAATGGCATATCGTGACATGATACACGCCACCAATGTTGCTCTGTCTGCACTGAGGGTATTTTCATTGACTTTCGGTGCCAACCTATGGAGTACTAGCATCCAACAAGCTTTTTCTATGAAGTTCAATGAGTTCTTCGTGACCTACTCTCCGCAAGTTACCCATTCTGCCTCCTCCTTATCCTCAGCGATGACCCCAGACATCCACTTTATCTAACTCTTCCTCTCCTCAAGGCATAACTTCTAGAATTTCTTCACAGCGTCCACCCAATAGTCAAACTCCGATGTAGTGTGGGGTGGAGTAAACTGAGGCCCATATAATACCCGAGAAATAGTATGCTCAGATATATCAACAATGCGGCCTCACACCATGATGCTCTCCACCTTGGGTTGATCTTTGACTTTCTGCCCCTCCTTTGCTTTCTGTTCTATGGTAGCCAAATAATTGGCATAGAACTCCCGAATGATCTTTGAAGTGTATCAATCCGGGGTTCTAGCCATCCACTCAAATCCGTAGTAGTTGAATATCCTCTTCATCTCCTCCACCTCATTCAGTGCGTTGGTGAGGATCCGTGGCTCTTCTTGAATAATCTACCAAGGTTTGTTCTTGGCAGTGAGAGTAAGACCCTGTTTAAAGATCTCTTGTGCACCTGCTACTAACCACCGAACGGTAAGGTTCACCTTAGGCAGAGTCTGCTCTTGTTTAGCAGTGGTTGCCTCATCATCAGATCCAAACTCACTATCTCCATCACCGGATTGGACCTCCTTGGACTCCTCCTCATCATCAGAGCCACTACCTGACTCTTGGACTCTTTCCTCAACTCCCTCCTCATACTGGGGAGCATCAACAGATGTGGCAGTGGCCGCCTCGGCCTGGGCTTTAGCTTTTTCCCTAGTGGTTCAGGTCCCATCAGTGTCAGATGTATTGACCTTGTATTCCTCCATTGAACCACTAGGTGTGTTGCCAACATGGTCAGATTCGGAGGACTCATCTATCAAAGTCCTCCGAGTAGTTATTTTGGTTGCCTTCCTCTTCTGAGTCATTTTACCTATGGAGAAAAAGGGTTAGAATTCCAAATCTTAGGAAAAAAAAGCTAGAAAATATCCTCTGTAATTTTTCGCAGGTCTATAGTACAAGTCATACCTAGAAGATATAATCTATATTAAGACTTGTAATGTCTCAGGTTAAAGTCAAGACTCTGAGGTACGACGCATACCATAAAGGTATGAGTCGTACCACGAGTCACATGAGGATACCCCTTGAAAACCCATGTTCTATATTTTTCCACACCTCATGGTACGACCCATAAGTCAATTCCACGAGTCATAGGAAGGACCGTACCGTCACTTTTGGACTTGACCATTTTCAGACCCCTGGTACGATACCAAGTACGACTCGTAGTAGGATACAAAAAGTCGTTCTAGGTTTTGTACCACTTAATTGTTATACATTTGGCCTTGGATAGTCCCAACGAGCCATCCTATGAGTAGTAGTGTGAAACCACGAGTCGTAGGAAGGCTTGTGAATCCTGTCCTTGCCTTCTTTTTATGTTAGTTTGCATGTGAATTCAATTTTTTTGGGTACTCATAATTCCCAAGCTAGGCATACATTTTTCACATTTTTCACAACTACCCAATTCTCCCTTTTTGATTCACAACCCATAACTCAATTTATAACAGTTCAAATTCAATTTTTTAGCATGCTCGAATCCTACCCAGTAAACACATTTATTTTTCACATTGTTGATCATTATCCTCCTATATTTTCATGTTTTTTGAGGACTACTAGTTATTAAACAAGTTTGCAAAAACAAGGTCTCTTTAACGGATTCAAAGCATAATTACTTACTTGAATATTGAAAAATCTTTGCTCACTTTGTGTGTGTTAGTTATTAGGGTTAGAATCTGACTTGAGCAATCTTTAATCGAGTAAAAATCTTTGGCAATTGATTTTGTTATTGAGTTACGGGTGTGAGGAAAGTTGTGGGTCCATTTGTGAGTTAAGGTTTTGAGTGCCTGGGAGAAGGGTCCGAAGTGTTTGAAGTTTAAATAGTTTTAGGTCAATTTTAAAAAAATTGGGTCGAGTTGGGTCGATTTAGGTAATTTGGCCCGTTCGGACTCGTACCACAAGTCGTAGGAAGGACCTACAACTGGTACCTAGGAATTTTAGTAGAGATTTTAAGAAACTTACCTGTGGACCTACGAGTACATCGTACGACTCGTACCATGAAGATACGAACTGTACCACAACTCATAGGTCACTCTAATTCGAGGTCCATACTTTGAAAAGTTTATAGGTACGGTGAGTACTACGACCCGTACAATGGAGTTACGAGTCATAGGACCAACCATAATCTAAACTTATGCACTAGGCTACATCTCTTCTTCTCACCACTACATCTCTTGACTACTCGGACTTCGTCAAGAAACTCATACTCATCCTTGATTGCTGAGACAACTCTATACTCCTTTGGTTGCTTCATTGACCTGCAGATATTGAAGGTCACCTCCTCTTTATTAAGTCTGAATTTCTGCTAGCCAGCCTCCACATCTACTAAAGCCCTCCCAGTGGCAAGGAATGGTCTCCCAAAAGTGATGGAGACCTCAAAGTCAACCTCGCAATCAAGGATCATGAAATCCACTGGGAATATGAATCTATCCACCTTAACAAGCACATCAAACAGGATCCACAAGCTTTTTCATAGTTCTGCCGGCCATCAATAGCCACATAGTAGTCGGTGTGGGGGCTCCCAAGCCCAGCTGCTTAAACATAGCTAAGGACATCAGATTGATGCTTGCTCCCAAGTCGCAGAGTGCCTTTGCGAACTTAACATCACCAATAGAGTACATGGAATGGTGAAGGCACCTGGATCCTCCTTTTTCTAGCCAAGGATCCATGCGGTTATGGCACTACAATGATGCACGTTATCCATGGGCTCATAGCTCATGGACCTTTTCTTAGTAACAAGGTCCTTCATAAACTTGGCGTATCCCGGCATCTGCTCTAATGCCTCTACCAATGGTATGTTTACATATGATTGTTTCAACATTTATAGAAATTTAAGAAACTTACCATTTTTCACCTTCTTCTTTATTCATTGAGGGAACGGTGGTGGTGGTCATGGGATAGCCTTATAGATCTGTGTGGCCCCTTGTTTCTCTCCTTGTTCAGCTTTAGGCTCCTTCTCAACAACTGGAGCCTCAGCAGCATCTTCCTCATGCTCATGCTCAGCAACCTCTATCTCATCATCAATTATGCTCTCTTTCTTCCTTTGAAGATCAACTGCAACAAACAGAGTGGGATCAATCGTGGTCTTTCCACTCCTAGTCATCACAGCCATGCAATGACTATCATTCTTCAGATTTTGGTCTATGTTGCTAGGTAGTGTACCATTTTTCCTAGCGTTCATGGATGCTGACAGTTGACCTAGCTGCTGTTCAATCTGCTTGTTGGTCGTGGCATGTGACTCAATTCGCTTATGCTAGATATATCTCCATGGAGGTCTTTCAGCTGCTCATCTGTGGATCTCACCTTCTGTGCATCTCCGCCATCATGCTCTCCAACTTTGACTGTCCAACCTCCCCGTCACGTGCATTAGGGGCACATATAAATACTACTCGATCATTGTGATAACCATCATTCCTTTTCCATTCTCCCTCTCACTCACGACCTCGACTTCTGTCTCTGTAGCCATTCTGGTTGTAGTTGTCTCGGTATTGCTTCTGACCTTGGTTTGCAGAACCTTGATGCCAAGTGTCTTGTCCAGACCCTTGGGCGTTGGCTCAGAAACCCGCCACTTAGTTGTCCAAGAAGTTTGCCTCCTTCTCGAAATCTGAATGCTCTGGACCTGGTTCCTGTCCCTGAGTTCCAATTGCATTAACTTTTCTGGCTACAGTGCCCATGATATGCTTCATGAGCAGGTCCAATGATGTGCTCATATAGTCCAATTCCTAGTCACATTCCTCCTCCTTCCTTCATTGGTCTGCAATCAAACCAACAGCATATGTACCAGCAGCTGCTTTTGCTTCCCGAGTATACCATGCCCTATTCATTTTCGTCACTCTGTCTAGAATAGTGGCAACTTGCTCCCAGGTTTGACTCATCAGTGCTCCTCCCGCCACTGTGTTCTGCTACAGCTTTAGTACTATTGTTTAATGATTTGTAGAAAATCTCCAACAAACTATCATTAGGAATTTTGTGGTTTAGGCACTTGGTCAGCTTTTTCTTGAATCTCAATCAGGTTTCATGAAGTGCCTCTGTCTTCAGTTGTCGGAAATTATATATTTCATCCTTAAGCTGCAGCATCCTGGAGGGTGGAAAGAATCTCTCTAGAAAAGTTTGTTTGATCTCCAGTTGGTAATGGAGTCATTGGGCAACTCCGATAATCATAAAGTGGCTTCTCCAAATAGAGAGAATGGAAAGAGTCTTAGCCTTATTGCATCCTGGATGACTCCGGACAACCTATATGCCTTGCATATTCCAACGAAGTTCATTAAGTGTAGGTTGGCACATCAGTTGTGTGACCAATAAACACCCCCTTCATGTTCAACAGTTGAATCATGGTGTTAGTGATGTCAAACTTTTCCCATGTAGGCAAAGGTGGTGGTACAATATCTCCGGTTGACCCGACTTCATCAATGTCCAAGTCATCCTCATCAAATAATTGAAGGGAATATCTCTGGCCCCTGTTGCCCCTTCCATGGTGACCAATGTTGACAACCTCATTTTGAGCATCATTGGCTTCCTGAAGTGCAGCTTTCCAAGCTAGCTCGTCTTGCCTAGCTTCTTCAGCAAGACGGGCATCTCTCTTCTCTTGGTTCTCCATCCTTCGCACTGTTCTCTCAATTTCGAGATCTAAAGGAATCAGGGTGTTTCCACTCCATTGAGTACTTAGCATTCACCAAGCAACAACCTGTGGGTGTACAAAAACAAAAAGAAAACGTCATTAAGGAAATAATAACCAAAATCTAAATACAAGCAATTATTCTAATCTTAGTCGTATTCCCCAACAACAGCTCCACTTTTTGATTACGCTCAAACTCACACTTCCTAACAAAGTATAAAGCAGGCGTTGCCAATAAAGAACCCAGCAAAGAGGTTGGGGCCGAACCCATAGGGAATATGGTAAGAACTAGACAAATGCCGGTACTTAAACTTGTTGGTGGGTTATCTCCAATTGGGGGTTTTATAGAAATCAATGGTAAAACAAGATTGCAATTGTTATTGTTATCAACATTTGCAAATAACTAGGGTAAGTGTTCCCCATGGGTTCATAACTACTTCAAGTATACACTCGTGATCGATCCTAATGCTTTTGTAGAACTAATAACTAGGGTTCATCCAAACAACAGGTACATCCCTATTGGATTAATATACTCAATCACTGGGCCAGGTCTCATGAGCGATTTCAAATTAACCATTATCCATATTATGTTCCAAATTAACTTTCCTACAACCATAGCTCAAGTAATACAATGATCATGAAAATCAAAGCTTTATTGTAATTCTCTTTTCCTAATCTCTACTTCTCTAGGTTCAAGCAAGTAAAGAATTCAGGCAAGTCCTAATAATGCGTACCATTAAAATACATTTAAAGATGTGTTGACACCCAATTTTGACCTCTCTATGCCCCGTATACACTACTTATATATGCATATTTTAAAAAAATTACTTTTTTACATAATTATTTAATTCGTATGCATAATATTTTGATAATTAATTATCAGAACTCTTAAATTTTGCATAATCATTCCAAATTATATATTTTAAGGATTATTTACATTTGATTTATTTTATCAATTTTTTGATGATACGTAATTATGTCAAATGTAGTATGTTTCATATTAATATATACATATATATGCCTTTAATAAAATGAGCTTTTATTTTAAAATACATAATTTTACTTAAATTTTATAAACTATTTACATAATAATATTTACCTGATTTTACTTAAATTTTATAAATTATTTATGATGATAATAAGTATATATAATATTACATAAATTAAACTATTATATTATCTATTTATTAAATTATTTACAAATATAGTATTATTATTAATTTAATAGCAGCCAATTTCAATTTCATCTAATTTATTTAAAATCTAGCCACTTTTCACTTAATTCATGCCAATTTTAGCCATTCTTGTCAAAATCTGGCCACATTGTAAATTCAAATTCAATTCAATTAAATCCCAACCCAATTAACCTATCTGCAACCCACCAGATGACTCAGAACCCGACCCATTTGTCCTGGATTTAATCCTAGCCCTCCATCTCATGTAAAACTAATAGCTACCATTAAACCCTACCGTTTTCCTTTAATATTCCCACTCACCCCCAAAACCTAATCAACACTCTTATTTTCCCTCTTCCCAACACAAATTCGCTGCCCCTATACTCCCTCTGCTCCTCTCACCTTCCACTTCACCAGACATCCATTAACACCAACGACCATCGAGCAACCGTCCGCACACCCTCCTCCCTTCTCTCCCTCTCTTCTCCCAACCACCGCACCACATCACCAAAACTCACTAGCTGGACCTCACTCCTCTTGACCACACTAACTCCAAACAGTCTCCATTATCTCCGGCAAGCTGTCGGAATCGACAAATCCAAGAACAAAACTCGGTCGCACCTCTTTATTCTCGCCCTTTTCTCTTCTTCTCCAAACTACCACTGAAACAAAACCTCACCACTCTTCCCCGTTTCGATATCCAACGAAACCCATTAACGCCGCCAAACCAACAACACCTAGTCGCCTCCCTTCTCCATTTCCTCCATGAACTCCAACTAACACCACCAACAGAAATCGCCAACCAAACCTAAAACCACCAGATCTCCTCACCATTAACGTCGCACGCCACCACTAGCCTCCGTACTCTTATGCCCAAACACGGCACATGATTTTAGGAAAGATCTTTACAGACCTGTCCTCGATATGGTTTTCTAACCTTCACTCATTTCTTTATTCTCCTAACCTTCCTAAATCTAAGATTTAGCATTTGCCAATTTGTTGTTTAAAATTCTTAATTGTTAGTTTGTTTGTAGCCTCAGATTAGCATATAAGAAATTCTAGAATTTTGGCTCTATGATTACTTAATTAGAATCTTGGTTTTGATTAGCCCTTGACTGTATAATTTTTGGTTATAATATGTTTTTTTGTGTCTTAAACCTGATATTTTCTATGAAATTTGTTTCCTCCGGTGTATACAATTGTTTCATGAAATATTATACCAGTATGCTGAGAAAATCTGTTCCTTTCCTCACCCAAATTAAACTCATGACCATCTATATATAATGACCATATGTTTGTATAACCGGCATTTGAAGTATGTGACTTTCTCATTCTATTTGGAGTATATCAACTTTTCCATTAATGGTCTTAATTAATTTATTATAATGTGCGCCTAATTTTCTTTCATTTTGGTCTCCTTGTCACTATTTCCTTATCTCTAATACTTATCTATATTCGGTAAATTTTGACTGATTGATGCTCGAATTGATTTGATCATTTAAGAAAAATCTTTCATACTACTGTATTTTAGTAATCATGTGATAGCTTTAGCATTTGAGTTTGTTTGGATAAAGTTTGATTTTATAACCAATTAGTGATTGACTCTATCACGACTATACTTTGTTAATGATTTTTCTTTTCCTTAATTGGTTTTCAACATCCTATAATACTTAATTTTTTATGGTAAGTATATATATTATTTTACATATGACTGTCAATTTAATTGAAATAACCCATGGATTGATTATCTTCCTTCCTAAACGTAATTTAATACGTGAATAATTATAATAAAGTCTAACTTGTTTCCTTAATTCAAAAAGATTTTCCCTTTGATTTGGGCCTCTAAATTAGTACGAGTCATTTGATTAAGGCAAATAACCATTTGATTGTCAGCATTATTAATTAAGGAAAATCCCTCGGCTGATTTGATTATTTTATTTCCTTTCCTTCTAAGTCTTTAATAGATTCTATGAATTAATTATTTATTTTCATTCAGCCCTTTTTGATTGAATATATAAAGCAGCCCTCTTCTCTTTGGTTTATTCATTCGAGCATTGCTTGAAAACCCGAACATTACATAACTCTTAAAGACTGCTTCGTTTTCACTCTTTTAATTATATCCCGCCTCAACACAAGCACTGCTTGGAATCCTTGAGATTCTTGTGATATTATGTATTGAGTTTTGAGTCTCATTCGTTGGAAAAGCCCTTTTAAAATTGCTGGTAATTCATTACTTTAGTTTCTGGAAATACGATATTAGCTTCGTTAATGATTAATCGATTAGTTCACTTCCTATTCTTAATTTCAATAATACGTTGTGTGAACTTGTTTCTTGTGTCATGTGAATTTTATAGATACCTTCATGTGTTATTCATGCATTACAATATGCATATTAATTTCGTATGTATATTTGAATAAATACCTTTATAAATGTTTGGAATAAGCTGTGTTTTTGGGAAGTCTGGAATATGTACATTTGTATATGCATATTTTGTTTAACAAGTTCTTTTAAATTAAAACGGAGAGGCCGCCGGGACGAGACAGGTTTAGGACTTGTTTAGTTTAGCATTATTTTCTTATTTCAATGCATTTTGATTATATATTTTCTTTTTATGAGCTGTAAATTGTAAATAAACGCTTATAAATAGTGGAAAGGGGTTTGTGGAGGCGGGGGATTGTATATTTCTTTATTGCTTCCTTAACTGCTAATTGAGAATCGCTTAGAAAACTTGCCTATAGGAATAACGAACATGAATATTTTGTAAAAATTATGCCTATAAGACCTTAAATAATTAATTCAAAGTATGTTTTATGTTTAAATTTCAGCAACATTGCCTATAGAAATTAAAATGAACCTGATTGTTTTACTAGAAATTATGCATATAGAAATTTAAAAAATTTTGCAAACTCTTCTTATTACTCAACTTAAAAATTGTGTCCGCATAATAGGTTCGACATAATAATTGCTTAGGAGATATGCCTATAGATATTCTGTGTTAAAAAATATTTTAACTTGGGGAATTCTGCAAAAACAAAAAATTTGAATTTGTTATGTTATGTCAAATATTTGACTATTTGGTTTGAATATTTAATTCTATAATACTAGATATCCTGCCAAGTAAGTTTTTTTTTCATGAGCGTAGCTAGAACTAAAAGCACATAAGCCTGGTAATAGCATAATAACGTTCATAGTGTCGTTTCTTCTTATAGTATTTGAAAAGAAAAAAAATAATTGGTAAATCTTTGCTGTGTTTATATGTTTACAAGGATTATTTTATTGACTTTTTCCTTTAAACTGGGAATCATGCCTATAGGATAAGATACCAACTTGTTTAAATCATACCTCTTGTTTAACTGCTATATTATGTTCTACCTATTTCAAATTGGTGTTCCTTTTACATTAAAATTCATTCTCATTAATCTGTCCACACGTTAGGAAATAATTTCTAGTTGAATCACATTATATGCTGCGTAAATAAAGTCTGACAATTCTGCATTAGAAACCATGTTTATAGGATTTACTTACACTCATTTAGAAATCATGCCCATAGGTTTAACATAGAGGCTTACGTGAGACCTTTGTATGTTAGTTATATTCTTTCATTTTATTTGCCGCTTGTCGTTTAATCATCTTTAAAGGCGCCTACATATCCCCGAAGGGAACCAGGTCGGACGTAGTTCTGCATTTAAAGGGGAAGGGGTATTTTAACCTAATGGGATCACCCGTGTAACTTAAATAATATTCTCCACCATTCAGATTGCTCGTATTATTCAATGAGCACAGACTATCATGTCCCATCTACCCTCTTAATTAAATATTAACTCCATAGCGCTCTAGGCGAAGAAAGACTAACACCCTAACATTTGCCTACCCATCCCAAACTTAATGTCCAAGAGGCATTGGACTACTATTTTAGATTTTTGTGGTCTAGAATTCTTTAGGGTTATTGCATTTAATAAATTTGCTTTTATTTCGTGAATTGTTAGCTGTGGTTTATAATATTGTGCTCATTCTTGTTATATTTTTATCAATTTTTTACAAATCATAAAAAATTGTTATAATAATAACTTTATCATTTAGTACGATTGCCTCAGTCTTCTTTCTTCTCGCTTGTCTGAAAATCTACTTTCTTCTTAATCATAGTTAAATTTAATTTTAGTTATTTAACAAAAGAAGTTAAAATCAATTTATTCCTTTTCCCACTAGTTAATCCCCACATAACTAGTGAATCCGAAAGGGACCATATTTATGGACCTCGAAAGGTGTCTACCACCTTTCTTTTGAGGTGACTTAAACCCTTACCCGACTCTGGCAACCTAGGCTAGTTTCAAATAGACTTTTAGTATAGAATGGTGCCCTAATGCACCTTAATTCGTTAGATGGAAACTCTTTGTACAAATAATCCTTCAAGAGTTGTCACATGTCGAGTTTCGCTTTTTGCGAGAAAAATGGGGCGCGATAACATGACGGCTCTGCTAGGAATTTTAGGTTCTAACCACAACGTGTTTGTTATTATGTGGGCTTTTATTTAATTGTTTGAGCTTTTTAAAAAAAAATTCTTTCCTTTTTCAATTTATTTGTTTCTTAATTAGTTAACTACCATGCTTAATCCTTTCCCTTTTTCCCATTTATTATTTATATAATGATTGATTTACTTCCTTATATGTTTTACCTTATTTCTTTCAACATGAAGTTACTAACGATTTTCCTTCTTTTATTTTTCATTGCACTATATATTATTCCTTTAAGCTTGTAATATATAATAATTATTTAATTACTTGTCTAACTTGCTAAGTGTTTTGTTTTGTAAAGAGTTATTCCTCCCATACTTCTCCCACTTGAGAAACTTTCACTATCACACACTATACAAACGAGTTGTGCTTTGCACTTCTTCAAATTTCTTTCAAATCCCTATTTTAGAGAGTTGGCAGATACGTGGGGTGAATATATAGTTTTACTACCATCTGACCATGTGCTTCTTGTATAAAAACTTTTCAGTCTGTGTCTACCCTATTCTTAGAAATTTAAGTCATACCTGTAACAGCCCGGATAATTTGAGCGATAAAATCGTGCTTTCAAGAAAGGAATAAGAGTACTAAATAGGGTAAGAAGAAAGTATTATGAGTTATTTGAATCACTCTATGGTCATATTTAAGATTGGACATCGATCAAGTTGTAGAACAAAATTCGGAAAACGTGATCGCAAAATTTCCTTCTTGAGATTCTTTGAAATTTAGGTCAAATGTCTCTAATCTTTTTTCCCAATATATAAAGTGTTATGGGGTGTGCGACATATCAAAATAAATATCTACGAGTCTAGTTTCCAATGCATCAAACCGTTCGTCAATCCGACTTCGGAGTAGAGAGATATTTGTGTTTTTGCGAGACCGCGCAAGCAAGCACGAGACAAGGGTCTAAGGCAGTGGAAGGCTATTTAAACCCCTTTGGTCGGTTTTTGGTCATCCAAATTCATTTTCCAGCAACCTACTTTGTAAGAAACCTCTCTCAACTTCTCTCCATGGTTTTCTTTGGGTTTTGAGGCTAGAAGCCATGGCTGAACATGATTTTGGTGTCGGAAATCGGGAGCTTGGTGTAGTCCATCGTTTGGTGTCTTTTCCGGGCTGTTGGTGGTTGTTTCGTGGTAAAGCTGTTGTAAAGCCTTCTTTATTTCGTTCTCCTTAGTTTTTAAGGTTGTTTAGAGGTGTGTTAAATGCCGGTAGGTTGTTGTCTCGGAGTTTCTACCGTTGAATTCTTATGAATCTTATCGGATAAGCTTCGTTTGTCTTATTTTGTTGTTGAGTTATGTTGGCTGTGTTTTGGCAGAATATTTGACTTCCTTTAGGCAGTAGTTTCATGGTTTTGAAGGCTCAATTTTGGCTAGGCTTGAAGCTAAGGTATGTTAGGCTTGTTCCCTCCCTTTATCGGCATGAATTCCATAGTCATTGTCCTCCGTGTTGACGTGTGTGTTGGCTGTTTTGTGATGGCTTTTATTTTTGCTATTATTGAACTCTTATTCTGCTATTTATCTGGTGGTAAAGGAGTGTATAATGTGCTGGTTTGGTTGGTGGCTCGAGCTTGAGTGCGGAGAATCGTAGTCATGGCAAATTGTTAGGCTCGTGTCGAGAGGTTGTGTGTGAGGCATGTGGTTCTTGTAGAAAGTTTTGGGATGTTTGAGTGAATGATATTAGGTTATCATATTGAAAAGTGAATGTGGTATTAGAATAGTTATGGTCGACGGTTGCGATGATCTTTTGTTATGTTCGAATCGGCGATTGTGTTGATGGCACGTGACGGCCGTGGTGACACTTGGGCTGATTTGACTGTGTTCCTTGATGATAGAGGTAAGTAGAGTGGCGTGTGGGCTGTTTGTAAATCTTAAGGATAGACGGGTTAGGATGGAAATCCTTAGCTTGGTTAGTGGCTCGTCAGTGGATGACTAGACGTGAAAGAATAGTATTGTGTTGTAATAGTCGGGTTGTGGAGTTTGAGAGTCGATTGTGGGCTGTTTGAGCTTGTGTTATTATTTTTGTTTCTTGTGTGTGTGTTTTGTTGAGGCCTTGTGGCTTGGGGATACCCAATGCATGAGAGTTATTCCGGCTAGGGGTCGAGCCCAAGATGCCTTGTGGCTTGTGGATACCCAATGCACGAGAGTGTTTCCGGCTGAGGGGTTGAGCCCAAGGAGTGAAATAACCTATGGGGTTGAGAATTATGTCCTCCATAGTGTCGAGTTGATACATGATTGGAGAGTGGTCTGACATGTCTGAGTCTTCCTGGGATCGCGATTGGTCTCCCAGATGGATTGAGCTCCACTAACTGTGCGCAACTGAGAGAGTGACCGGCAGTGCTTGATTGATGATGTTGATTAACTGGTGTTTACTTGTGATTTGTTTGGAATTATACTACGGTTGTTGCTTGTGTTATTTTTTATCTAATTGCAGTGGATGCTAGATGTTGGCTGGAGTTAGCTGGAGGCCGTAGAGAGGTCTAGAGGCGATGACAGGTGAGCTATGTTAGCTAGCTGCTATAGTGTTATTGTTTACTTTTAGACTTGCCGAGCTTATACGGGGCCAGGTAGGTTTTGTTTGTATGTTTGTTTGTACTTTCCAGGTTTATGGGGGCCGGGTAGATTTTATGTGTTTACTAATGTTGAGTCTCCTTATGCGATATCTGGTATATCTGTTGATCTCTAATCTATGACTTCCAATTGTTTCTGCCTTTCATGCTCGGTACACTATCGTACTGACGCCCTAGTCGGGGCGCTGCATTCATGCCTGCAGGTGATAGTGGGCTATTAGATCGAGTTCTTGGGTACTGAGTGGAGTTCCAGTTGAGTTGGTGCACTCCAGGTCTTTTGGAGTCGCCAGATATTTGAGTTAAGGGTAGTTCGGGGCCTGTCCCGATCATTTGATTACTAATGTATTCATAGAGGCTCATAGACATTACTGTGGTTTTAGTATGCCGTTATTGGCAAGGTGGGCCATGTTTTATAGTTGTTTTCCTTTCCATGGCCTTGACGACATATGGTATTTAGTTTTTGGTTGGTCAAGTGAGCCAGCTTGCGCTATAGTCTATCGTCTTATTCTAATTTTATAGTTATTGTTTTGTTGAACCTCATCGGTTCTGGCCTTTGTTTTATATTTTGGGCGTCAGGTATGCTCATATCAGGGGTGGCACCAGATGCCAGTCACGCCTCTCCAGATTTGGGGTGTGACAATACCATGCATGCATAAACCTAGGTGGTTTGACCCTTGGTGTCAATCCATATATTAGCTAACCACCCATAGGTCAAAATGTAACTTGGCCCAATGAAAATACATCATTATGTGCTAAGTGATTAAGATGAATTAAGTCCAAGCCCAATGTTGATGAAATGGAGTTGGAATTTTATGACTTTGTTGCAGGTTTGTAGAATGGAATGTCTGCCAAACTTTGCCAACACTCAAATGGTTCTAGGGGTTCCGCATAAATTAAGAAAATGGTGGGAAAGTATCAAGATGGATCATGGAAGAGAAATCCGAAAGTGTCTGGGCTTTTTGACCTCTTTAATCTACATAGCCCTTGGCAGATATTTAATTAAAGCCTTGCTCAAATTTTGGAATCCTGAAAAAGTGGTTTTCTGATTCCATGACTTCAAACTGATGACAAATATTGAGGATATTAGTGGATTCATTGACTTGAAGAGAGTGAACAGAGGCATGATCTTGCCTTGAAAACAATCCGAAAAAAGTTTTTACAGCCCCTGGTTTTGAAAAACAATATCAAGTTAGCATGCCTAGATTCAGGTTAGACCTCGTTAGACTTTCTATTCGAATGATTTGGCTGAAAGGATGGGCATCAAAATTTTCACAAAGAGTTCTCGTATTTTATAGAAAATTGGAATAAAAAATGGTCTTTTGTGTTTGCAATCGCTTTTTTGGGAACTTTGATCTTTCCGAGGGAACATGGGAAGATTGACATTTGAATCAGCTCCGTGGTTAGAGCCGTGTTTCAAGGAGTAGACTACACTGAGGTCACATTAGTCCCCATGATCTTGGAAGAGATGTTGCGGGCATTGTCTAAATGTGTTAGAGGAAAGAGTTTTTTTAGGGTTGTAACATATTGCTTCAACTGTGGCTGTAGAACATTTCTATCAATGCCCCAACATGGTGTACATACTAGATGGCATGGGTAATGTGATTGACACCCACTCTCGAAGGATGGTAAGTTTCGTTGCTCCCGTCGGCACTGAGGATTGGTACGTGTTTATGAAGTCACTTAGAGGTCATTAAGTGCAATGGAGGTATTCGTGGTTATCTTTTCCTACTTCTATCATAAGAGGAAAAAAATTGTACTACATTGAACCTATAGGCTTGAGGGGCATACAACCTACGCCCCTGTATGAGTGTTTCGCCAATTTGGATGAACTCAAGTGATACCTTTGCGGTCCCGCATGGATATATCTGAATCTGATTTTGGAACAGACTATGAAATTCTGAAGGCCAAAGAATTGTTACAAGAATGGAACGGATTAATGACCATCTCTATGTTTAAGGAGCAAGCATTCTGCAAGCCTGAGTACTATGCATGGCTTTTGGAAGATGTTGAGGATATCATCTTTAACATACAAGGACAGCCACATGGGTTTGAAGATGGGGAAGAGACAAAGTGGGCCCACAACCTACTCAACAACCATTTTGAGATCACACCTCAGATTATACCAGGATGGGCATGAGATTTTATCTTAGTTTTTCCCCTTTGTTAACTCGTTACCCTTTTGTTTATTTTCATGATTAGATTTGATGTAGTAGAAGATTGACATTTTTAATAAAGAACCATTTTATTTTTCTTATCTAACTCCTACTCCAATAATGTCAAACATTAGGTCTTGGACCAATTCATCATGATATCATATATGTGTCGTCTTAGGCTTACCTCTAGCACAAAAGAGGCTCCAAAATTAGGAAACGCGTCAACTTGTTTATTTATTCTGTCTTTACTTCTAACCTCTCTTACTAACTTTAGCTTTGTTTGTTTCTTGTCTTATTTTTTCCCTTTCCCAAAGGTTTATCTGTGCAATTTGGCCTATTATACAAGGTCCAGAGGGGCTCCTCCTTCTCCTCCTCCCGTTCCTAGCTGCAACTACAGAGGGAAGAATAAGATGGATGAGCACAATAGCACCAAAGATAAGAGTGGTAACAGTACATCTAGGGATGAAAGAGAGAATACTGAAGGGGTCTGCCCTCCAGGCTATAGCGAGGTGATAATGAGACTCGAGCAGAAAATTTTTTAGCTCCAAGAAGAGTTAGCTCAGGTTTGCAGTCTAACAACCAGGCAGCATCATTCGGGGTTCAGGCTGACGCCTCTACTTCAAAAGCACCGGCAAGACTTCGTATGACATCCCAACTCGCAGCTCCACCTCAAGATACCCATCACACTCCAACCACAATTTTATTAATACCCTCCATACCATATCCAAACCCACAAGCTCCAATTACCTCCCATTACCTATTACCAGCTCAAGAACGACCTTTCTCGGGAAACGTAAATGCAATGTATGCCCGCACCCATATCAACTATGTGGAGAAGGCACTTATGACTCACCATCTGAAGGAATCTGATCCTTCAAAGAAAGATAGGCTGATTCAGACTCTAGCATAAAAGTTAAAAAATATGAACAGTAGAATGCATAGTTTTGAAGGAACCAAGGGAATAACCGGTCTAGATTATGAAGACCTATGCATACACTCCAATGCCGAGCTATCGGAGGGGTACAAACCTCCTAAGTTTGAATTGTTTATTGGGGCTAGTGATCCAAGGGCCCACTTGAGATTGTATTGTGATAAATTGGTAGGAGTGGGATGAAATGAGAAGATAAGAATGAACCTCTTCATGAGAAGTTTGACCAGTGATTGTCTTAGCTGGTATGTAGAGTAGAACCCGAAGAAGTGGTTTACATGGGCAGAGACGGCCACAGCTTTTATGGAGCATTTTGGGTTCAATACAGAGAATGCACCTAACTTGCATTATCTCCAAAACTTGAAGAGAAAGCCCACTGAAACTTTCAGAGAATTTGCAACTTACTGGAGGACTGAGGCCACCAGAGTGCGACCCCCAATGGAGGAGGTACAGATGAAAGTTATTTTCATGCAGACTCTAGATCCGCAAGTTTATGATAGGTTATGTTGGTCAGTGAGAAATGCTTCACTGAGATCATCAAATTAGGTGAGAATATCAAAGAAGGTATGGATGGTACCATTATCAATTTGAATGAGTTGCAAGTTGCTAATAAATCTTTGCAATCCTGAGGTATTTCAGAAAGCTGCAAGAAAAAGGAAGTCGACACAGTTATGATGGCCCAAGGGTTGAAGAGTTATGTTTACAGACCCTATACTCCACTCCCCACTACCAAAGTCCAACCCCATATTACCAAACTCCACCTCCACAATATCAAGCTCCTTACCTCACTACCAAGCTCTATGACCACAATACCAAACTCCCCGTTCTTTCCAAGCACAATATCAAACTCCCTCTCCAACTCATTTCCAAACTCCTCCTTCACATTACCAAGCCCCCACCTACCCCATCTATAGCACATAAACTTCTTATCGCCAACCTTCTCCCTCAATTATTCATAAAGCCAGAGGCCTAAGGCCCACTTTGAAAGGAAGCCGACAAAAGCCTATACCCCTCTAGTAGAACCAATCTCTCAACTGTTTGTTAGGTTGAAGGAAGCTGGGAACATTGAGCCTATCCCTGCCGTCGTGGTCGATACCCAAGCCAAATGGTATGAACATGACAAAGTGTGGATGTACCATTCGAGCATGAGAGTGCATACCATAGAGTCCTGTAGATAGTTGAAGGATAAGATACAAATGTTGATTGATACAAAAGTCATTCACCTCAAAGACCCCACGCCAAACGTGATAAGTAATCCTCTACCAAACCACCAGGTAAACATGGTTTCATGTGATGAGGGTGAAGATTTGTCAAATACCATTGGGGTCGTCGAGCATATAGTAGGTTCTTCTTCAAGCCCATCTATAACAGTGCAGAGATGTCCTCCATTCGAAGTTGAGGTAGCTGCACCAAGACCTCCATTTACAGTGGTAAGAGCTTCTCCGACCTCTTACAAGACGATACCTTAGAGCTATGGGAAGAATACCGCATGAGGAATAAAAGTGCTAAAAGTAGATACAGCATAAGCAGTGACTCGATCTGGACGTATATACACTCCCGATACTCTGGCTCAAGGAGCCAATAAAGGGAACAACCAGTGGCGGAGGTTGAAGATAATGGTGTTTAGAAGAAAGTTTGGGAAGTTGACCCGTCTAGAAGTTGCTCTCTCCCGAATTAAGTTATGGAAGATGAATATCGAATCTTTTGATGGGTCGCAAAGGGATACCATGGGGGAATTAATCTAGATATACTGGTTGGCCCTGCCACATTCACTATTACATTCCAAGTCATGGACATCCCAGCTTCGTATAATCTATTATTAGGGAGACCATGGATACATGTCGTAGGAGCAGTTCCTTCAAAACTGCATCAATGTTTAAAGTTTGAGTGGGATCACCAAAAGGTCGTGGTTCACGAGGACATAAGTCATCCTATTTATACAGCTCTCATTATCCCAGCCATTGAAGGGAGAGGAGGTTTAGATGGGGAGAGCTTTCACACTCTAGAGCTTGTTGGTGCCATCGAAGGAGGAAGATGGTGGAGTGACAAGGCTCTGAGCATGTTGTTGTGGTTAGGTTTTGAACCAGGCAAGGGCCTTGGGGTCTAACTACAAGGGGTGGAAGAACCTTTGCATATCGTGACACAGAAGACCACTTTTGGTTTAGCGTACCAACCCACTGCCAAGGAGCTGAATGATTGGGCTTATCCTCTGGGGGATAATAATCTCCTATTGCCAAATCTATTGCCTTCACTATAGCAAACTTTTGTGTTTGATGGTTTTTTGGATATAAAACGGGACGAAGAAGATGTTGTGCTGCTCAATCTGAGGAACTTGTTCATGGAAGAGCCGAATGAAGAAAGTTGTGATGACATTATTGATAAGGAGGAAGGAGGGGCCCTAGTACGGGAAGCTGGAGCTCAAAAAGGACTCACCAACTAGACAACCACTCCATCCAGAGCTCATGAGCATCTGGGTAGATTTAAAAGGATTAGTTTTATTGTTTTGAAATAAAATATTTATTTGTTTCGAAGTCGTTAAATTCTCTTGAATATTATGTCAAATTTTGAATGAGCTTTTCAATTAATAAAATTATTTCCCTTTCATATATTGATTTTGTTTTTACTTACATTTTCAGCACTTCTAGTATTAAATGTGTTGAATCTGAGGCCGTGACTTGTAATGAAATTATACGACATAATATAGACAACTTATTAGAAGCAGAAGAGGATGAAGTACTAGCTAAAATTGTCAGAAAAGTATAGGAGTTTGAGGATAAACCCAAAGAAAATCTGGAAGAAATAGAGGTTGTAATCTTGGAGGGTGCAGAGATACCCAAAGAGACCCTACTCCACACTCATTTGATGAAAGATGAGATTGGGGAGTACATCGAGTTTTTGAAAGAATACAAGGACGTCTTTGCATGGTCCTACGCTGACATGACTGGACTCAGCCATCCCATAGTAGCACATAGGTTTCCTACTAATCCATCATATCCATCAAGCAAAAGCCAAGGAAGTACTACATGACGAGAGTTTGAAGATTAAGGAGGAGGTGGCTAAGCAGATTTATGCTGGAATCCTCAAAGTGCTGGAGTATCCTACTTGGTTAGCCAATATCGTGTCGGTTCCAAAGAAGTATGGAAAAGTCAGAGTTTGTGTGGATTATAGAGACCTCAACAAAGCTAGCCCTAAAGATGACTTTCCACTGCCAAACATCCACATCCTCATTGATAATTGTGCCAAGCATGAGACATAGTCATTTTTATATTGTTTTGCTGGTTATCATCAGATTGGAATGCATGATGAAAATGCCGAGAAAATTACCTTCCTTTCTCCATAAGGTGTATATTGCTACAAGGTAATGCCATTCGGGCTGAAAAATGCTGGATCTACCTACATGAGGGCCATGACCACTATCTTCCATGACACGATCCATAAGGAAATTGAGGTTTATGTGGATGATGTCATCATTAAATCAAAGAAAAGTTCAGATCATTTGGATGACCTCAGAAAGTTCTTCGATAGACTGCGAAAGTATAACCTGAAGCTGAATCTGGCAAAGTCTGCATTTGGTGTCCTGGGGGGAAATTTCTAGGATTTATTGTCAGCCATCGAGGTATTGAGTTAGATCCAACTAAGATCAGAGCCATCCAAGAGCTCCCACCGCCAAAGAGCAAGAAGGAATTCATGAGCTTTTTGAGGCGACTCAACTACATCAACCATTTCATTGCCCAATCAGTAGTTATTTGTGAGCCTATTTTCAAGTTGCTGAAAAAAGATGCTGCTACAGAGTGGACTCCTGAATGTCAACAAGATTTCGATAGAATCAAAGATTATCTATCAAAGCCTCCAGTTTTAGTTCCATCGGAATAAGGAAGACCTCTGCTTTTGTATCTGTCCATGCTAGAAAATGTCTTTGGTTGTGTTTTTGGGGCAACATGATGAGACATGGAGGAAGGAGAAAGCAATATATTATTTGAGCAAGAAGTTAAACATCGTATGAAGCTCGATATACCTTGCTTGAGAGTACATGTTGCGCTCTAACTTGGGTTGCTTAGAAATTGAGGCACTATTTGTCTGCTTACACGACCTATTTGATCTCCAGAATGGATCCGCTGAAGTACATCTTATAAAGCCCATGCCGACAGGAAAGCTGGCTAAATGGAAGATATTATTGAGCGAGTTTGACATTGTCTATGTAACATAGAAAGTGGTAAAAGGGTAGGCCCTTGAAGATCATCTATCAGAGAACCCTGTGGACAATGAGTATGAACCTCTAAAAATGTACTTTCCCGATGATGAGGTAGCATCCATAGGCAAAGATATTGTTGAAGAATATGATGGTTGGAGGTTGTTCTTCGACGGAGTTGCCAATTTTAAAGGAGTGGGTATTGGAGTTGTGCTGGTGTTAGAAACTGGACAACAATATCTTGTGTCAGCTAAACTGCAATTTCCCTATACTAATAACTTGGTAGAGTACGAATCTTGCATCTTGGTTATTTTACTGGCGGTTGACATGAATGTGCAGTCAATATTGGTGATTGGAGACTCAAATTTGTTAATGCATCAAGTAAGAGGAGAATGGTCCATGAATAACACAAAGATCTTGCCCTATCTGCATTGTGTGCAAGAACTGTGTAAGAGGTTTGTCAAGATTGAGCTCCGGCATGTTCCGCGAGTGCAGAATGAATTTGCAGATGCTTTGGCTACATTGTCCTTGATGATCCAGCACCACGACAAGAACTACGTGATCCCATTCCCATTCATATACATAAGTAACCTTCTTACTTTTTTCATTTTGAAGAAGAGTCAGACGGTGAGCTGTGGTACACTGACAACAAATGGTATATGAAGAATGGAAGTCATCTCGAGCATGCTACAAGTGTCCAAAAATGCACGGTTTGAAGGCTGGAAACCAATTTTTCCTAAATGGAGAAATCTTTTATAGGAGGACCCAGATTTAGGATTGCTAAGATGAGTGGATGCCAAGGAGGCAACAAATCTAATTGAGGAGATCCACACTGGAACTTGTGGGCCTCACATGAATGGTTTCGTATTGGCGAAAAAGATTTTGAGAGCTGGATACTTCTGGTTAACTATGGAAACAGATTGTATCAAATATGTGCAAAGGTGTCATCAGTGTCATTCCCATGCATACGTGATTTGAGCTCCTCCTAACAAGCTTCATTCCTCGAGCTCACCTTGGTCGTTCGTAGCTTGGGGAATGGATGTCATTTTTCCTATTGAACCTGCAACATCTAATGGGAATAGATTCATTTGGTTGCAATCGACTATTTCACTAAATGGGTTGAAGCTACTTCTCACAAGTTTGTCACGAATAAGGTGGTGGCGGATTTTGTTCGAGACCATCTTATTTGCCGATTTGGGGTTCGCAATTCTATCATTATCGATAATGGTGCAAATCTGAACAGCGACCTGATGAGAGAGACATGTGAAAGTTTCAAAATCAAGCATCATAATTCTACTGCATACAGGCCACAAATGAATGGAGTCGTGGAGGCCGCAAATAAAAATATCAACAGGAAATTGCGTAAGATGATCGACAAATATAGACATTGGCATGAGAAGCTGCGTTTTGCCTTGTTCGGATATCGTACCACTCTTCGAACGCCTACTAGAGCTACGCCTTATATGCTGGTGTATGGTAATGAAGCAGTGATACCAACTGAGGTAGAAATTCCTTCCTTATGGATTATTCAAGAAGCAAAACTGAGCGATGCAGAATGGGTGCGAAGCAGATTTGAGCAGTTAGCACTCATTGATGGAAGGAGGATAAATGCACTTTGTCATGGTCAACTTTATCAGAATAGGATGACTAAGGCCTTCAACAAGAAAGTTCGACCAAGACTCTTCACACCCGGGCAATTTCTTTTGAAGCGGATTTTCTCACACCAACATGAAGCTAAAGGCAAGTTCTAGCCTAATTGGCAGGGTTCTTACATAGTCCACAGAGTGCTGACAGGAGGAGCACTTATCTTAGCAGAGATGGATGGTGAAATTTGGCTCAAGCCTATCAATTCAGACGTTGTTAAGAGATATTACATTTAGAATTGGAGTTTACTTTATGCTTTGCTTTGTAATATGAACTACATTGAACCTGATTCCCATTTAAGTGGGATACGTAGGCGTCCCTCTGCGACTCGATCTCTATCTTAATAAAATCTTCTTCTCCCCTTTGTCGAGAGGGTCTAGACAATTCTATCAGGTTTTCTATGGTGATATGGTTAACGAACTGCAAACTGAGGCAAAATTTTTTAGGGGACCTGAAAAATTCACAATGATTATGTCATTTGCAAAGGATTCTACATCATGTTCTACACTAGGGTAGAAATTTTGACAAGGATCTCAAAATTTCGTCAGGATTAAGTCAAGACAAGGGATTCATTCTCCAAAATGACGTTGTATGGTTTCAAGATATGTCATGGCCTATGATTTAACTAGTTTTTTCTTACATACTTCAGCCTTTATTTTTACTTTTACTAAATTATTTTCAAAATATGTCTTTTATTTTAACCTTGTGCCGAAGCGTATACCTGGACGAAATTCAACAACAGGTGTCTAGAGTAATGGAGAAGGCTACAAGACAGATGTACAGATCCACCTCCCCTCTACAAACTAATAATTTTTCTTTGAGTAAAGAAGTAGCAAAGTCGAAAAGGTAGCAATAGAGGACATCGTGTTTGCAAAAGCGACACAGAGCTAAGTTATTCTACCCTTTCTTGCGTCGCAAACTCCATTACTTATATTTTGCACCCCTATTTATTATTTTTCTTTCATTAAGAGCCCGACGATTTATGTTTGAGCCCGTATTTGTATTTGAGCCTGTGATATACATGTTGAGCCCATTGCTTGCATTTTGACTCGTATTTGCATTTTGATTTGTATGTTGAGCCCACCGTATGCATTTGGAGCTCGTATTTACATGTTGAGCCCATATTTGCATTTTTTAGCTCGTATTTGCATTGTGAGCCCGTGATATACACTTGAGTCTGTATTTGTATTTTGAGCCCGTATTTGCATTTTGAGCTCATGATGTATATGATAAGCCCATTATATACATGTTATTTGCATTATAAGCCCGTGATTTGTATTTGAGCCCTTATTTGCATTTTGAGCCCGTCATCTGCATTTTGAGCCCGTGATATACATGATGAGCCCGTGATATACATGTTATTTACATGCTAAGCTCGTGATTCGTATATGAGCCCGTGATTTGCATTTTTGAGCCCGTATTTGCATTTCGGGCCCGTAATGGTTTCTTGAGCCCATTCTATGCATTTGATCCCGTTATTGCATTCTTAGCCTTATGATTTATCTGCATTGAGCCCGAATAAACCAAAACTACCAATTCAGTTACTTAAGCCCTCAAATAATTTACTTTCTTTAAAATTATCATTCTTTAACTCATCCAAAGGCGTCGTGGTCTAAAGGCATTGTTTCATGGCCTAAGGATTTAATTTCTACTTATCATTCTCCTAAGGAATCATAGTCTAAAGGCATCATTTTCATGGCCCGCGGACATCATTTGAGGTGTAACACACCGGAAGTCCTAGAGATCAGACTTGAAGTTGGAATCAGCAGAAAAGTCAGCAGAAATTTGCCTCAGAACGAGTCAGGGAACAACTAGTTAGGAGACCTAACGGGTCGTGGTTTGACCTGTGATGAACTGTAAGGAGGGGATGGCAATCCCAGTGGCCACGAAAGATCTGACGAGTCGTCTTGCCTGGCAACGATTCATTAGGTTGGTCGTTGGGTAATGAATCAAGTGAGAAGTCAGTGTAGTTGACAAAAGGATGTGACGAGTTGTTAAGTGTGGGAACGACTCGCCATGTCCATCGTTAGATGGGAAGAGTTGAAGTTGTGAAGTAGTCTTCCAGTGCACTTGACGAATGAGTCTAACGAGTCGTTGGATGGAGTAACGACTCATTACATTTGTCGTGGTTTGAAGAATGATAAAACTGTGTGAATCTTTCAATGTGCTTAACGGGCGAGATGACGAGTCGTTGGATGGGACGACGACTCATTACGTGAGTCGTGACTCCAAATTTGGGGAACTTCCAGTTTTCTTTAAGGGCATTTTTGTAAACTCCTATGTTTTAACTTTTAAACTATGTCATTTTGTGTATTGTTTGGGACGTTTTTAAGGGTTTCTACAAGCCTAAACCCTCATTCTCTCAAGATATCTCTCAAGCTCTTCTTCTTTCTCTCCTCTCAAGATTCAAGAACTTCACCAAGGTGTTCATCAAGTTTCAAAAAAGACTTCGAGTAGGGTTCTTCTACCAGGTATGCGGGTTTTTAAATAGGGATACTCTTCCATCCTTGTGCCCCAAAATGTTTTCATTTAAAATGCCCAATTTCTACTATTCTAGAAGATGCATGACCTAGGATTTTAAATTGATGGTGAATCCTCTTACAACTCTTTAAATTTTAAGATCCGTTGTGACTATGAGATAAGTACGGTGTAAAATGATTGGGTTATCTTGAATTATGTGTTGGGTGATGAAAAGTGTGGAGTTATGAAATATTCTTCATGAATGATTAGAGTTTTAAATAAGGTTTTTGTCATTGTCATTCAATTATCACAAATCCCTTGCATCCATGTTTAATATGTGACGATTATATTATTACCCATGAGAATTTGAATATGTCAATGATAGATGGGATGGGATTAAATTAGAGTTCATGGACTTGAGTAATTGAAAGTAAAATATGCATGTCCCTATGTCTTTATGGAATTAATTGGGTAAGAAGTAAATTTATGATAATGGCTTATCTAATGCATTCTTCTCATGAATTGGAATAAATCGTGAAATGGGTTTCATGAAACCAAGATGCACACTTCCCATATGATTTTGTTGTACATGTTGAAGTATGAGTAAGCACATAGCTATCTGTAAATCTAGATTATATGACTCAATGTATGCCTGTTAAAGTATGAGTTGAATGTATGGGTCATGAATGTCTCTATGATACATGCTGATTAATATGAAGCTGGAATTTAACGATGAGAAAGTAGTATGCATGATGTGGAACTAAATATTCTCATTAATGTTAAACCTATCAAGAAATTCTTGTATGGCTCCATGATGATATGAATTGTGATGATAAAGAATGAGAATGATAATTTCCGAATGTTGGGCTTGTTGTTAGTACAAAGTAGCCTCGATCCTTCCGAAATGAATGATGTATGAAGAAAGCAGAGTATGTTCATGTTTCTGATTAGATACAGTAGTAGAGACCAGATATATATATATATATAACGTCAAACCAGTACCTCTCATATTCTAGCGGTAATCGGGATCCTCCATAGTATAGAGAGACTCCCTAAGCTCAGTCGGGATCCTCAATAGTAGAGCGTGACTCCTTAGCAGTAGGAGGGATCTTCCATAGTAGAGAGTGACTCCCTAGTACAGTCAGGATCCTCCATAGTAGAGAATGACTCCCTAACATCAGTGGGGATCCTCAATAGTAGAGATTGGCTCCCTAGCATTAGTCGGGATCCTCCATAGTAGAGAGTGACTCCTTAGTACAGTCGGGATCCTCCATAATAGAGAGTGACTACCTAGCATCAATCGGGATCCTCAATAGTAGGGAGTGGCTCCCTAGCATTAGTCGGGATCCTCCATAGTAGAGAGTGACTCCCTAGTACAGTCGGTATCCTCCATAGTAGAGAGAGACTCCCTTAATGAAGATATCAGTATGATTCAGCCTTGCATGACCCAGCTCTCATATTATAACGGGCTTAATAAGATGATGATCAGTCTCAGTTATCAGTAATGATCCAGTATAGTATGTGATACTAACTTTAGATTTGGCACTTATTAAATGTTCATAACTTGACCCTTATGCATGAGTTCTAAGATGTTATGTAAATGAGATTCAAAGAGAAGTATCATGTATATCTGTATATGTGAACCATAGAGTGTGCGTAATAACATGTTGAAGTAGCTATGTTGATGTATTTAATTAAATCCTTATCGTATATTTGTTTATTTAATTTTTTATGTTATCCTGCATGCTCATTACATTCCAAGTACTGACCGCACACCTTTTGTGCTATATCATTTCATGATATAGATTCAGGTTTCCCGACTCAGCCTCGTGGTTAGATACGCTTCATCCCTATTCAGCAGCTATTAGTGAGTCCTCATCCTCCTAGGATGTGATTATGTTCATATTTTACTATGTTCCAATTTTCAAACTTTAGGAGTTAGCTGGGGACTTGTCCCAGCAACTCATCAGTTTAGTAGAAGGCTTTCAGACTTATCTAAACAGATTCAGCATTGTATTTAAGTGTTATGAAATTGTCGTTATGGCTTACATTAGATTCATTTTATTAGCTTCCGCTTATTTATGTTGTTAGTCGTTCTCATGTTAAGTGTATGCTATGATAATGCCATGGGTCGACTTGGAGCCTCTCAGGATTCCTTGTCCCGTAACACAGCTAGGGTGTGAACTCGGGTCGTGACACATGGCCTAAGGATTTAATTTCTTCTTATCATGCCCCTGAGGCGTCATAGTCTAAAGGCATCGTTTTTCATGGCCTACAAACATCATTTCATGGCCTAAAGGGATTTATTTTTTTTGCTTATCATGGCCCAAGACATCATGGCTTAGAGATTTCATCTTTATTGTCTCGAAGCGAACTCTCATTGTCTAAAGGAAATTTACATCATGTTTAATTTTTATATCGGATTATTTTGTGGAATGTTTGACGCCTATGCTTTAATTATTTTGTTTATGTGAATATCGAAGTTGAACGAGCTACGAATGGTAACACCTCTTGCTTTATTTTTTCCAACTTACTCCTATTTTATCGCATTGACTCGAACCGTATTCCCACCTTTGCCTTTGCAATCCATTCTAAATCTTGTTAATTTGTGCTAGCTCCATCCTTATTCAAGCCTCGTCTTATCAATTTCTTTTAGGAATTTCGTTCGTCTCTAAATATAGAACTATATGCCGCCTGATTCTCGCAAATCCGAGATATATAGGCGACTTGATACCAAAGTCTCGGCCATAATTTTTCCACAACTCTTATTCCCTTTTCGTTCAGCCCCACCGAGATCGTTCCTCGGTTGGACAAAATTGACCACTAGTTTACCGTTCTTTGCTCACCAATCCATCCTTTATTCCCGAGCACAAAAGGAGCAGTTGTTGACACCCAATTTTGACCTTCCTACGCCCCATATACACTGCTTACATATGCATATTTTAAAGAAAATTACTCTTTTACGTAATTGTTTAATTCGTATTTATAATATTTTGATAATTAATTATCATCACTCTTAAATGTTGCATAATTATTTCAAATTATATATTTTAAACATTTATTTCCATTTGATTTTAATTTATTAATTTTCTGATGAGTGTAATTATGTCATATGTTGTATGTTTCGTATCAATATATATGTATACATGCTTTTAATAAAATAATCTTTTATTTTAAAATACATAATTTTACTTAAATTTTATAAACTATTTAAATAATCATATTTACCTAATTTTACTTAAATTTTATAAATTATTTATGATGATAATAAGTTTATATAATTTTTCGTAAATTAAACTATTATATTATCAATTTATTAAATTATTTATAAATATAGTATTATTATTAATTTAATAGCAGCCAATTTCAATTTCATCTAATTCATTTAAAATCTAGCCACTTTTCACTTAATTCATGCCAAATTTAGTCATTCTTGTCAAGATTTGGCCACATTGTAAACCCAGATTCAATTCAATTAAATCCCAACCCAATTAACCTATCCGCAACCCGCCAGATGACCCAGAACCCGACCCATATGTCCTATATTTAATCCTAGCCCTCCATCTCATGTAAATCTAACGGCTACCACTAAAACCTACCATTTTCCTTTAATATTCCCACTCAGCCCCAAAACCCTAATCAACACTCTCATTTTCCCTCTTCCTAACCCAAATCCACCGCCCCTATACGCCCTCTTCTCCTCTCACCTTCCCCTTCACCAGACCTCCATTAACACCGACGACTATTGAGCAACCAGCTGCACAGCCTCCTCTCTTCTCTCCCTCTCTTCTCCCAAACACCGCACCACATCACCAAAACTCACTAGCCGGACCTCACAACTCTCCACCACACTAACTCCAAACAGACTCCATTATTTCCGGAAAGCCGCCGAAATAGGAAAATCCAAGAACAAAACTCGGCCACACCTCCTTATTCTCGCTCTTTTCTCTTCTTCTCCAAACTGCTGCTGAAACAAAACCTCACCACTCTCCACCGTTTCGATATCTGGCGAAATCCATTAACGCCGACAAACCAACAAAACCCAGTGGCCTCCCCTCTCAATTTCCTCCATGAACTCCGACCAACACCACCAACAGAAATCGGCCACCAAACTCAAAACCACCAGATCTCCTCACCATTAACACCGCACGCCACCACTAGCCTCCATCCTCTTATGCCCAAACACGATACACGATTTTAGGGCAGATCTGACAGACCTATCCTCGATATGATTTTCTAACCTTCACTCATTTCTTTATTCTCCTAACCTTCCTAAATCTAAGATATAGCATTTGCCAATTTGTTGTTTAAAATTCTTAATCGTTAGTTTGTTTGTTGCCTCAGATTAGCATATAAGAAATTCTAGAATTTTGGTTCTATGATTACTAAATTAGCATCTTAGTTTTGATTAGCCCTTGACTATATAATATTTGGTTGAAATATGTTTTTTTGTGTCTTAAACCTGACATTTTCTATGAATTTTGTTTCCTCTGATGTATACAATCATTTGATGAAATATTGTACCAGTATGCTAAGCAAACCTGTTCCTTTCCTCTCCCAAATTTAAACTCATGACTATCTATATATAATGACCATATGTTTTTATAACCGTCATTTGAAGTATGTGACTTTCTTATTCTATTTGACATATATCAACTTTTCCATTAATGATCTTAATTAATTTATTATAATGTGCCGCTGATTTTCTTTCATTTTTGGTCTCCTTGTCACTCTATTCTTATACGATTTACTGCGGTAACAACTCTAATACTTGTCTATATTCGGTAAATTTTGACTGATTGATGCTCGAATTGATTTGACTATTTAAGAAAAATATTTCATGCTACTGTATTTTAGTAATCATGTGATAGCTTTAGCATTTGATTTTATTTGGGTAAAGTTTGATTTTATAACCAATTAGTGATCGACTCTATAACGTTATACTTTATTAATGATTTTTCTTTTCCTTAATTGGTTTTTAACATCCCATAATACTAAATTTTTTTATGGTAAATATATATATATTATTTTACATATGACTGTCAATTTAATTGAAATAACCCATTGATTGATTATCTTCCTTCCTAAACGTGATTTAATACGTGAATAATTATAGTAAAGTCTGACTTATTTCCTTAATTCAAAAAGATTTTCCCTTTGATTTGGCCCTCTAAATTAGTACGAGTCATTTGATTAAGGCAAATAAACATTTGATTGTCAGCCTTATTAATTATGGAAAATTCCTTAGTTGATTTGATTCTTTTATTTCCTTTCCTTCTAAGTCCTTAATAGGTTCTGCGAATTAATTATTTCTTTTCATTAAGCCCTTTTTGATTGAATATATAAAGCAGTCATCTTCTCTTTGGTTTACTCATTCAAACATTTCTTGAAAAAACCCGAAAATTACTTCACTCTCAGAGACTTCTCTGTTTTTCACACTTTTAATTATATCCCCCCTCAACACAAGCACTGCTCAAAATTCTTGAGATTCTTGTGATCTTGATGTGTTGAGTTTTGGGTCTCATTCGTTGGAAAAGCCCTTTTGAAATTGCTGGTAATTCGTTACTTTAGTTGCTGGAAATACGATATTAGTTTCGTTACTGATTAACCGGTTAGTTCACTTCCTTTTGCTAATTTCGATAATACGCTGTGTGAACTTGTTTCTTGTGTCATGTGAATTTAATAGATACCTTCGTGTGTTCTTTGTGCCTTAAATATGCATATTAATTTCGTATATATGTTTGAATAAATACCTTTATAAATGTTTGGAATAAGCTGTGTTTCCAGGAAGTCTGGAATATGTACATTTGTATATGCATATTTTGTTTAACAGGTTCTTTTAAGTTGAAACGAAGAGGCCTCCGAGACAAGACGGGTTTAGTACTTGTTTAGTTTATTATTATTTTCTTATTCCAACGAATTTTAATTATTTGTTTCCTTTTTATGAGTTGTTGATAAACACCGATAAATAATGGAAAGGGGTTTATGGAGGCGGGGGATTGAATGCTTCTTTATTGCTTCCTTAACTGCTAATTGAGAATCACTTAGAAAACTTTCTTATAGGAATAACGAACATGAATATTTAGTAGAAATTATGCCTATAAGACCTTAAATAATTAATCAAAGTATGTTTACGTTTAAATTTCAGCAACATTGCCTATAGGAAATAAAATAAATCTGATTGTTTTACTAGAAATTATGCATATAGGAATTATAAAATGTGTGCAAACTCTTTTTATTACTCAACCTAAAAATCATGCCCGCATAATAGGTTTATACTAATTGCTTAGGAGATATGCCTATAGATATTCTGTGTTAAAATATATTTTAATTTGGGGAATCTGCAAAAACAAAAAGATTCGAATTTGTTATGTTATGTCAAATATTTGACTATTTGGTTTGAATATTTAATTCTATAATACTAGACATCCTTCCAAGTAGGGGTTTTTTTCATGAGCGTAGCTAAGAACAAAAAGCACATAAACCTGGCAATCGCAATGTTTCTTCTTGTAGTATTTGAAAAGAACAAAAATATAATCAGTAAATCTTTGTTGTGTTTATATGTTTACAAGGATTATTTTATTGACTATTTCCTTTAAACTAGGAATCATGCTTATAGGACAAGGTACCAACTTGTTTACATACCTCTTGTTTAACTGCTACATTATGTTCTACCTATTTCAAACGTGTGTTCCTTTTACATTAAAATTCATTCTCATTAATTTGTCCTCACGTTAAGAAATAATTCCTAGCTATATCACATTATATGCTGCGTGTATAAAGTCTGAAAATTCTGCATTAGAAATCATATTTATAGGATTTATTTGCGCTCATTTAGAAATCATGCCCATAGGTTTAACATAGAGGCTTACGACCTTTGTATGTTAACTATATTCTTTCGTTTTATTTGCTGCTTGGCGTTTAATCATCTTTTAATAACCCTAAATAATTCTAGACCCCAAAAATCCAAAAAGTATTCCAGTGCCTCTTGGACATTAAGTACGGGACGGTAGGCAAATGCTAGGGCATTAGTCTTTCTACGCCTAGAGCACTATAGGATTGATAATTAATTAGGAGGGTATATGGGACATGATAGTCTGTACTCGTTGAATAATATGAGCAATCTGAATGGTTGCAAAATATTATTTAAGTTGCATGGGGTGATCTCATTAGGTTAAAATACCCCCCCCCCTCTTGAAATGCAGAACTACATTCGACCTGGTTCCCTTCGGGGATATGTAGGCACCTCTTTGAGGCTCGGTCTAATCTTTTAAAGCATATTTTATTGTTCTGTCTTATGGATCTTTCATTTTATGTTAACAATCCTTTGAATTGGTATTTATTGTGCTGATGTTATTTTTGCATTTAATAAATTCCCTTTTTATTTCGTGAATCGTTAGTTGTGGTTTGAAATATTGTGCTCATTCTTGTTATATTTTTATCAATCGTTTACAAATTGTAAAAAAATGTTATAATAATAAATTTGTCATTTAGTACGATTGCCTCAGTCTTCTTTCTTCTCACTTGTCTGAAAATCTCCTTTCTTCTTAATCATAGTTTAAATTTAATTTTAGTTATTAAATAAAAGAAGTTAGAATCAATTCATTTCTTTTCCCACTAGTTAATCCCCACAAAATTAATGAATCCGGAAGGGATTCATATTTGTGGACCTCGAAAGGTGCCTAATACCTTCCTTTTGAGGTAACTATAATCTTTACCCGACTCTGGCCACCTAGGCTAGTTTCAAACACAATTTTAGTATAGAATGGTGCCCTAATGCACCTTAATTCATTAGGTGGCGACTCTTCGTAGTGATAATCTTTCAAGAGTTGTCACATGTCGAGTTGCGCTTTTCGCGAGAAAAATGGGGCGCAACAGCATGGCGACTCTGCTGAGGATTTTAGGTTCTAACCACAACGTGTTAGTTATTATGTAGAGTTTTATTTAATTTTTTGAGCTTTTAAAAAAAATCCTTTTCTTTTTCTATTTATTTGTTTCTTAATTAGTTAACTACCATGCTTAATCCTTTCCCTTTTTCCCATTTATTATTTATCTAATGATTGATTTACTTCCTTATATATTTTTCCTTATTTCTTTAAACATGAATTTACTAACGATTTTTCTTCTTTTATTTTTATTTCACTATATATTATTCCTTTAAGCTTGTAATATGTAATAATTATTTAATTACTTATCTAAATTGCTAAGTTTTTTGTTTTGTAAACAGTCATTCTGCTCATACTTCCCCCACTTGAAAAATTTTTACCATCACACACTGTACACACAAGTGTAGCTTTTCACTTCTCCAAATTTCTTTCAAATCCCTATTTTAGAGAGTTGACATATACGTGGGGTGAATGGATAGCTTTACTACTATGTGACCACGTGCTTTCTCGCATAAAAACCTTTCAGTCCGTGCCTACCCTATTCTTAGAAATTTAAGTCATACCATGCATGCATAAACCTAGGTGGTTTGACCCTTGGTGTCAATCCACATATTAGCTAACCACTTATAGGTCAAAATGTTACATAGCCCAATGACAATGCATCATTATGTGCTAAGTGATTAAGATGAATTGAGTCCAAGCTCAATGTTGATGTAATGGAGTTGGAATTTTATGACTTTGTTGCAGATTTTTAGAATGGAAGGTCTGCCAAACTTTGTCAACACTCAAATAGTTGAGGGGTTCCACATAAATTAAGAAAATGGTGGAAAAGTATCAATATGGATCATGGAAGAGAAATCTAAAAGTGTCTAGGATTTTTGACCTCTTTAATCTACATAGCTCCTAACAGATATTTAATTAAAGCCTTGCTCAAATTTTCAAATCCTGAAAAAGTGGTTTTTCGATTCCATGACTTCGAACTAACACCAACGATTGAGGAGATTAGGCAGATTCACTGACTTGAGGAGCGTGAATAGAGGCATGATCTTGCCTCGAAAACAATCTGGGAGAAAGTTTTTACAGCGCCTGGTTTGAAAAACAATCTCAAGTTAGCATGCTTAGATCGGGTTGGATCTCGTTAGACTTTCTATTCGAGCGATTTGGCCGCAAGGATGGTCATTAGGTTTTTCACAAAGATTTCTTGTGTTTTGTAGAAAATTGGAATAAAAAACGGTCTTTTGTGTTAGCAATCACTTTATTGGGAACTTTGATCTTTCTGAGGAAACATGGGAAGATTGACACTTGAATCAGCTCCGTGGTTGGAGTCGTGTTCAAGGAGTAGACAACGCTGAGGTCACGTTAGTCCCCATGATCTTGGCGGGCATTGTCTAAATGTGCTAGAGGAAAGAGGTTTTTTGAGGGTTGTAACCTATTGCTTCAACTATGGGCCGTAGAACATTTATCAACGCCCCAACATGGTGATAATACTAGATGTCATGGGTAATGTGATTGACACCCACTCTCGAAGGATGATAAGGTCCGTTTCTCTCGTCGACATTGAGGATTGGTACATCTTTATGAAGTCACTTAGAGGTCATCAAGTGCAATGGAGGTATTTGTGGTTATCTTTTCCTACTGCTCTCATAAGAGGGAAAAAATTGTACTACATTGAACTTATAGGCTTGAGGGGCATACGACCCTATGCCCCTATATGAGTGTTTTGCCAGTTTGGACGAACTCAAGTGATACCTTTGTGGTCCCGCATGGATATATCTGAATCAAATTTTGGAATAGACTATGAAATTATGAAGGCCAAAGAATTGTTACAAGAATGGAAAGCATTAATGAATCACTATATTTAAGGAGCAAGCATTCTGCAGGCGTGAGTACTACGCATGGCTTTTGGAAGATGTTGAGGATATCGTCTTTAGCATACAAGGACAGCCACACGGGTTTGAAGATGAGGAAGAGACGAAGTGGGCCTGCAACCTACTTAACAACCATTTTGATATCACACCAGAAATGCGAGCTCAGATTATACCAGGATGGACATGAGATTTTATCTTAGTTTTTCCCCTTTGTTACCCCGTTACCCCTTAGTTTTATTATTTTCATGATTAGATTTGATGTAGTAGCAGATTGACATTTTTAATAAAGAACCATTTTATTTTTCTTATCTAACTCCAACTCCAATAATGTCAAACATTAAGGCTTGGACTAATTCATCATGATATCACATGAGTGTTGTCTTAGGCTTAACTCTGGCACAAAAGTGGCTCCAAAATTAGGAAACGCGTAAACGTATTTATTTATTCAGTCTTTACTTCTAACCTCTCTTACTAACTTTGGCTTTTTTTGTTTCTTGTCTTATTTTTCCCCTTTCCCAAAGGTTGATCTGTGCAGTCTGGCCTATTATACAAGGTTCAAAGGGGCTCCTCCTCCTCCTCCTGTTCCTAGCCGCAAAAACAGAGGGAAGAATAAGATGGACGAGCATAACAGCACCACAGATAAAAGGGCTAACAGTACATCTAGGGATGAAAGAGAGAATACTGAAGGGGTTTTCCCTCCAGGCTATAACGAGGTGATAATGAGACTCGAGTAGAAAATTTTGAGCTCCAAGAAGAGTTTAGCTCAAGTTCGCAGTCTAAACAACCAGGTGGCATCATTTGGGGTTCAGGCTGACGCCTCCACTTTAAAAGCACAGGCAAGCCTTCCTATGACATCCCAACCCACAGCTCCACCTCAAGATACCCATCACACTCCACCCCAATATTATCAATACCCTCCATACACATATCCAAACCCACAAGCTCCAATTACCTCCCATTACCCATCACCATCCCAAGAACTACCTTCCCCGACAAACGTAAATGCAACATATCCCCGCACCAATATCAACCTGTTCTGTGTGGAGACAACACCTGTGACTCACCATCAGGAGGAATCTGACCCTTCAAAGAAGGATAGGCTGATTCAGACTCTAGCAGAAGAGTTAAAAAAGATGAACAGTAGACTGCAAAGTGTTGAAGGAACCAAGGGAATAACGGGTCTAGATTATAAAGACCTATGTATACACCCCAATGTCGTGCTATTAGAGGGGTACAAACCTCCTAAGTTAGAATATTTGTTGGGGCCGGTGATCCAAGGGCCCACTTGAGATTGTATTGTGATAAACTGGTAGGAGTGGGACGAAATGAGAAGATAAGAATGAAACTCTTCATGAGAAGTTTGACCGGTGATGTTCTTAGCTGGTACATAGAGCAGAACCATAAGAAGTGGTTTACCTGGGCAGAGATGGCCGCAGCTTTTATGGAGCATTTTGGGTTCAATACAAAGAATGCACCTAACTTGCATTATATCTAAAATTTGAAGAGAAAGCCCACCGAAACTTTTAGAGAATTTGCAACTCGTTGGAGGACTGAGGCTGCCAGAGTGAGACCCCTAATGGAGGAGGTACAGATGAAAGATATTTTTATGCAGACTCTAGATTTGCAAGTTTACGATAGGTTAATGTTGGTCAGTGAGAAAAGCTTCGCCGAGATCATCAAATTAGGCAAGAAGATCAAAGACAATATCAAGGATGGTACCATTATCAACTTGAATGCATTGCAAGCTACTAACAAAGCTTTGCAATACGGAGGTATTTCAGAAAGCCGTAAGAAAAAGGAAGTCGGCACAGTTATGATGCCCCAAGGGCCGAAGAGTTATGTTCATAGATGCCATACTCCACCCCCACACTACAAAAGTCCAACCCCGTATGACCAAACTCCACCTCTACAATATCAAGCTCCCTACCTCACAACCAAGCTCCACCACCACAATACCAAACTCCCCATTCTTACCAAGCACAATATCAAACTCCCTCTCCAACCCATTTCCAAACTCCTCCTTCACATTACCAAGCCCCTACCTACCCCATCTATAGCACACAAACTTCTTATCCACAACCTTCTCCCTTAATTATTCATCAAGCCAGAGGCCTAAGGCCCACTTTGAAAGGAAGCCGACAAAAGCCTATACCCTACTAGTTGAACCAATCGCTCAACTATATGTGAGGTTGAAGGAAGTTGGGTACATTGAGCCTATCCCTGCCCTCCTGGTCGATACCCAAGCCAAATGGTATGACCATAACAAAGTGTGCATGTACCATTCGGGCATGAGGGGGCATACCATAGAGTCCTAGTAATTTGTTACTTTAGTTGCTGGAAATACGATATTAGCTTCGTTACTGATTAACCAGTTAGTTCACTTCCTATTGCTAATTTCGATAATACGTTGTGTGAACTTGTTTCTTGTGTCATGTGAATTTTATAGATACCTTCGTGTGTTCTTTGTGCCTTAAAATATGCATATTAAATTCGTATATATGTTTGAATAAATACCTTTATAAATATTTGGAATAAGTTGTGTTTCCAGGAAGTCTGGAATATGTACATTTGTATATGCATATTTTGTTTAACAGGTTCTTTTAAGTTGAAACAAAGAGGCCGCCGAGACAAGACAGGTTTAGGACTTGTTTAGTTTATCATTATTTTCTTATTTCAACGTATTGTAATTAATTTTTTTCCTTTTTATGAGCCATAAATAAATGCTGATAAATAGTGGAAAGGGGTTTATGGAGGCGGGGGATTGAATGTTTCCTTATTGCTTCCTTAACTGTTAATTCAGAATCACATAGAAAACTTTCCTATAGGAATAACGAACATGAATATTTTATAGAATTAAGCCTATAGGACCTTAAATAATTAATTCAAAGTATGTTTTATGTTTCAGCAACATTGCCTATAGAAATTAAAATGAACCTGATTGTTTTACTAGAAATTATGCATATAGGAATAAAAAATGTGTGCAAACTCTTCTTATTACTCAACCTAAAAATTGTGCCTGCATAGTAGGTTTCGACATACTAATTGCTTAGGAGATATGCCTATAGATATTATGTGTTAAAATATATTTTAACTTGGGGAATTATGAAAAAATAAAAAAAATAGATTTGTTATATTATGTCAAATATTTGACTATTTGGTTTGAATATTTAATTCTATAATACTAGACATCCTGTCAAGTAAGTTTTTTTTTTAAATGAGCATAGCTAACTAAAAACACATAATCTGGTAATAGCAGAATAACGTTCATAATGATGTTTCTTCTTATAGTATTTGAAAAAAAACATAATTAGTAAATCTTTGATGTGTTTATAAGTGTACAAGGATTATTTTATTGACTATTTCCTTTAAACTATGAATCATACCTATAGGATAAGATACCAACTTGTTGAATCATACTTCTTGTTTAACTGCTACATTATGTTTAGGATAAGATACCAACTTGTTAAATCATACTTCTTGTTTAACTGCTACATTATGTTCTACCTATTTCTAACTAGTGTTCCTTTAACATTAAAATTCGTTCTCATTAATCTGTCCAAAAATAATTCCTAGTTGTATCACATTACATGTTGCATATATAAAATCTGACAATTCTACATTAGAAATTATGTTTATAGGATTTACTTGTGCTCATTTAGAAATCATGCCCATAGATTTAACATAGAGGCTTACATGAGACCTTTGTATGTTAATTATATTTTTTCATTTTATTTGCTGCTTGGCGTTTAATCATCTTTTAATAACCCTAAAGAATTCTAGACCTCAAAAATCCAAAATAGTAGTCCAATGCCTCTTGGACATTAAGTTTGGGACGGTAGGCAATGTCACGCCCCGCCTTGGGGAGTATGATTGGCACCTGGTGCCCTATTAGGACCTGAACTACTAGACTACTGAGCCTAAGCACATCTGGTGCCTGGCTGGCTCTAACTCAAATTCAAGGAATCAACGGGCTATATAACGGTTGTAAATACAGCCTCCGGCCGACTGAGCCTATAGCCACTTGTACTGTAACATCAGCTAACTAGAATCATACTCATATAGGGAAACCTATGCGGGCCGACAAGGCCACCATGCTGTCTAGTTATCTCTAACTCAATATAACAAATGCTGAACATCTACGTGACCAGTAAGGTCACCACTACTAGCTAGATACGGCCCCACACAGCCAACATAAACAACAATACTAGGCAGCTAAACATATGCACGGCCCCACATGACTGGCACAACTAACCACAGGGAAATATATACAGACTACAAGCCTCTAAGAATACTGATAAGATGGTCGGGATAGGGCCCCAACCTACCCGTACTATACAACAAAAGAAAATGATGTAAACCTCTGAATATCAAGCTCCGGAAGACAGGAGCTGATGACTCTGTGCTGGCTAGGATCACGAGGGATCGGCTCCTCGTCTATGAGTACCTGCAGGCAAGTAATGCAGTGCCCCAGACGGGCGTCAGTACCACTAGTACCGAGTATGCAAAGCAAACTAAACATAACTGAATATAAACAACAATGCTAGAAAGTTCTGAATAGCAGGAAGTATCTAAAATTGTCTGAACTAGCAGGATCTGGAATGGGCTTATCTATACTGAAGGTAAGGTAGAATCATACATGTCGTCATGGCGACCTGCTTTCTATCAACTAATAGATGTCATGGATATACATATATATATAACACACAAGAACCTATATCAGCCCCCATAAGCCAGAAGGTGCCAACCAACACACAATCTATATACCCCTACCCGGGTCAAAACCATCCAAAAATAAATCACTCCACTCGCCTACTAACTACAGCACCTCTATCGGCCTCCTGGGTCTCCAGCTCGGGTGCCTCTAATATAAATAATTGTGTTTGAGCCCGAAGGACTCCTGTACTGTAAACTGTAATCTGTATCTGTATCTATATCTGTAATCTGCCCCCTAAGCGCAAGCGCACAACAGGGTAAGCTATACTACTATGTTGATCAGCCTGATATGGGGAATGCTTCATCCCATCTTCGTCCAACTGCAGACGGCATACCACTCCTTGGAGTGGCGTATCCCCACCCTCACAGTGGGTCGACACAATTACCAACCCAGGGGCGGTGAGGACGCTCAAAGGGTGCCCTCATAACACAAACAGGTCTCAACAAACAATAATCACATATAGCAAGCATGTTTAAACTAAAAATACTATCTATACTCTGATTTCTCATTCTGAACTCTTTTCTGTGTTATACTGATTCTCATACTGACTATACTGTATCTGAGATATTATCTAACTGTCTGATTATACTGTAACTGAGATATCATCTGACTGTCTGATATTGCCTTACTAACTTTTATTCTGAATATATATATATATATATATATATATATATATATATATATCACAACATTATAAACATGCTTGCTAGATTCAAAACACACTTGCTAAACTCATACTGGACTCAATTCTCGACTTCTGAATTCTTTATTCTATACGTCACGCTATATACTATACTGGATTACTAACTTGCCGAAGGAATTAGCTTTACATACCTTCCCTTCGGATTTCCCGACTAACTGGCGTAGTTCGGTCAGTATTTCTGCTACTTCTCCCAACTGCATTCATATACGTATCAATTAGAGCTAAATACGCTAATATTCTGGAAGAAAACATCACTTTCAATATATATATAGCCCAAACTTTGGCTTATCGAAAAATGGTCAAAAACTCACTATTTCTCGATAGTCCAGAAGGGAGGAATACTCACTTTAGGGCTAGGAGTATATTGATACTAATTTGGAGCAATTCCACTTACCTTAGCTCGGTAGCACGACGATTCGCCGGCCAAATCTCACAAAACTAAATTTGTAGGAATGCTCCTTACTGCTTAATACCTCGGTATCTGGAGTTAATTTGAGTTTGGACCACGTTTGACGGCGTAATCGGAAGGAAATTATCAAGAAACCTCGTCTCCCTCTGTTTTCCCTCGACCTTACTGGAAATTATATGAAAAGTAACTTTAAAACCGAAGTGGAGGGGCTTATATAGTTGGGTCTGGATAGGGCCTCCGTGACACGGAGCCAACGCGGAGGCCCTCCCTCCGTGGCACGTTGCCATCGCGGAGGGGCTCTGCCCCGGCTCCTTCCGCGATGGTTCGACGGATCTCTTATCCGGTCTTTCCTCGGGTCTTTTCCTAGCATGTATGGCATTCAAAAGCTCTTAACCAATATGAGAATAGGCTATCTATATGTCGAGAATTTATAGGGTGTAACATTCTCCCCCCCCCCTCCTTAAGAACATTCGTCCTCGAATGTGAACTTCTATTTATAAGAATTCTCGGCTTACTCAAGTTATTTCTAGAAAAATTTTGGCAGAGTGTCCCCTGTAATATGGACTATCTCAAGAACCTGAAATGCAGAAAAGTCCAATACAGGTACTCCATACAATTCTATAGTATCCATCTTATAAGAGACTAGAGTCGACTATCTCATTCATACATATACTACAAGGCACTATATAAAATAACAATACTAACATACCTGTTATCTGACTAGGCTTGGAACTAATGAGGATATCTGGTTTTTATATCTTCCTCTGCTTCCTAGGTCATCTCTTCTCGGTTCCTATTACGCCACAGCACCTTGACAGAAGCAATATCTTTCGTTCTCAATCTACGAATCTGTCTGTCTAAGATGGCTACTGGAACCTCTTCATAGGCTAGCTCTTGCGTAACCTGGATATCCTGGGCTGGGACTGCTCTAGATGGGTCTCCTATGCATTTTCTTAGCATAGATACATGGAAAACTGGATGAACGGATTCTAAATCTGGAGGTAAGTTCAACTCATATGCCACTTGGCCTATTCTTCGACGAATCTGATAAGGCCCAATGAATCTCGGACTGAGCTTACCTTTCTTACCGAATCTCATCACCCCTTTCATCGGAGATACTTTCAGAAATACCCAGTCATTCACATCAAATTCCAGGTTTCTGCGCCGCACATCAGCATACGATTTCTGGAGGCTCTGTGCAGTCAGTAGGCGTTCTTTGATAAGCTTTATCTTCTCCTCTGACTGTTGAATAATATCTGGCCCAATTAGCGCTGAGTCTCCCACTTCAAACCAGCCAACTGGCGACCTACATTTTCGCCCATACAATGCCTCAAAGGGCGCCATCTGGATGGCTAAGTGATAGCTATTATTATAAGCAAATTCAACTAACGGCAAATGCTCATCCCAGCTACCTCCAAAGTCTAGCACACACGCCCGTAGCATATCCTTGAGCGTCTGAATAGTGCGTTCAGCCTGTCCATCTGTTTGAGGGTGGAATGCTGTGCTCAAATTAATCTGCATTCCTAGACCTCTCTGAAATGACTGCCAAAATCTAGCTGTAAATTGTGCTCCTCTGTCAGAGATAATAGATACTGGAACATCATGTACTCTAACTATTCCTCTGATCTACAATTCGGCATAATCTTCGGCAGAGAAAGTAGCTTTCACTGGCAGGAAGTGAGCTAATTTCGTCAGTCTATCAACTATTATCCAAATGGAATCATGTCTTTGTCTGGTACAGGGTAATCCTTCTACAAAGTCCATGTTCACTGCTTCCCGTTTCCAGAGTGGCACAACTATGTCCTGAGTTAATCCGCCTGGTTTCTGGTGTTCTGCTTTTACCTATTGGCAGTTAGGACATTAGGCTACAAATTCAGCTATTTCTCTTTTCATACTTGGCCACCAGTAGATTTCCTTGATATCATGGTACATTTTCGTCGCGCTTGGGTGGAGAGAATAGCGGACGTAATGTACCTCATTCATAATCTGCTGGCGGAGCCCTGAAATATCTAAAACACAGAGGCGGCCCTTACATCGCAGCACTTCATCCTCAGTTATCTAAAAATCTGGCGCTTTCCCTTATTGACTTTTGTCCTTAAGCTGGACCAGGTCAGGATCTTCATATTGCCATTCTTTTACCTCCACAACTAGTGACGACACAGGGGTGTTCTGAATTACCGCTCTGTTGTTCTCTGTTTCTGCTACACGAACAGTTAGGCTAGCTAATTGATGTATTTCTCTAACCAACTCCCGCTTCTCGGGCTGCAAATACGCCAAACTGCCCATTGATTTATGGTTAAGGGCATTTGTTACTACACTGGCTCTTCTTGATTGATACAGAATATTCACATTTAGAGAACTCGGCACATAATTGACGGTCATACTGGCTTATTATGCTAGAGAAATCGCCAGGTAATCTACTGGTATAGCGAGAGCTTATCTGGCCTTCTGGACGCATGCTAAGGCTACTTATTGCTAGGATAACCTGAATGACTGTCTGCACACCATGTGCCCGTATCTGATCAGAGGATCCTGATAATGATCATGATCTCTAATAATCTGGCTGAATAACCTTGCATAACTGAATAGCTAGGTTGAATGACCCGAATGCTGCAGTAGTCTAACGATACTCTAAATGTCCTACTCGGACATCTGTAACTCATGCATAACTACGGGGTTGTGGAAAGCTAACTGTTATGGTCTCCTAATTGAACAATTGTAGAGTTGTTCTTAGTCCGACTTACTCTCAGGCGATCCATCCCTGGATCTTCATAGGGAACCTACTGATCTCCTTGTCTTAGTACATACTGTGCTAGCAAAGTACTACCACTTCCTTATGCCTGGTTCGTATCCACTCGGATCTATACTGTTGTTCTGGGGAAATTCTCGGCCTTATGAGTAATCCCGTAAAGACTGGCCTTCTCCTAGGACTCTGTATCTGAATATCTTACGAGAACCAGCTAGGGTACTAATCCATCACTGACTACTGATGTGGACCCTTTTCTTGGGGTACTCACGGTTTTGTCTGACTAGGACGGCTGGCTGACTTGCGGGGTCTTCCACATAATAACTGCTAGGTTGACTAAGGTCGACTCTCACCTACAAGGCTGGGAAAATGATGTACGACCACTTAACATACTGGAAAAAAAAATTTTGGAATTGCTAACCTCCGAAGTATGCCTATTCGGTCTCTAATTCTGGTTCTGGCACATGCGATAATGTTACTGATCTTCAGGGATGCTTCCCTGCTAATACAGGCGCCAGCTGGTCGTTAGACCGTCTAACTGCGCCCGTATCACCAACCTCCTTACCCAGGCTACTAACTCCTGTGAGCTTTTGAAGCCTAGATCTGGCAACAAGCATATTAGTCTGTTAACTCAATAAACTGAGAACTGAGAAAGTTTCTATGACTTCATACGTGAATCACACTTAACCTGCCCCCTTTTTGGCGAGGGGTCCTGCAGTACGATCTGTATATATTTCCTAGCAGCTAACCAGAATCTGTGTGACTGTAACCCTTATGGCCAGCTGCTCACAACATATCTGATATCTGTATATACATATATGTCAACAACTACGTACAGTACATACTGAATTCTTTTTGTAGTAATACATAATCTCTGACATACTTTACTGAATTTCATATTGCACATGATATACTACTTCTACAGTTTAATGATATCTCCTGTCCTCTCGTACCATATCATTGGATTTTCGTCCCATTCTGAAAGCAACACACACATGCACTTTAGCTATGATATGCTATTTGAAACTTCGCCACTCTTACAACGTGGGCCAACATCCGAACCTTCTGGCGTTACTTGGCATTATATTAAGGCCCGTGACTTTCTGTTGGACCTTGTCTCTAGGCCACACTAGATTAGAGTCTCTGGGTCGGTACACTCTTACCTTCTCCTTAGGCGGACGTACCGCAATATTCTAAACTACAATCTTACTGTCTCTTAGCTGTCAGTCTGAGGTTTAGTCCTTAATACACAATGTTCTATCAATCTGGAGGTGATTCTAATTTCCCCTCAAAATCTGGTATTCATGCTCTTCACCCTCATCTTCCTTAAACTGAGCTCTGGGGTTCAAGGTATCTGTCTTACATTGTCAATAAGGTTATTGGTCAAGTCTCAGCTTATACTTCTCTCTGGCTTGCAGTCAGACCCATCTGATTCACACGACCACCCTACCTTTCGGTATCACAATTGAAATCATAATTATTATCTTGCAGGTATATCCTGCCGTTGTTAGCGTTTTATGGCGGACTTGGCTTTTTTCTAACTCGAACTTAACTATTACTGGGAGTTCATCATTGACGGATCTCCTACGCCCACTTCGAGTAAGCCAGTAGTCTTACTTGCTCTTCCGACTTATTACCGTGAGGGCCTGCACAACTTACATAATCATAAGGGCTCCTTACTCTTTCTAACACTTTTTGGAATCAACCAATCCACCTTTCACATACTGCCTACTTTGTGCAACATCGCCTCAATCCTTATGCCCTTTGCTATACTGGGATCAAAACTAAGGGGTAGGAATGGCTTTTTCTTACTGCAATGAAACGAAGACATAGAACTATACCACATCTGAAAGGATGGTGGTGGGAATCCTACATTTCCCTCTCTTTCTCACACTTATCTGATAATCTAATATTGTTTATTATCTTAATTAGATCTTATATATCTAACAAATAAATCAACTTGTTTATACGTTATGCTTATGACTTCCTATTCTGAAGTTATCGACATATACTGGGGATGGTACCGACAAAGGTATCACATTGGGAGGTCCCCAATACCTCCTCCTGCTGCTATAATTACCTTGTAACTGGCTGGTGCCCTTTCCTGTTGCTATATCTGATCTTCTGCCTGGGATAGGATATCGCTGGTCTGACTTGTATCTGTATTCAAATAATATGATAAGTTTTAAGAACTCGACCCTATACTATACTGTTCTATGGCACGACGGAATATGAAGAAAGAGTAACCATCCTATTATGCCTTGCAGCCTCCTGCCTATAGTATGTGGTGCACAACACATCCATAGACAAGACTTTACTTAGCACGGCTTGCAGACTCCCTGGGACACGACCAGCTCTAATACCAAGTTTGTCACCCCACCCCCCCTTGGGGGGTATGACTGGCACCTGGTGCCCTATTAGGACCTGAATTGCTAGACTACTGAGCCTAAGCACATCTGGTGCCTGGCTGGCTCTAACTCAGATTCAAGGAATCAACGGGCTATATAACGGCTGTAAATACTGCCTCCGGCCGACTGGGCCTATAGCCACCTGTACTGTAACATCAGCTAACTAGAATCATACTCATATAGGGAAACCTATGCGGGCCGACAAGGCCACCACGCTGTCTAGTTATCTCTAACTCAATATAACAAATGCTGAACATCTACGTGACCAGCAAGGTCACCACTACTAGCTAGATACGGCCCCACACGGCCAACATAAACAACAATACTAGGCAGCTAAACATACGCACGGCCCCCACACGACCGGCACAACTAACCACAAGGAAATATATACAGACTACAAGCCTCTAAGAATACTGATAAGATGGTCGGGACAGGGCCCCAACCTACCCGTACTATACAAAAAAACAAAATGATGTAAACCTCTTAATATCAAGCTCCGAAAGACAGGAGCTGATGACTCTGTGCTGGCTAGGATCACGAGGGATCGGCTCCTCATCTATGAGTACCTGCAGGCAAGTAATGCAGTGCCCCAGACGGGCGTCAGTAACACTAGTACTGAGTATGCAAAGCAAACTAAACATAACTGAATATAAACAACAATGCTAGAAAGTTCTGAATAGCAGAAAGTATCTGAAACTGTCTGAACTAGCAGGATCTGGAATGGGCTTATCTGTACTGAAGGTAAGGTAGAATCATACCTATCGTCATAGCGACCTACTGTCTATCAACTAATAGATGTCATGTATATACATATATATATAACACACAAGAACCTATACCAGCCCCCATAAGCCGGAAGGTGCCAACCAACAAACAATCTATATACCCCTACCCGGGTCAAAACCATCCAAAAATAAATCACTCCACTCGCCTACTAACTACAAGCACCTCTACCAGCCCCCTGGGTCTCCAGCTCGGGATATGGCCTCTGATATAAATAACTGTGTCAGAGCCCGAAGGACTCCTGTACTGTAAACTGTAATGTGTATCTGTATCTGTATCTATAATCTGCCCCTTGGGTGCAAGCGTACAACAGGGTAAGCTATGCTGCTATGCTGATCAGCCTGATATGGGGAATGCTTCATCCCATCTTCATCCTACTGCGAACGGCATACCACTCCTTGGAGTGGCGTATCCCCACCCTCACGGTGGGTCGACACAGTTACCAAACCAGGGGCGGCGAGGATGCTCAAAGGGTGCCCTCATAACACAAACAGGTCTCAACAAACATTAATCACATATAGCAAGCATGTTTAAACTGAAAATACTATCTGTACTCTGATTTCTCATTTTGAACTCTTTTCTGTGTTATACTGATTCTCATACTGACTATACTATATCTGAGATATTATCTGACTGTCTGATTATACTGTAACTGAGATATCATCTGACTGTCTGATATTGCCTTACTAACTTTTATTCTGAATATATATATATCACAACATTATAAACATGCTTGCTAGATTCAAAACACACTTGCTAAACTCATACTGGACTCAATTCTCAACTTCTGAATTCTTTATTCTATACGTCACGCTATCTACTGTACTGGATTACTAACTTGGTGAAGGAATTAGCTTTACATACCTTCGCTTCGGATTTCCCGAGTAACTGGCATAGTTCGGTCAGTATTTCTGCTATTTCTCCCAACTACAGTCATATACATATCAATTAGAGCTAAATACGCTAATATTCTGGAAGAAAACATCACTTTCAATATATATATAGCCCAAACTTTGGCTTATCAAAAAACGGTCGAAAACTCGCTATTTCTCGACAGTCCAGAAGGGAGAAATACTCACTTTAGGGCTAGGAGTATATTGATACTAATTTGGAGCAATTCCACTTACCTTAGCTCGGTAGCACGACGATTCGCCGGCCAAATTTCACGAAACTAAATCTGTAGGAATGCTCCTGCTTAATACCTCGGTATCTGGAGTTAATTTGACTTTGGACCGCGTTTGACGGCGTAATCGGAAGGAAATTATCAAGAAACCTCATCTCCCTCTGTTTTCCCTCGACCTTACTGGAAATTATATGAAAAGTAACTTTAAAACCGAAGTGGAGGGGCTTATATAGTTGGGCCTGGACAGGGCCTCCGTGATACGGAGCCAACGCAGAGGCCCTCCCTCCGTGGCACGTTGCCATCGCGGAGGGGCTCTGCCCCGGCTCCTTCCGTGATGGTTCGACGGATCTCTTATCCGGTCTTTCCCCGGGCCTTTTCCTAGCATGTATGGCATTCAAAAGTTCTTAAGCAACATGCGAATAGGCTATATATATGTCCAGAATTTACGGGGTGTAACAGGTAAATGCTAGGGCATTAGTCTTTCTTCGCCTAGAGCGCTATTGGATTAATAATTAATTAGGAGGGCTGATAGTCTGTGCTCGTTGAATAAGACGAGCAATCTGAATGGTTGAAAAATATTATTTAAGTTGCACGGGATGATCCCATTAGGTTAAAATACCCCCCCTCCCTCTTTTAAATGCAGAACTACGTTAGACCTGGTACCCTTCGGGGATACGTAGGCGCCTCTTCGAGGTTCGGTTCAATATTTTAAAGCTTATTTTTTTGTTCTGTCTTATGGCTCTTTCATTTTATATTAACAATCTTTTGAATTGGTATTTATTGTGTTGATGTTATTTTTGCATTTAATAAATTTCCTTTTTATTTCATGAACCATTAGCTGTGGTTTGTAATATTGTGCTCATTCTGGTTATATTTTTATCAATTATTTACAAATTGTAAAAATTTATTATAATAATAACTTTGTTATTTATTACGATTGCCTCGATCTTCTTTCTTCTTAATCATAGTTAAATTTAATTTTAGTTATTTAATAAAAGAAGTTAAAATCATTCATTTCTTTGCTCACTAGTTAATCTCTACATAATTAATGAATCTGGAAGGGACCCACATTTGTGGACCTCAAAAGGTGCCTAACACCTTCCTTTTTAGGTGACTTGAACCCTTATCCGACTCTGGCGACCTAAGCAAGTATCAAATAGACTCTTAGTATAGAATGGTGCCCTAACGCACCTTAATTCGTTTAGGTGTCGACTCTTCCTACTAATAATTCTTCAAGAGTTGCCACATGTCAAGTTGCTTTTCGTGAGAAAAATGGGGCGCGACAAGATGAAGAGAATACGATACAAGCATTTAGCATTGATTTCGAATCACTTTGTGTAACCCTAGTTCGTTAATCCACCATTGTTCCCGCAACCCTAATTGTGGTGGTTTTAGCTTCTCATGATTGTAAGATTGTGATTATTATTCATAGACAAACACGTAATTGAATACTTACAACAATAATCGAAAGAAAACCTGCTTTGAATATTGATGAACAAAATCAAGAACAATTGAGAAAACCAAGTTTTGATCTCAAGAATTGCTCTCCAATATTGTTTACAAACTTGATAATAATATACAAACAATCAATTATGAACCTTCTGTCAATGCATTCTTACGTTTTTTAATTAAAAGAGATATTTTCACGACCCGAGAGTACACCCGGATCATAGACACGGGACAAGGAGCCCCGAAGACTCCAAGTCAACCCATGGCATGAGCATATACTAAACCATTCACATAAGGCGGAAGATTTAGCTTAATAATCATGAACTAAATGAAACCATGACATGAAATATAAGAAACAACAAAACATGATCCAAGCATAAACAGTTGATTACTACAAGTAGGTCTGAACGCCTCTAATCAAAATAGACGGGTTGAAGGGACAAGACCCCAACTAAACCCAACATACTGAAAACTAAAAGACAACAAGATCCAAACATGAAGCTCTCAAACTATGAGTACTCACCACTGAGGACTGAGAGTAGATCTGACAGCAAGCTAGGAGCGATGTTGGACCTGTGAACCGGAGCTTGTATCGTGAACCGGAGCTTGTATCATGAAACGATACAGCATAGAAAATATGCGGGTCAGTACTTGAAATGTATTAGTATGCGAGGTATGCAAAACAATACTTGAAAAACCTAAAATTTATAGGACTGGGGACATCATGATCATAAATACTGAAATCATAAATATATCGTAAGGCTCAAGATTGTCAAAATATCCATAAACCTGTCATAGTCATAACATGAGGGAAAACATTTCATAAACATGACTTGAGCCAAAAGAACATAATCATACATGCATTAAAACATGAGGAACGGTGGGAGATTTCTATAACCGACATACCTCATACGAGCACACATGGAGTCCGACCTGTAAGCCTAGTCGGGAGGTCGTTCATACCTTGCCAAGGATATGAACCATGAAAGGAGTGATATCACTCATGAAAACCCCATAGAGCGTAGGGGACAAACACTGAGGCGGTCCCAAACATAACCTATGATGGCACGTAGTTCTGAGATTTAGGGCATAACCTAGGCCCTGAACCTACTCGGTGTTAAGTACCACTCCCAAAACATGCAAAGTTCTCATAAAATTCATACATGACATGCATGGCTAGTTAAATTATGATAATCATAACATGCTTGAGAATTCGTGATACTATCCATGGAAATGGGGCCCTTGGTTCGGCCAAAATCAAAGTTCATGAATCATAAGCGACATGTGGGTATTTCCCCAAATTTCAATCATACTTGAAATACTTAAATTTATGGAAAACATGACCATAATAACATGAGTAATTGGAAACATGCTTAAAATTCAAAATTTCATATCATGCTTTAGAAACAACAAAAATCATGAATTTCACTAAAAAACCCATTACTTAGGGTACTTGTGCTTTTAAGGATTCAATCATCAAATATTGAAGAAAATAAGTGAAAACAGCCCAATAATTCGAACCCATGATTCTAGACATACTACCACATGTTCATATCGATTTTTGAGGAAACATGCAATTGGGTTATGACCATCAAGAGTTTATAATTTAAACTAAGTATTTGAGAGAAATTGGGCATGGGTAGGGACTAAACTACCCATTGAAAACCCCACATACCTGGAATTACATGATTCTTAACTCCCTTGAGAAACCCTAGGTGGAAACTTGAAGAATCTTGAAGAAGACACTTGAACCCCCTCCTACTCCCTTCTCTTGATCTTGCAAATGCCAAATGAGACTTAGCATGAGTTCTTCCTCCTGAAAAGACCCTGTCCCAACCTCAAAACGACATAGTTTAGGTCCTAGGAGCGTAGGATATTAAAAGAAGGCCCTTACTAATTCGCAGGAAATAACGGCCAGGTGACCCTAACGGGCGACCTAACAACTCGTTACTAGGGACAACGAGTCGTTGGGTCATTTTATCGAGTCCACTGGAAATTTTCACCTAGGCTCTTAATGGAGGACATGACGACTCATCCCCCAAGGCAACGGCTCGTTACCAGCTTTCGTCAAGTACACTGCCTCATCCTTAATCAAATTTCTACAGGCTTGCTCATGACCCACCTCACGAATCGTTGGGGCTGGCCACAACTCGTGGGGTCCCATCCGTTAGGTACACTGGTCAAACCTCCCGGGTAACCCTCACCCACGGGAGACCTGACGACTCATGGTGGCTGACCACGAGTCGTTCCCACTCCTGTGGGAACCTCAACTCCTTAGCATAGTCCAACCTTCCCATGAGCCACCTGACGACTCGTGGGGTCTCCTCACGAGTCGTCTAACGACTCGTTCTACATTGCTGCAATATTTTCCAGATTTTTCTTGTTTGACTCCCAGGTCTGATCCTTGGGTTCCCGGGGTATAACAATATCCCCCTTGGGAACATTCATCCTCGAATGTTAGAAACATGCAGAAAACTCAGAATCAAAGAATCACCATGTGCAAATACTGATCATTTATGCCGAAAACTAGCAGAACAACTACCCCTGAAAAGAATTACATAGATGTACTGAATTCAGACATCACATACATATATCATATCATAAAACAAACTTGCACACAAGAACGGAACATGAAAAACTGAATACAGGTTTAGGGCAAAAATTGATACCTCAAATTGAAACTAAGTCGGTAGGGAACAAATGGGGGTATTTAGCTATCATATCTTCTTTAGCTTCCCACGTAGCTCCCTCAACATGTTGATTTCTCCATAACACCTTTACTGACGCTACTTCCTTGTTCCTCAGTCTTCGAATCTGACGATCCAAGATTGCAACAGGAATTTCCTCATAACTGAGGCTATCCTTCACACCTACACTTTCCACCGGGACACTAAGACTAGATCTCCCAAGCACTTTTTCAAGAGCGATACGTGAAATACGGGATGAACTGAAGCCAACTATGAAGATAACTCTAACTCGTAGGCTACCTTACCCACTCATCTCACAATCCTGTATGGGCCAATATAGCGGGGTCTGAGTTTCCCTTTCTTTCTAAATCTCATTATGCCCTTCATAGGTGATACCTTCAGAAACACCCAATCATCGATCTCGAACTCAAGCTCTCTTCTCCTTACATCCGCATAAGACTTTTGGCGACTTTGAGTCATTTTCAGCCTTTCTCTTATCAACAGAACTTTCTCCATGCCCTCATGGAATGAATCTGGACCCACTAACGAAGTCTCACCGACTTTAAACCATCCAATGGGCGATCTACACCTTCTCCCATAAAGAGCCTCGAACGGCGCCATTTGGATGCTAGATTTATAGCTATTGTTGTAGAAAAACTCAATAAGAGGTAAATGCTCATCCCAACTACCCTTGAATTCAATAACACAAGCTCTCAACATGTCCTCAAGAGTCTAGATATTCCGCTCTGCCTGACCATTCCGTCTGCGGATGAAATGTCATGCTAAGCTTGACCTGGGTACCAAGCCCCTTTTGAAAAGATCTCCAGAACTGAGAGGTAAACTGGGTGCCTCTATCTGATATAACGGACAATGGCACTCCGTGAAATCTAACCAGCTCTCGGATGTATAACATAGCATAATCTTCAGCTGAATCGGTGGTTTTGACAGGTAAGAAATGAGCATCCTTGGTCAACCTGTCGACCACAACCCAAATGGAGTCATACTGTCTACAAATGTGGGGCAAACCTGTTATGAAGTCCATGTTGATTTCTTCCCACTTTCAAGTAGGAATACGAATATTTGGGAGTACACCCCTCGGTCTCTAATGCTCAACTTTCACTTGTTGGCAGTTCAGACACTTGGCTACAAATTCTTCAATGTCCCTCTTCATGCCATTCCACCAGTAGATTTCCCGCAAGGCATGATACATCTTGGTGGCACCTGGGTGGATAGAATATCTGGATCCGTGAGCCTCATGCAACATCCGGCTCCTCAAATCATCTACGTTCGGAACACATAAGTAACCCTAGTACCGGAGTACACCATCTCCCTCTTTGGAGAAGACTTCTACCTTCTGATGTTTAACAGCTTCTTTCAACTTTACCAATGTTGGATTTTCATCTTGCTTATCCTTCACCTCCGCCACCAAGGAAGTCTTTGATTCATTCTGAAAAACTACACCACCATCGACCGAGCCAACTAACCTAACCCCCAACCATGCAAGCCGATGCACCTCCTTCACCAGATCCTTCTTTCCCTCACTCACATGCGACACACTCCCCATCGAGAGTCTACTAAGGGCATCCGCTACCACGTTGGCCTTACCCGGGTGATAAAGGACACTCATGTCATAGTTCTTAAGTAGCTCCAACCACTTCCGCTGTCGAAGGTTGCGATCCTTCTGTGTGAACACATATTGTAAGCTTTTGTGGTCAGTGAATACATATACATGAACCCCATACAAATAGTGTCGCCACATCTTCAACACAAACACCACAGCGACCAACTCAAGATCATGGATCGGGTAATTTTTCTCATGAATTTTCAGCTGTCTGGAAACATATGCTACGATCTTCCCGTTCTGCATTAATACACATCCCAGTCCAACTCTAGAAGAATCACAGTATACAAAAAAACCATTGAAGCCCTCCGGTAAAGTCAATACCGGTGCCAAAGTAAGTCTGGCCTTCAATTCCTGGAAGCTCCTCTCACAAGCCTCCGACCATTGGAACTTCACCTTTTTCTAAGCAATCTAGTCAATGGGGTTGCAATGGATGAGAAACCTTCTATGAACCTCTGATAGTAACCTGCTAGGCCCAAAAAGCTCCTGATCTCTAAAGGGCTTACCGGTCTGGGCCAGTTCTTTACCGCCTCTATTTTCTGGGAGTCCACCCTTATACCTTCGCTTGACACTACATGTCACAAGAATGCAACAGAATTCAGCCAGAACTCACATTTGCTGAACTTGGCGTATAGCTGGTTATCCTTGAGGGTCTGGAGTGCTACCCTCAGGTGTGTGGCATGCTCCTCCTCGCTCCTGGAGTATATCAATATATCATCAATGAACACTATCACAAACATGTCCAGATATGCCTTGAATATCCTATTCATCAGATCCATAAAAGATGCAGGGGCATTGGTTAGTCCGAAAGACATAATAACGAATTCATAATTGCCATACCGAGTCCTAAAAGCAGTCTTTGGGATATCTCTCTCCCGAACCCTGAGCTGGTGATACCCGGACCTGAGATCTATCTTGGAGAAATACTTAGCACCCTGAAGCTAATCAAATAGGTCATCAATCCTGGGTAAAGGGTACCTATTCTTGATGGTGACCTTTTTCAACTTCCTATAGTCAATACACATCCGAAGAGAACTATCTTTCTTCCGAATGAACAATACTGGGGCACCCCATGGGGACTTTCTTGGTCTAATGAAACCCTTGTCTAGCAAATCCTTCAACTGCTCCTTTAACTCTTTTAGCTCGGTTGGGGCCATTCGGTAGGGAGGAATCGATATAGGCTACGTGTCAGGCATAAGATCAATCTCAAAATCAATCTTCCTCTAAGGAGGAGCACCTGGTAGGTCATCTGGGAATACCTCGGGATACTCACATACCACGGGGACTGACTGAATGGTCGGGTTCTCAGACGTGGCATCCTTAATCCTAACCAAATTGTAAATACAATCCTTAGCAATCATTGTCCGGGACTTGAAATAGGAGATAAAGCGGCCTACAGGTACCGCTAAACTACCCCTCCATTCTAAAACTGATTCACCTGGAAATCGAAATTCCACCGCTCGGGTTCTACAGTTAATAGAAGCATAACATGCAAACAACCAGTCCATGCCCAAAATAATATCAAAATCAATCATAGACAATTATACTAAGTCTGTGGAGGTAACCTTATGCAATACGATAATGCGGAAACCTCTATACACCCGCCTCGCTACGACTAAATCCCCAACCAGAGTAGACACAAAAAATGGTTCGAACAAAGTTTTAGGACTGACCCTAAAGTTTCTAGCAATGTAAGGTGTCACAAAAGATAGAGTAGCTCCCGGATCTAACAAAGAATAAGCATCAATATGAAAGAATCGCAACATACTCGTAACCACATCGGGAGAAGTCTCCTGCTCTTGTCGAGAGCCAAGTGCATAAAAACGGTTTTGGCGCTGACCACCAGTTGGGCCAGTCGAAATACCCTGCTGAATAGGACGTGCCACTGGAGCTGCTAAACTAGTTGCCGGAGCGTGGGCTCCACCACCTCCTGACTTAGCTGCGGAGCAATTCCTGAGCTTGTGTCCAGGTTTGCCACACCCGAAGCAAGCATCTGAGCCCACCAAACACTTCCCTGGGTGGTTCTTGCCACAACTAGCACAAGATGGGAATGTGCGCTCTGTGCGCATGCTATTCTGACTCCTCGAACCTGAGGCCCTGCTCCTCTGATCATCTCATGGCCTGGATGGGGTATTGGCTGAAGATAGTGCTAGTGTAATAGACCTGTGCTGGGACTTCTGGTGAAGCCCACCTCCTGACCTCGATTGGTAGGACCTGTAGCTATTAGTTCTGGCCCTCTTGGCCTCTCTCTTCCTCATATGAGCTGCCTCCATCTGCTGGGCATTGAGGACTATCCGTGGGTAGTCCATATCCTGATAATGCATGGTTGTTATGTAGTCATTGTACAAATACTCGGCTACTCCCTACACGAATCTGCTCACTCGCGCTCTCTAGTCCATCACTAACTCAGGGGCATACTTGGATAGGTGAGTGAACTCAAGTAAATATTCTAACACCGTCATCTTTCCCTGTTTGGGATTAACAAACTCAGCCGCTTTCAATTCCCTCATCTCCCGAGGGAAGAACCTATTGAGAAAGGTCATGTGGAACTTGTCCCAACTGATAGGGCCTGCTTCCGCTGCTCGACTATCCTTCCATTGCTTGAACCAAATATAGGAGACCTCCTTAAGCTGATAAGAGGCCAAATCAACACACTCCTCATTAGCCACTCCCATAACCCGAGTGACCTTCAAGATCCCTTCAATGAATTTATGTGGATCCTCATCCACCTTTGCCCCTATGAACTCGGGAGCGTTCATCCTTAGAAAGTTCCTGATCCGGGCTGCCGCTGCATTGCCATTTTGTGGAACGTGCACAACCAGCCTGCTGGTTGACCTGAGCAGTCAAGGCCTACGCCAACATTTGAATAGCCGCCCGAAACTCGGCATGGGCAGCTAGCTCTGGTGCTTGGGTCTCCTGAACAGGTGGGGCTTGTTGATGCCCATTATCATGGCCACCCTCATTTCCTTCATCATTTCTGTTCCTCCTTCTAATCATCCTCCTGGGAGCCATAATTTTCTGCAATCGCGAAATGCACGAATTAGAAGGATGGAGAGGTTTTCACCGCACGACATAGATCATGAAAGAAGGGGATATTTCCTAAAACATTTAGTAGCCTATTCGTCATAAGTGTGGCGCGCTTCACACCCATGAAAAAGACTCTACCTAACGCGACTTTCAGACTCCCTAGGACACATCTGAACCTATTGTTCTGATACCAAGTTTGTCACGACTCGAGAGTACACCCGGATCATAGACACGGGACAAGGAGCCCCAAAGACTCCAAGTCAACTCATGGAATGAGCATATACTAAACCATTCACATAAGGCGGAAGACTTAGCTTAATAATCATGAACTAAATGAGACCATGACATGAAATATAAGAAACAAAAAAACATGACCCAAGCATAAACAGTTGATTACTACAAGTAGGTCTGAAAGCCTCTAATTATAATAGACAGGTTGAAGGGACAAGACCCCAACTAACCCCAACATACTAAAAACTAAAAGACAACAAGATCCAAACATGAAGCCCTCGAACCATGAGGACTCGCCACTAAGGACTGAGAGCAGATCTGAAAGCAAGCTAGGAGCAATGCTGGACTTGTGAACCGAAACTTGTATCATGAAATGATACAGCATAGAAAATATGCGGGTCAGTACTTGAAATGTACTGAGTATGTGAGGTATGCAAAAGAATACTTGAAAACATAAAAGTTATATGAGTGGGGACATCATGATCATAAATAGTGATATCATAAATATATCGTAGGGCTCAAGATTTCCAAAATATCCATAAACCTGTCATAGTCATAACATGAGGGAAAACATTTCATAAACACGACGTGAGCCAAAAGAACATAATCATACATGCATTAAAACATGAGGAACAATGGGAGATTTCTATAACCGACATACCCCATATGAGCACACATGGAGTCCGATCTGTAAGCCTAGTCGGGAGGCTGTTCATACCTTGCCAAGGGTATGAACCATGAAAGGAATGATATCATTCATGAAGACCCCATAGTACATAGGGGACAGACACTGAGGCGGTCCTAAACATAACATATGATGGCACGTAGTTCTGAGATTCGGCGCGTAACCTAGGCCCCGAACCTACTCGGTATTAAGTACTACTTCCAAAAAATGCAACATGCTCATAAAATTCATACATGACATGCATGGATAGTTAAATTGTAATAATCATAACATGCTTGAGAATTCGTGATACTAGCCATGGAAATGGGGCCCTTGGTTCGGCCAAAATCATAGTACATGAATCATAAGCGACATGTGGGCATTGCCCCTAATTTCAATCATTCTTGAAATGCTTAAATTTATGGAAAACATGATCATAATAACATGAGTAATTGAAAACATGTTTAAAAATTCAAAAGTTCATATCATGCTTTAGAAACAACCAAAATCATGAATTTCACTAAAAACCCCATGACATAGGCTACATGTGCTTTTAGGGATTCAATCATCAAATATTGGGAAAAAAATAAGTGAAAAAATCCCAATAATTCAAACCATGATTCTAGACATACTACCACATGCTCATATCAATTTTTGAGGAAACATGCAATTGGGTTATGACCTATCAAGAGTTTGTAATTTAAACTAAGTATTTGAGAGAAATTGGGAATGGGGTAGGGACTAAACTACCCATTTAAAACCCCACATACCTGGAATTATGTGATTCTTAACTCCCTTGAGAAACCCTAGGTGGAAACTTGAAGAATCTTGAAGAAGACACTTGAACCCCTTCTTACTCCCTTCTCTTGATCTTTCAAATGCCAAATGAGACTTAGCATGAGTTTTTCCTCCTAAAAAGACCCTATCCCGACCTCAAAACGATGTAGTTTAGGTCCTAGGAGCGTAGGAAATTATGAGAAGGCCCTTACTAATTCGCAAAAAATAATTGCTAGGTGACCCTATCGGGCGACCTAAAGACTCGTTACCAGGGACAAAGAGTCGTTGGATCATTTCTTTGAGTCCACTGGAACTTTTCACCTAGGCTCTTAACAGAGGACATGACATCTCGTCCCCCGAGGCAATGGCTCGTTACCAGCTTCCGTAAAGTACACTATCTCATCCTTAATCAAATTTTTACAAGCTTGCTCACGACCCACCTCACGAGTCATTGAGGCTAGCCACGGCTCATGGGGTCCCATCCGTTAGGTACACTAGTCAAACCTCCCGGGTCACCCTTAACCTCACCCCACGAGAGACCTGACGACTCATGGTGGCTGACCACGAGTCGTTCCCAAGCCCGTGGGGACCTCAACTCCTTAGCACAGTCCAACCTTCCCACAAGCTACCTGACAACTTATGGGGTCTCCTCACGAGTCGTCTAACGACTAGTTCTACACTGCTGCAACATTTTCTATATTTTTGTCGTTTGACTCCCCGGTCTTATCCTTGGGTTCCCGGGGTATAACAAACATAAAAGGTATTTATACAAACAATAGAAACCTTTTCCTAATCTAACAGGGAAATATCCAAATCTGGCACCAACACATCCTACGACTCGTCATACGAACCAGTAACAGGATTGTATAGGTCATGCCTTACTCTCGTACATTCCTTGGATGTGTAGAATTGGCTAAGTTTTGGCAGCTTGTACGACTAGTACCATGATCCTACGAATCTTACAATCCATCTGTGGTTTGGCTATGAGAACTTTGACATCTTCTGAAGTTTTCTACGAGTTGTGTGGTACGTATCGTACCTTGCTCCTACGACTCTTGAATGCTTGTTGCATCTTGATTTATACCAAGTCCTTAGAATCATGAAAGCTTCCCACAGCTCCTGGTATGGGTCATAGGTAGATGCTATGATCCATAGGTGCCACCCGTACCAGGAGACTTCAATTGTGCAACTTTTCTATGAAGTATTCCACGACTCCAGTTACGGCTCATACTGAGAGTCGTACTTTGACTTTGTAGTGTTCCAGCCTTCTGAGCTTTTCCACGAGTCTCAGTACGGATAATACAATCTAGGTATGGCTTGTACCAAGATCAGTACTTGGCTTATTTTCTGCACTTTTCTACATTTGTTGCATATTTTTGATCCAACATCTATTTTCTCTAAACACAAAGTAAAAACACCTCATATCCGTATAAACATACCTAATTCCGTGCTATTTTTCAATTTTAACCATCGAAAGTATTGTAAACTCACAAAACATCAGCGGCAGATGCATTGAGTTGGAAATCAGTGAGCATGGTCAGTCTAGCTTGCTTGAAGGCTACCCAACAACCGATGGCCAGAGACATTCCGACCTTGGAAAATAGTTTGGTGAGATTATCACTGACTAAAATAGGCGAGATATTAGCTAGCGTGGAGGCTAAGTCATCCTTGTTAGAGGAAATCAAAGTAAGACAGTTTGAGGATGAGAAACTGTGTAAGATTCGACATAAGGTTTTCAGGAAGAAGCCAAAGAAAGTGTTAGATGTTGAAGGGGTCTTGAGAATAAAGGGATGCATGTGTGTTTCCCGAGTTGGTGAGCTAATTCTGACTCTTCTGGTAGAAGCTCACAACTCGAGGTACTCCATTCACCCCGGAGTCACCATGATGTACCACGCTGAAACAACATTATTGGTGGGGCAAGATGAAGAGGGACATTGTTGACTATGTCACTCAATGTTTAAGCTGCCAGCAAGTGAAGTACGAGCACCAAAAGCCAGGAGGAGTACTTCAGCGGATGCCCATCCCTGAGTGGAAATGGGAGAGAATAGCGTAGGATTTTATAGTGGATCTACCAGATACATTGGGGAAATATGACTCCATTTGGGTCATAGTGGATAGGATGACCAAGTCTTACCACTTCTTGTATGTTCAGGTGACTTAAAATGCCGAGAAGTTGGCCAAGTTGTACGTGAAGGAATTGATTCGGTTGCACGAGGTGCCATTGTCAATTGTGTCTGACAGGGGCACTCAGTTTAATTCACATTTCTGGAGAACCTTGCAGGCAGAGTTAGGCACGAGGCTAGACTTAAGCATAGCCTTCCACCCTCAGACAGATGGACAGTCAGAAAGGACTATTCAAGTGTTGGAGGATATGTTGTGGGCGCGTGTAATATATTTTAGGGTCATTGGGATAAATTCTTACCTCTAGCAGAGTTCGCTTATAATAAAAGATATCACTCGAGCATTGGCATGGTTCCATTTGAAGCACTGTATGGGAGGAAATACAAGTCTCCAATCGATTGGTTTGATACATTTGAAGTGAGACCCTGGGGAACTAATTTGCTGAGGGAGTCCTTGGGAAAAGTTCGGACAGTTCAGAACCATCAAGTAGCTACTCAGAGTAGACAGAAGCAGTACACCGATAAGAAGGTGAAGGATATAGAATTCATGGAGGGAGTGTAAGTGTTGCTCAAGGTATCCCCTATAAAGGGGGTGATGAGGTTCAAGAAACGGGGCAAGCGTAGATTGAGGTACATTGGATTATTTGAGATCCTAAGACGAGTGGAGGAAGTAGCTTATGAGCTGGCGTTGCCTCCAGGATTGTCTGGGGTACATCCAACGTTTTATGTATCAATGTTGAAGAAGTATCATGGAGATGGGACTTACATTATTAAATGGAACTCTGTGCTACTAGATGAGAATTTGTCTTATGAGGAGGAGCCTGTAGCAATACTGGCTAGAGAGGTTCGAAAGCTGAGGTCAAAAGAAATTGTGACAGTAAAGGTTCAATAGAAGAATCGTCCTATAGAAAGACCCACTTAGGAGACAGAGGCCGATATGTAGATCAAGTATCCTCAATTATTCGTGGAGTCTGGTACGTATTCTTCCTTTCTTTGTATAGACGATTTGGGGACCAATGGTATTTTAATTGATATCTGATGTAACTATCTGAATGTTGTTACGGGAAGAGAATAAACTCAGAGCACTGGAAACAGGCTTAGGTAGGGATAGAAAAGTAGTGGAATAATCTAAGTATAAAACTAGTTGAAATTGGGTAGTTATTGGTTCAGGGGACCACTGCAGTAGTTGGGTTTCTGCTGTAGCGAGATCGTGCTGACAGTCGGAGTCTCGCCATAATGGATCAGGGAATTAACCGTCGGATCTACCGTATCGATATTTTGACTGCTGTAGTGGATCTGATACAGCGGAAAAGCGACCGCTGCAGTGGAAGATGAAAATTAAAAAGTGAGTTTAAGTGGAAAATATGGAGTTATACTCTATTAGTTCTAGAACGCGAAAGAATAAGGTCTGAAGGCGATTTCTTCTCCAGAGAAGTGAATTCATATTCTAAGGTGAGTTCCTTGATCCCTTCTCCCTTTAATGGGTATTGTTGATTGTACAAAGCTTAGGGGACCTTTTTAATGGTAGAATTTTAAGTTGAGAAACCATAATTTGATGGACTAGGGCTAGATTAAGGAGAGTTAATGGGTTGATTGGATTAAAGGTTTTATAGGTAATAATCGCATTCCTTGCTAACAAATATGGGTTGGATGGGAATGGAGACCTAGAACTAGGTTGAATTGGAGGGTTTTACTGTTGAAGTACCCTGAAAGAGAGGGTTTCATTTACTTAGACCCTTATTTGAAGAGTAAGTAATGCATTACTCTAACTTTATGTAGATTTCTAGCATTAGAAACCTTTGAGAAAGGGCAAGGCTCCTGCAGAATAGCTGAATTTCCATATCTGAATATCGAGGTAGGTTATGGTTAGAGGGTTAGACCTTATATAATGACATGTACATGTGTGTGATGGTGATATGTGATTGGTCTTCAGACATTATTTTTTATGGAATTACTTTGTTGGATGAATTGTGAAAAACATGTTATTATGAGGTGATGTTGAATTGTTGTGAAACTATGTGAAAGTTTTGAAGTGAATTATGCTTACGTTGTTCATGATGATTGATGATCTATAATTGTGCAGGTGAGGGAGTAGATTATAAATCCCTAAGTGTATATTGCATCATGTTATATTCAGTGGATGGAGAATGAGTAGGATAGTAAATATATCCTAAGATGAGAGGCTTGTGCCCGAGGAGAGTACCCGTGCGAGCGATATTTTTCAGTGGCTTGTGTGTGAGGGGAGCATCCGGACGAGCATATGTGTGGGAGAGGATACCATGCCGGTACAGTACATAAATTTCTAGAGTCCCCTGCAATCATGACTGGAAGGGCAAAAGTAAGACCCTCTAGTATATGTGTACACTGATTTTGTTGATTGAGTGTTATGGGGACATAGCGGAGGCGTGTGCCCAACCTGTCGCCCTTGATTTTATTTTATGATATTTTTGTAGCTTATTAACAATTCTGAATGAGTATATGTTAAATGGTAAAGTTGAACGTGTGAATATTGTACTTGTCATCTGAGTTGAGAATGGTGGAAAAAGATTAAGTGTAAATTCATAAATGATAAATTGACGTCAATGTTGTTATCCCTGTGATGAAATGCTCAAAATGTATGTGATGATGAGCGAATCTGAATTGGTGTCAAAAGCTTGTATGTGCTATCTGAATTAATATTTGAATGTGCAAATTGCTGAAAACTGGTGAATTGATGGAAGGTGCAGCTAAGTCGAGCTACTGCCTCAAGAAGTACCCCTGCAGTGGATTTACTTCTGCCACGGCGAGACCTCTGTAGCGATCCAGTGACTGCTGCAGCAAAAGGCTCAATCCAGTGAGCATACCCGTTTTCACCTGTATAGAACTAGTGTATGTGATATGGCTATTGTGCGTATGTATCATGTTAAAGACTCGTTTTGTATTATTGTTTCATTGCATATATGTTATTATGTAATGTTGGTCAATGATGCCTACCAGTACCGGATTATATCCTGACCCTATCCCTGCACTTCTTTTCTGAGTGTAGAGTTCCAACCAGAAAGTTCCTCATGTCCTCACCTATACGACAACATCAATTTTTGAAAGGTACGCAAACCGAGAAGGCAGTACCACTCCTCCGTCGAAGATGCTTTCCTTTCCGGACATTGCAGTTTTCCTTTTTATTTCTTTACTTCTTAGACTGATAAATCTTAGTGTTGTATGTAGACGTCTAGTGCAATGACAATCAGGTCTTGGGATTAATTATCGTTTGTTCTTTTAAAAAAAGAAGTTTGTTTGTTGACGACTTGATCTGTTATATTATGAGTTTATTTCTTTATGCATGTGTGATGTCGGGTTGAGTAATTGGGAATCATTGGTTCGCCCACTGTAGGGTTAGTATTGGTACCGATTACGACTATTTTGGTTGTGACATAAAAGGAGCTCAACTATTCTCGATTTCCCACAAATTGCTGATTAATCGAACATAACAAGTTTTGGTCCACTGTTGTTGCCACTTTCACCGAAGAGCCACCATTATAAGAAGAGAGAAAGAAGAAGAAGATGGATCCCCTTCTCCTAATTCTTTTATCCAGTGGATTATTTGGGTGGGGATATAAAATGGGGCGGATAGAATAGGTGGGTGGATCCAGGTTTGAGTTGGATTTTAATTAAATTAGTTTAATTAATTTAATTTAAAAATGATGAATCAGAGAGTGTCACGTAATAAATAAAATATTTACCAATTATATAAATAGTTGTCGTTAGAAGTAAGGGCATTACAGGGCCCATAGGTTCACGGCGGGGGTATTCTAGAGTAAAAAGGTTAAAGGAGGGTATTTTGGTACCAAATCTAATAGTTCAAGGGCAGTTTAGGCCCCTTTCTGTATTAAAAATGAATGAATTCAAACAACAAATTGTATATATAGATGTGCCATTATTTAAAATATAAATAAAAAACTCAATGAAAAAAACTAATTAAATTATAAAACTAGAAAAAAATTACAGAGAGTGAGATAAAGATAATTTGAAGATATTTATACTTTTTTTTGGTAATTAAATTATATCAATATACAAAATAAATAAATAATACTCACAAATATTATTGAAAAATTATGAATTCATATTCACAAAAGTGATAACACTAGATAGTTGATAATATAATAACGAAAATAAGGAACACAAAAATTATTAACTGACATATGGTTTATTTATTTAAAAAAAAAATTAAAAATATTGCGATAAAAATATATTGTATTGAGAAAATATAATGACAGTTGAAATGTCAGTAAAATGATATAATATAATATTCTTAATAAAACATAACATCATTTGAGATAATTAATTATTTAAATATTATATATCTAATATTTTATCTTTTAATCTAAATTTATTTTATTAGATAGATTCTTAAATTGGTCAAATTACTTTCTATCTTGGTGAAAACTTTTATATATATTAATTGTATCTAGATCTATCTATATTTTATACTTGAAAGGAAGAAAATTTTGCCTAAAACTAAGCCAAGTGGCATAAGTAAAAATTGACAAATGTAAAATTATAGGATAAAATTTAAATTATTTTTACAAAACAAATATAATTTAACGTGGTCAGATAAATTAAATCACATTTTCTCATGATAATTTATTTTATAAGTGATGCGCGCATCGCATGGTATATGTACTAGTAAATATTTTATATAATAAATATATATATTATATACTTAAAAGAAAGAATATCTTGCTTAGAATGTCATGTGGTAGTTTTAGAAACAAAAATAGTTACGTTAAGTACTAATTAGTTACTCTTTTTAAATTTAAAAATAACTAAATATTAAATATCTAATTAGTTACTAATATATCTTTTAATCTAAACTTAAATTATTAGAAAAAATCGTAAAATAATATTTTAAACTTTTTTTCCCAAATAATTTGAAATTGAATTCAAATTAATGATAAGCAGATAATTTTAAAATCAAATAATTTTTTTCTATCTAAACGTGTAATTTAAATTTTAAATAAGTTGGTGGTTTATATTTTTTGATATTTGTGACGGTGTCTATTAGTTTAATCAATTAAAATTTATTTTTTATTTTAAATATATAGTTAATATAAAAACATTGATAAGTTTCAAATAAAGAGAGTCATAAATGTGCCTTAGATTATGGCCACACATTTTTAATTCTCAATATTTATATTTTTTAACTTAAATTCAAATATTCTTTTAAGACAATTTAAGAATCTATATAATAGATTAAATTTAGACTGAAAGATAAAATATTAAAAGAAAAATTATCATAATTTAATTTAAAAGTAAAACACATTTAAAAATAATTTATAACACAAAAAACGTAAAACAAAATTAAAACTAACCTAAGTTCACGTCTCTTACCCCTATTTCCCCACTAACTCCACAAACACATCAAGCATGGTTTAAACTTTCTAATTTGTTTCTAAAATTCAGTAAATCAAATTAAAATAGTATTCAAGAGTGACGATGTCAGGGGGAGAAAACTCCTTGCACTTAAAAATCCTATATTTAGAAAAACAATTTTCAAAATTAACGACATAATTTCAAGTTGATAGGCATTATAGGAAGGAAATAACTTACTAAAAAGATAAAAATGCAGTACAAAATACAGATAGATAGATGATTGATTAGAAAAATAACACATAATAATGGTATTAAGACCAAAAAAAAAAAAAGTAACCGTCTCTCATTAAAATCTCAATTTAAAATTTGAATTAATAATTTTAATTAATCAAGAAAAATTAATCGTATAGTGGCACAAAACAGCAACAAATGGTTCCACATAATCAGAAACTTCTCCGCCCACGTTTGTAAATTCTCCACACAACCCTCTTCTACTAAAGAGGTATAAAGTTCTTTGCTTCTGCAACAACCCATTCTTTCTTCCATTTGATCGATCGGGTTTTAGTTTTTTTTTCTTCCGTTTCATTTCTCTTATTCGTGGGGCTCTTGATTTGTTTTTTTGTAAGAAGATGCGAAAATTTTATGGAAAGGATCTCAATCTACATATATATTATTTTCCTAATCCGCGATTCTGCAAACGGGAAATTGGCTTTAGTATGTTTTGTATTTAAATGATATAGTTACGTTTAAATTTGTGTAAAATTATATATATGAAATTTTTTTTTTATAATTCTTAGAAGATACAAGTTTGCTCTCTTCGAAAGTCCTTTGAAAACTTCTATTCTCAATGTACAAAAAAAATTTCAAGAATTTTCTTTGATTATCTCAAATTCCTTTTTTATCTGTTCTTTTTGTTCAAGTAAAAGATCAGTTTATTATTTGATTTGAAGCTCTTAGTCTAGCTTTTGATAAGATCGTTTGTCTGTTTATAGTAAAAACTTAAAGATGAAGTAGATAGAAGTTATGCTTACTAATTAAAATAAATAAATAAATAAGAGTGAAGTTTAATGATATAACAATTTTTGATAGATCTTCACATAATTACTACTTTTATTCATATATGAAAATCCAAATTAGTTATCAGTTAATAGTTTTAGTGCCATACCAGGAGAAGCAATGCCATTAATATTCTGGAAGAACATTTTGCTTTGACCCGTAACTTTGAATCCATAGGGAAACAACAAATTTATATCTTTGTTTCGAACTATATCTAAATTTATTATGTTATTCGAGGACTATGAAACTAATCTTTATTTAACCTATTATTTTGCAGCTATTTCTGACAAAACTAGGAGAACATAGATATATGTTGATCCTCTTGGTCCCCAAAATGCCATTTATCAAATACTTTGAGGTATGTTATCAAAGAGAACAATAAAAATATACCTTTTTCTTCCACCAGTTTATATAATGAAAGACTAATATTAGCTTTTTCTGGAAAAGGATCAAACTTATCTTTCTACTTTAGTTTAATAGCTAATTTTATCTTCCGTCATACTATAGAGTCAAATATACCCTTGTTAGTATTTAAAAATACCCCTCATTTGAATGGAATCTTCAAATAAGGGATATTTTAAATGAAATTTGGAATATGACACTTAAAATCGAGTTTGAAGGACTTATATTAATCGAAGTGTGTCAGATTGATCAATGCGGTTTAGCAAAACAACGCATGATATATTTGTTAAAAAATTGACTTTTTGAAGTTGTGTTTTTTAATATTTAAAATTATATTTAAATATATTATAGAAAAAATATGAAATTTTATGAGTGAAAATTTTAAAAATTCAAAAATTGATTTAACATAATTTTTAAAAATTTAAAAGTTAAATTTTTATTATTAAATAAATATTTAAAGGTAAATATTTAAAATTTATCTTTAAAAACTGGACCTCATAAAATTAATTTTTTTAATGATCAAAAGTTGAAGTTCAATTTATCAAGATAAATTTTACAAATTTACCTTTAAATATTTATTTAATAATAAAAATTTAACTTTTAAATATTTTAAATTTTTTAAAATATATATATATCAAATCAATTTTTTGAATTTTTAAAATTTTCACTCGTAAAATTTCATATTTTTTTCTATAATATATTTAAATATAATTTTAAATATTAAAAAATCACAACTTCAAAAAGTCAAATTTTTAACAAATATATCATGTGTTGCTTCGCCAAACCGCATTAGTCAATATGACATACTTAAATTAGTATAAATCCTTCAAATTCGATTTTTAAATGTAATATTTCAAATCTCATTTAAAATACTCATTATTTGGGGATTCCACCCAAATGAGGGGTAATTTTTGAATACCTTGATAACAACATGGGTATATTTAATCCTATAGTATGATAAAGGGTAAAATTAGTTAGTAAACTAAAAGTAGAGGGATATATTTAACTCTTTTTCCTAGTTTTTTCTTGAATTCAGTCAAAATTTCAGAATTAATTCTAACTCGATGAATTTAAACTACTGGTATTTGTAGTAATAGATATAAGACGGTTAAATTCATAAATTTGGTTATGGATGGCATTCATGATGTTCCTTTTTTTATATTTGCTGCAAAATCTCTTTACAAGAGAAGAACAACCATCTGTCCAGAATTTACTAGAGCTATTTAGAAATAAAATTAGTGATTACATGATTGTCTGCTTCACTAGAAGAAATTGAATTCTTAAAATCAAATTGAAGTGTATAGAATTTTGTAATTTAGACTTGGGAATTAACTACCACATTATACAGTCTAATTGATTTGGTACGTAGTTTTGAGTGTTCTGTTCAAAGAGGTTTATCCTTTATGATTCTTAAGAATAAATTTAACAGATTTAAACTTACCGTATTGATTTAATTGTCATATAACACTAACTAAAATTGTATCTTCTATTTACCCCTATACATTTTTAGAATAGTATAGGCATTTGAAAATATCGAGATATGTTTTTTTTCTAGGTTAAAAAATTAAAGATTATTATTTGAGATGCAAGGTCTCAAAATATGTTTAAGATTAAAAAAAAAGTGTTTCTTGCATTTGAATAGAGATTAATTTACGTAGAATATGATGGATGCATAACAAATATTGTCATGAAAGCGTACTTTATAAATTCTTAGGACTAAGCCGTTATTAGATAATGGTGTTGGTTCCATTCTGTTTCGTGTTTGTTACCATATGTATACCTATATGATCATAGTTTGAGCTTTCTATAATTTTATACTTTGATATGAGTATTGTAGTTTTGATAACATGTAAACAGCTTTCTCAAACTTAAATGCATATAATTGACCGGATAAATTTATGTGATGGCACAAAAATCCTAAAATGTTTAGAGGCCATGTGTATATATGCACATTTCTTTTGCATTATTTTAAAAAATTAAATAGGACAATGGGCAGTTAAAAAAATTACAGATTACAAATTTATATTTTTTCCACTTTTTAAATATTCGAATTTAGATATGTCTAATGTTTAAATTTTATTGAACTCTTATTTTAATATTTAAAATCAATATTTATATATTATGAAGATATAAAATGATATTCACGAATATATATTTATAAATCTATTTTATGTCATATATATATATATATATATATATATATATATATATATATATATATGTATGTATATGTATATGTATGTTTATATATATGCATGTTTATATAAAAAAGTATTAACAAGATTAAGTCAAACAGTTCACTAAAGTAGTATATTATATATTATTAAGGATAAAACGATATCCAAAAATATATATCTATAAATTTATATTTATGTCTTTTAAATTTATACAAATATATAAGTAATCAATAGGCACAATGAATAAAATAAACTGTAAAATTATAAATGAAGAAAAGAAAAAAAAAAAAGAGCAACCATTGTTGAATTATAAAACTTTATGCCACAAATAATTTATGATTCAAATTTTAAGATAAGATCTAATTTATTAAAAATGAATGAATTCAAGCAAAAAATTGTACATATAAATGTGTCATTATTTAAAATATAAATAAAATATCCAAAGAAAAAAATTAATTAAAATATAAAAATAGAAAAAATTACAAAGAGGATAAAGATAACAGGAAGATACCTATACTTAGTATCAATATACAACATAAATTAAATAATCAAATAATACTTAAACATATTATTAAAAAATTATGAATTTATATTCACAAAAGTGATAATGCTATATAGTTAATAATATAATAACGAAAATAAGGAACATAAAAATTATTAACTGATACATGATTTGTTTTTTAAAATTTTTGTGATAGAAATATATTGGATTAAGAAAATATAATGACAGTTGAAATGTTAGTAAAATGATATAATATAATATTCTCAATAAAACATAACATCATTTGACATAATTAATTATTTAAATATGAATCGCGCAATACGCGGGTACGTATATTAGTTTTACTTAGAAAGAAGAAAGTCTAGCCTAAGATCAAGCCAAGTAAAAGCACAGGAGAAAGACATGTGGCATTTTTAGGACAAATTAGCCAAGTTAGGCAATTAGTTACTATTTTTGAATTTGAAAATAATTAAATATTAAATATCTAATATTTTGTCTTTTAATCTAAATTTATTTTATTAGATAGATTCTTAGATTGGTCAAGTTATTTTCTATCCTGGTGAAAACATTTTTATAAGAATGAGTCAAAAAATTATTTAATATTTTTGAATTTGATCATACTTTGAAGTAGTACTTTAAATTTAACCATGTATAATATAAATATATTAGATATATTATGTGTAATATCCCGAAGAGGCCTAAGAATAGACCCGGGGTTGCATTTGAAAAGTGCAGAAAACTAGCAAAAACATCACAGGACAGGCGACCCAACGACTCATGGTTGGATACCACGAGTCGTCGTAACTTGTCATGGTTTGGGAAGTTCAGGAAAGCAGTGAAGACAACGGACGGTGTAACGACTCGTTGTCAGAAACAATAGTCGTTGTTACCAGTCGTTTGAAAGAATTGAATATGATGAAGTATTGGGCAATACCCACATGTTGAAGAATGGTTTATGATTTATGAAGCGAATTACATGATTTATCGATTATGATGTTGGCAGATGAAAAAGGCCTATGATTCTTGGCTAAGCATGTTTTAAGGGGATCAATGATGATAAATGTTATATTTTACCCAATGAATCTTAATGCATGATATTATTGATTTACGTATGAGCCTATATGCATATTATTGGGAGCCGTGTCTAGCACCAAGCAGCCCGACATTCAAAGGACTACGCTGGTGTCTCATAACCACGTGCCACCATGGGTTTCTAAATGATATGATGTATTGATAATGATCCCCTCAAATGTGATATCATGCCTAATGCACGACCCTGGCCTGGCAAGCCAGGGTTGGCTCTGCCCACTTGAGTGAGATAGTGGGACATCATGAAAGGTTCTACCATGATGGTGTCGGTTATGACGGGTCCTCCCATTATTCTGCATGTCTTATGCATCGTTATGTTTATGTTATTGGGTCAAGTTATGTTTCGATAAAGTTTACTTACGATTACGATAATGAATGATTTATGAATGATCTGAAAGTCTTGAGTCTTATGTTCTCTTACGAAATTTGTGATACAAGCATAATGTCCTTCTCCTATGTTTATTTATGAGTTTATTATACTTTTTACGTCCATTTTACTTACCTTGCATACTCGGTACATTCCACGTACTGACCACATACTTTCTATGTTGTATCATTTCATGATACAGGTTCCGGATCTCAGGCTCATCCTCACCCTTAGTCCATCTCAACTTATGCTTTCAGCTTATTGGTGAGTCCTCATGTTTCAAGGGCCGTTTGATAGACTTTCATGTTATTTATATTTCAGTATTGGTCGGTTTAGTTGGGGATGTTATCCCATCAACCCATCTTATGTATTAGAGGCTTTCAGACAAGTATGTAGTACTCGGCTATGCATACGTCCAGTATTTCCTGATGTTATGCTATAATTACATTTCCGCTATATTTTTATGATTATCATTCCACTTATTTGAATGAGATTAGTTGTATGCATGTGCCATGGGTCAACTTGGGGTCTCTCGAGGTCACTTGTCTAGTGTCTACGACTGGATGTACGTTCGGATTGTGACAAGCTTGGTATTTGAGTCATAGGTTTGGAGTGTCCTGGGGTGTCTAAAAGCCGCGTTAAGTAGAATCTTTTTCATGGGTGTGAAGCGCGCCACATCTATGAAGAAGAGGCTACTAGATGTTTAGAAAACATTCCTTTCTTTCATGTTCTGTGTCGTGCAAAGAAAAGTCTCTCCATCCTTCTATGTGCTATTCACGATTGCAGAATTATGCCTCCTAGAAGAATGAATGGAAGGAGAAATGGAAATGATGAAGGTCGCGGGGGTGGAAATGACCATGGGTATCAGCAAGCCCCACCTGTTCAGGAACTCCAAGCACCAGAGCCAGCTGCTCACCTGAGTTTCAGGTGGCTATTCAGATGTTGGCGCAGGCCTTGACCACTCAAGTCAACCAGAAGGTTGTTGCGCAGGTCCCCCACAGAATGGCAATGCAGCGGAGGCTCGGATTAGAGACTTCTTGAGGATGAACCCTCCTGAGCTCACGGGATCAAAGGCGGATGAGGATCCACACGAGTTCATTGAAGGGATCTTGAAGGTCACTCAGGTTATGGGGGTGACAAATGGGGAGTGTGTTGACTTGGCCTCTTATCAGCTAAAAGAGGTCGCTCATATTTGGTACAAGCAATGGAAGGATAGTAGGACAGTGGGAGTGGGCCCTATGAGTTGGGATGAGTTCCACATGGCTTTTCTCGATAGGTTCTTCCCTCGGGAGATAAGGGAGTTGAAGGCAACTGAGTTTGTGAACCTTAAGAAGGGAAAGATGACAGTGCTGGAGTATTCGCTTGAGTTCACTCATTTGTCAAAATACGCCGCAGAGTTAGTGATGGATCAGAGGGCGTAGGTGAGCTGATTCATTCATGGTGTGGCTGGTTATTTAGACAAGGTTTGTAGGACTGCCATGATTCACCGGGATATGGTCTTTTCTCGCATTACGCCCAGCAGATGGAAGCAGCTCATGCGAGGGAGAGGGAGGCAAAGAGGGCTCAGACGGATAGTCGTGGGTTTTCGCATCAGAGGTTCGGCAGTGGCTACCGTCGACAGCTCCAATAGAGCTCACTAGCCCCAGAACCATCATCATCTAGTGTTCCATCCAGGCCCAGAAGTGATCAGAGGAGCAGGGCGTCAGAGTCGAGGGATCACAAGGGCACCCAGTTAGAGTATACCTCTCTAGCCTACGGAAAGTGCAGCAAGAGTCATGTTAGGGAGCGCCTGCTCGGTTCAGATATCTGCTATGGGTGTGGTAGATCTGGGCACATGCGCCGAGCATGCCCATATGCTAGATAGGGTGATGATAGGGGTCGTGCACATACCACCAGGACAGCAGCAGCTCCAGGCTATTCCGCTCCACAGGGAGCATCGACTAGTGGGGGTGGTGGATAGCGCCAAAACTGATTCTATGCCCTTCCCTCGCGCCAGGATCAGGAGGCTTCGCCAGATGTAGTCACTGGTATGTTACGTGTCTCTCATATTGATGTTTATGCCTTTCTAGATCCGGGAGATACTTTGTCTCTCGTGACTCCTTACATTGCTAGTAGCCTTGGAGTTAGTCCCGTGACCTTGTCAGAACCGTTTTCATTTTTGACCCTTGTTGGTGATTCGGTCATAGCTAGATGAGTATGTAGAGAATGCCCGATCACTGTGTTGCACAAGGTTACATCCGCCGACCTTGTAGAGTTAGCCATGCCTGACTTTTGACATTATTCTTGCCATGAATTGATTGTTTGCATGTTATGCTTCGATTAATTATAGGACCCTTACGGTGGAATTTCATTTTCCGGGTGAGTCAGTGTCGGAGTGGAAGGGTAGTTCGGCGGTACCAGCAGGTCGGTTTATTTCCTATCTTAAGGCTTGGAAGATGATCTCTAATGATTGCATGAACCACCTAGTTAGGGTTGAGGATGTGGAGTCCGAGACCCCGACTATTTAGTTAGTTCCGATGGTGTGCAAATATCTGGAGGTGTTTCTGGATGATTTGCCCGATGTTCCTCCGAAAAGGGAAATTGATTTCGGTATTGATATATTACCAGATACGCAACCTATATATATTCCTCCTTACAGGATGGCTCTAGCCGATCTAAAAGAATTAAAAGAACAATTGAAGGACTTGTTAGAAAAGGGTTTTATTAGACCAAGCAAGTCCCTATGGGGTGCACTGGTTCTCTTTGTTCGAAAGAAGAATGGATCCTTTCGAATGTGTATTGATTATCGACAGATTAATAAGGTCACCATCAAGAACAGGTACCCTTACCCTGAATTGATGATTTATTTGACCAGCTTTAGGGTGCCAGGTGTTTCTCGAAGATAGACCTTAGGTCTGAATATCACCAGCTCAGAGTGCGGGAGTGTGATATTCCAAAGACAGCCTTCAGAACCCGGTATGACCACTATGATTTTGTAGTTATGTCTTTTGAACTAACCTATGCTCCAACAACTTTTATGGACCTGATGAACAGAGTGTTCAAGCAATATCTAGATATGTTCATGATCATGTTCATCGATGACATTCTTATATACTCCTGGAGCAAGGAGGAGCATGCCACTCATTTGAAAATAGTGCTGCAAACCCTCAAGGATCATCAGTTGTATGCAAAGTTTAGCAAGTATGAATTTTGGCTAAATTCGGTGGCATTTCTGGGTCATGTGGTATTAAGCGAAGACATAAGGGTAGATTCCCAGAAGATCAAGGCGGTGAAGAATTGGCCTAGACCAGTGAATCCTTCAGAAATTCGGAGTTTCTTCGGCTTAGCAGGCTACTACCGAAGATTTGTTGAGGGCTTTTCATCAATTGTAGCCCCATTGACCAGGTTGACTCAGAAAAAGGTGAATCTCCAATGGTCGGATGCTTGCGAGAAGAGCTTCCAAGAGTTGAAGACCCGACTCACTTCAGCACTAGTGTTGACTTTATCCGAGGGCACTAATGGCTTTGTAGTGTATTGTGATGCTTTGAGACTCGGACTGGGATGCGTGTTGATGCAGCGTGGGAAGGTAATAGAATATGCCTCGAGACAGCTGAAAGTTCATGAAAAAAATTACCCGACCCCCTAGGCGGACATACCAAAATTACTGTACACACTAGATTAGAGCCTCTGTGTCGGCACTCTCCTACCTTCCCCCTAGGCGGACATACCATAACATTCTGGACTACAACCTTACTGTCTCTTAGTTGTCAGTCCGTGGCTTAGTCCTTAATACACGATGTTCTATTAATCTGGAGGTGATTCTAATTTCCCCCCTCAAAGTATGGTATTCATACTCCCCGCCCTTATCTTCCTTAAACTGAGCTTTGGGGTTCAAGGTACCTGCCTTACATTGTCAATAAGGTTACCAGTCAAGTTTCAACCTACGCTTCTTCTGGCTTGCAGTCGGACCCATCTTATTCATATAACCTCTCTGTCTCGATATCATAGCTAAGATTATAATTATTATCTTGCCGACGTATCTTGCCATCGTTAGCATGCTACGATAGATTCAGCCTTTTTCTGACTTGAACTTGACTATTACTAGAAGTTCATCATTGACGGATCTCCTACACCCACTTCGAGTAATCTAGTGGTCTTACTCGCTCTTCTGACTTGTTACCATGAAGGTCTGCACAACTTATGTAATCATAGGGCTCCTTACTCTTTCTAACACTTTCTGGAATCAACCAATCCGTCTTCACTTACTGCTTACTTTGGGCAACATCGCCTCAATCCTTATGCCCTTTACTGTACTGGAATCAAAACTAAGAGGTAGGAATAGCCTTTTCTTACTGCAACGAAACAAAGACATGGAACTATACCACATTTGAAAGGATGGAGGTGGGAATCCTACATTTCCCTCTCTTTCTCACATCTATGCGATAATCTAATATTATCTATCATCTTAGTCAGATCTTTTATATCTAACAAATAAATCAACTCGTATATACGCTATGCTTCTGACTTCCTACTCTGAAGTTATAGAAATATACTGGGGATAGTACCGATAGAGGTATCACATTGGGAGGTCCCTGATACCTCCTGCTGCTGCTGTAGTTACCCTGCAACTGGCTGGTGCCCTCTTCTGCTGCTATATCCAATCTTTTGCCTATGATAGGGTGTCGTTGATCTGACTTTGTATAATCAAAGAGAATGATAAGTTTTAGGGACTCAACCCTATACTGTACTGCTCTATATGAAGAAATAGTAACAATCCTATTATGCCTTGCAGCCTCCTGCCTATGGTATGTGGTGCACAACACATCCATAGACAAGACTCTACTTAGCATGACTTGCAGACTCCCTGGGATACGACCTGCTCTGATACCAAGTTTGTCAAGCCCCGCCTTGGGAGGCATGACTGGCACCTAGTGCCCTACTATGACCTGGACTGCTGGACTAGCTGAGCCTGAGCACTTCTGGTGCCAAGCTGGCTCTAACTCTGGATTCAAAAAAACGACGGGCTATATAATGGCTGTAAATACATCCTCCGACCGACTAGGCCTATAGCCACCTGTAAGAAAACAACAACTACCCAGAACAACTGAATCAATAGGGAACCTATGCGGGCCGACAAGGCCACCATGCTGACTAGTTTCACTGAAACGCTGAATCAAATGCTAAACTACTCTGTGACCGGCAAGGTCACCAACTATTAACTGAATAAGGCCCCACACGACCATCATAAACGAACTAAAATATAGACATGACCTCACATGACCGACACAAGTAACCACAGGGAATATACAATCTGGAAGCCTCTAAGAATACTGATAAGATTACTGTACAACAAAAGAAAAGGAATAAACCTCTAGCTGTCAAGCTCCGGATGACAGGAGCTGATGACTCTGTGCGCTGGCTAGAATTACGAGGGATCAACTCCTCGTCTATGAGTACCTGCAAGCAAGTAATGCAGCGCCCCCAAGCGGGCGTCAGTACCACTGGTACCGAGTATGCAAAGCAAATTGAACATAACTGAAGATAAACTGTAAACTGGTAGTTACTGAAATGACAAACTGTCTGGAATAGCAGAATCTGTACCGAGCTTAACTGTACTAGAAAGAAGATAAGAATCATACCTGTCGATGCGGCGTCCTGCTATTTATCAACTTAATAAGTAACATATATATATATATAGCATACAAAAACCTATACCAGCCCCCATAAGTCGAAAAGTGCCAATCAACACGCAATCTATATACCCCTAACCGGGTCAAAGCATCCAAAAATAAATTCACTCCACTCACCTAATAACTAGGAGCATCCCGCCGGCCCCCTAGGTATGCAGCTTGGGCTCTCTGGGCCCCTGACTATAACTGTATCTGAGTCCGGAGGACTCCTGTAACTGTAATCTGAGATCTATATCTGTAATCTGTAATCTGTGCCCACTCGACAAGGTATGCTATAATGCTGATCAGCCTGCTATAGGGAATGCTGCATCCCATCTTCGTCCTACTGCGGATGGCATGACACTCCTTGGAGTGATGTATCCTCACCCTCTGGCGGGCGAGTCGACACAGCTATTAACCTTGGGGCGGCAAGGAAGCTCTAACGGTGCCCACATAATACAATCAGGTCTCAACAAACAACAATAATCACATATAACATGTATAATAAATCTGATAATATTGTTCATGTTCTGATATTCTATTTTAAACCTCTTACTAAATTAAATTGAATCGGATACTGAGTCTGGATTGCTATCTTGCTGTTTGATACAACTTTACTGACTTTTATTCTGAATATGACATAATAATGTAACATACATAATACTCGGCTTCTGAAACTTCCTTCTGGAGTTTATTCTATTTTACTATACTAGAATTACTAACTTACCGAAGAAACTGACTTGACATACCTCAGTTGTCAGCTTTCCGGCTAACTGGCATAACTCCAATATTCAGCTACTTCTTCCAACTGTATTCACATTCATAGCAATTAGAACTAAATTCATCAATATTCCGGAAGAAAATGGTACTTTGAATATATATATATAGTTCAAACTTTTACTTATCGAAAAATAGCCGAAAACTCGCTGTTTCTCGGAAGTCCAGAAGGGAAAAATACTCACTTTAGGGCTAGGAGTATATTGACACTAATTTGGAGCAATTCCACTTACCTTAGATTGGTAGGACGACGGTTCGCCGGCCGAATTTCACGAAACTAACTCCGTAGGAATGCTCCCTGCAACTTAATACTTCACTACCCAAAATTAATTTGAGTTTGGACTGTGTTTAATAGCGTAAACTGATGGAATTTCACCTAAATCTCTCGTGCCCTCTGTTTTCTGGTTACTCTCTGGAAATTATGATAATTATCTAACAAAAACTGAAGTGGAGGCTTTATATAGTTGGGGCTGGACCTCACCTCCGTGACACGCCGGCCAACGCGGAGGTGAGCCCTCCGTGACACGTTGGCCATCGCGGAGGGGGTCTGCCCAGCCTCCTCTTGCGATGGTTCGACGTGGCGCTTGTCCGGTCTTTCCCCGGGCCTTTTTTTAGCATGTGTGGCATTCTAAAACTCTTAACCAACACGCGAATAGGCCATCTAAATGTCAAGAATTTACAGGTTGTAACATGAAATTATTGTAGTAAGTCTCAAAAGGAAATTTATAAGTTTCAAGGACATTGAAAAAAAATTGAGACTATAAATTATGGGAAGATCTAATATCTTCATGCTACTACAATTGAAGCGGGTTATAAATATTTATGTAAAAGATTACCCGCCGTTTTTTTTTATTTTTAGTACATAAATATGGGTATGATGATGAAATCACATACGAAAGTAAACTAGAAGTTTACTGAAATAAGTTGGCTTAACTGGTTGGCCATCCCGGTTCGAATATAATGCAAAAATAATTGAGAATTCACGTGGCTATATGTTGAAGAAATAAAAGATTCTTCAAGAATTCTCTTGTGTTGTTTGTTCTCGTGATAGAATGATCTTGGTCAACTAAGATTGGAATTATATTCCCTGAAATTTTGGAACTTATAAAAGGGTGAATATGGGCCATTCACCTACCATGTGAACCGTTTGCTAATAGATGCATCTATGGTATGGTCACATATGTTTTGATATCAACTTGCAATTGATTTTTATAAGGTTGTTGCTCGAATTATTAAATTAAGAGCATAGTTCCAAATTATAAAATCATGTTGATAATGCTGATTCATATCTATGTTGGTTTAGCAAAAATTATATGCCTCCAATTATAGCTAAATCATTGGTTATGAGAATAAAACTCTCAAATAAAATTTGGTATGAGATATGTTTATTTAACATATAGCAACACTTGAATGCATCAAGCCAACAAGGTTCCCCTATCACAATTGTTCAGGGTCAGGAACCAAATAATTCCATTTAAAAATTTGAATGTGCGATATATGATTCAAGTGTTCCACCACAACGCACAAAGATGGGTCCCCAAATGAGCTTGGGGGTATATGTTAGTTTTTCTAAAATTAGGGGGAGAAGTGATTAGTAGTTGAAAATTGAGTGTAAGATGAATTATCTAGATCCTCGGGAAAAAAAAGTGAACTTAAAGTTCAATAGATAATCACTTATATTGCAAATCAATTGCCAGATATATTTGCTAACTCTATTTTATAATTCAATTGCAAATGCTCCAACGAAAGGTCCTTAAAGGATAGGGTCTGTGGGACGCCTGAAGCGTGATAGACCAAATGGTTTCAAATATAGAACTCATTGAAGAAGGAGAGGAGCAAATGATTAAGATGACCATAATGATGAGGCAAGTGTTTTAAGAAAGCACCACGACATAACACTTCATAAAACCTTGGCAAAGGTTTAGGTACCTGAAAATGACGAAAAATGAAGAGATCTCAATAAGTTATGTCGCATTGGAACTGATATCAAAATGATCATCGACGATACCTTTGATATAATGTAGCACTCAATATTATAAATATTGACGAGGATCTTGAATTCAAATCTGTCAAAAAGTATGGACAAATAAATGATTGTCAATTAAAAATACGCAATCAAGTATAATGCCAGTGGGTATAAATGGATTCTTGTGGCATAAAGATTTTTCGTAAATTCTGACATTATTATATGGAGAGGTCCTCTTGTGGGGGATGCAATTATTTTGAGGTTCCTCATAAATCTTGCAATATATGGAAAACTTGATATGCGCATAATGAAATTATTTTCATGTCTAGAGAGACTGAAGGATATATGAAAATCCTTGAAGGATTTAAAAGAATGAGGAAATTCTTGGTCCTGAAGATATAGTCTTCTCCTACTAGGAGACATTGGAATGGGATCAAATACATAATGCGGTATCTAAAAGGGACTACCGATATGAGCTTATATTATTCTAACAATTGCAGTCTTGATCTTGTTGGTTATGCTGATGTTGGGTATTTATCTGACCCACACAAAGCTCGATCTCAAACTGGCTACATGTTCATATGTGGATGTACTACCATATATTGGAGATCTACAAAGCAGTCTCTCGCAGCTATTTCATCAAATCATGCTGAGATAATAGCTATTCATGAAGCAAGCTGAGAATGTGTGTGGTTAAGGTCCATGATACATCTCAATAGAGAAAAATGTGGTTTGAAATGTGACAAAGTACCCATAATTTTGTATGAAGATAATACAGCATGCATAGCACAACTAAAGGGAGGATTCATAAAAGGAGATAGAACAAAGCACATCTCGCCAAAGTTTTTCTACACACATGAGCTCCAAAAGAATGGTGATATTAATGTGCAACAGATTCGTTCAAGTGACAATGTGGCTGATTTATTCACCAAATCTCTACCAACTGCAACTTTCAAGAAGATGGTGCACAAGATTGGGATGCAAAGATTCAAGGGTGTTCTAATTAGGGGGAGTTATACGCATTGTACTCTTTTTTCCTTATGAGGTTTTGTCCCATTGGGTTTTCCTTGTAAGGTTTTTAACGAGGCAGCCAAAATACGTATTATTAGATATATGTACTCTTTTTCCTTCACTAGATTTTTTCCCACTGGTTTTTTTCTAGTAAGGTTTTAACGAGGCACATTATCTATCAAATAGACATCCAAGGGGGAGTGTTATAAATATATTTTCTATTTATGGTGAATATCTATTTCTTAAAATGAAAGTTAGGGTTTGTAACTTTGGGACCAAGTTAGTTTACCCCTATAAATAAAGGGGTTCTCCATTCATTGTAAATCATCCCTTTAACTCCTCAAGAAAATCCCATCAAGAGAAATAAGAACTTCTCTCCTTCTCTCTTTCTCTATAATATTCTTGTTATTTCTTTATTATTTCATAACAAAATGTTAATAGTTATTTTTATTTTTTTAATGGTTTGCCTTTAATTTTTGTAGTTTTGTTAAAAGTTTATGTTTAGTTATTTGTAATTTCACAATTTATTTGAAGTTATCTAAATTTTTGCACAGTTTTCAAATCACAGCGATATTAGTTTGATTTATTAATAAATAAAAGTAAAACTATGTTATTTCTTTAATTTTCAAAAGATAATCCAAATTATTTTTTTATTTATTTTGACTTTATAATAATTAGTTATTAATTTTTAAAATTTTTAATTTTTTCAATTCAAATTTTGATTGTTATTTTAGTTAATTTTTTTTTTTACAATTTGTCTTTATATTTCTATTAAAAAAGGTTAGAATATAATTAATGTTCTTTTTAATTTTTTTCCTAGAAATAATAATAATAATAATAATAATAATAATAATAATAAAAATAAAAAAAAGTATCAAATAAAAAATAAAGATAAGAAAGAAACCATTTCCTAAACTAAACAAACCCCACCAAACCCACGTCACTCTCCCAGTCCCCATTTTCCTCCCATGTCTCACACACCAAGCACACACAATGCACTTTTCCCTATCTGTACAGTGCATGTTCTCCATACTCTATATTATATATAACTAGCTTCGTGAGGTAATTATAAAATATTAATAATTAAATATAATAATGTCATGATTTAAAATTTTATAAAATTTTTATCACACAAATTTTTTTTTTATTTTTTCTTTAAATCCTACATATATAAAAATTATTTTAACTGAAAAATACGTGTGAAATATTTCAGGTTATATATGAAATATCTTATTAGATTAATATATGAGAACTTGAATAGAAAAAATATAAAATTTAAAGCTAATGAAAAGATAAAGAAAATATGAATAAAAAAACTAATGAAAAAGAGAAAATATCGCTTGTGCACTTTATTTCTCTAAGGCTTTTTTTTTTTTTTCTGTATCTTTTTATTTCTTAGTATTAATTGTTGATGAATATGACAACCTTTCATTTATGTTAAACAAAAAATAAGAAAATACTAAAAAAAGAAAGATAACAAAAAATAGAAAAAGAATGAAAATAAATCAATTAGATACATTCATCCCTTATTGTATATGCATCCGACTCTGTTGCTCTCTAATAAAACTTTTAATACATGGAGTCTCCCTTTATTTTTTTTATTTTACTTTCTCTAATTCTCTTTATCTTCACTTCAACTCTAAATAATATCTATGAATCGCTTCGTGACTCAATGCTAATCAATAGCAACATGATTTGATTACTGGCAAATGTGAAAATTGTCCATGTAATATCAGTATTTTGCACTACAATGACCTTTTAACGGATATGTGCTTGAAGATTATTGGATCTATTCTTATACTCTCATTTATATATTTATTTCTTTAAAGTATATTTAAAGCCTCAGGTGTAACGACTCCAAAGAAATTAAAGCGCTTGAAATGATAGGTCACATCTTTTCATCTTTGACGTCCTTTTAATTAAGCAATCAATGTAAACAATTATAATGTTTTTTAAAAAAGTAGAGTTACTTAATTTGAAAAATACAAGAGTAAAAAGCCAAAACTCAACCAAAAAAAAAGAAAAATATCCTTATTAGCCGTCTCTTTCTTTCACGTGATAATGATATAAAATAATAGTTTTAAAGGTTATTAAAGAGGTGAAACACAATAAATAATAGTTAACTGAGTAATTATTTCAAGAAGTGACTTTTACATCTTTCAAGTAGCATATAGGTGAAGAAAATAGAAAAATATATATCAAAAAATTGATAAAAAAGTAAAAAGTCATTACGAGTTATAGAGTGGTGCCACATTTACTTCAAATATAAAATAAAAAAGATAATTTTGATTAGGATCTCATAGCCCCAAAAATATAATTTATATAAATAAAAATGGAGGATACTATAAGGTATCTTAAATTTGTAAATTAAATATTTATGGGTTATAAATATGAAAAGCATGAATGTTACAAATATTATAAAGAGTAGAAAAAAAATAGGTAATTAGGTATGAGTTATGGAAGCAGTAATTTAAAATCAACTAAAGAATAGAAAAAAATAACTGCAAATTTATTTTAAAAACCTACATAGGCTCGGTTTAAGAAAACAAATCCCCATTTATTGCCTTTACTGACTATTTCGACTTTGTTAGGCTAAACAAACGTATCAGTATTTTTTTCTTTCTTACTTTATTGTGTTAAATAAATTAGAGAGAAATTAAGATATATATATATATATATATATATATATATATATATATATATATATATATATATATAATTACTGAGCATAAAAAAGTATCGCATAATATATGATCATTAAGTTACTAAATTAATGATAAATGATTTTTGACCTTTCTAAATTAAAAAAAGAGAGATAATTAAGAGAATGTAATTAAGAAATAATTTTTAAATTTTATAGTATATCATATAAATAGAAAAAATTAAGAAAAATATCAAAAATCGAGAGAAAAAAAGAACATAAATATTATTCTTGGCTTTGGAGGCATGCCACATCACCTTTATATCTACATATATATATGGTTGTTGGTCACAATTTTTTTTAATTGGTCGACATATTTTTCAAGTTATATTATGAGATGTCAGATTTATTTATTTATGATAGTTTAAGAAAAAATTCGATTGAAGCATTTAACTGTGAAAATTGAATTCTTGATAAGAAAATAAAATAAAAACCAAGAGAATTGAAATGCCACATCATTCAAATAAGAGTGAATTAAATTGAATGAAAAAAAAAGTAGAGAAAAGAGTCAAAAAAGATAAATTTTTGACTAAAGAACTATGCCACATCATTCTTCTATAGACTGACCCGACCCACTTCATTTCAACTAAGCTAGGGTTTCAAACTCTTGTTCTCTTTCTCCCTTAGTCAACAGCCGCTGTCCTTTTGTTTTCTTCTCCCTTTTCCTTTTCCAGAGAAAATTCTATCAATCCTCAGCCGCCTGCTCCATTTCGGTTCAATCTTCATCTCTATCTTCTAAAAAAATCATATGTTTCTTCCTCTCTCTCATTCACATCACTCATCTTCAATTCGGTCAACACTAATCAAGGCCAAAATACTTTGAAATCTTTGAGGGAGAAGTTTTCATCAAGACGGAGTTTTTTTCTTTTTTCTTTTTTAAAAAAATAATTCAAACGGCTAATTCATGTAGAACTCTAACCGTGGAGGTTCTGCCTATAAATTATAGTCCATTTCAGTCAGCCGCCACTTCTCTATTGGAAGCTTTTCCTCTTTTTTCTAAAAGAACACTAAGATCTTTGTATTTTTCTTTTATTTCTGTCGAGGCTTCGATCTAAACGTGCTCAAGCTAGGAATCATTCGAGCTCAAGTGTAGATTTGTGATGAAGAAATACCAGTTCGCAAAGGTCCGTAGCTCCTCTTATTTAGATTCATGAATCTTATCTTTTAGGTAAGATTTTCCTCTTCTAATCTCTGTTTTCATTTTCCTTATTTTTTTTTCTATCCGCATGTCACGGTTTCACCTCGGAAACCACGACCGCCATCTCTACCACCCCTAAATCCGCGACCACTGCGTCCTCTTGGAGGTCTCATGCTTCAACACTCTCAGTTGGGTTCACAACATTCAGAATGACAATAAAATAGAGAAAACTCCAGATCTAAATTTGTAGGAGAGGAAGATGAGATTTTGTTTTGTTGGGTTGAGCTGAAATGATGCCGTTACAGACATCTAATGAAAAGACATTTTAATATGTAATAAGAGTAAATGACATTAATTACGTAAATGACATTCATGAGATAAATAAAATTTAAAAATTTTAAAAAATAATTTTAAATGAAAAAATATTCAAAAAACCAGGGAAAAGATAAATATAAATGAAGCTCAAAGAGGCATGCCACGTCAACATGCCTCTAAATCTCCTTTATACTTATATATAGATTCTAATACACAATACAGAGGAGATTTGAAATATAATACAAGGACATATATTTTAAAGAAAAAATGGAGTCCTAAAGCCGTGCATTTTTGAATTATTTTCTTTTTTGAAAATTAACATATTTTTATATTAACTATTTAAACTGAAAAATAAATTTTAAATATAAAAAGTGATGGCTTTAGAAAACGTCATTTAATAGGTTTATCATTGTAATAAACATTTTAAATTAAGAGTGATCAACTTAATTAATTTATTAATTTTAATTTGAATTAAGATATAAAAAATTAAAAAAACTTATAAACCACAATCCAATATCTTTAACATGTTTGAGAAGCACTTGCATGCATTACTGCAAAAGTATGGATAAGAATTTAAAAAATAAATAAAATTATTTTTTCAATTTGAAACAAAATCCCATATTAAGAGGAAGAAAACACTACCTCACATTCCTTTAATAATTTCCCATGTTCACGCACACAGACGATAACAAAATGCACACACAATATGTGCATTTTAGAGAGCTTCTGTTCTCTTAAGGAGATTTTCCACATCATATGCACCACGTTCACTATTTTTCTTTGTTTATTATGCCATCAGCCTGAAACAATTAATGATGCAGGGTAGTAAATTATATGATGTCATATGGGCATGCGAAGCTTCTCTTTCATTAATTTGGAAATACAAAATTTTTGAGATCATGCTGCCATTTCATATATGTTCATATTGTTGCATCTCATTTTGGCTTGCTGGTGAAATGGTAAACATTTTTAGAATTGTAAAAGCAACTTAATGTGTATGTGTATCTTTTTCACTTGGCATGCCTTACTCAACAAGCTAGCAAACAATTGGGTAAAAGTTCTATTATGCCAAAGGTATGCTCTTTATTGATTTGTCTCTGTTTTAACTTTGTGAAAAAAATCTATAAGTCCCTAACTAGCTTTTTCTGTGTATGTTTCATGTTTATGTGTGGGCAAGTTCATTAGTTATAGAAATATTTTGTCGATTTTTTAATTTGTCTTTTAATAATTTATCAATCAGTATCATTTTCTTCATACATAATTTTTTAGCTTAGATCAATTGGTCACCCACGATCAACCTTTACATGATAATAATATATGGTGAGTTGATACTCATTATTTGTGATTTCCCACACCCACCCGACCCTTATAGCACCCCGGCCATCTAAGAGCGGGAGAATTTAAAATTTTTGAAAAATGAAAATGAAGCCCCCGAAAGATAAAGGGCGTAAGACGAATAACTTCGAATGGGCTAAGTCACAATCGGTGGGCTCAGGTGCGCGTCCATCGCGTCGGGATTCTCTCCGCCATGGCAGTAGTTGGTCTCGCTACATCGGGTGACACAGATCAAAATTATGTAATCCTGATCCAGTTAGGATTTTAAAAACCTATTCTCTCAAAGAAGGCTAAATAAAAATGCCCAAAAGACAGGAAATGGACTTTTGAGAACAAAAAGAGGAGCTATGAAGTAAAGGTTTATCCTCTATGGCTACAGGAATCGGTGCATGCATGCAATTAGGAACGTCTTGAGATAGCTTGGCGCCCAGGTAGGCTATGGTTTACTCACTTTTGCATTAAGACTTTAATTAGCTAAGCATATACGTGCATATAGTTGATGTGCTTTTGATGGGTAGGCTCTAAACTTGAATAAACTGTTATTGAATATTTAAATCGGTAAGGGTCCGAGGATGAAAGGAATAGAAAAATGGGGTGATTATATTTCCATAATGTGAAAAACCCGTAAGTTATGGTTGCTCTAAAAATAGTCAATACATGGGGCTGAATGCGAGGACGAATTAATTGTAGGTAGAATGATCTTTGGGCGCTGTAGTTGAATATATTCATATGTATATAGAGTTATATAGTCATTCTTCCTGAATTGTAACCTTGAACGGATAGTTATATAAATCATGGTTATAGGATGCGGTAACTGAACGTTTAAGAGTGAGCTATGATTATTACCGGACGCGATGTAAAACTCACGAATTAGAGGAGTTAGATTTTATATAATAACCTGCGTGTTCTGTGAGTGATTATGCAATGTTTGGGTCTGTGGATATTATTTGTGATGAGGATTGCACTGTTAACAGTTAATTGTTGAATAAACTTGTTATGATATTGCCCCGTGGTGGCGGATGATATAGTGTAGAGTATGAAGTTGCGAAGAACGATCTGTGAGGAAACTGGGAAAAAACTGGTCAAAATACTGCCAAACAGTACCGCTGCAGTGGAGGAACCGCTGCAACGAGACCGTTGTGGCGGCAGTAATGCCGCTATAGTGGAGCCCAATCTAGCAAGGGCCAAGTTGCATTTTCTTATGATGTTATGGATATAATTGATATTATGAATGTTTGGGTATGAAATTGGATTTGGAACTATGTGTTTGTGTATAATGGTTGATATATATATATATATAACTCTTTCGGGTGTGATTTATTATTTTTTGTGCTATGATGTGTGTCTTGGGATTGAGGGGCAATCGGTATTGATTGAATGTATGCATGGGATATTGTATGACATGGAAAGGTAAATCATTGATGTGATGGTGAGTGTGAGGCCCAGGGCCGAGTGGAGAGAACTTGGATGAGCTAATTAGTTTGATCAGACTCTGAATGAGGGTGGGAGACATGAGCGGCTCGTGCTCGAGGTGAATATCCAGGCGAGCGGTATGAGGGAGTACACAAATATGTATGCCTAAAAGATCATGCGGCTGGGTTTACTAGTATGAGTACACAGATAGGTATGATGAAGGTTTCATACGGCTGGACATATAATACATGGATTTCTGAGTCCCTTATAGGTCATGACTGGAAGGGCAAGCATAGGACCCTTTGGCATGTGTGTACAGTGATGTGACAGAGGCGTGTGCTCGGTATATCACCAATGATATGATTGTGAGAAAGAGATTGTGTAGGTATGGTTTGATATACATATGGATGTAGTGACAGAAAGGTATAGGTATACAAGTGTGATACAAGATATACTGACATGATTCGGGTTTGAGGTGAGAAACACAGTTGAAAGACATTAAATGACGTTATCGTACACGTATGATATTATATGGCATATTCATGGCATGGAGACAGGTATGTGCATGCACTTTAATTTTGGGGGAGTTAACTCTCTTGATATGTTTTGATAACTACTTGTGTGTGCCTGGACTATTTAATTCTTATTTGCGAATAAATGCTTGATCGAAGTGGTCCTTTGTGAGTCATAGAAGGTAATATAATGTATTTAACAAAAAGGGTAGTGAATTACAGGGAGACAGTGGGTAGACTTTATTACCTAATATACCAAAATTAAGGAGGGTCAGGAAAATCCGGTAAGTAATGAAATAGGTCAATAAGTGGTAGAGACGGACTTGGGCAATGTTAGTGAAATTGTAAGAGAGGTAGTTGTGCTATAAAGTTATATGGCAAAATAAAATAGAACTGGATCAGGAGAAATCAATTAATGATTCTTTTGGATAGCGCTGTAGCGGGCACAACGCCGCGGCCGCGGGATCGCTGTAGCAGTTTAAGCCTTCGGTGCAGCGAAAATAGAGAGAGGCAGATTGATAGATTAAATAACGGCTGGGATTATAGGGTAATTGCATGAACCTTGATGAGCCATAGAGATGCTAATGTAGTTAATAAACTTAGTGTGTAGTTGTATAAGTGAAGCAGTTGTTGAATTTATTGACGTTGATTGTATGTTGATTATTATGCTATTATATTAACTAACCTTAGTCGGCCGATGATGCCCACTGGTACGTGTAGTGTATTGATACTATCTTGTTACCCCTTTTTGGTGTAGGTTGGAGGTTTCTTGCATGACGTGAAGTACTCAACATTAGCTTCCGTGCTCTTTTTGCAGATGAAGCTGTGTTATTTTTTATTGTTGGTATTCTATTTAGAACTCTTGTACCTGTCTAGACTAGATCTTGGGATAGTCATGGTTTTTGATAAACTTGTGTTATTATTTTGAATTATTGTTGATTAGTGCAAATTAATGAGAAACTTGGGTATTTTATGTGATATTTTGTAAAGGTTCTCCTATTAAGTAGAGTAGATGTAGGTGCCTGCATGATCTGTCTATTTAGAATCGTGTCAAGTTGGTATCAGAGTGTCTAGGTTACCGATTTCACAAGTACAAGAGAAATGTTGAGTAGACTCCCGCCTATTGGTGTTAGACATCCACATGTAATTTTCAAGAAGCTATAAGGCATCTAGGAATTTCTTGCTTTATTTATTTCCCATTGTGCTATTCAAATATGTTGATCACCTGGGTTGAGTCCAATTGGTATCTAGAAGATTCCAATTGGTATCTCGACAGAGCTAATTGGTATCTGACTATGCGTGATTGTTGAGAATACATAATTAGACTGGTGGGCAAGATTGACTTGAGTTGACCGGAGAGACAAGAACCCCGCAGATACCTGGCTTAGCGAGTTTCGCTGCAGCGGACTCGCTACAGCCAGAGATATGCTGCTATAATGGATCCGCTATTGTGGTAGAACGACCGCTGCAGCGGACATGGCCGGAAAAATGCCAGGTTCCAGAAATTCCAAGTTCCCCTGTTCTGAATAGCAACTACAAGCATCAAACTATAAAACCATTCAAGAAAAACGAATGTAGGAAGGCAACAACGATATCATAAAGGGGGCCAAACACGACTAATGTCTGTGAATGCCAAATAGGCATCCGTGAAAACAATCATCAATATCCGAATAAGCAAAAACAAGAAAGGAAATAGAATTGTCTTATAAGCCCTAAATAAGGGCTACCCAAAAACAAGATATAAAAGCCAATAACAGGGGGAGTAGATACTGCGACCCATCTAGCTGGAGGCCTCGTCACTGCCGCTCCCTGCATCCCCGTGCGCTCCCTCCTCGAACCTGCTGAGGAAGGAGAACTTAAGGTGGTCCTGCCTAGTCGCCTTAGGTATCCTGAAACTAGGAGAGAGGGTCTTAAAGATCTTCTTAATCCCCTTCCACATCCAGACAAGCATCTTGTCCCGATAATGCCGCCTCTTCCTCTCTTGCTCCAAGTCCTCTCGGAGCTCCACATGGGATTGAGCCCGAGCAACAATTTCCCCAACACCTCCCCGATGTCGGCAGCTGCTACTCTAGAGGGTCGACTACTGGAAGGAGGTTTGGGAAATCCTCCAAGTAGCTCCCACATGGCCGCCTTCTCGGCCTCAATCCATTCAAATGGCCTGACAGGTCTGGAGGTGCTGGCCTCGCCATCTCCCCCAACCGATGCAGTCTTTTTCTTCTTTCAGCCGTTGCCCAGGGACCCCTTCACCCTCAAGGGATCGAAGGGCCTGTTGCAGACCATGATGACATCCCCGAACTCCCGATAGACATTGGCCCGCTTGCAGAGCCTAGTGATAAGAGAAATAAATGGTAGGCCGGTGATGGGCTTCACAGAGAAATACCTCCACTCTTCTAGAATCTGAGCCCCTACATTTACCCTCACCTCACTCAAAGCGCAAGCCACCACTAGGACACGGGGATAGGTCACATCCGTGATATTGAAGGACGGGCGGATCCTCTGAGACACAAGGTTTAGCCATCTCCTGGCCTCCACAGAGAAATGAGAACTCTGGATACCCATCCTAGTATGCCCTATCTAGTCGAGGCCCTCTGCTCCTCCACCACCAAGGTATCCACCAACCATTGACCATTCCTGTCCATATTTGGGGCCTTTAACTCATCCTCTAGTGGGTTCGGCAGACCCAAAGCTTCATTGATAGCAGCAGGGGTCAAGGTGATCTGTATACCCTTGACATAAGCCACTAGCTCATCCTGGCTCCTAGCAACAGTAGGGAGGTTGCGTAAAACTCCCTCCACTAGGACTCGTTAGCTTTACCTGGGTCCTCCACCAATGGACCAAAGTTGATCTCTTGGAGAAAGGCAAAAAACTCTGGCGCCTTCTCCTCTACGTCCTGCATGACAAAACCCCTCTTATAAGGCAAGTCCTTCGCATCCTGTTCATTGTATCGGAATTGACACTGGTCGTTCACGAAGTGAATGTAGTCACTGGTGCGGATGCTGCTGCTGAAGGAACCCATATTGATAAACCTACATTAATAAGAAGCATTAGAAGAAGAACTGAATGAGTAAGAGAATGGAGAATGGGAGAAAAGAAAATCAAGATTCAAGTGGGGGGCCACCACCTATGCAGACCACTGCAGAAGACATATGTCCGCCATAGCGGGAGTAGGTCCACTATAACGGTACTGCTGCAGTGATCACTATTTCGCTGCAGCGGACATCGTCTTGCCTAGACCTCCGAGCCCTATCAATGGACTACAGACCAGGCAAGGGGAGGAATTGCCTACAACTACCATTACCTACCCGAATGGCGTACAGATTCAAGCCCAAAAGTTATGAAAAAGTCAAACCACCACCCTACCCAAACCCCCTCATTTTCGACCCCATAACCTTATGAAATTGTCCAGAAACATGCAGAGAACGGTAGAGAACACTTTAGAACGTAAATACAAGTACCATGCTTTGACAATCTAGCCTATTAATTCGAAAAAGGAACCTACCCTTACCGCCCCTATAACTATCCAAAAACAAAGCAAACAGGCAATACACTGCAAGTAATCTAAAGCAAAAGAAGTAAGGAAGTCTTAGGACCAAGTATAACCTGGAAAATCTAGATAAAAGCTGGAGGAGTTGAGAGGATTTGTGCAAAAAGTGAAGGAAGAAAATTTAGAATGACCTTAAAACCGTCCATTCTTCCCTTTAACTGATCCCATTGACTACTGCAGCGGATCGTTTTCCGCTACGGTGGAATCACTATAGCGGGAGAAACACTCGCTACAGCGGACAGTTAAAACAGCGACAGTTCAAATTCCACCACCGGGCCCCACCATTTTAAAAGACCCACTCCAAGAAGTTTGAAATATTGGGAATTTCTAGAGCACCTAAGTCGGGAATAAGTAACCATAAAACCCGAAGGAGGGGTAACTGCGTAATTTGACGCTCAAGTCTTGGAGATATATAATTCCACGAGAAATTATTAGGTCGATGTTTGAAATATATAAGTATAAGGTATAATAAAAGGGTCCTACAACAATCAGTCCGAGGACCAAGACACAAAAATTGATAAGCCCTAGTGCCGGCTAGAAGTGGGGGAATCTATGACCGACGTTGGGATCCATATGGAGTGACTAAAAACACCCGCCTTTATATGGTAGGGACATTTGGGGATGAACAGATTTTTAATTGGTGTCGCCCGACCGTTATAATACCCTGACTACCTAAGAGTGGGCGAATTTAAAATTTCTAAAAAATGGAAATGAAGCCCTTGGAAAACAAAGGTTTTAAGACGAACAAGTTTGAATGGGCTAAGTCACAATTGGTGGGCCCAGACGTGCGTCCGCCACGATGGGATTCTATCTGTCACAGCAGAATCACTGTAATAGTAGTTGGTCTCGCTGCAGTAGGTGACGCAGATCAAAATTCCATAATCTTGTTCTAGTTAGGATTTTAAAAACCTATTCTCTCAAAAAGGGCTTAATAAAAAACTCCAAAAGCAGAAAATAGACTTTTGGGAACAAAAAAAGGAGCTATAAAGTAAAGATTCATCCTCCATGGCTAGGACTTTTCCACAAGAACTTAGGAATAGGTGCAGACATGCAATCGGAAACGTCTTGACAATAGCTTGACGCCCAGGTAGGCCATGGTTTACTCACTTTTGTGTTAAGACTTTGATTAGCTAAAAATATACGTGCGTATAGTTCATGTGCTTTAGACGGGTAGGATCTAAACTTGAATAAATTGTTATTGAATATTTAAATTAGTAAGGGTCCGAGGATGAAAGGAATAGAAAAAGAGGGTGATGATATTCCCATAATGTGAAAAATCCGTAAGTTATGGTTGCCATAAAAATAGTCGATACATGGCGGTGAATGCGAGGGCGAATTGATTGTAGGTAGAATGATCTTCGGGTGCTGTATTTGAATATATTCATATGTATATAGAGTTATATAGTCATTCTTCCTGAATTGTAATCTTGAACGGATAGTTATATAAATCATAGTTGATCTTGGGCAAATTTATATGCCCAAGTGATACTCAAAGGTGTCATTTTAGCCTTATTTATCTATCAATGTTTATACATTCTCATGTAATTGGTAATAAAATGTGAATTTATACTAACCAACATGATTAGCATTGTTTTGCAGGTAAAATGTAATTTCGGGAAGCTAAAATGCATTTTGGAAGAGATCGGGGTTGGACTCGGATGTGAGCAAGGGACAAGGCATTGGAAAGCACAAAATAAAGGGGCTCTGCGATGGAGCCGTGTCACGCTGCCATCGCGGAAGCCTTCTGCTTGGAGAGGGAATTTTCAGCCTAATTCCAATGAGGGTTCGCGATGGGTCCGTGGCACGGTGGCCTGGCTCCGTGTTGCACGTCGTGCCACGTTGGGCCTTATTCCCTGGACCCCCAGTTTCCAGTGAGGGTCCACGTCGGTGGCATGTCACGGAGGCAGTGCTCCGCGATGCACTCCATGACACGTTGCTTGTTATTCCGGGAAAAATTCCCACTTGTATAAATAGAACACTTAGGTTCATTTTTTCAATATTCTGACTTGGTGGAGCAAGAACGTGGGTTACAGGCAGTTGAGGGGACGAAATTATCAGGGTTTTTCTCTCTTTCCTTCTTCTTGTATTCAATTGCCTGTATGTTTAACACTCATTTAACGATGTTTAATCCACAAATGAGTGGCTAATTCCTCTTCTTGCTGAGGTTAAGAACACTTGTAATGAAATGCGATTATTGATTCTTTGGTTTTTCATCTTTTGTTCCATGGTTGTTCTATTGATTCTTGTTCTTACTGCGTTAATATGTGGCCTACATTAATGTATATCTAAAAAGTCCGGTTTCACTCGAGAGAGCAAGAAATTGGAAAGTTGTGAATTAATAGGATATGATCCTTTCTTGGTTTGGGAAAATTGAGAATTGATTTACCTTCAGGATAGAAATATACCTAAAAGTCGTATTAGTCAATTTAGGAATCGGTTTTGTATGGCTAGAACATGAATTGCATTTAATCCCAGAAATGTAGGTGGATGGTTCATGATTCTTAAGTGGGGTTAAATACGAGAGTTTTAATCCCTTGGCAATAATTCTTGACTAGCAACCGGAGGAAAAGTTTAACCAAATTATGTCGACAATTAATTTCATTACATGTTCGTTAACCTCAGCATGCTCACATTCATAGTCAGACTCACATTAGATAATTGTTTTAGACTTAACATAATTATTAGAAATCAAAATATCAAACTCTTGGTTACACTGTTGTCTGCATTTTTAGAATTGAAATATAGTACACTTGAGCAGATTGCACTTCATCCCAGTCCCTGTGGGATCGATACTTGGCTTACTTAAGCCACTTTACTACTTGTTCGACCATGTGCACTTGCGTGTAGCTATATACCTATATAACAAACAGACCGAATAAGTTTTTGGCGCCGTTGCCGGGGACTGGCAACTGGTGAATTAGTCTTAAGTGTTAATTTACTATATTTTTATTTTCTTAGTGTTGACAACTTGGTCTTAGCCTGTATTTTGCAGATTTAATTTTTGTTGAACACTGGCAAGAGACAAGGAGCTGGTGGACTCGTATTTGGATCCAGAAAGATTATTTCATCGTCAGCGGAGAGAAGCTCTAGAAAGAAAGCTGCAGTTGCTCAGACAGACAATCATGGAGCAACAACAGAATCCACCGGTAGTACGGGCAATGTTAGTGCCCGAAGAAGTAGCAGCTCGGACGGTTCGCGAGGTGGCAATCCCACATGCTAATAATGTCACATCTAGCATCTGCAAACCTGATCCAGGAGGGAGGTTCGAACTTAAGCAGAATATGGTGCAATTGCTGCACACTAGCGGGCAGTTCACTGGTCTCCCTCATGAAGATCCACAGCAGCATCTCCAAAATTTTTTGGAGATAAGTGACACTTATATCCCCGCTGGAGTGTCATCAGATTACGTCCGGCTTACATTGTTCCCATTTTCACTATTGGGAGAAGCCAAGAGGTGGTTGAAAGATGAGCCACCTAATTCTATTTCTACGTGGGATGATCTTGCAAGGAAGTTCTTGATACGATTTTTTCCCTATGGTAAAACAGCAAGACTTAGAAGTCAAATTCTAAGTTTTAAATAGAGAGAGGGAGAGAATCTATATCAGGCTTGGGAGAGATTCAAGTCCATGTTGCGGGATTGTCCTCATCATCATCATCAATCCAATGATGTGTTGGTGCACACTTTTATAGAGGGTTTGGAACCCCATACAAAAATATTGCTAGACTCAGCAGCTGGGGGACAAGCGCTGGAGAAAACTTAAGAGGAGCTGTATACCTTGTTGAACCGTATTTCGCAGGGCAATCCGGAATGGAATGCTGATTCATCAAGAGGAGGGACAAGGAAAGCAACAGGAGTTCTAGAAGTGGATGGGTTTACAACTATTGCTGCACAGATAGCTGCTTTACAGAATCAACTTAACACCCACTTCAGTAACATGACAATGAACCAGCCTCAAGCCCCAGTTAATGCAGTGCAGCAGATTTGGTGTGAAGTGTGCGGGAGCAGTGAGCACTTAGCTGAGTGTTGTGGAATAAATCCTGACTCGGTGAACTTTGTGGGAAATGTACAAAGGAACAACCACCAACAGTATGGCAACAACTACAATTCCAATTGGAGGAATCACCCGAATTGCTCTTGGGGTAGCAACAACCATCAGGGGCAGAGCTCGAGTCAGGGTATGCAAGGGAACCAAGGAGGGCAGCAGAATTATCAAGCACAATTCAGAAACAACAATGCACCTCCTCCACCACCATCACCCAGCATTGAGGAGATGTTCAAGACTATGATAGCTAATCAAGCTCAATTGTAGGCTGACTATGTGAAATTGGCAGCCGAGGTGAAAAACAACCAGTTAGCTACCAAGGCACTTGAATATCAATGTGGGCAATGTGCTGGCGCCCAAAACACCAGACCTAGAGGAGGACTTCCGAGCGACACAGATCCCAACCCCAAGCAGGTGAATGCGGTGACCATAAGGAGTGGTTTGCAGCTGAAAGAGGTGGAACCAAAAAGACCACCTCAACAATCGGGAACAACAGAAGTCGAGAGGGAGCAAAGTGATGAGAGGGGGAAGACTAAGGAAGCGGAATCAGAAAGACCACCACCCCCGTTCCCTCAACGATTAAAGAAACACAAGCAGGAGGCGTGTTTCAAGAAATTCATGGAGGTGCTGAAACAGGTACATATTAACTTACCTCTTGTTGATGTTTTGCAGGGAGTGCCGAAATATGCCAAGTATATAAAGGACATCATGGCAAATAAAAGTCGGTTGACTAAGTATGCTACGGTGGCTCTCATGGAGGAGTGCACTTCCCGGATACAAAACCGACTGCCCACAAAGATCAAAGACCCTGAGAGCTTTACTATACAAATTACTATTGGGCAGAGTATCCGAGCTCGTGGATTATGTGATTTGGGAGCGAGTATTAATTTGATGCCGTCATCGGTATTCAAAAAGCTGGGTCTAGGGAGTCCTAGACCTACAACAGTGATCTTGCAATTGGCAGATCGGTCCTTAGCCAGACCTGATGGCATTGTGGAGGACGTTCTGGTGCAAGTGGGCTCCCTGATCTTCCCGGTAGATTTTGTCGTGCTGGATTTTGAACCAGACGCAGAAGTCCCATTTATTTTGGGATGTCCTTTCTTGGCAACCGGGAAAGCGCTAATTGATGTAGCTACAGGGCAGCTAACAATGCGAGCACACGACAAGGTGGAAATGTTCGATGTGTACAAGGCACCCAAGCTCCCGACTGTGTACGAAGAACTCTCGGTGATCAATGTGATTGATCAAGTCGATGATGAGCAGATTAAGGATTCACGAGAGTTATTGGGAAAACCACCAGAACGGTGTAAGCACTACTGGGGGGAGGATGATTTTTGAGAGAAAACGTCCATCACCCTAGAGGACAACTGAGCTGAATGATGTCGAGCCGCGACGGTAAACCAGGCGCTGCACGGGAGGCAACCCGTGAAAATTTTTCTTTGTAAATTGTGAATAGATTTTTCTTTTTCTTTTTCTTGATTAACAACAAAATTTTTAGTTTTTATTTTTGTTTTTATTTTTATTTAGAGTGAAACCTATAATCCTAACCAATTTCTTGTAGTAGAATGAATTTCAGTTCGAACAGAGGGAAAATATACAAGGAATCGCAAAGGAAAATTCGAGGTATGAAAATCAAGAAAAAGTGGCAAAATAGTGAGCTAGGGCGATAGCTCCGTGTCACGGAGGAGGACCTCCGCGTTACCCTCCGTGACACGTTGAGGTATAAATCCGGAATTTAAAAAAATTCCAGAGTACCCTCGCGACAGCTCCGTGTCACGGAGGCAGTGCTCCGTGATGCCCTCCGTGACACGTTGCTGTGTATATCGCGATGGGTCACACCGGGTCGCCGGGTGACCCGCGCAATTTTTCCACTTTTAAACCCCGAATCCCCCTCAAATGTTCTTTATTTCTCACACACTCCGCGAACAAACTCCCTAAAACCCCTCCCCCTTCAACGTGACACGGAATAGGCCAAGAAATTCATTGAGTTTTCGTCAATTCTTCAATTTCAAGGTATGTTCTTCGATTCCATCTCATTTCTTATCGATTTTCTTTGATATTGAGCATGTGATGTGAGCTAAGTTTTCCCTAAGTGGAAATTAAGCGTGAATTCAATTAAATTAGTGTTGATGGATGTTCGGAGTATCATTGTGATTGCTTAAACTCATTAATTGCATAATTTAATCGAATTTTGTTGATACAATCATATCTAGGGCTTGTTTTTGAATTTGAAGTGGAAAAATGTAGTGAACTTGTGAAATTCATGCCGGGTTGTACATATTGAGTGAGATGAGTTGATGTGCTAATTGTTATTATGCTAAAAGACCGAAAAATTCTTGAGTTAGGGGAATAGTGAAATTTGCAAGAATTGGGTGAGTTGTATAGGTTCGTATAGATAAATTCTTGTTGTTTTCGTTTCTTTGTTTTTCCATGCTAAGTGCGATGGAATAAAATGTTATCGAGGGTAATGATTATGGTTAGCTGTACGTAGTCTGAGTAGTACATAGAATATATACCGTCGAATTCTTCGTATGCACTAAGCATGTGTGTATAGTTGGTTGTTTATTTGTGTAAATAAGCATGATCTTGCCGGAATGTTGTAATTTTGGCTAAGGAATAAGTGTGGGGTAGCCTAGCTTAACCCAACCTTAGTCGAAGTTAATATTCATTGGCTTAACATTGATCTTGTCTACTTGGGTTGACAGGTAAAATGGCAAGCAAGCAAGAAAAAGGGAAAGGCACATCAACATCTGGCGCCGGAAGAAAGCGAATCAGACTGGGCACAACAGTCCCAGCAGCACCAGCGTTTCCATGCGGCCAACGCCGCCAATACAAAACCAGGTGGGTGACGGAAGAGGGGAAGAAGTGGTATGCAAAGCACAAAGAAAGCAAGTACTTCCCCGAAGAACACATAGCACGGGAACCATTGGCACAAGAGTTCCCTAGGATTGTACACCGGATCGAGGCAGCTGGGCTCAAATTCATTTTTGAAGAGCCCAAGGAATGCAACTTGCACCTGATTCGGGAATTCTATGCCAATTGGGACCCGACTCTCAGAAGTCACACCATCAAAATCAGAGGGCAAATAGTCACCTTCGAGCCCCACCACCTCAATGCTATCCTAGGGGCGCGGGACACAGACGCCCACGTGCTTCGACAGCTGAACATCACTCCACCATATGCGGACATCAGACGCAATTTGTGTGGAACCCGATCGACAGCTAGATGGAGCATACACAAAGAAAGGGGCTACCATCAGACTTTGCCCTATTCACAGATGAACAGGGAAGCTAGAATATGGTTAAAGATCGTCTGTTCCTGCCTAATCCCGGGGGTACATATGATGGATGTAACCCGAGATCATGTATGCCTGGTGTACGCCCTGATGAAAGGGCTGGAATCAACGTGGGGGCGGTGATTATCTCCGCCATGAAGAGAGCCCGGTTGCATCAGGGGCACATATATGGATTTGGTGGGCTACTCACCACATTCCTGAGGGGCCTAGATGTTGAGGAAGAGGCCCTTGATTATATCCCTCAGATGGAGCAGCGGGCTATAGATGTCACTAAAACTAAGGCTCCTGACACCACCCACGGGCCAGTGCTTACACTAGGCGAGCGACATGCTCGTGATGATCAGTACATGGCTCGCATGTACGGGATGCAGATGCTCCAGCTGAGGATAGGCGGGAGGCCGGCAACAGAGGAGGAGCTATGGCAGCTCGAGCTAGACTACCCTTTTGGCAAAAACGCCAGGGCTCTGTGCCGAGTGGGGCCAACATTTGTAGAGCCCACGGATGATGATGTCCCCACGAACGAGGAGACACGTCGGGAGGACTCCGATGTGGAGTCCGATGATGACGATGGGGGTGATTAAGACATGGGAGATGAAGCAGCAGCACCCGATGAAGAAGTGGAGTATTTTGATTGATCAGGGAGTTCCACCACCCAATTTTTGTGCTATTTTAATTTTTTGTGAACATTGGGGACAATGTTCGAGATAAGTGTGGGGTGGGAGTAGTTAGGTGCTGGTTATGCTGTTTTGTATGTCCTAATCTGTTGTTGTGCTGTCAACAAAATTTTTTGACCCTGTGATTTGTGATTGTAAGTTATTATTCTGTATAGTAAATATTTGTGAAACTATTGTGTGTTGCTGAATGTGCTAGCTGAGTTTGTACATATGTTTGTTTATCAAATTGATCGATATTTTTAAAATCGAAATGATCGATATTTTTAAATTTTTTTTCAATTCTTGGGTTTCTTGGTATTTGTTTCGGTTCTTTTGTCACACCCCGCCTTGGGGGGTATGACTGGCACCTGGTGCCCTACGAGGAACTGACTGCTAGACTGGTAAGCCTAGGCACATCTGGTGCCTGGCTAGCTCTAACCCACATTTCTGGAAACAAAGGGCTATATAACGGCTGTAAACATAGCCCCCAGCCCATTGGCCTATAGCCTCCTGTACCTGCAACAACAGCTGACCAGAACATGCAACTATATGGAACTTATACGGGCCGACAAGGCCACCATGCTGTCTAGCTGTCTATAACTCAATCACAACGTACCGAAAAGCTACGTGACCGGCAAGGTCACCACTACTGATAAACTATGGCCCCACACGACCATCATAAAAGAAAGCAAAAGCACTAACAGCTAACAACTGAACGGCCTCACACGACTGGCTCAACTGACCACAGGGGAATATACAGACTGCAAGCCTCTAGGAATAGCAATAGAAATGATCGGGACAGGGCCCCGACCTACCCATACTATATAACAACAGAAACGGAAGTACACCTCTGGAATTCAGTCTCCGGATGACAGGAGCTGAATGCTCAACGCTGATAGGAATCACGTGGTCTCACCTGCTCGTCTATGAGTACCTGCAGGCAAGTAATGCAGCGCCCTACCGAGCGTCAGTACCGCTGGTACTGAGTATGTAAAGCAATAACTGAAAGAGATATCTGAAATCAATAACATAACTGATGAAACTGAAATAGAAGGATAGCTTAACTGTCTGATAATGTAAGTCATACCTTCTCTTAATCATACTGGAAGGAGTAGGAGTCATACCTGGAGACGTATCATTCTACTACTAATCTGCTCGTATCTACTGTAATATAACATAACATACATAACATAACATGGCATACACAACCTTACCCGGCCCCCATAAGCCGGGAGGTACAATCAACACAGAATCTATACCCCTACCCCGATCATCCCATCTCCTATACTGGCTGTAAGCATCCCGCCGGTCCCCTGGGTATGCACTTGGGCTCGCTGAGCCCCTGACTATAACTGTATCTGAGTCCGGAGGACTCCTGAATCTGCACCCGGGCGTATCCGCTCGACTGGGGTGTGTAAGGGCCGATCAAGGCACAAATATGGGGAAAACTGGCATCCCATCTTCGTCCCCTAGCGGGACGGCATGCAACTCCATAGAGTGACGTATCCTCGTCCTCTGGTGGACGCGTCGATACAGCTATTAACCCTGAGGCGGTCATGGATGCTAGGTATTCCAACCCCAAACAATACAACGGTCTCAACTGGTAATACTGCCTGTGTATCTCACATGCTGAGGCTAATAGGGGTAAAGTACCGTACATACTACATGCTGAGCTAATGATAGCAATCTGTACGTATTTAATACGTGCTGAGGCAGGTAAAGATGTATAAATATGAACATAGTTTCCTGCCGGGCTGTACTGGGCAAATGCTACATAAGATAATGTTTCTGCTGAAAACTCTGCTGTTTACTGGGTTTCTGTATACGCTATATGCTGGACTAGTGATAGAAATATGTACATGCTTAATACATGCTGAGGCTGGAAGTACTATATATATGTGTACGAATATAGTCTTTCTGCTGAACTATGCTGTATACTGATTTTCTATAGTAACATGATTTACTATTCCTGACATGCTTTCTAAACTTCATTTTAGTCTACTATTCTATTTCTGAAGCGCTTTACGGATACTGTACTACTCCGCGGGGTTTCAGCTGAACACAACAATATCTTAACATGGCATATTACATCACACACTGAACATACTGGGCAATCTCTAACGCTTGCGTTAGAATCTATATCATACTGATAGGTTTCATACACATTACAACCCAATGTTTCTCACATCGTACCAACATTCATAATAACGCAACATTTGACTTCTGAGCATTCTACTGGTCCGTAATTTGTTACACTACACTGATATTACTTAACTTGCCGAAGGAAACTAACTTTACATACCTTATCTTGAACTATTCGTCTGTCGGACGAGGCTCAGCCGGTACTCCCACTGTTTTCTCCCAACTGCATTCATAAACATATCAATTAACACTAAATACAACTTTATTTCAAAAGGCAACGTCACTTTCGATATAGTTTATAGCCTAAACTTAGGCTTATCGAAAGACGGCCAGAAACTCGCTATTTTTCAGCGGCCCAGAAGGGAGAAATGTTCACTTCTCAGCTAGGAACACATAGACACTAATTTAGAGCAATTCTACTTACCTTAGTTCGGTGGCTCGACGATTCGTCGGCCGTATTTTACGAAACTGAATCCGTAGGAATGCTCTCTGCTGCTAAATACTTCGGTATCTGGGATTAATTTGAGTTTGGGCAGCGTTCAGTAGCGTAATCAGACGGAAATTATATAATTTCCTTCGTTCTTACCTTCTCTCTGCCGCTTTGCTCTGTTCTCTGGAAAATTATATGTGATTAAATGATTTAAAACCGAAGTGGCCTTTATATACTTGGGCCTGGACAAGGGCAACGTGTCACGGAGCCATCGCGGAGGCCTCACCTCCGTGACACGCTGCCATCGCGGAGGGGCTCTGCCTAGCTCCTCCCGCGATGGCTCGACGGGTTTCTCGTCCGATCTTTTTCCCGGGCCTTTCTACAGCACGTATGGCCTTCAGATGTGCTTAATCAACGTGCGAATAGGTCGTCTAGGTGCCGGGAATTCTACGTTGTATAACATTCTCCCCCCCTTAAGAAAATTCGTCCTCGAATGTACACTGTTATCTAGAGGACTACTTACTTTACTTTCTAGAAAACTTTCGGCAGAGTTTCCCCTGTAACTTGGACTATCGCAAAAACCTGAAATGCAGAAAAGTCCAACACAGGCACTGCGCATAATATTCTAGGATCCACTGGATAACTAGATATCAATCTTTCTTTATCATTTACAGATATACAACCATAAGATATTGCATAAATAATAGTACGGACATACCTGTCGCCTGGCTAGGCCTGAAATAGGTGAGGATATCTGGTCCTCATATCTTAATAGACGTAATATCTTTAGTTCGTAATCAGCGAATCTATCTGTCTAGGATAGCTACTGGGACCTCTTCATAGGCCCGCTTTTTCGTAACCTATTCTGGACTGGGACAACCGTAGAAGAGTCTCCTACGAATTTCCTCAACATGAATATATGGAATACTGGGTGAACGGATACTAACTCTGGAAGCAAGTTCAATTCGTATGCAACTCGGCCTATCCTTTGCCGAATCTGATCTGGCCCAACAAATCTCGGGCTGAACTTACCTTTCTTATCGGGGATACTTCCGAAATACCCATTCATTTACATCAAACTCTAAGTTTCTGCGCCGGACATCTGCATATAATTTTCTGGCGACTCTGTGCACTCAGTAAGCGTCCTTAGATAAGCTTTACCCTTTCCTTTGACTGTTGAACAATGTTTGGGCTAACCAACGCTCACTCTCCTATAAGTAGATTAATTAACGGCACATGCTCATTTCGGCTACCACCGAAATCTAGGACATATGCTCGCAACATGTCTTCGAGCGCCTGAATTGTACGCTCGGCCTGCCCATCTATCTGAGAATGAAATGCTGTTCTTAGATTACTCTGCGTTCCCAAACTTTTTTTTTTGGAACGACTGCCAGAATCTGGCTGTAAGCTATGCTCCTCTGTTTAAAATAATGGATACTGGTATTCCATGTAATCTGACTATCTTTCTGCTATGCAACCCAGCATAATCTTTGGCCGAGAAAGTAGTTCTTACTGGCAAGAAATGAGCTGATTTTTGTCAAGCTGTCATTTATCACTCATATAGAGTCATGTCTGTGTTTAGTACGGGGTAATCTTGCTACAAAATTCATCTTCACCGCTTCTCATTTCCAAAGAGGCACAGCTATGTTCTAAATTAACCTGCCTGGTTTCTGATATTCTGCCTTCAACTGTTGGCAGTTAGGACACTGGGCTACTAGTAGTTTTCTTTAATGTCATGGTACCTCTTTGTCATATCGGGATGAAGAGAATAGCGGGCGTAATGCGCCTCGCTCATAAACTGCTGACGATGCCCCAAAATATCTGGAGCGCAATGCGGCCTTCATATCGCCACATTTCATCCCCGGTTATCTGAAAATATGTCATCTCTCCTTACTGAATCTTGTGTTCAAGTTAAACCTGGCTAGGGTTTCTATACTGCCGTTCCTTTACTTCCACCTCTAACCGCAATGCTCGATATTCTGTATTATCGTTCTGTTATCCTTTATTTCTGCTATGTGAACGGCTAGACCGGCTAACTAGTAAAATTCTCGGGTCTATTCCCGCTGTTCAGGCAGCAAGTATGCCAACTCCCCGTAGATCTATGGCTAAGGGCATCTACTACCGTATTAGCCCTCCCCGGGTGACACAAAATTCTTGATTTTTCAAGTATAAACTACTGCAACTACCTCCAGGTCATGGGTAAGACAATTCTTTTCACGTTTCTTCAATTTCCTGAAAGCATAAACTGTTACCTTACCATGCTGCACCAACCCTCTGTACCTTCTGGCAATGCTAACACTGGGGCTGAGGTTAACCTGGCTGTTAACTCTTGGAAGTTCTGCTCACACGCCTCAGTCTACTGGAACTTTTGCTGCCTTCTGTGTCAACTGCAATACCCGGCTAACCGCAGGGACTGCATACTTCGATCGGAGTGGTAGATCTAGGCTATGTTTCCACTACTTCGATTTTTTTTTTGTGTATCTATCTGTACCCCAGCCTCCGACACAATGTGACCAAAAAGGCTACTAAACTCAACCAAAATTCACATTTACAAAATTCGACATATAACTGACGGTCATACTGGTTTATTATACCGGAGAATCCGACAAGTAGTCTACCGGTATAACTAGAGCTTATATGGCCTTCTGGCCGCATGCTAAAGCTTCTTGTTGCTAAGGTAACCTTGAACGACTATCTGCACACCATGTGCCCGTATCTGATCAGGGGGTCCTGATATCGACCATGACCTCTAATGAACTGGCTACATAACCTTAAATAACTGAATAGTCGGGTTGAATGACCCGAATGTGGCAGTAGTCCCACCATACTCTACCCGTGCTACTTGAGTGCTTATAGTTCGTGAATAACCGCAAACTCGTGGGCATCTAATTGCTCTGTTATTTTGCTTAACCCACTGGAAGGCTGGACTTATTCAACTTACTCCCAGGCGATCAATCTCTGGATCTTCACGGGGAGTCTACTGATCCCCTGGTCTTAATAAACACTGCGCTAGTAAGGTACTATCAATTACTTATGCCTTGCGTATATCCACTTGGATCTATACTGCTGTTCTGGGGAATTCTCGGTCTTATAGGCTATTCTGTAACTACTGGCCTTCCGCTAGGGCTCTGTATCTGAATATCTTACGAAACCCAGCTGAAGTACTAGTCTGTCACAAGTTTGTCACTGACTACTGATGTGGACCCTTCCTTGGGGTACCCACGGGTATTCTGACTGGGATGGCCGGCTGACTTATGGGGGGTTCTACATAACAACTGCTAGATTGACTAAGGCCGACTGTCGCCCACAAGGCTGGGAAAACGACGTATGGCCACTTAACATGCTGGAACAATTCTAGTATTGCTAATCTCTGAAATTTGCCTACTCGGTCTCTAATCCTGGTTCTGGCACATGAACTACTGTTACCGATCTTCAGGGATGCCTCCCTGCTAATGCAGGCGCCAGTTGGTCGGTAGACCGTCTAACTGCGCCCTTATCATCTGGCCATCTATCTTAGGCCAATAACTCTGGTAAACTCCTGGAGCCTAGATCTGACAACAACACATAATTCTGTTAATCTAATAACTGAGAACTGAGATAGTTTCTATGACTTCATACGTAACTCACACTCACACTTAATCTGCCCTTTCTCTTCTTCTTTTCTTTCTTTCTTCTCCCTCTTTCTTCTCTTTTTTTTTTGTCCCACAATGCAATTTGTATAGGCTTTCTATTACTAATCAGCATTTGTGATTGTAGCCCTTATAGGCAGCCACTCACAACCTATCTATTATCTGTATATCTATATATCGCTGGCTACGTACAACATGTACTGATTCCTGCGGTAATTCATAACCTCTGACATGTTCTGCTGAGTCTCACATCGTACATGGTACATTTCTTCTACGGCCTAATAATATCTCCGGCCCTGACTCATCATTTCATTGCATTGTCACCCCATTCTGAAAGTAACAACATAAACATTCTAGTTATTATCTGCTGTTTGAAATTCCGCCACTCTTGCGATGTGGGGATCGACGTTCGAATCCTGTAGCCTTACTAGGCATATATTGAGAGCCCATAACTGTCTGCTGGGCCTTATCTCTAGGCTACACTAGATTAGAATTGCTGTATCGGTAACTTCTTAACTTTTCCATAGCGGACGTACAGCGGTATTCTGAATCGCAATCTTACTGTCAGCGCGAAGCTTAATCCTTAATACAATACTTTATCAATCCGGGGTAGTTCTAATTTCCCCACAAGATCTGACATTCCTGCTTCTTGCTCTCACCTTGCTTAGACTGAACTCTGGGGTTCAAGGGACCTGCCTTTCATTGCTAATGAGATTACTCATCAAGCCTCGGCCTATACTTCTTCTGGCGCATATGGCGGACTTGGCCTTTTTCTGACTCAAACTTGACTATTATTAGGCATTTATCACTAGCAGGTCTGTTACCCCTACTTCGGGTAAGTTAACAGTCTTACTTTCTTTACTGGCTTGTTATCATAAGGGTCTGCACAACTTACGTAATCATAAGGGCTCTCTATATTTTCTACTACTTACTAGGATCAATCAACCCATCTTTACTTACTGCATGATTTGGCAACCCCCTCTCAAGTCTTATGCTCCTTTACTATACTGGTATCGAACTTAAGAGGTAGGAATAACCCTTTCTTATTGCAACAATAAAAGCATTCAATTGTACCATATCCAAAAAGATGTATTTGGGATTTCTGCATTTTTTTCTCTCTTTCTTATACTTACCTGGTAATCTGACCTTATCTGCAATCATAATCAGATCTCATATAGCTAATAAATGAATGAGTTCATATATACATTATATTTCTGAATTCCTATTCTGACGTTATCAACATATACTGGGAATAATGTCAATAACGGTATCACGCTGGGAGGTCTCTGATACCCCCTCCTGCTGCTGTAATTATCATGTAACTGACTGAGGTTCTTTTCTGTTGCTATCTTTGATCTTCTACCTATGATAGGGAAATGCTGATCTGCCTTTGTATCTGTAATCAAAGAATACGGTAAGTTTTCAAGGACTCAACCCTATACTGTACCGCTCTAAAGCACGACTGACTGAGAAGGAAAGGTAACCATCATATCATGCCTCGCAGCCTCCTGCCTATAGTATGTGGTGCACAACACATCCATAGACAAGACTCTACTTAGCACGGCTTGCAGACTCCCTGGGATACGACCTGCTCTGATACCAAGTTTGTCACACCCCGCCTTGGGGGCTATGACTGGCACCTGGTGCCCTACGAGGAACTGACTGCTAGACTGGTAAGCCTAGGTACATCTGGTGCCTGGCTAGCTCTAACCCACATTTCTGGAAACAAAGGGCTATATAACGGCTGTAAACACAGCCCCCGACCCATTGGCCTATAGCCTCCTGTACCTGCAACAACAGCTGACCAGAACATGCAACTATATGGAACTTATACGGGCTGACAAGGCCACCATGCTGTCTAGCTGTCTATAACTCAATCACAACATACTGAAAAGCTACGTGACCGGCAAGGTCACCACTACTGATAAACTATGGCCCCACACGGCCATCATAAAAGAAAGCAAAAGCACTAACAGCTAACAACTGAACGGCCTCACACGACCGGCTCAACTGACCACAGGGGAATATACAGACCGCAAGCCTCTAGGAATAGCAATAGAAATGATCGGGACAGGGCCCCGACCTACCCATACTATATAACAACAGAAACTGAAGTACACCTCTGGAATTCAGTCTCCGGATGACAGGAGCTGAATGCTCAACGCTGACAGGAATCACGTGGTGTCACCTGCTCGTCTATGAGTACCTGCAGGCAAGTAATGCAGCGCCCCACCGGGCGTCAGTACCGCTGGTACTGAGTATGTAAAGCAATAACTAAAAGCGATATCTGAAATCAATAACATAACTGATGAAACTGAAATAGAAGGATAGCTTAACTGTCTGATAATGTAAGTCATACATTCTCTTAATCATACTGGAAGGAGTAGGAGTCATACCTGGAGACGTATCATTCTACTACTAATCTGCTCGTATCTACTGTAATATAACATAACATACATAACATAACATGGCATACACAACCTTACCCGGCCCCCATAAGCCGGGAGGTACAATCAACACAGAATCTATACCCCTATCCCATCTCCTATACTGGCTGTAAGCATCCCGCCGGTCCCCTGGGTATGCACTTGGGCTCGCTGAGCCCCTGACTATAACTGCATCTGAGTCCGGAGGACTCCTGAATCTGCACCCGGGCGTATCCGCTCGACTGGGGTGTGTAAGGGCCGATCAAGGCACAAATATGGGGAAAACTGGCATCCCATCTTCGTCCCCTGGCGGGACGGCATGCCACTCCGTAGAGTGACGTATCCTCGTCCTCTGGTGGACGAGGCGATACAGCTATTAACCCTGAGGCGGTCATGGATGCTAGGTAATCCAACCCCAAACAATACAACGGTCTCAACTGGTAATACTGTCTGTGTATCTCACATGCTGAGGCTAATAGGGGTAAAGTATCGTACATACTACATGCTGAGCTAATGATAGCAATCTGTACGTATTTAATACGTGCTGAGGCAGGTAAAGATGTATAAATATGAACATAGTTTCCTGCCGGGCTGTACTGGGCAAATGCTACATAAGATAATGTTTCTGCTGAAAACTCTGCTGTTTACTGGGTTTCTGTATACGCTATATGCTGGACTAGTGATAGAAATATGTACATGCTTAATACATGCTGAGGCTGGAAGTACTATATATATGTGTACGAATATAGTCTTTCTGCTGAACTATGCTGTATACTGATTTTCTATAGTAACATGATTTACTATTCCTGACATGCTTTCTAAACTTCATTTTAGTCTGCTATTCTATTTCTGAAGCGCTTTACAGATACTGTACTACTTCGCGGGGTTTCAGCTGAACACAACAATATCTTAACATGGCATATTACATCACACACTGAACATACTGGGCAATCTCTAACGCTTGCGTTAGAATCTATATCATACTGATAGGTTTCATACACATTACAACCCAATGCTTCTCACATCGTACCAACATTCATAATAACGCAACATTTGACTTCTGAACATTCTACTGGTCCGTAATTTGTTACACTACACTGATATTACTTAACTTGCCGAAGGAAACTAACTTTACATACCTTATCTTGAACTATTCGTCTGTCGGACGAGGCTCAGCCGGTACTCCAACTATTTTCTCCCAACTGCATTCATAAACATATCAATTAACACTAAATACAACTTTATTTCAAAAGTCAACGTCACTTTCGATATAGTTTATAGCCTAAACTTAGGCTTATCGAAAGATGGCCAGAAACTCGCTATTTTTCAGCGGCCCAGAAGGGAGAAATATTCACTTCTCAGCTAGGAACACATAGACACTAATTTAGAGCAATTCTACTTACCTTAGTTCAGTGGCTCAACGATTCTTCGGCCGTATTTTACGAAACTGAATCCGTAGGAATGCTCTCTGCTGCTAAATACTTCGGTATCTGGGATTAATTTGAGTTTGGGCAGCGTTTAGTAGCGTAATCGGACAGAAATTATATAATTTCCTTCGTTCTTACCTTCTCTCTGCCGCTTTGCTCTGTTCTCTGGAAAATTATATGTGATTAAATGATTTAAAACCGAAGTGGCCTTTATATACTTGGGCCTGAACAAGGGCAACGTGTCACGGAGCCATCGCGGAGGCCTCACCTCCGTGACACGCTGCCATCGCGGAGGGGCTCTGCCTGGCTCCTCCCGCGATGGCTCGGCGGGTTTCTCGTCCGATCTTTTTCCCGGGCCTTTCTACAGCACGTATGGCCTTCAGATGTGCTTAACCAACGTGCGAATAGGTCGTCTAGGTGCCGGGAATTCTACGGGGTATAACATCTTTTACCGAGAATGGTCCCATTGAACCGAAGTCCTAGTTAGTGACCGTTCCCTAGGCCATAGAGTTCGATTCACTGTGATTGAGGCTTAATGTTTGAATTCCTGTAATTAGCTGATTGAAGAGTCTGTGAATACATCTTGAATTGAGCATGTGCAATAAGTGTGAAGTGAGGTTTTGTTATTCCATGCTATTGTTAAGTGTCTAGAACTTGCCTGGTGTGTGTACAAAACGAAATGAAGGAAGTGTATTGTAGGAAAGGATGTAGGCATTTCTTTGTTTTTAACCAAAAGTTTCTATGTTTCATTATCGTACCCACCTTGATCGTATACCCTAGTAAGCCCGTTGAGCCTTTAGCCTATTATTTTTTTTCTTTCTTTTGTCAAAAAGTGTAAACCAAGCTTAATCCCTTCTTTTCATTAGCCGTAAAGTCGATCCAAAACTCTTAAGCGCTTAAGAAGAGAAAATAATTTTCCCAAAGTGTCAAAAGAGTGAGAATGGTGAAAAGAAAAGTAAAGCAGAGAGATGGAAGGAAAGAAAAGGTTGAAGGTGCACTTGTTATAAATAAACTATAATGAAGGTGTATGAATAATCTTTGTTGTGGTGTCAAGTGTGCTTAATAAGATGGGCCAAACTAAAGAAAAACTTCAAGAATGGGAGGATGAAGAAAGAAACAATGTCTATGAGTTTGATGGGATGTGTTGAAAAGGCGCTTAAGGATGCTAGTGGCTATTTTTGGCTAGCCCAATATTTACTAGTTCCGTAGCTTCCATTACAACCCGTTAAAGTCCTACGTGATCTTACATCACACTTCTTTATATTAGTGGAGTAGTACACTAAAGGCAAGCTTATGGGTCATGACATGATGCATGTGAATTCTTTTGGGAGAGAGAGAGAAATTGTGTTTATATGCCCTGCTTGAAATTGTGTGAGTTCATATGATCAAAAAGGGGAAAATTCTCTTGTATTGTGAGGGCACATGCTTGATGAGAGATTAATTTTCGTGTCGGATGTCTTGATCAGCTGGTTTGCATGAGTTTGCCAATATCGAGAGTCGATTCTTAAGTCTAGGAGGTCTTGATGTATTGAAGGTCATTGCATTGATAGGACCATGCATGTTTTCTTGATGATTTGCTGTATTGAATAATCGGTATGACCGTAACCTAAATTGTCGAACCAAAGTAGCGAGGGTGGGATGTGAATTGCATAAGGTGTAAGATTGTTGTTCGAGGACGAATAAGGATTTAAGTGTGGGGTAAGTGATCTTGGGCAAATTTATATGCCCAAGTGATACTCAAAGGTGTCATTTTAGCCTTGTTTATCTATCAATGTTTATACATTCTCATGTAATTGGTAATAAAATGTGAATTTATACTAACCAACATGATTAGCATTGTTTTGTAGGTAAAATGTAATTTCGGGAAGCTAAAATGCATGTTGGAAGAGATCGGGGTTGGACTCGGATGTGAGCAAGGGACAAGGCATTGGAAAACACAAAATAAAGGGGCTCCGCGATGGAGCCGTGTCACGCTGCCATCGCGGAGGCCTTCTGCCTGGAGAGGGAATTTTCATCCTAATGCCAGTGAGGGTTCGCGATGGGTCCGTGGCACGGTGGCCTGGCTCCGCGTTGCACACCGTGCCACATTGGCCCTTATTCCCCGGACCCCAGTTTCCAGTGAGGATCCTCGTCGGTGGCGTGTCACAGAGGTAGTGCTCCGCGATGCACTCCGTGACACGTTGCTTGTTATTTCGGGAAAAATTCCCACTAGTATAAATAGAACACTTAGGTTCATTTTTCAATATTCTGACTTGGTGGAGCAAGAACGTGGGTTACAGGCAGTTGAGGGGACGAAATTATCAGGGTTTTTCTCTCTTTCCTTCTTCTTGTATTCAATTGCCTGTATGTTTAACACTCATTTAACGATGTTTAATCCACAAATGAGTGGCTAATTTCTCTTCTTGCTGAGGTTAAGAACACTTGTAATGAAATGTGATTATTGATTCTTTGGTTTTTCATCTTTTCTTCCATGGTTGTTCTATTGATTCTTGTTCTTACTGCATTAATGTGTGGCCTACATTAATGTATATCTAAAAAGTCCGGTTTCACTCGAGAGAGCAAGAAATTGGAAAGTTGTGAATTAATAGGATATGATCCTTTCTTGGTTTGGGAAAATTGAGAATTGATTTACCTTCAGGATAGAAATATACCTAAAAGTCGTATTAGTCAATTTAGGAATCGATTTTGTATGGCTAGAACATGAATTGCATTTAATCACAGAAATGTAGGTGGATGGTTCATGATTCTTAAGTGGGGTTAAATATAAGAGTTTTAATCCCTTGGCAATAATTCTTGACTAGCAACCGGAGGAAAAGGCTAACCAAATTATGTCGACAATTAATTTCATTACATGTTCGTTAACCTCAGCATGCTCACATTCATAGTCAGACTCACATTAGATAATTGTTTTAGACTTAGCATAATTATTAGAAATCAAAATATCAAACTCTTGGTTACACTGTTGTCTGCATTTTTAGAATTGAAATATCGTACACTTGAGTAGATTGCACTTCATCCCAGTCCCTGTGGGATCGATACTTGGCTTACTTAAGCCACTTTACTACTTGTTCGACCACGTGCACTTGCGTGTAGTTATATACCCATATAACAAACAGACCGAACAATAGTTATAGGATGCGGTAACTGAACATTTAAGGGTGGGCTATGATTATTACCGGATGCGATGTAAAACTCGTGAATTAGAAGAATTAGATTTTATCTAATAACCTGCGCGTTTTGTGAGTGATTATGTAATGTTAGGGCTATGGATATTATTTAGGATGAGGATTGCACTGTTAATAGTTAATTGTTGAATAAACTTATTATGGTACTGCCCAATGGTGGCAGATGATATAGTGTAGAGTATAAAATTGCAAAGAACGATTTGTAAGGAAACTGGGGAAAACTGATCGAACTACTGCCAAACAGTACCGCTGCAGCGAGGATGGAATCGCTGCAGCGAGACCGTTGTGGTGGCAGTAATTCCGTTGCAGCGGAGCTCAATCTAGCGAGTGGGCCAGGTTGCATTTCCTTGTAATGTTATGGATATAATTAATATTATAAATGTTTGGGGTATGAAATTGTCTTTGAAACTATATGTTTGTTTATAATCATATATATATATTTATATGTACATATATAAAAAACTAACTCTTCTCGAGTGTGATTTATTATTTTTGTGCTATGATGTGTGTCCCGTGATTGAGGGGCAAGTCGGTATTGATCGAATGTGTGCATGGGATATTGTATGATATGGAAAGCTAAATCATTGATGTGATAGTGAATGTGAGGCCTAGGGCCGAAGAGAGAGATCTTGGATGAGCAGATTAGTTTGATTAGACTCTGAATGAGGGTTGGATACATGAGTGGCTCGTGCCTGAGGTGAGCATCCGGGCGAGCGGTATGAGGGAGTACACAAACAGGTATGGCTAAAAGACCATTCAACTGGGTGTACAAATATGAGTACACAGATAGGTATGATGAAGGTTTCATATGACTGGGTATATAGTACATGGATTTCTAGAGTCCCTTGCAGGTCATGACTGGAAGGGCAGGTCATGAATGGAAGGGCAAGAATAAGACCCTCTAACATATGTGTACAATGATATGTTGGAGGCGTGTTCCCAACATATCACAGATGATATGATTGTGAGATAGAGATTGTGTGGGTATGGTTTGATAAACAATATGGCTGCAGTGACAGATAGGTACAGGTATACAAGTGTGATACAAGATATACCGACATGATTTGGGTTTGAGGTGAGAAACATGGTTGGAACACAGTATATGACGATATGGTATAGGTATGATATTATATGGCATATATGTGGTATGGAGACAGGTATGTGCATGTACTTTAAATTTTGGGGAATTAACTCCCTTGATATGTTTTGATAATTCCTTGTGTGCGCTTGGACTATTTAATTCTTATTTGTGAATGAATGCTTGATCGAAGTGGTACTTGGTGAGTCATAGAAGGTAATATAATGTATTTACTAAAAAGGGTAGTGAATTACATGGAGACACCGGGTAGACTTTATTACCTAATATACTAAAATTAAGGAGGGTCAGGAAAATCCGGTAAGTAATGAAATAGATCAATAAGTGGTAGAAACGGACTTGGGCAATGTTAGTGAAATTGTAAGAGAGATAGTTATGCTATAAAGTTATATGGCAAAATAAAATAGAACTGGATCAGGAGAAACCAGTTATTGATTGTTTTGGATAGCACTGTAGTGGGCACATCACCGCGACCGCGGGATCGCTATAGCGGTTTAAGCCTTCGGTGCAGTGAAAATAGAGAGAGGCACTTAGTGGGTAGTTGTATACTTGATGCAGTTGCTGAATTTATTAATGTTGATTGTATGTTGATTATTATGCAATTATGTTAACTAACCTTAGTCAGCTGATGATGCTTGCCGATACGTGTGGTGTATTGATACTATCTTGCTATGACTTTTTGGTGTAGGTTGTGGCAGGTTGGAGGTTTGTTGCATGACGTGGAGTACTCAGCATTAGCTTCCGCGCTCTTTCTGCAAACGAAGCTGTATCATTTTATCTTGTCGGTATTCTATTTTAAGCTCTTGTACCTATTTAGACTAGATCTTCGGAGAGTCATGGTTTTTGGGTAACTTGTGTTATTATTTTGAATTATTGTTGATTAGTGCAAATTAATGAGAAACTTGGGTATTTTATGTGATGTTTCCAAGGGCTATCCTATCGAATAGAGTCCATGTAAGTGTCCGCACGATCCTTCTATTTGGAATCGTGTCATTATCTCTTCAGCAGTTATCTTTGAAGAGAACAATGTTTATGTCACGATCTGAACATAGGTCCGGACAGAGACACGGAACCTAGAACCACGAATGGCTCCAAGTCCCATGGAATGAACATGATAACTAAATAACATACATAAACGAAATCTGATAACTGAAATATGAACAAGCAGAAATCTGAACCACACTTCAACCATGCAAAGTCAATATTGACAAGCTGAGATTCTACATATTGTCTGAAAACATTTTAACATAACTGATGAGCTGATGGGACAATATCTCCGACTAGCTCACTACAAGTCTGAAAGTGAAAGTAACACAACTCAACAATATGAAGTTCCTCAAAGGATGAGAACTCACCAATACAAGAACTGGACTAAGTTGTGAGACCAAGTCTTAACGTCTGAACCTATATCATGAAACAATACAACATAGAGTATGCAGTCAGTACTTGGAATATACTGATTATGCAAGGTAAGTAAAACATGTTGAGTAAGTGTTAACTTAAATCATGCATATAAATATAAATTAGTAGATCATGAGAGTAATGACTGCATGCTAATATCTTAAAACATGAATAGTCATAAACTGAATCTCATAACTGAATTGAATGACCCAAAGTTGAAACTAAAATCATAAGTAAAAGCTAATAAACTGATCACAGGGTAATACTAGCTAAAAACATAATATCATAAGGTATAAACATGCATAACTGAGGCCATGAGGAACAATGGGAGACTCTCCATATAACCGACAATATCATGATAAAGCTTATGTGATTTCAACTATTATACTCAAGTGTGCAGAGCCGTCCAAAGCCTTGCCAGGGTTAAGGGCGCTACATGGTATTGATATCAAGATGAAGGCCCGTTCAGGGCAGGGGAAGCCTAAGGTAAATGTATAATCCTACATTGGCGTGTAGTTCTGAGACCCGGGGTTTTCATGAACCCCTAGCCTACTCGGTGCTAGATGCTACTCCCAAAAATATACAAGGTGCTCACCATCAATTTTCAACAAAGCTAAAATCATACCATAAGCGGAAAGTGGGAGTAGAGACTCCAAAATTCATATGGTAAGCTGATTTATAGAGTTAAACTGAATCATGAAAATATGCTTAATCTGAGTGGGATTACCCAAAATTTGAATATAATGCATACTTGAAATAGACTTCACTAGACAATATCATAGATTCATATATTTAAGAATTCATAAATATTCATGCCTACTTGATAACTCCTCATACATGAAATCATGGGCTCATAAGCTTGAAATTCATAAATCATGCATAATAGAGCATAATATTCATAAACTTAAAATCATGAATTAGTAAGTAAATTGAAAGTAAAAACTTCCCCCATAGCTATAAATAATCAATTAAAACATGAGAGAATTGAATCCATAGAGATAGCATGGAAGATTACATTGAATTCGGTTAAATCCTAGAATTTATAATTTAGAACTTGATAAGTAAAAATCATGAATTTGGACTTGAAAGGACATGAGGGAGGAAGAATTTTCCCCATTCATAACCCTACATACCCAGATTGATGATCCCTTGACTTGTATTGAAGAGCCCAAGAATATTTGAAGAGGTTTGAAGAAGAACCCTAGTCCCTTTCTTGAGAGAAAATCCCACTATCGATCTTTTGGAGAGGGTATGGATTTAGGCTAGGTTAATCCCTTTAATTTGACCTAAAGGAAGCCCAAAACAACGTCATTTAGGAGGTATAAGCATAGGAATTTATTAAAATTCCCCCAAACTATCGAATTAAAACCTTCAACTGGAAGTTACTACGACCAACAATACGGGTCGTGGTTTGATTGTACGATCCATATTGAGGTTCGTACAATGCCTGTTGCTGCTTCAGTAAACCACTCATAAATTTTTACTTCGTCATTTGATTGATGCAAGGTCAGATGTGTTGGAAAGAAGACTCAAAGGGATTCTATTTGATATGCTGAATTACCTATAAAAACTTTGTAAAATAGGAGTTACGATCATTTGAAGTTGACCCTTATAAGAACTTATACAAAAACTCAATCGGTAAGAAGGTTCCCAACTCAACTTTGTGCTAGAGGTTCCTTATGATCTTAATTTGAATCCAATGCACTTATTACCCTTAGTAATTGATCTTAACACTTTGTTTCCATAAATTCATTGGGTTCAGATCTATCTATATACCTAGAAGGGTTCCAAACTTAGCCCAAAAATTCGAGGCGTACATCATCTCAACTCACGACTAAAATGATAATTCATACCATCATATTACTTCTCATGCCGAGTATTTTTAGCTACTGATTCTTCCCTAAAAATCCTCTGAACCTCCTACCTACGATCCTTCCCTACGGCTCGTACCACCCTAGTACAGATCGTAAGATCTAGTCGTGTTTTCCTTGCCACTTTCTGCTAATCTCTTTAAACTCATACAACGAGTCTTGGCAGGACTCGTACCTCCATGTCATGAGTCGTACTGAGAATCGTGCTAGGATATTCCACTTGCATGCTTCCCCTCTGAACCTCTTTCTACGACTCTTGGTATGACTCGTACCATGCTCCTACGAGTTGTACTGAGGGTCGTCCTGAGGAAAACTTTTAGTTTCTCTGCAGGTTCTGATTCCATATATAGGGTCTAGTCTTAGAAACTTTTGGGGTGTTACAATATTTTCGTCTTGAGAAAAATCATCCTCAAATGTAGAATTAGCATACTGAAGGGCTAGGGAAGGAATTGTAGTCGCAAAACTAAACAATTAAAGTCAAAAACTGACAGAGTGACTGACCTCGAACTGAAATACCTGGCTAAACTAAATTCATAAAAGATACATGCATTCTATGACATGAAGGAAACTTAGAGACATGAACTTGACATGAATACTGAATAAAGTACTAAGGATGAAACTAGCACCTCATGCTGTGCCGGAAGGGAAAAGATGTGGTATCTAGCCATCATATCTGCTTTGGCTTCCCATGTAGCTCCCTCAATAAGCCGATTCGTCCACAAAACCTCCACTAAATCTACTCCCTTGTTTCTCAACTTCCAAGCCTGACGATCAAGGATCTCAACCGGAACCTCCTTATAGGTAAGACTATCTTTCACACCTATGATCTCCACCGGAACAACTAAGGCTGGGTCACCAATGCACTTCTTCAACAGAGATACTTGGAAAACTAGATGTACCAAAGCTAACTCTACTGGTAGCTCCAACTAATATTCTACTTTTCCGACTCACCTCAGAATCCTATAAGGACCAACATATCGGGCAACTAAAGCTAAGAAGGTAGGTTAAAGTGACTAGTCTTTCTTATCCGAAAGCAAGCAAGACAACAAGGGAGGTTGTAGGCAACTCGTAATATTCCCTTTCTTTTTGAGCCTCATCACTCTTTTCATGGGAGACACCTTTAGAAATACCGAATCATCAACCACAAATTCACGCTCTCTCTCCTCTTCACATCCGCATAAGATTTCTGATGACTCTAAGCTATTTTCAATTCTTTCTCTAATAAACTGAACTTCCTCTATGGCCTCATGAACTAAATCTGGACCTATCAATGTAGCCTCACCAACCTTAAATAATCCAATAGGTGATATATACCTCCACTCATAAAGAGCCTTAAGCAGATCATATGAATGCTGGAATGGTAACTATTATTGTAAGAAAATTTGATGAGAGGCAAGTGACCATCCCACTACCTTAAAAAAATAAATCATACGAGCTCTAAACATATCCTCCACGATCTGAATGGCCTGCTGCGCCCGACCCTCTGTTAGTGGGTGGACAACTATTCTAACCTTCACCTGAGTACCAAGACCCTTCTGAATCGATCCTCAAAACTGAGTACCTTTACCTAAATTGACAGATCATGGCACTCCATGCAACCAGACTAACTCCCAAATATTTAATCTAGCATAATTCTCAGCTGAATAAGTAGTTTTGATTGGTAAAAAATGAGCTTCCTTAGTCAACCTGTCCATAATCACGCAAACAGAGTCATACTGTCAGCAGGTACAACACAACCCTATAATGAAATCTACCTTAATCTCCACCCACTTCCAACTAGGAATATTGAGACCCTGTAGCATGCCTCCCAGCCTCTCATGATTGACCTCCTCAGCCTATGCTTCTCTCTACACTCCTATCCATAATAAAGTCTGAGTCCGACAACAGAATTTCCTTCACTTTTAGACCTAGCTCGACTACACCTCTTGCAATCTAAAGTTATCCACTAAGAACATTACTCCCCTCCCTTAACAAGAAAGTTGCATAAGTTCGAGCTCTAATCAAGAGTCACTAGTCACTCCATACTATGGTTTACTTGTATATCACCACCTCAGTCAAGCCTAACACCTATGATTATCCCATGTATCATTGTAGCTAACACTATTCGAGAATTCCCCTATGCTTGGCTAATAGCTGCGCTCCATGAACTTCTACATATCTGGCTCCTATGGAAGGAAAAAAATTATCCTGAATGAACACATTGTAGCCATCAATTCCATCATGGGGAAACTTATACCGGGTTTACAGTAAGGAAATTGAGAGCACGAATTATTCAAGAAATCTAAGCTGGGCGTATAGTTGATATAGAACGATCTTATGAATCGCTAAGGCTAATCTTAAGGACTGAGTTCATATAGCTGGGCATGCTTAGAGACATGAGTTTACATACATATCGAGGGTCATGAATGAAGTTGAGATTTATGGAATCATGAAAGAAGACTAGGACCACCATCTGAAGTGGTTACTTCTCATTCTATGAATCTGAACATGAATACACGTAAGGAGTGCTTGGATATTAGACATGGGCATAACATGTTTACAAATAACATGAGTAGAGTATCCTATTGACTGAAGTACAGGAAAACACTTAAATAAGCATGTATCCATCGCCCATAGCTGTTGATCCTGGTCTTTCATCTTATCATCTCCTCCTTAGTTTAAAGCCATCGTTCTAAGGCTCTTAGCCCCTCTTTTAAGGCTAGGCTAACGTCACTAGCTCTTTACTTTCTATTTGCCTATAAAGCTACCATTGAAGACTTTATACTTATAACCATCTCTTACCCTCCATGGAATCTTATAATGAAATGCTAAAGTAACCTTATGAATTATATTGGAGAAATTCATAGGCCTACAAAATTCAAGGATCGACATGAAAAACTTATAACATACCTGCGACTATATCTGGAGCTGGCCACCACCTGCACTAGGTAACCCACCCTGCTGAGATGGGCAACCTGCTGGGGTTGCTGTTCTAGTGGCTGGAGCACTGGCTCTATCCTTGCCCCATCTAGCTGATGGGTAATCTCTAAGCATGTTTTCGGGCTTACCACACCAAAAACAACCATCTCTGCCAACTAAATACTATCCCAAGTGTCTACTACAACACTTCAGGCATGCTGGCCACTTGGACTTGGCTGCTGGAGGGGTGGCCAGGGCATGGCCTCTTTGGCCACTCTACTTGACTGATGGGCAGTCTTTGAGTTTATGACCAGGCTGGCTACACGAAAAAAACCATCTAAAGCCATCAAGAACTTCCCTGGGTGGTTCTACCAGATCTTCTACACACCCAGTACATAATCTCCCTTGCCCTAGCTTGTTTCCCCAAGTCGAAACTAGAGATCTCTGCTGAAGTTGAAGGTGATTTCCACCACCTGACCCTTGCCAAAGTTCCCTATCTTATCCCTCTTATTTCCCTTTCCTCTCCCCTTGAACTCCTTATTTTCTTTCGAACCATGAAACCTAGATGGACTCTTTCCCGAGAATCCTTGCACCTTAATAGCTGACGTCTCTATGGTGGAGTGCACGGGTGCGATTTCCTGCTGGTTAAGTTGAGTGGTCATGGCGCCTACCAACACTTTTAAGGAAGCCCCGAGCTCTGCATCCATAACCTGACTAAATAGGGGCGCCATTGGAGTAGGTGAGGCCGGCTGACCTCTGTTGGTTCTTTTGGGAGACATACTTTTGGAAATGTGTATATCACGAGTTAGGAGAGTTGAACTTCATAGAATGAGATAAAAATATGAAAGAAGGGAAATTTCCTAAAACATCTTATAACCTCTCCTCTATAAGTATGACGCGCTTCACACACATGGAAAAGACTCTATTTAATGCGACTTTCAGACACCCTAGGACACTCTAAACATTTGCTCTGATACCAAGTTGTCATGACCCAAACATAGGCCCGAACCGAGACACAGAACCTAGAACCACGAATGGCTCCAAGTCGACCCATAACATGAACATGATAACTAATGAACGTATTGACAAGGTGAGATTCTACATATTGTCTGAAAAGCCTCTAATATAACTAACGAGCTGATGGGACAACATCCCCAACTAGCTCACTACAAGTCTGATACTAAAAGTAACACAAGTCAATAATCTGAAGGTCCTCGAAGGATGAGGACTCACCAATATGAGAACTGGACTAAGCTGCGGGACTGAGTCTGAATGTCTGAACCTGTATCATGAAACGATACAGCATAGAGTATATAGTCAGTACTTGAAATTTACTGAGTATGCAAGGTATGTAAAACAGGTTTAGTAAGTGTTAACTGAAATCATGTATATAAATATAAATTAGTAGATTATGAGAGTAAGGACTGCATGCTGATATCTGAAAACATGAATAGTCAAAAGCTGAATCTCATAATTGAATCGAATGATCCAAAACTGAAACTAAAATCATAAGTAAAAGCTGATAAACTGATCACTGGGTTAAAACTGCTAAAAACATAATATTCATAAGGTATAAACATGCATAACTAAGGTCATAAGGAACAAGGGGAGACTCTTCATATAACCGACACTATCATGATAGAGCTTATGTAATCCCACAACTATTACACTCAAGTGGGTAGAGCCGTTTAAAGTCTTGCCAGGGCTAAGAGCTCTACCATGATATCGATATCAAGATGAAGGCCTATTCAGGACAGGGGAATCTCACAAGGGAGGTCCCAAGGTAAATGTATAATCCTACGTTGGCGCATATTTTTGAAACCCGGGGTTAATATGAACCCCTAGCCTACTCGGTGATAGATATTACTCCTAAAAACATGCAAGGTGATAACCATCATTTTTCAATGAAGCTGAAACCATACCATAAGCTGAAAAGTGGGAGTGGAGACTCCCAAAATCCATTTGGTAAGCTGATATAAAGTTAAACTGAATTCTGAAAATATGCTTTTTCTGGGTGGGATTACCCCAAAATTTGAAGATCATGCATACTTGAAATATATATCACTATAAAAAATCATGGATTCATATATTTAAGAATTCATTAATATTCGTGCCTACTTGATAACTCCTCATACATGAAATCATGGGCTCATAAGCTTGAAATTCATAACTCATGCATAACAGAGCATAATCTTCATAAACTTAAAATCATGAATTAGTAAGTAAATTGAAAGTAAAAACTGCCCTAATATCCATAAATAATCAATTTAAACATGAGAGAATTGAACCCATAGAGATAGCATGGAAGATTACACTGAATTCGGTTGAATCCTAGAATTTCATAATTTAGAACTTGATAAGTAGAAATCATGAATTTGGACTTGAAAGGAAATGAGGGAGGAAGAATTTCCCCCATTCATAACCCTACATACCCAGGTTGATGATCCCTTGACTTGTAATGAAGAGCCCAAGAATATTTGAAGAGGTTTGAAGAAGAACCCTAGTCTCTTTCTTGAGAGAAAATCCCACTATCGATCTTTTGGAGAGGGTATGGATTTAGGCTAGGTTAATCCCTTTAATTCTACCTAAAGGAAGCCCAAAACAACATCATTTAGGAGGTATAAGCATAGGAGTTTATTTAAATTCCCCCAAACTATCGAATTAAAACCTTCAACTTGCAGTTACTACGACCAACAGTACCAGTCATGGTTTGATTGTACGACATCTTCAACCAACCTTGAAAATGGCTGACTCAATGAGTCATGGGGCTGACCAAGAGTCTTGGTCACCAGTGAAAAATCGTTAGGTCCCTCATGGGGACCCTTTGAGGAAAAATTGGTAGTGTATTTGATGATAGGAGACCACGAGTCGTGGTCAAAGGTAACGACTCATCCTGCCCCTCATTGGGACTGGCAGTCAGTTTTTCCCTAAAAGATTGGACTATTCCCTAAACGAGACAACATAAAATCTTCAACGGATCCTCCTTTTTTCAACTAGTAGATCGCCTTTTCTTAAGGTTCAGTTTGGATCAATGAAATAGTTGAATTAGCTAAGATGCAAGAAGCAACCTCTTATTGAAATGATTTTAGGATCCAGATCTCGAGAATCCATACATCCTTTAAGTCTCGCCTAGCCTCTCCCGCCGTTCTCTAGGAAACTAGCGGCTCGCAGCTATTCAGCCGCTTCTCTAGGAGATAGGAGATGTGCCACTAACTGGGTTCAGGACACAACCATCATCTGAACCGTCTGCTACCAGGTTGGAACCCATAACAAACTAAAGAAGCACTTCTGTCAGTCGATGAATGCGTGCTGTAGTTGTATCTGTGTTAAATGAACAACTGATTTTGAACCAGACCGGGTAACTTTAAAGGTGGTCCGATGTTCGATTCTAAAGAACCGACGGTTCTATTGGCGACCCATTCAAAAGAAGATGGCCGCTTTTACTTTGACTAGCCAATCGAGTTTAAGTCTTTCTTAAAAATAAAAATCCCTACAATGAGCTAACTTGAACTCTGATTGATGCAAGTTCAAATGCATTGGCAAGAAGACTCAAAGGCTTCTATTTGATATGCTTAATCACCTAAAACACTTTGTAAAGAGGGATCTATGGTTGTTTGAAATTGATCCTTATAAGAACTTATATGAAAACTTAATTGGTAAGAAGGCTCCCAACTCAACTTTGTGCTAGAGGTTCCTTATGACCTTAATTTGCATCTAACGCACTTCTTACCTTAGAGAATTGATCTTAACACATTGTTTCCATTAATTCATTGGGTTTGGTTCTATCCGTATACCTAGAAGGGTTCCAAACTTAGTCTGAAAGTTTGAAGCATATAACATATCAACTCACGACTGAAACGATGATTCATACCATTATATTACTACTTGTATTGAATCTTTATAGCTACTAATCCTTCCCTAAAAATACTCTAAACCTTCTATCTATAATCCTTCCCTACGGCTCATACCATCCTGGTACGGATCATAGGATCTAGTCGTGGTTTCTTAACCACTTTCTGCTAATCTCTCAGAACTCATACTATGAGTCTTGGTAGGACTGGTACCTCCATGTCAAGAGTCATACTGAGACTCCCGTTAGGATGTTCCACTTTCCTGCTTCCCCTCTGAACCTCTTGCTACGGCTATTGATAAGATTTGTACCATGCTCCCACGAGTCGTACTGAGGGTTGTCCTGAGGAAATTTTTTAGTTTCTCTACTGGTTTCGATTCCATATCTGGGGTCTAGTATTAGGATCTTTGGTGTGTTACCATTTATATATGAATTAGTTTATGTAATCATATTACTCTTTTATTGGTGACAATCAAAAATAATTTGAAGATTTTAGTGTATGCTGATATGGAAAAATTGCAAATGAAACTTTAGATGTAATGTCTTAAAAAGTACTATACTAATTTGAGACGTCATCAAATATATTTTTCATCTAATTATTATGTGTTATAATTTATTTTTAATCAGTCAATTCAAATTATTTATATCAAAAATCACATAGTTGTTTTATATTTTTAAGTCATCCAACTTTTACATTGATAAGTTAACATATTTTAAAACTTGAGAAATATATTTTAGATATGAGAAACATTATTTACTTATTAAAAAACTCCTTCATCTATTCCACCTTTTCTTTTTCAATTTAATTTTTTTATGTTATTTATTTGACAAATTCATATGATCATTTCACGTCTAAAAGAGAAAAAAAATCTTTATCTGCGTATATGCCATGGAAATCAGGTTCACCAATATTCTCTTCACTGTATAATGATAGCAGCAAAAATATTGCATAAAGATTTCTATATGTAATTACATTGGTGTCAGTTCATGACAATTTATAATTAATGTGTCGTCAAAATTAACATCCTGATTCATGATAGTAATATTTATTCTTGATAGTAATATTTATTCTGATACTGAAAATTTAAAGCAGAAGTCATAATAAGTTTTAGCAAGATTGTTATGAATTGCCAAAATTTTCAAGAACGAAAATTTTTATTGTAGTTGTTGACACCAAATATTCACAAAAGGGACTTTTTATACTCTATAAATGTCAAGACCCAAATGGGCGGGACGTTAAATCAGATACTGGTTAAAAATCCGTTCGTCCGCGAACGACCCTACTATATGGAGGCGGGAGTTTTTCACCCCATGTTGATCCTAACTTCGGTCGTTGTTCCAACACTTCCAGTCGGTATTGGGATCTTATCGATGTCTATTTCTTGATCCTTACAGAACCCCTTTTTGTATATCACCGTCCTTAAAATTTTCAAATATGGGCCAGATAATTTCTCGCGGAATTACAAATCTCCTTTTTTGGGGTTGACCAAGACCTGAGTATCAAATTATGCAACTGCCCCTCCTTCGGGTCTTATGATTACTTATTTTCGGCCCATGTGTTCTAGGTATCCCCAATTTGTTGAACTTCTCGGAGCGGGTGTTTTTGAAATGGTGGGACCTGTGATGGAATTTGAACCATCACTATTTTTAACCGTCCTCCCGTTACAGTAGTTCCACCACAGCGAAAAATGGTTCGCTGCAGTGGAAAACGGGACCAGTTAAGGGGAAAATAGGCAGTCTTTGAGTTTGTTTTGAAATTTTCTCACTTTCAACTTGGTCAATCCTCTCAACTTCTCTAGCCATTTCTCGCAAATTTTTCCAGGTAATTCTTCATTCATGACTTCCTTACACCTTTGTTATAGGGTGCTCGCAGTATAATGCCTATTTTATTTGGTTTTTGGGTAGTTATGTGGTGACAAAAGAAGATTTCTTTTTTAAATTCATAGGCTAGATTGTTGAAGCATGCTACTTGCATTTATGTTCTCAAGTATTTTCTATCGTTCTGTGCGTGTTTTTGGCCAATTGGGGTCGAAAATGGGGAGAGGGTTTGGATAGGGGTTGATTTGACTTCCTCAAAACTTTTGGGCTTGAATATGTACACTATTGAGGTGGGTCATGGTTGTTAAGGCTTGGGCAAGTCCTCCCCTTACCCGATCTGTAGTTTATTTGAAGAAATACAGAGGTTGAAATTTCAACCTCCATTAATAGGGTTCGGAGGTCTGGGAAAGACGATGTCTGCTATAGCAGAGCAATGATCCCTGTAGTAGTATCATTATAGTGGTCCACTCCCGGTATTGCGGACTCGCTGTAGTGGACATGTGGCTGCTGCAACGATCACCTGGGTAGTGACCCCTTCTTAATCCTGTCTTTCTTTTTCTTCAACATTTTCTGTCTCTTAGTCATTATTTCCCTTCCTTAATGTTTCTTATAAATGCATGTTCATCACTTTGCCTCATTCCAGCAGCAGCATCCGCACCGGTGACTACATTCTCTTTGTGAATGATCAGTGTCAATTTCAACACAACGAGCAGGATGCGAAGGATTTACTTCATGAAAGGGGATTTGTTATGTAGGACGTAGAGGAGAAGGCGTGCCAGAGTGTTATTCCCTTTTCTAGGAAATAGGCTGGGTCGGTACTGCGGGAGCCATGTGAGGTCAACAAGGCCTGGGTGAAGGAGTTCTATGCTAACCTCCCTGCTGTGGCTTGGAGTTAGGATGAACCGGTGGCCTATGTCAGGGGTATACAGATCACCCTGACCCCTGCTGCTCTTAATAAAGCCATGGGTCTGCCAAATCCTTCGGAGGATGAGCTGAAGGCCCACGATATGGATGGGAATGACCAGTGGTTAGTTGACACCCTTGGTGATAGAAGAGTAGAGGGCCTCGACTAACTGGGGCATAACTAGGACTAGCATCCAAAGCAGTCATTTTTCTGTGGAGGCCAGGAGGTGGCTTAACCTAGTATCTCAAAGAATCCCAGATATGACCTATCCCCGTGTGTTGGTGGTGGCCTGCGTCCTGAGCAGGGTGAGGGTAAATGTGGGGGCTCAGATATTGGAGGAATGGAGGTACTTCTCAGCTAAGCCCATCACTGGCCTGCCATTTCCTTCTCTCATCACTCTATCCTGTATGTGTGCTGGGGTGTATAAGGAGTCCAGGGACCTCATCGTGGGTTGTGACAGGCCCTTTAATCCCTTGAGGGTGAAGGGGGATCTAGGGAGAGGTCAGAAGAAGAGAAAGATCGCATCTATTGGGGAAGATAGTGGGGTCAGCACTTCTAGACCTATTGGGCCATTTGAGCGGATTGAGGCCGAGATGGTAGGCATGCGGAAGCTAATGGAAGGGTTGCAAGACTTCCTTCCAGCAGTTGACCCTCCAGTGCAGCAGCTGCCACCTTAAGGGAGGTATAGGGGGCAATTGTCGCCCTAGTTTAGGCCCATGTGAAGCTCGGGGAGGACTTGGCGCGAGAGAGGAGGAGGCGGCATTCTCGGGACAAGATAATTGTTCAAATGTGTAAGGGGATATAAAAACATCCTAAAGACCCTCTCTCCCAATTCTAGGCACCCCAGGCAACCAGGCAGGACCTCCCTGAGTTCTCCTTCCTCAGCGGGTTCGAGGAGGGAGTGAACAAGGACAGAGGCAGCGACAGTGATGAGACTTCTAGCTAGATGGGTCATGGAGCTCCCTTTTCCCCTTCTCCTTTGCTTATTTACTGATTTGGATAGCCCCCGTTTGGGGCTTGTAAGACAATATTACTGTTTCCTTTCTCGTTCTTAAATGTTGGCACTCGTTTTTCTTATGGCTTATGGATGCCCATTTGCATTCCTCAAACATTAGCCGTGCTTTTGGTGCTTTTATGATATCATTGTGGTTATTTTCCTATATTCTCATCGCTTGCCTATTTTAAATCCATCATATCTGTTGTTGTCTTCAAATAGGAAATTTTGGAATATTGAAATTTCTGGCATTTTTCCTGACTGTGTCTGCTGTGACGCTCGCACTACAACTGCGATGGTACATCTCTTACTACAGCAATTCCGCTGTAGCGAGACAGCCCTCGCTGCAGCGAAACTTGCTACACTAAATACCTGTAGGGGTTCTTGTCTCTCCGGTCAACTCAAGTCAACCCCTCTCTCCAGTTTATCTCATACCCATTATAATCTCGCAAAACCAGATAGTAGTTGTGCCTGTTGATATACCAATCGAAATCCTCTAGATATCAATTGGACATAACCCAGGCGCTCGACATACTCGGACAACACGATGAGAAAGAAATAAATCAAAACTTCCTAGATGCCTTATAGCTTCCTAAAGATTATATGTGGACGTCTACACACCAATCCGCAGGAGTCTACTCGACATTTCTCAGGGTGCTACGTCTGCCGTGGTGGGTTGCTGTTATACCCCGTAGAATTCCCGGCACTTAGACGACCTACTCGCACATTGGTTAAGCATATTTGAAAGCCATACGTGCTAGGGAAAGGCCCGGGAAAAGATCGGACGAGAAACCTGTCGAACCATCGCGGGTGGAGCCGAGGCAGAGCCCCTCCGTGATGGCAGCGTGTCACGGAGGGGAGGCCTCTGCGATGGCTCCGTGCCACGTTGCCATTGTCCCAGCCCAGGTATATAAAGCCCTCACTTCGGGTTAAACTCATTGTTATCAGTTAATAATTTCCAGAAGTGTACTGAACAGAGGGAAAACGAAAGGAGGTTAAATATTTTCGTCCGATTACGCTGCCAAACGCTGCCCAAACCCAAATTAATCCTAGATACCCTAGTATTTAGCAGCAGAGAGCATTTCTACGGAGTTAGTTTCACGAAAAACGGCCAACGAATCGGCGAGCTGCCGAACTAAAGTAAGTAGAATTGCTCCAGATTTATGTCTATGTGTTCCTAGTTGAGAAGTAAATATTTCTCCCTTCTGGGCCGCTGGAAAATAGCAAGTTTTTGACCGTCTTTCGATAAGCCTAAGTTTAGGCTATAAATTAAATCGAAAGTAGCGTCACTCTTTACAATAACGTTGTATTTAGTATTGATTGACGTATTTATGAATGCAGTTGGGAGAAAATAGTTGAAGTACCAGCCGAGCCTCGTCCGACGGACGAATATTCAAATATAAGGTATGTAAAGTTAAGTTTCCTCGGCAAGTTGAGTGACATTGAAGCAGTGTAGTAATTTACAGACCAGTAAAAGGCTCAGAAATTGAGTATTGTATTATTTTGAACATTGGTGCAGTATGAGCAGTTTTGGGCCGTAATGTGTACGATACCTATCCGTATGATATAGATTCGAATATAAATGATTAAGATTGGCCGTATATTCAGTATGTGATATAATGTTGCCCTGCCAAGATATTGTTGTATTTAGCTGAAACCTCGCAAGGTAGTACAACATCAGTAAAGCATTCCAGATATAGAATAGTAACTGTATATGGTTTAGAAAGCATGTTAGAAATAGGAAATCATGTTAATACAGAAACCTAGTGAACAGTATAGCCTTCAGCAGAAACACCCGCTTGTATAGCCTTTGCCCCAGTACAGTTAGACAGGGAACTATATTCATATTTATACTTACCTGTCTCAGCATGTATCAGACACTTACAGATTGCTATTATTAGCCCAGTACATGATTTATATAATACCTTACGCCTATTAGTTTTGGCTTATGAGATACACAGACAGCATGATTAGTCGAGACCATTGTATTGATTGGGGTTGGATTACCTAGCATCCCTGAACGCCCAGGGTTAATAGCTGTATCGACTCGTCCGCCAGAGGACGAGGATGAGTCACTCTACGGAGTGATATGTCGTCCCGCCAGGGGACGAAGATGGGATGCCAGTTTCCCCATATTGTGCCTTGGTCGGCCCTTATACACCCCTGTCGAGCGGGTACGCCCGGGGTGTTGATTTAGAGTCCTTCGGACTCAGGTACAGTTATAGTCAGGGGCTCAGCGAGCCCAAGTGCATACCCAGGGACCGGCAGGATGCTTACAGCCACTATAGGAGATGGGATGACCGGGGTAGGGGCATAGATTCTGTGTTGATTGTACCTCCCGGCTTATGGGGGCCGGGTAAGGTTTGTATGTGCTGTGTTATGTTATGTATACTATTCCATGTTATATTAGACGCGAGTGGGTTGGTAGTAGAATGATACGCTTCCAGGTATGATTCCTACTTCCTTCGGTATCAGTAAGAACAGGTGCGATCTACATCATCAGACAGTAGGTTATTCCTCCTACTTCAGCTTCATCAGTCATATTATTGTTTTCAGATGTTATTTTTAGTTATAGTGTTTCAGTTGCTTTACATACTCAGTACCAGTGGTACTGACGCCCAGTGGGGCGCTGCATTACTTGCCTGCAGGTACTCCTAGACGAGCAGGTGATTCTACGTGACTCCCTGTCAGCGGTTGAGTATTCAGCTCCAGTCATCCGGAGGCTGAATTTCAGAGGTGTAGTTCAGTTCCTTTTGTTGTATATAGAATGGGTAGGTCGGGGCCCTGTCCCGATCAGTTCTATTACTATTCCTAGAGGCTTGCAGTCTGTATGTAGTCCCTGTGGTCAGATGAGCCGGTTGTGTGGGGCCGTGCAGTTGTATAGTTGCATTTACTCTTTCTTACTTCTGTGATGGTCGTGTGAGGCCATAGTTGTCAGTAGTGGTGACCTTGCCGGTCACGTAGCTTCTTTTTGTGCTTTTTGATTAAGCAGCAGATAACTAGACAGCATGGTGTCCTTGTCGGCCTGTATAGGTTTCCCTGAGTTACTATATTTCTGGTTAGCTGCCAAGACAGGTTCAGCAGGCGATAGGCCAATGGGCCGGGGGCTATATTTACAACCGTCATATAGCCCTTTGTTTCCAGAAATCTGAGTTAGAGCCAGCCAGGCGCCAGACGCGCCCAGGCTTAACAGTCTAGCAGGTCAGATCTTAGTAGGGCACCAGGTGCCAGTCGTACCCCCCCCAAGGCGGGGTGTGACAAACTTGGTATCAGAGCAGGTCGTATCCTAGGGAGTCTGCAAGCCGTGCTAAGTAGAGTCCTGTCCATGGATGTGTTGTGCACCACATACTATGGGTAGGAGGCTGCAAGGCATGATAGGATGGTTGTCTTTTATTCTGATTCAGTCGTGCTATAGAGCGGTACAGTATAGGGTTGAATTCCTAAAAATCTTATCATATTCTTTGGCTACAGATAATGTCAGACCAGCGCCATCCCGTCACAGGTCGGAGCTTAGACATTGCAGCAGGGGAAGGCACCAGCAGGATGCCTCCCCCTCATTTGGAGATAGCCCGACCAGAGGGCCCTACAGAGGCTTCATCTCAGCCTCCTCAGCAGTCTCCACCACATCAGGAGCCGTTTGGAGCGACAGTATCTTCAGCAGTCCCTATATTGATGCCTTCCGATCAGGAAGTTAGGAGTGCTGTAGTTATGATAGCACAGGTGATGGCTGCTCAGCGGCAGCAAATGCCATCCACAGTTGCAGAAGCATCAGGAGGGCCCGGTAGTTCGAGGGTCCGAGAGTTCTTAGCCCTGAATCCCCCACAGTTCACGGGCACAGACCGCACCGAGGACCCCCAGGATTTTCTGGATCAGATGCAGAGAATCTTCAGGGTTATGCATGCTACACCTACTGAGTCAGTTGAATTGGCCGCATTTCGGTTGCGAGATATTGCGGTGTTATGGTATGAAAGCTGGGAGAGGTCCCGAGGGAGAGATGTTCCCCCTCCTACCTGGTCCAGCTTTTCAGGAGCCTTTCTGGATCATTATTTGCCGCGGGAGATTCGACAGGCCCGGGTAGACCAGTTCCTACATCTAGAACAGGGGGCCATGAGTGTTCGGGAATATTCCTTGCGGTTTGATTCTTTGGCTCGATATGCACCAGCTTTTGTGGATACCATGGCATCCAGAGTGCACCGTTTTATTATGGGGTTGAACCCAGAGTATGTTGAGACTTGTATCATGGCCACACTACGAGAAGATATGGATATTTCCCGAATCCAGGCATTTGCCCAGAATATTGAGGGCATCAGACAGCGACATCGGGAAATCAGAAGGGTTAATCAGGAGCAGCGTCGCCGGGATAGGCCAGCTGAGTTACAAAGAGAGGCCCGGGGAGGACCCAGGCCACGATTGTCAGACAGGCCGCCCAGGCCCCCGCCTCCGCCACAGTCACAGGGAGGTAGATTCAACTGCAGGGGGCAGTCAGAGGCTGGTAGAGGTTCGCAGACGGCAGACTCACCGTCACAGAGGAGGGCGGAGCGGAGTAGGTATACCCTACCACTTTGTCCTATATGCAGTCGACGCCATTCTGGAGCATGCAGGTATGGTTCCACCGCATGTTATATTTGTGGCCAAGAAGGCCATTTGATGAGAGATTGCCCAGCCAGAGGTCTTGAGGACCGGGACAGACAGGATAGGGCATCAACAGGATCACGAGCTACAGCATCCTCGACTGGGCGCAGGCCCCCAGTTTTAGCAGGCAGGGGTCGGGGCAGATCAGGGACCTCTAGTATAGGTGCGGGTCCAAGCCGCACATACGCCTTACCAGGGAGGCAAGATTCAGAGGCATCGCCTGATGTTGTGACAGGTATGCTAACTATCTGCTCACACCCTGCTTATGTGTTAATTGATCCAGGGTCTACCTTGTCCTATATTACTCCATTTGTGGCACGAAAGTTTAGTATTGTACCAGAATCATTACAGCAGTCCTTCTTAGTATCTACGCCCATCGGTGACTCTATCACAGCTAGCCGAATTTACCGCGGGTGTACAGTAGAGGTTGCTGATCGTCAGACCACAGTAGATCTGGTTGAGTTAGAAATGATAGATTTCGATGCCATAATGGGTATGGACTGGTTAGTACCATGTTTTGCTAATGTTGAATGTTGGACCAAAACGGTCCGCTTCCATTTCCCGGGGGAGGCAGTACGGGAGTGGAAGGGCAGCACCGCGACGCCAAAAGGTAGGTTCATTTCCTACCTTCGGGCGAGAAAGTTGATATCTAAGGGGTGCATTTACCATCTTGTCAGAGTTCAGGATCTCCAAGAAGAATCTCCGACACTCCAGTCTGTCCCAGTGGTAAATGAATTCCCAGATATATTTCCTGATGAGTTACCTGGTATTCCCCCAGAAAGGGAAATAGACTTTGCTATTGACTTGCTACCAGGCACTCAGCCAATATCAATACCTCCTTATCGTATGGCTCCTGCAGAACTCAGAGAACTAAAGGAGTAGTTGAAAGATTTGTTAGATAAAGGTTTTATCAGGCCGAGTACTTCCCCGTGGGGTGCGCCAGTCTTGTTCGTGAGAAAGAAAGATGGCTCGCTCCGAATGTGCATAGATTATCGGCAGTTAAACAAAGTTACAGTAAAGAACAAGTATCCGCTTCCCAGGATTGATGACCTATTTGATCAGTTACAGGGAGCCAGATACTTTTCTAAGATTGATTTGCGGTCTGGATATCACCAGGTCCGAGTACGTGAGAGGGACATCCCTAAGACAGCATTCAGGACCCGATATGGACATTTTGAATTTCTGGTTATGTCCTTCGGGCTAACAAATGCCCCAGCAGTTTTTATGGACCTGATGAACAGTATTTTCAGACCCTTCCTGGACTTGTTCATGATAGTATTCATTGATGATATTCTGGTGTATTCTCGCTCCGAAGCAAATCACCGGACTCATTTGCAGGCAGTGCTCCAGATTCTCAGGGACCGCCAGTTGTACGCAAAATTTTCGAAGTGTGAATTCTGGCTTAACTCAGTAGCCTTTTTAGGGCATATTGTCTCAGATACTGGTATACAGGTAGACAAACAGAAGATAGAAGCAGTTAAGTCATGGCCTAGGCCTACTACCCCGACTGAAGTTCGTAGCTTTTTGGGGTTGGCAGGATATTATCGAAGGTTCGTTGAGGGATTCTCAACCATTGCAGCACCTTTAACTAAATTGACACAGAAAGCAGCCAAGTTTCAGTGGACGGAGGCATATGAGCAGAGTTTCCAGGAACTGAAAGACAGGTTAACCTCCGCCCCAGTATTAGCACTGCCAAAAGGCACAGAAGGTTATTCAATCTATTGCGACGCGTCAGGTGTCGGATTGGGATGTGTGTTGATGCAGCATGGTAGAGTAATTGCATATGCTTCCAGACAGCTGAGGAAACACGAAAAGAATTACCCTACCCATGACCTAGAATTGGCCGCAGTGATTCATGCCTTGAAGATGTGGAGGCATTATTTGTACGGCGTTCATGTTGATATCTATACAGATCATAAGAGCTTGCAGTACATTTTCACTCAGAGGGAGTTGAATCTGCGGCAACATCGCTGGTTAGAATTGTTGAAAGATTATGATATGAACATCCTGTACCATCCAGGAAAAGCTAATGTTGTAGCAGATGCCCTGAGCCGTAAGTCAATGGGGAGTTTAGTGTATTTGCGACCTGAGAAGCAGAAGTTAGCCAAAGAAATCCATCAGTTAGCTAGCCTAGCCGTTCGAGTAATGGAAACAGAAAATAATGGGGCCGTAATTCAGAATTCTGCAGTATCATCATTAGTTGCAGAGGTAAAAGAACGACAGTATGAGGATCCCGATTTAGTCCAGCTCAGAGATAGAGTTCAGAAGGGTAAGGAGCCAGATTTTCAGACAATCGAGAGTGGTGTGCTACGCTGTAAGGGCCGCCTTTGTGTCCCGAATGTCTCAGGACTTCGCGGATAGATCATGCACAAGGTACACTACGCTCGCTATTCCCTTCATCCAGGGGCGACGAAAATGTACCATGATATCAGAAACATCTATTGGTGGCCAGGTATGAAAGCTGAGATAGCCGAAATTGTATCAAGATGTGCTAATTGTCAGCAGGTGAAAGCAGAGCACCAGAAACCGGGTGGTTTGACTCAAGAGTTATCAATACCTATGTGGAAATGGGAAGCAATAAATATGGATTTTGTAACAGGATTACCCCGTACGAGGCGCAGAAATGATTCCATTTGGGTAATAGTTGATAGGTTGACGAAATCAGCTCATTTCCTGCCAGTAAGGGCTATCTTCTCAGCTGAGGATTATGCCGAATTGTATATCAGAGAAATAGTTAGATTACATGGAGTGCCGTCATCTATCATTTCAGACAGAGGGGCACAGTTTACAGCTAGGTTGTGGCAGTCAATTCAGAAAGGTCTGGGGACGCAGATTAATCTGAGTACAGCATTCCATCCTCAGACAGACGGGCAAGCTGAACGTACAATTCAGACGCTCGAAGATATGCTACGAGCGTGTGTATTAGATTTTGGGGGTAGCTGGCATGAACATCTTTCGTTAATCGAATTTGCTTATAATAACAGCTACCATTCAGCTATCCAGATGGCGCCTTTTGAGGCATTGTATGGGCGGAAATGTAGATCGCCGGTGGGCTGGTTTGAGGTAGGAGAATCAGCATTAGTTGGCCCAGATATCGTTCGGCAGTCCGAAGAAAAGATAAAGCTTATCCGGGAACATTTACTGACCGCTCAGAGTCGTCAGAAGTCATATGCAGATAGACGGCGCAGAAATTTAGAATTTTCGGTAAATGACTGGGTATATCTGAAAGTGTCCCTGATGAAAGGGGTAATGAGGTTTGGCAAGAAAGGCAAGCTTAGCCCAGGATTCATTGGGCCGTACCAAATTCGGCGAAGAATAGGCCGCGTGGCATATGAGTTAAACTTGCCTCCAGAATTAGCATCTGTTCATCCAGTATTCCACGTTTCCATGTTAAGAAAGTTCGTAGGGGACCCTTCTACAGTAGTTCCAGTCCAGGATGTTCAGGTCACAGAAGAGTTAGCCTACGAAGAGGTTCCCGTAGCTATCTTAGACAGACAGATTCGCAGGTTGAGAACTAAAGATGTTGCATCTGTCAAAGTTTTGTGGCGTAACAGAAATCGGGAAGAAATGACGTGGGAGGCTGAAGAAGACATGAAAATCAGATATCCTCACTTATTTCAGGCCTAGTCAGACGACAGGTATGTCCGTACCATTGCTTATACAGTACTTTATGATATGTATGTTGTAAATGATAAAGAAAGAAGTGCTATTCAGTTGTCCAGTGGATTGTAGGATATTGTGTGCAGTGCCTGTGTTGGACTTTTCTGCATTTCAGGTTTTTTTTGCGATAGTCCATGTCACAGGGGAAACTCTGCCAAAATTTTTCCAGAAACTAGAGTGAACAGTTCTCTAGATAGCAGTATACATTCGGGGACGAATGTTCCTAAGGGGGGGAGAATGTTATACCCCGTAGAATTCCCGGCACTTAGACGACCTACTCGCACGTTGGTTAAGCATATTTGAAAGCCATACGTGCTAGGGAAAGGCCCGGGAAAAGATCGGACGAGAAACCTGTCGAACCATCACGGGTGGAGCCGAGGCAGAGCCCCTCCGCGATGGCAGCGTGTCACGGAGGGGAGGCCTCCGCGATGGCTCCGTGCCACGTTGCCATTGTCCTAGCCCAGGTATATAAAGCCCTCACTTTGGGTTAAACTCATTGTTATCAGTTAATAATTTCCAGAAGCGTACTGAACAGAGGGAAAACGAAACGAGGTTAAATATTTTCGTCCAATTACGCTGCCAAACGCTGCCCAAACCCAAATTAATCCTAGATACCCTAGTATTTAGCAGCAGAGAGCATTTCTACGGAGTTAGTTTCACGAAAAACGGCCAACGAATCGGCGAGCTGCCGAACTAAAGTAAGTAGAATTGCTCCAGATTTATGTCTATGTGTTCCTAGTTGAGAAGTAAATATTTCTCCCTTATGGGCCGCTGGAAAATAGCGAGTTTTTGACCGTCTTTCGATAAGCCTAAGTTTAGGCTATAAATTAAATCGAAAGTAGCGTCACTCTTTACAATAACGTTGTATTTAGTATTGATTGACGTATTTATGAATGCAGTTGGGAGAAAATAGTTGAAGTACCAGCCGAGCCTCGTCCGACGGACGAATATTCAAATATAAGGTATGTAAAGTTAAGTTTCCTCGGCAAGTTGAGTGACATTGAAGCAGTGTAGTAATTTACAGACCAGTAAAAGGCTCAGAAATTGAGTATTGTATTATTTTGAACATTGGTGCAATATGAGCAGTTTTGGGCCGTAATGTGTACGATACCTATCCGTATGATATAGATTCGAATATAAATGATTAAGATTGGCCGTATATTCAGTATGTGATATAATGTGCCCTGCCAAGATATTGTTGTATTTAGCTGAAACCTCGCAAGGTAGTACAACATCAGTAAAGCATTCCAGATATAGAATAGTAACTGTATATGGTTTAGAAAGCATGTTAGAAATAGGAAATCATGTTAATACAGAAACCTAGTGAACAGCATAGCCTTCAGCAGAAACACCCGCTTGTATAGCCTTTGCCCCAGTACAGTTAGACAGGGAACTATATTCATATTTATACTTACCTGTCTCAGCATGTATCAGACACTTACAGATTGCTATTATTATCCCAGTACATGATTTATATAATACCTTACGCCTATTAGTTTTGGCTTATGAGATACACAGACAGCATGATTAGTCGAGACCATTGTATTGATTGGGGTTGGATTACCTAGCATCCCTGACCGCCCAGGGTTAATAGCTGTATCGACTCGTCCGCCAGAGGACGAGGATACGTCACTCTATGGAGTGATATGCCGTCCCGCCAGGGGACGAAGATGGGATGCCAGTTTCCCCATATTGTGCCTTGGTCGGCCCTTATACACCCCCGTCGAGCGGGTACGCCCGGGGTGTTGATTTAGAGTCCTTTGGACTCAGGTACAGTTATAGTCAGGGGCTCAGCGAGCCCAAGTGCATACCCAGGGACCGGCAGGATGCTTACAACCACTATAGGAGATGGGATGACCGGGGTAGGGGCATAGATTCTGTGTTGATTGTACCTCCCGACTTATGGGGGCCGGGTAAGGTTTGTATGTGCTGTGTTATGTTATGTATACTATTCCATGTTATATTAGACGCGAGTGGGTTGGTAGTAGAATGATACGCTTCCAGGTATGATTCCTACTTCCTTCGGTATCAGTAAGAACATGTGCGATCTACATCATCAGACAGTAGGTTATTCCTCCTACTTCAGCTTCATCAGTCATATTATTGCTTTCAGATGTTATTTTTAGTTATAGTGTTTCAGTTGCTTTACATACTCAGTACCAGTGGTACTGACGCCCAGTGGGGCGTTGCATTACTTGCCTGCAGGTACTCCTAGACGAGCAGGTGATTCTACGTGACTCCCTGTCAGCGGTTGAGTATTCAGCTCCAGTCATCCGGAGGCTGAATTTCAGAGGTGTAGTTCAGTTCCTTTTGTTGTATATAGAATGGGTAGGTCGGGGCCCTGTCTCGATCAGTTCTATTACTATTCCTAGAGGCTTGCAGTCTGTATGTAGTCCCTGTGGTCAGATGAGCCGGTCGTGTGGGGCCGTGCAGTTGTATAGTTACATTTACTCTTTCTTACTTCTGTGATGGTCGTGTGAGGCCATAGTTGTCAGTAGTGGTGACCTTGCCGGTCACGTAGCTTCTTTTTGTGCTTTTTGATTAAGCAGCAGATAACTAGACAGCATGGTGGCCTTGTCGGCCCGTATAGGTTTCCCTGAGTTACTATATTTCTGGTTAGCTGCCAAGACAGGTTCAGCAGGCGATAGGCCAATGGGCCGGGGGCTATATTTACAGACGTCATATAGCCCTTTGTTTCCAGAAATCTGAGTTAGAGCCAGCCAGGCGCCAGACGCGCCCAGGCTTAACAGTCTAGCAGGTCAGATCTTAGTAGGGCACCAGGTGCCAGTCGTACCCCCCCCAAGGCGGGGTGTGACAGTTGCTTTCTGCCATAGAGGAACCACTGCAGTGGTAATTGGTCTCTCTACAACGGGTCATGAACTAGAATTCCGCAATTCTGTCCCAGTTAGGATTTTAAAAACCTACTCTCTTAAAATGGGCTTAATAAAAATGCCCAAAAATAGAAAGTAGACTTTTAGAACAAGAAGAGGAGCTATGATGTAGGGATGCATCCTCCAGAACTATGATTTTCCACAAGAACTCAGGAATTGGTACAAGCATGCAACTGGGAAAGTCTAGATGATAGTTTGGCATCCAGCTAAGCTAAGGCTTACTCATTTTCGTGTTAGACTTTGATTAGCCATGCATATAGTTGATATGCTTTTGATGGGTAGGATCAAAATTTGAGTAAGTTGTTATTGAATATTTAAAATCGGTAAGAGTCCAAGGACGAAAAAATAGGAAAGAGGTGGTGATATCCCCATAATGTGAAAACCCATAGGTTATGATTGCAATAAAAATAGTCTATGCATGAGGGGGTATGTGAGAGTGAATTGATTTTATGCATGATGAGCTTCGGGTGTTGTTGTTGATATATGTATATATAGAATTACATAGTTCTTCTTCCTGAATTGTAATCTTGACCGGTTAGTCATATAAACCCTATTTATATAATGCGGGATCTGAATATTTAAGGGTAGACTATGATTATCACGGGATGCAAATTAGATGGGTTAGACCTTATATAGTGACCTGTATGTGTGCATAACGATGATATGTTGAATGAGTCTATGGACCTTAGTTGTGATTATGATTGCCTTAGGGAAAAATTAAGTTGTTGAAATAAATTTGATATGATGCTGCGTCCAATGTGGTAGGCGATATAGTGATGAGTTAAGAGATTGCGAAGAAAAGATCCATGGGAGAAATATAATACCCCAAAAGTGCTTAAGACTAGATCCAGAATTTGAAATGAAAAGTAGCAAAATATCTGAGATTTCTTCTCAGAATGACTCGTTGTACGGGTCGTTGGTGGGTCTAATGACCCGTTGGAGGTGCTCATGGTGAGAATATGCATAAATGGACTTGGAAGTAACGGGTCTCAGAATGACCAATTGGTTGATGTAACAGTGTTGTATGGGGGTCGTTGGGAGGATGGTGTTGGTCAAAGAGGGTTGGCACAAGTCATAGGAAGACTCATTGTTCGAAAGGACGAGTCCTTACATGGTCCCGTTGGAACAATTCCAGAAGGTAGGGAATGGTGGAAACAGATGGTTACCACGAGTCATGGGAGCTAGGTACGACTCGTGGTAGCAGGTTTAGGTATGAAAAATAGGAGGAACCAACGAGGGAAGTAACGACCCGTTGGAGCAAGGGACGACTCGTTGTTGCGACCGTTGTCATTGGGAGTGCAGAATTTTCAGGTTTTTTATTAAGGGTATTTTTGCCATTCCTAAGCCCTAAGGTTCTAAAATACATCGTTTTAAGCTCAGTTAGTTGGGTTTTAAGGGTGTTAAACCTATTCTAAGTATCTCCACTCCATGCATGCAACTTAGAGCCTTTTCTTGAATCAAGTTTGAAGAATTTCTCCAAATTCTCTTCAATCTCCTTTGGGATTTCAAGAGGAAGTGTTGATCAGATTTACACAGGTATGTGAGGCTATGAATGAGAGTTCCATTCACTCTCATTCCCTAAATTCTTCTCAATTTATTGAATTTCAATTCTAGAATCTAGCTTCATGATCTTATGGGGTTTATCCCAATTCTTGTGAAATTATCTATGATCTATATATGGGTCAATTCCCTTCATGTATCAAATCATGTTTTATGATATATGAGAATATTTTATAATTATATTAGTTATTAATTTATAGTTTCAAATTTTAATTAAACTATGCCCAATTATGTATGCTTCATGAAAAGTCAAATTATGATTCCATTATGAACTTAATCTTCTTAAGCCCTTAATTATGATTTATGATTATTGATATGATTTCCCTCAAGTATTTATCATGGATTTATGATTTCACTCAAGTATTCATCACGGATTTATGAATATCAAGTATATACATGTTTTACAAGTATGCATAGATTTCATAATTTATGGATTTATGATTCTTGGCCAATCTATGAGCCCTTATTCATGGAAATCATATATTTCAAGTGGGATCCATAACATTATTATTTATTTGGCCATGAATTTCATGAATGATTATACGGTTAGTATATGAGCTCTCATGTGCATGTTTTTGGAGCAGTGTCTAGCACTGAGTAGACACGACGTTTAGGTAAATCCCATGGTCTCAAAATTACATGCCACCCTAGGTGTGTGTGTGTATATATATATATATATATATATATATATATATATATATATTATTATTATTAGATCATTATGGTATCACCACGCAGGCACGTCCCCCTAGCTGGAAAGCCGGGGACGGTCTGGACCACTTGGGAAAAGTAGTGGGGCATCATGTAAGGCTCTATCATGATAGTGTCGGTTAAGACGAGTTGTCCCATTGTTCCTCATGATTTATGCATGGTTATGTTATGTTACTTGGGCTCAAGTTATGTTTTATAAAGTTTTCTCATATGATTATGATTATGACTGGTTTACGAATAGTTTGAAAGCCTTGAGCCCTTATGTTTACATTATGATGTTTACCTTATGATCATGCTATCCTACTCTTATGAAATCTTATGTTTTTTAACTGTCCATTTACTTACTTTGCATACTCAGTATATTTCAAGTACTGACCGCGTACTTTATGCTGTATAGTCTTATGATACAGGCTCTGACATTCAGGTTCAGCCCCGCCATTAGCTGATTCTTAGAGTTCGCATCCCTCAGCCAGCGTTGGTGAGTCCTCATACTTCGAGGACATTCAGTTATCTGTAGTTATGTTCTTTCAGTTACAGACATTTGTCGAGCTAGTTAGGGAAGGCTGTCCTATCAGCTCATCAGTTATGTTAGAGGCTATTCAAACATTATGTAGAAATCAACTTGTTATTTTTTATTCAGTATTAGCTTGAGATATAGGAAGGCTTTCGTTATTATGTATTTTATACTTCCACTTATTTATGTTGAGTTTTAGATATAATGTTCATGCCATGGGTCGTCTTGGGGCCTTTGGGGGTTCCTGTCCCGTATCTCCATCCGCGCCTATGTTTGGGTTGTGACAAACTTGGTATCAGAGCATTAGGTTTAAAGTGTCCTAAGGTGTCTAAAAGACGCATTATGTATAGTCTTTTTTCATGGGTGTGAAGTGCACTAAACTTATGACGAAGAGGCTACGAAATGTCTAGGAAATGTTCCCTTCTTTCATGATCTATGTTATGCAATGAAATGTCTCTCTATTCCTCTAACTCGTGCTATACGCGTTTGCAGAATAATGCATCCTCGCTAAGTTAACGAAAGAAGAAATGGGAACGGAAATGACTATGAGAATGGCAACGAAGATGGGAACAAGTAAGCCCCACCAGCCCCAGAGGATCACGTGCTTGCACAGGTTGCCAATGCTGAGTTTAGGGCAGCCAGACAGATGCTAGCTGAAGCTTTGACTGCACAAGTCAACCAACAGGCAGTAGCGCATGTCTCTCAGAATAGGAATATGACGGCGACTAGAGTTAGAGATTTTCTGAGGATGAACCCTTTGGAGTTCCTTGGATCAAAGGTGAACGAGGATCCACATGAGTTTATTGATGAAGTGCTGAAAATAACTCACATCACGGGAGTGACGGGGGAGGAGTGCGTAGACATAGCCTCGTATCAGTTGAAAGGAGTTGCGCACATCTGGTTCAGGCAATGGAAGGATAGCAGGACAGTTGGAGTAGGGCCCATTGGTTGGGATGAGTTTCATACCGCATTTCTGGATCGGTTCTTCCCTCGTGAGATGAAGGAGATTAAAGCAGTGGAGTTTGTGAACCTGAAGTAGGGTAACATGACAATCCAGGAGTATGCTTTCGAGTTCACTCGTTTGTCCAAGTATGCACTAGAGCTAGTGGCTGATTAGAGAGCTCGAGTGAGTAGGTTTGTATATGGAGTAGCAGACTACCTGGTCAAGGATTGTATGACTTCTATGTTTCATCAGGACATTGATTTTCCTTGATTGGTTTTGTACGCCCAGTAGATGGAGGCGGTACACCTGAGCGAGAGTGAGGCCAAGAGGGCCAAGACAAACAATTATGGGTTCTCTCAGTAGAGATCGGGAGACGGACATAGCCAGCAGTCTTATTAGAGGTTATTAGCTCCAGTGCCATCATCAGCCAGTACACCATCTAGATTGCGAGGTGATCACAGGAGTAGAGCCTCAGGTTCGAGGGGCCAGAGTAGCATGCATACAGACGTACCTTCTCGGCTTGCGTGAAATGTGGCAAGAATCATATAGGGGAGTGCTTGATTGGGTCAAATATCTATTTTGGGTGTGGTAGACCTGAGCAGAGGCGCCAAGAGTGTCCGTAGGCTAGAAAGGGTGATGGTAAAGGTCGTGCTCAAGATACCAGCTCAGCAGTAGCACTAGCATGCCTAGCTTATCAGGGTACGTCCACCAGTGCAGGTTGTGGCCAGCGCCAGAGTAGGTTTTATGCCCTTGTATCTAGACAAGAGTAGGAGACTTCACCAGATGCGGTCACCGGTATGTTAGGAGTATTTCACCTTGATGTTTATGCATTGTTAGATTCAGGGGCTACTTTGTCCTTTGTGAGTTGCTAGTAGTTTAGGAGTCAATCTCGAAATCCAATTAGAACCCTTCTCAATTTCTACTCCAGTTGGTGATTCGGTGGTAGCTCGACAAGTATATAGAAATTACCCTGTCACAGTCCTTTAGAAAGTCATCTCAGCAGATCTAGTAGAGCTAGCCATGATGGATTTTGATGTTATCTTTGACATGGATTGGTTACATGCATGTTATGCCTTAGTAAATTGTAGAACCCGGGCGGTAGAGTTTCGGTTTTCGGGTGAGCCAGTCCTAGAGTGGAAGGGTAGTTCAGCTGTGCCTGTAGGTCATTTCATTTCCTACCTTAAGGCCAGAAGGATGATTTCTAAGGGTTGCGTGTAACATCTAGTTAGGGTTAAGGATGCTACATTCAAAACCCTGACTATCCAGTTAGTTCCTGTACTGTGTGAATATCCAGAAGTGTTTCCAGATGATTTACCGGGAATTCCTCCCAAGCGGGAGATTGATTTTGGTATTGACCTTTTTCCTGATACGTAATCTATATCTATTCCTCCTTACAGAATGGCTCCAGCTGAGCTAATGGAGTTGAAGGAGCAGCTGAAAAATCTCTTAGACAAGGGTTTCATTAGACCGAGCAAATCCCTATGGGGTGCACCAATTCTCTTCATCCGAAATAAGGATAGTTCCCTTCGAATGTGTATTAATTTTCAGAAATTGAACAATTTCACCATAAAAAATAGGTATCCTTTCCCCAGGATTGATGATTTATTTGACCAGCTTTAGGGTGTTAAGTGCTTTTCAAAGATAGACCTCAGATCCGGATATCATCAGCTCAGGGTTTGGGAGAGTGACATTCCAAAGATAGCCTTCAGAACTTGGTATGGTCACTATGAGTTTGTAGTTATGTCCTTTGGACTAACGAATGCTCCTACAAATTATATGGACTTGATGAACAGGGTGTTCAATCCATATTTGGATATGTTCATGATCGTGTTCATAGATGACATTCTCATTTACTCTCGGAGAGAGGAGGAGCATGCTGCTCATTTGAGGGTGGTGTTGCAGATTCTGAAGGATCGCCAATTATATGCTAAGTTCATCAAGTTCGAGTTTTGTCTAGACTCGGTAGCATTTTTGGGTCATGTGGTGTCAAGTGACGGTGTACAGGTGGACTCTCAAAAGATAGAAGCGGTGAAGAATTGGCCTAGACCCATCAGTCCTTCAGATATTAGGAGTTTCTTGGGTTTAACTGGTTACTACCGCAGGTTCGTTGAGGGGTTTTCATCCATTGCAGCACAGTTAACTAAATTAACCCAGAAGAAAGTAAGGTTTCAATGGTCGGAGGCTTGTGAGAAGAGCTTCCAAGAGTTGAAGACTTGACTCACCTTAGCACCAGTGTTGACCCTACCTGAGGGTACCAATGGGTTTGTGGTATACTGTGAAGCCTTGAGGATTGACCTTGGTTGTGTATTGATGCAGTGTGGTAAAGTTATAGACTATGCTTCCAGGTAGCTGAAAGTCCATGAAAAGAACTATCCGACTCATGACCTCGAGTTGGCGGCGGTAGTATTTGCCTTGAAAATTTGGAGACACTATCTGTACGGGGTCCATGTGGATGTGTTTATGGACCACCAAAGCCTGCAGTACGTGTTTACTCAGAAGGATCTGAATCTACGCCAAAGAAGGTGGTTGGAGCTTCTAAAGGATTATGATATGAGTGTCCTTTATCATCCGAAAAAGCTAATGTGGTGGCAGACACTCTTAGCAGGCTTTCTATAGAGAGTGTATCTCATATAGATGAGGAGAGGAAAAAGTTAGTGAAGGATGTGCATTGACTTGCACGACTAGTAGTTCATCTTGTTGACTCGTCGGATGGTGGTGTCATTGATCAGAATGGATCAGAATCATCTTTAGTGACCCATGTTAAGGCTAGGCAAGACAAGGATCCTATTTTGGTAAAGTTGAAGGAAGCTGTTCGAAATCAGAAGGTAGAGGTTTTCTCCCAAAGGGGAGATGGTGTGCTCCGATATTAGGGTCAATTGTGTGTACCGAATGTTGGTGATTTGAGGGAGCGAATGTTGAACGAAGCTCATCGTTCCAAATATTCTATTTATCCAGGTGCTGCCAAGATATATTGTGACCTACGGGAAGTCTATTGGTGGAATGATATGAAGAGGACATAACGGAGTTTGGCCAAGTGACTGAATTTTCAATAGGTGAAGGTTGAGCATCAGAGAATATAAGGTGTGCTTCAGGAAATCAGTATCCCTACTTGGAAATGGGAGGAAATATATATGGACTTCATTATAGGGTTTCCTCGTACACACCTACAGTATGACTCTATTTGGGTGGTAGTGGACAGGTTGAATAAGGTAGTTCATTTCCTACTGGTCAAAACTACCGACTCAGCGGAGGATTATGCTAAGTTATATATTTGGGAGTTAGTTCGGTTGCATGGAGTGCCCTTTTCCATCATATCATATAGAGGTACTTAGTTTACCTCCCAGTTTTGGAGATCGTTTCAGAAGGGACTTGGTACTCAGGTCAAGCATAGCATAATATTTCACCTGCAAACAAATGGTCAGGCGGAGCAGACCATTCAGACTATTGAGGATATGTTGAGAGCGTGTGTCATTGATTTCAAGGGTAGTTGGGATGATCATTTGTCTCTCTTTGAGTTTGCATATAACAACAGTTATTATTCCAGCATTCAGATGGCTCCGTTTAAGGCTTTCTATGGGCGAAGATATAGATTGCCTATTGGTTGGTTTGAAGTTGGTGAAGCTTCGCTGATAGTCCCAGATTAAGTCCATGATGCCATGGAGAAAGTTCTAAGGGATAGGTTAAAAACAACTCAGAGTCGCCAAAATTCCTATGTGGATGTGAGGAGGAGAGAACTTGAGTTTGTGATGATTGGGTGTTTTTGAAGGATCTCCCATGAAGGGAGTGATGAGGTTCGAAAAGAAAGGGAACTCAGTCCCCGTTATGTTGGTCCATACCGAATTGTGAGACTTGTTGGCAAGGTGGAGTATGAGTTGGAGTTGTCCTCAGAATTGGCTTCAGTTCATCGAGTCTTCTATGTATCACTCTTAAAGAAGTTTTTGGGTGACCCGACTTTGATTGTCCCGGTGGATAGTGTAGGTGTGAAGGATAGCCTTAGCTATGAGGAGGTTCCAGTGAAAATACTTGATCATCAGGTTCAGAAGCTAAGGAACATAGAAGTAGCCTTAGTAAAGGTTTTGCGCAGGAATCAGCAGGTTGAGGGAGCTATGTGGGAAGACAAAGTAGATATGATGGCTAAATACCCACATCTATTCCCTTCCAACATAGTTCTAGCTTGAGGTATCAATTTCCTCCCTAGTACTCTAGTCAGTTTCATGTTTATTTCATGTTCCCCAGTTTCTTTCATGTCAATGTATGTATGTGTGATCCATGAATTCAGTTTAGTCAGGAGTCAGTCACTGTCAGTTTTCAGCTTAAATGTTCAGTATTTGATAAGGCAGTTGCATTTCTCAGCTTTTCAGTATGTTCACCCACATTCGAGGATGAATGTCCCCAAAGGGGAGATATTATAATACCCTACAAGTGCTTAAGACTATACCCGAGATTTGAAACAAAAAGTAGCAGAAAATCTGAGATTTCTTCTCATAACGACTCATTGTACGGGTCGTTGGTAGGGTCTAACAACCCATTGGAGGTGCTCGTGGTGAGAATATATTGAAATGGACTTGGAAGTAATGAGTCTTAGAACGACCCATTGGTTGATGTAACGGGTCTTTGTATGGGGGTCGTTGGGAGGATAGTCTTTGTCAAAAAGGGTTGGCACGAGTCGTAGGATGACTCGTTGTTCGAAAGGACGAGTCCTTACATGGTCTCATTTGAAGAATTCCCAGAAGGTAGGAAGTAGTGGCAACAGATGGTTACCACGAGTCTTGGGAGTTAGGTACGACTCGTGGTAGCAGGTCTGGGTCTAGAAAATGGGAGGAACCGACGATGGAAGTAACGACTCATTGGAGAAAGGGACGACTCGTTGTTGCGTCCGCTGTCACTGGCAGTGCAGAATTTTTAGGTTTTTCATTAAGGGTATTTTCATCATTCCTAAGCCCTAAGGTTCTAAAATACATTGTTTTAAGCTTAGTTAGTAGGGTTTTAAGGGTGTTAAACCTATTCTAAGTATCTCCACTCCATGCATGCAACTTAGAGCCTTTTCTTGAAGATCAAGTTTGAAGAATTTCTCCAAATTCTCTTCAATCTCCTTTGGGCTTTCAAGAAGGAGTGTTGATTAGATTTACCTAGGTATGTGAGGCAATGAATGAGAGTTCCTTTCACTCTCATGCCCTAAATTTTGCTCAATTCTATGGATTTCAATTCTAGAATCTAGCTGCATGATCTTGTGGGGGTTATCCCAATTCTTGTGAAATTCTCTTTGATCTATCTATAGGTCAATTCACTTCATGTATCAAATCACGTTTTATGATCTATGGGCAGATTTTATAATTATTTTGGTTATTAATGTATAGTTTCAAATATTAAATAAACTATGCCCAATTATGTATGCTTCATGAAAAGTCAAATTATGATTCCATTATGATCTTCATCTTATTAAGCCCTAAATTATGATTTATGATTATTGATATCATTTCTCTCAAGTACTCATCATGAATTTATGAATATCAAGTATATACATGTTTTACAAATATGCATCAATTTCATGATTTATGGATTTCAGACTCTTGGCCAACTTATGGGCCCTTATTCATGGAAAATCATGTATTTCAAGTGGGATCTATCATATTATTTATTTGTCCATGAATTTCATGAATGATTTTATGGTTACTATATGAGCCCTCACGTGTATGTTTTTGGGAGCAGTGTCTAGCATTGAGTAGACACGGCGTTCAGGTAAACCCCTTGGTCTCAAAACTACGTGCCACCATATATATATATATATTTTATTGGATCACTATGATATCACCACGCATGCACATCCCTCTGCCTGGCAAGCCAGGGAAGGTCTTGACCACTTGGGCGAAATAGTGGGGCATCATGTAAGGCTTTATCATGATGGTGTCGGTTAAGACGAGTCTAATGAGTCCTCCCATTGTTCCTCATGATTTATGCATGGTTATGTTATGTTAATTTGGCTCAAGTTATGTTTGTTAAAGTTTTCTCGTATGATTATGGTTATGACTTGTTTACAAATGGTTTGAAAGCCTTGACTCCTTGTGTTTACATTATTATGTTTAGTTTATGATCATACTGTCCTACTCTTATGAACTCTTATGTATTTTAACTTCCGTTTTACTTACCTTGCATACTCAGTACATTCCAAGTACTGAGCGCATCCTCTATGCTGTATCGTTTCATGATACTGGCTCTGACATTCATGTTCAGCCCCGTCATTAGCCGAATCTCAGAGTTCGCATCCCTCAGCCAGCATTGGTGAGTCCTTATCCTTCGAGGACATTCAATTATCTGTAGTTATGTTCTTTTAGTAATAGGCTTTCGTAGAGCTAGTTGTGGGTGCTGTCCTATAAGCTCATCAGTTATGTTAGAGGCTATTCAGACATTGCGTAGCAATCAACTTGTTATTTCTGATTAGGTATTAGCTTGAGATATATGCAGACTTCCAATATTATGTATGTTAGACTTCCGCTTATTAATGTTGAGTTTTATATATCATGTTCATGCCATGGGTCGACTTGGGGCCTCTTGGAGTTCCTTGTCCGTGTCTAGATCCGGGCCTATGCTCGGATCGTGACAAAAAATTGAAAGGAGAACTGGCTGAAGTACTGCCAAACAGTACCACTACAATGGGTTTAGAAGTGCTACAGCCAGAATATTATGGTGGTAGTAGTGCGGCTGCAGCAGAGTCCAATCTCGCGAGCGGGCCAGGTTGCATTTCTTTGTGAAATCTGGGTATAACTGATCTTATAATTATCTGGGTAGGAATTGGGCTCAAAACTAGGCATGTTATTATAATTGTTTATATGTAACTCTTGTTGTGTGTGTGATTTACTGCTTGTTGTGCTATAATGTGGCTCAAAATTGAGGGGCGAGTCTTTATGAATCGAATACGTGAACAAAATATTATGTAATATGGAAGGTAAACCATTAATGTGTTTGTGAATGCGAGGCCTGGGGCCAAAGGGAGAAAACTTGGATAAGTAGATTAATACAATCAGACTCTGAACGAGGGTTGAAGACATGAGTGGCTCATGCCCGAGGTGAGCATCCGGGCGAGCGGTATGAGGGAGTACACAAATAGGTATGGATTATAGACCATACGACCTGGTGTATGGATATGAGTACATAGACAGGTATGATAAAGGTATCATATGGCTGGGTGTACAATACATGAATATCTAGAGTCTCCTACAGGTAATGACTAGAAGGGAAAGCATAAGACCCTCTAGCATGTGTGTACAGTGATGTGACAGAGGTGTGTGCTCGGCATATCACCAATGGTATGATTGCGAGATCAGAGATTATGCGGGTATGGTATGATATACATACGACTGCAATGATAAGGAGGCACAAATATACTAGTGGGATACAAGATATACCAATGTGATTTGGGTTTGAAGTGAGAGACACAGTTAGAACACAATACATGATGATACGGTACAAGTATGATACTATATGACATAATTTTGATGTGGAGAAACAGGTATGTACGTGTATTTGATCGTGGTGAATTTGACTCCATCGGTATGGTTTGATGATTTCCTTGTGTGTTCTTGAGTTATTTAATTTTTGTTTGTGATTGAGTGTTTCATTTAAGTGGTTTTGTGGGTTGGAAGGTAGCATGACGGGTTAACAAAAAGGTAGTGAATCACTGGAAGACCGTGGGTAATAATGTACTAAATTAAGGTGGGTAAGATATCCTATAAGTAATTAAATAAGTCAATAAAATCTAGAAACGGACTTGGTCAATGAGAGTGAGATGGTAAAAGAGGTAGATGTTCTATAAAGTTATATGGTGGAACAAAAGAGAACTAGATAAGGGATAATAGGCTATTGACTGTCTTGGGTACTGCTGTAGTGGGCAAATCGTTGTGGTCGCTGGACCACTATAGCGGTCTAAGCACTTGTTGCAGTGGGATAAGAGAGAGGCAGATTGAAAGATTAATTGATGGCTAGAGTTGTAGGGTAATTTCATGAACCTTATGAGTCATAAGAGATGATAATATAGCTAATAAACTTAATGAGTTGTTGCATAAGTGGATTATTTGCTAAATTTATTAATGTTGATTGTATGTTGATTATCATATTATTATTGAACTAATCTTAGTCAGCTGATATGCCTACTGGTTCGTGTGGTATACTAATACTACCTTGCTACACCATTTTAGTGTAGGTTGTGGTAGGTTTGAAGTTTATTCATGGCGTGGAGTACACAACATAAGCTTTCGTGTTCTTTCTGCAGACAAAGCTATGTCATTTTATCTTGTCGATATTCTATTTAGAGCTCTTGTATCTGTTTAGACTACATTTGGAAAAAGTCAAGTTGGGAGTATTTTTCTTTATTAGTTTATTTTAGTAAAGGTTGATTGGTGTAAGTTCATGATATCTATAATTAGTTATGGTACTATGTTATAAAGAGGATTCTCCTATAGAGTCAGAGTCGATGTAGGTACCCACCTGCTCCCCATTTGAGTAGTGACGATAAAATTACTGAAATACAGAATATCTTTTATATAAAAAAAAATTACATGGTAAAAATTATATATATTAAAAAGCCAAGTGATTGAAAGATATTAAATCAAGTGACAAGTTCATAAAAAATTATTTTATTATGTAATAATACTAAATAATGAACAATGTAATATAATATTAGCGCAATATAATCTAAATATGCTTGAATAGTTAGACTAGTAATAATAATAATAATAATAAGAAAGAAAAAATAATAATAATAATAATAAAAAAGGGCCAAGCCCAAATTAAAAAGGAAAAGAAGAAAAGGAGAGAATATATGTGTATATATATGTAAAATCAAAAGAGGCCAAATCGACCCAACTATATTAAAAAAACTAAAAATAAAATTGTACAAAAATAGGCCCTAAAACAAAATAGGCCCAGGTCCGGAAACCATGTCTGAAAATCTAAAAACAGGCAATTGCAATAAACACTCTAGAACTTTCTACTACCTATTTCAATGTGGAGGAAACCTTCTTTTTCACAGATACCAGCAAATAGTTGCTAGCATTGCTTGATGATAAGTCTTAGCTATGCTATACACCCTTTATTCCACTACTGCACCACAACATGATGAATTTGTATGAATGGTCCCTCAACTCCTGCTGCATCTGTAAAATACTTCCAAACCCTTCTAGAAAAGTCCACAGTCAAAAATATATGTTGAATATTCTCTGCATTAGGACTAAGAAAGCACCTGCACTTTGATACAATATTGATTACACACATTTGGAGAACATCATCTATTGGAATTTTACCTTTCCAAAATCTTCATAATAGAAATGAGATTTTAAAAGGTACCCCTTTACTCCATATTTTCTCATACCATTCTGATTTAGTGTCCTTTTGTCTCAATAATTGCCATGCACTGCTTATTGTAAATTTTCCACTACTATTTGTCATCCTCCATGGGTGATTCTATTCTCCTGCTGTGTTTCAAATAGATAAATTTTTTATGACATGTAGGAAAATTTATCTTCTGGAAGTACTTGCTGTAGTTTAGAAATATTCCAACTTTTACCTATCATAAACTATTCAACCTCATCAATGCTGTAATCAATTCTGACATCCTCATTTACATCATATTGTAGAGCTCCCAATCTAGTCCAGTTGTCACACCAAAAATTAGAGGTTCCCGTAATTGGTTCCCACCATATCTCATGTTCAATCTCATCTCTAGCCTCCAACATTTTTTTCTAGATTTGAGAACCTCCCTTTCATTGCACTACTGTTGGAATAAGTTTTTTACAATAGTTATTCCACATGTATTCCACCCATATAGACCTAGAGGTTCTAAATTTCCACCACAACTTGGCAAACATAGCCTTAGACATATCAAACAGGGATCTAAATCCAATATCCCCTTCACTTTTAGGATAACACATCTTACTCCAAGCAGTCCAACGCTTATTGGACAATTTTTCTTTTATACTCCAAAAGAATCTATTAAAGATATTATGAACTTCATAGATAACAAATTCTGGTTGGGAAACTACAAATAACAAATAAAGAGGAATACTTTGTAAAATACTATTAATTAGAATAGCCTTGCCCCCAAATGATAACCATTCACCCTTCCAATTTTGCGACCTGTCTTTCACCTTTTCAACAAGTCATTATATAAAGCTTTTCTTTTCCTAGTATGAGTGATGGGACATCCCAGATACTAAAAAGGAAATGTCTCATATACAGACCCTGTACATTCCTTCACTTCCTCTACCAAACTAGTTGCAGCCTTATTGTGCATATAGAAAGAACTTTTGTTTTTCTTTATCAACTGACTAGAAATTTTCTCATAGTCTTTGAGGACCTTCATCACATTCTCAAATATGTTCTATCATCTACAAAAAAATTATAGTATCATCAGCATATACTAGGTGCTTGACATTCCTACTCCATTTAGGCAATCCATAGATTTTATACATATCCTCCTCAAAAAGTGCATTTAATGCTCTGGACATAACCTCTGCAGCTATTATGAATAAGGCAGGGGAGAGAGGATCCCCTATTTTACTCCTATAGTAGAATGAAAGAATCCATAGGATTAGCCATAGTATAGAATACTAATTATTAGGCAACACTCTCCAAATCATATCTATGAATACTTCCGCAAAACCCAGTATTCTCATCACCTTAGTAAGACATAACCATGAGACCTTATTATATGCCTTTGACATATCCATCTTAATAACTACATCGGCTGATTTACTCCTTAGTTTGATATTAATGATAATATCTTGAGTTAACAAAACATTCTCAATAATGTGTCTACCTTTAACAAAATCAGACTAATTAAAAGAGATTATCTTGTGTAGGAGCCCTTCTATTCTCCTATGAAGCACCCTGGTAATAACTTTATTGATAATGTTACTTAAGCTAATAGGCCTTAAATTTGTAAAATTTTCCACTACATATTTTTTGAAATTAGCACCAGGTTTGTATGAGTAATTGCTTTAGGAAGAGTATTTCCTAAACAATTCTTAAACTGTATTGATTACATCTTCTCCCACTACCTCCCAACAGTGTTGACAGAATAAACCAAATAAGCCATCAGGTCCACATGCACTGGATCCCTTTAGTTAAAAGACTACATTCCTCACTTCCTCTGCTGCTGGTAACACACACATCTGTTCATTCTCCTCTTCTATTATCAATAATGGTAGATAATTTAACAACTCAAAGTTGTCCCCTTCCTTTCCTTGCCTGAACTGTTGGGAATAAAATTGTACTATTTCTTCTGCCAATTGCTTCTTCTTCTCTATCTGCACTCCCTGTTCATTATTCTACCTGGTTATTTGCAACCTTTTTCTTCTCCCTTTTACTAGACTATAAATGAATCTAGTATTTTCATCTCCTTTCTCAAACCAAGTAATTCCTGTCTTCTGTCTCCAAAATTCCTCCTCATAATATAAGTACTTCTTCACTTTGCCTGTGCTTGCTGTAGTACTATTTTGTTGGCAACTAAGGGATCTTCCTCAAAGAGATTCTCTTCAATATTCATTATGTCTTCTCTGATAATGAGCTGCTTGAAAATATCACCAAAAGTATCTCTGATCCATTTATTTAAAATCTTCTTTAAATGTCTTATTTTCTGCTTGAATTTCTAGCAAGCATTGCCTTCCTCTACTGCTATCAGTTCTGTCTCACTAGCTCCAATAAGCATCATTTTCCTCCAAAAGGCCAAGAATCTAAATGGCTTGATAATCAGCTGCTCCTGATCCCCAAGTGTCATTAATGAAGGGGCATGATCTGAGCCAGTTCTTGGCAAATGTTCTACCTCAATACTTGAAAACCATTCTTGTAACTGATGATTAACTAAGACTCTATCAAGTCTTTTAAATATACAATCTGCTTCTACTCTTCCATTCCACTAGGTAAATAGGTTGTCTTTAAATCTGGGGTCCTCTAATTCACACGAGTTAACAGAAAAAGAAAAATCCTCATACTCCTGAAGTTAGATAGGCAGACCTCCTATTTTCTTTTCCTCATGCAAGATAACATTAAAGTATCCTCCCATTAACCAAGGAGAATTATTAGCATATGCAATGATATAAATATTAGTCCATAGAGATAATCTCTTTGTCTCACTACACTTAGCATACACTAAAGTTGTCAATACTTCCTTTTGATCCTCCTGGAAATATAATTTAACTGCCAATTGTTGCTTTGAGTCACTTAATATGGTTACATCAATCTGCTCCTTCACAAAAATACAAATCTTCCTATTACAATTACTTAATGCTGAATGCATCCCCAATCACCTCTTATATCTCTAAATGCTTCTTACATGTTTAAAAGGCTGCAGTAAAGCTATGAAACTGAATTTGTGATGCCTGTTAAGCATTTGGACTCTTTGAAATGCCTGCGAAGTCCTAACTAATCTGATGTTCCAGATTAGGACCTTGATGATTATTGACTATATGATTTTGTGGCTTCTCTCTTTTGCACCACCATTATGGGTAGCTGGTTTTCTCCTGATTCCTACTTTTTACCATTCCTATTCCATCTTTTTGTTGTTATGGATGATGAATTACCCATCCCCTGAACATTATTGATTTTTGCCTCTTCTTCTTTATTTTCCTCAATATTTTGCTCTTCTACCCCCTTCACTGCTTCCATATTGTGTGTTACCAGGTCATGTAAGATTTTGACTGGAGTTCCCTTCTTATTTTCTATTTGACCCCCTGGCATCTCCCCTTTCTGGTGACTTTATATCACTTCCTCACTTCCTCCTTCAACTATATCTCTTTCCATTATCTTGTTGCTCTGCACATCTTCATCTTGTGACTAGAATAGTTTACCTTAGTTTACCTTCACCTTTATCTAACCTCTCTTTCTCTTCAGTCTCCTCCATTATGTTCTATTGTAATTCATATGTCTCCAAATTGCATATTGGTTCTATTGTTAATGGATGATTGACCACTACAATTGCTTTTTAGCTCTCTTCACCATTCCCCTCATCCTCCATTTCTGGTCCATCTCAATCAACATCTCCCCTTCTTCCAGCTCTTCCATTCTATCCCCCATTTTATTCTTTCTCCCTATGTTAGCATCCCCCTTCCTCACCCTAGAATTTTCTGAATGTTTCTCATTTTTTTGGCCCACTTTCCTCTACCAGGTCATCTTTCTCACATAAAATTACAAATGTGTTTCTGGTTTGTATGTCCTGTTCTCACTTGTCCACACTTAAGGCTGCTTTGTTTGTAGCTTTTCTTGGACTCTTCTCCTTGTTAAACACCCTATTATCATTTGTAGCCTGCCATACCTCCGGTCTTCCCACCACTTTTCCACCATCAATTGCCTTATGAATCAGCCATGCTTTTCCCTTCATTTGATAATCCTTCGGTTGAGACTGCGCAGCAGCGGCGCCAAAAACTTATTTTGCCTGCAAGTGTACGGGTCGTACAAGTAATATAGTGGCCCTTTTGAAGAGCTGGATGTCGAACCCACAAGGAATGGATCAATTCAACTAACTATCAAGTTCAAGTGTGATATTAAATGCCGCAAGTGTTGATTATAGTCTTTTTCGAGAAATTTAATTAAGTCTAGATGTGGTCAACGAAATACTCTGAATTCATTCAAGGAGCAACTAGAGTTAAAGCCAAATGATCATGCGATACTACGCTTCGTAATGGTTTAAGTATGAAACTATCAATTGTCGTCTCACATAATTACAATTGCATGTTCATGGTCTGTCGAGCCTCTAAACACGACAAACTAGCCTCACAACTACTTCTACGAGTGGTGATGTGATAATTCTAAGTTGGTGTCTTTCTATCTTCCCATTTTATCAACCAAGCAAGGTATTAGGTATATTCCTATCCTAACCACAAATTATATCGTGAGATACAATCTTGGTCCCTACATTCTCTTGTTCTTGCCTAGGTTATCTTTCTCAAGCATGTACCTAAGCTTAACCTACTTGTTTTCATGGTGATCAGTCATAAAAACAACCATAATTCAGAATGCAAGACAAAACAACAATTAATAACTTAAAACCAAAACAAAATCGCAAAATCACCATCATATCTTGTGGCTTCAACCCTAGAGGGAGGGTTCTAGCCACTCATGTTCGTATAATTACAAGAAAACATAATTAAAGTAACCTACTTAAAAGAATTGGTAGAAGAGAAGATGAAATTGACGAACCTTAGGTGAGTTCTCCCACTTCTCCCTTCACTCCTAGGCGGTTTTTCAGAATAAGATCGTGACTTTTTTTAAATTTTAGGAGCTAAGGGGCCTATTTATAGTAAATAAGAGCTGTATAAAATTATGCCCGGCATGGAATAGCTCCGTGTCACAGAGGTTATCGCGCCAATATGCCTCCGTGACACAGAGGCATCGCGTAGGTACACTGGAAAGCAAAACAGTCGCCAAGCAGAAGCTGTCTGCGTTGGCAGCGTGTCACGCTGCTTGGGCAGCGCGTTAGGTGGCATGTCACGGCCCTTGTGGTGCAGCCTTCCTGCCATGGTTCGCATTCTACTTTCGGTTCCAATCCTCCACTTCACCAACTCATGGATTAGTTCCTCAAAATCATTGTAAACCTACAAAAACAAGAACTAATCATGTTGGTTAGTGTATATATTCACATTTACATAAAATTACATGAGAATGCATGTAATTAAATAGATAAACAAGGCAAAACTAAGTTATAAAGTATCACTTGGGCATGCTATTTTGCCCGAGATCACCTTCCCTTTATTCACATCTGTTAGCATCTCATCATCTGCCTCCTTCCTTTTGAATTCTGGGTATAATACCCTACATTCTTGTTCATCATGTCCTTGGAACTTGCACTTCATACAATACTTTGGTAACAAATCATATTGTACCTTTATCTTCTCCTTCCTCACCTCTCTTGTGAGTCTATTCTCAATCTCCATATTAATAGTATTGGGTAAATTATCTTTCAAATTCACCTGAACTTTCACTCCAGCACAACTTGGTCTTGTCTTATTAATTATAGCCTGATGAAGGGTGTATTTACGCGCTTCATAGACATATTTTGCCCGTACTTTACTATGTTTTGAGAATAGATTATGTGTGTTTTCATGTGTTTATATTATATATTTGTGAAAATGGCTAACACACGTGATTAGATATTTATAGGGCTTAAAATGATGGATTTGGGTGTATTTAATGCTCTTGGAATATATGTGAAGAAGTTGGAGTAAATGATTCAAGGAATGAAGTTTAGCACCTGGATGCACTGCCATGCGCAAGGCACAAGGCCATCAGCGCAACAATAGGCGTGACGCGGCAGCATCATGTGCGCTATCCCATGCGCGAGGCACAGCAAGGCTGGCACAAGGACAGGCGCGAGGTGCCCAGCTCCCCTGCGCGTGGGCAGGTGCGACACAGGCCATCTCCAGCACGTTAGCAGGTGCACAACAGCACACTCCCTGCGCGAAAAGGTGTGCGACGTGGCAGCATCTAGGGGCGACGCGGAAAGGAGGTTTCCAACGCCAAAAATGGGTCTCTCTCTTCAAATAGGAAAAGGAAATTTACAATCCCAAGACAAATTCATCAAGGAAGAAGGAAAATATCAAACTACTATAAAACCTTCTATTTTTATGTAATAGCTATGTTCGAAAGTCTTGAAGTTGTGAAGACATAAGTTTCAGAGAAGGTTTTTAAGTCTTGGAGTTTCTTTAGTTTATAATAAATTTGAGAAGACATATTTTGAGACAATTGTAAAGTTGTTCTTCCGAAATTTTCATTAATCGAGTGAAGGTTTTTCCAATTATTCTTGTAAGTACAAATTTTAGTTTTTATTTATGAATGCTATTAATTTACTTATGAACATGATAGGCTAAAACCACCACAACTAGGGTTGTGGGAATCATGGTGAAGTAATGAACTAGGGTTGCACAAAGTGATTCTAAACCAATACAAACACTTGTATTATATTCTCTTCATCTTTAACGATTCTTAACGGTACGCAAAGTTAGGAAGTGCCCGAATTCTTTACATGCTTTTTTCGAAGAGGTAGAGATTAGGAAAAGAAAACTACACCGAAGCCTTATTTTGATAATCATTATATTAACTTGAACTGTGGCCGCAGGATAGATATATTTGGAACTTAGTGATAACGGTTAAATTGCAATCGCTCATGAGACTTGGTCGAGTAGTTGAGTATAGTCATTCAATAGGGACTGGTCGGTCGTTCGAATGAACCTAAGTTATCAGTTCTATAAGTAAAGTATTGGGATAAATCACTAGTGTAAAACCCGAAGAAGTTATGGATCCATGGGGAACACTTTCCCTAGTTAATTGCATTAATTTAGAAACAACAATCAATTTCTCAAAATAATTACTACTTAATTTTACAAATCCCCCCATTTAGGTTATAATTGACTAAAAAGTTTAAGCACTATTGTTCTTCTATTTCCTTCCATATTCCCTGTGGGATCGACTCCAACCTTTAGTTGGGTTCTTTATTGACAACGTCCGCTTCTCACTTCAGTAAGAGGTGTGGTTTGAGCGTTATCAAAAAGTGGCGTCGTTGCCGGGGAATATGGTTTAGGATTAGATTAATTGCTTGTGTTTAAATTCTAGTCTTTATTTCATATATCTTTATTTTTCTTTTACTTTTTGATGTGTCACAGGGCGGTGTGGTAAAACAAGCGGCCAAGATGTGACCACGGTCTCAATAGGTATCTTGATAAGTTTGAGTAATCAAGATACTTGTGTCATGCTGCGACGTTAAATCAGGTGCTACTTGGGAGGCAACCCAAGATAATTTTTGTTTTGTTTTTACGTGTTTATTCAAGTGTGTAGGTGATAGGTCATGATTTTCAACTACAATTTGAGCATGAAATACATAGATAGGGGAAGCTGCTCTTGCCCCTACAGACGATGAGGAGTAGAGGCCCAGGGAATTCTTCTTGCACTCTATTACTTTATGCTTATTTGTTTTAGCACTAGGGATAGTGTAACCAATTAAGTGTGGGGTGGGAGATGTGAACTTCATATTACCATGCATAGCTTAATTTCTAAATTTGCACATGGTAGGTCTAATTTTTTGGGATTTATGATTTTTCATGCATGCTTGTTGGTTTCTAGTATTTTTTTAGTTTTATTTTATTTGGCTTCCTCCATTTTTTGTTTTCGGTACTTTTCCTGTGGATAGTCCCTTAGAACTGACTAGAGAGTCTAGATTTTTTAGTTTTTATTTTAGTCATTGAGTCATGACTTTGTTCGATGATGGATGGATGACAACCTTCTTAAGGGTAAATTAGTCATTAGGAAGAACAAGACTTGAGCCTTATGAATGCTAGGTGCTTCACTCTAGGTATCATGGGGACTTTATTTAATTCACTCAAAAATGCATGAAAAAGGAATAAACACCTAGTCTTTTGGAAATTGACTCTTGTACTTAAAAAATGGGCTTAATTATGTTATGCATGTAATATGAATATATGTGTTTATGTGATCTTGATTTCCATTGTTAAACCATCTTGTGCCAATGTGTGAGAAATTATTTTTGATATATTCCATGCTTGTAAATTGATGTCTAGAACTTGCCCGGTGTGTGTGCAAAGCAAAATAAGAATGATGGATTTAGGAAGTGATATAGGCATTTCTTTGATAGCCTTATTTTTATCTTATTTTACCTACCTTGATTGTAATTATCCTAGTTATCCATGTTGAGCCTTAGCCTATTCTTTCGATAGCCATATTACAAGCTTAAATCCCTTTTTGTTCTATTGACTTATATTTGATCCAAATGACTCCTAGAGCACTTTAATGAAAACTTTTTGTAGGAAAGGAGCATAATTGAAGAAGTGAAGGGAAAAGATAAAAAGTGTGGTGAATTGGAAGAAAAGAAAAAGGTGAAATTTTTCTAAACAAGGAGGGTGATTTTTAATGGGAAAAACAAAAAGAAGGAAGAGCTTTGAAAAATTGAAGATGAAAAAAAATCATGATTAAACGATTAACCGTACCCATTTGTTTACAACGAACCTATTTTGGCCCTGGTCCTTCCTTGGATATGGTGAACCTCAACATAAGAAAAATGCTTAAGTTGAGGGTGGCTAGAGTAGGGGTGTAATACCCCAGAAAGGGCCTAAGAATAGACCCAAGAGTTTAAGTTGGTAACCGCAGAAAAACCTGGAATTTTGCACCAGGACGACTTGAGGTACGAATCATGATGAGGACCTACGACTCATGACTTGAGTCGTGATGAAGTTCGGGAGCCTGAGGTCATATCATGAGTGGTCCAACGAATCGTGACGCGTAGGTACAACTCGTGGTTAGGAGTCGTGGTGAAATTATCAGTGGTGCTAGTGAGTAGTCACGGGTCATGGTACGACTCGTAGGATGTAGCAATGAGTCGTGATGAGGAGTCGTGGGTAAGTCGTAGTTGGTATGGGTGGATGATACCACAACTGACAGTACGACCCGTAGGATGGTACTACGAGTCGTGGTATGCGAGTCATGGCTAGTTTCAGAAGATTGAAAAAAATGGTGAGGTGACCACAAGAGGTGACCATGAGTCGTGACTTCATGGTATGACTCGTGGTACAAGTCGTGGTCGGGGTCAGAACTGTATTTCAGAGAAATTTCATCAAGGGCAAATTCGATTTTCCTATGATTTTGGACCCTAAACCATGTTGTTTTAACTTCAGTTTTAGACGTTTTAGTGGGCTAAAATGGTTCCTCCCCTCATTCTAATCCTCAGAAGAACATCATAGAATTCTCTCTCTGAGTATTTCAGAGCAAGGGCTAGGGCGGAACTTTTCTCTTCGATTTTCAGGTAGATTCTCCAGGTTTCTTTGCTAGGTATGTGGGGTTTTATAAAGGGGATTGTCCTTCCCTTACGTCCCCAAAGTCCTCCTCAATTTCTTCTATTAGTTTTGAGCCTTGAGCTTTCGAGTATGAGAAGCAATCATGTTTATTTTTGTTGCTTTCACTTAGAACGATGTTCATATTTATTGTTGATATAATTTCCATCAGTTCCTTATCAGATTGTCAGTGTTATTACAAAGGTGAATTTAAACCCTAACTTTCGAGTAATGATTTTACTTGTTCAGTTCTCTCCAGTGAATGAAAGATGATTTGGGCTAAATTTTCTAGAATTTCCTGTATATATATATATATGTTGAGCAAATATCCCATTAACGAGAATGACTTTTTCTCTGTTGCATGAAATTCCCAAAATTCTTTAAATTTCCTTATATTATGAATTTTTCTGGGTCATAGGCATAAGTGAGCTCTCTATTTGCTGCTTAGTAATTTAGTCAGTTAGAAAATAGAACTCTATCAGTCTAGTCTCAGTCAAAATCACATCAGTCTAGCTTCAGTCAGATTTTAGCAACCTTCGTGTTGTCCCGAAAATGTTAACTGATCAGTTTGACTCCAGTTTATTTTCGAGGTGTCAGTGGTGCCTCCCAGATACCAAACTCAGACTCAAAACTCAGAACTCAGATTATTTGGTCCATTAGGCAGTCATGACATTCAGTTATAGCTCCGACCAGCCCCCGAACCCCAGTTCAGTTATCAATTGGTTCTCTAGATGATTACGACGCTGCCAGATAAGCAACTCTGACCAGTCTTAGAGCTTAGTTTCTGAATCTGGTCCTACAAGGCGCTCAGGGAACTCTCTGACAGTATCCCTAGGTAAGTTTAGTCTTCGACTCCAGTATTGAGCTATCCGCTTGTCAGTAGTAGCAGTAATAGGATTATCCAGTGGGAGTAGGACTTAGCACCGAAAGGGCCGAGGTTCGAGCGTACCCAGGTTCTAGAATTACGTTGCCACCGTAGGTTTTATTTACTTGGCCTAATGACCTCCTTTTGATAGTGATTTTCACAGTCCATGCCTTTATACCCTGACAAGGTATATTGGGTCCTACCGGCGGGGTGTGTACATCGAACTCCACGTCTAGCTCATGTGGTTATATATCGGTTATAGCCTCTCCCACTAGTCAGTACAGTTTACTCGCAGATTCTTCAGTACAGATCAGTTCAGTGCAATATCTTAGACTCAGTATTTTAGACATAGGGCATGTTTATAACCATCAACTAGGTCATTTTTGACCGTATTAGTTTTATATCAGTGGATTTAGTTTTCAGCATTTCAGTTGGACATTTCATGTCATGCCAGTTCAGTTAATCGTTTTTCATGTCATTCATGTTTCTCTCGCATACTGAATACATTCAAAGTACTGACACATACTTTTATGCTGTATCATTTCATGATACAACTGCAGGTTTCCAAACTCAGCATCGTTAGCCGTTGCGATCCAAATACTCCTCTGCTGCAGCCGAAGTGTGAGTCCTCGTCATTCGAGGGCTTTGTTTTACTTTCTTTAAGTTGAATTATTATTTTAATTAGACTTAGAGTTAGCTGGAGGCTTGTCTCAGCAACTCCTCAGTTAGATGGCTATCAGACAGACATGGTTTTCAAGTTTATCGGTATTATTCAAATGTTTTGAACTTTATGTATTCAGACTTGTCTATCATAAATGTTTTATTATATAATTTTAAAGTTTCGCTGTGCATGTAAACTCAAAATGCTACGGACTGATAGACCAGGGGTTTACTTGGGGTCACTTGTGGCTTCAAGTACCGTGTTACGCCCAGGGTGTAGGCTCGGGGCATGATAAGTGGTGCGTAAAGGGTGGGAATGAAAAAAAAAAGTGTGTGAATTAGCTCAATGATGAAAATAAAAATCCCCACTTGTCACCTAAGTTGAAAAATTAAAAAATAAAAGGAGGTATAAGAAGAAAATTTGGAAATTAAAGAATGTGCTTAAAAAAATCAAAGTGGAGTGAAGTATTAAAGTGCTTAGGGAGCTTAGTCACTATCTTGGCCCAATAATCCCTACCCGTCCCGTAGCATACATTATAACCAAATTAAGGTCCTAATTGATCCTCGATTCATAACTCTATATTAGCGGAGTATTACACTAAGGGAAAGCCTATGGGTTGTCTTTTGCATGTATGTTGAGTTCTTTTTTGAGAGTGAGAGGAAATTATTTTATTTATGCCCAAGTTAATCTTATTCTATATCTTGTGTGAAAACGGGCATCTCTCCAAATTGTGAGGGGCACAATAGTAAGACTTTGGTTTAATCATGATTGCTAAATTACATATAATTCATATTGGCCCAAAATATGTCTTAATGAGTTAATTTTCAAAAGCTAAGTGATTTCGAACTTTGACATCTTAATGTTGAACCTATATACATGTCAGTGAGTTATTTGAGCTTCATTGATTTGTCTCATGATCCTAAGTATAAGTAGACCTATTCATAGGAAGAATTTTGTGCTTAATTGTTAGAAGGTAAGTAGTAGATTGTTCGAGGACGAACAATATTTAAGTATGGGGTGTTGATGAAGGGCATAGTTATGCGCTTCATAGACATATTTTACCCATACTTTACTATATTTTGAGAATAAATTATGTGTGTTTTCATGTGTTTATGTTATATATTTGTGAAAATGGCTAACACACGTGATTAGATGTTTTAAGGGCTTAAAATGATGGATTTGGGTGTATTTAAGGCTTTTGGAATATATGTGAAGAAGTTGGAGTAAATGATTCAAGGAATGAAGTTTAGCACATGGATGCACTGCCATGCGCGAGGCACAAGACCATCAACGCAACAGCAGGCACGGTGCGGTAGCATCATGCGCCAGGCGCAGCAAGGTTGGCACAAGGCTAGGCGCGAGGCGCGCATCTTCCCTGCGCGTGGGCAGGCACGACACAGGCCATCTCCAATGCGTTGGCAGGTGCGCAACAGCACACCCCCGCACGACAAGGTGTGAGACATGGAATTGGACGCGGTATCAGCTAGGGGCAACGCGGCAAGGAGGTTTCCAACCCCAAATATGGGTCTCCCTCTTCAACTAGGAAAAGGAACTTTACAATCCCAAGCCAAATTCATCAAGGAAGAAGGAAAATATCAAACTACGATAAATAGCCTTCTATTTACATGTAATATCTAAGTTTGAAAGTCTTGAAGTTATGAAGACATAAGTTTGAGAGAAGGTTTTAAGTCTTGGAGTTTCTTTAGTTTACAATAAATTTGAGAAGACATATTTTGTGACGATTGTAAAGTTGTTCTTCCAAATTTTGCATTAATCAAGTGAGCGTTCTTCCAATCATTTTTGTAAGTATAAATTTTAGTTTTTATTTATGAATGCTATTAATTTACTTATGAATATGATAGGCTAAAACCACCACAACTAGGGTTGTGGGAACCATGGTAAATTAACAAACTAGGGTTGTACAAAGTGATTCTAAATCAATACAAACACTTATATTGTATCTCTTCATCTTTAACGATTCTTAACGGTGCACAACGTTAGGAAGTTCCCGAATTCTTTACTTGCTTTGGTCGAAGAGGTAGAGATTAGGAAAAGAAAATTACACCAGAGCCTTGATTTTGATAATCATTGTATTAACTTGAGCTGTGGTCACAGGATAGTTATATCTGAAACTTAGTGATAACGGTTAAATTACAATCGCTCATAATACTTGGTCGAGTAATTGAGTATAGTCATTCAATAGGGACTGGTCGGTCATTTGAATGAACCTAAGTTATCAGTTCTATAAGTAAAGTATTGGGATAAATCACTAGTGTAAAACCCAAAGTAGTTAAGGATCCATGGGGAACACTTACCCTAGTTAATTGCATTAATTTAGAAACAACAATCAATTTCTCAAAATAATTACTTGTTAATTTTACAAATCCCCCCATTTAGGTTATAATTGACTAAAAAGTTTAAGCACTAGCGTTTTTCTATTTTCTTCCATATTCCTTGTGGGATCGACCCCAATGTCTAGTTGGGTTCGTTATTGACAACGTCTACTTCTCACTTCAGTAAGAGGTGTGGTTTGAGGATATCATAGCCATATCTTGATGGATTGATTTTCCTACTGCTGATGCTAATGTGAACAATGATTCCTTAATAAAGAAAGTGGGTAGTAAATTTGGAAATGAAATCCACGCCATAGCCTACGTTGTTTCCTCCTCCACTTTGAAGTTTGCATCATAGATTAAGGGCCTCATTTGATACATCTGTTTATCATTTGCCATGATATAATATGCACTTTTTTTCCATGATCGTAACAAAGTCTTCCATTAGGAAGAGTCTCGTAAGTATGTGTCTGTTTCTCAGAAAGCCTATTTTGCATTCACCCTTAATACCACACTACTTTGGTATCTGCTTCTTGAGATCATCAAGATCTGGTCATCCATATGGGAATTTACCCTCTGCTATATATTGTAAATTCTCAATTTTATTCATTCTATTTAATTTTGACTCCGTCCACTAAATTATAGTTTCCCCATCAACATAATTAACATTTTTGATTGGTATAGACTCTTCCCTGTTATCTTTTGGTGGTGTATTCATGTAGTAAGACTAATAAAATCTACAAACATTTTTATATTTTCAGGATTCCTTGGAGTTGGTAAATTTGGTTCTCCTTGGCTATCAAAGGTGGGAAGTGGGATGAGCTACCAAGGTTTAAAAATAGACCAACTACCGAAGGAGGTTAGCCGGCGGCCGCAACCATGATTCTCTATGTGAAATAGGGTTTTCGGGCATAGGCTTAGGAGAGAGAAGAGAGAATTTACTTATGATAGTGAATATTTCTCTAAGACATGACCAAAAGAGAGAATATATATAAATGATTCAACACAGCAGAAACCAAAACCAAAAAGAATGAAAAAGCAGTTCTAAAAATATGCAGACGAAGAAAAGAAAGGGGGAAAAAGAGAGGAAAAATGAAGAGAAAGCAATGATTTTCATCCCAAAGCATCAAGTTAATAGTTCTAACCTTTTCTGCTATTTTTTTTTGCGATTTTGAATAATGTTTTTGGTAAAAACACGAAGCATTTATGAAGAATTAAGAAAGCTTTAGGCCTAGGGTTCTTAGAGTAAATTCTTGATTTGGGGGTCGAATAAAAATTCTCTTTAGCTGACATTTGATGTGAGAGTTTATTTCATTATGGGTTAACATAATCTGAAAGAAAATTTCAAATTTGGCTCCGGAGTTCAGGGTGACTTTTTGACCCTATTTTTTGAGTCGAAAATAAATATAGTAATATGGGTGTCATTGGATTTGTATTCTTATGGAGATAATATATTTAAACAATTTTTAATTGTTCAGAAGTATTATGATCTTGGGCAAATTTATATGCCCAAGTGATACTCAAATGTGTCATTTTAGCCTTGTTTATCTATCGATGTGTATACATTCTCATGTGATTTGTAATAAAATGTGAATTTATACTAACCAACATGATTAGCGTTGTTTTGCAGGTGAAATATAATTTTGGGAAGCTAAAATGCATGTTGAGAGAAATCGGGGTTGGACTCGGACGCTAGCAAGGGAAAAAGCACTTGAAGGCACGAATTAAAGGGGCTCCGCGATGGAGCCGTGTCACGCTGCCATCGCGGATGCCTTCTGCCTGGATATGGAATTTTTCCCAAATTCCAGTGAAGGTGCGCGTTGGGGCCGTGGCACGTTGTCCTAGCCCCGCGTTGCATGCCGTGCCACGTTGGGCCTTAATACCTGGACGATTAAATTCCAGTAAGGGTCCGCATCAGCGGCGTGTCACGGAGGCAGTGCTCCGCGATGCACTCCGTGACACGTTGCTTGTTATTCCGAGAAAAATTCCCACTAGTATAAATAACACACTTAGGTTTTATTTTAGAAATGCTGACTTGGTGGAGCAAGAACGTGGGTTATAGGCAGTTGAAGGGACGAAAATATCAGGGTTTTTCTCTATCTCCTTCTTCTTGATTTCAATTGCTTGTATGATTTACACTCATTTAACGATGTTTAATCCACAAATGAGTGGCTAAATCCTCTTCTTGCTGAGGTTAAGAACAATTGTATTGAAATATAATTATTGATAAATTGGTTTTGCAATCTTTTCTTCCATGGTTGTTCTATTGATTCTTATTCTTACTGCATTAATGGATGGCCAACGTTAATGTACATCTAAAAAGTCCAGTTTCACTTGAGAGAGAAAGAAATTGGAAAGTTGTGAATTGATAGGATATGATCTTTTCTTAGTTTGGGAAAATTGAGAATTGATTTACCTTCAGGATAGAAATATACCTGAAAGTCGTATTAGTCAATTAAGGAATCGGTTTTGTAGGGCTAGAACATGAATTTCGTTTTATCACAAAAATGTAGGTGGAAGGTTCATGATTCTTAAGTTGGGTTAAATACGAGAGTTTTAATCCATAGGTAATAATTCTTGACTAGCAATCGGAAGAAATATTAACCAAATTGTATCGATAATTTATTTCTCTACATGTTCGTTTAACCTCAGCATGCTCATACTTATAGTTCAGACTCGAATTGTATATTCGTTTTATAATTAATATAAAATTAGAAACCAAAATATCAAACTTTTCTTAACACTGTTGTCTGCATTTTTAGAGTTAAGGTTTATTGACACTTGAGTAGATTGTTACCCTAGCCTAGTCCCTGTGGGATCGATACTTGGCTTACTTGAGCCACTTTATTACTTGTTCGATCACGTGCACTTGCGTGTTGTTGTGAAAACACCGAACAAGTTTTTGGCGCCGTTGCCGGGGACTGGCAATCGGTAAATTTTTCTTAAGTGTTAGTTTGCTATTTCTTCTTAGTGTTGACAACTTGGTCTTAGCCTGTATTTTGCAGATACTAATTTCTGTTGAACACTGGCAAGAGACAAGGAGCTAGTGGACTCATATTTAGAGCTGGAAAGACAATTTCATCGTCAAAAGAGGGAAGCTCTAGAGAAAAAGCTGTAGTTGCTCAGACAAACAATTATGGAGCAACAACAGAATCCACCAGTTGTAAGGGCAATGTTAGTGCCCGATGACATGGCAGCCAGGCCGATTCACGAGGTGGCAATCCCACATGCTAATAATGTCACATCTAGCATCCGCAAACCTGAGCCTGGAGGGAGGTTCGAGCTTAAACAGAACATGGTGCAATTGCTGCACACCAGCGGGCAGTTCACAGGTCTCCCTCATGAGGATCCACAACAACATCTCCAAAATTTCTTAGAGATAAGTGACACTTACATCCCCGCGGGAGTGTCATCATATTATGTCAAGCTTACATTGTTCCCATTTTCACTTTTGGGAGAAGCCAAGAGGTGGTTGAAGGCTGAGCCACCTAATTCTATCACTACGTGGGATGATCTTGCAAGGAAATTCTTGATACGCTTTTTTCCATCTGGTAAAACAGCAAGACTTAGAAGTCAAATTCTAAGTTTTAAACAGAGAGAGGGAGAGAATCTGTATCAAGCATGGGAAAGATTCAAATCTATGTTGCAGGATTGTCCTCATCATCACCAATCCAATGAAGTGCTGGTGCATACTTTCATAGAGGGTTTGGAACCCCACACAAAAATCTTGCTAGACTCAGCAGCTGGGGGGCAAGCATTGGAGAAAACTTATGAGGAGCTGTATACCTTGTTGAATCGTATTTCACAGGGAAATCCGGAGTGGAATGCGGACTCGTCAAGAGGAGGAATGAGGAAAGCAGCGGGAGTGTTAGAAGTGGATGATTTCACAGCTATTGCAACATAGATAGCTGCTTTACAGAATCAACTCAACACCCACTTCAGTAACATGAGCATGAACCAATCTCAAGCCCCAGTGAATGTAGTGCAGTAGATTTGGTGTGAAGTATGCGGGAGTAATGAACACTCAGCTGAGTGTTGTGGAGCGAATCATGATTCGGTGAACTTTTTGGGAAATATACAGAGAAACAACCACCTACAGTATGGCAACAACTACAATTCCAACTGGAGGAATCACCCGAATTTCTCTTGGGGTAGGAATAACCATCAAGGGCAAAGTTCGAGTCAGGGGGCGCATAGGAATCAACGAGGGCAACATAACTATCAGGCACAATATAGAAGCAACAATGCACCTCCTCTGCCACCATCACCCAGCATTAAGGAAATGTTCAAGACAATGATAGCTAACCAAGCTCAATTGCAGGCTGACTATGTGAAATTGGCAGCTGAGGTAAAGAACAACCAGTTAGCTACCAAGGCACTGGAGTATCAATTTGGGCAATTTGCTGGAGCCCAAAACACCAGGACTACAGGAGGACTCCCGAGCGACATGGATCCCAACCCCAAGCAGGTGAATGCAGTGACCACAAGGAGTGGCTTGTAGCTTAAAGAGGTGGAACCAAAAAGACCACCTCAACAGTCGGAAGCAGCAGAAAGTGAAGAGAGGCGGAAGAAAAAGGAGACTGAACCAAAGAGACCACCACCCCCGTTCCCTCAAAGATTAAAGAAACACAAGGAGGAGGCGTGTTTCAAGAAATTCATGGAGGTGCTGAAACAGGTACATATTAACTTACCTCTTGTTGATGTTTTGTAGGGAGTGCCAAAGTACGCAAAGTATATTAAAGACATCGTGGCAAACAAAAGTCGATTGACTGGGTATGCTACGGTGGCTTTTACAGAGGAATGCACTTCCCGGATACAAAACAGGTTGCCCACAAAGCTCAAGCACCCTGAGAGCTTTACAATACAAATTACAATTGGGTAGAGTATCCGAGCTCGCGGATTATGTGATTTGGGAGCGAGCATTAACTTTATGCCGACATCGGTATTCAAGAAGTTGGGTCAGGGAGTCCTAGACCAACAACAGTGATATTGCAACTAGCGGATCGTTCCTTAGGCAGACCTGATGGCATTGTGGAGGATGTGCTGGTCCAAGTGGGCTCCCTTATCTTCCTAGTAGATTTCGTCGTGCTGGATTTTGAGCCAGACGCGGAAGTCCCATTTATTTTGGGACGTCCTTTCTTGGAAACTAGGAAAGCGCTGATTGATGTAGCTGCAGGGTCACTAACTATACGAGAACACGACAAGGTGGAGGTGTTTGATGTATACAAGGCCACCAAGCTCCCGGTTGTGTATGAGGAACTCTCGGTGATCAATGTGATTAAGCAAGCTGATGTTGTCCAGAGAGTTGAGTCACGGGAGTTATTGGGGAAACGTCCGTCACCCTAGAAGATGACTGAGCTGAATGATGTCGAGCCGCGACGGTAAACCAGGCGCTGCACGGGAGGCAACCCGTGAAATTTTTGTTGTAATATTTTATTAGATTTCGTAGAAAAGATGAAGAAAAAAAAGGAGAGAAAAAAATAATTAAAAACAAAAATTTTATTTTTTATTTTAATTGAAACATATAATTCTAACCAATTTCTTGTTGCGAGATGAATTTCAGGTTGAACGGAGGATAAATACGCAAAGGATCGCAAAGGAAAAATCGAGGTATGAAAAATAATAAAAAGTGGCAAAACAGTGAGCCCACGCGACAGCTCCGTGTCATGGAGGAGGGCCTCCGCGTTACCCTCCGTGACACGTTGAAGGTGATTCTGGAATTTTTTCAAATTCCAGAACACCTGCGCGATGGCTCCGTGTCACGGAGGGCATGCTCCGCCTTACCCTCCGTGACACGTTGAGGTGTATATCGTGACGGGTCACACCGGGTCGCCGGGTGACCCGCGTGAAATCTTCACTTTTTAAACCCGATTTCCCCTCATTTTCCCTCATTTTTCATTCCCTCCGTGATAAATCTCCCAAAAACCCCTTCTCCCTCAACATGACACGGACCTAGGCACACATTTTCATCGAGTTTTCTTCATTTCATCGAATTCAAGGTATGTTCTTCAACTCTATCTCAATTCTTGTCGAATTTTTCGATGTTGAACATGTGATATGAGAAAAACTTTCCCTAAGTAGAGATTGAGCTAAAATTCAATTGAGTTATTGTTGATTGATGTTCGTAGAATTATTGTGATTGCAAGAACTCGATAATTACATAGCTTGATAGAATTTTTGATAAAATCATAGCTAGGGCTTGAATTTGAGTGTGAAAAGGAAAAATTTAGTTGAACTTTGGAATTCCTGCTGGGTTGTTCATGTTGGGTGAGATGTGTCGGTTGTGCTAACTGTTAAATTGCTAAAAGACCGACGGATTTTTGGGGCAAGCAAATTGTGGAAATTGCAAGAAATGGGTGAATTATATGGCTTCATGTAGATAACTTTTCTTTGTTTCTCCTTGCTAAGTGTTATGGGATGAAAAGTGATCGATGGTAATGTTTTGGTTAGCTGTATGAAGTCTGAATAGTACAAAAGAATTTATACTGTCGAATTCTCTGAATGCACTAAGCATACTTGTTATGTTTTGTTGTTTGTTTTTGGAAATGAGTATGATCTTGTCGTAACGTGATGATTGGGGCTAAAGACTAAGTGTGGGGTAGCCTAGCTTAACCCAACCTTAGTCGAAGCTAATTTCAATTGGAATAATATTGGGACTGTCTTTTGGGTTTGACAGGAACAATGGCGAGCAGGCAAGACAAGGGAAAGGGCGCATCAACATCAGGCGCCGGAAGAAAAAGAATTAGACTGGGAACAGTCGTCCTAGCAGCACCAGCGGTTCTACGCGGCCAACGCCGTCAATATGGAACCAGATGGGTGATAGAGGAGGGGAAGAAATGGTACGCGAAGCATAAGGAAAGCAAGTACTTCCCCGAAGAACACATTGCTGGGGAACCGTTGGCACAGGAGTTCCCCAGGATTGTCCACAGAATTGAGGCAGCCGGGCTGAACTTCATCTTTGAAGAGCCCAAGGAGAGCAACCTGCACCTGATTCGTGAATTCTACGCCAACTGGAACCCGACTCTCAGAAGTCACACCATCAAGATACGGGGGCAAATAGTCACTTTTGAGCCCCATCACCTTAATGCTATCTTAGGGGCGCGGGACACAGATGCCCATGTGCTTCGACAGCTGAATATCACTCCACCATATGCGGATATCCGACGTACTTTGTGTTGAACTCGGTCTACAGCACGTTGGAGCATACATAAGGAGAGGGGCTACCATCAGACCTTGCCCTACTCACAGATGAACAGGGAAGCCAGGATATGGCTAAAGATTGTATGTTCCTGCCTGATCCCGGGGGTGCATATGACAGATGTCACCCAGGATTGTGTATGCTTGGTATATGCCCTGATGAAAGGGCTGGAGATCAACGTGGGGGCGGTGATTATCTCCGCCATGAAGAGAGCCCGTTTGCATCAAGGGCATAGGTATGGGTTTGGTGGATTACTGACCACGTTCCTGAGGGGCCTGGATATTGAGGAGGAGGCCCTTGACTACATCCCGTAGATGGAGCGGCGGGCCTTAGATGTCACCAAAACTAAGGCACCCGACACCACTCACGGGCCAGTTCTTACACTAGCCAAGCGACATGCACGGGATGATCAGTACATGGCTCGCATGTTTGGGATGCAGATGCTCCAGCTGTGCATAGGCGGGAGGCCGGAAACAGAAGAGGAGCTATGGCAGCTCGAGCTAGACTACCCTTTTGGCGAAAATGCCAAGGCTCTATGCCGAGTGGGGCCAACTTTTGTGGAGCCCACAGATGATGATGTCCCCACGGATGATGATGATAAGGAGACACGTCGTGATGACTCCGATGTGGAGTCAGATGATGACGATGGGGGCGATTCAGACATGGGAGACGAGGCAGCAACACCTGATGAAGAAGTGACATACTTTGATTGATCAGGGAGTTTCACCACCCACTCTTGTACTATGCTAATTTTTGTGAACACTGGGGACAATATTTTATTTAAGTGTGGGGTGGGAGTAGTTAGGTGTTGGTTGCTATTGTTTTTAATGTATGTTTCTGTTCTGTTGTCGTGCCTGTGGAAAATTGTGACCCTGTGATTGTGATGTTTATGTTTTGTATTGTAATTAATGTGAAGCTGCTGTGTGCTGTTGAATGTTGTTAGCTTGTTTTGTACATATTTTTGGTTTTATCATAATGATCGATATTTAAAATTTTTTTTTTTATGAATTTTTAAATTTTTGGGTTTCTCAGCATTTGTTTTTGGTTCTTTTACCGAGAATAGTCCCATTGAACCGAAGTCTTAGTTAGTGACCATTCCCTATGATGGATGGATGATGACCGTCTTAAGGGAAATGTAGTCGTTAGGAGTAGATTTTTTCATTTATTTTTCTGTTTTTCTTTTGTGGTTGCATCCCAAAACTTATAGTTACTTTATGGTTGCGGAATTCTAGTTGCGTGTTGTACATGATGTTTGAAATGCAAAGGTGATTCGTATGAAAGCATGCAACTTTGTAAATATGTTGAGATACCTAGGCCGTAGAGTTCGACTCAGTGTGATTGAGGCTTAATGATGGAATTCTTGTAATTAGCTAATTGAAGAGTCTGTGAATATGTCTTGAGTTAAGCATGTGCAATAAGTGTATGGTGAGGTTTTGTTTATTCCATGCTATTGTGAAATGTCTAGAACTTTCCTGGTGTGTGTACAAACCGAAATGAAGGATGTGTATCGTAGGAAAGGATGTAGGCATTTCTTTGCTTTAACCGAACTTTTTCTTCTTTCATTATCATACCCACCTTGAATGTACACCCTAGTTAGCCCATTGAGCCTTTAGCCTATTATTTTTCTTTTGTCAAAAAGGCGTAAATCGAGCTTAACCCCTTCTTTTCATTATCGGTAAATTTGATCCAAAACTCTTAAGCGCTCAAGAAAAGAAAAGAATGTTCCCAAACTGTCAAGGAGTGAGAATGGTAAAAAGAAAAGAAAAAGCAGAGTGATGAAAGGAAAGAAAAGGTCGAAGGTGCACTTGTTATAAACTAAATAGAATGAAGATGTATAAATAATCTTTGCTATTGAGTCAAGTATGCTTAAAGAGATGGGGTCAAAAATAAAGACAAAATTCAAGAATGGGAAGATGAAGGAAGAAACAATGACCATAAGGTTGATGGGATGTATTGGAAAAATGCTTAAGGATGCTAGTTGTTATTATTGGTTAGCCCAGTATTCACTAGTTCTATAGCTTACATTACAACCCATTAAGTCCTACGTGATCTTACATCACACTTCCTTATATTAGTGGAGTAATACACTAAGGGCAAGCCTATGGTTCATGACATGATGCATGTGAATTCTTTTGGGATAGAGAGCGAAATTGTGTTTATATGCCCCTGCATGTAATCTTTTGAGTTCATGTGATTAAAAAGGGGAAAATTCTCTTGTGTTGTGAGGGCACATGTTTGACGAGAGATTAAATTTCGTGTCGAATATCTTGATCAACTGATTTGCATGAGTTTGCCAATATTGAGAGTCGATTCTTAAGTCTAGGAGGTCTTAGTGTGTTGAAGGTCATTGTATTGATAAGACCATGCATGTTTTCTTGATGATTTGCTGTATTAAATAATCGGTATAACCGTAGCTTGAATTATCGAACCAAAGTAGCCAGGTTGGGGTGTCAATTGCATGAGGTGTAAGATTATTGTTCAGGGACGAACAAGGATTTAAGTGTGGGGTAAGTGATCTTGGGCAAATTTATATGCCCAAGTGATACTCAAATGTGTCATTTTAGCCTTGTTTATCTATCGATGTGTATACATTCTCATGTGATTTGTAATAAAATGTGAATTTATACTAACCAACATGATTAGCATTGTTTTGCAGGTGAAATATAATTTTGGGAAGCTAAAATGCATGTTGGGAGAAATCGGTGTTGGACTCGGACGCTAGAAAGGGAAAAAGCACTTAAAGGCACGAATTAAAGGGGCTCCGCGATGGAGCCGTGTCACGCTGCCATCGCGGATGCCTTCTGCCTGGATATGGAATTTTTCCTAAATTCCAGTGAAGGTGCGCGTTGGGGCCGTGGTACGTTGTCCTAGCCCCGCGTTGCACGTCGTGCCACATTGGGCCTTAATACCTGGACGATTAAATTCCAGTAAGGGTCCGCGTCAGTGGCGTGTCACGGAGGCAGTGCTCCGCGATGCACTCCGTGACACGTTGCTTGTTATTCCGGGAAAAATTCCCACTAGTATAAATAACACACTTAGGTTTTATTTTAGAAATGCTGACTTGGTGGAGCAAGAACGTGGGTTACAGGTAGTTGAAGGGACGAAAATATCAGGGTTTTTCTCTATCTCCTTCTTCTTGATTTCAATTGCTTGTATGATTTACACTCATTTAACGATGTTTAATCCACAAATGAGTGGCTAAATCCTCTTCTTGCTGAGGTTAAGAACAATTGTATTGAAATGTGATTATTGATAAATTGGTTTTGCAATCTTTTCTTCCATGGTTGTTCTATTGATTCTTGTTCTTACTGCATTAATGTATGGCCAACGTTAATGTACATCTAAAAAGTCTGGTTTCACTCGAGAGAGAAAGAAATTGGAAAGTTGTGAATTGATAGGATACGATCTTTTCTTAGTTTTGGAAAATTGAGAATTGATTTACCTTCAGGATAGAAATATACCAGAAAGTCGTATTAGTCAATTAAGGAATCGGTTTTGTAGGGATAGAACATGAATTTCATTTTATCACAGAAATGTTGGTGGAAGGTTCATTATTCTTAAGTTGGGTTAAATATGAGAGTTTTAATCCATAGGTAATAATTCTTGACTAGCAACCGGAAGAAAGATTAACCAAATTGTATCGATAATTTATTGCTCTACATGTTCGTTTAACCTCAGCATGCTCATACTTATAGTTCAGACTCAAATTGTATATTCGTTTTATAATTAATATAAAATTAGAAACCAAAATATCAAACTTTTCTTAACACTGTTGTCTGCATTTTTAGAGTTAAGGTTTATTGACACTTGAGTAGATTGTTACCCTAGCCCAGTCCCTATGGGATCGATACTTGGCTTACTTGAGCCACTTTATTACTTGTTCGGCCACGTGCACTTGCATGTTGTTGTGAAAACACCGAACACATTACATAAGGGCAAATTCAGAATTTGATGCTTGGGCTTTGGTTTGAAGCAAGTAGAGATTTCTTAATTTTGTGAGGTGTTAGTTTTGATATAATAAATTAATTTAAGGGTAATGGATAATAACGAGGTCACTATAAAAATAAGATGATTAGCATTTATATGGGTGCCAGTTCCATGATATGGGTAAACTTTTACAAAATTAATATATGTATTGATGGTTGTGATATGATTGATTTACCGAGACTTATCACTATGTGATACTTCATTGTGACTTAATGATCCTTGTGGTAGGGTTGATTGATGAACTTCTATTATATAGTTTTGCATACATATTCATGTCACTCTTACTGTTGTATGATGATTATTAACTAATAGTGTCCATTGGGTTATTTGGTGAAAATTTATACTCTCTTGATGTTGATAGAAAATGGTTCCAGCGTGTGTTATTATCAATGAAAAATGGTTCGAATGTGTGTTGTTGCCGATGGAAAATATTTTCAGCATGTGTTGTTACCAATGGGAAATGATTTCGCCAGGTATACAGACCTTGTGAGTCCCCCATTGGTCCCGACTATCCAACAGAGTAAAGCAGGTTTATATAGGTTCTTGGCTAGTGCATTTAATTTGCATTATATATCATCTTCATTGCATTTCATATTGAGTTAAATATTGAAGTGTTGAGATGGTTGTGATTTGACATGGTATATTTGAGGCATATTGTGATATCATTAGTGATGTAGCTAACTTTGAATAATACATATTTTATTTGCTTCATTGTTTGATATTAAATCTATAAGCTATTATTGTGATGAATCATTATTATTGTATATTTATAGTTTTTGAAAAAAAGGAATTGTTAGGGTTTATATCTCGTTATCACTATTAGAAAGAGTCAGTTATCAAAGATTTCTAAGTACATATGTTTCCTGTACTCACTCTATACTTGCTACACCTTTTTGCATGTAGGGACTGTACCAGGTACTAGCGGTACTTGACTTCTTATGTGGTTTGAGACTTTTGTGGCTAGAGTTTAGGATGAGCTTCTTTCTCTTCGACAATCACTGAATTCTAGAGAGTTCTTATATTATTTTCTATTTTATTTTCTTCCAGATAGTTGTTTCTAGTTTTTAGACTTATTTAGTTCTCGTAAATGTTCTTGTACTAGTGTCACCAAGTCTTAGGATTATTTTGATTTTTAACTTATTTATTCCATACTTATAGAAGTTAGTTGCTTCTTTTCTATTATTTTTGCATCACGTATATTGTTAAATGATTAATAAAGGAATGGAGTTTGCCTACGGGGATGGTGGGTGCTCTCACGAATTAATAAAATTTTGGGTCATGACAACATGGTATCAGAGCATGGTTCATGGTCCCACTAAGTACAAGAGCAGAGTTTAGTAGAGTCTTGTGGATTGGTGCAGAGTCATCCATTACTTATTTTTGAGAGGCTACATGACTTTAAGAAACTTCTGCTCTTTCTTTCTTTATCGCACGTAGTTGATCTTAGTGGATACTAAGTCATTTTATTTCATTCTATGGAAGATAGTAAGAACACAATCTATGAGTGCTAGAGGTCAGGCTCCTGTGCCTAAACTTGCACCTTCACCTACACCTGCACCTGCACCTGCTGCTTGAGTCGTAGCATGCAGACGAGGTAGAGGCAGGGCATGAGCTACTGCACCAGTGAGGGCTAGAGCACTGACAGTTGCTCCGGTGCCAGTTAGGGAAGAGTCTCTTAAGGAGAATAATTATATTCTAGAGAATATCATGTTCGGGATAAAGGGGTGGGCCCAAATCAGGCACCACATGAATTGAATTTATTGCGACTCCAGTACTTTAGGACACTTTAGCATACATGCTCAGTTTTATGGAAGGGATGACTCACACTGGTATTCCTCCTAGTGTGTTCGACATTTCTCGGACTAGGGTGGGAGGACAGACTCCCGACCAACAGACAACTATAGGTCTTCAGTTTTTGTTAAGTCAGCTAGCTACAACTGTAGCTCATAGAATCGGGGGTATGCATTTTTCAGTCATTTCTACTCCCCCAGTTGCTAGGCATATTGTCACGCCCCGCCTTGGGGGGTATGACTGGCACCTGGTGCCCTAGTAGGACCTAGACTGCTAACTAGTGAGCGTAAGCACATTTGGTGCCTGACAAGCTCTAACTCAGATTTCTGGAAACAACGGGGTATATAACGGTTGTAAACACAGCCTCCGGTCGACTGGGCCTATAGCCACCTACATAAAACTTCAGCTAACCAGAAACATACTTACAAAGGGGGAAACCTATGCAGGCCGACAAGGCCACCATGCTGTCTAGTTATCTGTAACTCAACAATAGAATACTGAATAACTACGTGAACGACAAGGTCACCACTACTATCAGACTATGGCCCCACACGGCCAACATAATCAACAATGCTAAACAGCTAAACAAAATGCACGGCCTTACACGACCGGCACAACTAACCACATCGAGATGAATATATACAATCTGCAAGCCTCTATGAGTACTGATGAAATGGTCGGGACAGGGCCCCGGCCTACCCATGCTGTACAATAAAAGAAAATGAACTACACCTCTGAATATCAAGCTCCGGATGACAGGAGCTGATGACTCTATAAGCTGGCTGGAATCACGAGGGATCGCCTCCTTGTCTATGAGTACCTGCAGGCAAGTAATGCAGCGGCCCAAACGGGCGTCAGTACCACTGGTACCGAGTATGCAAAGCAACTGGATACAACTGAATACAAATAACATAACTAGCAATTCTGAATAGCAGGAGATAACTAAATCTGTAAGAACTGATATAAACTGAATCAGACTTTCTGTGCTGTGATAGGGCAGGAGCGTACCTGTAGACATGGTGGCCTACTATCTATTAACTAATATATAGCACATAAATACATATATATATAGCAAACAAGAACCAATACCAACCCCCATAAGCCAGATGGCGCCAAGCAAGCAAACAATCTATATACCCCTACCCGGGTCAAAACCAGCCAAAAATAAGTCACTCCGCTCATCTGCTAACTACGAGCACCTCTGCCGGCCCCCTGGGTCTCTGGCTCGGGCCATAGCCTCCGATATAAATAACCGTGTCCGAGTCCGGAGGACTCCTATACTGTATCTATAACTGTAACTATATCTGAATCTGTTCCCTAGGCGCTTGCGCACAACAGGGCTATCTGTACTGTAATGCTGATTAGCCTGATATGGGGAAAGCTTCATCCCATCTTCGTCCAAACTGGGGATGGCATGCCACTCCTTGGAGTGACGTAAACCCACCCGCTCAGTGGGTGACACAGTTACCAACCCAGGGGCGGCGAGGACTCTCAAAAGGGTGCCCTCACGACACAACCAAGTCTCAACAAATAATAAGCACATATATAGCAAGCATGTTTAAACTGAAAAATACTATCTGAATTCTGATTTCTTATTCTGATATCTTTCTGTATTGTACTGATTCTCATACTGCTTTATACTGAATCTGTGATCTTTATCTAACTGCATGGCTAATTTGTAGCCAAGATACTATCTAACTGTATGGCTATACTGTAGCCAAGATACCATCTGTCTGTATGGCTAATCTGTAGCCAAGATACTATATGACTGTCTGATTTTACTTTATTAACTCTTATTTTGAATATCTTTCATATTATTCTACAAACATGCTTGCTAATCGCATACTGGGCTATATTGAGTCTGGAATGCTAACTTGCCATTTTGGTGCATGCTTTACTAACTTTCGGACTGAATACGATATAACAACGCAAACCAGATTACTGAACTTGCACAATACTCAATATTCAACTCTGGGAATTCTACTACGGAGTTTACTGTGCTATACAAGGCTAAAACTACTAACTTGCCGAAGAAATTGCCTTTACATACCTTAACCTCAGTTTATCCGACTAACAGACGAAGCTCGGTTAGTACTCTAGCTATTTCTCCCAACTGCATTTACATATATATCAATTAGAACTAAATACACCAATATTCTGAAAGAAAACGTCACTTTCGATATATTCATAGCCTAAACTTTGGCTTATCGAAAGACGGTCAAAAACTTGCTATTTCTCAAAAGTCCAGAAGGGAGAAATACTCACTTTAGGTCTAGGAGCATATAGACACTAATCTGGAGCAATTTCACTTACCTTAGTTCGGTAGCACGACGATTTGCCAGCCGAATTTCGCGAAACTAAATCCGTAGGAATGCTCCTTACTGCTTAATACCTCGGTATCTGGAGTTAATTTGAGTTTGTACCGCGTTTGACGGCGTAATCGGACGAATATTGGTAAGGAATCTTCGTTCTCCCCTGTTCCCCTACGTTCTCTTTTGGAAATTATAAGAATTTTATTAAATAAACCGAAGTGAGGGGTTTATATACTTGGGCCTGGATAGGGCCAACGTGTCACAGAGCCAACGCGGAGGCTCCACCTCCGTGACACGTTGCCATCGCGGAGGGGCTCTGCCCCGGCTCCTCCCGCGATGGTTCGACAGGTTTCTCGTCCGGTCTTTTCCCGGACCTCTTTCTAGCATATATGGCTTTCAAATACTCTTAACCAACATGTGAATAGGCCATCTATGTGTTGGGAATTTTATGGGGTGTAACATTCTCCCCCCTTAAGAACATCCGTCCTTGAATGTAAACTTCTATCTAGAGGACTTCTCAACTTACTCAACTTATTTCTAGAAAAATTTCTGCAGAGTTTCCCCTATAATATGGACTATCCCAAAAACCTGAAATGCAGAAAAGTCCCATACAGGTACTCCACACGATACTATAGTATTTAGATGGCAGATTAAAATAGATCTTCTCATTTATATATATACTATAGGGCACTGCATAAGATAATAATACTAACATACCTGTCGCCTGACTAGGCTTGAAATAAATGAGGGTAGCTGGTCTTCATATCTTCCTCCTCCTCCCAAGTCATCTCCTCTCGATTCCAGCTACGCCACAATACCTTAACAGACGCAATATCTTTAGTTCTCAATCTACGAATTTGTCTGTCTAAGATAGCTACTGCCACCTCTTCATAGGCCATCTCTTCTGTAACTTGGATATCCTGGACTGGGACTGCTCTGGATGGGTCTCCTATGCATTTCCTCAGCATAGATACATGAAAGACCAGATGAACGGATTCCAATTCTGGAGGCAAGTTCAACTCATATGCTACCTGGCCTATCCTTCGACGAATCTGATAAGGCCCAACAAATCTCGGACTGAGCTTACCTTTCTTGCCGAATCTCATCACCTCTTTCATTGGAGATACTTTCAGAAATACCCAGTCATTCACATCAAATTCTAGGTCTCTACGCCGCACATCAGCATATGATTTCTGGCAGCTCTGTGGAATCAGTAGGCGTTTTCTGATAAGCTTTACCTTCTCCTCTGACTGTTGAATGATGTCTGGCCCAATCAACGCTGATTCTCCCACTTCAAACCAGCCAACTGGCGACCTACATTTTCGCCCATATAATGCCTCAAAGGGCGCCATCTGGATGGCTGAATGATAGCTGTTATTATAAGAAAATTCAATTAACGGCAAATGCTCATCCCAGCTACCTCCAAAATCTAGCACACACGCTCGTAGCATGTCCTCGAGCGTTTGAATAGTGCACTCAGCCTGTCCATCTGTCTGAGGGTGGAATGCTGTGCTCAAGTTAATCTGCGTTCCCAGACCTCTCTAAAATGACTGCCAAAATCTAGCTATAAATTGTGCTCCTCTATCTGAAATAATAGATACTGGCACTCCATGTAATCTAACTATTTCTCTGATATATAATTCGGCATAATCCTCAGCCAAGAAAGTAGCTTTCACTGGCAGGAAGTGAGCTGATTTTGTCAGCCTGTCAACTATTACCCAAATAGAATCGTGCCTATGTCTGGTACGGGGTAATCCTGCTATAAAATCCATATTCACTGCTTCCCATTTCAAGAGAGGCACAACTCTGTCCTGAGTTAACCCGCCTGGTTTTTGGTGTTCCGATTTTACCTGTTGGTAGTTAGGACACTGGGCTACAAATTCGGCAATTTCTCTTTTCATTCCTGGCCACCAATAATTCTCCTTGATATTATGGTACATTTTCGTCGCACCGGGGTGAAGAGAATAATGGGCATAATGTACCTCGTTGATAATTTGCTGGAGGAGCCCTGAAACATCTGGAACACAGATGCGCCCTTTACATAACAACACTTCTTCCTCAGTTATCTGAAAATTTGGCGCTTTACCCTGCTGGATTCTGTCTTTGAGCTAGATCAGGTCAGGATCCTCATACTGCCGTTCTTTTTACTTCCACAACTAATGATGACATGGCGGTGCTCTGAATTACCGCTCTGTTGTCCTCTGTGTCTGCTATACGAACGGATAGGCTGGCTAATTGATGTATCTCCCTGACCAACTCCCGCTGCTCGGGCTGAAAATATGCCAAACTTCCCATGGATTTATGGCTGAGAGCATCTGCTACTACGTTGGCTTTTCTCGGATGATACAGAATGTCCATGTCATAATCTTTCAATAACTCCAACCAGCGACGCTATCGCAAATTCAACTCCCTCTGAGTGAAGATATACTGTAGGCTGTTATGATCTGTGAAAATATCCACATGGACTCCATACAAGTAATGTCTCCATATCTTTAAGGTGTGGATCACTGCGGCTAACTCCAGGTCATGGGTAGGGTAATTCTTTTCGTGTTTCCTCAGCTGTCTGGAAGCATACGTAATCACCTTACCATGCTGCATCAACACACAACCCAACCCAACACCTGATGCGTCGCAATACACTGAATAACCTTCTGTACCTTCCGACAATGCTAACACTGGGGTGGAGGTTAATCTGTCTTTTAACTCTTGGAAGCTCTGCTCACATGCCTCTATCCATTGAAACTTCGCTGCTTTCTGCGGCAGTTTGGTCAGAGGTGCCGCTATAGTAGAGAATCCCTCAACATATCTCCTGTAATATCCCGCTAACCCCAGAAAACTGCGCACTTCGGTCGGAGTGGTAGGCCTAGGCCAGGTTTCAACTGCTGCTATCTTCTATGTGTCAACGTGTATACCATCATCCGACACAATATGCCCCAAGAAGGCTACTGAGTTCAGCCAGAATTCACACTTGGAGAACTTAGCATATAATTGACGTCCCTAAGAATCTGGAGCACTGTCCATAAATGAGCCTGGTGATCTACTTCAGAGCGAGAATACACCAAAATATCATCAATAAACACTATCACTAACAGGTCCAGGTATGGTCTGAAAATTCTATTAATCAGGTCCATGAATATTGTTGGGGTATTCGTCAACCCAAAGGACATAACTAAGAATTCAAAGTGTCCATATCTGGTCTTGAAAGCCATTTTGGGAATGTCTCTTTCACGAACTCGAACCTGATGATATCCGGACCGCAAGTCAATCTTGGAGAAATATCTAGCCCCCTGTAACTGAACAAACAAATCATCTATTCTGGGAAGCGGATACTTATTCTTTACTGTAACTTTATTCAGCTGTCAGTAATCTATACACATGCGGAGCGAGCCTTCCTTCTTTCTCACAAATGGAACTGGCGCACCCCACGGTAAAGTACTCGGCCTGATAAAATCCTTATCTAGTAGGTCCTTCAGCTGCTCCTTTAATTCTCTGAGTTTAGCAGGAGCCATGCGATATGGAGGAATTGATATAAGCTGAGTACCTGGTAACAAGTCAATTGCAAAATATATCTCCCTTTCTGGGGGAAGACCAGGTAACTCGTCCGGAAATACATCAGGGAATTCATTCACCACCGGAACAGACTGAAGTGTCGGAGATTCTACCCGAACATCCTGAACCCTGACTAGGTGGTAGATACATCCCTTAGTTATCAATTTCCTCGCCTGAAGGTAGAAAATAAACTTACCTTTTGGAGTAGCTGTGCTGCCTTTCCACTCTCGCACTGCCTCTCCTGGAAAGTGGAATCGGACCGTCTTGGTCCAACATTCTACGTTAGCATAGCATGGCACCAACCAATCCTTACCCATGATGGCATCGAAATCAATCATTTCTAACTCTACCAGATCTACTGTAGTCTGGTGACCAGCAACCTCTACTGTACACCCTCGATAAATTCTACTAGCTATAATGGAGTCACCGACTGATGTAGATACTGAAAAGGGCTGCTGTAATAACTCTGGTGCGACATTAAACTTTCCGGCCATAAATGGGGTAATATATGACAGAGTGGACCCTGGATCAGTCAGTACATAAGCAGGGCATGAACAGATAGTCATCATACCTGTCACTACATCTGGAGACGCCTCTGAGTCCTGTCTCCCTGGTAATGCATAGGTACGACTTGAGCCCGTACCTGAACTGGAGGCTCCTGATCTACCTCGGCCTCTACCTGCTGAACCTGGCTGCTGGAGCTCGTGGCCCTGCGGATCCCCTTTCCTGACTATCTCTGCTCTCTTATCCCCTGGCTGGACAATCTCTCATGTGGTGCCCCTCCTGCCCGCAAATATAACACCTCGAGGAGCCATATCTACAAGCTCCGATGTGAGGTCAGCCGCAATTAGGGCAGGGTGGGGGTGTAAATCTGCTCTGCTCTCCCCTTCTTTGCTGCGGGGAATCTACTGTTCGAGAACTGCCACCAGACTCTGACTGCCCTCGATGAGCAAATCTACCTCGCTGCTGCTGCTGTGGTGGAGGTGGGGGTCTAGGGGGTCTGTCTGACAATCGGGGCCTGGGTCCTCTCTGAACCTCCCTCTGCATTCCATCTGATCTGTCTCTACGACGCTGTTCCTGATTTGTCTATCTACTGCCCTGTTGCCACTGTCTAAGGTCCTCAATGGTCTGGGCAAAGGCCTGGACTCGGGCAATATCCATATCTTCTCATAACTTAGCCGTCATGCAGGCTTCAATATATTCTGGGTTCAGACCCATAATGAATCGGTGGACTCTGGATGACATAGTGTCCACAAAAGCTGTAGCATAGCGTGCTAGGGAGTCAAACTGTAGGGCATATTCTCGTAGACTCCTCGCCCCTGCTCCAAATGCAAAAACTGATCCATCCGGGCCTGCCGGATCTGTCATGGAAAATAACGGTCCAGGAAGGCCTCCGAGAAGCTTGACCAGGTCGGAGGGGCAACATCTCTCCCTCGAGACCTTTCCCAACTCTCGTACCATAATATAGCTATGTCCCGCAATCGAAATACTGCCAGCTCAACTGATTCTGTAGGGGTCACATGCATAACCCCAAAAATTCTCTGCATCTGATCTAGGAAATCCTGGGGGTCCTGTACTTGATCTGACCTAGTGAACTGTGGGGGACCTAGTTCCAAAACCTCCCTGACCCTGGAACTACCTGACCGACCTGAAGGCTCTGCTGCTACAGGTGGCACTGACTGGTGCTGTGTGGCCATCATTTGTGCAAACATAACCACTGCGCTCCGAACTTCCTGGTTTGATGGCGATGGTACAGGAGCTATCGGAGGCAGTGTCGTGCCCAACGACTCCTGATGTGAGGGGGACTGCTGAGAGGGATGTGATGAAGCCTCTATATCACCCTCAAATCAAGCTGACTCTGAATGGAACTGAGGCATCCTGCTGGTGCCTTCTCCTGCTGCTGTGTCTAATCTTCTGTCGGTGGCAGGGTGACGCTGGTCTGCCATTCTTATCTATAGACAAAGAATATGATAAGTTTTAGGGACCTAACCCTATACTGTACCGCTCTATAGCACGACTGAATGAGAAAGAAGAGTAACCATCCTATCATGCCTCGCAGCCTCCTGTCTATAGTATGTGGTGCACAACACATCCATAGACAAGACTCTACTTAGCACGGCTTGCAGACTCCCTGGGACACGACCTGCTCTGATACCAAGTTTGTCAAGCCCCGCCTTGGGGGGTATGACTGGCACCTGGTGCCCTAGTAGGACCTAGACTGCTAACTGGTGAGCCTAAGCACATCTGGTGCCTGGCAAGCTCTAACTCAGATTTCTGGAAACAACGGGCTATATAACGGCTGTAAACACAGCCTCCGGCTGACTGGGCCTATAGCCACCTGTATAAAACTTCAGCTAACCATAAACATACTTACAAAGGGGGAAACCTATGCGGGCCGACAAGGCCACCATGCTGTCTAGTTATCTATAACTCAACAATAGAATACTGAATAACTATGTGACCGGCAAGGTCACCAGTACTATCAGACTATGGCCCCACACGACCAACATAATCAACAATGCTAAACAGCTAAACAAAACGCACGGCCTCACATGACCGACACAACTAACCACAAGGAGATGAATATATACAATCTGCAAGCCTCTATGAGTACTGATAAAATGGTCGGGACAGGGCCCCGGCCTACCCATGATGTACAATAAAAGAAAATGAACTACACCTCTAAATATCAAGCTTCGGATGACAGGAGCTGATGACTCTAAAAGATGGCTGGAATCACGAGGGATCGCCTCCTCGTCTATGAGTACCCGCAGGCAAGTAATGCAGCGGCCCAAACGGGCGTCAGTACCACTGGTACCGAGTATGCAAAGCAACTGGATACAACTGAATACAAATAACATAACTAGCAATTCTGAATAGCAGGAGATAACTGAATCTGTAAGAACTGATATGAACTGAATCAGACTTTCTGTGCTGTGATAGTGCAAAAGCGTACCTGTAGACACGGCGGCCTACTGTCTATTAACTAATATATAGCACATAAATACATATATATATAGCAAACAAGAGCCAATACCAACCCCCATAAGCCAGATGGCGCCAAGCAAGCAAACAATCTATATACCCCTACCCGGGTCAAAACCAGCCAAAACTAAGTCACTCCGCTCATCTGCTAACTACGAGCACCTCTGCCGGCCCCCTGGGTCTCCGGCTCGGGCCATAGCCTCCGATATAAATAACTGTGTCTGAATTCGGAGGACTCCTATACTGTATCTGTAACTGTAGCTGTATCTGAATCTGTTCCCTGGGCGCTTGCGCACAACAGGCTATCTGTACTGTAATGCTGATCAGCCTGATATTGGGAAAACTTCATCCCATCTTTTTCCAAACTGGGGATGGCATGCCACTCCTTGGAGTGACGTAAACCCACCCGCTTAGTGGGCGACACAGTTACCAACCCAGGGGCGGCGAGGATGCTCAAAAGGGTGCCCTCGCGACACAACCAAGTCTCAACAAACAATAAGCACATATATAGCAAGCATGTTTAAACTGAAAAACACTATCTGAATTTTGATTTCTTATTCTGATCTCTTTTTGTATTATACTGATTCTCATACTGCTTTATACTGAATCTGTGATCTTTATCTAACTGTATGGCTAATTTGTAGCGAAGATACTATCTAACTGTATGGCTATACTGTAGCGAAGATATCATCTGTCTGTATGGCTACTCTGTAGCCAAGATACTATCTGACTGTCTGATTTTACTTTATTAACTCTTATTTTGAATATCTGTCATAATATTCTAGAAACATGCTTGCTAATTGCATACTGGGCTATACTGAGTCTGGAATGCTAACTTGCCATTTTGGCGCATGCTTTACTAACTTTCGGACTGAATACGATATAACAACGCAAACCAGATTACTAAACTTGCACAATACTCAATATTTAACTCCGGGAATTCTACTATGGAGTTTACTGTGCTATACAAGGCTAAAACTACTAACTTGCCGAAGAAATTGGCTTTACATACCTTAACCTCGGTTTATCTGACTAACAGACGAAGCTCGGTCAGTACTCTAGCTATTTCTCCCAACTGCATTTACATATATATCAATTAGACCTAAATACACCAATATTCTGAAAGAAAACATCACTTTCGATATATTTATAGCCTAAACTTTGGCTTATCGAAAGAAGGTCAAAAACTTGCTATTTCTCGAAAGTCCATAAGGGAGAAATACTAACTTTAGGGCTAGGAGCACATAGACACTAATCTGGAGCAATTTCACTTACCTTAGTTCGGTAGCACGACGATTCGCCAGTCGAATTTCGCAAAACTAAATCCGTAGGAATGCTCCTTACTGCTTAATACCTCGGTATCTGGAGTTAATTTGAGTTTGTACCGCGTTTGATGGCGTAATCGGACGAATATTGGTAAGGAATCTTCGTTCTCCCCTGTTCCCCTACGTTCTCTTTTGGAAATTATAAGAATTTTATTAAATAAACCGAAGTGAGGGGTTTATATACTTGGGCCTGGATAGGGCCAACGTGTCACAGAGCCAACGCGGAGGCTCCACCTCCGTGACACGTTGCCATCGCGGAGGGGCTCTGCCCCGGCTCCTCCCCCGATGGTTCGATAGGTTTCTCGTCCGGTCTTTTTCCGAGCCTTTTTCTAGCATGTATGGCTTTCAAATACTCTTAATCAACACGCGAATAGGCCATCTATGTGTTGGGAATTTTATGGGCTATAACACCTATCATGACATATGAGGAGTAGAAAATGTTTGAGAGGTTCAGGAAGATGGATTCGCCAAAGTCCAAGGGCGGACAAAGTGACGATGCTTATGAATTTATTGTTAGCTGTCCGTGAAGTTGCATAATTTAGGATTGGTGGAGTCCCACGGAGTTGACTACACGGTTTTTCAGATGATCGGGTTAGCCAAGTAGTGATAGAGAGCTTATATTGAGAATAGACCAGTTGGGTCTCCTCCATTGAGTTGGGAGAAGCTCACATAGGTTTTCTTTGAGAAATTGTTCCTTGTAGCATGTAGGAAAAAAGGAGGAATCAATTCCTCTGACTTAGGATGGAATTAATGTGATCAAGTATGAGGCAGGGTTCCATGCCTTGTTTTGTCACGCTTTGATGATTCTGCCCTGTGAAGCTAAGAGGATTCGACGGTTTGTAAAAGGATTGATCTATCTAATTCGGGTGGTATCTTTTCAGACTACATCTACTGGAGGAAATTTTCAGAAAGTAATTTATGCGGCTAAGGATGTCAAGTACATGCAGCGTAAGGATTTTAGTGATGCTAGGGACAAGAGAACCCGTATTTCTAGTAGTTAAAGTGGCACCTCATTTGAAGGCAGGATTTTCTTAGCAAAGAGTTTCGGACCACTTTTTAGCAGACTGATTTAGGTAGGTATTCGGTCTTCTAAAGGAGGTTATTCTAGAAGGGGTTACTACAACTCGAGATAGGGTCCCAACGGGTATCCTCAGATTTCTTCAGTCCATAGAGGTTATTCTGACTACTCTTGTTCTACCCAACATATGATGACACCTAGGACATGTTATGAGTGTGGTGAGCTATGACATATCAAAAGGGATTACCCTTGACTTAGGTAGAGATGATAGCAGCAGGTTCTTTGGGTCCTTTTAGAGTAATAACACAGCCAGCTAGAGGCTGTAGTGGTTCTCATACAGTTAGAAGTGGTGGCGAGATTGTGGCCGAGATGGAGGTCGAGGGGTTGCTCAAGTTGAGGGTGTTAATGCTCAGTGTTATGCTTTTCTAGGTCATCCAGATGCAGAGTTTGTTGATGTTGTTATCAAATTTATCGGTCCAGCATGTCATCGACCTTCTATAGTTTTATTTGATCTTGGTTCTACATTCTCCTACGTATCTGCATATTTCCCTTTGGGACTTGATAGGCCATGTGATTCCCTTTCTATGCCTATTGATAACGCTCAAACCACACTTCCAACTGAAGTATGAAGCGGACGTTGTCAATAAAGAACCCAACTTAGAGGTTGGGGTTGATCCCACAGGGAATATAGAAGATCTAGATTACTGCCGGTAGATAAACTTGTATGGTAATTACATCAAAATGCAGGGATTCTAATAAAAATCAATAATAGAAATAAACAGAAGTCAAGATTATATTTGCGAATCAATAATTGAAGGATAACTAGGGTTTGTGTTCCCCTTGGGTTCAAAACAACTTTGGGTATACACTCGTGATCTTTACCAATACTTACTTATAGAACTGATAACTTAGGTTCATTCAAACGATCAACCAATCCCTATTGAATGACTATCCTCAGTTACTCGACCCAGTTTCATGGGTTTTGCAAACTAACCATTATCACTATGTTCCAGATATAACTATCCTGCGACCACAACTCAAGTTAATATAATGATCATCGAGATCAAGGCTCTATTGTAATTCTCTTTTCCAAATCTCTACCTCTTCGACTAAAGAAAGAAAAGAATTTAGGCACTTCCTAACGTTGTGCACTGCTATGAATTATTAAAGATGAAGAGACAACAATATAAGTAATTAGTATTGGTTTTAGAATCACTTTCTGCAACTCTAGCTTGTTAATTCACCATGGTTCCCACAACTCTAGCTATGGAGGTTTTTGCCTCTCATAGTTGCAAGGTTGTGAATTGTGTTCGTTGTTGATGACATAAAACAATACTTACAAAGATGATTGAGAAAAATGATTCCTTCAATTAATCCACGAAATCTTGAATAACAAGTAGCAACAAAAATATGAGTTCAAGGAAAGGTTGATAAAAAGGTTGAACCAACTCAATTCTCTCTTTCAATGATGTAAAATTGCTTACTACAATATTTTCCTACTAAAATTAAGTCTATTCGTCGTCCTCCTTGAAAAATAAAACATAAAAAATATTTATAGAGACACAAGAATCCTTTTCCTAAACTAACAGGACTGCTTTCCATATCTGTGGCCGAGCTCATCACGGGTCCTCCTATGACTCGTAGGGGCTTCTCACGGACCGTGGCATCGATTCGTGTCTTGAAGTGTTTGTTAAAATTTTTCTAAGTATTGAGCCAAGGTATGATTCGTACCTATATCCTACGACTCATACATTGCACCCGTGGCTTGATCCTGTTATTTTGAACTTTGTTTGAACTTCACAATGACCGGTATGGTATGACTCGTACCTTCATCTCGCGGGTCGTAGGGTACTCTAGTACTTAGAATAAGCATCCTGTGCAATTCTTCTGGATTTCATCATGACTGGCTTACCATGACTCGTACCATTATAGTACGATCCGTGACAAGTCTCATGGAATCAGTCTTCCAGGTTAAACTTTCAGCTTCTTATCAAGGCCCTCAGTACGACTCGTAGGTCCATCCTACTGATCGTACTGTGGACTGCAATTTTTGCCCTTCTTTACACACTTTTAGCTTCCTTTTGCAATTTATTGTTCCAAAACCCATTCATTTTGAAATCAAAGGAAAAGTGCCTCATATCCACATAAATACACCTAAAACCATGCTATTTTCTTAGTTTTGAGCATTAATAGTGATGTAAATCCACAACACATCAACACCCTCAACTTAAGACTTTTGCATGTCCTCAGGCAAAGAAAAAGAAAAACTAAACACGACGCTCAACTAGAAAATAAACTTAAGATACTACAACCAAAACTCAAACAAATTTGTGCACTCTATGTACAAACTCTATTAACCCTTCCTTGTGAAACATCATCAGCTAATATATTGCATGCAACATCAAAACATCATATTCAGGGATCAAGACATGTCATCTAACCATCAACAAGCAATCAAGTCATCACCTATGTGTTTCACACAGACCAATGGTAAAAGCAAACATAATCCATGTATCCTCACGAAAAATGAAGTCCCTACTCTAGTATGAAGTATCAAATGAAACATGGGACTAGGCAAATGAAACACTCACTCTCTCAAAGAACTGAGAGTATTATGCATCAGGTACCATAGACTTGCCCTTATTTTATCTTCTTTGGTTTGTTAGCTGGTCAAATCAGGATCACTATAGGACTTGATATGGCTTGTAATGTAGGCTTAGGGCTGGACATGATAACGATGAAAGATTTTATGAGTGACTATCCCTTCTTTGGCACTACATCTATTGGCTACACCATTTTTCTATTTCACCCTTCATTCTTTTGTCTTCTTTTCTTCTCTTTTTCCCATTTTAAAAAAATATTTGCATGGGTGAGGTGATTTTTCACATTTTTCAATAATTTCAAGCTCTTTTGAATTTTTATTTTTTCATGTTCTCAAATTTTCAGCTTTTTACTTTTTCACCTCACCACACCTTATTTTTCACCATTTTTTCCTTCTTTTTTCCTTTTTTTCTTTCCTTTTCTCCTGCTCCCACCATTTATTCACCCCCACTCTAGCCACCCTCAACTTAAGCATTTTGCTTATGTTGAGGTTCACAATATCCAAGGAAGGACCAGGGCCAAATAGGTTCATTATAAACAAATGGGTACTGTTAACATGTAAATCAAAGAAATACGGTCTATTAAGGCTCAAACTTGGGATCAAGGGATTCATGAAACTTTGGTAGGGAAATATAGGCTAAAAGTGAGATAAAACAAAAATGACCTATGATCATCTCCTAACCAACCATCCTTAACCTATGCAGAGACCAACCAGGCAAGTTCTAGATCTTCAACAACATACCGCAATAAATAATAAGACCTCCCTCACACATGGTACATGAACTATTTTTACTTTGCCTGTCTGGTTCATACATGGCTTAACAAGACTAGCACTATTAATAACTAAATGACATAAACCGATCCACAAAAATCATGCATTATTGTTGCAAATACATAGCAAAATTATTTTTAAACAGGGTCAATTTTTTAAAGCAACAAGACTAGTGCATATCCATTTTGCTGAGTATTCCTAAGTTACTTTCTAATCAAACAAAAATCATGACTAAAAACAAAATTCTAACACATGACGGTTCAACTAGATCGCATGCCTGAGGAAAAAGAAACACGGCAAGAAAAACCCTCAGATGAAAAAAAATCTCAAAAATACAACTACACCCCCCTTCTTAAAAAATGAGCTTTGTCCCCGAAACATAAAATATAAGCATGTAGGGAGAAGGACATACTTGTTGCTACTCAGACTTCACCTCTGTCATCTTGCGAAGGTGGTACCTCCGCGGTAGTAGTGGCGCTAGCGGTGGCCGGCGCACTCAATGGTGTAAAAATGGGGGGGAGTGGTCCCCCCCTAAGTGGATGTAGCCGTTTGAACAGCCTCTGTGGTAACTGGGGCTAAATGTGGCTCACCTGAAAGGTCATGGCCACTAGCAAGCTCGGGCTGAGCTGTGGTGGAGCTTCCCGCTCCTCTAACTCTCTCGTGCATCTCAGTCATATGCTCGTCATGAGCCCGTATACTCTCCACTTTAGCCTGCTTGCGCTCTTTCTTCTCATTCTTTCTCTTATTTCTCAAACTCTCCTCACCAGCATCTTCAGCAGCTCTCTTCTTGCCTTTATCACCAGCTGCAGTTGGCCCCCAGTATGCTGCCAAATCAATATCCTCATCAAGCTCGGCATCTAGGTCCGGAAGAGTGGGGGTTGATATAAAAGTTGGTTGCCGTAAAGACAACTCAACCACTTGACTCTGAAGAGCCCCCAACTCCACACGGAGACTACCAGTGTCTGACTGCTCTGCCATCCTCATGTTAAATCTGCTCTCAAAACTATCTAGGCGGGCATGAATGGCCTGAGCTGCTGCATCTATCTTGGATTTTACCCATGGCTTTAGATTCTCTATCATTTCCTGAATTTTGCGCTCGGCCATGGTCAATCTCTTGACAGGCTTCTAGAGGAAATCCTGAGGTACCAAGATGTACCCTGCTGGAGTTTGAGTCTATACACTGGGCAGCAGTGTAGCTGAGGTGCTGGGAGTTGACTCTGAATGACCGACTTCTGTAGCCAGTGTCTCGCTCTACTCCTGAGTGCTGGGGACATTAACCTATACGTCCCCTACTATCTGAGCTGCTGGGATAGTTGTAGAGAGTTCATCTCATCCTGAATAAGGCCTATATATGCAATTCTTTGGCCTCCAATCAATCTCTCATCACCCTGTTGAACTCTCGCCTCCCTGCACAAACTGTATATGAGGCTCGGGAATTGTATAGTAGTGCTTACTTCCACTGCCCGATCTCGTATCTCTGTAACTATGATCCTCGGGATGTTAAGAGGGTAGGGAGGCATAAGGCACGCCACCAAAGACGCTCTATCAGCACTCAATGTGTTGTCGTTGACTATAGGTGATAATCCATGTCTCACCAGGGTTCAACAGGCCTTTACAATGAAGTTCAGTGAATTCTTTGTCACCTGCTTGCCACCTATAATCCACTCGACCTCGTCCTTGTTCTCAGCGATCACCTCTGCTAGACATTGCAGCTACCTCTGTCCCTCACCCCTGCTAAGACTTCTAATCTGCTTCATTGCCTCCACCCTGTAATCATACTCTGGTGTTATACTTGTTGGTCTGAACTGAGGTCCATATAACATCCGTGCAATAGTCCGATCGGGTACATCTACTACTCGCCCTCAGACTAGAACACTCTCCAAACAAGGTTGCTCCTTTATCTTTTGCCCCTTCTTTGCTTTCTCCTCCATTGTGGACAGATAGTTGGCGTAGAACTCCCTGACGATCTCTTCTGTGTATCGTGTAGTGGTCTTGGCCATCCATTCTAACCCATAGAAGCTAAAAATATGCTTCATTTCCTCAACTTCGTTCAAGGAATTAGTGAGGATCCACAGTTCTTCTTGGATTCTTCTTTTTTATTTGTTCTTGGCGGTGAGAGCGATGCCCTATTCATATATTTCTTTAGCACCCAACACTCTCCACCGCATTGTTCTATTTTCTATGGCAGGGGTTTCCTCCTCCACTTCTTCATCACTGCTTTCCGCATCATTCTGGGTCCCTTCTGACCTTTCCTCAATGTTGGAGTCGATTTCCGGTCTTTGTTGTTCCTCTCTAGCTCCCTCCTCAAACTGGGGAGCTTGAGTGGATGTGGAAGTTGTTGCTTCGGCTTGGACCTTTGCTCTTTCCCTAGAGGTTCTGGTTCCATCGGTGTCTGAGGTGTCTACTTGATAATCCTCAAGTGAACCACAGGTGAATCTCTATAATTATCAGAGTCTGAGTCAATTGTTTCATCAATCAATGTCCGGTGGGCTTGTGTTTTGTCTGCCCTGCGTTTGTATGTCATTGTACTTGATTGTCGATTCATATACTAGAAATCAACTTCTAGGGCTTTGCACACTTAGTTGAAGCAAGAATTTTTCCTTTCTTTCTTGGTGATGGGAAGTTATGGGTTTTGGGAAGAAGTTGCTCAAGTCGTGGGTTGTGGGTTTGTGAGGTGTTCGCGTGGGAGAAGGGTGGATTTTGAAGTTTAAGTAGGTAAAGGCAGATTTAAAAATCTGGGCAGAATAGGGTAATTTTGACCCGTCACGACTTGTACCACGAGTTGTAGGAGCAACCTACGACTCGTACCTAACCTGTAGTGATTTTAACAAACGAGAACTTACCTGGTGACCTACGAGTGCATCCTACGACTTGTACCATTGAGGTACGAATCATAGGATGAGTTGCAGGTTGGACTTTTCTTTGAATTTTCTCTTCTTTTCACCACCACTGCTGCCACAGCTCGTAGGACCTCACCACAAGTCGTACTGAGATCTCGTAGCAGTAGATTCTTCAGCCACCTGTTTTTGTTTCTCTGCACACTGAGCACACATTAGTTCACTAACTTGGGTTGCCTCCCAAGAAGCTCTTGATTTAACGTCGTGGCACGACGTAGGTGGTCTGGTTACTTAGATTTCACCAAACCACCACTTGGGTTGCCTCCCAAGAAGCACTTGATTTAACGTTGCGGCATGACACAAGTGTCTTGACTACTCAGAAGTTGTCAAGTGACTCATACTCATCCTCAAGTGCTGAGATCACACTAAATTCCTTTGGTTGCTTCATGGTCCGACAAATGTTGAAAGTGACCTCTTCTTTGTTTAGCCTGAACTTTTACAGGAGATCTTCCACATCTACTAGAGCTCTCCCAGTAGCGAGGAATGGTCGCCCCAAAATGATGGGGACCTCATAATCGACCTCTCAATCCAAGATCATGAAGTATGTTGGGAATATGAACTTATCAACCTTGACGAGCACATCAACTAGGATGCCCACTAGTTTCTTTACAGTTCTGCCGGCCATCAGTAGCCACATGTTGGTTGGTGTGGGTGCTCCCAATCCTAGCTTCTTGAAAACTGCCAAGGGCATTAGATTAATGCTAGCTCCCAGATCACAGAGTGCCCTTGCGAACTCGACATTACCGATAGTACAAGGGTCATGAAAGCACCTGGGTCTTCCTTTTCTAAGCTAAGACCCTTGTTGCTATGGAGCTGCAGTGATGGACGTTGTCAATCAAATCATGGCTTATAGATCTTTTCTTCGTCACCAGGTCCTTCATGAATTTTGTGTATTCTGGCATCTTCTCTAGTGCTTCAACAAACGGTATATTCACCGAAAGTTGTTTGAGCATTGAAAGAAATTTTTGGAACTTACCATTGTCCGCCTTTTTCTTCATCCTTTGTGGGAACGGTGGCGGTGTCTTGGGATAGCCTTTTGCACTAGGGTTGCCCCTTGGTCAATGTCTCATTCCTTCTCACCCCTAGGGGCTTCTTGCAACTCATCATCTTGTGTCTCATCAAAAACCTCTTCTTCCTCAATCACACTCTCTTTCCTCCTTTCAACTTCAATAGGGAACGGGGGGTCAACTGTGGTTTTACCACTCCTAGTCATCACTGCCATGCAATGAGCATCATTCTTTGAATTTTGGACAGTGTTGCTAGGAAGTGTACCCTTTTGCCTAGGGTTCATTGATGCTGACAGTTGCCTAAGTTGGTGTTCTATCTGCTTGATGGCGGTGGCATGAGATTCCACTTTCTAACCCATACTAGATAAGTCACTTTGAATTTCTTTTAACTGATCATCCGTGGACCTCACCTTTTTCAGCATTTCGGCCATCATTCTCTCCAACTTTGATTGTCCGACCTCCCATTCTCGCGCATTGGGAGGCACATAGACTCCAGCCCGGTCATTTCGATATCCGTCAATTCTTCTCCATTCCCCCTCTCACTCACGACAACGACTCCTATCTCTGAACCCGTGCCTGTTGTAGTTGTGTCTATCTTGGTTCCGACCTTGATTTCCAAAACCTTGGTGCCAATTGTCTTGTCCAGATGCTTGGGCATTGGCTCGGAAACCTGCCACTTAGCTATCTAGGAAATTTTCCTCTTCCTCAAAATCAGAGTGATCTGCTCCTTGCTCCCTTCCTTGAGTACCCACTGCATTTACCTTTTTGGCTCCTGCACCCATGAAATGCTTTGTCAACAAATCCAATGATGTAAACATGTGAGCCAACCCCTGATCACGTTCTTCCTCCTTCCTTTGTTGGTCTACAGTCAAACCAACAACATATGTACCTGCCACTGCATCAGCCTCCCTCGTCTGCTAGGCCCTGTTTGTCTTAGTCACCCTGTCAAGGATAGTGGCTTCTTCCTCCCAGGTGACACATCAATGCTCCTCCAGCCACCGTGTCTGCTACAGCCTTGGTGCTGCTATTAAGAGACCTATAAAAAATTTTCAATAAAATGTCATCTGGGATTTTATAGTTTGGGCACTTAGTCAACATCTTTTTGAACCTCAACCAGGTTTCATGAAGTGCCTATGTCTTAATTTGCCGGAAATTATAAATCTCATCTTTTAACTGTAACATCCTGGATGGTGGAAAGAATCTCTCCAAGAAGGCTTGTTTAAGCTCCCTCCAATTGGTTATGGAGTCGCTGGGCAACTCCGATAACCACAAAGTACCTTCCCAAGATAGAGAGAAAGGGAAGAGTCAGAGTCGTATGACATCTTGTCTTACTCGGGGCAACCAGTATGCCTTGCATATTCCTACGAAATTCATTAAGTGCAGGTTGTCATCATCCACTGCGTGGCCACTGAACACCCCCTTCATGTTTAACAACTGAATCATGGTTCTTGTAATATCAAATTTGGCCCCAGCAGGCAGTGGTGGTGGCACAATTGCTCCAGTTGACCCAACTTCATCAATATCTGGGTCCGCATCATCGAAGAACCGGGGGGCAAATCTCTGAGCTTGGTTTCCCCTCCCATGTTGACCAGCATTTACCACCTCATCTATGTCATTACCAGCCTACTGAAGCGCAGCTAACTGAGCTAGCCCGACTTTCCTAGCTTCTTTAGCTAAGGGGGCTTCTTTTGCTCAGGGTTTTCCATTCTATGTAGTGCTCGTTCGATTTCGGGATTTAGAGGAACAAGGGGGTCTCCTCTATGCTGAGTGCTTGGCATTCATTGGAGGACATCCTGTGGGTATCAAAAACAATAAAAAAACGTAATTAAGGAAATAACTACCAAAAAGTCAAATACAAGCAAATAACCTAGTCTTAGCCGTATTCCCCAGCAACGGCGCCACTTTTTGATAACGATCAAACCACAGTTCCAACTGAAGTATGAAGCGGACGTTGTCAATAAAGAACCCAACTTAGAGGTTGGGATCGATCCCACAGGGAATATGGAAGAGCTAGATTACAGCTGGTAGATGAACTCGCATGGTAATTACTTCACAATGGGGGGATTCTAATAAAAATCAATAATAGAAATAAACAGTAGGCAAGATTATATTTGTGAAATCAATAATTAAACGATAACTAGGGTTTGTGTTCCCCATGAGTTCATAATAGCGTTGGGTATACACTCGTGATATTTACCAATACTTACTTACAAAACTAATAACTTAGGTTCATTCAAACGATCGACCAATCCCTATTGAATGACTATCCTCAATTACTCGACCCAGTCTCATGACTTTTGAAAACTAACAGTTATCACTATGTTCCAGATATAACTATCCTGTGACCACAACTCAAGTTAATACAATAATCATCTGTTGTAGCCCGTAAGATTCCCGGCACCTAGATGGACTATTCGCGCGTTGGTTAAGCATATTTGGAAGCCATACGTGCTAGAGAAAGGCCCGGGAGAAGATCGGGCGTAAAACTTGTCGAACCATTGCGGAAGGAGCCGGGGCAGAGCCCCTCCGTGATGGCAACGTATCACGGAGGTGAAGCCTCCGCGTTGGCTCCGTGACATGTTGGGCCTGTCCAGGCCCAAGTATATAAAGCCCCACTTCGGTTTATTTTCATTAAACTCATTAATAAAATCCAGAAAACGTAGAAAAACAGAGAGAGGCGAAGAGGGTTAATATATTATCATTCGATTACGCTGCCAAACATAGTCCAAACTTAAATTAACTCCAGACACCGAGGTATTTAGCAGCAAGGAGCATTCTTAAGAATTTTGTTTCATGAAATACGGCCGACGAATCATCGAGCTACCGGACTAAGGTAAGTAGAATTGCTCCAAATTAGTGTCTATGTGCTCCTAGCCGTAAAGTGAATACTTCTCCTTTATGGACTTCTGAAAAATAGCACGTTTTCGACCGTATTTCGATAAGCCTACGTTTAGGCTATAATTATATCGAAAGTGACGTCGTCCTTCAGAATAGTGTTGTATTTAGTACTAATTGACGTATATATGAATGAAGTTAGCAGAAATAGCTGGAGTACTGACCGAGCCTCGTCCGACAGTCGGATAACTCGAGGTTAAGGTATGTGAAGTTGTTCTTCGGCAAGTTAGTAAGTCTTAGCTTGGTAAATCATAGTAAACTCCACATTTGAAACTCTCGGAGTTGAATGTTGAGAATTAAGTAAGTCTAATATATTCTGAGTTGTGTTGCCGTATCGTATTCAGTCCCAAAGTTAGTAAAGCATGCGCCAAAGGGCGAGTTAGCATTCCAGATTCAGTATTGCCTATTGTATGGTTAGCAAGCATGTTGTAGAATAAAAAGATACATATTTTCAGAATAAAGCCAGTAAAGTAAAATCAGATAGACAGATCGTTTTATGGCTATAGATTAGCCATTCAGACTGATAGTATCCCGGCTACAGATTAGCCAAACAGTTAAATAAAGATTTTAGAATCCGTGTGATCAGTAAAGAATCAGTATAATACAGAAAGAGATTAGAATAAGAAATCAGATTTCAGATAGTCTTTTTCAGTTATACATGTTTGCTATTTATATGTGCTATTTGTTTGTTGAGACTTGATGTGGCGTGAGGGCACCTTATTGAGCGTCCTCGCCGCCCCTGGGTTGGTAATTGTGTCGCCCACTAAGCGGGTGGGTTTACGTTGCTCCAAGGAGTGGCATGCCGTCCCCATCTTGGACGAAGATGGGATGAAGCTTTCCCCATATCAGTCTGATCAGCACTACAGTACCGACAACCCTGTTGAGCAGTGTCCAGGGTACTGTCAAGTACAGACATTCCCTGTTGAGTTGTGTCCAGGGAATAGATACAGTTCCTATTTCAGATAGCCCTGTTGAGTTGTGTCCAGGGAAACAGACCCTATCTGTTACAAATGCAGTACAGGAGTCCCCCGGACTCAGACATGGTTGCTTATATTGGAGGCCAAGGCCCAAGCCGAAGACCAAGGGGGCCGATAGAGGAGCTCCGAGTGAGTAGATGATTGGAGTGATTTATTTTTGGTTGGTTTTGACCCGAGCAGGGGTATATAGATTGTTTGCTTGCTTGGCGCCATCCGGCTTATGGGGGTTGGTATTCGCTCTTGCTTGCTAAATGTATATGTATTTATGTGCTTTATATATATATATATATTAGTTAATAGACAGCAGGCCGCCATGATCACAGACACGCTCCTGCTTATCAATGCAAAAAGGTTTGATCTAGTTCCTACCAGCTCTTCAGATTCAGTTATCTTCTGCTCACAGACTTGTTAGTTATGTTATCTATATTTAGTTGTATTATTTCAGTTGCTTTGCATACTCGATACCAGTGGTACTGACGCCCGGTGGGGCGCTGCATTACTTGCCTGCAGGTACTCATAGACGAGGAGGCGATCCCTTGTGATCCTAGCCAGCGCAGAGTCATCAGCTCCTGTCATCCGGAGCTTGATATTTCAGAGGTTTATATCATTTCCCTTTGTTGTACAGTATGGGTAGGTCGGGGCCCTGTCCCGACCATCTTATCAGTACTCTTAGAGGCTTGCAGTCTGTATATATTTCCCTGTGGTCAGTTGAGCCGGTCGTGTGAGGCCGTGCAGTTTGTTATAGTTGTTTAGCATTTCAGTTTATGTTGGCCGTGTGAGGCCTTATCCAGTCGGTAGTGGTGACCTTGCCGGTCACGTAGTTATTTAGTATTCCATTGTTGAGTTACAGATAACTAGACAGCATGGTGGCCTTGTCGGCCCGCATAGGCTCCCTTATATTGATATGATTCTGGTTAGCTGTCGTTATAGTACAGGTGGCTATAGGCCCAGTCGGCCGGAGGCTGTATTTACAGCTGTTATATAGCCCGTTGATTCCTTGAATCTGAGTTTGAGCCAGCCAGGCACCAGATGTGCTCAGGCTCAGTAGTCTATCAGTTCAGGTCCTACTAGGGCACCAGGTGCCAGTCATACCCCCCAAGGCGGGGCGTGACAAACTTGGTAACAGAGCAGGTCGTGTCCCAGAGAGTCTGCAAGCCGTGCTAAGTAGAGTTTTGTCTATGGATGTGTTATGCACCTCATACTATAGGCAGGAGGCTGCGAGGCATGTTAGGCTGGTTACTCTTCTTTCATACTCAGTCGTGCCATAGCACAGTACAGTATAGGGTCGAGTTCCTAAAACTTATCGTATTCTTTGTCTACAGATAAGAATGGCGGATCAGCGACACCCTTCCATAGGCAGGAGATTAGACACTGCAGCAGGAGAAGGCACCAGCAGAATGCCTCAGCTTCAGTCAGAGTCAGCCCGATCTGAGGGCGATATAGAGGCTTCATCACAGCCCTCTCAGCAGTCCCCCTCACATCAGGAGCCTTTGGGCACTACACCGCCCCCGATAGCTCCTGTGCCTTCGCCATCAGATCAGGAGGTTTGTAGCGCTGTAGTTATGTTGGCACAAATGATGGCCACACAGCGTCAGTCAGTGCCACCTGTAGCAGCAGAGCCTTCAGGTGGGTCAGGTAGTTCCAGGGTCAGGGAGTTTTTGGCACTAGGTCCTCCACAGTTCACTGGGTCAGATCAGGAGAGGACCCCCAGGATTTCCTAGATCAGATGCAGAGAATTTTTCGGGTTATGCATGTGACCCCTACAGAATCAGTTGAGCTGGCAGCGTTTCGGTTGCGGGACATAGCAGTACTATGGTACGAGAGTTGGGAAAGGTCCCGAGGGAGAGATGTTACCCCTCCAACCTGGACCAGCTTCTCAGAGGCCTTCCTGGACCGTTGCTTGCCACGAGAGATCCGCCAGGCCCGGATGGATCAATTTTTGCATCTGGAGCAGGGGGGAGGAGCGTACGCGAGTATGCTTTACAGTTTGACTCCTTAGCCCATTATGCTCCAGCATTTGTTGATACTATGCCAGCTAGAGTTCACAGATTTATTATGGGTCTGAACCCAGAATATATTGAAGCTTGTATGACGGCTACGTTATGGGAAGATATGGATATTGCCCGAGTACAGGCCTTTGCTCAAACCATTGAGGGTCTTAGACAGCGGCAACAGAGTAGTAGACAGACTAGTCAGGAACAGCGCCGTAGACATAGATCGGACGAGATGCAAAGAGAAGTTCAGAGAGGACCCAGGCCTCGACTATCAGATAGACCCCCTAGACCCCCACCTCCACCACGGCAGCAGCAGTGAGGTAGATCTGCTCGTCGAGGGCAGTCAGAGCCTAGTGGGAGTTCCAGAATAGTAGAGTCCCTGCAGTAGAGAAGGGGAGAACAGAGTAGATTTGCACCCTCACCCTGCCCCTACTGTAATTGATCACACACCGAAACATGTAGATATGGTTCCAGTGGGTGTTATATTTGCGGACAGGAGGGGCATCAGATGAGAGATTTTCCGACCAGAGGTCAGGGGAGTAGAGACAGCCAGGACAGGGGATCCGCAGGGCCACGAGCCCCAGCAGCCTCAGCGGGGCGTGGGCCTTCAGGTTCAGTAGGCAGAGGCCGAGGTAGATTAGGAGCTTTCAGTTCAGGTACGGGCTCAAGCCGTACTTATGCATTACCAGGGAGACAGGATTTAGAGGCGTCTCCAGATGTAGTGATAGGTATGATGACTATTTGTTCATGCCCTGCTTATGTACTGATTGATCCAGGGTCCACTCTATCATATATTACCCCCTTTGTGGCACGAAAGTTCAGTATTGCACCAGAATTATTACAGCAGCCCTTTTCAGTATCCACGCCCGTCGGTGACTCTATTATAGCCAGTAGAATTTGCCGAGGGTGTATAGTGGAGGTTGCTGATCGCCAGACTACAGTAGACCTGGTCGAGTTAGAAATGATAGACTTCGATGTCATAATGGGTATGGATTGGCTAGTGCTGTGCTACGCCAATGTAGAATGTTGGACCAAGACGGTCCGATTCCACTTTCCAGGAGAGGTAGTGCGAGAGTGGAAAGGCAGCACAGCTACTCCAAAAGGTAGGTTTATTTCCTACCTTTAGGCGAGGAAATTGATAACTAAGGGATGTATCTACCACCTAGTCAGAGTTCAGGATGTTCGGGCAGAATCTCCGACACTCTAGTCTTTTTCGGTGGTGAACGAGTTCCCTGATGTGTTTCCAGATGAGCTACCTGGTATTCCCCCAGAAAGGGAAATAGATTTCTCTATTGATCTATTACCAGGCACTCAGCCTATATCAATTCCTCCTTATCGTATGGCTCTTGCAAAACTCAGAGAGTTGAAGGAGCGGTTGAAAGATTTGCTAAATAAGGGTTTCATCAGGCCGAGTACTTCACCATGGGGTGCGCCAGTTCTATTTGTGAGGAAGAAAGATGGCTCGCTCCGTATGTGCATAGATTATCGAAAGTTGAACAAAGTGACGGTAAAGATTAAGTATCCGCTTCCCAGAATAGATGATTTGTCTGATCAGCTACAAGGGGCCAGATACTTTTCCAAGATTGACTTGCGGTCCGGATATCACCAGGTTCGAGTTCGTGAAAGAGATATTCCTAAAACGGCATTCAGGACCCGATATGGACACTTTGAATTTCTAGTTATGTCCTTTGGGTTAACGAATGCCCCAGCAATATTTATGGACCTGATGAATAGTATTTTGAGACCATATCTGGACCTGTTCGTGATCGTGTTTATTGATGATATTCTGGTGTATTCTCGCTCTGAAGCAGATCACCAGGCTCATTTACAAACAGTACTCCAGATCCTCATGGACCCCCAGTTATATGCTAAGTTTTCCAAGTGTGAATTCTGGCTTAATTCAGTAGCCTTTCTAGGGCATATTGTGTCGGATGCAGGTATACAGGTTGATACGCAGAAGATAGAAGCAGTCAAATCATTGCCTAGGCCTACCACTCTGACGGAAGTCCGTAGCTTTCTGGGATTAGCGGGATATTACAGGAGATTTGTTGAGGGATTCTCTACTATAGCGGCACCTCTGACCAAACTGACACAGAAAGCAGCGAAGTTTCAGTGGACAGAGGCATGCGAGCAGAGCTTCCAGGAGTTAAAAGACAGATTAACCTCCGCCCTAGTGTTAGCATTGCCAGAAGGTACAGAAGGTTATTCAGTGTATTGCGACGCATCAGGCATTGGGTTGGGATGTGTGTTGATGCAGCATGGTAAGGTGATTGCGTATGCTTCCAGACAGCTGAGGAAACACGAAAAGAATTACCCTACCCACGACCTAGAGTTAGCCGCAGTGATCCACGCCTTAAAAATGTGGAGACATTATTTGTATGGTGTTCATGTGAATATTTTCACAGATCACAAGAGCTTACAGTATATCTTCACTCATAGGGAGTTGAATCTGCGACAGCGTCGTTGGTTAGAATTGCTAAAAGATTATGACGTGGATATTCTGTACCACCCGGGAAGAGCCAATGTTGTAGCTGATGCTCTCAGTCGAAAGTCCATGGGGAGTTTGGCGTATCTGCAGCCCGAGCAGCAGGAATTGGTCAGGGAGATACATCAGTTAGCCAGCTTAGCCATTTGTGTAGCAGAAACAGAGGACAACAGAGCGGTAGTTCAGAACACTGCCGTATCATCCTTAGTTGTGGAAGTAAAGGAACAGCAATTTGAGGATCCTGACCTAGTTCAGCTTAAAGATTATATTCCGCTAGGGAAGGTGCCAGAATTTTGGGTAACAGAGGATGGAGTGCTGCTTTGTGAAGACCGTTTATGTGTTCCTAATGTTTCAGGCCACCGCCAGCAGATCATGAACGAGGTACACTGCCCCCGCTATTCTCTCCACCCTGGCGCAACAAAGATGTACCATGATATCAAAGAATACTACTGGTGGCCAGGTATGAAAAGAGAAATTGCTGAATTTGTAGCTCAGTGCCCTAACTGCCAACAGGTGAAAGCAGAACATTAGAAACCAGGCGGTTTGACTCAGGACATAGCCGTGCCTCTCTGGAAATGGGAAGCCGTGAATATGGATTTTGTAGCAGGATTACCCCCGTACCAGACACAGACATGACTCTATATGGGTGATAGTTGACAGATTGACAAAATTAGCTCATTTCCTGTCAGTAAGAACTCTCGGCCGAAGATTATGCAGAGTTGTATATCCGAGAAATAGTCAGGTTGCACGGAGTACCATTATCCATTATTTTAGACAGAGGAGCACAGTTTACAGCTAGATTTTGGCAGTCGTTTCAGAGAGGTCTGGGAACGTAGGTTAATTTGAGTACAACATTCCACCCTCAGACAGATGGATAGGCTGAGCGCACTATTCAGACCCTCGAAGACATGCTTTGAGCGTGCGTGCTAGATTTTAGAGGTAGCTGGGACGAGCATTTGCCGTTAATTGAATTTGCTTATAATAATAGCTATCACTCGACTATTCAGATGGCGCCTTTTGAGGCTTTATATGGGCGAAAGTGCAGATCGCCAGTTGGCTGGTTTGAAATAGGAGAATCAGCAATGATTGGGCCAGACATCGTTCAGCAGTCAGAAGAGAAAGTAATGCTTATCAGAGAACGCCTATTGACTGCACAGAGTCGCAAAAAATCATATGTAGATGTATGGCGCAGGAACCTGGAGTTCGATGTGAATGACTGGGTATTTTTGAAAGTGTCTCCGATAAAAGGAGTGATGAGATTCGGCAAGAAAGGTAAACTTAGTCCAAGATTTGTTGGGCCTTATCAGATTCGTCGAAGGATAGGCCGAGTAGCATATGAGTTGAACTTGCCTCCAGAATCGGAATCCGTTCATCCGGTCTTCCATGTATCTATGCTGAGGAAATGAATAAGAGACCCATCCAGAGCAGTCCCAGTCCAGCATATCCAGGTTACGGAGGAGCTGGCCTATGAAGAGGTTCCGGTAGCTATCCTAGACAGAAAAATTCGTAGGTTGAGAACTAAGGATATTGCGTCTGTCAAGGTATTGTGGCGTAACAGGAACCGAGAGGAGATGACGTGGGAGGCTGAGGAAGATATGAAAGCTAGATATCCTCACCTATTCCAGGCCTAGTCAGGCAACAGGTATGTCCGTATTATTACTTATGCAGTACCTTATGGTTGTGTATGTATAAATGAGAAAGATTGATGTTCAGCTATTCAGTGAATCTTAAAGTATTGTGTCTAGTACCTGTATTGGACTTTTCTGCGTTTCAGGTTTTTGGGATAGTCCATATTACTGGGGAAACTCTGTCGAAATTTTCTTAGAAACAAGTTGAGTTAGTTGAGAAGTCCTCTAGATAGAAGTTTACATTCGAGGACGAATGTTCTTAAGGGGGGGGGAGAATGTTATACCCCATAAGATTCCCAGCACCTAGATGGCCTATTCGCACGTTGGTTAAACATATTTGGAAGCCATACGTGCTAGAGAAAGGCCTGGGAGAATATCGGACGTTAAACCTGTTGAACCATCGCGGAAGGAGCTGGGGCAGAGCCCCTCCGCGCTGGCAACGTATATCGGAGGTGGAGCCTCCGCGTTGGCTCCGTGACACGTTGGGCCTATCCAGGACCAAGTATATAAAGCCCCACTTCAGTTTATTTTCATTAAACGTATTAATAAAATCCAGAAAACGTAGAAAAACAGAGAGAGGCAAAGAGGGTTAATATATTACCGTTCGATTACGCTGCCAAACGTAGTCCAAACTTAAATTAACTCCAGATACTGAGGTATTTAGCAGTAGGGAGCATTCCTACGGATTTTGTTCCGCGAAATACGGCCGACGAATCGTCGAGCTACTGAACTAAGGTAAGTAGAATTGCTCCAAACTAGTGTCTATGTGCTCCTAGCCGTAAAGTGAATACTTCTCCTTTATGGACTTCTGAAAAATAGCACGTTTTCGACCGTCTTTCGATAAGCCTAAGTTTAGGCTATAATTATATCAAAAGTGACGTCGTCCTTCAGAATAGTGTTGTATTCAGTACTAATTGACGTATATATGAATGCAGTTAGGAGAAATAGCTGGAGTACTGACCGAGCCTCGTCCGATAGTCGGATAACTCGAGGTTAAGGTATGTGAAGTTGTTCTTCGGCAAGTTAGTAAGTCTTAGCTTGGTAAATCATAGTAAACTCTGCATTTGAAACTCTCGGAGTTGAATGTTTAGAATTAAGTAAGTCTAATAGATTCTGAGTTGTGTTACCGTATCGTATTCAGTCCCAAAGTTAGTAAAGCATGCGCCAAAGGGCGAGTTAGCATTTCCTATTGTATGGTTAGCAAACATGTTGTAGAATAAAAAGATACATATTTTCAGAATAAAGTCAGTAAAGTAAAATCAGATAGACAGACTGTTTTATGGCTACAGATTAGCCATTCAGACTGATAGTATCCCGACTACAGATTAGCCAAACAGTTAAATAAAGATTTCAGAATCATTGTGATTAGTAAAGAATCAGTATAATACAGAGAGATATTAGAATAAGAAATCAGATTTCAGATAGTCTTTTTCAGTTATACATGCTTGCTATTTATATGTGCTATTTGTTTGTTGAGACTTGATGTGGCGTGAGGGCACCTTATTGAGCATCCTCGCTGCCCCTGGGTTGGTAATTGTGTCGCCCACTGAGCGGGTGGGTTTACGTCACTCCAAGGAGTGGCATGCCGTCCCCAGCTTGGACGAAGATGGGATGAAGCTTTCCCCATATAAGTCTAATCAGCACTACAGTACCGACAACCCTGTTGAGCAGTGTCCAGGGTACTGTCCAGTACAGACATTCCCTGTTGAGTTGTGTCCAGGGAATAGATACAATTCCTATTTCAGATAGCCCTGTTGAGTTGTGTCCAGGGAAACAGACCCTATCTATTACAGATGCAGTGTAGGCGTCCCCCAGACTCAGACACGATTACTTATATCGGAGGCCAAGGCCCAAGCCGAAGACCCAGGGGGTCGGTAGAGGAGCTTCGAGTGAGCAGATGAGTGGAGTGATTTATCTTTTGTTGGTTTTGACCCTGGTAGGGGTATATAGATTGTTTGCTTGCTTGGCGCCATCCGGCTTATGGGGGTTGGTATTGGCTCTTTCTTGCTAAATGTATATGTATTTATGTGCTTTATATATATATTAGTTAATAGACAGCAGGCCGCCGTGACCACAAACACGCTCCTGCTTATCAGCGCAGAAAGGTTTGATCTAGATCCTACCAGCTCTTCAGATTCAGTTATCTTCTGCTCACAGACTTGTTAGTTATGTTATCTGTATTCAGTTGTATTATTTCAGTTCATTGCATACTTGGTACCAGTGGTACTAACGCCCGGTAGGGCGCTGCATTACTTGCCTGCAGGTACTCATAGACGAGGAGGCGATCCCTCGTGATCCTAGCCAGCGCAGAGTCATCAACTCCTGTCATCTGAAGCTTGATATTTCAGAGGTTTATATCATTTCCCTTTGTTGTACAGTACGGGTAGGTCGGGGCCTGTCCCGACCATTTATTAGTACTCCTAGAGGCTTGCAGTCTGTATATATTTCCCTGTGGTCAGTTGAGCCGGTCGTGTGAGGCCGTGCAGTTTGTTATAGCTATTTAGCATTTCAATTTATGTTGGCCGTGTGAGGCCTTATCCTGTTAGTAGTTGTGACCTTTCCAGTCACGTAGTTATTCAGTAATCCATTGTTGAGTTACAGATAACTAGACAGCATGGTGGCCTTATCGGCCTGCATAGGCTCCCTTATATTGATATGATTCTGGTTAGCTGTCATTATAGTACAGGTGGCTATAGGCCCAGTCGGCCGGAGGATGTATTTACAGCCGTCATATAGCCCGTTGATTCCTTGAATCTGAGTTTGAGCCAGCCAGGTACCAGATGTGCTCAGGCTCAGTAGTCTATCAGTTCAGGTCCTACTAGGGCACCAGGTGCCAGTCATACCCCCCAAGGCGGGATGTGACATCATCGAAATCAAGGCTCTGTTGTAATTCTTTTTTCCTAATCTCTACTTCTTCGACCAAAGAAAGTAAAGAATTCAGGCACTTCCTAACATTGCGCACCGCTAAGAATCATTAAAGATGAAGAGACTACTATATAAGTATTAGTATTGGTTTTAGAATCACTTTGTGCAACCCTAGCTTGTTAATCCACCATGGTTCCCACAACCCTAGCTATGGAGGTTTTAGACTCTCATAGTTGCAAGGTTGTGAATTGTGTTCATGGTTGAAGACATAAAACAATACTTACAAAGATGATTGAGAAAAACGATTCCTCAAATTAATCCGCGAAATCTTGAATAACAAGTAGCAAGAACAATATGAATTCAAGAAAAGGTTGATTACAAGGTTGAACCAACTCAATTCTCTCTTTCAATGATGTAAAATTGCTTACTACAATGTTTTCCTACTAAAATTAAGTCTATTCGTCGTCCTCCCTAAAAAATAAAACATAAATAATATTTATAGAGATACAAGAATCCTTTTCCTAAACTAACAGGAAGGCTTTCCATATCTATCGCCGAGCTCTTCACGGGTCCTCCTATGATTTGTAGAGGCTTCTCACGGACCATGGCATCGACTCGTGTCTCGAATTGTTGGCTAAATTTTTGCTAAGTATTGGGAAAAGGTATGATTCGTACCAACACCCTACGACTCGTACATTACACCCGTGGCTTGATCATGATATTTTGAACTTTGTCTGAACTTCACCACGACCAGTATAGTACGACTCGTACCTTCATCTCACGGGTCATAGGGTACTCTCGTACTATGAATCAGCATTCTGTGCAATGATTTTGGATTTTATCATGGCTGGCTTACCATGACTCATACCATCATAGTATGATCCGTGACAAGTCTCATGGAATCAGTTTTCCGGGTTAAACTTTCAGCTTCTTATCAAGGCCCTCAGTACAACTCGTAGGTCCATCCTACGAATCGTACTGTGGACTGCACTTTTTGCCCTTTTTTGCACACTTTTAGCTTCCTTTTGCAATTTATTCTTCCAACACCCATTTATCCTGAAATCAAAGGAAAAGTGCCTCATATCCACATAAATATACCTAAGTCCATGCTAGTTTCTTAGTTTTGAGCGTCAATAGTTCTGTAAATCTACAACACATCACCTATCCATATTTATACACAGGTAGGTGAATCCTTAGTGGTTGATCGGGTTTACTCATTATGTATTATGACTTTAGAGGGTTTTGATATATGGGTAGATGTAATTATATTGGACATGGTGTACTTTGATGTCATATTAGGTATGAATTGTCTTTCTCCTTATTATGCAGTTCTGGATTGTTACACCAAGACGGTGACTTTGAATATGCTGGGTATTCCTAAATTAATGTGTCAAGACACTCTCAATCCTTATCCGACAAAGGTAATTTCATTTTTGAAGGCCCAGCGCATGGCTGAAAAGGGGTGTCTCACCTATTTGGCGTATGTTCGCGATACTAGTGCTGTTACTCATTCTTTAGATTCAGTACCCATAGTGAGAGAATTTCTAAAGGTATTTTCAACTAATCTTTCAAGCATCACCCCTATTCGTGATATTGATTTTGGTATTGATTTGGAGCTAGGTACTCAACCCATTTTTATCCCTCCATATCAGATGGCTCCGGTAGAATTGAAAGAATTAAAGGAGCATCTAGAAGATTTGCTGAGTAAGGGCTTTATTAGACCAACTGTTTCTCCTTGGGGTGTTGTAGTCCTATTTGTGAAGAAGAAGGATGGCATCTTGAGAATGTGCATCGACTGTAGAAAGTTGAATAGGGTGACAATTAAGAACAAGTATCCTATTCCATATATTGATGACTTATTTGATCAGCTTTAGAGAGTGTCGGTGTTCTCTAAGATTGATTTGAGGTCTGGTTACCATCAGTTGAAGATTAGGGTGGAGGATATCTCTAAGACTGCCTTTAGGACTCGTTGTGGTTACTATGAATCTTAGTTATGTCTTTTTGGCTGACCAACACTCCAACAACATTCATGGACTTGATGGGTGTTCATGCCATATTTGGACTCCTTCGTTATAGTGTTCATCAATAATATTTTGATCTATTCTTGTAGTAGAGAAGATCATGAGCATCACTTTCGAATTGTGCTCTAGAATTTGAAGAAAGAACGAGTATATGCAAAATTTTCTAAGTGTGAATTTTGGCTCAGTTTTGTGAAATTTTTAGGGCATGTGGTGACCAAGGATGGTATTATGGTAGATAAAAAGAAGATTGAGACTGTTAGAGACTGTGCTAGTCCTACTTCACCTACTGAAGTTCAGATCTTTATCGGGATGGCTGGTTACTACATATGATTTGTTAAAGGTTTTTCATCTATTGCATTTCCATTGACGAAACTGATTCAAAAATATTTGACTTTCCAGTGGTATGAGGAATATGAGGCAAGCTTCCAAAAGCTCAAGACCTTGTTGACTTCAGTTCCAATCTTAACCTTACCAGTAGAAGGTGAGGGCTTTATGGTGTATTTTGATGCTTCATGAGTTGGCCTTGGATTTGTTTTCATACAAAAAGGTAAGCTGATAGCGTATGCTTCGAGGCAGTTGAGGGTACATGAGCAACACTAACCTACTCATGACCTGGAGTTAGCAGCGGTAGTTTTTACTTTGAAATTTAGAGGCATTACCTATGTGGAGTGCAATGTGAAGCATTCACGGATCATCACAGTCTTCCATATATTTTTAGTCAGAGAGATCAAAATTTGAGGCAAAAAGGATGGTTGGAGCTGCTTAAGGATTATTAAATCACTATCTTATATCACCCTAACAAGGCAAACAGGGTAGTAGATGCATTGAATCGAAATTCAATATGGCCAATTTAGTTATGTTGCGAGTGGAGGAGTGTCCTTTGGCCATGGATGTCCAGTCCTTAGCTAATAGCTTTTTGAGAGTTTGACATTTTGGAACCCGGTAGGGTTCTTGCTTGTGTTAAGGCACGATCTCTTTTATTGGATTAGATCAAGGCTAGACAATTCAAAGTTGAGAAGTGGAAGATAATTCAAGACAAAGTGTTAAGAGGTGAGGCCAAGAAGCAATTCTAGATCAAGAGGGTGTTTTGAGAATCAAGGGTCTTATTTGTGTTCCTAGAGTTGGTGATTCGACCAAGTTGATTATGAAAGAGGCTCATAGCTCTAGATACTTTATTTATGCAGGAGCAACATAAATGTATCAGGATCTGAAGCAGTATTACCGATGGTGTAGAATAAAGAGGGATATTGTAGAGTATGTCTCTCATTGTTTGAATTGCCAGCAGGTGATGTATGAGCACCAGAGACCAGGTGGTATGACTTAGAGGATGCACATACCTGAGTGTAAGTGAGAGCAGATTGCCATGAATTTCCTGGTAGGTTTTCCACAGACTTTGAGGAAATTTGATGCTATTCGGGTCATCATGGATAGATTAACCAAATTAGCTCATTTTGTGTTAGTTCAAACTATCTATAATTCGGAGAGATTGGCTAGGATTTCCATCCAAGAGATATGTATTTTCATGATGCGCCTATTTCTATCATTTCAGACTTAGGTACCTAGTTCACATCCCACTTTTGGAAGTCTATGCAGAAGGAAATGGGTACTAAGTTGGAGCTTAGTACAATTTTTCATCCACAAACATATGACCTGTTTGAGTGGACTTTTCAGATATTAGAGGATATGCTACGGTGTGATTGATTTTGGTTTGGTCAGTGGACCAATTCTTACCATTAGCGAAGTTCTCCTATAACAATAGTTACCATTCCTGCATCCAGATGGCCCCATTTGAGGCTTTTTATGGTAGGAGATGTCGTTCTCCGATGGGTTGGTTCAATGCATTCGAGGTCAGGCCCTGGAGTATAGACTTGATGAGGGATTCCTTAGACAAAGTCAAATTGATTCAGGATAGACTTCTCATAGCTCAAATTAGACAAAAGAGCTATGTGGACCGGAAGGTTTGTGATGTAGGGTTCACGGTTTGGGAGAAGGTTCTGTTGAAAGTATCACCTATGAATGGTGTTATGAGATTTTAAAAGGGCAAGCTTAGCCCTAGGTTCATTGGTATGTTTGAGATATGTAGACATATGGGAAAGGTGGCCTATGAATTAGCTATTCCACTAGACTTATCAGCTATTCATTCGGTATTCCATGTTTTGATGTTGAAGAAATATCATGGTGATGGATCTCAGATGATTATGGAATTCAGTGTTATTAGACCAAAATCTAGCATTTGAGGAAGAGTCTATAGCTATTCTGGATAGGTAGGTTAGGAAATTGAGATCCAAAGATATAGCATCTGTGAAAGTGCAGTGGAGGTATTATCCTGTGGAGGAAGCCACCTGAGATGTTGAGTCTGACATGCGAAACAGATATCCTCAGCTATTTTACAGATCAGGTACTTCTTTTATCTTCCCATTTGAGGATGAAAGTATGTTTTAGCAGTGAATAATGTAATGTACTGAATTTAATTAGAAGTTATTTAGAAATTGATCGAGAAATTTTTTTTCCATAATAATAATTATAATAAGAAATGGAATAATAATAATAATAATGATAATTTGAAAAGGGGCCAATCCTAATTTAGAAAGGAAAAAGGAAAAAAGCAAGAATATATATAAATGATTCAACACGACAGAGAAAACCAAAAAGAATGTAGAAGCAGTTTAAAGAAAACGCAGAGAAAGAAAAGAAAAGAAAAGAAAGGGAGAAAAACAGAGGAAAAGAGAAGAGAAAAAGAAATATTTTCATCTCAAAACATCAAGGTAATAGTTCTAACTTTTTATACTAGTTTATTTTGCAATTTTGAGTAAAGGTTTTGGCAAAACACGGAGAAATTATGAGAATTAAGAAGGTTTTAAGCCTAGGATTCTTAGAGTAAATTCTTGATTTGGGGGTCGAATAACAGCCTATTTTAGCTGAAATTTAATGTGTGGGTTTATTTCTTTGTGGATTAACATAATCTGAAAAAAAAATTAGGTTCAGCTGTTCGTCTTGTTTGTTATATGGGTATAAAACTACACGCAAGCGCACGTGGTCGAACAAGTAGTAAAGTGGCGTAAGTAAGCCAAGTATCGATCCCATAGGGACTGGGATGAAGTGCAATCTGTTCAAGTGTGCTATATTTCAATTCTAAAAATGCAGACAATAGTGTAACCAAGAGTTTGATATTTTGTTTTATAATTTTTATGCTAAAGCTAAAACAATTATCTAATGTCAGTCTGAACTATGAATGAGAGCATGCTGAGGCTAAACGAACATGTAATGAAATTAATTATCGACATAATTTGGTTAATCTTTTCCTCTGGTTGCTAGCCAAGAACTATTTCCAAGGAATTAAAACTCTCGTATTTAACCCCACTTAAGAATCATGAACCATCCACCTACATTTCTGTGATTAAATGCAATTCATGTTCTAGCCATACAAACCCGGTTCCTAAATTGACTAATACAACTTTCAGGTATATTTCTATCTTGAAAGTAAATCAATTCTCAATTTTCCCAAACCAAGTAAAGATCATATCCTATTAATTCACAACTTTCCAATTTCTTGCTCTCTCGAGTGAAACCGGACTTTTTAGATATACATTAACGTAGGCCACACATTAATGCAGCAAGAACAAGAATTAATAGAACAACCATGGAAGAAAAGATGAAAAACCAATATGATCAACAAGTACATTTCACTACAATTGTTCATAACCTCAGCAAGAAGATGAATTAGCCACTCATTTGTGGATTAACTATTGTTAAATGAGTGTTAAACAAGGAGAAGGAAAGAGAGAAAAACCCTGATAATTTCGTCCCCTCAACTGCCTGTAACCCACGTTCTTGCTCCACCAAGTCAGAATATTGAAAAATGAATCTAAGTGTTCTATTTATACTGGTGGGAATTTTTCCCAGAATAACAAGCAACGTGTCACGGAGTGCATCGCGGAGCACTGCCTCCGTGACACGCTACGGACGCGGACCTTCACTAGAACTGGGGGTCTAGGAAATAAAGCCCAACGTGGCACGGCGTGCAACGCGGAGCCAAGCCACCGTGCCACAGACCCATCGCGAACCCACACTGGAATTTGGCTGAAAATTCCCATCCAGGCAGAAGGCCTCCGCGATGGCAGCGTGACACGTCTCCATCGCGGAGCCCCTTTATTTTGTGCTTTCCAATGCCTTGTCCCGTGCTCACTTCCGAGTTCAACCCCGATCTCTTCCAACATGCATTTAAGCTTCCCAAAATTACATTTTACCTGCAAAACAATGCTAATCATGTTGGTTAGTATAAATTCACATTTTATTACCAATTACATGAGAATGTATACACATATCACTTGGGAATATAAATTTGCCCAAGATCACTTACCCCACACTTAAATCCTTGTTCATCCTCTAACAACAATCCCATACCTCATGCAATTTACATCCCAATCTCGCTACTTTGGTGCGACAATTTAGGCTACGGTCATACCGATTATTCAATACAGCAAATCTTCAAGAAAACATGCATGGTCCTATCAATGCAATGACCTTCAATACATCAAGACCTCCTAGAGTTAAGAATCGACTCTCGATATTGGCAAACTCATGCAAATTAGCTGATCAAGATATCCGACACAAAAATTAATCTCTCATCAAGCATGTGCCCTTACAACACAAGAGAGTCTTCCCTTTTTTGCTCATATGAACTCACAAACTTTCAGGCAGGGGCATGTAAACACAATTTCGCTCTCTCTCCCAAAAGAATTCACATGCATCATCTCACGACCCATAAGCTTGCCATTAGTGTATTACTCCACTAATATAAATAAGTGCGATGTAAGATCACGTAGGACTTTAACTGGTTGTGATGGAAGCTACGGAACTAGTAAATATTGGGTTAGCAAATAATAGTCACTAGCGTCCTTAAGCGCCTTTTCAACACATTCCATCAACTCATGGACATTGTTTCTTCTTTCATCCTCCCATTCTTGACGTTTTTCTTTAGTTTGGCCCATCTTATTAAGCACACTTGACATAACAACAAAGATTATTCATGCACCTTCATTATAGTTTATTTATATCAAGTGCACCTTCAACCTTTTCTTTTCTTCCAGCACTCGGCTTTTCTTTTCTTTCCACCATTCTCACTCTTTGACACTTTGGGAAAATGATTTTCTCTTCTTAAGCGCTTAAGAGTTTTGTATAGACTTTACGGCTAATGAAAAGAAGGGATTAAGCTCGGTTTACACTTTTAGACAAAAGAAAAAAAATAATAGGCTAAAGGCTCAACGGGCTGACTAGGGTATACAATCAAGGTGGGTACGACAATGAAAAATAGAAACTTTCGGTTAAAACAAAGAAATGCCTACATCCTTTCCTACAATACACCTCCTTCATTTCGTTTTGTACATACACCAGGCAAGTTCTAGACATTTCACAACAGCATGGAATAACAACACCTCACTTCACACTTATTGCACATGCTCAATTCAAGATGTATTCACAGACTCTTCGATCAGCTAATTACAGGAATTCAAACATTAAGCCTCAATCACACTGAATCGAACTCTATGGCCTAGGTATCTCAACATATTTACAAAGTGTCATGCTTTCATACTAATCACCTTTGCATTTTAAATCTCATGTACAACACGCAACCAGAATTTCGCGACCATACAGTAATTACAGGTTTTGGGATGCAACCCACAAAAGAAAAAACACAACTAAAAAAATCTACTCCTAACGACTACATTTCCCTTAAGACGGTCGTCATCCATCCATCATAGGGAACGGTCACTAACTAAGACTTCGATTCAATGGGACCATTCTCGGTAAAAGAACCGAAAACAAACGCCAAGAAACCCAAAAAGTAAAAAAATAAAAAAAAATAAAAAAATTTGAAAATATCGATCATTTCGATAGACAAAAATAAGTACAAAATCAGCTAGCAACATTCAGCAACACACAACAATTTCACATAAATTTACAATACAGAACAACAACTTAACAATTCACAAATCACAGGGAACAATAAAATTTCACAGGCACAACAACATATTAGAATATATACATACATAACAACACAGCCCAACACCTAACTACTCCCACCCCACACTTAGCTCGAACACTGTCCCCAGTGTTCACAAAAATCAAATAAGCACAAAAAATTGGGTGGTGGAACTCCCTGATCAATCAAAGTACTCCACTTCTTCATCAGGTGCTGCTGCTTCATCTCCCATGTCTGAATCACCCCCGTCGTCATCATCAGACTCCACATCGGAGTCCTCCTGACGTGTCTCCTCGTCTGTGGGGACGTCATCATCCGTGGGATCTACAAATGCTGGCCCTACTCGGCATAGAGCCCTGGCATTCTCACCGAAAGGGTAGTCTAGCTCGAGCTGCCATAACTCCTCCTCTATCGCCGGCCTCCCGCCTATCCTCAGCTGGAGCATCTTCATCCCGTACATGCGAGTTATATACTGATCATCACGAGCATGTCGCTCGCCAAGTGTAAGCACTGGCCCGTGGGTGGTGTCAGGTTCCTTAGTTTTAGTAACATCTAAGGCCCGCCGCTCCATTTGCGGGATATAGTCAAGGGCCTCTTCCTCTACATCTAGGCCCGTGAGGAAGGTGGTGAGTAGTCCACCAAAGCCGTACCTGTGCCCCTGATGCTACCGGGCTCTCTTCATGGCGGATATAATCACTGCCCCCACATTGATCTCCAGCCCTTTCATCAGGGCGTACACCAGGCATACACGATCCCGAGTTACATCTGTCACATGTACCCTCGGGATTAGGCAGGAACAGAGAATCTTCAGCCATATTTTGGCTTCCCTGTTCATCTGTGAATACGACAAAGTCTGATGGTAGCCCCTCTCCTTCTGTCTGCTCCATCTAGCTGTCGATCGGGTCCCACACAAGGTGTGTCTGATGTCTGCATACGGTGGTGTAATGTTCAGCTGTCGGAGCACGTGGGCGTCTGTCTCCCGCGCCCCTATGATGGCATTGAGGTGGTGGGGCTCAAATGTGACTATTTGCCCTCTGATTTTTATGGTGTGACTTCTTAGGGTCGGGTTCCAATTGGCATAGAATTCCCGAATCAGGTGCAAGTTGCACTCCTTGGGCTCTTCAAAGATGAAGTTGAGCCCAGCTGCCTCGATCCGATGTACAATCCTAGGGAACTCCTATGCCAACGGTTCCCGTGCTATATGCTCCTCGGGGAAGTATTTGTTTTCTTTGAGCTTTGAGTACCACTTCTTCCGCTCATCCGTCACCCATCTAGTTCCGTATTGGCGGCGTTGGCCGCGTGGAACTACTGGTGCTGCTGGGACTGCTGTGCCCAGTCTGATTCGCTTCCTTTCGGTGCCAGATGTTGATGGGCCTTTCCCTTTTTCTTGCCTGCTTGCCATTTTACCTATCAACCCAAGTATACAAGATCAATGTTAAGAAAATGGATATCACTTCGGCTAAGGTCGGGTTAAGCTAGGTTGCCCACACTTAGTCCTTAGCTACAGTTACAACATACCGGCAAGATCATGTTATTTGCATAAATAAACATCCAACTATACAAACATGCTTAGTGCATACGAAGAATTCGACGGTATATATTCTATGTACTACTTAGACTTTGTACAACTAACAACAATCATTACCATCGATAACCTTTTAATCCATCACACTTAGCAAGGAAAAACAAAGAAACGAAAACAACAACAAGAATTTATCTACACGAACCTATATAACCAACCCAATTCTTGCAAATTTCAATATTCCCCTAACCCGAGAATCGGTCGGTTTTTTAACATGATAACAACTAGCACACCGACTCATCTCACTCAACATGCACATACCGGCATGAATTTCACGAGTTCACTACATTTTTCACTTCAAATTGAAAACAAGACCTAGAAATGATAGTATCAAGAAAATTCGATTAAATTATGCAATTAACGAGTTCAAGCAATCATAATGCTACTCCGAACATTCATCAACAATAATACAATTGAATTCATGATTAATTTCTACTTAGGGCAAACTTAGCTCACCTCACATGCTCAATATCGAAAAAAATCGACAAGAAATGAGATGGAATCGAAGAACATACCTCGAAGTTGAAGAATTGAAGCAAACTTGATGATTTTCTTGGCCTACTCCGTGTCACATTGAAGGGGGATGGGTTTTGGGGAGTTTGGTCGCGGAGTGAGTGAAAAATAAGGAAAAGGGAGGGGGTTTCAGGGTTAAAAAGTAGAAAAATCGCGCGGGTCACCCGGCGACCCGGTGAGACCCGTCGCGATATACACGGCAACGTGTCACGAAGTGCATCGCGGTGCACTGCCTCCGTGACACGGAGCTGTCGCGAGCCTGTTCTGGAAATTTTTAAAAATTCCGATACCTCAACGTGTCACGGAGGGTAACGCGGAGGTCCACCTCCATGACACGGAGCTATTGCCCTAGCTCACTGTTTTGCCACTTTTTATTAATTTTCATACCTCGAATTTTCCTTTGCGATTCCGTGCATATTTTCCTCCGTTTGATTTGAAATTCATCTCACTATACAAAATTGGTTAGAATTATAGGTTTCACTCTAAATAAAAATAAAAACAAAAACTAACATGAAAAATTTTGTTGTTAATCAAGAAAAAGAAAAAGAAAAAATCTATTCACAATTTAAAAAGAGAGAAAAAAAAATTTTCACAGGTTGCCTCCCATGCAGCGCCTGGTTTACCGTCGCGGCTCGACGTCGTTAAGCTCAGTTGTCCTCTAGGGTGATGGACGATTTTTCTCGATCACCGTCCTACCCCCACTAGTGCTTACACCATTTTGGTGGTTTTCCCATTAACTCTCGTGAATCCTTAATTTGCTCATCATCGCCTTGATCAATCACATTGATCACCGAGAGTTCTTCGTGCACCATCGGGAGCTTACGTGCCTTGTACACATCGAACAACTCCACCTTCTCATGTCCTCGCATTGTTAGCTGCCCAGCAGCTAAGTCAATTAGTGCTTTCCCGGTCACCAAGAAAGGATGTCCCAAAATAAATGGGACTTCCGCGTCTGGTTCAAAATCCAGCACGACAAAATCTACCGGGAAAATCAGGGAGCCAACTTTCACCAGAACGTCCTCCACAATGCCATCAGGTCTGGCTAAGGACCGATCTGCCAATTGCAAGATTACTGTTGTGGGTCTAGGACTCCCTAGACCCAACTTTTTGAATACCAATGATGGCATCAAATTTATGCTCGCTCCCAAATCACACAATACACGATCTCGGATGCTCTGCCTAATAGTAATCTGTATGGTAAAGCTCCCAGGGTCTTTGAGCTTTGTGGGCAATCGGTTTTGAATCCGGGAAGTGCACTCCTCCGTTAGAGCCACCGTAGCATACTTAGTCAACCGACTTTTATTTGCCACGATGTCCTTTATATACTTGGCATATTTCAGCACTCCCTGCAAAACATCAACAAGAGGTAAGTTAATATGTACTTGTTTCAGCACCTCCATGAATTTCTTGAAACACGCCTCCTCCTTGTGTTTCTTTAATCATTGAGGGAACGGGGGTGGTGGTCTTTCTGATTCAGCTTCCTTAGTGTTCCCCCTCTCATCACTTTGCTCCCTCTCAACTTCTGCTGCTCCCGATTGTTGAGGTGGTCTTTCTGGTTCCACCTCTTTCAGCTGCAAACCACTCCTTGTGGTCACTGCATTCACCTGCTTGGGATTGGGATGTGTGTCGCTCGGAAGTCCTCCTCTAGGCCTTGTGTTTTGGGCTCCAGCAAATTGCCCAAATTGATATTCAAGTGCCTTGGTAGCTTACTGGTTGTTTTTCACTTCGGCTGCCAATTTCACATAGTCAGCCTGCAATTGAGCTTGGTTAGCTATCATGGTCTTGAACATCTCCTCAATGCTGGGTGATGGTGGTGGAGGAGGAGCATTGTTGTTTCTGAATTGTGCTTGATAATTCTGCTGCCCTCCTTGGTTCCTTTGCACACCCTGACCTGAACTTTGCCGCTGATGGTTGTTGCTACCCAGGAGAAATTCGGGTGATTCCTCCAATTGGAATTATAGCTATTACCATACTGTTGGTGGTTGTTCCTTTGCACATTTCCCACAAAGTTTACCGAGTCAGGATTTGCTCCACAACACTCAGCTGAGTGCTCACTGCTTCCACACACTTTACACCACATCTGCTGCACTGCATTCACTGGGGCTTGAGGCTGGTTCATTGTCATGTTGCTGAAGTGTGTGTTAAGTTGATTTTGTAATGCAACTATCTGTGCAGCAATAGCTATAAACCCATCCACTTCTAGCACTCCTGCTGCTTTCCTTGTCCCGCCTCTTGATGAATCAGCATTCCATTCCGGATTGCCCTGCGAAATATGGTTCAACAAGGTATACAGCTCCTCATAAGTTTTCTCCAACGTTTGTCCTCCAGCTGCTGAGTCTAGCAATATTTTTGTGTGGGGTTCCAAACCCTCTATAAAAGTGTGCACCAGCACATCATTGGACTGATGATGATGAGGACAATCCCGCAACATGGACTTGAATCTCTCCCAGGCCTGATATAGATTCTCTCCCTCCCTCTGTTTGAAACTTAGAATCTGACTTCTAAGTCTTGCTGTTTTACCGGAGGGAAAAAACCGTATCAAGAATTTCCTCGCAAGATCATCCCACGTAGAAATAGAATTCGGTGGCTCAGCTTTCAACCACCTCTTGGCTTCTCCCAATAGTGAAAATGGGAACAATGTAAGCCAGACATAATCTGATGACACTCCAGCGGGGATGTAAGTGTCACTTATCTCCAAAAAATTTTGGAGATGCTGCTGTGGATCTTAATGAGGGAGACCTGTAAACTGCCCGCTAGTGTGCAGCAATTGCACCATATTCTGCTTAAGTTCGAACCTCCCTCCTGGCTCAGGTTTGCGGATGCTAGATGTGACATTATTAGCATGTGGGATTGCCACCTCGCGAACCGGCCGAGCTGCTACTTCTTCGGGCACTAACACTGCCCGTACTACCGGTGTATTTTGTTGTTGCTCCATGATCGTCTGTCTGAGCAACTGCAGCTTTCTTTCTAGAGCTTCTCTCCGCTTACTATGAAATATTCTTTCTGGCTCTATATACGAGTCCACCAACTCCTTGTCTCTTGCCAGCGTTCAACAAAGATTAAATCTGCAAAATATAGGCTAAGACCAAGTTGTCAACACTAAGAGAATAAAAATATAGTAAATTAACACTTAAGACAAATTCACCAATTGCCAGTCCCCGGCAACGGCGCCAAAAACTTGTTCGGCTTGTTTGTTATATGGGTATAAAACTACACGCAAGTGCACGTGGTCGAACAAGTAGTAAAGTGGCTTGAGTAAGCCAAGTATCGATCCCACAGGGACTGCGATGAAGTGCAATCCGTTCAAGTGTGCTATATTTCAATTCTAAAAATGCAGACAACAGTGTAACCAAGAGTTTGATATTTTGTTTTATAATTTTTATGCTAAAGCTAAAACAATTATCTAATGTGAGTTTGAACTATGAATGAGAACATGCTGAGGCTAAACGAACATGTAATGAAATTAATTATCGACATAATTTGGTTAATCTTTTCCTCCGATTGCTAGCCAAGAACTATTGCCAAGGAATTAAAACTCTCGTATTTAACCCCACTTAAGAATCATGAACCATCCACCTACATTTCTGTGATTAAATGCAATTCATGTTCTAGCCATACAAACCCGGTTCCTAAATTGACTAATACGACTTTCAGGTATATTTCTATCTTGAAAGTAAATCCATTCTCAATTTTTCCTAAACCAAGTAAAGATCATATCCTATTAATTCACAACTTTCCAATTTCTTGCTCTCTCGAGTGAAACCGGACTTTTTAGATATACATTAACGTAGGCCACACATTAATGCAGCAAGAACAAGAATTAATAGAACAACCATGGAAGAAAAGATGAAAAACCAATATGATCAACAATTACATTTCACTACAATTGTTCATAACCTCAGCAAGAAGATGAATTAGCCACTCATTTGTGGATTAAACATCGTTAAATGAGTGTTAAACATACAAGCAATTGAATACAAGGAGAAGTAAAGAGAGAAAAACCCTGATAATTTCGTCGCCTCAATTGCCTGTAACCCACTTTCTTGCTCCACCAAGTTAGAATATTGAAAAATGAACCTAAGTGTTCTATTTATACTGGTGGGAATTTTTCCCGGAATAACAAGCAACGTGTCACGGAGTGCGTCGCGGAGCACTGCCTCCGTGACACGCTGCGGACGCGGACCTTCACTGGAACTAGGGGTCCAGGAAATAAAGCCCAACGTGGCACGGCGTGCAACGCGAAGCCAAGCCACCGTGCCACGAACCCATCGCGAACCCACACTGGAATTTGGCTGAAAATTCCCATCCAGGCAGAAGGCCTCCGCGATGGCAACGTGACACGGCTCCATCGCGGAGCCCCTTTATTTTGTGCTTTCCAATGCCTTGTCCCGTGCTCACTTCCGAGTTAAACCCCGATCTCTTCCAACATGCATTTAAGCTTCCCAAAATTACATTTTACCTGCAAAACAATGCTAATCATGTTGGTTAGTATAAATTCACATTTTATTACCAATTACATGAGAATGTATATACATTGATAGATAAACAAGGCTAAAATGACACTTTTGAGTATCACTTGGGCATATAAATTTGCCCAAGATCATCAGCTCTGGAGCTCAGGGTCACTTTTGATATGATTTTTCGAGCAAAAAATAAATATAGCAAATGGGTGTCATTGGATTCACATTCTCATGGAGATTATATATTTGAACAGATTTTGATTACTTAAAAGCATTACCGAAGGGCAAATTTGTAATTTGATGCTTGGAATTCGATTTTTTAACACCCCAAAAATTGTCTAGACTAAACTTAGACTTTGCATGAAAAACCCAGAAGAACCAGAAATTTTTTCTCAAAATGACCCAAACAATGAGTCGTTGTCAACTATATTCGTTGTCTGAGTCGTCGTCAACATTATAGGGATTTTCCTTCCTGAACCAACGAGCCTAGAAACGGATATGGAAGAGACTAACGACCCATCTTGTTCATCCATCGGGAGAAGTTCGAGAAGGAAGAAATTCATTCCAGTGGCAACAATGGGCAACAACGACCCATTGTTCCACACAACGAGTCGTCGCTTCCATCCGTGATCCAAGTCCTAAAATTCTCAGTGGCCAGGACGGGTGGTGACGATGACCCATTGGTTGGACCAATGAGTCATTGTGTCGCTTGTTGGTAGGAGTCCAAGCCCAGGTTCAAAAGTCCATCTAGTGACCACGAGAGGAACCAATGACCCGTTGGTTCATCCAACGCGTCGTTGTCCCCTCCCATTGGTCAGTTTCAGTAAGCTCAGATCTCAGGCCTCGGGACCAACGACTAGACCTAATGAGTCATGGTGTCAACAAATGACTCATTGTGTGACTCGTTGGAACCCAACGACAGTTTTTCTAGATTTCCTTTCAGGGGTATTTTTGTAACTTTTCACCTTTTTAATCCCTAAACTACGTCATCTTGGGCACATTTAAGGGAAAATTAAAGGAGTTGATGGACGTATTCCTCTAATTCTTTCTCTCAACTCTCAGATTCAGTGTGAAGAAGTTCCAGAGAGGTATCTCAAAGCTAAGCCAGGGCTTCCATCTTTCTTCAAGACTTCTCTAGATTTCTCCTAAGGATTTTACTCTAGGCATGTGAATAATCAACAAGGGAATTTCCCTTCCCTTGTGCCGAAAAAACCCTTCTATAATTTCCTTATCAGTTCTTGCCTTGAAGATCATATATAGGGTTAATTTTCAATCAAACTCTGAATTTTGTGTGGATTGCAGTTCTTATGAATTCTTGCTATGTTTTCACTATTCACTAATCATGTTGTTACTATCTTCACGCAATGAGTTATAGCCCTAGTTTTATAAAGGCCGTAAAATGGGTCTTGCATAGTTGACTAGACATTGTTGTTTCTTAACTCTGTTAGCTCTTAAATTTCTATGTTATTGCTATCATATGAATTCTCAGTTAGTTTGCATGCTAGTTAAGTCTCAATAGGAAAATTAGCATTTTCAGTACTTTTTAAGTAAGTCAGCTAATCAGTTTGACATTAGCCAGATCTTGAGGAGTTTAGTTCAGTAATACTCCCTAGTTTCAGTTATAAGTTAGTTCTCTAGACGATTACGATGCTTCTAGAAAAATAGCTCTGGCCAGTCTTAGAACACCAGTTTTCAGTTATTTGGTCCTACATACTCTCAGGTTACTTCCAGATAAGTATTCCTGACTTAGTCCAGGACCCCAACTTTGAGCTATCAACTTAGTAAGCAAGTTAGGACTATCCAGTGGGAGTGGTACTTAGCACCGAGCTGACTGAGGTTCCAGTGCATCCAGGTTTCCAGAACTACGTTTCCACCATAGGTTATTGGCCCATTAGGCCCCAGCCTTGTGATCACCCAACTTAGCCACTACCTTGGTAAGGTACAGTGGGCTTTCTCCAATGGGGTGTAAATATTGGACTCCACGTTTAGCTCACATGGTTATATATCGATTATAGACTCTCCCACTTGTCAAGCAGTTCATTTCAGCTCAATTTTAGTTTAGCTTAGTTCAGTCACTCAGCTCCATGACATGTTTATGACTGTCAGTTAGGGTCTTTTTTTACCATATTACAGTTATAGCTCATTTTTTATCAATATTCAGTATCAATTGGTCATTTCATGTTGTTTTAGTTCACTGCTCATTTTTCCTTGTTTGTTTTATATCTCACTTACTTAGTACATTCAAAGTAGTGACACATACTTTCTATGCTGTATCGTATTATGATACAGGCGCAGGTTTCCAGTCTCAGAATCGTCTGTAGTTCCTCCAGACTATTCCAATAGCGGTCCTATTGGTGAGTCCTCATCTTCTGAGGATGATATTTTCTTTCCAGTTAGTTTATTACATAGTCAAATTTTAGAGTTAGCTGGGGGGTTGTCCTAGCAACTCATCAGTTAGTAGTTGGCTTTTAGATATAGTTGTTTAGTATGCTTTTCAGTTATGTTTACTATTTTTCCAAAACGGTTTTAATTGGATGATTATTTTATGCAGCTTCCTCTTATGCTTATTTAGTTATCAGTGTGATGTTAGACCTTGGACTAGCTTTGGGTCACTTGTGGCATGAAGTACCATATCTCGTGCAGGGTATAGACTCAGGTTGTGACAAACATGATATCAGAGTACTAGATTTGGAGTGCCCTAGGATTTTCAAAAGCCACATCAAGTAGAGTCATTTTCATGGGTGTGAAGCGCACCACACTTATGACGGGGAGGATACAAGATGTTATTTGGAAAACTCCCTTTTATTCATACTCATTATCGTGCATTGGTGTTAAATACCAAAATGTCCTCCTAACTTGTGCTCTATTCGTTTAAGTGAAAATATGCCTCCAAAATGAGGAAATGGAAGGAGGACTGGCAGTGCCAACTGACCTGCCCTACCAGCTCCAACAGCCCCTCAGGACGACCAAGTGTCTTCGGTGGAATTTTGAGCAGCGATCCAGCAGTTGGCGCAGACTGTGACCAATCAAGTGAACAAGCAGGTGGTTCTAGTAAATGCAAATGGGTCTGCAGTAGCTGCTAGAGTTTGGGATTTCACCCGAATGAACCCTCCATCATTTCATGGATCTAAGGTGGGAGAGGACCCACAGGAGTTTGTGGATGAGGTGAGAAAGATCACCCCGATTATGGGTGTTAGTTCTGTGGAGAGTGTTGATCTGACTGCCTACCAGTTGAAAGGAGTGGCTCAGATTTGGTACCAATCAGTGGAAGGAAGGGAGACCAGCAGAAGCAGGATCAGTGGAGTGGGATGAATTCACTACAACATTTCTAGACAGATTCTTTCCTCGGGAATTGAGGGAGGCTAAGGTCGCAGAATTCATGAATTTGAGACAGGGTAATCGAACAGTGGAGGAATATGCATTGGAGTTCACGTGGTTGTCAAGGTATGCTCCAGAGATGGTTGTTTAGCCAAGGGCTCGCATGCTCAAATTCGTCAATTCGGTGTCAGATTTGGTACATAGGAGTGCAGAACTGCAATGCTCATCAAGGACATTGACCTTTCCAGCCTCATTATTCATGCCCAGCAGATTGAGGCAGAAAAGTTGATGGATATGGAGCGGGAGAACAAGAAAGCTAGAACAGGTCAATCGAATTATGGCCACCAGAGGTCCAGCAACAGTAGTCACCCACAACAGTAGCAACAGAGAACTCCAACACCCAGCAAGGATCGAAAGGGTGGAACATCTGGCTCTCAGTCCCAAAGTTACAGTGCTAGCAATCATTACCTAGCTTGTCCTAAGTGTGGCAAGAACCATCCAGTTGAATGCCGCATGGGCAGAGAGGGTTGCTTCGGATGTGGATAGTTAGGTCACAGGTTTAAGTGTTACACCCCGTAAATTTTAAATGAATAAATAGCCTAATGGCATGTTGGTTAAGGGATTTAGCAAAAAAAAAATAGGCAAAGTCGGTTTTTCCATCTTCTTCAATATATTTCTAGCAAAAAAACAGGTGAATATAGGTGAAATAAGAACCCACGAAAATTTTATATAATTTCCTTCCAATTAGGCTACGAAACGCGGTCTAAACTCCGTTCTGGCTTAGATACAGAGGTATAAAGCTGCAGAGAGCAATCCTACGGAGTTGGTTTCGTGAAATTTGGCCGGCGAAACATCGTGCTACCGAGGTAAAGTGAATAAAATTGCTAAAAATTAGTACCAATATGTTCCTAGCCTTGCAGTGAGCATTTATCCCTTCTGGATTGTCGAGAAATAACGAGTTTTCGACCGTTTTCCAAAAGGTTGAAGTTTGGGATAAATATATATCAAAAGTGATAATTTCTCCCAGATATTAATGTATTTAGTTCTAATTGACATGTATATGAATGTAGTTGGGAGAAACAGCAGAAGTACTGACGAAAATCACATCGGTCAGTCGGGTACTCAGAAACCAGGTATGTAAAGTTATTCTTTCGGCAAGCCAGGAAGTACAGTCTAGAAAATAAATAGAATAAAGGTTATTAAAAGATACCCAGCATATAGGAACGATTTCAGTACAATTTCCAGCAAGCATGCTAGTATATCATTACGTATCATGCGATAATCAGAATAACAGATAGTCAGATGATTTCAGATAGTACGTATTACATTTATTGGGACTGTATCCGGTAATAGATGACACATTTTATATTATTGAGCTATATCCAGTTATAGATGGCATGTTCTATGTTATTGAGTTATAACCAGATATAATCAGATTAGTAACCAGATATAGAAATAGCTCCAGATACCGATATAGCTCCAGAAACAGATATGGCTCTAGAAAATTGATATAGCTTTAGATCATGGATAACAATAATCAGATAAACAGATAAAGGCCAGGTAGCAGTTAGCCCAACAATCAGAAATAGTGTAAAACAAAATATAGCATCAGTTGTTTAGTACGGACTAGCCTTGAAATAAAAGAAGAGAATATGATTAGTATTTTCATTTGAGGATGCTTGTTGAGTATGTGTTTGCATGTTGAGACTTGTTGTGGCATGTGGGCACCCTTTAGAATCCTCATCGCCCTTGGGTTATAGCTGTGTCGATACAAGATTCAGATACCGCCACCAGCAGGGCGATGCCATCCGCCTAGAGGACGATGATGGCTGACCACCATGATAATACGGTCCAGATTATCTTGCTTGCAGGGGCAGTTCAGTTCGTTCTGCGCAGAGCCAAATTACCCTATTTACAGGGGCAGATTACTCTGTGTGCACTTGTGGCTGGGGGCAGTTTCAGATACAGATTTTTATAAAATTACCCTGTTGCGTGCTTGCACCCAGGGGCAGTTTTAGTTACAGATACAACAGCAGATTACCCCGTGTGCACTTGCGCCCAGAGGCAGGAGTCTTCGCACTCAGACACAGTTTATTGTCAGAGGCCAAGGCCTGAGTTACGTACCCAAGGGGGCCGGTAGGAGGAGCTCACAGTTATGAGATGAGTGGAGTGACTTATTTTTAGTTGGTTTAGACCCAGGTAGGGGTAAATAGATTGTACTGTTGGTTGACACCTTCCGGCTTATGGGGGTCGGTCAAGTATTGTGTGTATTTATATGTATATCTATATGTCCTATTAGATACTGATAGACAGTGGGACGACACGTTGTCAGGTACGCCTAGTTTAGTTACAAAATAAATGAACTCTCCTCAGTTATCCTCAGCCAGATAGATTCGACTACTTCCTGCTTATATGTCATGTTATTGTTGTTACCCAGTTCAGTTGTGTATTTTAGTTTGCTTTACATGCTCGGTACCTGTGGTACTAACGCCCGTGGGGAGCTGCATTGTTATACCCCGTAGAATTCCCGGCACCTAGGCGACCTATTCGTATGATGGTTAAGCATATTTGAAGGCCATACGTGCTGGAGAAAGGCCTGGGAAAAAGATCGGACGAGAATCCTGTCGAACCATCGCGGAAGGAGCCGAGGCAGAGCCCCTCCGTGATGGCAGCGTGTCACGGAGGAGAGGCCTCCGCGTTGGCTCCGTGACATGTTGTCCTTGTCCTGGCCCAAGTATATAAAGGCCACTTCAGTTTAAAATCATTTAACCACACAATTATTTCCAGAAAACAAAGGGTGAGCGGCAGCGAGAAGTAAGAACGAAGGAAAAATTACAATTTTCATCCGATTACGCTGCTAAACGTTGCCCAAATTCAAATTAACTCCAGATACTGAGGTATTTAGCAGCAGAGAGCATTCCTACGGATTCAGTTTCGTAAAATACGGCCGACGAATCGTCGAGCCACCGAGCTAAGGTAAGTGGAATTGCTCTAAATTAGTGTCTATGTGTTCCTAGCTGTAAAGTGAATATTTCTCCCTTTTGGACCTCTGAAAAATAGTGAGTTTTTGACCGTCTTTCGATAAGCCTAAGTTTAGGCTATAAACTATATCGAAAGTGACGTTGCTCTTTACAATAAAGCTGTATTTAGTATTAATTGACATATTTATGAATGCAGTTGGGAGAAAATAGTTGAATTACCGGCCGAGTCTCGTCCGATGGACGAATAATTCAAGGATAAGGTATGTAAAGCTAGTTCCCTCGGCAAATTAAGTAATATCGATACAGTATAGTAATTTACAGGCCAGTAGAACGTTCAGGAGTCAAGTGTTACGTTTATTGTGAATATTGATACGGTATTAGAAGCATCAAGTTGTAACCTGCGTGGAACTTACTAGTATGATATAGATCCTAACACAAGTGTTAGAAACTGTCCAGCATGTTCAGTATGTGATGTAATATGAAATGTTAAGATATTATTTTATTCAGATGAAACCCCGTAAAGCGATGCAATATCCGTAAAGCACCTCAGAAATAGAATGGCAGGCTAAACTAAAGTTTAGAAAGCATGTTAGGAATAGGAAATCATGTTAATACAGAAACTCAGTAAACAACATAGTTTTCCGCAGAAACACTATCTTGTATAGCATTTGCCCCAAGACAGTCCGACAGGAGACTATATTCATATATATATATATTTACCAGTCTCAGCACGTATTAAATACGTACAGATTACTATCATTAGTTCAGCATGTAATATATACGATACCTTACCCCTATTAGCCTCAGCATGTGAGATATGCAGACAGTATTACTATTTGAGACCGTTGTATTATTTTGGGTTGGACTACCTAGCATCCATGACCGCCCCAGGGTTAATAGTTGTATCGACTCATCCGCCAGAGGACGAGGATACGTTGCTCTTCGGAGTGGCATGCCGTCCCCCAGGAGACGAAGATGGGATGCCAGTTTTCCCCATATTTTGCCTTGGTCGGCTTTTATACACCCCCGTCGAGCGGATACGCCCGAGTGTTGATTCAGTAGTCCTTCGGACTCAGGTACAGTTGTAGTCAGGGGCTCAGCGAGCCCAAGTGCATACCCAGGGGACCGGCGGGATGCTTATAGCTGTTATTGGAGAGGGGATGATCGGGGTAGGGTTGTAGATTCTGTGTTGGTTGTACCTCCCGGCTTATGAGGGTCGGGTAAGGTTTGTGTGTGCCATGTTATGTTATTTCATGTTATGCCATGTTACGTTAGATATGAGTAGATCAGCAATGGAGGGATATGTCTCCAGGTATGACTCCTATCCCATCCAGTATAAGTGAGAGAAGGATGACTTATATTATCAGACAAGTTAATCTGTTTCTTCGTACTTCAGTTTTATCAGTAACATTGTTGTTTTCAGATTTTGCTCCCAGTTATTGCTTTACATACTCAGTACCAGTGGTACTGACGCCCGGTGGGGCGCTGCATTACTTGCCTGCAGGTACTCACAGACGAGTAGGCGATACTACGTGATTCCTGTCAGCGGACGAGTATTCAGCTCCTGTCATCCGGAGGCTGAATTTCAGAGGTGTATTTCAGTTACTTTTGTTGTATAGTACGGGTAGGTCGGGGCCCTGTACCGATCATTTCTATTGCTATTCCTAGAGGCTTGCAGTCTGTATATATCTCCCTGTGGTCAGATGAGCCGGTCGTGTGAGGCCGTGTAGTTGTATAACTGTTAGTACCCTTTCTTTCTTTTATGATGGCCGTGTGGGGCCATAGTTTGTCAGTAGTGGTGACCTTGCCGGTCACGTAGCTTTTTAGTACTTCATGATTGAGTTACAGATAACTAGACAGCATGGTGGCCTTGTCGGCCCGCATAGGTTTCCCTGAATTGATGTGTTTCTGGTCAGCTGTTAGTACAGGTACAGGAGGCTATAGGCCAATGGGTCGGGGGCTGTGTTTCTAGCCGTTATATAGCCCTTTGTTCCCAGAAATATGGGTTAGAGCCAGCCAGGCACCAGATGTGCCCAGGCTTAGCAGTCCAGCAGTTCAGGTCCCAGTAGGGCACCAGGTGCCAGTCATACCCCCCAAGGCGGGGTGTGACAAACTTGGTATCAGAGCAGGTCGTATCTCAGGGAGTCTGCAAGCCGTGCTAAGCAGAGTCCTGTCCATGGATGTGTTGTGCACCACATACTATGGGTAGGAGGCTGCAAGGCATGATAGGATGGTTGTCTTTTATTCTTATTCAGTCGTGCTATAGAGCGGTACAGTATAGGGTTGAGTCCCTAAAAGCTTACCATATTCTTTGGTTACAGATAATGTCAGACCAGCAACATCCTATCACAGGTCGGAGCTTAGATATTGCAGCAGGGGAAGGCACCAGCAGGATGCCTCCCCCTTGTTTAGAAACAGCCCGATCAGAGGGCACTACAGAGGCATCGTCCCAGCCTCCTCAGCAGTCTCCACCACGTCGGGAGCCACTTGGGGCGACATTACCTTCAGCAGTCCCTATACCGACACCTTCCGACCAGGAGTTTAGGAGTGTTGTAGTTATGTTAGCATAGATGATGGCTGCTCAGCGTCAACCAATGCCGTCTACAGTTGCGGAGTCATCAGGAGGGCCCGGTAGTTCGAGGGTCTGAGAGTTCTTAGCACTGAATCCCCCACAGTTTACAGGTACGGACCGGACAGAGGACCCTCAGGATTTTCTGGATCAAATGCAGAGAATCTTCAGGGTTATGCATGCCACGCCTACCGAATTAGTTGAATTGGCAGCATTCTGGTTACGGGATATTGCGGTGTTATGGTATGAAAGCTGGGAAAGGTCCCGAGGGAGAGATGTTTCCCCTCCCACCTGGTCCTGCTTTTTAGGAGCCTTTCTGGATCACTATTTGCCACGGGAGATTCGACAGGCTCAGGTAGATCAGTTCCTACATCTAGAGCAGGGGGCTATGAGTGTCCGGGAATATTCCTTGTGGTTTGATTCTCTGGCTCGATATGCACCGGCCTTTGTTGATACCATGGCATCAAGAGTGCACCGTTTTATTATGGGGTTGAATCCAAAATATATTGAGACTTGTATTACGGCCACACTGCGAGAGGACATGGACATTGCTCGAATTCAGGCATTTGCCCAGAATATTAAGGGCATCAAACAGCGACATCGGGAGATCAGAAGGGTCAATCAGGAACAGCGTCGCTGGGACAGGCCAGTTGAGTTACAAAGGGAGGCCCGGGGAGGACCCAGGCCACGATTGTCAGACAGGCCGCCCAGGCCCCCGCCACCACCACAATCACAGTGGGGTAGATTCAGCCGCAGGGGGCAGTCAGAGACTGGTAGAGGCTCGTAGATGGCAGATTCACCGTTACAGAGGAGGGCGGAGCAGAGTAGGTATACCCTACCACTTTGCCCTATATGCAATCGACGCCATCCTGGAGCATGCAGATATGGCTCCACCGCATGTTATATTTGTGGCCAAGAAGGCCATTTGATGAAAGATTGCCCAGCCAGAGGTCGAGAGGACCGCGATAGACAGGATAGGGCATCAGCAGGGTCACGAGCCATAGCATCCTCGACTGGGCGCAGGCCCTCAATTTCAGCAGACAGGGGTCGGGGCAGATCAGGGGCCTCCAGTACAGGTGCGGGCCCAAGCCGCACATATGCCTTACAAGGGAGGCAAGACTCAGAAGCGTCGCCTGATGTTGTGACAGGTATGCTAACTATTTGCTCACACCCTGCTTATGTATTGATTGATCCAGGGTCTACTTTGTCCTATATTACTCCATTTGTGGCACGAAAGTTTAGTTGCACCAGAATCATTACTGTAGCCCTTCTTAGTATCCACGCCCGTTGGTGACTCTATCACAACTAGCCGAATCTACCGCGGGTATACAGTAGAGGTTGCTGACCGTCCGACCACAGTAGATCTGGTCGAGTTAGAAATGATACACTTCGATGCCATAATGGGTATGGATTGGTTAGTACCGTGCTTTGCCAACGTAGAATGTTGGACCAAAATGGTCCAATTCCACTTCCTAGGAGAAGCTGTGCGGGAGTGGAAGGGCAGCACCGCTACGCCAAAAGGTAGGTTTATTTCCTACCTTCAGGCGAGGAAGTTGATATCTAAGGGATGTATTTACCATCTGGTCAGGGTTCAGGATGTCCAAGCAGAATCTCCGACACTCCAGTCTGTCCCAGTGGTGAATGAATTCCCTGATGTGTTTCCTGATGAGTTACCTGGTAGTCCCCCAGAAAGGGAAATAGACTTTGCTATCGACTTGTTACCAGGCACTCCGCCAATATCAATACCTCCCTATCGTATGGCTCCTCCAGAACTCAGAGAATTAAAAGAGCAGTTGAAAGATTTATTGGATAAAGGTTTCATCAGGCCGAGTACTTCACCGTGGGGTGCGCCAGTTTTATTTGTGAGGAAGAAAGATGGCTCGCTCCGAATGTGCATAGACTATCGGCAATTAAATAAAGTTACCGTAAAGAACAAGTACCCACTCCCCAGAATTGACGATTTATTTGATCAGTTGCAAGGAGCCAGATACTTTTCTAAAATTGACTTGAGGTCTGGATATCACCAGGTCCGAGTACGTGAGAGAGATATTCCTAAGATAGCGTTCAGGACCCGATATGGACATTTTGAATTTCTAGTTATGTCCTTCGGGTTAACGAATGCCCCAGCAGTCTTTATGGACCTGATGAACAGTATTTTCAGACCTTTCCTGGACTTGTTCGTGATAGTAATTATTGATGACATTCTGGTGTATTCATGCTCTGAAGCAGATCACCGGACTCATTTGCGGACAGTGCTCCAGATTCTCAGGGACCGCCAGTTATATGCTAAATTTTCTAAGTGTGAATTCTGGCTTAACTCAGTGGCCTTTTTAGGGCATATCGTCTCAAACGCTGGTATACAGGTAGACAAGTAGAAAATAGAAGCAGTTAAGTCATGGCCTAGGCCTACCACTCCGACGGAAGTTCATAGCGTTCTGGGATTAGCAGGGTATTACTGGAGGTTCGTTGAAGGGTTCTCGACCATTGCGGCACCTCTGACCAAATTGACACAGAAAGAAGCAAAGTTTCAATGGACAGAGGCATGCGAGCAGAGTTTCCAGGAATTGAAAGACAGATTAACCTCCGCTCCAGTGCTAGCATTGCCGGAAGGCACAGAAGGTTATTCAGTCTATTGCGACGCGTCAGGTGTTGGGTTAGGTTGTGTATTGATGTAGCATGGTAGAGTAATTGCATATGCTTCCAGATAGCTGAGAAAACACGAAAAGAATTACCCTACCCACGACCTGGAATTGGCCGCAGTAATCCATGCCTTAAAGATGTGGAGGCATTACCTGTACGGCATCCATGTTGATATTTACATAGATCATAAGAGCTTACAGTACATTTTCACTCAGAGGGAGTTGAATCTATGGCAACGCCGCTGGTTGGAGCTGTTAAAAGATTATGATGTGAATATTCTATATCACCCTAGAAAAGCTAATGTTGTAGCAGATGCCCTGAGCCGTAAGCCAATGGGGAGTTTGGCGTATTTGCGACCTGAGAAACGGAAGTTAGCCAAAGAAATTCATCAGTTAGCTGGTCTAGCCGTTCGAGTAATGGAAACAGAAAATAATAGAGCAGTAATTCAAAATTCTGCTGTGTCATCATTAGTTACGGAGGTAAAAGAATGACAGTACGAGGATCCTGATTTAGTCCAGCTTAGAGATAGAATTCAAAGAGGTAAGGAGTCAGATTTTCAGATAACCGAGGATGATGTGCTACGTTGTAAGGGCCGCCTCTGTGTCCCAAATATTTCAGGGCTTCGCGGGCGGATCATGCATGAGATACATTACGCTCGCTATTCCATTCATCCAGGAGTGACCAAAATGTACCACGACATCAGAGACATCTACTGGTGGCTAGGTATGAAAGCTGAGATTGCTGAATTTGTATCTAGATGTTCTAATTGTCAGCAGGTGAAAGCAGAGTACCAGAAACCGGGCGGTTTGACGCAAGATATAACGGTACCTATATGGAAATGGGAAGCGATAAACATGGATTTTGTAACAGGGTTACCCCGTACTAAACGCAGAAATGATTCCATTTGGGTAATAGTTGACAGGCTGACAAAATCAGCTCATTTCCTACCAGTGAGGGCTACCTTCTCAGCTGAGGATTATGACGAATTATATATCAGAGAAATAGTTAGATTGCATGGAGTGCCAGTATCTATCATTTCAGATAGAGGAGCACAATTCACAGCTAGATTCAGGCAATCGTTTCAGAAGGGTTTGGGAACACAGATTAACTTGAGCACAACATTCCATCCTCAAACAGATGGGCAGGCTGAACGTACAATTCAGACGCTCGAAGATATGGTACGAGCGTGTGTGCTAGATTTTGGGGGTAGCTGGGATGAGCATCTTTCGTTAATTGAATTTGCTTATAATAACAGTTATCATTCAGCTATCCAGATGGCGCCTTTCGAGGCATTATACGGGCGAAAATGTAGATCGCCGGTGGGCTGGTTTGAAATAGGAGAATCAGCATTGGTTGGCCCAGACATTGTTTGGCAGTCAGAGGAAAAGATAAAGCTTATCCGAGAACGTTTACTGACTGCTCAGAGCCGCCAGAAGTCTTATGCAGATATGCGGCACAGAAATCTAGAATTTGCGGTAAATGACTGGGTATATCTGAAAGTGTCCCCGATGAAAGGGGTAATGAGGTTTGGCAAGAAAGGCAAGCTTAGCCCGAGGTTCATTGGGCCATATCAGATTCGACGAAGAATAAGCCGAGTTGCATACGAGTTGGACTTGCCTCCAGAGTTAGCATCTGTTCACCCATTATTCCATGTCTCTATGTTAAGGAAGTTCGTAGGGGACCCTTCTACAGTAGTTCCAGTTCAAAATGTCCAGGTCACAGAAGAGTTAGTATATGAAGAGGTTCCCGTGGCTATCTTAGACAGACAGATTCGCAGATTGAGGACTAAAGATGTTGCATCTGTCAAAGTATTGTGGCGTAACAGGAATCGTGAGGAAATGACGTGGGAAGCTGAAGAAGATATGAAATCCAGATACCCTCACGTATTTCAGGCCTAGTAGGTATGTCCGTATTATTACTTATGCAGTACCTTATAGTTGTATGTGTGTGAATGAGAAAGATTGATACTTAGTTATCTAGTGGATCCTAGAATATTATGTGCAGTGCCTGTGTTGGACTTTTCTGCATTTCAGGTTTTTGCTATAGTCCATATAACAGGGGAAACTCTGCCGAAATTTTTTTAGAAAGTAAAGTAAGTAGTCTGCTAGATAACAGTGTACATTCGAGGGCGAATGTTCTTAAGGGGGGGAGAATGTTATACCCCGTAGAATTCCCGGCATCTAGGTGACCTATTCGCACGATGGTTAAGCATATTTGAAGGCCATACGTGCTGGAGAAAGGCCCGGGAAAAAGATCGGACGAGAATCCTGTCGAACCATCGCGGAAGGAGCCGAGGCAGAGCCCCTCCGCGATGGCAGCGTGTCACGGAGGAGAGGCCTCCGCGTTGGCTCCGTGACACATTGGCCTTGTCCAGGCCCAAGTATATAAAGGCCACTTCGGTTTAAAATCATTTAACCACACAATTATTTCCAGAAAACAGAGGGTGAGCGGCAGAGAGAAGTAAGAACGAAGGAAAAATTACAATTTTCGTCCGATTACGCTGCTAAACGTTGCCCAAATTCAAATTAACTCCAGATACTGAGGTATTTAGCAGCAGAGAGCATTCCTACGGATTCAGTTTCGTAAAATACGGCCGATGAATCGTCGAGCCACCGAGCTAAGGTAAGTGGAATTGCTCTAAATTAGTGTCTATGTGTTCCTAGCTATAAAGTGAATATTTCTCCCTTCTGGACCTCTGAAAAATAGTGAGTTTTTGACCGTCTTTCGATAAGCCTAAGTTTAGGCTATAAACTATATCGAAAGTGACGTTGCTCTTTACAATAAAGTTGTATTAGTATTAATTGACATATTTATGAATGCAATTGGGAGAAAATAGTTGAAGTACAGGCCGAGTCTCGTCCGACGGACGAATAATTCAAGGATAAGGTATGTAAAGCTAGTTCCCTCGGCAAGTTAAGTAATATCGGTACAGTATAGTAATTTATAGGCCAGTAGAATGTTCAGGAGTCAAGTGTTACGTTTATTGTGAATATTGATACGGTATTAGAAGCATCAAGTTATAACCTGCGTGGAACTTACTAGTATGATATAGATCCTAACACAAGTGTTAGAAACTGTCCAGCATGTTCAGTATGTGATGTAATACGAAATGTTAAGATATTATTTTATTCAGATGAAACCCCGTAAAGCGATGCAATATCCGTAAAGCACCTCAGAAATAGAATGGCAGGCTAAACTAAAGTTTAGAAAGCATGTTAGGAATAGGAAATCATGTTAATACAAAAACTCAGTAAACAACATAGTTTTCAGCAGAAACACTATCTTGTATAGCATTTGCCCCAGTACAGTCCGGCAGGAGACTATATTTACATATATATATTTACCAGTCTCAGCACCTATTAAATACGTACAGATTACTATCTTTAGTTCAGCATGTAATATATACGATACCTTACCCCTATTAGCCTCAGCATGTGAGATATGCAGACAGTATTACTAGTTGAGATCGTTGTATTGTTTGGGGTTGGACTACCTAGCAGCCATGACCGCCCCAGGGTTAATAGCTGTATCGACTCGTCCGCCAGAGGACGAGGATACTTCGCTCTACGGAGTGGCATGCCGTCCCCCAGGGGACGAAGATGGGATGCCAGTTTTCCCCATATTTTGCCTTGGTCGGCTTTTATACACCCCCGTCGAGCGGATACGCCCGGGTGTTGATTCAGGAGTCCTTCGGACTCAGGTACAGTTATAGTCAGGGGCTCAGCAAGCCCAAGTGCATACCTAGGGGACCGGCGGGATGCTTATAGCTGTTATAGGAGAGGGGATGACTGGGGTAGGGGTGTAGATTCTGTGTTGGTTGTACCTCCCGGCTTATGGGGGCCGGGTAAGGTTTGTGTGTGCCATGTTATGTTATTTCATGTTATGCCATGTTACGTTAGATAAGCTTAGATTCGCAATGGAGGGATATGTCTCCAGGTATGACTCCTATCCCATCCAGTATAAGTGAGAGAAGGATGACTTATATTATCAGACAAGTTAATCTGTTTCTTCCTACTTCAGTTTTATCAGTAACATTGTTATTTCAGATTTTGCTCCAGTTATTGCTTTACATACTCAGTACCAGCGGTACTGACGCCCGGTGGGGCACTGCATTACTTGCCTGCAGGTACTCACAGACGAGCAGGCGATACTACGTGATTCCTGTCAGCGGACGAGTATTCAGCTCCTGTCATCCGGAGGCTGAATTTTAGAGGTGTATTTCAGTTCTTTTTGTTGTATAGTACGGGTAGGTCGGGGCCCTGTCCCGATCATTTCTATTGCTATTCCTAGAGGCTTGCAGTCTGTATATATCTCCCTGTGGTCAGATGAGCTGGTCGTGTGAGGCCGTGCAGTTGTATAGCTGTTAGTACCCTTTCTTTCTTTTATGATGGTCGTGTGGGGCCATAGTTTGCCAGTAGTGGTGACCTTGCCGGTCACGTAGCTTTTTAGTACTTCCTGATTGAGTTACAGATAACTAGACAGCATGGTGGCCTTGTCGGCCCTCATAGGTTTCCCTGAATTGATGTGTTTCTGGTCAGCTGTTAGTACAGGTACAGGAGGCTATAGGCCAATGGGCCGGGGGCTGTGTTTCTAGCCGTTATATAGCCCTTTGTTCCTAGAAATATGGGTTAGAGCCAGGCAGGCACCAGATGTGCCCAAGCTTAGCAGTCCAGTAGTTCAGGTCCCAGTAGGGCACCAGGTGCCAGTCATTCCCCCCAAGGCGGGGTGTGACATGCATTGCTTACCTGCAGGTACTCATAGACGAGGAGTCGACCACTCGTGATCCTAGCTAGCGCATAGTTATCAACTCCTGTCATCCAGAGCTTGATATTCAGAGGTGTATTTCATTTTCTTTTGTTGTATAGTACGGGTAGGTCGGGGCCCTGTCCTGACCATTCTATTATTACTTCCTAGAGGCTTGCAGTCTGATGTTTCCTGTGGTGGTGGAGCCGGTCGTGTGGGGCCGTTCATGTATATATATGTTTAGTTATTGATGTTGGCCGTGTGGGGCCTTCTACTGGTTATAGTTAGTGACCTTGTCGGTCACAAAGGTGAATAGTAGTGGTTTCAGATTATAGTGTCATTGTTCTGGTTAGCTGTTGTGTATTGCAGGTGGCTATAGGTCTAATCGGCCGGGGGCTATATTTACAGCCGCTATATAGCCGATTCATTTCTTGAAATAAAGCCAGAGTCTAGCAGGCACCAGGTGCCCGTCATACCCCCCAAGGTGGGGTGTGACATTAAGGGAGTGTCCATCAGTAGGACGAGGAAAAATTATTATACCATTTCAGTAGCTCCAATAGGCCGTCAAGCTCAGTAGGGTAATACTTCAGGTATGGATGGAGGTCAGTGTCAAAACCATTTTTATGCTTTATACTCTCGTCAGGATCAGGAGAGCTCACTTGACATGGTCACGGGTACGTTACGTCTTTTCCATCTAGATGTATATGCTTTACTAGATCCAGGAGCCACACTATCATTCATTACTCCCTATGTAGCTGTTCAATTTGAAATCAGTCTAGAAGTCCTCCCAGGACTGTTCTCTATCTCTACCATAGTTGGTGAGTCAATTTGAGCCAGTCGGGTATATAGGAACTGCCCAGTCTCTGTATTGAGTAAAGTTATCCAGCTGATCTAGTAGATCAAGACATGGTTGATTTTGACCTCATTCTTGGCATGGATTGGTTACATTTTGATTATGCCTTAGTCGACTGCAGAACTAGAGTCGTCAGGTTTTAGTTTCCCAATGAGTTAGTCTTAGAATGGCTAGGTAGTATTTCAGTGCCTAAGGGTCGATTTATTTCCTACCTTAAGGCAAGGAAGCTCGTTTTGAAGGGGTGTATCTATCACCTAGCTCAGGTCAAAGATTCTAACCCCGATACCCTAACAATTCAGTCAGTTCCAATTGTCAGTGAATTCCCGACGTATTTCCCGAAGATCTTCCCAGAGTCCCTCCCGAGCTGGAAATAGACTTCCGTATAGATCTTCTTCAGACACTCAGCCCATCTCTATTACTCCTTATAGAATGGCTCCATCTGAGCTTAAGGAGTTGAAGGAACAATTGAAAGACCTTCTAGATAAAAGTTTCATCAAGCCCAACATCTGTCCATGGGGTGCTCAAGTGTTGTTTGTGTGGAAGAAAGACGGTACTCTCAGAATATGTATCGACTATCGTCAGGTGAACAAAGTTACAACTAAGAATAGGTATCCCCTACCTAGGATTGATGACTTGTTTGATCAGCTCGCTGAAGCTAGTTGTTTTTCCAAGGTAGATCTTAGGTCGGGATATCATCAGCTTAGGGTCAGGGAATGTGATATACCGAAAATAGCCTTCAGAACTCGGTATAGTCACTATGATTTTGTGGTTATGTCCTTCAAACTAACTAATGCCCCAATAGCTTTTATGGACCTAATGAATAGGGCATTTAAACAATATCTGGACATGTTCGTCATAGTGTTCATAGATTACATTTTGGTATACTCCATAAATGAGGAGGAGCATGCTAACCATATGAGGATAGTGTTGCAGACTCTCAGAGACCACCAGCTATTTGCTAAATTTAGCAAATGTGAATTTTGGCTAAAGTTTATGGCTTTCCTCGGTCACATGGTCTTAGGTGAGGGTATTCAGGTAGATCCTCAGAAGATAGCAGCAGTGAAAGACTGGCCAAGACCCACTTCCCCAACAGATATCAGGAGCTTCCTGGGTCTAGCTGGTTATTACCGATGGTTGTAGAGGGATTTTTTTATTGCATCTCCTATGACTAAGCTAAATCAGAAAAAGGTGAAGTTTCAGTGGTCAGATGCATGTGAGAAGAGTTTCCAAGAGCTCAAGACTCGACTCACTATAAGTCTAGTTTTGACCTTACTAGAATGAAAAGATAGGTTTGTAGTCTATTGTGATGCTTCCCGAGTTGGCCTCAGTTGTGTTATGATGCAATGGGGTAAGGTGATAGCTTATACCTACAGACAACTCAAGGTTCATGAGAAGAAATATCCAACTCTTGATCTTGAATTGACAATAGTGGTGTTTACTTTAAAAATATGGAGACATTACCTTTATGGGGTTCACGTGGATATTTTATCACCGATCATAAAATCCTTCAATATGTGTTCAATCAGAAGGATCTGAACCTTCATCAAAGAAGGTGGTTGGAGTTATTGAGGGATTACGACATGAGTGTGCTGTTCCACCCGGGTAAGGCAAATGTGGTGGCGGATGCCTTGAGGAGGATGTCCATGAGGAGCGTTTCTCATGTTGAAGAGGGCAGAAAAGAGATAGCAAAGGATATTCATAGGTTAGATAAGTTTGGATTGAAATTGGTGGATTCAGTTGAGGGCGGAGTAGTACTATAGTGCGGGTCAGAATCCTCATTAGTTGTTGAGGTTCATTCAAAGCAGAATGAAGATCCCATACTGCTTAAGCTGAAAGAAGCAGTTCTAAGAAAGGAAGTGAAGGCTTTCTCCAAAGGGGGAGATGGTGTGCTTCGTTATCAGGGTAGACTATGTGTTCCAGACATAGATAACTTGAGACAACAAGTACAGGCAGAAGCACACAGCTCCAGATATTCAATCCACCCAGGTGCCACTAAGATATACCATGACCTACGGAAAATCTACTGGTGGAAAAACATGAAAAGGGATATTACAGAATTTGTGGCTAAGTGTTCAAACTACCAGCAGGTTAAAGTTTAGCATCAGAGACCTGGGGGTATGACTCCGAATATCAGCATACCCACATAGAAGTGGGAAGAAGTGAATATAGACTTCATTACAGGTCCACCTCATACTTGTCGGCATCATTATTCCATTTGGGTGACAGTAGATCAGATAACCAAGTCAGCATATTTCCTCCCAATTAAAACTACAGACTCAGCTGAGGATTATGTTAGGCTGTACATCTGGGAGTTAGTAAGACTATATGGGGTTCCCTTGTCCATCATTTCAAATAGAGGTACCCAGTTCACCTCGCATTTTCGGAAGTCATTTCAGAAAGGACTCGGTACTCAGGTCAAGCTCAGAACAACTTTTCATCCTTAGTCAAATAGACAAGATGAACGGACTATTCAGAACTTAGAAGATATGTTGAGAGTCTATGTGATCGACTTTAAGTGCAGTTGGGATGACCACCTACCTCTCATCGAGTTTGTATACAACAGCTTTAACTCCAATATTCAGATAGCCCCATTTGAGGCATTATTGGTAGGAGTGTAGGTGGATTAGGGTGGTTTGAAGTTGGTGAAGCCACTTTGATAGGACCAGATTCAGTTCACGAGGCTATGCCGAACGTGCAGGTCATCAAAGAAAGGTTGAGAATAGCTTAGAGTTGCCAGAAATCATATGCAGATGTGAGAAGAAGAGAACTAGAATTTGTTGTGGATGATTGGGTTTATCTGAAAATTTCACCCATGAAAGGGGTGATGAGGTTTGGAAAGAAACGGAAACTCAGTCCGAGGAATGTAGGACCTTACAGGATTCTGAGGCAAATCTGCAATGTGGCCTATGAGTTAGAATTACCTTCAGAGTTAGCATTTGTGCACCCAGTCTTCCATGTGTCACTGTTGAAGAAGTGCATCCGTGATCCGACCTCAGTTGTTCCACTAGACAGTGTAGGAGTGAAGGATAGTCTCTCTTACGAAGAAGTCCCAGTTCAGATCCTAGACTGTCAAATTCGTAACCTGAGAAATAAGGAAGTTGCTTCAGCAAAAGTCTTGTGGAGGAACCAGCTAGTTGAGGGAGCCACATGGGAGGAAGAAGCAGACATGATGGCTAAATATCCCAATTTATTCTCCTTCGGTTCACTTTCAGCATTAGGTATTGAATTTCTCCTCAATACTCTATTCAGTTCAGTACTCATCAGCTCTATTCAGGTTTTCAGTGTGCACTCTAGTTGTGTTAATACAGTTAGTATGCCTATTCCAGTTTTGAGTAAGTCACTTCCTCAAAAATCAGTTTGAGTTAGGCTTGGGAATTGCAGCTCTTTTCCTAAAATTTCTAGCAGTTTTAACCTTCATTCGAGGATGAATGATTCCAAGGGGGAGATATTGTAACACCCCAAAATTTTTATAGACTAAACTTAGAATTTGAGTGAAAAATCTAGAATAACCAGAAAATGTTTCTCAGAACGACCCAGACAACGAGTTGTTGTCAGCTATAACAATCCGTTGTCTGAGTCATCGTTAGCACTGCAGGGAGTTCTTCCTGAATCAACAAGCCCAGCAACGGGTCATGGAAGAGACCAACGACCCAGCCTGTTCAGCCATTGGGAGAAGTTTGAGAAGGAAGAAATTCATTCTAGTGGCAACGAAGGGCAACAATGACCCGTTGTTCCACACAACGAGTTATCGCTTCCATCCGTGAGCCAAGTTCTACAAATATCAATGGCCAGGACGGGGGGTGAAAATGACCCATTGGTCAGACCAAGGAGTGGTTGTGTCGCTTGTTGGTAAGAGTCCACGCCCAAGTTCAAAAGTCCCTCTAGTGACCACGAGAGCAACTAACGACTCGTTGGTTCATCCAATGAGTAATTGTCCCCTCCCGTTGGTCAGTTCCAATAAGCTAAGATCTCAGGCCCTGGGACCAATGACTAGACCCAATGAGTCATGCTATCAACCAACGACTCGTTGTGTGACCCGTTGGAACCTGACGACAGTTTTTCTAGATTTTCTTTGAGGGGTATTTTTGTAACTTATCACCTTTTTAATCCCTAAAATACGTCAATTTTGGCATGTTTAGGGGAGAATTAAAGGAGTTGATCAACGTATTCCTCTAATCATTTCTCTCAACTCTCAGATTCAGTGCGAAGAAGTTCTAGACATCTATCTCAGAGCTAAGCTAGGGCTTCTAGCTTTCTTTAAGACTTCTCTAGATTTCTCCTAAGGAGTTTACTCCAGGTATGTGAAAAATAAACAAGGGAATTTCCCTTCCCTTGTGCTCCAAAAACCCTTCTATAATTTCCTCATCAATTCTTGCCTTGAAGATCATATATAGGGTTTTTTCAATCAAACTCTGAATTTTGTGTGGATTGTAGTTCTTATGAATTCTTTCTATGTGTTCACTATTCATTAGTCATGTTGTTACTCTCTTCATGAAATGTATTATAGCCCTAGTTTTATAAAGGTAGTAAAATGGGTCTTGCATAGTTGACTAGACACTATTGTTTCTTGACTTTATTAGATCTTGAAGTTCTATGTTATTACTATCATATGAATTATCACTCATTTTGCATGCTAGTTCAGTCTCATTCAGAAATTAGCATTTTCAGTACCTTTCCAGTAAGTCAGCTGATTAGTTTGACATTAGCCAGATCTTGAGGAGTTCAGTTTAGTAATACTCCTTACTTTCAGTTATCAGTTAGTTCTCTAGATGGTTATGACACTCCAGATAAGGAGTTTTGTCCAGTCTTAGAACACTAGTTTTTAGTTATCCGGTTCTACAGAATCTTAGGTTACTTCCCAATAAGTATTCCTTACTTAGTCTAGGACCCCAACTTCGAGCTATCAGCTTTGTATTCAAGTTAGGACTATCCAGTGCTAGTAGTACTTAGCACTGAGTGGACAGGTGTTCCAGCGCACCTAGGTTCCCAGAACTACATTTCCACCATAGGTTATTGGCCCATCAGGCCATAGACTTTTGATCACCCATCTCAAGCACTATACCCTGGCAAGGTACAGTGGAATATTTCCAATGGGGTGTATGCATCAGACTCCACATTTAGCTCACGTGGTTATATGTTGCTTATAGACTCTCCCTCTTGTTAGTACAATTCAGTTTAGCGCAGTTTTAGTTCAACTCAGTTCCGTCACTCAGCTCCAGGACATGTTTATGACCGCCAGTCAGGGTCATTATTGACCATATTATAGTTATAGCTTAGTTTTTTTCAATATTCTGTATCAGTTGGTCATTTCATGTTATTTCAGTTCAGCGCTTATTTTTCAATGTTTATTATATATCTCACTTACTCAGTACATTCAAATTACTGACGCATACTTTCTATGTTGTATCGTATTATTATAGAGGCGCAGGTTCCCAGTCTCACCATCTTCAGTAGTTCCTCCTGACTATTCAAGAAGCAGTCCTATTGGTTAGTCCTCATCTTTCGAGGATGATGTTTTCTTTCCAATTAGTTTAGTACATAGTCAGATTTTAGAGTTAGCTCGGGGCTCGTCCCAACAACTCATCAGTTAGTAGTTGGCTTTCAGATACAGTTGTTCAGTATGCTTTTCAGTTATGTTTACTATTTTCCCAAAATAGTTTTAATTGGATAATTATTTTACACAGCTTCCATTTTTGCTTATTTAGTTACAAGTGTGATATTAGACAATGGGTTATCTTGGGGTCACTTGTGGCACCAAGTACCGTGTCTCATCCAAGGTGTATACTCGGGCCGTGACAGGTTTGAGGCAAGTAGAGATTTATGGATCCTTTGAGATATTAGTTTTGACATAATAAATAAATTTAAGGGTAATGGATAATAAGGGGGTTCCATATAAATGAGATGAAAACCATTAGTACGGGTACCGATGCCATGATATGGGTAAATTTATACAAAATTGATATATGTATTGATGGTCTGATGTGATTGATTTATTGATACATATCAGTATGTGATACTTGATTGTGACTTAATGATCCTTGTGGTAGTGTTGATTGATGAACTTGAGTTATATATTTGTGCACACATATTCATGTCATACTTATTATTTCATGATGATTATTAGCTAATAGTGTCCATTGGATTATTTTGTGAAAATTCACACTCTCTTGATGTCGATGGGAAATGATTTTGGCGTGTGTTATTGTCGATGGAAAATGGTTCTGACGTATGTTATCGCTGATGGGAATGGGTTCGTCATGTGTTGTTGCCAATGAAAAATGATTCTGACATATGTTATTGCCAATGGAAAATGATTTTTGCAAGTATATGGACTTTGTGAGTCTCCCATGGGTCCCGACTATCGGTACTTGACTTCTTATGCGGTTCGAGATTTTTGGGCTAGAGTTTAGGGTGAGTTGCTTTCTCTTCGGCAACCACTGAATTCTAGAGACTTCTTAGTTTATTTTCTATCTTATTTTCTTCCATACAGTTATTTTTAGTTTTTAGACTTATTTAGTACTCGTAGATGCTCTTCTACTAGTGTCATTAGGTCTTGGGATTCTTTTGATTTTTAACTCATTTATTCCATACTTTTAGAAGTTAGTTGCTTCTTTTCTATTACTTCGGCATCACTTATATTATTAAATGATTAATAAAGGAATGGGGTTTGCCTACGGGAGTGGTGGGTGCCCTCACGGCTCAATGAAATTTCTGGTCGTGACATGGATATCTCGAGAAAATTGAAATAACTCTTGTCTGAGCTTAGTTCTATCTTTCATCAGTTTTTTATCCATGTTTGTAAGAACATCACGAAGTAACCCATAAAATTGTGTTAGTTGAGCTTGTTCCGTTAGACAAGATTGGCTCACTATCTCTGCTTCTTCATAATTCTCTTCCTGCAGGAAATTGTTTTTTCTTCTGTTTGAGGTTTGTCTATAGTATTAGCTAAGACTGTAACTTGCAGATCATTGCATGTTTCAACCTCAGCTCGTGTCTCTCTAAGTTTGACTCTAATTCTTTTTATGGTTCTCCCTTGTTCGGCGTACTGCTCCTTTATTACTTTCATCTGCTCCCCGATTATTTTATCTACCCAAGCACTTATTTTACCTTATTACTTATCCAATCATGATGTTCTACATCTCCCTCATCGTTATTCTTGTCAATACTACAAACAACTGGAGAATCATTATGAGGGCTCGAGGATGAGAAATAAAAGTTAGAAAAACCATTTCAGTGGTCGTCCAGCACATATACTAAAAATACTCCACTCAAAAGGATTGTGGAGGTACACATAATCTACTTTTTGAAATATTAGCAATATTTCCACAAGTAGGGTCCTCCATAAATTAGACAAGGATCACGAAAATATGAATATCCATCATTTGATTAATTTCTATCCCAAGATGACCTATCAAGAAGGGTCGTAAAAAAAAAACAACAACAACAACAATAATAATAATAATATATTTACAAAAATATAATACTTGAACAAATAAAAACATAAAAGTCTAAGTTATAGAAATAATTAATTATCTCTGGAAAAGGTGTAAAAAATTTGTCATGTCCAAATGCACACGTAACTGCAAATGATCGTACAAGTAATATAATAATATAAGGATAGGTTGTTGAACCCAAGGGACTTGCAGTTAACAAAGATTAAGCTCAATCTACTGTTATTTATTTTAGAAGTGTTTCTTCAAAAGTTGATTTTTGTAGTTTTGTAACATTAGAATTAAAAATGAAATAAATCAAAGTTGTGATGGAAATTTTTCTGAAAATTGATGTGAGAGAAGAATTCCAGAGCTATGGAATATTTTGCATTAATGTTTATGTCGCAATTTTATTAATATGCTAACAATTGTCGATATACTAATTCACGGAGTTAATAAAGTAAGTCTCTTAAGTCTCTATCCTTCTGCTTAGATTACTTATATGACTATATCTTTATGACATGCTCATAATAAGAATGCATCTAACCTGTCGTATTGTACTAAGTAGGGAAGACTAGGTATATTTCTATCCTACTCGCAAATCCTTTTCCTCGGGAAGGATCCTACTCTAATTGATCCCCGTTCTATCTCAACTTCCCTCTCGAGTTCTATAGAGAATATGAGTGATCCTACTGGTTGCGAATCAGTTGAATAATAAGTACAGAATTAATTAAACAATCTTTAATAATAAAATGAGAAATATTAACTCATGTTGATACATAAATATTCAAATTAAGGCCATAACCCTAGAATAAGGGCGTTTAGCCACTCATGTTCAAGTTACAATCGTATTTAATCATGTTCAATTGCGTGACAAGAAAAGAAAATGAGAAAGAGAGTAATCCTATGTTATGACCTGAATCCATACCCAGGACGAGACACGGTACTTGGAGTCATAAGTACCCCAAGTCAACCCATGGTCTATCATAACATTGGAAATCTAAGTAATATCATAGCGGAAGCTTTAAAAATAATAAAATAAAATATTTATGAAGAAGAACTAAATCATAAAGTTTTAATAGAACTGAAACAAAACTGAAAATCTGATTCTATGTCTGTTTCTGAAAGCCATCTATCTGATGAGTTTTTGGGACAAGCCCCCAGTTAAATCCGACTCTAACAGAAAGAAATATAACTAAAGAAAAATAATCATCATCCTCGAAAGATGAGGACTCACCACTGGAGTAGCTGAAAACTCTTGGACGGGATCTGCTAAAGGTTCTGAGACTGAGAATCTATAGTTGTATCATAAAACAATACAACATAAAAGGTATGTGTTAGTACTTTGAATGTACTGAGTAAGTAGGAGAAACCATAACAAGGAGAATAAAATAATTGAACTGTAAAGACATGCAATGATCAATTGAAGTGCTGAAATTGAATAAACTGAAATATACTGAGATGGTCAAAATAACCCTGTCTGATGGTCAAAGACATGCCCTAAATATGAGATACTGATCTGAAATACTGTACTGAATTGATCAAAACTGAGTAATCTAAAACTATTCTGAGTTGAGCTAATCTAAGACTGAATTGAACTAAGCTAATTTGAAACTGAACTGACTAGTGGAGAGTCTATAACCGACATATAACCATGTGAGGTGGATGTGGAGTCCGATGTATACACCTCATTGGTAGGACCCAATATACCTTGACAGGGTATAAAGGCATGAACTAGGAGATCACAAGTATGGGTCCATAAGTCCAGTAAAAATAACCTACGGTGGCGACGTAGTTCTGGGAACCTGGGTGCGCTGGAACCTCGGTCTGCTCAGTGCTAATTCCTTCTCCTACAGGATAGTCCTAGACTGACTTCTAAGTTGATAGCTTGAAACTGGGGCCCAAGACTAAGTCAGGAATATCTATTTGGAAGTACCCTGAAAGTCTTATCTGACTGGATTCTGTAACTGGTCTTCTAAGACTAGTCAGAGCTTCTTATCTAGAAGTGTCATAACCGTCTAAAGCACAAAATGTAATATGAAGCCGAGGTCCTAATGTTGGTCAGAGCTACTTATCTAAAAGTGTCATGACCTCCTGAAGAACTACTAAAATCTAATAACTGAGTTTGATACTGATAATTGGGTGGCACCACTGACACCTCAAGAATTAACTGTAGTCAAATTGATCAGCTGATATGTCTGGACAACATTGAGTGTAATAATCAGACTGAGACTGGATATGTATGTATCAAACTAAAATTTCCCCATACACTAACAATGTGTGGATCTCAAATATGATAGAATCAAGCTACAGGGAAACTAGTCTAACACACAAGATTCTAAATTCCACTGAACTGAGCACTAGGGCTAAATCATTTCACAAGATACAATTCTCATAAGTTTCTAGAAGTAGGGAATAATAAAGTAGTTAATAATCATGAGAAATACTCTACTTGAAATCTCAAAGAAATTAGTATGACTATTTTCTATATTTCGAATCCACAGGGCTGAACTGATAGAGAAAAATAACAAAGATTCTTGGGGACCAAGGGAAGAATTGTCACGACCAAAACATAGGCCCAGATCGAGACACGGGATAAGGAGCCCCGAGAGACTCCAAGTCGACCCATGGCTTGAACATACATCTAACTCCATTAATAAAAGTAGAAGGTTTAGCATCACAATATATATAGGAAGTCTAAAAATAACATAACATCAAAACTGGAATTCACATAATACATGACAAGCTGATTACTACGCAAAGTCTGAAAGCCTCTAACATATCTGATAGGTTGATGGGACAACACCCCCAACTATTCCGACAAGGCTGAAACTTAAGAGAGACATAACAAGCACAAATACTGAATTTCCTCTAAGGATGAGGACTCACCAATGCTAGCTGGACAGATCTGAGTAGGAAAGCAGGGGCTAAGGATACTGCTGAGAAAGATCCCTCGGAACTGTATCATGAGATGATACAACATAGACTATGTGATCAGTACATGGAATGTACTGAGTATGCAAGGTAAGTAAAACGGACAGTTAAAATACATAAAATTTCATAAGAGTAGGACAATATGATCGTAACGTAAATATCATGATGCAACATAAGGCTCAAGGTTTTCAAAACATTTGTAAATCATTCATAATCATAATCATAAGAGAAAAGCTTTATTATACATGACTTGAGCCAAAGTATATAATCATAACCATATATAAATCATGAGGAACAGTGGGAGATTCTTATAACCGACATACCCCACAAGAGCACACATGGATCCTGACCTGTAAACCCCTAGTCGGGAGGGTGATCGTACCTTGCCAAGGATAGAACCAATAAAATAGGCATGATATCACTCATGAAAGGCCCATTTGGTAAAAAAGGGATAGTCACAAAGGAGGTCCCATCATGGCTACGTTGGCGCGTCTGAGACTTGGGGTATGCTTGGACCTCGGATCTACTTGGTGGCAAATACTACTCCCAAAACATATATAGTGCTCATAGGATAATATGAAAGAGATTCATAGGCTAGTTAAAATCATGGTAATAATAAGCATGCTTGAAATACGTGAACTAGCCATGAAAGTAAGTCCTGTGAGTAAACCATAATCATAAATCCATAAATCATGAAGTTCATGCATATTTGTAAAACATGTATATACTTGATATCTCATAAATCCATGATAAGTATTTGAGAGAAGTCATATCATAAAGAAATAAATCATAGTTGGGCAAATCTTGATCAAGATCATAGCAAAATCATAACTTAATTTTTCATAAGAACATGTATAATTGGGCATAGTTTGTACAAATTTAAATCCATAAGGTTATAATTCGAAATAGTCATAAAATGTGCCAATGACTCATAAAATATGCATTGATACATGAAGGAGATTAACCCATAGATAGATAATAAGGATTTCATAAGAATTGGGGTAAAACCCCATATAACTATCAATAGAATTTCATGCATTAGAGAGGAATTGGGCATGGGTGTAAACAATTTCACTCATTCATAATCCTATATACCTGAGAGAATCTGATTCTACAACTTCTCTGATTGCCCAAGGAAGAATTGAGAATAATTTGGAAGAAATTAAGCTTGATTACCTCTCCAATCTTACTTGCATGCATGAATAGGAATAACTTAGAATGAACTTACCCCTCTTAAAATTCACTGTGTTCATAGCTTAAAACGATGTAGTTTAGGCATTAGGATCATAGAAATTACTAAAAGGCCTATGTATGCAATCCTCTGCCCCCAATTATCCGCTCATCACTCCTTTGAACTCTCGACTCCCTACATTAACTGAATACAAGGCTCGGGAAGGGGATAGTAGTTCTTACTTCAATAGCCTAGTCTCTTATCTTAGTAGCTATGATCCTCGAAATATTAAGGGGGTAAAGAGACATGAGGCATGCCACCAAAGCTGCCCTATCAGTACTTAGTGTGTTGTCATTAACTGTCGGTGCTAGTCGATGGCGCACTAGTGTCCAACAGGCTTTTGCTATGAAGTTCAGTGAATTCTTTGTCACCTGCTTTCCACCTGTTACCCACTCGGCCTTGTCCTTGTTCTTAGCGATCACCTCTGCTAGCCATTGCAGCTGCCTTTGTCGCTCACCCCTGCTCAGACTTCTGATTTGCTTTATTGACTTCACCCTGTAATCATACTCTAGCATCATTCTGATCAGCAAGAACTGTGGCCCATACAAGATTCGAGCGATGGTCCATTCAGATACATGAACCTCATGACCTCGGACCATCACACTCTCCAGAAATGACTGATCCTTCACCTTTTGCCCTTCCTTTGCTTTCACCTCCATGGTGGCCAAATAGTTGGCATAGAACTCCTGGACGATGTCTTCTGTGTACTATGTTGGAGTCTTTTCCATTCACTCGAACCCATAGAAACTGAAAATACGCTTTATCTCCTCAACTTCATTCAGTGAGTTTGTGAGGATCCGTGGATCTTGTATGCTTTTCCTTGGATTATTTTCGGCGGTTAGAGAGATGCCCTTCTCATATATTTCTTTGGCTCCCGGCACTCTTCACTGAATTGTGCGATTTTCTTTGGGTGGGGTCTGCTCTTATGCCTGTGCTTCATTCGGAGCCTCCTCCTCTGACTCATTACTGCCATTTTCTTCTTCCATTTGGGTCTCCCCTGACCCTTCTTCAACATTCGAGTCATTCCCCGACTTTTGTTGTTCCTCTCTAACTCCCTCTTCGGACTGGGGAGCTTGAGTGGATGTGGCAGTGGTTGCTTCGTCTTGGGACTTTGCTCTTATGGTAGTGGTTTTGGTTCCATCGATGTGTACTTGATAATCCTCAAGTGAACCACTAGGTGAATCTCCATCCTTGTCAGACTCTGAGTCAGTTGTTTCATCAATCAAGGTCATGCAGGCTTGTGTTTTTTCTGCCCTACGTTTGTATATGATTGTACTTGTAGAGAAAGAGGTTAGCATTCTATTTTCGAAAAAGAAAAATCTGATAAGAGAAGTTCAGAATCTCATCACGGGTCCTCACTATAAGTCATACCATGAAGGTACAACTCGTGAGAAGTCCCGGTGGTGCCTTAAGAATCTCAAGTTCAACTCATACCTTGAAGGTATGGTCCGTACCTTAAGTCGTCTGATGAAGTCCTATTGCTAGTAAATCTCTATTTTTCACAATGACTCGTGGTACGTCCCGTAGGTCGATTCCACGAGTCGTAGGGTGGACTTCTCAGACAAGCTTCTTCAATTTGGTGGTATGAGCACTTGGTACGACTCGTAGTATCAACCTACGACCCGTACTGTACTTCGTACGCTTTTCAGACCTCATTCACGATTCTTTGTTTAGTGTGTAGGTGTTTGTTTTGCACATTTTTGGGTACTCAAATTTCCCCAGGTCTAGGCATATCATAGACTCCATTTTAACACTATCCAAACCTCTCTCTTTTTCAACCATTACCCATAAATTCATTAAATGTTCCAAGGCCCAGTTCAATAATTTTTTCAGAGGGGTTTCCAGTTCGAACTCCATTGCATAACCCTTTTTGTTTGTTTTTGCTTTAAATCTTAGTTTTCAAGCATAATCAATGATTCTTCATGGGTTTTGATGCCCTTAAGTTCACTTTGAAGGTATTTAGAATCTGCGATGTACAACACTTACTTGATTGTGGCTTTGTTCGACTGGGTATCACTGTGTAGGGTTGGCCGAAGTTGGATTGAGCAAACACTTGCTCTATTCCTTGTTGATTATTGAGTTACGAGTTGTGTGGGGGGGTGGGCGTGAGTTTAACGTTGTGATCTTGAGTGTTTAGTGTGGGAGAGGGGTGGATTTGATTTAAATAGCTTAGGGCCAAATCAAACAAATCTGGGTTGAGTCGGGTATAAGTGGTGTTTTTGGCCCATCACGACTCGTGCCACGAGTGGTAGGAGGTACCTATGACTCATCCCCTGACCTGTAGTGACTTTAATAGAAGGAACTTACCAGGTGACCTACGAGTCTATCCTACGAATCATACAATTGAGGTACGACTTGTAGGATGAACTGTAGGCCTGACTTTTGCTTTGGGTTTTCTCTGCTTCTCACCACGCCTGCTGCTACAGCTCGTAGGACCTTATCACCGGTCGTACTGAAAGTTTGTAGCAGCTGATTTTGTGGCATCCACATGTTTTTGTTTCCCTGCACACTGAGCACACATTAGTTCAATAACTTGGGTTGCCTCCCTAGAAGCGCTTGATTTAACGTCGCGACACGACGTAGGTGGTCTGGTTACTTAGATTTCACCAAACCACCACTTGGTTGCCTCCAAAGAAGCGCTGGATTTGACATCACGACACGATGCAAATCTCTTGACTACTCAAAATTCATCAAGTGACTCATACTCATCCTCTAGTGCTGAGATCACACTAAATTGTTACGCCCCGTAAGTTCCTAACGTTTAGTTGGCCTATTCTACGTTGGCCAAGAATTTTAGAATACAATACTTACCAAAAAGGGCCCGGGGAGGTCGGACAAGCACGGAGTCGGGACCTCTCGGGTGGAGGCTGGGTCAGCTACCCAAAGGGGCAGCATGGCACGGACCATGCCCTCAGTGATGGGCTCCGTGGCATGCTCGTATTTTGGCGTGATGGGGTCCATTACACGGACCCCCAATCCACCGCCCAAATGTTATATATATTAAGTTGCTTTCTTTAGTTCATTATATATATATATATATATCTTCATCCAGAGAAGAGAGAGTACGAAGGAAACAATAATTTTTCGTCCGTTTACGCTACGATACACCGTCCAAATTCAAATTAACCTTGGGTATTGAATCCCAAGCCCGTAGGGAGCATTGCTGCAGAGTTGTTTTTGTGAAATTCTCCCGACGAATCGTGACTCTGCCGAGCAAAAGTTATCAAAATTGCTTCAAACTAGTTTCTATGCAATCATAGGCTTCAAGTAACTATTTCTTTCTTCTGAATTCTTGGGAAATTATATGTCTTCGACCGTGTTTCGTTAAGTTGAACTATAGTCCATATTAGTATTATAAGTTATTGTTTCTACCGAATTTAGTTCTGAAACTAGTCTCATTCTCTCAGTAATACGATTCCAGCTAAGAAGGGCTATTGAATACTAGTTGAAACTTGCTAGTTACTGAGGAAAACGACCCTCGAGGTATGTTAAGGCAAATTCCTTCGGCAAGTTAGCTTCTTTAGTATTGTAATACAGATTGAGTCTGAGTAAAATATTCAAAAGCATATCTATTGTGATTAGCTGCCGTAGTATATTGAGTTCTGTATATTGAGGCCGCGAGGGCCATATTGAGTTCTGTATATTGAGGCCGCGAGGGCTATATTGAGTTCTATATATGGAGGTCGTGAGGGCCATATTGAATTTTGTTGTATTGAGGCCGTTTGGGCCATATTGAGTTCTGTATATTAAGGTCGTGAGGGCCATCTCTTGTTCTGTTATAGTGAGGCCGCGAGGGCCATAATGAGTTTTAATACAGTAAGGCCGTGAGGGCCATAGTGAGTTCCATTAAATCAAGGCTGTGAGGGCCGTTTTGTGTTAGAAGTATACTGCGATCGTCGATAATCAAATAGTAGAACGTATATTGCTTGTACCTATCGAAGCTTATGGGGGTCCAGGTAGGTTTTTCTTGTATGGGTTGTACCTTCCAGGCTTATGGGTGCTCGATTAGGTTTTTATTTGTATACTTGTGTACCTTGTTAATTAAGTACTACAGATAGCGGGACAGTTCAGGTTAAACTCTTACCTTTCTGTATGACTATTTCAATTCTTTAGCTCTCATTCAATTATTACTTTACTGCCTTACATATTCGGTACATATTATACTGACGCCCCCCATGGGCACTGCATTACTTGCTTGCAGGTGTGGCTAGGCACAGACTAGGACCCTCGTAGCTCCCAGCCAGGACTAGAAGCACAGTTAGCTCCCTTCTTCCAGAGGTAATAGCTAGACGATCTATTTTTGTTGATTGTTCAGTTTTTGGTAGGTCGAGGCCCTTTCTCGACCACTATTCCACTTTTAGAGGCTTGCAGATGCAGTACCCTATGATTAGTCTGTTGTTGGCCGTGTGGGGCCCAGGTGTATGTTTCATTTTTTGATGACGGTTGTGTGGGGACTTGTTTAGCTGTTGAGTAGTGGCCTTGTTGGCTATAGCATGTGTAAGTAGCTGGATTTTCATTGCAGTCATAAGTAGACATCATGGTGGTCTTGTCGGCCTGCATAGGACTCCCTATCATTAGCTGTTTTTGGGTAGCTGTTTTATTTTACAGGTAGCTATGAGGCCTTATTGGTCGGAGGTTGTATTAACAGCTGAGATATAGCCCGATGTTTTCTTGATTCAAGGAGCAAGTTTGCACCAGAAATGCATAGTTCAGTCTGGTCAGTCTAGACCCTAGTAAGGAATCAGGTGCTAGTCATACCCCCCAAGGCGGGGTGTGACAAACTTGGTATCAGAGTAGATTGTATCTCAGGGAGTCTGCAAGCCGTGCCAACTAACGTCTTGTCTATGGATGTGTTGTGCACCACAGTCTATAGACAGGAGGCTACGAGATATAATAGTATGGTTACTCTTCTTTCTCCTACAGTCGTGCTATAGAGCTGAGTTGTATTGGGTAATCCCCTAAGGTTACATTTTCTTATTTTTAAAGAGAAAAATGTCAGATGCATGATGAATTGCGATGGGTCAAGATTTAGATCTGGCTGCAGGAGAGGGCACCACTAAGGGACCCCAATTGGAGTCGACCCAATCTGAGGGCGACAGGGAGACACCCCCTCGATATCCCCAGCACCCACCACCACACCCGCATACTTTCAGATGGATTTTTTGGGTGGACCCCGACGCTTATCAGATAGGCCGCCCAGGCCCCCAATCCAGCAGCGACAGGGTAGCAGATCAGATCATCGTGGACAGTCAGGTCATAGTGAGAGTTCACGGGCATCAGGCTCACAGCAGCAGAGAGGACCAAATTAGAAAGAATTAGCAGTGCCACGATGCAGTACCTGCCGCAGGCAGCATCTGGGAAGGTGCAGATATGGCTTCACAGCCTGCTATTCTTGCGGGTAGGAGGGGCTTATGATGAGAAATTTTCCGACTAAACGCTAGAGTAGCCAGGTCAGTAGGATAGTTCTTCAGTAGATTCGTATGCCCCAGCACTCTCTGCAGGGCGTGGACCCTCAACTCCAGCTGGCACGGCCGAGGTAGATCCAGGGCATCCAGTTCAGGTAGCGGCTAGGACTGCACAAATGAACTACCAGGGCGACAGGAGTCAGAGTCGTCGCCAGATGTCGTGATAGGTATATTAGATGTATGTTCTCACTCAGTTTATGCTTTGATAGATCGGGGCTCTACATTGTCATATGTTACTCCGTTAGTAGCCCGAAAGTTTGATATAGCACTAGAATTTCTTCAGCGACCTTTCTCAGTGTCTGCACTCGTAGGTGACTCTATTAGTGCTGAGAGAATTTATCGGGGTTGTACTGTAGAGATTGTGGGTCGTCAGACCTCAGCAGATTTAATAGAGTTAGAGATGATTGATTTTGATGTAATTATGGGTATATATTGGTTGGCACTGTGTTATGCTACCGTAGAATGTTGGATCAGAATCGTCCAATTCCATTTCCCAGGGGAAATAGTGCGAGAATGGAGAGGTAGTATAACCATGCCAAGGGGTAAGTTATATCCTATATTTGGGCAAAGAAGTTGATAGCAAAGGGTTGTATTAACATATTTTTACAGTCCAGGATACACAAGCAGAATCCCCAACTCTTCAGTCTACCCCAGTGGTTAATGAATTTCCAGATGTGTTCCCTAATGAACTCCCTGGCATCCCTCCGGAAAGGTAAATTGATTTCTCTATTAATTTGCTGCCAGATACTCAGCATATATCCATCCCTCCATATCGAATGGCTCTGGCTAAATTGAGGGAATTGAAAAAGCAGCTGAAAGATTTGTTAATAAGGGTTTCATCAGGCCGAGTACGTCACTGTGGGGTGCACCAGTTCTATTTGTGAGAAAGAAAGATGGCTCTCTCGGTATGTGTCTATCGACAGTTGGATAAAGTGACTATCAAAAATAAATACTTCCCAAGATAGATGATTTGTTTGATCAGTTGCAAGGGAAAAAATATTTTTTTAAAATCGACTTGACATCCGGATACCATCAGCTTCGAGTGCGGGAAAAGGATGTCTCGAAGATGACTTTCAGGACTAGGTATGGTCATTTCGAGTTCCTAGTTATGTCCTTCGGGTTGACAAATGCTCCAGCAATATTCATTGACTTAATGAAGAGTGTTTTCTGAACATACTTAGACTTGTTTGTGATCGTGTTTATTAATGATATTTTAGTGTACTCCCGCTCAGAAGCAGAACACAGGGGTCATTTGCGGATGTTACTTCAGACCCTTAGAGACCGTCAGCTATATGCAAAATTCTTTATATGTGAGTTTTGGTTGAATTTTGTAGCTTTCCTGGGCCATATTGTATCAGAGGCTGGTATTCAAGTTGACTCACAGAATATAGAGGTAGTAAAGACCTGGCCCAGACCTAGCACTCCCACAGAAATTTACAGTTTTTTCTGGGTCTAGCCGGGTATTACAGGAGATTCGTGGAGGGCTTTTCTACTCTATCAGCGCCCTTGACTAAATTGACTCAGTAAGAAGCCAAATTTTCAGTGGATTGAGGCCTGTGAGTAGAGTTTCCAAGAATTGAAAAATAGGTTGACATCGGCACCAGTGTTAGCATTGCCAGAAGGTTCAGAGAGGTATGCTGTGTATTGTGATGCTTCAGGTGTCGGGTTAGGACGTGTCCTGATGCAACATGGGAAGGTAATCACATATGCCTCCAAACAGCTTAGAAAGCACGAAAAGAACTATCCCACCCATAATTTGCAGTTAGGTGCAGTGATTCATGCCTTAAAACTATGGAGGCATTACTTGTATGAGGTACATGTGGATATTTTCATGGATCATAAGAGTCTCCAGTATATTTTCACGCAGAAAGAGTTGAATTTGCGACAGCACCACTGGCTAGAGTTGCTAAAAGATTATGACGTGAACATATTGTATCATCCAGGGTAAGCTAATATTGTAGCAGATGCCCTCAGTCGCAGATCTATGGGAAGTTTAGCATATCTTAGTCCAGAAAAGTGGGAGATGGCCTGAGAGTTGCATTGATTAGCCAGCTTAGTAGTTCGGGTAATATATTCAGGGGATGACGGGGCCATAATTCAGAATAAAGCAGTATCGTCTCTGGTGATAGAAGTAAAAGAACGACAGTGTGAGGACTCTCATTTAGCGTATCTCAGAAATAAAGTTTAGGAGGATGAACTAGCGGCTTTTGAGGTAGTTGAAGATGTGGTATTGAGGTACAGAGATCACCTCTGCATTACAGATGTGGTAGGGCTTCGCCGGTAGATTATGGCAGAGGTATACTACTCTCGTTACTTTCTTCATCCTGGCTCGATAAAAATGTACCAGGACATAAAAGAGATATACTGGTAGCCCGGAATGAAGAAGGATGTAGCCGCATTTGTAGCCCAATGCCCTAATTGTCAACAAGTGAAAGTTGAGCATCAGAGACCTGGCGGATTAACTCAGGAGATGACTATACCAATGTGGAAATGGAAGCAGTTAATATGGACTTTGTGATAGGGTTACCCTGTACTAGACGTTAGTTTGACTCTATTTGGATTTTCGTTGATAAATTGACGAAATCAACTCACTTCCTACTAGTTCAGACTACATTTTCAGCTGAAGACTATGCAGAGTTATATATTAAAGAGATAGTCCGATTGCACGGTGTTCTAGTATCTATTATTTCTGACAGAGGAGAAAAGTTTACAACTAGATTTTGGCAATCATTTCAGAGAGGTTTGGGAATGCAGGTTAATCTGAGTATAGCCTTTCATCTCCAGAAAGACGACCAGGTAGAGCGCACCATTCAGACACTCAAGGATATTTTACGAGCGTGTGTGCTAGACTTTGGAGGGAGCTAGGATGAGCATTTACCCCTTATTAGGTTTGCACATAATAACAACTACCATTCTTCTATACAGATGGCACCTTATGAGGCATTATATGGGCGGAAATGCAGATCCCCAGTTGGGTGGTTCGAAGTAGGAGAACAGGGTTAGTCGGGCTAGACATGATCCACTAGTCAGAAGAGAAAGTGAAACTTATCAGAGAACGGTTACTAAAAGCTTAGAGTCGTCAAAAATCCTACTCCAATGTGCGGCACAGAGACATAGAATTCAATGTTAATGACTGGGTATTCCTTAAAGTGTCGCCGATGAAGGGCTTGATGAGATTTGGTAAGAAGGAAAAGCTTAGCCCGAGATTCAATTGGACATATCGGATCATCCGAAAAATAGGTCGAGTGACATATGAATTGGAGTTGCCTCCAGAGTTAGAAGCTGTTCATTTAGTATTTCACGTATCTATGTTGCGGAGCTGTATAGGTGACCCGTCTCAAGTGGTACCAATTAGAGATATTCAGGTCACTGAAGAACTAGGTTATGAAGAGATTTCAGTTGCAATATTAGATCGGCAGGTTCACAAGCTAAGGACTAAAGATGTGGCCTCCGTTAAAGTGTTGTGGAGGAAAAGAAATAAAGAAGAGATGACCTGGGAAGCTGAGGATGATATGAGGTCTAGATATCGTCACTTGTTCCAGGATTGACCCAGATTATACAGTTAAGATGGTATTTACTTAGCTACTATTTTATTACTTATGTTATCAGTACTGTCTGATTAGTTATTTCTTAGCTGTGGAAGAGTTATTATAGTGCTGTGTGAAATATTTGTGTTGGATTTTTCTGCATTTCAAGGTTTTTGGATAATCCACATTACAGGGGAGACTCTGCCGAAATTTTTCCAGGATAAGTTAAACTCCTGTAGACGATATTCGAGGACGAATGTTCCTAAGGAGGGAGGATGTTACACCCCGAAAGTTCCTAACGTTTAGCTTTCCTATTCGTAAATTGGTCAAGAGTTTTGGAATATAATACGTATGAGAAAGGGCTCGGGGAGGTCGGACGAGCACGGAGTATGGACCTCGCGGGAGGAGGCCGGGCCAGCTGCCCAAAGGGGCAGCACGACACGGACCATGCCCTCCGCGATGGGCTCCGTGGCACACCCGTATTTTGGTGCACGGACCCCCTGTCCACAGCCCAAATGTTATATATATTAAGTTGCTTTCATTTGTTCATTATATATATATATATATATATATCTTCGTCCAGAGAAGAGAGAGTATGAAGGAAACATTAATTTTTCATCCGTTTACGCTATGATATGCCGTCAAAATTCAAATTAACCTCGGGTATTGAATCCCAAGCCCATAGGGAGCATTGCTGCAGAGTTATTTTTGTGAAATTCGCCCGACGAATCATAACTCCGCCGAGAAAAAGTTATCAAAATTGCTTCAAATTACTTTCTACGCGATCATAGGCTTCAAGTAAGTATTTCTCCCTTCTGAATACTCGGGAAATTATGTCTTCGACCGTGTTTCGTTAAGTCAAAGTATAGTCGATATTAGTATTATAAGTTATTGTTTTTGCCGAATTTAGTACTGAAAGTAGTCTCATTCTCTCAGTAATATGATTCCAGCTAGGAAGGGCTATTGAATACTAGTTGACACTCGCTAGTTAATGAGGAAAATGACAATCGAGGTATGTTAAGGAAAATTCCTTCCACAAGTTAGCTTTTTAGTATTGTAATACAGATTAAGTCCCAGTAAAAGATTCAAAAGCATATCTATTGTGATTAGCTGCCGTAGTATATTGAGTTCTGTATGTTGAGGCCGCGAGGGCCATATTGAGTTCTGTATATTGAGGCCACGAGGGTCATATTGAGTTATGTATATTGAGGCCGTGAGGGCCGTATTGAGTTCTGTATATTGAGGCTGCGAGGGCCGTATTGAGTTCTCTATACTGAGGCCACGAGGGCCATATTGAGTTTTGTTGCATTGAGGACGTGAGGGCCATACTGAGTTCTGTATATTGAGGCCGCTAGGGCCATATCAAATTATGTTATACTGAGGCCGCGAGGGCCATAGTGAGTTTTATTAGAGTAAGGCCGTGAGGGCCATAGTGAGTTCTATTAAATCAAGTCTGTGAGGCCCGTTTTGAGTTACAAGTATACTACGATCATCGGTAATCAAATAGTAGAACGTATATTTCTTGTACCTGTCGAGGCTTATGGGGGCCCAGTTAGGTTATTCTTGTATGGGTTGTATTCCGGGCTTATTGGGGCCCGGTTATATTTTTGTTTGTATACATGTGTACCTTGTTAATTAAGTACTACAAATAGCAGGACGGTTCAGGTTAAACTCTTACCTTTCTGTATGACTATTTCTGTTCTTCAACTGTCACTCAGTTATTACTTTACTGCCTTACATATTCGGTATATATTATAATGACTCCCCCCGTGGGCGCTGCATTACTTGCCTACTGGTGCGTCTAGGCGCAGACTAGGACCCTCATAGCTCCCAGCCAGGACTAGTAGCACAGTTAGCTCCCTTCTTCCGAAGCTAATAGCTAGAAGATCTGTTTTTGTTGATTATTCAGTTTTTGGGTAGGTAGGGGCCTTGTCTCGACCACTATTTTACTTATAAAGGCTTGTAGATATACAGTACCCTGTGATTGGTTTGTTGTTTTCCTTGTGGGGCGTAGGTGTATGTTTCATTTTGTTATGACGGTCGTGTAGGGCCTTGTTTAGCTATTGAGTAGTGGCCTTGTTGGCTATAGCATGTGTAAGTTGCTGGATTTTCATTGCAGTCATAACTAGACATCATAGTGGTCTTGTCGGCCCGCATAGGACTCCCTATCATTAGCTGTTTCTGGGTAGCTGTTTTATTTTACAAGTGGCTATGCTACCTTATCAGTCAGGGGCTGTATTTACAACTGAGATATAGCCTGTTGTTTTCTTGATTTGGGGAGCAAGTTTGCACCAGAAATGCATAAGTTCAGTCTTGTCAGTCCAGACCTTAGTAGGTCACCAGGTGCCACTCATACCCCCCAAGGTGGGGCGTGACATAAATTCCTTCGGTTGCTTCATAGTCCGTCAGATGTTGAAAGTGACCTCTTCTTTGTTTAGTCTGAACTTCAGCAGACCCGCTTCCATATCTACTATAGCTCTCCCTGTGGCAAGGAATGGTTGCCCCAAAATGATGGGGACCTCATAATCAACCCCGCAATCCAGAATCACGAAGTCTGCTGGGAATATGAACTTGCCAACCTTGACGAGCACATCAACTAAGATGCCCACTGGTTTCTTAACTGATTTGTCGTCCATCAGTAGCCGCATATTAGTCGGTGTGGGGGCTCCCAATCCTAGCTTCCTGAAAACCGCCAAGGGCATTAAATTAATTCTAGCTCCCAGATCACGGAGTGCCCTTGCAAACTCGACTTTACCAATGGTGCAAGGTATCGTGAAGGCACCTAGGTCTTCCTTTTTCTAAGCTAAGACACTTGTTGCTATGGCGCTGCAGTGATGGTCATTATCAACTAGCTCATAGCTCAAAGATCTCTTCTTTGTTACTAGGTCCTTCATGAATTTTGCATACCCTGGCATCTGCTTTAGTGCTTCAACCAACGGTATGTTCACCGATAGTTGTTTAAGCATTGAAAGGAAGTTTTGGAACTTACCGTTGTCTGCCTTTTTCTTCATCCTCTGAGGAAATGGTGGCGGTGGTCGTGGAATAGCCATATGCACTTGGGTTGCCCCTTGATCAATGTCGCCTTCCTTCTTACCTCTAGGGACCTCTTGCAACTCACCATTTTGTGTCTCAGCACCCATCTCTTCTTCCTCAATCACGCTCTCTTTCATCCTTTCAACTTCAATTGGGATTGGGGGGTCAATTGTGGTCTTACCACTTCTAGTCATCACTGCCATGCAATGAGCATTGTTCTTTAGATTCTGGATGGTGTTGCTAGGGAGTGTACCCTTTTGCCTAGGGTTCATTGATGCTGACAATTTCCCCAGTTGGTGTTTTATCTGGTTGATGGCTGTGGCGTGAGATTCTACTTTCTGACCCATGCTCGATAAGTCACTTCGAATTTCTTTTAATTGATCATAAGTGGACCTCACCTTTTCAGCATCTCAATCATCATGCTCTCCAACTTTGACTGCCCGACCTCCCCTTCTCATGTGTTTGGAGGCGCATAGACTCTAGCCCGGCCATTGTTGTATCCATCATTCCTTCTCCATTCTCCCTAGCCCTCACGACCACGACTCTTATATCTGAACCCGTTCCTGATGTAGTTTTATCTAAATTGGTTTCGACCTTGATTTCTAGAACCTTGGCGCCAATTGTCCTGTCCAGACACTTGGGTGTTGGTTCAGAAACCCACCACTTGGCCATCGAGGATGTTTGCCTCCTCCTCAGAATCAGAGTGATCAGCTCCTTGCTCCCTTCCTTGAGTTCCCACTGCATTTACCTTTTTGGCTCTGATTCCCATGATATGCTTTGTCAGCAAATCCAATGATGTGCGCATGTGAGACAATTCCTGATCGCGTTCTTCTTCATTCCTTCGTTGGTCTGCAGTCAAACCAACAACATATGTACCTGCCACTGCATCAGCCTCCCTCATATGCCAGGTGCTGTTTGTCTTAATCACCTTGTCAAGGATAGTGGATGATTCTTCCCAAGTTTGACTCATTAATGCTCCTCCATCCACCATATCTACTACAGCTTTGGTGCTATTATTCAGAAGCTTATAAAAAATTTCTGACAAACTGTCATCTGGAATTTTGTGGTTTGGGCACTTAGTCAATTTCTTTTTGAACCTCAGCCAGGTTTCATGAAGTGCCTCCATCTTAATTTTTCGAAAATAATAGATCTCATCTTTTAGCTATAACATTCTTGATAGGGGAAAGAATCTCTCCAAAAAGACCTGTTTAATCTCCCTCCAGTTGGTCATGGAGTCATTGGTTAACTCCGATAACCACAAAGTAGCTTCCCCTAATAGAGAAAAAGGGAAGCGTCGGAGCCGTATGGCATCCTGGCTTACTCCGGGCAATCTGTACGCCTTGCATATTCCTACAAAGTTCATTAAGTGCAGGTTGATGTCATCCATTGCGTGGCCACTGAAAACCCTCTTCATGTTTAACAATTGAGTCATGGTCCTCGTAATATAAAAGTTGTCCCCAACGGGCATTGGCAGTGGCACAATTGCTGCAGTTGACCTAACTTCACAAATATCTAGGTTCTCATCATTGAAGAACTGAGGGGCAAATCTCTGAGCTTGGGCCCCTCCCATGTCGACCAGCATTTACCACCTCAGCTCTGTCATCATCAACTTGTTGAAGTGCAGCTAACCGAGCTAGCTGGTCTTTCCTAGCTTCTTTAGCTAAGCGGGCTTCTCTCTTCTCAGGGTTTTCCATTCTATGCAGTGCTCTTTTAATTTCGGGGATTCGTAGAACAAGGGGGTCTCCTCTACTCCGAGTGCTTGGCATTCACCGAAGGACATCCTGTGGATATCAAACACATAAAAATAAATGTAATTAAGGAAATAACTACCAAAAATTCAAATATAAGCAAATAACCTAGTCTTTGCTGTATTCCTCGGCAACGACGCCACTTTTTGATAACGCTCAAACCACATTTCTAACTGAAGTATGAAGCGGGCATGGTCAATAAAGAACCCAACTAGAGGTTGGGGTCTATCCCACAGGGAATATGGAAGATCTAGATTACAATCGGTAAGTGAACATATATGGCAGTTACTTTACAATTGGGGGGATTCTAATAATAATCAATAGTAAAAATAAAGCAGCTGTCAAGATTATGGTTGTGAATCAATAATTAAAGGATAACTAGGGTTTGTGTTCCTCATGGATTCATAACAACTTTAGGTATACACTAGTGATCTTCACCAATACTTACTTACAGAATTGATAACTTAGGTTCATTCAAACGATCGACCAATCCCTATTGAATGAATATACTCAATTACTCAACCAAGTCTCATGAGCGTTTCCAAACTAACCGTTATCACTAAGTTTCAGATATAACTGATCTTGGGCAAATTTATATGCCCAAGTGATACTCAAATGTGTCATTTTAGCGTTGTGTATCTATCAATGTTTATACATTCTCATGTGATTTATAATAAAATGTGAATTTATACTAGCCAACATGATTAGCATTATTTTGCAGGTGAAATGTAATTTTGGGAAGCTAAAATGCGTGTTGGGAGAGATCGGGGATGGACTCGGATGATTAGCAAAGGACAAAGCATTGGATGGCACAAATTAAAGGGGCTCCGCGATGGAGCCGTATCACGCTGCCATCGCGGAGGCCTTCTGCCTGGATAGGGAATTTTTGGCCAAATTCCAGTGTGGGTGCGCGTTGGGGCCGTGGCACGTTGGCCTAGCCCCGCATTGCATGCCGTGCCACGTTGGGAATTATTACCTGGACAGTCTATTTCCAGTGAGCCTCCGCGTCTGTAGCGTGTCACGGAGGCAGTGCTCCGCGATGCACTCCATGACACGTTGCTAGTTATTCCAGGAAAAATTCCAACTAGTATAAATAGAACACTTAGGTTCATTTTTCAATATTCTGACTTGGTGGAGCAAGAACGTGGGTTACAGATAGTTGAGGGGACGAAATTATCAGGGTTTTTCTCTATCTCCTTCTTCTTTAATTCAATTGGTTGTATGTTTAACACTCATTTAACGATGTTTAATCCACAAATGAGTGGCTAATTCCTATTCTTGCTGAGGTTAAGAACAATTGTATTGAAATGTGATTGTTGATCAATTTGGTTTTTCATCTTTTCTTCCATAGTTGTTCTATTAATTCTTGTTCTTACTACATTAATGTATGGCCTATATTAATGTACATCTAAAAAGTCCGGTTTCACTCAAGAGAGCGAGAAATTGGAAAGTTGTGAATCAATAGGATATGATCTTTTCTTAGATTGGGAAAATTGAGAATTGATTTACTTTCAGGATAGAAATATACCTGAAGGTCGTATTAGTCAATTAAGGAACCGGTTTTGTATTGCTAGAACATGAATTTCGTTTAATCACAAAAATGTAGGTGGACGGTTCATGATTCTTAAGTTGGGTTAAATACAAGAGTTTTAATCCATTGGCAATAGTTCTTGACTAGCAACTGGAGGAAACGTTAACCAAATTATATCGATAATTTATTTCCTTACATGTTCGTTTAACCTCAGTATGCTCACATTCATAGTTCAGACTCAAATTATATAATCTTTGTAGACTTAGGATAAAAATTAGAAATCAAAATATATCAAACTCTTCTTTGCACTGTTGTCTTCATTGTTAGAGTTAAAACATAGTACACTTGAGTAGATTGCTACCTTATCCCAGTCCCTGTGGGATCGATACTTGGCTTACTTAAGCCACTTTACTACTTGTTCGACTACATGCACTTGCGTGTAGTTATACACCCATATAACAAACACCGAACAAGTTTTTGGCGCCGTTGCCGGGGACTGGCAATTGGTGAATTTTTCTTAAGTGTTAATTTAGTATATTTTTTTTTCTTCTTAGTGTTGACAACTTGGTCTTAGCCTGTATTTTGCAGATATTATCTCTGTTGAACACTAGCAAGGGACAAGGAGCTGGTGGACTCATATTTAGAGCCTGAAAGACTATTTCATCATCTGCGTAGAGAAGCTCTTGAGAAAAAGTTGCAGTTGCTCAAACAAACAATCATGGAGCAACAACAGAATCCACCAGTAGTACGAGCAATGTTAGTGCCCGAGGAAGCAGCAGCTAGGCCGGTTCGCGAGGTGGCAATCCCACATGCTAACAATGTCACATCTAGCATCCGCAAACCTGAGCCAGGAGGGAGGTTCAAGCTCAAACAAAATATGGTGCAATTGTTGCACACCAACGGGCAGTTCACAGGTCTCCCTCATGAGGATTCACAGCAGCATCTCCAAAATTTTTTGGAGATAAGTGACACTTACATCCCCGCTGGAGTGTCATCAGATTATGTTAGGCTTACATTGTTCCCTTTTTCACTATTGGGAGAAGCCAAGAGGTGGTTGAAAGCTGAGCCACCAAATTCTATTACTACGTGAGATGATCTTGCAAGAAAATTCTTGATATGATTTTTTCCATTCGGTAAAACAGCAAGACTTAGAAGTCAAATTCTAAGTTTCAAACAGAGAGAGGGAGAGAATCTATATCAAGCTTGGGAGAGATTCAAGTCCATGTTGCGGGATTGTCCACATCATCATCAATCCAATGATGTGCTGGTGCACACTTTTATAGAGGGTTTGGAACCCCACACAAAAATCTTGCTAGACTCAGCAGCTGGGGGACAAGCATTGGAGAAAACTTATGAGGAGCTGTATACCTTGTTAAACCGTATTTCGCAGGGCAATCCGGAGTGGAATGCTGATTCATCAAGAGGAGGAACGAGGAAAGCAGCAGGAGTTCTAGAAGTGGATGGATTTACAGCTATTGCTGCAGAGATAGCTGCTCTACAAAATCAACTCAACACCCACTTCAGTAACATGACAATGAACCAGCCTCAAGCCCCAGTGAATGCAGTGCAACAGATTTGGTGTGAAGTGTGCGGGAGCAGTGAGCACTCAGTTAAGTGTTGTGGAGCAAATCCTGACTCGGTGAACTTTGTGGGAAATGTATAGAGGAATAACCACCAACAGTATGGCAACAGCTACAATTCCAACTGGAGGAATCACCCAAATTTCTCTTGGGGTAGCAACCACCATCAAGGGCAAAGTTCGAATCAGGGGGCGTAGAGGAATCAAGGAGGTCATCAGAACTATCAGGCACAATATAGACACAACAATGCACCTCCTCCACCACCATCACCCAGTATTGAGGAGATGTTCAAGACAATGATAGCTAACCAAGCTCAATTGCAGGCTGACTATGTGAAATTGGCAGCTGAGGTAAAGAACAACCAGTTAGCTACTAAGGCACTTGAATATCAATTTGGGCAATTTGCTGGAGCCCAAAATACCAGGCCTAGAGGAGGACTTCCGAGCGACACAGATCCCAATCCCAAGCAGGTGAATGCGGTGACCACAAGGAGTGGTTTGCAGCTGAAAGAGGTGGAACCAGAAAGACCACCTCAACAATCGGGAGCAGCATAAGTTGAGAGGGAGCAAAGTGATGAGAGGGGGAAGAAAAAGGAAGATGAATCAGAAAGACCACCACCCCCATTCCCTCAAAGATTAAAGAAACACAAGGAGGAGGCGTGTTTCACAAAATTCATGGAGGTGCTGAAACAGGTACATATTAACTTACCTTTTGTTGATGTTTTGCAGGGAATGCCGAAATATGTAAAGTACATTAAGGACATCGTGGCAAACAAAAGTTGGTTGACTGAGAATGCTACGGTAGCTCTCACGGAGGAGTGCACTTCCCGGATACAAAACAGACTGCCCACAAAGCTCAAAGATCCTGGGAGCTTTACGATACAAATTACAATTGGGCAGAGTATCCGAGCTCGCGGATTATGTGATTTGGGAGCGAGCATTAATTTGATGTCGTCATCGGTATTCAAGAAGTTGGGTTTAGGGAGTCATAGACCAACAACAGTGATCTTGCAACTAGCAGATCGGTCCTTAGCCAGACCTGATGGCATTGTGGAGGATGTGCTGGTGCAAGTGGGCTCCCTTATCTTCCCGGTGGATTTGGTTGTGCTGGATTTTGAGCCAGACGCGGAAGTCCCATTTATTTTGGGATATCCTTTCTTGGCGATCGGGAAAGCGCTAATTGATGTAGCTGCAGGGCAGCTAACCATACGGACACACGACAAGGTGGAAGTGTTCGATGTATATAAGGCCCCCAAGCTCCCAACTGTGTACGAGGAACTCTCGATGATCAACGTGATTGATCGAGGTGATGATGCTCAGACAGTTGAATCACGAGAGTTAATGGGAAAACCACCGGAGATATGTAAGCACTATTGGGGTGAGGACGGGGGTCGAGAGAAAATATCCGTCACCCTAGAAGATGACTGAGCAGAATGACGTTGAGCCGCGACAGTAAACCAGGCGCAGCACGGGAGGCAACCCGTGAAATTTTTCTTTGTAAATTGTGAATAGATTTCTTTTTCTTTTTCTTGATTAACAACAAAATTTTTAGTTTTTATTTTTGTTTTTATTTTTATTTTGAGTGAAACCTATGATTCTAACCAATTTCTTGTCGTAAGATGAATTTCAGGTTGAGTGGAGGATAAATTTGCAAGGGATCGCAAAGGAAAATTCGAGGTATGAAAAATAATAAAAAGTGGCAAAACAGTGAGCTAGGGCGATGGCTCCGTGTCACGGAGGAGGGCCTCCGCATTATCCTCTGTGACACGTCGAGGTGTAAATTTGGAATTTTAAAAAAAATTCCAGAACACCCTCGCAACAGCTCCATGTCATGGAGGACATGCTCCGCGTTACCCTCCGTGACACGTTGCAGTGTATATCGCGATGGGTCACACCGGGTCGCCGAGTGACCCGCGCGAATTTCCCACTTTTAAACCCCAAATCCCCCTCAATTTTCCTTATTTCTCATACACTCCGCGACCAACCTCCCAAAAACCCCTCCCCCCTTAACGTGACACAGACTTAGGCCAAGAATTTCATCGAGTTTCCATCAATTCTTCGAATATGAGGTATGTTCTTCAATTCTATCTCATTTCTTGTCGATTTTCTTCGATATTGAACATGTGATATGAGCTAAACTTGCCCTAAGTAGAAATTAAGCTTAAATTCAATTGAATTATTGATTGATTGATGTTCAGAGTATCATTATGATTGCTTGAACTCGTTAATGACGTAGTTTAATTAAATTTTTGCTAAAATCATATCTAGGGCTTGCCTTTGAGTTTGAAATGGAAAAAGTTAGTTGAACGAGTGAAATTCATGCTGGGTTGTACATGTTGAGTGAGATGAGTCGATGTGCTAACTGTTACTATGCTAAAAGACCGACAGATTCTCGAGTGAAGGAAATATTGGAATTTGCAAGAATTGGGCGAATTTTATAGGTTCAGGTAGATAAATTCTTTTTGTTTTCATTTCTTTGTTTCTCCTTGCTAAGTGCGATGGGATAAAATGTTATCGATGGTAATGATTGTGGTTAGCTGTACGAAGTCTGAGTAGTACATAGAATATATACCGTCTAATTCTCCAAATGCACTAAGCATATTTGTTATGTTTTGTTGTTTGTTTGTGTAAGTAAGCACGATCTTGCCTTAATGTTGTAATTTTGGCTAAGGACTAAGTGTGGGGTAGCCTAGCTTAACCCAACCTTAGTCAAAGCAAATTTTAATTGGCTTAACATTGATCTTGTCTATTAGGGTTGACAGGAAAAATGGCAAGCAGGCAGGACAAGGGAAAAGGCGCATCAACATCTGTCGCCGGAAGAAAAAAAATCAGACTGGGCACAGCGGTCCCAGCAGCACCAGCGGTTCCACGCGGCCAACGCTGTCAATATGGAACCAGGTGGGTGACAGAGGAGGGGAAGAAGTGGTACACAAAGCACAAGGAGCAAGTACTTCCCCGAGGAACACATAGCAAGGGAACCGTTGGCACAGGAGTTCCCCAGGATTGTCCAGAGGATCGAGGCAGCCGAGCTGAATTTCATTTTTGATGAGCCCAAGGTCTGCAATTTGCACTTAATTCGGGAATTGTACGCCAACTGGAACCCGACTCTCAGAAGTCACACCATCAAAATAAGGGGGCAAATAGTCACTTTTGAGCCCCACCACCTCAATGCTATCTTAGGGGCGCGGGACACAGATGCCCACGTGCTTCGACAGCTGAACATCACTCCACCATATCCAGACATCAGATGCACTTTGTGTGGAACTCGATCGACGACTAGGTGGAGCAGACATAAGGAGAGGGGCTACCATCAGACTTTGCCCTACTTATAGATGAACAGGGAAGCCAGGATATGGCTTAAGATCGTGTGTTCCTGCCTAATCCCAGGGGTGCATATGACGGATGTAACCCAGGATCGTGTATTCTTGGTGTACGCCCTGATGAAAGGGCTGGAGATCAATGTGGGGGCAGTGATTATTTTCGCCATGAAGAGAGCTCGGTTGTATCAGGGGCACAGATACGAATTTGGTGGATTACTCACCACATTCCTGAGGGGCCTGGATATTGAGGAAGAGGCCCTTGACTACATCCCGCAGATGGAACGGCGGGCCTTAGATGTCACCAAAACTAAGGCACCCAACACCACCCATGGGCCCATTCTTACACTTGCGAAGCGACATGCTCGGGATGATCAGTACATGGCTCGCACGTACGGGATGCAGATGCTCCAGCTACGGATAGGCGGGAGGCCGGCAACAGAGGAGGAGCTATGGCAGCTCGAGCTAGACTACCCTTTTGGCAAAAATGCCAGGGCTCTATGCCGAGTGGGGCCAGCGTTTTTGTAGAGCCCACAGATGATGATGTCCCCACAGATGAGGAGATACGTCGTGAGGACTCCGATGTGGAGTCTGATGATGACGATGGGGGTGACTCAGACATGGGAGACGAGGCAGCAGCCCCTGATGAAGAAGTGGAATATTTTGATTGATCAGGGATTTCCGCCACCCAAATTTTTGTACTATTTAATTTTTATGAACACTGGGGACAGTGTTTGAGATAAGTGTGGGGTGGGAGTAGTTAGGTGCTGGTTGTGTTGTTGTGTATGTTCTGTTCTGTTGTTGTTCATGTGGAAAAATTTTGTGACCCTGTGATTTGTGATGGTGAAGTTTTTGTTCTGTATTGTAATTAAATCTGAAACTGTTGCGTGTTGCTGAATGTTGCTAGCTGATTTTATGATTGTTGATAGCTTATTTTGTACATATTTTTGTTTTATTGAAATGATCGATATTTTTGAAATTTGTTTTTTTTTTTTATCTTTGGGTTTCTCGGCGTTTGTTTTTGGTTCTTTTACAGAGAATGGTCCCATTGAACCGAAGCCCTAGTTAGTGACCGTTCCCTATGATGGATGGATGACGACCGTCTTAAGGGATATGTAGTCGTTAGGAGTAGAGTTTTCATTTATTTTTCAGTTGTTTTCCTTTGTGGGTTGCATCCCAAAACCTGTAGTTAATTTATGGTTGCGGAATTCTGGTTGCGTGTCGTACATGATATTTGAAATGCAAAGGTGATTCGTATGAAAGCATGAAACTTTGTAAATATGTTGAGATACCTAGGCCATAGAGTCGATTCAGTGTGATTGAGGCTTAATGTTTGAATTCTTGTAATTAGCTGATTGAAGAGTCTGTGAATACGTCTTGAATTGAGCATGTGCAATAAGTGTGAAGTGAGGGTTTGTTTAGTCCATGCCATTGTGAAGAGTCTAGAACTTGCCTGGTGTGTGTGCGAAACGAAATGAAGGACGTGTATTGTAGGAAAGGATGTAGGCATTTCTTTGTGTTAACCGAAAGTTTCTCTGTTTCATTATTGTACCCACTTTGAATGTACACCCTAGTTAGCCCGTTGAGCCTTTAGCCTATTATTTTTTTTCTTGTGTCAAAAATGTGTAAACCGAGCTTAACCCCTTTTTTTCATTAGCCGTAAATTTGATCCAAAACTCTTAAGCGCTTAAGAAGAGAAAATAATTCTCCCAAAGTGTCAAAGAGTGAGAATGGTGAAAAGAAAAGAAAAGCAGAGTGATGAAAGAAAAGAAAAGGTTGAAGGTGCACTTGTTATAAATAAAATATAATGAAGGTGTCTGAATAATCTTTGTTATCAAGTCAAGTGTGCTTAAAGATATGGGCCAAACTAAAGACAGACTTCAAGAATGGGAGGATGAAGGAAGAAACAATGCCCATGAGTCTGATGGGATGTATTAAAAAGGCGCTTAAGGATGCTAGTGGCTATTATTGGTTAGCCCAATATTTACTAGTTCCGTAGCTTACATTACAACCCGTTAAAGTCCTACGTGATCCTACACCATATTTCCTTATATTAGTGGAGTAATACACTAAGGGCCAGCCTATGGTTCATGACATGATGCATGTGAATTCTTTTGGGAGAGAGAGTGAAAGTGTGTGTATATTCCCCTGCATGTAACTGTTAGAGTTCATGTGATTAAAAAGGGAAAATTCTTTGCATTGTGAGGGCACATGCTTGATGAGAGATTAATTTTCATGTCGGATATCTTGATCATCTGATTTCCATGAGTTTGCCAATATCGAGAGTTGGTTCTTAAGTCTAGGAGGTCTTGATGTGTTGAAGGTCATTGCATTGATAAGACCATGTGTGTTTTCTTGATGATTTGCTGTATTGAAAAATCGGGACGACCGTAGCCTGAATTCTTGAACCAAAGTAGCCAGGATGGGGTGTAAATTGCATGAGGTGTAAGATTGTTGTTCGGGGATGAACAACGATTTAAGTTTGGGGTAAGTGATCTTGGGCAAATTTATATGCCCAAGTGATACTCAAATGTGTCATTTTAGCCTTGTTTATCTATCAATGTTTATACATTCTCATGTGATTTATAATAAAATGTGAATTTATACTAACCAACATGATTAGCATTATTTTGCAGGTGAAATGTAATTTTGGGAAGCTAAAATGCGTGTTGGGAGAGATCGGGGATGGACTCGGATGATTAGCAAAGGACAAAGCATTGGACGACACAAATTAAAGGGGCTCCGCGATGGAGCCGTGTCACGCTCCATCGCGGAGGCCTTCTGCCTGGATAGTGAATTTTTGGCCAAATGCGTTGGGGCCGTGGCACGTTGGCGTAGCCCCACGTTGCACACCATGCCACGTTGGGATTTATTATCTGGACAGTCTATTTCCAGTGAGCCTCCGCGTCTGTGGCATGTCACGGAGGCAGTACTCCGCGATGCACTCCGTGACACGTTGCTAGTTATTCTGGGAAAAATTCCCACTAGTATAAATAGAACACTTAGGTTCATTTTTCAATATTCTGACTTGGTGGTGCAAGAACGTGGGTTACAGGCAGTTGAGGGGACGAAATTATCAAGGTTTTTCTCTATCTCCTTCTTCTTTAATTCAATTGGTTGTATGTTTAACACTCATTTAACGATGTTTAATCCACAAATGAGTGGCTAATTCCTCTTCTTGCTGAGGTTAAGAACAATTGTATTGAAATGTGATTGTTGATCAATTTGGTTTTTCATCTTTTCTTCCATGGTTGTTCTATTAATTCTTGTTCTTACTGCATTAATGTGTCGCCTATATTAATGTACATCTAAAAAGTCCGGTTTTACTCGAGAGAGCGAGAAACTGGAAAGTTGTGAATCAATAGGATATGATCTTTTCTTAGTTTGGGAAAATTGATTTACCTTCAGGATAGAAATATACCTGAAGGTCGTATTAGTCAATTAAGGAACCAGTTTTGTATGGCTAGAACATGAATTTCGTTTAATCACAGAAATGTAGGTGGACGGTTCATGATTCTTAAGTTGGGTTAAATACGAGAGTTTTAATCCATTGGCAATAGTTCTTGACTAGCAACTGGAGGAAAAGTTAACCAAATTATATCGATAATTTATTTCCTTACATGTTCGTTTAACCTCAGCATGCTCACATTCACAGTTCAGACTCAAATTATATAATCTTTGTTGACTTAGGACAAAAATTATAAATCAAAATATATCAAACTCTTCTTTGCACTATTGTCTTCATTGTTAGAGTTAAAACATAGTACACTTGAGTAGATTGCTACCTTATCCCAGTCCCTGTGGGATCAATACTTGGCTTACTTAAGCCACTTTATTACTTTTTCGACCACGTGCACTTGCGTGTAGTTATACACCCATATAACAAACACCGAACAACAACTATCCTACAACCACAACTCAACTTAATACAATGATCATCAAGATCATGGCTCCGTTGTAATTCACTTTTCCTAATCTCTACCTCTTCGACCAAAGAAAGTAAAGAATTCGGGCACTTCCTAACGTTTTACACTGCTAAGAATCATTAAAGCATGAAGAGAATACAATATAAGTAATTAGCATTGGTTTTAGAATCACTTTGTGAAACCGTAGCTTGTTAATCCACTATGGTTCCCACAATCCTTTCTATGGAGGTTTTAGCCTCTCATAGTTGCAAGATTGTGAAGTGTGTTCATGATTAAAGACATAAAAACAATACTTACAAATAGGATTAAGAAGAACACTTCCTTTAATTAATCCGCAAAATCTTGAAGAACAAGTAGAAAGAACAATATGAATTCAAGAAAAGGTTGATCACAAGGTTGAACCAACTCCATTCCTTCTTTCAAAGATGTAAAATTTTCTACTACAATATTTTCCAACTAAAACCTATTTTTCTTAACGTCTCCCCTAAAAAATAAAACATAATACTTATTTATATAGACATAAGAATCCTTTTCCTAGGCTAACAGGGTGATTTTCCATATCTGGTGCCAACCTGATCACGGATCATCCTACGATTCGTAGGAGCATCCTATGGCCCGTGGCAGCTTCTCGTGGTTTGGATTGTTTGATGATTTTTGGCTAAGTGTCGAGCCAAATTATGATTCGTACCTCCTTCCTATGACTCATACCAGGATCCCCTGACTTGATTCTGAGTATTTGCAATTTGTCTGAAGTTCACCACGACCGATATAGTATGACTCTTACTAAGCTCTCACGGGTCATGGTATCCTCTCGTACTAAGAATCAGCCTTTTGTGCAATTCTTCTGGAGTTCATCACGACTGCCATACCACGACTCGTACAAGCTTTGTACGATCCATGGAAAGACTCGTAGGTTCATTCTTCCAGCTTCAGCCTTCTGCTTCTTATCACGGCCATCAGTACGACTCATAGGTCCATCCTACGATCATACTGTGGACTGCATTTTTTCCCTTTTTCGCATACTTTCAGCTTCCTTTTGCAAATTTATGCTCCAACGCCCATTTATCCTGAAATCAAAGGAAAAGTGCCTCATATCCACATAAATACACCTAAGTCTATGCTATTTTCTTAGTTTTGAGCGTCAACAATGTTGTAAATCCACAACACATCAACACTCTCAACTTAAGACTTTTGCATGTCCTTATGCAAAGAAAAAGAAAAACTAAACATGACGCTCAACTAGAAAATACACTTAAGATACTACAACCAATACTCAAACAAATTTTTTCACTTTCTATAGACACTCTATTGACCCTTCCTCATATAACATCATCAGCTAATGCATTACAAGCAACATCAAAACATCATATGCAGGAATCAGGACATGTCATCTAACTATCAACAGGTAATCAAGTCATCACCAATGTTTTTCACACAGACCAATGGTAAAAGCAAACATAAACCATGTACCCTCACACAAATGAAGTCCCCACTCAGATATGAAGTATAAAACACAACATTGGACTAGGAAAATGAAGCACTCACTCTCACAAGGAAGTTTGCAAGTATTATGCATCAGACACCATAGGCTTGCCCTTATTTTCTCTACTTTGGTTTTTCAGATGGTCAAGTTAGGATCACTACAGGACTTGATATGAATTGTAATGTATGCTTAGGGATGGACATGATAAAGATGAGAGATTTTATGAGTGACTATCCCTTCCTTGGCACTACATACATTGGCTACACCATTTACCTATTTCACCCTTCACTCTTTCGTTTTCCTTTCTTCCCTTTTTACCCCATTTTAAGAATACTTGCATGGGTGAGGTGATATTTTGCATTTTTCAAACAACTTCAAGATCTTTCGAATTTTTCTTTTGCAAGATTCTCAAGATTTTCAGCTCTTTTACTTTTTCACCTCACCACACCTTATTTTCACCATATTTTCTCTTTTCTCTTCTTTTCTTTTCTCTTCCTTTCTCCCGCTCCCACCATTTATGCACCCCTACTCTAGCCACCCTCAACTTAAGCCTTTTTCTTATGTTGAGGTTCACAATATCCAAGGAAGGACTAGGGCCAAAATAGGTCCATTATAAACAAATGGGTACGGTTAATAGGTGAAACAAAGAAATTTTGTCTATTAAGGCTCAAACTTGGGATCAAGGGATTCATGAAACTTAGGTAGGGCAATATGGGCTAAAAGTGAGCTAAAACAAAAATGGCCTATGATCATATCCTAACCAACCGTACTTAACCTATGCAGAGACCAACTAGGCAAGTTCTAGATCCTTAACAACATACTGTAATGAATAATAAAACCTCACTCACACATGGTACATGAACTATTTTACTTCACCTGTCTGGTTCATACATAGCTTAATAAGAAAAACTACTATTAATAACGAAATGACACAAAAAGATCTACAAAAATCATGCATGTTGTCACAAATACATAGCAAAATTTTTGAACGGGGTCAATTTTTTAAAAATAACAAAACTAGTGCATTTCTATTGGTTGAGTATTCCTAAGTTACTTTATAATCAAACAAAAATCACAACTAAAAAAAATCCTAACACATGTCGATTCTACTAAGTAGCATGCCTAGGGAAAAGAAGAACGGCAAGAAAAACCCTCAAACGACCAAAATTCCCAAAAATACAGGTACAACCCCTCCCCTTTTTGAAAAAGTGAGCTTCGTCCCCGAAGCATAAGCTATAAGCATGTAGGGAAGAGAACATACCTGTGGCGCTCTAGGTGCTCCTGTCATCTTGCGGAGCTGGTACCTCCACGGTAGTAGTGGCGCTAGCGGTGGCCGACGCGCTCAATGATGTATCAATGGGGGGATTAGTCCCCCGCAACAGTCGTGGCCGCTTGGACGGCCTCTGAAAATGTCTGGTTTGAATGTGGCTCTCCCGAAGGGTCATGGCCACTGGCAAGCTCGGGCTGAGCTACTGTGGAGCCACCTACTCCTATGGCTCTCTCCTGCAGCTCAAACATATGCTCTTCATGAGCCCGCATACTCTCCGCTCTAGCCCGCTTGCGCTCTTTCCTCTCCTTCTTTCTCTTTTTTATCAAACTCTCCTCACCAGCATCTTCAATTGCTCTCTTCTTGGCTTTATCACCAGCTGCAGTCAGCTCCCAGTATGCTGCCAAATCAAAATCCTCATGAAGCTCAGCATCTAGGTCTGAAAGAGTGGATCCTGTTATAACTGTTGGTTGTCGTGATGAAAACTTAACTACATGGCTCCAAAGAGCCCCTAACTCTGTACGGAGAATGCTGGTGTCTGTCTGCTCTGCCATCCGCTGATTGAATCTGCTTTCAAAACTGTCCAGGGGGCCATGTAAAGCCTGAGCTGCTGCCTCTATCTCTGACTTTACCCATGGTTTGAAATTATCCATCATGGAATGAATCTTACGCTCTGCCGTGGTAAATCTTTTAGCTAGCTTTTGGAGGAAGTCCTGTGGTACCAAGATGTACCCTGCTGGAGTCTGAGTTTGTACGCTGGGGCAGTGGTGTAGCTGAGGTGCTGGGAGGTGACTCTGAATGACTAGCATCTGTAGCCGGTGTCTCGCTCTACTCCTGAGTACTGGGAACATTCACCTGTACATCCCCTGCTGGCTAAACTACTGGGATAGCTGTAGAAATCCTAGATCTTCTTACCGGGTTCATCTCATCCCGGATAAGGCCTATGTCTCCAATCCTTTTCCCCCTAATCAGCTGCTCATAGCTCCTTTGAACTCTCCTCTCTCTGCATAAACTGAATACAAGGCTGGGGAAGGGGATAGTAGTGCTTACTTCCACCGCCTAGTCTCGTATCTCAGTAGCTATGATCGTCAAAATATTAAGGGGGTAAAGAGACATGATGCATGCCACCAAAGCTGCCCTATCAGCACTTAGTTTGTTGTTATTAACTGTCGGTGCTAGTCGATGACGCACTAGGGTCCAACAGGATTTTTCTATGAAGTTTAGTGAATTCTTTGTCACTTGCTTGCCACCTGTTACCCACTCGGCCTCGGCCTTGTTCTTAGCGATCACCTCTGCTAGCCATTGCAGTTGCCTCTATCGCTCACCCCTGCTCAGACTTCTGATATGCTTCATTGACTCCACCCTGTAATCATACTCTAGCATCATTTTGGTCGGCAAGAACTGTGGCCTGTAAAAGATTCGAGCGATAGGCCACTTAGATACATCAACCTCTCGACCTCAAACCATCACACTCTCCAAACACGACTAATCCTTCACCTTCTACCCTTCCTTTGCTTTCACCTCCATGGTGGCCAAATAGTTTCCATAGAACTCCCGGACGATGTCTTCTGTGTACTATGCTGGAGTCTTTGCCATCCACTCGAACCCATAGAAACTGAAAATCCTCTTCATCTCCTCAACTTCATTCAGTGAGTTTGTGAGGATCCGCATGGCACCCCTATCTTTGGAGGCATGATTGGCACTTGGTGCCCTACTAGGATGTGAACTGACTTAACTACGCCTGTGCACTCTTGGTGCAGGCTTACTTCCCAAATCAAGAAAACAACGGGCTATATCTCGGTTGTAAATACAACCCCCAGCCGACAAGGCCTTATAGCCACCTGTAAAGGAAAATAGCTAACTAGAAAAGGCAATAACAGGGAACCTTATGCGGGCCGACAAGACCACTACGATGTCTAGTTATGACTGTAAAGTAAATCCAGTGCTAAGCTAAACTATGGCCGACAAGGCCGCTAAGTGACAGCTAAACAAGGACCCACATGACCAAGACGTAAATTAAAACACATATGGGCCCCACACAACCACCATTAGCTAACCACAGGGAAATAGAAACAATTTGCAAGCCTTTAGGAGTAATATGATATTTGGACAGGGCCCCGACCTACCCATAAACTATACAATCAAAAAAGAGTAAACCTTCTGTCTATAAGCTCCGGAAGTAAGGAGTAAACTCTTTTACTAATCTTGGATGGATGCTAAGAGGCATCTGCTCCTCGTCTACCCGTACCTGCAGGCAAGTAATGCAGCGCCCCAAAAAGGGTGTCAGTACAACATGTACCGAATATGTAAAGTGATGATTGTAAATAACTGAATAAAAGAAATGAAATTGAGAATAACTTAAATGAAGGGATAGAGATCATACCTGAGTAATAGAACTTCTTACTATCTAATTTATTAGTAACTAAAACAAACAAAAACCTTACTTGGTCCCCATAAGCCGAAAGGTACAACCAGCACAGAATAACCCACCTGGGGCACCCATAAGCCCCGGTGAGTACACTTAAGTATATAAACCGCTATCAAGGTTGCACTGGGTCAACTAATAGCTATAGCCATCCTACCAGTCCCTGGGTCTACAACTATGTCCGCTCGGCCATTGACTGTAGCTATGTCTGAGTCCAGTAGACTCTTGATATCCGCACCTCGGCACCAGGCTCGATGAGGGTGTGTAGAGCCAACTATGACATATAATAGCCCTCCCATGGAATGGACTGTATGAGGACCTGAGACCCCATCTTCATCCGTTGTGGACGGTATACCTCTCCGTAGAGCGACGTAATCTCGCCCCTAGCTAGCGTCGACACAGCTAATAACCCTGGGGTCGGTCATGAAGGCTATACATGCATAATTCATCCCAACTAAACATGGAATATGGGTTTCCACTAATAACAACAACTAATCACAATAGACACTCTTATGGTATTCTTACTAAGATTCAAACTGAGTTATCATGCTGAAGAAACTAACTTGTCGAAGGAAACTGCCCTAACATACCTCGTTCACCGGTTACTAATTAACTGGTGAGCTTCAGTTCATATTCAATTGCTCTTCTCAACTGCAATTGTATTATTGGGGAAATTTGACTAGTTTCAGTACTAAATTTGGCAAAAAAGATAACTTTTAATACTAATATTGGTTGTACTTCTACTGAATGAAACACATACAAAAATGTATAATTTCTCGAGAGTTTAGAAGGGAGAAATGCTTACTTTAAGCCTGTAATCGTATTGGCATCAGTTTGAAGCAATTCCGATAACTTAACTCGGCGGGGTTATGATTTGTCGGGCGAGTTTCACAAAAATAACTCAGTAATAATGCTCCCTACGGCCTTAGACTCTAATACCTAAAGTTAATTTGAATTCGGGCGGCGTTTCGTAGCTTAAACCGACAAATTTCACTTAATTTCTTCGTTCCCTATTCTCTCTGTCCGTGCTCTCTTTTTTGGAAATGAAATAAAACATGGAAAGGGCTATATATATATAGGAGGGAAAGTCACTAGGGAGGCACCTCGCGCCAGCCATCATGGCAGCCTTGGTGTCGCACCGCGCCTGGCATTGCACTAAGGTGCTGGCGCGCCATGATGGCTGGTGCCCAGTCTGCTGGCGCATCATGCTGGCCCTGTATGGACTGGCCTCGCTTGACCCGAGTTTTTAGGATTCTTTACACGCTTCGTACGCTCTTTATCTATTTCAAATTCACACATACGCTTACTAATCGTCAATTTTATGGGGTGTAACATCCTCCTCCCTTAGGAACATTCGTCCTTCAATGTCCACTTGATCTACAAGAGTTAACTCTTTTAGGACTATTATTTTGGAAAAATTTTGGCAGAGTCTCCCCTGTAATATGGACTATTTGGAAATCCTAAAACGTAGAAAAGTCCAACACAAGTACTTTACACAACAATACAACAACTATTTCACGACAAAGCTAGAGTTAATTACACCACAAATAAACAATACAATCACGAAACGTCAACTGAATAAAAAAACTATACCTTAACTGCATTGTTTGAGTTTAGGCCCTGAATAAATGAGGATATTTGGATTTCATATCTTTTTCAGCTTCCCAAGTAATCTCCTCTCTATTCCTATTCCTCCACAATACCTTGACGGAAGCGACATCCTTAGTTCTCAACCTACGAACCTATCGATCCAATATAGCTACTGGAACCTCTTCATGGGCTAACTCCTCAGTGACTTGGACATCCTCAACTAGAACAACTCAGGATGGATCCCCTATGCACTTACGTAGCATCGACACATGAAAGATCGGGTGAACGGATTCCAACTCTGAAGGAAAATCTAGCTCGTATGCCACCTGGCCTATTCTCCGGAGTATTTGGTATGGCCCAATAAACCTTGGGCTAAGCTTACCATTTATGCCAATCCTCATTACGCCCTTCAATGGTGAGACTTTCAGAAACACCCAGTCATCTACATTGAACTCCAAGTTCCTACGCCATACATCAGCGTAATATTTCTGGCGGCTTTGAGTTGTCAACAGGCGTTCTCTAATGAGCTTCACTTTCTTCTCTGACTGATGGATCATGTCTGGTCCTATTAACTCGGATTCTCCAACTTCGAACCAACCAATGGGAGATCTGCACTCTCATCCATATAAGGCTTCATAAGGTGCCATCTGGATTGCCAAGTAATAACTGTTATTTTAGGCAAACTCAATAAGGGGCAAATGTTCATCCTAGCTTCCCTCGAATTGTAGCACGCACGCCCGTAACATATCCTCGAGCATCTGAATGGTACGCTCTACCTGTCCTTCTTATCTGTGGATGGAATGTTGTACTCAGATTAACTTGTGTTCCCAATCCTCTTTGAAAGGACTTACAGAACCTAGCTGTGAATTTTGCTCCTCTGTCAGAAATAATAGACATTGGGATGGCGTGTAATCTAACTATTTCCCTGATGTAAAGCTTGGCATAATCCTTAGCTGAGAAAGTGGTTTTGACTAGTAGAAATGACCTGACTTCGTCAATCTGTCAACAATCACCTAGGTGGAATCAAATCTACATCTGGTACAGGGTAACCCTATCACAGAATCCATATTAACTGCCTTCCATTTCCACATGGGACTGCTATCTCCTGTGTCAATCTGTCGGGTTTTCGATGTTTAGCTTTCACCTGCTGGCAATTAGGACAATGAGCTACAAATTATGCTATCTCCTTTTTGATTCCTGTCCACCAGTTATTTTCTTTCATGTCATGATACATCTTTATCGAACCCGGATGAAGAGAGTAACGGGAATAATGCACCTCGCCCATGATCTGTTGACAAAGTCCTACCACATCTAGAACACAGAGGTGATCCCTATATCTCAAAACTCCATCTCCAGTTACCTTGAAATCTGCTACTTTCCCTCGCTGAGCCTTATCTTTGAGCTGAACCAGGTTAGGGTCTTCATACTATCGTCCTTTCACTTCTACAAGCAGTGATGATACTGCAGTATTCTGGATCACCACTCCACCATTACTTGAGTCTACTATTCAGACAGCCAAACTGGCTAATTGGTGCAATTCTCGAGCCAGCTCCCACTGTCTGGGCCATAGATGAGGCAAACTCCCCATGGATTTTTGGCTCAGAGCATCTGCTACAACATTGTCCTTCCCTGGATGGTACAAAATATTCACATCGTAATCTTTTAATAATTCTAACCAGCGGTGCTGCCGCAGGTTCAACTCCTTCTGTGTGAAGATGTACTGGAGGCTCTTGTGATCAGTGAAAATATCTACATAGACGCCATTCAGATAGTGCCTCCATATTTTCAAGGCATGGATGATTGCGGCTAACTCCAGATCATGGGTGGGGTAGCTCTTTTCATGCTTCCTCGGCTGTCTGGAAGCATAAGCAATTACTTTACCATGTTGCATTAGAACATATCCTAACCTGACGCTTGAAGCATCGCAGTACACTACATACCCTTTGATCCATCTGGCAAAGCTAATACTGGTGCTGATGTCAGCTCCTGAAAAATCTGTTCACCTGCTTCAATCTAGTGAAATTTACATTCTTTCTGAGTTAACTTGGTTAAGGGCGCTGACAGATTAGAAAACCCTTCTACAAACCTCTTGTAATACCTGGCTAACCCAGGAAACTGCGTACTTCAGTTGGAGTTGTAGGTCTAGACCATGTCTTTACTGCCTCAATCTTCTGAGAGTCTACTTGGATACAAACTTCTGACATGACATGACCCAGAAAGGCCACTAAATTCATCCAAAACTCACATTTAGAGAACTTTTCATAAAATTGCTGATCTCTGAGAATCTAGAACACTATTCATAAAAGATCCCGAAATTCTGCTTCTGAGCGGGAATATACCAGGGTGTCATTAATAAATACTATGACAATAGGTCCAGATACAGCGTGAAGATGCTATTAATCAAGTCCATGAACACTGCTAGAGCATTCGTCAGCTCGAAGGACATGATTAGAAGTTCAAAGTGGCCATACCTAGTCTTGAAAGCAGTCATTCGAATATCTTTCTCTCGAACCCGAAACTGATGAGATCCTGACCTTAAGTCAATTTTTGAGAAATAATTTTCCCCTTGTAGCTGATCGAACAAGTCATCTATTCTGGGAAGCGGGTATTTATTCTTGATAGTGACTTTATTCAGCTGCCGGTAATCTGTACACATGCGGAGGAAACCATCCTTCTTTCTCACAAATAGAACTGGTGCACCCCAAGGTGAAGTACTCAGCGTGATAAAGCCCTTATCTAACAGATCTTTTAACTGCTCCTTTAATTCTCTGAGCTCTGCAGGAGCCATTCGATACGGAGAAATAGATATAAGTTGAGTACCCGATAATAGGTCAATTCCAAAGTCGATCTCCCGTTATGGGGAAATACTAGGTAGTTCATCTGGGAATAAATATGGAAATTCATTGACTACTGGAATGGATTGGAGAGTCAGAGATTCTGCTTGGACATCCTGAACCCTGACAATATGATAAATACATCCTTTCTCTATCAATTTTCTCGCTCGAAGATAGGAAATAAACCTACCTTTTGGCGTGGCTGCACTACCTTTCCACTCTTGTACAACCTCCCCTGGAAAGTGGAATCGGACAGTATTGGTCCAACATTCTACATTGGCATAAAATGGCACTAGCCAATCCATACCCATAATTACATCAAAGTCAATCATCTCTAATTCTACCAAATCTGCTAAAGTTTGACGACCAACAACTTCTATTGTGCACCCTTGGTAGACCCTCTTAGCTATGATGTAATTACCGACGGGTAGACACTGAAAAAGGTCATCGGAGTAATTCCGGCGTGATACCGAACTTTTGAGCCACTAATAGTGTAACATAAGATAAAGTGGAACCTAGGTATATCAAAGCATACACAAAATGACAGCAAATGTCCAACAAACCTGTCACTACACCCGACAACGACTTTGACTCCTGTCTTCCCAGTAAAGCATAAGTGCGATCTAGACTGGTACTTGAGCTAGAGGCCCCTAACCTGCCTCGGCCTTTGTGTGTTGGAGCTAAGGGCCTACACCCGGCTGGAGATACTAGGCCACGTGACCCTACTGAAAATCTGTCATGTCGGTCTCGATCACTCTGACGCTTGGCTGGACAGTCTCTCATCCAATGACCCTCCTGTCTATAGGTATAACATGTTGTGGAACCACACCTGCATGCCCCAAAATGATGGCAATTGCAAATAGGGCAAAGTTGCACGGTGAATCTACTCTACTCCGCTCCTCTCTACTATTGTGAACCTACTGATCGTGAGCTCTCGTCGGGCCCTAACTGCCCCCGATGACCAGATCCACTCCCCTACTGCTGTTGTGGGGGTGGGGGTCTTGGTGGTCTTTCTGAAAATCATGGCCTTGGTCCACCTTGGGACTCCACTTGCATGCCACTAGGTCTGGCCCAGCGGCACTCCTCTTGATTTGCCCTTTATATCTCCTGTTGCCGTTGTTTGATCCCTTCAATATTCTGAGCAAAAGCCTGAACGCGGGCAATATCCATGTCCTCTCGTAGAGTGGCCATAATACAAGTCTCCACATATTCTGGATTTAACCCTATAATAAATTGGTGCGCCCTAGCTAGCATGGTATCTACAAAAGCTGGTGCATATCGGGCCAAGGAGTCGAACCTCATAGCGTACTCCCAGACACTCATTGACCCCTGCTCTAGATGTAGAAATGGATCAACCTGGGCCTGTCGAATTTCCCGTGGCAGGTAGTGATCCAGAAAAGCCTCTGAAAAATTGGACCAAGTGAGAGGGGAAACACCTCTCCCTCAGGACCTCTCCCAACTCTCGTACCACAGTACTGCGATTTCCCGTAGCCATAATACCGCTAACTCAACTGACTCTGTAGGTATGGCATTCATCACCCTAAAAATTCGCTACATCTCATCCAAGAAATCCTGAGGGTCCTCCGCTCGATCATTCCCTGTGAACTGTAGGAGACTCAGTGCGAGAAACTCCAGGACCCTCGAACTACTAGGTCCTCCTGAGGACTCTGCGACCACGGGCACCACTGGCTGATATTGTGCAGTCATCATCTGAGCTAGCATAACAACAACACTCCTAACCTCCTAATCTGATGGTACCGATATAGAGACTGCTGGAGATAGCACTGACGCATCTTCCACCCTAGGCAGCTCATGAAGGGGCGGAGACTGCTGGGGAAGCTGAGATGAAGTCTCCCTATCTCCTTCATATCGGGTTGACTCTGCTAGGGACACCCTGGTAGTGCCCTCTCCTGCTGTAACATCCAATCTTCCGCTAATCGTGTGTGTCTCGAGTCTACAATTTCTATGTAGATAAAAGAATATGGTAAGCTTAGGGATTCAACCCTATGATGTACAGATCTATAGCACGACTGGATAAGAAGAAAGAGTAACCATCCTGTCATGCCTCATAGCCTCCTGCCTATAGAATGTGGTGCACAACACATCCATAGACAAGACTCTACTTAGCACGACTTGCAGACTCCCTGGGATACGACCTGCTCTGATACCAAGGTTTTCACGCCCCACCTTGGGAGGCATGACTGGCACCTGGTGCCCTACTAGGATCTGAACTGACTTAACTAGGCCTGTCCACTCCTATTGCAAGCTTACTCCCAAAATCAAGAAAACAAGGGGCTATATCTCGGATGTAAATACAACACCTGGCCGACAAGGCCTTATAGCCACGTGTAAAGGAAAATAGCTAACCAGAAACAGGAAATAACAGGGAACCCTATGCAGGCCGAAAAGACCACCATGATGTCTAGTTATGACTATAAAGTAAATACAGTGCTGAGCTAAGCTATAGCTGATAAGGCCGCTAACTGACAGCTAAACAAGGCCCCACATGGCCAACACATAAATTAAAACACATATGTGCCCCACACGGCCACCATTAGCTAACCACAGGGAAATAGAAACAATCTGCAAGCCTCTAGGAGTAATATGATGGTCGGGACAGGGCCTCGACCTACCCATAAACTGTACAATCAAAAAAGAGTAAACCTTCTGTCTATAAGCTCCAGAAGAAAGAAGCCGACTCTTTTGCTAATCCTGGATGGAAGATAAGAGAGATCTGCTCCTTGTCTACCCGTACCTGCAAGCAAGTAATGCAGTGCCCTAGATTGTAAAACGATGATTGTAAATAACTGAATAAAAGAAATGAAACTGAGAATAACTGAAATAAAGGGATCGAGATCATATTTGAGTAATAGAAATTCTTACTATCTAATTTATTAGTAACTAAAGCAAACAAAAATCTTACCTGGCCCCCATAAGCCGGATGGTACAACCAACATTGAATAACCAACCTGGGGCCCCTATAAGCCCTGATGAGTACACTTCAATTTATATACCCCTATCAAGGTCGCACTGGGTCAACAAATAGCTATAGCCGTCCTACTAGTCCCCTGGGTCTACAACTGAGCCCGCTCGACCCCTAACTGTAGATGTTTCTGAGTCTAGTGGACTCTTGATATCCGCACCCCGACACCAGGCTCGACGAGGGAGTGTAGAACCAACCACGACATATAATAGCCCACCCATGGAATGGACTGTATAAGGACATGGGACCCCATCTTTATCTCTCGCGAAGTGCATACCGCTCTGTAGAGCGACATCATCCCACCCCTGGCGGGCGTCGACACAACTAATAACCCTGGGGTCGGTCATGAAGGCTATACAGGCATAATCCATCCCAAACTAAACATGGAATGTGGGTTTCATCTAATAACAACAACTAATCACAATAGACATGTTTATGGTATTCTTACTAGGATTCAAACTGAGTTATCATGCTAATGAAACTAACTTGCCGAAGGAAAATGCCTTAACATACCTCGTTCGTCAGTTACTGATTAACTGGCGAGTTTCAGTTTGTATTCAACTGCTCTTCTCAACTGCAATCGTATTACTAGAGAAATATGACTAGTTTCAGTACTAAATTCGGCAAAAACGATAACATCTAATACTAATATTGGCTATACTTCAACTGAACGAAACACGGCTAAAAACGTACAATTTTTCGAGAGTTTAGAGGGGAGAAATGCTTACTTTAAGCCTGTGATCATGTTGGCATCAGTTTGAAGCAATTTCGATAACTTTAACTATGCGGAGTTATGATTTGCTGGGCGAATTTCACAAAAATAACTCAGTAGTAATGCTCCCTATGACCTTAGGCTCCAATACCCAAATTTAATTTGAATTCGAGCAGCATTTCGTAGTTTAAAAGGACGAATTTCACTTAATTTCTTCATTCCCTATTGTATCTGGCCTTGATCTCTTTTTTGGAAATGAAATAAAACAAGGTAAGGGCTATATATATATAGGAGGGAAAGGCACCAGGGAGGCGCCTCGCGCTAGCAATCGCGGCAGCCTTGGTGCCGCACTGCGCCTGGCATTACACCAAGGTGATGGCGCACCGCGCTGGCTAGTGCCCTGCTGACTGGGTATTTGGGTACTCAGATTTCCCCCAGGTCTAAGCATATCATAGACTCCATTTTAACACTACCCAAACCTCCCCCTTTTTCGAGCATTACTTGTAACTTCATTTAAGTGTTACAAGGCCCAGTTCAACAATTTTTTCAGTGGGGTTTCCACTTCGAACTCCACTGCATTACCCTTTTTGGTTGTTTTTTCTTTAAAGCTTGGTTGTCAAGAATAATCAGTGATTCTTCATATGTTTTGATGCCCTTAAGTTCACTTCGAAGGTATTTAGAATCTGCAATGTACAACACTTACATGATTGTGGCTTTGTTCGACTGGTTATCACTGTGTAGGTTTGGTTGAACTTTGATTGAGCAAACACTTGCTCGATTCCTTGTTGATTGTTGAGTTATGGGTTGTGGGGGGTGAGTTTAACGTTGTGAGCTTGATTGTTTAGCATGGGAGAGGGGTGGATTAGATTTAAATATCTTAGGGCCAAATCAAACAAATCTGGGTTGAGTTGGGTATAAGTGGTGTTTTTGACCTATAACTACTCGTGCCACGAGTCATAGGAGGTACGTACGACTCGTCCCCTGACCCGTAGTGACTTTAACATAAGGAACTTACCTGGTGACCTACAAGTCAATCCTAAGACTCGTACAATTGAGGTACGATTCGTACAATGAATCATAGGCCTGACTTTCGCTTTGAGTTTTCTCTGCTTCTCCTCACGCCTACTGCTACGGCTCATAGGACCTTATCACGGATCGTACTGAACGTTTGTAGCAGCAGATTTTTCAGCCACCTGTTTTTGTTTCCCTACACACTGAGCACACATTAGTTCAAAAACTTGGGTTGCCTCCCAAGAAGCGCATGATTTAACGTCGCGGCACGACGCAGGTGGTCTGGTTACTCAGATTTCACCAAACCACCACTTGGGTTGCCTCCCAAGAAGCACTTGATTTAATGTTGCGGCACGACGGAAGTCTCTTGACTACTCAAAATTCTTAAAGTGACCATACTCCTTCTCTAGTGCTGAGATACACTAAATTCCTTCGGTTGCTTCATGGTCCGGCAAATGTTTAAACTGACCTCTTCTTTGTTTAGTCTGAACTTTACCAGACCTGCTTACGCATCTACTAGAGCTCTCCCAGTAGCAAGGAATTGTCATCCCAAAATGATGGGGACCTCATAATCCACCTCGCACTCCAGAATCACAAAGTCTGCTGGGAATATAAACTTGTCAACCTTTACAAGCACATCAACTAAGATGCCCACTGGTTTCTTAACTATTTTGTCAGCCATCAGTAGCCGTATGTTAGTCGGTGTGGGGGCTCCCAATCCGAGCTTCCTGAAAACTGCCAAGGGCATTAAATTAATTCTAGCTCCCAGATCACAGAGCGCCCTTGCAAACTCGACATTACCAATGGTGCAAGGTATCGTGAAGGCACCTGGGTCTTCCTTTTTCTAAGCTAAGACCCTTGTTACTATGGCACTGCAGTGATGGACATTGTCAACTAGCTCATAGCTCAAGGATCTCCTCTTTGTTACCAGGCCCTTCATGAATTTTGCATACCCTGGCATCTGCTTTAGTGCTTCAACCAAAAGTATGTTCACCGATAGTTGTTTAAGCATTGAAAGGAATTTTTGGAACTTACCGTTGTCCTCATTTTTCTTCATTCTCTGAGGGAATGGTGGCGGTGGTCGTGGAATAGCCTTATGCACTTGGGTTACCCCTTGGTCAATGTCACCTTCCTTCTTACCTCTAGGGGCCTCTTGCAACTCACCATTTTGTGTCTCAACAGCCATCTCTTCTTCCTCAATCATGTTCTCTTTCATCGTTTCAACTTCAACAGGGAACGAGGGGTCAACTATGATCTTACCACTCCTATTCATCACTGCCATGCAATGAGCATCGTTCTTTGGATTCTGGATGGTGTTTTTTGGGAGTGTACCCTTTTGCCTAGGGTTCATTGATGCTTACAGTTTCCCCAGTTGGTGTTCTATCTGCTTGATGGCTGTGGCGTGAGATTCTACTTTCTGACCCATGATCGATAAGTCACTTTGAATTTCTTTTAATTGATCATCGGTGGACCTTACCTTTTTCAACATCTCAACCATTATGCTCTACAACTTTGGCTGCCCAACCTCCCCTTCTCGTGTGTTGGGGGGCACATAGAATCCAGCCCAGTCATTGCGGTATCCATCATTCCTTCTCTATTGTCCCTCACACTCACGACCACGACTCCTATCTCTGAACCCGTTCCTGTTGTAGTTGTCTCTAAATTGGTTCTGACCTTGATTTCCAGAACCTTGGCGCCAATTGTCCTATCTAGAAGCTTGGGCATTGGCTCGAAAACCCACAACTTGGCCATCTAGGAATTTTGCCTCCTCCTCAAAATCAGAGTGATCAGCTCCTTGCTCCCTTCCTTGAGTTCCCACTGCATTGTCCTTTTTGGCTCCGGTTCCCATGATATGCTTTGTCAGCAAATCCAATGATGTGCGCGTGTGAGACAATTCGTAATTGCGTTCTTCTTCCTTCCTTTGTTGGTCTGCAGTCAAACCAACAACATATGTACCTTCCACTACATTAGCGTCCCTCGTATGCCAGGCTCTGTTTGTCTTAGTCACCCTGTCAAGGATAGTGGCTACTTCTTCCCAAGTGTGACTCATCAATGCTCCTCCAGCCACCGTATCTGAGTCACCCTGTCAAGGATAGTGGCTACTTCTTCCCAAGTGTGACTCATCAATGCTCCTCCAGCCACCGTATCTGCTACAATTTTGGTGCTATTATTCAGAGACCTGTAACAAATTTCCAATAAGCTGTCATCTGGAATTTTATGGTTCGGGCACTTAGTCAACTTCTTTTTGAACCTCCGCTGGGTTTCATGAAGTGCCTCTGTCTTAATTTGTCAGAAATTGTAGATCTCATCTTTCAGCTATAATATCCTTGATGGGGGAAAGAATCTCTCCAAAAAGACCTATTTAAGCTCCCTCCAGTTGGTTATGGATTCATTGAGCAACTCCGATAACCACAAAGTAGCTTCCCCTGATAGAGAAAAAGGGAAGAGTCAGAGCCGTATGACATCCTGGCTTACTCCGAGCAACCTATACGCCTTTCATATTCCTACGAAGTTCATTAAGTGCAGGTTGGCATCATCCGCTGCGTGGCAACTGAACACCCCCTTTATGTTTAACAATTGAATAATGGTGCTCGTAATATCAAATTTGGCCCCAGCGGGCAGTGGTGGTGCCACAATTTCTCCAATTGACCCAACTCCATCAATATTTGGGTCCTCATCATCGATGAACTGAGGGGAAAATCTCTAAGCTCGGTTGCCCCTCCCATGTCGACCAGCGTTTACCACCTTATATTTGTCATCATCAGCCTACTAAAGGGCCTAGCTTGCCTAGCTTCTTTAGCTTAGCGGTCTTCTCTCAGCTTAGGGTTTTCCATTCTATGCAGTGCCCATACGATTTCGAGATTTAGGGGAACAAGGGGGTCTCCTCTACTCCGAGTTCTTGGAATTCACCAGAGGACAACCTATGGGTATCAAAAACACAAAAATAAACATAATTAAGGAAATAATTACCAAAAATTCAAATATAAGCAAATAACCTAGTCTTAGCTGTATTCCCCACCAACGATGCCATTTTTGATAACGCTCAAACCACACTTCTAACTGAAGTATGAAGCGGACGTTTTCAATAAAGAACCCACTAGAGTTTGGGGTCGATACCACAGGGAATATGGAAGATCTAGATTACAGCCGGTAAGTGAACTTGTATGATAGTTACTTCACAGTTGGGGGGATTCTAATAATACTCAATAGTAAAAACCAAGCAACTGTCAAGATTATGGTTGTGAATAAATAATTAAAGGATAACTAGGGTTTGTATTCCCCATGGATTCATAACAGCTTTAGGTATACACTCATGATCTTCTCCAATACTTACTTACAAAACTAATAACTTAGGTTCATTCAAACGATCGACCAATCCCTATTGAATAATATACTCAATTACTCGACCAAGTCTCCTGAGTGTTTCCAAACTAACTATTGTCACTAAGATCCAAATATAACTATCCTGCGACCCCAAGTTAATACAATGATCATCAAGATCAAGACTCCATTGTAATTCTCTTTTCCTAATCTCTACCTCTTTGACCCAAGCAAGTAATGAATTCGGGCACTTCCTAATGTTGTACACCACTAAGAATCATTAAAGCATGAAGAGAATACAATATAAGTAATTAGTATTGGTTTTAGACTCACTTTGTGCAACCCTAGCTTGTTAACCCACCATGGTTCCCACAACCGTAGCTATGGAGGTTTTAGCCTCTCATAGTTGCAAGGTTGTGAAATGTGTTCATGATTAAATACATAAAAACAATACTTACAAATATGATTGAGAAGAACACTTCCTTTAATTAATTCGCAAAATCTTGAAGAACAAGTAGCTAGAATAATATTAATTCAAGAAAAGGTTGATCACAAGGTTGAACCAACTCAATTCTTTCTTTCAAAGATGTAAAATTGTCTACTACAATGTTTTCCAACTAAACCTATTTTTCATAACGTCTCCCCTCAAAAATAAAACATAAAACGTATTTATATAGACATAAGAATTCTTTTCCTAGGCTAACAGGGTAATTTTCCATATTTGGTGTCGACCTCATCACGGATCATCCTACTACTCGTAGTAGCATCCTATGGTCTGTGGCAGCTTCTCATGGTTTGGAATGTCGACTAATTTTTGGCTAAGTGTCGAGCCAATGTACGATTTATACCTCCTTCCTACGACTCGTACCAGGTCCCCGCGGCTTGATTCTGAATCTTTTCAATTTTTCTAAAGTTCACCACGATCAGTATAGTACAACTCATACAATGCTTTCACGGGTCGTGTATCCTCTCGTACTGAGAATCAGCCTCTTGTGCAATTCTTCTTGAGTTCATCATGACTGCCTTACCACGACTCATACAGGGTTGGTACGATCCGTGGCAAGACTCGTAGGTTCATTCTTCCTGCTTCAGCCTTTTTGTTCTTATCACGACCATTAGTACGACTCGTAGGTCCATCCTACGGATCATACTGTGGACTGCATTTTTGTCCTCTTTTGCACACTTTTAGCTTCCTTTTGCAAATTTACGCTCCAATACCCATTTATCCTGAAATCAAAGGAAAAGTGCCTCATACCCACATAAATACACCTAATTTCATGCTACTTTCTTAGTTTTGAGCATCTATAGTGTTGTAAATCCATAACACATCAACCACAGGCGACACCATGACTCATGGTGGTGCTTCCTAACGAGTCGTGGTGAGGACCTGTTATGTGTACTATCCCATACATCCTCTTCCTTCAGCCATCCCTGACCACGGGTGACCTGACGTCTCGTGGGGCTGACCTCGACTCGTGGTCACACCCATGGTCACCCCAACTTGAAATTTTCCAAAAAGTCAAACCTTCTTACCACGATTCACTTAACGACTTGTGGTCATCCCGACGGGTCACAGGACTACTCGTTCTGTGACCTACTGCAGAAAATCCTATTTTCTCCATTTAAATTCTCGGGTCTGATCTTAGGTATTTCGGGGTATAACAAGAACTATTTCCTTGTTGAATTCCCACTTACCTGGATAAGAAATCCTTGAAGAAGAAAACTTGAAATTCTGCAACTGAAAAAGAACCTTAGTTCTTGCTTGAGAGGAAAAGTCTGCGTTTGTACGATCGATATTCAGAGAGTTTACGTGGGGAATGAGGGGGAAAACCATTTCATCCCTGCAATATCTCTGAAATTATACATAAAATGACATATTTTAGGGACTAAATATGTGAGAAATTGCAAAAATATCCCAGGAATAAAAATTTGGAAACTAACCGATAGGGAACCAATGGGTCACTTAATGAGTCGTTGGTTGAGACCACGACTCATTAGGACCATTCCTTGGTCGTACTGCCTAGATGATGGTATCACTGGGTTTGGAAACAGGGGACACCATGAAAACGGGTCGTTGGTTCCTCCCGTGGTCACTGGACGAGGAAACCTGGAAGGCTTAACAATGAGTTACACAACAACTCGTTGGTCGACTCAACGAGTTGTTGTGTCCAATCGTTATGTTTACTGGAAGAATTTCTAAATAGTTCACACTTGACATGACGGGTGGTGACCTTGACTCATTGTGGGACATAACGGGTCATTGTTCCCACTCATCATCACTGGAGAGAGTTTCTGGGGTTCTCACCTAATGACTCACACAACAGGTCGTTGTTTCTGACAACGACTCGTTGGTTGAATCATGGGGTCTTGGAAAAGAGTTTTGACCTAGGGAACCAACGAGTAATAGGAGGACTCGTTGTTTCTCACAATGGGTCATTCCTTGTCCCCTGGGTTCTCAATTGATCAAGCAGGGCTGACCACGGCTGACACAATGAGTCGTTGGAGCTGACCATGAGTCGTTGTCTCAGTCATTCTGAGGAAAATTTTTTGGTTTTCTTCTGGATTTTCTTGTAAGTCTGAGTCTGGTCTATGAAAGTTTCAGGGTGTTACAATACCTCCTCCTTGGGATCATTCATCCTCGAATGAAGACTAAAACTGCTGGAAAACTAGGAAAAGAGCTAAAATTCCTAGACTAAGACTATGAGCTGGTTTCTGAAGGAGTAACTGACTCCGAACTGACTTAACCATGCTAAAAGAGCTGATGCAAATGGAATGCACACTGAACATTTGAATAGAGAGGATGAGTGTGGAACCGAATAGAGTACTGAGGAGGGATTTAGTACTAAATTTTGGAAATGAACTGGAAGGTAATAAGTGAGGATATCTAGCCATCATGTCTACTTCTGCTTCCCATGTGGCTCCCTCAACTAGCTAGTTCTCCACAAAACATTCACCGAAGCGACTTCCTTGTTTCTCAGCTTACGAACCTAGCGGTCAAGGATCTGAACTGGGACCTCTTTGTAAGAGTGACTGCCTTTTATTCCCACACTGTCTAGTGGCACAACTGAAGTTGGATCACTGATGCACTTCTTCAACAATGACACATGAAAGACTGGGTGCACTTTTGCTAACTCGGGAGGTAGTTCTAACTGAGATGCCACACTACCAATTTGCTTCAAAATTCTATAGGGTCCCACATATCTATGACTGAGTTTTCCTTTCTTCCCAAACCTTATCAACATTTTTATGAGTGAAATTTTTAGATAAACCCAATCATCCACTACAGACTCTAACTCTCTTCTCCTCACATCAGCATAGGATTTTTGATGGCTTTGCACTATTTTAAACCTCTCCCTGATAAGTTGCACCTTCTACATAGCCTCATGAACGGAGTCTGGACCTACCAGGGTAGCTTCACCAACTTCAAACCAACCTATAGGAGATGTACACCTCCTATCATACAATGCCTTAAATTGGGCCATCTGGATACTATAGTGGTAGCTGTCGTTGTACGCAAACTTGATGAGAGGTAGGTGATCATCCCAACTACCCTTGAAATTGATCACACGTGCTCTGAACATATCTTCGAAAGTCTGTATAGTCCGCTCAGCTTGTCCATGTATCAACGGGTGAAATGTTGTGCTGAGCTTGACTTGGGTACCGAGTCCCTTCTGAAAAGACTTTCCAAAATGCGAGGTGAACTGGGTACCTCTATCTGAAATAATGGATAAGGGCACCCCATGTAGTCTGAAAAACTTTCAAATATAAACCCTTGCATTATCCTCAGTTGAGTCTATAGTTTTAGCTGGGAGGAAATGTGCTGACTTGGTCATCCGGTCTACTATCACCCAAATTGAGTCATGCTGCCAATGAGTATGAGATAGACCTGCAATAAAATCTATAATTACTTCTTCCCTCTTCCATGTGGGTATGTTGATATCCTAAGTCATACCTCCTGGTCTCTGATGTTCCACCTTGACCTGCTGGCAGTTCAGGCACTTAGCTACAAATTTTGCAATGTCTCTTTTCATGTCGGTCCACTAGTAAATATCCCATAGATCATAGTATATCTTAATAGCACCTGGGTGGATAGAATATCTCGAACTATATGCTTCAGCTAGTATCTGTTGTCTCAAATCACCTATATCCCGTACACACAGCCTATCTTGGTAACAGAGTACACCATCTCCCTCTTGGGAGAAAGCCTCCATTTCTTTTCTGAGAACCACCTCCTTCAGCTTAAGCAATATCGGATCTTTATCCTGCCTTGACTTAACTTCAACTACCAACGAGGAATCTGATCCACTCTACACCACTACTTCACCTTTAGCTGTATCAACCAACTGCACTACCAACCGAGCTAACCCATGGATATCCTTTGCCAGTTCCATTTTTCCCTCTTCAACATGAGGCGCACTCCCCATAGAACTCCTACTTAGGGCATCAGCCACCACATTGGCTTTGCCCAGGTGATACAACACACTCATGTCATAGTCCTTCAGTAGCTCCAACCATCTTCTCTGACGAAGATTTTGATCTTTCTGACTAAAAACATACTGAAGGCTCTTGTTATCGGTGAAAACATCCATGTGAGCGCCGTGAAAAGTAGTGCCTCCATATTTTCAATGCAAATACCATCGCTGCCAACTCCAGGACATGAGTCGGATAGTTCTTCTGATGAACCTTGAGCTGTTTGGAGGCGTAAGATATCACCTTACCCCGCTGCATTAGAACACAACCGATTCCAACTCTTGAAGCGTCACAATACCTTACAAACCCATCAGTTCCTTCTGGCAAGGCCAACACTAGAGCGGTAGTGAGTAAAGTCTTCAACTCCTGGAAACTCTTCTTATATGTATCTGACCACTGCAATTTCACCTTTTTCTAAGTCAACCTAGTTAGAGGGGATGAAATATAGGAGAAACCTTTTACAAAGTGTTGGTAATAACCTTCTAGACCCAAGAAACTTCTAATTTCGATTGGGGAAATAGGTCTGGGCCAGTCTTTCACCGCTGCTATCTTTTGAGGATCTACCTGAATACCCTCACTCGAGACCATGTGACCATGGAAAGTCACAAACTTCAACTAGAATTCATATTTGCTGAACTTAGCAAACAAATGGCGGTCTCTAAGTTTCTGTAGCACTATCCTTAGATGACTAGCATGTTCTTCCTCACTTCTTGAGTATACCAGAATGTCATTAATAAATATAATGACGAACATATCTAGATATGGCTTGAAAACCCTGTTCATCAAGTTCTTGAAAGCTACGGGGGCATTAGGCAGTCCAAAGGACATAACCATAAATTCATAGTGACCATACTGAGTTCTAAAAGCTATTTTCGGTATATCACATTCTCTGACATTTAGCTGATGGTACCCCGACCTGAGATCTACCTTGGAGAAACAACTGGCTCCCTGAAGTTGATCGAACAAGTCATCAATCTTGGGGAGGGGATACCTGTTCTTGATTATGACCTTATTCAAGTGATGGTAGTCGATACACATTCTAAGGGTACCGTCTATCTTACGCACGAATAATACTGGCGCACCCCAAGGAGAGATGTTGCGCCTGATGAAGCCTCTATCAAGGAGGTCTTTTAGCTGCTCCTTCAACTCCTTAAGCTAAACTGGAGCCATTCTATAAGGTGGGATGGAGATGGGCTGAGTATTTTGGAAGAGGTCTATGCCAAAGTCTATTTCTTGCTTAGGAGGAACTCTAGGAAGACCTTTAGGAAACACGTCAGGGAACTCACTGACAACTAGAACCGACTAAATAGTCGGAGTCTTGGAGCTTGAATCTTTGACCCGAACTAGATGATAAATACGCCCTTTAGAAATAAGCTTTCTATCCTTAAGGTAGGAAATAAACTGACCCTTAGGCGCTGAACTACTGTCGATCCACTCTAAAGTTGGCTCATTAGGGAACTAAAATCTGACGACCCTAGTTCTACAGTCGACTGAGGCATAACTAGAGTATAACCAATCCATGCCAAGAATGAGGTCAATGTCAATCATGTTTAACTCTATAAGATCGACTAGAATTACCTTATTCAATATTGAGACTAGGCAGTCTTTATACACTGGACTTACTCTAACTGACTCGCCAACTGGGGTGGAGACTGAGAATGGTTCTGAGAGGACTTCTAGATTGATATCAAACTGGAAAATTATGTAGGGATTCACGAATGATAGTGTGGCTCCTAGATCTAGTGAGGCATACACATATAGATAGAAAAGGCGTAACATACCTGTGACCACGTCAGGTGAGGTCTCCTGATCCTAACGAGAGGACAAAGAATAAAAAGGGTTTTTGGCACTGGCCACCATCCATATCTAAAGTGTTAGCCTGCTGGAGTTGTAGAAACGGTGGTTTGTGATCTCCCCCGTCGTGCTGACGAGCATTCATTGAACTGAGGACCAAGCTTTCCACACCCAAAGCAACCCTCTCAGCATTGAAGCTATTTCCCTGGATGGTTCTTGCCACATTTAGGGCAAGTTGGGTAGCGGTTGCTGGTGCTATGACTCTGGAACTGGGAAAGATGCTCTACCCCTCCGATACTTGCGGGACTGAAAAGTAGGGGTGCTGGTGATGTCGCCCAAATTACACCTCATAATTGAGATATAAGCGGTCGATTGTCAAATATAGAACCCAATAAAGGTTGAGGTTGATCCCACAGGAAATATGGTAAGAACTTAAATTAATGCGAATAACTATTACTATTGAGTTACTTATTTCCAAAGGGGGGAAAATATAGAATAATAAAAAAATTAAAATTGCTGAATACTAAAATCAAATTCGGTTTGTATTCAATTAATGACTTGAGTAGGATTGTGTTCCCCAAGGTTTCATAACCATAAGGCTTATACACTAGTGATCTATTCTGGTGTTTAAAATGCGATATTAGTAAGTTAGGTTCACCTAAATGGTTGGTACCCTATCTAGATGATTATCACCACGCAACTTGGTCCGTATACGGGTGTACTTTAGTTGAACCTTACCCTTGATATCGAATTAGCTATTCCCGGACAAGTTCAATTAGATGAGGGTTAATAGGCTCAAATCTTCGTTGTTAATCACTTTTTCTATTCTTTACCTCCTTGGTCCGGTAAGTAAGAATAAGGCAAGTCCTAACGTTTGCAACCGTCAAGAATCAATCAAAACGAAGGGAAAAACAATACATGCATAAAACCTCGTTCAAGAATCACTAAGTGTTTTTATCTATGTGTGTTAATTCATCATGGTTCCCACAAACCTAGTTTATGGGTTTAGCCACTCATACTTGTATTATCGCAATCACAAAATATTGAAGAAATCATAATTGCAACTTACAAATTATCGTAGAATAAAAACCACATAAATTGAATAAAAACTCCACAATAGATGAATAAAACTTCAATGTTTCTTTTGTTTCTTGAATAAGAACAATTGATCAATACCAAAATTATAGTTGAAAACTAATAAAGTCGGCTCCCTCAATTACTCTAGAACTATAAGAAAAATCTTTTGAAAATCCTCTCAAAAAATAGTCCTCCAAAAATAAACCTGAATTGTGTATTTGTAGTTCAAAGAAATCCTTTTCCTAATTAAAACTGAAAACCATGTCGGCAGTGGCAACGTGCTTGGTGAAGATTTGTTTGGTCCTCTAACGAGTCATTCCTTGTTTAAAACAGTCATCCTTGGAAATGTACCCAGTCATGGAAATGGGTCACCTAATGACTCATCGTTCCTGAACACGAGTCGTTAGGTCCCTCGTGGTCTCCTTCCTCCAAAATTCTAGTGCACCTTACAGTTGGTCCCTGTGATTTGCCAACAAGTCATTCCTTCATGTGACGACTCGTTATGTCTGTCGTCAACTACACTGGCCACTTTATTAAGATTTCCTCTTTCAGCTTTCACGGTTGACTTCATGACTCGTTACCGGTTGTAACGAGTCATTTCCTCAACTCGTTAGGTATACTATCTTGCATCACCATAAATCCATCTTTTGCCCACGCCTTGAGCAATGAGTTGTGCGTCCTGCCAATGACTCGTGAAGTGCCTGGCAGTCACCTTTTCTGTGGTTTTCATCTTAATTTGATCTGTTCACTCCCAAACCTGTTTTCCTACAACATTAAGCACAAAACACATCATACCTATATAAACATACCCGAAATGTGCATAGTTTCTTTGTTTTAAGCGTCGAAAGTGCCGCAAAATCATGGCACATCAACACCCTCAACATAGAACTTTTGCATGTCCTCAGGCCAAAAAAAAAAAAAACTAAACTACTTCAACGCTTCAATCGGAAGAACTCTAGGAAACTTACGACATTCACACTTACACATAAAAATTAAATTTTCTAACCCTTCCCTCATCGTATCAAATCAAATCACTATGTATATGCAAAATTTCCAACCATAACACAGAGGACTCAAAACATGGCAAAATATTGTCACCTTCAACCACGCACATAAATCTATAACACTGCCCCAGACAATTTGTAGACGATTTTGTTGACCATATGCTCTCACCTCAAAGAAGTCCCCCACTCACACATGTGTATTTGAAATAACTCGATATATTTCTCTTGGGACTAGGTAATATCCACTCGTTCTCACAAAGAAATTCGAACTGCGTGCGTACAATACCATAGGTTTGCCTTTACTTTCAATACCTTGATTTTCAAAAAAGTAGCTAGGATCACTATAGGACTTTCTAGGCTTGTAGTGTAGGCTCGGGCTTGGGTATGGTACATATGGAATTAGTAGCTCAACCCTCATTGGCACTACACACCGCTTGACTCCACTTTTAACCTTTATTTCTATTTTCTCCTTTATTTTTTGTTTCACTGCTTCTTTTTCTTTGCTTTTGCAACTATGGATGAGGTTTCTCTTTATTAACACTCATTGATGTCACACATTCTTTTTTTTCTTTTTTTGCTTATTTGACGATAATTTTTATTTTTTTTCTTTTCATCATGCATATCGCACCCGCTCTTTTCCTTTTTCATTACCCAATTTTCTTTCTACCCGACTCTTCTTAATCACCTCTATAATAGCCACCCTCAACTTAGGCGATTTTCCTGAGTTGAGGTTCACAATGTCCAAGGAGGGACCAGGGGCAAAACAGGTTCATTCATAATTAAATCAGCCAGGTGAACTGGTGTAAATAAAAAAGAAAGGTCAATTTAAGCTCAAACATTTGAATCAAGGGATTTTTATTCACTTTTGGTAGGTCTTTTAGGCTAAAGTGGACTCATAAATCAAAAATGTCCTATGATCCTTTCCTAGTTTTCCATCCCCTATCTCAGTACGACTAACCAGGCAAGTTCTAGATTGATGTACACAACCGAATTAAGCTATTAAACCTCACTCACACGTAGCATAGGTCAACATCATCATTTCTACCAATTTCTAGTTTAGGTACAGTACAATGATAAACAAGTTCACAGTTTCAATGCCATGCAAAGAATCACAAAGGTCATACTTGTCAACTTTCATATACACATATCCAAAAAAAATTTCGGAGGGGTATCAAATTAGCAAACAACAGTTATTTTCAACAATTTTAGCTCTTGACTTCTTTTAGTTTTCCTACTTCCTTCCAACTGACATAATAAAACATAAAATAAACTCCTAAACATGCTGGTTATACTAGATATGGAACACCTGAGGAAAAAGATATCTGGCAAGAAAAACCCTCGAGTTATGTTCAGCAAAAAAGAATGCACAGGTATCCCTCCCCACCCCTATAAAGAAAGCATGCGTCGACCTCAATGCATATATATACCAAACAAAAACTAAGGAAATAGGGAATATACTTGTACAACCTAGGTGTTAGCTACCTGGTCGGTGGAGGGTGTAGATACGCCTCAATATCATCTCTAAATTTACCGGCTTAAACCGGTGCGTTCTCAGATCCAACAAAGCTCATGCCTTCTCCATGAACTATCGATGCCTCAGTCTCGTCTCTCTGTCAAGCCTCCTCTCTCGATTCATGCAGTGCTCTCTCCATCTCACTCCACTCCCGTTTTTGCTGATGGAGCAGAGAAGCATCAACATCAACACTTTCCTCCTCACAAGGCCTCTTCCCCTTATCATGCGACACCAGCTCCTCCGTGATAAAGTAAAAAATAGGTGGCAATTCCTCTACAAACTCGTCATCAATCACGGGAAGTACTGGTGGAGGTACTGCAGCTACCTATCGTGCGACCAAGTCCTGCACCTCAGATGATAGCACTCCTAGCTCTGAGTACCATCGAGATAACTCCGGCGCCTGTAACTGTGCAAGGTGCTCATCTATTCTTCTCTCAAATGCATCCAGTTGGCCATGCACTGAACTAGACAGTGTCTCCAACTCCTTTGAAACCCATGGCTTTACCTGCACCTTCAGAACTCTAACCTATAGAGCCGTGTGTGCCTGCTACTTCTCGATCTTAGTTAGCTGCCTAGCCATATGAACTAAGAATTCCTGTGAAACTGTGACTAGGCCGGCTATGGTGGCTCATGGAGGCGCAACTGGTGGTCTCGGGGCTACTGCAGTAGATGAAAACCCAGGAACATCGGTAGGTATGGAGGTATCCCCTGCATCTGTAGCCTCAATCTGGCTACCAGTCTCTCTGCCCTCCATAGGCTCAGCTGCCAACTCAGCGATCTGTGTTGCATCAGTCTGCATCCCGCTGCCAAATGCCTCTGCTAATATTGTCGCTCCCGTGGATGCAGCTGCCTGATTCCTCGCCCTCGATATCGGGTTTGTATCATCTCGAATCATCCCGATATCGGTAATTTTCTAAACCACTACTCTCTGGTCCACTGATGGAAATACCGTTACCTTTGACTCCTGACAGAGTCTATCAATCAAACATGGAACGGAATGGTAGTGCCATCATTGATTGCCCGCTCTCGAATGTCCTCTGCAATATACCGCGGGAAGTTAATGGCATGCCCCTCCATTATACTTTCTACGAAAGCAGCTCTGTCAGGCAATAGGATGTTGTCATTTCTTGTTGGTACCTTCCTGTGCCACACTAGTGACCACCAAAACTTTTCCTGAAAATTAAATATGGACTTCTTTATCTGCGACTCTATAGCATGCAACCATTCAATTAGAGGACCTCTCATAGCAATGATCCAAGACAACCAAGTGAACTGCTGGATGCGCTCCTTGATATTCAACTTCTTTGTTCTGACTTTCTTCAGCTCAGATAGCCTATGATCAAATTCTTTCGTGTTCATCGGAGTTGATAATCCGGCCCATACAACACCCTGGAGATTGTCCGCTCCGAAATGTCAACTGGAGTCTCACGCACCAATACCTAATTTAATGCAGGCCTTTTCTTCCAATCCTGGCCTCCTAATGCCAACAACTACAATGTGGCTGCATATGTTGCATAGAACTCTCAAACCAAACGCGGGTTGTAGCTGTCTGATGGCTCGGTCAACCACCCGAAATTGTATTTATAAAATACAACATGTAGCTCAGAGAGATCTTTAAGCCCTGTAGTGACAATCCTCGGCTTCTCATATATGCTCCTCTTCGAATTGACTTTTTCCTTAGGAACAATATCTCGGTTGTATATAGCCCAAATGCCATGGACAGACCATCTTCGGACATTTCTTGGTTGCTCCATTGATGTGTCTAAGGTCTCTGTCAGCTCATTATCAGAATCCCCTCATTGAGCATGTGATTCATCAACCCTCTCTATGTTTGGCCCAGCTGTCGGAGCCTCAGGAATAAGTGCAACAGCAGCCCTAGCATTCTTTTCAGTGCGGCTGGGCAGATCCCTTGCTAGTAGAGTGGGAGTATCGACCAGGGCTGTCGGATTTGAACTTTGTTGAGCCCTATACCTGGTAGATATCCTCACTAGCTGCTCCTCAATATGTCATACTCTTCCTCAGATCCACTTGACTCTTCAGAGGAGGACAGATCATCACGCAATCTACGATATGAAGGTTGACTGCGCTTAGGTGTTTGTTTCTTTGTTGTGCCCTTTTTTGGTGTACCTCTTGGAGCCATTGTACCTGTGGAAACAATGTTAGTGTGCAAGAGAGATGAAACAGAAAATATTTTTGGGTTGGTGCCCAGTGGTTCCGACGGGTGACTAAATGAGTCGTTGCCACTGGCAACGACACGTGAGGTCTCTTGTCACCCCAAACTGGCCTTTCTTCAAGTTGGTCCAGTGTACATGATGACTGATCCCAACGAATCGTTACCAAAGGCAACGAGTCATTAGGTTAGATGTTAGGTACACTACCTCATTAGCTTACTTTTCCACTGAGGACAAGCTACACAATGAGTCGTTTGGTGATCCAACGACTCGTGATGTAGCTTGTGCTCAAGAGTTTAAGTTCACAGGGTCATCTTCATCTTCTTCCAGGTTTTCAATTCCATAAACACAGAGCATCACAATTTAAAATCAACCCAAGTGAAATATGATCGAATTTTAAATCTTCCTAGGATTTATTTTAATCATGAGAAACAGATAAACACAATATGAAGTGAAATACATTCAAGCTCATCACAACATGGGTCCTCAACAATTCTTGTTTAATTGCAACAAAATTCAAAATTTCATGGAGAAATTACTCACACAAATGCTTGAACGATGATGGAGTGCAATCGGGTGTGTGCTTGAGTGACTGGGCATGCAAGGTTGAAACTTTGTTGATGGGTTTTGAGTGAAGAAGAAGAAGAAGAGAAGAGGGAAATTTAATGCTTTGTTTGGGTATAAGTTTAATGGGGAGAGTGTACATGAAATCAGGTTTTGTTGATTTAGTTTAAAATTTTCCCAAATTCCAATCGTGGGTCGAGTTAGGTTAACTTTTATAACGCCCAGTGTGAAAAGTTTAGTAAACTTACCTGGGACCTACGACTCAAGTAACGACTTGTGTAGTAACCCAACAAGTCATGGCCTAAGTCGTGGTCCTTGAGTTGGCGTAGCTTCAAGACTAGCCACTTAACGACTCATTAAGTGAGTCGTTGTCAACCTTTTCCTTTTAATTCAGAAGTTGCTCTAGCGTATATGACGGGGACATGATGATTCATTTCTTGAATACATGAATCGTTAAGTCGCCCGTTGCTCCCCTGTTTTCTGCAGTTGCCTTCACGGATTGATTGAACGAGTCGTCAAGTCAGATGACAACTCGTTCTGTGATTTTTCTGCACCAGAACTGAAGTTCTAGTTTTTGCTTCCAACTTCAGATTTTCCATCTTATTCACCTACACCCATCAACAAATGCGAACAATAAATATTTCTTACATTTACAACTTGGGTTGCCTCCCAAGAAGCGCTTGATTTAACGTCGCGACACGACGTGGGTGTTTTGGCTACTCAGACCTCACCAAAACACCTCCATGGGTTGCCTCCCATGTATCACCTAATTTAACTTCGCGGAACTACGCAAGTCACTTGACTACCCAGAATTCTTCAAGTGACTCTTCTCCATCCTCCAATGCTAAAATTATGTTAAATTCTTTTGGCTGTTTCATGGTTCGGCTAATGTTGAAGGTGACCTCTTCTTTGTTCAACTTGAATTTCAATTCGCCTGCCTCCACATCTACTAGGGCCCTTCCTGTTGCAAGGGATGGTCACCCCAAAATGATGGGGACCTCAGTATCGACTTCGCAGTCCAAAAACATGAAGTCTGCTGGGAATATGAATTTTTCCGCTTTGACCAATACATCAGACAAAATCCCCACCGGCATTTTAACTCTTCTATCAGCCATCAGTAGCTGCATAGTAGTCGGTGTGGGGGTCCCCAAGCCTAACTTTTTAAACGCTGCTAGTGGCATCAGATTTATGCTAGCTCCCAAGTCACAAAGCACCCTTGCAAACTCAACCTCCCCAATGGTGCAAGGCATAATAAACACGACTGGGTCTTCCTTCTTCATTGCTAGGACCCTTGATGTGATGGCACCACAGTGGTGCAAATTATCGGCCAGTTTCAAACTGACTGTCCTTTTTCTAGTGACGAGGTCCTTCATTAATTTGGCATATCCAGGCATTTGCTCAAGTGCCTCCACCAATGGGATGTTCACTGATAGCTGCTTGAGCATAGAAATAAACTTTTGATATTTCCCTTCATCAAATTTCTTCTTCAAGCGCTGGGGGTAGGGAGGAGGAGCTTTAGGGATTATTGTGAGTTTTTACTGTGCCTCCTTCTCCTTCCCATGGGCATCTCCTTGCTCATTTGCACTACTTGGAGCAATTTGCACCTCTGAGTCCCTAACCAAAGTTGTATTTTCGAAATCAGCCACACCATCCTCAAGTATCGACGCGGGCTTCTCTGACTTCTTAACTACTACTGGCCTCGATGGTCAACTATGGCCTTCCCATTCCTAGTAGTGACCACCATGCAGTGACTGTCATTTTTTGGATTTTGTATCATATTGCTGGGAAGTGTGCCTTTTGCCTCTAATTCATTGCAACAAACATCTAACTCATTTGCTACTCAATCTGCCTGATCACCATGACATGAGACTCCACTTTTTGATTTAAATCGAAAATATCAACCTGGAGCTCCTTGAAGTGGCTATCTATTGTCTCCATCTTCTTGAGTACTTTGGAGAGCATGTCCTCAACCCTTGAACCATTGGACTCTGGCTCATGGTTTCTTGGTGGAACGTGCAGACCGACTCTATTGTTTTTGAACTCCTCGCGCTTCTTCCAGTCCTCATTATCTCGGTATTGGCCCCGGTTGTAATTATTATCTTTGTAGAAGTTCCGACCTTGGTTCCCTTGACCTTGACGCCAATAGTCTTGGTTAGACCCTTGGGTGTTGTTCCGGAAACCCGCCCTTTGATCATTCAAATAATTGACTTCTTCTTCAGACTCAGACTCGCAACCATCGTTTCTCGTGGCCTTGCCATGAGAACCTACAACATTTACCTTTTATGTTTTAACTCCCATCAAGTGCTTAGCAAGCAACCCTATGGTGGTCTTTATCTTCACGATATCTTGGTCACGCTCGTCATCGTTTCTCCTTTATTCAGCAGACCTACCAACCATATAGGAACCAACCGGAACCTCCGACTCTCTAGGGTGCCAAGCTCGGTTGGTTTTGGTGATCCTGTCTAGCAGTTCACAGCCTCTGCATAGGTGTGACTCATAAAAGTTCCTTCGGAGATGGTATCAGCCACCGCCTTGGTGTTGTCATTCAAATACCTATAAAAGATCTCCAATGGTGTATCATACGAAATTCTGTGATTTGGCACTTTTTTGAGCTTTTTGTTGAAACGCAACTAGGTCTCGTGGAGTGCCTGAGAAATTTAGATTTCTGAAGTTATATATCTCATCCTTCAACTGCAATTCTTTGGATGGAGGGATGAACTTTTCAAGAAAAGCTCTCTTACGCTCTCCCCAAGTAGTGATGGAATCATTCGGCAACTCAGCCAACCACATCGCTCCTTCACTCCCTATGGAAAACGGAAATAACCTCAGTTTGATAGTGTCCTGGCTCACCCTCGGTTGCTTGTACACCTTACATATTCCCATGAAATTTGTTAGGTGAGCATGGGCATCATCAGATGCGTGACCCGCAAATATTTCCTTCATATTAAGTAGTTGGATCATCGAACTGGTAATTTCAAACTTCGCCCCAGCAGGCAAAGGAGGAGGGACTATAGCTCCAGTGGAACCAGCTTCATCTATATCCGCATCATCTTCCTCATCAAAATATCAGTGTCGCTGGTGTTCTGGACCTCTGGGTTGTCTAGCTCGTTCAGCTTCTACTGCTAGATGCTGCTCTTCTACAACTCTGGCTAACTCACGATCTCTAGCCCAAGCTTGCTCTTCAGCCAACATTCTTGCTATGGCTTGGTCCACAGTTTCTTGCTCTTGGATGTTGGCCATTCTTCTCAAGTTTCTAATATTAGCTTATATTCGTGATCAATTGGAACCAGGGGATTTCCTTGGCTTCTAGTATCGGGCATGCACAAACCTAAGACCTGTTAAACAACCAAAACAACAAAAGAAAAATAAAAAAGAAATAAGAACCAACAGTAAAATTAACACAATTAACAAAAGCCTTAGCCATATTCCCCGACAACGGCGCCAAAATTTGATGTCGCCCAAACTACACCTTGCAATTGAGATATAAGCGGTCGATTATCAAATATAGAACCCAACAAAGGTTGAGGCCGATCCCAAAGGAAATATGGTAAGAACTTAAATTAATGCGAATAACTATTACTATTGAGTTACTTATTTCCAGAGGGGGGGGGGATATAGAATAATAAACAAAATAAAATTGTTGAATGCTAAAATCAAATTCGGTATGTATTAAATTAACGACTTGACTAGGATTGTATTTCCCAAGATTTCCTAACCACAAGGCTTATACACTAGTGATCTATTCCGGTGTTTAACATGCAATATTGGTATGTTCAGTTCACCTAAATGTTTGGCCCCCTATCTAGATGATTATCACCACACAACTTGGTCTGTATACGGGTGTACTTTAGTTGGCCCTTACCCTTGATATTGGATTAGCTATCCCCAGATAATTTCAAGCTATTAGATGAGGGTTTATAGCCTCAAATCTCCGTTTTTAGTCCCTTTTTCCCATTCTTTACCTCCTTGTATGGAAAGAATAAGGCAAGTCTTAACGTTTGCAACCATCAAGAATCAATCAAAACGAAGGAAAAAACAATACATGCATAAAACCTCGTTCAAGAATCACTAAGTGTTTTTACCTATGTGTGTTAATTCATGTTGGTTCCCCCAAACCTAGTTTATGGGTTTATCTACTCATACTTGTGTTATAGCAATCACAAAATATTGAAGAAATCATAATTGCAACTTACAAATTATCATAGAATAAAAGCCATGTAGATTGAATAAAAACTCCACAATAGATGAATAAAACTTCAATGTTGCTTTTGTTTTTTGAATAAAGAACAATTGATCAATACCAAAATTATAGTTGAAAAATAATAAAGTCGGCTCTCTCAATTACTCTAGAACTGTAAGAAAAATCATCTAAAAATCCTCTCAAGAAATCGTCCTCCAAAAATAAACATAAATTGTGTATTTATAGTTTCAAGAAATCCTTTTCCTCATTAAAACTGGAAACTATGTCGGCAGTGGCAACAGGCTTGGTGATGATTCATTTGGCCCTTTGACGAGTCATTCCTTACTTAAAACAGTCGTCCTTGGCAATCTACCTAGTCATGGAAATGGCTCACCTAACGACTCGTCATGCCTGAGCACAAGTCGTTAGGTCCCTCGTGGTCTCCTTCCTCCAAAATTTCAGTACACCTTATAGTTGGTCCTAGTGATTTTCCAACGAGTCGTTCCTTCATGTGATGACTCGTTATGTCTTTTGTCAACTACATTGGCCACTTTATTAAGATTTCCTCTTTCAGCTTCCATGGTTGACCTCACGACTCATTACCAATTGTGATGAGTCATTTCCTCAACTCATCAGGTACCCTGTCTTGCATCATAAAAAATTCATCTTTTGCCCACGCCTTAAGCAATGTGTCCTGCCTCCGGCCAATGACTCGTGAAGTGCATGACAATCACCTTTTCAGTGGTTTTCATCATTAATTCAACCAGTTCACTCCCGAACATATTTTTCTACAACATTATGCATAAAAGACATCATACCTATATAAACATACACGGAATGTGCATAATTGTTTTGTTTTAAGCGTCAAAAGTGCTGTAAAATCATGCACATCAGCTGGCTGATGTACATGCTGGAGCCCTCAGCTGCTGCTGCTGTTGTTATGGGTGGCTACTACCGCCAGACCTTTGGTGGCCATAATCTGATTGGCCAGTCCTTGCCCGCTTGTTCTCATTCTCCAAGTCTTTTAGTTTTTCTACCTCAATCTGCTAGGCATGAACTATGAGGCTGGAGAGATCGATATCTTTAATAAGAATTGCAGTCCTTCACTCCTTAAGGACCAAGTTCGATACCCCATTAACGAACTACAGCATGCGAGCCCTTGGCTCGGCTACCATCTCTGGAGCATATTTAGACAACCTTGTGAACTCCAGCGCATACTCTTCCACCATCTAATTTCCCTGTTTTAGATTCATAAATTCAACCATCTTAGCCTCCCTGAGCTCCCGAGGGAAGATCCTATCTAGGAAGGCTGTGGTGAACTCCTCCGACTCCATCGGTTCTTCTCCCACTAGTCTCCCCTCCTTCCACTGATCATACCAGATCTGGGCTACCCCTTTTAGCTGGTAGGCAGCTAGGTCGGCACTCTCAGAGGAGCTAACACCCATAATTCGGGTGATCTTCCTGATCTCATCCACGAACTCCTATGGGTCGTCTCCTACCTAAGATCCATGGAAATATGGAGGGTTTATCCGGATGAAGTCCCAAATCTGAGCAGCTGCTGTGGACCCATTAGTAATGACCGAAACCACCTGCTAGTTCACCTGATTCGTGACTGTCTGTGTGAGCAGCTAGATTGCTGCTCTGAACTCTGCATAGGACACTGGGTTGTCCTGAGGGGTTTTTGAAGCTGGTGGGGCAGGTCGGTGGGCATTGCCAGCCCTTCTTCCATTACGAAGTCGTGGAGGCATGATTTCACTAAAATGAAACTAGAGCACGAGTTAGGAGAAAGTTTTTGGAATTGAACTTCAACGCATGATAAAGAGTATGGAAAAAGGGAGTGTTCCTAATAACGTCCCGCAGCCTCCCCTTCATAAGTGTGGCGCACCTCACACCCATGAAAAGGACTCTACTCGAGGCGACTTTCAGACATCCTAGGATACTCTAAACCTAGTGCTCTGATACCAAGATTATCACGACTCGAGTCTATACCCTGAATGAGACACTTACTTGGAGTCACAAGTACCCCAAGTCAACCCATGGTCTATCATAACACGAGTAATCTGCGTAATATCATAGAGGAAGCTTTGAAAAATAATAAAATAAAACATTTATGAAGAATAACTAAATCATAAAGTTTTAATACAACTGAAACAAAACTAAAAATCTAGTTCTGTGTCTGTGTCTGAAAGCCATCTATTTGATGAGTTGCTGGAATAGGCCCCCAGTTAACTCTAAGTCTAACTGAAAGAAATATAACTAAAGAGAAATAATCACCCTCCTCGAAAGATGAGGACTCACCACTGGAGTAGCTGAAAACTCCTGCACGGGATCTGCTAACGGTTCTGAGACTGAGAACCTACAGTTGTATCATAAAATGATACAACATAAAAGTTATGCGTCAGTACTTTGAATGTACCGAGTAAGTAGGAGAAACCATAATATGGAGAAAATAATAACTGAATTATAAAGACATGCAATGATCAATTGAAATGTTGAAACTGAATAAACTAAAATATATTGAGATGGTCAAAACAACCCTGTCTGATGGTGAAAGACATGCCCTAAATCTGAGATACTGCTGTGAAATACTATATAGAACTGATTGGAACTGAGTAATCTAAAAATTTTCTAAGCTGAGGCTAATATAAGACTGAACTGAACTGAGCTAATTTGAAACTGAACTGAATTGTGGGAGAGTCTATAATCAACATATAACCACGTTAGCCGGACGTGGAGTCCAATGTATACACCTCATTGGTTGGACCCAATATACCTTGATAGGGTATAAAGGCATGAAGTAGGTGATCACAAGTCTAGGCCATAAGGCCAGTAAAAATAACCTATAATGGCAATGTAGTTCTAGGAACCTGGGTGCGCTGGAACCCCGGTTTGCTCGATGCTAAGTTCTACTCCCACTGGATAGTCCTAGACTAACTACTAAGCTGATAGCTTGAAACTAGGGCCCAAGATTAAGTCAATAATACCTATCTGGAAGTACCCTGAGAGTCTTATCGTACTGGATTTTGTAACTGGTCTTTTAAGACTAGTTAGAGCTTCTTATTTGGAAGTGTTGTAACCGTCTAAAGCACAAACTATAATCTAAAGCTGGGATCTTAAGGCTGATCAGAGTTGCTTATCTAGAAGTGTCATGATCACCTGGAGAACAACAAAAACCTGATAACTGAGTCTGATACTGATAACTAGAAGGCACCACTGACACCTCAAGAATTAACTGTAGTCAAACTAATCAGCTGACATTTCTACACAACACTGACTGTAATAATCTGACTGAGACTAAACATGTATATATATGACTAAAATTTCCACATACACTAAGAATATGGGGATCTCAAATCTGATAGAATCAAGCTACAGGGAAACTAGTCAAACACGCAAGATTCCAAATTCTACTGAACTGAGATCTAGGGCTAAATCATTTCACAAGATACAATTCTCATAATTTTCCAAAAGTAGGTAATAATAAAGTAGTTAAAATTCATGAGAAATACTCTACTTGAAATCTCAAAGAAATTAGTGTGACAATTTTTTACATTACGAATCCGTAGGGATGAACTGATAGAGAAAAATAGTGAAGATTCTTAAGGACACAAGGGAAGAACTATTACCTTATTGAATTCCCACATACCTGGATACGAATCCACAGGGCTGAACTGATAAAGAAAAATAGTGAAGATTCTTAGGGACATAAGGGAAGAACTATTACCTTATTGAATTCCCACATACCTGGATAAGAAATCCTTGAAGAAGAAAGCTTGAATTTCTACAACTGACAAGGAACCCTAGTTCTTGCTTGAGAGGAAAAGTTTGAGTTTCTACGATTGATATTCTGGTAGTTTACATTGGGAATAAGGGGGAAAACCATTTAATCCCTCTAATATCTCTAAAATTATACTTAAAATGATGTATTTTAGGGACAAAATAGGTGGGAAATTACAAAAATATCCTTGGAATAAAAATATGGAAATTGACCGATAGGGAACCAACAAGTCACTCAACAAGTCATTGGTTGAGACCACGACTCACTGGGACCACTCATTGGTCCTACTGCCTGGATGATGGTACCACTGGTTCTGGCAATGGGGACACCATGACTCATTGGTTGAACCAACGGGTCGTTTGTTCCTACTATGGTCAGTGATCTTGGGCATATTTACATGCCCAAATAATATTTTATACCCATGTTGTACCTTAATTTAAGAATAATCTCATGTATTTTGTGTAATTTGTGGCCATGGACTAACAAATATGATTAGCTCTCTTTGTAGGTTGAAATTGCCTATGTATGGAGCTTAATCTGAATATAATTGTCCTAATATTGAAGATAAATGTTAAGGGATGGATTATGGATGATGATACAAGATAAATGGGACATTTGGAGTCAACTCCATGTCACGGAGAAGCATTGGGGCGTTCAACAACGTGCCACAGAGCAAAGAATTAAATTATATGAGTAGGGGCTGCCAAACCAGTGTGTTGCCGCGTTACCTCCGTGCCACGGAGCAGTTCACCAATGTGGCATGGAGGAAAATCTCCGTGATAGCCTCCGTGCCACGGAGCTGTTCCACCACAGGCCATATTTTGCATTTTTTCAGCATAGTATAAATTGAGCCCTTAGCTTCTAAAATCATTTATCACGAAATAACTTGTGGAAATCGTAAAGGAGCGAAGGGAGAAGTTAAGAACTCTACCTAGGGTTGATTATATTTCATTCTACTTTAATTATTCTTGTAAGTACACTACTTTAAACATGTTTTTGAGTATTTGTACGAACATGAGTAGCTAAAACCCTTCCTCTAGGGTTGAGGCTATGTACGATGATTGTAATTGCATGAATTCTTCTTGGTTTGAGTTTTTAGTTGTTGTTTTGTCTTACATTCTTCATTATTGTTGTTTTTAAGGTTGATCACCATGAAAACAAATGCGTTAAGCTTAGGTAAAAGCTTGAGAGAGTAACCCTAGACTAGAACAAGAGAATGTAGGGAGCAAGTTCTTACTTTTATGATAGGATTCACAATTAGGATAGAAATTATACCTAATTTGCCTTGCTTGGTTAGTAAAACGGGATGAGCTATACACCAACTTAGAATTATCACATCACCACTCGTAGAAGTAGTTGTGAAGCTAAGTTCAGTTAAATGATTAAAGGTACGAAACTCCATAATCAAGAGCACAAACTCCGTAAACCACATCCATGTAGCTAAATTGATCACGAATTATGACATCACATCCCCGCTCAACGATGTAGGTGTGATACTAGTTTGTCATGTTTAGAGGCTCGAAATACCATGAACATAGTATTTTAATTATGTGAGACAACAACTGAAGTTTTCATACTCGAGCCATTGAGAATTGTAGCATTGCATGAGCAGTAGGCCTTAACTCTAGTTGCTCCTTATATTGTTTCTCAAGTATTTTGTGATCACCCCTAGACTTAATTATAATTTCCCAAGAATTTCTATAATCAACACTTGTGGAGGTTAATTTTAACACTTGAACTTGATAATTCGCTGAATTGGTCCAGTCCCTGTGGGTTCGCCATCCGGCTCTTAAAAAGGGCCACTGTATTACTCGTACGACCGTGTACGCTTGCGTGTGCGCTAGAGTGCGAACAAGTTTTTGGCACTGTTGTCGGGGATTAGTGAAATTGGTGAATTTCTTGTTTTGTTTTAGTTTCTAATTTTCTAAGTGTTGAAAAAATTTTCTTTATTGGTTTTAGATTTATTTTATTTTTTTGTTTTTAGTCTGATATCTTCTTGACATGACATCATGGAGCACAAATGGGTTGAATGGTGGATACTCATATTTTGGTGAGTCCTATCTGAATTGTGGAGGACTCCACTTCTGGCAACACTGTCACACTTGCAGTATTTGTGGTGGTCAAGATGGCCATTGGGATGGTTGTCCAAATGCATATTCCCCTTCCCCAGGCCCCTACTATGATCCTTCTATTGTTTTTGATGAGTATAGGAATGATGGAAAGGAGGACTTGGAACACCAAGCTCAGATAGAAAACATGTTTAAAAAGGTCCTTGAGCAGACAGAATCAATGAGGGAGTAGATCAAAGTATTGGGAGTTCAGACCAAGGAAAATGGAGAGGCCTTAGAAATGCTAAGTGCCAAGTTCATGGAGATGATAGTTGATTCTAAAGCTGGTTTTGATTTGCAAGTGACGGTCTTATGCAATACTCAGGAGGGACTACAAGGAGAAGAAAAGGGTAAGTTCTTGGAAGAAGCTCAATAGTTAGAAGATCCTAAGAGTCCCCATGATGGTCTCACACATATGGCCAATCCATTCATGAAAGGAGAGATAGAGTTCGAACCATTTGACATTCATGTGGAGTTAGATGTTGATGTGGAGAAAGTGTACACAAGTAAGGAGGTCAAGCACAACGCAATTTTAGAGTTGAGGTGTATTGTACCCCACTCGAAGCATTTCTCAATATTAAGTTTGGTTAACTACGAAGAAATAGAGTCTTCCAAGCTTGTAGAGAAAGGTCTAGAGGAGGAACAAGCCCCGTATATTCTGAAATTTGCTGATTCCAAGAGACAAAATGACTTCACATACGTAAGGGCCAATAAGTGCCAGAGGCGACATCTACTGCTTGGTCCTTTCATTTTTTCACCAACACCCCTGAAGCATAAGAGGAAATTGGAGAAGAAATTAGGGGTGAGATTCATATCCTCAAAGTGGAGGGAAAAGTGGTGAAACTTGATGCGTCGTGCCGCAACGTAAAATAAGGCGCTGCTTGGGAGGCAACCCAAGGGTACCACAGGTACAATTTTAATTATTTTTTTCATTTATGTTGATTTTGTTTATTTTCATCTTGTTGTTGTTTTTGGTGGATAATTAAGCACAGATGGAGGGGAAGTCTGAGTACCCTTTGAGGAGGAAGCTAAGAAGCATGAAAGAGGGAGAGTGTAGGGTCGAATAGCCACTTGCTCAAAAATGAAGAAAAACATGTTGTTAGCTAGGCATAGAGGCCCCAGGGAGCATTTATCACCCTTTTAAATCTTAATTAGATGCTTTGGGGACATAACATGATTCAAGTGTGGGGTGAGGGAAATTTCAAAAATTTTATGCTTAATGATTTCGGGTGAATTTAGTGTTTGATAGGTATTGGTAGAGGAGAATATTTGATTTGAGCATGCTTCCCCACCCGTTGGTTTTTCTTTTCGGTTCTTTTCCGATGGGGGGCACTTTGAACCGAGAAATAAAAAAAAATCATTTGTTTGTACATAACTCTTCAGTCATAGTTAGGGACTTTTCCCAACGATGGGTGGATGACGACCGTCTTGAGGGAAAATTAGTCTATAGGTTTTTGTTTTTGAACCCTTAGCAAATTGACGGATTGATGTTCTTGTTATATTCTATGCATGATTGTAAGATGCAAGAGATTTTAATTGAGAAGCATGTTAACCAATTGTATAACTCTGTTTGAGACACCTAGACTCTTGAATCTGACTCTATGTGCTTAAAGCTTAATTTTGAATTCTTGTGATTAGCTGAGTTAAGAGTCTGCTGAATTTGTCTTGAATTGAGCATGTGCTGTGAGTGTAAGGTTTTTGAATATTCCATGCTATTGTGTAGTGTCTAGAACTTTCCTGGTGTGTATACAAAATGAAATGAGGGATGTCGATTGTAGGAGATGATTTAGGCATTTCTTTGAACGAGCCTAATTTTTATCTGTCGCTTTACCTGCCTTGTGATCTTGGGCATAATTGCATGCCCAAGTGATACTTTATTACTTAATTTGGACTTATTTATCTTCTTTTATGTGTACATTCTCATGATTAGTTATTGTTTTTGCAATTTAGAATGAATTTTTGAAACTAATCTACAAGTTGGTGAAGTGGAGGAATGGACTCGGAAGCAAAACGCGGAAGTCGGCAAGAAAATACTAAAAACTTGATGCTCCGCGATAGAGGCCGTGTCACGCTACCATCGCGGTAGCATTCTGCCTAGAGTAAAATTTTAGGCGAATTCCAGTGAAGGTGCGCGACAAGTCCGTGGCACGGAGCTGAGGCTCCGCGATAGCCTCCGTGCCATGCTGAGGCTAAGAACCTGCACTTGCCACATTCCAGTGAGGCTCCACGACAAGGCTGTGGCACGGAGTTGATGCTTTGCGACACCCTCCGTGCCATGTTTCCAGTTTATTCTGGGAAATTTCTCACTTGTATAAATAGCACACTTAGGTTTTATTTTAAGGGATCTGAGATTTCATGCTAGAACATGGGTATCAATCAGTAGAGCTGAAGAAGTCCTAGGGTTAATTCACTTCCTTTTTATCTAAAATGTCAATTGCTTGTATGTTTTCTACTGGTTTGAAGATGTTTAATCCTCAAATGAGTGGCTAATTCACGTTTGGCTGAGGTTGAGGATTATTGCAGTTGTATGTAATTGATGTTATTTCAGTTTTTATCTTCTCTAAAATGGTTGTTCTACTGATTCTTGTTTTTACTACATTAATGATTGGCCATTGTTAATGTATATATTAAAATTCCAATTTTATTTCTGAATGGAAGATTATTTGGATGGATGTGAATTGGTAGAATATGTTCTTGTCTTGGTTGAGAAATTAAGAGAAGATTAACGTTCAGAATAGAAATATATCTATAATGTCATATTTGGTCATCTATGGAATTTAGTTTGGTTTATGAGAATATGAGTTGTTGCATCACAGAAATGTGTAATGCAAATCTCATAATTCTTTAATTGGTGAGGAGTTCGAAAGACCTAATCCATTGTTAATAATTCCCGACTAATAACTGAAGAGATGTGGTGACTGAAATTAATTAATAAATTACATATCTTCATGTTTTGCCTTAATCTTAGCTTGTTCGTGCTATTGTTCAGATTATAATTCATAATTATCACTTAAGGTTACATTAACTAATATTCTTGAAAAATCACCATTTATTTTGCTTGTCTACTTGTATAAAGAAGTGTGTATACTAAACACTTAGAGAAAAATTATTCCTTCGTTACTGTCCCTGTGGGTTCGATACCTGGCTTGAAATAAATACACTTTATTACTTGTACGACCACGTGCACTTGCGTGCGATTGGGAGTGAACAAGTTTTTGGCGCCGTTGCTGGGGACTGGCGCAATTGGTGACTTAATTTTCTTATTGTTAGTTTACAAGTTCGATACAACTGTTGACAACTTGATCTTAGCTATTTCTCTTGCAGGTACTAAGTTGTTTCTGAACACTGGCAAGAGATAAGGAGTTGGTGGATCCGTTTTTAGAGCCGGAGAGACAATTTCATCTACAGAAGAGGGAAGTTCTAGAAAAGAAGTTGCAATTATTAAGGAGGGCAATTCTGGAGCAACAATAACATCCACCGATTGTAAGGGCAGTTTTAGTGCCAGAAGAGATGGCAGCAAGACCGGTCCGCGAGGTGGCAATCCCACATGTGAATAATGTAACATCCAGCATTCGCAGGCCGGAACCAGGAGGGAGATTCGAACTTAAGCAAAATATGGTGCAGTTATTGCCCACCAGCAGGCAATTTATAGGTCTCCTTCATGAAGATCCACAGCAGCATCTCCAAAACTTCTTGGAGATAAGTGACACATATATACCCGCTGGACTATCGTCTGATCATGTGAGGCTTACACTATTTCCGTTTTCACTGTTGGGTGAGGCCAAGAGGTGGTTAAAGGTTGAACCGCGAAATTCTATTACTACTTGGGATTACCTAGTGAGGAAGTTTTTGATACAATTCTTTCCATCAGGGAAGACAGCCAGACTTAGAAGTCAGATTCTAAGTTTCAAACAGAGAGATGGTGAGAATTTGTATCAGGCTTGGGAGAGGTTCAAGTCAATGTTAAGAGATTGTCCTCACCATCATCAGTCTAATGATGTGTTGGTTCATACATTCACTGAAGGCTTGGAACCGCATACAAAGATTTTGTTAGACTCAACAGCCGGGGGGCAGGCTTTGGAAAAGACATACCAAGAGCTGTACACATTGTTGAACTGTATTTCACAAGGTAATCCTGAATGGAATGTTGATACAACCCGAGGGGGAGTGAAGAAAGCGGCAGGGGTCTTGGAGGTAGATGGATTCACAAGTGATTGTTGCACAAATAGCTGCTTTGCAGAATCAAATTAACACTCATTTTAGCAGGATGAGTTTGAGCCAGGAAGAAGCCCCAGTCAATGCAGTTCAGCAGGTGTGGTGTGAAGTATGTGGAAGTAGTGAACACTCAACTGAGTGTTGTGGTGCCAATCCAAATTCAGTAAATTTTATTGGAAACGCCTAGAGGAGAAACAATCAGCAGTATGGCAACAGTTACAACCCAAATTGGAGAAATCATCAATTTTTCATGGGGGAGTAATAGTCATCAGGAACAGAGTTCAAATCAGGGCATGCACAAAAATCAAGGGGGTCATCACAATTTTCAGCTGCAGTTTAGAGGAAATAATGCACCTCCTCAGGCCAGCAACATTGAGGATATGCTTAAAACCATAATAGCTAACCAGGCGCACATGCAGGCTGATCATGTAAAATTGACAGTTGACATGAAAAATCAACAGTTAGCTACAAAGGCATTGGAGTATCACTTGGGACAGTTAGCTGGAGCCCAAAATACTAGACCGAGGGGAGGATTACCAAAAACTTGTTCAAGGTTGTGGTGACTACACGCAAGTGCACGTGGTCGAACAAGTAGTAAAGTGGCTTATTTCAAGCCAGGTATCGATCCCACAGGGACTGAACTACGGTATTAATTAACTTATGCTTCAGTGAACTCTATCTTTATGAATGCAGACAACCAAATAAATAATATTTTGAGAGTTAAAGTTTACTACGTGATAAAAATCTAATTTAAGATTATAATTTGAGTCTGAACAATAGCAATGAGCAAGCTGAGGTTAAAACAAACATGCAAGGAAGTAATTTATCAATTCAATTCAGCTAATTTTTTCTTCGGTTGCTAGTCAAGAATTATTTCCTATGGTTGGATCTTTCGACTCCTATACAATTTAAGAATAATGAACCTTAATCTACATTTCTGTGATAAAAGAATTGCATGCTCTAGCCATACATAACTGAATCCTTAATTGACTAATAAGACTTTCAGATATATTTCTATTCTAAATGTAAATCTTTTCTCAAATTTTTTACAGCTAAGAAAAGATCATATCCTACCAATTCACATCTTTCAATATCTTTCCTTTTCAAAATCAAAATTGGATTTCTAGATATACATTAACATTGGCCAAACATTAATGCAGTAAAAACAAGAATTGACAGAACAACCATTGAAGAAAAGATGAAAACTGAAATGATCAACAATTACATTCCACTACAATTGTTCTTAACCTCAACAAGAAGTGAATTTAGCCACTCATTTGTGAATTGAACATCATCAAACAAGTAGAATTCATACAAACAATTGAGATTAAAGAGAAAGAGAAAGAGAAGAACCCTAGAATTTTCGTCCTCTCAACTGCCTGTAACCCATGTTCTTGCTCAACCAAGTTAGAATGTTTAAAATAAAACCTAAGTGTGTTATTTATACTCTTGAGAATTTTTCCCGGAATAACAAGCAACGTGGCACGGAGTGTATCGCGGAGCAATCCCTCCGTGCCACGGGGGTATCACGGACCCTCACTGGAAGTCGGCTACCAGGCAAATGCACCTCAACGTGGCACGATTTGCATCGCGGAGCCTTTCCTCCGTGCCACGGTGCTATCGTGCACCTTCACTGCAACTTGAGGTTCCAGGTAATTACACTCAACGTGACACGGAGTGCATGGCACAGAACTGCCTCCGTGTCACAGAGATAACGCGAGCCTCCTCTGGAATTTGACAAAATTAATTCATCCGAGGCAGATTGCCTCCGCGATGGCAGCGTGACACGGCTCCATCACGGAGCCCTTATTTTTGCTGCTCTCCTTTGTCATTTTCCACTCCTTGTTTCCAAGTCCATTCCCGATCTTCACCAACATGTATATTAGCTTCCCAAAATTTCCTTTTACCTAGAAAACAACACTAATCATGTTGGTTAGTATAAAATCACATTTTAACTAAAAATCACATGAGAATATACATAACGATAGATAAACAAGTCGAAATGAAGCATTTGAGTATCACTTGGGCATGCAATTCTGCCCAAGATCACTTACCCCACACTTAAAACCTTGTTCATCCTCAAACAATACTCTTACATCTCATGCAATTGACACCCACACATAGCTAATTTGGCTCGACAATTCAAGCTACGGCTATACCGATTATTTAATATAGCAAATCATCAAGAAAACATGCATGGTCTCATCAACACAATGAAGTACACCACATTAAGACCACCTAAACTCAAGAATTGATTCTCAATCTTGGCAAACTCGTGCAAATCAACTGATCAAGACATCCGACATGAAATTTAATCTCTTGTCAAGCATGTGCCCTCACAACACAAGAGAATTACCCCATTTGCCATCATATGATTTCCAAAGCACTACATGTAGGGGTATATGAATACGATTTTTCTCTCTCTCCCAAAGAATTCACATGCATCAAGTCATGAACCATAGGCTTGCTTCTAGTGTATTACTCCACCAATATAAGGACGCGTGATGTAAGATCACGTAGGACTTAACAGGTTGTAATGTAAGCTAAGGAACTAGTAAATACTGGGCTAACCAATAATAGCATTAGCTTCCTTAAGCGCTTTTCAATACATCCCACCTTCATTACGGGCATTGTTTCTTCCTCCATCCTCTCATTCTTGAAATTTTTCTTTGTTTTTGTTCCTATTTCTTTAAGCACACTCGACTTACTAGCAAAGATTAGTCATGCATATTTATTTTTTTAATTTCAACAAGTGCACCTTTGACCTTTTCTTTAATTTTCATGTTACACCCCGTAGAATTCCCGGCACTTAGATGACCTATTCCCACGTTGGTTAAGCATATTTGAAGGCCATACGTGTTGGAGAAAGGCCCGGGAAAAGATCGGACGAGAAGCCTGTCGAACCATCGCGGAAGGAGCCGAGGCAGAGCCCCTCCGCGATGGCAGCGTGTCGCGGAGGAGGAGCCTCCGCGTTGGCTCCGTGACACGTTGGCCTTGTCCAGGCCCAAGTATATAAAGCCCCACTTCGGATTTGAATGATAGAAACTTATAAAAATTTCCAGAAAACGTAGAGAGCAGAGAGGGACGAAGGAAATTAATTAATTTCTGTCCGATTACGCTGCCAAACGCTGCCCAAACTCAAATTAATCCCAGATACCAAAGTATTTAGCAGCAGAGAGCATTCCTACGGATTTTGTTTCGCGAAATACGGCCGACGAATCGTCGAGCCACCGAGCCAAGGTAAGTGGAATTGCTCTAAATCAGTGTCTATGTGTTCCTAGCTATGAAGTGAATATTTCTCCCTTCTAGGCCGCTGAAAAATAGCGAGTTTCTGGCCGTCTTTCGATAAGCCTAAGTTTAGGCTATAAACTATATCGAAAGTGACGTTGCCTTTTGAAATAAAGTTGTATTTAGTGTTAATTGATATGTTTATGAATGCAGTTGGGAGAAAACAGTTGAAGTACCTGCCGAGCCTCGTCCGACAGACGAATAATTCAAGGATAAGGTATGTAAAGCTAATTCCTTCGGCAAGTTAGTAATCCAGTACGATAGATAGCGTGATGTACAGAAGAAAGAACTTATAAGTCGAGCACTAAGTCCAGTTTGAATTTAGTAAGCATGTTTTTATGCTATTATGATATACATATACTCAGAATCAAGTTAGTAAAGCAACATCAGATAGTCAGATGATATCTCAGTTACAGTATAGGCAGACAGTCAGATAATATCTCAGATACAGTATAGTTTAGTATTGCGTTATTATGAACATTGGTACAACATGAGAAGCACTGGGCTGAAACGTGTACGAGACCTATCAGTATGTGATGTAATATGCTACGTTAAGATATTGTTGTGTTCAGCTGAAACCCCGCGGTGTAGTATAGTATCCGTAAAGCATTTCTGACACAGAATAGTAGACTAAAATAAGTTTAGAAAGTATGTCAGGAATAGTAACTCAGGTTACTATAGAAAATCAGTATACAGCATAGTTTCAGCAGGAAGTCTATATCTTGTTCAGCATTAGCCTCACTATAGTCTGGCAGAAGACTATATTCGTACATACATATATATTACTTCCATCCTCAGCATGTATTAAGTATGTACACATTTCTATTACTAGTCCAGCATATAGTGTATACAGAAACTTAGTAAACAGTAGAGTTTTCAGCAGAAACATTATCTTATATAGCATTTGCTCCAGTACAGCCCGGCAGGAGACTATACTCATATTTATACATCCTTACCTGCCTTAGCACGTATTAAATACGTACAGATTACTATCATTAGCTCAGCATGTAATATATATATGATACTTCACCCCTATTAGCCTCAACATGTGAGATACCCAGACAGTATTACCAGTTGAGACCGTTGTGTTGTTTGGGGTTGGATTATCTAGCATCCATGACCACCCAGGGTTAATAGCTATATCGACTCGTCTGCCAGAGGACGAGGATACGTCACTCTATGAAGTGGCATACCATCCCGCCAGGGGACAAAGATGGGATGCCAGTTTTTCCCCATATTTGTGCCTTGATCGGCCCTTACACACCCCAGTCGAGCGGATACACCCGGGTGCAGATTCAGGAGTCCTCCGGACTCAGATGCAGTTATAGTCAGGGGCTCAGCGAGCCCAAGTGCAGACCCAGGGGACCGGGAGAATGCTTACAGCCACTATAGGAGATGGGATGACTAGGGTAGGGGTATAGATTCTGTGCTGGTTGTACCTCCCGGCATATGGGGGCCGGGTAAGGTTTGTGTGCTATGTTATGTTATTTCATGTTATGCCATGTTATGTTAGATACAAGTAGATCAGCAGTAGCACGATACGTTCCAGGTATGACTCTTACCCTTCCCAGTAAAGATTGAGAAAAGGTATGATTTACATTATCAGACAGTTAGTCTATTCTCTCTACTTCAGTTTCTTCAGTTATATTATTGTATTCAGATTTTGCTTTCAGTTATTGCTTTACATACTCAGTACCAGCGGTACTGACGCCCGGTGGGGCGCTGCATTACTTGCCTGCAGTTACTTATAGACGAGCAGGTTACACCACGAGATTCCTGTCAGCGATCGAGTATTCAGCTCCTGTCATCCGGAGACTGAATTCCCGAGGTGTACTTCAGTTCTTTTGTTTTATAGTACGGGTAGGTCGGGGCCCTGTCCCGACCAGTTCTATTGCTATTCTTAGAGGCTTGCAGTCTATATATTCCCTGTGGTCAGATGAGCCATTCGTGTGAGGCCGTGCAGTTGTTTAGTTTTCAGTATTCTCGCTTTCTTTTACTTTGGCCGTGTGGGGCCATAGCTTGCCAGTAGTGGTGACCTTGCCGGTCACGTAGTTTCGTTTTGTGCTTTATGATTGAGTTACAGATAACTAGACAGCATGGTGGCCTTGTTGGCCCGCATAGGTTTCCCTGAGATAATATGTTTCTGGTCAGCTGCTAGTACAGGTACAGAAGGCTATAGGCCAACAGGACGGGGGCTGTATTTACAGCCGTTATATAGCCCTTTGTTTCCAGAAATATGAGTTAGAGCCAGCCAGGCACCAGAGGTGCCCAGGCTTAACAGTCCAGCAGGTCAGGTCCTAGTAGGGCACCAGGTGCCAGTCATACCCCCCAAGGCGGGGTGTGACAAACTTGGTATCAGAGCAGGTCGTATCCCAGGGAGTCTGCAAGCCGTGCTAAGTAGAGTCTTATCTATGGATGTGTTGTGCACCACATACTATAGGCAGGAGGCTGCGAGGCATGATATGATAGTTACCCTTCTTTCTCAGTCAGTCGTGCTTTAGAGCGGTACAGTATAGGGTTGAGTCCCTGAGAACTCACTGTATTCTTTGGTTACAGATACAAAGACAGATCAGCATTACCCTATCACAGGAAGAAGATCAGAAATAGCAGCGGAAGAGAGCATCAGTCAGTTAATGATAATTACAACAGTAGGAGGAGGTATCAGAGACCTCCCAGCGTGATACTGTTATTGGCATTATTCCCAGTATATGTTGATAACGTCAGAATAGGAAGTCAGAAATATAATGTATATATGAGTTGATTCGTTTATAGCTATATGAGATCTGATTATGATTACAGATAAGGTCAGACCACCGGGTAGGTATAAAAAAGGAGAGGGAAAATGCAGGAATCCCAAATACATCCTTTGAATGTGGTACAGTTGAATGTTTTTATTTGCTGCACTAAGAAAAGGGCTATCTCTACCTCCTGATTTTGATGCCAGTATAGTAAAGGGGCATAAGACTTGAGATGGGGTTGCTAGATCAAGCAGTAAGTAAAGATGGGCTGATTGATCCTAGTAAGTATTAGAAAGTATAAAGAGCCCTCATGATTACGTAAGCTGTGCGGACCCTTATGATAACACGCCAGTAAAGAAAGTAAGACTGCTAGTCTACCCGAAGTAGGGGTAACAGACCTGCTAGTGATGAATGCCTAATAATAGTCAAGTTTGAGTCAGAAAAAGGCCAAGTCCGCCATATACGCTAACGGATAGCAACACATACCTGTAAGATTATAGTACGATCTAGTTGTAACCTCGAAAGATATAGAGGTCATGTGAACCAGATGGGCTTGAACATACGCCAGAAGAAGTATAGGCCGAGGCTTGATCAGTAATCTCATTAGCAATGAAGGGCAGGTACCATGAACCCCAGAGTTCAGTCTAAACAAGATGAGAGGAAGAAGCAGGAATGTCAGATCTTGTGGGGAAATTAGAACTACCCCGGATTGATAAAGTATCGTACTAAGGATTAAGCTTCGTGCTGACAGTAAGATTGTGGTTCAGAATACCGCAGTATGTCCGCTATGGAAAAGTTAAGAAGTTACCAATATAGTAATTCTAATTTAGTGTAGCCTGGAGATAAGGCCCAACAGACAGTCATGGGCTCTCAATATGTGCCTAGTAAGGCTACAGGATTCAAACGTTGACCCCCACATCGCAAGAGTGGAGGAATTTCAAACAGCAGACAATAACTAGAATGTTTATGTTGTTATTTTAAGAATGGGGTAACAATGCAATGAAATGATAAGTCGGGGCAAGAGATATTATTAGGCTGTAGAAGAAATGTATCATGTACGATGTGAGACTCAGCAAAACATGTCAGAGGTTATGAATTACCGCAGAAATCAGTACATATTGTACGTAGCTAGTGATATATATGTATACAGATCATAGATAGGTTGTGAGTGGCTGCCTATAAGGGCCACAATCACAGATGCTGATTAATAATAGAAAGCCTATACAGATTGCATTACAGGACACCCCCCCCCCCCGCCAAAAAAAAAAAAAAAAGAGAAGAAAGAAAAGAAGAAGAGAAAGGGCGGATTAAGTGTGAGTTATGTATGAAGTCATAGAAACAATCTCAGTTCTCAGTTATTAAGTTGATAGATTCATGTGCTGTTGTCAGATTTAGGCTCGAGGAGCTTACCAGAGTTATTGGCCTAAGACAGATGGCCAAATGATAAGGGCGCAGTTAGACAGTCTACCGACCAGCTGTCGCCTGCATCAGCAGGGAGGCATCCTTGAAGATCGGTAACAGTAGTGCATTTGCCAGAACCAGGATTAGAGACCGAATAGGCAAATTTCAGAGATTAGCAATACCAGAATTGTTCTAGCATGCTAAGTGGTCATACGTCGTTTTCCCAGCCTCGTGGGTGATAGTCGGCCTTAGTCAACCGAGCAGTGGTTATGTAGAACACCTCATAAGTCAGCCGGCCGTCCCAGTCAGAATACCCGTGGGTACCCCAAGGAAGGGTCCACATCAACAGTCAGCGATAGAATAGTATTTCAGCTGGCTTTCGTAAGATATTTAGATACAGAGTCCTAGCAGAAGGCCAGTAGTTACAGAATAGCCTATAAGACCGAGAATTCCCCAGAACAGCAGTATAGATCCAAGTGGATACACACAAGGCATAAGAAATTAACAGTACCCTGCTAGCATAGTGTTTATTAAGACCAGGGGATCAGTAGACTCCCCGTGAAGGTCCAGAGATTGATCGCCTGGGAGTAAGTTGATTAAGTGCAGCCTTACAGTGGGTTAAGAAAAATAACAAGAGCAATTAGATGCCCACGAGTTTGCGGTTATGCACGAACTATAAGTACTCAAGTAGTACAGTTAGAGCATTACTAGACTACTGTCACCTTCGGGTTATTCAACCCGACTATTCAGTTATTTAGGGTTATGCAGCCAGATCGTTAGAGGTCATGATCAATATCAGGATCCTCGGATCAGATAAAGGCACAAGGTGCGCAGACGGTCGTGCAGGTTACCTTAGCAACAAGTAGCCTTAGCATACGGCCAAAAGGCCAGATAAGCTCGGTCTATACCGTAGCTTTTGGTCACATTGTGTCAGAGGCTGGTGTACAGACAGATATACAGAAAATCGAAGTAATGAAGATATAGCCTAGATTTACCACTCCGATCGAAGTACGCAATCCCTGTGATTAGCCGGGTACTGCAGAGGGTTTGTGGACGGATTTTTCACTTTAGCAGCACCTCTGACTAAGAGGACACAGAAGGCAGCAAAGTTCTAGTAGACTGAGGAGTGTGAGCAGAACTTCCAAGAGTTAACAGCCAGGTTAACCTCAGCTCCAGTGTAGTATCGCCGGAAGGTACAGAGGATTGGTGCAGCATGGTAAAGTAACAGTTTATACTTTCGGGCAATTGAAGAAACGTGAGAAGAATTATCTGACCCACGATCTGGGTATTACCCAGTTAGCTGTAGTAGCTTATGCCTGAAAAAGCGAAAAATTTTGTATCATCCAGGGAGGGCTAATACGGTAGTAGATGCCCTTAGCCATAGATCTACGGGGAGCTGGCATACTTGCCGCCTGAACAGCGGGAATAGACCTGAGAATTTTACTAGTTAGCCGGTCTAGCCGTTCGCATAGCAGAAATAAAGGATAATAGAACGATAATACAAAATATCACAGCATTACGGTTAGAGGTGGAAGTAAAGGAACGGCAATATAGAAACCCTAGCCAGGTTTAACTTGAACACAAGATTCAGTAAGGAGAGATGACATATTTTCAGATACCCGGGGATGAAGTGTAGCGATATAAAGGCTGCATTTGTACTCCAGATATTTTGGGGCCTCGCCAGCAGTTTATGAGCGAGGTACATTACGCCCACTATTCCCTTCATCCCAATACGACAAAGAAGTACCATGATATTAACAAGAACTACTGGTAGCCCAGTGTCCTAACTGCCAACAGTTGAAGGCAGAATATCAGAAACCAGGCAGGTTAATTTAGAGCATAGTTGTGCCTCTTCGGAAATGAGAAGCGATGAATATGAATTCTGTAGCAAGATTACCCCGTACTAAACACAGACATGGCTCTATATGAGTGATAAGTGACAGATTGACAGAAAGCAGCTCATTTATTGCCAGTAAGAACTACTTTCTCGGCCGAAGATTATGTTGAGTTGCATATCAGAAAGATAGTCAGATTACATAAAATACCAGTATCCATTATTTCAGACACAGGAGCACACTTCACAGCTAGATTCTGGCAGTCATTTCAGAAGAGTTTGGGAGCGCAGATTAATTTAAGCGCAGCGTTCTATCCTCAGACAGATGAGCAGGTTGAGCGCACAATTTAGACGCTCGGAGACATGTTGCGAGCGTGTGTGCTAGATTTCAGTAATAGCCAAAATGAGCATTTACCATTAATCGAATTTGCCTCCAGAATTAGAATCCATTCATCCGGTCTTCTATGTAGCTATGCTGAGGAAATGCATAGGAGGCCCGTCCAGTGTAGTCCCAGTTCAGAACATCCAGGTTACAACTAGACAGAAAGATTCGCAGATATAAGGACCAGATATCCTCACCCTATTTCAGGCCTAGTCAGGCGACAGGTATGTCCGTATTATTATTATTTATGCAGTATCTTATGGTTGTATGTCTGTAAATGATAAAGAAAAATTGATATATAGTCATCTAGTGGATCTTAGAATATTGTGTACAGTCCCCGTTTGGACTTTTCTGCATTTCAGGTTTTTGCGATAGTCCATATTACAGGGGAAACTCTGCCGAAATTCCTCCAGAAAGTAAAGTAATCGGTCCTCTAGATAACAGTATACATTGGAGGACGAATGTTCTTAAGGGGGGAGAATGTTACACCCCATAGAATTCCCGGCACTTAGATGACCTATTCCCACGTTAGCTAAGCATATTTGAAGGCCATACGTGTTGGAGAAAGGCCCGGGAAAAGATCGGACGAGAAGCCTGTCGAACCATCGCGGAAGGAGCCGAGGCAGAGCCCCTCCGCGATGGCAGCGTGTCACGGAGGAGGAGCCTCCGCGTTGGCTCCGTGACACGTTGGCCTTGTCCAGGCCCAAGTATATAAAGCCCCACTTCGGTTTTAAATGATAGAAACTTATAAAAATTTCCAAAAAACGTAGAGAGCAGAGAGGGACGAAGGAAATTAATTAATTTCCGTCCGATTACGCTGCCAAACGCTGCCTAAACTCAAATTAATCTCAGATACCGAAGTATTTAGCAGCAGAGAGCATTCCTACGGATTTTGTTTCGCGAAATACGGCCGACGAATCGTCGAGCCACCGAGCCAAGGTAAGTGGAATTGCTCTAAATCAGTGTCTATGTGTTCCTAGCTGTGAAGTGAATATTTCTCCCTTCTGGGCCGCTGAAAAATAGTGAGTTTCTGGCCGTCTTTCGATAAGCCTAAGTTTAGGCTATAAACTATATCGAAAGTGACGTTGCCTTTTGAAATAAAGTTGTATTTAGTGTTAATTGATATGTTTATGAATGCAGTTGGGAGAAAACAGTTGAAGTACCGGCCGAGCCTCGTCCGACAAACGAATAATTCAAGGATAAGGTATGTAAAGCTAATTCCTTCGGCAAGTTAGTAATCCGGTACGATAGATAGCGTGATGTACAGAAGAAAGAACTTATAAGTCGAGCACTAAGTCCAGTTTGAATTTAGTAAGCATGTTTTTATGATATTATGATATACATATACTCAGAATCAAGTTAGTAAAGCAACATCAGATAGTCAGATGATATCTCAGTTACAGTATAGGCAGACAGTCAGATAATATCTCAGATACAGTATAGTTCAGTATTGCGTTATTATGAACATTGGTACAACATGAGAAGCATTGGGCTGAAACGTGTACGAGACCTATCAGTATGTGATGTAATATGCTACGTTAAGATATTGTTGTGTTCAGCTGAAACCCCGCGGCGTAGTATAGTATCCGTAAAGCATTTCTGACACAGAATAGTAGACTAAAATAAGTTTAGAAAGTATGTCAGGAATAGTAACTCAGGTTACTATAGAAAATTAGTATACAGCATAGTTTCAGCAGGAAGTCTATATCATGTTCAGCATTAGCCTCAGTATAGTCTGGCAGAAGACTATATTCGTACATACATATATATTACTTCCAGCCTCAGCATGTATTAAGTATGTACACATTTCTATTACTAGTCCAGCATATAGTGTATACAGAAACTTAGTAAACAGTAGAGTTTTCAGCAGAAACATTATCTTATATAGCATTTGCTCCAGTACAGCCCGGCAGGAGACTATACTCATATTTATACGTCCTTACCTGCCTTAGCACGTATTAAATACGTACAGATTACTATCATTAGCTCAGCATGTAATATATATATGATACTTCACCCCTATTAGCCTCAGCATGTGAGATACCCAGACAGTATTACCAGTTGAGACCGTTGTGTTGTTTGGGGTTGGATTACCTAGCATCCATGACCGCCCAGAGTTAATAGCTGTATCGACTCGTCCGCCAGAGGACGAGGATACGTCACTCTACGGAGTGGCATGCCGTCCCGCCAGGGGACGAAGATGGGATGCCAGTTTTTCCCCATATTTCTGCCTTGATCGGCCCTTACACACCCCAGTCGAGCGGATACGCCCGGGTGCAGATTCAGGAGTCCTCCGGACTCAGATGCAGTTATAGTCAGGGGCTCAGCGAGCCCAAGTGCAGACCCAGGGGACCAGCAGGATGCTTACAGCCACTATAGGAGATGGGATGACCAGGGTAGGGGCATAGATTCTGTGTTGGTTGTACCTCCCGGCTTATGGGGACCGGGTAAGGTTTGTGTGTGCTATGTTATGTTATTTAATGTTATGCCATGTTATGTTAGATACATGTAGATCTGCAGTAGCACGATACGTTCCAGGTATGACTCTTACCCTTCCCAGTAAAGATTTAGAGAAGGTATGATTTACATTATCAGACAGTTAGTCTATTCTCTCTACTTCAGTTTCTTCAGTTATATTATTGTATTCAGATTTTGCTTTCAGTTATTGCTTTACATACTCAGTACCAGCGGTACTGACGCCCGGTGGGGTGCTGCATTACTTGCCTGCAGGTACTTATAGATGAGCAGGTGACACCACGAGATTCCTGTCAGCGATCGAGTATTCAGCTCCTGTCATCCGGAGACTGAATTCCAGAGGTGTACTTCAGTTCTTTTGTTTTATAGTACGGGTAGGTCGGGGCCCTGTCCGGACCAGTTCTATTGCTATTCTTAGAGGCTTGCAGTCTATATATTCCCTGTGGTCAGATGAGCCGATCGTGTGAGGCTGTGCAGTTGTTTAGTTGTCAGTATTCTCGCTTTCTTTTACTTTGGACGTGTGGGGCCATAGCTTGCCAGTAGTGGTGACCTTGCCGGTCACGTAGTTTCCTTTTGTGCTTTATGATTGAGTTACAGATAACTAGACAGCATGGTGGCCTTGTCGGCCCGCATAGGTTTCCCTGAGATAATATGTTTCTGGTCAGCTGCTAGTACAAATACAGAAGGCTATAGGCCAACAGGCCGGGGGCTGTATTTACAGCCGTTATATAGCCCTTTGTTTCCAGAAATATGAGTTAGAGCCAGCCAGGCACCAGATGTGCCCAGGCTTAACAGTCCAGCAGGTCAAGTCCCAGTAGGGCACCAGGTGCCAGTCATACCCCCCAAGGCGGGGTGTGACATTTCACCACTTCCGCTTTCCTCCCTTTTCACAATTCTCACTCCTTTACACTGTGGGAAAATTGTTTTTCTTGAGCGCTTATGAGTTATGGATCAAATTCACGGCTAATGAAAAGAAGGGATTAAGCTCGGTTTGTACCTCTTCAAAGAAAAAAGAAGCTAAAGGCTCAATAGGGCTAACTAGGATGTACATTCACTATTAAGCCTCGATCACACAGAATGGAACTCTATGGCCTAGGTATCTCAACATGTTTACACATTTGCATGCTTTCATATGAATCACCTTTGCGTGTTAATATCATGTACAACACATAACCAGAATTCTGAACCATGAAGTAGCGACACATTTGGGAGTGCCAAAATATGCAAAGTATATCAAGTACATCGTAGCAAACAAAAGCAGATTGATGGAGTATGCTACGGTGGCGCTTACTGAGGAGTGCACTTTTCGGATACAGAACAGGTTGTTGAAAAAGCTCAAGGACCCTAGGAGCTTTACCATTCAGATCACAATCGGGTAAAGTATCCGAGCTCGCGGACTATGTGATTTGGGAGAGAGCATAAACTTGATGCTGACATCGGTGTTCAAGAAGTTGGGGCTGGGCAGTCCTAGACAAACTACAGTGATCTTGCAACTAGCAGACCGTTCTTTGGCCAGACCAGATGGTATTGTGGAGGTTGTTCTATTGCAAGTGGGCTCCATCATTTTCCCGGTAGATTTTATTATCTTGGATTTTGAGCTGGATGCGGAAGTCCCATTTATTTTAGGACATCCTTTCTTGGCAACCGAGCGAGCATTGATTGATGTAGCTGCGGGGCAGCTAACCGTGCGAGGGCATGATAAAGTGGAGGTGTTTGATGTGTATAAGGCCATGAAGCTTCCGACCATTTATTAAGAGCTATTAGCAATCAATGTGCTAAACCAGGAAGCAATTCTTCAGATTGTTGATTCTCAAGATCCATTGGAGAGAGCTTTGATGGGCTCCGATCATTTCGGAGACAGGAATACGTATGAGATGGTGCAGATGTTGAAAAAACCAAAATGGTTTCTCAGGAAGCAAGACTTTCAACCATTGATGAGGTCCTTGGAACAATTGCCAAAACCATCAATTGAGGAAGAACCTAAACTGGAGTTGAATACATTGCCTCCACATCTGAAGTATGTATTTTTGAGGGAAGATGACACCTTGCCGGTTATCATCTCCTCGGAACTGACGGAGGCACAGGTAAAGGATGTATTGGTGGTTCTCAAGAGGAGAAAGAAAGCAATGTGGGTGGCAAATGTCAGACATTAGGGGAATCAATCCAGCCTTTTGCACACACATAATTTTTATGGAGGAAGGAGAAAAGCCCAGGCTGATTAGATTGATATTGTTGTTACAAGAGTTTGACCTAGAGATTCGGGACAGAAAGGGGAGCGAGAATCAAGTGGCAGATCACCTATCGCGATTGGAAAGTCGGTTGCATGTGAAGGAACGTGACAGCATCAAGGAAGAGTTCCCAGATGAGCAGCTCTTGGCAATAAGGGAAGCTGAAATCCCTTGGTATTGAGACATTGTGAATTTGCTGGTGAGTGGAGTCTATCCACCAGAGGCTACGGCTCAGCAAAGAAAGAAGTTGAGACATGATTGCAGGTATTACATTTGGGATGAGCCATACTTGTTTAAGCAGGGACCGGATCAGGTGATAAGAAGATGCATTCCAAAGAGCCAGATTGCAGAAGTATTGAGGAGTTGTCACTCATCATTGTATGGAGGGCACCACGGAGGTGAGCGGACAACGCACAAGGTGCTACAGTCAGGTTTCTTTTGGCCTACACTGTTTAGAGACTCTATGGCATATGTAAAAATGTGTGATAGATGTCAAAGAACAGGCACAATTAGTAGAAGGCAGGAGATGCCACTACAGCAGATATTAGAAGTGGAGATCTTTGATGTTTGGGGAATAGATTTCATGGGCCCGTTCCTACCGGCATTTGGTAATCATTACATCTTGGTAGCCGTTGATTATGTATCCAAGTGGGTCAAAGCAACAGCTTGCCCCAGAAATGAAAAAAGGTGGTAGCAAAATTTGTGAAAAAGCATATTTTCACCAGGTTCGGGACACCCCGAGCCATTATCAGTGATGGAGGGGCTCATTTGGTAAATGCAAATTTCAAGAATTTGCTACCTAAGTATGAGGTGCGCCACAAGGTAGCAACAGCGTATCATCCCCAAACTAGTGGGCAAGTAGAGGTGTCGAACAGAGAGATAAAGCAGATTCTACAGAAGACAGTGAATGCACAACGAATTGATTGGTAAAGAAAACTCGATGATGCGTTGTGGGATTATAGAACTGCGTACAAGAACCCATTGGGACTTCTCCGTATAGATTGGTCTATGGAAAGGCATATCATCTGCCTGTGGAGCTAGAACATCAAGCATTTTGGGCTGTGAGAAAGTTGAACACGGACCCGGAGCTAGCAGGGAAGAAGAGGCTGATGCAACTCAGCGAACTTGATGAGTTTCGGTGGCATGCTTATGAAAGTGCCAAATGCTACAAGGAGAAAACGAAGAGGTGGCACGATAGGCATATGGTGCATCGAATCTTTGAGATGGGGCAGAAGGTGTTGCTATTTAATTCGAGATTGAAGCTTTTTCCAGGCAAATTGCGGCCCAAATGGTCAAGGCCATTTGAAGTGGTGAGAATGACCCCACACAGGGTAGTGGAGTTGTGGCAAGAAGATAGAAGTGCCACATTTTTAGTAAATTGGCAATGATGTAAGCATTATTTGGGTGAGGACGTCATTCAAGAGAAGACGTCCATCACTCTAGAGGAGATTGAGCATGAATGACGTCGAGCCGCGATGGTAAATCAGGCGCTGCACGGGAGGCAACCCGTGAATGTGTTGTAATAGACGAGTAGAACTATTTGAAAAAAAAATATATATATATACATATATATAAAAGAGAAAAACAAAGAAAAAGAAAAATAAAATTTTTTGCATTGAAACCTATGAATTATAACCAATTTCTTGTGGTGAAATGATTTTCAGGTGGAACGGAGAGAAAAAATGCAAAGAAGTGCAAAGGAAAAAAATCGAGGTGAGAAAATAAAAATTGGCACATTACAGTGAGCCTGCGCGATGGCTCCGTGTCACGGAGGAGGGCCTCCGCATTACCCTCCATGACACATTGAGGCCTATTCCGAATTTTTTAAAAATACAGAACACTGGCACGATGGCTCCGTGTCACGGAGGCAGTGCTCCGCGTTGCACTCTGTGACACGTTGAGAGTTATTTCGCGTCGTGTCACTCGGGTCACCGGGTAACCCATGCGAAAAATAACTTTTAAACCCCATTTTCTTTCAATTTCTTCCCACTTTCCCATCCCCTCCGCGACCCACACCCAAAATACCCTTCTCCCCCAACGTGACCTGGACCTAAGGATCGAATTCCTTTAAGTTTTCTTCGATTTCATCGAATTAAAGGTATGTTCTTGAACTCTACCTCATTTTTGCTCAAATTTTCGATTCTTGAACATGTTTGGTGATTGAACCTTTCCCTAAGTGAGAAATGATCTTGAATTTACTTGAGTTATGATTGAATGATGTACATAGTATCATTGTGAGTATATGAAGTCAATGATTGCATGTGTGATTGAAATTCTTGCGAAATTGATAGTTAGGGCTGAAGATGGAATAGGAAGACGACTAAATTCTTGTAATTGTTGAAAAAAATGGGTTGTGCATGTTGGGTGAAGTGAAATATATTGTGATTGATGTTGAATATGCTAAGTTAGAAGAGGGATTTTCGGGAAAATGCAATTGGAGAATCACATAGGTTATTGAAAATTTGCTAAGTGCTATGATGATGTAATTGAATCGATGGAGAAATTTGTATTCATTGTACGAAGTCTGAGTAGTAAATAGTAATTATTCCATCGACTTATATAAATGCACTAAACATGTTAAATGATAAGAATGGCAAAAGCATGAATGTCTTGTTGAATTGTTTTGATTGCGGCTAAAGACTAAGTGTGGGGTGCCCCAATTCCACCCAACCTTAGTTGTAGCTGATTATGACTTGAATAACATTGGGACTGTATGTTTGAATGTACAGGAACAATGTCAGGCAGACAAGACAAGGGCAAGGGCGCATCCACATCGGGCGCCAGCAAAAAAAGGGTATGATTGGGAACAGCAGTTCCAGCAGCACCAGCGGTTCCTAGAGGCCAACGCCGACAATACGGAACCAGATGAGTGGATGATGATGGGAAGAAGTGGTATGTTAAACATAAAGAAACCAAATACTTCCCGGAGGAGCAGATAGCACGGGAGGCGCTGGCACAGAAATTCCCGCGGATTGTACACAGGATTGACACCGCTGGGCTTAACTTCATCTTCAAAGAGCCCAGGGAGTGCAATCTCCATCTTATCCGGGAGTTCTCTGCCAACTAGAACCCGACCTTACGCAGTCACACCATCAAAATCAGGGGGCAGGTTGTCACTTTTGAGCCCCATCACTTGAATGCAATCATGGGGGCGTGGGACACAGACACTCATGTCCTCCGGCAGCTGAACATCACTCCACCCTATGTGGACATCGGACGCACCTTATGTGGAGCCCGATCGACAGCCAGGTGGGGTAGGCACAAGGAGAGGGGCTACCATCAGACATTGCCTTAACTCTCAGATGAACTGGGAAGCCCGGATTTGGTTGAAGATTGTGTGTTCCTGCTTGATCCCGGGGGTGCACATGACAGATATCACTTGGGAGAGAGTTTGCTTGGTGTATGCCCTAATGAAGGGGCTGGAAATCAATGTGGGGGCAGTGATCATCTCCGCCATGAAGAGAGCCCGACTGCATCAGGGGCATAGATACGGGTTCGGTGGTCTGCTTACCACACTCCTGAGGGGCCATGATATTGGGGAGGAGGCACTAGACTACACCCCACAGATCGATAGGCGTGCCTTGGATGTCACTAAAACCAAGGCACCTGAAACTACTTATGGGCCGGTGCTCACACTAGCCGAGCGACATGCTCGGGATGATCAGTACATGGCCCGTATGTACGGGATGCAGATGTTGCAGCTGCGTATAGGCGGGAGGCCGGCAACAGAGGATGAGCTTTGGCAGCTTGAGTTGGACTACCCTTTCGGAGAGAATGCTCGGGCTCTATGCAGAGTGGGGCCCGCATTTGTGGAGCCCGTAGATGATGATGTCCCTACCGATGAGGAGACACGCCCGGAGGACTCAAATGTTGAGTCAGACGAGGACAGCGAGGGCGATTCTGATATGGGAGACGAAACAACGGCACCTGATGAAGAAGTTCAATACTTCGATTGATCAGGGAGTTTCACCACCCAACCTTTGTGATATGTTGAAATTATGTGAACACTGGGGACAGTGTTCGGTTTAAGTGTGGGGTGGGAGTAGTTAGGTGCCAGCTGCTTTATTTATGTTTTGTATTTTGTTGTTGTGCCTGTGCTAAATGTGACCTTGTGACTCTGTGTTGTGTGTTCTGTAATTAATTTGGTGTTGTAATAAATGTTGAGCTGCTGTGTGTTGTGCTGAGCTGCTGTTGGTTGTGTTGTGTAAATATTTTTCAAAATTAATATTTTTTATCTTTTTCTATTGAAATTTTTTTGTTGAAGTTCTTTTATGTTGGGTTTCTCGGCCTTTGTTTTCGGTGCTTTTATCGAGAATAGTCCAATTTTACCGAAGTTGTAGATAGTGACCGTTCCCTATGATGGATGGATGACGACCGTCTTAAGGGATGACGACCGTTCCCAAATGTGTTGCTACTTCATGGTTCGGAATTCTTGTTACGTGTTGCACATGATATTAAGATGCAAAGGTGATTCGTATGAAAGCATGCAAATGGGTAAACATGTTGAGATACCTAGGCCATAGAGTTCGATTCGATGTGATCGAGGCTTAATAGTGAATTCTTGTAATTAGCTGATTGAAGAGTTTGTGAATATGTCTTGAGTTGAGCATGTGCAATGAGTGTGAGGTGAGGTTTCGACTATTCCATGCTATTGTGAAGTTTTTAGAACTTGCTTGGTGTGTGTGCTAAATGAAATGAAGGATGTGGATTGTAGGAAAGGATGTAGGCATTTCTTTGGATAAACCGAAAGTTTCTCCCTTATCATACCTACGTTGAATGTACATCCTAGTTAGCCCCATTGAGCCTTTAGCCTTTTTTTCTTTCTTTGAAGAGGTACAAACCGAGCTTAATCCCTTCTTTTCATTAGCTGTAAATTTGATCAATAACTCTTAAGCGCTCAAGAAAAATAATTTTCCCACAGTGTAAAGGAGTGAGAATTGTGAAAAGGAAGGAAAGCAAAAGTGGTGAAAATTAAAGAAAAGGTCAAAGGTGCACTTGTTGAAATTAAAAAAGTAAAGATGCATGACTAATCTTTGCTAGTAAGTCGAGTGAGCTTAAAGAAATGGGAACAAAAACAAAGAAAAATTTCAAGAATGAGAGGATGGAGGAAGAAACAATGCCCGTAATGAAGGTGGGATGTATTGAAAAACTCTTAAGGAAGCTAGTGCTATTATTGGTTAGCCCAGTATTTACTAGTTCCTTAGCTTACATTACAACCCGTTAAGTCCTACGTTATCTTAGATCACGCGTCCTTATGTTAGTGGAGTATTAAACTAGAGGCAAGCCTATGGTTCATGACATGATGCATGTGAATTCTTTGGGAGAGAGAGCGAAATCATATTCATATACCCCTACATGTAGTGCTTTGGAAATCATATGATGGAAAATGGGGTAATTCTTTTGTGTTGTGAGGGCACATGCTTGACGAGAGATTAAATTTCATTTCGGATGTCTTGATCAGTTGATTTTCACTAGTTTGCCAAGATCGAGAATCGATTCTTGAGTTTAGGAGGTCTTAATGTGGTGTACTTCAATGTGTTGATGAGACCATGCATGTTTTCTTGATGATTTGCTATATTCAATAATCGGTATAGCCGTAGCTTGAATTGTCGAGCCAAATTAGCTATGCATGGGTGTCAATTGCATGAGATGTAAGAGTATTGTTCGAGGACGAACAAGGTTTTAAGTGTGGGGTAAGTGATCTTGGGTAGAATTGCATGCCCAAGTGATACTCAAATGCTTCATTTCGACTTGTTTATCTATCGTTATGTATATTCTCAGGTGATTTTTAGTTAAATGTGAATTTATACTAACCAACATGATTAGTGTTGTTTTGCAGGTGAAAAGGAAATTTTTGGAAGCTAATATACATGTTGGTGAAGATCAAGAATGGACTTGGAAACAAGGAGTGGAAAATGACAAAGGAGAGCAGCAAAAATAAGGGCTCCGCGATGGAGCCGTGTCACGCTGCCATCGCGGAGGCATTCTGCCTCAGATGAATTAATTTTGCCAAATTCCAGTGGAGGCTCGCGTTACCTCCGTTACACGGAGGCAGTGCTCTGTGATGCACTCTGTGTCACGTTGAGTGTAATTACTTGGAACCTCAAGTTCCAGTGAAGGTGCACGATAGCACCGTGGCACGGAGGCAAGGCTCCGCGATGCAAGTCGTTCCACGTTGAGGAGCATTTTCCTGGTAGCCGACTTCCAGTGAGGGTCCGCGATACCCCCGTGGCACGGAAGGAGTGCTCCGCGATACACTCCGTGCCACGTTGCTTGTTATTCTGGGAAAAATTCTCAAGAGTATAAATAGCACACTTAGGTTTTATTTTAAACATTCTGACTTGGTTGAGCAAGAACGTGGGTTACAGGCAGTTGAGAGGACGAAAATTCTAGGGTTTTTCTCTTTCTCTTGCTCTTTAATCTCAATTGTTTGTATGAATTCTACTTATTTGAAGATGTTTAATTCACAAATGAGTGGCTAAATTCACTTCTTGTTGAGGTTAAGAACAATTGTAGTGGAATATAATTGTTGATCATTTCAGTTTTCATCTTTGCTTCTATGGTTGTTCTATCAATTATTGTTTTTACTGCTTTAATGTTTGGCCAATGTAAATGTATATCTAGAAATCCAATTTTGATTTTGAAAAGGAAAGAAATTGGAAAGATGTGAATTGGTAGGATATGATCTTTTCTTAGCTGTATAAAAATTGAGAAAAGATTTACATTTAGAATAGAAATATATTTCAAAGTCTTATTAGTCAATTAAGGAATCGGTTATGTATAGCTAGAGCATGAAATTCTTTTATCACAGAAATGTAGATTAAGGTTCATGATTCTTAAATTGAATAGGAGTCGAAAGATCCAATCCATAGGCAATAATTCTTGACTAGCAACCGAAGAAAAGATTAGCTGAATTAAATTGATAAATTGCTTCCCTGCATATTTGTTTTAACCTCAGCTTGCTCATTGCTATTGTTCAGACTCAAATTATAATCTTAACTTAGATTTTTATCACGTAGTAAACTTTAACTCTCAAAACATTATTTATTTGGTTGTCTGCATTCATAAAGATAGAGTTCACTGACGCTTAAGTTAATTAATACCGCAGTTCAGTCCCTGTGGGATCGATACTTGGCTTGAAATTAGCCACTTTACTACTTGTTCGACCACGTGCACTTACGTGTAGTCACCACAGCACCAAACAAGTTGTTGAAAGTGATCATGGGCAGAATTGCATGCCCAAGTGATACTCAAATGCTTCATTTCGACTTGTTTATCTATCATTATGTATATTCACATGTGATTTTTAGTTAAATGTGAATTTATACTAACCAACACGATTAGTGTTGTTTTGCAGGTAAAAGGAAATTCTGGGAAGCTAATATACATGATGGTGAAGATCGGGAATGGACTTTGAAACAAGGAGTGGGAAATGACAAGGGAGAGCAGCAAAAATAAGGGCTCCGCCATGGAGCCGTGTCACGCTGCCATCGCGGAGGCATTCTGCCTCGGATGAAATAATTTTGCCAAATTCCCGTGGAGGCTCGCGTTACCTCCGTAACACGGAGGCAGTTCTCCGCGATGCACTCCGTGTCACATTGAGTGTAATTTCCTGGAACCTCAAGTTCCAGTGAAGGTGCGCGATAGCACCGTGGCACGGAGCAAAGTCTCCTCGATGCAAGTTGTGCCACGTTGAGGTGCATTTGCCTGGTAGCCGACTTCCAGTGAGGGTCCGCAATACCCCCGTGGCACGGAGGGAGTGCTCCATGATACAATCTGTGCCACATTGCTTGTTATTCCGGGAAAAATTCTCAAGAGTATAAATAGCACACTTAGGTTTTATTTTAAACATTCTGACTTTGTTGAGGAAGAACGTGGGTTACAGGCAGTTGAGAGGACGAAAATTCTAGGGTTCTTCTCTTTCTCTTTCTCTTCAATCTCAATTGTTTGTATGAATTCTACTTATTTGATGATGTTTAATTCATAAATGAGTGGCTAAATTCACTTCTTGCTGAGGTTAAGAACAATTGTAGTGGAATGTAATTGTTGATCATTTCAGTTTTCATCTTTTCTTCAATGGTTGTTCTATCAATTCTTGTTTTTACTGCATTAATGTTTGGCCAATGTTAATGTATATCTAGAAATCCAATTTTGATTTTGAAAAGGAAAGAAATTGGAAAGATGTGAATTGGTAGGATATGATCTTTCCTTAGCTGCAAAAAAATTGAGAAAAGATTTACATTCAGAATAGAAATATATCTGAAAGTCTTATTAGTCAATTAAGAAATCGGTTATGTATGGCTAGAGCATGAAATTCTTTTATCACAGATATGTAGATTAAGGTTCATGATTCTTAAATTTGATTGGAGTCGAAAGATCCAATGCATAGGTAATAATTCTTGACTAGCAACCGAAGAAAAGATTAGCTGAATTGAATTGATAAATTGCTTCCCTGCATGTTTGTTTTAACCTCAGCTTGCTCATTGCTATTGTTCAGACTCAAATTATAATCTTAACTTATATTTTTATCACGTAGTAAACTTTAACTCTCAAAACATTATTTATTTGGTTGTCTGCATTCATAAAGATAGAGTTCACTGACGCTTAAGTTAATTAATACCGTAGTTCAGTCCCTGTGGGATCGATACTTGCCTTGAAATAAGACACTTTACTACTTGTTCGATCACATGCACTTGCGTGTAGTCACCACCGCACCGAACAAGTTTTTGGCGCCGTTGCTGGGGACTGGCAATTGGTAAATTTATTTTCTTAGTGTTATTTTACAAATTCTATATAAGTGCTGACAACTTGATCTTAGCCTCTCTCTTGCAGATATTGAATTCTTTTGAACGCTGGAAAGAGATAAGGAGTTGGTGGATTCATATATAGAGCCAAAGAGACAATTTCATTGTCAAAGAAGGGAAGGTCTACACAAGAAGCTGCAGTTGCTAAGACAGGCAATTCTGGAGCAACAACAGAATCCACCACTTGTGAGGGCAGTTTTAGTGCCCGAGGAAATGGCAGCAAGGCCGGTTCGCGAAGTGGCAATCCTACATGCAAAAAATGTTACATCTAGTATTCATAGACCAGATCCAGGAGGGAGGGTTGAGCTTAAATAGAACATGGTGCAGTAGTTGCACACCAGCGGGCAATTCACAGGTCTCCCTCATGAAGATCCACAACAACATCTCCAAAACTTTTTGTTGATAAGTGATACTTACATCCCTGCTGGGGTATCATCCGATTACGTGAGGCTTACATTATTCCCATTTTCATTATTGGGGGAAGCAAAGAGGTGGTTGAAAGCTGAACCACCTAACTCTATCACCACTTGGGATGATCTTGCAAGAAAGTTTTTGATACGATTCTTTCCATCCGGGAAACCAGCAAGACTAAGAAGTCAGATTCTAAGTTTTAAACAAAGAGAGGGTGAGAATCTGTATCAAGCTTGGGAAAGGTTCAAATCAATGTTAAGGGATTGTCCTCACCATCACCAGTCCAATGATGTGTTGGTGCATACTTTCATTGAGGGTTTGGAACCACATACAAAAATTTTGCTATACTCAGCAGCTGGGGGACAGGCATCAGAAAAGACTTATGAGGAGCTTTATACTTTATTAAATCGTATTTCACAGGGAAATCCAGAGTGGAATGCTGACTCATCACGAGGAGGAACAAGGAAAGCGACAGGAGTCTTTGAGGTGGATGGTTTTACAGCTATCGCTGCCCAGATAGTTGCGTTGCAAAATCAACTCAACACCCACTTTAGCAGTATGAGCTTGAATCAAGCACAAGCCCCAAACAATTTAGTGCAGCAGGTATGGTGTGAAGTATGTGGGAGTAATGAACACTCAGCTGAGTGTTGTGGTGCAAATCCAGATTCATTAAACTTTGTTGGGAATGTCCAGAGGAATAATAATCAACAGTATGGAAACAATTACAACACAAATTGGAGGAATCATCCGAATTTCTCTTGGGGTAGTAATAGCCATCAAGGGCAGAGTTCGAATCAGGGTGTGCAGAGAAATCAAGGGGGGCATCAGAATTTTCAATCGCAATATAGAGGAAACGATGCACCTCCTCCACCACCCAATAGCATTGAGGACATGTTTAAAACACTTATATCTAACCAAGCAAAAATGCAGGCTGATTATGTGAAATTCGCGACAGACATGAAAAATCAGCAGTTAGCTACAAAGGCGTTGGAGTACCAGTTTGGACAACTAGCTGGAGCTCAAAACACTAGGCCCAGTGGAGGACTACCGAGTGACACTGACCCAAATCCCAAGCAGGTCAATGTAGTGACCACAAGGAGTGGACTAAAACTCAAGGAGGTGTAACCAGAAAGACCACCTCAACAATCAGGAGCAGTGGAAAAAGATGGGGAACATGATGATGAGAGGGGGAAGAAAAAGGCAGCTGAAACAGAAAGACCACCACCCCCGTTCCCTCAAAGATTAAAGAAGCACAAGGAAGAAGCTTGCTTTAAGAAGTTCATGGAGGTACTTAAATAGGTACACATTAATTTACCTTTGGTTGATGTTTTGCAGGGAGTGCCGAAATATGCAAAGTATAAAAATCACATCGTAGCAAACAAAAGAAGATTAACGGAGTATGCTACGGTGGCGCTTACTGAGGAATGCACTTCCTGAATACAGAACAGGTTGCTGACAAAGCTCAACAACCCTGGGAGCTTTACCATTCAGATCACAATCGGGCAAAGTATCCGAGCTCACGGACTATGTGATTTGGGATCGAGCATAAACTTGATGTCGACATCGGTGTTCAAGAAGTTGGGGCTGGGCAGCCCTAGACCAACTACAGTGATCTTGCAGCTAGCAGACCATTCTTTGGCCAGACCAGATGGTATTGTGGAGGATGTGCTAGTGCAAGTAGGCTCTCTCATTTTCCCTGTAGATTTTATTATCTTGGATTTTGAGCTGGATGCGGAAGTACCATTTATTTTGGGACGTCCTTTCTTGGCAACTGGGCAAGCGTTGATTGATGTAGCTGCGGGGCAGCTAACCATGCGAGCACATGATAAAGTGGAGGTGTTTGATGTGTATAAGGCCATGAAGCTTCCGGTCATTTATGAGGAGCTATCAGCAATCAATGTGCTAAACCAGGAAGCAATTCTTCAGGTTGTTGATTCTCAAGATCCATTGGAGAGAGCTTTGTTGGGCTCCGATCATTTCGGAGATAGAAATACGTATGAGATGGTGCAGATGTTGAACGAACCAAAATGATTTCTCAGGAAGCAAGACTTTCAGCCATTGATGAGGTCCTTGGAACCATTGCCAAAACCATCAATTGAGGAAGCACCGAAACTGGAGTTGAAGACATTGCCTCCACATCTGAAGTATTTATTTTTGGGGGAAGATGACACCTTGCCAGTCATCATCTCCGCGGAACTAACGGAGGCACAGGTAAAGGATGCATTGGTAGTTATCAAGAGGAGGAAAAAAGCAATGGGGTGGAAAATGTCAAACATTAGGGGAATCAATCCAGCCTTTTGCACACACATAATTTTTATGGAGGAAGGAGCAAGGCCAACTGTACAACATCAGTGGAGGTTGAATCTGGCGATGAAGGATGTAGTTAGGAAGTAAGTGATCAAGTGGCTCGATGCAGGTGTGGTCTATCCCATTTTAGACAGTGAATGGGCCAGTCCCGTTCAGTGTGTCCCAAAGAAAGGAGGGATGACCGTGGTCACCAACGAGAAGAATGAGCTGATTCCTACACCCACAGTCACAGGCTGGCTAATTTGCATGGACTACAGAAAGATCAATGAGGCCACGAGGAAAGATCATTATCCTATCCCATTTATTGATCAGATATTGGACATGTTGGCAGGTGAAGAATATTATTGTTTCCTTGATGTATATTCTGGCTATAACCAAATAAAAATAGCACCGGAGGACCAGGAGAATACCACTTTCACATGTCCTTATGGGACATATGCTTTCAGGTGGAAGCCATTTGGTCTATGCAATGCACCCGCCACATTCCAGAGATGCATGATAGAGATCTTTCACGATATGGTGGAAGATTTCATCGAGGTATTTATGGATGATTTTTATGTTTTCGGTAATTCGTTTGCTATATGTTTGCAGAATCTTGACAGGGTGCTAGCTCGATGTGAAGACTCCAACCTTGTACTCAACTGGGAGAAATGTCATTTTTTAGTCAAGGAGGGTATCGTCCTTGTCCATAAGGTGTCCTGTAAGGGGTTGGAAGTCGATCGTGCAAAGATCAAAGTGATTGAAAAGCTACCACCACCTGTGTCAGTGAAGGGTGTTCGCAGTTTTCTCGGACATGCAGGGTTCTACAGAAGGTTCATAAAGAACTTCTCTAAAATTTCTAGATCGATATACCGGTTGCTCGAAAGAGAGGTGAAGTTTAAGTTTGGTGAGGATTGTGTTAAAGCATTCGAGGAGTTGAAACAGAAGTTGATAGAAGCACCTATTCTCTTTTCTCCGGATTGGGAGCAACCATTTGAATTAATGTGTGATGCAAGTAATGTGGCTGTAGGAGCTGTATTGGGGCAGCGGAGGAATAGAATTTTTTATTGAATTCATTATGCAAGCAAAACACTTGAAGCCCAAGTCAATTATACAGTCACGGAAAAGGAGATGCTAGCATTGGTGTTCGCGTTTGATAAATTCAGCTCCTACTTGGTGGGTTCTAAAGTAGTGGTGTATACCGATCATGCAGTGATTCGGTATCTATTTAACAAGAAGGATGCAAAGCCCAGGCTGATCACTAAGCAGGTTAATGCAGTTACTACCCAGAGTGGAAAGCAACTCGGGGAGGTGGAACCCGAAAGGCCACCTCAGAAATCTGGAACAACAGAAAAGGATGAAGGAAACGATGATGTGAGGGGGAATGAAAAGGCAGCAGAGATGGAAAGACCACCGCCCCCATTTCCTCAAAGATTAAAAAAGCAAAAGGAGGAAGCATGCTTTAAGAAGTTCATGAAAGTGTTGAAGCAGGTACATATAATCTTTCTTTAGTAGATGTGCTGCAGGGAGTGCCAAAATATGCTAAGTTTATTAAAGACATTGTAGCAAACAAGAGCAGACTGACAGAGTATGCTACAATTGCACTTACTGAGGAGTGCACCTCCCATATACAGAATCGATTACCGACAAAGCTCAAGGATCTTGGGAGCTTCACTATTCAGATTACAATTGGGCAGTTTATTCGAGCTCGTGGTTTGTGCGATTTCGGAGCAAGTATAAATTTGATGCCAATATCAGTATTCAAGAAGCTGGGTCTGGGCAGTCCTAGACCCACCACTGTAATCTTACAGCTAGCTGACCGTTCATTGGCTAGACTTGATAGAATTGTCGAGGATGTGCTAGTGCAAGTAGGCTCCCTCATTTTCTCGGTGGATTTTATAATTCTGGATTTTGAGCCAGATGCGGAAGTCCCATTTATTTTGGGACATCCCTTCTTGGCAACCGGGCGAGCCTTAATTGATGTAGCTGCTGGGCAGCTAACCATGAGAGCTCATGATAAGGTAGAGGTCTTTGATGTCTACAAGGCCATGAAGCTACCTGACATCTATGAAGAGTTATCAGCAATTAGTGTTTTGAATCAGGAATTAACCCTTTAGATTATTGACTCACAGGATCCCTTGGAGAGAGCCTTGGTGGGATATGATCATTTTGGGGACAGTGCGACATATGAGATGGTGCAAACTTTGAATGAGCCAAAATGGTTCTTCAGGAAGCAAGATTTTGAACCTTTGAAGAGGTCCTTGGAACCATCCCTAAAGCCATCAATAGAGGAGGCACCTCAATTGGAGTTAAATACATTGCCTCCACATCTACAGTATGTATTCTTGGGTGAAGATGACACCTTACCAGTCATCATTTGAGCAGAACTCACAGATGCACAAGTGAAAGATGCATTGGTGGTCCTTAAGAGGAGAAAGAGAGCAATGAGATGGCAGATGTTAGACATTAAGGGGATCAGTCCAGCTTTCTGCATGCATAAGATATTCGTGGAAGAGGGATCCAAGCCAACCGAGCAACATCAGCGGAGGTTGAACCCGGTGATGAAGGATGTAATTAGAAAGGAAGTGATCAAGTGGCTGGATGCAGGAGTGGTATATCCCATCTCAGACAGTGAATGGGTTAGCCCAATTCAATGCGTTCCCAAGAAAAGGGGAATGACAGTGGTCACAAATTAAAAGAATGAGCTAATTCCCACACGCACAGTCACGGGCAAGAGAATTTGCATGGATTATAGGAAGCTCAATGAGGCCACTCGGAAAGGTCACTATCTGATTCCATTCATTGATCAGATGTTGGACATGCTGGCAGGGCAAGAATATTATTGCTTTCTGGATGGTTACTCTAGTTATAATCAAATAGCCATAACACTAGAAGATCAGGAGAAGACCACGTTTACATGTCCTTATGGGACATATGCTTTCAGGCGGATGTCCTTTGGTCTATGCAATGCACCAGCCACGTTCCAGCGATGCATGATGGCAATATTCCACTATATGGTGGAAGACTATGTCGAGGTATTTATGGATGAATTTTATTTTTTTGGTAACTCATTTGCTATGTGTTTACAAAATCTAGACAGTGTGTTAGCCAGATGTGAAGACACAAACCTGGTGCTCAACTGGGAAAAGTGTCACTTTTTAGTCAAGGAGGGTATTGTCCTTGGACATAAGGTGTCATGCAGAGGTTTGGAGGTCGATCGTGCAAAGATAGAGGTGATTGAAAAGCTACCACCGCCAGTATCAGTTAAGGGTGTTCGTAACTTCTTAGGATATACTGGGTTTTACAGACGGTTTATTCAAGACTTCTCTAAGTTTTCTAGACCAATATGCCAATTGTTAGAAAAAGAGGTGAAGTTTGAATTTGACAAGGAATGTGTAGAAGCATTTGAGGAGCTTAAAAAGAAGCTGGTGGAAGCTCCTATTCTCATTGCTCCTGATTGGGAATATCCTTTTGAGTTAATGTGTGATGCAAGTAATGCGGCTGTAGGAGCGGTATTGGGGCAGCGAAGGAATAAGATTTTTCATTCCATCTACTATGCAAGCAAAACGCTTGATGCTACACAAGTTAACTATACAGTCACGGAGAAGGAGATGTTGGCTCTAGTGTTTGCATTTGACAAGTTTAAATCCTACCTGGTGGGGTCGAAAGTGGTGGTACACACTGATCATGCGGCAGTTTGGTACTTATTTGGCAAGAAAGATGCGAAGCCCAGGCTAATCAGGTGGATATTATTGCTGCAAGAGTTTGATCTGGAGATCCAAGACAGGAAGCTAAACTCCCTTGGTATGCAGATATTGTGAACTTGTTAGTAAGTGGAATATACCCACCTGAGGAAACGGCTCAACAAAGGAAGAAGCTGAAGCATGAGTCTAGGTATTACATGTGGGATGAGCCGTATCTATTCAAGCAAGGACCAGATCAAGTGATGAGGTGGTGCATTCCAGAAAGTCAGATGACAAAGGTGCTGAGGAGTTGTCATTCATCGTCGTATGGAGGTCATCATGGAGGACAGCGTACTGCTCACAAAGTGTTGCAATCCGGGTTCTTTTGGCCCACACTGTTCAAAGATGCTGCAGCTTATGTCAAAGTATGTGATCGATGTCAAAGAGCAGGAACAATCGGCAGGAGACATGAGATGCCATTGCATCACATATTGGAAGTTGAGGTGTTCGATGTGTGGGGGATAGATTTTATGGGCCCGTTTCCACCATCGTTTGGCAATCAATACATCTTGGTGGCAGTGGACTACGTGTCCAAGTGGGTTGAGGCAGCAGCGTATCCCAGGAACGACAACAAGGTGGTGGCTAGATTTGTGAAGAAGCAGATTTTCACCAGGTTTCGTACACCACGAGCAATTATCAGTGATGGAGAGGCACATTTTGTGAATACAGGATTCAGGAATTTGCTAGCAAAATACAGGGTGTGATATAAAGTGGCTACAACATATCATCCCCAAACTAGCGGACAAGTAGAGGTGTCAAATAGGGAAATTAAACAGATTTTGCAGAAAATGGTAAATGCACAACGCAAGGATTGGGCAAGCAAACTGGATGATGCGTTGTGGGTTTATCGAACTGTATATAAGACACCCATTGGGACTTCACCATACAGATTGTTTTACGGGAAGGCATGTCATCTCCCTGTAGAGCTTGAACATCGAGCTTATTGGGCTGTGCAGAAGCTGAACATGGATCCGAGCTAGCAGGAAAGAGGAGATTGATGCAGCTGAGTGAGTTAAGCGAATTTCGATGGCATGCATATGAAAGTGCAAAATGCTACAAAGAAAAAGTGAAAAGGTGGCACGACAGGCATATGGTGCATCGAATCTTTGAGCCGGGCCAAATAGTGCTATGCAACTCTAGATTGAAACTCTTCCTAGGGAAATTGCACTCCAAGTGGTCAAGGTCGGTTGAAGTAGTAAGGATGACCCCGCACGGGGCTGTTGAATTGTGGCAAGAAGATAAAAGTGCCACATTTTTAGTAAACGGTCAGCAGTGTAAACACTACTGGGGTGAAGGCGTGAATCAAGAGAAGACATTCATCACCTTAGCGGATGAATGAAGATGAGAGGCGTCATACCGCGAAGGTAAATCAGGAGCTGCACAGGAGGAAACCCATGAATGTAATGTAATATAATAGTTAGAGACTATATAACATAAAAAAAGGAGGGGTCATGCCATGACGAAAACTAAGGCGCTACGTGGGAGGCAACCCACTATTTTATAACTAACTATTATTTTTGGATGAATTTCAGGGGATACGGAGTGCAAAAAAAATCGCAAGAGGGTGAGAAAAGGTAAAAATTTGGGCACTGAGGCAGTAAGGGTCTGCGATGGCCCCGTGTCACGGAGCCTGAACTCCACGATGGCCTCCATGCCACGATGGGGCAAAATTCCAGGTAAGCCTATGTCCAGTAAGGGTTCGCGATGGCTCTGTGTCACGGAGCCTGAGCTCCGCGATGGCCTTCGTTACATGTTGAGGCCAATCTCGTGACGGATCAGTTTAAGCAGTCGGGTCAACCCACCCGAAATCTATTCTTTTTACCCCCAAACACACGATTCCACCCTCATTTTCTTCATCCCTCCGCGACAACACTCCCAATCCCCCTTCTCTCTCAATGTGCCACGCCCAAGGCTTCAAGAATTCTTCCTCTTTTCTTCGAAAACACAAGATACAAGGTATGTTCTTCTAAACTTTTTTGAAAATTTTGAATCTGGAACATGTTGTAGGTTTAAATTTTGCCCTAAATAGTGAAAAATTGTTGTAATCGACTGGGTTGTAAATAAATGCTGCTTTTATGATAGTATTGCTTTGGGAAACCCATTGATTACACGATACTTGTTGAAATTCTGAAATTTTCCACAATTAGGGCAGTAAGTTAAGTTGAAAGAGGAAAAAGCTAGAAAAAGTAGAAATTGGGTTGTACATTCTGCTTGTCTTTGTTAAAAATTTGACAATCACGTTTGAACATGTGGTAGTTAGAAGATTGGTCTTTGAGGAAGAAGGTATGAATAATCGAAACAGTTAATGTACAAAATGGTGAATTATCTTTTGTTATAAGCCTAGTCAAGTATCAGTCAATGTATTCAATTGATAGATGGATGAACTTGAAAAATGAATTGTGCAAAGTCTGTGTAGTTCAAAGAAGTTGTTCATTGGTAGCTGTTAATTGGTACTATGATCGCCTATCTCGTCAAAATGTAATTCACTTAAGTTGGGAATGGCAAGCATGGAAATACGAAGAAGGGGAAGTTTGAGTACCCGACTGACCATGACTCGTGAAACTGTGCTAGCAACTAAGTGTGGAGTGACCAATTGGAGCCCGGCCTTAGTATTAACTAGCCATATTGTGATTGATATTAAGAGTACATGTTTTTGCTGAACAGGGAAAATGTATGGACGGCAAGACAAGGGTAAAGGTGCATCCACACCTGGCGCCAGCCGAAAAAGACTTAGAGTTGGGGCAGCAGTGCCAGCAGCACCACCAGTTCCAAGGGGGCAACGAAGGCAGTATGGAACACGATGGGTATTTGATGAGGGGACAAAATGGTACTCCAAGCACAAGGAAACCAAGTATTTCCCTGAGGAGAAAATTGCAAGGAATCCACTAGCTCAAGAATTCCCGAGAATCTTACACAGGATAAACACTGTGGGGTTAAACTTCATCTTTGAAGAACACAAAGAGTGTAATCTTCATCTCATAAGGGAATTCTACGCTAATTGGAACCCCACCATGCGCAGCAACACAGTCAAGATCAGAGGATAGGTGGTAACCTTTGAACCACAGCATCTTAATGCCATCTTGGGGACGCAGGACACAGACGCGCATGTCCTCCTCCAGCTGAACATCACTCCACCATATGCAGATATCAGACGCACATTACGTGGAGCACGATCAACAGTCAGGTGGAGTCGTCACAAGGAAAGAGGATATCACCAGACATTACCATACTCCCAAATAAATAGAGAAGGAAGGATTTGGTTGAAGATAGTGTGTACTTGCCTGATCCCGGGGGTGCATATGACTGATGTCACCCGGACAGAGTTTGTTTGGTATATGCATTATGAAAGGGCTCGAGATAAATGTTGGAGTGGTGATTATTTCAGCAATGAAGAAAGCCAGACTTCATCAAGGGCATCGTTATGGGTTCGGTGGTCTTCTAACAGCTTTCCTCAGGGGCCATGGTATTGAAGAAGAGGCCCTGGATTACATTCCTCAATTTGACTGGCGTGCTTTGGATGTCACTAAGACCAAAGAACCTGATACCATATTCGGGCTTGTGCTTACACTCGCCGAACGACATGCGCGGGATGATCGATACATGGACCAAATGTATGGAATGCAGATGATGCAACTGCGGATTGATGGAAGGCCTGCTACGGAGGATGAATTGTGGCAGCTCGAGATGGATTATCCATTTAATGAGCATGCCCAAGCATTATACATAGTTGGGCCCGCATTTGTAGAACCAGTTGATGATGACGTACCCACTGATGAGGAAACTCCCCGAAACGACTCAGAAATTGAGCCAAAGGAAGACGGCGGAGAAGATTCTGATCTGGGAGATGAGGCATTGGCACTTGATGAAGAGATTGAGCATTTTGATTGATCAGGGAGTTACACCACCCAAACTATGTTTTTAATTGCAGATATGTGAGCACTGAGGATAGTGTTCCAACTAAGTGTGGGGTGGGAGTAGTTAGGTGCGGGTGTAGTAAGACTGTGTTGTGCTTGTGCTTGTGCTTAAGTCGTTGAATATGTGACATTGTGTTTCGTGTTGTATTGATTATTGTGTGTGTGTGTGGTGCTTGTTAAGGATTTATTTGTGTAATTATTTATGCAAGTTTTTTCTATTTTAAAATTTTTTGTTTGGGTTTCTTGGTTTTTATTTTCGGTGCTTTTTTCGAGAATAGTCCCTTTCAACCGAAGTCTTAGATAGAGACTGTTCCCTATGATGGATGGATGATGACCGTCTTAAGTGAAATTTAGTTAGTAGGTTTTGATTTTTGAACCCATAGCTAATTAATGGTTTGATGTTCTTGTTATGTGATATACATGATTGTAAGATGCAAGTATGGTTAGTGTTGAAGCATGAAAGTGTTTTAAACATGTTGAGACACCTAGGCTCTAGAATTCGACTCGATGTGATTAAAGCTTAATTTTGAATTATTGTAATTAACTGAGTTAAGAGTCAGTGAATATGTCTTAAATTGAGCATGTGCGGTGAGTGAGAGTTTTTCGAATATTCCATGCTACTGTGAAGTGTCTAGAACTTGCCTGGTGTGTATATAAAACGAAATGAAGGATGTGGATTGTAGGAAAGGATGTAGGCATTTCTTTGAATAAACCTAAATTTTATCCCTCATTTTACCTACCTTGAATATTGAATCCTAGTTATCCCTATTAAGCCTTAAGCCTATTCTTTGATAGCTATAACATAATTTTAATCCTTTTCGTTCATTAGCCTTGAATTTGATCCAAAACTCCTATGCGCTTAAGTGAAAAATTCCAAAGAGTGAAGGAGTGAGAAGCGTGAAACAGAAGGAAGAGTGGAAGTTGTGAAAGTTGAGAAAAGGACAAAGGTGCACTTGTTGAAAATTATTGATCATTAGTAGGGAGTAAGAAAATAAATGAAGGAAAGAAAAAAATTTATTTAAGTACTCTGGACTAATAAGCTTAGTGTGCTTAAAGAAAGGGGAACAAGAAGAGAATATTCAAGAGTGAGAAGAGTGAGGAGGAAGTATAGAGGAGATGTCTTTAATGAATGTGGATGTATTAAAAGCGCTTGGGGGAAGATAGTCACTATTACTGGCTAGAATAGTACCTACCCGTCCCATAGCTTACATTACAACCCCTTAAGTCCTACTTGATCTTACGTTCATACATCCTTAAATTAGTGGAGTAAACACTAAGAGCAAGCTTATGGTTCACTACATGATGCATGTGAATTCTTTGAGAGAGTGAGCGTAATTTTATTCATTCACCCATACCTTTTGTGATTTGAAATTCTTTTGAAGTAAAATGGGGTAACTCTCTTGTGTTGTGAGGGCACATGTTTAATGAGATATAACATTCATGTTGGATTTCTTGATCGGTTGATTTGCATTAGTTTGCTAAGATTGAGAGTCGATTCTTGAGGTTAGGAAGTCTTAACATAGTTCTATTTCATTTCAATGATTAAATCATGCATGCCCTTTTTTTAACTTTCTATCTTAAATAATCATTATAGCCATAGATCGAATTGTCTTGCTAAATTAGCTATGTGTGAGTCTTCATTTGCATGAGATGTAAAAGGGTTGTTCGAGGATGAACAAGGCCTTAAGTGTGGGGTAGGTGATCTTGGGCATAATTGCATGCCCAAGTGATACTTTATTACTTAATTTGGACTTGTTTATCTATTATTATGTGTACATTCTCATGTGGTTTTTATGAAAATGTGGATTTATACTAACCAACATGATTAGTTATTGTTTTTGCAGTTTAGAATGAATTTTGGAAAATAATCTACAAGTTGGTGAAGTGGAGGAATGGACTCTGAAGCAAAACGCGGAAATCGGCAAGAAAATACTAAAAACTTGATGCTCCGTGATAGAGGTTGTGTCATGCTACCATGGCGGTAGCATTCTGCCTAGAGTAAAATTTTAGGCGAATTCCAGTGAAGGTGTGCGACAAGTCCGTGGCACGGAGTTGAGGCTCCGCGATAGCCTCCATGCCACGCTGATACTAAGAATATGCACTTGCCACGTTCCAGTGAGGCTCCGCGACAAGGCCGTGGCACGGAGCTGATGCTCCGCGACACCCTCTGTGCCACGTTGCCAGTTTATTCCAGGAAATTTCTCACTTGTATAAATAGCACACTTAGGTTTTATTTTAAGGGATCTGACATTTCATGCTAGAAAGTGGGTATCAAGCAGTTGAGCTGAAGAAGTCCTTAGGTTAATTCTCTTCCTTTTTCTCTAAAATTTCAATTGCTTGTATGTTTTCTACTGGTTTGAAGATGTTTAATCCTCAAATGAGTGGCTAATTCACCTTTGGTTGAGGTTGAGGATAATTGCAGTAGTATGTAATTGATGTTATTTCAGTTTTTATCTTCTCTAAAATGGTTGTTCTACTGATTCTTGTTTTTACTACATTAATGATTGGCCATTGTTAATATATATATAAAAATTCCAATTTTATTTCCGAAAGGAAGATTATTTTGATGGATGTGAATTGGTAGAATATGTTCTTGTCTTGGTTGAGAAATTAAGAGAAGATTAACATTCAGAATAGAAATAGATCTGTAATGTCATATTTGGTCATCTATGGAATTTAGTTTGGTTTATGAGAATATGAGTTGTTGCATCACAGAAATGTGTAATGCAAATCTCATAATTATTTAATTGGTTAGGAGTTCGAAAGACCCAATCCATTGTTAATAATTCCCGAGTAATAACCGAAGAGAAGTGTTGACTGAAATTTAATCAATAAATTACATATCTGCATGTTTTTCCTTAATCTCAGCTTGTTCGTGCTATTGTTCAAATTATAATTCATAATTTTCACTTAAGGTTACATTAACTGATATTCTTGAAAAATCACCATTTGTTTTGCTTGTCTACTTGTATAAAGAAGTGTGTATACTAAACACTTAGAGAAAAATTACTCCTTTGTTACAATCCCTGTGGGTTCGATACCTGGCTTGAAATAAAGCCACTTTATTACTTGTACGACCACGTTCACTTGTGTGTGATTGGGAGTGAACACCTTGAATGTCTGATCCTAGTTAGCCCCATTGAGCCTTAAGCCTATTCTTTGATAGCTGCAACATAAGCTTAATCCTTTTCTTTCATTAGCCTTGAATTTGATCCAAAATACCTAAGCGCTTATGTGAAATTACAACGAAGTTAAGGAGGGAGAAGTTGGAATGAGAAGAAAAATAGTGGTTGTGGTAGTTAAAGAGAAGACTAGAGGTGCACTTTTAAAAAAAATTTGAACAAGAGTTAGTAAGGAGTAAGAGAAGAAAAGAGCGAAAAACAAGATTAAAGAAAATAATTTCTTAAGTACTCCTTACTAGCAGTTTGAGTGTGCTTAATGAAATGGGGAAATGAAAGCGGAAAATTGGAGAAAAAGGAGAAAAGGTGAAGTAAGAAGATGGAAATTCCTAAGGAAAGTGTGATGTATTAAAAGCACTTCGGGAAGATAGCCACTATTACTGGCAAGAATAGTACCTACCCATCCCTTAGCCTACATTACAACCCGATAAGTCCTACTTGATCTTATGTTCAAACATTCCTAAATTAGTGGAGTAATACACTAAAGGCAAGCTTATGGGTCAATACATGATGCATGTGAATTCTTTGTGAGAATGAGTTGAATTCTTATTCATATACCCATACATGTTATAATTGGAAAACTTGCAAATGGAAAATGGGTATCTCTCTTGTTGTGAGGGCACATGTTTGAGAAAAGATAGAATTCATGTTAGAATTCTTGATTGGCTAATGTGCATGAGTTTTCTGTGGTTGTAGAGTCGATTCTTGAGGCTAGGAGGTCTTAACTTAGTTGTATTGGATTTGAATTATATTATATATTCTATATATAACATGCTTTATTTGAACTTGTCATCTAAATCAATCATTGTAGCCGTAATTTGAGTCCTCTTGCGTCAATTGGTAATTTGTGAGTCTTCCTTATGCATGAGATGTGAAAGATTTGTTCAAGGACGAACAAGGCTTTAAGTGTGGGGTAGTGATCTTGCGCATATTTACATGCCCAAATAATATTTTATACCCATGTTTTACCCATGTTGTACCTTAATTTAAGAATAATCTCATGTATTTTGTTTAATTTGTGGCCATGGACTAACAAATATTATTAGCTCTCTTTTTAGGTTGAAATTGCTAATGTAAGGAGATCAATGTGAATATAATGGTCCTAATATTGAAGATAAATGTTAAGGGATGAATTATGCATGATGATATAAGATAAATGGGACATTTGGAGACAACTCTGTGTCATGGAGAAGCATTGGGGCGTTCAACAACATGCCACGGAGCAAAGAATTAATTTATATGAGTAGGGCTGCCAAACCAGTGTGCTGCCGCGTTACCTCTATGCCACGGAGCAGTTCACCAAAGCGGCACGGAGGAAAATCTCCATGATAGCCTCCGTGACACGGAGCTGTTCCACCACAGGCCAAATTTTGAATTTTTTCAGCATAGTTTAAATTGAACCCTTACCTTCTAAAAGCATTTATCACGAAATAACTTGGGGAAATCGTAAAGGAGCGAAGGGAGAAGTGAAGAACTCTACCTAGGGTTGATTATATTTCATTCTACTTTAATTCTTGTAAGTACACTACTTTAAACATGTTTTCGAGTATTTGTACGAACATGAGTAGCTAAAACCCTTCCTCTAGGGTTGAGGCTATGTAAGATGATTGTAATTGCATGAATTCTTCTTGGTTTGAGTTTTTAGTTGTTGTTTTGTCTTACAATCTTCATTGTTGTTGTTTTTATGCTTTATCACCATGAAAACAAATGCGTTAAGCTTAGGCAAAAGCTTGAGAGAGTAACCCTAGTCTAGAACAAGAGAATGTAGGGAGCAAGTTCTTACTTTTATGATAGGATTCACAATTAGGATAGAAAGTATACTTAATTTGCCTTGCTTGGTTACTAAAACAGGATGAGCTAGACACCAACTTAGAATTATCACATCAGAACTCGTAGAAGTAGTTGTGAAGCTAAGTTCGGTTAAATGATTAGAGGTACGAAACTCCATAATCAAGAGCACAAACTCCGTAAACCACATCCATGTAGTTAAATTGCTCACAAACTAGGACATCACATCCCCACTCAACGATGTAGGTGTGAGACTAGTTTGTCATGTTTAGAGGCTCTAAAGACCATGAACATAGTATTTTAATTATGTGAGACAACAACTGAAGTTTTCATACTCGAACCATTGAGAATTGTAGCATTGCATGAGCAATAGGCCTTAACTCTAGTTGCTCCTTATATTGTTTCTCAAGTATTTTGTGATCACCCCTAGACTTAATTATAATTTCCCAAAAATTTCTATAATCAACACTTGTGGAGGTTAATTTTAACACTTGAACTTGATAATTCGCTGAATTTGTCCAGTCCTTGTAGGTTCGACATCCGGCTCTTAAAAAGGGCCACTGTGTTACTTGTACGACCGTCTACGCTTGCGTGTGCGCTGGAGCGCGAACAGTCACTGGATGAGGAAACCTGGAAGGCTTGACATTATATTTTGTACAAAGTGAGTGTACAAAGATAAAAAAAGGTAAAAGGTAATTTTGTAAGAAAATATTTGTTTTAGAAAAATTATATAATATATGTTATTTTTAATACATCACACCAAACAGTGGATAAGAAATAATGTTTGCATAACTAATCATGCATTACAAATGTAGGCATTACTAATACACTCTATTTAGCATTATCCTTATAACTCTACTAAACAACCACTAAGTGGATGTTTGATAGGATGCATTAGAAAAATAATGCATGCATTAACTTTGTGTATTACCAATACCTTATTTGATATACTTTTTCAACCTATGTATAACTAATAGAAGCATTAGTTATTCACTCTAATTGTTATTAGGCTATGTATAACTAATACATAAAAAAAGTCATGGTATTAGTAATGCAATGGGTTTTAATGCATGCATTAGCATAGTTAAAGACACAATTGTCCTTCAAAACTATTTTCATATTCTTTCTATCTTATTTGTGGATGGTATTTTTATGAAAAAAATAATTTTTTAAAAAAATTATGCAATAAGTGTTACTTTTAACATACCAAACCAAATAAGATATAAGAAATAATCTCAGCATAACTAATACAATCATTACCAATACAAGCATTACTAATACACCTATTCAGTATTATTTTTACACACTCTACCAAAGGACCACTTATAATTTTGGTCCTAATCTGTTACATATAGTAGGGAGATCATGTGGTAAGAAGTTGATATGATATGGTAGCCCCTCCCCTAAGCTGAACACCCAAGATTGTCAGTCAATTAAGGGGTTTCTTCTTCTTCTTTTTTTGGTATATGTATAAACAGTACTTAAACTCTTCAAGACTTTAACAAAAAGATAATAAGAATAGCTCTCCAAGTGTGCTATGTACTCTTATCTTGTTTTACCTTTTTGTATGAAAGTTTGAGTGGAGAAACATAACGACCCGTCCGGTCGTTATAGCACTTTGATGGAATAGACTAATAATTTTGCAATTCTGGGTTACGTTCTAGGATTAAGGGATTATTTTATTAATAGATTCAAAATGAGCTGAATTAAAATCAAGTAGGCCCAAGCGTAGGACTGTCGCAACGGACGGATCTCCGCTGTAGTGGAAAGATCTCCACCATAGTGGGACTACCGCAGCGGGCGACGCAGACCAGAACTCAGTAGTTCTATCCAGGTTTGGATTTAAATCCTATTTTCCCAAGGATTTAGTAATTAAAAATGCCCAAAAATGAAAGTTTACTTTTTCTAATGAGGAAAAAGTAAGTTGGCTAGAGAGGCCAAGGATTCCACCATCCTCCCCGACGATTCTCTGCAAGAATGATAACGTCCAAAATATATTCTTAATTCAAAGAATATACAAGGTTGATGTATCAAAACAAGTAACCTGACGAGTGCCAGGGACGAATAGCACGAGGACTAGGGAATCATAAATTCAAGTATCGATTGAGAAATTGATAATAGCTTGAACCATATAGATTTAATATAAAAGCAAGGAAAATTGGGGGAGTTAAACTTTGCAGAGAATTACAAATATTGATTCAGTGAACTAAAAATAACAAGATTAGCTAAGTTGTTGACAATAGTGTGAAATACTAGAGGTGCAATGTAGATGAAATACTAACTAGATCGGGATAGACCAGGTCATCTCATAAGTTCAACAAGTGTAAATAATCTTGGGAAATAGGTAGCCTCAACTTCTCAGCCTATTGACTACCCTTTGCTAGAGTTTTCTCAAAATCTAGCTAGAATTTAGCTCAACCCGAATTGATTTGGATTAGCAGCTACACTATTCCTAGCTATTAGCTGCCAATTAGGGGGGAGAAAGTAATTTCAGCTATTTCTAGCTAAATTTTACAATCTCTTATCCATGCCCACTACTATATTCCCTTCTAATACTTAATTATTCTCTCCCGAGCAACAATCAAGCAAGGATAGATAGACCCATATCATCATCAATGAATCTTCATTAATAGATTGAAGGGAATCTAATAGATTTACACTTAATTGAACATTATGAAGATGACTCTAGAAATACCCAATCCAATTAAGTATTCATCATCACACACCTCTAGTTAATTAGTTTAGCTACTCATAGTTAAGAAATTCAAAAATACATTCATCAATAGCATCATTGAATTCAATAATAAGAGTAGATAAATCAAATGCACAATTATCTTTCAACTACAGCTGAAACTTAATAATACCAAAGAAAAAAATAGACAAAAGTATTTTTCACTAGTTTCAATCAAAATCCCTTTCTCAGCTAAGACTGTCTTCAGCTAAAAGAGGAAATAATGATGCAATGTGTACTTAGATTTTCTCTCAATCTCTCTATATCTATCTCTTCTTCTTCTCTCTTTCCACCCTTTTGTACAGAGTACTTATTTTTATATTTATACCCTGAAATGTAGGGTGCTTTTCATCTCCTTTTTAGTGATGGATGATTATACCCTTAATAGCACCGTTTTGAAACCGGCAAAGGTACTGGCGGTTCGCTGATGAAATTCATGAACCGCCGGGGTATCTGCTCTTATTCTGCACTAATTTCTAGTAAACTTCATCGGTTCACCCGGCATTTCACTGATGCTAATCCGTGAACCTCTGGATCTTTAATGTCAATTCCAAAATTCCTGAGTGTCATTCGATGACTGAACCAGTGAATCATCCTTGGCGAGTCGCGAACCGCCGGTGGCATTCAACCTCTAAAGCAGTGACATTAGGATTTTAGTTGGCGTTTTGCCGGTTAACACCTGCGCCTCACCGTTGATGCTCCCTTCATCCTTTTTGCTCCATTTTTGCTCTTTTCTTCAAACTTAGGCATCTGCACAAAACAAAAGCAGAAAGGGCATAAAATCCAAATAATCAACTCGAGAATGAGACAAAAACTCAAGTTTAGAGTCTAATGAGTTGGTAAATTACCAACTCATCAAACCCCCAAACTTGAATCGTTGCTTGTCCTCAAGTAATGCGATACTTCAATTATTGAGGATAATGTCACGTCTCTTCACAATTAGACCTCACTGATCACCTAGACTATGACAACCCATACTCACCACGCTCACCGGAAAGAGAAGAAAATACCCCAAATGACCAATACAATGAAGATGTTTCAAGTAGGTAACAACTTTTTATCAAGTAAATCTTTTTGAAAGGAATCATTAATCACACAAGGGCATTTTTCAACCAAGTAACACACATAGCATCTCATGTAATAATTACTGAAAATTCAAAGCTTGCCTTAGAGTTTGCACTCGTTGCTCTATGTCCACATTAACTCTAAATGCTCATGCATCTCTAAAAGGAATGATGTCACTCACCCAATATAAAGATACCTATTCTCTTGGTTCTTTGATCATTTGAATGCATATAAGGGATTAATCGGACGAGACTCTCACACTCACTCTCCCAAAAGATATTTTCATGCATACACTTGACCCATAGGCTTTCCCTTCATGTAGTTCGCCACTAATGTGGAGTAGCTACACCTAGAATCATTTAGAACTTGTGGGCTGTGATGTAGGATCAAGGTAAGGGTACGATGAACATTTATATAGTGACTGGATCCTCCCTAATGTTTTTTGTAACATGCCTTACATCAATTTTACTCACTCGACCTTCTTCTCCCTTCTTTCCTTGTTGATTCATTTCATTTTTTTAACACTCCCCCTTATAACCCCTCTTTTGCTTCCAACCTTAGCCTTATTACCTCAAAAGGGAACACCAATGCACAAAAATAGTCTTTGTCCTTTTTTGATTCATCTTTTGGTGCACTTTGACAAAACGTGATGCTCCCTTCACACTATGATTCTTGTCTTCCCCCTTTGTTTTACATACCCACAAACTTAGGCTCTTGCCTCATTTCTCAGACTTGGTTTTCTCACTCCCTATTTCTTAGGCCTTGAGCCTTACTTCAGCACTTGTTTTGGCATTAGCAATTAGGGAGAATGTGGGACAAAAGAGTATTTAGAATGGTCTTAAGTCTTGTAATGTGTTTTCCAAGGAAAGGTTTTAAGGCTCAAAATTGGCTAACAGGGATCAATGTTCATGGAGGGTGCATGGTTAAAGTGGCTAGACAACTAAGGGCCTAAACTCATTTTCTTGGAGCAACTACATCTAAGATTTCGGCTTGAATCATATTTGGGGCAAGTTCTAGACAAGATGTAATGCACGAGATTCATAAGAAATATCCTCGTCATACAAAGAATCAGCCTCAGAGGGTCTACTAGAGTCATTTTTCCAAACAGAACATCACATTCAGAGATTAAGCAAGCAAACGTCGTAAGTCAAGAAGGGAATTTACAATGTATGACCAAGATTACTACGCTACGGTGTGAACACTTGCTCATTATCTTCATCCTAGTGCCCTTCAACACAAGAAAAAAAATTTAGTTGGTGCCCTTAAAAACACTTCACAAAAGACTAAAAATGACATGACATTTCCCTTAAGAATGCCGCCACTCAATCCATCATCAAGAAAAGCCAACCCAGTTCGACAACAAAAATAACTAAAATAAAAGACTGCTCCTTGGGAAAGAACCATGGTCAAAAGAAAACCCTTGGAGTTTTAATTTCTACCCTAATATTTACAATGGCGAAAAGGAAAAGAAACAAGGTTTTGGGGTCATATAATGCAAGCCTTATCAAGTCAAAATAAATATTCAATTCCCCAAGGATAATAATCAATCCCCTCAAACTTAAGTCAGACATTTCCCCCAATGGAAACCACAAGAAAGACAAGAAGGTAAAAGAGATATCCTGATCATATTAGCGATTGGGCCTTGGCTTCCATGTATAAGTGACAACATCAAAAACTCAAGGAGCTGTGTCTTCTATTGTGGGTTGCATGGGATCTGGTGGAAGTGCGATAGGTAGACCAGGGCATGGTGGCGACCCATCTGTCCGGGAGGATTCGAAGCTCATGGTAAGATGTTGTTGCCACTCTCCCTGGGGCCCATAAAGGATTGACATCATACACCAAGCGCATTGGAGGTAGAGGAGGTGGGCTGTGGTAGGACTCCTCATCATATGTAATATCTGACTCACTGTGGTAGCCTACGCACCAATCATCTGGGGGACTTCTGGGTGCTTCAACTTGTGGTGGCACCGCCTCAGGGCCACAAGGCATCGGTTGGCTGGTAGGTGCAGTAAGTGTGGCCACCTCCTATTGCAATGTAGTCACTTCACTTTCAAGAACATCCACTTTCGAGCATAGGTGTGTCAACTTGTCTTTAGTAGGCTGCAAGGCTTTCTTAAAGGCACTTTGGATCATGGACGAGATAGCTTTGGCTAACCATACAACATGATTCTCATGCATCTTTGCCCTTTGTGCAATGTTGAGTAAATCTGGGGGCGGAGAGTTTTGGGACTCATCTGCATTAGCTGGGATGGAGGCTATGTGAGAAGATTCCAAGGGTGATGGTGGGGCCATGTTCTTTGTATTCCTTGCCCGCTTTATCATTGGGGCCTCTTTGTCGGTTTTGGTGTCTAAAGTAATCACCCCGTGGACTCGTATAGTCTTATCCAATGAGTGCAACAAAGGATAAGCAGCCCTCATACACAACATACTTACCAAAGTAGGGAAAGGCAATGTTGTGTCTTTTTGCTTAGATTTTCTTCTAAACTGATCAACAATAATCTCTCCAATATTGATGTGCACATGTTCCATTATGCACGCAAGGAGAATAGCCACTTCAATGGGTACTTTTGATGTATTCCAAAAGGGTATCAACCTTGAACAGACCAAATCTAACCACATGCAGGCATCGAATTTTAATTCACGTCGATGAATTAAGCCTTTGGAAATAGCCCATTGTGGTTAACCTTGTGCAATCACGCTGGCTACCCAATTGAATTGGTTCACCTTATCTTCTACATTCTGACGGAGGAATGGATGTGGTGGAATTGGTTCGTCCCAATACAATGAGTTGATTGCTTTTGGCATTACATGAACCTCCTGCTCTCGCACCCAAACTGATGTTAGGCGCCGAAATATTTTAGTGTTGTCTTTTTGTTTGATCAGTTGTTGCCTCGTTCTATATGATGCATAGAATTCTCACACCAGATCCGGGAAGTATGGGTCAACTGGTATGGTAAATGGGCCCCCAATAACGCATCCCAATCTGGTGGTAGATATCTGGGCATGCAGTTTTGAATGATTCTGCATCAAATTGAGCTTCTGCATGGATGACGCGTTTTTCCTTAAAAGTTATGTAAAACTCCTCCATTGCTTCCAACCCAAATCTCTCTTGAGGGGTATTTATGGGCACTAATGCTTGGCCTGTATGAGAATGCCGGTAGGTAGACATGATGCTAGAAAAATAAGTTAGTATTGGGCGATAGTGTGTAGCTCAAAACTAAAGTAACAGAAGAAACTCAAAAAAAAATTTTTTACATGATCAAGTGTCATTGGCGACTCGTCGGCGAGAGCAGTTGCATTTTGTGAGTCACCGATGAATGGTCAATTGACTCAGTGAAGAATTAAAAGCTAGGCACAATGGCTTTTCGCCGGTGAACCAGCACTGGTGATTCGCTAGACACTAATCTGCATCTAATCACCCTCCAAATCACCTCCATATGACAGCTAACCAATCACACCTATATTTTCGTAACAAAAGAGAAAAGGTTACCCTTAAGAAAGGCTTCAACCAATCCATCATTAGGCAACTCACTTGGGTACGTAGAATCTTCCCCGATACGAGTGACCACAATAAAGCAACATTCACACAGATACAATAAGAAAACAAAACCAAACATGAGAAGCATGGGTAGAGCAAAACATTACCAATGTGATTATGACCTTTCTATCATGGCTGACAAAATTCTTACCTTCAATGAAATGTTCTTTTGAAGATTTGTGAAGGAATGAACAGGATGCAAGTAGTTGAGGAAGGTGAATGGGTACTTGGGTGGTAAATATTAAGAGGTGTTAGGTGAGAAATAATGGGTCAGTTTGGGGGAAAAGAGGAAAGAATTTTGGGAATTTCCAGTGTTTTATGGAGATCTGCAGACTATGGTTATTCATTGGGAGTTGCATCGGTGATCGCCGAATTGAGCCAGCGGTTGGCCACTGTGGCTGCCGCTTGTATTACCTGAAGCATAATTCTGAATGCAAGTTCAGCGGGTGACCAACGCTTCACCGATCACTTCCACAATGTCAATGAAGGAGGATCCAACGCCTCAGCCTTTCCCATGTAATCTGGTTGAGGGTGGCATCCATCTGGTGGTTCGCATATTGGCATGGTATTTCACTGGTTATACTGCCAGTTCACCTTGAAACATTCAGTTCACTGGATGGGATCGGCGCCCCAGCAACACCTCATAAATTATCATCGGTGATTCGCCAGTTGCAACTCCTCTCTACCTTGAATCCTTTAGTGTACTAGGTCTGTCGCCGCTTGAACTGCACTCCACAAAATGTGAGCGGCAGTTCGCCGATAGCACGCCGGTTTTGGTATTCATCCTATAGTGCACCCTTCTTAACCTAAAGAAAATCAAAAACAACAAAATATGTAAGAATGAAAAATGCTTAGGTTGCCTCCCAAGAAGTGCCTTATTTAACATTGCGGCACGACGAGATTCTAGGTCTATGGTTCTTCCTGATGCACCACCTCTATTCGACCCACTTCTTCCAACATTGCCAGATATCTTTTGACCCACTGGCCATTTAATTTGAACTTGCTCCCATTTTTATTGTAATGTTTAATGGCTCCATTTTCATACACTTGAGATAACTTAAAAAGGCCTGACTGTTTAGACTTTAACTTCCAGGGAATAGCTTTAGTCGAGAATTGAATAATAGCACCCACTCCCCTAGAATAAAATTAAGCTACAACACTTTTTTATCAGGATAATATTTCATTCTAGCTTTGTAAATTGCTGCATTTTGATATGCCTTCATTCTAAACTCTTCCATCTCATGTAAATTGTGGATTCGACCTTGGGTAGCTTTTCCCTATTCCATCGGGAGGTGGCATGTTTTTCCATATACCAGCTGATAAGGGGACATCCCAATTGGTGTTTTAAATGCATTCATATAGGCCCACAATGCATCATCTAACTTTTCTGCCCAATCGGTTCTGTTCAAACTGAGTGTTTTAGTCAAGATGGACTTTGTTTCCCGATTTGAAACTTCCACTTGTCCACTGGTCTATGGGTGATACAGAGTGGCCACTTTATGCTTCACACAATATTTAGCTAGTAGTGTGCTGAACACCCGATTGCAAAAATGAGACCCTCCATCGCTAATGATAGCTCTAGGGGTACCGAATCATGAGAAGATATGTTTCTTTAAAAAAGCTTTGATACTCTTTGCTTCATTGTTTGGTAATGCTACAACTTCTACCCATTTGGAAACATAATCTACTACCACCAAGATGTATTTGTTCCCATAAGAACATACAAAAGGACCCATGAAGTCGATCCCCCACACATCAAACAATTCAACCTCTAGGATCAGTGTTAGCGGAAGTTCAAGCCGCCGCGAAATACTCCCTATCCTTTGGCATCGATTGCCTTGCTCCACAAAGTCATGTGCATCTTGATGTAAGGTAGGCCAATAAAATCCGGGTTGCAACACCTTGTTCGTGGTTTGCACACTTCCATAATGACCTCAAACAGGGGAAGAGTGACAAGCCTCTAGAATTGGAATTATCTCTACTTCTGGGACACACCTTCGTACTATCCCATCTACACAACTTCGGAAGAGGTAAGGCTCATCCCAAAATAATTTTCAAACATCATGCATGAATTTCTTCTTTTGCTGATAATCCAAACCTTTGGGCACAATGTTGCTAGCTAAGTAATTAGCAACATCAGCAAACCATGGTGTAAGTCGTGGGTTGCTGCTAAGATTTGCTCATCCGGAAAGGCATCATTGATCTCCTCTTGTGCTCCTGGCTTCCCATTTGTTTCTAGGTGCGACAAATTTTCAGCCACCTAATTTTCACAGCCTTTACGGTCTTTCATTTCAACATCAAAGTCCTGCATCAATAACACCCACCTGATCAATCTTGGTTTAGCATCTTTCTTGGCCATTAAGTACCTGAGTGTTGCGTGGTCCGTGTGCACCACCACTTTGGTTCCGAGAAAGTACGCCAGGAATTTTTCAAATGCAAATGCAATAGCTAAGAGCTCTTGTTCAGTCACTGTGTAGTTTTTTGTGCATTTTTTAGAGCTTTACCAGCATAGTAGATTGGGTGGAAAATCTTATCTCCTCGTTGACCAAATGCGACCCCACTTGCATTGCACATAAGCTCAAAGCGGTTTGACCAATTAGGTGCTACAATGATTGGAGAGGAGATTAATCTCTCCTTTAACTCCACAAAATCCTTCAAACACTCCTCATCAAAATTGAATGTCGCCTCTTTTTCCAACAGTTGGAATAAGGGATGAGCTATTTTAGAGAAATATTTAACGAAACGGCGGTAAAATCCCGCATGCCCAAGGAAACTCCTTACACCCTTTACGTTACATGGTGGGGTAGCTGAGCAATGGCATCCACTTTGGATTGATCTACCTCAATCCCTTTTTCAGAAATTTTGTGTCCCAATACAATCCCTTTGTTGGCCATGAAGTGACACTTTTCCCAATTTAGGACCAAATTCATCTTCGTACATCTCTTTAATACCTCATCTAAATGCGATAAGCAGTCATCAAATGAGTTCCCTAAAACTGAAAAATCATCCATAAAGACTTCCATCGTATCTTCCACCATGTTAAAAAATATGGACATCATGCATCTCTAAAATATGGCCGGGGCATTACAGATACCAAACGGCATCCACTTAAATGCAAATGAACCATAAGGGAATGTAAATATGGTTTTCTCTTGATCCTCAGGTGCGATTGAGATTTGATTGTATCCCGACTATCCATCCAAGAAAAATAGTACTCTTTGCAAGCTAGACGATCCAACATTTGTTCAATGAATGGCATTGAAAAATGATCCTTCTTTTTCCAAGAGTTTAATTTACGATAATCCATACAAACTCTCCACCCCATGACCAGACGAGTAGCTTTCATTCTTTTCATTTGGAACAACAGTAATTCCCCCTTTTTGGGGCACATACTTCACCGGCTAACCCAACTAGTATCCTCAATGGGATACACCACCCCTGCATCCAGCCATTTAATAATCTCTTACTTGTTCACCTCTTGTATATATGGATTCAACCTTCTTTAATGTTCAACTGATGGGCTGCAATTTTCTTGGAGGTTGATCTTGTGGGTGCAAATCCCTGGAGGGATACCAATGATATCGGCTATTGACCATCTGATGGCTCGAATATGCCTTTTCAACACCTCAATAAGTTTGTCTACCTGCAGCGGAGTAAGTTTTGCTAAGATGATAACCGGGAGCGTTTCATTCTCCCGCGGGTATACATATTTGAGCTGAATGGGCAAGGGTTTGATCTCCAACTTTGGTGGTGACACAATAGAAGGCTGTGATGGAGGGGTTGTACGATTCTTCAAATGAAGGTCTAGCTTTCTTGGTGGGAATGGATAATTTCTTACTTCCTTATGCACATGATGAATCTCCTCGAGTTCTTCACCTTTCAAAAAAACATCAACAATCAATTCTTCAATAGCCTCTTCCTCAATTTCCCACTCTAAAACATCCTTCCTTGGAACCGTGTTATTTGCTGTTGTTGGAGCCGCAATATGCGATGCTAACTCATTCATCCGCTCCTCCAATTGTTGAATAATAACATCATGACTCCTTACCGTTGTTGTTAGGTCCAAAAGTTTACTCCGTAGATCTTGAACCCCCTCTTCAGTTGCAAGCACCTTTTCAAGAACCACTTCAAGAGTACTCTCCATGTGAGGTGGAAGTACCTCACTGCTCTCCTAACTACTAGTATCGACAAACCGGACATTGTTCCAACCTTGGTTCCCATAATAGCCATCATCATAATCATGGATGGGATGGCTATTCTTAGCATGGAAACCCTTCACATAGTTCATCACAAATCCATTTGCTTCATCATGACTAGCAGCATTGTGTCCTTCTTTCCCTCTCGGTGCCACATTTTGTCCACTAGCTTGATGGTCTCCACACAAGGTACCCCTTCTGGGTAATGTGACCATCCTCCGACACTGGTCATAACCCACATACAATAAATTAGCAACAACCACTATGGTGTATATTAATTCAACTTAACAATCAATCACAAGATTATCAAGAGCTAGTCTCTGGCAATGGCGTCATTTTTGATTAATTCCAAAATATATTCGTATTTCAAAAAATATACATGGTATAAGTATCAAAACAAGTAACCCAAAGAGTGTCGGGGTCGAATCCCACGAGGACTAGGGAATGATAAATTCAAGCGTCGATTGAGAAATTTATATTATCTTGCACCATATAGATTTAATATAAAAGCAAGGAAAATTGTGGGAGTTAAACTTTGCAGAGAATTACAAAAATTGATTCAGTGAACTAAAAATAACAAGTTCAGCTAAGTTGTTGACAATAGTGCGAAATGCTAGAGGTGCAGTGTAAATGAAATACTAACTAGATCGAGATAGGCTATGTCATCTCATAAGTTCAACAAGTGTAAATAATCTCGGAAAATAGGTAGCCTCAGCTTCTCAAACTATTGACTACCCCTTGCTATTGTTTTCTCAAAATAAAGCTACAATTAGCTCAACCTGAATTGATTTGGATTAGCAGCTTACTATTCCTAGCTATTAGATATGAATTCATCATCACACACCTCTAGTTAATGAGTTTAGCTACTCATAGTTAAGAAATTCAAAAACACATTCATTAATAGCATCATTGAATTCAATAATAAGAGTAGAAAAATCAAATGCACAATTATCTTTTAACTACAGCTGAAACTTAATAATACCAAAGAAGAAAATAGAGCAAAGTATCTTCCCCTAGTTTCAATCAAAATCCATTTCTCAGCTAAAAGAATGTCATCAGCTAAAAGAGGAAATAACGATGTGATGTGTACTTGGATTTTCTCTCAATCTCTCTATATCTATCTCTTTTTGTTCTCTCTTTCCTCCCTTTAATATAGAGTACTTCTTTTTCTATTTATACCTTGAAAAGTAGTGTGCTTTTTATCTCCTTTTTAGTGATGGACGATTATACCCTTAATAGCACCATTCTGGAACTGGTAAAGGTACCGGCAGTTCGCTGATGAAATCCGTCAACCGCCGGGTATCTGCTCTTCTTCTTCACTAATTTCTAGTAAACTTCGGCGGTTCACCGGGTGTTTTGCCGATGCCAATCTGTGAACCGACAGATCTTTAATGCCAACTAGAAAATTAATGATTGTCATTCTGTGACTGAACCAACGACTCGCCGCCGGCGATCGTGAACCGCTGGTGGCATTCAACCTATGAAGTAGTGACATTCAGCTTTTAACTAGCGTTTCGCCGGTTAACACATGTGCCTCGCCGCTGATGCTCACTTCCTCTTTTTTGCTCATTTTTTACTCTTTTCTTCAAACTTAGGCATATACACACAAAAAAAGCAAAAAGGGCATAAAATCCAAATAATTAACTCGGGAACGAGACAAAAACTCAAGTTTTAGAGTCTAATGAGTTGGTAAATTACCAACTCATCAAAGTACACCAAGATTTGAGGCAATAACGCAGTCCTGCAATTCTCTTGACAATAGATTAGCACCCAGGTAGGTCATGGCTTACCTTGTGTTAGACTAATTTTAGTGAATAGTATATGTGTATGTTATTGATGTACAATTGATGAGGGCAGAAGAATTCTTAATCTGGATTATATAAAGTGTGGAATAATGAAACTTAAATTGATGATAAATCATGGGGGTAATGCTTTATGTTAGTTTCTTACCTACGTATTTGAATATGGCATTGGTGGTAATAGACTCTTCAAAAATCATGTTCTTTATAACATTGGCGTAATGTTGTATTTTTGATGAAATATTATTGATGTGAAAGTTCTGAGGAACACATTCCTTAAGTGATGTTTTCCCTTTGGTGGTGTAAATTGTCAGTATACCTTGTGCATGTGTTGTCAAAAAGGAGTGGAATAAAAATGAAATGAGGTGAATAAACCTAGTGGGGTTATGCAAACTTGTTGGTTCCTTTTTATATGCTTGGATGAGAATGTGAACCAGCGCTATAAATTAACTGCTTAGAACAAATCTGAAGTAAGGAAAGAACATGTAATTGTAAGAACTCATAGTTAACCAAGTTGAGCGGTTTAGATCTGATTTATCTAATTAATCTTATGTGTTGATGAATTGACTTAGAAACATTAGGAATAGTGTAGGGAAAAATTTTGGCCTGAGTAGACTGCCTTAAAATGTGAACAGATAACTAAGGTGATAAATAAGGTTGAAAGAACATGAACAAATGATGGGTCCCTAGGTTATAAGAAAACTGGTGAACTTGGTCGGGATTGTGATTAGTAACTTTAGGATGGCTTGGTGGTGAATTTAATCAAAGCAGGACTATGTAATTAATAATTGATAACTAATAATTTAATGATTAATGGTATAGGAAGAATCACTCCTTAATTAAATAACTGGTATATGTGGTGAATTGTGGCTATAGTTAATAGTTTTCTATGCCTTAATCGTGTATAATAATATTGATTTTGAAATGGTGGTAGATGATGTTTGAGAAGCTCAATGCGATAATTTTCATAGTGAGAGTTAAGGGTAATTGACATAACCAATGTGTGCGTATGTGGTGTTATATGTGTTGATGTAATGAAATACTTGACGAACTGTGCTGATGATAGTTGATTTATATACCTTGTTGAATCGTTATCTGAGTTGACTATGTGAAAATGCATTATAAATATGTTGCTTATTGTTGACTCATACTTCTTTCTAAATTGTCACATGAGTTGACGAAATATAATGTATGAATACTATGCTGAGGATCTGTGGTTGATAAATGGGTATGCCCTGAGTTGTCATATGAGTTGACTGATTGATGTCATGTGGGATATGTTGATGAGGGAGGGATAATAGATTCTTATCCTGTGATAAATGTGAATGAGGTTGCTGGTATATGTTATAATAAGAGATGAGTGGCTCATGTACGAGATGAGTATTCGGACAAGCAAATGAGTAAGAGCAGGTACCACGCTAGTACAGTATATGGATTTCTAGAGTCCTCTGTAAGTCATGATTGAAAGGGCAAATTAAGACCCTCTGACATATATGCATAGTTGGGCGTCCCATTACGAGTAAACAGATAGGTATGATATGATAAACATATGGCTGGGTGTGCAGATGTGTTTAGATAAGCATACATATATAGGTATGATATGATATACATATGGCTAGGTGTACAGTGATTCCAAGATATGCATACACAAATAGGTATGTTATGATGCACGTACAACTAGGTGTACAAATGAGATCAAGAATGACAAAGATTAGTACATGTACGTGATGAAGTACATATGGCTGGGTGATGGAGATTCGTGAAAAGTACGACACTAATATGAACATAGAGATGGCACTATGGGTGTGCAGACATCCATTGATACGAGATCTAGGGACATGTTTATGTATTTGTGTATCCTGTGCATGTTTGACATGGTTGTATGAGTTTGTTTTACCTATAATGTAAGCGTTGATGTTGATGAATATAACTGTGAAAATTTATGGTTATATCCTAAACTATTGTTGAACGTCCTTTATGTGTGTTGTTAATTGATCCTGATTGTGGAAATAGTTTGCTGAGAAAAAATCTAAAGAATAATCACGATAAGATAAATACAAGAATTGGGGATTTGAATGAATATGGCTTAGTACAACTGTTGATGATAATTTGACTATGAGTAGATAAATGGATTGTTGGAAAATAGTATGATTAGCAGAGTCGAGTTACTGCCTGAAGTAGTACCGCTGCAGCGATATGATTTTTGTTGCGGCAAGATCATGGCAGTAGTCTAGCTACCACTGCAACGAGGCATAAACAGTGTACAGGCCAACCTTAATGGCTGAGATCAGGTCGAGAAATACGTGTGTAATGATAATTGACATGGGTTGACAAAGAATATACGAGTAATATATTGTGTTGAGTTGTTATGCATAAATTTAAATTTATAGCATATTAACTTTATGCTATTGCATGAACTAAATTTAGTCAGCCGGTGATGCCTACCAGTACGTGTGGTGTACTGATACTACCTTGCTGCACTTTCTGGGAGTAGGTTGCTGCAGGTGATTGTAGTTTCATTGTTGACGAAGTGGCATTCAACATCAGCTTCCACATTCCCTGCGCAGGCAAAGTTGTGTCACTTTTTGTTGTCAATACTCCAAGTAGAGATCTTGTACCTATCTAGACTAGCGGAAGAGTCATGGTGTTGGCGGGAATTATTTGTAAATTTAAATCTTGATTTACTTATGTAAACATAATGGAAAACTTTTGGTTATTTTATATGTGCTTTTAAAAAGGGTTCTCCTACTGAGAAAGAGCCATGTAGGTGCCCGCACGACCCGCCTAATTAGTGCATGTCAAGAGAGCTTGTTATATTATTGTTAAAAACTCACGAGGCAGTGATTAGAAGCTGTGAGTTTAATATGTTGGTATTGTATTTCGGGTGTGGTGAATCTTATAGGGGATATTTTTTATATTTTTATATGGTTGGATGAAGTAGGTAGACGTGTGTGTTTGTTTTATTGAAATGGGAAGAAGGGTATGTGGATACATCATTTAATTAACACCAATATGTACATTCTGCTGAGAATATATTGATCTACTATTTTGAAAGGTGACATTGTATTTGGAGGCTAATAGTAGCTTCATTTTGTATTTATATTATAGATCAACCTAATAAAGGAAAGGACAAATCGTGTTACACATAATCATCAAAAAAGGAGGTATGTTAAGGCTTCTCTATACCTTTTTAACATAAATCTCAAATTGTTTAACAACCCGGACGTTGTTATAGGATGATTAAGGGCATAGAACATGGAAAATAGGCTAACGAAAAGATACGGAGGTTGTGAAATAACTAAGTACGAAATTGAGCATATTCGGGTGGCTTCTAGTCCGGGGGATAGCTGCAGCGGTGGGATTCTTGTGGCAGTGAGACCGTGGTAGCGGTCAAAGTCCCGCCGTGGCGAAATTGGGGAGTAAATGCTGGAACCGCCATAGTTGACCCTATGGATGCTGTAGTGGGTGCGCTGCAGCGGACGGATGGAATCAGAAAAAGGGTTTAAGTGGAATTCCTGGGGTTAGGTCCCATTATTACCAACAATGTGAAAGAGCAAGGTTGAGAGCGATTTCTTCCCCAAAGCAAAAATGGGTGGTGAAAAGATTTCAAACGATCCGAAGCAATCAGGAAGGTAAAAGTTCCTGCAGAGAAGCAAAGTCGGTATCTTCAAGTAATCGAGGTAGGTTATGGTTGGAGAGTTAGACCCTACTTAATGATTTGTATGCTTAGGTAATAATCTTATGTGATTGGTCTTTGGACATACCTTGTTGTGATTTTTTCTTGCGAATGAGTATGATTATCATGTTGATAGAAAGTCATGAATTAATATGTTGTTAAGTTTATGAGAAATTGTGAAGTGAATTGCTTGTCATGATTGATCATGTGAAAGGAGAATAAAAAATTAGAATACATGTGAATGTGTACGACTTGTATTCTTGTTGTTTTACAAAAACTGAGAATTAATAGTATAGAGATTGTATCCTGAATTGAGAGGCTCGAGCCCGAGAGGAGCATTCGGGCGAGCGAATATTATTATTGAGTGGCTCATGTCCGAGGGGAGCATCTGGACGAGCATATGAGTGGGAGAAGGTGCCACAACGACATAGTACATGGATTTCTAGAGTCCCCTGCAGGTCATGACTAGATGGGAAATAAGATCCTCTGGCATGCGTGTATATGATTCGTGTGGTTGAGTGTTAAGGGGAGATGGCAGAGGCGTGTGCCCATCGTGCTACCCTTGGTTTTGTTGAATGCGTGTTGTTTTGTGATTTCATACATATTCATAAAGTGGATAAGGAACATGCTATGAGAATGTGCAAAAGTATCATAGATATGATGTGAGTTGATAACGAACATCATGTTTTTAGTGCTCAGAGTGACTTTGTCACCATATGTAATTATTGAGTAGTTGCTTCTATAATTAACTGCGGACTTATTTATCTTAATAGCTGATATGATTATGGTTAATTGTATGTGTCTGATGGATTTATGGAATATGTGAAATGCTAAACTGTTGATCTGTTGAATTGTGGGATGGATGAACTGAGAGAAGTATATCATGTCGAGCTACTACCTAAGAAGTGTTGTGCAGTGAAACAACTTTTGCTGCGGCAAAACAGCCGCAGCGATCAAGCGATCGCTGCAGTGAAAATGGCCCAATCCAGTGAGCAGGCCGGTTGTCCCCTGTATAGAGCTAGTGTACCTAAATTGTGTTGTACTTACTTAAATGGGTCGTATATTATTATTACTAGGTATACATATTATTATTAGACTCCGTTGATGATGCCTACCAGTACTGTGTTATGTACTAACCCTGCCCCTACAGTCTTTTCTGAGTATAGAGTTTGAGCCAGGCAGTTCTTCATGCCCTCACCAATAGAGCAGCAGTTTTTCAAGATTGAGAAGGTAAGAAGATTAGGATACAGTTCACTCCCCCATTGTAGATGTCTTTCTTTTAGACATTTGAACACTTTGTTTCATTTTGAGTGTCAGTCTCCTTAGTTTTGTAGAATAGATGTCTGGTGCAATGACAATCAGTTTCTGGGAATTTGTTTTATTAGTTTTGATATGATTTATTGTGGTTGGAAGAGGTTTTTTACTACTTTTGGTGAAGCCTTTTATTATTTGTAAATGTTATCTCTTTCTAAATGTATTGTTTTGGGGGTTAGTGTCGGGATTCATTGGTTCTCCTACCGGGGGGTAGTGTGGGTGCCAATCATGGCCAACTGGGTTGTGACAAAGTTAGTATCAGAGCCTTAGGTTCGTTGATCTCATTGCACTAAGACAGGCCTAGTAGAGTCTCGCGGATCGATGCCAAGACATCTGTAACTTATCTTCAAGAGGCTGCAGGACTTTAGGAAAACTCATTTCTTTTTTTCTTTCGTGCGCTTACTTGATTCAAGTTGGTATCTGGTGATCAAAATTGGTATATCTATCAATTTTTCTTCCTTACTTCGCAGATGGTGAGAATACGCGCCAATGACAACAGAGACGTAGCACCCGAGCCAGCAGTGGCAGCCTTGGTTCGCGGTAGAGGATGGGGTAGAGTCATGGCCGGAGATCTGCTGTGGCTAGAGGAAGGGCCAATGCTCGTGCTTCTGTCAAGGAGAGGTCTGCATGTCCCATGCAACCAGCACTGCAGGAGCAGGTGGCTGTTAAGATCGAGGTCCCGACACAGGGAGAAGCTCCTACTATGCCAGCATCTTCGAAGGTTCTAGCTCAGGTCCTTAACCTTCTGAGTGGCCTAGTGGGCACTGGGGCAGTGCCAGCAGCTCTAACAGGGTAGCAGTGGGGGATACAACATGCAGCTGTTGTGGCCCTGCAAATTAATAACATATCTGAGGCTGTTATGTTTCCAAGGTCGATAGCAGGACTTGTGATGATAAGGCAAGAGCACGACTTGTTTTGTAGGTTCATCAAGATGAATCCTCTCACCTTCTATAGCATAGTGTCGGAGGACTCCTATGAGTTTATCATAGATTGTCACGAGAGGCTCCATAAGATGGGGGTGGTGGAGAAATACGGTGTAGAGTTTGTCACCTTCTAGTTGATAGGTGATGCAAAGCTCTGGTAGAGGGCTTTCGAGGAGTGCAGACCAGCAGGGTCACCACCGTTGACTTGGACCCAATTCTACACCACGTTCTTAGAGAAAAATGTTCCTCGCACTCTGAGGGATAAGATACGGGATGAGTTTAACACTATTGAATAGGGGAGCTCATTTGTTGTTGCACATGAGGCTCAATTTCACTCTTTGTCTAGGTATGCTCTGCGATTACTGCCCACCGAGGAGGAGAGGATTAGGCAATTTGTTAAAGGCCTGAATATGGGTCTTCAGGTACTAGCTCTTCAAATGGTCTCCTCATGTAAGACCTTTCAGGAGGTGGTAGAGTATGTGAAGTCGGTTGAAGGGCTGAGTCAGGAGGGTTATGCAAGAAAAACCGAGAAGAACGTTTGGAGAGTAGATTCTTTTAGTGGTTCCTATGTGAAGGTTCCAACGCCACAGGGTTTTTCTAGTTTCCCTATTCATTCTGCCATGCAGGTGTTAGCCGGAGGTCCACCAGGGACCTCTCCACGATCATAGGTGCAGTTGGGGGTACTCAGATGGTTTGTTCTGATTTTGGGGCTCGTCCTATTTCTTCTGTTCCAACTCATAGACCAGTTATTGAGAAGGTATGCCATGAGTGTGGTGAGTATGGCCACATCCGCAAATGGTGCCCCAGGTTCAGACTGGGCAGACAGATTATTCCTCACCCAACTGCTCGAGCTCCGCCCCAGCTGGGAGAGGAGGTAGTGCATTCGGTCCGGATCATCCACAGCTAGGACGAGGTGGTCAGCCAGCCGCTAGAGGTGGTGTTCAGCAGGGTAGAGGACGTGCTCAGGTAGGTAAGGGTGGCACCTAGGCAGGTAGAGGGATGGCACAGCCCAACCGGGGCGGTTCTCAAGCGGGTAATCAGGCCCATTTCTATGCTTTTCCTGTTAGACCAGAGGCAGAGGCTTCATATACCGTTATCACAGGTATGATCTTCGTGGCCGATAGAATGACTATTGTGTTGTTTGACCCAGGCTCTACATTTTTTTATGTGTCTACTTATTTTGTTTTAGGTCTGGATCTTGTGTATGATGTGCATAATACTCATATTTGTGTGTCTACTCCTGTTGGAGAATTTGTGTTAGTGGATAGAGTTATTTGTGATTGCATTGTTGAATTGATGGGATTTGACGCTCTGGCAGACTTAATGATCTTATACATGGTTGATTTTGATATAATTTTGGGATTGAGCTGGTTATCCCCTTACCATGTCATTCTAGATTGTTATGCTAAGACTGTCACTATATCGGGTCCAGTGTCGTCTAGGTTGTTGTTGAAGGGGAATTGTAGTCCTACTCCTAAGAAACTTATTTCTTATATTCGTGCCCGTAAGTTGATAGAGCGGGGTTGTTCAATGTATCTGGCGCATGTTTGGGATACTAGTTCAAAGGTTCCTTCCATAGAGTCGGTCCCGATTGTTTGTGAGTTCTTCGAGGTATTCCTTGTAGATCTTCCCGGCATGCCGCTGGACCGTGACATAAATTTTTATATAGAGTTTGAACAAGGAAACCAACCCATTTATAATCCTCCATACTGAATGACACTGGCTGAGTAGAGAGAACTCAAAGAGCAGTTGCAAAAGTTACTCTGTGTTTAAATTGTTAGTGGGTGAAGTACGAGCACCTAAAGCCTGGAGGAGTACTTCAGCGAATTCCTATCCCCGAGTGGAAATGGGAGAGGATAACTATGAACTTTGTGGTTGGTATTCCCAAGACTTCGGGAAAATGTGACTCAATTTAGGTCATAATGGATAGGTTGACCAAGTCAGCACATTTCTTGCCAATCCAGGTGACTTACAACGCATAGAAACTAGCCAAGCAATACGTGAAGGAGGTTATTCAGTTACATGGGGTGCCTGTTTCATTTGTATCAGACAGGGGCACTTAGTTTACTTCCCATTTCTGGAGGACCTTGCAGGCCGAGTTGGGTACGAGGTTGGACTTGAGCACAACCTTTCATCCTCAAACAGACGGACAATCCCAACAGACTATTCAAGTGTTGAAAGACATGCTCCAGGCATGTGTGATATACTTCGGGAGACACTGGGACAAATTCTTACCCTTGGCAGAGTTTTCACCTATAACAACAGCTACCGCTCGAGCATTGGCATGGCGCCATTTGAAGCTTTGTACGGGAGAAAGTGCAAGTCTCTAATTCGGTGGTTTGATGCGTCGAGGTAAGGCCTTGGGAGACTGATTTGTTAAAGGATTCCTTGGAAAAGGTTCAAATAATTCAGGACCATTGGTAGCTACTCAGAGTAGGCAAGAAGCAATGCACATACAAGAAAGTCAGGGACATGTAGTTCATGGAAGGGGAGCAAGTGCTACTCAAGGTGTTCCCTATGAAGGGTGTGAGGAGGTTCGAAAAGCGAGGCAAGATCAGACCTAGGTATATTGGACCATTTGAAATACTCCAACATATGGGGGAAGTGGCTTATGAGCATGGCATTACTGCCAGGATTGTCTGGAGTGCATCCAACATTTCATGTGTCTATGCTGAAAAAGTACTATGGAGATGGAACGTATATCATCAAGTGGACTCTGTGCTGCTAGATAAGAATATGTCATTTAAGGAGGAGCCTGTAGCGATATTGGCCAGAGAGGATTGAAAATTTAGATCCAAGGAGATTCCGATAGTAAAGGTCCAGTGGAAGAACCGTCCGGTTGAGAAAGCCACTTGGGAGACTGAGGCTGATATGCGGGTCAAGTAACCCTAGTTGTTCATAGAATCTAGTACGTATCCTTCCTACTTTTTTATAGACCATTCAGGGATGAACGGTATTTTAATTGATATCTGTTGTAACGACCCGGACATCGCTACGATATGGTTAAGGGAAATAGAACACGGAAAACAGGTTAAGCAAGTGATCGGGAAGTTGTGAATTAAGTATGAAATTGGGCATTTTCAGATAGCAACTAGTCCAGGGATCTACTGCAGCAGTGGGATTCCCACTGCAGCGAGACTGTGGTAGCATTCGGAGTCTCGTCGTGGCAAAATTGAGGAGTAACCGCTGGAACTGCCATAGCGACTCTATGGACACTATAGCGGTTCTGCTGCAGCAGACTAAGGGAATCATAAAAAGGGTTTAAGTGGTATTTCTGGGAATAGGTCCCATTATTTCAAAAAATGTGAAAGAGCAAGGTTGAGAACGATTTCTTCCCCAGATCAAGAAGTTTTGATGAAAAGATTTCAAATGATCCGAAGCAATCATGAATGCAAAATCTCCTACAGAGTAGCGAAGTCAGCATCTTCGAGTAATTGAGGTAGGTTATGGTTGGAGGTTATCCCTTACTTAATGATTTTCCTAGGGGGTGCAGATTCATAATAGGCATATAGAAATTATTGTACGTCAAATAACATCAAAAGTGTTGGTTTCAAAAGATGGAATGTCTAATTTGTACACTTAGGTACTAATCTTATGTGATTATTCTTCGGACATCCCTTCTTGTGAGTTTGTCTTGCGAATTGAGTATGATTACCATGTTGATAGAAAGTCATGAATTAATATGTTGTTAAGTTTATGAGAAATTGTGAAGTGAATTGCTTGTCATGATTGATCATGTGAAAGAAGAATAAAAAATTAGAGTGCATGTAACTCTGTATGACTTGTATGTGTGTTGTTTTAAAAAATTTGAGAATGAATAGGATAGTGATTGTATCCTAAATTAAGAGGCTCTAGCCCGAGGGGAGCATCTGGGTGAGCGAATATTATTATCGAGTGGCTCATGTTGACAGGAGCATCCAGATCAGCATATGAGTGGGAGCGGGTGCCACACTGGCGTAGTACATGGATTTCTAGATTCCCCTACAGGTCATGACTGGATTGGTAAAAATAAAGATCCTCTAACATGTGTGTACATGATTTGTGTGGTTGAGTGTTAAGGGGAGATGGCGGAGGCGTGTGCCCGTCATGTTGCCCTTGGTATTGTCATTTGCGTGTTTTTTTGTGACTTCATTTATATTCATGAACTGGACGAGGAATGTGCTAAGAGAATGTGCAAATATCGTGGATATGATGTGAGTTGATAACAAAGATCATGTTTTTAGTGCTAAGAGTGACCGTCATCGTGTGTAATTATTGAATAATTGCTGCTATGATTAACTGTGGACTTATAGATATTAATAGCTTATATGATTGTGGTTTAATTGAATGTATTGATAATGCTCAAACCACACCTCTTACTAAAGTGAGAAGCGGACGTTGTCAATAAAGATCCCAACTAGAGGTTGGAGTCGATTCCACAGGGAGTGGGGAGACTGGATTATAGTCGGTAACTAAACTTGTAAGGTAGTTACTTCAAAATAGGGGGATTCTAAAGAAAATTAATAATAAAAGTAGATATCAAAATTCTGATGTTAAGTCAATATCAAAGGATAACTAGGGCTTGTGTTCCCCATGGGTTCATAACTGCTTCAGGTATACATTCGTGATTATCACCAATACTTACTTATAGAACTGATAACTTAGGTTCATTCAAATGACTGACCAGTCCCTATTGAATGAATGTACTCAATCACTCGACCAAGTCTCATGAGCGGTTTCAAACTATCCGTTATCACTAAGTTCCATATTTAACTACCCTGCGACCACAACTCAAGTTAATACAACGATCATTAAGATCAAGACTCCATTGTGATTCTCTTTTCCTAATCTCTACCTCTTCGACCAAAGCAAGTAAAGAATTCGGGCACTTCCTACCGTTGCACACCATTAAGAAACGTTTAAGCATGAGTAGAATACAATATAAGTGTTTGTATTGGTTTTAAGATCACTTTGTGTAACTTTCGCTTGTTAATTCACCATGGTTCCCACAACCCTAGCTATGGAGGTTTTAGCCTCTCATAGTTGCAAGGTTGTGATTTGCATTCATGATTAAGAATAAAAATCAATACTTACAATAATGATTGATAAATAACACTTCCTTCACTTACTCCACAAAAATCTTGAAAAACAAGTAGCAAGAACAAGATGAATTCAACAACAGGTTGATCACAAGTTAAAACCAACTCAATTCTCTCTCTTCTCAAGGTTTCTACTCTCTAAAACTATCAAACTGACACCCCCCCCCCATAAGAATAAAACCTAAAACATATTTACATAGACACAAGAATCCTTTTCCTTAGCCAGCAGGGTGAATTTCCATATCTGTCGCCGCAAGTGCCATGACTCGACCTACGATCCGTAGCATGCTCCTATGACCCGTAGCTTCCTCTCATACAATCTCAGCTGGCTAAACTCTGGCTAAGTGTTCGATCCATGTACGACTCGTACCATTTACTCATGACTCCTACTGAGCTCCCGTACTTTGAATCTGAGATGTTGAAGTTTTTCTGAAGTTCATCACGACCAGAATGGTGCGACTCGTACCTCCATCTTACAGGTCATACTTCTTCTCATAGCAGGAGTCATACTCAGATGCAATTCTTCTGGATTTCATCATGACTTCCTCATCACTACTCGTACAGGCCTACTACAAATCGTACTAGGACTCGTGGGTCACATCTGCTCGGCCTTAACTTTCATCAACTTCTCACGGCCACCAGTACGACTCGTAGGTCCTTCCTACGATCCGTACTGTGGTCTGCACTTTTTTCCCATATTGCACTTTTTAAGCTATCTTTTGAAATTTTCAGTTCCAACACTTGTTTATCCTGTAACAAAAGGAAAAGTACCTCATATCCACATAAATACAACTGAGTCCATGTTGTTTTCTCAGCTTTGAGGGTCAAATGTGCTGCAAGTTCACAGCACATCAACCCCTCAACTTAAGGCTTTTGCATTTCCTCAAGGAAAGAAAATAAAAACTAGAACAGGATGCTCACCTAGAAAATAGACTTAAGATACTACAGACAATACTCAAACAAACTTGCACTTTCTATACAAACTCTATTGACCCTTTCTCATGGAACCACGTCAGTTATTGTATTATAAGTAACCTCAAAACATCATAAACAGGGATCAAGATATGTCATCTAGCTATCAACAGGCAGTCAAGTCATCCCCATGTACCCTCACACAAATGAAGCCCCCTCTCAAATATGAATTGTAAAACATAGCATGGGTCTAAACAAGTAAGGCACTCACTTTCACAAAGAAGTTACAAGTATTATGTCAGATACCATAGGCTTGTCCTTATATTTTCTACTTTGATTTTTCACATGGTCGAGTTAAGATCACTATACGACTTGGTATGTCTTGTAATGTAGGTTCAGGGCTGGACATGATAAAGATGGAAGATTTTATAAGTTACTATTTCTTCCTTGGCACTACATACATTAGCTACACCATTCACCTACTTCACCCTTTTATTCTTTCATTCCCCCTTTTCCCCTTTTTCTCATTTTTATTCACATTTGCATGGGTGTGGTGAGTTTTCACTTTTTTCAGCCTTTTCAAAATTTCTTTGAGCTTTATTTTTCAATATTTACAGCATTTTTCATCCTTTTCTTTTCATCTCACCACACCTCATTTTCCACCATTTCTTTTTTTTTCTTTTCTTTTCCTTTCTTCCACTCCCACCTTTTATGCACCCCTACTCTAGCCACCCTCAACTTAATCATTTTGCTTACGTTGAGGTTCATAATATCCAAGGAAGGACCAAGGCCAAAGTAGGTTCATTACAAAAAATGGGTACGGTTAATCGGTAAATCAAGGAAACATGGTCTATTAAAGCTCAAACTTTGGATCAAGGGATTCATGAAACTTTTGGTAGGGAAATATAGGCTAAATGTGAGCTAAGAAAACAATGACCTATGATCATATCCTAACCAACCATCCTTATCCTATGCAGAGACCAACTAGGAAAGTTTTAGATCCACAACACAATACCGAACTGACTAATATACCTCACTCACACATGGTACATGAACTATTTTCACCTCACCTGTCCAGTTTATACATGGCTTAAAAAAACTACTCATGCTGAAGAAGTAAATGACATCCAAAGATCCACAACAATCATGCATGTTGTCACAAATACATAGCTAATGTATCAGAAAACTTTTAAATAGGGTCAACTTTTTTTTCACAAAAACCAAAACTAGTGCAATTTTCTTGGCTGAGTACTCCTAAGCTACTTTCATATTAAACAAAAATCACAAACTAAAAATAAAAATCCTACACATGCCAGTTCTACTAGATAGCATGTCTGAGGGAAAAGATACACAACAATAAAAACCCTCAGACGAACTAAAAATCCCAAAAATCACAAGGACACCCCTCCCCATTTGAAAAGTTATCTTTGTCCCTGAAGCATCATCTAGAAGAACACAGGGAAGAGAACATACCTGTGCTACTCAGACTTCACCTACCATAGGTTGCCTCCCAAGAAGCGCCTGATTTAATGTCGCGGCACGATGCAAATCTCTTGACTACTTAGAATTCGTCAAGTGATTCGTACTCATCCTCTAGTGTCGAGATCACACTAAATTCCTTGGGTTGCTTCATTGTCTTGTAGATGTTGAATGTGCCCTCCTCTTGATTCATCCTAAACATCAACAAGCCATCTTCTATATCTACTACAGCTCTCCCGGTTGCAAGGAATGGTCGCCCCAAAATGATGGGGACCTCATAATCAACCTCAAAATCCAAAATCACGAAGTCTGCTGGGAATATAAATTTATCTACCTTCACAAGCACATCGATCAGGATCCCTACCGGCTTCATAACTTTTTTGTCAGCTATCAGTAGCCGCATGTTGTTCGGTGTAGGAGTTCCCAATCCTAACTTCTAGAATACAACCAAGGGCATCAAATTAATGCTTGCTCGCAGATAATAGAGTTCCCTTGCAAACTCAACATTGCCAATCATACATGGTATAGTGAAGGCACCTAGGTCCTCCTTTTTCTGTGATAAGACCCTTGTAGTTCTGGCACTACAGTAATGCACATTGTGAATAGGCTCATAGCTCACAGATCTCTTCTTTGTCACCAGGTCTTTCATAAACTTCGCATATCCAGGCATCTGCTCTAATGCTTCGACCAATGGTATGTTCATAGACAACTGCTTAAGCATTGAAAGGAATTTCTGGAACTTACCATTTTCCACCTACTTCTTCATCCTTTGGGGGAATGGTGGTGGTGGTTGTGGGATAGCTTTTTGCACTTGTGTTGCCCCTTAATCCATGATAGATTCCTTCTCACCTCTCAGGGCCTCTTGCAACTCACCAGTCTCTTTCTTAGCACTAGTATCATCATCCTCCATTATGTTCTCTTTCTTCCATTCAACTTCAACTGTAAACGGGGGTCAACTATGGTTTTGCCACTCCTAGTCATTACCGTCATACAATGTGCATCGTTCTTCAGATTTTGGACAGTGTTGCTAGGAAGTGTACCCTTTTGTCTTGGGTTGATTGATGCTGACAGTTGCACAAGTTGGTGTTCAATTTTCTTGATGGCAGTAGCATGAGATTCCACCTTTTGACCCATACTTGACAAATCACCTCGGATCTCCTTCAGCTGATCATCAGCGGCCCTCACCTTCTTCAACATCTCAGCCATCATGCTCTCCAACTTTGATTGACCAGCCTCCCCTTCTCGTGCATTGGGAGGCACATAGAATCCAGCCAGGTCATTGCGATAACCATCATTGCGCCTCCTATCACCTTCGCGATCACGACCTCGGCTCCTATCTCTGAACCTGTTTCTATTGTAGTTGTCTCTATATTATTTTCAACCTTGATTTCTAGAACCTTTGCACCAATTGTCTTGTATAGACGCTAGGGTGTTGGTTTAGAAACCCGCCACCTAGCTATCCAAGAAGTTTGCCTCCTCCTCAGAATCAGAGTGATTAGCTCCTTGCTCCCTTCCTTGAGTACCCACTGCATTAATAACATGTTTGGCTCCAGCTCCCATAATATGCTTTGTCAGTAAGTCCAATGATGTGTGCATGTGAGCCAACTCCTGGTTGCGCTCTTCTTCTTTTCTTTGTTGGTCTGCAGTCAAACTAACAACATATGTTCCTACCACTACATCAGCCTCACTCATATGCTAGTCCCGGTTTGTATTAGTCACCCTGTCAAGAATGGTGACAACTTGCTTCCAGGTGTGACTCATCAATGCTCCTCCGGCTACCATGTCTGCTACAACCTTGGTGCTATTGTTCAGAGACCTGTAAAATATTTCCAACAAACTATCATCTGGAATTTTGTGGTTGGGGAACTTAGTCAACTTCTTTTTGAATCTCAACCAAGTTTCATGAAGTGCCTCAGTCTTAATTTGTCGAAAATTATAGATCTCATCTTTTAGCTTCAACATCCTGGACGAGGGAAAGAATCTCTCCAAAAAGGCATATTTAAGCTCCCTCTAGTTGGTTATGGAGTCATTTGACAACTCCAATAACCACAAAGTAGCTTCCCATGATAGAGAAAAAGGGAAGAGTATGAGCTGTATTACATCCTGGCTTATTCTGAGCAACCTATATGCCTTGCATATTCCTATGAAGTTCATTAGGTACAGGTTGGCATCATCCGCTGTGTGACCACTAAACACCCCTTTCATATTTTGCAACTGAATCATGGTTCTTATAATGTCGAATTTGTCCCTAGTGGGCAGTGGTGGTGGCACAATTTCTCCAGTTGACCCGACTTCATCAATATCTGGGTAATCATCATCGTAAAAGTACTGAGGGGCAAATCTGTGAGCTCTGTTGCCCCTCCCTTGTTGACCAGCATTTACCACTTCATCTCTTTTATCTTCTGCATGTTGTAGTGCAAATGCCTAGATTCTTCAGCTATGTGGGCCTCCCTATGCTCGTGGTTTTCTATGTTACGCAGTGCTCTTTTGATTTCTGGACTTAATGGAACAAGGGTATATCCTCTACTCCGAGTGATTGGCATTCACCGGAGAATAGCTTGTGGGTATCAAAAACACAAAAATAAACGTAATTAAAGAAATAAGTACCAAAAAGTTAATTACAAGCTAATAACCTAGTTTCAGTCGCATTCCCGCAACAACGGCGTCACTTTTTAATAACGCTCAAACCACACCTCTTACTGAAGTGAGAAGTGGACATTGTCAATGGAGAACCCAACTAGAGGTTGGGGTCGATCCAACAGGAAATAGGGAGACTGGATTATAGCCGGTAACTGAACTTGTAAGGTAGTTACTTCAAAATAGGTGGATTCTAAGGAAAAAAGATATCAAAATTTTGATGTTAAGTCAATATCAAAGGATAACTAGGACTTGTGTTCCCCATGGGTTCATAACTGCTTCGGGTATACACTTGGGATTACCACCAATACTTACTTATAGAACTGATAACTTAGGTTCATTCAAATGACCGACCAGTCCCTATTGAATGACTATACTCAATCACTCGACCAAGTCTCATGAACGGTTTTAAACTATCTGTTATTATGAAGTTCCAGATTTAACTATCATGCAACCACAGCTCAAGTTAATACAATGATCATCAAGATCAAGGCTCCGTTGTAATTCTCTCTTCCTAATCTCTACCTCTTCAACCAAAGCAAGTAAAGAATTCGGGCACTTCCTAGAGTTGCACACCGTTAAGAAACGTGTAAGCATGAAGAGAATACAATATAAGTGTTTGTATTGCTTTTAAGATCACTTTCTGTAACCCTAGCTTGTTAATTCACCATGATTCCTACAACCCTACCTATGGAGGTTTTAGCCTCTCATAGTTGCAAGGTTGTGATTTTCATTCATGATTAAGAATAAAAATCAATACTTACAATAATGATTGAGAAAAAACACTTCCTTCAATTACTCCACAAAAATCTTGAAAAACAAGTAGCAAGAACTAGATCAATTCAAGAACAGGTCGATCACAAGTTTAGGCCAACTCAATTCTCTCTCTTCTCAAGGTTTCTACTCTCTAAAACTATCAAATTAACGTCCCCCCCATAAAAATAAATCCTAAAACATATTTATATAGACACAAGAATCCTTTTCCTAAGATAACAGGGTGAATTTACATATCTGTAGCCACCAGTGCCATGACTCGACCTATGATCCATAGCACGCTCTGACGACCTGTAGCTTCCTCTCATACAATCTCAGTTGGCTAAATTTTGGTTAAGTGTTGGATTTGGGTACGACTTGTACCATCAACTCATGACTCATATTGAGCTCCCGTACTTTGAAAAAGAGATTTTGAAGTTTTTCTGAAGTTCATCACGACCAGAATGGTACGACTCGTACCTCTGTCTTACGGGTCATACTTTCTTCTAGCAGGAGTCAGACTTAGATGCAATTCTTCTGTATTCCATCACAACTTCATCATCACAACTCGTACATGCCTGTTACGAATCGTACTGGGACTCGTGGGTCACATCTACTTAGCCTTAACTTTCATCAACTTTTCACGGCTACCAGTATGACTAGTAGGTCATTCCTACGATCCGTACTATGATCTGCACTTTTTGCCTATTTTGTACTTTTTAAGCTATCATTTGAAATTTTTAGTTCCAACACCTGTTTATCCTGTAACAAAAGGAAAAGTACCTTATATCCACATAAATACACCTAAGTCCATGTTGTTTTCTTAGTTTTGAGCGTTGAATGTGCTGCAAATTCACAACACATCACGTGTCTGATAGATTTATGGAATATATGAAATTGTAAACAATTGATATGTTGAACTGTGAAATAGATGAACTGAGAGAAATGCAGCATATCGAGATACTAGCTAAGCAGTGTCGCTGCAGCGAGACCACCACAATGGTCAAGCAATCGCTGCAGCAAAAATGGCCCAATCCAGTGAGCAGGCCGGCTATCCCCTTTGTAGAACTAGTGTGCCTTAATTGTGTTATACTTCCTTAAATGTTATATATTGATCTTATATTATTATTACTCGGTATATGTGTTATTAATTAGGGTTGGCCGATGATGCTTACTAGTACCTTGTTATATACTGATCCTACCCTTGCATTCTTTTTTGAGTGCAAAGCTCAAGCCAGCTAGTTCTTCATGCCCTCACCTGTAGAGCAGCAGTTTTCGGAGATTTAAAAGGTGAGTAGATGAGGACACAGTTCACTCCCCTATTGCAGATGTCTTTCTTTCAGACATTTGAAAACTTTGTTTCATTTTGAGTGTTAGTCTCCTTAGTTTTGTGGAACAGACATCTAGTGCATTGACAATCAGTTCCTGGGAATTTTTTTTATTAGTTTTGATATGATTTATTGTGCATTGACAATCAGTTCCTGGGAATTTGTGAAGCCTTTTATTATTTATAAATGTTATCTATTTCTGAATGTATTATTTTGGGATTTAGTATCGGGATACATTGGTTTGCCCACCAGGGGGTAGTGTGGGTTCCAATCACGGCCACCTGAGTCATGACAAAATGGAACTATAAATTTTCAAAAGATGGAATTTAAGCACTGTGTTGTAAGGAATCAGTTCTGATAACTAAACAAGCCTTAAAGAAGTAAGTGTTACATAATGGCCAGCCAAGTTGCATTCTTATAAGAATCTAATTTTATTAAAACAAAATGAAAGTCACTTTTGTGTCGAGTTTTCCTTTTAATTGGTGATCATAAGTGAAGATTTAGAAATTATAAAAGAAAGGCTTAGAGAGTCGAATTCTTATTTCTTTTAGATATTATGTTGAGCCTTAAGGAGTACTTTGAAATATCTTTTAGTAAGTCAAGCCCAAGAAGGTAGTTTAAAAAGTCTTAATAATTAAGAAAATAATTACAAAAGTCAATTCCATTAATATGCATATTATGCATGAGTTGCCTATATTGGATGTGTCAAGGAGTTGTTGTCCTTTATTGAGGCTCATATATATATACATATATATATATAGAGAGAGAGAGAGAGAGTGTATGTGTGTTTGTGTGTATGTGCTATTGCCCCTATTATGGTGAATATTATATATATAGCGTGTACCGAGGCACAATGGTGATTCAGCATGTGTTAAAAGCATATGTTATAGCATGAGTTAAGTCATGTTTTGTGGTAAAAAAAAAGAATAAAGAAGATGGAAGTTTAATGATTCTTACATATTTTATTTTCTAGGTTTTATATTATATCCCGCTCTTGATAACTGTTTGTAGCTTAATCAAATAATATCTACCTTACATATCAGTACATTCTTTTGTACTGATGCTCCCATTGCCTGGCAGTGTTACATTATTTCCTGCAGGTCCAGACTGAGACCCAGATAGAACTCTTTAGTAGGAGTTATAGAGTTCAGCTGTTTTAGTAAGCTCCATTTTTCCTGAAGCTGATGAGTTAGAAGTCCACCTTATATTTTAAGTATGCATATAGTAGATAGGTATGTCGAGGCCCTATCCCGACTCTATGGCAGTCAGAATACTCTTAGAGGCTTGTAGACAAATGGTACAAATTTTATGTATATGGTTTATGGCCTTGTCGATCATCAATTTAGATGTTGTACAATTTATTTGAACTATTGAAAATACAGATTAAGAAGAATCTCGATGTAGATTTTCATGTCCTAACGGCTCTCGATGGTCTTCTTCATATGCTCCACGAAAGTTAAGATCATCCAAAGCATGAATGGTTTCTAGTGTTTCTTACATTTCTAAGATTTTTTAAATCAAGTGTTAGATCAATATAACACCCTAACACTGGACCTAGGTAGGACCAGCACTCGATACTTTAACTTGCTCAAGCAAACTAACTACATTACACGTAACACCCTAAAAGTCCATAAGATCAGACCTAAGAACTTAAATGAAGAGAGCATAAAAATCTACACCAGGTCATAGAACGAGTCATGGAGTGACCCGTTGCATGACCCGATGAGTCGTTAAGTGGTCCGTCGAGTGTGCATCAATTGGAAAAAGGTTGGGATCTCCTGGCGACTTAACAAGTTGGGGGAGGAGTCCTTGTAACACTTCACGACTTGTCAAGTAAGTCATTGCCTTTTGAAATTTCTAGTGATAACCACGAGTCGAGGTAATAAGTCGTTGGCTAGCATAATCACTCGTTGTCTGAGTCGTTAGGTGGAGTTCAGAAATGTTTTCCAAAAATCTCTTCTAGTGACAATGGGTAAAACAATAATCCATTGTCCCATCCAACAAGATGTTGTTTCCATCTGTGGGTCATATCCAAAAACCCTCCAGAATTTCCAGTGGCTAGAACGAATAGTGACAACAACCCGTTGGTTCAACCAATGAGTCATTGTGTCCTCCGTTGTAAGGGTCCAGAATAGGGCAATTTCTAGACCCAAGACCAACGATTGATCCCAACAGGTTGTGGTCACGACCAACAACCCGTTGTGTGACTCGTTGAATCCCAACAAGCAGTTTTCTAGAATTGATTCCAAGAGCATTTTTGTAACTTCCCTCTATTTTTAATGCCTAACTACATTGTTTTGCGGAATTCAGAAGGGTTTAAGGGGAGTTGATCGATCTTCCTCCCTCATTTCTCACTTTCCTCTCTCAACCAATTAGTAGAAGATTTATTCAGAAGTTCAAAGCAGAGGCAAGTGTTTTCCTTTTTCTTTTCAGATTTCTCAAGGGTATCTACTGTAGGTATGTGAGATTTTAACAAGAGTATCCCTTCACCCTTGCGTCCCAAAGTTTTTAGCAAACCCTAATTTACAGTATCTCTATAGATCATGATTTAGGATTTTCTTTGACTGTGGAATTTTCCATATTTCTCTATGTACTACCATGATTAGAATTATTACATGCTCATAATAGTATTTTCTATTGTGAAATACGTTTCATTTGAACTTCAGCTTGACATGGATTCTTATAGAGTTCGGCTATAAACTGGTAATGTCTCAAAATAGCATGAAGCGTCATGTATATTAGAATAGTTCCTAGAAAATACGCAACTGAGACGTAAAATATTTTCTATCATTTTTCAGCATGTTAGTCACACCCATTATAGTCAGTATTCAGTATACTAATATTTTCCAGGAATGTTAGCTGATTAGTTTGACTATAGTCAGTCTTTGAGGAGTTCAGAAAAACTTCGTAGTCTCAGTTATTAGTCATCAGATGTTCTCTAGACGGTTACGAAGATTTCAAATAAAGCAGCTCTGAAAAGTCTTAAAACACCAGTAACTCAGTTATCAGGTCCTTCGGACTCTCAGGACACTTCCAAGTAAGTAGTTCTGACTTAAGTCTTAAAACATCAGTTTCAAGTTATTAGCACAGTTAGATACAATTAGGTGTTCAGTAGGAGTAAAACTTAGCACCGAGAGGGCTGAGGTTTAGTGCACCCAGGTTCCCAGAACTACATCGCCACCATAGATTATTAGCCCAAATGGGCCTCAGACGGTGATCACTCGGCTCAATTACTATACCTTGACAGTGTACAGTGGGCTTTCTCTGATGGGTATATACATCGGACTCAACATTGAACTAACGTGGTTATCTGTTAGTTATAGTCTCTCCTATAGTATAGAATAGTACAGTTCAGTCCAGTATAGCCTCAGTCACCATCTCAGTCCACTCTTTCAGATTTTAGGATATGCTTATAACCTTCAGACAGTTTTGGTGCTTATAGTATTTATGATTCCAGTTATGGTCTTTACACGTTTTTTTGTTCAGCTTATAGATTTTCGATACTTTTATGTTTATTTCATATCCTTCATATTCAATTCATTCAAAGTACTGATACATACTTTCTATATTGTATCGTATTATGATACAGGCGCAAGTTCTCAGCATCAACATCGTTAGTAGTCCTTCTTCGGTGTTTTATTAGCAGAGTTCGGTGGTGAGCCCTCATTTGCCGAGGGCTAGAGTTTTATTTCTACTTTTATTCCATTTTGTTATTTCAGTTCAGTTATTAGAGTTAGTTAGGGGTTTGTCCCCGAAGCTCATCAGTTCTTGATTAGAAGGCTTTCTGACAATGTTTATAGACCCGACTAGTTTTTCAAACTTTTTTCATTTATACAATTATAAAAAATTCTGCTATCCGCTTCTGCTTATGTATGTTCAGTTTTATCAGTATATGCTCTATTAGGGTTTGCTTGGGTCACTTGTGGTCTAAGTACCGTGTCGCGTCGAGGATGTGAACTCGAGTCGTGAAAAACTTGGTTTTAGAGCATCAGGTTTAGAGTGTCCTAGGATGTTTGAAAGTCGCGTCGAGTAGAGTCCTTTCATGGGTGTGAAGAACGCCACACTTATGAGGGGGATCCTACGAGGCGTTTCTATTAAACTTCCACTTATTCATAATTCTTATCGTGCGTAGAGCTTTAAACTCTAATACGTCCTCCTAGTTCATGTTCCACTCTTTGTAGATAACAATGCCTCCCAAAAAGAGGAAATGGAAGGAGGACTAGTAATGCTAACCAACCAGCCCCAACACCTTCCGCAGCCCTTCAGGACGACCAGGTGTCCCACGTGGAATTTTGGGCCACTATTCAGATGCTGGCTCAGGCAATGACCAACTAGGTCAACCAGCAGGTGATGGTACCAGTCAACACAAATAGGCCTGCAGCTACGGTCAGGGTCAGGGATTTCTCGCAGATAAATCCCCCAGCTTTTCACATGTCTAAGGTAGAAGAGGACCCACAAGAGTTCATGGACGAGATTTAGAAAACCACTCCAATCATGGGTGTCACCACTACTAAGAGTGCTAAATTGGATGCCTACCAGCTGAATGGGGTGGCTCAGATTTGGTACAAGCAGTTGATGGAGGGATCGTAGAATAGGGCAGGTCCGGTGGAATAGGATGAATTCGTGACATCATTCCTAGATAGATTCTTCCCTCGGGAATTGAGGGAAGATAAGGCTGCCAAATTTATAAACTTGAGGTAGAACAACATGACGGTAGAGGAGCATGCATTGAAATTCACTCAGCTATCAAAATACGCCCTAGAAATTATTGTTGAGCCGAGGACTCATATGTAAAAAAAATTGTTAATGGAGTCTTAGATTTGGTAATCAAAGAATGTAGGACCGCCATTCTCATCAAAGATGTAGATATCTCTAGCCTCATTATCCATTCCCAGCAGATAGAAGTAGAAAAGTTCAAGGAGATAGAGGGGGAGAGCAGGTGGGCTAGAACCAGTCAGTTTGAGTACTCCCAGCAGAGTTCAGGTGGTGGTAGTCGCCCCCAGCAGCAGTAGAGGCCTCCAGGACCTTTCTCGGCCAGTGGTTCGACTTCTAGGCCCCATAAGGATAGGAGGGGTGGGGTGTCAGGCTCCCAATCCCATAGCCATACCTCTAGCAGCCGCACTTTTCCAGCATGTCCTAAGTGTCGCAAGAATCACCGAGTGAGTGTCGTATGGGCAAGGAAGGTTGTTTTGGGTATGGTCAGCTGGGTCACAGATTGAGAGAGTGCCAGTCAGTAGGAGGGGGAAGGGGCTAGTCTATTACCTCAGCAGCTCCGACAAGTTACCCAGCTCAGCAGGGAAGTACTTCAAGCACAGGTGGTGGTTAGCGCCAGAATCATTTCTACGACCCTATCTTCCCAGCAAGATCTAGAGAACTCACCTGATGTGGTTACCTATATGTTGCGCCTTTTCCATATTGTTGTATATGCTTTGCTAGATCCAGGAGCCACACTTTCCTTCGTGACTCCATACATTGCTGTTAAGTATGGTACGAGTCCAGAAAGCCTCTCAGAACTGTTTGCAGTCTCTACTCCGGTTGGTGAGTTAGATAGAGCTAGTCAGATGTATAGAAATTTTCTAGTCGCAGTGTTGAGTAAAGTTATTCCAATTGATCTAGTAGATCTATACATGGTTGACTTCCACCTTATTCATAGCATGGATTGGTTACATTCCTATTATGCCTCAGTTGATTGCTGAACCAGGGTCTTTAAATTCTAGTTTCGTAATGAACCAGTCTTTCAGTGGAAGGGTAGTATTTTAACGCCTAAGGGTTGGTTTATTTCCTACCTTAAGGCCAGGAAAATGATCTCAAAGGGGTACATCTACAACTTGGTTAGGGTCAAGGATTCTAGTTCCAAAATCCCGACATTTCAGTTAGTCCTAGTTGTCAATGAATTTCCTGACGTCTTTCCCGAAGATCTTCCTAAAGTCCCTCCTGAGTGGGAGATAGACTTCAGCATAGACCTTTTCCCAGATACCCATCCCATCTCTATCCCTCTTTACAGAATGACTCTAGTTGAACTTAAGGAGTTGAAGAAATAGCTGAAAGACCTGCTAGATAGGGGTTTCATCAGACCCAACATCTCTCTGTGGGGTGCCCTAGTTCTTTTCGTGCGAAAGAAAGATGGTACCCTAAGAATTAGCATCGATTACCATCAGCCGAACAAAGTCACAGTCAAGAACAGATATCCTCTACCCAGGATTAATGACTTGTTCAATCAGCTTTAGGGAGCAAGTTGCTTCTCCAAGAATGATCTCAAATTAGGATATCACCATCTCAAGGTGAGGGAATGGGACATTTTGAAGATAGCCTTCACAACTCGATATGGTAACTATGAGTTCGTGTTTATGTCTTTTCCATGACAACGCCCCCAAGATACATCTAAGAAAATTTAGCATAGCTAAAATAAAAGATACACACCAAAAGCAATCGAGACTCATCAATAACTGAATGTATTGAATCTAACGTATTGCTCAATCATCTATTTGAGTACCTGAGTTTGTATATAGTGCCTCAATAAAAGGAATGTGCGTACATATAAAATTATATCATATATAAATTATCTTAATGAAACATGAAATATAACTGAAGAAGAAGGACAACCAGAGAAATCATATCATATAATATCATGAAGAGTAAACAAGAATTCAAATCAGTAGACTGACCTTAACATTTTCATTATTTCATCTTCATTAAGTTAATTATGGGAGTTTTTCTTAAATTAACAAACATTAACCACCATGAATGCACATGGAATATGATTTATACCTGATAAGGTAAGTCATCTCATATTTTGAAGGGTATGAGACGTTCATAACATGTTGCTAGCATTATTTCATAATAAGCCCTTAGCAGGGGCACATAGAGATCTCACCCATACCAAATAAATAATTCTTACTCTACGTTGGCATACATAGTTTCAGACAATTATCATCTAGACTTATGCCTTCTCGGTTAATGTCATTACTCCTATTTTATTTCGTGATAACATTATCCTTGGACTCATGATTCATATTTCATATAAATTCATAAACATTCTTCCCCTTGCAAAGGAAAATATAAACCACATCTTTTGTACATAATCATATCATATTCATCATAAAATTCTTTTTTTTTCTTAGTTGAAGAAGAATCATACTTTTTGTGTTTTCATGTCTTTCATGTAAAAATTATAAAGTTCATAAAATATGATCATATCTGATCACATAATATATCTCATAGGATTTCATGACATTCATAGTGAATTTATATGAACAAACACAATTTTCTAACCTAATTGACTCATGAAGGAGAATTCACGAAATTTTGAAAAAATGTAATGTGGGTAAGGACAAAAATATTTCCACACATGAGATAGCCTTATATAAGTTAATTACTTCATATTAATTGAAGGAAGACTTAAACTTTGGAGAAGAATGCTAAAAAGCCGCCCTTGAGCCTTGAAATAAATTTTCTTGGAAACCCTGGTTTGGAAGGTAGAATCTCACTTAGAATTATTTAAATAACTACTAAAATCACTTAAAAATTTGTGGATTAGTCCTATCTTGAGGTGGGAGTACTTAGAGAAGAGACAGTGCTTGAACTATGGTTTGAAGATGAAAAGGTGAAAGAAATATCGCAAGGATCCAATTTATAACTGCTAGTGTCGGGCCATTTATGACGGAATTGAACTCAACTTACAGCCCACATATTTGATGTACAGTTTGTATATTGGACTATAGATGAAATCGGGTGTTTAACAAAACATTCAAAATCAGATCTCGCTTATGGATTGTAGGTTGTGCCGTATCCAAACCCTCTAGGCTTCAAGACTTTCATTTATTGTGGTAGGTACATCCATAAATCTCACTTACGATCCCATAACCCCATCATACATGAACACCATCCTTAAGCATTAATTCACTTTTGGAACCTCCAACTTGCAGTCACCATGTATGATCTGTAGGTGGATTTATGGTCGTACATTCCCTTCAGACTTAGAATCATAGGAGTTGAAGTTCATATTTCTAATGTAAAATAATATACATATGTAAGCTTATTTTACAATCTACAGTCATATTTTCTAGGTCGTAATTGAAAGGTTGGTCATATATTTTAATATACGGACTGTAAGTCACTTTTACGTCACCCACTTAGTGATTGTCTGTGATTTCTAATTTTGCTATTTTCAATTCCTGGACACTCCCACACTTTTGTAATGACTTAATACATCAAATTAGTTTCTTAATTAACATGAATGATCATATATTTTTTGTCGAAGTTGTTATTAGTATTTCATGAGTCAGACCTGAGTTGGTATGTACAAGTATTACAAATGAGTGGTTCATACTTAAATGCGGAGATTTGAAAGTTGTTTGACAATGCTTGTGGTATGATAAAATTATGTCAACAACATAACCTTAAAATCATACTTTTTCGAGCATAACTCAACCCATTAAAACTTTTCACCACAAATTCAAACTCCTTTGGGTGTTGAGGAGTGTGCTTCACCCTCAATGAAGAGTCCAAAAACTCTTAGATCAACACAGATACAAATTGGTTGATTTTTAAAAGAATGAATAATACGATATCATTTTTCATTTGAAAAATCGGTGTAACATTTTATTTTTTTCTCAGAATAAGGTTCAATTATATTTAATTTTTCCCTTCTACCATGGGATTCCTTGAGCTACCCTTACCTTTTTATCTATTTTTGAATTAACTATTGAAGGTAAATTCCTAGGCAATGTGAAAGCTTGAATTTTTACGCAGTGAATTCAGTTGGTGTTATCTTTATATGTTAGAAATTCATCATGCATAATATTAATTTTATATGTGTTATATAAATTCTCGTGGAAACTATTAAAGTATAATGTGTCATATAAAGTTACTAAAGGAGTGCATTGTATTATCACTTAGAAACGTCATTCGAGGAAAGTATAAATCACATTATTAGGTGTACATTGTATTATAATTCAGGAATATTAGTTGATATGTGTGTATTGTAATCCATAAATGTATAAGTATGTACAAATAAAAGTACTAATGAATAATATATAACTTAACATGCATAATTAGGAGTAGGCATAGTAGGGTATGGCACGGTATTGAAAATTTTGGTTTGATAAGTTCGATTTTTGGTATCTAAAAATATTATACTATTACCATAGCAAACTAGTTCTATATGATTCGGTAATTTTAACTTTAGTATTAGTATTTTACGGTATGGAAAGTCCATAATCATACTTTATTTGACTTTGACTTATATATACTCATGTAATAAAGAACTATGGCTTTAATTTTCAAAAGAACGTCTCAATTGTATTAGACTAATAATTACCTTTGTTAATCAATTACAAAAAAAATGAATATTTCAATCACAGTGGAGTAGTTAAATCTCTTGAAACTATACCAAATATAATTCTATTTGGAGTAGGTCTAAAGGACAAAAAATTTTCAAGAAAATTTTGTACTTTTGGATAAAGGATTAGTTTTGGTGGTATAATCTCCTATTAAATATAAATTAGAATTAAATTAAATGTGACATAATTTTGTAAAACTAAACTAGTTTATATATTTAATAATATTAAATTATATATATTATTATAAAACTTCTATGCGGTATTTCATTTTCGTATTCATAAAATAAGTACCAATACCGTATCAAATATCAAAAGAATTTAAAATTCATATTAAAAACCATAATATTCACACCACGATATTAAAAGTTTTAATATCAAAATAATATAAAATATACCACACCATGCCCACCCATATGCATAACATATATAAAATCAGTGCTATATAAATGTGTTCTGCAACTTACTCATACAACGCTGATTTTATATGTGTTATGTAGATTCTTGTTAGTACTTTAATAGTACATTGTGTCATATAAAGTTATCAAAAGTGTGCATTGTGTGTCACTCATAAACTTCCTTCGAGGAAAGTACAAATCACATTATTAGGTCTTCCAAGTATTGTTATCCAAATATGTCATTTTGCATGCCTTGTGTGTCATTTGACATGCCTTGTGTGCCATTCATAAATGTCATTGGACATGTAGAATTAAAAAATACTAACGAGTAGTAAATAATGTAATAGATAAATAACTACCATTCACTAAAATCAATTATTATGTTATATTGGAAGAAATATTCCGAATTCAATTGCATTATGTCGTTCTTCCCTGGAGGCATAGTCAAAGCAATCAATAGCATATGACCATTTAGTGAAGAATTTGTATACTCAGATAATCTAAACAAGAGATATAATCAACTTTACAAAAATACAGTGGCATCTAAGTGAAATAGGCATGTTACAAAGGTTGAAGGTTGGAACAAAACTTGAGCTCATTTGGACTTAAACCCCCCAAGAAATCGTGCTACATCAATATACACCACAAGAGTTAGATTTTTCTTTGAATCATTTTCTCAAAGAGAACAACTTGATGAAAAACTATAGAAATCAAGCTACGTTAATGAACATCACAAGAGTTAGATTTTTCTCAGAATCATTTTTTCAAAGAGAACAATCAGATGAAAATCTATTATTGTCACACCCCGACTCAGGGCCTAGGGATGGCCGACACTCGAAGCCACCGCAGATTCGAGCGAATCGCATAACATGGTGTACATCATGAGGGTGGGGTATCCTAATGACCGCCTCTTTCTACAGCCACTTAACAACATGAATAACCATTGCAAGTCCAATGAAAACAACCATATCTATCCTAAATGCAAAAATAATCCCATAAACCCTAACTCTAGGTCATCCCATGAACTCATGCTTTCAAGAACCATCCTATGATTCTTGGCCTTAGAACATACCTAAGGAGTAGAAAACAATACTCATGTACAATTTCAGGAGAGTTACTTACCTTGGAGGAAGGAGGAGTGCTCAAGATTCCAAGTCCTCAAACTCAAAAGTTGTTATAGAACTTGCTAGAGGAGAGAGAGAGGATTTGATGTCAAAGCCTTTAGAGATTCATGGTTTCATGTTTTAAGATCATGGGAGATATTTCTCCACACTTAGAAGAATTTTGGATATCTTTTAAGGCTATTAGGGGTGAATAAATAAGGAAGTGAACCCAAAAATTACGTTTAAAAAAGAGGGCCGGAAATCAGATTTTTAAGGCTAAAAACCAATATACTTCAATGTACAGGTCGTACCTTGAAACATCCTTTGACCCCCTCCACTAGCCATTCACTATTTAGTGACTCACAGCCAAAATCTTGCAGGGATGGATTTTCCTTAGAATTGATAGTGTGTCAATTCAATTAATGGTCCGCATCTTGGTCTGTCCTTCACAACTGCTTAATAATGCCTCAGTAAAATAAGCATCACTTTTTACTTTGAACTCTAATTGATGCAAGGTTGAATGTATTGGAAAGAAGACTAAAAGGGATTAAATTTGAATGGTTGAATCACCCAAAATACTCCATAAATTTGGCATTATGGTCATTTAAAATTACCCTTGTAAGGACTTATATGAAAACTCAATCGGTAGGAAGTCTCTTAACTCAACTTTGTGCGAGAGATTTCTTATGATCTTAATTCATATAAAATACACTTTCTGTACTTAAGAATTGATCTTAAAACATAGCTTCAATTAAATCCAATGGGTTTGGGTCTATCTACATATCAAGTACGGTTTCAAACGATGGACTAACTGTTGGACCATTCTTTCAACACTCGTGCAGTGATTCCTTGGGAAACCTTACTTCCATATTTACCACTTTTGATCACTTTTATTATTTGAAATAAAAGGACTTCACTCACCGTGATCACCTTTACAAACACTTAACAGTTATTGACTAAGGTCGGGAGCTTCTTCTAAGAGTACAGGGTATCACAATATCTCTCTCTTGGGATCATTTGTCCTCGAATGAAGATTGAGAGTAATAGTATTTCTCTGAAATTCTATAGAAATTTTCCCAGAGTTTCCTTTGTGATTGTTACTATCCCTAAGTACAAATAATGCAACAGCCAACTAGGAACAACAGCATAAGCCTCACAGGGCATCCAAAGTGCATAGGCATGAAGGGATACATAAGAAGTATAAACATAATCATTTTCTCGAATCTTACCTTTCCCTTCATCCATTATCATAACTCATCATTCTTGCTAGTAATTTCATAACCTTTTAAAGGAAAAGAATCATAGGCACGAGTTATATAAGACATATAGATTTATTTATTTATTTATTTGCATGGACTTAATATAACATGAGTTTACTTAGATGTGGAGGACATAACATGAGATATTAATACATAGGGTCTACAATGATTTCATTTGAACATAAGGGCATGACATAACGTAGATTTTCAACCTTCATAGATCATAAGCATAAACATGAGACATGATGTCAAAAGAATTTATACAGTGAGATTAGAATCATTACCTCCTGCACCTTCTTCTCATTCGAGGAATAAGTGAGGATATTTATCCTGAATGTCTTTTTCAGCTTCCTAGTTAGCCTCTTCAACATTGTGTTTCTCCATAATACTTTCATAGATGCTACTTCTTAGGTCCTCAATTTCCAAACTTGGCAATTAAGAATGACCACACGAGTTTCTTCATAAGTCAGACTTTCTTTGACACCTATATTCTCAATATGGTCCACAAGGGATGGATCCCCCACACATTTCTTTAACATAGAAACATGGAATATTGAATGCACTGATGCCAGCTCTGTAGGCAATTCTAGCTCATAGTGTACCAATCCAATTCTTTGCAATATCTTTTACGGACCAATATATCTGGGACTAAGCTTTCTTTTCTTTCCAAAGCGCATAATGCCTGTCATAGGTGAAACTTTCAAGAATACCCAATCGTCAATATTAAATTCTAGATCTCTACGTCGCATATCCTAATAGGATTTCTGACGGCTTTGGGCAGTTTGTAACTGTTCTTGAATTAGTTTGACCTTCCACATAACTTATGGACCAAGTCTGGTCCCATAAGTTCTGCTTCACCTACCTCGAACCAATCAATAGGTGATTTTCATCTTCTCCCATATAGAGCCTCATAGGGTGCCATCTTAATACTCGAATAGTAACTTATTATTGTTACGATCTGATTTTACACTCGCATTCAAAATTATCCCATAACTTGGCAATTTTGTGAAAAGGACAAAACCGCCACCTAATTATTGTGTTAATTAGGAGACCATTTAAAAAGGTTTTTTCAAACCTTTATTTAAAATCAGAGTCCGAGGAAGGGTTCAAATGATTTCTTAAAGAAGGTGTTAGGCACTTTTAATAATACATGAATGCGGTTACCGATGAATTTAAACATTTATGTGGCTAAAACAATATTTCAAAAAAGGTGACTTAAAGAAATATTAACCTATTTAAAAGAACATCACTTGAAGAGTCGAAAACCTTTACCAAAAATTTGGCGGGGGTGCTTCAAATTTATTCATTCAAGGTAAGATATATAAAATACCAAAATTTATTCTATAAAGAATACGAAATTCAGACTTGAGAATGTTTTGAGATGGACTAAATTATAATAAAGATTAATCCCTATGATTCAAATAAGAGGTGACCAATTTCTTTTTTTTTTTTGGTTTTATTTTAAAAAAATCTATGTTTAAATTATAAAAATGAAAAACGGGATGAATAGTAAACGTATTTAGTGTGAAATAACTTCTGTTTTTTTAAACAAAGAACCTTTATCTTGCAAATAGACTTCGATAGCTAAAATATTTTTATCACTTGACTAATCATTTGACAGTGAAAAAACAATCTTATGTTTAACTTAAGACATTGATTAGGTGATTAAAAAATCTTCACTATACTTGGGATATATCTAAATTAAGAAAAGAACGAAAAATAAGCTGTTAGTGCCACATATTAGAAAAACAAACATAGAACAAGATGAATAAATTTGACTCGGGTTCTCTTAACCTAAATCTAGACAGTTGTAATGATCTGTATGTCATTACGAGAAGAATAAGCTTAGAATGCCCTAACTGGCCTAAGTGGTGGTAATAAAGTGTTATGAAGTGAGATAGTAAAAATTTGGATGTTGAGGATGGGTTAACAGCAGGATTTAGGGAGCTACTAGTTACGGAGGACTATTGTAGTGGTGGAATTTCCCCTACAACGAGATAGTCGTAATGGTCAGAGTTCTACTGTAACAGATTTGGAGAATAACTGTTGGATTTTCCATAGTGGTGTCCTGACAGCAGTAGTGAGTCCACTGCAACGGAAGAGGGACTATTGTAGCGGATGACAGGAATCAGAAAGTAGGCTTTAAGTGGAATTTCAGGGGTTATACCTCATTATTTCTAAAGTACGGAATTCTGAAACTAGAGGTGATCTTCCCAAGAGCAGAGTGATTTCCCTTCCCAAGATAAGAGTTTTCTTTCATTTTCCCGTTATTTTTATTCCATAGTCCTGTAGAATCAAGGGGAGGGACCTCTAGTGGTGATATGCTACCAAGTGAAACCTTGGTGGATAGAACTAGGGCTGAAATCATGGGGAAACTATGGGTGTTGATTCTAAGTTTAAAATGGAGTAATGATCGCTCCCTAATGTGTAGTGCTTACAGAACATGATTCATGTGGAAATTGAAACCTAGAACTAGGTGGCATACAGTCTTCACCCTTAAAATTTCCTTAAAGAGGGTTTGAGGGGGGTAATGAGTAAGAATTGAGTCATGGTAAATGAGGTGGTTTTGTTAATAGGTAGAATAGGGAGGGTTTGAATTCCTGAGACCCTTGTTTTGATAGTAGACTATTGAAATTATGTTAATCTCTTGTCTTTAAACTTTGAATGTTCGAAAGCATTGAGGAAAGGCAAGGCTCTAGTAAAGTGATTGTCGTTCGAACCCTCTTAACCAATTTAGATTATGGTTTAAAGGAGTTAGACTTTTCATAATGGTATGCATAGATGTGGAACTATAATGTATATTTTGTCTCTAGATCTTAAGTGTTTTAATATTCTTTACTGAATTCCCTAATTTCATGACTCTAATGTGGTAGGGTGATTTGTGTCTTTTCTACTTGCTGAAAATGATTAAACCATTAAAAAGGGTTAAGTTAATGGGGGTAGAATGAGACCTCTTAAAAGTCATAACAATGGACTAATATTTATATATGAACTATGAGAATGAAAGTGGACTATATGAATATCCTGAGATGAGTGGCTGATGTACTAGGGGAGCATTCAGGCAAGCAAGATTGACTGAGTGGCTCGTGTCGGAGGGGAGCATCCGGATGAGCTTATGAGTGGAAGTGGGTAGCACACTGGTACAATATAAGAATTTCTAAAGTCCGTTGTAGGTCAGAACTAGAAGGGTAGAAATAAGACCCTCTGGCATGTGTGTACATCGATGTTTAGTGACCGAGTGTTTATGGTGATGTGACGGAGGCATGTGCCCTACATGTCGCCATTTGCTGTGTTATTAATGTGTTGTAAGAATTGTGAGGTTTGGACTGAGTATATATATTTGACTGATCTGAATTGTGGTCATGTGTGGCCGTCTGAATTGTCGAGGCTTGCAAAGACTTGATGGATGAAATGTTAAAAGACAATTAGTGATTGAGTTGTGCAATCGTTGGGAATGGATCATTATATACCCAATGTGGTTACGTCATATCTACCATTTATTGATTATTGTGGCACACATTGATGTTTGTAATGATGTATAGCTTGTAAAGAGTTAGTGAAATATTGAATGTGCAGCTAAGTTGAGCTACTGCCAAGCAGTACTGTTGTAGCGGGACATGTTCTGCCGCGGCAAGACCCTAGTAGCGGTCAAGTGACCGCTGCAATGATGGCCCAATCCAGTTTGTAGGACAGTTGTCACGTTAGTAGATTTAACTCCTACAATGAGTATGGTTGTGTATGAATGATGTTCTGGACTAATTGCACATTATTGTCTATATGTATATGTGTTATTATGTAAGGTCAGATGATGATGCCTATAGTACTATGTTTCATAATGATGCTACTCATGCACTTGTTTTTTGAATGTATAATCCAATCCTAGAAGTTTCTCTTGACCCAACCTATAGAGCAGCAGTGGATTATTGAAAGGTGAATGGTGCAGGTGTGTTGTTCTACTCCTCCATTGAAAATGTCTCTTGTCCGGACATGTGCAGTTTTACTTTTGTCTTGTTTTATCGATCTTAGACATGTGTTTAGACATCTAAAGTGAAATGCAAATTGGGTTTTGGGAATGTTTGTAGGAGTTGGTTCTTTTGTTTCGGGTGGTTCATTTACATTAAATTTGATGAAATATTTTATTTATTATAAAAATTTTATCTTCACTCTAAATGTTGCACTTTTAAGGAAATTAATTGGGTTTGAATGGTTCTCCCATCGGAGGTTAGTGTGGGTGCCAATCACGGCCATTTGGGTCATGAAAAAGTTGGTATCAGAGCTTTAGGTTTGTCTATCTTGTTGCACTAAGATGGTTCTATTAGAGTCTCGTGGATCGGTGCAAAGACGTCCATAACTTATCTTCGAGATGCTCTAGGACATTAGAAAAACTCCCTTCTTCTTTCCTTCTCATGCGATTACTTGATTCTAGTTGGTATCTGATGATCCAAATTGGTATATAATAACTCGTCCTTGTTTATCTCACAGATGGTGAGAACACGTGCAGGCAGAAATAGAGAGGGAGCACCCGAGCCAGCAGCAGCAGCCATAGTTCGCGGCAGAGGATAGGGCCGAGTTTGTGGGTGGAGGTTTGTCGCTGTCAAAGGAGGGGTCCGCGCTCCTGCTCTGGTTCGAGAGAGGTATGCATCTCCCATACCACTGGAAGTTCAATAGAGGGTGGTTGTGGAGGGGGAGGTCCCGACACAGGGAGAGGCGGAAATCGCTCCAGCATCTTCTGAGGTCCTAGCTCAGGTCCTTAACCTTCTGAGTATTCTCGTGGGTAAAGGGGTAGCGCCAGCAACCCTTGTAGGGCAGTAGTGGGGGATACAACATGCAACTGCTATGGCTCCTCGTATAGATTATATGGCAGAGGCTGTGATTTTTTTTATGCTAGTAGTTGGACTAGTAATAACTAGGGAGGAACACAATCTATTTTGGAGGTTTACCATGATGAAGCCTCCTACTTTCTATGGAACTGAGGTAGAGGAGCCTATGAATTCATAATTGACTGTCATGAGAGGCTCCACAAGATGGGGGCAGTGGACAAGTATGGAATGGAGTTTGTCGCCTTCCAGATGATGGGCGATGCTAAGGTCTGGTGGAGGGCTTTTGTGTAGTGCAGACCTGCGGGGTCACCACCATTGACATGGATCTAGTTCTATTCCATCTTTTTGGAGAAGTATGTACCCCGTACCCTGAGAGATAGGAGACGGGATGAGTTCACTACCATCGAGAAGGGGGCTCTTCACTTGCAGCTTACAATGCTCGATTTCACTCCCTGTCTAGGCATGCTTTACCCCTACTACCCATAGAGGAAGAGCGGATCAGGCAATTTGTTAAAGTCTTGAATGTGGGACTTCACCTATCATCTCTTCAGATAGTTTCTGCAGGTAAGACCTTTTTGGAGGTAGTAGAGTATGTGAAGAATGTGGAGGGGGTAAAACATGAGGGTTACATGAAGAATGCCAAGAAGAAGGGTCAAACGGTTGGTTCTTACAGTGGCTCTTTTGTCTGGACTACAGTATCTCAGGGATACTTAGGATGCCCTGTTTAGTGAGCTATGTAGGTTTCAACTGGGGGTCCATCAGAATCCAAGCTTGACCTGCTGTCGGGTTATCATCAACTAAAGATTCGTGCTGAAGATATTCCCAAGATAGCTTTTCGGACCAGGTATGGACATATGAGTTCCTAGTCATGTCCTTCAGACTCACTAATGCTCCAGTAGCATTTATGAGCTTGATGGATGGTATCTTCAAACGTTATCTTGATACATTCGTAATCGTGTTCATAGATGATATCTTGGTATACTCTAAGACTAAGCAAGAGCATGAGAATCATTTCAGGATTGTGTTGGGGTTGCTGAAAGAGAAGTTGCTAGATGCCAAGTTCACCAAATATGAATTTTAGCTGGAGCCGGTGTCCTTTTTGGGGCATGTAGTCTCCAAGGAGGGTATTAAGGTGGATCCACAGAAGGTGGAGGCAGTTTGAAACTGGGCTAGATCTACTACGGTGATCGAGATTCGGAGTTTTGTGGGGCTGGCCAGTTACTACCGCCGGATTGTGAAGGGATTTCCATCTATTTCCTTAGTATTGACAAGGTTGAATTAAAAGGATGTGCCCTTCCAATGGTCTGAGGAATGTGAAGAGAGTTTTCAAAAGCTCAAAACCTTGTTAACCACGGCGCCAATCCTGGCCCAACCACTGGAAGGTCAAGATTTTGTAGTTTATTGTGATTCCTCATGGTCTGGATTGGTTGTTGTGCTAATATAGAAAGGACAGGTTATCACTTATGCATCGAGCCAGTTAAAGGTGTATGAGAAGAATTATCCCACACATGATCTGGAGTTGGCAATGGTGGTGTTAGCCCTAAAAATCTAGAGGCATTACCTGTACGGGGCTCGTTGCGAGGTATTCACAAACCATCGCGGCCTGCAATATGTGTTCTCCCAGAAAGACTCAACTTGAGACAGAGGAGATGGATGGAGCTGCTGAAAGATTATGATGTGATGATCCTGTATCACCCAGGGAAGGAAAACGTGGTGGGCGATGCCTTGAGCCAAAAGGCAGTAAGTATGGGTAGCCTAGTTTGTTTGGAAGCTGCTCAGTGGCCATTGGCTAGAGAAGTCCAAACACTGGCAAATAGCCTTATGAGACTTTCATTGACAGAAACAAATGGAATCTTAGCCAGCATGGAGGCTAAGTTAACAGTGCTAGAAGAGATAAAAGTCAGACAGTTTGAGGATTCAAAGTTGAGCAGGATTCGAGACAAGGTTCTGCGAGAGGAGGCTAAGGAAACAGTGCTAGATAATGAAAGGATCCTAAGGATAAAGGGGCATGTATGTGTTCTCCGGGTTGATGAGCTGATTAAAACCACCCTGGTAGAAGCTCACAACTCGAGGTACTCCATCCATCCTGGGGTTACTAAAATGTACCATGACTTAAAGCAGCATTATTAGTGGGGTAGAATGAAGAGGGTACATTGTTTATTATGTCACCTAGTGCTTGAACTGTCAACGGGTGAAGTACGAGCACCAGAAGCCAGGGGGTACTTCAGAGGATGCCCATCCTAAAGTAGAAATGGGAGAGAATAGCAATGGATTTTGTGGTTGGTCTCCCAAAGACATTGGAAAAGTTTGACTCCATCTGGGTCATTGTTGACAGACTGACCAAGTTTGCCGACTTCTTCCCGATCTAGGTAACCTATTGCAGAGAGACTGGCCAAGTTGTATGTGAAGAAGGTGATTTGGTTATATGTTTGTTCCAGTTTGGATTGTGTCTGACAGAGGTACTCAGTTCACCTCCCATTTCTGGAGGACCTTGTAGGTAGAATTAGGCACTAGATTGGACTTGAATACGGCATTCCATCCGCATATAGACGGGCAATCAAAAAAGACCATCCAGGTGTTAGAGGACATGCTTCAAGCCTATGTGATAGATTTTGGTGGCCATTGGGATAAATTATTACCCTTGGCTGAGTTCGCTTACAACAACAGTTACCATTCAAGCACCAATTAAAGTGTTGTATGGGAGGAAATGCAGGTCTCCAATTAGGTGGTTCGACACATTTAAGGAGAGAACTTGGGGTACAAATTTTCTTAGAGAGTCCATGGAAAAGATTAGGGTAACCAAGAATGTCTGGTGGCTTCTCAAAGCAGGCAAAAGTAGTATGCAGATCAGAAAGTGTGAGATATAGAGTTCATGGAGGGGGAGCAAGTGTTTCTCAAGATATCTTCCGTGAAGGGAGTAATGAGATTTGGTAAGAGGGGTAACCTCAGCCTGAGATACATTAGGTCATTTGAGATTATCCAACGTGTAGGGGAAGTGGCTTATGAAGAATTACCGCCATGACTGTATGGAATACATCCCACCTTCCATGTTTCCATGTTAAATAAATACCATAGAGATGGGTTGTACATAATCAAATGAGACTCGGTGTTGCTGGATGAGAATTTGGTTTATGAGGAAGAGCCAATGGCAATAGTACATAGATAGGTTCAAAAGTTGAGATTGGAGGAGATTGCAACGGTAAGGTCCAGTGGAAGCATTATCCCATAGAAGAGGCCACTTGGGAGACCGAAATTGACATACGGATCAACTACCCTCAATTGTATGAGGAATTTGGTATGCTCTGTCTTTCTTTATTTTGTAGATTGTTCGGGGATGAACGGTATTTTAATTGATATTTGATGTATTGAACCATATGTCATTATGAGGTAAATAAGCTTAGAACATCCTAACTGGCCTAGGTGGTGGTTATGAAGGTGTTATTAAGTGAGATAGTGAAAATTTAGATGTTAAAGATGGGTCAAGAGCAAGAATTAGGGAGCTACTGGTTACGGGGGACGACTGCAGTAGTGAAACTTCCACTGCAATGAGGCCATCGTAATGGTCGGAGTTCCGCCGTAATGGATTTGGAGAATAACCATTGGATTAGCCATAACGGTGTCCTGACCGTAATAGCGGGTTCGCTGCAGCGAATGACAGAAATTAGAAAGTGGGTTTTAGGTGGGATTTCAGGGGTTATACCCCATTATTTCTAAAGTGCAAAATTTTGAAACTATAGGCGATCTTCCCAAGAGCAGAGTGATTTACCTTCCCAAGGTAAGAGGTTGCTTTGATTTCCTGTTATTTTGATTCCCTAGCCCTGTAGAATTAAGGGGGGACCTCAAATGGTGATATGCTAGCAAGAGAACCCTAGGTGGGTAGAACTAGGGCTGAAATCATGAGAAAACTATAGGTATTGATTCTTAGTGCAAAAGGGAGTAACAATCGCTCCCAAATGTGTAGTTCTTATTGAACATGACTCATGTTGAAATTGAAACCTAGAACTAGGTGGAATGGAGTCTTTAACCTTAAAATTTCTTTAAAGAGGGTTTGAAGGGGGTAGTGAGTAAGAATTGAGCCATGGAAAACAAGGTGTTCGTGATAATGGGTAGATTGAGAAGGGTTTGAATTCCTGAGACCCTTATTTTAATAGTAGACTATTGAAAATGTGTTAATCTCCTGTCTTTAGACTTTGAGCGTTGGGAAGCATTGAGGAAAGGTAAGGCTCCAACAGAGTGATTATCATTCAAATCTTCCAAATCGAGGTAGGTTATAGTTTAAAGGAGTTAGACTTTTCATAATGGTATGTATAGATGTGGAACTATAATGTGGGTGTTGTCTCTGGATCTTAAGTGTTTTAATATTATTTGTTGAATTCCCTGATTTTGTGACTCTAATGTGGTGTGGTTACTTGTGTAATGTGGAATAAAGTGTATATATTATGCATGTCTATTGTACTTGCTAATAATGATTGAACCGTTAAAAAGGGTTAAGTTAATGAGGTAAAACGAGACCTCCTAAATGTCATAACAATGGACTAATATTAATATATGATCTATGAGAATGAAAGTGGAATATATGAATATCCTGAGTTGAATGCTCATCCCCGAGGGGAGCATCTGGATGAGCAAGATTGACTGAGTGGCTCATGTTTAAGGGGAGCATCTAGATGAGCTTATGAGTGCGAGGGAGTACCACGCCGGTACAGTACATGGATTTCTAGTGTCCCCTGCAGGTCATGACTAGAGGGGAAGAAATAATACCCTCTGGCATGTGTGTACATAGATGTTCAGTAACCAAGTGCTTATGGTGATGTGACGGAGGCGTGTGCCCAGCACGTCTCTATTTGTTGTGTTATTATTGTGTTGTAAGAATTGTGAGGTTTGGACTGAGTATATGCATTTGACTGATATGACTTGTCGTCATTTGTGGTCGTCTGAATTATTGAGGCTGGCAAAGACTTGATGGGTAAAATGTTAAAAAAGAATTTGTGATTGAGATGTGCAATTGTTGGGAATGACTCATTATATACCTTATGTGGTTATGTTATATCTACCATTTATTGAAGACTATGACAAACGTGGATGTTTGCAATGATGTAAAGGTTGTAAAAAGTTAGCGAAGTATTTAATGTGTAGCTTAGTTGAGCTACTGCTAAGCAGTACCGCTGTAGCGGGACATGTTTCGTTGCGGCGAGACCGGGGCAACGGTCAAGTGACTGCTGCAGCATTGGCCCAATCCAGTGAGCAAGCCGGTTGGCAATTGACGCCTCATTTGTTTGCACTTAATGAAGGTCTGAATTTGAGTGGTTCAGACCTTAGGCAATTAGGTGCGTTTGTTTTCATTAAGATTTAAACACTTATTTGGTATGAATAGGTCTTAACCATTAAGATATGGAACAAAGTCTTAATATCATTAAGAGGTATGTCATCATCACTCTGTCCACAACCACCAGCTACCACCACGAATCACCTCTATCATCAAAACCACCACAACCATTATTACACCAACCACCAGCCACCACCATCGCCAATAACAACTACCTTTGCCACCATTGTCAGCCACCACTACCGTCGCCAACCACCCTTGACATCACAACAACTATTGGCAGCCATCATTGCTACTAACAACTATTGTTAGTCATTACTATACATACCACTTTCATCATTATAATTATATGCACTACTGCCGCCGCCACTACCACCACCATTGTCACCGCCACTGCCATCTCTACCACCACTATATCTCACTAACACCACTGCGACTAATTCCTACTATCAATTATCTTCACCATCACAAATAACACTGCCACCAACTACTACCAACATATCGTCAGACACCATACATTCTTCAGTCACCACTGTCAACACTGTCTATTACTTACATCAATCAACTTCACCATCACAACCACCACCACCAACCGTCATCTTCACATCAGTCACTACAATACCTACCACCCCATCATCATAACTATAAACACCACCAATACTTAACTATCACCACCCTAATTACTAGCCACTAACACTGATCATTATCACGACCACCACTACAAACCATCTCTACTATAACTAGCAAATATAAATATTTTATTTTTTATCAAATAATAAATTTATTTTATTAAATTAATATTTTAAAATATTTAATTATTTTCTTATTTGATATTTAATATATTTACAAATAAATAAAGTATGTACATTCATATGTTGAAAAACAAATAGTCTTAATTATTCTGTTTTCAAATCTAGAGACAACATTTTAATCGTTCAGATGTGCATTCAGATTCAGACGTCTTAATCATAATAAAAACAAATGAGGCTTGAGTAAATTTAATTCCTGCAATGAGTATGGTTATGTATGAACGATGTTCTAGAGCAATGGCACATTGTTGTCTATATGTATGTGTGTTATTATGTAAGGTCGACCGATGATGTCGACCAATACTGTATTTCGTACTGACGCTACTCCTGCACTTCTTTTCTGAGTGCCGAATCTAATCCTGAAAGTTCCTCTCAAACCCACCTATAGAGTAGCAGTGGATTATTGAAAGGTGAACACTGCAGGATGTGTTGTTCTACTCCTCCATTAAAGATGTCTCTCGTCCGAACATTTGCAGTTTTACTTCATTCTAATTTTATTGATTTTAGACATGTATTTAGATGTTTGAAGTACAATGAAAATCGGTTTTTGGGAATGTTTGTAGGAGTTGGTTCTTTTGTTCCAGGTGGTTCATTTACATTAAATTCAGTTAAATATTTTATTTATTATAAAAGTGTTATCTTCTTTCTGAATGTTGCGTTTTTGGGGAAATTAGTTGGGTTTGATTGGTTAGCCCACGTGGGGTTAGTGTGGGTACCAATCGCGACCATTCAGATCATGAAAACACCACAAGCTACTATTGTCAATGTTCTGCTGCGAGCTCGTCTTCTCTTCTTGTTCTTCTATCGCTAGACTAACTCGGGGAAAATATATTCGAGTGTTTGGTCCAACACATACTGTCGGAGATGAATGAGAGTCTGGTGGACTCATTTAAGTTATCCGATGCATATAAAGAAAAAAATAAGGGGATTACTGGAGTATCTTATAAGCAAGTATTTCAGTGAAGCAAGAAGGCACAAATATCATACATAGATTTTCCAATGTTAACAAATAATTTTCTACTCAATAGGACCAAATGAATCCAAAGTAAAAAAAAAAAAAAAAAAATAGTCACTCAAGCTACTGTGACTAAAACAAAAGCATGTAATTTGTTTGGCAAGGAGTAGAGCAGTGATAGTCCTTCACGCATTTTTATTTTGAGTAAGAAAGAAAGAAAGAAAAAAAGAGATTTAACTTGATGAATTAAATTAAAGAGAGGAACGGCTACATTACTACAAAAAAAAGAAAAAATATTTATGTATACATGTAAGATCATCTTAAGAAATAATTGATACCCTACTATGCTTCTCTTTTTATTCCCACTTTCTCATTTTTGTACTTAAGCTATATATACAAAGAGAATACATATTTTATGCTACACTCAACAACCATGAGATTCATAACCTACCTGATCTACTCTTTGAAGGAATCACATGCAATAGAAAGAGGAAGGCGAGATGATTAGAGAAAGAATTCAAAGAATTAAATGACCAAAAATGCGGTTGAACATAATCTTAAAAGAAAGCAGAATCATTTTGTCAAGTACAAAAATACCACCTAGACGTGATTGGCACCCACTAACACCACCCGCCAGGAAAACCTGTTTTTTCATATACTCAACCTTTTCTATAAGCACAGTAATAAAATATGTGCAATGCCAAAACGCATCAATAGTCGTAAAAATGAAATAATTATCCAATAAAAGTCAAGTTTCAATTTATAAGAAAACAAACGACTATTTAAGGAATATATCTCTAGCCCAAATCTCACACTAAGATCATGGAGCATCAAATAGAGTTATATGAGATTAATAGTCAGGAATGCAAACCCCAAGAAAGAAACTATATATATAAAGTAGATAAAACTGAAATAGTAGCCTCCATGAATCAATGTGAAGACTCATCTCCGTAACAGAATCTACGCGAATAGATTCGTCAGCCACTAGTCTCACCTCTTTCATAGTATCTACATAAACATGCAGGTAAGGAGTGAGCTATATATAAATATAACTCAATAAGATCCTTGACCTGCCACTTTAATACCCCTAGAACAAGTGTTAGAAAATGCAACCACAACAAGCATAAAATAATATGCACAAGAATATATTTTCAAAATATAATATTCAATAAAGACCAAACAAATGTTCAACAAGATACACACACACACACGCACGCACACACACACACACACATACACACACTCACTCAGAACTAGTTAAACGATAGTGAAACAGATCAACTAACACCCCGATTAGCCCTTGACAGCATATATAATGCCCCAACAGTATACTACTATAGCAAGTACAAGGCCCCTAATATACTACCCCAGTGCATGTATACCCCTAGTAAGTATATCAAGGCAGCGAAGGAAGGATATCCAACGCCCCAACGCCATGGCATGAGACCACGCCACACCATAGATCAATTATGAAATAATTTTTAATATTTTTCTCAAAGTATCATATATGTGGTTGGACAAATGTAACACCCCAAAACTTTCCTAGACCAAATTCAGATGTTGCATGAAAAACCATAGGAAAAACTAGAAACTTTTTCTGTCTCAGACGACCCACATAACGGACCGTTGGTGGAACCAACGAACTGTTGTAAAGTGTCATAGCTTGCAGCAGGTTTCTTCAAGTAGGAAACAATGAGACATAGGATGACCCATTGAACCTAACAATGAGACGTCCTGTCGTCCGTTGAATCCCGAGTTCAGAGGATTATTGGACCTTTCCCTATGACAACGAGAGGGAACAACGGCCCGTGGTTACTACCAACGAGCCGTTGTTACCACCCTTCGTCCAGTTCTAGACCCCAGCAGTGTGGACCACTAGTGGATACACTGACCCATTTGTTCTTCCAATGAGTCGTTGTGATGACTTGTTGTCACCATGCCTAGTTTTCCTACCTATTCTAACGGAAGGTGTCAACAGCCTATTCTTTGTTCCAACGAACCATTGTATTCTCCCATGGGTCTTTCCTGTGAAGTCAACTTCTGAAACCAGTACCAACGACGGCTTTCAACGGGCCGTTGTTTGAACCAACGACCCATCCTGAGATCCGTTGTTCAAGGTCGGGCAATTATTAATTCTTTATGCCATAGGTCTTTTAGTATTTTCCTAGCTTTTTAAACTTGAAACCACATCATTTTGGGTTCACATAGGAGGGAATTAAAGGGATAGAATAACCCTTTCCATTCATTCCTCTCAACTCCCTCAAGAACAAAACGTAAGAACTTCTCTGAAAGCACAAAGTAGGAGCGGGGTTTTGATATTCTTCTCTGTTTTTCTTAGGGATTTTCACCATGGCTTTTATAGGTATGTGGGAATTCAGCAAGGAGACTCTTCTACCCTTGCGTCCCCTAAAACTCTCTCTCTGTTCACTTTCAGTCCTAGCCCTGAGTTTGCGTATTGAAGATATTGTTATCGTTCTTTGATTAATTCATGTGGAATCCTATTTGATGTTAATTGTTGCTATTTTACACCAGTTTGTAAATAAAATAATGCTTGCTCTAGTGAATTAGAAATTTAGCCCTAGCTCTTGGAAAGTCAAAGATTAGAATCCTGTTTAAGCATTGAATTTTGAAGAATTGCTTGCATCTTTCAGAGTTAGGGGCTCCTATAATAATTGTAGGTGTTAGAAATTCAGTTACATGTATGTTAGGCAAATTCAGTCAAAAAGTCTATATACTCTGTGTTACCCAAAATTTTCAGTCTAGCCTCAACCAGATCTTAGAAAATCTCCGAGTTAACCAGAATAATGTTTATTGATCAGTTTGACTATAGAATTTCTCGAGGTGTCAGTGGTGCCTCTCAGTTGTCAGAATCAGACTCAGATTATAATTTCTTGGTCCATTAGGCGGTCATGACATTTCATTTATATACATGTATAGCTCGGACCAGCCCCAGGACCCCAGTTTAGTTTACAATTTGTTCTTAGACGGTTATGACGCTTCTAGATAAGCAGCTCTAACCAGTCTAGAATCCAGTTTCAGAATCTGGTCCAATAAGTCTCTCAGGGCACTTTCAGTTATATGTCCCTAACTAGTCTTGGACCCTAGTTTCGAGTTATCAACCTAGTAGTTCAGTATAGGTTCCAGCACACCCAAGTTCCCAGAACCACGTTGCCAGCATAGGTTACAGTTACAAATTATTGGCTTAATTAGCCCCAAACTTTTGTGATCACCCAGTTCATGCCTTTATACCCTGGAAAGGTATATTAGGTCCTACCGGTAGGATGTATACATCGGACTCCACGTCTAGCTCATGTGTTTATATGTCGGTTATAGCCTCTCCTACTAGTCCATTCAGTCCAATTTCAAAATAAGCAGCTTTATTTAGTTTCATCCCTAGCAACTCAACTCAGTTTAGTACAGTATCTCAGACTCAGAACTTTCAGACTTAGGGCATGTCTTCGACCACCAGACAGGGTCATCTTGACCATCTCAATTTACTATAGATTGTTCAGTTCAGTTATCAATTCGTCATTGCACGTCTTTTCAGTTCAGTCATCTATACATTTATCATTATGCTTCTCTCACTTACTGAGTACATTCAAAGTACTGACGCATACTTTTATGTTGTATCGTTTCATGATACAGTCGCAGGTTCTCAAACCCAGCACTGTTAGCCAATTTGTTCGAATCTCTCTATCAGCAGCAGCAGTGTGAGTCCTCATATTTAAAGGGCGTTATTTTATTAATTTCAATTTTCTTTATCATTTTCAGTTAGACTTAGATTTAGCTAGGGGCTTGTCCTAGCAATTCCTCAGTTAGATGGCTTTCAAACACAGACTTTATTTTAGATTCTCAGATATTTTAAATATCTATGTTCACTTTTAATTTTCATACATGCTATTATGTATTATTTCAAAGCTTTATCAATGCATGTTTTACTCAGAATACCAGTGTATGGTAGACTAAGGGTTGACTTGGGGTCACTTGTAACTTCAAGTACCGTGTTTCGTCCAGGGTTTATGCTCGAGGCGCGACATCAAAGACTATCGATTCTTCCAAGTACATGCTTGTCCCAATACATGGACCAGGCAGACAAAATACAATTTTTAAATCAGATTTGAAAAGAAAGCACCAAAGCTTAAAGTCTTACTTACTTCGAATTCATAAATCAAGCATACTTTCCAAGAGTTTCAGAACTATGCTCTCGGATCTATGGATCACCACAAACACACAAAAATGGGTTCAGAATGGTTAAAACCCCTTCAATAGATGTTTTCTTAATTTTTAAGAAAAGTCAAATTCGCGGTCAAAGGTTTGACCAAAAACGTCAACTCTGGTCAACGGGGCAAAACTTTCGAACTATGACCACCAACAGATTCACCTTGATAAATAATTCCATAACATTAAACAAAATTGAATTTTGATAATATTTTCCCTTTCAAATTGATGATTTAGGTTAAAGAACCCTAAGGCCAAACTGTCTCAATTCTTCAAAATTTCTCCATGTTCTACCCTATAAATTTTCTTATAATCGTGTAATAAGTTCAAGCAAAAGAATTGGATCTTTAACTTAATTCTTTAGATCAAAAATTCTAATTTTCTCTCTCCTCTTTTTTTCCTTTTTCTCTTCGTTTCTTCTCTTTTCTCTTCTGCGGTTCTTTTTGCTGCATTATGGTTTTTCTGATGTATTCTGCAGCTTTTCTAGCATAAATTATTTTTAGTTCAATTGGGCTTTGGCCCTTATTTTTATTTTTAAATTATTATCTTTTTTTTCTTTTATTGCTTAGTTACTAAATAACTCTTTAGTAAATTAGGGTTTACACATTTCTCTTTTTTTTTGTTTTGTTTTTTAGTAAGATAATGTTATACCCCGTAGAATTCCCGGCACCTAAATGACCTATTCGCACATTGGTTAAGTATATTTGAAGGACATACGTGCTGGAGAAAGGCCCGGGAAAAGATCGGACGAGAAACCTGTCGAACCATCGCGGAAGAAGCCGAGGCAGAGCCCCTCCGCGATGGCAGCGTGTCACGGAGGTGAGGCCTCCGCGTTGGCTCCATGACACGTTGGCCTTGTCCAGGCCCAAGTATATAAAGCCCCACTTCGGTTTTAAATGATTAAAACACTTGTAAATTTCCAGAAAACAAAGCAAATCGGCAGAGAAGGAAAAAGGAACGAAGTAGTAATATAATTTTCGTCCGATTACGCTGCTAAACGTTGTCCAAACTCAAATTAACCTCAGATACCGAGGTATTTAGCAGCAGAGAGCATTCCTACGGATTTAGTTTCGCGAAATACGGCTGACGAATCATCGAGCCAGCGAGCTAAGGTAAGTGGAATTGCTCTAAATTAGTGTCTATGTGTTCCTAGCTGTGAAGTGAATATTTCTCCCTTCTGGACCGCTGAAAAATAGCGAGTTTTCGACCGTCTTTCGATAAGCCTAAGTTTAGGTTATAAACTATATTGAAAGTGACGTTGCTCTTTACAGTAAAGCTGTATTTAGTATTGATTGGCACATTTATGAATGCAGTTGGGAGAAAATAGTTGAAGTACTGGCCGAGCCTCGTCCGACAGCCGGATAATTCGAGGATAAGGTATGTAAAGCTAGTTTCCCCGGCAAGTTAGTAATCTTGGTACAGTACAGTAATTTAAAGGCTAGTAGAATATTCAGATGCCATGTATGATGTTTATTATGAATGATGGTACGATACTAGAAACATCATGTTATGATCAGCGCGAGACTTGCTAGCACGATATGGATTCTAATATAAGTGTTAAGAACTGCACAGCATGCTCAGTATGTGATGTGACACAGAATGTTAGGATATCATTGTATTCAGTTGAAACCCAGTAAAGCAATGTAATATCTGTAAGACATCTCAGAAATAGAATGATAAGTTAAAATGAGGTTAGAAAGCATATTAGGAATAGTAAATCATGTTACTATAGAAACTCAGTATACAACATAGTTTTCAGCAGAAACATTATATCTTGTTCAGCATTAGCCCCAGTACAGTCTGGCAGAAGACTATATTTCTACATATATATACCATTACCAGCCTCAGCATGTATTAAGTACGTACATATTACTATCACTAGTCCAGCATATAGTGTATACAATACTTTACTACTATTAGCTTCAGTATGTGGGACATGCAGATAGTATTACTAGTTGAGACCGTTGTATTGTCTTGGGGTTGGATTACCTAGCATCCATGACTGCCCCAGGGTTGATAGCTGTATCGACTCGTCCACCAGAGGACGAGGATATGTCACTCTACGGAGTGGCATGCCATCCCACAGGGGACGAAGATGGGATGCCAGTTTTCCCCATATTGTGCCTTGGTCGGCCCTTACATACCCCTGTCGAGCGGATACACTCGGGTGTTGATTCAGGAGTCCTCCAGACTCAGATACAGTTATAGTCAGGGGCTCAGAGAGCCCAAGTGCATACCCAGGGGAACGGCAGGATGCTTACAGGGTTATAGGAGATGGGATGACCGGGGTAGGGGTATAGGTTCTGTGCTGGTTGTACCCCCCGGCTTATGGGGGCCGGGTAAGGTTTGTGTGTGCTATGTTATGTTATGTTATGTTATGCCATGTTACGTTAGATATGAGTAGATCAGCAGTAGAATGATACGTCTCCAGGTATGACTCCTACTCCTTCCAGTATAATTGAGAGAAGGTATGACTTACATTATCAGACAGTTAATCTATTTCTTCCTACTTCAGTTTCATTAGTTAAATTATTATTTTCAGATATTCCTTTCAGTTATTGCTTTACATACTCAGTACCAGCGGTATTGACGCCCGGTGGGGTGCTGCATTACTTGCCTGCAGGTACTCATAGACGAGCAGGCGATACCACGTGATTCCTGTCAGCGATCGAGTATTCAGCTCCTGTCATCCGGAGACTGAATTCCAGAGGTGTATTTCATTTTATTTTGTTGTATAATACGGGTAGGTCGGGGCCCTGTCCCTATCATTTCTATTGCTATTCCTAGAGGTTTGCAGTCTGTATATGTTTCCCTGTGGTCAGATGAGCCGGTCGTGTGAGGCCGTGCAGTTGTTAGCTGTTAGTACTTCTGTTTCTTTCATGTTGGCCATGTGGGGCCATAGCTTGGTAGTAGTGGTGACCTTTCCGGTCACGTAGCTTTCTAATATTGTATGATTAAGTTACAGATAACTAGACAGCATGGTGGCCTTGTCGGCCCGCATAGGTTTCCCTATATCGACATGTTTCTGGTTAGCTGTTAGTACAAGTACAGGAGGCTATAGGCCAATGGGCCGGGGGCTGTGTTTACAGCCGTTATATAGCCCTTTGTTTCCAGAAATGTATTAGAGCCAGCCAGGCACCAGATGTGCCCAGGCTTAGCAGTCGAGCAGTTCAGGTCCCAGTAGGGCACCAAGTGCTAGTCATACCCCCCAAGGCGGGGTGTGACAAACTTGGTATCAGAGCAGGTCGTATCCCAGGGAGTCTGCAAGCCGTGCTAAGTAGAGTCCTATCCATGGATGTGTTGTGCACCACATACTATGGGTAGGGGGCTGCAAGGCATGATAGGATGGTTGTCTTTCAGTCTTATTCAGTCGTGCTGTAGAGCGGTACAATATAGGGTTGAGTCCCTAAAAACTTACTATATTCTTTGGTTACAGATAATGTCACATCAGCGACATCCTATCACAGGCCGGAGCCTAGATATTGCAGGAGGGGAAGGCACCAGCAGGATGCCTCACCCTCGTTTAGAAATAGCCCGATCAGAGGGCACTACAGAGGCATCGTCCCAACCTTCTCAGCATTCTCCACCACATCAGGAGCCGCTTGGGGCAACACTACCTTCAGCAGTCCCTATACCGACACCTTCCGACCAGGAGGTTAGGAGTGTTGTAGTTATGTTAGCACAGATGATGGTTGTTCAGCGTCAGCCAATGCCATCTACAGTTGCGAAGTTATCAGGAGGGCCCGGTAGTTCGAGGGTCCGAGAGTTCTTAGCTCTGAATCCTCCACAATTTACAGGTACGGACCGGAAAGAGGACCCTCAGGATTTTCTGGATCAAATGCAGAGAATCTTCAGGGTTATGCATGCCACGCCCACAGAATCAGTTGAATTGGCAGCATTCCGGTTACGGGATATCGCCGTGTTATGGTATGAAAGCTGGGAAAGGTCCCGAGGGAGAGATGTTTCCCCTCCCACCTGGTCCATCTTTTCAGGAGCTTTTCTGGATCACTATTTTCCACGGGAGATTCGACAGGCCCGGGTAGACCAGTTCCTACATCTGGAGCAGGGGGCCATGAGTGTTCGGGAATATTCCTTGCGGTTTGATTCTTTGGCTCGATATGCACTGGCCTTTGTTGATACCATGGCATCCAGAGTGCACCGCTTTATCATGGGGTTGAATCCAGAATATGTTGAGACTTGTATTACGGCCACACTACGAGAGGACATGGACATTGCTAGAGTTCAGGCATTTTCCCTGAATATTGAGGGCATCAGACAGCGACAATGGGAGATCAGAAGGGTTAATCAGGAACAGCGTCGCCGGGACAGGCCAGTTGAGTTACAGAGGGAAACCCGGGGAGGACCCAGGCCACGATTGTTAGACAGGCCGCCTAGGCCCCCGCCTCCGCCACAGTCGCAGGGGGGTAGATTCAGCCGCAGGGGGCAGTCAGAGACTGGTAGAGGCTCGCAGATGGCAGATTCACCAGTACAGAGGAGGGCGGAGCAGAGTAGGTATACCCTACCACTTTGCCCTATATGCAGTCGACGCCATCCTGGAGCATGCAGATATGGCTCCACTGCGTGTTATATTTGTGGCCAAGAAGGCCATTTGATGAAAGATTGCCCAGCCAGAGGTCGAGAGGACCGGGATAGACAGGATAGGGCATCTGCGGGGTCACGAGCCACAGCATCCTCAGCAGGGCGCAGGCCCTCAGTTTCAGCAGGCAAGGGTCGGGGCAGATCAGAGACTTCCAGTACAGGTGCGGGTCCAAGCCGCACATATGCCTTACCAGGAAGGCAAGATTCAGAAGCGTTGCCTGATGTTGTGACAGGTATGCTAACTATCTGCTCACACCTTGCTTATGTGTTGATTGATCCAGGGTCTACTTTGTCCTACATTACTCCATTTATGGCACGAAAGTTTAGTATTGCACCAGAATTATTGCGGCAGCCCTTCTTAGTATCCACGCCCGTCGGTGATTCTGTCACAGCTAGCCGAATCTACCGCGGGTGTACAGTAGAGGTTGCTGACCGTCAGACTACAGTAGATCTGGTCAAGTTAGAAATGATAGATTTCGATGCCATAATGGGTATGGATTGGTTAGTATCGTGTTTTGCCAACGTTGAATGTTGGACCAAGATGGTCCGATTCCACTTCCCGGGAGAAACAGTGCGGGAGTGGAAGGGTAGTACCACTACACCAAAAGGTAGGTTTATTTCCTACCTTCAGGCGAGAAAGTTAATATCTAAGGGATGTATTTACCATCTGGTCAGAGTTCAGGATGTCCAAGCAGAATCTCCGACACTCCAGTCTGATCTAGTGGTGAATGAATTCCTTGATGTGTTTCCTGATGAGTTACCTGGTATTCCCCCAGAAAGGGAGATAGATTTTGCTATTGATCTATTACCAGGCACCCAGCCAATATCGATTCCTCCTTATCGCATGGCTCCTGCAGAACTCAGAGAATTAAAAGAGCAGTTGAAAGATTTATTGGATAAAGGTTTTATCAGGCCGAGTACTTCACCGTGGGGTGCACCAGTTTTATTTGTGAGGAAGAAAGATGGCTCGCTCCGAATGTGCATAGATTATCGGCAGTTAAACAAAGTTACAGTAAAGAACAAGTACCCGCTCCCCAAAATTGATGACTTATTTGATCGGTTGCAGGGAGCCAGATACTTTTCTAAGATTGACTTGCGGTCCGAATATCACCAGGTCCGAGTACGTGAGAGAGAGATTCCTAAGACAGCGTTCAGGACCCGATATGGACATTTTGAATTTCTAGTTATGTCCTTCGGGTTAACGAATGCCCCAGCAGTCTTCATGGACCTGATGAACAGTATTTTCAGACCTTTCCTGGACTTGTTTGTGATAGTATTCATTGATGACATTCTGGTGTATTCTCGCTCTAAAGCAGATCACCGGACTCATTTGCGGACAGTGCTCCAGATTCTTAGGGACCGTCAGTTGTATGCTAAATTTTCTAAGTGTGAATTCTGGCTTAACTCAGTGGCCTTTTTAGGGCATATCGTCTCAGATGCTGGTATACAAGTTGACAAACAGAAAATAGAAGTAGTTAAGTCAAGGCCTAGGCCTACCAGTCCGACTGAAGTTCGTAGCTTTCTGGGGTTGGTAGGATATTACAGGAGGTTCGTTGAAGGGTTCTCGACCATTGCAACACCTCTAACCAAATTGACACAGAAAGCAGCAAAATTTCAATGGACAGAGGCATGTGAGCAGAGCTTCCAGGAACTGAAAGACAGATTAACCTCCGCCCCAGTATTAGCATTATAGGAAGGCACAAAAGGTTATTCAGTCTATTGCGACGCGTCAGGTGTCGGGTTAGGTTGTGTGTTGATGCAGCATGGTAGAGTAATTGCATATGCTTCCAGACAGCTGAGGAAACACGAAAAGAATTACCCTACCCACGACCTGGAATTGGCCGCAGTAATCCACGCCATAAAAATGTGGAGGCATTACCTGTACGACGTCCATGTTGATATTTACATAGATCATAAGAGCCTACAATACATCTTCACTCAGAAGGAGTTGAATCTACGGCAACGCCGCTGGTTGGAGCTGTTAAAAGATTATGATGTGAATATTCTATACCACCCCGGAAAAGCTAATGTTGTAGCAGACGCCCTGAGCCGTAAGTCAATAGGGAGTTTGGCGTATTTGCGACCTGAGAAACGGAAGTTAGCCAAAGAAATTCATCAGTTAGCTGGTTTAGTCGTTCGAGTAATGGAAACAGAAAATAATAGAGCAGTAATTCAGAATTCTGCTGTGTGCTCATTAGTTACAGAGGTAAAAGAACGATAGTACGAGGACCCTGATTTAGTTCAGCTCAGAGATAGAATTTAGAAAGGTAAGGAGTCAGATTTCCAAATGACTGAGGATGATGTGCTACGCTGTAAGGGCCGCCTCTGTGTCCCGAATGTTTCAGGCCTTCGCGGGCGGATTATGCATGAGGTACATTACGCTCGCTATTCCCTTCATCCAGGGGCGACGAAAATGTACCACGACATCAGAGACATTTACTGGTGGCCAGGTATGAAAGCTGAAATCGCTGAATTTGTATCTAGATGTTCTAACTGTCAGCAATTGAAAGCAGAGCATCAGAAGCCGGGCAGTTTGACGCAAGATATAACGGTGCCTATGTGGAAATGGGAAACGATAAACATGGATTTTGTAATAGGGTTACCCCGTACCAGATGCAGAAATGATTCCATTTGGGTAATAGTTGACAGGCTAACAAAATCAGCTCATTTCCTGCCAGTGAAGGCTACCTTCTCGGCTGAGGACTATGCGGAATTATATATCAGAGAAATAGTTAGATTGCATGGAGTGCCGGTATCCATCATTTCAGATAGGGGAGCACAGTTTACAACTAGATTCTGGCAGTCGTTCCAGAGGGGTCTGGGAACGCAGATTAAATTGAGCACAGCATTCCATCCTCAGACAGATGGGCAGGCTGAACGTACAATTCAGACGCTGGAAGATATGCTACGAGCGTGTGTGCTAGATTTTGGGGGTAGCTGGGATGAGCATCTTTCGTTAATTGAATTTGATTATAATAATAGCTATCATTCAGCCATCCAGATGGCGCCTTTCGAGGCATTATATGGGCGAAAATGCAGGTCGCCGATTGGTTGGTTTGAAATAGGAGAATTAGCATTGGTTGGCCCAGACATTGTTCAGCAGTCAGAGGAAAAGATAAAGCTTATCCGAGAACGTTTACTGACTGCTCAGAGCCGCCAGAAGTCTTATGCAGATATGCGGCGCAGAAATCTAGAATTTGCGGTAAATGACTGGGTATATCTGAAAGTGTCTCCGATGAAAGGGGTAATGAGATTTGGCAAGAAAGGCAAGCTTAGCCCGAGATTTATTGGGCCATATCAGATTCGGTGAAGAATAGGCCGAGTTGCATACGAATTGAACTTGCCTCCAGAGTTAGTATCTGTTCACCCAGTATTCCATGTCTCTATGTTGAGGAAGTTCGTAGGGGACCCTTCTACAGTAGTTCCAGTTCAGGATGTCCAGGTCACAGAAGAGTTAGCATATGAAGAGGTTCCCGTAGCTATCTTAGACAAACAAATTCGTAGGTTGAGGACTAAAGATGTTGCGTCTGTCAAAGTATTGTGGCATAACAGGAACCGTGAGGAAATGACGTGGGAAGCTGAAGAAGATATGAAAGCCAGATACCCTCACCTATTTCAGGCCTAGTCTGGCGACAGGTATGTCCGTATTATTACTTATGCAGTACCTTATAGTTGTATGTGTGTGAATGAGAAAGATTAATACTTAGTTATCCAGTGGATTTTAAAATATTGCATGCAGTACCTGTGTTGGACTTTTCTGCATTTCAAGTTTTTGCTATAGTCCATATTACAGGGGAAACTCTGCCGAAATTTTTCTAGAAAGCAAGTAAGTAGTCCTCCAGATAACAGTGTACATTCGAGGATGAATGTTCTTAAGGGGGGGAGAATGTTATACCCCGTAGAATTTCCGGCACCTAAATGACCTATTCGCACATTGGTTAAGCATATTTGAAGGCCATACGTGCTGGAGAAAGGCCTGGGAAAAGATCGGACGAGAAACCTGTCGAACCATCGCGGAAGGAGCCGAGGCAGAGCCCCTCCGCGATGGCAGCGTGTCACGGAGGTGAGGCCTCCGCGTTGGCTCCGTGACATGTTGGCCTTGTCCAGGCCCAAGTATATAAAGCCCCACTTCGGTTTTAAATGATTAAAACACTTGTAAATTTCCAGAAAACAGAGCAAATCGGCAGAGAAGGAAAAAGGAACGAAGTAGTAATATAATTTTCATCCGATTACGCTGCTAAACGTTGTCCAAACTCAAATTAACCTCAGATACCAAGGTATTTAGCAGCAGAGAGCATTCCTACGGATTTAGTTTCGCGAAATACGGCCGACGAATCATCGAGCCACCGAGCTAAGGTAAGTGGAATTGCTCTAAATTAGTGTCTATGTGTTCCTAGCTGTGAAGTGAATATTTCTCCCTTCTGGACCGCTGAAAAATAGCGAGTTTTCGACCGTTTTTCGATAAGCCTAAGTTTAGGCTATAAACTATATCGAAAGTGACGTTGCTCTTTACAATAAAGCTGTATTTAGTATTGATTGGCACATTGATGAATGCAGTTGGGAGAAAATAGTTGAAGTACTGGCCGAGCCTCGTCCGACAGCCGGATAGTTCGAGGATAAGGTATGTAAAGCTAGTTTCCTAAGCAAGTTAGTAATCTTGGTACAGTACAGTAATTTAAACGCCAGTACAATATTCAGAAGCCATGTATGATGTTTATTATGAATGATGGTACGATACTAGAAACATCATGTTATGATCAGCGCGAGACTTGCTAGCACGATATGGATTCTAATATTAGTGTTAAGAACTGTACAGCATGCTCAGTATGTGATGTAACACAGAATGTTAGGATATCATTGTATTCAGTTGAAACCCAGTAAAGCAATGTAATATCTGTAAGACATCTCAGAAATAGAATGATAAGTTAAAATGAGGTTAGAAAGCATATTAGGAATAGTAAATCATGTTACTATAGAAACTCAGTATACAGCATAGTTTTTAGCAGAAACATTATATCTTGTTCAGCATTAGCCCCAGTACAGTCTGGCAGAAGACTATATTTCTACATATATATACCATTACCAGCCTCAGCATGTATTAAGTACGTACATATTACTATCACTAGTTCAGTATATAGTGTATACAATACTTTACTACTATTAGCTTCAGTATGTGGGACATGCAGATAGTATTACTAGTTGAGACCGTTGTATTGTCTTGGGGTTGGATTACCTAGCATCCATGACCGCCCCAGGGTTGATAGCTGTATCGACTCGTCCACCAGAGGACGAGGATACGTCTCTCTACGGAGTGGCATGTCGTCCCACAGGGGACGAAGATGGGATGCCAGTTTTCCCCATATTGTGCCTTAGTCGGCCCTTACACACCCCTGTCGAGCGGATACGCCCGGGTGTTGATTCAGGAGTCCTCCGGACTCAGATGCAGTTATAGTCAGGGGCTCAGCGAGCCCAAGTGCATACCCAGGGGACCGGCAGGATGCTTACAGGGTTATAGGAGATGGGATGACCGGGGTAGGGGTATAGATTATGTGTTGGTTGTACCCCCCGGCTTATGGGGGCTGGGTAAGGTTTGTGTGTGCTATGTTATGTTATGTTATGTTAGATACGAGTAGATCAGCAGTAGAATGATACGTCTCCAGGTATGACTCCTACTCCTTCAAGTATAATTGAGAGAAGGTATGACTTACATTATCAGACAGTTAATCTATTTCTTCCTACTTCAGTTTCATCAATTAAATTATTGTTTTCAGATATTCCTTTCAGTTATTGCTTTACATACTCAGTACCAGCGGTACTGACGCCCGGTGGGGTGCTGCATTACTTTCCTGTAGGTACTCATAGACGAGCAGGCGATACCACATGATTCCTGTCAGCGATCGAGTATTCAGCTCCTATCATCCGGAGACTGAATTCCAGAGGTGTATTTCATTTTCTTTTATTGTATAATACGGGTAGGTCGGGGCCCTGTCCCGATCATTTATATTGCTATTCCTAGAGACTAGCAGTCTGTATATGTTTCCCTGTGGTCAGATGAGCCGGTCGTGTGAGGCCGTGCAGTTGTTAGCTGTTAGTACTTCTGTTTCTTTCATGTTGGTCGTGTGGGGCCATAGCTTGGTAGTAGTGGTGACCTTGTCGGTCACGTAGCTTTCTAATATTCTATGATTAAGTTATAGATAACTAGACAACATGGTGGCCTTGTCAGCCCGCATAGGTTTCCCTATATCGACATGTTTCTGGTCAGCTGTTAGTACAGGTACAGGAGGCTATAGGCCAATGGGCCGAGGGCTGTGTTTACAGCCGTTATATAGCCCTTTGTTTCCAGAAATGTGAATTAGAGCCAGCCAGGCACCAGATGTGCCCAGGCTTAGCAGTCCAACAGTTCAGGTCCCAGTAGGGCACCAAGTGCCAGTCATACCCCCCAAGGCGGGGTGTGACAGATAAGATCTCTTAAAATTGTTATGAAGCAAAAATTAACACGTATGATCATATTGGAGGAAAATGAAAGAGAGTAAGAATAATTAGAACTTATAAACAATTAAGGCAACATCTACATAATATCAAAAGATTTCTATCTTTTGGTAGGTGACTAAGAAGAAGCGTAAACCATCAGCCACGTAGTTCATTACATAGATGTGTAGGCAAAAATGCCCTTATGTTTTAGCAACAACAACTAAACAAGCAGAGGAATAGGATAGGGGAAAACATATTAGTATGTGAAGGACAAACATGGAAACGAAAATACTAACAGTGAATTAACGATTATATGGCTTAGCCACCTCTAAGGTTGACCTCCCAATTATATATACTCACATTGTGTGAATTTTCCTTTAACAAGAAAAAGTATATCCAGCCACCAATTCTAGTTAGATGAGAAAGTAGAATGGACCAGATATGGACAATACTCGGGAATGTTCATGAGTCATGGCTGAAGCAAATCTCACCTTGAAGTCACACCTCAAAATGGATCCTAATAGATGGTAATACTACATACGTATTAAATTGTTATCATCCCCTTCAAAATAAAAGGAATATCCTAAGTTATATAAGCTTATGAAACACCGTACCCAAAGGGCGTTGTGAAGATCTAAGGCCTAGAAGTTTTAGCAGTCAAAGAAAGCTGAGTTTATACTCAAAACTTCAACTTGGAGCTCAACCAGGCCTGGATCGATTCACTCCTTTGAAGCATTGCTCATTTATCATAGATTTAAACATAGAATTAATTAGTTAATCCTCACTAATTCATGATTGTCACACAGATACTCGAGTAGTTTAAATCTGATCAAAGAATGAAACATAAAGTCAACGACAAATAAAAAATTACTCTTACTTGAAATAACTGTAATTGTAAGAAAACTTTAGCTAAATAAAACTCAAGCTATGACACAATTAAAAAAAACAATTGCAAATAACTAACCATATTGAGGACAGCATAAAAGATGCAAGCAGATTTAATGTCAGGAAAAAATACGGATATTTAGTCTACTCGAATGAAATTCATCTCATACTTGAAATAAGACTTGATGCAAAAGAAAATATAACCTGAAATTAGGCATAGTAACTTATAGCCTAATGCTTCCTTAGAAGAACCCCAAAATAAACTTTATAAGTAGTACATATACTTATCATAAATAATTCTACTAGGGCATGTTGTCCCTTATGGATTAAAATGGAACCTTGGCCAAAAAATAATCATTCTAAAAGGAAGAATGTAATTAAAATTGCAAGAACACGACTACTATTACATCATCACTTACAATAAATATTCTCCAGTCTCGTACAACAAAATTAAACATATAATCATATAATTTAAAAGAAAAATAATAAATATTTAGGCAAAATAAAAGAAGGAGAGAACAAGTTATCTCTCCTAGCGCAGCGAATGGAGTTAATGAGTTTCAAAACTTGATTTAGCCAATGTTTTTTACTTGATCACAGAAGAAGCAAGAAAATTCGAAATATTAAACTAAAGCCCCGGTTGATTGAGATTTTTCCTAAAACAAACAAAGATTTTTATCTTTATAATTTCTGAAAACCCGAGATAGTCGATCGAACCCCCCTCCCCCCCATGAAAGATGAAGATGGGTTTCTATTTATAGAATCCCAAACACTAAATTTGAATTTTGAAATCGACTTCAGAAAAAATGGATGTGTGAAAAGAAGTACTGTCACGACCCGAGTCTATACCCTGGATAAGACACGGTACTTGGAGTCACAAGTAACCCCAAGCCAATCCATGGTCTATCATAACATTGTAAACTGAGTAATCATAGTGGAAGCTTAAATAAATAAACCATTTAAGGAAAACTGAATAATAAAAGTTTACACATCTGAAAGCAAAACTGAAAGTCTAAGTCTATGTCTGAAAGTCATCTACAACGATGAGTTGCTAGGACAAGCCCCCAGCTAACTCTAAAGTCTAACTAAATAAAAATAACTGAAGAAAATAAACATCGTCCTCGAAAGATGAGGACTCACTATTGGTGCAGCTGATATCACCTGAAGAAGATCTACTAGCAGTGCTGAGGTTGAGAACCTGCGCCTGTATCATGATACGATACAACATAGAAGGTATGCGTTGGTACTTTGAATGTACTGAGTAAGTGGGAGAAAATATAATATAAAGAATAAATAATTGAATTTTATTGACATGCAATAACCAACTGAAATACTAAAACTGAATAAACTGGAATATAACTGAAATGGTCAAAATGACCCGGTCTGATGGTCATAGTCATGCCCTGAGTCTGAGGTACTGATTTGAGATGACTGTACTAAACTGAACTGAAGATGAAATTTTTCTGAGCGGAGCTAAATTGAGACTGTACTGACTAGTGCGAGAGGTTATAACCGACATATAACCACGTGATCTAAACATGGATCCGATGCATACGCCCCATCGGTAGTACCCAATATATCTTGCTAGGGTATAAAGGCATGAACTAGGTGATCACAAGTCTGGGGCCATAGGGCCAATGAAATAACATATGGTGGCAACGTAGTTATGGGAACCTGGGTGCGTTGGAACCCCATTCCACTCGGTGCTAAGTCCTACTCCCACTGGATATTCCTATACAGACTACTAAGCTGATAGCTCAAAACTGGGGCCCAAGACTAAGCCAGGAATACCTATCTAGAAATATCTTGAGAGTCTTCGGACCGAATTCTGTAACTAGTGTTCTAAGACTGGCTAGAGCTGTTTATCAGGAAGGATCATAACCGTCTAAAGAACAAATTGAAATATGAAGCTAGGGATCCTATGACTGGTCAGAGCTACTTATATAGAAGTACCATAACTGTCTAAAGAACCACTAAAATATGAGATTTGATATCTGAGTCTAATAACTGATAACTGGGAGGCACCACTAACACCTCAAGAAAAGAGTGTAATCAAACTGATCAGTTGATATTTCTGAATAATAGTGAGTACATAGATATTCTAACTAAAGCTGGACTAGCATGCAATTTACTGAGATTTCAACTAGCTTTTAACAATATGGGAATCACAACACTGGTAGAGTCAAGCAACATGATTAACTACTCCTTGGGGAAAAACCTAGAAAAAACCGCAGATAGGGGACCAACAAGTCACTCAACAAGTCGGTGGTTGAGACCCAACTTGTTGGCACCAGTCGTTGGTCTTGAGGCCTGAGTTCTGGGCTTACATGAACTAGCAACGAGAGGGACCATGACTCGCTGGATGAACCAATGGGTCATTGGTACCACCTGTGGTCACTGGATGAGAATTCTGGGAGGCTTGACAATTGGCAACACAACGACTCATTGGTGGACCCAACGGGTCATTGTGTCGAGTCCCTACCTTCATTGGAGAAAGTCTAAGGATTCCTAAATTTGACACCACGAGTGGTCACAACGACTCATTTTGGAATACAACGGGTTGTTGTTTCCACTCGTTATCACTGAAGGAAGTTCTGGGACTCTTAACCGACGACTTACACCACCAGTCATTGTATCACACGACAACTCGTTGGTTAAGTCGTGGGGTCCTAGAAAAGGGACTTAAGAGCTGGGGACCAATGAGTGACAAGACGACTAATTGTTTCTCACAACGGGTCATTCTATATCCCTTTGGTTCCCGAAGGACCAAATAGGGCTGACCATAATTGACCCAATGAGTCGTTGGAACTAACCACGACTCATTGTCTCAGTCATTCTGAGACAACTTTTTTTTTGGTTTCTTCTGAATTTTTCTTGCAAGGTTTGAGTTTGGTCTAGGAAAGTTTGGGGTTAAAATATCTCCCCCTTAGGATCATTCATCCTCGAATGAAGGCTAAAACTACTGAAAAACTAAGAGAAGAGCTGTAATTCCCAGACTAAGACTATGAGCTGGTTTCTGAAGAAGTAACTTACTCCGTACTGACTTAACCATGCTAACAGAGCTGATGCAACTAGAATGCACATCGAAAACCTGAATAGAGCTTATGAGTATGGAACTGAATAGAGTATTGAAGAGGGATTTAGTACCTGATGCTGGAACTGAACTTGAAGGGAATAAATGAGGGTATCTAGCCATTATGTTTGCTTCTGCTTCCCAGGTGGCTCCCTCAGCTAGTTGGTTCCTCCAAAAAACTTTCACTGAAGCGACTTCCTTATTTCTCAACTTACGAACCCGACGGTCAAGGATCTGAATTGGGACCTCATCATAAGAGAGACTACCTTTCACTCCCACACTGTTTAGTGGCACCATTGAAGTTGGATCACCAGTGCACTTCTTCAATAGTGACACATGGAAGACTGGGTGTACAAATGCTAACTATGGAGATAATTCTAACTCATATGTCACACTGCCAATTCGCTTTAGAATTTTGTAGGGTCCCACATATCTTGGATTGAGTTTTCCTTTCTTCCCAAACCTCATCACCCCTTTCATGAGTGAAATGTTCAAATAAACCCTGTCATCCACTGCAAACTCTAACTCTCTTCTCCTTACATCAGCATAGATTTATGTCGGCTTTGCGCTGGTTTCTACCTCTCCCTGATAAGTTGCACCTTTTGCATAGCTTCATGAACTAATTTTGGCCCTATTAGGGTATCTTGACCAACCTCAAACCACCCTATAGGAGACCTACACCTTCTACCATATAATGCCTCAAATAGGGCCACTTGGATACTGGAGTGGTAGCTGTTGTTGTACACAAACTCGATGAGAGGTAGGTGATCGTCTCAACTACCCTTGAAATCGATCACACACACTCTTAGCATATCTTTCGAGTTCTGGTTAGTCCTCTCAGTTTGTCCATTTGTCTGCGGGTGAAAAGTTGTACTGAGCTTGACCTGGGTACCGAGTCCTTTCTAAAATGACTTCTATAAATACGCTGTGAACCGGGTACATCTATCTGAAATAATGGACAATGGGCACCCTACACAGTCTGACCAACTCCCAGATATATAGCCTAGCATAATCCTCAGCTAAGCCTGTAGTTTTAACATGGAGGAAATGCATGACTTGGTTATCCCGTCAACTCTCACCCAAATTGAGTTATGCTGCCGATGAGTACGAGGTAGACCTATGATAAAGTCCATATTCACTTCTTCCCACTTCCATATGGGTATGTTGATATCCTACATCATACCCATAGGTCCCTAATGTTCCACCTTAACCTACTGACAATTTGGGCACTTAGCCACAAATTCTGCTATGTCTCTTTTCATGTTGTTCCACGAACTGTGGTTTCTTACTCATACTCAATGCAGCCACAACCTTCTCTATCTTTTCTGGACTCGCCTGTATTATGGATTTACTTGCAAGCTACTCTTTATTGGTCTCGATTATATTAATAGTCACTCCTCCATAGTTCGATAGAGGATTACTGTTGACATTCGATGCAGTTATCTGAAGGGTGATGACCTTTTGGTCAATCAAGTCTTGAATTTTTATACTTCAAATTGATGCAATCCTTAGTGGTATACCCAGCACCTCCGAAATGGTATGCACAATGTTAATCAGCTTTGAAGAATTTTGAATTGGTATTAGCGAGTCTGGATTGAATGGATTGGATTAATCGGACCACATTCAATCATTCAAAGAGTTGGGCTCGACTTTCAGCTAATGGTGTAAAATTTAAGGGAGGTTTCTTTTCGAGGTTTGGCGAGGAAGGTACTTGGTGGTAACTTTGCGAATTCGGAATTTGGATGTTGGATTGGTAAGTTTGTTAGTTCTGAGGAGGATCATGGTAATTTGGCTAGGCATTTTGGTAATTCAGGGATGGAGTTTGGTAATTGGGTTGAGCATAGAAGATAGGGTAAGGATTTTGTGGAGCTGGGGGTAGGTTTTTAGTGGTGAAGTTTTTCTGGGTTTGAACCCGAATGACTTTCTTGATCTTGTTTTTGGGCTAAAGGACACAGAAGATACATCTTCTTTTTCTTCCTTAGAAAACTAGAAGACCCGGTCTGTGTCGAGATCCTAGGAATCTTTTCGGTCTTAAGACTATCCTCAATCATTTCCTCAATTTTCACTAATTCAAAAAACTTGTCCCTAACCACGAGGATCATTCGATCATAGTACTCTGGTTCTTGCATATGTAAAAATACCTCTACAATCTGTTTCATACATAGGAGGCCTAACTCTTATTGCCTCTTTTCTCCATCGCTATGCATACTCACGATAACATTCAGTAGATTTATGCTTGATTTTCTCAAGGGTGTATCTATCTGGGACCACTTCCACATTATAGGTGAACCTTTCAACAAACTCTTTGGTCAAAGCTCTCCAACTGGGTCGTTGTCTTAGTTCTTGTAAGGTGCACCATTCCAAAGCTTCTCCTCTTAGATTGCGGCTAAAGAGCCTCATTAGTAATGCCTCATTTTTTCCTAATCCTATAATTGAGCACAATAACCCCTCAAATAAGCCAAGGGGTTCCCAACTTCGTTAAAGGTGTCGAATTTTGACATCTTATAACCTTCGAGTAAATCCAAGTCTAGGTGAATGCACAATTCTTCATAGTTCAAACCAATGGTATCTGCTAAATAGTGAAATTCCTTCATTGCTTTTGCTATTTATCTCTTCATTATCTTGATATTTTGCTTACGCTTCTCTTATTTAACTCACCACTCCCTTTTCTTTTTGTCATAATGGTTAAATTCAGGGTTTTCTATAAGAATGAGGCAAGGCTCGGGTAGTACGGAGGTATGAAAAATGGTTGTCGGTGGCAATATCTAGTCAGTAGATGGATTTTGGACAGTGAGTGCGGGATTTTGGTATGTAGGTTGTACATTTTATGGATGATTGATATTTGAAATCGGATTTGGGGCAGGTGTAGGTGCGGTTTGATAGGAGATGCTAGCATTTAGTGGATTTTGGATACTTAAATTGATGGTGGGCGATTTGGTCATTGAAGAGATAGGTATCGTGGTATGGGCAGGAAAGTAATTGGGTAATGAAGAGCTCAGAGAAGGAAAAGAAGGCAAAGGTCTTCTTTCAATAGAAGCGGATGTGCTTGCTGCGATGGCTAATTTAGCCAAATCCCGAGTCTGTTGTATTTCTTTCTCCATCTCTGCAACTTGTTGGACCAGTTGAGAAATTAATTCATTCTGGTCAATTACTATTGAGTCCCTGATGGCTATTTCTATTAAACCAGTCTCTTTGGTACTATTACCAGTCATTTTCTCTTTCCCTTTTGATAAGTTATGGCCGGGGAAGGAATTCTTGGTTTCTTTTGATCTGGAGTAGTAAGGATGTTCTATCAGCTTTCTCAACACATATCAGTTTCTTATTTATAACCAGATGAAGTGAAAACAACTCAAAAGGCAAATATGCTGGATATACAAGACATTAGATAGAAAATAGACAACCAAGTGTCACTTTATCAAAGGTGAATCAGCCACGGGTGGTTTTGAGTGAGGAGAAGATTAACGATCGGGAATTTGCCCATTGATTTTTGAAATTTGATAGGAAAAGATGACTTGTTGGATCTTCATCATCACAATGTCTTACCTATTGCTTTTCTATCCTTTGTTGCCGATGAATTCTCCAACTTTTCATAAAGTTTCTTGAAGTTATGGATAGTATTTTGGAGAATTTTTTTCGAATGATTTTTAGGATTTTTGGAAGACTTAGAGTATTTTGTTTGGACTTTTTATGTAACGGATTTATTTTTTTTTCCTAAGGGTCCTAGAAAAATAGGAGGGGGCTCAATTCACCTTTGATTTAAACAACAAATATAAGCATATAAGACAACTATAGCACATAATAGCATGTAAAAGCAGATAAATAATATTCGCACGTCCTAAATGTTGGGTGACCCTTTTATGCCAGGGTAGGCTTAGTGAAATGAAGGATATATATTAAATCAATCCATTCTCCCCAAAATAATTCCTTAACGATGACATAATTCTTAGAATGAAAATAGAGATACATTTAGGGAATAAGGGGAAGATACTGAAAATTCATTCCCACATAGGGGGGAATATCATGGACAATCCTTCACTCCTCCCTACTTTTGTGGACTTATCTACTTCTCCCAAAATAAAGTACTGATTCTACTTATTTCTCCATATGTTTGTCTAAATTAACTAGGCATTCTCTAATGGTGCTCAAATCCTGGGTGAGATGTCCTATGACCTTTTGATATACTCGTTCTCTCTTCCATTGTCCTTTAAAGTAGCCATATTTGTACCTGGGTTTTGGATTCTGTATCCTCCACTTTATCATATGTGGCTGGGACTGGGATAAGAGTCATTTCCAAGTCGTTCTTTAACCACGTGTTGTATATTTCTTCATACCCAACTTTGAACCTATTTTGAGCCATATCAGTGATCCCTCATACCCTTCGGCTCTTCCATTCTTGAATGATCATTTGGGAGTATGGCACTGTGTCGTCGATGTATTCCACTTTGAACCTGTCGATGTTGAGGCATGATTTGTTTTATCCCAAATGTTCTTAGGACCCTTATAGGGGCATATGGACGAACCCCTCTAATTTCGGCAAGCAGCAAGAATGGTATATTTCTCCCATGGATGATGTATCTTTGGAGATGAGTTCTCTGATTGTCAACTCAATATCTCCTTATCTTAGTCCATCAAATAACCTAGCCCAGTATTTCTTTGTATGATTGGGTTGGAAGTCCCTCAAATGTAGCCACATTGAGTGAGCTTGAAAGTTGTCCCCTCTGACAGGTTTGGTCAGATTGTTTATTTTGAGAAAGTTTTTGACCATCCACCACTACAGGATTAAATTACAACCTTAGAAGTATCGCCCTCTATTTTTATACATGCCCAAGGCCCGCTATATGTCGGCGAGTATCATCAGAGCCAAGGTGTAATATTTGATTGAAGTGTTTTTGTCCACACCATAGAATATGTCATGAGTGACAATCAGGACGTGCGGGTGAATGCCATGTTTCCTGTTGTGGGGAAAAACCATAATTCCCAGAAAGCAAAGGCGCGCTCTTCCTTCAAAATCTGATGAGAATTGAACTCTTTGTTGAACTTTTCATACTCGTTGGACCGCCCAAATCTGTTGTAAAGATTTCGAAAAGAAATATTTGGGCTCTTAAGCTTGTCCATCCAATCCACATTTTCTAGTAACAAACCCTCCTTAATTTGCTTGGGATTTCTTTGTGGAATTAAGATGTCATTATCAGGCTGTCTTTTCCTTTTTTCAACCATGGGAGACTACTCAAAACTCTCTAGAACCTCTTCCAGAGTAGGAGTTAACTCAACATTCCCAAAGCAGAATATCATTCTTGAGTCTTCCTAGAATTCTATTATAGTTTCAATCATTTCCGGTCATGCTTCCATTTTCATGATTGAAGGCAGATACAAGATGTGAGTATTAACTATATTTTTTATCATCTTTGCTCAAATTCTTCCACCAGATTTTCAAATCATCATGGGACTGGGTTACCATTCTGAATTTTAGAGTCGGTCAATCTGGTTCATCTACAAAAAAAGGAAACTCGTTAAGCTCCCTCCCGGACGATAATGGTTTGACTATATGGGCATATACATTCTTCAATTAAACACATAGTTGGATGATTATCTTTTCTGGTCATGAACCATTTAGACACACGGTGATCTTGTAATGGACTTAACATGCCTTCGATATTAAACCGTCTTAGGCAAATACGCTATATAACTTGTTTTGATTTAGCTCTATACAAGTTGACTAGATTTATTTTTTTGATAGACTGGGACCCAAGCGGACAACTTGGCTGGATTTATAACAACCATTGGATGCACACGAACCAATAAATTGTCATGAATTTTCAAAAAAGGATTTTATAGTACAAAATGGTTTCGAACTCAACAAACTGTTTTAGTGCATATTTGAAAGTGTATTATATCATTTGGCAGAAAAATGTCATGAAATGCAATGATAGTTTATACAAAAATAAATAGATAAGGCATATTGGAAAAATAAAGCAAATAAGGGTTAGCCAGAATATGTAAGAAAAATTTTTTTTGTTAGAACCTAGATGAATCCCCAGCAGAATCACCATTTGTTATGACCAATTTTAAACTCGTGTTCAAAATTGTTCCATAACTTGACAATTTTGTGAAAAGGACAGAGTCACTACCTAATTATTATGGAAATTAGGAAACCATTTGAAAAGGTTTTAAAAAAACCCTTTATTTAAAATCAAAGTCTGAGTAAGGGTTCAAATGATTTTTAAAGAATGTGTTAGGCACTTTAATGAATTAGCAAATGCGATTACCAACGAATTTAAGAGTTTATGTGGCTAAAACAATGTTCAAAAAAGGGGTGACTTAAAGAAATATTAACCTACTTAAAAGAAACATCACCTGAAGATTCGAAAAAGTTTTACTAAAATTTTAGCAAGGAGGTGCTTCAAATTAATTCATTCAAGATAAGATATACAAAATACCAAAATTTTATTCGTTAAAAAATACGAAATTCAGACTTGAGAGTGTTTTGAGATGGACTAAATTATAATAAAGATTCATCCCTATGATTCAAATAAGAGGCAACCAGTTTGTTTTTTTTAAATAAAAAATAAAAATAGCTCTGCTTATGTTATAAAAATGTAAAAGGGGATGAATAGTAAAGGTATTTAATGTGAAATAACTTCTGTTTTTTTTTTAACAAAAAGAACCTTTATCTTGAGAACAGACTTCCATAGCTAAAATATTTGCATCACTTGACTAATCATTTAACAGTGAAAAATAAAATCTTATATTTAACTTACGGCATTGATTTGGTGATTCACAAATTTTCACTATGCTTGGGATACATTTAAATTAAGCAAAGAAACCAAAACAAAACTGTTATTGGCACATATTCGAGAAAAACATAAAACAAGATGAATAAATTTGATTCGGGTTTCCTTAACCCAAATATAACCACAAGCTACTATTGTCCTTGTTGTGCTGCGAGCTCGTCTTCTCTTCTCATTCGTCTATCACTGGATTGACTCGACGAGAATAAATTCGAGTTGTTGGTCCAACACATAATGTCGGAGTTGAATGCAGTGTCCGGTCGACTCATTCAAGTTATCATATATGTGTAAAGGAAAAAAAAAAGAGATTAATAGAGTATCTTATAAACAAGTATTTTAATGAAGCAAGAAGAAACAAATATTATACCTAGATTTTTCAATGTTAACAAATAATTTTCTACTCAATAGGACCAAATGAATCCAAAGTAAGAAAAGAAAAATAGTCATTTAAGCTACAGTGACTAAAACAAAAGCATGTAATTTGTTTGGAAAGGAGTAGAGCAGTGGTAGTCCTTCACGCACTTTTATTTTGAGTAAGAAAGAAAGAAAAAAAGGAATTTAACACGATGAATTAAATTAGAGAGAGGGACCGCTGCATTACTACAAAAAAATATATGTATACATGTAAGATCATCTTAAGAAATAATTGATACCCTACTGTGCTTCTCTTTTAGTGCCCACTTTCTCATTTTTGTACTTAAGCTATATATAAAAAGAGAATACATATTCTATGCTACGCTCAACAATCATGAGATTCGTAACTTACCTGATCTAATCTTCGAAGGAATCATATGCGAAGTGGAAGGCGATAAGATCAGCGAAAACTTTCAAAGAATTGAATGTCCGAAAATGCGGTTGAACATAATCTTAAAAGAAAGCAGAATCATTTCCCTTTTTCTTTTTCTTTTTTTTTTTGAGTAAAAAAAGATCACTTAAAATTGTAATGCAGCAAAATTTAACATGTGTGATCATATGGGATGAAAAGGAAAGAGAGTAAGCATAATTAGAACTCATAAACAATTAAGGCGACATCTGCATAATATTAAAATATTTTTATCTTTTAGTTGGCGACTAACAAGAAGCATAAACCACCGGCCACGTACTTTATTGGATAGATGTGCAGGCAAAAATATTTATAAAGGCATGTTATATGAGTTAAGGTTGAGAACATAAGTTAAAATAAATTCAGTGAAGTCATAAAGTAGTCAACCTTCATTTAGCACTCAAAATCATTTTAAATACCCTTCATTTTTTAGCAACAACTAAACAAGCAGAGGAATAGGATAGGGGAAAATATATGACTATGTGAAGGATAAATATTGTAACGATATGTATGTCATTACGAGGGAAATAAGCATAGAACGCCCTAACTGGCCTAGGTAGTTCTTATAAAGGTGTTATTGAGTAAGATAGTGAAAATCTGCCTGTGAGGATGAGTTGAGAGAAGGATTTGGGGAGCTACTGGTTACGAGGGACTGCTGCAGTGGTGAAATTTTTGCGACTACGAGACTGTCATGATAGTCAAAGTCCTGCTGTAATAGATCTAGAGAATAATCGTTGGATTTGCTGTAGCGGTGTCCTGACTGCCATAGCGGGTCCACTACAGTGACAAAATGACTACTGCAGTGGACGACGAAAATCAGAAAGTGGATTTTAAATGGGAATTTAGGGGTTATACCCCCGTTAATTCTAAAGTACAGAATTCCGGAATTAGAGGCGATCTTCTCAAGAGTAGAGTGATTCCCTTTCCAAAGGTAAGAGTTTGCTTTATTTTTCCCGTTATTTTGATTCCCTAGCCCCGTAGAATCAAGGGGGGACCTGTAATGGTGATTTCTTAGAAAGAGAACCCTAGGTTGGTAGAACTAGCGCTAAAATCATGGGGAAACTAGGGGTGTTAATTCTATGTTCAAAAGGGGAGTAATGATCGCTCCCTAATGTGTAGTTCGTATGGAACATGGTTCATGTGAAAATTTGTCACGCCTCGAAACTACACCTTGGACATAACATGGTATTGGAAGTCACAAGTGACCCCAAGTCAACCCCTGGTCTATCACACACTGATATTCTGAGTAAAACATGCACAGCAGAAATTTTGAAGTAATAACATAAAAGAATTTTTATGAAATTTAAGATAAAACTTAAAACATGAAATCTGAACATATGTAGTCTGAAAGCCTTCTAACTGATTAGTTACTGGGACAAGCCCCCAGCTAACTCTAAGTCTAAATAAAAACTGTGAACTAACTATAAGAAAATGAAATAAGGTCCTCGAATGATTAGGACTCACACTTCAACTGTGGCTGAGGATCTAAATCGTGGCGGCTAACGCTGCTGAGTGTTCGATGGTTTGTTGGGTATCTAAACCGACACGCAAGTGCACGTGGTCGAACAAGTAGTAAGTGGCTTTAGTAAGCCAAGTATCGATCCCTCAGAGACTCGGATTAAGTGAAGTTTGCTTAAGTATACGATACTATATTTAACTTCTAAATATGCTGACAACAACGTAACCAAAAAGTGAATAATTTGTTTTATAAATTTAATACTAAACTACAAACAATTATCTACTTTGAATTTGGACTATGAATAAGAGCATGCTGAGGTTAAAGAACATGTAATGAAACTGATTATCATCATAAATTGGTTAATCTTTTTTTCCTGTTGCTAGCCAAGAACATTAGCCAAGAGATTAAAACTCTCGTATTTAATCTCACTTAAGAATCATAAACCATCCGTCTACATTTCTGTGATCAAATGCAATTCATGACCTAGCAATACAATATCGGTTCCTAAATTGACTAATACGGCTTTCAAGTATATTTCTATCAGGAAAGCACATCAAAACTCAATTTTCCCAAATCAAGTAAAGAACAATATCCTATTAATTCAGAACTTTCCAATTTCGTGCTCTTTAGATGTACATTAATGTAGGCCACACACCAATGCAGTAGAAACAAGAATTAATAGAACAACATGGAAGAAAAAGATGAAAAACCAAATAATTCAATAATCAAAATTCATCACAAGTGTTCATAACCTCAGCAAGGAAGAGAATTAGCCACTCATTTGTGGATTAATCATCCAAAAACAAGTGTTAATCATACAAACAATTGAATTAGAGAAGAAAGAAAGAGAGAAAAAACCCTGAACTTTTCATCCCTCAACTGCCTGTAACCCACGTCCTTGCTCCACCAAGTCTGAATTATGAGAAATACACTTAAGTGTTCTATTTATACTAGTGGGAATTTTTCCCGGAATAATGAGCAACGTGTCATGGAGTGCATCGCGGAGCACTGCCTCCGTGACACGCCGTGGACGCGGACCCTCACTGGAATTGGGGGTCCGGGAATATAACACCAACGTGGCACTGCGTGCAACGTGGAGGCTAGCCACCGTGCCACGGAGCTGTCGCGAACCTCCACTAGAAATTGGTGAATTTTCACCCTCCAGGCAGAATGCCTCCGCGATGGCAGCGTGACACGGCTCCATCGCGGAGCCCCTTTAATTTGTGCAGTCCACTGCCTTTTCCCTTGCTCGCATCCAAGTCTAACTCCGATATCATCCAACATGCATTTTAGCTCCTCGAAATCACATGTTACCTACAAAACAATGATAATCATGTTGGTTAGTATAAATTCATATTTTATTACCAACTACATGAAAAAGTATACACATTGCTAGATAAACAAGGCGAAAATGATACTTTTGAGTATCACTTGGGCATATAAATCTGCCCAAGATCACTGAGTCGGGAAGCTGCAACTGTATAATGAAATGATACAGTACAAAAGTATGCTTCAGTACTTTGAATGTACTTAGTAAGTGGGAGAAAACATAACTGAATATAAAGTCTGAACTGAAATGACATGCAATGACCAACAGGTAAGCTGAACTAAACTACTGATGTAAACTAAAATTCCAAGATGACCCTTTCTGATGGTCAAAGACATGCCCTAAGTCTGAGAGTTCTGAGTCTAAAATATTGTACTGCATTGAGTTAGACAAATAACTAGAATCGGATTGAGCTACTTATTCTTAACTGAACTGGACTAGCTAGTGGGAGAGTCTCTAACCGACATATAACAATGTGAGCTAGACGTGGAATCTGATGTATACTCCCCACCAGTAGGACCCAATATACGTTGCCAGGGTATAAAGGCATGAACTGGGTGATCACAAAAGTCTGGGGACAATCAAGACAAGTGATACGATGACCTACACTGGCAACGTAGTTTTGGTAACCTAGGTGCGCTGAAACCCCAGCCCGCTCGGTGCTAAGACCTACTCCCACTGCAAAACATAAACTAAACTACCGGCTGATAGCTCAAAACTAGGGTCCAAGACTAGTCAGGGACATATAACTGAAAGTATCCTGAGAGTCTTACCGAACCAGATTCGGAACTAGGTTCTAGACTGGTCAGAGCTGCTTATCTGGAAGCATTGTAAGCGTGTAAGAACAAACCGTAAACTGAACTGGGGTCTTAGGGCTAGTCAGAGCTATATATCTAAAATGTCATGACCTCCTAATGGACCAATAAATCGGATTCTGAGTCTTATTTTGATAATTGGGAGGCACCACTGACACCTCAGGAAAAGACTGAAGTCAAACTGATCAGTTAACACTTTCTTTAGTTCTAAAGAGGTTCTACGTTCTAACTGAACTAAACTACTAAGTAGCTAATAGAGAACACAACTCATGCCAACAACACGGGAATTGCATAATATGGCGAAATTTCAAGAATTTAAAGGGATCGCATCAAACAAGGGTAAAATCATTCTCCTCAATGGAATAATTGCTCATAGATATATAATAAGAATTACTAGGAATTTCAGCCCAAAACATACTTCGCAAAATAGACATAATTTAATACGTAATAATTTTTACTTGAAAATTTAGGGCTGTAAATCATCTGGGCTAGAACAACAACAATTTACTTATGAATTGATGGAGATCATATGAATAATACACATGTATAATAACCCAATTGAAATTAATGAAAACCAACATGAAAATCTCTTCATATTCGAAAATCTCAAGGCTAAACTGATAGGGAAATTATGGGAGGATATTGGGGGACATAAGGGAAGGATACTTCCCTTGTTGAATTCCCACATACCTGACTAAAATTCTCCCAGAGAAGAAGACTTGAAATGCTTCAACGAGGAGCAACCCTAAGCTTGCTTGAAGGGTTCTTGAGAGGATTACTTACGGTGATTTTATGAAACCTGAGAGTGGGAATGAGGAATGAACCATTTTTCCCCACTAAAAGGTCTAAAATTACCACTAAAATGACGTAGTTTTAAGGCTTGGAAGAGTAGGAATTTACTAAATAGCCCTTAGAAATTGGCTGGGAAAAACTGCCAAGTGACCTAATGGGTGACCTAACGGGTCATGGTGACTAACCATGACTCCTGGTCACTCCCGCAAGGTACACCACCTAGGCTCCTCAGTAAGTCACCACGAGGGACCTAACGAGTCGTGGTCACTGACCATGACTCATGGTCACCACTCATCAACCACACTGTCATACTTCTGAAGATTAAATGCGAAGCTTAGTAACAAGTCATTACTGTTCGGTGCTTTTGCTATGGGTATAAAGCTACACATAAGTGCACGTGGTCAAACAAGTAGTAAAGTGGCTTAAGTAAGCCAAGTATCGATCCCACAGGCATTGGGATGAAGTGCAATCTGCTCAAGTGTACTATATTTCTATTCTAAAAATACAGACAACAGTGTAACCAAAAGTTTGATTGTTTTATAATTTTTATGCTAAATCTAAAATAACATCTAATGTGAGTCTGAACTATGAATGAGAACATGCTGAGTTTAAACGAACATGTAATGAAATTAATTATCGATATAATTTGGTTAGTCTTTTCCTCCAGTTGCTAGCCAAGAACTATTGCCAAGAGATTAAAACTCTCGTATTTAACCTCACTTAAGAATCATGAACCATCCACCTACATTTCTGTGATTAAATGCAATTCATGTTCTAGCCATACAAACCCGGTTCCTAAATTGACTAATACGACTTTCAGGTATATTTCTATCCTGAAAGTAAATCAATTCCCAATTTTCCCAAACCAAGAAAAGATCATATCCTATTAATTCACAACTTTCCAATTTCTTGCTGTCTCGAGTGAAACCGGACTTTTTAGATATACATTAACGTAGGCCACACATTCATGCAGTAAGAACAAGAATTAATAGAACAACATGGAAGAAAAGATAAAAAAACAAAGAATCAATGATCACATTTCATTACAATTGTTCATAACCTCAGCAAGAAGATGAATTAGCCACTCATTTGTGGATTAAACATCGTTAAATGAGTGTTAAACATACAAGCAATTGAATACAAGGAGAAGGAAAGAGAGAAAAACCCTGATATTTTCGTCCACTCAACTGCCTGTAACCCACGTTCTTGCTCCACCAAGTCAGAATATTGAAAAATGAACCTAAGTGTTCTATTTATACTGGTGGGAATTCTTCCCAGAATAACAAGCAACGTGTCACGGAGTGCATCGCGGAGCACTGCCTCCGTGACACGCTACGGATGCGGACCTTCACTGGAACTGGGGGTCCAGGAAATAAATCCCAACGTGGCACGGCGTGCAACGCGGAGCCAAGCTACCGTGCCACTGTCCTATCGTGAACCCACACTGGATTTGAGCTGAAAATTCCCATCTAGGCAGAAGTCCTCCGCGCTGGCAACGTGATACGGCTCCATTGCGGAGCCCCTTTATTTTATGTTGTCCAATGTCTTGTCCCTTGCTCGCATACAAGTCCAACCCCGATATCCTCCAACATGCATTTTAGCTTCCTGAAATTACATTTTACCTGCAAAACAATGCAAATCATGTTGGTTAGTATAAATTCACATTTTATTACCAATTACATGAGAATGTATACACATTGATAGATAAACAAGGCTAAAATGGTACTTTTGAGTATCACTTGGGCATATAAATTTGCCCAAGATCACTTACCCCACACTTAAATCCTTGTTCGTCCTCGAACAACAATCCAACACTTCATGCAATTTACATCCCAACCTCGCTACTTGGGTTTGACAATTTAGGTACGGTCATACCGATTATTCAATACAGCAAATCATCAAGAAACATGCATGGTCCTATCAATGCAATGACCTTCAATACATCAAGACCTCCTAGACTTGAAGAATCGACTCTCGATATTGGCAAACTCATGCAAATCAGCTGATCAAGATATCCGACACAAAAATTAATCTCTCATCAAGCATGTGCCCTCACAACACAAGAGAATCTTCCCCTTTTTTGCTCCTATGACTCACAAAATTTTAAGCAGGGGCATGTAAACACAATTTTGCTCTCTCTCCCAAAAGAATTCACATGTGTCATGTCATGACCCATAAGCTTGCCCTTAGTGTATTACTCCACTAATACAAAGAAGTGCGATGTAAGATCACGTAGGACTTTACTGGTTGTAATGGAAGCTACAGAACTAGTAAATATTGGGTTAGCCAATAATAGCCACTAGCATCCTTAAGCGCCTTTTCAACACATCCCATCAACTCATGGATATTTTTTTTCTTTTTTCATCATCCCATTCTTGATTTTTTTCTTTAGTTTGGCCCATCGTATTAAGCACACTTGACACAACAACCAAGATTATTCATGCACCTTCATTATAGTTTATTTATAGCAAGTGCACCTTCAACCTTTTTTTTTCTTCTATCACTCTGCTTTCCTTTTTCTTTTCACCATTCTCACTCTTTGACACTTCGGGAAAATGATTTTCTCTTCTTAAGCACTTAAGAGTTTTGTATCGACTTTACGGCTAATGAAAAGAAGGGGTTAAGCTCGGTTTACACTTTTTGAAAAAAGAAAAAAAAAATAGGCTAAAGGCTCAACGGGCTGACTAGGGTATACAATCAAGGTGGGTACGACAAGGAAAAACAGAAACTCTCGGTTAAAACAAAGAAATGCCTACATCCTTTCCTACAATACACCTCCTTCATTTCGGTTTGCACACACACCAGGCAAGTTCTAGACACGTCACAATAGGATGGAATAACAACACCTCACTTCACACTTTTTGCACATGCTCAATTCAAGATGTATTCACAGACTCTTCAATCAGCTAATTACAGGAATTCAAACATTAAGCCTCAATCACACTGAATCAAACTCTATGGCCTAGGTATCTCAACATATTTACAAAGTTGCATGCTTTCATACGAATCACCTTTGCATTTTAAATATCATGTACAACACGCAACTAGAATTTCGCAACCATACAGTAACTACAGGTTTTGGGATGCAACCCACCAAAGAAAAAAATTGAAAGTTAAAAAAAAAAAAACTACTCCTAACGACTACATTTCCCTTAAGACGGTCGTCATCCATCCATCATAGGGAATGGTCACTACTATGACTTTGGTTCAATGGGACCATTCTCGGTAAAAGAACCGAAAACAAACGCCGAGAAACCCAAGAAGTAAAAAAATGTTGAAAATATCGATCATTTCGATAGAAAAAATATGTACTAAAGATTTTAAATTTAAAAATATCGATCATTTTGATAACAAAAATATGTACAGAATCAACTAGCAACATTCAGCAACACACATCAATTTCACATAAATTTACAAATACAGAACAACAACTTAACAATTCATAAATCACAGGGAACAACAAAATTTCACATGCACGGCAACAGATTAGAGCATACATACAAAACAGCACAGCCCAGCACCTAACTACTCCCACCCCACACTTAGCTCGAACACTGTCCGCAGTGTTCACAAAAATTAAAATAGCACAAAAATCGGGTGGTGGAACTCCCTGATCAATCAAAGTACTCCACTTCTTCGTCGGGTGCTGCTGCTTCATCTCCCATGTCTGAATCCCCCCCCCCCTTGTCATCATCGGACTCCACATCGGAGTCCTCCCGATGTGTCTCCTCGTCTGTGGGGACGTCATCATCCGTGGGCTCTACAAATGCTGGCCCCACTCGGCATAGAGCCCTGGCGTTCTCGCCGAAGGGGTAGTCTAGCTCGAGCTGCCATAGCTCCTCCTCTATCACCGGCCTCCTGCCTATCCTCAGCTGGAGCATCTGCATCCCATACATGCGAGCCATATACTGATCATCACGAGCATGTCGCTCGCCAAGTGTAAGCACTGGCCCATGGGTGGTGTCGGGTGCCTTAGTTTTAGTAACATCTAAGGCCCGCCGCTCCATCTGCGGGATATAATCAAGGGCCTCCTCCTCAACATCTAGGCCCCTGAGGAAGGTGGTGAGTAGTCCACCAAAATCATACCTGTGCCCGTGATGCAACCGGACTCTCTTCATGGTGGAGATAATCACCGCCCCCATGTTGATCTCCAGCCCTTTCATCAGGGCGTATACCAGGCATACACGATCCCGGGTTACATCTGTCATATGTACCCCCGGGATGAGGCAGGAATAGACAATCTTCAGCCATATTCTGGCTTCCCTGTTCATCTGTGAATAGGGCAAAGTCTGGTGGTAGCCCCTCTCTTTGTGTCTGCTCCATCTAGCTGTCGATCGAGTCCCATACAAGGTGCATCTGATGTCCGCATACGGTGGGGTAATGTTCAGCTGTCGGAGCACGTGGGCGTCTGTGTCCCGCACTCCGATGATGGCATTGAGGTGGTGGGGCTCCAAGGTGACTATTTGCCCTCTAATTTTTATGGTGTGACTTTTGATCGTCGGGTTCCAGTTGGCAAAGAATTCCCGAATCAAGTGCAGATTGCATTCCTTGGGCTCTTCAAAGATGAAGTTGAGCCCAGCTGCCTTGATTCGGTGGACCATCCTAGGGAACTCCTGTGCTAATGGTTCCCGTGCTATGTGCTCCTCGGGGAAGTATTTGTTTTCTTTGTGCTTTGCGTACCACTTTTTCCCCTCATCCGTCACCCATCTTGTTCCCTATTGGCAGCGTTGGCCGCGTGGAACTGCTGGTGCTACTGGGACTGCTGTGCCCAGTCTGATTCGCTTCCTTCCGGTGCCCGAAGTTGATGCTCCTTTCCCTTTCTCTTGCCTGCTTGCCATTTTACCTGTCAACCCAAGTAGACAAGATCAATGTTCAGCTAATGGATATCAACTTTGACTAAGGTCGGGTTAAGCTAGGTTACCCCACACTTAGTCCTTAGCTACAGTTACAACAATACGGAAAGATCATACTTATTTACACACAATAACCAACTATACAATCATGCTTAGTGCGTTCGAAGAATTCGACGGTATATCTTCTGTGTACTACTCAGACTTCGTACAGCTAATCACAAGCACTACCATCGCTAACATTTTAACCCATCGCATTTAGTAAGGAAAAACCAAAAAAATGAAAACAACAACAAAAATTTATCTACACGAACCTATACAACCTACCCAATTCTTGCAAATTTCAACATTCCCTTAACCCAAGAATCCGTCGTCCTATTAACATCCTAACAATTAGTACATCGACTCATCTCATTCAACATGTACATCCCGGCATGAAATTCACAAGTTCACTACATTTTCAACTTCAAATTCAAAAACAAGCCCTAGAAATGATATTATCAAGAAAATTTGATTAATTTATGCAATTTACAAGTTCAAGCAATCATAACGACATTCTGAACATTCATCAACAACAATTAAATTGAATTCATGATTAATTTCTACTTAGGGCAACCTTAGCTCACCTCACATGCTCAATATCGAAGAAAATCGACAAGAAATGAGATGGAATCGAAGAACATACCTTGAAGTTGAAGAAATTACGCAAATTTGATAATTTTCTAAGCCTCCTCCGTGTCATGTTGAAGGGGGATGGGTTTTGGGGGGTTTTGGTCGTGGAGTGATTGAAAAATAAGGGAAAGGGAGGGTTTTTCGGGGTTAGAAAGTAGTAAAATCGCGCGGGTCACCCGGCGACCCGGTGTGACCCGTCGCGATATACACGGCAACGTGTCACGGAGTGCATCGCGGTGCACTGCCTCCGTGACACGGAGCCATCGCGAGCCTGTTCTGGAAATTTTTTAAAAATCCAGATTATACCTCAACGTGTCATGGAGGGTAAGGAGGTCCACCTCCGTGACACGGAGCTATCGCCCCAGCTCACTGTTTTGCCACTTTTTGTTAATTTTCATACCTCGACTTTTCCTTTGCAATTCCGTGCATATTTTCCTCCGTTTGACCTGAAATTCATCTCACTATACAAAATTGGTTAGAATTATAGGTTTCACTCTAACTAAAAATAAAAATACAAACAAAAACTAAAATTTTGTAGTAAATCAAGAAAAAGAAAAAGAAAAATCTATTTACACTTTTCAAAAAGAAAGAAAATTTTTTCACGGGTTGCCTCCCGTGCAGCGCCTGGTTTACCGTCACGGCTCGACGTCGTTAAGCTCAGTTGTCCTCTAGGGTGATGGACGATTTCTCTCGATCACCGTCCTCCCCCCAGTAGTGCTTACACGTCTGGCCATTTACTAAGAAGGTGGCACTCAGATCTTCTTGCCACAACTATACTGCCCCATGCGGGGTCATTCTTACCACTTCAAATGGTCCCGACCATTTAGACCTCAGCTTTCCTGTAAACAACTTCAATCTTGAATTGAAGAGCAAGACTTTCTGTCCTGGCTCGAAAATGCGATGCACCACATGCTTGTCATGCCATCTTTTCGTTCTTTCCTTGTAGTACTTGGCACTCTCATAGGCATGCCAGCGGAACTCTTCAAGTTCACTGAGCTGCATTAGTCTCTTCTTGCCCGCCGCTCTAAGTCCATATTTAGCTTCCTGACAGCCCAAAATGCTCGGTGCTCTAACTCCACCGGAAGATGACACGCTTTACCATAGACCAGTCGGTATGGTGAGGTTCCAATTGGTGTCTTGTAAGCAGTTTTGTACGCCCACAACGCATCATCAAGTTTTCTTGACCAATCATTCCATTGTGTGTTTACCGTTTTCTGGAGAATCTGCTTCACTTCTCTATTTGACACCTCTACTTGCCCACTAGTTTGGGGGTGGTATGCTATCGCCACTTTATGGCGCACCCCATACTTGGCTAGTAATTTCTTGAAACTTGCACTGACAAAATGAGCCCCTCCATCACTGATAATGGCTCGGGGTGTCCCGAACCTGGTGAGGATGAGTTTTTTCACAAACATCGTTACTACCTTGTTGTCATTCCTGGGACAAGCTATTGCTTCCACCCATTTTGATATATAATCTACAGCCACCAAGATGTAACGATTACCAAATGACGGTGGGAATGGACCTATGAAGTCAATGCCCCATACATCAAAGGGCTCAACTTCTAGTATATTCTGCAGCGGCATCTCTTGTCTTCTGCCAATTGCTCTTGTACGCTGACATCTATCACACATTTTGACATACGCCATAGAGTCTCCGAATAGTGTCGGCCAAAAGAAACCTGACTGTAGAACCTTGTGTGCTGTTCGCTCGCCTCCATGATGACCCCCATACAATGAAGAATGACAGCCCCTCAACACCTCTGCAATCTGACTCTCTGGGATGCATCTTCTCATTACCTGATATGGTCCTTGTTTAAATAAGTATGGTTTATCCCACACAAAGTTCCGGCAATCATGCCTCAATTTCCTTCTTTGCTGGTCTGTTGCCTCAGGTGGGTAGACTCCGCTCACTAGCAAGTTGACTATGTCTGCGTACCAAGGAACTTCAGCTTCCCCAACTGCCAAGAGTTGCTCATCTGGGAACTCTTCATTTATGTTATCACTTTCCATCACATGCAACCGGCTTTCAAATCGTGATAGGTGATCTGCTACCTGATTCTCGCTCCCCTTTCTGTCTTTGATCTCAAGGTCGAACTCCTACAACAACAAGATCCATCTGATCAACCTGGGCTTAGCATCCTTCTTGTTGAATAGGTACCGAATCGCTGCATGGTCTGTGTACACCACAACTTTTGAACCCACCAAATAGGACCTAAATTTGTCAAATGCAAACACCAAGGCTAGCATTTCCTTCTCTGTGACTGTGTAATTGCTTTGGGCCGTATTCAGCATTTTGCTTGCATAATGAATAGAATGAAAGATTCTATTTTTTCTTTGCCCCAATACGGCTCCCACAGCCACATCACTAGCATCACACATCAGCTCAAATGGTTATTCCCAGTCCGGAGAAGTAAGGATAGGTGCTTCTATCAATTTCTGCTTCAACTCTTCGAATGCTTTAACACACTCATCATTCCACTTAAACTTTACCTCTTTTTCTAGCAATCTGCATAGCGGTCTAGAAATTTTGGAAAAGTTTTTGATGAATCGTCTGTAAAATCCTGCATGCCCAAGAAAACTGTGCACACCTTTCACTGACACTGGTGGTGGCAACTTTTCAATAACCTTGATCTTAGCACGATTGACTTCCAACCCCTTTTTAGATACTTTGTGGCCAAGGACAATACCCTCCTTCACTAAGAAGTGGCATTTCTCCCAGCTTAATACAAGGTTGGATTCCTCACAGCGAGGCAGCACCCTGTCAAGATTCTGCAAACAAGTAGCAAACGAATTACCGAAAATAGAAAAATCATCCATAAATACCTCAACAAAATCCTCCACCATGTCATGGAAAACAGCCATCATGCATCTCTAGAATGTGGTGGGTGCATTGCATAACCCAAACGGCATTCGCCTGAAAGCAAAGTAGTCTTCTCTTGATCCTCTGGAGCTATGGCTATTTGGTTATAACCAGAGTACCCATCCAGGAAACAATGGTATTCCTGTCCAGCCAACCTATCCAATATCTGATCAATAAACGGGATGGGGTAATGATCTTTCCTCGTGGCTTCATTAAGCTTCCTGTAATCCATGAAAATCTGCTAGCCTGTGACGATTCGGGTAGGAATCAACTCATTTTTCTCATTGGTGACCACAGTCATCCCCCCTTTCTTTGGAATGCACTGAACGGGGCTGACCCATTCACTGTCTGAAATCGGGTAGACCACACCTGCATCAAGCCACTTGATTATTTCTTTCCTCACCACATCCTTCATCGCTGGATTTAATCTCCGTTGTGGCTGAACGGTTGGTTTGGCTCCTGTCTCCATGAATATCCTGTGTGTGCAAAAAGCTGGATTGATACCTTGAATGTCTGACATTTGCCAACCCATTGCTTTCTTCCTCTTTCTGAGGACACCCAATGCTTCCTTCTCCTGTGCCTCCGTCAAGTCTGCAGAGATGATGACTGGTAACGTCTCATCCTCCCCCAAAAAGATATATTTTAAATGGGGAGGCAATTCTTTCAGATCCAGCTTCGGTGCCTCCTCAACGGATGGTTTCGGCAAAGGTTCTAGAGACCTCATCAATGATCGAAATTCCTGTCTCCTAGGATGATTCTGTGCTTCATTCAACATTTGGACCATTCCAAACGCCTCTATATCTCCAAAATGATCGGAGTGCGTCAACACTCTTTCCAATGGGTCTTGAGATTCAACAATCTGACGAATTTCTTCATGTTCAACCACACTGATTGCTGAAAGCTCCTCATGTATAGCTGGCAGCTTCATGGCTTTAAACACATCAAATACCTCTATTTTGTCGTGTGCTTTCATTGTTAGCTGCCCCGCAGCTACGTCAATTAGTGCTTTCCCGGTCGCCAAGAAAGGACGTCCCAAAATAAATTGGACTTCCGCGTCTGGTTCAAAATCCAGCACGACAAAATCTACCGGGAAAATTAGAGAGCCAACTTGCACCAGAACGTCCTCCACAATGCCATCAGGTCTAGCTAAGGATCGATCCGCCAATTGCAAGATTATTGTTGTGGGTCTAGGACTCCATAGACCCAACTTTTTGAATACCGATGACGGCATCAAATTTATGCTCGCTCCCAAATCACACAATCCATGAGCTCGGATGCTCTGCCCAATAGTAATCTGGATAGTAAAGCTCCCAGGGTCTTTGAGCTTTGTGGGCAGTCTATTTTGAATCCGGGAAGTGAACTCCTCCGTTAAAGCCACCATAGCATACTCAGTCAACTGACTTTTGTTTGCCACGATGTCCTTTATATACTTAGCATATTTTGGCACTCCCTACAAAACATCAACAAGAGGTAAGTTAATATGTACCTATTTCAGCACCTCCATGAATTTCTTGAAACACGCCTCCTCCTTGTGTTTCTTTAAGCGTTGAGGGAACGGGGGTGGTGGTCTTTCTGGTTCAGCTTCCTTAGTCTTCCCCCTCTCAGTACATTGCTCCCTCTCAACTTCTGCTGCTCCTGATTGTTGAGGTGGTCTTTCTGGTTCCACCTCTTTTAGCTGCAAACCACTCCTTGTGGTCACTGCATTCACCTGCTTGGGATTGGGATCTGTGTCGCTCGGAAGTCCTCCTCCAAGCCTTGTGTTTTGGGCTCCAGCAAATTGCCCAAATTGATATTCAAGTGCCTTGGTAGATAACTGGTTGTTTTTCACTTCGGCTGCCAATTTCACATAGTCAGCCTGCAATTGAGCTTGGTTAGCTATCATGGTCTTGAACATTTCCTCAATGCTGGGTGATGGTGGTGGAGGAGGTGCATTGTTGTTTCTGAATTATGCTTGATAATTCTGCTGCCCTTCTTGGTTCCTTTGCACACCCTGACCCGAACTTTGCCCCTGATGGTTGTTGCTACCCCATGAGAAATTAGGGTGATTCCTCCAATTGGAGTTGTAGCTATTACCATACTGTTGGTGGTTCCTTTGTACATTACCCACAAAGTTTACCGAGTCAGGATTGGCTCCACAACACTCAGCTGAGTGCTCATTGCTTCCACACACTTCACACCACATCTACTGCACTGCATTAACTGGGGCTTGAGGCTGGTTCATTGTCATGTTGCTGAAGTGGGTGTTAAGTTGATTTTGTAATGCAGCTATCTGTACAGCAATAGCTGTAAACCCATCCACTTCTAGCACTCCTGCTGCTTTCCTTGTCCCGCCTCTTGATGAATCAGCATTCCATTCCGGATTGCCCTGCGAAATACGGTTCAACAAGGTATACAGCTCCTCATAAGTTTTCTCCAGCGCTTTTCCTCCAGCTGCCGAGTCTAGCAATATTTTGGTGTGGGGTTCCAAACCCCCTATAAAAGTGTGTACCAACACATCATTGGGCTGATGATGATGAGGACAATCTCGCAACATGGATTTGAATCTCTCCCAGGACTGATATAAATTCTCTCCCTCTCTCTGTTTGAAACTTTGAATTTGACTTCTAAGTCTTGCTGTTTTACCGGAGGGAAAAAACCGTATCAAGAATTTCCCTGCAAGATCATCCCACGTAGAAATAGAATTCGGTGGCTCAGCATTCAACCACCTCTTGGCTTCTCCCAATAGTGAGAATGGGAACAATGTAAGCCGAACATAATCTGATGACACTCCAGCGGGGATGTAAGTGTCACTTATCTCCAAAAAATTTTGGAGATGCTGCTGTGGATCTTCATGAGGGAGACCGGTAAACTGCCCGCTAGTGTGCAGTAATTGCACCATATTCTGCTTAAGTTCAAACCTCCCTCCTGGCTCAGGTTTGCGGATGCTAGATGTGACATTATTAGCATGTGGGATTGCCACCTCGCGAACCGGCCGAGCTGCTACTTCTTCGGGCACTAACACTGCCCGGACTACCGGTGGATTCTGTTGTTGCTCCATGATCGTCTGTCTGAGCAACTGCAGCTTTCTTTGTAGAGCTTCTCTCCGTTTACTGTGAAATATTCTTTCTGGCTCTATATACGAGTCCACCTGCTCCTTGCCTCTTGCCAGTGTTCAACAGAAATTAAGTCTGCAAAATACAGGCTAAGACCAAGTTGTCAACACTAAGAAAACAAAAATACAGTAAATTAACACTTAAAACAAATTCACCAATTGCCAAGTCCCCGGCAACGGCGCCAAAAACTTGTTTGGTGCTTTTGCTATGGGAATAAAGCTACACGCAAGTGCACGTGGTCGAACAAGTAGTAAAGTGGCTTAAGTAAGCCAAGTATCGATCCCACAGGGACTGGGATGAAGTGCAATCTGCTCAACTGTACTATATTTCTATTCTAAAAATGCAGACAACAGTGTAACCAAAAGTTTGATTGTTTTATAATTTTTATGCTAAATCTAAAATAACTATCTAATGTGAGTCTGAACTATGAATGAGAGCATGCTGAAGTTAAACGAACATGTAATGAAATTAATTATCGATATAATTTGGTTAGTCTTTTCCTCCAGTTGCTAGCCAAGAACTATTGCCAAGAGATTAAAACTCTCGTATTTAACCTCACTTAAGAATCATGAACCACCCACCTATATTTCTGTGATTAAAATGCAATTCATGTTCTAGCCATACAAACCCGGTTCCTAAATTGACTAATACGACTTTCAGGTATATTTCTATCCTGAAAGTAAATCAATTCCCAATTTTCCCAAACCAAGAAAAGATCATATCCTATTAATTCACAACTTTCCAATTTCTTGCTCTCTCGAGTGAAACCGGACTTTTTAGATATACATTAACGTAGGCCACACATTAATGCAGTAAGAACAAGAATTAATAGAACAACATGGAAGAAAAGATAAAAAAAAAACAAAGAATCAATGATCACGTTTCATTACAATTGTTCATAACCTCAGCAAGAAGATGAATTAGCCACTCATTTGTGGATTAAACATCGTTAAATGAGTGTTAAACATACAAGCAATTGAATACAAGGAGAAGGAAAGAGAGAAAAACCCTGATATTTTTGTCCCCTCAACTGCCTGTAACCCACATTCTTGCTCCACCAAGTCAGAATATTGAAAAATGAACCTAAGTGTTCTATTTATACTGGTGGAATTTTTTTTGGAATAACAAGCAACGTGTCACGGAGTGCATCGCGGAGCACTGCCTCCGTGACACGTTACGGATGCGGACCTTCACTGGAACTGGGGGTCCAGGAAATAAATCCCAACGTGGCACGGCATGCAACGTGGAGCCAAGCCACTGTGCCACGGACCTATCGCGAACCCACACTGGATTTGGGCTGAAAATTCCCATCCAGGCAGAAGGCCTCCACGATGGCAATGTGACACGGCTCCATCGCGGAGCCCTTTTATTTTAAGCTGTCCAATGTCTTGTCCCTTGCTCGCATCCAAGTCCAACCCCGATATCCTCCAACATGCATTTTAGCTTCCTGAAATTACATTTTACCTGCAAAACAATGCTAATCATGTTGGTTAGTATAAATTCACATTTTATTACCAATTACATGAGAATGTATACACATTGATAGATAAACAAGGCTAAAATGGTACTTTTGAGTATCACTTGGGCATATAAATTTGCCCAAGATCAATTACCACTGACAATGACTCGTTGTGACACTCGTTAGGTGCACTGGCTAAAAACTAATTAGGGCTGGCAATGGAGTACATAAAGAGTCGTTATAGGTGACCATGACTCGTTGTTCCCACTCATAGAGTACATTGACCAACTTATAAATTCCTCGACCCAGGCCTGACCACGAGTGACTTAACAGGTCGTGGTCAGTGACCGCGACTCGTGAAGTCTCTCGTTGGGTACACTGCTTCTCATTTTCAATACTTACTCTTTCTTCTCACGAATAACCTAACGAGTCATTGGTTCTCATAACGACTCGTTAGGTGAGTCGTCCTGGAGCATTTCTATAGCTTTTCCAGATTTTTTGATTTAAGTCCCAGATTTAGATTTTGAGTTTCTGGGGTATTGCAATATCTCCCCCTTATGAACATTCATCCTCGAATGTTAGAAAACACACGGGAAAGCAGAGAATAACAATCAAAATCTCCAAATACTGCCCATTTAACTCCAAAACTGTCGGAATGACTACCTTCGTTTCAAAATACATAACTGAACTGAATTTACTTTTCATACATACATCCAAAGTCACAAATGAAACTTATACACATGAATTGAATTCAAAAACTAGATCAGTTCCTAAGGAAAAACTAACATTTCAGGCTACAACATAGTCGATAGAGAACAAGTGTGGGTATTTGGCCATCATATCTGCTTCGGCCTCCCACGTAGCTCCCTCAACCTGCTGATTTCTCCATAGTACCTTGACTGAAGCTATTTCCTTATTCCTCAACTTACGAACCTGATGGTCAAGGATTTGGACTTGTACCTCCTCATATGAGAGACTATCCTTTATTCCCACGCTGTCCAATGGCACAATTGAGGTTGGATCTACGATGCACTTCTTCAAAAGTGACACATGGAAAATTGGGTGTACAGCTGTTAGTTATGAAGGTAATTCTAACTCATAGGCTACATCGCCGATACGCCTTAAAATTCTATAAGGTCCTACATATCTCAGACTAAGCTTTCCCTTCTTGCCAAACCTCATCACCCCCTTCATAGGTGAAATTTTCAGGTATACCCGGTCATCAACTGCAAACTCCAACTCTCTTCTCCGCACGTCGGCATAAGATTTCTGACGGCTTTGAGTTGTTTTCAACCTTTCTTAGATGAGCTGAACTTTCTGCATTGCCTCGTGAATTGAGTCTAGCCCTATCAAGGTAGCTTCACCAACCTCGAACCATCCTATAGGAGATCTACATCTCCTACTATTCAATGCTTCAAATGGGGCCATCTAAATGCTAGAATGGTACTTGTTCTTGTACGCAAACTCGATAAGAGGCAAATAGTCATCCCAAATACCCTTAAAATCAATCGCGCATGCTCTTATCTTATCTTCTAGGGTCCGAATGGTCCACTCAACTTGTCCATCGGTCTGTGGGTGAAAAGCGGTGCTGAGTTTGACCTGAGTGCATAGTCCATTTTGAGAGGACTTCCAAAAGTGTGAGGTGAACTGCGTTCCCCTGTCTTAAATAATAGCCAAGGGAACCCCATGGAGTCTGACTAACTCTTAGATGTAAAGTTTGGCATAGTCCTCAGCTGAGTATGTGGTTTTAACTGGGAGGAAGTGAGCTGACTTAGTCATCCGATCTACTACTATCCAGATTGAGTCATACTACCGACGAGTCCGCGATAAACCCGTGACGAAATCCATATTCATTTCTTCCCACTTCCATGTGGTTATACTGATATCCTGGGTCATGCCTCCCGACCTTTGGTGCTCCACCTTGACTTGCTGGCAGTTAGGGCACTTGGCTACGAATTTCGCAATGTCTCTTTTCATGTCGTTCCACCAGTAAATATCCCGCAAATTGTGGTACATTTTGGTAGCACCGGGGTGAATGGAGTATCTCGAGCGGTGTGCCTGAACCAGTATCTGTTGTCTCAACTCACCAACATCTGGTACACACAACTTTCCCTGGTAACGGAGCACAGGATCTCCCCCTTTGGAGAAAGCCTCAACCTCCTTTTTGAGAACTGCTTCTTTAAGTTTAAGTAGAACTGGATCTTCATCTTGTCTGGACTTAACTTCAACAACCAAGGATGAATCCGACCCCCTATGCACTACCACTCCACCTTCGGCTGAATCCACCAGCTACACCCCTAACCGGGCTAGTCTGTGAACATCCCTTTCTAACCCTTTTTTTCTTCCTCAATATGAGACACACTCCCCATAGACCGTCTGCTTAGGGTGTCAACCAGCATATTGTCTTTGCCCAGGAGATACAGTACACTCATGTCATAGTGCTTTAACAACTCAAACCACCTTCTCTGGTGTAGATTTAGATCCTTCTAACTCAGCACGTACTGAAGACCCTTATGATCTGTAAATACAACTACGTGAGCTCCATATAAGTAATGCCTCTATATTTTTAGCTGGTGTGACACTCTTTAGGTGCACTAGCTAAAAACTGATTAGGGCTAGGAAAGGGGGACATAACGAGTCGTTACAGGTAACCACGACTCGTTGCTCCCACCCATCAAGTACACTGACCAACGTATAAATTCTCGACCCAGGCCTGACCACGAGTGACTTAACGGGTCATGGTCAGTGACCTCGACTCGTGAAGTCTCTCGTTAGGTGCACTGCTTCTCATTTTCAATTACTCCTTTTATCTAACAACTGACTTAACGAATCATTGGGTCTCATAACAACTCGTTAGGCGAGTCGTCCTATTGCATTTTTGCAGCTTTTCCATATTTTCTTATTTAAGTCCCGGATTTAGATTTTGAGTTTTCGGTGCATTACAAAATTGAAACCTAAAACTAACCTTAAAGAGGATTTGAGGGAGTAAGGGTTAAGAATTGAGCCATAAGGAGCGAGGTGATTGTGATAATGGGTAGAATGGTGAGGGTTTGAATTTCTGAAATCCTTGTTTTGATAGTAGAATATTGAAATTGTGTTAACTTCTTATTTTAGATTTTGAGCGTTTGGAGGCGTTGAGAAAAGGCTCTAGCCATGTGATTGTCATTTGAATCCTCCAAATTGAGGTAGGTTATGACTTAAAGGATTTAGACTTTTCATAATAATATGCATAGACGTGGAACTATTCTATGCAACTGTAATGTGTATGTTGTCTCTAGATTTTAAATTTTTTACTGTTCTTTGTTGAATTCCCTAATTTCATGACTCTAATGTGGAGTAGTTACCTGTGTAATATGGAACAAAGTGTATATGTTGTACATGTCTTTTGTACTTGTTGAGAATGATTGAACTGTTAAAAAGGGTTAACTTAATAGGGGTAGAATGAGACCTCCTAAAAGTCATAACAATGGACTAATGTTAATATATGAACTGCCAGTATGAATGTGGATAATATAAATATCCTGAGTTGAGGGTCTCGTGCTTGAGGGGAGTATTTGGGAGAGCAAGACTAACTGAGTGGCTTGTGTTTGAGGGGAGCATCCAAATGAGCATATGAGTGGGAGCAGGTACCACACTGGTATAGTATATGGATTTCTAGAGTCCCCTATAGTTCATGACTAGAAGGGAAGAAATTAGACCCTCTAGCATATGTGTGCATCGAAGTTTAGTGACCGGGTGTTTATGGTGATGTGACAGAGTTGTGTGCCCGGCATATCACCATTTGGTGTGTTATTGATGCATTGTAAGAATGGTGAGACTTAGACTGAGTGTATGCATTTAACTAAAATAAACTTGTGATCATTTGCTTGTAGTCTGAATTATTGAGGCTTATAATGATTTGATAGATAGAATATTTGAAAGAGGTTTAGTAATTGAGTTGTGCAATCTTTGGAAATGACTCATTATATACCGTATGGATACGCGACATTTATCATTTATTGATGACTGTGGCATACATGGATATTTGTAATGAGGTATTGGTTGTAAAGAGTTGGTGAAATATTGATTGTGCAGCTGAGTCAAGCTACTGATATGCAGTACTGCTGCAACAGCACGTATTCCACCATGGTGAGACCATGGCAGCTGTCAAGTGACCGCTGCAGCGATGACCTAATTCAAAGAGCAGGCCAGTTAGCACCTGAGTAGAATTTAATATCTGGACTAAGTTTGGTTATGTATACATGATGTTTTGGATTAATTGCACATTGTTGTCTATATGTATGTGTGTTATTATGTAAGGTCGGTCAATGATTCCCACCAGTACTGTGTTTCGCACTGACGCTACTCCTGTACTTCATTTTTGAGTGTAGAATCTGATCCTAAAAGTTCATCTCGACCTCACCTTTAGAGCAGCAGCTGATATTTGAAAGGTGAGTGGTGCAGTCTTACTTCTTTCTAGTTTTTGTATCGATCTTAGACATGTGTTTGTAGGTCTAAAGTACAATGATACTCGGGTTTTGGGAATGTTTGTAGGAGTTGGTTGTTTTGTTCCTGTTGACTCATTTAAGTTGAATTCAATGAATCGTTCCATTTATTTATAAAAGTGTTATCTTCTTTCTAGATGTTGCGGTGTTGGGGGAAATTAGTTGGGTTTGAGTGGTTCGCCCACTAGGGGTTCGTGTGGGTGTCAATCACGGCCATTCAGATCTTGACAAACATAGAAACTAAAAAACTAACAGTGAATTAACGATTATAGGGCTTAGCCATCTTTAAGGTACACCTCCCAATTATATATACTGGCATTCTGCGAATCTGACTTCAATAAGAAAAAGTATATTCATCAACTAATTCTAGTTAGATGAGAAATAAAGTAGAACGGACCAGATATAGACAATACTCAAGAATGTTCATGAGTCGTGACTGAAGAAAATCTCAACTCGAACTCGAACCTTAAATGGATCCTAAAAATGGTAATACTACAGGCGTATTAAACTATTATCATCCCCTTCAAAAAAAAGAATAATCCTAAGTCGTATAAGCTTAGGAAATACCATACCCAAATGGCGTTGCGAAGATCTGAGGCCTAGAAGCAGCCAAAGAAAGCTAAGTTTACACTCAAAGCTTCAACTTGGAGCTCAAGCAGGCCTAGATCAATTCACTCCCTTAAAGCGATGCTCTCTCATCATAGATTTAAAACTAGAACCAAATTAGTTAATCCTCACTAATTCATGATTGTCATTCAGATATTCGAGTAGCTTAAATCTGATCAAAGTCTGAAATATAATGCCAACGACAAACTAAAAATTACTCATACTTGAAATAACTATAATTTTAAGAAAAGTTTAGCTAAATAAAACTCGAGTTATGACATAACCAAAAGTAGACAATTACAAATACCTAACCATATTGGGGACACCATTAAAGATGCGAGCAGATTTAATGTTGGGAACAAACACGGATATTTAGTCAAACCAAACAAAATTCATCTCATACTTTAAATAAGACTAGACGTAAAAGAAAATACTTGAAATCAGGCATAGTAACTTATAGCCTAATGTTTTCTTAGAAGAACCCCAAAATAAACTTTATAAGCAATGCATATATTTATCTTAAATAATTCTACTAGGGGATGTTGTCCCTTATGGCTTAAAATAGAACCTTGGCCAAAAAAATCATTTTAAAAGGAAGAATGTAATTCAAATTGCAAACTACTACTATATCACCATTTACAACAAGTATTCTCCAATCTCGTACAACAAACTTAAACACATAATATTAATTATATATATATATATATATATATATTAAGAATAATAATAATAAATTTTAAGGCAAAATAAAAGAGGGAGAGAACAAGTTACCTCTCCTAGCGCAGTGAATGGAGCCAACGAGTTTCGAAACTAGATTTCACTAATGTTTTTGAGTTGATTCCAAAAGATGCAAGAAAATTTAAAATATTAAACTAAGGCCCAAGTTGATCGACATTTTGCCTAAACAAATTAAGTTTTCTTTTCTTTATAATTTCTTAAAATTTGAGATAGTCGATTGAATCCCCCCTTTGAAAGATAAATATGGGTTTCTATTTATAGAATCCCAAACACTAAATTTGAATTTTGAAATAGGCTCAGAAAAATGGACGTGTGAAAAGAAGTACAAAGTCCTACCTACTCTAAACTTGATTAGAAAGGACGAGGGATGCCTCTTCACCTCACACCATCAGAGGCTGATGGTGGGTGAGTAATTTCTAGAGTGGCAAAAGTCAGCAGATCTTGAGGCTTCAGGGATAAGGTTTTGCAGATGAGTTGTTGTGAAGAGGATAAGGAAGAAAGGAAGGGGATGGTGATGGAATGGTTTGGTGTATGATAGAGGAGAAAGAATGGGCGAGAAGGAGGAGTGATGGGAATGGGATTAGGAGGGTGGTCTAAAGTGTGTTGCCTCTTTTCTTGACTTATTTTGATCCTTCTGATCATCTTGATCGGACGACTGAGATTAAATCAGGAAAAACTAAAGTAATATATATATATATATATATATATATATATATATATAGGTAATAAAAATGTTGCTAAAATTAAATCACTCTTTAAAAATTAATTTGAGATAAAAATTAAGACGAATTATTTTTTGATTAATTAAACAGGCTCTTGTATTTGACAAAATAAAATAATAGTTTATACTTTATTTTTTATTTTATAATAATGTACTAATCATTAAAATCAAATCGTAAAATGACTTTCTATTTGCAAAATGAATACGTACTTAATACATTTGTTTTCAATATAAAAAAAGTTAACTAATCAAATAGGTATGTTTAGTATTTATTATTTTTTAGTTGTAGTTATATATATATATATATATATATATATATAGACACACACACACACACACACACACACAAACACACACACACACACACATATATATATATATATATGTGTGTGTGTGTATATATATGTGTGTGTGTGTTGGTGTATTTTGCCAAATGAAATAGCTAATATTACCAAAATATTTTTGTTTACGTGAAAAAAGAATATTTTACTATGTTTGAATTTCAAAAACCTTGAATAATTAATTAAAATGTGGAGGAATGAAATTGGGTGTTCTTTGGTAGGTAATCATCCCAATTTACTTTAAAATCCAGAGCACATGCTCTCAACATATCCTCGAGAATCTGAATGGTGCGTTCGGCCTATCCTTCTATCTGCAGGTAAAAAGCAGTGCTAAGATTCACACGTGTACCCAACCCTTTCGGGAAAGACTTCCAAAAAATGTGTTGTGAACTGAGCACCTCTATCGGAGATGATAGACACTGGGATCCATACAGCCTAACAATCTTCCAAATATAAAGTTTGGCATAATACTCTGTGGAATCTATTATCTTAACATGTAAAAAATGTGCTGACTTTTTAAGACGGTCAATAATCACCCAAATTGAGTCATGTTTCTAAAAGGAGAAAGGTAAACTATAATACCCCAAAAGACCTAAGATCAAATCTCGGAGTTGAAACGAAAAAACCAGCAATTTCTGCACCGGGTCACAGGACGAGTCGTCCAGTGACCCGTCAGGAACCCCATGAATCGTTAAGTGACTCATGGGGAGAGGCTTGAACTTGATTGAAAATTTGGAAATTTAAGTGACCACGGGTGTGACCACGAGTCGTGGTCAACACCACGAGTCGCCATGTGAGCTGTGTTCAAGGGTTGGATGAAAGTTGGAAAAATTTGGGCAGTGCACCTAACGGGTCATCACCACGACTCATTAGGTTCATCACAAGTCGTGGTATCCCCCGTGGTGACCCCAGGTGATTTTTGGTAGTGAAGAGGATGGAAGATGACCACGAGTCGATAACCGGTAACGATTCGTTAAGTACCTCGTGGTGACTATCAGGATGTAATTTCTAGTGAAGACGATGACTGCAGACCACGAGTCATGGCCAGGGACGACGACTCATCCAGTCCCTCGATGGAACTGGCAGTCTGTTTTTCTCTGCGAATTTAGTAAGGGTTTTTCTGTAATTCCTAAGTTCCTAAGGCCTAAACTACATCATTTTAAGGTCAGAATAGAGTGTTTTAAGAAGGGTTAAGTCATTCTAAGCCTATCCTAATTTATTCATGCAATCTTAGGGGTTTTGAGAGGTGATCAAGGCTAGTTCTTCGAGTTCTTCCTCAATTCTCTTTGGGCAATCAAGAAAGTGGTGAATTCAGTTCTCTTCAGGTATGTAAGGATATGAATGGGTGCAATTGTCCACACCGATGCCCAATTCCCTCTCAATTAATGATGTTCTACTTGATAATTCCATGGGGTTTTTACCCAATGCATGAATTCCTAAGTTTTAATCATGGGTATGATCTAAATATGTTCAAAATGATGAATTATGATTAATGGGCAGAGTTTTCAATGTTTTAAATTATAAATTATGTTTTCAAGTTTTCTATACTATGATGCCCATCCATGAATATTTATGAAAGTCGAGATCTATGAGTTATGAGTTCAAGTATAATGAGATGTTGATGAAGAAAATATAATTTCTATATACCCATGTTTATGTTCATATTTTCAAAGTGAATCAAGTTGATTTAAAATATATTCAAGTATTGGACAATCCCATATGATTAAGTATATTTTATGATTTCATGAATTGGCTTACTACTTAGTTTTGGAGTCAAGACTCCCATTATTTTCAGCTTGTGGTATGGTTTGAGCCAAGGCTCCTCTTGTTATGATTTCAGATTATACATATATGTTATTATTAAACTTCATCACTAGACGATGGTCAGCTTCATTGAAAAATGATGGAGAGCATACGCATGTTTTTGGGAGTAGTGTCTAGCACCGAGTAAGCTAAGGGTTAGTCTACCCTATGCCTTAGAACAACACACCAACATAGATTACTTATATTCTTTTGGACCTCCCTTGGAGCTTTCCCTACCCCCAAGGGGCCTTGAGCTTGATATTCATATCATGGTAGCGTCCTTAGCCCTGGCAAAGCTTTAGACGGCTCTACACACTTGAGTGTGATAGTCGAGACCACGTAAGCTCTATCATGGTAATATCGGTTATATAACGGGACTCCCATTGTTCCTCATGAATTTAGTTATGCGTGTATTGATCTTGGGCAGAATTTCACGCCCAAGTGATACTCAAATGCTTCATTTCTACTTGTTTATCTATTGTTATGTGTACATTCTCATGTGATTCTTAAATAAATGTGAATTTATACTAACCAACATGATTTGTGTTGTTCTGCAGGTAGAAGGAACTTTTGGGAAGCTAATCTACAAATTGGTGAAATGCGGGAATGGACTCGAAAGCAAGAAGTGGAAGTTGACGAGGGAAGTTGGCAAAAATAGGGGCTGCGCGATGGCGCCGTGTCACGTTACCATCGCGGAGGCATTCTGCCTGAGATGATTAAAATATGTCAAATTCCAGTGGAGGTTCGCGTTACTTCCGTGAAATGGAGGCAGTGCTCCCCGATGCACTCCGTGTCACGTTGAGTGTAATTACCTAGAACCTCAAGTTCCAGTGAAGGTGCGCGATGGCACCGTGGCACGGAGGTAGTGCTCCGCGATACACTCCGTGCCACGTTGCTTGTTATTTCGGGAAAAATTTTCAATAATATAAATAGCACACTTAGGTTTTATTTTAAATATTCTGACTTGGTTGAGCAAGAATGTGGGTTGCAAGCAGTTGAGAGGACGAAAATTCTAGGGTTATTCTCTTCCTTTTTCTCTTTAATTTCAATTTCTTGTATGAATTCTACTTATTTGAAGATGTTTAATTCACAAATGAGTGGCTAATTTATCTTTTCTTCAATGGTTGTTCTATCAATTCTTGTTTTTAATGTATTAATGTTTGGCTAATGTTAATATATATCTTAGAAATCCAATTTTGATTCTGAAAAGGGAAGGAATTGGATATATGTGAATTGGTAGGATATGATCTTTTCTTAGTTGAGAAAATTGAGAATTGATTTACATTCAGAATAGAAATATATCTGAAAGTCTTATTAGTCATTTATGGAATCGGTTATGTATGATTAGAGCATGAGATTCTTATATCACAGAAATGTAGAATAAGGTCTCATGATTCTTTAATTGGATAGGAGTCGAAAGATCCAATCCATAGGCATTTAATTCCTGACTAGAAACCGAAGAGAAGATTAGCTGAATTGAATTAATAAATTACATCCCTGCATGCTTGCCTTAACCTCAGTTTGTTCATTGCTATTGTTCAGACTCAAATTATAATCTTGACTTAGATTCTTATTACTTAGTGATCTTAACTCATAAAACATTATTTATTTGGTTGTCTGCATTCATAGAGATAACGTTCACTGACGCTTAAGTTAATTAATACCGTAGTTCAGTCCCTGTGGGATCGATACTTGGCTTGAAATAAAGCCACTTTACTACTTGTACTACCACGTGCACTTGCGTGTAGTTTTGGCTCGAACAAGTTCTTGGCGCCGTTGCCGGAGACTGGCAATTGGTAAATTTAATTTCTTAGTGTTAGTTTACAAATTAAATATAAGTGCTGACAACTTGATCTTAGCCTTTCTCTTGCAGGAATTGAATTTTTCTGAACACTGGCAAGAGATAAGGAGTTGGTGGATTCATTTATAGAGCCAGAGAAAAAATTTCATCGCCAAAGAAGGGAAGCTCTAGAGAAGAAGCTGCAGTTGCTAAGACAGGTAATTCTGGAGCAGCAACAGAATCCACCGCTTGTAAGGGCAGCTTTAGTGCCCGAAGAGATGGCAGCAAGGCCGATCCGTGAAGTGGCAATCCCACATGCAAATAATGTTACATCTAGTATTCGCAGACCAGATCCAGGAGGGAGGTTCGAGCTTAAGCAGAATATGGTGCAGTTGTTGCACACCAGCGGGCAATTCACAGGTCTCCCTCATGAAGATCCACAACATCTCCAACACTTTTGGGAGATAAGTGACACTTACATTCCCGCTGGAGTATCATCTCACTATGTGAGGCTTACATTATTCCCGTTCTCACTTTTGGGGGAAGCAAAGAGGTGGTTGAAAGCTGAACCACCTAATTCTATCACCACTTGGGATGATCTTGCAAGGAAGTTTTTGATACGATTCTTTCCATTTGGGAAGACAGCCAGACTTTGAAGTCAGATTCTAAGTTTCAAACAGAGAGAGGGTGAGAATTTGTATCAAGCTTGGGAGAGGTTTCAAGTCAATGTTAAGGGATTGTCCTCATCATCACCAGTCTAATGATATGTTGGTGCACACATTCATTGAGGGTTTGGAACCACATACTAAAATTTTGTTAGATTCAGCAGCTGGTGGGCAGGCATTGGAGAAGACTTATGAGGAGCTTTACACTTTGTTAAACCGTATTTCACAGGGAAATCCAGAATGGAACGCGGATTCAACGCGAGGAGGAACAAGGAAAGCTACAGGAGTGTTTGAGGTGGATGGTTTTACGGCTATTGCTGCACAGATAGCTGCGTTGCAAAATCAGCTCAACACCCACTTCAGCAATATGAGCTTGAATCAAACACAAGTCCTAGTTAATGTCGTTCATCAGTATGGTGTGAAGTATGTGGGAGTAGCGAACACTCAGCTGAGTGCTGTGGTGCCAATCCAGACTCAGTAAATTTTGTTGGGAATGTCCAGAGGGATAATAATCAATAGTATGGCAACAGTTACAACTCAAATTGGAGGAATCATCCGAATTTCTCTTGGGGGAGTAATAGCCACCAAGGACAGAGTTCGAATCAGGGCGTGCAGAGAAATCAAGGGGGGCATCAGAATTTTCAGTCTCAATACAGAGAAAACAATGCACCTCCTCCACCACCCAACAACATTTAGGATATGTTCAAAACAATTATAGCTAACCAAGCGCAAATGCAGGCTGATTATGTGAAACTAGCGGCTGATATGAAAAATCAGCAATTAGCTACAATTGCGTTAGAGTATCAGTTTGGACAGTTAGCTGGAGCTCAAAACGCCAGGGCCAGGGGAGGACTTCCAAGTGATACTGAGCCAAATCCCAAGCAGGTCAATGCAGTTACATCAAGGAGTGGCATTCAACTTAAGGAGGTGGAACCAGAAAGACCACCTCAGCAATCTGGACCAGTGGAAAAAGATAGGGAACATGATGATGTGAGGGGGAAGGAAAAGGCAGCTGAGACAGAAAGACCCCCCCCCCCGTTCCCTCAGAGATTAAAGAAGCACAAGGAAGAAGCTTTCTTTAAGAAGTTCATGGAGGTGCTGAAACACGTACACATTAATTTACCTCTAGTTGATGTTTTGCAGGGAGTGCCAAAATATTCCAAGTACATCAAGGACATCGTGGCAAACAAAAGATGATTAACGGAGTATGCTACGGTGGCGCTTACTGAGGAGTGCACCTCCCGGATACAGAACAGGTTGCCGACAAAGCTCAAGGATCCTAGGAGCTTTACCATTCAGATTACAATTGGGAAAAGTATTTGATCTTGCAGACTATGTCATTTGGGAGCAAGCATAAACTTGATGCCGACATCGGTGTTCAAGAAGTTGGGCTGGGCAGCCCTAGACAAACTACAATTATCTTGCAGCTAGCTGACCGTTCTTTGGTCAGACCAAATGGTATTGTGGAGGATGTGCTAGTGCAAGTGGGCTCCCTCATTTTCCCGATGGATTTTATTATCTTGGATTATGAGCTGGATACGGAAGTCCATTTATTTTAGGACATCCTTTCTTGGCAACCAGGCAAGCTTTGATTGATGTGGCTGCTGGGCAGCTAACCATGCGAGCACATGACAAAGTAGAGGTTTTTGATGTGTATAAGGCCATGAAACTACCGGGCATATATGAGGAGATATCAGCAATCAATGTGCTAAATCAGGAATAAATTCTGCAGATTGTTGACTCACAGGACCCATTGGAGAGAGCCTTGATGGGCTCCGATCATTTTGGAGACATTGCTACGTATGAGATGGTGCAGACGCTGAAAGAGCCAAAATGGTTTCCCAGGAAGCAAGACTTTCTGCCATTGATGAGGTCATTGGAACTTGCCAAAACCATCAATTGAGGAGGCACCAAAATTGGAGTTGAAGACATTGCCCCACATCTGAAGTATGTATTTTTAGGGGAAGATGACACCTTGCCAGTCATCATTTCCGCAGAACTGACAGAGGCACAAGTGAGAGATGCATTGGTGGTCCTCAAGAGGTAGAAGAAAGCAATGGGATGGCAAATGTTGGACATCAGAGGAATTAGTCCAGCTTTTTGCACACACAGGATTTTTATGGAAGAAGGATCCAAGCCAACTGTGCAAAATCGGCGGAGGTTGAATCCGGTGATGAAGGATGTAGTTAGGAAGGAAGTGATCAAGTGGCTTGATGCATGTGTGGTATATCCCATTTCAGACAGTGAATGGGTTAGCCCAGTTCAGTGTGTTCCAAAGAAAGGAGGTATGACCGTGGTCACCAACGAAAAGAATGAGCTAATTCCCCCCCGTACAGTCACAGGCTGGCGAATTTGCATGGATTACAGGAAGCTCAATGAGGCCACGAGGAAAGATCATTATCCCATTCCATTTATTGATCAAATTTTGGATAGGCTGGCAGGTCAAGAGTATTATTGTTTTCTTGATGGATATTCCGGCTATAATCAAATATCCATAGCTCTAGAGGATCAGGAGAAGACCAATTTTACATGTCCTTATGGGACATATGCTTTCAGGCGGATGCCATTTGGTCTATGCAATGCACCAGCCACATTCCATAGATGCATGATGGCGATCTTTCATGATATGGTGGAAATTCTTGTCGAGGTATTTATGGATGACTTTTCTGTTTTCGGTAATTCGTGTGCTACATGTTTGCAGAATCTTGACAGGGTGCTAGCTCAATGTGAAGACTCTAACCTTGTGCTCAACTGGGAGAAATGTCATTTTTTTAGTCAAGGAGGGTATCATCCTTGGCCATAAGGTGTCATGCAAAGGGTTGGAAGTCGATCGTGCAAAGATTGAAGTGATCGAAAAGCTACCACCACCAGTGTCAGTGAAGGGTGTTCGCAGTTTTCTCGAACATGCAGGGTTCTACAGACGGTTCATCAAGAACTTCTCTAAAATTTCTAGACCGATATGCCAGTTGTTAGCAAAAGAGGTGAAGATCGAGTTTGACAAAGATTGTGTTAAAGCATTCGAGGAGCTAAAACAGAAGCTGGTAGAAGCGCCTATTCTCATCTCTCCGGATTGGTAGCAACCGTTTAAATTAATGTGTGATGCAAGTGACATGGCTGTAGGAGATGTATTGGGGCAGCGAAGGAATAAAATTTTTCATTCCATTTATTATGCAAGCAAAACACTTGACGCAGCCCAAGTCAATTATACAGTCACGGAAAAGGAGATGCTAGCATTGGTGTTCGCATTTGATAAATTCAGGTCCTACCTGGTGGGTTCTAAAGTAGTGGTGTATACTGATCATGCAGCAATTCGGTATTTGTTTAACAAGAAGGATGCTAAGCCCAGACTAATCAGATGGATATTGTTGCTACAAGAGTTTGACCTAGAGATTTGAGACAGAAAGGGGAGCGAGAATCAAGTGGAAGATCACCTATCGCGATTGGAAAGTCGGTTGCATGTAAATGAAGGTGACAGCATGAAAGAAGAGTTCCCAGATGAGCAGCTCTTGGCAATAAGGGAAGCTGAAATCCCTTGGTATGCAGATATTGTGAACTTGCTGGTAAGTGGAGTCTACCCACCGGAGGCTATGACTCAGCAAAGAAAGAAGTTGAGACATGATTGCAGGTATTACATATGGGATGAGCCGTGTCTGTTTAAGCAGAGACCGGATCAAGTGATGAGACGATGCATCCCAGAGAGCCAGGTTGCAGAAGTATTGAGGAGTTGTCAATCATCGTTGTATGGAGGGCACCACGGAGGAGAGCGGACAGCTCACAAGGTGCTACAGTCAGGTTTATTTTGGCCTACATTGTTAAGAGATTCTATAGCATACGTAAAAATGTGTGATAGATGCCAAAGAACAGGCACAATTGGTATAAGACGGGAGATGCCACTGCAGCAGATATTAGAAGTGGAGATTTTTGATGTATGGGGAATAGAATTCATGGACCCGTTTCCATCGGCATTTGGTAATCGTTACATCTTGGTAGCGGTTGACTATGTGTCTAAGTGGGTCGAGGCAACATCTTGTCCAAAGAATGACAACAAGGTGGTGACAAAATTTGTGAAAAAGCAAATTTTCACTAGGTTCGGGACACCCAGAGCCATTATCAGTGATGGAGGGGCTCATTTTGTGAATGCGAGTTTCAAGATCTTGCTAGGTAAATATGGGGTGCGGCACAAGGTAGCAACAGCGTATCATCCCCAAACTAGCGGGCGAGTGGAGGTGTCAAACAGAGAGATAAAGCAGATTCTACAGAAGACAGTGAATGCACAACGAATTGATTGGTCAAGCAAACTCGACGATGCGTTGTGGGCTTATAGAACTGCATACAAGACACCCATTGGGACTTCTCCGTACAGAATGGTCTATGGAAAGGCATGTCATCTGCCTGTGGAGCTGGAACATCGGGCTTTTTGGGCCATGAGAAAGCTGAACATGCATCCGGAGATAGAAGGGAAGAAGAGGTTGATGCAACTCAGTGAACTAGATGAGTTTCGGTGGCATGCCTATGAAAGTGCCAAATGCTATAAGGAGAAAACTAAATGGTGGCACGATAGACATATCTTGCATCGGATCTTTGAGCCGGGGCAGAAAGTGTTGTTTTTTAATTCAAGGTTGAAGCTTTTTCCAAGAAAGTTGTGGTCCTAGTGGTCAGGGCCGTTTGAAGTGGTGAGAATGACCCCACACGGGGCAATGGAGTTGTGGCAAGAAGATAGAAGTGCCACATTTTTGGTGAACGGGCAAAGATGTAAGCATTATTGGGGTGAGGACGTTATTCGAGAGAAGACGTAGATCACTCTAGAGGATGATTGAGAATGAATAGCGTCGAGCCGCGACGGTAAGTCAGGCGCTGCACGGGAGGCAACCTGTGACTGTGTTGTAATAGAAGAGTAGAATTATTTGAAGAAAAAAATGAGCAAAAGAAAAAAAAATAAAAATAAAAATAAAAATTGTTGCGTTGCAACCTATGATTTCTAACCAATTTCTTGAGGTGAAATGAATTTCAGGTGGAACGGAGGGAAAAAATACAAAAAAGTGCAAAGAAAAAAAATCAAGCTAAGAAAATAAAAATTGGCACATCCCAGTGAGCCTACGTGATGGCTCTGTGACACAGAAGCAGTGCTCCGCGTTACCCTCCATGACACGTTGAGGTGTATTTCGCGTCGGGTCACCTCGGGTCACCGGGTAACCCGCGCGAAAAACCTCTTTTAAACCCAAATTTCGTTCATTTTTTTCCTATTCTTTCAATCCCTCCGTGACCCACACCCAAAATTCCCTTCTCCCCCAACGTGACACGGACTTAGTGATCAACTTCCTTCGAGTTTTCTTCAATTTCATCGAAGTAAAGGTATGTTCTTGAATTTTTCCTTAATATTGCTCAAAATTTCGATTCTTGAACATGTTTTGTGATGAAACTTTGCCCTAAGTGAGAAATAAGCTTGAAATCAATTGAGTTATGCTTGAATGATGTTCATATTATCGTTGTTAATAGATGAACTCAATGATTGCATGTTTTATTGAAATTCTTGCGAAATTGATAGCTAGGGTTGAGGATTGAATAGGAATAAGACAAAATGCATAAAAATGTTGATAAATTGGGTTGTGCATGTTGTTTGAAGTGAAATGTATTGTGATTGATGTTGAATATGCCAATGTAGAAGAGGGATTTTCAGGAGAATGTAATTGGAGAATTACATAGGTTATTGTGAAAAAAAATTGCAAAGTGTTAATGATGATACAATTGAATCGATGGAGAAATTTTTATTCATTGTACGAAATCTGAGTAGTACAAAGTAATTGTTCCATCGACTTATATGAATGCATTAAGCATGTTGAATGCTAAGAATTGCAAAATCATTAATGTCTTGTCGAATTGTGTTGATTGCGGCTAAAGACTAAGTGTGGGGTGATCCAATTAAACCCAACCTTAGATGTAGCCAATGATGACTTGAATAACATTGGCACTGTATGTTTGAATGTACAGGAACAATGTCAGGAAGACAGGACAAGGGAAAGGGCGCATCCACATCGGGCACCAGAAGAAAGCGAGTAAGATTGGGTACAGCAGTACCAGAAGCACCAGCGGTTCCTTGAGGGCAACGCCGACAGTACGGAACCAGATGGGTAACTGATGAGGGGAAGAAGTGGTATGCTAAACACAAAGAAACCAAATACTTCCCAGAGGAGCATATAGCACGGGAACCACTGGCACAGGAATTCCCGCGGATCGTACACAGGATTGACACTGTTGGGCTGAACTTCATTTTTGAAGAAACCAGGGAGTGCAATCTCCATCTTATCCGGGAGTTCTATGCCAACTAGAACCCGACCTTACGCAGCCACACCATAAAAATCAGAGGGCAGGTTGTCACCTTTGAACCCCACCATCTGAATGCAATCTTGGGGGCGCGGGACACAGACGCTCATGTCCTCCGTCAGCAGAATATCACTCCACCTTATGTGGACATCAGACGCACCTTATGTGGAGCCCGATCGACAGTCAGGTGGGTTAGGCACAAGGAAAGGGGCTACCATCACACATTTCCCTATTCTCAGATGAATAGGGAGGCCCGAATTTTGTTGAAGATTTTTTGTTCGTGCCTGATCCCAGGGGTGCACATGATAGATGTCACCCAGGATAGAGTTTGTCTGGTGTACGCACTGATGAAGGGGCTGGAAATCAATGTTGGGACGGTGATCATATCCGCCATGAAGAGAGCCCGACTACATTAGGGGCATAGATACGGGTTCGGTGGTCTGCTTACCACGTTCCTGAGGGGCCACGATATTGAGGAGGAGGCCCTAGATTACATCCCTCAAATCAATAGGCGTGCCTTGGATGTCACCAAAACCAAGGCACCTGACACTACTTATGGGTCGGTGCTCACACTAGCTGAGCCACATGCTCGGGATGATCAGTACATAGCCCGCATGTACGGGATGCAGATGTTGCAGTTGCGCATCGGAGGACGACCCGCAATAGAGGATGAGCTGTGGCAGCTCGAGTTGGATTACCCATTCAACGAAAATGCCTGAGCCTTATGCCGAGTGGGGCCCACATTTATGGAGCCCGTGGATGATGATGTCCCTACCGATGAGGAGACTATTCGCGTGATTTGTGGGGTATAAAATGACACGCAAGTGCACGTGGTCGAACAAGTAGTAAGTGGCTTTAGTAAGCCAAGTATCGATCCCACAGAGACTTGGATGAAGTGCAATTTGCTCAAGTGTACTATATTTTACTTCTAAAAATGCAGACAACAGTGTAACCAAAAGTTTGATAGTTTGTTTTATAATTTTTTATACTAAAGCTAAAACAATTATCTACTTTGAATCTGAACTATGAATGAGAGCATGCTGAGGTTAAACGAACATGTAATGAAATTACTTGTCATCATACTTTGGTTAATCTTTTCCTCCAGTTGCTAGCCAAGAACAATTGCCAAGAGATTAAAACTCTCGTATTTAACCTCACTTAAGAATCATGAACCATCCGTCTATATTTCTGTGATCAAATGCAATTCATGTTCTAGCCATACAATTCCGGTTCCTAAATTGACTAATACGACTTTCAGGTATATTTCTATCCTGAAAGCAAATCAAGACTCAATTTTCCCAAACCAAGTAAAGAACATATCCTATTAATTCACAACTTTCCAATTTCTTGCTCTCTCGAGTGAAACCGGACTTTTTAGATGTACATTAACGTAGGCCACACATTAACGCAGTAAGAACAAGAATTAATAGAACAACATGAAAGAAAAGATGAAAAACCAAAGAATCAATGATCAAATTTCATCACAATTGTTCATAACCTCAGCAAGAAGAGGAATTAGCCACTCATTTGTGGATTAAACATCTTAAAATGAGTGTTAATCATACAAGCAATTGAATTAAAGAAGAAAGAAAGAGAGAAAAAACCCTGATATTTTCGTCCCTCAACTGCCTGTAACCCACGTCCTTGCTCCACCAAGTCAGACTATTGAAAAAATGAACCTAAGTGTTCTATTTATACTGCTGGAAATTTTTTTCGGAATAACGAGCAACGTGTCACGGAGTGCATCGCGGAGCACTGCCTCCGTGACATGCTACGGATGCGGACCCTCACTAGAACTAGGGGTCCAGGAATTAAAGCTCAACGTGGCACGGCGTGCAACGTGGAGCCATGCCACCGTGCCACGGAGCAAACACGGACCTCCATAGGAATTTGGGCGAAATTTCCCTATCCAGGCAGAAGGCCTCCGCGATGGCAGCGTGACACGGCTCTATCGCGGAGCCCCTTTAATTCATGCTGTCCAATGCTTTATCCTTTGCTCGCATCCAAGTCCAATCCCGATATCATCCAATCATGCATTTTAGCTTCCCGAAATTACCTTTTACTTGCAAAACAATGCTAATCATGTTGGTTAGTATAAATTCACATTTTATTACCAATTACATGAGAATGTATACACATTGATAGATAAACAAGTCTAAAATGGTACTTTTGAGTATCACTTGGGCATATAAATTTGCCCAAGATCACTTACCCCACACTTAAATCCTTGTTCGTCCTCGAACAACAATCCTACACTTCATGCAATTTACATCCCAACCTCGCTACTTTGGTTCGACAATTTAGGCTACGGTCATACCGATTATTCAATACAGCAAATCATCAAGAAAACATGCATGGTCTTATCAATGCAATGACCTTCAATACATTAAGACCTCCTAGACTTTAAGAATCGACTCTCGATATTGGCAAACTCATGCAAATCAGCTGATCAAGATATCCGACACGAAAATTAATCTTTCATCAAGCATGTGCCCTCACAACACAAGAGAATCTTCCCCTTTTTGCTCATATGACTCACAAGAATTCAAGTAGGGGCATGTAAAAACAATTTCGCTCTCTCTCCCAAAAGAATTCACATGCATCATGTCATGACCCATAAGCTTGCCCTTAGTGTATTACTCCACTAATATAAAGAAGTGCGATGTAAGATCACGCAGGACTTTAACGGGTTGTAATGGAAGCTACAGAACTAGTAAATATTGGGTTAGCCAATAATAGCCACTAGCATCCTTAAGCGCCTTTTTAACACATCCCATCCACTCATGGACATTATACTTTTTTTCATCATCCCATTCTTGATGATTTTCTTTAGTATGACCCATCGTATTAAATACACTTGACACAACAACAAAGATTATTCATGCACCTTCATTATCATTTATTTATAGCAAGTGCACCTTCAACCTTTTCTTTTCTTCTATCACTCTGCTTTTCTTTTTCTTTTCATCATTCTCACTCCTTGACACTTCGGGAAACTGATTTTCTTTTCTTAAGCGCTTAAGAGTTTTGTATAGACTTTACGGCTAATGAAAAGAAGGAATTAAGCTTGGTTTACACTTTATGACAAAAGATAAAATTAATCGGCTAAAGGCTCAACGGGCTGACTAGGGTATACAATCAAGGTGGGTACAACAAGGAAAAATAGAAACTCTCGGTTAAAACAAAGAAATGCCTACATCCTTTCCTACAATACACCTCCTTCATTTCGTTTTGTACACACACCAGGCAAGTTCTAGACACTTCACAATAGCATGGAATATCAACACCTCACTTCACACTTTTTGCACATGCTCAATTTAAGATGTATTCACAGACTCTTCAATCAGCTAATTACAGGAATTCAAACATTAAGTCTCAATCACATTGAATCAAACTCTACGGCCTAGGTATCTCAACATATTTACAAATTTTCATGCTTTCATACGAATCACCTTTGCATTTTAAATATCATGTACAACACACAACCAGAATTTCGCAACCATCCAGTAACTACAGGTTTTGGGATGCAACCCACCAAAGAAAAAAACAGAAAAATAATTGAAAAAATCTACTCCTAACGACTACATTTCCCTTAAGACGGTCGTCATCCATCCATCATAGGGAACGGTCACTACTATGACTTCGGTTCAATGAGACTAATCTCGGTAAAAGAACCGAAAACAAATGCCGAGAAACCCAAGAAGTAAAAAATGTTGAAAATATCGATCATTTCAATAGAAAAAAATATGTACAAAATATTTTAAAATTTTAAAAATATGGATCATTTTGATAACAAAAATATGTACAGAATCAGAATCAGCTAGCAACATTCAGCAACACACATCAATTTCACATAAATTTACAAATACAAAACAACTTAACAATTCACACTCACAGGGACAAACAAATTTCACAAACACGACAACAGAATAGAGCATACATACAAAACAGCCCAGCCCAGCACCTAACTACTCCTACCCCACACTTAGTCGAACACTGTCCCCAGTGTTCACAAAAATTAAAATAGCACAAAATCGGGTGATGGAACTCCCTCATCAGTCAAAGTATTCCACTTCTTCGTCGGGTGCTGCTGCTTCATCTCCCATGTCCGAGTCGCCTCCGTCGTCATCATCGGACTCCACATCGGAGTCCTCCCGAAGTGTCTCCTCATCTGTGGGGACATCATCATCTGTGGGCTCTACAAATGCTGGCCCCACTCGGCATAGAGCCCTGGCGTTTTCGCCGAAGGGGTAGTCTAGCTCGAGCTGCCATAACTCCTCCTCTGTCGCCGGCCTCCCACCTATCCTCAGCTGGAGCATCTGCATCCCATACATCCGAGCCATATACTGGTCATCACGAGCATGTCGCTCGCCAAGTGTAAGCACTGGCCCGTGGGTGGTGTCGGGAGCCTTAGTTTTAGTAACATCTAAGGCCCGCCGCTCCATCTGCGGGATATAGTCAAGGGCCTCTTCCTAAACATATAGGCCCCTGAGGAAGGTGGTGAGTAGTCCACCAAAATCATACCTGTGCCTGTGATGCAACCGGACTCTCTTCATGGTGGAGATAATCACCACCCCCATGTTGATCTCCAGCCCTTTCATCAGGGCAGACACCAGGCATACACGATCCCGGGTTACATCTGTCATATGTACCCCCGGGATTAGGCATGAGCAGACTATCTTTATCCCGATTCGGGCTTCCCTATTCATCTGTGAATATGGCAGAGTCTGGTGGTAGCCCCTCTCTTTATGTCTGCTCCATCTAGCCGTCGATCGGGTCCCACACAATGAGCGTCTGATGTCCGCATATGGTGGGGTAATGTTCAGCTGTCGGAGTACGTGGCCGTCTGTGTCTCGCGCTCCTATAATGGCATTGAGGTGGTGGGGCTCAAGTGTGACTATTTGCCCTCTGATCTTGATGGTGTGACTTCTGATCGTCGGGTTCCAATTGGCATAAAACTCCCGAACCAGGTGCAAATTGCATTCCTTGGGCTCCTCAAATATGAAATTGAGCCCAGCTGCCTCGATCCGGTGGACCATTCTAGGGAACTCCTGTTCCAATGGTTCCCGTGCTATATGCACCTTGGGGAAATATTTGTTTTCTTTGTGCTTTGCGTACCACTTTTTCCCCATATCAGTCACCCATCTCGTTCCGTATTGGCGGTGTTGGCCGCGTGGAACTGCTGGTGCTGCTGGGACTGCTGTGCCCAGTCTGATTCGCTTCCTTCCGGCGCCTGAAGTTGATGCGCCTTTTCCTTTCTCTTGCCGGCTTGCCGTTTTACCTGTCAACCCAAGTAAACAAGATCAATGTTAAGCTAACGGATATTAACTTCGGCTAAGGTCGGGTTACGCTAGGTTACCCCACACTTAGTCCTTAACTACAGTTACAACAATACGGCAAGATTATCTTTATCTACACACAATAATCAACTATACAATCATGCTTAGTTCGTTCGAAAAATTCGACGGTATATCTTTTGCGTACTACTCAGACTTCGTACAGCTAATCACAATCACTACCATCGCTAACATCTTACCCATCACACTTAGCAAAGAAAATCAAAGAAACAAAAACAACAATAAAAATTTATCTACTCGAACCCATACAACCAACTAAATTCTTACAAATTTCAACATTCCCTTAACCCGAGAATCCGTCGTTCTATTAACATCCTAACAATTTGTTCATCGACTCATCTCATTCAACATTTACATCCCGGCATAAAATTCACAATTTCAATACATTTTCAACTTCAAATTCAACATACAAGCCCTAGAATTGATATTATCAATCAAATTCGATTAATTTATGCAATTGACAAGTGCAAGCAATCATAACAACATTGCGAACACTCATCAGCAACAATTAACTCGAAGTCATGATTAATTACTATGTAGGGTAATTTAGCTCACCTGCCATGCTCACTGTCGAAACAATCGACAAGAATTTGAGAGGAAATCGAAAAACATACCTTGACTTTGAAGAATCGAAGAAAACTTGTTGAATTTTTTGCCTTACTCCGTGTCACGTTGATAGGGGATGGGTTTTTGGGAGGCTTGGTCGCGGAGAGATTAAAAAATGAGGGAAAAGGGAGGGTTTTCGGGGTTAAAAAGTAAGGAAATCGCGCGGGTCACCCGGCGACCCGGTGTGACCCGTCGCGATATACAAGGCAACGTGTCACGGAGTGCATCGTGGTGCACTGCCTCCGTGGCACGGAGCCATCGCGAGACTGTTCTGGAAATTTTTAAAATTTTCGGATTCTACCTCAACGTGTCACGGAGGTAACGCGGAGGTCCACCTCCGTGACACGGAGCTGTCGCCTCAGCTCACTGTTTGCCACTTTTTATTAATTTTTCATACCTCAACTTTTCCTTCGCGATTCCATGCATATTTTTCTCCGTTTGACTTAAAATTCATCTCACTTTACAAAATTGTTTAGAATTATAGGTTTCACTCTAAATTCAAATAAAACTAAAACTAAAACGAAATTTTTTTTGTAGTAAATGAAGAAAAAGAAAAAGAAAAGAAAAATCTATTTACACTTTACAAAATAAAAGAAAAAAAATTTTCACGGGTTGCCTCCCGTGTAGCGCTTAGTTTACCGTCGCGGCTCGACATCGTTAAGCTCAATTGCCCTCTAGGGTGATGGACGATTTCTCTCGATCACCGTCCTCCCCCCAGTAGTTCTTACACCTCTGGCCATTTACTAAGAACGTGGCACTCCGATCTTCTTGCCACAATTCTACCGCCCCGTGTAGGGTCATTCTTACCACTTCAAATGGTCCCGACCATTTAGACCTCAGCTTTCCTGGAAACAACTTCAATCTTGAATTGAAGAGCAAGACTTTCTGTCCCGGCTCGAAAATGCGATGCACAACATGCTTATCATGACATCTTTTAGTTCTTTCCTTGTAGTACTTGGCACTCTCATAGGCATGCCAGCGGAACTCGTCAAGTTCACTGAGCTGCATTAGTCTCTTTTTGCCCGCCAGCTCTAAGTCAATATTTAGCTTCCTGACAGCCAGAAGGCTCGGTGCTCTAATTACACCGGAAGATGACATGCTTTGCCATAGACCAGTCGATATGGTGAGGTTCCAATCGGTGTCTTGTAAGTAGTTCTGTATGCCCACAACGCATCATCAAGTTTGCTTGACCAATCATTTCGTTGTGTATTTACCGTTTTCTGGAGAATCTGCTTCACTTCTCTATTTGACACCTCTACTTGCCCACTAGTTTGGGGGTGGTATGCTGTCGCCACTTTATGGCGCACCCCATACTTGGCTAGTAATTTCTTGAAACTTGCATTGACAAAATGAGCCCCTCCATCGCTGATAATGGCTCGGGGTGTCCCGAACCTGGTGAGGATGTGTTTTTTCACAAACTTCGTTACTACTTTATTGTCATTCCTAGGACAAGCTATTGCTTCCACCCATTTTGATACATAATCTATGGCCACCAAGATGTAACGATTACCAAATGACGGTGGGAATGGGCCCATGAAATCAATGCCCCATACATCAAAGGGCTCAACTTCCAGTATATTCTGCCGTGGCATCTCTTGTCTTCTGCCAATTGCTCCTGTACGCTGACATCTATCACACATTTTGACATACGCCATAGCGTCTCTGAACAGTGTCGGCCAAAACAAACCTGACTGTAGAACCTTGTGTGCTGTTCTCTCGCCTCCGTGATGACCCCCATACAATGAAGAATGGCAGCCCCTCAACACCTCTGCAATCTGACTCTCTGGGATGCATCTTCTCATTACCTGATCTGGTCCTTGTTTAAATAAGTATGGTTCATCCCAAACAAAGTACCGGCAATCATGCCTCAATTTCCTTCTTTGCTGGTTTGTTGCCTCAGGTGGGTAGACTCCGCTCACTAGCAAGTTGACTATGTCTGCATAACAGGGAACTTCAGCTTAACCAACAGCCAAGAGTTGCTCATCTGGGAACTCTTCATTTATGTTATCACTTTCCATCACATGTGACCGGCTTTCCAATCGTGATAGGTGATCCGCTACCTGATTCTCACTCCCCTTTCTGTCTTTGATCTCAAGGTCAAACTCCTGCAACAACAAGATCCATCTGATCAACCTAGGCTTAGCATCCTTCTTGTTGAATAGGTACCGAATCACTGCATGGTCTGTGTACACCACAACTTTCAAACCCACCAAATAGGACCTGAATTTGTCAAATGCAAACACCAAGGCTAGCATATCCTTCTCTATGACTGTGTAATTGCTTTGGGTTGTATTCAGCGTTTTGCTTGCATAATGAATAGAATGAAAGATCTTATTTTTTCTTTGCCCCAATACGGCTCCCACAGCCACATCACTGGCATCACACATCAGCTCAAATGGTTGTTCCCAGTCCGGAGACGTGAGGATAGGTGATTCTATCAATTTCTGCTTCAACTCTTCGAATGCTTTAACACACTCATCATTCAACTCAAACTTCACCTCTTTTTCTAGCAATCTGCATAGTGGTCTAGAAATTTTGGAAAAGTTTTTGATGAATCGTCTGTAGAATCCTACATGCCCAAGAAAACTGCGCACACCTTTCACTGACACAGGTGGTGGCAACTTTTCAATAACCTCAATCTTAGCACGATCGACTTCCAACCCCTTTCGAGACACTTTGTGGCCAAGAACAATACCCTCCTTCACTAAGAAGTGGCATTTATCCCAGTTTAATACAAGGTTGGATTCCTCACAGCGAGCCAACACCCTGTCAAGATTCTGCAAACAAGTAGCAAACGAATTACCGAAAATAGAAAAATCATCCATAAATACCTCAACAAAATCCTCCACCATATCATGGAAAATAGCCATCATGCATCTCTGGAATGTGGCGGGTGCATTGCATAACCCAAACGGCATTCGCCTGAAAGCATATGTTCCATAAGGACAGGTAAAAGTAGTCTTCTGTTGATCCTCCGCAGCTATGGCTATTTGGTTATAACCAGAGTACCCATCCAGTAAACAATAATATTCCTGTCCCGCCAACCTATCCAATATTTGATCAATAAACAGGATGGGGTAATGATATTTCCTCGTGGCTTCATTCAGCTTCTTGTAATCCATGCAAATCCGCCAGCTTGTGACGGTTCGGGTAGGAATCAACTCATTTTTCTCATTGGTGACCACAGTCATCCCCCCTTTCTTTGGAACACACTGAACGGGGCTGACCCATTCACTGTCTGAAATTGGGTAGACCACACCTGCATCAAGCCACTTAATTATTTCTTTCCTCACCACATCCTTCATTGCTGGATTTAGTCTCCTTTACGGCTGAACGGTTGGTTTGGCTCCGGTCTCCATGAATATTCTGTGTGTGCAAAAAGCTGGATTGATACCCTAAATGTCTGATATTTGCCAACCCATTGCTTTCTTCCTCTTTCTGAGGACACCCAATGTTGTCTTCTCCTGTGCCTCCGTCAAGTCTGCAGAGATGATAATTGGTAACGTCTCACCCTCCCCCAAAAAGATATATTTTAAATGGGGAGGCAATTCTTTCAGCTCCAGCTTCGGTGCCTCCTCAACGGATGGTTTTGGCAAAGGTTCTAGAGACCTCATCAATGATTGAAATTCCTGTCTCCTAGGATGAGTTTGTGCTTCATTCAACATTTGGACCATTCCATACGCCTCTCTATCCCCAAAATGATCAGAGTGCATCAACACTCTTTCCAATGGGTCTTGAGATTCAACAATCTGACGAATTTCTTCATGCTCAACCACATTGATTGCTGAAAGCTCCTCATGTATAGCTTGCAGCTTCATGGCTTTAAACACATCAAATACCTCTGTTTTGTCGTGTGCTTGCATTGTTAGCTGCCCCACAGCTACGTCAATTAGTGCTTTCCCAGTTTCCAAGAAAGGACGTCCCAAAATAAATGGGACTTCCGCATCTGGTTCAAAATCCAGCACGACAAAATCTACCGGGAAAATTAGGGAGCCAACTTGCACTAGAACGTCCTCAACAATGCCATCCGGTCTGGCTAAGGATCGATCCGCCAACTGCAAGATTACCATTGTGGGTCTAGGACTCCCTAGGCCCAACTTTCTGAATACCGAAGACGGCATCAAATTTATGCTCGCTCCCAAATCATACAATCCACGAGCTCGGATGCTCTGCCCAACAGTAATCTGGATAGTAAAACTCCCAGGGTCTTTTAGCTTTGTGGGCAGTCTATTTTGGATCCGGGAAGTGCACTCCTCCGTGAGAGCCACCGTAGCATACTCAGTCAACCGACTTTTGTTTGCCACGATGTCCTTTATATACTTAGCATATTTCGGCACTCCCTGCAAAACATCAACAAGAGGTAAGTTAATATGTACCTATTTCAGCACCTCCATAAATTTCTTGAAACACGCCTCCTCCTTGTGTTTCTTTAGTCATTGAGGGAATGGGGGTGGAGGTCTTTCTGATTCAGCTTCCTTAGTCTTCCCCCTTTCAGTACTGTGCTCCCTCTCAACTTCATATGCTCCCGACTGTTGAGGTGGTCTTTTTGGTTCCACCTCTTTCAGCTGCAAACCACTCCTTGTGGTCACTGCATTTACCTGCTTGGGATTGGGATCCGTGTCGCTCGGCAGTCCTCCTCTAGGCCTTGTGTTTTGGGCACTAGCAAATTGCCCAAATTGATATTCAAGTGCCTTGGTAGCTAACTGGTTGTTTTTCACTTCGGCTGCGAATTTCACATAGTCAGCCTGCAATTGAGCTTGGTTAGCTATCATGGTCTTGAACATCTCCTCAATGCTGGGTGATGGTGGTGGAGGAGGTGCATTGTTGTTTCTGAATTGTGCTTGATAATTCTGCTGCCCTCCTTGGTTCCTTTGCATACCCTGACCCGAACTTTGCCCCTGATGGTTGTTGCTACCCCATGAGAAATTAGGGTGATTCCTCCAATTGGAGTTGTAGCTACTACCATACTGCTGGTGGTTCCTTTGCGCATTACCCATAAAGTTTACCGAGTCAGGATTGGCTCCACAACACTCAGCTGAGTGCTCACTACTTCCACACACTTCACACCACATTTGATGTACTGCATTAACTGGGGATTGAGGCTGGTTCAATGTCATGTTGCTGAAGTGGGTGTTAAGTTGATTTTGCAATGCAGCTATCTGTGTAGCGATAGCCGTAAACCCATCCACTTCTAGCACTCCTGCTGCTTTCCTTGTCCCACCTCTTGATGAATCAGCATTCCATTCTGGAATACCCTACGAAATACGGTTCAACAAGGTATACAGCTCCTCATACGTTTTCTCCAGTGCTTGCCCTCCAGCTGCTGAGTCTAGCAATATTTTGGTGTGGGGTTCCAAACCCTCTATAAATGTGTGCACCAGCACATCATTGGACTGATGATGATGAGGACAATCCCGCAACATTGATTTAAATCTCTCCCAGGCTTGATATAAATTTTCTCCCTCTCTCTGTTTGAAACTTAGAATTTGACTTCTAAGTCTTGTTGTTTTACCAGAGGGAAAAAACCGTATCAAAAACTTTCATGCAAGATCATCCCACGTAGAAATAGAATTCGGTGGCTCATCTTTCAACCACCTCTTGGCTTCTCCCAATAATGAGAATGGGAACAATGTAAGCGGGACATAATCTGATGACACTCTAGCGGGTATGTAAGAGTCACTTATCTCCAAAAACTTTTGGAGATGCTGCTATGGATCTTCATGAGGGACACCGGTAAACTGCCCGCTCCTGTACAGCAATTGCACCAATTGTGCCTCGCGAACCGGCCGAGCTGCTGCTTCTTCGGGCACTAACACTGCCCGGACTACCGGTGGATTCTGTTATTGCTCCATGATCGTCTGTCTGAGCAACTGCAGCTTTCTTTGTAGAGCTTCTCTTCGTTTACTGTGAAATATCCTTTCTGGCTCTATATACGATTCCACCAGCTACTTGTCTCTTGCCAGCATTCAACAACAATTAAGTCTGCAAAGTACAGGCTAAGACCAAGTTGTCAACACTAAGAAAATAAAAATACAGTAAATTAACACTTAAAACAAATTCACCAATTGCCAAGTCCCCGGCAGCGGCGCCAAAAACTTGTTCGCGTGATTTGTGGGGTATAAAATGACACGCAAGTGCACGTGGTCGAACAAGTAGTAAGTGGCTTTAGTAAGCCAAGCATCGATCCCACAGAGACTTGGATGAAGTGCAATTTGCTCAAGTGTACTATATTTTACTTCTAAAAATGCAGACAACAGTGTAACCAAAAGTTTGATAGTTTGTTTTATAATTTTTTATACTAAAGCTAAAACAATTATCTACTTTGAATCTGAATTATGAATGAGAGCATGATGAGGTTAAACAAACATGTAATGAAATTACTTGTCATCATACTTTGGTTAATCTTTTCCTCCAGTTGCTAGCCAAGAACAATTGCCAAGAGATTAAAACTCTCGTATTTAACCTCACTTAAGAATCATGAACCATTCGTCTACATTTCTGTGATCAAATGCAATTCATGTTCTAGCCATACAATTTCGGTTCCTAAATTGACTAATACGACTTTCAGGTATATTTCTATCCTGAAAGCAAATCAAGACTCAATTTTCCCAAACCAAGTAAAGAACATATCCTATTAATTCACAACTTTCCAATTTCTTGCTCTCTCGAGTGAAATCGGACTTTTTAGATGCACATTAACGTAGGCCACACATTAACACAGTAAGAATAAGAATTAATAGAACAACATGAAAGAAAAGATGAAAAACCAAAGAATCAATGATCAAATTTCATCACAATTGTTCATAACCTCAGCAAGAAGAGGAATTAGCCACTCATTTGTGGATTAAACATCTTAAAATGAGTGTTAATCATACAAGCAATTGAATAAAAGAAGAAAGAAAGAGAGAAAAAACTCTGATATTTTCGTCCCTCAACTGCCTGTAACCCACGTCCTTGCCCCACCAAGTCAGAATATTGAAAAAATGAACCTAAGTGTTCTATTTATACTGCTGGGAATTTTTCCCGAAATAACGAGCAACGTGTCATGGAGTGCATCGCGGAGCACTGCCTCCTTCACATGCTACGGACACGGACCCTCACTAGAACTGGGGGTCCAGGAATTAAAGCTCAACGTGGCACGATGTGCAACGCGGAGCCATGCCACCGTGCCACGGAGCAAACGCGGACCTCCACTGGAATTTGGGCGAAATTTCCCTATCCATGCAGAAGGCATCCGCGATGGCAGTGTGACACGGCTCCATCGCGGAGCCCCTTTAATTCATGCTGTCCAATGCTTTATCCCTTGCTCGCATCCAAGTCCAATCCCGATATCATCCAATCATGCATTTTAGCTTCCCGAAATTACCTTTTACCTGCAAAACAATGCTAATCATGTTGGTTAGTATAAATTCACATTTTATGACCAATTACATGAGAATGTATACACATTGATAGATAAACAAGGCTAAAATGGTACTTTTGAGTATCACTTGGGCATATAAATTTGCCCAAGATCAGAGACACGTCGGGAGGACTCCGATGTTGAGTCAGATGAGGACGGCGGGGGCGATTCTGATATGGGAGATGAAGCACTAGCACCTGATGAAGAAGTTGAATACTTTGATTGATCAGGGAGTTTCACCACCCAACTTTTGTGATATTTTGCAATTATGTGAACACTGGGGACAGTGTTCGGCTTAAGTGTGGGGTGGGAGTAGTTGGGTGCTAGATGTTTGGTTTATGTTTGTTGTGCTTGTGCTAAATGTGACCCTATGACTATGTGTTCCGTGTTCTGTAATTAATGTTGGTGTTGTAATGAATCGTGAGCTGCTGTTGTGTGTGATGTGTAAATATTTTTTCAATTATATTTTTATCTTTTCTATCGAAATTGTTTTGTTGAAATCTTTTTTTTATGTTGGGTTTCTCGGTTTTTGTTTTTGGTGCTTTTCCCGAGAATAGTCCCATTGAAACGACGTCGTAGATAGCAATTGTTCCCTATGATGGATGGATGACGACCGTCTTAAGGGAAATGTAGTCGATAGGAGTAGTTTTTTTCTTTTTTTCTTCTTTCTTTTCTTTGTTTCCCAAACGTATCGCTAATTAATAGTTCGGAATTCTTGTTACGTGTTGTACATGATATTATGATGCAAGTGTGATTCATATGAAAGCATGCAAATGTGTTAAACATGTTGAGATACCTAGGCCATAGAGTTTGATTCGGTGTGATCGAGGCTTAATAGTGAATTCTTGTAATTAGCTGATTGAAGAGTCTGTGAATATGTCTTAAGTTGAGCATGTGCAATGAGTGTGAGGTGAGCTTTCGACTATTCCATGCTATTGTGAAGTTTCTAGAACTTGTCTGGTGTGTGTACTAAACAAAATGAAGGATTTGGATTGTAGGAAAGGATGTAGGCATTTCTTTGAATAAGCCGAAAGTTTCTCCTTTATCATACCTACCTTGAATGTTACATCCTAGTTAGCCCCATTGAGCCTTTAGCCTATTCTTTGAGAGGTACAAACCGAGCTTAACCCCTTCTTTCATTAGCCGTGAATTTGATCCAAAACCCTTAAGCGCTTAAGAAAAATAATTGTTCCCAAAGTGTAAAGGAGTGAGAAGTGGGAAACGGAAGGAAAGCGGAATTTGTGAAAGCTAAAGAAAACGTCAAAGGTGCACTTCTTGAAATTGATTAATTAATAGTAGAGAGTAAAAAAATCAATGAATGAGAAAAAAATAAAGATGCATAAATACTCTTTGCTAGTAAGTCGAGTGTGCTTAAAGAAATGGGAACAAAAACAAAGAAGAAAATTCAAGAATGAGAGGATGGAGCAAGAAGCAATGCCCGTACTGAAGGTGGGATGTATTGAAAAGCGCTAAGGGAAGCTAGTTGCTATTATTGGTTAGCCTAGTATTGACTAGTTCCTTAGCTTACATTACAACCCATTAAGTCCTACGTGATCTTACACCACGCATCCCTATATTAGTGGAGTAAAACACTAGAGGCAAGCTTATGGTTCATGACATGATGCATGTGAATTCTTTGGGAGAGCGAGCGAAATTGTATTTGTATACCCCTACACGTAGTGCTTTGGAAATCATATGATGGCAAATGGGGTAATTCTCTTGTGTTGTGAGGGCACATGCTTGACGAGAGATGAAATTTCATGTCGGATGTTTTGATCAGTTAATTTGCATGAGTTTGCCAAGATCGAGAATCGATTCTTGAGGTTAGGAGGTCTTAATGTGGTGTACTTCATTGTATTGATGAAACCATGCATGTTTTTTTGATGATTTGCTATCTTAAATAATCGATATAGCCGTAGCTTGAATGGTCGAGCCAAATTAGTTATGTGTGGGTTTCAATTGCATGAGATGTGAGCGTATTATTCGAGGACGAACAAGGTTTTAAGTGTGGGGTAAGTGATCTTGGGCAGAATTTCATGCCCAAGTGATACTCAAATGCTTCATTTCTACCTGTTTATCTATTGTTATGTGTACATTCTCATGTGATTCTTAAATAAATGTGAATTTAAACTAACCAACATGATTAGTGTTGTTCTGCAGGTAGAAGGAACTTTTGGGAAGCTAATCTACAAGTTGGTGAAGTGCGGGAATGGACTCGAAAGCAAGAAGTGGAAGTTGACAAGGGAAGTTGGCAAAAATAGGGGCTCCGCGATGGCGACGTGTCACGCTACCATCACGGAGGCATTCTGCCTTGGATGATTAAAATATGTCAAATTCCAGTGGAGGTTCGCGTTACCTCCGTGACACGGAGGCAGTGCTCCGCGATGCACTCCATGTCATGTTGAGTGTAATTACCTGGAACCTCAAGTTCCAGTGAAGGTGTGCGATAGCACCGTGGCACGGAGGTAGTGCTTCGCGATACACTCCGTGCCACGTTGCTTGTTATTCCGGGAAAAATTCTCAATAGTATAAATAGCACACTTAGGTTTTATTTTAAATATTCTGACTTGGTTGAGCAAGAACGTGGGCTGCAGGTAGTTGAGAGGACGAAAATTATAGGGTTATTCTCTTCCTTTTTCTCTTTAATTTCAATTTCTTGTATGAATTCTATTTATTTGAAGATGTTTAATTCACAAATGAGTGGCTAATTCACCTCTTGCTGAGGTTAAGGATAATTGTAGAGGAATGTAATTATTAATCATTTCAGTTTTCATCTTTTTATCAATGGTTGTTCTATCAATTCTTGTTTTTACTGCATTAGTATTTGGCCAATGTTAATGTATATCTTAGAAATCCAATTTTGATTCTGAAAAGGAATGGAATTGGACAAATGTGAATTGGTAGGATATGATCTTTTCTTAGTTGAGAAAATTTAGAATTGATTTACGTTCAGAATAAAAATACATCTGAAAGTCTTATTAGTCATTTATGGAATCGGTTATCTATGGTTAGAGCATGAGATTCTTATATCACATAAATGTAGAATAAGGTCTCATGATTCTTTAATTGGATAGGAGTCAAAAGATCCAATCCATAGGCAATTAATTCCTGACTAGCAACCGAAGAGAAGATTAGCTGAATTGAATTAATAAATTACATCCCTGCATGTTTGCCTTAACCTCAGCTTGTTCATTGCTATTGTTCAGACTCAAATTATAATCTTGACTTAGATTCTTATTACTTAGTGATCTTAACTCATAAAACATTATTTATTTGGTTGTCTGCATTCATAAGGATATCGTTCACTAATGCTTAAGTTAATTAATACCGTTGTTCAGTCCCATCGATACTTGGCTTGAAATAAAGCCACTTTACTACTTGTACGACCACGTGCACTTGCGTGTAGTTTTGGCTCGAACATGTATATCAATCATGATATTATATTTTTAGCAGGTTTGACCCAATGTTCAGTTTTACTTATGATTATCAGTTTTAAACTTTGTCATTCAATTCAGTTATGATGTTTAGTTAAGTTTAGATCATTATTTCAAAAAATAGCATACAAGCCTTACTCTCAGAATCTTATCTTGATTATGTTATATATTATGGTTGATTTATGATTTTACTTACTTAGTGGTTTTACTTACCTTGCATACTTGGTACATTACAAGTAGTGGACACATACTCTATGATGTATCATTTTATGATACAGGCTCCAGTATCCAGACTCAACCTCGCCGATAGCCAGATTTCTTAGCTTTGGTACTTCCTGCTCAGAGTTGGTGAGTCCTCATCTAGTGAGGGTCCATGTATTCATTTATGTTCTGTATTTTCAGTTTCCAGACTATAGTGAGTTAGTTGGGGTCTTGTCCCATCAACTCGTCAATTTAGAGGCTTTTCGTACATAGTGTGTATTCAACGTTGGACTCATGTATGTAAAAAGATGTTATATTTTGTTTAGACTTCCACTACATTATTTATGATGATCTTCTGCTTATCTATGATTGGGTTAGATGTATGTTCATGTCATGGGTCGACTTGGAGTCTCTCGGGGTTTCTTGTCCCGTGTCTTGATCTAGGCCCATGTTCAGGTCATGAAAAACTTGGTATCAGAGCATTAGATTTTGAAGTGTCCTAGGTTTTCCAAAATCCGCATTAAGTAGAATCTTTTTCATGGGTGTGAAGCGCGCCACGCCTACGAAGAAGAGGCTATGAAACGTTTAGGAAATGTTCCCTTCTTTCATGATCTATGTCATGTGGTGAAATGTCTCTCCATCCTTCTAACTCGTGCTATATGCATTTTCAGAATCATGCCTCCTCACAGAGTTAACAAAAGAAGAAATAGAAATGAAAATGGCCATGAGGGTGGCAATGGAGATGGGCATCAGCAGGCCCCACCAGTCAATGAGGAGAATATGCCCGAGCCAGTTGCCAACATAGAGTTCAGGGCAGCCATTGAAATGTTAGCCGAGGCCCTAACCGCCCAAGTCAATCAGCAGGTGGTAGCGCATGTCCCTCAGAATGAGAATGCATTGGGGCGAGAGTTAGAGACTTTCTGAGGATGAACCCTCCTAAGTTCCTTAGATCAGAGGTGGATGAGGAGCCACATGAGTTCATTGAGGAGATTTTTAAGATCACCCAGATTATGGGAGTGACTGAGGAGGAGTGCACCGATTTGGCCTCGTATCAGTTGAAGGGGCTCACACACACTTGGTTCAAACAATGGAAGGATAGTAGGGCAGTCGGAGTAGGCCCTATCAGTTTGGATGAGTTTCATGCCGCTTTTCTAGATCAGTTTTTCCCTCGAGAGATGAGGGAGATCAAAGAGGACGAGTTTGTGAATCTAAAGCAAGAAAAGATGACGGTTCAGGAGTATGCCTTGGAGTTCACTCGTTTGTTCAAGTATGCACCTGAGATGGTGGCAGATCAAGGGCCCGTGTAAGCAAGTTTGTACACGGGATAGAAGACTACTTGGTCAGGGATTGCCGGACCGCGATTCTTCTTCAGGATATTAACTTTGCTCAGATAGTCCTGTATGCCTAGTAGATGGAGGCAGTGCAGATGAGCGATCAAAAGAGAGAGACCAAGAGGGCCAGGACTGATAGCATTGGATTCTCCTAACAGAGACCTAGTGGGAACCGTCAGCAGTCCCACCAGAGATCTTCAACCCCAGCGCCTTCGGCTATGAGTGTGCCATACAGGTCCAAGCATGATCAAAGGGGACGAGCATCAGGCTCAAGAGGTCAAAGTAGCATACCTACAGAGACTAGCCCTCCAAAGTGTAGCAGATGTGGTCGGAGACACACAGGCTAGTGTTTGGCGAGTATAGGTGCTTACTTCCGGTGCGGGAAGCCCGGACACATGCTGAGAGACTGTCCAGCAGCCAGGAAGGGTCATGATAGGGGTTGAGGCCCAACTTCCAGTTCAGCAACTCCACCAGCACCCCTAGTTCAGCAGGGGGCATCTACTAATACAGGTGGCGGAAAATGCCAAAACAGATTCTATGCCCTAGCATCCCGTCAGGAGTAGGAGGTCTCCCCGGATGTAGTTACTGGTATGTTACGAGTATTCCGCCTTAATGTATATGCTTTGTTATAACCAGGGGATACTTTGTCTTTTGTGACACCCTATGTTACTAGTAGTTTCGAAGTGAGTCCCAAAATCCTATCAGAACCCTTCTCAGTCTCTACTCCAATTGGTGATTCTGTTATAGCTAGATGGGTGTATAGAAATTTCCCTATCACAGTCCTTTAGAAAGTCACCTTAGAAGATTTAGTAGAGTTAGCCATGACCTATTTTGATGTTATCCTCGACATGGATTGGTTATTTGCATGCTATGCCTCAGTGAATTGTAAAACCCGTGCAGTAGAGTTCATATTTCTGGGTGAGCCAGTCCTAGAGTGGAAGGGTAGCTCAGTTGTGCTTGTAGGTCGTTTCATTTCTTACCGTAAGGCCAGAAAGATGATTTCTAAGGGTTGCGTGTACCATCTAGTTAGGGTTAAGGATGCTATGTCTGAGACCCCAACTATCCAGTCAGTTTCAATAGTATGTGATTATCCAAAAGTCTTACCAGATAATTTACCAGGAATCCCTCCCGAGCGGGAGATTGATTTTGGTATTGACCTTCTTCCTGATACATAGCCTATATCTATTCCTCCTTACAGAATGGCCGCAGCCAAGTTAAAGGAGTTGAAGAAGCAGTTGAAAGACCTTTTACACATGGGTTTCATCAAACCTAGCAAATCCTCGTGGGGTGCACCAGTCCTCTTTGTTCAGAAGAAATATGGTTCTCTTCGTAGCATTGATTATCAGCAATTGAACAAGGTCACCATCAAGAATAGGTATCCTCTCCCCAGGATTGATTATTTGTCGACCATCTTCAGGGTGCTAAGTGTTTTTTGAAGATAGATCTCAGATTCGGATACCATCAGCTCTGTGTTCGGGAGAGTGACATCTCGAAGATGACCTTCAGGACACGGTATGGTCACTATGAGTTTGTAGTTATGTATTCTGGACTAACGAATGCTCCTACAGCTTTTATGGATTTGATGAACAGGGTGTTCAATCCATACTTGGATATGTTTGTGATTGTATTCATAGATGACATCCTGATATACTCTCAGAGCGAGAAGGAGCATGCCGCTCATTTGAGGGTGGTGTTGCAGACTCTCAAGGATCTCAGTTGTATGCTAAATTCAGCAAGTGCGAGTTCTAGTTGAACTCGGTGGCATTTTTGGGTCATGTGGTGTAAAGTGAGGGTATAAAAGTGGGCTCTCAAAAGATAGAAGCGATGAAGAATTGGCCTAGATTAGTGAATCCTTCGGATATCAGAAGTTTCTTGGGCTTAGTTGGTTATTATCAGAGATTTTTTGTGGGGTTTTCAACTATTGCAGTGCCATTGACCAAATTGATCCAAAATAAAGTGAAGTTCTAATGGTCAGAGGCTCGTGAGAGGAGCTTCCAGGAGTTGAAGACTCAACTCACCTCAGCATCGGTGTTAACCCTACCTGAGGGTACCGATGGGTTTGTGGTATATTGTGATGCATCGTGGATTGGCCTTGGTTGTGTATTTATGTAGCATTGTAAGTTATAGCATATGCTTCCAGGCAACTGCAAGTCCATGAAAAGAACTACTCGACTCATGATCTCGAATTGCCGGAGGTAGTATTTTCCTTGAAGATTTGGAGATACTATTTGTACAGGGTCCATGTAGATGTGTTTACAGACCACAAAATCCTACAATATGTGTTTACCCAAAAGGATCTAAATCTACTCCAAAAGAGGTGGTTTGAGTTACTCAAGGATTATGTTATGATTGTCCTTCACCTTGGGACAAGGCTAATGTGGTAGTAGACACTCTTTTAGTATGGTTTCTATGGAGAGTGTGTCCCATGTAGATGAGAGGAGGAAGGAGCTGGTGAAGGAGGTGCATTGGCTTGCACGACTGGGAGTTAGTTTGGTTGACTCAACCGATGCTGGTGTTATTGTTCAGAATGGATCAGAATCATCCTTGGTGACTGATGTGAAAGCTAGATAAGACGAGGACCCTATTTTGGTAAAGTTAAAGGAAGTTGTTCAGAATCAGAAGGTAGAGGTCTTCTCCAAAGGGGGAGATGGTGTGCTCCGATACCAAGGTCATTTGTGCATTGTGGATGTTGATGATTTGAGAGATCGGATATTGCACGAGGCTCATGGTTCTGAATACTCTATACATCCAGGTGCCACCAAGATGTACCGTCATTTGCGGGAAGTCTATTAGTGGAATGGCATGAAGATGGACATCGCAAAATTTGTGGCTAAGTGTCCAAATTATCAACAGGTAAAAGTGGAGCATCAAACATCGGGAGGTGTGCTTCAAGACATCAGTATTCCTACTTGGAAGTGGGAGGAGATCAATATGGACTTCATCATAGGGTTTCCTCGCACTCGTCAATAGTATGACTCCATTTTGTTGGTCGTGGACAGGTTGACCAAAGCAACTCATTTTCTATCGGTCAAAACTACTGATTCAGCGGAGGACTACACCAAATTATACATTCGGGAGCTAGTTCAGTTGCATGGAGTGCCCTTTTCCATCATATCGGATTGAAGTACTCAGTTTACCTTCCAGTTTTAGAGATCGTTTCAAAAGGGACTTAGTACTCAAGTCAATCTCAGTACAGCATTCCACCCGCAAATGGATGGTTAGGTGGAGCGGACTATTCACACTCTTGAGGACATGTTGAGAGCATGTGTGATTAATTTCAAGGGTATTTGAGATGACCATTTACCTTTCATTGAGTTAGCGTATAACAAAAGGTATCATTCCAGCATTCATATGGCTCCATTTGAGGCTCTTTATGGGCAGAGATGTAGATTGCCTATTGGTTGGTTTGAATTCGGTGAAGCTTTAATGATAGGTCGAGATTTAGTCCATGAGGCCATGGAGAAAGTTTATCTTATAAGAGACAGGTTGAAAATAGCTCAGAGTTGCCAAAAGACCTATGCGAATGTGAGGAGGAGAGAACTTGAGTTTGAAGTCGATGATTGGGTGTTTTGAAGGTATCTCCCATGAAGGGAGTGATGAGACTTGGAAAGAAAGGGAAACTCAGTCCCCATTATGTTGGCTCATATCGGATTATGAAACTGGTTGGCAAGGTAACATATGAGTTGGAGTTTCCCTCAGAATTAGCTTCAGTTCATCCAGTTTTCCATGTTTCCTCTTAAAAAAGTGTTTGGATGATTCAGCTCTAGTTATTTCGGTGGACAATGTCGGTGTGAAAGACAACTTTAGTTATGAAGAGGTTCCGGTGGAGATACTGGATCGGCAGGTTCATAAGCTAAGGAACAAAGAATTAGCTTCAGTTAAGGTTTTATGGAGGAATCAACATGTTGAGGGAGCTATGTCGGAAGGCGAAGCAGATATGATGGCTAAATACCCGTATTTATTCCCTTCCGGCTCAGTTTTAGCTTGAGGTATAAAGTTCTCCTTAAAACTCTAATCAGTTTCATTTTCAGCTCATGTACCTCAGTTTCTTTCATGTAAATGGATGTATGTGTGGTTTGGGAATTCAGTTCAGTCATGTAGTTCAAATCGGAGTCAGTCACTCCATCAGTTTTCAGCATATAAGTTCAGTATTTGAGTATGATGATTGCATTTCTTTGCTTTTCTGTATGATTTTCAATATTCAAGGATGAATGTTTTCAAAGGAGAGATATTGTAATGCCCCAAAAGCTCTAAGATCGGACCTGGGAGTTGAAATGGAGAAACCAAGAATTTCTACACCAGGTCACAGGATGAGTCGTCCAGTGATCCGTCAGGAACTCTATGAATCGTTAAGTGACTCATGGGGAGAGGCTTGAACTTGGTTGAAAATTTGGGAATTTAAAGTGACCACGGGTGTCACCACGAGTCGTGGTGACCCTAGGTGATTTTTGGCAGTGAAGAGGATGGGTGGTGACCACGAGTCATGGTCATCAGTAATGATTCATTAAGTACATTGTGCTGACTATCAAGATGTAATTTCTAGTGAAGACGGTGAATGCAGACCGCAAGTCGTGGCCAAGGATGATGACTTGTCAAGTCCCTCGTTGGGACTAGCAGTCTATTTTTCTCTATGAATTTAGTAAGGGCTTTTTCGTAATTTCTAAGTTCCTAAGGTCTAAATTACGTTGTTTTAAGGTTAGAATGGAGTGTTTTAAGAAGGGTTAAGTCATCTTAAGCCTATCCTAATTCATGCATGCAAGCTTAGGGATTTTGAGAGGTGATCAAGGCTAGTTCTTCAAGTTCTTCCTCAATTCTCTTTGGGCAATCAAGAAAGTGGTGAATTCAGTTCTCTTCAGGTATATAAAGCTATGAATGGGTGCAATTGTTTCGACCCATCTGGATGATGGAAAATATCTCTGATTATAGCCTCTAAGACCACATCCATAATATATATCTACACCGATGCGACACTCCCCTGGGTGCCTCTTATCACATTTGGTATAGGGAAGTTGCTGCGAATTATTCTGTGCAACACTACCCTGTGATTGAGAGCTTGGTGCTCTAGAGCTCTAGCTTTGGCCATCTTTAACTCGCTTATCATTCCTATATCTATAAGGTGGTATATCTGATGATCTCCCATTAAAAAAGTTCCTTTCGGTGTTAAACTCATTATAGCCAGCTGACCTAGCCCACTTGTGTTGATTGCTTTCTCTGTCTGCTCTGATCCTCTTCTTTAAGTCCTCCATATGTTGAGCATAAGCCATTAACCTGAAATATCCATCTCCTTGTTCAGCAAGGCTGAGGTACAATCACAGGCCAAGTGAGTTCCCAAACCATATACATAATGGTGCATCCTTGCCCGTATAGTAAAAACCATCTCTGGAGCATACCATGACAGTTGTGTGAACTTAAAGCTATACTCTCTCACTCATAGAGCCTTGTCTGAGAGATGTAACTCCTCTGTTGTGCCTTCCCTCAGCCCTATAGGTAGGAAATAATCAATGAAATCGTCCATGAAATCATCCCATACAATAGGGACTACATCTTTCCCTCGAGATAATTCGCACAGCTCATACAAAGTGATAGTTATATCCTTTAGCTGATAGGAGGCAAATTCCACTACCTTTGTCTCACTAGCATGCATGACTTGTAAAATTCTCTACACCTTATCAATAAAATTCTATGGAACCTCCTTTGGCTTGGGCCCCATAAAAATTGGGATTCATTTTGAGGAGTTCTTTGATCCTTGATCTAGCTGGCGTGATGAAATCTCATACTCTGCGATGATGTACCTTGATGTTGAGTCTATGTTGAAACCAATTGCTTAAGAATCTGAATAGCTCCCTTCATATCAGCATCTATCATACTAGGGGGTGGCACATATGTTGTAGGGTTCCCCATAGGACCCTCTGTCAGTGGTGGAGAAGTGTGTGTGGTCTAGCCTGCTGGATAACCCCGAGACATCATCTAAACTCCCTGAGGTTCACTAGAGTTTGCCTTATTGACAGCGTTAGCCCTTGGGCTTGAGGTTGTCTTCCTTATAATAGGAATATTTTGCAGGAAACGCAACAATGCAAATGTTAGGATATTCACTTAGAGTTCAACTCTATAGCACGATCTAGAGTAGGAAGGAAGAGTAACATTCTTATATGTCGGTAGCTTCTAACTTATAAACATGGAACGCTTCACACTTATAAATCCGACAGACATGGCTTCATAGACTCCCTAAGAAACTTAAACCTAGTGCTCTGATACCAAGTTTGTCATGCCCCGACTCGAGGCCTATACATGGCCGGCACTCAAAGCCATTGTTGACCCAAGCGAACCACATAACGTGATGTACATGATGTCTCCCAAATTACACCTTTCAATTGAGATATAAAGCGGTCGATGTCAAATATAGAACCCAAATGGAGGTTGAGGTTGATCCCACAGGGTATATGGAAAGAACTTAAGTTAATGCGAATAGCTGTTACTATCGAGTTACTTATCTCCAAAGGGGGAAAGAAATAGAATAGTAAACAAAAGTGAAACTACTGAATTCTTAGATCAAATTCAGTTTGTATTCAATTAACGACTTGACTAGGATGGTGTTCCCCAAGACTTCATAACCACAAGGCTTGTACACTAGTGATCTATTCCGGTGTTTAACATGCAATATCGGTAAGTTAGGTTCACCTAAATGGTTGGTCCCCTATCTAGATGATTATCACCACGCAACTTGGTCTGTATACGGTGTACTTTTAATTGACCCTTACCCTTTAATATCGGATTAGCTATCCCTGGACAAGTTCAAGCTATTAGATGAGGGTTGATAGCCTCAAATCTTCGTTGTTAATCCTTTTTCCCATTCACTACCTCCTTGGTCCGGTAAGTAAGAATAAGGCAAGTCCTAACATTTGCAACTGTCAAGAATCAATTAAAACAAAGGGAAAAACAATACATGTATTAAACCTCGTTCAAGAATCACTAAGTGTTACACCTATGTGTGTTAATTCATCTTGGTTCCCGCAACCCTAGTTATGGGTTTAGCTACTGATTCTTGTATAATCACAATCACAAAATATAAAATAAATCATAATTGCAACTTACAAATTATCGTAGAAGAAAACCAAGTAAATTGAATAAAACTCCAAAATTGATGAATAAATTCCAATGTTGCTTTTGATCCTCAAATTCAAGAACAAAATTGTAAACCTTATTTCTTGACCCAAGAATAATCACACAAGAGCAAAATCCTACGTGAAATATAGTAATAATAAACTTCCTTTCGAAAATAAACCTTAACAGTGTATTTATAGTTCCAAGAAAATCTTTTCCTAACTAAAACTGAAAACTAGGTCGTCAGTGATCACGGGCTTGGTGATGATTCGTTGTGACCTTTGACGAGTCGTGCCTTGCTAAAAATCAGTTGTCTTCAGCATTGATCCCAGTTGTGGCAACGGGTCACCTAACGACTCGTTGTGCCTGGGCACGAGTCGTTAGGCCCCTCATGGTCTAACTCCTTCAAAATTTCAGTGTATCTCATGGTTGATTCCCGCGCTCTACCAACGAGTTGTTTAGTCAACTAACAACTCGTTAAGTCATCCGTCAACTTCACTGGCTACTTCTTCACTTATTCCTCTCTAATCTTCATGACTCGTTACATCCCTCAACCCGTCTGGTACACTGTTTCTACATCTTCAAAACTCAATAGCTGCCTACGACTTCAGCAATGAGTCGTGCATCTTGCCAACGACTCGTGAAGTGCCTAACAGTCACCTGTTCAGTTATTTTAAGCATTAATTTGGCCAGTTTACTTCCGAACCTCTTTTCCTGCAACATTAAACACAAAACACATCATACATATATAAACATACCCAGAATGTGCATAATTTCTTGGTTTTAAGCGTCGAAAGTGCCGTAAAATCACAGCACATCAACACCCTCAATTTAGAACCTTTGCATGTCCTCAGGTAAAACAAATAAAATAAAATAAACTACTTCAATGCTTCAATCGAAAGAACTCTAGGAAACTTACGGCAGTCACATTTATTCATCAAATCAAAATTTTTAGCCCCTTCCTCATCATATCAACTCAAATCACAATGCATATGCAAAATTTCCAACCATGACACAGAGGAATGAAACATAGCAAAACACAATCACTTGAAACCACGCACATAATTCTATAACACTGACCCAGACAAGTGCAGACGATTTGTTGACCATATGCTCTCACCGCAAAGAAGTCCCATACTCACACATGTGTATATGATTATTTCGATATATTTATCTTGGGTCTAGGTAAGATTCACCCGCTCTCACAAAGAAACTCTAACTGTGTACATACAATACCATATGCTTGCCTTTAACTTCAATACCTCGATTATCAGACAAGTAACCAAGATCACTATAGGACTTTCTAGGCTTGTAACATAGGCTCAGGCTCGAGTATGATATATATGAAATTAGTAGCTTAACCCTATCACGACCTGAGAGGGGACTCGGATCGTAGACACGGCACAAGGGACCCTGAGAGACCCCAAGTCAACATTCACTATCTCGTTCCATAAACATGAAGGAAACATAAATATAACTCAGCGGAAGTCTTGCTTAGCATAACAACAGAATAAACATTGGAGCTGAATACATGTCTATGTCTGAATAGCCTCTAATATGGAAGAGCTAATGGGACAACACCCCAACTAGCTCATGAACACTGAAACTAAAAGTACGCTCAAAATAACTGAAAGTCTAGTCCTCGGAGGACGAGGATTCACCAAGCAAGCAAATGCTAACTCTGATAAGCAGCTACGAATGGGGTTGAACCTGAGAACCCGATCCTGCATCATGAAATGATACAGCATAGAACGTATGCGGTCAGTACGTGGAATGTACCTAGTATGCAAGGTAGGTAAAATCGCTTTAATAAATAAATCAGCTAAATCCAGTCATACATATAGATAATAAACTTCGAGAGTAAGTAGAAGAACACATGCATTAATTCTGAGATCGAACTTTGTCATAATGTGCTCATGCATGGCTTTAGAACATCATGGATGACTCAAATAACTCAAAGCTAGATCATAACATTTATCTCAAAAGTTGAACAATGAGTCAAACCTTGCTTTCCCAACATGCATGCATAAGATAATCATCATGAGTAATAGATATGCAAATTCAAATGATATAGACAACGTGAGGCTCGTCACTTAACCCACATACCACGATAGAGCTTACGTGGTCCCAACTATCACACTCAAGTGGGTAGAGCTGTCCATAACCTTGCCAGGGCAATGGACGATACCATGATATCGATATCAAGCTCAAAGGGCCAATCTGGTCGGGGATGGCTCACAAGGGAGGTCCCAATAATATAAAAGAATCAACCTACGTTAGCGCGTATTTCTGGGGCATAGGGTAGTCGACACTTAGCCCGCTCGGTGCTAGACTCTTCTCCCAAAACATGTGATGCTCTACATCTTATAAATACAAAGCTCAACATTGTCTAGTGATGAAGCTCAACATGAAGTCATGCATAAACTCAACATCATATGAAATGAAGCTCAACATTGTCTATGTACAAAGATCATCATGAAATCATGTATGCATTAGACATCATATAAATATGAAGCTCAATAATGTCATCTCGATAAATCTTAGAATAGAATAATGCTTAGACTCAACATCATATGAAATGAAGCTTAATGACAATATGCATCTCAATTATGAAATTCATACATATGAGAAACTTTATTATGACACATACCACAAGCTCAAGATTAGTGGGAGGCTAAACTCCGAAATCATGTTCTAAGGCTACTTCAGAAAATATCACTTCACTATCATCAACATAGGGACCTTGCCCAAAACCTTATCATTCTTGAACCCGTTCAAATCATTTGAAAACATTTTAATTTGGGAGGTTTCACTCCAAAACGAAATACTATAATCAATTCAATAAAATTGATATTCGTACTTAACATTGGGCACTACCCAAAGCTTCATCCTACATGGGTCTATTTAACCTTCTTTGAAAACATCATCAAAATCATGGGTAAGATTGAAAACATGCTTTTCATCATCTATTCCCTCATCATCACATTATCATTGGAACTCCCCACACAAGGGCATTTTAGATTCGATTTTTTTTTTAAAAACAATTTTGTAAAATAAATTAAGATAGAATTCGCCCAAGCTCAATAAATCATCAATATCAACTCGATTAATCATACCCATGAGTAGAAAGGTAGGAATCATGCAATTGAGTAAAAACCCATACTTGATCATCACAAATAAGTCACAAATTAATAGGGAATGGGCATGGGTGTGGAAGAAAGCACTCATTCATAGCCTTACATACCTGGGTTTAAAGAATCTTATCTCTTCCTAATTACCCAGCTGAGATTTCTCTTGAAAACCTTGAATTTCTCCTCACTTTCTCCCCTTCAAGCTCTCACCCTTCAATGCATGAAGAAGATGGCCTAGATGGGTTTATCTCAGCTTAAAGCCCTCTATTACAAGCTCAAAATGACTTAGTATAGGCCCTTAGAACTTAGGAATTACAGAAAAGCCCTTACTAAAATTGCTGAAAATAACTGTCAGGGGATCCTAATGGACAACCAGATGACTCGTTACTAGGGCTCACGATCCGTTTGATCACCCGTCAAGTAAACTGCCTCATCATTCAAGAAATTTCCACTGGCTTGGTAACGGCTAACCTAACGGGTCATTAGGATAGACGACGACTTGTCGGGTGCCACCCGTCAAGTACACTAGATAAGCCTTGCTAACTTTCCCCGAGGCTAACCAACGATTGACTTGACGACTCGTGGTGACTGACCACGAGGCGTTACATCCCCCGTGAGGACCTCGAGTCCTCCAACATCTCAGGCCTTCCCCACGAGTCACTTGACGACTCGTTATGCCTCCTCACGAGTCTTCAAGTGACCCGTTCTGCAACTGCTGCAACATTTTCCAGTTTTTCTCCTAATTCACTTTCGGGTCTGATTCTTGAATTCACGGGGTATAACATATCTCCCCCTTGGGAACATTCCTCCTCAAATGTTAAAAACAAGCAGAAAACTCAGAAACAACAATCACCATATACATATAGATGCTAATCATTAATTTTCAAATCGAAAACTGACGGAACGACTACCCCCGAAGAGAACCACATAGTTGGTCAAAGTTCAGACATCACATACACATTTCATATCATAAAACAAACTTATTCACATGAACAAAACATGAAAAAAAACTGAATAGAGGTTTAGGGAAAAAATTGATACCTCAAACTGAAGCTGAGTTGGTAGGGAACAAATGGGGGTATTTAGCAATCATATCCGCTTCGGCCTCCCACGTAGCTCCTTCAACATGCTGATTACACCATAAAACCTTAACTGAAACTACCTCTTTGTTCCTTAGCCTCCGAACTTGTCGATCCAAAATTTCGACCGAAACTTCCTCATAACTAAGACTGTCTTTCACACCAACGCTGTCTATCGGAACCACCAAGGTTGGGTCACCCAAGAACTTCTTCAAAAGTGATACATGGTACATGAGATGAACCGAAGCCAATTCTGAAGGCAAGTCCAACTCATACGCCACCTTACCAACTCACCTCACAACCCATTACGGACCAACATAGCGGGGACTGAGTTTACCTTTCTTTTCGAACCGCATGACTCCCTATAGGAGATACCTTTAGAAACACCTAGTCATCTACATCAAACTCTAAATCTCTTCTTCTCACATCGGCATACGATATCTGACGACTCTGAGTGGTTTTCAACTGGTCCCTTATCAACTGAACCTTCACCATCGCCTCATGAATAGATTTTGGACCTATCATGGCTGCCTCACCAACCTCGAACCATCCGATGGGAGATCTACGCCTTCGCCCTAGAGGGCATCGAACGGTGCCATCTGGATACTAGAGTGGTAACTATTATTATAAGCAAACTCGATCAAGGGCAAATGATCATCCCAACTAACTTTGAAATCCATCACACATGTCCTCAACATATCCTCAAGAGTCTGAATGGTTCGTTCTGCTTGGTCGTCCATCTGAGAGTGAAAAGTTGTGCTTAGCTTAACTTGAGTCCCGAGCCCTTTTTGAAACGAATGCCAGAATTGAGAAACAAACTGAGTACCTCAATCCAAAATAATAGACAAGGACACTCCATGAAGTCGAACCAACTCCTGGATATACAGCATAGCATAATCTTCTGCTGAATCCATGGTCTTGACCGGTAGGAAGTGTGCAGCCTTGGTCAACCTGTCCACCACAACCCAAATGGAGTCATATTGTTGGCGAGTACGAGGTAGACCTGTAATGAAGTCCATGTTGATTTCTTCCCACTTCCAAGTGGGGATGGCCATATCCTGAAGTGCACCTCTAGGTCTTTGATGCTCGGCTTTTACTTGCTGACAGTTTGGAAACTTTGCTACGACTCCGCAATGTCCCTTTTCATATCATCCCACTAATAGATTTCTCGCAAATCCCGATACATTTTTGTGGATCATGGATGAATAGAATATCTGGTACCATGTGGCTCATGCAATATCTGAACTCTCAAATTATCAATATCCAGAACACATAGCCGACCCCGGTATCGTTGCACACCATCTCCTCCTTAGGAGAAAACCTCCACCTTTTGATTCCGCACCGCCTCCTTCAGTTTCCTCAGTATTGGATCCTCATCTTGCCTGGATTTAACATCAACTACCAAGGACGATTCCCACCCGTTATGGACAACAACGCCGCCATCGGCCGAAATGATCTGTCTAACTCCCAGCCTTGCAAGACGGTGAACATCCTTCACCAACTCCTTCTTTCCCCCGTCCCCATGGGACACACTCTCAATTGAGAGCCTACTAAGCACATCCGTAACCAAATTAGACTTGCCAGGGTGGTAAAGGACACTCATGTCATAATCCTTAAGTAACTCCAACCACCTTCTTTGCTGAAGATTTAGATCTTTCTCTGTGAACACATATTGTAAACATTTGTGGTCCGTAAATACATCACGTAGACCCCATAAAAGTAATGCCGCCATATCTTCAATGAGAACACCACCGCGGCCAATTCAAGATCGTGGGTCGGATAATTATTTTCATGCACTTTTAGCTGTTGACAGGCATAAGCTATCACTCTCCCATGCTACATCAAAACAAACCCAAGTACAACTCGGGAAGCATCACAATACACCACGAAGCCATCATTACCCTCGGGTAGGGTCAATACTGGTGCTGAGGTAAGTCGAGCCTTCAACTCTTGGAAACTTTTCTCACAAGCCTCCGACCACTGAAACTTCACCTTCTTCTGAGTCAACTTATTCAAAGGCGCTACAATGGTTGAGAAACCCTCCACAAACCTCCGATAGTAGCCATCTAAGTCCAAGCAACTCCGAATGTCCAAAGGATTCACTGGTCTGGGCCAATTCTTCACCACCTTGATTTTCTGCGAGTCTACTTTTATGCCTTTGCTGGACACCACATGGCCCAAGAATGCCACGGAGTCCAACCAAAACTCACACTTGCTGAACTTTGCGTACAATTGGCGGTCCTTTAGGTTCTGAAGCACTACTCTCAAGTGCGCGGCATGCTCCTCCTCGCTCCGAGAGCATACCAAGATGTCATCAATGAACACGATCACGAACATATCCAAATATGGCTTGAACACTTTGTTCATTAGGTCCATAAAAGCTACAGGAGCATTCGTTAGTCCAAAAGACATAACTACAAACTCGTAATGATCATACCGTGTTCTGAATGCCGTCTTCGGGATATTACTCTCCCTAACTCTGAGTTGATGATACCCAAATCTGAAATCTATCTTCGAGAAACATTTAGCACCCTAAAGCTGATCGAATAGGTCATTGATCCTAGGTAAGGGATACCTGTTCTTGACAGTGACTTTGTTCAATTGTCGATAATCAACGCACATACAAAGAGAACCATCTTTCTTCCAAACAAATAATACTGGTGAACCCCATGAGGACTGGCTCGGTCTAATGAAACCCTTATCTAGAAAATCCTTTAATTGATACTTCAACTCTTTTAGCTCGGATAGAGCCATCCTATAGGGTGGAATAGATATAGGCTGCATATCGAGAAGGAGGTCAATACCGAAATCAATCTCCCACTCGGGAGGAATACCTGCCAAATCATTAGGAAAGACCTCTGGATACTCACCTACTACTGGAACTGATTGGATAGTCATGGTTTCGGACTCCACGTCCTTAACCCTAACTAGGTGATACACGTAAACCTTAGAAATCATCTTCCTGGCCTTGAGGTAGGAAACGAAGCGACCTACAGGCACAGTTGAACTACCCTTCCATTCTAAGACTGGCTCACCCGGGAATCTGAACTCTACTAACTGGGTGCTGCAGTTAATGGAAGCATAACAAGCATACAACCAATCCATGCCGAGAATAACATTGAAATCGGTCATGGCTAACTCTATCAGATCTGCTGAGGTGACCTTATGGAGAACCAAGACCGGGAAATCTCTATACACCTAACTGAGTCACCTACTAGAGTAGAAACTGAGAAGGATTCTGACAAGACATCGGGACTGACTCCGAAGCTACTGGCTACATAAGGTGTCACAAAGGAAAAGGTGGCCCCTGGATCTAATAATGCATAAACATCAACATGGAAGACTCGTACCATACCAGTAACCACGTCTGAGGAGACCTCCTACTCCTGATGGGATGCTAGGGCATAGAATCTGTTCTGGCGGTGACCGCCAGCTGCACTGGTAGATGCCCACTGATGTGCTGACCAAGGGGGGTGGGGCTGTTGAGCTAGAAGCTGGGCCACGACCCCCATCCTGATCCTATCTCACCGCTGGACAATCTCTAAGCATGTGTCCGGGTTGCCCACACCCGAACCTGCCAAGAACTAGCCTGTATGCCCTCGGCCACATCTGCAACAAGCTGGAACACCTGAGTCTATGGACCTACTACTCTGAACCCTCTAGCCTGATGCTCGTCCTCTCTGATCATGCCTAGGCTGATATGGCACACTCAAGGCTGATGAAGCTGGGGCAGATGATCTCTGGTGGGTCTGCTGACGGTGCCCACTGCCGGACCTCTGCTGGGAAAATATGTGGTCCTTAGTTCTGGCCCTCTTGGCCCCTCTCTCTCTCGAATGTGTCGCCTCCATCTGTTGGGCGTACAACACTATCCGAGGGAAGTCTATATCCTGATGGAGCATAGCAATCCTGCATTCCTTATCCAAGTAACCCGCTATCCCGTGCACAAACCTTCTCACTCGCGCCCTCTGGTTAGCTACTAACTTAGAAGCATACTTCGATAGGCGAGTGAACTCAAGGAAATACTCTTGTACTGTCATTCTCCCTTGCTTCAAATTTATGAACTCAGTCGCCTTTAGCTCCCTCCTCTCCCAAGGGAAGAACCAATCAAGGAATGCAACCTGAAACTCCTCCCAAGTGACCGAACCTGCTCCGGCGACCCTGCTATTCTTCCATTGATGGAACTAGATATGGGCAACCCCCTTCAATTGGTAGGAGGCCAAATCCTTGCACTCAACACTACTCACCCCCATAACCTGAGTGATCTTAATGATCTCATCAATGAAGTCATGTGGGTCCTCACCTACCTTGGACCCCAAGTACTCCAGCGGATTCATCCTCAAGAAATCCCTGACTCGAGCCACCGCTGCATTGCCATTCTGCGGTACATGCACAATGGCCTGGTGATTGACCTGAGTGGTCAAGGCCTGTGCAAGCATCTGCATAGTAGCTCGAAACTCAGCGTGAGTGGCTGGTTCTGGTGCCTGAGGCTCCTGAACTGGTGAGACTGGCTGATGCCCACGACCTATGCCATCCTCGTGGCATTCACCATCTCCATTTCTCCCTCTATTCATCCTTCGAGGAGCCATGACTCTGCAATCGCAAATAGCACGAATTAGGGGGATAGAAAGACTCTTCATCACATGACATAGATCATGAAATATGGGAACATTTCCTAAAACATTTCGTAGCCTCTTCGTCATAAGTGTGGCGCGCTTCACACCCATGAAAAGGACTCTACTTAACGCGGCTTTCAGACTCCCTAGGACACTCCAAATTATGGCTCTGATACCAAGTTTGTCACGACCTGAGACGGGACCCGGATCGTAGATACGGGACAAGGGACCCTGAGAGACCTCAAGTCAACCCAAGGCATAATCATTCACTATATCATTCCATAAACATGAAGGAAACATAATATAACTCAGCAGAAGTCTAGCTTAGCATAACAACAGAATAAACATCTGAGTTGAATACATGTCTAAGTCTGAATAGCCTCTACTGTTGGATGAGTTGATGGGACAACAGCCCCAACTAGCTCAGAAATACTGAAACTAAAAGTACGCTCAAAATAACTAAAAGTGTAGTCCTCGGAGGGTGAGGACTCACCAAGAAAGCAAATGTTAACTCTGATAGGCAGCTACGAACGGGGCTGAAGCTGAGAACATGATCCTGCATCATGAAATGATGTAGCATAGAAGGTATGTGGTTAGTACGTGGAACGTACCGAGTATGCAAGGTAGGTAAAACCGCTTTAATAAATAAATCAGCTAAGTCCAATCATACATATAGATAATAAACTTCGAGAGTAAGTAGAAGAACATATGCATTAATTCTAGCATCGAACTTTATCATAACGTGCTAATGCATGGCTTTAGAACATCATGGCTTACTTGAATGACTCAAAGATAGATCATAACATTAATATCAGAAGCTGAACAATGAGTAAAACCTTGCTTTCCCTACATGCATGCATAAGATAATCATCATGAGTAATGGATATGCAAATTCAAATGATATAGACAACGGGAGGCTCGTCACTTAACCAACATACCGTGATAAATCTTATGTGGTCCCAACTATCACACTCAAGTGGGTAGAGCCATCCAAAACCTTGCCAGGGTGATGGACGATACCATGATATCGATATCAAGATCAAAGGGCCAATCAGGCCCGGGATGGCTCACAAGGGAGGTCCCAATAATATAATAGAATCAACCTAAGTTGGTGCATAGTTCTGGGACATAGGGTAGTCGACCCTTAGTCCATCGGTGCTAGACTCTTCTCCAAAAACATGCAATGCTCTACATCATATAAATACAAAGCTCAACATTGTCTAGTGATGAAGCTCAACATGAAGTCATGCATAAACTCAACATTGTATGAAATGAAGCTCAACATTGTCTATGGACAAAGCTCATCATGAAATCATGCATGCATTATGTTCGCTCGTTTGTTGGGTATAAAACTACATGCAAGTGCACGTGGTCGAACAAGTAGTAAAGTGGCTTAAGTAAGACAAATATCGATCCCACAGGGACTGGGATAAGGTAACGAACTACTCAAGTGTTACTATATTTTAATTTTAACAATGAAGACAACGGTGTAACCAAGAGTTTGATATTTTTGGGTTCTAATTTTTATGCTAAGTCTAAAACGATTATCTAATGTGAGTCTGAACTATGAATGTGAGCATGCTGAGGTTAAATGAACAAGTAATGAAATTAATTATCGATATAATTTGGTTAACCTTTCATCCGGTTGCTAGTCAAGAACTACTGCCAATGGATTAAAACTCTCGTATTTAACCCAACTTAAGAATCATGAACCGTCCACCTACATTTCTGTGATTAAATGAAATTCATGTTCTAGCCATACAAACCCGGTTCCTTAATTGACTAATACAACCTTCGGGTACATTTCTATCCTGAAGGTAAATCAATTCTCAATTTTTCCAAACTAAAAAGAGATCATATCCTAGTGATTCACAACTTTCCAATTTCTTGCTCTCTAGAGTGAAACCGGACTTTTTAGATGTACATTAACGTAGGCCACACATTAATGCAGTAAGAACAAGAATCAATAGAACAACCATGAAAGAAAAGATGAAAAACCAATTTAATCAACAATCACATTTCAATACAATTGTTCTTAACCTCAGCAAGAAGAGGAATTAGCCACTCATTTGTGGATTAAACATCGTTAAATGAGTGTTAAACATACAAGCAATTGAATTCAAGGAGAAGGAAAGAGAGAAAAACCCTGATAATTTCGTCCCCTCAACTGTCTGTAACCCACGTTCTTGCTTCACCAAGTCAGAATATTGAAAAATGAACCTAAGTGTTCTATTTATACTAGTGGGATTTTTTCCCGGAATAACAAGCAACGTGTCACGGAGTGCATCGCGGAGAACTGCCTCCGTGACACGCCACTGACGCGGACCCTCACTGGAAGTTGGAGGTGCAGGTAATCAGGCCCAATGTGGCACGGCGTGCAACGCGAAGCTAGGCCACCGTGCCATGAACCCAACGCGAACCCTTACTGGAATTAGGCCGAAAATTCCCTATCCAGGCAGAAGGCCTCCGCGATGGCAGCGTGACACAGCTCCATCGCGGAACCTCTTTATTTTGTGCCTTCCAATGCCTTGTCCTTTGCTCACATCCGAGTCCAACCCCGATCAATTCCAACATGCATTTTAGCTTCCCAAAATTACATTTTACCTGCAAAACAATGCTAATCATGTTGGTTAGTATAAATTCACATTTTATTACCAATCACATGAGAATGTATAAACATTGATAGATAAACAAGGCTAAAATGACACATTTGAGTATCACTTGGGAATATAAATTTGCCCAAGATCACTTACCCCACACTTAAATCCTTGTTCGTCCTCGAACAACAATCTTACACCTCATGCAATTTACACCCAAACCTCGCTACTTTGGTTCGACAATTTAGTCTACGGTCATACCGATTATTCAATAGAACAAATCATCAAGAAAACACGCATGGTCCAATCAATGCAATGACCTTCAATACATCAAGGCCTCCTAGACTTAAGAATCGACTCTCGATATTGGCAAACTCATGCAAATCAGCTAATCAAGACATACGACACGAAAATTAATCTCTCCTCAAGCATGTGCCCTCACAACACAAGAGAATTTTCCCCTTTTTGATCATATGAACTCACGAAATTTCAAGCAGGGGCATATAAACACAATTTCGCTCTCTCTCCCAAAAGAATTCACATAAATCATGTCACGACCCATAATCTTGCCTTTAGTGTATTACTCCACTAATATAAAGAAATGTGATGTAAGATCACGTAGGACTTTAACGGGTTGTAATGTAAGCTACGGAACTAGTAAATATTGGGTTAGCCAATAATAGCCACTAGCATCCTTAAGCACCTTTTCAATACATCCCATCAAACTCATGGGCAGTGTTTCTTCCTTCATCCTCCCATTCTTGAAGTTTTTCTTTAGTTTGGCCCATCTTATTAAGCACACTTGACACAACAACAAAGATTATTCATACACCTTCATTATAGTTTGTTTGTAACAAGTGCACCTTCAACCTTTTTTTTCCCTTTATCACTCTGCTTTTCTTTTCTTTTCACCATTCTCACTCTTCGACACTTTGGGAAAATTATTTTCTCTTCTTAAGCGCTTAAGAGTTTTGGATCGACTTTACGGATAATGAAAAGAAGGGATTAAGCTCGGTTTACACTTTTTGACAAAAGAAAAAAATAATAGGCTAAAGGCTCAACGGGCTGACTAGGGTATACAATCAAGGTGGGTACGATAATGAGAAATAGAAACTTTCGGTTAAACCAAAGAAATGCCTACATCCTTTCCTACAATACACCTCCTTCATTTCGTTTTATACACACACCAGGAAAGTTCTAGACACTTCACAATAGCATGGAATAACAAAACCTCACTTCACACTTATTGCACATGCTCAATTCCAGACGTATTCACAGACTCTTCAATCAGCTAATTACATGAATTCAAATATTAAGTCTTAATCACACTGAATCGACTCTATGTCATAGGTATCTCAACATATTTATAAAGTTGCATGCTTTCATACGAATCACATTTGCATTTCAAATACCATGTACAACACGCAACCAGAATTCTGCAACCATAAAGTAACTACAGGTTTTGGGATGCAACCCACAAAAGAAAAACAGCTAAAAAAATATAAATGAAAAAGAATCTACTCCTAACGACTACATTTCCCTTAAGACGGTCGTCATCCATCCATCATAGGGAACGGTCACTAACTAAGACTTTGGTTCAATGGGACCATTCTCGGTAAAAGAACCGAAAACAAACGCCGAGAAACCCAAGAATTGAAAAAAAAATTAAAAATATCGATCATTTCGATAAACAAAAATATGTACAATATCATCTTAGCAACATTCAGCAACACACAACAGTTTCACATATAATTACAATACAGGACAACAACTTAACAATCACAAATCACAGGGTCAGAAAATTTTGTTCACAGGCACAACAACAGATTAGAACATACATAACAGCACAACCAGCACCTAACTACTCCCACCCCACACTTATCTCGAACACTGTCCCCAGTGTTCACAAAAATTAAAATAGCACAAAAATTCGGTGGTGGAACTCCCTGATCAATCAAAATACTCCACTTCTTCATCAGGTGCTGCTGCTTCATCTCCCATGTCTGAATCACCCCTATCGTCATCATCGGACTCCACATCGGAGTCCTCCCGACGTGTCTCCTCATCCGTGCGGACATCATCATCTGTGGGCTCTACAAAAGTTGGCCCGACTCGGCATAGAGCCCTGGCATTTTCGCCAAAAGGGTAGTCTAGCTCGAGCTGCCATAGCTCTTCCTCTGTTGCCGGCCTCCCGCCTATCCTCAGCTGGAGAATCTGTATCCCGTACATGCGAGCCATGTACAGATCATCCCGAGCATGTTGCTCGGCAAGTGTAAGAACAGGCCCGTGGGTGGTGTCGGGTGCCTTAGTTTTAGTGACATCTAAGGCCCGCCGCTCCATCTGCGGGATGTAGTCAAGGGCCTCTTCCTCAACATCTAGGCCCCTCAGGAATGTGGTGAGTAGTCCACCAAATCCGTATCTGTGCCCCTGATGCAACCGGGCTCTCTTCATGGCGGAGATAATCACCGCCGCCGCATTGATCTCCAGTCCTTTCATCAGGGCGTACACTAGGCATACACGATCTCGGATTACATCTATCATATGTACCCCCGGGATTAGGCAGGAACAGACGATCTTAAGCCATATCCTAGCTTCCCTGTTCATCCGTGAATAGGGCAAAGTCTGATGGTAGCCCCTCTCCTTGTGTCTGCTCCATCTAGCTATCGGTCGGGTTCCACACAAAGTGCGTCTGATGTCCGCATATGGTGGAGTGATGTTCAGGTGTCGAAGCACGTGGGCTTCTGTGTCCCGCACCCCTAGGTTAGCATTGAGGTGGTGGGGCTCAAAGGTGACTATTTGCCCTCTGATTTTGATGGTGTGACTTCTGAGAGTCGGGTTCCAACTGGCATAGAATTCCCGAATCAAGTGCAAGTTGCATTCCTTGGGCTCTTCAAAGATGAAATTGAGCCCAGCTGCCTCGATCCTGTGGACAATCCTAGGGAACTCCTGTGCCAACGGTTCTCGTGCTATGTGTTCCTCGGGGAAGTACTTGCTCTCCTTGTGCTTGGCATACCACTTCTTCCCCTCTTCTGTCACCCACCTGGTTCCGTATTGGCGGCGTTGGCCGCGTGGAACCGCTGATGCTGCTGGGACTGTTGTGCCCAGTCTGATTCTCTTTCTTCCGGCGCCAGATGTTGATGCGCCTTTCCCTTTTTCTTACCTACTTGCCATCGTTCCTGTCAACCCAAACAGACAAGTTCAATGTTAAGCCAATGAAAATTTGCTTCGACTACGGATGAGTTAAGCTATGCTACCCCACACTTAGTCCTTAGCTACTGTGACAACATTACGACAAGATCATACCTATTTACACAAATAAACATCCAAATATAACAAACATGCTTAGTACATTCGAAGAATTCGACAGTATATACTCTATGTACTACTCAAACTTCGTACAGCTAACCACAATCATTATCATCGATAACATTTTGTCCCATCGCACTTATCAAGGAGAAACAAAGAAATGAAAACAACAAGAATTTATCTACATGAACCTATACAACTCACCCAATTCTTGCAAATTTCAATATTCCCCTAACCCGAGAATCCGTCGGTCTTTTAGCATAATAACAATTAGCACATCGACTCAACTCACTCAACATTTACAACCCAGCATGAATTTCACGATTTCACTACATTTTTCCATTTCAAATTCAAAAGCAAGCCCTAACTACGATTGTATCAAAAATTCGATTAAATTATGCAATTAACGAGTTCAAGCAATCACACTGATACTCTGAACATCCATCAACAATAATTTAACTGAATTTACGCTTAATTTCTACTTAGGGAAAGTTTAGCTCATATCACATGTTCAATATTGAAGAAAATCGATGAGAAATGAGATGGAATTGAAAAACATACCTTGAATTCGAAGAATTAAAGAACTTGATGAAATCCTTGGCCTATTCCGTGTCACGTTGAAGGGGGAGGGGTTTTAGGGGGATTGGTAACGGAGTGTGTGAGAAATAAGGAAAATTGAGGGGGATTTGGGGTTTAAAAGTGGGAAATTCGCGCGGGTCAACCGGCGACCCGGTGTGACCTGTCGCGATATACACAGCAACGTGTCACAGAGTGCATTGCGGTGCACTGCCTCCGTGACACGGAGCTGACGCGAGGGTGTACTGGAATTATTTTAAAATTCCGGATTTACACCTCAACATGTCACGGAGGGTACCGCGGAGGTCCTCCTCCGTGACACAGAGCTATCTCCCTAGCTCACTGTTTTGCCACTTTTTCTTGATTTTCATACCTCGAATTTTCCTTTGCGATTCCTTGCATATTTTCCCTCCATTCGACCTGAAATTCATCTTACTACAAGAAATTGGTTAGAATTATAGGTTTCACTCAAAATAAAAATAAAAACAAAAATAAAAACTAAAAATTTATTGTTAATCAAGAAAATAAAAAAAATCTATTCACAATTTACAAAGAAAAATTTCACGGGTTGCCTCCCATGCAGCGCCTGGTTTAACGTCGCAGCTCGACGTCATTCAGCTCAGTTGTCCTTTAGGGTGATGGACGTTTTCTCTCAACCACCGTCCTCCCCCTAGTAGTGCTTACATCATTTCGGTGGTTTTCCCAATAACTCTCGTGAATCCTTTATCCGCACATTATAAACTCGATCAATCAGATTGATCACCGAGAGTTCCTCGTACACAGTCGGGAGCTTGGAGGCCTTGTACACATCGAACACTTCCACCATGTCGTGTGCTTGCATGGTTAGCTGCCCTGCAGCTACATCAATCAGCGCTTTTCCGATTGCCAAGAAAGGACGTCCCAAAATAAATGGGACTTCCGCGTCTGGTTCAAAATCCAGCACGACAAAATCTACCGGGAAGATCAGGGAGCCAACTTGCACCAGAACATCCTCCACAATGCCATCAGGTCTGGCTAAGGACCGATCCGCCAATTGCAAGATCACTGTTGTGGGTCTAGGACTTCCTAGACCCAGCTTTTTGAATACCGATGACGGCATCAAATTAATGCTCGCTCTCAAATCACATAATCCACGAGCTCGGATACTTTGCCCAATAGTAATCTGTACAGTAAACTCCCAGGATCTTTGAGCTTTGTGGGCAGTCGGTTTTGTATCCGGGAAGTGCACTCCTCTGTGAGAGCCACCGTAGCATACTCAGTCAACCGACTTTTGTTTTCCACGATGTCCTTTATATACTTGGCATACTTCGGCACTCCCTGCAAAACATCAACAAGAGGTAAGTTAATTGTCCGGTTGTTTGGTATAGGTTAAAACCGACACGCAAGTGCACGTGGTCAAACAAGTAATAAAGTGGCTAAGTAAGCCAAGTATCGAACCAAGGAGACTCTGGATAAGTAAAATTGCTTAAGTATACTATATTCTAGCTTACTTCCAATTATGTTGAAAACAACGTAACCGAAAGTTAAATAATTTTTTGTTTATAAATTATATACTAAAACTATTAACAAATATTTACTTTGAATTGAAACTATGGATATGAGCATGCCAAGGTTAAGAACAAGTAATGAACTTGATTATAATCATAATTTGGTTATTCTTCTCTTCTAGTTGCTAGCCAAGAACATTAGCCTAGAGATTAAAACTCTCATATTTAATCTCACTTAAGAATCATAAACCATCCATCTACATTTCTGTGATCAAATGCAATTTATGACCTAGCAATACAATTCCGGTTCCTAAACTGACTAATATGGCTTTCAAGTATATTTCTATCAGGAAAGCACATCAAAACCCAATTTTCCCAAATCAAGTTAAGAACAATACCCTATTAATTCAAAACTTTCCAATTTCGTGCTCTCTCGAGTGAAATTGGACTTTTTAGATGTACATTAATGTCGGCCACACACTAATGCAGTAGAAACAAGAATTAATAGAACAACATAGAAGAAGAAGATGAAAAACCATACAATTCAATAATCAAAATTCATCACCATTGTTCATAACCTCAGCAAGGAAGAGAATTATCCACTCATTTGTGGATTAATCATCCTAAAACAAGTGTTAATCATACAAACAATTGATTGAAAGAAGAAAGAAAGAGAGAAAAACCCTTAGCTTTTTCGTCCCTCAACTGCCTGTAACCCACGTCCTTGCTCCACCAAGTCTGAATTAATTAAAAATAAGCCTAAGTATTCTATTTATACTAGTGGGAATTTTTCCCGGAATAACAAGCAACGTCTCACGGAGCCCAATGCGGAGCACTGCCTCCGTGACACGGCGTGGACGCGGACCCTCACTGGAAATCCAGGGTCCGGGAATATAGCCTCAACATGGCACGGCATGCAACGCGGAGGCTTGCCTCCGTGCCACGGAGCTGTCGCGAGGCTTCACTGGAAATTGCCAAATTAATTCATCCTCCATGCAGTGTACCTCCGCGATGGTAGCGTGGCACGGCTCCATCGCGGAGCCCCTTTACATTGTGCATTCCAATGTCTTTTCCGTGCTCGCATCCAAGTCCAACTCCGATATTGTTCCAACATGCATTTTAGCTCCTCAAAATCATGTTTTACCTACAAAACAATGCTAATCATGTTGGTTAGTATAAATTCACATTTTATTACCAATTACTTGAAAATGTATACACATTGCACAATAAACAAGACGAAAATGATACGTTTGAGCATCACTTGGGCATATAAATCTGCCCAAGATCACTTACCCCACACTTAAATCCTTGTTCATCCTCGAACAACACATACACAACTCATGCAAATTACATCCCAACCTTTGCCACTATGGTGCGACAATTTATGCTACAGTCATACCGATTATTCAATTTTTGCAAATCATCAAGAAAACATGCATGGTCTTAACAATGCAATGACCTTTAATATATCAAGACTTCCTAGACTTTAAGAACTGACTCTCGATATCGGCAAACTCATGCAAATCAGCTAATCAAGATATCCGACACGAAAATCAATCTTTCATCAAGCATGTGCCCTCAATACTCAAGAGAATCTTCCCCTTTATGCTCATGTGACACACAAACATTCAAGTAGGGGCATATCAAAATTAATTTCACTCTCTCTCCCAAAAGAATTCACATGCATCATGTCATGACCCATAGGCTTGCCCTTAGTGTATTACTCCACTAATATAAAGAAATGCAATGTAAGATCACGTAGGACTTTAATGGGTTGTAATGGAAGCTATGGAACTAGTATATATTGGATTAGCCAATAATAGTCACTAGCATCCTTAAGCGCCTTTTCAACACATTCCCATCGACTCATGGACATTGTTTCTCTCTTTTCTCTTTTTTTTTTCATCATCCCACTCATGCTGGTTTACTTTCGTACTGCCCATTTCATCCACACACTTGACACAATACAAAGGGTTTTCATGTACCCTCAATATCATTTAATTATGATGAGTGCACCCTCCACCTTTTTCTTTTCTTTCCTCACTCTGCTTTTCTTTTTCTTTTCACCCTTCTCACTCTTTGACACTTTGGGAAAAAATTTCCTGTTCTTCTTAAGCGCTTAAGAGTTTTGTATAGACTTTACGGCTCATGAAAAGAAGGAATAAATCTTAGTTTATACATTTTTGGACAAAAGAAAGAAAGAATCGGCTAAAGGCTCAACGGGCTGACTAGGGTATACAGTCACATAAAAATGAGAGTACGACAAAAAAAAAGTAGAAACTCACGGTTAAAACAAAGAAATGCCTACATCCTTTCTAACACTACACCTCCTTCATTTCGTTTTTTACACACACCAGACAAGTTCTAGACACTTCACACTAGCATGGAATAATAATACCTCACTTCACACTTTATGCACATGCTCGATTCAAGATGCATTCACAGGCTCTTTAATTAGCCAATTACATGAATTCATAATTAAGCCTCAATCACACGGAATCGAATTCTACAGCCAAGGTAACTCAACATATTTACAAAATTGCATGCTTTCAAACGAATCACTTTTACATTTTGAATATCAGTTACATCACGCAACCAAAATTTCACAACCATATAGTAACTACAGGTTCAGTGATGCAATCCACCAAAGAAAAAATACTGAAAAACTAATTAAAATCACTACTCCTACCGACTACATTTCCCTTAAGGCGGTCGTCATCCATCCATCATAGGGAACGGTCACTAACTATGACATCGGTTCAATGGGACTATTCTCGGTAAAAGAACCGAAAACAAACTCCGAGAAACCCAAAAATAAAAATTGAAAATTTTTTGCAAAACATCGATCATTTCGATGGAAAAATATTTACAAAATATTTTACTATGTACAAAATATTTTCGCAAAAATTTTAAAAATATCGATCATTTCGATAGAAAAAAAATAGTTACAAAATTTACAAAATATTTACACTGGCAACCACAACCTTTCACAACACACATCAATTACCACAAAAATATGTACAGATACAAATACAAATCAGTTTGCACTCACAACCACAGGGAAACATAAACATACATACAAAACAAAGGAAGAACATACAGCAAATCAGCCCAGCCCCAGCACCTAGCTACTCCCCACCCCACACTTAAATCGAACACTGTCCCCAGTGTTCACAAAAATTAAAAAGCACAAAAATTTCGGGTGGTGGAACTCCCTGATCAGTCGAAATATTCGACTTCTTCATCCGGTGCTGCTGCCTCATCGCCCATGTCTGAGTCACCTCCATCGTCGTCATCGGACTCCACATCGGAGTCCTCCCGACGTGTCTCCTCGTCCGTGGGGACATCATCATCAGTGGGCTCAACGAAGGCTAGCCCCACTCAGCACAAAGCTCTGGCGTTTTTGCCAAATGGGTAATCCAGCTCCAGCTGCCATAACTCTTCCTCTGTGGCTGTCTCCCACCAATCCGGAGCTGAAGCATTTGCATACCAAACATCCGTGCCATGTACTGATCATCACGAGCATGTCGCTCGCCCAGTGTCAGCACTGGCCTGTGTGTGGTGTCGGGGGCCTTGGTTTTGGTCACATCAAGGGCCCTCCGCTCCAACTGCGGGATGTAGTCCAAAGCCTCTTCCTCGACGTCGAGGCCCCGGAGAAAGGTGGTGATAAGTCCGCCGAACCCATACCTGTGGCCCTGGTGTAGTCGGGCTCTTTTCATGGCGGATATGATGACCGCCCCAACATTAATCTCTAGCCCTTTCATCAGGGCATACACCAGGCACACACGGTCCTGGGTCACATCCGTCATGTGCACCCCCGGGATCAAGCACGAACAAACTATGTTCAGCCATATTCTTGCCTCCCTGTTCATTTGAGAATACGGCAGAGTCTGGTGGTAACCCCTCTCCTTATGTCTGCTCCATCGGGCTGTGGATCGAGCCCCACACAAAGTGCGTCTAATATCGGCGTATGGTGGGGTGATGTTCAGCTGGCGGAGAACGTGGGCGTCTGTGTCCCGCGCTCCAATGATGGCATTTAATTTCTGGGGTTCCAGAGTGACAATCTGCCCTCTGATTTTTATTGTGTGGCTTCTGATGGCCGGGTTCTAATTTGCATAGAACTCCCGGACTAAATGTAGGTTGCACTCCTTGGGCTCCTGAAATATGAAGCTGAGCCCTGCTGCCTCGATTCTCTGCACAATACGGGGGAACTCCTGTGCTAGTGGTTCCCGTGCAATATGCTCCTCAGGGAAGTACTTATTCTCCTTATGTTTAGCGTACCACTTCTTCCCTTCATCGGTCACCCACCTCATTCCGTATTGGCGGCGTTGGCCGCGTGGAACAGCTGGTGCAGCTGGGACTGCTGTGCCCAATCTCATGCGTTTTCTCTCGGTGCCTGAAGTAGATGCACCTTTACCCTTATCTTGCCTACTTGCCATTGTACCTGTCAATACAAATAAACAAGCACCATGTCAAGCTAAATGCATATTAGCTTCGGCTAAGGTCGGGTTAAACTAAGTTTACCCCACACTTAGTCCTTAGCTACTCTTACGATACTACGGCAAGGATTACTTTATTTACAACCTAAACACAAACTACTATACAATTTATGCTTAGTGCGCTCACAAAAAAATTTCGACAGTATAACTTTAGCGTACTACTCAGACTTCATACAGCTAATCCCAATCCTACCATCGCTAGCAATTCAACTATCGCACTTAGCAATGAAGACAACAAACAAAAACAACGACAAAAATTCTATATACATACGAATCCAAATAACCAAACCAATTTGAACAATTTTTACATTTTTCCCAAAAACCCGAGAATTCGTTGTCTATTACCTTCAAACCATATTTACAATGACTATCTCAATTCACAAACACACCCCGGCATATAATTCACCAATTTACCAAGTTACCCAATTCGATTTCAACAACCCAAGCCCTAGAATTGAATTTCACAATCAAATTCGAATCATTCATGCAATCAACAAGTTCAAACGCTAATTACAACATTCCGAACATTTATCAATCAAAGAATAATTCAATTTCATGCTGAATTGCTAATTAGGGTGATTTATCTCACCTCCCATGCTCAAATTCGACTAAAATCGACAAAAACTTGAGAGAGTAGAGGAAAACATACCTTTAAGTTGAATGATCGAAGAAACTCGACAATTTGGTTGCTTAATAGCGTGGCACGTTAGTTGGGGAGGGGGATTCGGGTGTTTGGTCGCGGAGAAGAGAGGAAATGGGGGAAAAGGGACTAAAATCGGGGTTAAAAATGAAGGGAAACACGCGGGTCACCCGGCAACCCGGTGTGACCCGTCACAAAATATAGGGCAACGTGTCACGGAGGGTAACGCGGAGCCCCTCCTCCGTGACACAGAGCTAACGCGATGGCTCACTGGAATTTTACAAAAAAAAAAATCCAGATTTAACCTCAACGTGTCATGGAGGGTAACGCGGAGCCCTTCCTCCGTGACACGGAGCCATCGCCCCAGTGCAATGTCTCTTCATTTTATTCATTTTTTCATACCTTGCCTTTTCCTTCCCGATTCCATGCACATTTTTCTCCGGTTGACCTGAAAATCACCTTACTAAACAAAATTGGTTAGATTAATAGATTTCCCTAACTAAAATGAAAAATACTAACTAAAACGAAAAATTTGTACTAACTCAAGAAAAAGAAAAATTAAAATAAAAACTATTTACACTTTACAAAAAAAAAAAATTCACGGGTTGCCTCCCGTGCAGCGCCTGGTTTACCGTCGCGGCTCGACGTCCTTTATGCTCAATTATCCACTAGGGTGATGGACGATTTTTCACGATCATTGTCCTCCCCCTAGTAGTGCTCACCTTTATCTGGTGGTCTTCCCATCAACTCTCGGGAATCACTCATGTGCTTAGCATTCCCATGATCAATTACATTGATCACCGAGAGTTCTTCATTTACCATCGGGAGCTTGGGTACTTTGTACACATCGAACACCTCTACCTTGTCATGTGCTCGCATTGTAAGTTGACCCGCAGCCACGTCGATTAATGCTTTCCCAGTTGCCAAAAAGGGTCGTCCCAAAATAAATGGGACTTCAGCATCTGGTTCAAAATCCAGAATAATAAAATCGACCGGAAAAATGAGGGAGCCCACTTGCACAAGCACATCCTCAACAATGCCATCCGGCCTAGCTAAGGATCTGTCTGCTAACTGCAAGATTACGGTTGTAGGTCTAGGACTCCCTAGACCTAACTTTCTGAATACCGAAGATGGCATCAGATTTATGCTCGCCCCCAAGTCACATAATCCACGAGCTTAGATACTCTGCCCGATTGTAAGCTGGATAGTAAAACTTCCAGGGTCTTTCAGCTTCGTGGGCAGTCTATTTTGGATCCGGGAAGTGCATTCCTCCTTCAAAGCTACCGTGGCATACTCAGTCAGACGACTTTTGTTGGCCACGATGTCTTTAATATATTTGGCATATTTTGGCACTCCCTGCAAGACATCAACAAGAGGTAAATTAACATGTACCTGTTTAAGCACCTCCATAAATTTCTTGAAACACGCCTCCTCCTTGTGTTTCTTGAGTCGTTGAGGGAACGGGGGTGGAGGCCTTTCTGATTCAGCTTCTTTGGTCTTCCCCTTATCCGCAAGTTGCTCTCCCTCAACATTTGCTGCTCCTGACTTTTGAGGTGATCTCTCCGGTTCCACCTCCTTCAGCTGCAAACCACTCCTTGTGGTCACCGCATTTACCTGCTTCGGATTAGGATCCGTGTCGCTAGGCAGTCCTCCTCTGGGCCTCGTGTTTTGGGCACTAGCAAATTGCCCAAATTGATACTCAAGAGCCTTGGTCGCTAATTGATTATTCTTCACTTCGACTGCCAATTTAACATAGTCAACCTGCAATTGCGCCTGATTAGCGATCATGGTCTTGAACATCTCCTCAATGGTAGGTGATGGTGGTGGAGGAGGGGCATTGTGATTTCTGAATTGAGATTGGTAGTTCTGTTGCCCTCCTTGATTCCTGTGCATACCCTGATCCAAACTTTGGCCTTGTTGGTTGTTACTACCCCACGAAAAATTTGGATGGTTCCACCAATTTGAGTTGTAGCCGCTACCAAACTGCTGCTGATTTCTTTGTGCATTGCCCACAAAGTTAACAGAATCTGGGTTTGCTCCACAGCACTCAGCTGAATGCTCACTGCTACCACACACTTCACACCACATTTGCTGGACCGCATTGACTGAAGCTGAAGGCTGGTTCGAATTCATGTTGCTGAAGTGGTTGTTCAACTGATTCTGCAAGGCAGCTATCTGTGCAGCGATAGCTGTAAATCCATCCACTTGAAGCACTCCTGCTGCTTTCCTTGCTCCACCTCGAGATGAATCTGCATTCCATTCTGGATTGCCCTGTGAAATTTGGTTGAGTAAAGTGTACAGCTCCTCACAAGTCTTTTCCAGCGCTTGCCCTCCAGCTGCTGAGTCTAACAAAATTTTAGTATGGGGTTCCAAACTCTTAATAAATGTGTGTACCAACACCTCATTGGACTGATGATGATGAGGACAGTCCCGCAACATGGATTTAAATCTTTCCCAGGCTTGATATAAATTTTCTCCCTCCCTCTGTTTGAAACTTAGAATTTGACTTCTACGTCTGGCTGTTTTACCAGAGGGAAAAAATCTTATCAAGAACTTTCGTGCTAGATCATCCCACGTTGATATAGAATTTGGTGGTTCAGCTTTTAACCACCTCTTGGCTTCACCAAGTAAGGAAAACGGAAATAGGGTGAGCCGAACATAATCAGGTGACACTCCAGCGGGTATATAAGTGTCACTTATCTCCAAAAAATTCTGGAGATGTTGTTGTGGGTCTTCATGAGGGAGACCGGTAAATTGCCCGCTTGTGTGCAAAAGTTGCACCATATTCTGCTTTAATTCAAATCTCCCTCCAGGCTATGGTTTGCGGATACTTGAATGTACATTGTTGGCATGTGGGATTGCCACCTCACGAACCGGCCTTGCTGCAGCTTCGTCGGGCACTAACACTGCCCTCACAACCGGTGGATTTTGTTGCTCCATTATAGTCTGTCTGAGCAACTGTAGCTTCTTTTGTAGAGCTTCTCTGCGTTTACTATGAAATTCATGTTCAGGCTCTGTATAAGATTCCACCAGCTCCTTGTCCTTTGCCAGTGTTCACAGAAATCAAGTCTGCAAAATACAGGCTAAGACCAAGTTGTCAACACTTAAGAAAATAAAACAAAAATACAGTAAATTTACACTTAACACAATTTCACCAATTGCATAGTCTCCCCGGCAACGGCGCCAAAAACTTGTCCGGTTGTTTGGTATAGGTTAAAACTGACACGCAAGTGCACGTGGTCAAACAAGTAATAAAGTGGCTAAGTAAGCCAAGTATTGAACCAAGGAGACTCTGGATAAGTAAAATTGCTTAAGTATACTATATTCTAGCTTACTTCCAATTATGCTGACAACAACGTAATCGAAAGTTAAATAATTTTTTGTTTATAAATTATATACTAAAACTATTAACAAATATTTACTTTGAATTGAAACTATGGATATGAGCATGCCAAGGTTAAGAACAAGTAATGAACTTGATTATAATCATAATTTGGTTATTCTTCTCTTCTAGTTGCTAGCCAAGAACATTAGCCTAGAGATTAAAACTCTCGTATTTAATCTCACTTAAGAATCATAAACCATCCGTCTACATTTCTGTGATCAAATGCAATTTATGACCTAGCAATACAATTCCGGTTCCTAAACTGACTAATACGGCTTTCAAGTATATTTCTATCAGGAAAGCACATCAAAACCCAATTTTTCCAAATCAAGTTAAGAACAATACCCTATTAATTCACAACTTTCCAATTTCGTGCTCTCTCGAGTGAAATTGGACTTTTTAGATGTACATTAATGTTGGCCACACACTAATGCAGTAGAAACAAGAATTAATAGAACAACATAGAAGAAGAAGATGAAAAACCATACAATTCAATAATCAAAATTCATCACCATTGTTCATAACCTCAGCAAGGAAGAGAATTAGCCACTCATTTGTAGATTAATCATCCTAAAACAAGTGTTAATCATACAAACAATTGATTGAAAGAAGAAAGAAAGAGAGAAAAACCCTTAGCTTTTTCGTCCCTCAACTGCCTCGTAACCCACGTCCTTGCTCCACCAAGTCTGAATTAATTAAAAATAAGCCTAAGTGTTCTATTTATACTAGTGGGAATTTTTCCCGGAATAACAAGCAACGTGTCACGGAGGCCAACGCGGAGCACTGCCTCCGTGAAACGGCGTGGACGCGGACCCTCACTGGAAATCCAGGGTCCGGGAATATAGCCTCAACGTGGCACGGCATGCAATGCGGAGGCTTGCCTCCGTGCCACGGAGCTGTCGCGAGGCTTCACTGGAAATTGCCAAATTAATTCATCCTCCATGCAGTGTACCTCCGCGATGGTAGCGTGGCACGGCTCCATCGCGGAGCCCCTTTACATTGTGCATTCCAAGATCTTTTCTGTGCTCGCATCCAAGTCCAACTCCGATATTGTTCCAACATGCATTTTAGCTCCTCAAAATCATGTTTTACCTACAAAACAATGCTAATCATGTTGGTTAGTATAAATTCACATTTTATTACCAATTACATAAAAATGTGTACACATTGCACAATAAACAAGACGAAAATGATACGTTTGAGTATCACTTGGGCTTATAAATCTGCCCAAGATCATTAATATGTACCTATTTCAGCACCTCCATGAATTTCTTGAAACACGCCTCCTCCTTGTGTTTCTTTAATCGTTGAGGGAACGGGGGTGGTGGTCTTTCTGATTCAGCTTCCTTTGTCTTCCCCCTCTCATCACTTTGCTCCCTCTCGACTTCTGTTGCTCCCGATTGTTGAGGTGGTCTTTCCTGTTCCACCTCTTTCAGCTGCAAACCATTCCTTGTGGTCACTGCATTCACCTGCTTGGGGTTGGGATTTGTGTCACTCGGAAGTCCTCCTCTAGGCCTGGTGTTTTGGGCTCCAGCAAATTGCCCAAATTGATATACAAGTGCCTTAGTAGCTAACTATTTGTTTTTCACCTCGGCTGCCAATTTCACATAGTCAGTTTGCAATTGAGCTTGGTTAGCTATCATCGTCTTGAACATCTCCTCAATGCTGGGTGATGGTGGTGGTGGAGGTGCATTGTTGTTTCTAAATTGTGCTTGATAATTCTGTTGCCCTCCTTGGTTCCTTTGCATACCCTGACTCGAACTTTGCCCCTGATGGTTGTTGCTACCCCAAGAGAAATTCGAGTGATTCCTCCAATTGGAATTGTAGTTGTTGCCATACTGTTGGTGGTTGTTCCTTTGTACATTTCCCACAAAGTTCACCGAGTCAGGATTTGCTCCACAACACTCAGCTGAGTGCTCACTGCTCCCGCAAACTTCACACCAAATCTGTTGCACTGCATTCACTGGGGCTTGAGTCTGGTTCATTGTCATGTTACTGAAGTGGGTGTTGAGTTGATTCTGTAAAGCAGCTATCTGTGCAGCAATAGCTGTAAAACCATCCACTTCTAGAACTCCTGCTGGTTTCCTTGTCCCTCCTCTTGATGCATCAACATTCCACTCCGGATTGCCCTGCGAAATACGGTTCAACAAGGTATACAGCTCCTCATAAGTTTTCTCCAGCGCTTGTCCCCATTTGCTGAGTCTAGCAATATTTTTGTATGGGGTTCCAAACCCTCTATAAAAGTGTGCACCAGCACCTCATTAGATTGATGATGATGAGGACAATCCCGCAACATGGACTTGAATCTCTCCCAAGCCTAATATAGATTCTCTCCCTCTCTCTGTTTGAAACTTAGAATTTGACTTCTAAGTCTTGCTGTTTTACCGGAGGGAAAAAATCGTATCAAGAATTTCCTTGCAAGATCATCCCACGTAGAAATAGAATTAGGTGGCTCAGCTTTTAACCACCCCTTGGCTTCTCCCAATAGTGAAAATGGGAACAATGTAAGCCTGACGTAATCTGATGACACTCCAGTGGGGATGTAAGTGTCACTTATCTCCAAAAACTTTTGGAGATGCTGTTGTGGATCTTCATGATGGAGACCTGTAAACTGCCCGCTAGTGTGCAACAATTGCACCATGTTTTGTTTGAGCTCGAACCTCCCTCCTGGCTCAGGTTTGCGAATGCTAGATGTGACATTATTAGCATGTGGGATTGCCACCTCGCGAACCGGCCGAGCTGCTACTTCCTCGGGCACTAACAATGCCCATACTACTGGTGGATTCTGTTGTTTCTCCATGAGTGTTTGTCTAAGCAACTGCAGCTTTCTTTCTAGAGCTTCTCTCCGCTAACGATGAAATAATCTTTCTGGCTCTAAATACGAGTCCACCAACTCCTTGTCTCTTGCCAATGTTCAACAGAGATTAAATCTGCAAAATACAGGCTAAGACCAAGTTGTCAACACTAATAAAATAAAAATACCGTAAATTAACACTTAAGAAAAATTCACCAATTGCCAGTCCCCGGCAACGGCACCAAAAACTTGTTCGCTCGTTTGTTGGGTATAAAAGTACACGCAAGTGCACATGGTCGAACAAGTAGTAAAGTGGCTTAAGTAAGCCAAATATCGATCCCACAGGGACTGGGATAAGGTAACGAACTACTCAAGTGTTACTATATTTTAATTTTAACAATGAAGACAACAGTGTAACCAAGAGTTTGATATTTTTGGGTTCTAATTTTTATGCTAAGTCTAAAACGATTATCTAATGTGAGTCTGAACTATGAATGTGAGCATGCTGAGGTTAAATGAACATGTAACGAAATTAATTATCGATATAATTTGGTTAACCTTTCATCCGGTTGCTAGTCAAGAACTACTGCCAATGGATTAGAACTCTCGTATTTAACCCAACTTAAGAATCATGAACCGTCCACCTACATGTCTGTGATTAAATGAAATTCATGTTCTAGCCATACAAACTCGGTTCCTTAATTGACTAATACGACCTTCAGATATATTTCTATCCTGAAGGTAAATCAATTCTCAATTTTCCCAAACTAAGAAGAGATCATATCCTATTGATTCACAACTTTCCAATTTCTTGCTCTCTCGAGTGAAACCAGACTTTTTAGATGTACATTAACGTAGGCCACACATTAATGCAGTAAGAACAAGAATCAATAGAACAACCATGAAAGAAAAGATGAAAAACCAATTTAATCAACAATCACATTTCAATACAATTGTTCTTAACCTCAGCAAGAAGAGGAATTAGCCACTCATTTATGGATTAAACATCGTTAAATGAGTGTTAAACATACAAGAAATTGAATTCAAGGAGAAGGAAAGAGAGAAAAACCCTGATAATTTCATCCCCTCAACTGCCTGTAACCCACGTTCTTGCTCCACCAAGTCAGAATATTGAAAAATGAACCTAAGTGTTCTATTTATACTAGTGGGAATTTTTCCCAGAATAACAAGCAACGTGTCACGGAGTGCATCGCGGAGCACTGTCTCCGTGACACGCCACTGACGCGGACCCTCACTGGAAGTTGGGGGTGCAAGTAATCAGGCCCAACGTGGCACGGCGTGCAACGCGGAGCTAGGCCACCGTGCCACGGACCCAACGCAAACCCTTACTGGAATTAGGCCGAAAATTCCCTATCCAGGCAGAAGGCCTCCGCGATGGCAGCGTGACACGGCTCCATCGCGGAGCTTCTTTATTTTGTACCTTCCAATGCCTTGTCCTTTTCTCACATCCGAGTCTAACCCCGATCTATTCCAACATGCATTTTAGCTTCCCAAAATTACATTTTACCTGCAAAACAATGCTAATCATGTTGGTTAGTATAAATTCACATTTTATTACCAATCACATGAGAATGTATAAACATTGATAGATAAACAAGGCTAAAATGACACATTTGAGTATCACTTGGGCATATAAATTTGCCCAAGATCACATTAGGCATTATATAAATATGAAGCTCAACAATGTCATCTCGACAAATCTTAGAATAGAATCATGCTTAGACTCAACATCATGTGAAATGAAGCTTAATGACAACATACATCTCAATTCTGAAATTCAAACATATGAGAAACTTTATTATGACACATACCACAATCTCAAGATTAGTGGGAGGCTAACCTTCGAAATCATGTGGTAAGGCTACTTCAGAAATATCACTTCACTATCATCACTATAGGGACCTTGCCCAAAACCTTATCATGCTTGAACCCATTCAAATCATTTGAAAACATTTTAATTTGGGAGGTTTCACTCCAAAATGGAATATTATAATCAATTCAATAAAATCGACATTCATACTCAACATTGGGCACACCCAAAGCTTCATCCTACATGGGTCTATTTAGCCTTCTTTGAAAACATCATCAAAATCATGGGTGAGATTGAAAACATATTTTTCATCATCTATTCCCTCATCATCACATTATCATTGGAACTCCCCACACATGGGCATTTTAGATTAAATTTTTTTTTAAAAACAATTTTGTAAAATAAATTAATATAGAAACCGCCCAAGCTCAATAACTCATCAATATCAACTCAATTAATCATACCCATGAGTAGAAAGGTAGGAATCATGCAATTGAGTGAAAACCCATTCTTGATCATCACAAATAAGTCACAAATTAATAGGGGATGGGCATGGGTATGGAGGAAAGCACCCACTCATAGCCTTACATTCTTGGGATTGAAGAATCTTATCTTTTCCTAATTACCCAGCTAAGATTTCCCTTGAAAACTTTGAATTTCCCCTCACTTTCTCCCCTTCAAGCTCTCACCCTTGCATGCATGAAGAAGATGGCCTAGATGGGTTTATCTCATCTTAAAACCCTCTATTACGAGCTCAAAAAATATGTAGTATAGGCCCTTAGAAACTAGGAATTACGGAAAATCTGTTACTGAAATCACTAAAAATAACTGTCAGGGGTCCTAACGGACGACCTGAAGACTCGTTACTAGGGCTCATGATCCGTTTAATCACCCGTCAAGTACACTGCCTCATCATTCAAAAAATTTCCACTGTCTTGGTAACGGCTAACCTAACGGGTCATTAGGACTGACGATGACTCATCGGGTGCCACCCGTCAGGGACACTAGATAAGCCTTGCTAACTTTCCCCGGGGCGAACCAACGACTAACTTGATGACTCGTGGTGACTGACCATGAGTTGTTACATCCCACGTGAGGACCTCGAGTCCTCCAATATCTTAGGCCTTCCCCACGAGTCACCTGACGACTCGTTATGCCTCCTCACGAGTCGTCAAGTGACTCGTTCTTCAACTGTGGCAACATTTTGTAGTTTTTCTCGTGATTCACTTTCGGGTCTGATTCTTGAATTCTCGGGGTATAATAAACCCTCCTTGGAACTACACACATCTTGATTCTATTTTTCACCCTTCTTTTTCTATTTTCTCCCCTTTTTCCTTTACTTGCTTCTTCTTTTATTTGCATTTGCGACTACGGATGCGGTTTTCTCTTTATTCAAGCATTCATTGATGTCACATCTTTCTTTTCTTTTCTTTTCTTTCTCTTTGACAATAATTTTTATTTCTTTCTTTTCTTTTTGTTATGCATACCGCGCTCTTTCCTTTTTCATTATCCAATTTTCATTCCACCCGACTCTTCTTAATCACCCCTATAATATTCACCCTCAACTTAGGTGATTTGCTTGAGTTGAGGTTCACAATGTCCAAGGAGGGACCAGGGCCAAAACAGGTTCATTCTTAATAAAAGCAGGAAGGTGAATTGGTGTAAACAAAAAGAAAGGTCGATTTAAGCTCAAACGTTTGGATCGAGGGATTTTTATTCTCTTTTGGTAGGTCTTTTAAGGCTAAAGTGGGATCATAAATCAAAAACAGTCTATGGTCCTTGCCTAATTCCCTATCCTCTATCTTGGTACGACTGACCAGGCAAGTTCTAAATTAACACACACAATCGAATTTAGATATTAAACCTCACTCACACATAGCACAAGTCAACATCATCACTTCTACTAACTGCTAGTTCAGGTACAACCATACAATGGTAAATATGTTTATAGTTTCAATGCTATGCAAATATTCACAAAGGTCATACTTATCAACTTTAACATACACATAAAAATTTTAGAGGGGTATTAACTTATAAAATAACAAAAATCAATAATTTAAGCTCTTGACTACCTTCAGTTCACCTAACTTTCTTCCGATTGACACAAACAAACACAAAAAAACATAAAACCCTAAACATACCGGTTCTACTAGATATGGAACACCCGAGGGAAAGGATATCCGGCAAGCAAAACCCTCGGGTTATGTTCAGCAAAAGAATGCAAAGGTATCCCTCCCCACCCCCATCAAGAAAAGCATGTTCATCCTCGACACATATATGTATCAAACAAACTAGGGAAATAGGGAACATACCTGTGCGACCTAGGTGTCAGCTACCTGGTCGGTGGAGAGTGTAGATACTCCTCCAATATTATCTCCAAAATTGCTGCCTTGACCCAGTGCATTTTCTGATCCAACAGAGATCGTCCCTTCTCCACGAGCTCTCACTGCCTCAGTCTTGTCTCTTTGTCGAGCCTCCTCTCTCGATACATGCAGCGCTCTCTCCATCTCATTCCACTCTTTCTTTTGCTGTCAAAGCAGAGAAGCATCATCTTCGAAGCTTTCCTCCTCACGAGGCCTCTTTCCCTTATCATGTGCCACCAGCTCCTCAGTGATAAAATAAAAAATCGGTGGTAGTTCTTCTTCAAATTCATCATCTATCATAGGAAGTACCGTTGGAGGTACTATAGCTACCTGTCATGCGACCAAATCCCGCACCTCGACTTTGAGCGCTCCTAGCTCTACATACAATTTTGCCATTTCAAGTGCCTGTAACTGTGCAAGGCTTTCATCCATTCTTTTCTCAAAAGCATCCACCCGGCCATACACAAAACTGGACAATGCCTCCAACTCTTTTGACACCCACGACTTTACCGGCTCCATCAGAACTTTAACCTGTAGAGCCGTGTGTTCCTGATGCTTTTCGGCCTTAGTTAGCCGCCTAGCCATATCAACCAAAAACTCCTGAGAAATCATAACTAGGCCGGCTGTGGTGGCTTGTGGAGGAGAAACTGATGTTCTAGGTGATGCTGCTGTTGATGATGACTCTGGAACATCAGCAAGTGCGGAGGTGTCCGCTGCATTAGTAGCCTCAAGATGGCTACCTGTCTCTCTTCCCTCAATAGGCTCAGCCGCCAACTCAGTGAAGTGTGCGGCATTGGTCTGCATACCACTGCCAAATGCCTCTGCTAATATAGTCGCTCCAACAAATGCAGCTACCTGATTCCTTGCCCTCGATACCAAGTTTGTGTCATCTCAAATCAACCCGATATCTGTTTTCTTCTGGACTATTATTCTCTGTAAACTGATGGAAACTCCGGCACCTTTGACTCCTGATAGAGTATATCAATCAGATAAGGGAAGGGAATTGTAGTACCGTCATTGATTACTCGCTCTCTAATCTCTTCAACAATGTACCGCGGGAAATTGATGGCATATCCCTCCATAATACTTGCTACCAATGCCGCTCAGTCAGGTGAGAGGATGTTATCATTTCTGGTTGGTACCAGCCTGTGCCGCACCAGTGACTACCAAAATTTTGCCTGAAAGTTGAGTGTGGCCTTCTTTATCTGAGACTCTGTGCCATGCAACCATTCGACCAGCGGACCTCTTGTAGCAATGATCCGAGACAGCCAAGTATATTTCCTGATGTACTCCTGGCTATTAAATTTTTGGTTTTGACTTTCTTCAACTCATATAGCATATGGCCGAACTCAGCCGGGTTCATTCGAGCATGATAATTGGCCCATACAGCATCCTGGAGATTTTCCTATAAGATATGTCTACGAGAGTCTCTTGAACCAACACCTGCATCAAGGCAGACCTCTTTTTTCAGTCCTGGCCCCTAATGCCAAACGTTGTAGTGTGGCCGCGTAGGCTGCATAGAACTCTCTAACTAAGCATGGGTTGTAGCTTCCTGATGGCTCGGTCAACCACCTGAGCCTGTACTTTTCGAACGCCAATTGTAGCTCTGGAAGGTCTTTCAGCCCCATAGTGACCAGCCTCAGCTCCTCGTATATGCTCCTCTTGGGATTTCCTTTATCATTTGGAGAAATATCTCTATTATATATGGCCCTCATCCCATGAACACACCATCTCCGCACGTTCCTTGGTTGCTCGTTTGTTGTGTTCGAAGTCTCAGTTAGTTCATTATTAGAGCCCCCTCGCAGAGCATGTGACTCGTCAGCTATCTCTGTGTTTTGCCCAACTGTGGGGGCCTCGGGAGCAAGTGCAACTGCAGCCCTGGCATTATCATTAGTTCGGCTGGGCAGATCCCTCGCCAGTGGAGTGGGAGCATCGACCAGGGCTGTCGGATTTGAAGTTTGTTGAGCCCTATCCCTAGTTGATCTCCTCACTAACTTCTCCTCTGACACGTCATATTCTTCCTCCGAGCTACTTGATTCTTCGGAGGAGGATGGCTCATCATGCAGTCTACGGTATGAAGTTTAACTGCGCTCAGGTGCTTGTTTCTTTTCCTGACTTTTTTTTGGTGTACCTCTTGAGCCATTGTACCTGTGGAAACATAGTTAGTATATGAGATAAGATGAAACAAAAACATTTTAAAAAGTGTTGCTCAGTGGACCTGACGAGTAACTAAATGAGTCATTGCCACTGGCAACGACTCATGAGGTCCCTCGTTGTCTTAAACTATCCTTTCTTCATGTTGGGCCAGTGTACTTGACGACTGGTACCAATTAGTCATTACCAAAGGCAATGAGTCGTTAGGTCAATTGTTAGGTACACTACCTTATTGATTTAATTTTCCAGGACGAGCCACACAACGAGTCATTTGGTGATCTAACGACTCGTGATGTGCTCATGCTCAAGAGTTTCGGTCTACCCTTACGTTCATCCATCTACTTCCTATTATTCAATCTCCACAAACACATAACTTAGTTTCTCACACCAACCTGTGTGCATTCAATCGCAATTTAGTTGTTTAAATCTTCCTAGGGTTCATTATCATCATGAGGCAAAGATTTGAAACAAGTACAACTTTACTTAGACCCCTTGCAAGTTCATCAAAAATATGGGTCACTAACAAAAAATATTATTCAAATGCAATCGACACTCACTATTAACTAGGAAAAAGGTACTCACAAAATGCTTTAGCTGAGATGGGAGTGCGATCATTTGTGCTTGGGTACTGTCGTGAGTGCAATGTTGAGGATTTTTTCGATGGGTTTGAGAAAAAAAGAAGAGGGAAGTTTGAAGTTGTTGGGGTACTGGGTTAAAACTTAGGTGAGAGTTTGAAAAGTAAAGGAATTGGGTTTAATATGTTTTAAATTAAAATTTACCCTAATTCCAGCCTGGGTCGGGTCGGACAAGTTCATTAAAAACTTATAACGCCCAGTGAAACGATTCATTAAGTGCTTAAACGAATCATTGTTCCCTTTCGTATTGTGAATGGAATTCAACAAACTTACCTGGGACCTAACAAGTCAAGCAATGACTCCTGGTGTCACCCAATGAGTCGTGGTCCTTGGACTAGTGTCACTACATGATGGGTCACTTAACGAATCGTTTGGTCTCCCAACGATTCATTGAGTGAGCCGTTATCACCCTTTTCCACTTGATTCTTCCTTTTGTCCAGTGTATATGATGGAGGACCTCAAGATTCATTTCTTGAAGAGACGAATCATTGAGTCACCCGTTGCTCCCCTATTTTCTGCAATTCTCTTCACGATTTGACTAAACGAGTTGTCAAGTCAAACAATGACTCATTCTATGAAATTTTGCACCAGAACTGAAGTTCCAGATTTTGGTTCCAACTTCAAATTTTCCACCTTAATCACTTGCACCCATCAACAAACGTAAACACTATATTTTTCTTACATTTACAACTTGAGTTGCCTCCCACAAAAGTGCTTGATTTAACGTTGCGGCACGACATGGATGTTTTGGCTACTCAGACTTCACCAAAACACCTCCATGGGTTGCCTCCCATGCAGCCCTGATTTAAAGTCGCGGCACAACGCAATTCGCCCAAGTTACTCAGACTTCACTCAGGGTCCAAAGGTCTACCAATTTGAGTTCTTCACTTCTCCCCAAATAAGATTTCACCCGCTGACCATTCACTTTGAACCGCTTTCGTTCATGGTTTTCTAGTTCGATTTCCCCATGGGAGAATAGTTGGACCACTTGAAAGGTCCCAGTAACTTAGACTTCAACTTACCAGTAAACAAACGAAGTCTAGAATTAAATAGTAACACCATATCACCCGGACTGAATTCTCTTTTCTCAATCTCCCAGTCATGTTGAATTTTCATCCTTAGTTTGTAAATTTTAGAACTTTCATAGGTTTTCAACCGAAATTCTTCAAGATCATTTAACTTATCAAGCCTCAAGTTTGCAGCTTCGTTCCAGTTTAAATTCAGCTTCTTGAGCGCCCACATTGCTTTGTGCTCAAGTTCGACCGGAAGATGACATGCTTTACCATAAACAAGCTGATACGGAGACATACCTATGGGAGTCTTGAAGGCGGTCCGATAAGACCATAAAGCATCATCTATCTTTCTTGCCTAATTTGTCCGGTTTGCATTCAGAGTCTTTGCCAAGATAGTCTTTATTTCCCAATTTGTGATTTCAACCTGTCCACTAGACTGCGGATGATAGGGTGTAGCCACCCTGTGTTTGACCCCATATTTTTCAAATAAAGAGCTAAACAACTGGTTATAGAAGTGCGAACCCCCATCATTAATGATGGCTCTGGGAGTCCCAAATCTAGAAAATATATTTCGCTTCAAGAGTGTTGTGACACTCTTCCCTTCATTGTTTGGAAGTGCAACTGCTTTCAGTCATTTCGAAACATAGTCAACAGCAACAAGTATGTACTTCATCCCGTTTGAGCTCACAAATGGGCCCATGAAATCAATGCCCCATACATCAAATAGCTCAATGACTAGGATGGTAGTAAGAGAAAGCTCATGCCTCCGTGAAATGCCTCCTTGCCTTTGACATTCATCACATGCCTTTGAAAAATCATGCGCATCCTGGTGAATGATTGGCCAATAGTACCCACATTGCAGAATTTTGTGGGCTGTGCGAATCCCGCTGTGGTGGCCTCCAATAGGGAATAAGTGGCAGACCTCCAGTATACTCAGCATCTCCACCTTGGGCATGCATCTTTGAATAACTCCACCAGCACATATGCGAAATAAGTAGGGCCCATCCCAGAAAACTTTCTACATATCAGACATAAACTTCTTCCTCTAGTGAAAAGATAAGTGCTTTGGTACAACATCACTCACCAGATAATTAGCAAACTCTACAAACAATGGAATTAGATCTTGTGATGACACTAGAAGCTACTCATTTGGGAATGCATCATCTATGTCATGCTCATTTCTAAGTGTTGCATCAGGTTCTAATCTGGATAAGTGATCCGCAACCTGATTTTCCATCCCTTTTTGGTCTTTTACCTCAAACTATAACTCTTATAGCATCAAAACCCATCGAATCAACCGTGACTTGGCATCCTTCTTTGCCATCAGATATATCAAAGTTTCATGGTCTATGTGGACTATCACCTTAGTTTCGAGCAAGTATGCCCGAAACTTCTCAAATGCAAAAACCACAGCCAACAGCTCCTGTTCTGTCATGGTATAATTTTTCTGAGCTGCATTAAGAGCCTTCTAGCATAAAAAATCTTATGAAAAATCTTTTCACACCTTTGACACAACACAGCTCCTAGGGCCACACCGCTAGCATCACACATAACCTCAGAAGGCAAAGACCAGTCACGTGCCACTATAATGGGGGCAGTGGTCAATATCTCTTTAAGACATTCAAATGCCTTCATAAATGCCTCTTCAAAGACAAACTTCACCTCCTTCTCGAGTAGTTTACATAATGGATGTGCAATTTTGGAGAAGTCCTTGATCAATCTTCTGTATAAATCTGCATGACCCAAAAAGCTTTGAACAACTTCCATGAAAATTGGAGGTGGAAGACTAGCAATTACCTCAATCTTGGCCCAGTCTACCTCCATACCCTCACCAAAAATCTTGTGGCCTAGCACTATACCTTCCTTGACCATGAAATGGCACTTTTCCCAATTAAGCACCAAGTTTGTCTCTTCGCATCTCTGAAGAACCTTGCTCAAATGAGCCAAACACTCCTCGAATGAATCACCCACCACCGAAAAATCATCCATAAAGACTTTAGTGATGTCTTCCACCATGTCAGAAAATATGGAAATCATGCACCGCTGAAAAGTGGCGGGTGCATTACATAACCCGAACGGCATCCTCTTAAAAGACAATGTACCATATGGCCAAGTGAATGTGGCCTTCTCTTGGTCTTCAGGGGCTATAAAAATATGATTGTACCCCGAATAACCATCAAGGAAATAATACCATCCTCTGCCTGCAAGTCTGTCTAACATTTGGTCCATGAATGGCATCGGAAAGTGATTTTTTTGCATCCAGCGTTTCAGCTTTATGTAATCCATGCATACTCTCCAACCGGTGACTGGTCTTAGAGGAATGAGCTCATTGTTAGCATTTGGGACCACCGTGATTCCTCCCTTTTTCAGTACACACTGGACTGGGTTCACCCATTTGTTGTCTGCAATAAGATAAACTTATGATTTCCTTCTTGACCACCTCTTGCATAGGTGGATTCAACATGCGTTGATGTTCAATACTCGGAATACAATCAGGTTCTAGATGGATCTTGTGAGTGCAAATACTGGCTGGGATTCCAATAATATCTGCAATGGTCCACCCAATGGCTTTTTTGTATCTCTTCAAGATGGAGACCAAAGCCTCCACTTGCCATTCCTCCAAGACAGCTACAGCAATGACCGGTAAAGTGTTATCGGCTCCCAAAAATACATATTGTAAATGAGAAGGGAGTGCTTTGAGCTCCAACACTGGAGACTCCTCAATAGATGGCTTGGCTGGTGGGGTCACCCGATTCTTCAAATCAAGATCGATCTTCTTTGGAGAATAAGTCTATGACCCCATGCCAGCAAGTGCATTTACAATCTCCTCACCCCTATGAATCTCCTTAGCACCAATATCCATCAAAACGGCTGCTAGGTCATCTAGAATCAATAACTCCTCCATGGGAAAGACCTGTTAAATACAACAACAAAAATAGAAAAATAAAAAGGGAACAAGAACCAACAGTAAAGCAAACACAATTAACAAAAGCCTTAGCCGTATTCCCTGGCAACGGCGCCAAAATTTTATGTCGCCCAAATTACACCTCGCAATTGATATATAAAGCAGTCGATATCAAATATAGAACCCAACTAGAGGTTGAGGTTGATCCCACAGGGAATATGGAAAGAACTTAAGTTAATGTGAATAGCTGTTACTATTGAGTTACTTATTTCAAAAGGGGGAAAGAAATAGAATAGTAAACAAAAGTAAAACTACTGAATGCTTAGATCGAATTTGGTTTGTATTCAATTAACGATTTGACTAGGATTGTGTTCCCCAATACTTCATAACCACAAGGCTTGTACATTAGTGATCTATTTCGGTGTTTAACATGCAATATTGGTAAGTTAGGTTCACCTAAATGGTTGGACCCTATCTAGATGATTATCACCATGCAACTTGGTCCGTATACGGGTGTACTTTTAATTGACCCTTACCCTTAATATCGGATTAGCTATCCCCGAACAAGTTCAAGCTATATAATGAGGGTTGATAGCCTCAAATCTTTGTTGTTAGTCTCTTTTCCCATTCACTACCTCCTTGGTCCAGTAAGTAAGAATAAGGCAAGTCCTAACATTTGCAACCGTCAAGAATCAATTAAAACGAAGGGAAAAACAATACATGCATTAAACTCCGTTCAAGAATCATTAAGTGTTTCACCTATGTTTGTTAATTCATCTTGGTTCTCACAACCCTAGTTATGGGTTTAGCTACTCATGCTTATAAAATAACAATCACAAAATATAAAATAATTCATAATTGCAACTTACAAATTATCGTGAAAGAAAACCAAGTAAATTGAATAAAACTCCAAAATTGATGAATAAATTCCAATGTTGCTTTTGATCCTCAAATTCAAGAACAAAATTGTAAACCTTGTTTCTTGACCCAAGAATAATGGTACAACACCAAAATCCTACGTGAAATATAGTAATAATAAACTTCCTTTTGAAAATAAACCTAAACAGTGTATTTATAGTTCCAAGAAAACCTTTTCCTAACTAAAACTGAAAACCAGGTCATCAGTGATCACAGGCTTGGTGACGAGTCGTGCCTTGCTAAAAATCAGTCGTCTTCAGCATTGATCCCAGTTGTGGCAACGGATCACCTAACGAATCGTTGTGCATGGGCACGAGTCGTTAGGCCCTTTGTGGTCTAACTCCTTCAAAATTCCAGTGTATCTCACGGTTGATTCCAGTGCTTTGCCAACGAGTCGTTTAGTCAACTAACGACTCGTTGAGTCATCCATCAACTTCACTGGCTACTTCTTCACTTATTCCTCTCTAGTCTTCACGACTCGTTACCATATGTAACGAGTCATTCCCTCAACCCGTCTGGTACACTGTTTTCGCATCTTCAAAACTCAATAGTTGCCCACGACTTCAGCAACGAGTCGTGCTTCTTTCCAACGACTCGTGAAGTGCCTAGCAGTCACCTGTTTGGTTATTTTAAGCATTAATTTGTCCAATTCACTTCCGAACCTGTTTTCTTGCAACATTAAACACAAAACACATCATACCTACATAAACATACACGGAATGTGCATAATTTTTTAGTTTTAAGTGTCGAAAGTGTTGTAAAATCATGGAACATCAGTACATCATGAGTATTCATCTAATTGTAAATGGAATAAGAATAGAATTAAACAAACAGAATCAAAATACTCAATTTATAAAGAAAACTTGCAAAGTTTACACAGCATGAGAAATAATCTATGAAGCCTCTATCATAATGGATTAACTGTTTTACTAGCCTCTAAATCAATATCTAATAAATATGCATAAAGTACTAAGTCCAAAACAAGTGGGGCTCACCAACAGCTAAATAAAGTGGGATCCTAACGAGCAGCTCGATCGTTGGTATGAGTACCTGAATCTGCATAATAAAATAATACAGCTCCCTCTGCCAAAGGGATGTGAGTACATAGGATCATATTGTATGTAGAGCGACTGAATGAAATATAACATTTACTGAACAATATAAAGGGACAACCATGATATAGGCATATCATAAAGGAAATCAAGGATATAAATTTAATAGGTAGACCCTTTAAAATCATGTTTTCATCATCATTTATTAAGTTCATTATGGGAGGTTCTTATCTTAACCAACATAAACCACCACGTAAACATAGAGTCTGATCTCTGCCCGATCAACTAAGCAATCTCATACCTTGCCGGTGTAAGAGACATGAATATCATAGTGCCAGCAAGGATCATACTAGCCCATACCAGGGGCATGTAGGAATTTCCCGAACCAACAGAATGATCTATCATCTTTCATTGGCATATGTAGTTTCAGGCATGAAGCCTTCTCGGTTATTAATATTACTCCCTTTCATTAGGTAATGTATTTACTTGAAATCATAATTAAGAAATCAAGCTTATCATCATCAGTCATTATCATATCAATATCATAGTTTTTCATCAGGCCTTTGGATTCATAAGTCATCATGTCATAGCCATTATGCACAAAGATCATTGAAACTTTTCTTTTAGAGGAAAAATCATAAATCATATAGTTTGACTATTTTGAACAAAATAATTCATAGGACTCATGGAAAATCAAGGATAATCATTATATATATATATATATAGGAAATCGAAGAGTTTTGAAAATCATTTATTATGGACAAAACATTCTTGACCTTACCTCTATCAATTCACAAAGAAGGGTTCTATGTGAAAATTTCCTGTCAATCTACCTATAATGTTGATCTACAACAATTATGCGAAAATCATAATAATCCTTTTATAATGTCGATCTACAACAATTATATGGATAGGAACTAAAATCAATAGCTTAACGATGAAATTCAAATCATAGAGGCATTGCATCAAACACCCAGAGGGCCTAGGAAATTCAAGCCTCATGTAGGTGGGGTTTCCTAGAACCCGCCTCTTTCTACAACTGCTTAAAAACATGCATAACCATTACAATTCCAACCTAAACAACCACATTCATCTGTCAATACCAAAATAGTCCCATAAACCCTAACCCTAGATCATCCCATGAACTCATGACTTTCTAGCACCGTCCTATGTGTTATGTCCTTAGAACATTCACTTAAGGTTATAGGAGAGTTACTTACCTTGGAGGAAGGAGGATTGCTCAAGATTTCAAATCTTCAAACTCAAAAGTTGTTCTTGACCTTACTAGAGGAGAGAGAGAGGATTTGATGTGAAAACCTTGAGAAATTCGTGGTTTTATGTTGTAAGATCATGGGAGATGTTTATCCACACTTAGAAGGGTTTTGAGGAGCTATTGGGGCTATTGGGGTCGAGTTGGGGTGAAGAAATAAGAGAGTAAACTCAAAAATCACGTTTAAAAAAGAGGGTTGGAATTAGATTTTTAAGGCCAAAAATGCAATGTATGGACCAGATATTCAATGTACGGGTCGTACCTTGAAATTTCCTTTGACCCCCTCCACTAGCCAGCCACTATTTAGTGACCACGACTAAAATCATGTAGGGACGGAGTCTGTCAATTCAATTGATGATCTGCATCTTGGTCCGTCCTTCGTGACTGCTTGACAATGCCTCAGTAAAATATCCATAACTTTTTACTTTGAATTTCAATTGATGCAAAGTTGGATGTGCTGGAAAAAAGACTCAAAAGGATTAAATTTGAAGGGTTGAATCACCCAAAAATACTCCGTAAATTGGATGTTATTTGGTTGTTTATAATTGATCCTTGTAAAAACTTGTAAGAAAACTCAATCGGTACGAAGGCTCTCAACTCAACTTTGTGCTAGAGGCTCCTTATGACCTTAATTCATATCCAATGCACTTCCCACACTTAAGAATTGATATTAACACATAGCTTCAATTAAATTCAATAGGTTTGGGTCTATCTACATATCGAGTACGATTTCAAACGACGGACTAACTGTCAGACCGTTCTTTAACCCTCGTGCAGTGAATCCTTGGAACACCTTATTTCCATATATTTCCCACTTTTTCTCACTTCTCTTCTTTGAGAAAAAGGAATTCACTCACCATCATCACTCTTCCAAACACTTAATGGTCATGGACTAAGGTCAGGAGCTTCTTCTGAGAGTACGGGGTATTGCAATCGCATTACAAATAAATATAGTAAAAATGGTTACCTCATCATATCCCAATAAAATTCAAACAACGAGATGTCTGATGAGAATGAGTTACCATGATCGAGTTATTAGTTATTATAAATAAAGTATGTAGGGTTATATTGATATCAGTTATGACCCTACTTTGAGTTTTATAACATTATAAGCAACCTTTCATTTTTTTAGTAAATAGTGATAAAAAATAAAACTACTAAACATTCAATGTTGAGTCGTGAAATGTAGATTGATCAGAATTCTTTCTAAAGGATCTGAATGCCAATGATGATGATAACTCAAATCATAGTAGTCATTCTAGTGATTACTCACCTAATAATAGTGAATTTAAGTTAGATAAGTACAATCCCTACCTTCTAATATAGTGTAATGACGATTTTTACAAGGTGAAATATTCAGACCCATGTGAATATTATTGTAGTTTATATCGCGAAGGAGAACATCGATATGTCGAATCACAATGTCTTGTTCGTGACTTGAAAATTCTCAAAACTCTAATCCCAACAAGGTTCTCAATTACCATGCCTCAAACTGATCAAGAGTCGTGTAACTATATGGTAAGGAGGATTAGAAAAGAGAACAACCGCATGGTAGCAAGACGTTATAAATTTTGCATGCATATTGGCAAGAAACATGCATCATCAACTAGTAGGGAACTAATATCTACATAAAGAAGATATGTCTTAAGGAACCCAAATTATTTATCTAAGGATAGTATTGAGACTTCTATCCTAATAATTAAAGATTTGATTATTGTCTTTGTATTTTAAATTTATGATGATGTTGTTAATTTAAGAAAATTAGTGGGTTTAATTTTGAGTTTTTTCCTATATTTTTTTACTGTTTAAACATATTAGAATGACAAGTATTATATACATAAAAAAACATATCATACATTAAAAGTGTGACATCAGATTTTCATAGAAAGTGCGTAGAAACTATATTACAATTCAAAATGTCAATTACATAATACATTATATATATATATATATATATATATATATATATATATATAGTTCCGAAATTGAATGAGGCGTCCCTCGATTAGTTCATCAACTATAAACAATTAAATATTATCCTCCATTGGATTAGGTACCCTATTCCCAACAAGAAAGATTTACTCCAGCGACTCCATGCTGCCACAATTTTCTCAAAGTTCGATTTAAAGTCGGGCTTTTGGAAAATCCAAATTGATCCAAGAGATCAATACAAAACTGCTTTTACAGTATCATTCGGGTAATATGAATGGAATATCATGCCCTTTGGACTAAAGAATGCCCCTTCAGAATTTCAAAAAATAATGAATGACATTTTCAATCACTTCCTAAAATTCATAATTGTTTACATTGATGATGTTCTAGTATTCTCCACAAACATTAATCAGCATTTCAAGCACCTGAAAACTTTCTTCAATGTAATCAAAAAGAATGGCTTAGTCTTATCCAAAACCAAGTATAGGTAGTATCCCTAAGCAACGATTGATGGGTTACCGAAAAGGACTTAGTGGACTTACAGATGGTTATTCATAACCTTTAGATCATCTGAATGAAGAATTTCTTAGAACAAGATTGATCTAACCTTTAAGTATAAAATGAAGCAAGAATTCATTAATTTAACTATCAGATCTGACTCTTCCGTATACTATTAAGTTAAACACTTGAATATTTTCTTTATGAAACCTAATGGTCTCTTGATCCAAGAACAGGAAGCATTAAAATTATTATTGTTTTTATAACTATTTTCTTGCAGATTTTCCTATGGCATTCTTCCATCCCTTCTCTCTTCCTCTAAAAACTCTTCTACTTCTTCATCTACCTCATCTTCTTCCATCTCCTCCAATTCCAAGCTCAAAGAAGAGATTAGCTTCTCCGATTTGGAGCAATCAATTGATGACTGAAAAATCCCTAAACACCCCCAGTCAGCCATTTACAAATCTTCAAAGTGGTCCTTGACAAGTGACTATCACATTTCGACCATTGAACAAACTATTCCCCTTGAGTCAGATCACGAGGATATCAAGCTTCTAAATCCAAAGTATATAGAAAAATATAGGCGAAAGTACAACTATCTCCACTTTGGGTTAGTTAAAATTGTTGTTGAGCCTCTCTCTAGAAAAGGTCTAGACACCTCACTTCTCCTTTTTCTCAGAGATTCAAGGTTTTTAGACTTTAATGACTCTCTCCTAGGAATGGTAGAAACCAGCCTTTGTAGTGGTCTAATTTATTTTGACTTCTTTCCAAATTTTACAGTGTCTCTTCGAGATAGAAATATCAAAGACTCTCTAACCCTAAATGTTAAGATATCCTACTACAGGACCAAATCTAGATCTCTCTCTGTAGCCATTATCTATAGGATTTAATATAAGGCTATGAATTCAGCCTTTAAAACTGGATCAATGAGAACCTTAAATAAAGGTAAACAATTCTTTTCCAAACCGATCTACAAATGTCTCACTTATCAGTTCCTAGACCTTTTTTGTGGAATCAGATAAACCTACCTCAAAATTGGGTGTTGCAAGATGCAACACCAGCACAAAAACTAGAGAATACTACTATTTCTCAGATCTAACAGTTTGAGTGGAACTATATCCATCTTCTTCCAAAGATCTCTTTGCCAAAGAGTTTCTAATGCCTATTCAACACAATCTGAAATTAAAACTGGTAGACACTCAGTTTCTTCATTCCCCTCTAGAGTTAAGATGGTCAACTTCGAATCAAAAATCCCTCAAAGCACATATTTGGTGGAAACTCCTCCCGCGACTGAGGTTAATGATGACCAACCCCGATCCCCTACTTACTCATCCCTAGGTGGTGAACTGGGAGTTTTGATGCAAGATTTTCAAATTGATAAAGAAACACTTTGAAAAGAGTTCTACTCTCCGAGAAATATTTTGAAAAGAACTTGGTTTTTTAAGCGCTTTCAAAATGATGAAAGAAAAAGCCTTCAAGAAATTTATTATTTATTTTTAAACTCTGTCCAAAAATAAATTAATTTTTTTGAATGGTTTGAAGCCTATGCTGATTATCACCAGTTATATTTTTCTTTTTCTAAATCGGTTATTGTTTCAAAAGTCTGGAAAACTTGCAATGGCGGGGAGATCAGTTCTGAGCTCCCTCCAGTACAAGGATTTTCAACAACATACACTGATAACTCTATTGTTGTAGTCCCTTTCAAAAAAAATCCGACAATGAAGTAGTTAACAGAAAAGATATCAAAAACATTTTTGAACAAAACAATCATACAAACAAATATTTACAAGCACTCGGTGAATATCTGGTTTCTAAGGCCTCTAAAACTATCACTGTTCTTCAGGAAGATATCCAGTCCGATAGTCAACCAGAAGGAGAAGAAGTTCCTATAGAGGTGGCCCCCGTTAAAATCGAATTTTCCAACTGGCGTAAGCCACAAAAGCCTTATTACCCTAGAGCTACCCATCCTGATGTAGCCTTAGAAGGAAAACCCAGTATCATGCAAAACAGTTACAATGCCAATAACATCTATGAATGGAACATAGATGGTTGTTCTAAATACAATATTCTATCTAAATTACAGCAGATGACAATGGTTGCTACTGCTTACAGGACCTCCCATAATTGCTCAGACCAGCTTACTATCCACGTCCTAGTAGCAGGGTTTACGGGTAAGTTAAAAGGTTGGTGGGACGTCCATCTTAGTAAGGAAGACAAGAAAAAAAAAATTCATAGTTTTCGAGTTGACTCTTCAGGAGAACCAATCTTTAAGGATGGACAAACCATTCCTGACTCTACCAATACTCTGATTTACATTATTATCAAAACATTCATTGGAAGTCCGGGTATCTTTAGGGAAAGATCTTCTGAAGTACTCAACAACCTTAAGTGTAAAACACTTTCAGGCTTTAGATGGTATAAGGACTCCTTTCTTACCAGAATATATGAAAGGCCTAGTGGTAACCTTCCCTACTGGAAAGAAAAATTCCTAGAAAGCCTGCCTAAGTCCCTCGGGGATTTAGTCAAAGAAGAGCTCCAAAACCAGCACTCTACTGATATTATTCCTTATGAGGAAATCACTTATGGTCAGCTTACAAGCCTCATCCATCAAGTTTCCCTTAAGATTAATCGGCCATGATAAGATATTAAGAGAATCAGAAAAACATAGGGCTCAAACACACCAAGACCTAGGAAGTTTCTGCAAACAATTTGGTCTACCTCCATGTAGGAAAAAATCTCATAGAAATCCGACTCCTAAAAAGGAAGTCTCCTCACCTAGGCCTCATATTCCTAAATTTAGGAAATCAAAATCTTCTCCTCCAAAACATCAACATGCAGCTAAGAATCCAGCTCTTCCTTCCCCCAATGATGGCAAATGTTACAGGTGCGACAGACCTGGTCATATTGCCAAATACTGCAAATTCGTCAAAAGAATTAGAAATTTCAATCTAGATATATCAGTCCTCATCTAGATATAACACCTCTTACTACTGACTTCGATAGTGTCGATGATGAGTTCGAATAAGACCTTAACCAAATCGAAGATGATGACCTAGAATCCCCCCAGTCTGACCATGAGGAGCAAAATAGCCAACTTGAAGTCAATGTTCTTTCAAAAGAACAAGATCTTCTCCTAGAGGTTATACGCAGCTTGCAGGATCCAGACCAAAAAAGATATTATCTAGATCAACTCAAAAAGACTCTAGATAGACCTTCCACATCTTCCTCTAACATTTTTTTCTCATCCTCAAATAGCAAACACCTACAATATGACAGGTGTTTTCAACAGATTTCCTTCTAGCAAGCCAAAGGTAGTAACTATTCAAGATCTTCAATCAGAAATAGTACTCTTTAAGGAAGAAATCCGACAAATCAAACCTAGGCAAGAACTAGATCGGATTGTCCTTCAACAATTTTCTACCATGGCTGATCCTCCTATACATACAGAAGTTGAACAACCAAATCATGAGATTGAACAAGGAGACTTTATCAATTATCTCTCCAGAATCTCCATCGGGAGATTGCATACTAGGATAATCTTAGTAGTCAACAAATCATTCATTCTAGACACTATTGCCCTTTTTGATAGTGGTGCAGACCTCAATTTTGTACAAGAAGAACTTATCCCAACCAAATACTTTGAGAAAACCAAAGAGGCCCTTAGAGCTGCTAATGACAATAGATTAGGAATCAACTACAAGCTCTCCGATGTCGAAGTAAGATCTTCCATAGGAAATTCTATTTTATAAGCTTCTACCTCATTCGTACTAGTGAAAGGCATAACTTATCCTATAATTTTGGGCACTCCTTTCATTGAAGAGCTCATCCCATTTCGGGTCACTCATCGAGGAATCAAAATCGAATACAATAACATTTCCCTTCCTTTTGAAAAACCCCAGTAAGAAGAATCTTGTCTACCTTGAAGCATAAGGAAGCCCATATTAACTTCCTCAAGGAATAACTATCTTTTGTAATAACAAAAGGGACATGTGAGAATTTGGTCTTAGCTAGTGGAACAAGAAAGACATGGATCTATATTCAATACGCAATCAAAGGATTTCTCCCTAAAAAAGAGAAGAATTCCCCTTGCTTTCTTTTTGCTCCGCTCATGCGTGGCACTCCTTGCTTGCGGAGCGGCATACCGAAAAAAGAAAAGCCTTATGGCGACTACCTTACTTAAGCAATTCTTCCTCCACAGGTTACAGCAGCAACTTCAGGAACCTCTCCTTCAATCAAAAATCAAGGTCCTTGAAACACAAATTCAAAAAGAACTCTATGCAGATTTACCCACAGCCTTCTAGAATCGCAAAAAACACATGGTTAGGCTTCCTTACGAACCTGACTTTGATGAAAAAATAATTCCTACAAAAGCTCGCCCAATACAAATGAACCATGAGCTAATAATCCATTATCAAGAAGAGATCAATGATCTCCTTTGCAAGAAAATCATCTCTCCAAGAAAATCCCCTTGGAGTTGTGTTGCCTTTTATGTCAATAAAAGTTTTGAAATTGAACGAGGCATCCCTCGCTTAGTCATCAATTATAATTCATTAAATGCTACCCTTCATCGGATTAGGTACCCTATTCCCAACAAGAAAGATTTATTCCAGAGACTCCATGCTGCCACAATTTTCTCAAAGTTTGATTTGAAGTTGGGCTTTTGGCAAATCCTGATTGATCCAAGAGATCGATAAAAAACTACTTTTACAGTACCATTTAGGAAATATGAATTGAATGTCATTCCCTTTGGACAAAAGCATGCCCCTTCGGAATTCCAAAAAATAATGAATTACATTTTCAATCCCTTCTCAAAATTTATAATTATTTACATTGGTGATGTTTTGGTATTCTCCACAAACATTGATCAGCATTTCAGGCACCTAAAAACTTTCTTCAATGTAATTGAAGAAAATGGCTTAGTCTTATCCAAAACCAAGTATAGTCTTTTTCAAAATTAACATCCGCTTTCTTGGGCATAATATCCTACAGGGTACTATCATCCCTATTCATAGATCTATCCAATTTGCTGACAAATTTCCTGATCAAATTTTAAACAAAACACAACTGCAAAGATTCTTGGGGTGTGTTAATTATGTAGCAGATTTTGTTCTAGGGCTTAGCAGTTTGCTAAGACCCCTCCATCATAGATTGAAAAAGCCTCTGCCTCCGTGGACCCATGTTCACACCAATGTTATTAAGGAAATCAAGCAGAAGATTAAGCATTTTCCCTGTCTATCTCTTCATGATCCCTCTACATTCAAAATAGTCGAAACAGATGCATCAGACATTGGTTATGGTGGCATTTTAAAACAGAGAAAATATGATAAGGAGCATATTATTGCATTTGAATTAAAGCATTGGAATAAGGCCCAACAAAATTATCCAACAACTAAAATAGAAATTTTAGCAATTGTTTTATGCATTTCAAAATTTCAAGCAGATTTGTTAAATCAAAAAATTTTATTACGAATTGACTAAAAAGCTGCAAAACCTGTTTTACAAAAAGATGTTCAAAATCTTGCCTCTAAACATATATTTGCTAGATGACAAGCTATTTTGTCTATTTTTTATTTTGATATAGAATATATTAAATGGAGCTCCAACTCTATTCCAGATTTTTTTACCAAAGAATTTTTGCAGTGAAGGTAAAATGAGTAGAAAAAAGAAGGCAATAGAGATCCCAGATTCGTCACAACTTCCAACCCTCACTCTGTAGAGTGAAAACAAATTAGCGCTGTTACAACAGCAAGAAAATTAGAAAAAAACAACAAGTTGCTACCAAGCAGCAAACAAAATCAGTTGCTTCTAAGCAACCTTCAAAAGAAGTAGTTCGTCCAAGCCAGCCCAAATACCAAACTCCGGCGGACTATACCATGAAAGGAATTCCACCTCATATTTGCTGGAAAATGCAGCTCCAATTATCAGTTCTAGTCCAAAGAAGTGGGTTGACCTAGATGAGGAAGAAGAACAAAATACTCAACTAGCCCAAAATATGTACACCCCATGGACGGAGAAAGATTTTTAAAACTGACGTCTACTCATGGGCTACGAAGATACTGCAGCCCTGACAAGCCCTAATAGAAGAGAGCTAATGAACCAATGTCTTTTCTTCAAAAATATGTGTTCTACTACGGCGGCCCAAATCCACGCATCTTCTTCTTCTCATTCGGTGGCTGCTAGCAGCACCACCAAAAATGTTGTGGAGGCAGAGAGCCCCATAGAAATTTTTTTCAATTTTCCAAAGCACTGGCATGGTACATTCTGTACCAAACAAGAAACATTCTCCAAATAGAGATTCCTCCCCTAATGAACCTACTTACTTCTAAAATGATAATGTTTATCCACTAATACAAATTGAGCCTGAATTTTGGCACTCAAACCCCCAAGAGGTGGCTAAGAAAATGCTAAGCCCTTCTGCTAATTATGTTCAAAAAACTCCCTCCTACACCCAAAAGTTCTATGAGTTCATTCTCATAGATACAAGATCTTGTTTATTCAAACCCCACAAAGAAAAACAAACCCAAACATTTGTTACCCATATCACAGTATGGATTAACAAAATAATATCACCCAAAGAATGGGGAATGCACCCAGTCAAGTACAAAAACTTTTCCAACCATTTGAATCCCAAAATTACAACTATTTTGACTACAGAGCAGCGTGGATGAACGCATTCACCTTTCATAATGACCTCAACAAACATTTATGGTTTATCCTATGGGAGAAACAACTAACCTCTGACTTCCTTTAGTGGTATTTGTATCAATTGTGACCGGCTTATGGCCACAAAGCTGAAATTCTTCCTCCCTGTGTTCGCGAAGGATATGAATATTTTTGTCAAAGGTTTTTTAGCAAGCAACAGGTCCCCTTGCTCCTACAATTTTCCCATAGGTTCCATGTCCCGTGGATTTACTCACAAAAGTTTTCTTTCCAAAAACTGGAAGGACACAAGGGCTCCAATGGTTAGCCCTTCAAGGCTATTCTAAATGGTACAAAAATTGGAACCCCTCAAAAGCTTACCCAGCGGAAGTGGAAAAATGGTTCCTGCAAAATCCAAAGTATCTGGCCCTGAAAGATACCTTTCAAATAACATTTTTACAAAAAAAATCTATTGCAGCTGCCCAATTGGCCAACTCAAGAAACAAAGGATATTTCATCCAACAAATGGAAAAAATCCTCCAATAGATTAAAGCTAAAATCCCCAGCCATCAACCCTAGGCGTCGGAAAAATCTAAGTCGGAAGACGAAGAAGACAACCCCTGCATCAATTTTCAGCTGAATTGACATCAGCATTGACACCATCAATACATCATCAGAATTGATGTCATGCATGACGTCATCAGAAAATTATTGAGGATGATACTGTAGCTTCACTGTAAAACTACTATAGCACTTTCACTGTAGTAAATTTTTGGCTAAAAAAAGCCCCCTCCATTTCATTTGTAGAGCATGATTTTCTTGCACAAGCTTTCTCTTTCAAGGAAGACTTGGTTAGAGCTTGATCTCTTTCTTGTAATATTTTAAAGTTATTTGATACTTCTATCAAAGTTCAATTTTTTCTAACCTTTCGCTTTCTTAATTTGTCTCTTTCATTTTATTGTCTTTTTCATTTTATTACATATGGTTGGCCTAGCCACCTATCTTTAATTATTGCACTTATTATTTAATTATTGCATTATGGTTGGATTTGTCACCTAATTAGTTTATTTCATTTGCATTTATAATCCTGTACTTATAAAAATTCCTTACTTGCTTTCTGAGCAAGTAAGGAATTTTTATAAGTACAGGATTATAAATGCAAATGAAATAAACTAATTAGGTAGCAAAGCCAATCATAATGCAAAAATTAAAGGTAGGTGGCTAGGCCCACCATATGTAATAAAATGAAAGAGACAAGTTAAGAAAGTGAAAGGTTAGAAAAAATTGAACTTTAATATAAGTATCAAATAACTTTAAAATATTACAAGAAAGAGAGCAAGTTCTAACCAAGTCTTCCTTGAAAGAGAAAGCTTGTGCAAGAAAAGGATGCTCTACAAATGAAATGCAGGGGCTATTTATAGCCAAAAATTTGTTGCAGTGAAAGTGCTACAATAGTTCTACGGTGAAGCTACAGTATCACCCTCAATAATTTTATGATGATGTCATGCATTACATCAATTCTGATGATGTATTGATGGTGTCATTGCTGATGTCAATTCAGCTGGAAATTGATGCAGGGATTGTCTTCTTCGTCTTTCGACTCAGATTTTTCTGACGCCTGGGGTTGATGGATGGGGAGTTCAGCTTTAATCTGTTGGACAATTTTTTTCATTTGTTGGATGAAATCTCCTTTGTAGCTTGAGCTGGCCAGTTGGGCAGCTGCAATGGATTTCTATTGTGAAAATGTTATTTGGGCGGCATCTGTCTAGACCGGATACTTCGAATTTTGCAGAAACCATTTTTCACTTCCGTTGTGTAGGCTTTTGAGGGGTTCCAATTTTTGTACCATTTATAATGGCCTTGGAGGGCTAACCATGGGAGCCCTTTGTTTCCTACCGGTTTGTGGAAGGCAAACTTTTGTAAGTAAATCCATGGGACTTGGAACCTATGGGAAAATTGCAGGAGCAAGGGGACCTGTTGCTTGCTAAAAAACCTTCAACAAAAATATTCATATCCTTAGCGAACTAGGGGAGGAAGGATTTCAGCTTTGTAGCCATAAGCTAGCCACCATTGATGTAAAAACCACTGAGGAAAGTCATAGGTTAGTTGTTTCCCTTATAGGAGAAACCAGGAATATTTGTTGAGGTCATTTTGAAAGGTGAATGTGTCCATCCACGCTGCTATATAGTCAAAATAGTTGTAATTTTGGGGTTCAAATGGTTGGGAAAGTTTTTTGTACTTGGCTGGGTGCATTCCCCATTCTTTGGGTGATATTATTTTTTTAATCCATACCGTGGTATGGGTAACAAATGTTTGGGTTTGTTTCTCTTTTTGGGGTTTGAATAAACAAGATCTTGTATATGTGAGAATGAACTCATAGAACTTTTGGGTATAGGAGGGAGTTTTTTTAGTAAAATTGGCAAAAGGGCTACGTATTTTCTTGGCCACCTCTTTGGGGTTTGAGTGCCAAAATTTACACTCAATTTGGATTAGTGGATAAACATTTTCATTTTTGAAGTAAGTAGGTTCATCAGGGGAGGAACCTCTATTTGGAGAAAGTGTCTTGCTTGGTACAGAATGTACTGTGTCAGTGCTTTGTGGAAAATTGAAAGAAAATTCTATAGGGCTCTCTGCCTCCACAACTTTTTTGGTGGTGCTTCTAGCAGCCACCGAATGAGAAGAAGAAGATACGTGGCTTTGGACCGCCGTAGTAGAACACATATTTTTGAAAAAGAGATATTGGTTCATTAATTCTCTTCTATTGGAGCTTGTCAGGGTTGTAGTATCTTTGAAGCCAACGAGCAGGCACCAGTTTGGAAAATCTTCCTCTGTCCATGGGGTGGACATGATTTGGGCTAGTTGAGTATTTTGTTCTTCTTCCTCAACTAGGTCAGCTCACTTCTTTGGACTAGAAATGGAAATTGGAGCTGCATTTTCCAACAAATGTGACGACAGAATTCTTTTCATGGCATAGTCCACTGGAGTTTGGTATTTGTGTTGGCTTGGGCCAACTACTTCTTTTAAAGGTTGCTTAGAAGCAACTGATTTTGTTTGCTGCTTGGTAGCAGCTTGTTGTTGTACCAGCGCTAATTTATTTTCACTCGACAGAGTGAGGGTTGAAAGTTGTGATGAATTGGGGGCCTCTGTTGCCTTCTTTTTTCTACGCATTTTACCTTCCCTGGTAAGGAAATATGGAATAGAGTTGGAGCTCCCTTTGATATATTCTATATCAAAATAAAAAATAGAAAAAATAGCTTGTCATCTAGCAAATATATGTTTGGAGGCAAGATTTTGAACATCTTTTTGAAAAACAGGTTTTGTAGCTTTACAGTCAATTCGTAATAAAAATTTTTGGTTTAAAAAGTCTGCTTGAAATTTTGAAATGCACAAAAAAATTGTTAAAATTTCTTTTTTAATTGTTGGATAATTTTGTTGGGCCTTATTCCAATGCTTTAATGCAAATGCAATAATATGCTCCTTATCCTTTTTTTTTCTCCATTTTAAAATGCCACCATAACCAATGTCTGATGCATCTATTTTGCCTATTTTGAATGCAGAGGGATCAGGAAGAGATAGACAAGGAAGATGTTTAATCTTCTGCTTGATTTCCTTAATAGCTTTGGTGTGAACATGGGTCACCAGACCCGGAGGCTTTTTCAATCTATCATGAAGGAGTCTTAGCAAACTGCTAAGTCCTGGAATAAAATCTGCTACATAATTAACACACCCAAGAATCTTTGCAACTATGTTTTGTCTAAAGTTTGATCGGGAAATTTGTCAGCAAATTAGATAGATCTTTGAATGGGGATGATAGTACCCTGTTGGATATTATGCCCAAGAAAGCAGATGTTAATTTGAAAAAGACTATACTTGGTTTTGGATAATACTAAGCCATTTTCTTTGATTACATTGAAGAAAGTTTTTAGGTGCTTGAAATGTTGATCAATGTTTGTGGAGAATACCATAGCATTATCAATGTAAACAATTATGAATTTTGAGAAGGGATTGAAAATATCATTCATTAATTTTTGGAATTCTGAAGGGGCATTCTATAGTCCAAAGGGAATGACATTCCATTCATATTGCTTGAATGGTACTGTAAAAGCAGTTTTGTATCAATCTCGTGGATCAATCTGAATTTGCCAAAATCCTAACTTTAAATCGAACTTTGAGAAAATTGTGGCAGCATGGAATCGCTAGAGTAAATCTTTCTTTTGGGGAATAGGGTACGTAATCCAACGGAGGTCAGTATTTAATGGTTTATAATTGATGAGTAAAAGAGGGACGCCTTGTTCAATTTCGGAACTTTTATTAACATAAAAGGCAACACAACTCCAAGGGGATTTTCTTGGAGAGATGATTTGCTTGCGGAGGAGATCATTGATCTCTTCTTGAAAATGGATTGTTAGCTCATAGTTCATTTGTATTGGGAAAACTTTTGTAGAATTGTTTTTTCATCAAAGTCAGGTTCGTAAGGAAGCCTAACCATGTGTTTTTTGCAATTCCATAAGGCTTTGGGCCAATCTGCACAGAGTTCTTTTTGAATTTGTGTTTCAAGGACCTTGATTTTTAATTGAAGGAGAGGTTCCTGAAGTTGTTGTTGAACCTGTGGAAAGAAACTTCTTCCTTGAGGAAATTAATCTGGGCTTTCTATGCTTCAAGGTAGACAAGATTCTTCTTACACGGGGTTTGTCAAAAGGAAGAAAAATATTATTGTATTCGATTTTGATTCCTCGATGAGTGACCCAAAATGGGATGAGATCTTCAATGAAAGGAGTGCCCAAAATTACAAGATTAGTTATGTCTTTCACTAGTACGAATGAGGTAGAAGCTGATAAAGTAGAATTTCCTATGGAAGATCTTACTTCGACATTAGAGAGCTTGTAGTTGATTCCTAATCTATTGTCATTAGCAGCTCTAAGGGCCTCTTTGGTTTTCTCAAAGTGTTTGGTTGGGATAATTCCTTCTTGGACACAATTAAGGTCTGCACCAGTATTAAAAAGGGCAATAGTATCTAGAATGAATGATTTGTTGACTACTAAGATTATCCTAGTATGTCATCTCCTGATGGAGATTCTCGAGAGATAATTGATAAAGTCTCCTTGTTCAGTCTCATGATTTGGTTGTTCAACTTTTGTTTGTCCAGGAGAATCAGCCATGGTAGAGAATTGTTGAAGGACAATCCGATCTAGTTTTTTCCTAGCTTTGATTTGTCAGATTTCTTCCCTAAGGAGTACTATTTCTGATTGAATAGTTACTACCTTTGGTTTGCTAGAAGGAAATCTGTTCAAAACATCAGTGATGTTGTAGGTGTTTGTTGTGTGAGGATGAGAAAAAATGTTGGAGGAAGATGTGGAGGGTCTATCTAGAGTCTTTTTAGTTGATCTAGTAATGTATTTTTTCGTCTGGATCCTGTAAGCTGCTTATAACCTCTAGGAGAAGACCTTGTTCTTTTGAGAGAATATTGACTTCAGGTTGGCTATTTTGGTCTTCTTGGTCAGATTGGAAGGATTCTAGGTCATCATATTCGATCTGGTTAAGGTCCTATTCAAACTAATCATCAGCACTATCGGAGTCCTCTTGTAGTAAGAGGTGTTGTATCTGGTTGAAGACTGATTCATCCAAATTGAGATTTCTAATTCTTTTGGTGAATTTGCAGTATTTGGCAATATGACCATGTCTGTCACACCTGTAACATTTTCCATCACTGGGGGAAGGAAGAGTTGGCTTCTTAGCTGCACGTTGATGTTTTGGAGGAGAAGATTTTGATTTCCTAAATGTAGGAATATGAGGCCTAGACGAGGAGACTTCCTTTTTAGGAGCCAGATTTCTATGGGATTTTTTTCTACATGGAGGTAGACCAAATTGTTCGCAGAAACTTCCGAGGTCTCGGCTTGTCTGAGCCCTATCTGTTTCTAATTGTCTTAATATCTTATTTTGGTAATAGATCTTAAGGGAAACTTGCTGGATGAGGCTTGTACGCTGACCGTAAGTGATCTGCTCATAAGGAATAATATCACCAGAGTGCTAGTTTTGGAGCTCTTCTTTGACTAAATCCCTCAGGGACTTAGGCAGGCCATCAAGGAATTTTTCTTTCCAACAGGGAAGGTTACCATCAGGCCATTCATAGATTCTGGTAAGAAAGGAGTTCTTATATCATCTAAAGTCGGAAAGTATTTTACACTTAAGGTTGTTGAGTACTTCAGAAGATCTTTCCCTAAAGATACCCGGACTTCCAATGAATGTTTTGATAATAGTGTAAATCAGAGTATTGGTAGAGTCAGGAATGGTTTGTCCGTCCTTAAAGATTAATTCTCCTGAAGAGTCGACTCGAAAACTATGAAAAATTTTTTGCTTGTCTTCCTTACTAAGATGGGTATCCCACCAACCTTTTATCTGAGCCGTAAACCCTGCTACTAGGACATGGGTAGTAAGCTAGTTTGAGAAGTTATGGGAGGTCCTGTAAGCAGTGGCAACCATTGTCATCTGCTGTAATTTGGAATATTATATTCAGAACAACAATCTATGTTCCATTCATAGAAGTTATTGGCATTGTAGTTGTTTGGCATGATACTCGATTTTTCTTCTAAGGCCACATCAGGATGGGTAGCTCTAGGGTAATAAAGCTTTTGTGGCTTACGTCGGGTGGAAAATTTGGTTTTAACGAGGGCCGCCTCTAAAGGAACTTCTTCTCCTTCTGGTTGACTATCGGACGAGATATCTTCCTGAAGAACAATGATAGTTGTAGAGGCCTTAGAAGAGGTTTCTCTCATTGGGGTATCTGGGACCAGAGTCTTCTTAATTTCCAAGATCCTTCGTTGGAGGTCAAAAAGTTGAGGGGAATCTTTTGAGTGGTGGGTTTGGAGTTCCATAGAAAATTTTGTAGGGATTTCATAAGGTTTAAACATAGGTATCGAAGATATAGAGGCCTCTATTGGTTTTGAAGGAGCAGGTAGTGTTGAGGATGGTCTTGAAACCAGATATTCACCGAGTGCTTGTAAATATTTATTTGTATATTGTTTTGTTCAAAAATGTTTTTGATATCTTTGTTGTTAAATTCTTCATTGTCGGGTATTTTTTAAAGGGATTGCGATAATAGAGTTTGTTCGGTGCTTTGGTTGGGGTTATAAAACCGACACGCAAGTGCACGTGGTCAAACAAGTAGTAAGTGGCTTAAGTAAGCCAAGTATCGATCCAAGGAGACTCTGGATAAGTAAAAATTGCTTAAGTATACTATATTCTATCTCACTTCTATATATGCTGACAACAACGTAACTAACAATTGAAAAGTTTGTTTTATAAAGTATGTACTAAAACTACTGACAATTATTTACTTTGAATTTAAACTATGGTTATGAGCATGCCAAGGTTAAGAACATGTAATGAACTTGATTATAATCATAAATTGGTTAATCTTTCTCTTCCAGTTGCTAGCCAAGAACATCAGCCAAGAGATTAAAACTCTCGTATTTAATCTCACTTAAGAATCATAAACCATCCGTCTACATTTCTGTGATCAAATGCAATTCATGACCTAGCACTACAATTCCGGTTCCTAAATTGACTAATACGGCTTTCAAGTATATTTCTATCAGGAAAGCACATCAAAACCCTATTTTCCCAAATCAAGTTAAGAACAATACCCTATTAATTCACAACTTTCCAATTTTGTGCTCTCTCGAGTGAAATCGAACTTTTTAGATGTACATTAATGTCGGCCATACACCAATGCAGTAGAAACAAGAATTAATAGAACAACATGGAAGAAGAAGATGAAAAACCATATAATTTAATAATCAAAATTCATCACAAATGTTCATAACCTCAGCAAGGAAGGGAATTAGCCACTCATTTGTGGATTAATCATCCTAAAACAAGTGTTAATCATACAAACAATTGATTGAAAGAAGAAAGAAAGAGAGAAAAAACCTGAGCTTTTTCGTCCCTCAACTGCCTGTAACCCACGTCCTTGCTCCACCAAGTCTAGATTTACTAAAAATAAGCCTAAGTGTTCTATTTATACTAGTGGAAATTTTTCCCGGAATAACAAGCAACGTGTCACGGAGTGCATCGCGGAGCACTGCCTCCGTGACACGGCGTGGACGTGGACCCTCTCTGGAAATTTTGGGGTCCGGGAATAAAGCTTCAATGTGGCACGGCATGCAACGCGGAGGCTTGCCTCCGTGCCACGGAGCTGTCGCGAGGCTCCACTGGAATTTGACTAATCTTTCACCCTCTAGGCAGAGTGCCTCCGCGATGGTAGCGTGACACGGCTCCATCGCGGAGCCCCTTTATATTGTGCAGTCCAATGCCTTTTTCGTGCTCGCTTCCAAGTCCAACTCCGATGTTGTTCCAACATGCTTTTTAGCTCTTCAAAATCACATTTTACCTACAAAACAATGCTAATCATGTTGGTTAGTATAAATTCATATTTTATTACCAATTACATGAAAATGTATACACATTGCTAGATAAACAAGGCGAAAATGATACGTTTGAGTATCACTTGGGCATATAAATCTGCCCAAGATCACTTACCCCACACTTAAATCCTTGTTCGTCCTCGAACAACAAACACATAATTCATGCAAATTACATCCCAACCTTCGCCACTATGGTGCGACAATTTGAGCTACGGTCATACAGATCATTCAATATTGCAAATCATCAAGAAAACATGCATGGTCTTACAATGCAATGACCTTTAATACATTAAGACTTCCTAGACTTTAAGAAGCGACTCTCGATATCGGCAAACTCATGCAAATCAGCTAATCAAGATATCCGACACGAAAATCAATCTTTCATCAAGCATGTGCCCTCACAACTCAAGAGAATCTTCCCCTTTATGCTCATGTGACACACAAACATTCAAGTAGGGGCATGTAGAAATTAATTTCACTCTCTCTCCCAAAAAGAATTCACATGCATCATGTCATGACCCATAAGCTTGCCCTTAGTGTATTACTCCACTAATATAAAGAAATGCAATGTAAGATCACGTAGGACTTTAATGGGTTGTAATGGAAGCTATGGAACTAGTACATATTGGATTAGCCAATAATAGCCACTAGCATCATTAAGCGCCTTCTCAACACATTCCCATCAACGTATGGACATTGTTTCTCTCTTTTCTTTTTTTTCAACATCCCATTCATGATGATTTACTTTCGTCTGGCCCATTTCATCAAGCACACTTGACACAAAACAAAGGTTTTTCATGCACCTTCATTATCATTTAATTATAGCAAGTGCACCTTCAACCTTTTCTTTTCTTTCCTCACTCTGCTTTTCTTTTTCTTTTCACCATTCTCACTCTTTGACACTTTGGGAAAATTTTTGTTCTTCTTAAGAGCTTAAGAGTTTTGTATAGACTTTACGGCTAATGAAAAGAAAGAATTAAGCTCAGTTTATACATTTTTGGGCAAAAGAAAGAAATAATAGGCTAAAGGCTCAACGGGCTGACTAGGGTATACAATCACATAAAAAGGAGAGTATGAAAAGAAGAAAAAAAATAGAAACTCTCGATTAAAACAAAGAAATGCCTACATCCTTTCCAACAGCACACCTCCTTCATTTCGTTTTGTACACACACCAGGCAAATTCTAGACACTTCACAATAGCATGGAATAACAATACCTCACTTCACGTTTTATGCACATGCTCGACTCAAGATGCATTCACAGACTCTTTAATTAGCTAATTACATGAATTCAAAAATTAAGCCTCAATCACACCGAATCGAACTCTACAGCCTAGGTATCTCAACATATTTACAAAACTGCATGCTTCCATACGAATCACCTTTGCATTTTGAATATCAGGTACAACACGCAACCAACATTTCACAACCATATAGTAACTACAGGTTCCGTGATGCAATCCACCAAAGAAAAAAAACTAAAAATAACTTAAAATAACTACTCCTACCGACTACATTTCCCTTAAGACGGTCGTCATCCATCCATCATAGGGAACGGTCACTAACTATGACGTCGGTTCAATGGGACTATTCTCGGTAAAAGAACCGAAAACAAACTCCGAGAAACCCAAAAATAAAAATTGAAATTTGCAAAACATCCATCATTTTGATGGAAAAATATTTACAAAATATTTTTAATATGTACAAAATATTTTCGCAAAATTTTAAAAATATCGATCATTTTGATAGAGAAAAAAAATTTAAATTAAGAAAATATTTACACAATTAGACTTAGCTGGCAACAACAACATTCCACAACACACATCAATACCACAAATATGTTCTGATACAGACCAGTTTGCAATTCACCAACACAGGGAAACATAAACATACAAAACAGAGGAAAGCATACAAGCAAACCAGCCCAGCCCCAGCACCTAACTACTCCCCACCCCACACTTAAATCGAACACTGTCCCCAGTGTTCACAAAAATTAAAAATCACAAAATTGGGTGGTGGAACTCCCTGATCAGTCAAAATATTCAACTTCTTCATCAGGTGCTGCTGCCTCATCGCCCATGTCCGAGTCACCTCCATCGTCGTCCTCGGACTCCACATCGGAGTCCTCCCGACGTGTCTCCTCGTCCATGGGGACATCATCGTCAGTCGGCTCTACAAAGGCTGGCCCCACTCGGCATAGAGCCCTGGCATTTTCGCCAAATGGGTAATCCAGCTCGAGCTGCCATAGCTCCTCTTCCGTGGCTGGTCTCCCACCGATCCAAAGCTGGAGCATTTGCATTCCAAACATCCGTGCCATGTACTGGTCGTCACGAGCATGTCGCTCGCCAAGCGTCAGCACTGGCCCGGGTGTGGTGTCGGGGGCCTTAGTTTTGGTCACGTCAAGGGCCCTCTGCTCCAACTGCAGGATGTAATCCAAAGCCTCTTCCTCAACGTCGAGGCCCCGGAGAAAGGTGGTGATTAGTCCCCCGAACCCATACCTGTGGCCCTGGTGTAGTTGGGCTCTCTTCATGACAGATATGATGACCGCCCCAACATTAATCTCCAGCCCTTTCATCAGGGCATACACCAAGCACACACGGTCCCGGGTCACATCAGTCATGTGCACCCCTGGGATTAGGCACGAACAGACTATCTTCAGCCATATTCTGGCCTCCTTATTCATTTGAGAATACAGCAGAGTCTTGTGGTAACCCCTTTCTTTATGTCTTCTCCATCTGGCTGTGGATCGAGCCCCACACAATGTGCATCTGATATCGGCATATGGTGGGGTGATGTTCAACTGGCGGAGAATGTGGGCTTCTGTGTCCCACGCTCCGATGATGGCATTTAATTGCTGGGGTTCCAAAGTGACTATCTGCCCTCTGATCTTGATTGTGTGGCTTCTGATTGCCGGGTTCCAATTTGCATAGAAATCCCAGACTAGATGGAGGTTGCATTCCTTGGGCTCCTGAAATATGAAGCTGAGCCCAGCTGCCTCGATCCTTTGCACTATGCGGGGGAACTCCTGTGCTAGTGGTTCCCGTGCAATATGCTCCTCGGGGAAGTATTTATTCTCCTTGTGTTTGGTGTACCACTTCTTCCCTTCATCGGTTACCCACCTCGTTCCGTATTGGCAGCACTGGCCGCGTAGAACTGCTGGTGCAGCTGGGACTGCTGTGCCCAACCTAAGTCTTTTCCTCCCGGTGCCTGAAGTTATCCTGCCTACTTGTCATTTTACCTGTCAACACAAATAAACAAGCGCAATGTCAAGCTAAATGAATATTAACTTCGGCTAAGGTCGGGTTAACTAAGTTTACCCCACACTTAGTCCTTAGCTACGGTTATGATACTACGGCAAGAATAACTTTATTTACACCAAAAACTAACAACTATACAATTCATGCTTAGTGCGTCCGCAAAGAAAAATTCGACGGTATAACTTTAGCGTACTACTCAGACTTCATACAGCTAATCCCAATCACTACCATCTCTAGCAATTCAACCATCGCACTTAGCAAAGAAAAACAAAAAAACAAAAACAACAACAAAAATTCTATATACACACGAACCTATATAATCAACCCAATTTGAACGATTTTCAACATTTTTCCAAAAACCCGAGAATTCGTCGTCTATTAACAATTCAAACAATATTCTACAACGACTTATCTCATTCAATACATACAACCCGGCATATAATTCACAAATTTAACAAGTTACCCATTTCGATTTCAACAACCAAGCCCTAGAATTGAATTTCGCAATCAAATTCGAATCATTCACGTAATCGACAAGTTCAAACGCTCATTACAACATTCCGAACATTTATCAATCCAGGAATAACTCAATTTCATGCTAAATTTCGACTTGGGGTGATTTAGTTCACCTCCCATGTTTAAATTCGAATAAAGTCGACAAAAACATGAGAGATAATCGGAAAACATACCTCATAGTTGAATAACCGAAGAAAACTAGATAATTCTTTGCGTTATACCGTGGCACGTTGATGGGCAAGGGAATTTTGGGTGTTTTGTCGCGGAGAAGTGTAAAAAATGTGGGGAAAAGGGGAGAAATCGGGGGTTTCAAATGAAGAAAACACGCGGGTCACCCGGCAACCTGGTGTGACCCGTCACAATTTATATGGCAACGTGTCACGGAGTGCATCGCGGTGCACTTCCTCCGTGACACGGAGCCATCGCGATAGCTTACTGAAATTTTTGAAAATTCCAGTTTACCCTTCAACGTGTCACAGAGGGTAACGCGGAGGTCCTCCTACTTGACACGGAGCTATCGCCCCAGCTCACTGTCTCTGCATTTTATTAATTTTTTCATACCTTGCCTTTTCCTTCACGATTCCGTGCACATTTTTCTCCGTTTCACCTGAAAATCATCTCACTAGACAAAATTGGTTAGATTAATAGGTTTCAAAAACTGAAATACAATAATACTAACTAAAACAAAAAAAAATTGTACTAAATCAAGAAAAAGAAAAATAAAATAAAATCTATTTACACTTTACAAAATGAAAAGAAAAAATTTTTCTTTTCACGGGTTGCCTCTCGTGCAGCGCCTGGTTTACCGTCGCGGCTCGACGTACTTTATGCTCAATTGTCGGCTAGGGTGATGGACGATTTCTCACGATCATTGTCCTCCCCCCAGTAGTGCTCACCCTTATCCGGTGGTCTTCCCATCAACTCTCGGGAATCATCTTTTTGTTTAGCTTTCCCATGATCAATTACATTGATCACCGAGAGTTCTTCATTCACCATCGGGAGCTTGGGTGCTTTGTACACATCGAACACCTCTACCTTGTCATGTGCTCGCATTGTAAGTTGACCCGCAGCTACGTCGATTAATGCTTTCCCGGTTGCCAAGAAGGGTCGCCCCAAAATAAATGGGACTTTCGCGTCTGGTTCAAAATCCAGAACAATAAAACCTACCGGGAAAATTAGGGAGCCTACTTGCACAAGCACATCCTCAACAATGCCATCCGGCCTAGCTAAGGATTTGTCTGCCAACTGCAAGATTACGGTTGTAGGTCTAGGGCTCCCTAGACCCAACTTTCTGAATACCGAAGATGGCATCAGATTTATGCTCGCCCCCAAGTCACACAATCCACGAGCTCAGATGCTCTGCCCAATAGTAAGATGGATAGTAAAACTTCCAGGGTCTTTTAGCGTCGTGGGCAGTCTATTTTGGATCCGGGAAGTGCATTCCGCCGTCAAAGGTACCGTGGCATACTCAGTCAAACGACTTTTGTTGGCCACGATGTCTTTAATGTATTTGGCATATTTAGGCACTCCCTGCAAGACATCAACAAGAGGTAAATTAACATGTACATGTTTAAGCACCTCCATGAATTTCTTGAAACACGCCTCCTCCTTGTGTTTCTTGAGTCGTTGAGGGAACGGGGGTGGAGGTCTTTCTGATTCAGATTCTTTGGTCTTCCCCCTTTCCGAACTTTGTTCCCCATCAACTTTTGCTGCTCCTGACTTTTGAGGTGGTCTCTCTGGTTCCACCTCCTTCAGCTGCAAACCACTCCTTGTGGTCACTGCATTTACCTGCTTCGGATTAGGATCCGTGTCGCTAGGCAGTCCTCCTCTGGGCCTTGTATTTTGGGCACTAGCAAATTGCCCAAATTGATACTCAAGAGCCTTGGTCGCTAACTGATTATTTTTCACTTCGGCTGCCAATTTAACATAGTCAGCCTGCAATTGCACCTGGTTAGCGATCATGGTCTTGAACATCTCCTCAATACTGGGTGATGGTGGTGGAGGAGGGGCATTGTGATTTCTAAATTGAGATTGGTAATTTTGTTGCCCTCCTTGATTCCTTTGCATACCCTGACCCAAACTTTGGCCTTGTTGGTTGTTGCTACCCCATGAAAAATTTGGATGGTTCCTCCAATTTGAGTTGTAGCCGCTACCAAACTGCTGCTGATTTCTTTGTGCATTGCCCACAAAGTTAACAGAATTAGAATTTGCTCCACAGCACTCAGCTGAGTGCTCACTGCTACCACACACTTCACACCACATTTGCTGGACCGCATTGACTGAAGCTGAAGGCTGGTTCGAATTCATGTTGCTGAAGTGGTTGTTCAATTGATTCTGCAAGGCAGTTATCTGTGCAGCGATAGCCATAAATCCATCCACTTCAAGCACTCCTGCTGCTTTCCTTGCTCCACCTCGTGATGAATTAGCATTCCATTCTGGATTGCCCTGTGAAATCCGGTTTAGCAAAGTGTACAGCTCCTCATAAGTCTTTTCCAGCGCTTGCCCTCCAGCTGCTGAATCTAGCAAAATTTTAGTATGGGGTTCCAAACCCTCAATAAATGTTTGTAACAACACCTCATTGGACTGATGATGATGAGGACAGTCCCGCAACATGGATTTAAATCTTTCCCAGGCTTGATACAAATTTTCCCCCTCCCTCTGTTTGAAACTTAGAATATGACTTCTAAGTCTGGCTATTTTACCAGAGGGAAAAAATCTTATCAAGAACTTTCGTGCTAGATCATCCCACGTTGAAATAGAATTTGGTGGCTCAGCTTTTAACCACCTCTTGGCTTCACCAAGTAATGAGAACGGAAATAGTGTGAGCCGAACATAATCAGGTGACACTCCAGCGGGTATATATGTGTCACTTATCTCCAAAAAGTTCTGGAGATGTTGTTGTGGGTCTTCATCAGGGAGACCGGTAAATTGCCCGCTTGTGTGCAACAGTTGCACCATATTCTGCTTGAGTTCAAATCTCCCTCCAGGCTCTGGTTTGCGGATACTTGATGTTACATTGTTGGCATGTGGGATTTCCACCTCGCGAACCGGCCTTGCTGTTGCTTCTTCGGGCACTAACACTGCCCTCACAACCGGTGGATTTTGTTGCTCCATAATAGTCTGTCTGAGCAACTGCAGCTTCTTTTGTAGAGCTTCTCTGTGTTTACTATGAAATATACGTTCAGGCTCTATATAAGATTCCACCAGCTCTTTGTCTCTTGCCAGTGTTCACAGAAATCAAGTCTGCAAAATACAGGCTAAGACCAAGTTGTCAACACTTAAGAAAATAAAATAAAAATACAGTAAATTTACACTTAATACAACTTCACCAATTGCCTAGTCTCCCCGGCAACGGCGCCAAAAACTTGTTCGGTGCTTTGGTTGGGGTTATAAAACTGACACGCAAGTGCACGTGGTCAAACAAGTAGTAAGTGGCTTAAGTAAGCCAAGTATCGATCCAAGGAGACTCTGGATAAGTAAAAATTGCTTAAGTATACTATATTCTATCTCACTTCTATATATGCTGACAACAACGTAACTAACAATTGAAAAGTTTGTTTTATAAAGTATGTACTAAAACTACAGATAATTATTTACTTTGAATTTAAACTATGGTTATGAGCATGCCAAGGTTAAGAACATGTAATGAACTTGATTATAATCATAAATTGGTTAATCTTTCTCTTCCAGTTGCTAGCCAAGAACATCAGCCAAGAGATTAAAACTCTCGTATTTAATCTCACTTAAGAATCATAAACCATCCGTCTACATTTCTGTGATCAAATGCAATTCATGACCTAGCACTACAATTCCGGTTCCTAAATTGACTAATACAGCTTTCAAGTATATTTCTATCAGGAAAGCACATCAAAACCCTATTTTCCCAAATCAAGTTAAGAACAATACCCTATTAATTCACAACTTTCCAATTTCGTGCTCTCTCGAGTGAAATCGGACTTTTTAGATGTACATTAATGTCGGCCACACACCAATGCAGTAGAAACAAGAATTAATAGAACAACATGGAAGAAGAAGATGAAAAACCATATAATTTAATAATCAAAATTCATCACAAATGTTCATAACCTCAGCAAGGAAGGGAATTAGCCACTCATTTGTGGATTAATCATCCTAAAACAAGTGTTAATCATACAAACAATTGATTGAAAGAAGAAAGAAAGAGAGAAAAAACCTGAGCTTTTTCGTCCCTCAACTGCCTGTAACCCACGTCCTTGCTCCACCAAGTCTGAATTTATTAAAAATAAGCCTAAGTGTTCTATTTATACTAGTGGGAATTTTTTCCGGAATAACAAGCAACGTGTCACGGAGTGCATCACGGAGCACTGCCTCCGTGACACGGCGTGGACGCGGACCCTCTCTAGAAATTTTGGGGTCCGGGAATAAAGCTTCAACGTGGCACGTCATGCAACGCGGAGGCTTGCCTCCGTGCCACGGAGCTGTCGCGAGGCTCCACTGGAATTTGACTAATCTTTCACCCTCTAGGCAGAGTGCCTCCGCGATGGTAGCGTGACACGGCTCCATCGCGGAGCCCCTTTATATTGTGCAGTCCAATGTCTTTTTCGTGCTCGCTTCCAAGTCCAACTCCGATATTGTTCCAACATGCTTTTTAGCTCTTCAAAATCACATTTTACCTACAAAATAATGCTAATCATGTTGGTTAGTATAAATTCACATTTTATTACCAATTACATGAAAATGTATACACATTGCTAGATAAACTAGGCGAAAATGATACGTTTGAGTATCACTTGGGCATATAAATCTGCCCAAGATCAGAGTTACCAGCATATGCTGTTGAAAATCCTTGTGCTAGAGGGAGCTCAGAAGTGATCTCCTCGCCATTGCAAGTTTTTCAGACTTTTGAAACATTAACCGATTTAGAAAAAGGAAAATCTAACTAGTGATAATTATCATAGGCTTCAAATAGAAATTAATTTATTTTTTGATAGAGTTTAAAAATTCATAATAAATTTCTTGAAGGCTTTTTCTTTTGTCATTTTGAAAGTGCTTAAAATACCAAGATCTTTTCAAAATATTTCTCGGAGAGTAGAACTCTTTCCGAAGTGTTTCTTTATCAATTTGAAAATCTTGCATTAAAACTCCCAATTCACCACCTAAAGATGATTAAGTAGGGGATTGGGGTTGGCCATCATTAACCTCAGTTGTGGGAGGAGTTTCCACCAAATATGTGGCTTGAGGGATTCTTAATTCGAAGTTGACCATCTCAACTCTAGAGGGGAATGAAGAAACTGAGTGTCTAGCAGTTTGAATTTCAGATTGTGCTGAATAGGTAGTAGATACTCTTTGGCTAAGAGATCTTTGGAAGGAGATGGATGCAGCTCCACTCGAGAACTGTTGGATATGAGAAATAGTAGTATTCTTTGGTTTTTGTGCTAGTGTTGCATCTTGCAGCACCCAATTTTGGAGTCGGTTTATCTGATTCCAAGAAATAGGTCTAGGAACTGATAAGTGATACCTTTGCAGATCGATTTGGAAAAGAATTATTTCACCTTTATTTAAGGTTCTTATGGCTCCAGTGTTGAAGGCTGAACTCATAGCCTTATATTGAATCCTATAGATAATGGCTACAGGGAGAGATCCAGATTTGGTCCTGTAGCTGGATGTCTTAACATTTAGGATTAGAGAGTCTAAGATATTTCTATCTCAAAGAGACACTATAAAATTTGGAAAGCAGTCAAAATAAATTGGAACACTACAAAGGCTGGTTTCTACCATTCCTAGGAGGGAGTCATTGAAGTCTAAAATCGTTGAATCTCTGAGACAAAGAAGAAGTGAGGTGTCTAGACCTTCTCTGTAGAGAGGCTTAGTAGCAATTTGAACTAACCCAAAGTGGAGATAGTTGTACTTTCATTTATATTTTTCTATAGACTTTGGATTTAGAATCTTGATATCCTCGTGATCTGACTCAAGAGGAATAGTTTGTTCAATGGTTGAAATGTGATAGTCACTTGCCAAGGACCACTTTGAAGATTTGTAAATGGCTGACTGGCGGTGTTTAGGGATTTTCCAATAATCAATTGATTCCTTCAAATCGGAGAAGCTAATCTCTTTTTTGTGCTTGAATTGGAGGAGATGGAAGAAGATGAGGTAGATGAAGAAGAAGAAGAATTTTTATAGGAAGAGGAGAATGGATGGAAGAACGCCATAGCAAGATCTGCAAGAAAATAATTAGAAAAACAATAATAACTTTAATGTTTCCTGTCCTTGAATCAAGAGACCATTAGGTTTCATAAAGAAAAATATTCAAGTGTTTCACTTAATAATATACGGAAGAGTCAGATCTGATAGTTAAATTAATGAATTCTTGCTTCATTTTATACTTAAAGGTTAGATCAGTCTTGTTCCAAGAAATTCTTCACTTCCAAAGGTTATGAATAACCATTTGTAAGTCCACTAAGTCCTTTTCCGTAATCCAACCATCATTGCTTAGGGATACTACCTATAGTGTAGATCTAAGAAGATCACAGTACCATCTTCATTTAGAACTTCTTATTACGAGATAGATCTTACCAATTTGTAAAACTTTATTCAAGCTTACATAGTTTAAAGTACAGATCTGACAGTGCCGTATAAAAGCAAGTTAAACTCATGAATAATGATCTTTACTTCCCCCCATGGCTCTGATACCAAGTATCCGGAAGCGAACCCCCTAAAATGATAAGGGAAGAATACGGGGAAGAAGGATAGAAAGCAAGTAAGGAATAATTATAAGTACAAGATTATAAATTCTAATGAAATAAACTAATTAGGTGGAAAAGCCAATCATTATGCAATAATTAAATAATAAGTGCAATAATTAAAGATAGGTGGTTAGGTCAACCACATGCAATAAAATGAAAGAGACAATAAAATGAAAGAGACAAGTTAGGAAAGTGAAAGGTTAGAAAAATTGAACCTCTCCTTCAATCAAAAATCAAGGTCCTTGAAATACAAATTCTAAAAGAACTCTGCGAAGAATTACCCACAGCCTTCTGGAATCGCAAAAAACACATGGTTAGGCTCAATTTGGATTAGTGGATAACTCAAGTCTCCACTTTTGGTTAGTTCAAATTGCTGCTAAGCCTCTCTCTAGAGTAGTTCTATACACCTCACTTCTCCTTTGTCTCAAAGATTCAAGGTTTTTAGACTTCAATGACTCTCTCCTAAGAATGGTAGAAACCAACCTTTGTAGTGGTCCAATTTATTTTGACTGCTTTTCAAATTTTACAATGTATCTTCGAGATAGAAATATCTTATACTCTCTAACCCTAAATGTTAACACATCCCACTACAGGGCCAAATTTGAATCTCTCCCTGTAGCCATTATCTACAGGATTCAATATGAGGCTATGAGTTCAACCCTCAATACTGGAGCCATGAAAACTTTAAATAAAGGTGAAACAATTCTTTTCCAAACCAATTTGCAAAGGTCACACTTATCAATTCCTAGACCTATTTCTTGGAATCAGATAAATCTACCCCAAAATTGGGTGCTGCAAGATGCAACACCAGCACAAAAACCAGAGAATACTACTATTTCTTAGATCCAACAGTTCACTGGAGTTGTATCTATCTCCTTCCAAAGATCTCTTAGACAAAAAGGCTCTACTGCCTATTCAGTACCATCTGAAATTCAAACTGCTAGACACTCAGTTTCTTCATTCCCCTCTAGAGTTGAGACGGTCAACTTTGAATCAAGAATCCCTTAAGCCACATATTCGGTGGAAACTCCTCCCGAAACTGAGGTTAATGATGAAGAACCCCAATCCCGTACTTACTCATCTCTAGGTGGTGAACTGGGAGTTTTGATACAAGATTTTCAAATTGATAAAGAAACACTTCGGAAAGAGCTCTACTCTCCGAGAAATATTTTAAAAAGAACTTGGTTTTTTAAGCTCTTTCAAAATGACGAAAGAAAAAGCCTTCAAGAAATTTATTATGAATTTTTAAACTCTATCCAAAAACAAATTAATTTCTTTGAATGGTTTGAAGCCTATGCTGATTATCACCAGTTAGATTTTCCTTTTCTTAAATCGGTTAATGTTTCAAAAGTCTGAAAAACTTGTAATGGCGGGGAGATCACTTCTGAGCTCCCTCCAACATAATGATTTTCAACAACATATGTTGATAACTCTATTGTCGCAGTCCCTTTCAAAAAAAACCCGACAATGAAGCAGTTAACAACATAGATATCAAAAACATTTTTGAAGAAAATAATTATACAAACAAATATTTACAAGCACTCGGTGGATATCTGGTTCAAGACCGTCCTCAACACCACCTGCTCCTTCAAAACCAGCAGAGGCCTCCACATCTTCGATTCCTCTATTTAAACCTTATGAAATCCCTACAATATTTGCTAAGGAACTCCAAACCCACCACTCAAAAGATTCCCCTCAACTTTCTGACCTCCAACAAAGGATCTTGAAAATTGAGAAGACTCTGGTCTCTGATACCCCAATGAGAGAAACCTCTTCTAAGGCCTCTACAACTATCACTGTTCTTCAGGAAGATATCCCATCTGATAGTCAATCAGAAGGAGAAAAAGTTCCTTTAGAGGTGGCGCCCATTAAAATCAAATTTTTTCAACTGGTGTAAGGCACAAAAGCTTTATTATCCTAGAGCTACCCATCCTTATATAGCCTTAGAAGAAAAATCCAGTATCATGCAAAACAACTACAATGCTAATAACATCTATGAATGGAACATAGATAGTTGTTCTGAATACAATATTCTATCCAAATTACAAGAGATTACAATGGTTACCACTGCTTACAGGACCTCCCATAACTACTCAGACCAGCTTACTACCCATGTCCTAGTAGCAGGGTTTACGGGTAAGTTATAAGGTTGGTGGGACACCCATCTTAGTTGGGAAGACAAGCAAAAAAATTTCATAGTGTTTGAGTTGACTCTTCGGGAGAACCAATCTTTAAGGATGGACAAACGATTCCTGACTCTACCAATACTCTGATTTACACTATTATCAAAACATTCACTGGAAGTCCGGGTATCTTTAGGAAAAGATCTTCTAAAGTACTCAACAACCTTAAGTGTAAAAGAATTTCCGACTTTATATGGTATAAGGACTCCTTTCTTACCAGAATCTATGAAATTCCTGATGATAACCTTCCCTACTGGAAAGAAAAATTCCTAGACGCCCTGCCTAAGTCCCTGAGGGATTTAGTCAAAGAAGAGCTCCAAAAACAGCACTCTAGTGATATTATTCCTTATGAGAAGATCACTTACGGTCAGCTTACAAGCTTCATCCAGCAAGTAGCCCTTAAGATCTTTCGCCAAGATAAGATATTAAGACTATTAGCAAAAGATAGGGCTCAGACACGCTGAGACCTAGGAAGTTTCTACGAACAATTTGGTCTACCTCCATGTAGAAAAAAATCTCATAGAAATTCAACTCCTAAAAAGGATGTCTACTCTCTAGGCCTCATAATCCTTAATTTAGAAAATGAAAATCTTCTCCTCCAAAACATCAACGTGCATCTGAGAAGTCAGCTCTTCCTGCCCCTCATGATGGCAAATGTTACAGGTGCGGCAGACCTGGTTATATTGCCAAATATTACAAATTCGCCAAAGAAATTAGAAATCTCAATCTGGATGAATCAGTCCTCAACCAGATACAACACCTCTTACTACAAGAGTACTCCGATAGTGCTGATGATGAGTTCGAACAGGACCTTAACTAAATCAAAGATGATGACCTAGAATCCTCCCAGTCTGACCAAGAAGATCAAAATAGCCAACCTGAAGTCAATGTTCTCTCAAAAGGACAAGATCTTCTCCTAGAGGTCATAAGCAGCTTACAGGATCCAGACGAAAAAAGACATTATCTAGATCAACTCAAAAAGACTCTAGATAGACCCTCCACATCTTCCTCCAACATTTTTTCTCATCCTCACATAGCAAACACCTACAATATCACTGATGCATTGAACAGATTTCCTTCTAGAAAACCAAAGGTAGTAACTATTCAAGATCTTCAATCAGAAATAGTACTTCTTAAGGAAGAAATCCGACAAATCAAAGCTAGGCAAGAACTTGATCGGATTATCCTTCAACAATTCTCTACCATGGCTGATCCTCCTGGACAAACAGATGCTAAACAACAAAATCATTAGACTTAACAAGGAGACTTTATCAATTATCCCTTGGAGAATCTCCATTAGGAGATGGCATACTAGCATAAAATTAGTAGTCAACAAATCATTCATTCTAGACACTATTGCCCTTTTTGTTACTGGTGCAGATCTCAATTGTGTCCCAGAAGGACTTATCCCAACCAAATACTTTGAGAAAACCAAATAGGCCCTTAGAGCTGCTAATGGCAATAGATTAAGAATCAACTACAAGCTCTCTAATGTCGAAGCAAGATCTTCCATAGGAAATTCTACTTTATCAGCTTCTACCTAATTTGTACTAGTGAAAGACATAACTAATCATGTAATTTTGGGCACTCCTTTCATTGAAGAGCTCATCCCATTTTGGGTCACTCATCAAGGAATCAAAATCGAATACAATAACATTTTTCTTCATTTTGACAAACCTCCAGTAAGAAGAATCTTGTCTACATTGAAGCATAAGGAAGCCCAGATTAACTTCCTCAAGGAAGAAGTAGCTTTCCACAGGTTACAAAAGCAACTTCAGGAACCTCTCCTTCAATCAAAAATCAAGGTCCTTGAAACACAAATTCAAAAAGAACTATGTGCAAATTTACCCACATCCTTCTGGAATCACAAAAAACACATGGTTAGGCTTCCTTACGAACCTGACTTTGATGAAAAAATAATTCCTACAAAAGCTCGCCCAATACAAATGAACCATGAGCTAACAATTTATTGTCAAGAAGAGATCAATGATCTCCTTCACAAGCGAATCATCTCTCAAAGAAAATACCCTTGGAGTTGTGCTGACTTGTCAATAAAAGTTCTGAAATTGAACGAGGCGTCCCTTGCTTAGACATCAATTATAAACCATTAAATACTGCTCTCCGTTGGATTAGGTACCCTATTCCCAACAAGAAAGATTTACTCCTGCGAATCCATGCTGCCACAATTTTCTCAAAGTTCGATTTAAAGTCGGGCTTTTGGCAAATTCAGATTGATCCAAGAGATCAATACAAAACTGCCTTTACAGTACCATTCGGGCAATATGAATGGAATTTCATGCCCTTTGGACTAAAGAATGCCCCTTTAGAATTCCAAAAAATAATGAATGACATTTTCAATCCCTTCTCAAAATTCATAATTGTTTACATTGATGATGTTTTGGTATTCTCCACAAACGTTCATCAGCATTTCAAGCACCTAAAAACTTTCTTCAATGTAATCAAAGAAAATAGCTTAGTCTTATCCAAAACCAAGTATAGTCTTTTTCAAATTAACATCCGCTTTCTTGGACATAATATCCAATAGGGTAATATCATCCCCATTCAAAGATCTATCCAATTTGCAGACAAATTTTTCAATTAAATTTTAGAAAAAACACAACTGCAAAGATTCTTGGGGTGTATTAATTATGTAGCAGATTTTGTTCCAAGGATTAGCAGTTTGCTAAGACCCCTCCATGATAGATTGAAAAAGCCTCCGCCTTCGCGGACCCATGTTCACACCAATGCTATTAAGGAAATCAAGCAGAAGATTAAGCATCTTCTTTCTCTATCTCTTCCTGATCTCTCTGCATTCAAAATAGTCGAAACAGATGCATCAGACATTGGTTATGGTGGCATTTTAAAACAGAGAAAAAATGATAAGGTGCATATTATTGCATTTGAATCAAAGCATTGGAATAAGGTCCAACAAAATTATCCAACAATTAAAAAAGAAAGTTTAGCAATTATTTTGTGCATTTCAAAATTTCAAGCAGATTTGTTAAACCAAAAATTCTTATTACGAATTGACTGTAAAGCTATAAAACTTGTTTTACAAAAAGATGTTCAAAATCTTGCCTCTAAATATATATTTGCTATATGGCAAGCTATTTTGTCTATTTTTGATTTTGATATCGAATATATCAAAGGGGGCTCCAACTCTATTCCATATTTTCTTACCAGAGAATTTTTGCAGGAAAGGTAAAATGAGTAGAAAAAAGAAGGCAACAGAGGTTTCGGATTCGTCACAACTTAGAATCCTCACTCTATCGAGTGAAAACAAATTAGTTCTGGTACAACAGCAAGCAAATTCAAAAAAAAAACAACAAGCTGCTACCAAGCAGCAAACAAAGCAGTTGCTTCTAAGCAACCTTCAAAAGAAGCAGTTGGCCCAAGCCAGCCCAAATACCAAACTCCGGAAGACTATGCTATGAAAGGAATTCCGCCGTCATATTTGCTGGAAAATGCAGCTCCAATTTTCATTTCTAGTCCACAAAAGTGGGCTGACCTAGTTGAATAAGAAGAACAAAATACTCAACTAATCCAAACCATGTCCACCCCATGGACAGAGGAAGATTTTCAAAACTGGCGTCTTCTCATAGGCTTCAAAGATACTGCAGCCCTGACAAGCCCCAATAGAAGAGAATTAATGAAGCAATATCTCTTTTTCAAAAATATGTGTTCTACTGCGGCAGCCCAAAGCCACGCATCATCTTCTTCTCATTCGATGGCTATTAGCAGCACCACCAAAAAAGTTGTGGAGGCAGAGAGTCCCATAGAATTTTCTTTCAATTTTTCACAAAGCACCGGCATGGTACATTTTGTACCAAACAAGACACTTTCTTCAAATAGAGGTTCCTCCCCTAATGAACCTACTTACTTCAAAAATGATAATATTTATCAACTAATCCAAATTGAGCCTTATTTTGGCACTCAAACCCCCAAGTGGTGGCCAAGAAAATGCTTATCCCTTCTGTCAATTTTGTTCAGAAAACTCCCTCCTATACCCAAAAGTTCTATGAGTTCATTCTAACAGATACAAGATCTTGTTTATTCAAACCCTACAAAGACAAACAAATCCAAATATTTTTTACCCATACCATGGTATGGATTAACAATATAATATCACTCAAAGAATGGGGAATGCACACAGCCAAGTACAAAAAACTTTTCCAATCATTTGAACCCCAAAATTACAACTATTTTGACTACATCAACGTGGATGAATGCATTCACCTTTCAAAATGATCTCAACAAACATTTCTGATTTCTCCTATGGGGGAAACAACTAACCTCTGACTTCCCTCAGTGGTTTTTGCATCAATGGTGGCCGGCTTATGGCCACAAAGCTGAAATCCTTCCTCCCCTAATTCGCGAAGGATATGAATATTTTTGTCAAAGGTTTTTTAGCGAGCAACAGGTCCCCTTGCTCCTACAATTTTCCCATAGGTTCCATGTCCCGTGGATTTATTCACAAAAGTTTGCCTTCTACAAACCGAAAGGACACAAATGGCTCCCGTGGTTAGCCCTCCAAGGTCATTTTAAATGGTACAAAAATTGGAACCCCTTAGAAGCCTACCCAGTGGAAGTGAAAAAATAGTTCCTAGAAAAATTTGAAGTATCTGGCCTCGACAGATGTCGCCCAAATAATATTTTTACAACAGAAATCTATTGCAGCTGCCCAACTAGACAGCTCAAGCAACAGAGGAGATTTCATCCAACAAATGGAAAAAATCATACAATGGATTAAAGCTGAACTCCCCATCCATCAACCGCAGGCGTCGGAAAAATTTGAGTCGGAAGATGAAGAAGATAACCCCTGCATCAATTTCTAGCTGAATTGACATCAGCAATGACACCATCAATACATCATCAGAATCGATGTCATGCATGACATCATCAGAAAATTATTGAGGGTGATACTGTAGCTTCACTGTAGCAACATTGTAGCTTCACTGTAGAACTACTGTAGCATTTTCATTATAGCAAATTTTTAGCTATAAATAGCCCCCTCCATTTCATTGAAGAGCATCCTTTTCTTGCACAAGCTTTCTCTTTCAAGGAAGACTTGGTTAGAGCTTGCTCTCTTTCTTGTAATATTTTAAAGTTATTTGATACTTATATCAAAGTTCAATTTTTTCTAACCTTTCGCTTTCCTAACTTGTCTCTTTCATTTTATTGCTTATGATTGGCCTAGCCACCTACCTTTAGTTATTGCACTTATTATTTAATTATTGCATTATCGTTGGCTTTGTCACCTAATTAATTTATTTCATTTGCATTTATAATCCTGTACTTATAATTATTCCTTACTTGATTCCTATCCTTATTCTCCGTATTCTTCCCTTATCATTTTAGGTGGTTCGCTTTCAGGTTTTATATATATATATATATATATAGAGAGAGAGAGAGAGAGAGAGAATACATAATACATCAAAAGTGCAACTATTATAAGTAAAAAAAAATACATAAAAATAATAAACCTAACCAACTGCAATATTTTCAAAATACAAAAAACCAAAAGAAACCACAAATCACTCTCAAATGGTTGTTTTTTTCCTCATTTTCGTTTTAGTTTTTCTCTCAAAATATTTCTCTCAGGTAAAGTGTCATGAAGTGAATCTTTTAAATGATTTGTTTTGTCTTTCGATTCTTTTAGCAAAGATCTAAGAAGATTCCTATCTTCTTCAACATCCTTCCATTTAAACTGCATGTCAAACCTCACATTGCAATGTGAAGTCATTGTATCTCATCAATCGAGGGCCTTCTCAACAGGTTTGTCAGGAAAATTATCATTCCACTATAAATAATCACATACATCATTTGCCTACAAATAATAAAATTTCAGGATTTGAAATTAACATATGTAATCTACATATTTTTCTTCTCTATGAAAAATAATACAAGACCTTACTTTCGGCACTTTACAACCCCAACTTTACGATCCGAGTTTCTAAGGATCGCTATATCTTGATTCTGAAATAATTTTTATCAAATAAATATCGAACTTTATAGAAAACATTGAGGTTTCATATTCTTGAGATATGACTAATCTTTTAATAAAGTGTGAAATTAGAGGAAAAATTCGAAGATGAAGGAAATAAAATGGGCAGAAATAGAGTTTGTCCTAATTTCATTGACTAGATAGCTCACTAATTTAATGTGTTGGTCGTAGAGAATGAGAACTTAGTTTTCAGCCATCACTTTAGTTCATTTACTCTTTTTAGACTTCATTTAAGTTTCTAATTCTTCTTCTACTGTAGCTACGCCATTGTCAAGCTTCTTCACTACCTGGGATGATTAATAAATAAATAAATAATAATTTAAATAAATATGTTTATAATTATAACTATTAAATATATTTTTAAGCAGCATGAAAAACCTTAAAACATACTCGTAAGACAATATGTACCAACTGTAATACTCCACTTGTGAGTGTCTATATTCGGGACGTATTGGCTTCTTCCTGATTTCTTCTTCTTTAATTGGACAAAATATCATTAAGGAATCTAATCTAACACTTTGTATTTAATTTATCATACGAGGTAGTAATAGATCTTCATCTGTGGACTATTCTCTCATGTGGTTTTGCTCGTGATTTGTTGTACAACTTAAAAGTATTATGCTATAATAATATCTATTCATCGAATCAAAACAAGAAATGAATTTGTTTATATGCGCATATAACCCCTGGCAATACATTTAATAAAACCTTGTAAAACCAATCCAAATCTAATTTTGAAGCTTATAACATAGAGTATTAGTAGATTCCAGGGGATTACTAAAGGTTTTGATCCCTGTGATTTCAAGTCCCAAGGACAACTAATAATGAGAAGAAGTGATTTTCTAACTCTTTACAAAAAAAATTTAGTATTATGATTTATTTATGAGAGATGTTTATTTTTTATACGTAAGAAATACTTATTTTTACATATTAAAAAAATTTTAAAAATAATATTCTTCAATTTAATTTATAAACAAATAAGAAATCTCATTTCCTCGCAGAGAAATACTCCGTTGATTCATATAGTATAATATTTTTGACTTGTTTGCAACTCCTTAAAATTTATCTGCTCTTAAAAAGTAGTAAGAAATATTTTCACTAAATTATCTTTAATTAAATGAAATTTAATTATCATGTGAAAATTAATTTATTAAAATAAGAATAAATATTAAAAAGAAAATCAATACCTTAATTATTTATTTTAAATTAAATATAAAAGCTAAAAACACGATATTATTGGGATCTAAATAGCAAGGCGTCATGCGGAAGCTAATAATTGCAAATCTTGATGGTTGATAAATCATATGACAAAGCAAACTATACTAAAATAAACATAATATTTAATATGATTTGGTCAAGTGACCACATATTGAGAAAGGTAATATATATAAAACTATTGAGAGAATAATCTTCCCAAAACGAGATTCTTTAAAAGACTACATTGTTGATACTATTGTGTTGTGTATGAGGAAAAGAAATCTTCTATTTGTAGAAGTATAAATCTTAAGGATAGCTATAGTAGAGTTCTTTTCCACGAAGAAAATCTTATCTACCAATAAAATCTTTTTGAAGTAAAACACAATTGTGATGTAGAATTCAAGGATAGGAAATTGGGGGAAATCCTAACAAATATAATGTGAATCTGAAAGAGTAAAGGAAAAAAAAAACTATTACTACTAGTATAATATTATAGATGACACTAGTTAAGCATTTTTAACATAAGTCAACTTTGAAAATAAGATTAAAATCTTAGCGCTCAAACTAAATTACTGTTCAGTGCACTGTTTTCCTTTTTTTAAAAAAAATTATATATACGAAAATGTAAAATTCAAGTGGCAAAGAAAGGAAAACATGATTTCTCGTCTTGTGTCGTCAGTATAAATTAACTTTGGACATTAACATGGTAGAATTGGATCTAAATTGATTCACATAAAGGAATGTTGATGCAGTGTATATATAGTTGATAACAATTTCAAAAATTGATAGTTTTGAAGTATATTATACAATTGAATTAGAATCCAGAATCTGCTCCTATTCGTAAGACGGACAAGATTATTTAATATATACTTTGCGTGAATTTGTCTACACGTTTCAACGAATAAGTAATAAAAAGACAAGGAACTACCATTAAAAGATGTGGTAGGTTGAAATGTATATGTTTCCTTCTTTAATTAGAAGTCTCAGATTTGAGATTTTAAAATAAAGAAATTCATAATAGGAAACGTTTTCTTCTTGAAGAAATTAGATACGGATCACCTATGTGGGTTAACCCGAATCCACACAAATAATAAATAAATATATATATTTGTTATATATTACTTTGTATATATTTCGGTATAGTTCCTATTTATTTACATGTGATTACACTGTGTGATTAGTGAAATAAATTTAATGATCCTACACACTATGTGTTTGATAGGATTCTTCACTTGTTAAATAGATTCTAGGTGATGGCATAACGTGCTATTGTGGAAAAAAGTTAACCAGATTAGTCCTATTTATTCGTCCAAGAAATTAAAAGAGATGAGCAACACTATGAATACGTATCAGATTTGGCCAAAAACCACTATTGATTGATGTTGCTTCTGACCTGCACTTACTGCATGCCATTGTCAATTCTGTAATAAGGATTACTGAGAGTGTCACCATATCTTGTCTTGCTATGTATGGAAATACACCTATATATAAGTTCCCTTTCTACTGTAAAGTTTCACTACCACAAGAAATAGGTCCAGGAAATTACTTGGGCATGAGAAAAAAGCATTATTCAGTTTGGTATAGTTGTGACTGGCGAGAGGAACAAAAGAAAGAAAGTGTTTTATTACTTCATGATCCTAAAAAGAAGAGATAATGAACCAAAACTTCATTAAACTATCACGTTTCTATTAATTTCATATTAAATCATATTTATTTTGCGTAATTTTAGGTGTTAAATTCCTTCTAAATTATTATGTTTTTATTATTTTCGTACTTAAATTATGGACAGTTTACATTACCCTCTGAATTATAATTTTTAGGTGCTAAAACCCCTTGCTAGTTATAAGTTATGTAAGTGTGTTCACCGCTCCCAACAATTGTACCGAAATATTATTCTTTCCTTTCCATTTTAATCGCTGCTTTAGCTCAAAGTAGTTGTCTTAGAAATTCAAGATTAAAGTTTGTAGTTATTTCTAACTACACTGTTAATATTAAAGAAGTTAAAAAAAGATCATTTGGTGCACAGCATCTAATGTTCACGCAAGGTTCGGTGAAGGGCTGCATTTCAAGGGATGTGATATAGATAAGTACTTACCCGCTGCTTCCACGGCTCAAGCTTGTGATCTACAGATCACACGGGACATTTCATTGTTGCTTCAAGGCTCCCTTCAATATTAAAGAAGTATAGTTCTTTTTAATAATGCTTAATTCTCAAAAATATCTAACAAGTTAGATTAACTTAGTAAACTATACCTTATATTTATTTATTTTTTAAATATATAAAAAGATAAATCGATAATTAAATGACACGGAGCGAGTAAAATTAAAAATTAGAATTTATTTTAGTTAGAAGTACTTAGAAAATATTTTTTGAAATTCAGAAATTTCTAACTCATCAAAGAATAGTGCTACACTTTTTTTCTTCCTGGGAAGAAGTTTATTTTATTTTTGAATTTAAGCTATATAAAAAAAAATGTAAAGATCTTTTACTTCATCATCATCATTATTATTTTTAAAAAAAATTATTTTCTTAAATTTTGAGCCTAGTCAAATTAAGACATTTAAATTGAAATAGAAAAAATAATATTTTTAGCATATTATCAATTGCTTATCATTAAAATTTACCTATAAAGCCTCATACCTGAAAATGATATTGTATGGGGTGAAACCCTGAACCTTGCTAAATCTTGACATGTGGATCCATGAGTAGTAAAGAGAGCCCTGTACCGAGGAAAAGCCGAAAGAGTCAAGTCGGTACGGGTGTCGAGGTCAACGTTCTCTCATAGTCATTGAAGAAGTCCTTCAGACTTGACCAATACCCATTCTAGCCTAAATAAAATGGTGTCTTCGGGCCTAAATCATCCGCTCATAATTCACGATAATGATGAAGCTGTGATCAATCAACCTCGAAACCCACATTGACCTATGGCTACGTGATAATACTCGAATGTAATCTAGAGTAGACTTTGAGTAGGATCTAAAGTAGCCTTTTTGAAGGATTATCCAAGAGATTTTGCCTTATAAATAAATTATTGCATGGGATAAGAAGTGATATGATTCTCACGTGTAATAAGTTATCTTGGTTCTTAACACATAATCCTTTTCTTTTCTTCAAATCTTGAGGCTAACAAGCAATTTTACTTTTAGTCTTTATCATTAAGTTTGCTTTTATCAATTAGTTTCTAGCCATAAAAGAAAAAAATGAGATCGGACTTAGTTCACTTGTTTTGAACCATGACTTAAATTTTTTAACTTAGTTTGCGCCAAATACGATTTTTTCGGCAAATAGTTTGACGTCATCTGTGGGGAGAATCAAATGTAATATTATTCTGATCCTTCATTTTTACTATTTGCTAGAGCACTTTTTCTTGTGCTCTCGCAACCTACCATCATGTTTGTACCCCTTGTTACAGTCAGAATATTGATGATCAACTCAATAATCTACCCACAGGTTTGAATAACTATTTAAATTTGTTAAATATACAGGTTACAGAGCATTCAAAGGAGCACTTTCAAGAGACAGAGGACAGCATATTCTCATCACAAGAAGAGCTCGTGGACAAATGGAAAAGCGGGGACTAGACCTAGAGTAAGGACAGCGACAGTGATGAAGGCTACCACGGAGAATAGTACCCCAGGTGGGAGGATCAACATAGCATCCAAGGGTCATGGGATTACATGAAAAGAAAACATTTGTGTTGGAAGACATTGTGGAGAGGATGATAGAGACCTAAATTTATGACCCAAATGGAAATCTTCATCGACGGTATCACCAGTAGCATACATGGCAAAGTCAACATGCAACCTGGCCATGGAATAACTGGGATTCCTATAAATAACTCAGCAAAACAGGGCAGAACGGGATTGCTACATGGCTCAGGGATTGAAACAAATCAACCTCCCCGGACCTCAAGATTAGAAGACTTATACAAATCAGAGTTTCTCAAGTTCGTCCAAGAAATTTTGCTCAGATGGACCAGATCTCGTGGGCTCTAGTATAACCCAAAATCCACCACCTTTAGGAGAATGTACGCGGTCGCTGCAATATAATAACCGAACTAAGAGTCAAAGTTGTATTCACGGGGACTCTGTATAGATTCAAAATATCAAGCGATACAAATATAATTTGAAGATTGAGGAACTACTCACTTAATGGTAAAGAGGTAATTAAACTATAACTACAATGCTAAGGGTTTAAATCAATATAAAGAAGTACTAGGGATGTTTCCCCGTATAGAGTTGATTCCCCTAAATCACTCAAATGGAGTATTGAAAATGAGCTCTTAATAAATATGCAAGCAATCAACTAGAAAATCATTATGTGTCTCTAACAATCTCAACAATATCAATCTAAACTAATTTTCTCAAATTGAATAGAATTACAAAAAAATTTGATAGCTAATTTGTCAATTTAGATTCACCAAATCTCTAAGTAAACCTATTAAGCAAGTTTAAGCCTTGGGTCATTGTTGATTGATGCTACCCAAATCTCAATTGACTCTTTCAAACACAATTGAAGTAATTTGATATAATTTGGATATTTGTAACCACCAATTTCACAATACAAAGCAATTATCAATTAAATATTCTCAAACCCATAACCACTTCTCCTAATTAATATCATTAAGGCTCACAAATCCATTGAGTTCACAATCCTAGATCAGGGTTTAGCTACTCATGATAAAAGAATAAGAGAAAAGCATAAACTTAAGCATGATCACTTACTTAACAATAAGAAGAGAGAGAAAACTTGAATTGAAAAGCTGAACTTCAGTTGAACTTCAAAATACAGTAGGTGTCTTTAAAACAATGATAAAACTATGAAAACTATCTGGAACTATCAAAACTCCTTCAAAAATTATTTAAGAAAGAATATTTATACTAAACCCCAAAACCCCAAGTCTAATTTAAATTTGGAGGGCCCAGGTCACAGGAACGAACCGTACATTGAAGGTACGGTCCGTATCTTGAACCATTAATTGAATCTGTAACTCAATCTAATTCTTTCCGTCTTTCAGCTTATGGACCGTATATTGAAATTACAGTCCATACTTTATTCTATTAATTGCTTCACCATATTGATACTTTGTGATCTATGGTTCAATTTACGATTCGCATTTTGAGTATGCGGTCTACATCTTAAGTTGTTCCTTGTCGATTAATTATTGGCCTTCTCTCGTTTAGGATATGGTTGGAAGTGTGGCTCGCATCTTGTATTTGCAATCCATTTGTTCTCCTTTTCTAGCAAACTTCTGTTGTTTTATACCTCCTCCATAAGATTCCTGAGATCTAGTAAAATAGTGTTGATATTGACTTACATTAGTACTTAAAGACATGCAGAACTCTACGAAAATAAGTACCAATGTATCACAAAATACCTACACTTTAGGCTCCACTAATTGTTAGGGGAGTTGATACCAAAAAGTTCTGCCTACTACCTTTCAAACCTACACGGATCCTAAAATGGTTTAAAATTCCTTATGTTGCAAAGTAAGATGGAACTACTGACCCACAAGAGCACATGTCAGCATACATAATTGGCATCGATGGAAATGATTTTTGGCATGAAGAAATCAAATTTGTGATGCATAAGAAGTTTGGAATAAAGCTTGCCAAGGGAGAAACCTAGTATACCTTATTTTCTGCACATTCTATTGATTATTTTGTCGTTCTTACATATGCGTTCAGAAAAGCTTATGCGGGAGCTTAAAGGATTGAGACATACAAGGATGACATTTTTAAAATCAAGCAACAAGAAGGGGAGATTCTTCGGAGCTTCATGGAAAGATTCCAGAGAGAGAGTGATGTTATCGATTGTGCCGGAAGATTGGGCTGCAACGGGGGTTTACTGATGGTTTAAATCCAAACAACTCGGATGCTTCAACTAAGATAAAGGAAAGTTTAAGGGAATTTCTAGTCAAAACTGGAATGAAGTTGATCACAGATATACAATGAAAATGTGAATAGAAGATGATGGAAGGATGGTAATGTTGGAAATATAAGGGAGCGAAAAATGAGATAGACCAAGAAATGTTGAGCACAAGGATCAAAAAAGTCGGTTTGATCCGTATCAAGACTATCGGAGGAGATTCACGATCTAGTTGGGAAAGAACGAACGTGGGCCTCATGAAAAGAGATAGGACAAGAACTTTGAGACCCACCTCTAGGGATTTAGGATATCCCAATATATCGACCTACAACTTTAGTGCTGACCCAACAAACTTGGTTGCAACCATGAGGAATATCAAAGAAGCTCGACTATCTAAAGAAATTTGCTCCAACCCGAACAAAAGAAATATAGACTTATACTATGATTATCACAATATCTACGAGCACTTGTCCAAACTATAAGCATTTGAGGGTCAAAGTAGCTTAGTTTCTCCAAGCCAGAAACCTCAGAGTATATCTTAGTGACCAAGACAAATACAACCCCAATCAAAATCAAGGAGTGATGAAACAAGCAAAGTTGATCTCTCCCGAACACACTGGTCGTATGATCTTTGGTGGGGAAACTATCAACAAAGTTAGTTTCTTAATGACCAAAGAGATGAAGGAAGCCTATGCAACCGACAAAAGGAATTGGACGCACTTCGAGCATGACTAAATCACCTTCAACGATGATGATCTCCAAGGCCTAGCAATCCTATACAATGATGTACTAGTGATATTTATTCATGTTTTGAATTCACAAATCAAGAGTGTTCTGATTTATCCGAGTAGCTATGGCAATATTGTTCAACTACGCGTCCTCGAGAAAATAGGGGTTGCTGAAAGGATGATCTCCATGGTTAGGATGTTGGCTAAATTTAACATGGAAAGAGATTTAACTCGGAGAGAGATCGTGTTACCAATTTACACCAAAGGAGTCATTAAAGATGCAAAATTTGATCTTATGACTGGGGATATATCATAACAACATCCCAGGAAGACCCTGTAGACATCTCATGAAGGACATCTCTTCCACTTACCACCAGGTGTTCAAATTTTGTACTCTGTGGGGTATTAAGGAGATATAGGGAAATTTACCATCCACCAAGTACATGAGTTCCCTAATAGTATCTGTAAGATTGGAAAGTGACCAAGTATGGTCCTCCTACCCTATTTTATATTTCTTTAAGTTACGATTGATTTGTAGCCGCAGGGGTTACTGTGTCATTAGTAGGTCTAAAGGAGGAAAGCAGAAGGAATTGGAGAAAAATCATGAAGATACAAAATATATCAGGTCAAGACCTTGGAACAACAGAAAGTACGCATTGTACTTCTTTTAGTATCCATGGTTTTTGTCCCGCTTGAGTTTTTTCCAAAAAAAGTTTTTAATAAGGCAACCACTGAACATCATACTATTAATCGGGACTCTCAGGGATAGAGGTCATGTAATGTCTGATCTCCTATCCCCTGATGTCACGACCCATTTTTTAAACAAGCAGTGACTGGTACTCGATGCCTTAACTTGACAGAGCGAACCAGCTTGACTGTTCTAATATGTACTTTAATATCACATACCCCACAATTCACTAAAATGAATAAATTTAGATTAAACTTTACTCCAACAATTTTTAGATAATCCGAATATGTCGAAAATATATAAGCAACTGAAAAGTACCAAAACTGATGAAAAATAAAGTGAACAACCAACCAATTAACAATACGTCTAGGAAGCCTCTATTGGTGTGCTGAGAGGAATGTACGAGACATAGATTTCCCGGATAATCCCAAAAATCAAATGCGAATAATTGAATAAATAAAAAAATAGTCTAACTGAAAGAGAAGAAACTCCACGGGCAAGAGTAGAGCTCACCAAATCAACTTCTAGAATAAAGGGACCTAGCTCGTATTCTGCCCGTCTATAAAACCTGCGTCTACAAAGTAGGTTCCATAAAGAGAACGTCAATACACCACTAGCGGTACTCAGTGAGTCTCAACATTCTCCTCACTAAAGCTAGAACTAGACCTTGAGTAAATATATGTGATTAATGAAGGAATAAGATAGGAGGCAAGTCAAATTCACCCTAAAGTATCACACAAAAGTGAAGCACAGAAAACAATCAATAAAACTCATAGCTTAGTCCATTAACTTATGCCTTTCACTTTCTTTAGGTTGTTTCAGTCGACTAAACTTTTCTTATGCTCAGTTGTGGTAATTAGTAACCCTTTATACGGTTACCTGTGGTTCTTTATACAACCACCAAATCTTTTTATACCTTGTTATGGAAAGGTTAGTAACCCTTTATACGATTACTCGTAACCCTTTGTAAGGCTACCATTTATATTATGCCTCATTATGACAAGATTACTAACCCTTTATACGTTTATTCGTAACCCTTTGTACGATTACGATTTATTAAAGTTGTTAAAATTTCAACATTTTAATTTATCAAATTCCTAAAAGCGTCACACTTCCTACAATTACATTATAATACTTAAGCATTTAGAATCACAAAAGCATTATTTAGTGTTTAGCTAGTTGAATATTAGGCACCCAAAATCAAGTATTGCATTAATCTAGAGAAGAAGGTACATCATGGCTTGGTCCCAAGGATAAGCCCAAGAAGAAAACATATAACATGGGATAGACTCACGATAAGAAAGAAATGTGAGCTCACTTGTTCCAATTAAACTCACACTAGCCTTAAGAGACATTTAATGAAACACTTTATGGGCATGACTTTGTTAGGAAAGAACTTAGTAAGAACAAGTCTTAACTCACCTCAAGATTCTTCCTTCCTAGAAAGATTAACTTCTAAACTTGAAAATAATTCAATCTACATAATAATCAGGTTTAATTTACATCAATACAAACTCAAAGAATAAAACTTTGTTCACAATTCTTTGATCTAATAAAATTTTTACTCGGGATTCAATTTAAAATATTAGCTGGTCTTGATTAACTCATCAAATTCTCTTGCAACAAATATATATATATACATACATACATACATACATACATACATATATATATATATATATATATATATATATATATATATATAAAACTTAACCCATCACTTTCCCCAAATCTTCTCCTTTACTAATTCAAAACTTATTCACCGTTCCAGCCCTAACTTTATTTATAAGAAGAATTAACAATCTAGAAGAAGGTACATACAACTTAACCCATCACTTTCCCAAAATCATCTCCTTTACCAATTCAAAACTTATTCACCATTCCAGCCCTAACTTTATTTATAAGAAGAATTAACAATCTCTACAATAGAATATATATTTTAATTAGGAGAAGGCAAAAATTAAAGAGAAGAAAAATTTTCATTACCTACTTCTTTGATGAAGAGGGTATGAGCCGACACAGAGGGTTGTTCTTTTTTTGCTAATTGTGTTTCAATTGTTCTTAGGCTGCTGCTGTTCTTTTCTTTTTTCTTTGTTTTTCTCTTTTCTTTTTTTCAAGCTTCAGTGAGTTCAAGTCTTGGCCTACTTAAATACATTGAGGCCATTATTTTTTTTCACTTTTATTAGTATTACTTCTTTTACTTGTTAACACACACACATTGGACTAGTCTTTTAACTAGTCCAATGAAAATCTCCTTTATTGCAGCAAAAGTTTAAAAAAAAGGTACTCGCGCTGCAGCCTGCTTGCCTAAAATGAAAGTATATATATCATTATTTAAAGATATCCTCAATTATATCATATAATATTGGCATATTTTTGAAATACCTGATTTAGATCGTGAAAGACTTTATACTCCTTGGACATATTAATTAATTATTAAGCTCATAATTATCGAAATGGTAAGCCTAGAAATTTACAGGACTTTATATTCTCCCCCCTTATATGACATTCATCCTCGAATGTCCGAGTCTACATCATATATATCTTAAAGAGAATATTAGGCCTTGTTCCATATTCACCTTTCCCTTAAGACAGCAAAATTTGGCTAACTCCCAAAATTTTTAAAAAATTTTCCAGAATTTCCTTTGTAACTAGAGTTATCCGCAAATTTCAACCTGTCCAATCCAATAATCTCAATCTCATACAACTATCCAACCATCGTATATTATCAAAGCCACTCACGACCATAAATATTTCCCACAAACTATTAAAACTTTGCACATTTGAGCATATAAAAATAAAATAAATCTTATCAAAAGTTAAATATTTACATACCTCTTTCCTCAAACAAGTGAGGATATTTTTTCCTCATATCTTTTTTGGCTTCCTATGTAGCCTCCTCTAATTTATGATTATGCCACAAAACTTTTACCGATGTTATATTTTTGGTTCTCAACCTACGGACTTGCCTATCAAGGATCTCCATAGGTATTTTTTCATATGTTAAGCTCTCATTAACTTCCACCTCGTCCACATGAATATTTTCAGCCTCCCCATAGATACACTTCTTCAGCATAGACACATGGAATACTAGGAGAACTGAAGATAATTCTGATGTCAATTCTAGTTCGTAAGCGACTTTACCCTTCTTGCTCAAAATTTTATAAGGTCCAACAAACCTAGGACTCAACTTTCCTTTCTTTAAAACCTCATGACTCCTTTCGTTGGGGATACCTTCAAAAACACATAGTCACCTTCCTTAAGACTTTTGATGGCTCTGAGTTGCTTTAAGTCTTTTCTGAATAATCTTCACTTTTTCTAAGGCATCCTGTACCAGCTGGGGTCCAATCAATGGTACCTCTGTTGGTTCAAACCAACCTATTGGAGATCTACAACGACGCCCATATGATGCTTCATAAGGGGCCATGCCAATGTTTTCCTGATAGCTGTTATTGTACAAAAACTCTATGAGTGGCAAATGTTCATCCCAATTTCCACCAAAATCTATAGCACATGCCCTTAACATATCTTCCAGAGTCTGAATGGTCCTCTCTGCCTGCCCATCCGTCTGAGGATGGAACACGGTACTCAATTTAACCTTTGTACCCAACCTATTCTAAAAGGTCTGCCAAAATCTTGCTATGAACTGAGCTTCTCGATCAAAGATAACTAAAACCAAGGAACTATGCAATCTTACAATTTCTTTAATATAAAGTTGAGTATATTGCTCAACATTGTATATACTCTTCACTGGGAGAAAGTGACCTGATTTTGTAAGCCAATCCACAATCACCCTGACGGAGTCATGCTTACGATATGTGCGAGTAATCCTACCACAAAATCCATATTGATCATCTCCCACTTCCATTCCGGTATCTCAATGTTTTGTGCCAAGCCACTAGGCCTTTGATGCTCAACTTTGACCTTCTGATAATTTATGCATTTAGCCACATGTTTGTCCACATCCTCCTTCATTCTCTTCCACCAGTAAATTTCACGTAAATCTTTATACATTTTGGCCAAACCTAGATGGATTGAATAACCCGAACTACGAACCTTCGTCATGATTTGTTCCCTAATTCCACCAACACTCAGAACGCATAATCTGCCATTTATTCTCATCACACCATCAGTATCCCCAATTGTAAAAGTTGTGATCTCATTCTTTAATACCTTGTATTTGATTGCCTGCATAATTGGATCTTCATATTGTCGCTCTTTCACTTCAACTGTGATGGATGACCATGCCTTAGGTATCACCATTAAGTTACCCTGCTCTATCTCATCCAGCCTGACACCATCATTGGATAACTTTTGTACTTCTCTTTCTAGCTCTCTCTCTTGAGCTTGTAAATGAGCCAAAAGACCCATAGATTTTCGACTAAGGGCATCAACTACTACATTAGCCTTCCCTGGATAGTATAGGATGTTAAAATCGTAATCCTTCAATAACTCAAGCCACCTCCTTTGCCTCAAATTTAGCTCTTTCTACTTGAAAATATACTGGAGGCTTTTATGGTTTATGAATATCTCATAATGTTCTCCATAGAGGTAATGCCTCCATATTTTTAGAGAAAAAACAATAGCTGCAAGCTCTAAATCATGTGTGGGGCAGTTCTTTTCATGGGTCTTTAATTTCCTCGATGCATAAGCAATGACTCTCCCATTCTGCATCAAGACACAACTGAGACCAACTCTTAAAGCATCATAATACACCGTAAAACCACCTGAACCTGTCGGTAATGTTAGCACCGATGTAGTAGTCAATCTCTTTTTCAGTTCTTTGAAACTCTGCTCACAAACATTAGACCATTGGAATTCGACTAACTTCTATGTTAGCTTAGTCAATGGTGCTGCTATCACGAAAAATCCTTCTGCAAATCTTTTATAGTATCCAACTAGACCCAAGAAACTCCGTATCTCGGTTGCCGTCGTCGGCCTTGGCCAATTCTTCACCGCCTCTATCTTTTGAAGGTATACTTTAATACCCTCACTAGACACCACATGCCCTAGGAATGCCACTGACTGTAGCCAAAATTCACACTTAGAAAATTTGGCATAGAGCTCATTATCTTTCAATACTTGCAATGTTGTTTTGAGGTGCTCTGTGTGTTCTTCCTTGCTTCGGGAGTACACCAAAATGTCATCTATGAACACAATAATAAAGGTGTCCAAAAATGGCTTGAATACGCGATTCATAAGATCCATAAATGTAGCTGGAGCATTGGTCAAACCAAAGGACATCACTAAGAATTCATAATATCTGTAGTGGGTCCTGAAGGCTGTCTTAGGAATGTCTTCCTCCTTTATTCAGAGCTGGTGATATCCTGGCCTCAAGTCTTTCTTGGAGAAGTACGTTGCTTCTTGAAGCTGGTCAAACAAGTCATCAATTCTCGGCAATCGGTACTTGTTCTTAATTGTGATCTTGTTAAGTTGTCTATAACCGATGCACATTCTAAGAGACCCATTTTCTTCTTGACGAATAATACTAGAGCACCCCACGGTGACATACTCAGCCTGATAAAACCCTTGTCTAGAAGATCTTTCATTTGTTCCTTCAATTCTTTAACTCTGTAGGGAGGTATATATATGGGTCGAGTGCCTGGTTGTACCTCTATATCAAAATCTATCACCCTTTCTAGAGGAAGGCCTGGTAGATCATCTAGGAAAACATCCGGAAATTCTCTAACAACTGGAATAGATTGAAAGGCTTGTGTTTTGGCCTTAGAGTTAATTACATGTGCCAAATAAGCTAAACACCCTTTTCGTACCATCCTTTTTGCCTTAAGGTAAGAAATAAACTTACCTGTATGCGAGGTTGTACAACCTTTCCACTCCAATACTTCTTCATTAGGAAACTGAAACTTTACCACCTTATCATGACAATCCACGGATGCATAGCAGAATGACGACCAATCCATATCCATTTACATCAAAGTCTACCATTTCTAGTTCCATGAGATCGGTAGTGGTGCTGCGACCCAGTACTAAAACTGTGCAGCCTTTATATATTCTCGTTACTTCTATCAACTCCCCAATCGGTGTAGAAACTAAGTATGATGTTTCCAACTTCTCAAATTTTAACACAAGACTCTTAGAAAAATGAGGACTAATATATGAGAATGTATATCCTTATAATGCCCCGAAAACTCAAAATCTAATTTCGGGACTTAAATCTGAAAATCTGGAAAAGCTGCAGAAATGTTTCAGGATGACCCACCTAACAAGTCGTTATGAGACCCAACGACTCATTAGGTCAGTCATGGGAAGAAAGTGTAAGTTTTGAAAATGAGAAGTAGTGTATCCAACGAGGGACATCACGAGTCGTGGTCACTAACCACGACCTGTTAAGTCACTCGTGGTCAAGCCTGAGTTGAGGATATATTTAGTTGACCAGTGTACTTGACAAGTGGGTGCAATGAGTCGTTATCTATGCCGATGACTCATTAAGTGACTCATTATTGGACTTAGCATTTAAATCTCCAGAATGAGACAGTGTGGTCCACGACTGGTGACCATGGGTCGTGGCCATAGAGCACGACTCGTTAGGTCCCTCGTGGTGACCTACTGAGGATCTCAGGCAGTGTACCTGACGGGAGTGACCATGAGTCGTGGTCAGTCACCACAATCCGTTAGGTCACCCGTTAGGGGCACCTGACAATTTTTCCCAGTGAATTTCTAAGGGCTATTTAGTAATTTTCTATTCTCCTAAGCTCTAAACTACATTGTTTTAGACATAAATTTTGACTTATTAGAGTGTTTGGATGGTTCCTCCCCTCATTCTCACGTTTACATTCAGAAAACTATCGAAGAGTTCCTCTAGAAAACTCTCAAGCAAGCTTAGGTCTGTCCTCCATTGCAGCAGTTCAAGTTCTCTTCTCTGGGAGAATATTAGTCAGGTATGTGGGAATTCAACAAGGGAATTATCCTTCCTTTGTGTTCCCCAGAATCTTCCCATAATCTCCTTATCAGTTTTAGCCCCGAGCTTTAAAATACGAATGAATTTCATGTTAGTTTTTGTTAACTTCATCTAGAATAATATCCATGTTGATTATCCATATTATCTTTATCAGTTCCTAATTAATTTGTCAATGTTCGTACAAAAGTGAGTTTAAGCCCTAACCTTCGAGTAATAATTTTTGCTTATTAAATTCCATCTAGTGAATGAAGAATGTTTTGGGGCTGAATTTCTAGAAATTCTTACTCTCTCTCTCTCTCTCTCTCTATATATATATATATATATGTTGAGCAATTATTCCATTGATAAGAATGAGTTTAGCCTTGTCGGATGAGATTTCTTTAATTCATGAGATTTTGACATATTATGAAATTCCCGTGTTGTTGGGGATAAGTTGAGTTCTCTATTAGCTGTTAGTAGTTCAGACCAGTTAGAATGTAGAATCTCTTCAGAATCATTCAAAAAATTGTCAACTGATTAGTTTGACTTCAGTCTTTTCCGGAGGTATCAGTGGTACCTCTTAGTTATCAGAATTAGACTCAGATTATAGTTAATTGGTCTATTATGCGGTCATGACATTCTAGTATATAGCTCTGACCAGTCCCAGGACCCCAGTTTAGTTACAACTTGTTCTTAGACGGTTACGACGCTTCCAAATAAGCAGTTTTGACCAATCTAGAACCCAGTTTTAGAATCTTGTTCGATAAGACTCTCAAGGTATTTTTAATTATATGTCCCTGACTAGTCTTGGACCCCAGTTTCGAGCTATCAGCCTAGTAGTTCAATTTAGATATTCCAGTGAGAGTAGGACTTAGCACCGAGTGGACTGGGGTTCCAGCGCACCCAAGTTCCCAAAAACTACGTTGCCAGCGTGGGATTACAGATACAGATTATTGGCCTGATTTGGCCCCAGACTTTTGTGATCACCCAGTTCATGCCTTTATACCCTGACAAGGTATATTGGGTCTTACCGGTGGGGTGTATACATTGGACTCCACATCTAGCTCACGTGGTTAAATATCGTTTATAGACTCTCCCACTAGTCAGTCCAGTCTAGTTTCAGAATAAGAATCTCAGTCCAATTTCAAATCTATAGTTCAGTTCAGTGCAGTATTTTAGATTCAGTATTGCAGATTTAGGATACGTCTTTGACCACTAAACAGAGTCATTTTGACCATCTCAGATACTTCAGATTATTTTAGTTTAGATAATTAGTTGTTCATTGAATGTCTTTCCAGTTCAGTCATTTACATCTATTAGTATATTCCTCTCGCATACTCAGTACATTCAAAGTACTGACGCATACTTTTATGTTGTATCATTTCATGATAGAGCTGCAGGTTCTCAGACTCAGCACTGTTAGTTGCCGCAGTTCAGATTCTCCACCTCATCAGTGAAGTGTGAGTCCTCATCATTTGAGGGCATTATTTCTTTATTTCAGTCATTTAGTAGTTTCAGTTAGACTTTGAGTTAGCTGGGGGCTTGTCCCAGCAACTCCTCAGTTAGATGGCTTTTAGACAGACATGATTTTCAGATTTATCAGTATTATTCAAATGTTTTGAACTTTATGATCTAAGACTTGCTTTTCATAAATGCTGTATAATATTGTTTCAAAGTTTCGTTGTGCATGTTTACTCAAAATGCTAGTGAATGATAAACCAAGGGTGAACTTGGTGTCACTTGTAACTTCAAGTACCGTGTTATGTCTAGGGTGTAGGCTCGGATCGTGACAATCCTGGGTCAATTAATACATAAGCATCATGCGCAAAAACTGATAAAGTACCTATGACTATAGCTAAGGATGTTTCTGCACTCTGACGATCTAATGCAACATAAAGATGGGGTTGTCCCCCTCCCTGAATCATAGACCCTAAACCTCTGCCTGCCCCACGCCCAGGCTGAGTCTGATGACTGCGAGCTGGGGTAGGTGTTGCAGTAGTGGCAACTGAAGGACTTGATGGATAAGCTAATCCCCTACTTGCATTAAATGATAGTTTTGGACAATTGCATTTTAAATGTCCAATGTCTACACAGTGGTAACAACCTCGTATCCCGCTCTTGCACTAACCTGAATGGCCCTTCCCCCAAGTACTACAAGTGACTTTCTAGTAGGATGGCTGCCCAACACTACTCTGACTCTAAGAGACTGGAGTTCTTAAGTTCTTATTTTGGAAAGACTGGCTCCCATTACCTTGGCTATGTCTAGCTGGAAGACTACTGTTTGTCTGTGGCGTAGACTGAGAAGGTACTAAAGACCCCTTACTAGGCACCCCTTGATTACCACCACTAATTAAACCGCTAAACCCACCAATTGTCCGGGCCTTCTTGTTTTGATCTCTTTCAACTCCTCTTCTACTTTTTTCCTTCTAAGATTTTTGCAAAACCTATCGCAGATGCAAAGGCTTCCATGCTCACCACTACAGCTGCAGTTGTATCCTGAATATGATCACCTAAACCTTATAAAAATTTACGGATCTTGGCCTTTTCGTTAAGGACCATATGGGGAGCATATCTGGCTAACTTGATGAACTGCATATAATACTCTCTCACACTCATGCTTCCCTACCTCAGTTGCTCAAACTTAGTAGCATTAGCTTCCCTATATTCTTCCGATATGAAATTGGCTATAAATGCCTCAGTAAACTCATTAGTCGGAGGGTCAGCTTCTTTACTCCTTTGTTGTTCCCACATCTCGAACCAATCATATGCTATATCTTTGAGTCGATATAAGGCCAACTCAACTGCATCATTTCCTGTCATTTTCATAACACGGAGAGCTTTCTAAATTTTCTCTAACCACAATATTGGATCTTTCTCAGTCTTGGTCCTACAAAACTCAAGAGGATCCAGGTTAATGAACTCCTTAACCCTGGAAGACATAGAACCATCTCGTCTCCCTGTGTGTGGTGGAGTCTAATCTCCCATCTGCCTTTGATTTTCCATGAATGTTGTGAACATCTGCATAGCTCCCTTAACAGCATTGAAGGCTCCCCCCCCCTTATCTCTGGAGGCATCACAACCTGAGCAGGAACAGTTGCTGGCCTTGACTGAGGTACTTGTTCCTGAACCACATGTTTGATTTGTCTGGCCTGAGGTAACTGAGTCACCTTAGCTGGTTGACCCTTGTTCTTAGCTGGGATCTTCTTAGCTCTTCCCTATGCTACAGAAGAATCCACAACAACTATGGTAGGAGCATTGTTGTCAGAGTTACGAGTGCGAGCCATTTCTGTGATATCCAAAAAGAACAAAAGCGAACATGTCAGAAACATTCTTAAAGTTAGGCTTTATCGCACGATCTAGAATGAAAAGAAGAGAAAACTTTTCTTATATGTTTGTAGCCTCCTGTATATAAGTATGGTGCGCGACATACTTATAGACAAGACTCTACTGACACGGCTTCATAGACCCTAGGACTTCCTATGCCTATTGCTCTAATACCAAGTTTTTCATGACCCATTTTCTAAACAAGTCGTGAATGGCACTCGGTGCCTTAACTTGACCGAGCAAACCAGCTTGACTGTTCTAACATGTACTTTAATATCACATACCCCACAATTCACTAAAATAAATAAATAAATTTTTGAATTAAACTTTACTCCAACAATTCTTAGATAATTTGAATATGTCGAAAATCTATAAGCAACTGAAAAGTACCAAAACTGATGGAAAATAAAGTGAACAATCAAAACCCAACTAAAAACACGTCTATGAAGCCTCTATTAGAGTCCTGAGAGGAATGCACAGGACATAGATTTTCTGACTAATCCCCAAAATCAAATACGGATAATTTAATAAATAAATAAAGTAGTCTAACTGAAAGAGAAGAAACTCCACGGGCAAGAGCGGAGCTCAGCAAATCAACTTTTGGAATAAAGGGACCTATCTCGTATTCTACCCATCTATGAAAGCTAAATCTACATTGACATAGGTCAATGTAGGTTCCACAAAGAGAATGTCAGTACACCACTAGCGGTACTTAGTGAGCCTCAACATTCTCCTCACTAAAGTTAAAATGAGACCTTGTGTAAATATATGTGATTAATGAAGGAATAAGATAGGAGGAAAGTCATAATTCACCCTAAAGTATCATACAAAAGTGAAGTAGAGAAAACAATCAATAAAACTCGTAGCTTAGTCCATTAATTTATGTCTTTCACTTTCTTTAGGTTATTTCAGTCGACTAAACTTTTCTTATACTCAGTTGCGTGAATTAGTAACTCTTTATACTATTACCCGTGGTCCTTTATACAACCACCGAATCTTTTTATACCTTGTTATGGAAAGGTTAGTAACCCTTTATACGGTTACTCGTAACCCTTTGTACGGCTACCATTTGTATTATGCCTCATTATGACAAGATTAGTAACCCTTTATACGGTTACTCGTAACCCTTAATACGATTACCATTTATTAAAGTTGTTAAAATTTCAACATTTTAATTTATCAAATTCATAAAAGCGTCACACTTCCTACAATTACATTACAATACTTAAGCATTTAGAATCACAAAAGCACTATTTAGCATTTAGGTAGTTGACATTAGACACTCAAAATCAATTATTGCATTAATCTAGAGAAGAAGGTACATCATGGCTTAGTCCTAAGGATAAGCACAAGGAGGAAACATATAACAGGGGATAGACTCACGATAATAAAGAAAATGTGATCTCACTCGTTCCAATTAAACTCACACTAACCTTAAGAGATATTTAATCTAAAACTTCATGGGCATGACTTTTTAAGCAAAGAACTTTAGTAAGAACAAGTCTTAACTCACCTCAAGATTCTTCCTTCCTAGTAAGATTAACTTCTACACTTACCAACAATTAAATCTACATAATAATCGGGTATAGTCTACATCAATACAAACTCAAAGAATATAACTTTGTTCACAATTCTTCGGTCTAATGAAAATTTACTTGGGGTTCGATTTAAAATATTATCTAGTCTTTATTAATTCGTCAAATTCCCCTGCAGCACATATATATATATACATACATACATATATATAAATATACGCGCGCGCACACACACACACACACATATACAACTTAACCCATCACTCTCCCCAAATTATCTCCTTTACCAATTCAAAATTTATTCACTATTCCAGCCCTAATTTTATTTATAAGAAGAATTAATAATCTCTACAATAGAATATATATTTTAATAAGGAGAAGGAAGAAATTAAAGAGAAGAAAAATTTTCATTACCTACTGTGATGAAGAGGGTATAAGCTGACACATAGGGTTGTTCTTTTTTTGCTGCTTATATTTCAATTGTTCTTAGGTTGTTGCCATTCCTTTTTTTCCTTTGTTTTCTCTTTTTTTTCACGTTTCAGTGAGTTCAATTCTTGGCCTACTTAAATCCATTGAGGCTATTATTTTTTTTTCACTTTTATTAATATTACTTCTTTTACTTGTTAACATACACACACAAATATATATATATATATATATATATATATATATATCATTATCTAAACCTCTCCCGAATTATATCTATAATATTGACATATTTTTGAAAGACTTGATTTAGACCGTGAAAGACTTTATACTCCTTGGACACATTAATTAATTATTAAGCTCATCATTAAAGAAATGGTAAGACTAGAAATTTACGGGACTTTATACCCAAATTATGTAAATAATGAAAATATTTGTGTTACCTGTCATGACCCGAACGGAGGCCCGGATCGCGACACGGGACAAGGATCCCCGAGAGACCCCAAGTCGACTCATGGCATAAGCATACATCTAAATCAGCTAAGAGACTGGATAATCGACAATACAATCATAGCGGAAGTCTAGCTTGAATATAACATCAGAATATAAAATCCAAAGCTGAATACGTACATATGTTTGAATAGCCTCTAAACATGACGAGTTGATGGGACAAGACCCAACTAACTCAACAAGCTAAAAACTAAAATACATAAAGAAAAGATAGATAGTCGGATCCTCGGAAGATGAGGACTCACCAATAAGCAGACGTTAATTCCGATAAGCTATCTAAGAGCGGGTCTGAAGCTGAGAACCGGATCTTGTATCATGAAACGATACAGCATAGAAGTATGTGGTCAATAAGTGGAATATACCGAGTATGCAACGTAAGTAAAACTGCTAAAGTAAGTAAAAATCCTTTTAAACACAATGCGTTAATTAAACATAAACATCAGTAAACTGAGAGTAGGGATTGCATGCATTCTTTTTGAAATCATGATCTTTTCATAAGATGACAATACATATATTTATACGTCAAACTAACTCGAATGACTCAAAGATGCAATATGATATTCATAGAAAAGCTGAACATTGAGTCAAAGCTTGTTTTAGAAAATGCATGTGTATATAAGAATCATGAGTAATGAATATGCACATCTAAATCATATAGAAAAATGGGAGACTCGTCACTTAACCGACATACCACGATAGAGCTTACGTGGTCCCAACTATTATATTCAAGTGGGCAGAGACGTCCAAAATCTTGCCAGGGCTAAGGACGCTACCATGATATCGATATCAAGCTCATGGGCCATTAGGGTCGGGGATAGCTCATGAGTGAGGTCCCAATAATATAATAGTATCAACCTACGTTGGCGCGTAGTTATAGGCATAGGGTGATCGACCCTTAGCCCGCTCGGTGCTAGACTCTTCTCCCAAAAATATACAAATTCTCTACATCGTATATAATGAGGCTCAATATCATCTATTGATGAAGCTCAATGATCAAATACATCCTAAATACAAAACCATGCATATGAGAAGCTTTAGTTCAAAACATACCACAAGCTGAAAACATACTTGGGAGCCTTTGCTCCAAAACCATGTGGTAAGCTATGCGTAGGAAGACTTAACTCAAAATATACCACAAGCTAGAATATAAAATTTGGGAATCTTCGCTCCAAAATAATGCGGTAAGCTTAGTTCCAGAAAATCCTCATTTAAACATAACATGTGGGCATTGCCCAAGGCTTTATCATACTTAGAAATACTTAGTTCTCATTAAAAACATAATTATAAACATGGGTAGCTTCAAATCATACTTTTCATCATAATATCTCATTATTATCACATTTACTTCACAAATCTCACTTTTCATGATCATATCATCAATGGGCTTCAACATTCATAAGGTTAGAAAGATAATTTTAATTGAGATTATTATAAAATCAACTTATGCTTCACAATTCAATAATAAAATTATAATAAATTCATACCCATGTGAAGAAATTGAAGATTCATGCATTTGGGTAAAAACCCCATAACTTAATCATAGGAAATTCTCATACTTAGATAGAAATTGGGCATGAGTGTGGAAGGAAACTGTCACACCCCGCCTTGGGGGGTATGACTGGCACCTGGTGCCCTACTAGGACCTAAACTACTAGACTACTGAGTCTGAGCACATCTGGTGCATGTCTGGCTCTAACTCAGATTCAGGGGAACAACGGGCTATATAACGGCTGTAAATACAGCCTCCGGCCGACTAGGCCTATAGCCGTCTGTACCTGTACTAACAGCTAACCGGAAACATATCAATATAGGGGAGCCTATGAGGGCCGACAAGGCCACCATGCTGTCTAGTTATCTATAACTCAACAATGACATATTGGAAAGCTACGTGACTGGCAAGGTCACCACTACTGCCAAACTATGGCTCCACACGGCCAACATAAAAGAAACAGAAGTACTAACAGCTATACAACTGCACGGCCTCACACGACCGGCTCATCTGACCACAGGGAAATATATACAGACTGCAAGCCTCTAAGAATACTAATAAGATGGTCGGGATAGGGCCCCGACCTACCCATGCTGTACAACAAAAGAAAAAGGATAAACCTCTAGCTATCTCACTCCGGATGACTGGAGCTGATGACCCTGTGAGCTGACTGGAATCACGAGGTATCGGCCCCTCGTCTATGAGTACCTGCAGGCAAGTAATGCAGCGCCCCCGAGGGGCGTCAGTACCACTGGTACTGAGTATGTAAAATAATAACTGAAAGAAATATCTGAAAACAACAATACAATTGATGGAACTGAAATAGGAAGGAATAGATTAACTGACTGAAAATGTAGAACTATGCCCTTCTTAACTATACTGAAACGAGTAGGAGTCATGCCTGGAGATACATCGTTCTACTGTCGATCTACTCGTAGCTTGTGTAACATGGCATAACATAACATAACATAACATAGCACACACAAACCTTACCCGGCCCCCATAAGCCAGGAGGTACAACCAACACGCAATCTATACCCCTACCTCGATCGTCCCATCCCTTATAATAACTATAAGCATCCTGCCGGTCCCCTGGGTATGCACTTGGGCTCGCTGAGCCCCTGAATATAACTGTACCTGAGTCCAGAGGACTCCTGAATCAACACCCGAGCGTATCCGCTCGACGGGGGTGTATAAGGGCCGACCAATGCACAATATGGGGAAAACTGGCATCCCATCTTCGTCCCCTGTGGGATGGCATGCCACTCCATAGAGCGACGTATCCTCGTCCTTTGGCGAACGAGTCGATACAGCTATTAACCCTGGGGCAGTCAGGGATGCTAGGTAATCCAACCCCAAGACAATACAGTGGTCTCAACTAGTAATACTATCTGCATATCCCACATACTGAAGCTAATGATAATAAAGTATTTGTACATACTGTATGCTGAACTAGTGATAGTGATATATACGTATTTAATACGTGCTGGGACTGATAACAGTATATATATACATAAATATAATCTTCTACCATACTGTACTGAGTCTAGTGTTGAACAAGATATAGTTTTTCTGCTGGAAATCATGTTGTGTAACTGAGTTTCTATAGTAACATGATTTACTATTTCTAACATGCTTTCTAAACTTCATTTTAACCTATCATTCTACTTCTGAGATACCTTACAGGTATTTACATTGCTTTGCTAGGTTTCAACTGAGTGCAATAATAACCTAGCATTCTTTGCTAAATCACATACTGGACATGTTGTACAGTTTCTAACACTTGTATTAGAACTTATATCGTGCTAGCAAGTTTCACGCTATACATAACATGATGCTTCCAATATCGTACCAACATTCGTAATAAACATAACACATGACTCTCGAACATTCTATTGGCCTTTAAACTACTTTACTATACCAAGATCACGAACTTGCCGAGGAAACTAGCTTTACATACCTTCGCTTCTGATTTCCCGACTAACTGGCGTAGCTTGGTCAGTATTTCAGCTATTCCTCCCAACTGCATTCATATATATGTCAATCAGTACTAAATATAACTTTATTCTGAAGGACGATATCACTTTTGATATAATTATAGCCTAAACTTAGACTTATCCTAAGACGGTCAAAAACTCGCTATTTTTCAGAAGTCCAGAAGGGAGAAATACTCACTTCACAGCTAGAAACACATAGACACTAGTTTGGAGCAATTCCACTTACCTTAGTCCGGTAGCTCGACTATTTGTCGGCCGTATTTCGCGAAACTAAATCCGTAGGAATGCTCTCTGCTGCTAAATACCTCGGTATCTGAGGTTAATTTGGGTTTGGACTACGTTTGGCAGCGTAATCGAACAAAATTATATTACCCTCTTCGTTCTTTTCTCTCCTCTGGTTTTTCCTCTCTGTTTCACTGGAAATTTATAAGAATAAATGATTTAACACCGAAATTGGGCTTTATATACTTGGTCCTGGACAAGGCCAACGTATCACGGAGCCAACGCGGAGGCTCCACCTCCATGACACATTGCCATCGCGGAGGGGCTCTGCCTCGGCTCCTTCCGCAATGGTTCGACAGGTTATCTGTCCGATGCTTTCCCGGGCCTTTCTCTAGCACGTATGGTTTTCAAATATGCCTAACCACCGTGCGAATAGGCCATCTAGGTGTTGAAAATCTTACGGGGTATAACATTCTCCCCCCCCCCCCTTAAGAACATTCGTCCTCGAATGAACACTACTATCCAGAGGACTTCTTAATTTTACCTATTTAGAAAAATTTTGGCAGAGTCTCCCCTGTAATATGGACTATACCAAAAACCTAAAACGCAGAAAAGTCCAGTACAGGTACTGCACACAATACTTTAGGATTCACTGGATAGCTAAGCATCAATCTTTCTCATTTATTCATACACAACTATAAGGTATTGCATAAGTAATAATACGGACATACCTGTCGCCTGACTAGGCCTGGAATAAGTGAGGATATCTGGTCCTCATATCTTCCTCCGCTTCCCAAGTCATCTCCTCTCGATTCCTGTTACGCCACAATACCTTGACAGACGCAATATCTTTAGTCCTCAATCTGCGAATCTGTCTGTCTAAGATAGCTATTGGAACCTCTTCATAAGCCAGCTTTTCTGTAACCTGGATATCCTGGACTGGAACTGCTCTGGATAGGTCTCCTATGCATTTCCTCAGCATAGATACATGGAAGACCAGATGAACGGATTCTAGTTCTGGAGGCAAGTTCAACTCATATGCTACTCGACCTATCCTTCGACGAATCTGATAAGGCCCAAAAAACCTCGGGCTGAGCTTACCTTTCTTGTCGAATCTCATTACCCCTTTCATCGGAGATACTTTCAGAAATACCCAGTCATTTAAATCAAATTCCAAGTCTCTGCGCCGCATATCTGCATATGATTTCTGGCGGCTCTGTGCAGTCAGTAAGCATTCTCGGATAAGCTTTACCTTTTCCTCTGACTGCTGAACAATGTCTGGGCCAACCAACGTTGATTCTCCTATTTCAAACCAACCAATCGGCGATCTGCATTTTCGCCCGTATAATGCCTCGAAAGGCACCATCTGGATAGCTGAGTGATAGCTGTTATTATAAGCAAATTCAATTAACGGCAAATGCTCATCCCAGCTACCACCGAAATCCAGCACACACGCTCGCAACATATCTTCGAGCGTTTGAATAGTGCGCTCAGCCTGCCCATCTGTCTGAGGGTGGAATGTTGTGCTCAGATTAATCTGCGTTCCCAGACCTCTCTGAAACGACTGCTAGAATCTAGTCGTAAACTGTGCTCCTCTATCTGAAATAATGGATACTGGCACTCCATGCAATCTGACTATCTCTCGGATATACAACCCAGCATAATCTTCGGCCGAGAAAGTAGCTCTTACTGGCAGGAAATGAGCTGATTTTGTCAATCCGTCAACTATTACCCATATAGAGTCATGTCTGTGTTTAGTGCGGGGTAATCCTGCTACAAAGTCCATATTCACTGCTTCCCACTTCCAGAGAGGTACAGCCATATCCTGAGTCAAACCGCCTGGTTTCTGATGTTCTGCTTTCACCTATTGGCAGTTAGGACACTGGACTACAAATTCAGCAATTTCTCTTTTCATACTTGGCCACCAGTAGTTTTCCTAGATATCATGGTACATTTTTGTCGCACCGGGGTGAAGAGAATAACGGGCGTAATGTACCTCGTTCATAATCTGCTGGCGGAGCCCTGAAACATCTGGAACACATAGGCGACCTTTACATAACAGCATTTCCCCCTCAGTTACCTGAAATCTGGCACTTTACCCTGCTGGATTCTATCTTTGAGCTGGATCAGGTCAGGATCCTCATATTGCCGTTCTTTCACTTCCACAACTAATGATGACACGGCGGTGTTTTGTATTACTGCACTACCGTCCTCTGTTTCTGCTACACGGACGGCTAGGCTAGCTAACTGATGTATCTCCCTGACCAATTCCCGCTGCTCGGGCTGCAAATATGCCAAACTCCCCATGGACTTACGACTAAGAGCATCTGCTACAACATTGGCTTTTCCTGGGTGGTATAGAATATTCACATCATAATCCTTTAACAGCTCCAACCAGCGACGTTGCCGCAGATTCAACTCCCTCTGAGTGAAGATGTACTGTAGGCTCTTGTGATCTGTGAAAATATCAACATGGATGCCATACAGGTAATGCCTCCACATCTTCAAGGCGTGGATCACTGCGGCTAATTCCAGGTCGTGGGTAGGGTAATTCTTTTCGTGTTTCCTCAGCTGTCTGGAAGCATATGCAATCACTTTACCATGCTGCATCAACACACAACCTAACCCGACGCCTGATGCATCGCAATACACCGAATAACCTTCTGTACCTTCTGGCAATGCTAACACTGGGGCGGAGGTTAATCTGTCTTTCAGTTCCTGGAAGATCTGCTCACATGCCTCTGTCCACTGAAACTTTGTTGCTTTCTGTGTCAGTTTAGTCAGAGGTGCCGCAATAGTCGAGAACCCTTCCACGAACCTCCTGTAATATCCTGCTAATCCCAGAAAGCTACGGACTTCAGTCGGAGTGGTAGGCCTAGGCCATGATTTAACTGCTTCTATTTTCTGCTTGTCAACTTGAATACCAGCATCCGACACAATATGCCCTAAAAAGGCTACTGAATTAAGCCAGAATTCACACTTAGAAAATTTAGCATATAACTGGCGGTCCTTGAGGATCTGGAGCACTGTCCGCAAATGAGTCCGGTGATCTGCTTCAGAGCGAGAATACACCAGAATGTCATCAATAAATACTTTTACGAACAAGTCCAGGAAGGGTCTGAAAATATTGTTCATCAGGTCCATGAAGATTGCCGGGGCATTCGTTAACCCGAAGGACATGACTAGAAATTCAAAATGTCTATATCGGGTCCTGAACGCTGTCTTAGGAATATCTCTTTCACGTACTCGAACCTGGTGATACCCGGACCGCAGGTCAATCATAGAAAAGTATCTGGCTCCCTGCAACTGATCAAATAAGTCATCAATTCTGGGAAGCGGGTACTTGTTCTTTACTGTAACTTTGTTCAATTGCTGGTAATCTATGCACATACGGAGTGAGCCATCTTTCTTTCTTACAAACAGAACTGGCGCACCCCATGGTGAAGTACTCGGTCTAATAAAACCTTTATCCAACAAGTCTTTCAACTGCTCCTATAATTTTCTGAGTTCTGCAGGAGCCATACGATAGGGAGGAATTGATATCGGCTGAGTGCCTGGTAACAAGTCAATAGAAAAATATATTTCCCTTTCTGGGGGAATACCAGGTAACTCATCGGGAAACACATCAGGGAACTCGTTCACCACCGGAACGGACTGGAGTGTCGGAGATTCTGCTCGGACATCCTGAACTTTGACCAGATGGTAAATACATCCCTTAGATATCAATTTCCTCGCCTGAAGGTAGTAAATAAACCTACCTTTTGGCGTAGCGGTGCTGCCCTTCCACTCCCGCACTGCTTCTCCTGGAAAGTGGAATCGGACCGTCTTGGTCCAACATTCAACATTGGAAAAGCACGGCACTAACCAATCCATACCCATTATGGCATCGAAGTCCACCATTTCTAACTCGACCAGATCTACTGTGGTCTGACGTTCAGCAACCTCTATTGTACACCCTCGGTAAATTCTGCTAGCTATGATAGAGTCACCGACGGGCGTGGATACTAAAAAGGGCTGCTGCAATAATTCTAGTGCAATATTGAACTTTCGGGCCACAAATGGAGTAATGTAGGACAAAGTAGACCCTGGATCAATCAATACATAAGTAGGGTGTGAGCAGATAGTTAGCATACCTGTCACAACATTAGGTGACGCTTCTGAATCTTGTCTCCCTGGTAAAGCATATGTGCGGCTTGGACCCGCACCTGCACTAGAGGCCTCTGATCTGCCCCGACCCCTGCCTGATGAAACTGAGGGCCTGCGCCCTACCGAGGATGCTGTGGCTCGTGACCCTGCAGATGCCCTGTCCTGTCTATCCCGATCCTCTTGACCTCTAGATGGGCAATCTTTCATCAAATGGCCTTCTTGGCCACAAATATAACATCCGGTGGAGCCATACCTGCATGCTCCAGGATGGCGTCGGCTGCATATAGGGCAAAGTGGTAGGGTATACCTACTCTGCTCTGCCCTCCTCTGTAATGGTGAATCTGCCATCTGCGAGCCTCTGCCAGTCTCTGACTGCTCCCTACGGCTAAATCTACCCCTCTGCAGCTGTGGTGGAGGCGGGGGCCTGGGCATCCTATCTAACAATCGTGGCCTAGGTCCTCCCCGAGCCTCCCTCTGTAACTCAACTGGCCTGTCCCGGCAGCGCTGTTCCTGATTGGTCCTCCTGATCTCCCGATGCCGCTGCCTGATGCCCTCAATATTCTGGGCAAATGCCTGAAATCGGGCAATATCCATGTCCTCTCGCAGTGTGGCTATAATTCAAGTCTCAACATATTCTACATTCAACCCCATGATAAAGCGGTGTACTCTGGATGCCATGGTATCAACAAAGGCCGGTGCGTACCGGGCCAAAGAATCAAACCATAAGGAATATTCCCGAACACTCATGGCCCCCTGCTCTAGATGTAGGAACTGGTCTACCCGGGCTTGTCGAATCTCCCACGGCAAATAGTGATCCAGAAAAGCTTCTGAGAAGCTGGACCAGGTCGGAGGGGAAACATCTCTCCCTCGGGACCTTTCCCAGCTTTCATACCACAATACGGCGATGTCCCGTAACCGGAATGCTGCCAACTCAACTAATTCTGTAGGCGTGGCATGCATAACCCTGAAAATTCTCTGCATTTGATCCAGAAAATCCTGAGGGTCCTCTGTCCAGTCCGTACCTGTAAACTGTGGGGGATTCAGTGCCAAGAACTCTCGGACCCTCGAACTACCAGGCCCTCCTGACGACTCCGCAACTGTAGACGGCATCGGTTGACGCTGAGCAGCCATCATCTGTGCTAACATAACTACCGCACTCCTAACCTCCTGGTCGGAAGGGGTCGGTATGGGGACTGTTGGAGGTAGTGTCGCCCCAAGTGGCTCATGACGTGGTGGAGACTGCTGAGAAGGCTGGGACGATGCCTCGGTAGTGCCCTCTAATCGGGCTGTTTCTAGACGAGGGTGAGGCATCCTGCTGGTGCCTTCCCCTGCTGCAATATCTAAGCTCTGTCCTGTGATAGGATGTCGCTGGTCTGACATTATCTGTAACCAAAGAATACAGTAAGCTTTAGGGACTCAACCCTATATTGTACCGCTCTACAGCATGACTGAATAAGAATAAAAGACAACCATACTATCATGCCTTGCAGCCCCCTACCCATAGTACGTGGTGCACAACACATCCATGGGCAAGACTCTACTTAGCACGGCTTGCAGACTCCCTGGCATATGACCTACTCTGATACCAAGTTTGTCACACCCCGCCTTGGGGGGTATGACTGGCACCTGGTGCCCTACTAGGACCTGAACTACTAAACTACTGAGTCTGAGCACATCTGGTGCCTGGCTGGCTCTAACTCAGATTCAGGGGAACAACGGGCTATATAACGGCTGTAAATACAGCCTCTTGCCGACTAGGCCTATAGCCGCCTGTACCTGTACTAACAGCTAACTAGAAACATATCAATATAGGGGAGCCTATGCGGGCCGACAAGGCCACCATGCTGTCTAGTTATGTGTAACTCAACAATGACATATTGAAAAGCTACGTGATCGGCAAGGTCACCACTACTGCCAAACTATGGCTCCACACGGCCAACATAAAAGAAACAGAAGTACTAACAGCTATACAACTGCACGGCCTCACACGACCGGCTCATCTGACCACAGGAAAATATATACATACTGCAAGCCTCTAAGAATACTGATAAGATGGTCGGGACAGGGCCCCGACCTACCCATGTTGTACAACAAAAGAAAAAGGATAAACCTCTAGCTATCTAGCTCCGGATGACTGGAGCTGATGACCCTGTGAGCTGACTGGAATCACGAGGTATCGGCCCCTCGTCTATGAGTACCTGCAGGCAAGTAATGCAGCGCCCCCGAGGGGCGTCAGTACCACTGGTACTAAGTATGTAAAACAATAACTGAAAGAAATATCTGAAAACAATAATACAACTGATGGAACTGAAATAGGAAGGAATAGATTAACTGACTGAAAATGTAGAACTATGCCTACTCTTAACTATACTGAAAGGAGTAGGAGTCATACCTAGAGATGCATCGTTCTACTGTCGATCTACTCGTAGCTCGTGTAACATGGCATAACATAACATAACATAACATAGCACACACAAACCTTACCCGGCCCCCATAAGATGGGAGGTACAACCAACACGCAATCTATACCCCTACCCCGATCATCCCATCTCCTATAATAACGATAAGCATCCTTCCGGTCCCCTGGGTATGCACTTGGGCTCGCTGAGCCCCTGACTATAACTGTACCTGAGTCCGGAGGACTCCTGAATCAACACCCGGGCGTATCCGCTCAACGGGGGTGTATAAGGGCCAACCAAGGCACAATATGGGGAAAACTGGCATCCCATCTTCGTCCCCTGTGGGACGGCATGCCACTCCATAGAGCGACGTATCCTCGTCCTCTAGCGAACGAGTCAATACAGCTATTAACCCTGGGGCAGTCAGGGATGCTAGGTAATCCAACCCCAAGACAATACAGTGGTCTCAACTAGTAATACTATCTGCATATCCTACATACTGAAGCTAATGATAATAAAGTATTTGTACATACTGTATGCTGAACTAGTGATAGTGATATATACGTATTTAATACGTGCTGGGACTGATAACAGTATATATATACATAAATATAATTTTCTACCATACTGTACTGAGTCTTGTGTTGAACAAGATATAGTTTTTCTGCTGGAAATCATGTTGTATAACTGAGTTTCTATAGTAACATGATTTACTATTTCTAACATGCTTTCTAAACTTCATTTTAACCTATCATTCTACTTCTGAGATACCTTACAGGTATTTACATTGCTTTGCTAGGTTTCAACTGAGTGCAATAATAACCTAGCATTCTTTGCTAAATCACATACTGGACATGCTGTACAGTTTCTAACACTTGTATTAGAATTTATATCGTGCTAGCAAGTTTCAGGCTATACATAACATGATGCTTCCAATATCATACCAACATTCATAATAAACATAACGCACAACTCCCGAACATTCTACTGGCCTTTAAACTACTTTACTATACCAAGATCACTAACTTGCCGAGGAAACTAGCTTTACATACCTTCGCTTCTGATTTCCCGACTAACTGGCGTAGCTTGGTCAGTATTTCAGCTATTCCTCCCAACTGCGTTCATATATATGTCAATCAGTACTAAATACAACTTTATTCTGAAGGACGATATCACTTTCGATATAATTATAGCCTAAACTTAGGCTTATCAAAAGACGGTCAAAAACTCACTATTTTTCAGAAGTCCAGAAGGGAGAAATACTCACTTCACAGCTAGAAACACATAGACACTAGTTTGGAGCAATTCCACTTACCTTAGTCCGGTAGCTCGACGATTCGTCGGCCATATTTCGTGAAACTAAATCCGTAGGAATGCTCTCTGCTGCTAAATACCTCGGTATCTGAGGTTAATTTGGGTTTGGACTACGTTTGGTAGCGTAATGGATGAAATTATATTACCCTCTTCGTTCTTTTCTCTCCTCTGGTTTTTCCTCTCTGTTTCACTGGAAATTTATAAGAATAAATGATTTAAAACCGAAATGGGTCTTTATATACTTGGTCCTGGACAAGGCCAACGTGTCACGGAGCCAACGCGGAGGCTCCACCTCCGTGACACATTGCCATTGTGGAGGGGCTCTGCCTCGGCTCCTTCCGCGATGGTTCAACAGGTTATCTGTCCGATCCTTTCCCGGGCCTTTCTCTAGCACGTATGGCTTTTAAATATGCCTAACCACCGTGCGAATAGGCCATCTAGGTGTCGGAAATCTTACCGGGTATAACAGAAACACACACTCATAACCCTACATACCTGGAAGGGATTGATTCTACCACTTCTCTGATTGCCCAAGAAGGATTTGAATGAAAACCTTCAAGACTTGCTCTAGATCACCTCCTCAACCTCTGAAGTTGCATGCATGGAAGGAAATAACTTAGAATAGGTTTTCCCCTCCTAAAATCCACTAAAACGATCCTTAAACGGCGTATTTTAGGCTTTAGGAACTTAGAAATTATGAAAAGGCCCTTACTAAATTCGCAGGAAATTACTGTCAGGTGGTCCTAACGGATGACTTGACGACTCGTGATCTAGAGAAACGACTCATCACCCTACTCGTTAAGTACACTGCCTTGTCTATCCTCCTGGGCTTGTAACGGGTCACTTCACGACTCATCAGGGGTAACCACGACTCGTGGTCACCTGTCATTGAGTACACTGCCTTACTTCTTCATTTTTCACTCACCTCCTCCCACGATTCGTTACTTCCTCCAACGAGTCGTAGTCAGCTCCCGTCGAGTACACTGCCAATCCAATTTTCCAACTATACTTCCTTTCCCCATGAGTCACCTGACGACTTGTGGGCTGTCCTCACGAGTCATGAGACGACTCGTCCTGAGGCTGCAACAAAATTTCCCACTTTTTCCCCGTTTCAACTCCCGAGTCCAATCTTTGAGCTCCGGGGTATAACATTACCCCTTCACTTAAATGAATCAAGTACTTTATCAAATTTTAACTCTTTTTATCTATCTGAATTCGCTGATCCTAGGTCCCTAGACCTAAGTACATACGTCTCAATGATTCTCTATAGTGCAGCCCATTGGGCTCAAGTCGTAAAAGTCTACCTCCATTATCACATGAAACAGTTCCAAGACTCAATTCGTAAAGGTTTAAATAAAATCTTGTGCCTAAAGGTGAGGTCGAGACATCCTCCTCACAAGAACCATACTAAACAAAGGGCCCTCCTTTGAGGAAACATAGTGATAATTCTTGGTTTCTTCAAATAAGGGTTATAAAAATATTCCTAACTTATGATTGGCGTTGCTGCGACCATATACAGTCAAGAACTCCATTGTAAATCAGGGTTCAAGAAGTGATCCCTGAGGCATCAAAGGATTGTTTTCACCCCGTGCAAACCGCCTATGATTGCTTGATCACATAACATAATTCTGAAAAAAGATTGAGGGGGCTGATCTTTCTGGCCAAGTGTTCTTCTTTGATTCATTAAACAATGATAAAAAATGAAATGACAAAAGATAGACAAGAACAACAAATACTAGGAATCGAACTACGCATACAAATTCAAACAAACACGAATAGAAAAGAAAGTATAGTTCACAATAGACATGATTCACTAAGGGGAAGAGCGAAGGGCTTCCTTTAGGAAGTTCACAAATTGGATGGACTAACTAATGTTTGGGCCACTAGCAAAGGAGGAACAACCGATTGGTCAGACATTACAATCACAATAGTTGGTGAATAGGGAGAAGTGTTTTACGTGGGTACGGGAGAACTCAATGTTTCCTCATATTCAGCTTTATCTTGGTTACCATATTTGGAACTACTCACAATTGTTCTTGGTACAACATCATAGGTCTCCAGGGAAGCTAGAGTGTTAACTTCGATGACCCAAATCCTTCTAAGCTCCTCTTTGAAGTCAAAATCTTCTTTAAGTCATCAAGGGCCTATCTCTAGGCACTAGCTTGATCCTTCGTGCTGTGCATATCAACCCGAGAAGCATCATAGGAGATTTTGGCCTCAAGATGATTGTTCTCCCGGAGTAGGCCTGCTTGTTAAGACCGAGAAACCTCCAGAATAACCAAATTACTAAGTCGAGCCTTTAGGCCGTACACCTGCCGTGTCAATGCCTGAATCCTACTAGTAAGCTGATTAATTTCATCCCTGAGAGGAACTTGCTACCTTTCCTGGCAAGCAACCTCGATCTCCAAAGCCTTGTTTCGGGCGGCAAGATCAAGCTCTTTGGACACTGAATTGGCAAGCTTAACCTTGAGCTTGAGAGTTTTGTACTCACGGACTACTACTAAATCTTTGGTTTGACCAACCACCTAGATGAAAACATTCTTATACAACATGGCCTTCTCTTTAGCCTCAATGTTCTCGGTCAGTTAGAACTCCAAGGCCATCACTTTTGATTTCAGAACATCTAGCTTGGCAACATTATTTGCCTTCTCAATCTCATATATCTCTAGTATTAGTGAACCGATATCTCAATCCTAAAATGGAAAGAGATAGAGATGATGATAAGAAGGACATACACCAGAGCCTGATCACAACAACGCTCGAAATCAAGAAAAACCTTCATCTTAGCTAGAGTGCATAAGGATTCCCTCATCAAGTTACCTAAAGGATATGAGTTGAGAAATTGCTAATCCATGGAGGGCGTGGGATCACTAACAATTTGATATATATGCTCCAGAGAATCTTTTATCACTGGTACTAGAAAAAGCATTGATCTCATTCTCAAAGAAGAGGAGAATTGGGTCAGGCAGAAGGAAAAGCAACCACACCAATTATGGTAGCTGGCAATGGTAGACCCTTAAAATTATATAGATTCCCTGAATCCTGGCTTAAATCCAAGAATGTCACTCTAACGGACCTTGGGGATGGGGTCACGATGTCATTAGCACATGTAGAAGTTTCAAACCTATCCCTTATCAAAGAGATGAGAATGGACTCATAAGGTATTTGATCTAGAACGTTCATCGCATGGCCCTCTAGTCCTCTTCTTAGAAACTGAAGGTCCTTCAGATTTGCTCTTCTTAGGTGGCTCACTGAGTCAATGAAGATCTGTGATAAGCTATATTCGCTTTTTGGAACCATCTTGAAAGGCAGAGACTATCACACTGAGATCCAATAGCATGAGCCCTTGCCACATCGTGAGGGGGACTTTTTAACAAAAAGAATTGTAAAAATGAAGAACCTAGTCAAGGGACTGCTGAAGCAAAGATGAGACACGTAGGTCAAACTGGAGCATACCATGACTTTTCTCCATCCTTTGTTGAGAGATGGACTTTGTAACACCCCATGTGTTTGAGGTTATCTTTTATCTCGTGTTGAAGGCTTGCAAGACCGAATTTGAGAGTTTTACTGTAACACCCCGTACGTTCAGGTATATCTGATTTAATTGAAATTTAATGAAGTATATTTTTTATTTTCTTTTTAAATGCCTTAATATTTATGAAACTTTTCAACTATGATATATTAGTATACTAGTCCTGGACACGTGCATTGCACGTGTGTCCCATGTAAATTTGTACAAAATTATTAGATGATATATATAGAACGATATATTGTTGCTGACAGATGATAAACGTAATTTATAATCAAGAAAAATTGCCAAAAATTCAAGGTATTACTTTCTGACATGCACCCAAACAAACCTTATTAGTTGCTTATATAATTGTCCGTTATCTGAAAATATTTTATCAAATGGTCACTACTATAAATTTATTACAGAAATGAGAAAATAATACTCTCTTTAGATCTTGTCGAAGCTATATAAGATACAATAGACCTCTTTATTTACAAAATTTAAAATTCAATAAAAACAATCATCGTAGTTTTACGGCTTCAACTACACTCAAATAATTTGTTATTAGATTTAACTCAAGAGAATAAAAAATAGAAGAGCTAGAAATAAATTTTACATTTTTTTCAAAATTATGTTCATCAAGGCTGAGAACTTCTAGCAACTTAATTAGGCTACAAAAAAATAAAGAAAAGATAGGTTCAATCTCAAAAGCTATGAAATAATCTTCATGAGTAGTCAGAATAGCATATTAAAAATAATATACTTAAATCAGAATAAAATATATATAACAAATTGTTAGTAAATTAGAATTGTATAGTGGAAAAAGTAATACCTTTAAAAGTCTACACAATCGATTTGCATCTAGAAGAAAAAAGATCAAATAATAATATTATAATTTATTTTTTCTAGCAAGATCATATCTTTCTACAAGTAAATTACATTGAAAAAAATTATATACAAATAAATTACATTAGAAAAAATTATCTCCTGACATTATATCAAAAGAACATGAGGGGTTATCATATGAAAAAGTTTTAAACTTGACCAAAAATATTGTTATCAAGAAAAAAAAAAAAAGCAACAGAAGAAGAAGAAGAAGTAAGAACCAGAAACAAAAAAACTACTTGGGCAGGAACAAAAATGATAAATAAAATAAAAAAGCTGATATGAGACGCTCCCATAAAATTGACCATCTGATAATAAATTCATATTAATTTAATAAGGCGCGTATAAAAATAAATAAAAGGCTAATATGAAATGTCCCACAAAATTGATCATTGGGGGAATAACTTCACACTAAATGTAATGAATATTTTAATGTTATAATCAATTCAACCAATAATCAGATTTCTTGATCATAATTATTTGATTTTTCTGTATAAAAATATACCAAACTAATGATTTTCTATGTTTAATTCAAAAAATGGCTCTCTAATAACAATAAATTAATAAAAATCTGTGATAATATGAGATGATGAAGTACTTTAGTTCAAACAATATAATAATAATACATAATATAAATTGAAATCTAAATGTTATGACATATCGTTATACTTACTTGTAGACTTATAAAAAGGAAAATTCTCCGTTAACAACTCTATTAACAAGGGAAAATAAGTTAACAGCCATTTTATTTTTAACATATATAGTATAGCGCCCCTTTTTATTTAAATGTTATTCAAGAATAATATTAATTATTCTAAATAATAATATTTATCGATAATTTTATTTTACAGTTAATCATCATAAAAAGTTGATAGATCATTTTATTCTTAAAAAAATAGATTTCAATTAAATATTTATTTTTAACTATATTAAACTTGAATATGGAGAATTCTACTATTTACCCATAGTTATTGCTAATATAAATTTATTTAGTTATTATTCAGAATTATTTCTTTCTTTATTCTATGCTTCTTTCATCTTTCTCCATTAATAGTAATTTTCATGATTATCTTTAATTTTTATTTCTTTCATCTTTCACATTAATAATAATATTATTGCACAGTCTTTTCACGTTCATTTATGAATCTGTAAAAATAGACAACTTTGTTACTCTTGATTTTATGTCAGGATATCTCTTTTTCCCAAAAAAATTGATTGATGCATATTTTATCCATATTTATATTTAGTTGCATAAGAAAAGATATTAATTACTGTTTAAGATAAAGGAAAATATTGATAATCTTTCTTTACGTTTTTCTAAAATTATTTTTTCCATGTTTAAATTACCCGAATATAACATAGTGTTATATTTTCCATGAAGTACTAAAATATCTCATAAATAATTGTATTATTGTTACACTCCGTAAGTTTCTAGCATGTAGTTGGCCTATTCACACGTTGGTTGGAAGTTTTAGAATGCCTTACGTGCGAGGAAAGGGCCCGGGGAAAGGCCGAACGAGTGCCAAGTTGAGATTTCGCGAAAGGAGGCCGAACCGAGCTGCCAGAGGGGAAAAGTGGCACGGAGGCTCTACCTCCGCGTTAGTCAATGTGGAACGGAGCCAAAACGGCGCGTTGGCCAACGTGCCACGTTGCTATGCATCCGGCTTCAAGTATATAAAGGCCTCACCCTTAACTCCTTAAGTTATTTTCCATCATATTTTGACCAGAACAGAGATAAGGACAAAGGGTTCATATAATTTTCTCCCGATTACGCCGTCCAAACTCAAATTAACTTCAGGTATCGAAGTATAAGACTGCAGGGAGCATTTCTACGGAGTTAGTTTCGTGAAATTCGTCTGGCGAATCATCGTCCCGCAGAGCCAAAGTGATTGAAATTGCTCCAAACTAGTGTTAATACAATCCCAGGCTCAAAGTAGGTATTTCTCTCTTCTAGATTCTCGAGAAATTACGAGTTTTTGATCGTTCTTCGATAAGTTGAAGAATAGTCAGTATATATATGTAAAGTTACAGTTTTCTTTAAATTTAGTAAGGAAGATAGCTCTATTCTTCCGTTAATGTGATTACAGTTGGGAAGAACAGCTGACTACCAGCCGAACCTCGCCAGTTAATCGGTAAACGGCGAATGAGGTATGTAAAGCTTAACTCTCGGCAAGTATCCTAGTCGTACAGTGTTACGACTTATGTTCTCAAGTAGAAGTAACGATCTCAGACGCTGCAGATGATTTCTACCATTAGATTGTAATTTGATATGTGGTAATTAACTGTTATTAATGTACGTATATAAGTATCAGATATGTTGCGCTTATCTGCTAATAGGGATTACAGTTACATAAATTTTGGTTAGCTGTTAGAACACATGTACAGATTGTACTGCAGGACTCCTGGTTAAAAGGAAGCAGGTTAAGTGTGATTCACGTTATGAACACTATAGAAACTCTTTTAATTCTCAGTTTATTGTGATGGTAGACTTATAAGTTTGTTGCCAGACCTAGACTTCAGAGGCTCGTAAGAGTTAGAAGCCTGAATCAATTGGTTAAACAGTAAGGGCGCAGTTAGGCGGTCTAACGATCAGTTGGCGCCTGTATTAGCAGGAAAACATCCTTAGAGGTCATTAACGTTGTCGCACGTTCCAGAACCGAAAATAGAGACAAAATAGGTATATTCCAGAGTTAGCGACACCAGGGTTCTCCAGTGTATTGAGTGATCGTATGTCGTCCCTTTAGCCTTATCAGTGATTGTCAGTCTTAGTCAACCTAACAGTTATCATGTAGGACGCCAGCAAGCCAGTCCAGTCGTCCGAGTCAGATAAACCCGTGGGTACCCCAAAGAGGGGCCCACATCCGTAACCAGTGACGGGCCAGTACCCTAGCTGGTTCTCGTAAGGTATTCAGGTACAGAGTCTCAGGAGAGGGCCAGTCTATATAGAATTGCCCATAAGACTGAGAACTGCTCAGAATAGCAATATAGATCCAAGTGGGCTCAGACAAGGCCTAAGGAGTCAGTAGTACTCTGCTAGTACAATGTTTACCAAGTTAAAGAGATCGGTAAGCTCCCTATGGAGAACCAGGGACCGGTCACCTAGAAGTAAGTTCTACCAAGCCCAACTCTATAGTTATTTAATTAGAAAAATAAAGTAGTTAGCCGTCCATAACTCTTTAGTTATGCATGAGCTACAGATGTCCGAGTAGGACATTCAGAGTATTGTTAGACCACTTCAGACCTCACTCTATTTAGCCCAAATTATTAGAGATCATGATCACTATCAGGATCCTCTGATCCAATACGTGCACATGGTGTGCCTGTAGATAGTCATACAAATTATCCCAGAGGAGAGTAGCATTAGCATGAGGCCCAAAAGTCCAGATACGCTCTCGCTATACAGATAGATTTATTTGTCAGTTTCTCCAGTATAGTAATTCAGCATGACCCTCAGTAAAGCGTGTCAGGAGTATGTGATTGTGTGCAGTTATTGTTATCAGTTGAGACCTGTATTTGCATTGTTTGTGCTGGATTACCTGTATAGCTTTCGTGACCACCCCAGGGTTAATATCTGTGTCGACTCGTCCGCCAGAGGGCAAGGATACGTCGCTCTACGGAGCAGCATGCCGTCCGCAAGGGACGAAGATGGGGAGTCAGCTCCTCATATTTTGTCGTGGTTGGCCTATACACACCCCCATCGAGCGCTTGCGCCCGGGGTGTAGATTTCAGGAGTCCTCCGGACTCAGGCACAGCTATAGTCAGGGGCCCAATGGGCCCAAGCTGCATACTCAGGGGACCGGCAGGATGCTTATAGCTAGTAGGTGGTGGGGTATGACCTGGATAGGGGTAAATAGATTGAGGTGTACTCACTAGGGCTAATGGGGGCCCGTGTGGGTTGTTATGTGTTGATTGCACCTTCCGTCTTATGGGGGCCAGGTAAGGTTCTTGTTATGTTGCTTTAGTTACTGATAGTTAGATATTAAGACGTTCCGTTTGTCAGGTATGACCCCTACCCTTCTTAACAGTTATGTTTAGTCCTGATTTTACTACTTCAGCTAGCTTTAGTCCGTTTCCTTTATTTTAGCTATGGTCAGCTTCACTCCTTACTTTCAGTCATTTACAGTTATTGCTTTACATACTCAGTACATATTGTACTGACGCCCTTCCTGGGGCACTGCATTACTTTCCTGCAGGTACAGATAGACGAGGAGTAGATCCCTTGTAGTTTCAGTCAGCTGCATAGAGCCATCAACTCCTTTCTTCCGGAGCTTGTATGATAAAGGTTTACTTCTTTTGTTGTACAGTATGGGTAGGTCGGGGCCCTGTCCCGACCATCTTGTTACTCCTAGAGGCTTGCAGATTGTATCATTTCCCTACGGTTAGATGTATCGACCGTGTGGGGCCGTATGTGATATTAGATTATGTGTGTTGGCCGTGTGGGGCCTTGTTTAGCTATTTATTTTTCTCAGGTGGCTATAGGCCCTGTCGGCCAGGGGTTGTATTTACAGCCGCTATATAGCCCGTTGTTTCCTTGATTTCTAGAGTTAGAGCCAGCCTTGCACCAGAGGTTCCTAGGCTCAGACAGCTCAGCAATTCAAGTTCTAGTAGGGCACCAGGTGCCAGTCATGTCTCCCAAGGCGGGGCGTGACAAACTTGGTATTAGAGCATGTCGTATCCCAGGGAGTCTACAAGCTGTGCTAAGTAGAGTCTTGTCTATGGATGTGTTATGCACCACATACTATAGGCAGGAGGCTGCAAGGCATGGTAGGATGGTTACCCTTTCTAGCCCTCAGATCATGCTACAGAGCAAAGTTGTATAGGATTAAGTCCCTAAGTTTTCCTTGTTATGTCTGTCTAAGGTAACGTTTAATATAAGACAGACACCAGCCAGTTGCAAGCTAACTAAAGCAGCAGGAGGAGGTATCATTAAGACGCCACAGTCGGGAGATAGTCAGCCTAAGGATGGGAGTGGACGTCCTTGATCTCCCTAATACTCTCCCGAGGTACCAGGAACCTCACAGTGTGATACATCTACCAGCACCGTCCCCAGTTTATTTTTATAACCTCAGAGTAGGAAGTCAGGAGCATAGCATATATACGAGTTGACTTATTTATTGGATATACAAGATATGGTCAAGACGACAATTAATATTAGATTACCTGATGGATGTGAGAAAGAGAGGGAAATGCAAGATTCCCACCTTCATCCTTTCGAATGTTGTATAGTTCCATATTCCCGTTTCATTGCGGTAAGAAAAGGTTATTCCTACCTCTTAGTTTTGTTTCCAGTATAGCAAAGGGCGTAAGAATTAAGGCAATATTGCCGAGAGTAAATAGTAAGAGAAGGTTAGATTTGTTAGCTCCTAAAAGTGTTTGGAAAGAGTAGGGAGCCCCAATGTTTATGTAAGTTGTCTAGACCTTCACGGTAATAAGTCAGAAGAGCGAGTAAGACTAGCAGCTTACTCGAAGTGTGCGTAAGAAATCCATCAGTGATAAAATCCCAGTAATAGTCAAGTTCAAGTCAGAATAAAGGCTGAATCCGTCGTAGCATGCTAATGACGGCAGGATATGCCTGCAAGATAATGGTTATGATCTTAGTTGTGATATCAAAAGACAGGGAGGTCATATGAATAAAATGGTTCCGACTGCAAGCCAGAAGAAGTATAGGCCGAGACTTGGTCGGTAACCTTATTGACAGTGTAAGGAAGGTACCATAAACCCCAGAGCTCAGTCTAAGGAAGGTAAGGAGGAAAAGCATGAATATCAGACTTGGGGGAAATTACAATCACCTCCAGGTTGATAGAATATCGCATATTGAGGACCAAGCCTCGGGCTAACAGTTAAGAGATAGTAAGGTTGTAGCCTAGAATGTTGTGGTAAGCCACCTAAGGGGAAGATAAGGGAGTGCCGACACGGAGACTCTAATCTAGTGCAGCTTGGAAATAAGGCCCAGCAGACAGTCACAGGCCTTCACTATAACAACAAGCAAGGTCACAAGGTCTGGATGTTGACCTCACGTTTCAAGGGTGGCAGAACTTTAAATAGCAAACCATAGCTAAAGTGCATGTGTTCGTTGCTCCAGAATTTAACGAAAATGCAATGAGATGGTACGAGAGCCCTAGTGACAGGCCAGAAAAGGTATAATAGTAGGGACCGAGTTATTTAATATAAAAGATGGTCGTGCCTGCAAGGGAGTGGAGAATAATTAATATGAATACAGTCATAGGGTTATCTCACACCACGTACAGCCTGACCTTATTTGAGTCGAAATAATAAGACCAATGAGGTCAATTTATGCCTCGCCAGATGAAGTTATGTTGCCATTAAGACTTATTTCAAGTTAAATACCCTAGAAGTAGATGGAGTGCGTGGAGCCTCAGTGTTTGATAAACTCTGACAGAGGGGCGCAACCTACGACTAAATTTTAGAAAAGGATGTTGGAACAGACAGTGACATATGTTAACTTAAGCACGATTCCTCGTACCCTAATTGGTGGCTAAGTAGAATATACAACTCAGACTCTAGAGGCCCACCATAAATGAAAGTGGAGGCCTTCTAGAGGATAACTTCAGGCAGATAGAGAAAATCTGGACATGTTAAAATGGGCAGAGGGAAAAAGTAAAGCTTATCAGGGAACGTCTGCTGACTGCTCAGAGCCGCCAGAAATCTTATGCTGATGTGCAGCGGAGAAACCTAGAGTTAGTGTAAGTGACTGGGTATTCCTGAAGGTTTCACCGACGAAGGGTGAGGTGAGATTTGGTAAGAAAAATAAGCTCAGCCCAAGGTTTATTGGGCCTTATCAGATTCGCCAAAGGATAAGCCATTAGAATCCGTTCACCCAGTTTTCCACATACTAATGCTGAGGAAGTGTATAGGAGATTCCTCCCAGATTGTTCCAGTCCAAGACGTTCAAATTACTAAAAAGTTATCTCATGAAGAAGCTCCAGTAGCCATACTAGACCGGCAGATCTGCAGACTGAGAACTAAAGATATTGCTTCCGTTAAAGTGTTATGACGGAAATAAGAACCGAGAGGAGATGACCTGGGAAGCAGAAGATGATATGAAAGCCAGATATCCTTAGTTATTTCAGACTTAGTCAGATTGTACAGCCAGAGGTATGCTGATATTATTGTTTCATAAGTTGCATGATATACATGTATGTGTGGAGTAGCTGACTTCAGTTTATCGTGAAATGAATGCCATAGTATTGTGTGGAGTACCTGTGTTGGACTTTTCTGTGTTTCAGGGTTTTTGGATAGTCCATATTATAGGGAAGACTTTGCCAAAATTCTTCCAGAATAAGTAATTGCAAGTTAAAGTTCTTGCAAGAAGAAGTTAACATTCGAGGACGAATGTTCTTAAGGGGGGAGGATGTTACAGCCCGTAAGTTTCTAGCATGTAGTTGGCCTATTCGCATGTTGGTTGGAAGTTTTAGAATGCCTTACGTGCATGAAAGGGCCCGGGGAAAGGCCGAACGAGTGCCAAGTTGGGATTTCACGAAAGGAGGCCGAACCGAGCTACCAGAGGGGCAAATTGGCACGGAGGCTCTACCTCCGCATTAGCCAACGTGGCACAGAGCCAAAATGGCGCATTGGCCAACGTGCCACATTGCTAAGCATCCGGCTTCAAGTATATAAAGGCCTCACCCTTAAACCTCAAGTTATTTTCCATTATATTTCGACATGAACAGAGATAAGGACGAAGGGTTCATATAATTTTCTCCCGATTATGCCATCAAACGCCGTCCAAACTCAAATTAACTTCGGGTATCGAAGTATAAGGCTGTAGGGAGGATTTCTATGAAGTTAGTTTCGTGAAATTCGTCCGGTGAATCGTCGTCCCGCTGAGCCAAAGTGATTGGAATTGCTCCAAACTAGTGTTAATACAATCCTAGGCTGAAAGTAAGTATTTCTCTCTTCTAGATTACCGAGAAATTATGAGTTTTCGATCGTTCTTCGATAAGTTGAAGAATAGTCAGTATATATATGTAAAGTTATGGTTTTCTTTAAATTTAGTAATGAAGATAGCTATATTCTTTCGTTAATGTGATTACAGTTGGGAAGAACAACTGAATACCGGCCGAACCTTGCCAGTTAATCGGTAAACGATGAACGAGGTATGTAAAGCTTAACTCTTGGCAAATATCCTAGTCGTACAGTGTTACGACTTTTGTTCTCAAATAGAAGTAACGATCTCAGACGCTGCAGATGATTTCTACCGTTAGATTGTAATTCGATATGTGGTAATTAACTGTTATTAATGTACGTATATAAGTATCAGATATGTTGCGCTTATCTGCTAATAGGGATTACAGTTACATAAATTCTGGTTAGCTGTTAGAACACATGTACAGATTGTACTGCAGGACTCCTGGTTAAAAGGAAGCAGGTTAAGTGTGATTCACGTTATGAACACTATAGAAACTCTTTTAATTCTCAGTTTATTGTGATGGTAGACTTATAAGTTTGTTGCCAGACCTAGACTTCAGATGCTCGTAAGAGTTAGAAGCCTGAATCAATTGGTTAAACAGTAAGGGCGCAGTTAGGCGGTCTAACGATCAGTTGGCGCCTGTATTAGCAGGAAAACATCCTTAGAGGTCATTAACGTTATCGCACGTTCCAAAATCGAAAATAGAGACAGAATAGGTATATTCCAGAGTTAGCGACACCAGGGTTCTCCAGTGTATTGAGTGATCGTATGTCGTCCCTTTAGCCTTATCAGTGATTGTCAGTCTTAGTCAACCTAACAGTTATCATGTAGGACGCCAGCAAGCCAGTCCAGTCGTCTGAGTCAGATAAACCCGTGGGTACCCCAAAGAGGGGCCCACATCCGTAACCAGTGACGGGCCAGTACCCTAGCTGGTTCTCGTAAGGTATTCAGGTACAGAGTCTCAGGAGAGGGCCAGTCTATATAGAATTGCCCATAAGACTGAGAACTGCTCAGAATAGCAATATAGATCCGAGTTGGTTCAGACAAGGCCTAAGGAGTCAGTAGTACTCTGCTGGTACAATGTTTACCAAGTTAAAGAGATCGGTAAGCTCCCTATGGAAAACCAGGGACCGGTCGCCTAGAAGTAAGTTCGACCAAGACCCAGCTCTATAGTTGTTTAATTAGAAAAATAAAGTAGTTAGTCGTCCGTAACTCTTTAGTTATGCGTGAGCTACAGATATCTGAGTAGGACATTCAGAGTATTGTTAGACCACTTTAGACCTCACTCTATTCAGCCCAGATTATTAGAGATCATGATCACTATCAGGATCCTCTGATCCAATACGTGCACATGGTGTGCCTGTAGACAGTCATACAGATTATCCTAGAGGAGAGTAGCATTAGCATGAGGCCGAGAAGGCCAGATACGCTCTCGCTATACAGATAGATTTATTTGTCAGTTTCTCCAGCATAGTAATTCAGTATGACCCTCAGCAAAGCGTGTCAGGAGTATGTGATTGTGTGCAGTTATTGTTATCAGTTGAAACCTGTATTTCCATTGTTTGGGTTGGATTACCTGTATAGCTTCCGTGACCGCCCCAGGGTTAATATTTGTGTCGACTCGTTCGCCAGAGGGCAAGGATACGTCGCTCTACGGAGCGAAATGCCGTCCGCAAGGGATGAAGATGGGGAGCCAGCTCCTCATATTTTGTCGTGGTTGGCCTATACACACCCCCGCCGACTGCTTGCGCCCGGGGTGTAGATTTCAGAAGTCCTCCGGACTCAGGCACAACTATAGTCAGGGGCCCAACGGGCCCAAGCTGCATACTCAGGGGACCGGCAGGATTCTTATAGCTAGTATGTGGTGGGGTATGACCTGGATAGGGGTAAATAGATTGAGGTGTACTCACTAGGGCTAATGGGTGCCCGAGTAGATTGTTATGTGTTGATTACACCTTCCGGCTTATGGGGGCCAGGTAAGGTTCATGTTATGTTGCTTTAGTTACTGATAGTTAGATAGTAAGGTGTTCCATTTGTCAGGTATGACCCTTACCCTTCTTATTACAGTTATGCTTAGTCCTGATTTTACTACTTCAGCCAGCTTCAGTTCGTTTTCTTTATTTTAGCTATGGTCAGCTTCACTCCTTACTTTCAGTCATTTACAGTTATTGCTTTACATACTCGCTACATATTGTACTGACGTCCTTCCGGGGGAGCTGCATTACTTTCCTGCAGGTACAGATAGACGAGGAGCATATCCCTCGTAGTTTCAGTCAGCTGCATAGAGCCATCAGCTCCTTTCTTCCGGAGCTTGTGTGACAAAGGTTTACTTTTTTTTTGTACAGTATGGGTAGGCCGGGGCCCTGTCCCAACCGTCCTGTTACTCCTAGAGGCTTGCAGATTGTATCATTTCCCTACGGTTAGATGTATTGGTCGTGTGGGGTCGTACATGATATTAGATTATGTGTGTTGGCTGGGTGGAGCCTTGTTTAGCTGTTTATTTTTCTCAGGTGTCTATAAGCCTTATCGGCTGGGGGTTGTATTTACAGCCGCTATATAGCCCGTTGTTTCCTTGATTTCTAGAGTTAGAGCCAGCCTTGCACTAGAGGTGCCTAGGCTCAGACTGCTCGGCAGTTCAGGTTCTAGTAGGGCACTAGGTGCTAGTCATGCCTCCCAAGGCGGGGCATGACAATTATATTTCAAAACACAATTATATGTATATACCTCAACTAATGACAAATTTAATGACATATGAATCATGAAAAGTTATTATTATTTTATTATTTTAGACATTTCTTAAATTAAAGGAATCGATAAATGAAAAATGAGAAAACTAAAACACAAATAGGAAAAAAAAAGTTTTCTACTTCATAAGTATGCCACTTAGATATTTTTACCCAAAAGAAAATAGAAAAAAAGATTGATAATCCTAAAATAAAATAGCAATTACCGAGCGATTCAAATTGAAAGAGAACAAATTGTCTATCATGTCACTACTTGAGCTGCATATAACCTGAAAAAATAAAAATTATTAAAATAGTTGCTGCAAAATTAAGCTGGAATAATAATTTGTCCACGTACTAAAGTCGACATCAAAGTTTTCCACCGTATCAAACTTGGGTAAATAATGAGATATTGAAGATACAATCCACACTAAAATATTAATTTGATCTCAATTCATAGCATGAAAATATGAATGAATATTTAAGTCAACTATGAAAAACTCTTTTGCTTCTAAGATATTGATTTCACTTACACGATAATAACTAAATGCATATGAAAGATAAAGAATGCTCTTATTTATCAAAGAATAATGGGGGTTCTCATTAAGAAATAACGGTTGTTTAAGCTTTTGATCTTCTTTTCCATTAGATATTTTTAAAGGATTATGACTTTTGAACTTGTAACATAATTAAAATGAAAACATTAATTCTCTAATATGATAATTATGGATTTTTAATTTAATTTAATAGTTTAATAATATTTATTGTAATTTAAATTATATTTTTTTAGTACATAAAATATTATTGAAATAGTTTTTGATTGAAAGGCAAAATAATCGTTAAATATTTAATTGGCAAATTGGTCTTTTAACTTTTAATTTGAGACTTCTCACTTTTAGAATAAGTATGATAAATATATAAATATGACATGATATGATAAAATATTAATATTTAATGATATATTTAAAAGTTTTAATTTAGTGGAGGAGCAAAATGGTAATCTAACTTTTCACTTTTTGGATTCCCACTTATATAATAACATGATATGGTATAATGTGTTAAATTTTGTAAGATTTTTATAATTTATTAATATTTTAGTGGAAGATATTAAGTCTAGCTATGTAGAGAAATTTGAGATGGTATATTTCAAATAGTTCCATATATAGCATGACTTGGGATGAACATATCTCCCAATTAATTAGGAGTTAGGGGGCCTACTACCTATCAAATTAAAGGTGTTTGATTCTAGTTTCTAAAGCATTAAATCATTTGCCAACACAACTTCAGAATAGAGAAATATTCATATTTTCATGAGACTGACAAAGTAGGCACGTCAAGGTAGGCCCCTAGTCAATGGAGGACGATATATAGTCCCTTGGTTGGTTTTTAAGATATGACATCCCATTTTCCAGAAATTAAGTTAGTGAAAACCTTCCTATGGTGCTTCTAAATTATCTCGATGATTTAGATCTTGAATTCATGATCCAAATTCATTTACAAAGCAAAATAGTTGAATCCATTATATGGCTCGTGCTCTTGTCTTGATTTCATGGGGTTCGGTGGCTATTTCGTGAGATCTAGCTGTGTAAGTGTTCTTCCTCCTTAATATTCATCTATATATCATAGACATGCACTCATTATATTCTCGTGTTGAAGTCTCTATAATCAATTTCATAGAAATCTTACTATATACGTTGTTGTACACCTTTTCTTTGTTGATGTTGTGTTGTGGAGTTTGGTTAAGGATTTGCTCATGGCAGTAGCTTGGTGCTCTACAGCTCGAATATTTGGATAGGTTCTTTATTATTGATTGAGAGATATGTTAAGGCTTTTTTCGTATCTCTTTTCGGTATATTTTTGTTAAATTTCGCATTATCATTATCGTTATGCAAGTTGGCTATTTTGTAGCCCTTGAATCTTACTCTTACTCTAGTGATTGAGTTGCTGGTTGTGTTGGTATATGGAGTTAGGAATATAGATCGGATTTGAGCTTAAACTCATGTGCTTTGGTGGCATGTCTTTGAGTTGATTGAGTATAAACCTGGCGTAGAGTTGCAAGTAATAAATAGAGAACTTGTGAGTCGTAGTGGACTGTTTGTATTTATATTATTGGGTTTAAATTGTTGTTGTCGTATACTTACAGATTTGTGTGGCCTTTGGGAGGATCTATGACTGCTTGCAAGTCCATGACGATTTTTGATAAGATTAAGACCAAGGCATGTGAGGACCTGCAGCCGTGTGACTGTTTCCTACAACATCATACTTGTGAATTATGATTGCTTGCAAGTCTGCGACTATTTTTGATAGGGATGAGCTTGTTAATTGATACACATATTATGTTGCTTGTATTGTTGATTGCTATTGTTAGTTGTGAATTGAATACGTGAACTGGCAATGATCGAGATTTACTGTGGTTGTTTGATAGTCTAGATTGAGGTTAGGTACCATCTTGTGAGTTGTTGTTGTTTATTTGTGAGTTGGTTTGACTTGTTGGTATCCCTTCGTATTCTTTCTATTATGTTGTATATCTATTTTATCTTTGTTTCCTTACATACTCGGTATATCTCTATACTGACCCCCCGAGCCTAGGGGCACTACATACATACCTGTAAGTGGTAAAGCTCTAGTTATAGGTAAGCTCTAGGTTATTCAGAGTCACCATGTGTTTTGAGTACATATGACTATTTTGGGTAGGTCAAGGCCCTGTCCCGATCACATATCTATTGTTGAACTATTAGAGACTCATAGACGTCTATTTTGAGTTGTATAGCTGTTGCAAGCCTTGGTGGCCTTGTTGTACAATTGTTGAATCAGATTAGCCTTGTCGGCCTTTGTCTAATTTTTTTTATCTTAAGGCCCTATTTTCACTATAGTGTTATATAAACTCTGATTGTGTTATTATATATCGTGGTGTTGAGCTTCTTCAGCCTAAGCGTACTATTGGTTAGCTGAACGTTTGCTCGATCAAGTAAGGCATCGGGTGTCAGTCGTACTTCCTTGGGTTTGAGGCGTGACAGACTTCCAAGTTCCAACAGGTGGCAGAGAAGGTATAGAATGCATTGAACCCACTCGAAGAGATTAAGAATGGAGGTTGGAGATCATGCCTTGGTTGTCAAAGAAAAAGGATAAGATCAAGGGCGATGCACAATTGATAATAGAAAAGGCGATCATAAGCAAGAAAGAAACTTACGAGTTTTGTTCCAGGCTTTGAGAAAGGCTGGTGGGATGAAGGAATGAGGTTGGACGTAGGCACTAAACCAAATCGATCGAACCATCAGCGGTCCAGGTTATTATCGGAATTAGAAATAATATTCTTTAACTCGTGACTAGACAAAGAGAAAATGCCTTCCTGAACCACCTTCGACTTATCAAGGTAAATGAAATGCTCAAGTGTAAAAGGCAAACCAATGGAGTTGAAAAATAAAATAAAGACAGGTAACCACCTTCCATATCACCGACCCTACCTGTTCCAGAGACACATCATATTGAAGATAAACATCCAAAATAACCTCATCAATTGGGGGCTTCATCCCTAAAGTAAATGGGTACATATGCATGAACAGAATGTTAGACCAGGAATCAAATCACACGTGTATAAGGCCGGAGCTTCAGTTTGGATGCACTTGTTCCCCTAATAACAATTGTCTAATGCGGTAGAAAGAAATCCAGGGCCGACAACAGATGGGTATTCTACTACCGACTTATTGCGGTCTTTCACTTCTGTCTCGACTTTAGAAGAACAATCATGCCAAAACCCATCATTTTCTGAATTACCTCTTTGGCAGAAGTAGGAGGATTAATTTGCAAATCCTGACCATGTGAAGTAACCCTCGAAAACCTCTCCTTGGCGGTAGTAGATAGAGAAGAAACAATGGAGTAGTGAGTGTCGTCCACCCTAATTTTGGCTTCTAAAATCAAGGAAGGATTTGTTCTCGTCATCAGGAAAAGTGAACGATATGAAGGAATAGTCAAGGAAGGAAAAAAACTTGAGCAAGCCACAATGAAGATTTTGAAAGTAAAAGCAAAGAATGTCATTAGAGTCTGATGACAAAACAAGCTAGGCCACAAGGATATATAAAGAAATATCGAGTCATTGCTATGGATTTGAGCGTCAAAATTCCCATGAATGAGAAATCAACAAGGGACCCAATGAGAAAATACATGAATAGTCGAAAGACCTAATACGGATAGACACCTATTCGAGTCACTCACATCAAAAACTTTTTAGGACACCCTGTGATATATTAAGAAAAGCAGTAACTATTCCACTTCCCATACATGCTTAGTTGAATGCTTAAAGAGTGGGTGGGGAGAGGGGGGCTATCTGTATGCGATGAAAAACCTTGACATGTGGAGCCATGAGTAGTAAAGAGAGCCCAGTACTAAGGAAAAGCCAAAAAGATCAAGTCGGATCCCCGAGTGTCGAGGTCAGTGTTTCCTCATAGCCATTGAAGAAGGCCTCTACACCCGACCAATGCACAGTCTAGCCTACAGAAGGTGATGTCCTTGGGACTAGATCCTCCATTTTATCCGAGGCACAAAACACGATAATAACGAAGATGTCATCAATCAACCTCAAAACTCACGCTGACCTATGACCACATGATAATACTTGAGCGTAATCTAGAGTAGACTTTTGGTAGGATCTAGAGTAACCTTTTTGGGGTAATCCAAGAGATTTTACTTTATAACTAAATGCATGCATGAGAGAAGAAGTGATATGATCTTTCTCATTTGTAATAAGCTATCTTGGTTCTTAAGATATAATCTTTTTCTTTCTTCAATTTTGAGGCTAACAGGCAATTTTATTTTCAGCCTTTATCATTTTGTTTATTTTTATAGATTAGTTTCTAGTCATAAAATAAAGAAAACACGATCAGACCTAATTCACTTTTCTTTAATTCTAACTTACAAATTTTAATGTAGTTTGCATCCATACGATTTTTACGATAAACAGGCATACAAACATTTTACACCATCAATACATATAACTTAAACTCAATTTTATTTGCATAAATTTTATTTTACTGATATATCTTAAGAGAAAGCATCATTATGGATAAGCTAGGGAAGTTATCAAAATAAGATGGGAAGACCTAAACTTGGAACATGTAGGTAGCCTGTAGAAGCAACTCAAGTTGCCGTTAAAATATGAGAAAACAAGCTAATAAAAGTAGTTGTCAATTGACCAAACAAACCAAATAAATATTATGTAACTAAGCTCTTCTCTCAATGTATAAAGAATAGGCAGAGCAATTATTATAACAATAGATAAAAATAATGTCCGGCAAGAGTTGGCAATGTCAGTTGCCTGGCTTAGTAGAATAGGCCCCTATTAGCATCAACTTTAACATGATCTTCAAAGATACTCCAGCTTTTATTACTATAATTTTCCAAATGTTTTCAGTTGAATTAATCAAGACTGCTATTTTCTGAAATTAAAATAGACAAATCCCAGCATGATTTTCTAAAAATATCCTTCTTTGATACAACTATTTGGTGTTCACGGTAGGAAACCTACATAACTTTAATCTATCGAGGTCGTTCGGTAGCTGATTAAAATTATGCGAATATTAGTAATATATGAATTAATTGTGAGCAAACCTATATATTATTTTATGTACGAATTAATTATGCAAATTTAGTTATTCATGTATTATTTATTTATGTATAAATTTTCTCATAACTTATATATGTATTAATATATAAATTTTCTCATAACTTATATATGTATTAATTATGTGAGTTTCTAAATTACAAACCAAACACCGTATTAATCTTATATATGAATAATTTATCTTCTAATTAACTATCAAAAGTGATAGTATTTATGTAGAATTTAATATTGACATAACTCACCTTTAAATCAGCTACCAAATAATCGTTTACAAAATAATCCTTAAATAACTAATCTCACATTACTAAAATCTTCTAACTAATAACCAAACAACGAGAGACGAATCTAGGATTTATAAAATATGAGTGCACTACTGTAAAAAAAAAAAATATATATATATATATAATAAGTGAGATTCAATCTCTAATTCTCTAGGAAACTAACTCAATCTTTAACCAAGAGCATCATTTGACTTTCTTGTAACATGGATACCAGCATATACTATTATATCTATTATAAAATACATATATATAAAATATCAATTTCAGAGAAACCACGAATTCATATATATTTTTTGGGCATAAATTCGCCCCTGCAAACAACCCGTTGGTAATTAATCTAAAGATATCTTCAAAACTATACCAAACGTCACAATAAGTGAGCATTTGGCTATAATTATTCATTTTCCTTTGTCATTCCATATTCTATATTTTATTTGGTACTTCTGTAAAATAATTTTTACCTTTTACTTTGGTTTTCAGTTCAATAAATTCTACTTATTTTAATATTTTTCTTCATTTCACTTTGTGTTTGTTCAATTGTTTAACAGTAGTAGTGGCGGTGGTTAATCATCAAGACTGTTTTTCATGTTGGCGTGGGTATAAATGCAAGGGACCTTTGATAGTAAACTTTCCTTTTTCTATTCCTTCAAATAAATATACTACCCATTTTCTTGTACGCCCCCCCCCCCCCCCCCCCCCCTCTCTCTTTCTCTCAACTCTTTGACTGTGGTTGCTAAGCAGAGTGTTGTTTATATCTCTACCATCTTTACTGTTTTCTTCTCTGCATACAGTGACTATACACAACAGTTTGAACATTAACAAATTCAAGAAAATGGTGTACAGAGTACTAAAAGTGGCACACAATCTGAAATGAGGTATTTTTCTTCCTTCCCACTTTTAGTCAGGTCTTTTTCTGTTGCAGAACTTAGCTTTGGAAGGTGGGCCTGTTTTCATCAGACTAGGGTTTTAAAATGAGTATTTATGATGCTGGAATTAATGCCTCCTCCTCTTCAATGAACTGCAAATACTCTTTATTGAGCTGGGAATGTGTTCTCTTCGATAACGTCGGGTGGGGGTTGGTTGGCTTCTCTGTTGTAATTTTGTGAATGCTTTGGAATAATGGGTTCAGTGCTAGTTTGAAAATTTGAGTTCTTGGTTTATTTCAATTTCCATGATTCCTGCATTTTCTTTTTCATTCTATGTTTTGTACTAATATTTATGTTCCAGCTGTTTGGAGTGGTTAGCTTCGACTTATTTGTGCTAAATTCTTAATATTTGATTTTCTAGTGTACAGAGTTTTCTAATATTTTTTTTCCTCCTTTTTGAACTGGAAATTTTGAGAAGATGTTGAGGAATGGTACATGAACGAAAGTTGCTCCAATTTCTCCCACATGTATGACTGTGTGTATGATCTTTTATTGAAGATTGAAAAATACTGAAAAATGAGAATCTTGTGAAGTAGCCAAACTCTTGTTCCATCTATAGGTAGTCTTCCTGATACTCAAATCTGTGGTGAAGGAGAAACTTTTTTGAGTCTGGTGGATTTGCTAGACTTTCAAAGCATGGATATTGTTCGCAAGGATGATGCTGAGCCAGAAAAGAGTGAAGGATCTATGAACTTCCAATCACCAAATATGTCTTCAGATTGGCAATTAAGTGGCAGCAATCTGACAAATGCATCCATGGGGATGGTTCCAACTAGCAACCGAATGATGGATTCATTCTGTGCTAGCGGTTGGGATAATCCTATTAGTTCATCAAACTTAGGCTTCTGTGGTACAAATATTCAAACGATCCCTGGCACTACCAATGCAATTGAAACTTCAGCAATTGGCTTGGACCCTCTGGGAGCTGGTGTTAATAGAATGCTTGGTATGGGTTGGACTAAACCAAATGCAACGTCGAAAGGAGGCGCGTTTATACCCCCTACTACTGGTATGCTTCCTCAAAGCTTATCTCAGTTGCCAGCTGATTCAGGTTTTATTGAGAGCGCTGCAAGATTTTCATGCTTCAGTGGAGGAAAAGTTGGTGATATTATGAACACCTTTACCGTCCCTAATTCTTCTAATACATATCACAATGGACTGGCCTTCCGGCAGCCACAAGAGGTTTTCGCTAGTAACCAATTACAGTCACCTTCTACTGCAATCAGTCAAAAGCAGGACATGATAAGTGCAGTTAAAAGTTCTGAGGATGTTTCTTTAACTCTTGAACATGGGGCCACAGATAGAGGCTCCCTCAAGAATGAGAAAAATGTAAGCTTTGCTAGGTCTCACGATGAAGCAAAGGAATGTGTTGGCATCTCTGGAAATGAGTCTGATGAGACTGAATGTAGTGGACATCAAGAAGAAGTGAAGGGTGGGGATTCTTCTGCTATGGGCTTTGGCTCAAAGAAAAGGAAAAGGAGTGGTCAGGTACAACTTGCTTGTATAAACTCTTTATGTAGATGAAAATAGTTGCAACTACAATGTTTTTCCAAATGTTGTTCTGTGCAAGATCTATGTTTAAGCTTTTTTTTTTTTGTCGTTTTGTCAGGATACAGAATTTGATCAAATGAATGGAGCACAACAACCATCAGCTCAACTGACAAAAGATCAAACAGAAACTCAGAAGGGAGGGCAAAACTTGAATTCCACTGCCTGCAGACCTGGTGGTAAAAATAGTAAACAGGGGTCTAAATCTGCGGATCCACCTAAAGAAGAATACATACACATTCGAGCTCGAAGAGGCCAGGCAACAAATAGCCATAGTCTTGCAGAAAGAGTAAGACTCCAAAAATAGAAGAGTTGTAGTAAGACCTCATCTTGTAGTTCTTTCAGATTTGGCTTACTTTGTTCTAATACAGCTAAGGAGGGAGAAGATCAGTGAACGAATGAAATTTCTTCAGGATCTTGTACCTGGTTGCAACAAGGTTCCTTTTTTTATTTTTTATTTTTCAGTAAACAGTTTTTCCCTAAAACATCCATCATAACAATAAGTATCTGTTCTTAATGCATCCTGAGTGAGAGCCGGTGATTTTGCAGGTCACCGGGAAAGCAGTAATGCTGGATGAAATCATTAATTATGTACAATCTCTTCAAAAACAGGTTGAGGTATGCTATTTACTCCTAATAACTTATTCTTTTTTTTACTCTATGTTTTATTTTGTTATTCCCCTTGTAACTCCCTCAAAATCCACTTTTGTATTGTTCAGATGATGCTATCTAATGAATGATTTGCTCCTCTGCTTTTACCTTTCCACCCTCTTTTTTGGTGTTGCTATATCATTGTCTAATCTAAAAATGTAATTGACATGCACCAACTGTCCACAAAATGCTGCATTGATTTCTGATTTCTGAATCAGTACTAGTATCTGATTAGTTTTAGTGGTGTTACTAGTTTCTTGCAAAATCATGTGCATCTAAAAGGTTTACTAAAACAGGGGCCTCTTAATAGTATATGTGTTTGAGAATGACTGGACTTCTTGTTCTCTCAGTTCCTCTCAATGAAGCTTGCGACTATAAACCCACGGCTGGATTTTAATATTGATGCGTTCCTTGCAAAAGATGTAAGAACCAGTGCACTTTTCTGGGAGTTACATGAAGCAATAGATGGTGCTTAGTTTCTAGTTTCTAAAGAGTAGCATTCTTTCTCTTCTTGCAGATTCTCCATTCACGAGCAGGTCATTCATCTTCACTTGCTTTTGCTCCTGATATGACAGTGCCATATCAGTCCTTGGATCAACTGCAACCGGGCCTGCTTCAATCAGGTCTTCCTGGTTTGGGGGACTCTACCGATGCATTTCTTAAATCCATCTATCCCCATTTAGCTGCTACAAGTAGTGGCTGCCGAGAGTCTTCATCACAGGTAGCATTCTGAATACTATTTAATCCCATGTAGTGAGTCATTGAATTTGTTCTAGCACTGCAGCTACTCCATAATCTAACAATTCAAACTTACTTATCGTATTCAGTTACCTAATATATGGGATGATGAGCTATATAATGTTGTCGAGATGGGGCTCAGTGCGAGTGCGCCCCTCCATAGACAAGATTTAAGTGGTAATTTATAAGCCCCTCATATTCTTTTTACTGTAAATTAGCATCATTCTCTTAATATTTACAAAATTCTACATACTTGAAGGTTCTCTGCCATCAGGCCAGATGAAAGAAGAACCTTAAACTTGTTTTAGATATCAACTGCTTACACTTCCTGTTGGGTACGTGGAACATGTGGGGAAGACGTCACAGTGAAGAGTTATTCACAAAATGCTCCCTATGAAGTAGTTCTACTGTTAAGTGTACAGCTAGTCCACGAAGAGAGTGTTTATGGTGCACACAACATCCTTTTAGTTCAGTACTATATAGTTTGACTACCAAGAAAGTGACCACTTATACCCCGAGACAAGTTCTTCATCTACAGTAGCAAATCAGCATTCAAGCAAATTATGCATTATTCGGACATATATATACGCAGGGAAAAAGGTATTGTAGTTGGGTCTTAAGCTTGAATCTCAGGGAGAAAATGATTATATTTGTTCTTCTATCAGGTAGAACTTGACAATGTATGCTTGAGGAAGGAAAAATGAGGTTACATTGTTTTCTTCCAAATCATTTTCTCCATAATAACTTTTCTAATTCCTGGAATAAAATAACTAATGATCATGATGCGGTTGACTATAAGGGTAGGCAATCTCTTCAAGTCTTGTCATTGATATCTTTGTCTTCTAATAATACAGCTAACTATATGCTAGAAAGATGTTGTGCTACTAGAGGCCTACAATTATCACATCAATCAGTGAATGAGGGTCATGGGGCTAGGGACTAAAATGCTGTGTCGCTAAGATAATAAAAGTTTCTTCAAGACAGATGTTTGATGATCTTACAAGATTCCCTGCAGAAAAAATGTCTTGGTGGGACAAGGGAAACGAAAAGAAAGACTGTTCCTGATTCTGCCTTTTACTCGTCGTGATCTTTTTCAACCGCAAAACTCAAACACTATATTCGTAGACAACTGCTCTTATGATTTTTTTTGACAAAAAGGCTTTGTTCTTGTGAATTAGTACAAAGCTATAAGACAATGTAGAGAAAATGATTAAATGGTCCTTAATGTGTAGGGGTTGAATTATTTTGGTCCTTAATGTATAATTCCTAATCAAAATAGTCCTTAATGTATGTAAAAAGTGGGTGATTTTGATCCACAATTTAAAAACTAACAGTGCTCCAGTTAAACCTAACCATAATTAACATGTGCATCTCACGTGAGATATTCTAAACGCAAAATACAGATGATGGACATTCTTGATGACCAAAAAAAGGTTCTTGCTCGATCATCTTGATACAATCTCGACTTTAGTCCATTACCGATGCATAAAAATTCTCCAAGAAATTCCTTCCTATAGCCACTTGAACCAATTCTCGCTCATGAAGCTGTGTCTTTTTTTTTTTTTTAAAAAAAATTAATTGATGAAATTGTTTAATTTTCTTTTCCTTCAAATGGATTTGCTCCAACTGCTCTTCTATCGACTCCACGAGTGCTCTTGTTTGTTGGTCGTTATTGCTGTAACACTTATCAGACGCAGTATGGATTTAAAAAGTTACCGGTGTTTAGTTTTTCTTTATACCCATATGCCTAAATTGAAATAATATAGGTGACAAATGTGCGGATTGAAACAGGCTGATTTAATAAATGAGTGGATTGTTGCTTCGTCAAAAAGTTATTTGGATTGAAATGGGTTGGGCTGAAATGGGCAAAAATACGGATCGTAACTCAAAGCCGCCCAACTCTAATTAAGTTTTAATTGTTTTATTTGTTCTTTTATAATCTTTTGATAACTTGTAAAATTGATATTTTTCTTTATTATAAGTAAATATAATATATTAAATAAAATAAAATGTCCTTTTGAAAATATGTTGATAAAATTTCTCATTAACCAATTTGGACTAAATATCGATTCAAATTTTAATGAATCAAAATAAGTTGAGATGAAATGTGCTGAGCTAATAAAGGAAATATTATATGTGCATGCAATATTGTCAAATTAATTACCTATATTACTACTAATTTTACGTTTATCAAGATTATCATTTTTAATTATCTAATTTACCTGATAAGTATGAATAATTGTATAACAACTTCTAATTAAATTTGGTCACTTAATAACTGTAATCTAGATCGTATATAACCTAGATCGTATATAACATAGTTATATATTTAGATTCCCCTATTCTATTCCTTAAGTTAAGTAATTCTCTTGAGCCACCCACCATTATTGTGATGTGTTGTATCATGTATCCTAAATTTACTCATACAAAAGCGTATATTTTTGTTCCTTCATAAACCACCTGCATGGTTTTTTTTCCTTCACAAATAATGCTAAAATTACTCTTTAGTTATTCTCTAACATTCTATATATAAACATGCATGTTTTCTTCTTCTTCTTCTTCTTCTTTTTCACAAGTCATTATTATGCTAAAAATATACACGATATAATTAGAAATATAAAAATATTAAAATATATACATCAAAAATAAAAATAAAAAAAAACGGATCTCTTAATTTTGAAATAGGACATAATATACATTAATAATTAAAAAAAATGATCTGTCTTTATTTTTTTTCTCTAAACTTGTGATTCCTAAAAAAGAATAATACTGCGAATACAAAAAAAAAAAAATTCTCTAAACTTGTGATTCCTAAAAAAGAATAATACTGCGAATACAAAAAAAAAATAAAAAATTAACAGCTTTATTTTTTATCCTAAACCTGCGAATACAAAAAAGAACTGTAACTACCTTAATTTTTTTTCCGTAAAACTGCAATTTCTAAAAAAAATAAAATTAACTGCCTTAATTTTTTCTTAATTTTTTTTCTAAAATTGTGATTCTTAAAAAAAAGTACTGTGAATACAAAAACAAAAAATTTAACTGCCTTAATTCTTTTTACTAATACTGCGAATTTAAAAAGAAATTAACTGACTTAATTTTTTTTCTAAAACTATGATTCCTAAAAAGAAGTTGCTGCGAGAAAAAAAAAAAAAACTAACTGTTTTATTTTCTTATCCTAAAACTGTGAATACCAAAAAAAATAAAAATTTAACTGCCTTATTTTTTTTCTCTAAAACTGCAATTTCTAAAAAAAATAACTGCTTTAATTTTTTTTCCCAATACTATGAATTTAAAAAGAAATTAACTGTTTTAATTTTTTTTAAAACTGTGATTACTAAAAAAAAGGTAATACTGAGAATAAAAAAAATAAAAAATTAATTGCTTTAATTTTAATCTTAAAACTGTGAATACAAAAAAAAATAAAAAAATTTAACTGCCTTAATTTTTTTTCTAAAACTATAATTCCTAAAGAAAAAATTAATTACTTTAATTTTTTTCCTAATACTGCGCATTTAAAAAGAAATTAACTGCCTTAATATTTTTTTTCTAAAACTGTAATTCCTAAAAAATGTAATATTGTGAATACAAAAAAAAAATATTGTCTTAATTTTTTTTCCTAAAACGGAAATTCCTAAAAAAAGAAATATAAAAAAACAAATGTTAACTGCTTTATTTTTTCCTAATACTGCAAATTTTTAAAAAAAGAAATACAAAAAACAAATGTTAACTGTTTTATTTTTTCTTAAATTTATGAATACAAAAAAATAAAATACAAAAAAAAAAATTTAATTGCTTTAATTTTTTTTCTTAAAACCGCGAATAAAAAAAATTAACTGCTTTTATTTATTTTTTTCTAAAACTGTAAATCCAAAATAAAATGACATAAAAATAAAAGGAAAAGTTCTGATTAATTTTTAAATTTGATAAAAATAATAATTTTAATCTAATAATTTATATTTCATATAATTTTCTGGATAATAAATAAACTGATTTTACAATCTCTAACTGAATATTCTTGTGGGTTTCTCAATATTCCTGATCATTCACAAGTCACTTGCTCAATTGCGTATTTGGAATAGTTGGAAACTTCATCCGTCGTAATGCAGTTCAAATGGGAAACTTCTGATACTTTTACAAAAAAATTTCTTATCTACATGTATGGCATTTGTCAACAACTTGCTGATGCTCGTCAAATGTTTGATTAATTGCCCAATCGAATCTAGTTACGTGGAATACATTGATGACTAATTATACACATAATAGACGATTAATGACGAAGAAAAAGGAAAGCATTTGATGTATTTTGACGAAGGTTTGGTAATGGCGTCTCACGTGATATGCAGCCAGCAATAAATCGTGTTAAGTTTAACGGGAGTTTTGAGGTTTACCGTTAGTATTAGAGTTGTGGATCAAAAACATCATTAGTATTAGAGTTGTGGATCAAAAACATCACTTTTTACGTACATTAAAAGATCATTTTGGTTAGGCGTTATACATTAAGGGGCCGTTTGGTTACTGTATAAGGCTTAAATTAATATATGAATAACTTGATTATTCATGTATTAATTTAATATTATATTTGGTTTCTAAATAAAATAAAAATGATTCATGTATTAATTTTTTACCATATTTGATTGGTAGATTTCAAATGTTGTATAAAAGTTATTCATGTATTATTTTTATGCGGTGTTTGGTTATGTTTTAGTAATTCTACATAACTAATACTTACATAATTTATGAGAAAATCTATGTATAATTTTATGCGGGGTAGAAGATGGAATAAGTTATGTGGGTATTAGTTATACATGGATTAAAATAATAAAATTACACATCAACATCTATCAATTTACTTTTAAAATCTTTTTTAATTCGATATGTGAGAACACAATTTTTAAACTAAAAAAAATATTGGCTAATTTTTTTAAAGAGCTGTAATCCCTCTTTTAATAAAATTAAAAAAAAGTTGTATTATTTTTTTGAAAAAAAGAAAGAATTTTATACTATTTGTTTACTTATTTATTTATAATAAATTAAATATTTAATAATTAATATTTCATGAATTGTAATTTCAATAACTATAAATCCTACATAAATAATACCTACATAACTAATACCTTCATAACTAATACATAAATAACTAATGTCTGCATAAAATAATACATAGATTTCCTCATAACTAATTCATGCATTACTAATACCTGCATAACTCTAACCCATAACCAAACGACCCCGAAGTGTCACGCCCCACCTTGGGAGGCATGACTGGCACCTGGTGCCCTACTAGGATCTGAACAGGCCTGACTGAGCTTATGCACCTCTGGTGCATGCCTAATCTTTAAATCAAGAAAACAATGGGCTATATCTCGGTTGTAAACATAGCCCCCGGCCGACAAGGCCTTATAGCCACCTATAAAAGAAAACAACTAACCAGAAACAGATAATAACGGGGAATCCTATGCGGGCCGACAAGACCACAATGATGTCTGTTATAATTGTAAAGTAAATCCAATACTAAACTAAGCTATGGCCGACAAGGTCGCTAACTAGCAGCTAAACAAGGACTCACACGGCAAACACGTAAAATAAAACATACTCGGGCCCCACACGACCAACAAAACTAACCATAGGAAATCAGAAACAATCTGTAAGCCTCTAGGAGTGATATAATGGTCGAGACAGTGCTCCGACCTACCTATAAACTGTACAAACAAAAAGAGAGTCAACCTTCTAACTATGAGCTCCAGAGGAAAGGAGCTGACTGCCCTGCTAATTCTGACGGAGATCTAAGAAGATCCTGGTCCGTGTTTATCAGTACCTGCAGGCAAGTAATGCAGCGCCCCGAGAAGGGCGTCAGTACAATATGTATCGAATATGCAAGGCAGTAATTATAAGTAACTGAACAAACTGAAATGAAACTAAACGTAGCTGGAAAGAAGGGATAGAAATATTACCTGAATAACTGAACTTCCTGCTGTCTAACCTATTAGTAACTAACGCAAACAAGAACCTTACCTGGCCCCTATAAGCCGGAAGGTAAAACCAGCATATAATAACCCACCCGGGGTCCCCATAAGCCCTGGTAAGTACACTTCAATATATATACTCTAGCAAGGTCATACTGAGTCATCTAATAACCATAGCTGTCCTACCAGTCCCCTGGGTCTGCAATTGAGCCCACTCGGCCCCTGAACTGTAGTTGTGTCTAAGTCCGGCGGACTCCTAATATCTAATATCTGCACCCCGGGCACTAGGCTCGACAGTTGGTGTAGTGCCAATCGGCATAAAAATAGTCCAACCACGAAATAGACTGTATGAGGACCTGGGACCCCATCTTCGTCCCTTGCGGACGGCATACCGCTCCTTAGACCAACGCCATCTCGCCCCTGGCGGGCGTTGACACAGCTATTAACCCTGGGGTTGGTTATGGAGGTTTATACAGGGCAAAGTCAATCCCCAACTAAACCTGAAATACTAGTCTCAGCTAATAACAACTTCTAATCATAATAGATATACTTTTGACTTTCTTACTGGGATTCAAATTGAACTATAATACTGAAGAAACTAACTTGCTGAAAGAATTTGCCTTAACATACCTGGATCGCCGATTCCTAATTAGCTGGCGAGTTCCAATCCATATTCAACGGCTTTTTCTAACTGTAATCGTATTACTGAGAGAATAAGACTAGTTTTAGTACTAAATTCAGCAAAAATGATAACTTTCTATATAAATATTAACTATACTTAAACTTAACGGAACATGATCGAAAGCGTATAACTTCTCATAAGTTCAGAAGGGAGAAATGCTTACTTAAAGCCTATGATTGTATAGAAATTAGTTAGGAGCAATTCCGATAAATTCTACTTGGCGGGGCTACGATTTGCCGGGTGAATTTCAAGAAACTAACTCCGTAGTAATACTCCCTGCAGGCTTATAATTCGATAGTTGAAGTTAATTTGAATTTGGACAGCATTTGGCAGCGTAAACGGAAGAGAATTACCTTAAGTTTCATGTTTTCCTTCCTCTGGACGAAGATATATATATATATATATATATATATATATATGAAATATAACAAATGAAAACCTGAACTTATATATAATGTCTAGGCGGTGGACACGGTGTCCGTGGCACAGACCCTATCGCGCTAGTTTACGGGGGTGCCAAGATGCCCAACGCGCAAGGAGGGGGTTCGTGACACGTCGCCCCTGTCGAGGCCTACTCCGGCCTTCTTCCGGGCGATCCCGATTTCACGCTCGTTCAACCTTTACCCAGGACCTTTCTTGTATGCATCGTACTCTAAAACTCTTTACTAACATACGAATAGGCCGACTAAACGTTAGGAACTCACTGGGGTATGTGTTTTAGGAGGTATGTGATCAAATTTAAGTTCAATTAGCACAAAGATATTAAGGTTAGGATGTGGTTATCAAAGGATTAGGCTAAAGGCTCGGTAGGGTAACTAAAGATATCACATGTGGGTAGTAAAGAGAAGACAAAAAATATAGTTAGACAAAAAAATGCCTATATCATCTCCTAGACTCAACATTCTTTATTTCGCTTTGCATATACACTGAGCAAGTTTTAGACATCAAATGAAAGCATAGAATATCAATAAACTCTCTCTCACACACATGACACATGCTTGACTCAATGTAACACCCCAAAAGTCCCTAAGACCAGACCCTTGGGTTGAAGTGGAGAAAGCAAGAAATCTGCACCAAGTCACAGAATGACTCGTCAGGTGACCCGTTAAGTCACTTGACGGATCGTTAAGTGACCCATTGTGTGGGTGCATGAGTTAAATGATCTATGCTTGCTAGAGGTGGCAACGGATGGGGTGACGAGACGTCATGCCACCTCACGATTAGTTAGGACTCCCGTTAGTGCCCAGTGATGAAAAAGGTGTTATTTTTATCGGAGGTAACGAAGGGCCAGGTGACGAGTCGTCAAGATCCCCAATGGGTCATTGTACGACCCATCAAATGTGCAGTGGGGGGTTATGGTTGATTATTCCACTGTTCACGACAGATTGAGGGAACGAGTCATCATGTCCCTAATGACCTGTTAAGTCGCCTGTGGGGTGATAAAGAATAGTGAATGGGAAGATTCTAGTGGTGGCAATGAGTCTAGACCACGGGTCATCAAGTGACCCAATAACTCTTTAGGTCACTCGTGGTGACGGGCAATGTCCAATTTCCTGTCGAATCTCTAAGGATGTTTTCATTATTCCTAAGCTTCTAACTCCCTAATGACGTCGTTTTAAACCCTAAAAGGAGTGTTTTAATAGGGTTTAGCCTATACTAATTTCTTAGACTCCCATGCATGCAAGTTATTGAGATCCGTCTTCAAGATCAAGCTAGAACTCTCACAATTCCTTTCCCAATTCTCTTGGGCTTTGAAGGCTAGTTGAGAATCAGTTTACCCAGGTATGTAGGGATATAAATGAGAGTTTTCTTCCACTCTCATGTCCAAATTTCTCCTCAAGTTCACGAATCCAAGTCTTAAATCAAGTGCATTGATATTGAGAGGTTTTAGCCCAAGTTTTGTGAAATTCTCTATGGTATGTTTATGGGTCTAATTCCCTCATGATCTAAAGTATGTTTTAACTCTAATGAGAATATTTTATACACAATTTGATTATAAATTCATGATTTTAAGTTATTAAAAATTATGCCATATTATGCAAGTTTTATGAAAGTCAAGCTTATGATTCATGATTTTTAAGTATGATGAGATATCTAGCATGAATGAATATTTATGAACCCTCCACTTATGAATCCATGATTATGATTTATGAACTCTATTTGAATATGCATGATCTTATGATTTGGGCAAACCCACACAAGTTAAGTGTGTTTTTTATGGTTTAGCCAAGACTAATAAGATCAATTTAACATGTGGTTTGGAGTCAAGACGCCCAATGCAACTTATGATATATTTTAGAGTCAAGACTCCTATGTTTAGATTCAAGCTATATTTTGAGATTAGTTATGATTATATGAGCAATATACATGTTTTGGAAGTAGTGTCTAGCACCGAGTAAGCCAGGGGTTTTGAGGTTCCCCATTCTCAGAACTACCTACCAACGTAGGTATCTATTTTGGTACCTCTCAAAAGAGTGTTCCCTCCCCTGAGGGCACACCGTGATATCACACCTTATTCGTCCTTCACCGTGGCAAGACTTAGGATGACTCTCCTCTACATGGGCAAGACGTGAGATCATCATGCGCTCATACATGGTGGTTATCGGTTATGACGAGTCTCTTATTATTCCTCATGATTTCAAATATTTATGTCCCTGATTTATGATATTATGTTTTATCGCATATTTGACCCAAATGATTAGTTTATAAGTTTTACTTACTATTACAGATATGACAAGTCATATGATTTCTATCTTTAAATCTTGGGTCATTATGTTCAATCATGTTATTCAACTTCTGATTATGTTTATCTCAGTTACAGTTTAGCATGCAGTCCTTACTCTCATGATCTATTCAAGTTATTTGTATGATTACAATTAATGTTTTATTAAGCATGTTTTTACTTACCTTGCATACACAGTACATTACAAGTACTGACCACATACTCTATGCTATATCATTTTATGATATAGGTTTAGGTGATCCGGCTCAATCTCGCCAATAGCTCATTTCCACCTCAGCCCAATTCAGCGCTGTCTTGGGTGAGTCCTCATTATCCGGGGACATTTATCAGTATAGTTTGTTTGTTGTGTTAGTTTAGTTTCAGTTTTGGAGATAGCTAGGGGATTTGTCACAACATCTCATTAGATGGTAGAGGCTTTTCAGACATAGACTAGTATGTTCATCTTGAGATTTATCATTGTGATGTTAACGTTCGATATACATTATGTTATTCAGAATTCCGCTTGTTCATGTTTAATTTATCAATTTTCGCCCCAAGTTATACTCTTGAGTTGCTATGTTCATGCCATGGGTCGACTTGGGGCCATTCGTGGTTCTAGGTCCCGTGTCTCGATCCAGGGTCCCAACACGGATCATGACAAATTTGGTATCAGAGAAAAGGTTTAGGTGTGTCCTGTGGTGTCTGGAAGCTGTGTTAAGTAGAGTCTTCTCTATGGGTGTGAAACACGCCACACTTATGGAGAAGAGGCTACAAGATATTTTAGGAAATTTTCCTTCTTTCATGATCTATATCGTGCGATAAAGTACTTCTCTATTCCTCTAACTCGTGCTATACACATTTGCAGAAATATGCGTCTACGCTAAGTGAATAGTAGAACGAATGACAATGGAAATGACCATGATAATGGAAATGGAGATAGGCATTAGCAAGCTCCACCAGCACCAGTAGATCCTTTGGCCGAGCAGGTCATTTGTGCCGAGTTTAGAGCGGCATTTCATATGTTGGCACAGGCCATGACCGCTCAGGTCAACCAGTAGGCCGTGGCCCATGTTCCCTATAATGGGAACGCAGTAGCGGCAAGAGTGCGAGACTTTCTCAGGATGAATCCACCTGAGTTTCTAGGGTCAATAGTGGATGAGGACCCGCATGAGTTTATTGAGGAGGTGTAGAAGATCACCCAAATTATGGGGGTGACTGGAGAGCAGAGTGTAGACTTAGCCTCCTATCAGCTGAAGGGGGTTGCTTACATATGGTTTCGCCAATGTAAGTAGAGTAGAGCAGCAGGAACAGTTCCCGTGAGTTGGAATGAGTTCTTGACTGCCTTCTTAGACATATTCTTCCCTAGAGAGACGAGGGAGACAAAGGCGGTGGAGTGCATCAACTTGAAGCAGAACTATAGAACAGGCTAAGAGTATGCCTTAAAGTTTACCCGGCTATCTAAGTATGCGTCAGAGATAGTAGCGGATCCGAAGGCTCGTATGAGCAAATTTTTGAATGGGGTAGCATGTTTGCTGGTCAAGAAGTGTAGGATCCCTATGCTGAACAGTGATCTAGATTTCTCCTAATTGGTCATATACGCCCAACAAATAAAAGAGAAGGAGAGAGAGGCCAAGAGGGCCAGGACAGGGAGCCATGAATAGTTTCAATGAGGTTTGGTGGTAGACATCGACCTCCCTTTCACCAAAGGTCCTCAGCCCCAGCTCAAGGAGATCACAGGGGTAAAGCGGCAGGATCTAGGGGGCAGAGGAGCATGTCAAGGGAGCACACTTTTTTGGCTTGTATGAAGTATGGTAGGAAGCACCCTGGCGAGTGCATGATTGGTACTAATGGTTGTTTTGGATGTGGGAAGCCCGGGCATATGCTTAGAGATTGTCCTTCAGCCAGACAGGGCGATAGTAGAGGATGTGCCCCAACTTCTACTTCAGCAGCCCCAGCAACTCGCCAATCTTAGCTAGGTGCCCCGTCTAGTGAAAGTGGCGGCTAGCGCGAGAATAGAGTTTGTGCACTGTCTTCTCATCAGGAGCAGGGGGCCTCTCCCGATGTGGTCACTGGTATGTTACGAGTATTTCATCTTGATGTGTATGCATTGTCAGATCCAAGGGCTACCTTATCTTTTGTGACTCCTTCATTGCTATTAATTTCGGAGTCAGTCCCGAAATCCTATCAGAATCTTTCTCAGTTTCTACTCCAATCGGCGAGTCAGTTGTATGTCGATGATTATAAAAAATTTCACCATCACAATCCTTCAGAAAGTCACCTTAGCCGACCTAGTAGAGTTATACATGATCGATTTTGATGTTATCTTTGGCATGGATTTGTTACATGCATATTATGCCTCAGTAAATTATAGAACCCATGTGATAGTGTTTTGATTTCCGGGCGAGCCAGTCCTAGAATGAAAGAGTAGTTCAGCGGTGCCTATAGGTCACTTTGTTTCTTACCTTAAAGCCAGGAAGATTATCTCTAAGGGTTGTGTGTACCATTTAGTTCGGGTTAAGGATGCTACGTCCAAGACCCTAACTCTTCAATCAGTTTCTATAGTATGTGAGTATCCCGTAGTGTTTCCAAATGATCTATCAGGAGTCTCTCCCGGGTGGGAGATTGACTTTGATATTGACCTTCTTCCTGATATGCAACCTATATCTATTCCTCCTTATTGAATGGCTCCATCCAAGCTAAAGGAGTTGAAAGAGAAGTTGAAAGATCTCCTATATAAGGGTTTCATCAGATCTAGTAAATCCTCATAGGGTGTTTCAGTTCTCTTTGTTCAAAAGAAGGATGGTTCCCTTAGAATGTCCATTGATTATTGACAGTTGAACAAGGTCACAACCAAGATCAAGTATCCCCTCCCCAGGATTGATGACTCGTTTGATCAGATTCAGGATGCTAAGTGCTTCTCAAAGATAGATCTTAGATTCGGATACCATCGGCCTAGAGTTAGAGAGAGTGACATTTCGAAGATAGCTTTCAGGACTCGACATGGTCACTATGAGTTTGTAGTTATGTCTTTTAGACTAACGAATGCTGCTGCAACTTTTATAGTTTGATAAACAGGGTGCTCAAGTAGTATATAGATATGTTCATGATTGTCTTCATAGATGATATTCTCATATACTCTCGAAGTGAGGAGGCCGCTCATTTCAGGATAGTGTTGCAGACTCTCAAGGATCGCCAACTATTTGCTAAATTTAGCAAGTGTGAGTTTTGGCTAAACTCAGTAGCATTTTTGGGCCATATGGTGTCTGGCGAGAGTGTGCAGGTAGACTCTCAAAAGATAGAAGTGGTGAAAATTGTCCTACACCAGTTAGTCCTTTGGATATTAAGAACTTTTGGTTTTAGTTGGCTACTATAGGAGATTCATTGAGGGATTTTTATCCATTGCAGCACCATTGACTAAGTTGACCCAGAAGAAGGTCAAATTTAGTGGTCAGAAGCCTGTGAGAATAGTTTTCAGGAGTTAAAGACTCAACTCACTTCAGCCCCAATATTGATCCTACTAGAGGGCATGGATAATTTTGTTGTGTATTGTGATGCCTCTAGGGTTGGTCTTGCTTGCGTGTTGATGCTGCATGGGAAGGTCATTGCGTATGCCTCGAGACAACTTAAGACTTATGAGAAGAATTATCCGACGTATGACCTAGAGTTGGCAGCAGTGGTGTTTGCATTGAAGATTTGGAGGCACTATTTGTATGGGGTGCATGTGGATGTGTTCATGGACTACAAGAGCCTTCAGTATGTGTTCACTTAAAAGGACCTAAATTTGCAGCAAAGGAGATGTCTAGAGCTTCTCAAGGACTATAACATGAGTGTCCTTTATCATCCGTGAAGGGCCAATATAGTGGTAGATGCTCTTAGTAGGCTGTCCATGGAGAGTGTGTCTCATGTTGAGGATGGGAGAAAGGAGTTAGCAAAGGATGTCCGTAGGCTTGCTCATCTAGGGGTTCACCTTATTGACTTGGTAGATCGTAGTGTCATTATTCAGAATGGGTCAGAATCTGCACTGGTGACTGAGGTCAAGGCTAGGCAAGATGAATCCTATCTTGGTAAAGCTAAAGGAAGCTATCTAAAATCAGAAGGTGGAGGTCTTCTTCCAAGGGGGAGATGGTGTACTCCAATATCAGGGTCGATTCTGCATGCCAGCTATTGATGGATTGAGAGAGCAGATGTTGGGAGAGGCTCATGACTCTCGATATTCTATCCACCTCGGTGCCACCAAGATGTACCGTGACCTACGAGAAGTCTATTGGTGGAATGGCATGAAGAAGGACAAAGCAAAATTTGTGGCTAAGTGTTCGAATTGCCAACAGGTGAAGGTTGAGCATCAAAGACCTTTCGGTGTGGTTTAGGATATTAGTATTTGATCTTGGAAGTGGGAAGAGATTAATATGTACTTCATTGCGGGTTTACCTCATACACGTCGATAATATGACTCTATATGGGTGATTGTGGACAAGTTGACCAAATCAGCTCACTTCTTACCGGTCAAAACTATCAATTCTGCTGAGAATTATGCTAGATTGTATATTTGGGAGTTGGTTCGGTTGCATGGAGTCCCCTTGTCCATCTTCTCAAATAGAGGTATTTAGTTTACCTCACAGTTTTGGAGATCGTTGCAGAAGAGTCTTGGTACTCAGGTCAAGCTTAGCACAGCTTAGCACTTGCAAACAAATGGTCAGGCTGAGCAGACCATTCAGACTCTTGAGTATATGTTGAGAGTGTGTGCGATAGATTTCAAGGGTAGTTGGAATGATTATTTGCCTCTCATTGAGTTTGCTTACAATAACAGTTATCATTCCAGCATACAGATGACTCCATTTGAGGCTCTTTATGGGAGAAGGTGTAAATCACGTAGTTTGAGGTTGGTGAGGGTATGTTTATAGGGTCATATTCTGTTTATAAGTCCATGGAGAAAGTTTAGCTTATTGGAGAAAGGCTTAAAACAACTCAGAGTTATCAAAAATCTTATGCACAAGTGAGAAGGAGAGAGCTTGAGTTTGAGGTTGATGATTGGGTGTTTCTGAAGGTGTCTCCCATGAGGGGAGTGATGAGGTTGGTAAGAAAGGAAAGCTTATTCCTCGTTATGTTGGTCCTTATAGGATTCTGAGGCGAGTTGAGAAGGTGGCATATGAGTTGGAGCTACCAGCTGAGTTAGCTTCGATACATCTAGTTTTCCATGTGTCTCTATTGAAGAAGTGCATCGGTGACCCCGCCTTAGTTGTTCCAGTGGAGAGCATAGATGTGAAGAATAGCCTTACATATGAGGAGGTCCAGATTGAGATCATTTATCGTCAGATCCATAAGTTGAGGAATAAGGAAGTAACTACAATTAAGGTTTTACAGAGGAATCAGCTTGTTGAAAGAGCTACATGGAAAGCTGAAGTAGATATAAGGGCTAGATCCCGTATCTTTTCCCTTACGGCTCAGTTCCAGCATGAGGTATCAGTTTCCTCTTTAGTGCTCTATTTAGTTTCATGTCAAGTTCATGTCTCTAAGTTCCTTTTATGTCATCGCAAGTATGTATATTTTATGAATACAGTTAAGTTATGTACATTAGTCTAGAGTCAATCATTCCGTCAGTTTTCAACTTCAGTTGTTCAATTTTGGGACTGCAGTTCTTTCCCCAGCCTTTTAGAATGTTTATTCCAAATCTGAGGATGAATATTTCCAAGAGGGAGATAATGTAACGTCAGGCCCTGCCTTGGGAGGCATGACTGGCACCTGGTGCCCTACTAGGACCTGGACTGTTGGACTACTGAGCCTAAGCACTTCTGGTGCCAGGCTGGCTCTAATTCTGCATTTATGAAAACAACGGGCTATATAATGGCTGTAAATACAGCCTTCGGCCGACAAGGCCTATAGCTACTTGTAGGAATATAACAGCTGTTCGGTCTGCGTTATATGGGTATATAACTACATGCAAGTGCACGTGGTCGAACAAGTAGTAAAGTGGCTTTAGTAAGCCAAGTATCGATCCCACAGGGACTGAGATGAAGTGCGATTTGCTCAAGTGTACTATATTTTAATTCTAAAAATGCAGACAACAGTGTAACCAAGAGTTTGATATTTTGTTTTATAATTTTTATGCTAAAGCTAAAACAATTATCTACTTTGAGTCTGAACTATGAATGAGAGCATGCTGAGGTTAACGAACATGTAATGAAATTACGTATCGTCATAATTTGGTTAATCTTTTCCTCCAGTTGCTAGCCAAGAACTATTTCCAAGAGATTAAAACTCTCGTATTTAACCTCACTTAAGAATCATGAACCATCCACCTACATTTCTATGATTAAATGCAATTCATGTTCTAGCCATACAAACTCGGTTCCTAAATTGACTAATACGACTTTCAGGTATATTTCTATCCTGAAAGTAAATCAATTCTCAGTTTTCCCAAACCAAGTAAAGAACATATCCTATTAATTCACAACTTTCTAATTTCTTGCTCTCTCGAGTGAAACCGGACTTTTTAGATGTACATTAACGTAGGCCACACATTAATGCAGTAAGAATAAGAATTAATAGAACAACATGGAAGAAAAGATGAGAAACCAAAGAATCCATGATCACATTTCATCACAATTGTTCATAACCTCAGCAAGAAGAGGAATTAGCCACTCATTTGTGGATTAAACATCTTTAAATGAGTGTTAATCATACAAGCAATTGAATACAAGAAGAAGGAAAGAGAGAAAAACCCTGAGAATTTCGTCCCCTCAACTGCCTGTAACCCACGTTCTTGCTCCACCAAGTCAGAATATTGAAAAATGAACCTAAGTGTTCTATTTATACTGCTGGGAATTTTTCTTGGAATAACGAGCAACGTGTCACGGAGTGCATCGCAGAGCACTGCCTCCGTGACACGCTACGGACGCGGACCCTCACTGGAATTGGGGGTCCAGGAATTAAGGCCCAACGTGGCACGACATGCAACGCGGAGTCAAGCCACCGTGCCACGGACCAAACACGGACCTCCACTGGAATTTGGGCGAAATTTTCCTATCCAGGCAGAAGGCCTCCGCGATGGCAGCGTGACACGGCTCCATCGCGGAGCCCCTTTAATTCATGCTGTCCAATGCTTTATCCCTTGCTCGCATCCAAGTCCAACCCCGATATCATCCAACATGCATTTTAGCTTCCCGAAATTACATTTTACCTGCAAAACAATGCTAATCATGTTGGTTAGTATAAATTCACATTTTATTACCAATTACATGAGAATGTATACACATTGGTAGATAAACAAGGCTAAAATGGTACTTTTGAGTATCACTTGGGCATATAAATTTGCCCAAGATCACTTACCCCACACTTAAATCCTTGTTCGTCCTCGAACAACAATCCTACACTTCATGCAATTTACATCCCAACCTCGCTACTTCGGTTCGACAATTTAGGCTACGGTCATACCAATTATTCAATACAGCAAATCATCAAGAAAACATGCATGGTCTTATCAATGCAATGACCTTCAATACATTAAGACCTCCTAGACTTTAAGAATCGACTCTCGATATGGGCAAACTCATGCAAATCAGCTGATCAAGATATCCGACACGAAAATTAGTCTTTCATCAAGCATGTGCCCTCACAACACAAGAGAATCTTCCCCTTTTTGCTCATATGACTCACAAACATTCAAGCAGGGGCATGTAAAAACAATTTCGCTCTCTCTCCCAAAAGAATTCACATGCATCATGTCATGACCTATAAGCTTGCCCTTAGTGTATTACTCCACTAATATAAAGAAGTGCGATGTAAGATCACGTAGGACTTGAACGGGTTGTAATGGAAGCTACGGAACTAGTAAATATTGGATTAGCCAATAATAGCCACTAGCATCCTTAAGCGCCTTTTCAACACATCCCATCAACTCATGGACATTGTTTCTTTTTTTCATCATCCCATTCTTGATGATTTTCTTTAGTATGACCCATCGTATTAAGCACACTTGACACAACAACAAAGATTATTCATGCATCTTCATTATCGTTTATTTATAGCAAGTGCACCTTCAACCTTTTCTTTTCTTCTCTCACTATGCTTTTCTTTTTCTTTTCACCATTCTCACTCTTTGACACTTCGGGAAAATGATTTTCTTTTCTTAAGCGCTTAAGAGTTTTGGATAGACTTTACGGCTAATGAAAAGAAGGAATTAAGCTCGGTTTACACTTTATGACAAAAGAAAAAAAATAATCGGCTAAAGGCTCAACGGGCTGACTAGGGTATACAATCAAGGTGGGTACAACAAGGAAAAATAGAAACTCTCGGTTAAAACAAAGAAATGCCTACATCCTTTCCTACAATACACCTCCTTCATTTCGTTTTGTACACACACCAGGCAAGTTCTAGACACTTCACAATAGCATGGAATATCAACACCTCACTTCACACTTTTTGCACATGCTCAATTCAAGATGTATTCACAGACTCTTCAATCAGCTAATTACAGAAATTCAAACATTAAGCCTCAATCACACTGAATCAAACTCTATGGCCTAGGTATCTCAACATATTTACAAAGTTGCATGCTTTCATACAAATCACCTTTGCATTTTGAATATCATGTACAACACTCAACCAGAATTTCGCAACCATCCAGTAACTACAGGTTTTGGGATGCAACCCACCAAAGAAAAAAACTGAAAAATAATTGAAAAAAATCTACTCCTAACGACTACATTTCCCTTAAGACGGTCGTCATCCATCCATCATAGGGAACGGTCACTACTATGACTTCGGTTCAATGGGACTAATCTCGATAAAAGAACCAAAAACAAACGCCGAGAAACCCAAGAAGTAAAAAAATGTTGAAAATATCGATCATTTCGATAGAAAAAATATGTACAATGTAAAAAAATTTATCGATCATTTCGATAACAAAAACATGTATAGAATCAGAATCAGCCAGCAACATTCAGCAACACACATCAATTTCACATAAATTTACAAATACAAAACAACTTAACAATTCACACTCACAGGGACAAACAAATTTCACATACACGACAACAGAATAGAGCATACATACAAAACAGCCCAACCCAGCACCTAACTACTCCCACCCCACACTTAGTTCGAACACTGTCCCCAGTGTTCACAAAAATTAAAATAGCACAAAATCGGGTGGTGGAACTCCCTGATCAGTCAAAGTATTCCACTTCTTCGTCGGGTGCTGCTGCTTCATCTCCCATGTCCGAGTCGCCTCCATCCTCATCATCAGACTCCACATCGGAGTCCTCTCGACATGTCTCCTCGTCTGTGGGGACATCATCATCTATGGGCTCTACAAATGCTGGCCCCACTCGGCATAGAGCCCTGGCGTTTTCACCGAAAGGGTAGTCTAGCTCGAGCTGCCATAGCTCCTCCTCTGTCGCCGACCTCCCGCCTATCCTCAGCTGGAGCATCTGCATCCCATACATTTGAGCCATATACTGGTCATCACGAGCATGTCGCTCGCCAAGTGTAAGCACTAGCCCGTGGGTGGTGTCGGGAGCCTTAGTTTTAGTAACATCTAAGGCCCGCCGCTCCATCTGCGGGATATAGTCAAGGGCCTCCTCCTCGACGTCTAGGCCCCTGAGGAAGGTGGTGAGTAGTCCACCAAAGCCATACCTGTGCCCCTGGTGCAACCGGGCTCTCTTCATGGCGGAGATAATTACCGCCTCCACATTGATCTCCAGCCCTTTCATCAGGGCGTACACCAGGCTTACACGATCCCGGGTTACATCGTCATATGTACCCCCGGGATTAGGCATGAGCAGACTATCTTCAGCCAGATTCGGGCTTCCCTGTTCATCTGTGAATATGGAAAAGTCTGGTGGTACCCCCTCTCTTTGTGTCTGCTTCATCTAGCTGTCGATCGGGTCCCATACAATGTGCGTCTGATGTCCGCATACGGTGGGGTAATGTTCAGCTGTCGGAGTACGTGGGCGTCTGTGTCCCGCGCTCCTATGATGGCATTGAGGTGGTGGGGCTCCAAAGTGACTATTTGCCCTATGATCTTGATGGTGTGACTTCTGATCGTCGGGTTCCAATTGGCATAGAACTCCCGAACCAGGTGCAAATTGCATTCCTTGGGCTCCTCAAATATGAAATTGAGCCCAGCTACCTCGATCCGGTGGACCATCCTAGGGAACTCCTGTGCCAATGGTTCTCGTGCTATATGCTCCTCAGGGAAATATTTGTTTTCTTTGTGCTTTGCGTACCACTTTTTCCCCTCATCAGTTACCCATCTCATTCCGTATTGGCGGCGTTGGCCGCGTGGAACTGCTAGTGCAGCTGGGACTGCTGTGCCCAGTCTGATTCGCTTCCTTCCGGTGCCTGAAGTTGATGCGCCTTTTCCTTTCTCTTGCCGGCTTGCCATTTTACCTGTCAACCCAAGTAAACAAGATCAATGTTAAGCTCACGGATATTAACTTCGGCTAAGGTCGGGTTACGCTAGGTTACCCCACACTTAGTCCTTAGTTACAGTTACAACAATAAGGCAAGATTATCTTTATTTACACACAATAAACAACTATACAATCATGCTTAGTGCATTCGAAAAATTCGACGGTATAACTTCTGCGTACTACTCAGACTTCGTACAGCCAATCAAAATCACTACCATCGCTAACATCTTAACCATCACACTTAGCACAGAAAAACAAAGAAACAAAAACAACAACCAAAATTTATCTACACGAACCTATACAACAAACCAAATTCTTACAAATTTCAACATTCCCTTAACCCGAGAATCAGTCGTTCTATTAACATCCTACAATTTGTACATCGACTCATCTCATTCAACACATCTATCCCGGCATGAAATTCACAAGTTCAATACATTTTCAACTCCAAATTCAAAAACAAGCCCTAGAATTGATATTATCAAGCAAATTCGATTAATTTATGCAATTGACAAGTTCAAGCAATCATAACGACATTCCGAACATTCATCAACAACAATTAACTCGAATTCATGATTAATTACTACGTAGGGAAATTTAGCTCACCTCCCATGCTCAATATCGAAGAAAATCGACAAGAATTTGAGAGGAAATCGAAAAACATACCTTGTCTTTGAAGAATCGAAGAAAAATCGTTGAATTTCTTGCCTTACTCCGTGTCACATTGATAGGGGATGGGTTTTGGGGGGTTTGGTCGCGGAGAGATTAAAAAAATGAGGAAAAAAGGAGGGTTTTCGGGGTTAAAAAGTAAGGAAATCGCGCGGGTCACCCGGCGACCCGGTGTGACCCGTCGCGATATACAAGGCAACGTGTCACGAAGTGCATCGCGGTGTACTGCCTCCGTGACACGGAGCCATCGCGAGACTGTTCTAGAAATTTTTAAAATTTCCGGATTCTACCTCAACGTGTCACGGAGGTAACGCGGAGGTCCACCTCCATGACACGGAGCTGTCGCCTCAGCTCACTGGTTGCCACTTTTTATTAATTTTTCATACCTTGACTTTTCCTTCGCGATTCCGTGCATATTTTTCTCCGTTTGACCTGAAATTCATTTCACTATACAAAATTGGTTAGAATTATAGGTTTCACTCTAAATACAAATAAAACAAAAACTAAAATGAAAATTTTTTGTAGTAAATCAAGAAAAAGAAAAAGAAAAGAAAAAATATATTTACACTTTACAAAATGAAAGAAATTTTTTTCACGGGTTGCCTCCCGTGCAGTGCCTGGTTTACCGTCGCGGCTTGACGTCATTAAGCTCAATTGTCCTCTAGGGTGATGGACGATTTCTCTCTATCACCGTCCTCCCCCAGTAGTGCTTACGCCTATCCGGTGGTTTTCCCATTAACTCTCGTGAATCCTTCCTCTGCTCGTCATCGCCTTGATCAATCACATTGATCACCGAGAGTTGTTCATGCACCATCGGGAGCTTGGGTGCCTTGTACACATCGAACACCTCCACCTTGTCATGTGCTCACATTGTTAGCTGCCCCGCAGCTACGTCAATTAGTGCTTTCCCGGTTGCCAAGAAAGGACGTCCCAAAATAAATGGGACTTCCGCGTCTGGTTCAAAATCCAGCACGACAAAATCTATCGGGAAAATTAGGGAGCCAACTTGCACCAGAACGTCCTCTACAATGCCATCAGGTCTGGCTAAGGATCGATCCGCCAACTGCAAGATTACCATTGTGGATCTAGGACTCCCTAGGCCCAACTTTCTGAATACCGAAGACGGCATCAAATTTATGCTCACTCCCAAATCACACAATCCACGAGCTCGGATGCTCTGCCCAATAGTAATCTGGATAGTAAAACTCCCAGGGTCTTTTAACTTAGTGAGCAATCTATTTTGAATCTGGGAAGTGCACTCCTCCATTAGAGCCACCGTAGCATACTCAGTCAACCGACTTTTGTTTGCCACGATGTCCTTTATATGCTTAGCATATTTTGGCACTCCCTGCAAGACATCAACAAGAGGTAAGTTAATATGTACTTGTTTCAGCACCTCCATGAATTTCTTGAAACACGCCTCCTCCTTGTGTTTCTTTAGTCGTTGAGGGAACGGGGGTGGAGGTCTTTCTGATTCAGCTTCCTTAGTCTTCCCCCTTTCAGTACTTTGCTCCCTCTCAACTTCTGCTGCTCCCGACTGTTGAGGTGGTCTTTCTGGTTCCACCTCTTTCAGCTGCAAACCACTCCTTGTGGTCACTGCATTTACCTGCTTGGGATTGGGATCCGTGTCGCTCGGCAGTCCTCCTCTAGGCCTTGTGTTTTGGGCACTAGCAAATTGCCCAAATTGATATTCAAGCGCCTTGGTAGCTAATCCCGCAACATGGATTTAAATCTCTCCCAGGCCTGATATAAATTTTCTCCCTCTCTCTGTTTGAAACTTAGAATCTGACTTCTAAGTTTTGGTGTTTTACCAGAGGGAAAAAACCGTATCAAGGACTTTCGTGCAAGATCATCCCACGTAGAAATAGAATTCGGTGGCTCAGCTTTCAACCACCTCTTGGCTTCTCCCAATAATGAGAATGGGAACAATGTAAGCCGGACATAGTCTGATGACACTCCAGCGGGGATGTAAGTGTCACTTATCTCCAAAATATTTTGGAGATGCTGCTGTGGATCTTCATGAGGGAGACTGGTAAACTGCCCGCTAGTGTGCAGCAACTGCACCATATTCTGTTTAAGTTCAAATCTCCCTCCTAGCTCAGGTTTGCGGATACTAGATGTAACATTATTGGCATGTGGGATTGCCACCTCGTGAACCGGCCGAGCTGCTGCTTCTTCGGGCACTAACACTGCCCGTACTACCGGTGGATTCTGTTGTTGCTCCATGATCGTCTGTCTGAGCAACTGCAGCTTTCTTTGTAGAGCTTCTCTTCGTTTACTGTGAAATATCCTTTCTGGCTCTATATACGATTCCACCAGCTCCTTGTCTCTTGCCAGTGTTCAACAGCAATTAAGTCTGCAAAATACAGGCTAAGACCAAGTTGTCAACACTAAGAAAATAAAAATACAGTAAATTAACACTTAAAACAAATTCACCAATTGCCAAGTCCCCGGCAACGACGCCAAAAACTTGTTCGGTCTGCGTTATATGGGTATATAACTACACGCAAGTGCACGTGGTCGAACAAGTAGTAAAGTGGCTTTAGTATGCCAAGTATCGATCCCACAGGGACTGGGATGAAGTGCGATTTGCTCAAGTGTACTATATTTTAATTCTAAAAATGCAGACAACAGTGTAACCAAGAGTTTGATATTTTGTTTTATAATTTTTTTGCTAAAGCTAAAACAATTATCTACTTTGAGTCTGAACTATGAATGAGAGCATGCTGAGGTTAACGAACATGTAATGAAATTACGTATTGTCATAATTTGGTTAATCTTTTCCTCCAGTTGCTAGACAAGAACTATTGCCAAGAGATTAAAACTCTCGTATTTAACCTCACTTAAGAATCATGAACCATCCACCTACATTTCTGTGATTAAATGCAATTCATGTTCTAGCCATACAAACTCGGTTCCTAAATTGACTAATATGACTTTCAGGTATATTTCTATCCTGAAAGTAAATCAATTTTCAGTTTTCCCAAACCAAGTAAAGAACATATCCTATTAATTCACAACTTTCCAATTTCTTGCTCTCTCGAGTGAAACCGGACTTTTTAGATGTACATTAACGTAGGCCACACATTAATGCAGTAAGAACAAGAATTAATAGAACAACATGGAAGAAAAGATGAGAAACCAAAGAATCAATGATCACATTTCATCACAATTGTTCATAACCTCAGCAAGAAGAGGAATTAGCCACTCATTTGTGGATTAAACATCTTTAAATAAGTGTTAATCATACAAGCAATTGAATACAAGAAGAAGGAAAGAGAGAAAAACCCTGAGAATTTCATCCCCTCAACTGCCTGTAACCCACGTTCTTGCTCCACCAAGTCAGAATATTGAAAAATGAACCTAAGTGTTCTATTTATATTGCTGGAAATTTTTTTCGGAATAACGAGCAATGTGTCACGGAGTGCATCGCGGAGCACTGCCTCCGTGAAATGCTACGGACGCGGACCCTCACTGGAATTGGGGGTCCAGGAATTAAGGCCCAACGTGGCACGGCGTGCAATGCGGAGCCAAGCCACCGTGCCACGGACCAAACGCGGACCTCCACTGGAATTTGGGCGAAATTTCCCTATCCAGGCAGAAGGCCTCCACGATGGCAGCGTGACACGACTCCATCACGGAGCCCCTTTAATTCATGCTGTCTAATGCTTTATCCCTTGCTCGCATCCAAGTCCAACCCCGATATCATCCAACATGCATTTTAGCTTTCCGAAATTACATTTTACCTGCAAAACAATGTTAATCATGTTGGTTAGTATAAATTCACATTTTATTACCAATTACATGAGAATGTATACACATTGGTAGATAAAAAAGGCTAAAATGGTACTTTTGAGTATCACTTGGGCATATAAATTTGCCCAAGATCAACAGCTAACCAGAACAACTGAACATAAGGGAACCTATGCAGGCCGACAAGGCCACCATGCTGACTAGTTATCACTGAAAAGTAGAATCAAGCGCTAAACTGATTTGTGACCGACAAGGTCACCAAATGAGAACTGAACAAGTCCCCACACGGCCATCACATGCAAACCAAAACCATACACACGGCCCCACACGACCGGTACAACTAACCACAGGGAATATATAATCCGCAAGCCTCTAAGAATAATAAGATGGTCAGGACAGGGCCCCGGCCTACCCATACTGTACAAACAAAAAGGGAAGTAAACCTTTAGCTGTCAAGCTCCGGATGGCAGGAGCTGAAGACTCTGTACGCTGGCTGGAACTACGAGGGATTTGCTCCTCGTCTATGAGTACCTGCAGGCAAGTAATGTAGCACCCCAAAACGGGCATCAGTACCACTGGTACTGAGTATGCAAAGCAATAACTGAAAATAACAAAAAGCAAACAATAATATTGATAGATACTGAAGTAATAGGAGACGGGCTGAGACTGACTGAAAAAAGCATAACTTTACTGAAGAGAGTAAGAGTCATACCTGATAACATGGCGGTCTACTTTCTATCTATTAATAACTAACACAACATAGCATACAAGAACCTTACCAGCCCCCATAAGCCGTAAGGTACCAACCAACACACAATCTATATACCCCTACCCAGGTCATACCATCCACCTAGTAACTATGAGCATCCTGCCTGCCCCCTGGGTATGCAACTTGGGCTCGCTGGGCCCCTGACTATAACTGTATCTGAGTCTGGAGGACTCCTGAAATCTGAAATCTGAAATCTGAAATCTGCACCCCAGGCACAAGCGCTCGACAGGGGGTGTGGTATAGTGCTGATCAACCTGCTATGGGGAATATGCATCCCATCTTCGTCCTTTGGCGGACGACATGCCACTCCGTAGAGAGATGTATCCTCACCCTCTGGCGGGTGAGTCGACACAGCTATTAACCCTGGGGCAGTCAAGGAAGCTCTAAGGGTGCCCAGTATAGAACAATCATGTCTCCATAGATAGCAATAGGCACATGTAATATATATACTGGATCTGATAATAATATTTATGTTCTGGTATTCTGTTCTGAATCTCATATTGAAATGTACTGAATTTGATACTGAAATATATTGAATGTGTAATAATATTTCTGGAATATTCTGTTGGGACTTATACTGTTTTACTGAATTTCATGCTGAACATTGTATTATATTTCTAACATGCTTACTAAATTTCATACTGAACATAATGTACCACTTCTGAAACACTCTACTGAAATTCGTACTATTTTGCTATACTAGAACTACTATCTTGCCGAAAGAAACTGGCTTTACATACCTCAACTGCCGACTTTTTGATTAACTGGCGCATCTTGGCTAGTATTCAACTATTTCTCCCAACTGTATTCATATTCATGAAAGAATAGAATTAATTCTACTATTATTTTGGAAAGAAACCATACTTATGGATATACCTACTGCCTATTCTTCGACTTATCGAAGAATGACTGAAAACTCGCTATTTCTCGAAATTCTAGAAGGAAGAATACTCACTTTAATGTTGGGAGTATATTAACACTAGTTTGGAGCAATTCCACTTACCTTGGCTCGGCGTGATGATGATTCGCTGGCTGAATTTCGCGAAACTAACTCCGCAGGAATGCTCCCTGCAGCTTTATACTTCGCTACCCGAACTTAATTCGAATTTGGACTGTGTTTGACGGTGTAACTGGAAGGAAATTTAATCAAACCCTTCATTCCCCTCTATTTCTGTTCATTTACTGGAAATTATATGAAGGGAAAATAATTTAAAACGAAGTGGGAGCGTTATATACTTGAGGCCTTTAAGTCGCATTTGTCGAATGCGATTTATAAGTCATATTTGCCTTGCCACGCTCCGACTTGACGCTTGTTCGGTCTCTCCCCGAGCCCTTTTCTTGTACGTATGGCATTCTAAAACTCTTAACCAACATGCGAATAGGCCAACTAAGTGTCAAGAACTTAAGGGGTGTAACAGTAACACCTCAAAAGTCCCTATGATGAAACCCGCGGGTTGAAGTGGAGAAAGCGGGAAAATTTGCACCAGGTCACAAAACAACTCATCAAGTTACTTATTAAGTCACTTGATGGATCGTTAAGTGACCCGTTGTGTTGGTGCCTAAGTTGAATGATCTGCCCTTGATGGAGGTGGCAACGAATGAGATGATGAGTCGTCATGCCACCCCACGATTTGTTAGGACACCCATTAAGTTCCCAGTGATGAAGAAGGTGTAATTTTTCCTAGAGGTAATAACGGGTCAGGTGACGAGTCATCAAGATCCTCAACGGGTCGTTGTACGACCCGTCAAATATGCAGTGGTGGGTTATGGTTGATTGTTCCAGTGTTTGCGACAGATTGAGGGAATGAGTCATTATGTCTCTAGTGACTCGTTAAGTTGCCCATGGGGTGAGAAATAATAGTGAATGGGAAGATTCTAGTGGTGGCAGTGAGTCCTGACCACGTGTCGTCAAATGGCCTAACGACTCGTTAGGTCACTCGTGGTGACTGATAGTGTCCAATTTCCTGTCGAATCTCTAAGGATGTTTTCATAATTCCTAAGCATCTAACTCCCTAATGACGTTGTTTTAAACCTGAAAGGAGTGTTTTAAGAGGGTTTAGCCTATTCTAATTTCTTTGACTCTCATGCATGCAAGTTATTGAGATCCCTCTTCAAGATCAAGCTAGAACTCTCACAATTCCTTTTCCAATTCTCTTGGGCTTTCAAGGCTAGTTGAGAATCAGTTTACCCAGGTATGTAGGGCTATGAATGAGAATTTTCTTCCACTCTCATGCCCAAATTATTCCTCAAGTTTATGAATCTAAGTCTTAAATCAAGTGCATTGATATTGAAGGGTTTTAACCCAATTTTTGTGAAATTCTTTATGATATGTTTATGGGTCTAATTTCCTCATGATCTAAAGTATGTTTTAAGTCTAATGGGAATATTTTATACACAATTTGATTATAAATTCATGATTTCAAGTTATCAGAAATTATGTCATATTATGCAAGTTTTATGAAAGTCAAGCTTATGATTCATGATTTCAAGTATGATGAGATATCAACCATAAATGAATGTTTATGAACCCTCTGCTTATGAATCCATGTTTATGATTTATGAACTCTATTTATAATATGCATGATCTTATGATTTTGGGCAAGTCCACCCAAGTTAGGTGTGTTTTATAACTTAGCCAAGGCTAATGAGATCAATTTAGCATATGTTTTGGAGTTAAGACTCCCGATGTAGCTTATGATATAATTTGGAGTCAAGAATACCTATGTTCAGGTTCAAGATATGTTTTGAGATTAGTTATGTTTATATATGAGAAATATACATATTTTGGGAGTAGTGTTTAGCACCAAGTAGGCCAGGGGTTTCGAGGTTCTCCGGTCTCAGAACTATGCGCCAACATAGGTATCTATCTTGGAACCTCTAAATAGAGTATTTCCCCACCCAAGGGCACACCGTAATATCAAATCTTATTCATCCTTCTCACTAGGAAGGCTTAAGATGACTCTCCTCTACATGTGCAAGATGTGGGGATCATCATGTGCTCATACATGGTCGTTGTGGGTTATGACGAATATCGCATTGTTCCTTATGATTTAGATATTTATGTCCTTAATTTATGATATTATTTTTTACAAAAAATTTGACCCAAATGATCAGTTTATGAGTTTTACTTACAATTTCAAATATGACAAGTCATGTGATTTCTATCTTTAAATCTTGGGTCATTATGTTCAGTCATGTTATTCAGCTTATGATTATATTTATCTCAGTTATAGTTTAGCATGCCGTCCTTACTCTGATGATCTATTTAAGTTATATGTATGATTTTAATTAATGTTTTATTAAGAATATTTTTACTTACCTTTCATACTCAGCACATTTCAAGTACTGACCGCATATATGTGCTATATCGTTTTATGATATAGGTTCAGGTGATTTGGCCCAGTCTCGCTGATAGCTCATTTCCACCTCAGCCCAATTCGGCCCTGCCTTGGGTGAATCCTCATTATCCGAGGCCATTTGACAGTACATTTTGTTTATTGTGTCAGTTTTGTTTCAGTTTTGGAGATAGCTAGAGGGTTTGTTCCAGCATCTCATCAGATAGTAGAGGCTTTTCAGACATAGACTAGTATGTTCAGCTTGAGATTTAGCATTGTGATGTTAACATTCGATATATATTACGTTATTCAGACTTCCAATTTTGTTTGTGTTTAAGTTATCAGTTTCCGCCACAAGTTATACTCCTGAGTTTCTGTGTTCATGCCATGGGTCGACTTTGGGCCGTTCATAGTTCTAGGTCCCATGTCTCGATCTGGGGTCCCAACTCAGGTCGTAACACTCAAGATGGATCCATATCAACCCTCTATTAAGCAAATGCAACAAGAATTGAATATTAAGCTGATAAAATCATGGAAGAGTCAAGAAAATGACCCTAACTATTTCAAGAGAGGTCATTCACTTTTTCATGGCATGTTTTTGAATTGCAAAATAGGAATTACACCTTTAGTCAATGTTGCCCCTAACACATAGCATTCAAATGGACATAAGGGTTAAGTCTCCTAACTACTACCTAATGACTAAAAACCCTTAAGACGGTCTTCAACCATCTATTGTTAGGAAAATTCTTTCCTAATACTAAAACAGCTATCCTATAAATGAAAATTTACTCGGTACAAGGGCCATCTCGAAAAAGAATCGAGGTCGTAAGAAAAATCAAGGGATGGATGAGTTATGCTAAATACAAGGGATGAAGACACTACAAAAGAAACTAAAATAGGAGCAAAATCTTTTTTTTCGCTAAATAAATGTATACGAAAATAAAATCCTAAGGCATACTCATCCTTGACCTAAAAAATATCAAATCCCCACCCCATACTTCAAAATATGCTTCGTACTCAAAGCATCTATGGCACAAAAATTAAGAACAAGGGTGAGAAATACTCCCTGAGACCCTCTAGGGCCTAACTAGCATCATGCTTTCTCAATTATCATTAAAGGTTGCACGACCTCGCACTTAAGACCAACACGCTCCTCGTCTTTAGTTTTGGGTATTTAGACTCCCCCTAATTTGCAAAAACAAAACAAAGAAAACATGATACTATAAAAATAAAATTAGAAAAGTTCTAAACTAATACACCTAGCATTGTCTCACAAACATCACCTTAGTTAACGTCATGGCATGATGCATGTCTTACCTCAACACCAACACTTTCAGTTCTTCCTTCTATGAATAACTTTTCCTTTTCGTCCTCCATCAAGAGGCTCATTTGCTTCATCTCTTTCTATTTTCCTTGCCACTCTACCATTTTCTACCACTGGCTCTTCATATCGAGTGTGAGTCTTTACCTATTCATTTTCTTGCTTATGCCTTCTAAGCATTCCTAACAACTCTTCTTTCTGCACCATAGATAAGTTAGATGAAACATTCATAGCTAGGATGCATGCATAATCTAGGTATGCACATTGAAGAGGAGAAGGTGCATATTCTTTCAATCTAGAGTTCTTACAATCACCTTTGCATCCACCACTTTAATCATACACAAATCCTCATAGTGTGAAGGCAGCTTAGGAGACTTATATACCTTGAAAGTGATCTCCTAATCATGCACTCGCATCTCACTTCCCTTCCCTTACATCAATGGTTGATCCACCCATGGCTAAGAAAGTGCACCCTAATATGATAGGTACCTTAAAGTCTACTTTAAAATCTAACACACTAAAGTCAGCTAGAAAAACAAATTTACCTACTTTAACAAGCATATCTTCTATAATGCTTTTTGGGATGGAAAATGATATGGCTGCCAACATTGTTGTGATGGTTGTGGATTGTGGCTCTCCTAATCCAAGTGTCTTAAACAGAGATAATGACATTAGATTGATACTCACTCCCAAGTCACATAACGCATGTCGTACATCACTCTCACCATTTTTTATCGAAATAATGGAACTCCTAGAATCTTTTAGCTTCTGTGGAAGTTTGCTTTAAATTCTTGAATTGCAAATTCTTCAGTAAATTCCATAGTTTCAAACTCCACCAAACGTATTTTTCATGCTACCACATCGATGAGATATTTGGCATCTTTCTCAATGCCTCAAACAGTGGGATATTTATGTTTAGGTGCTTGAAGATATCAAGAAACTTTCTGAAACTAGCCTCATTTTTGTAATTCTGTAATCTCTAGGGAAACACGGTGAGGGTATCTCTACCAAAAGCTTAGGCTACTTAACAACCTTTTTCTCGATTTTCTCTCTTCACTCTAGCTCTGGTGCTAGATCAAGTGTAGGATTAAGTCTCTGCAGAAAGGGTGATAGAGGCTTTCATTCTTTCTAGATGAACTTCTTTATCTTTTTAGTCTTCTTTTTTCGGAAACTCTGCAGTTTCTTCTTGAATTTTCTTTTTAGGGGGAGATACAACCAAGTACCTTGCATTTATCAATGTTATTACTATCACCCGCTTCGAATTCTGCTCGGTATCACTTGGCAACGCACTTGAAGGTCTAGCATGTTGGGTGATAGCTAATTGTCCCATTGATATTGCAACTCATGAATAGATTTTTGCATCTCATTCACAATTTTATTTTGTTGACCCATTGACTATTTCATTGTATCTTCCAAGGAATTGCCTGCTTGCTGAGCTTGAGGTTGCTGAAAGTTGTTCTATGGCCTCGGTTATTTTGGTTACCACCCAGGACAAATATGGGTGATTTTTGTAATTTGAGGTAAAAGTGTTCCCCTAATTTTCCATGCCACAGTTCTGTTGACTCACATAGTAACTGAAATTGGGGTCCAAAGGACAACCTGAATAGGCATACTCATCACCATATAGCTCACAATCAGCCTGCACCTGTTGAAATCACTGCACCTGATTCACCTTTGGAATAGTTATTAGCTTGTTAATTGGATTAACAAATTGTCTAATATCTTATTGAATAGCAGCAACACCATCTAACTCTAACATCCCGATACTCTTTTGTGTCACACCTAAGCAACTTGATTCCTGATAATCCTAACTACCTGCAAACATCAAATTTAATAGTAAATCAATCTCATCATAACTCTTAGGCAAAATTTAACCTTAAACAGTAGCATATAATAACATTTTAGACTCCTGCTTCAACCCTTCAATGAAGATGTGCCCCATGATCCCCTTGGGCTACATGTGACATGACAACAGTCTTGCAAATAGCCTTTGTATCTTTCCCACAATTAAGCTAGTGATTCAACATCCCTTTGATTGAACCAAAATTTTTTCCTCTTAGCTCTTTCATTCTCCTGGATTAGAAAACTCTATCAGTGAATTTGTTTAACAAGATCTACTAAGAGGTAATGGATCCTGCAAGATCATTCTGAAATAACTCCTGAACTTCATTGATTAATAAGAATGGGAATAATATCAGCTTCACATATTCATATGAGATATTTTAAATGTGAAAATTCTCACTCAACTAGATGAATGTTATCAAGTGCTTGTGTAGGTCTTCTTGAGGTTTATCTTGATATTGGAATGTGTTCTGCACTGGCCGTACTACTCCTTCTTTTAACTGAAAGTTTCCTGTGATAGTTGGCTTAACAATAGTCTTCAACAAATTCTCTAGGTTGGGCCTAGTGAAATTTAACACATGAACAATTCTTGTGAAATCACTACTACATATTGGATTTGCCTATTGTCAACTAGGTTGCAAGCATGGTTGTCCTTTGCCAGCTTTTTTTGCTTATGTAGAGTCCTATCAGTTTTTGGATTAGGACGAGCTAGAGGATTTCCTTTTCTCCACATACTTGGCATAAACAGGAGTTGTCACCTGAAATACACAAAATAAGAAAAAGAATAAAACCTGAATAGAAAAATCAAAATTCAAACTAGAAAATAATTAATCTTTTCCAAGTCTCCTGCAATGGCGCCAAAAACTTATTGGGCAACACACACACAAAAAAAGTGTAGGCGGCCATACAAGTAATAAAATATGTGAGTCCAAATTTCATACCCACAAAGACTTGTAGTATTGACTGTCTAATTCAATTTTTGATTTTTAACTATTCGAGAGATCAACAATTGTGGTATTTATTAAACTATTGAATTAACAAAAAATGAGCAGTAAAAGTAGATTTTATTCTAATCAGATTAGAGAACGTCCAAGGAAAAACTAACAATCCAGTTGAGTCTTCAAATTGTCACACCTATTAATTTTCCTGAGTTACTAGTTGCCAGTTGATTTTAGCATATGAGTATCTACTGAATTTCTCACACACCTACTCATAAAACTCCAATGCCTATACCTATATGGTTGTCAGAAAATAGAAGAATGCATTAAAATTTTTGCATTCATCTGAGTGAGGCTAAAGGATATATCTCTATTCTCATTACCAAAATGATTTCCTATGTAGAGTTTCACGAACATGCTCTATTTATTTTATTATGCTCACAATTTTCTTTCTCAATTTAATTAATGAACCATATATAGTACTTGAATGATGATCAGGCAATCAAATAATTGAGATCAAGAATAAATAATAACTCAATAATAGGAAAAATAATAGATATAAACGATCTTCTAACGTCAACGTTCATGCTAGCACCAAAACCCTAAAACTAAGATGTTTAGATACACATGATACTCATACAAAGATAAGAATTCATGGGTATTACAAGATATAATGATGAAAATAAAGATGAAAAAGAAGAATGACCCTTGAAGAATCTTTTTTCCACTTCTCTACATCTAATGTATATGATATCCTCTAAAAATCATCTTTAGGATGTTTATAAAGAGTACTAAAAAGTTCTCGAACAAAAATACCCTTAAAAATCTGAATTTCACATTAGCCCATCAGCCTGCCCTACTGCACACGACTGACATTTTAGGGATCTTGACAAGGTGCAGGTGTTGCGGTCCAATGAACATGCAAGTGTACATATCGTCTAGTAATATAGTGAGTGTGAAGTCACATACCATATCCACATGGATTTATGATCAATAATAAAACCTAAATTCAATGTTACTACTAATTAAACAAGTATTTTCTAGAAAAATTATCTTTTTGGTTGTAACCTAGTACAGAAATTTAAATACTAATTAATTGCCAACTAATTATTTGGGATGCTAGTTCAAAGATTTATTTAATATAGATGAATGAGAATTCCAGTGTCATGGTTTCTCCACCAATCCTATTGGGATATACCCATATTCCATCGCAGCAGATTTACTCACGATTGCTAATTTATTGGATTGTTGATTCTCATGGTGTTCTTCCAAACTACCATTCACCTATTTATAACTGATGTGCCGTGATTTTATAGCACTTTCGACACTTAAAACTAAGAAACTATGCACATTCTAGGTATGTTTATGTAGGTATGATGCGTTTTGTGCTTAATGTTGTAGGAAAACAGGTTCGTAAGTGAAACGGGAAAGTTAATGATAAAAATAACTGAATAGGAGGCTGCTAGGCACTTCATGAGTTGTTGGCACTTAACACGAATCGTTGCTGAGTTCGTGGAAAAATATCGAGTTTTGAAGATGAAGGAACAGTGTACTTAAAGGGTTGAAGGCATGATTCGTTACATCTGGTAACGAGTCATGAAGCCTGTCGTGAAGACTAGAAGAATATTTTTAAAGAAATAGCCAGTGGAGATAACGGACGACGTCGCGAGTCGCCGAGTCTTTAGCTGCCTAAATGACTTGTGGGAGCTCACTGGAACCAATCGAAGGATGTCTAGCTGTTGAAGCAGAACAGGCTAGAAGGCACAAAGGTCCAGAATAACAGAGACACCGATACTTCGATGAGGATGATGATGCTGATATAGATGAAGACGGTGCCACTAGAGCTATTGTCCTTCCCTCTTTGCCTGTTGGGGTAAAGTTTGATATTACCAGTGCTATGATCCAACTGCTCAACATGAAGGGAATATTTGCGGGTCATGCAATCGATGATGCTCATACTCACTTGACAAATTTCGTGGGTGCTGCAAGTCATACAAACAACCGGGAGTGAGCCAGGATGCAATCATACTGAGGTTATTTCAATTTTCATTAGGGAGTGAGGCAACGATGTGGTTGGCTGAGCTACCAAAATGATTCTATCACTACTTTGGGGGAGCTTAAGAGAGCTTTTCTTGAAAGATTCTTCCCACCTTCCAAAGCATTGCAGCTGAAAGATGAGATATATAACTTTAGGCAATTGAATTCAGAGGCACTTTGCTCGGTGCTATTCCGATTGGTATTATATATTATAAACCGACATGCAAGTGCACGTGGTCAAACAAGTAATAAAGTGGCTAAGTAGCCAAGTATCGATCCAAGGAGGCTCAAGATATGTAAAGTTGCCTAGTTTACTATATTCCTATTTCACGTCTAATTATGCTAACAACAATGTAACCAACAGTTACTGAAGTTTTTGTTTCTAAACTATATATACTAAAATTAATAACAACTATTTACTGTGAATTTAGACAATGGATATGAACATGCCAAGGTTAAGAACAAGTAATGAACTTGATAATCTTGATAATTTGGTTAATCTCTTCTTCATGTTGCTAGCCAAGAACATTCGCCTAGAAATTAAAACTCTCGTATTTAATTTCACTTTAGAATCATAAACCATCCGTCTACATTTCTGTGATCAAATGCAATTTATGACCTAGCACTACAATTCCGGTTCCTAAATTGACTAATACGGCTTTCAAGTATATTTCTATCAGGAAAGCACATCAAAACCCAATCTTCCCAAATCAAGTTAAGAACAATACCCTATTAATTCACAACTTTCCAATTTCTTGCTCTTTCGAGTGAAATTGGACTTTTTAGATGTACATTAATGTTGGCCAAGCACTAATGCAGTAAGAACAAGAATTAATAGAACAACATGAAAGAAGAAGAAGAAAACCATATCAATTATAATCAAAATTCATTACACATGTTCAAAACCTCAGCAAGGAAGAGAATTAGCCACTCATTTGTGGATTGATCATCCTAAAATGAGTGTAAATCATACGTACAATTGATAGAAAGAAGAAAAGAAGAGAAGAAATCCCTTAGCTTTTTCGTTCCTCAACTGCTCCTAACCCACGTCCTTGCTCTCCACTTCTGAACTCAGTCTCCAAACTAAAAACTAATTAAAATAAACCTAAGTGTGCTATTTATACTAGTGGGAAATTTTTCCCGGAATAACAAGCAACGTGTCACGGAGGCCAACGTGGAGCACTACCTCCGTGACATGGCGTGGATGTGGACCTTGACTGGAATTTCAGGGTCCGGTAAATTAGCCTCAACGTGGCACGGAGGCCAACGCGGAGGCCTCTCTCCGTGCCACGGAGCTGATGCGAAGGCACACTGGAATTTGCCATTTTAATCCCTGTTCAGGCAGTGTGCTACCGCGATGGTAGCATGGCACGGCTCCATCGCGGAGCCCCTATAAAAAGTGCATTCCAATGTCTTTTCCATGCTCGGATCCAAGTCCAACTCCGACATAGTTCCAACATGCAATTTAGCTCCTAAAAATCACATTTACCTGCAAAACAAATGCTAATCATGTTGGTTAGTATAAATTCACATTTTATTACCAATTACATGATATTATATACACATTGCACAACAAACAAGGTAAAAATGATACGTTTGAGTATCACTTGGGCATATAAATCTGCCCAAGATCACTTACCCCACACTTAAATCCTTGTTCGTCCTCGAACAACACATACACAACTCATGCAAATTACATCCCAACCTTCGTCACTATGGTGCAACAATTTACGCTACGGTCATACCGATTATTCAATTTTTGCAAATCATCAAGAAAACATGCTTGGTCTTACAATACAATGACCTTTAATACATCAAGGCTTCCTAGACTTTAAAAATTGATTCTTGATATCGGCAAACTCATGCAAATCAGCTAATCAAGAAATCCGACACGAAAATCAATCTTTCATCAAGCATGTGCCCTCACAACTCGAGATAATCTTCCCCTTTTTGTTCATGCAACACACAAACATGCAAGTAGGGGCATATAAAAATTAATTTCACTCTCTCTCCCAAAAGAATTCACATGCATCATGTCATGACCCATAAGCTTGCCCTTAGTGTATTACTCCACTAATATAAAGAAATGCAATATAGGATCACGTAGGACTTTAATGGGTTGTAACGGGGCTATGGATCTAGTATATATATATTGGATTAGCCAATAATAGTCGCTAGCATCCTTAAGCGCCTTTTCAACACATTCCCATCGACTCATGGACATTGTTCCTCTCTTTTCTCTTTTTCCCCCATTCATGCTGGTTTACTTTCGTACAGCCCATTTCATCAAACACACTTGACACAAAACAAAGGGTTTTCATGTACTCTCACTATCATTTAATTACAACAAGTGCCTCTTCAACATCATCTTTTCTTTCCTCACTTTGCTTTTCTTTTTCTTTTCACTCTTTTCACTCTTTAACACTTTGGGAACATTTTCTTTTCTTTGTAAGCGCTTAAGAGTTTCGTATAGACTTTAAGGCTAATGAAAAGAAGGAATAAAGCTTAGTTTATACACTTTTGGACAAAAGAAAGAAAGAAATCGGCTAAAGGCTCAACGGGCTGACTAGGGTATACAACACATAGAAAGGTAGAATTTGACAAGAAAAAAAAAATGGAAACTATCGGTTAAAAACAAAGAAATGCCTACATCCTTTCCAACACTACACCTCCTTCATTTCGTTTTGTACACACACTAGGCAAGTTCTAGACAATTCACAATGGCATGGAATAGCAATACCTCACTTCACACTTCATGCACATGCTCGAATCAAGATGCATTCACAGACTCTTTAATTAGTCAATCACATGAATTCAAGATTAAGCCTCAATCATACTGAACCAAATTCTATAGCCTAGGTAACTCAACGTATTTACAGAATTGCATGCTTTCAAACGAATCACTTTCACATTTTGAACATCAGTTACACACGCAACAAAATTTTAGCAACCATAAGCAACTACAGTTCATTGATGCAATCCACCAAAGAAAAACTAAAAACAAATTAAAAATCCTACTCCTACCGACTACATTTCCCTTAAGACGGTCGTCATCCATCCATCATAGGGAACGGTCACTAACTATGACATCGGTTTAATGGGACTATTCTCGGTAAAAGAACCGAAAACAAACTCCGAGAAAACCCAAAAAAAAAAATTGAAAAAATTTTGCAACACATCGATCATTTCGATAGAAACATATTTACAAAAGATTTTGATAATTTCAAAATATCTTCGCAAAAATTTTGAAAAATATCGATCATGTCGATAGAAAAAAATATTTACACTGGCAACCATACTTTTCATAACACACATCATTAACCACACAAACAAATATATACACATACACCACAAATCAGTTCACCACAGGGAAAGCACAAACATACATACAAACCAAGAAAAAAAACATACAGCAAATTAGAGCCTTGTCCCAGCACCTAGCTACTCCCCACCCCACACTTAAATCGAACACTGTCCCCAGTGTTCATAAAAATACAAAGCACAAAATTTTGGGTGGTGGAACTCCCTGCTCAGTCGAAATATTCGACTTCTTCATCCGGTGCTGCGGCCTCATCGCCCATATCTGAATCAGCTCCATCGTCGTCATCGGAGTCCTCACGACGTGTCTCCTCATCAGTAGGGACATCGTCATCTGTCGGCTCCACAAAGGCTGGCCCTACCCGACATAAGGCTCTGACGTTCTCGCCAAAGGGGTAGTCCAGCTCCAGCTGCCATAATTCTTCCTCGGTGGCTGGTCTCCCACCAATCCGTAGCTGAAGCATCTGCATGCCAAACATACGGGCCATGTACTGATCGTCACGAGCATGTCGCTCGCCCAAAGTCAGTACTGGTCCGTGTGTAGTGTCGGGGCCTTAGTCTTTGTCACATCGAGGGCCCTCCGCTCCAACTGCGGAATATAGTTCAAAGCCTCTTCCTCAATGTCGAGGCCTCGGAGGAAGGTAGTGATGAGTCCGCCAAACCCGTATCTGTGGCCCTGGTGCAATCTGGCTCTCTTCATGGCGGATATTATGACCGCCCCAACATTAATCTCAAGCCCTTTCATAAGGGCATACACCAAGCAGACACGGTCCCGGGTCACGTCTGTCATATGAACTCCCGGGATCAAACACGAACACACAATCTTCAGCCATATTCTGGCCTCCCTATTCATCTTCAAATAAGGCAGAGTCTGGTGGTAACCCCTCTCCTTATGTCTACTCCATCGGGCTGTGGATCGAGCCCCACACAACGTACGTCTGATGTCGACGTACGGTGGGGTGATGTTTAGCTGGCGGAGAACGTGGGCGTCTGTGTCCCACGCTCCAACGATGGCATTCAGCTGCTGGGGTTCCAGAGTGACAATCTGCCCCCTGATTTTCACTGTGTGGCTTCTAATGGCCGGGTTCTAGTTTGCATAAAATTCCCGGACCAAGTGAAGGTTGCACTCCTTGGGCTCCTGAAAGATAAAGCTGAGCCCAGCTGCTTCAATTCTCTGTACGATGCGAGGGAACTCTTGTGCGAGTGGTTCCCGTGCAATATGTTCCTCGGGGAAGTACTTGTTTTCTTTATGTTTCGCGTACCACTTCTTCCCTTCATTGGTTACCCATCTTGTTCCGTATTGGCGGCGTTGGCCGCGCGGAACAGCGGGTGCAGCTGGGACTGCGGTGCCCAGTCTCATCCTTTTCCTACCGGTGCCTGAGGTAGAAGCACCCTTGCCTTTATCTTGTCTGGTAGCCATTGTACCTGTCAATTTACACAAACAAGCACAAAGTTAAGCTAAAAACTTGTCAACTTCGGCTAAGGTCGGGTTACACAACATTTACCCCACACTTAGGCCTTAGCTACTTCTACAAAATTACGGCAAGAATAACTCTAATTACACCACAGACAACACTATATACTTCATGCTTAGTGCGTTCACAACAAAAAATTTCGACAGCATAACGGTTAGCGTACTACTCAGACTTCATACAGCTAATCCCAATCCTACTATCGCTAACAATTCACACATCGCACTTCGCAACAAAAACAACAACAAAACAAAAACAATGATAAAAACATTCTATATACAATCTAATCCAAACAATCTAACCAATTTACACACTTTTTGCATTTTCCCACAAAAATTTGAGAATTTGTCGTCTTTTAACATTTACACAATATTTACCATGACTTCTCTCAAATAACAAACACACCCCGATATCTAATTTGCCGACTTATCAAGTCGCTCAAGTTAAATTCAACAACTCATGCCCTAGAATACAATTCTATAAGCAAATTCGAATTATTTACGCAATCGATAAGTTCAAACGCCAAATACAATAATCCAAACATATATCAATCACAAATAATCCAACATTCATGTTTAATTTCTACCTAGGGTGATATATCTCACCTCACATGCCCAAATTTGACAAAAATCGCCAAAACATTGAGATAGATGATGAAAACATACCTTTGAATTGAGAAACCGAAGAAACTTGACGTATTCCTTGCCTAGGAACGTGGAACGGTGCTTGGGGAGGGGGAAATAGGTGTTTGGTCGCGGAGGGAAGAGGGAATGGGAAGAAATGGGGCGAAATCGGGTGTTTTAAATTAAGAAAACACGCGGGTCACCCGGCAACCCGGTGTGACCCGACACCAAATACACGGCAACGTGTCACGGAGGGTAACGCGGAGCCCCTCCTCTGTGACACGGAGCCAACACGTTGGCTTACTGGATTTTTGAAAAATTCGGATTTTGCCTTCAACGTGTCATGGAGGCCAACGCGGAGCACTGCCTCCGTGACACGGCGCCAACGCGCCAGTGCACTGTTTCTTCAATTAATTTGATTTTTCATACCTTGCCTCATTTTCTCGATTCCATGTATATTTCCTCCGTTATACCTGAAAATCACCTCACTAAACAAAAATTGGTTAGATTAATAGATTTCCCTAACTAAAATAAAAAATACTAACTAAACTGAAAATCTAAACCTAATCAAGAAAAGGAAAAGAAAAATAAAACTGGAAAATAAAAAATAAAAACAAAAATAAAGATAAAAATTAACTACACTGTGCAAAAAAAAAAAAAAATTTTCTTACGGGTTACCTCCCGTGCAGCGCCTGGTTTACCATCGCGGCTCGACGTCCTTTATGCTCACTTGTCTACTAGGGTGATGGACGATTTGTCCCGATCATGGTCATCCCCCCAGTAGTTCTCAACCTTATCCGGTGGCCTTCCTAGTAACTCTCGGGAATCACTCATTCCATTAGCATTCCCATGATCAATCACGTTGATCACCGAGAGTTCCTTATAAATAGTCGGGAGCTTAGGTACCTTGTACACATCGAACACTTCGACCTTGTCATGTGCTTGCATAGTGAGTTGACCCGCAACTACATCAATTAATGCCTTTCCAGTTGCCAAAAAGGGTCGTCCCAAAATAAATGGGACTTCAGCATCTGGTTCAAAATCCAGAACAATGAAATCGACCGGAAAAATGAGGGAACCTACTTGCACTAACACATCCTCAATAATGCCATCCGGCTTAGCTAAAGACCTGTCTACTAGCTGCAAGATTACTGTTGTAGGTCTAGGACTCCCTAGACCTAACTTTCTGAATACCGAAGATGACATCAGATTTATGCTTGCCCCCAAGTCGCATAATCCACGAGCTCGGATACTTTGCCCAATCGTAAGCTGGATAGTAAAACTTCCAGGGTCTTTCAGTTTTGTGGGCAACCTATTCTGAGTACGGGAAGTGCATTCCTCCGTTAAAGCTACCTTGGCATACTCAGTCAAACGACTTTTGTTAGCCACGATGTCTTTAATATATTTAGCATACTTTGGCACTCCCTGCAAGACATCAACAAGAGGTAAGTTAACATGTACCTGTTTAAGTACCTCCATGAATTTCTGAAAACACGCCTCCTCCTTGTGTTTCTTAAGTCGTTGAGGGAACGGGGGTGGAGGCCTTTCTGGTTCAGCTTCTTTAGTCTTCCCCTTATCTGAGATTTGCTCTCCCTCAACATCTGCTGCTCCTGACTTTTGAGGCGGTCTTTCCGGTTCCACCTCCTTCAACTGTAAACCACTCCTCGTGGTCACTGCATTTACCTGCTTCGGATTAGGATCCGTGTCGCTAGGTAGTCCTCCTCTGGGTCTAGTATTTTGGGCACTAGCAAATTGCCCAAACTGATATTCAAGAGCCTTGGTCGCCAACTGATTGTTCTTCACTTCGGCTGCCAATTTAACATAGTCAGCCTGCAATTGTGCCTGATTAGCGATCATGGTCTTGAACATCTCCTCAATAGTCGGTGATGGTGGTGGAGGAGGGGCATTGTGATTTCTGAATTGAGCTTGATAATTTTGTTGCCCTCCTTGGTTTCTGTGCATACCCTGCCCTGAACTTTGGCCTTGTTGATTGTTGCTACCCCACGAAAAATTCGGATGGTTCCTCCAATTTGAGTTGTAGCCACTACCAAACTGCTGCTGATTTCTCTGTGCATTGCCCACAAAGTTAACAGAATCAGGATTTGCACCACAGCATTCAGCTGAATGCTCACTACTACCACACACTTCACACCACATCTGTTGAACTGCATTGACTGAAGCTGAAGGCTGGTTCAAATTCATATTGCTGAAGTGAGTGTTTAACTGATTTTGAAAGCAGCTATCTGTGCAGCGATAACTGTGAATCCATCCACTTCAAGCACTCCCGTTGCTTTCCTTGCTCCACCTCGAGATGAATCTGCATTCCATTCTGGATTGCCTTGTGAAATCCGGTTGAGCAAAGTGTACAGCTCCTCATAGGTCTTTTCCAGCGCTTGCCCTCCAGCTGCTGAATCTAACAGAAGTTTAGTGTGGGGTTCCAAACCCTCAATAAATGTGTGTACCAACACCTCATTTGACTGATGATGATGAGGACAGTCCCGAAATATGGATTTAAATCTTTCCCAGGCTTGATATAGATTTTCTCCTTCCCTCTGTTTAAAACTTAGAATTTGACTCCTAAGTCTGGCTGTTTTACTAGAAGGGAAAAATCTGATCAAAAACTTCCATGCAAGATCATCCCTCGTTGATATAGAATTGGGTGGTTTAGCTTTTAACCACCTCTTGGCTTCACCAAGTAAGGAAAATGGAAATAAGGTGAGCGGAACATAATCAGGTGACACTCCAGTGGGTATATAAGTGTCACTTATCTCCAAAAAGTTTTGGAGATGTTGTTGTGGATCTTCATGAGGGAGACCGGTAAATTGCCCGCTTGTGTGCAAGAGTTGCACCATATTCTTCTTTAATTCAAACCTCCCTCCAGGCTCTGGTTTGCGGATGCTAGAATGTACATTGTTGGCGTGTGGGATTGCCATCTCGCGAACCGGCCTTGCTGCTGCTTCATCGGGCATTAACACTGCCCGCACAACTGGTGGATTTTGTTGCTCCATCATAGACTGTTTAAGCAACTGCAGCTTCCTTTGTAGAGCTTCTCTACGTTGACTATGAAATTCACGTTCAGGCTCTAAGTAAGATTCCACCAGCTCCTTGTCCCTTGCCAGTGTTCACAGAAACAAAATCTGCAAAATACAGGCTAAGACCAAGTTGTTAACACTTTAAGAAAATAAAAATAAAAATACAGTAAATTTACACTAAACACAATTTCACAAATCGCCTAGCCTCCCCGGCAACGGCGCCAAAAACTTGCTCGGTGCTATTCCGATTGGTATTATATATTATAAACTGACACGCAAGTGCACGTGGTCAAACAAGTAATAAAGTGGCTAAGTAGCCAAGTATCGATCCGAGGAGGCTCAAGATATGTAAAGTTGCCTAGTTTACTATATTCCTATTTCACTTCTAATTATGCTAGCAACAATGTAACCAACAGTTACTGAAGTTTTTGTTTCTAAACTATATATACTAAAATTAATAACAACTATTTACTATGAATTTAGACAATGGATATGAACATGCCAAGGTTAAGAACAAGTAATGAACTTGATAATCATGATAATTTGGTTAATCTCTTCTTCATGTTGCTAGCCAAGAACATTCGCCTAGAAATTAAAACTCTCGTATTTAATTTCACTTTAGAATCATAAACCATCCGTCTACATTTCTGTGATCAAATGCAATTTATGACCTAGCACTACAATTCCGGTTCCTAAATTGACTAATACGGCTTTCAAGTATATTTCTATCAGGAAAGCACATCAAAACCCAATTTTCCCAAATCAAGTTAAGAACAATACCCTATTAATTCACAACTTTCCAATTTCTTGCTCTTTCGAGTGAAATTGGACTTTTTAGATGTACATTAATGTTGGCCAAGCACTAATGCAGTAAGAACAAGAATTAATAGAACAACATGAAAGAAGAAGAAGAAAACCATATCAATTATAATCAAAATTCATTACACATGTTCAAAACCTCAGCAAGGAAGAGAATTAGCCACTCATTTGTGGATTGATCATCCTAAAATGAGTGTAAATCATACGTACAATTGATAGAAAGAAGAAAAGAAGAGAAGAAATCCCTTAGCTTTTTCATTCCTCAACTGCTCCTAACCCACGTCCTTGCTCTCCACTTCTGAACTCAGTCTCCAAACTAAAAACTAATTAAAATAAACCTAAGTGTGCTATTTATACTAGTGGGAAATTTTTCCCGGAATAACAAGCAACGTGTCACGGAGGCCAACGCGGAGCACTGCCTCTGTGACACGGCGTGGACGCGGACCTTCACTGGAATTTCAGGGTCCGGTAAATTAGCCTCAACGTGGCACGGAGGCCAACGCGGAGGCCTCTCTCCGTGCCACAGAGCTGACGCGAAGGCACACTGGAATTTGCCATTTTAATCCCTGTTCAGGCAGTGTGCTACCGTGATGGTAGCGTGGCACGACTCCATCGCGGAGCCCCTATAAAAAGTGCATTCCAATGTCTTTTCCACGCTCGCATCCAAGTCCAACTCCGACATAGTTCCAACATGCATTTTAGCTCCTAAAAATCACATTTACCTGCAAAACAAATGCTAATCATGTTGGTTAGTATAAATTCACATTTTATTACCAATTACATGATATTATATACACATTGCACAACAAACAAGGTAAAAATGATACGTTTGAGTATCACTTGGGCATATAAATCTGCCCAAGATCACACTTCATGAGACATGGCTATGTTTCAACAAGAAGCTCAAAAGGGTTCCAAATCATAGGATTCTAGATGATACATTGTTGGAGATCTTCTATAGGTCTCTGAATGCTAACACTAAGGCGGTGGCTGATACCATCTCTGGCGGAACCTTTATGAGTCATACCTATGTAGAAGCTGCTGAGTTACTTGATAGAATCACCAAAACCAACCGCGCATGGCACACAAGAGAGTCGAAGATTCAGGATGATCTTACACGGTTGATATGTTCCTAGAACAAATAAGAAAAGATGAAGAGTGTGATCAAGATATTGCAGAGATAAAGACCAAAATGGCGCTGCTTGCTAAGCATCTGATAGGAGCCGGGGCTGAGAAAATTAATGATGTAGGTTCTCAGGGCAAGACCCTGAGAAATGATGGATGTGAATATGAGTCTGAAGAGGAAGCTAACTATCTGAATGATCAAAGGGCGGGTTTTTGGAACAACATCCAAGGGTCTAACCTAGACTCTTGGCGTCAAGGCCAAGGGAACCAAGGTCGGAACTTTACAAGGATAACAATTACAACCGAGGTCAGTACAGAGATAATAGAGACTAGAAGAAGTGTGAGGAGTACAAGAATGATAGAAGCGGTCTGTATGTTCCTCCAAGGAACCGTGAGCCAGAGTCTAATGGTTCAAGGGTTGAAGACATGTTGTCCAAAGTACTTAAGAAGATGGAGACAATAGATAGCCATTTTAAGGAGCTCCGCGCTGATATTTATGGTTTGAATCAAAAGGTGGAATCACATGCCATGGCCATCAAGCAGATTGAGCAGCAGGTGATTCAGATGTCGGTTGCAATTAATCAGAGGCAGAAAGGCACACTTCCTAGCAACACAGTACAAAATCCAAAAAATGACAGTCACTATATGGAGGTCACTATTATGAGTGGGAAGGCGACAGTTGATCCTCCGAGGTCGGTTATGATTGATGAAACAAAAGAGCCCGTAGAAATTAAGATGACAGGATAGCAAATTCTGAGGATCCATCTTTAGTTGGATATTTAGTAAAGACTGCTCCTAGTAATGCAAAGGAGCATGGATCTGGAAGGAGAAGAAGAAGGAGAATCAACAAAAGTTCACACTGATCCCTAGACCTCCTTCTCCTTTTCCACAACGATTGAAGAAAAAGGTCGAAGGTGGGAAGTATCACAAGTTCATTTCCACGTTGAAGCAATTGTCTGTGAACATCCCATTAGTTGAGGCACTTGAGCAGATGTCTGGCTATGCAAAATTCATGAAGGACCTTGTCACTAGAAAGACGACTGTGAGTTTAGAACCTGCAGACATTTTTCACCATTACAGTGTAATAGCATCTCGTTCTCTTGTTCAGAAAAAGGAGGACCCTGGGGCATTCACCATATCGTGTACTATTGGAGCCTTTAATTTTTCTAAGGCATTATGTGAACTTGGTTCTAGTATTAATTTGATGCCATTAGTAGTTTTCAGACAGTTAGGCTTGGGAGCCCCCAAATCGACTACAATGCGGCTTTTGATGGTAGATCGTACGGTGAAAAATCTGGTGGGAATTCTCTATGATGTTCTAGTGAAGGTAGATTCCTTCATATTTTTGGCCAATTTTGTCATCTTGGACTGTGAAGTTGATTTTGAGGTCCCCATTATCTTGGGGCAACCATTACTCGCCACCGGACGTGCTCTTGTAGACATAGAGACTGGACAGCTTAAATTCCGATTGAACAATGAGGAAGAGACATTCAATGTGTGCAGATCCATGAAGCAACCAAATGATATGAGGGTGGTCTCTGTAATTGATGTAGTGGAACCTGAGTTCCCAATTCTGCCTATGGAGGAGTAATTGATTCTTGATGACTTAGAAGTAGTTTTGATGGATGTTGGTGCTGAGGAGATCTATGTGGGTGAGGAGATTGTTAATGCACTTGCGAGAATGGGGTCATATACTTATTCTCCAAAGAAGATTGATCTAGATTTAAAGAATCGGGTGACTCCACCAGCCAAGCTATCTATTGAGGAGCCTCCGGTATTAGAGCTCAAAGCACTCCCGTCTCATTTACAGTATGTATTTTTGGGAGCCGGTAACACTTTATTGGTTATTGTTGCAACTGACTTGGAGGAATGGCAAGTGGAGGCGTTGGTCTCCATCTTGAAGAGATACAAAAAAGCCATCGGGTGGACCTTTGCAGATATTATTGGAATCCTAATCGTTATATGCACTCACAAGATCTAACTGGAGCTAGATTTTATTCTGAGTATTGAGCATTAGCATTGGTTGAATCCACCTATGCAAGAGGTGGACAAGAAAGAAATCATAAAGTGGTTGGATGTGGGTGTGGTTTATCCTATTGTAGACAACAAATGGGTGAGCACAGTCCAGTGTGTACCGAAAAAGGGAGGAATCACGGTGGTCCCAAATGCTAATAATGAGCTCATTCCTCTAAGACCAGTCACCGGTTGGAGAGTATGCATGGACTATAGAAAGCTGCACCATTGGACGCGAAAAGATCACTTTCCGATGCCATTCATTCATCAAATGTTAGACAAACTTGCAAGCAGAGGATGGTATTATTTCCTTGATGGTTTTTCAGGGTACAATTAGATTTTTATATCCCTTGAAGACCAAGAGAAGACCATGTTCACTTGCCCATATGGTACATTTGCTTTTAAGAGGATGACTTTCGGGTTATGCAATGCACCTGCCACTTTTCAGCGTTGCATGATGTCCATATTTTCTGACATGGTGGAAGACATCATTGAAGTCTTTATGGATGATTTTTCGGTGGTGGGTGATTCATTTGAGGAGTGTTTGGATCATTTGAGCAAGGTGCTGCAGTGATGTAAAGAGACAAACTTGGTACTTAACTAGGAAAAGTGCCATTTCATGGTCAAGGAAGGTATAGTGCTAGGCCACAAGATTTCTGGTAAGGGTATTGAGGTGGACCGAGCCAAGATTGAGGTAATTGCTAGTCTTTCACCTCCAATTTCTGTGAAAGGTGTTCAAAGCTTTTTGGCTCAGTAGGTTTTTATAGAAGATTCATCAAGGACTTCTCCAAAATTGCACATCCATTGTGTAAACTGCTCGAGAAGGTGGTGAAGTTTGTTTTTGACGAGGCATGTCTGAAGGCGTTTGAATGTCTTAAAGAGAGATTGACCACTTCCCCCATTATAGTGGAACCCGACTGGTCTTCGCCTTTTGAGGTTATGTGTGATGCTAGCAGTGTGGTTCTTGGAGCTGTGTTGGGAAAAGGCGTGAAAAGATCTTCCATCCGATTTATTATGCTAGCAAGGCTCTAAATGCAGCTCAGAAAAATTATACTGTGACAGAACAAGAGTTGTTGGCTGTATTTTTTGCATTTGAGAAGTTTCGGGCATACTTACTTGGAACTAAGGTGACAGTCCACACAGACCATGCAGACCATCCAACTATGAAGACATTAGCAGAAAACAGGGGAGCAACAGTTGATCTAACGACTCGTTGCCACTGACAACGAGTCGTGGTGTCTTCCGTCGAGGGCACTGTCTTGTCAATACAGAAAAATGATAAAGGCTCTAACGAGGGACATAACAAATTGTTTGGTTGTCCAACAATTCATTACATGACCCGTCATGAAGCTATAACAGTTCAAGGATCACGACTCCAGTCACGACTCATTGGGTGATACCACGAGTCGTTACTTGACTCGTTAGGTCCCAGGTAAGTTTTTAAGCTCAAGTTAATGCACGAGGGGTCAAAACGAGTCATATCACCATGTAACGACTCATTTGGTAGGTTGTCGTGTTTTTTTTTTAAATAACTGTCATTCGACCCAACCCACGCAAATAGTTAGGAAATTTGTTTTCTCAATCAAATAAAACCCAACCTTTTTGCACTCCTAATTCTTGCCTAAGCTTAAACCCACGATAAATAACTTCAAACTTCCCTCTTCTTCTTCTTCTTCTTATCTTCTCATCACAATCTTGCACTCATTGAGGATCGTTCAAACAAGCATTCACAACACACCACACTGAAAATTCCTCGCATTGCACTCACAACAGTCTCATACGCACACAATCGTACTCACCTATTTGTCGTTTCACAAGATTGCAAAAATTCGACTTGTCCTGCTCTAACTCAAAATTACTATGAGTGATCTCTTGTGCTTTCTCTTCTCCATTAGTTTTTGCATATAATGAGTTTTAAATTTGACCCGATCTTGTAAATATCACGGAAAGTTTAGTGGTAAGAGATTGAACAAATTTTTTGAAACCCTGGCGAATTGGCTGAAGCTGTACTTGTTTCAACCCTAGGTAGATTAAACACATAAATCATGATTGAACATAAATGAGTTTGATATGAGAAATTGATTATTTGTGTTTGTGGAGTTGAACAATAGTAAGTGGATAATGATGAATGTAGGAGTAAACTGAAACTCTTGAGCACAAGCTACATCACGAGTCGTGAGATCACTAAACGACTCGTTGTGTAGCTCATCTTGAGTGGAAAATAAATCAAAGAGATCAGTGTACCTAACGACTGACCTAACGACTCGTTGGGAGCAGTCGTTAAGTACACTAGTCCAACATGAAGAAAGCATGGTCCAGGATAACAAAGGAACTCACGAGTCATTGACAGTGGCAACGACTCGTTGAGTCACTCGTTATGTCCACTGAGAAGTAGTTTATAAGTGCTTTTGTTTCATCTCATCCGGTATACTAACAAATTTTGCACAGGTAAAATGGCTCCAAGGGGTACATCAAAGAAAGGTCCGACAAAGAAACAAGTGCCGGAAGGAGTCATCCGTCATACCGCAGACTTCGGGACGAGCCATCCTCCTCCGAAGAGTGTAGTGGCTCGGAGGAGGAATATGAAGTGTCAGAAGAGCAGGTTGTGCGGAAATCAACCAGGGCTAGGGCTGCACGAAGTACAAATCTGACAACCCTAGTTGACGCTCCTAATCCATTGGCAAGGGATCTGCCCATCCATATAGATGAGAATGCCAGGGCTATAGTTGCAATTTCTCCCGAAGGCACCACAGCTGGGCAAAACGCAAAAGATAGCTGATGAGTCACATGCTCAGCGAGGGGACTCCGATGATGAATTGACTGAGATCTTGAACACATCCAATGATCAACCAAGGAACGTGAGACGATGGTGTGTTCATGGTATGAGGGCTATATATAAAGAGACATTGCTCCAAATGATAAAGGACATCTAAAGAGGAGCATCCACAAGGAGCCCAGGCTAGTCACCACGGGACTTAAGGATCTTCCAGAGTTGCAAGCCTTGTTTGACAAGTACAGGTTCGGGTGGTTGATCAAGCCATCAGGAAGTTACAACCCTTGCTTAGTCAGAGAATTTTATGTTGTCTACGCAGCCATACTACAACGTTTAGCTTTAGGGGACCAAGACTAGAAAAAGAGGCCTGGCTTGACTCAAGTGTTGGTTCGAGAGACACCGGTGGATATATCTGAGAGGACCATCTCCAGGATGTTGTATGGGCCAGAATATCATGCCCTGATGAACACAGTCGAGTTCGACCATAGGCTATTCGAGCTAAAGAAAGTCAAGACTAAGAATCTGAATAGTGAGGAGCACATCAGACAGTACACTTGGCTATCTCGGGTTATTGCCACAAGAGGTCCGCTAGTTGAATGGTTGCACGACACTGAGTCTCAAATCAACAAGGCCACACTCAATTTTCAAGCTAAATTTTGGTGGACACTGGTGCGCCATAGGCTGGTACCAACCAGTAATGATAATATTCTCACACCTGACAGAGCAGCATTGGTAGCCAGTATTATGGAGGGATATACCATCAATTTCCCGTGGTACATTGCTGAAGAGATTAGAGAGTGGTCCATAAATGATGGTAATATGATTCCCTTCCCATGTTTGATTGATAGACTCTGTTAGGAGTCAAAAGTGCCGGAGTTGCCATCAGTTGACCAGAGGATAGTGGTATAGAAGATTACATATATTTGGTTGATCAGAGATGAGACAAACCCAGTATCGAGGGCGAGGAGTCAGTCCGCCACATCTGCTGGAGTGACCATATTAGCAGAGGCATTTGGAAGCGGTATACAGATCGATGATGCACAGTTCACTAATTTGGCGCCTGCTGAGGGTAGAGAAACAGGTAGCCAGCCTGAGGCTACAGATGCAGCGGACACCTCCGCACCTGCTGATGTTCCCGAGTCATCATCCACCACAACTGTGCCTAGACCACAAGTTGCTCCTCCATGAGCCACTACAGCTGGCCTAGTTACGATTTCTCAAGAATTTTTGGTTGACATGGATAGGAAGCTGGTTAAGGCCGAGAAGCAACAGGCACACACAACTTTACAGGGTAAAGTTCTGATGGAGAAGGTAAAGCCTTGGGTGTCGAAGAAGTTGGAGGCACTATCTAGTTTTTTGCATGGTCGGTTGGTTGCCTCTGAGAGACGAACAGACGAGCGCTTTGCGTAGTTATAGGCGCCTGAATTGGCAAAGTGGTATGAAGATTTAGGAGCACTCAGATCTGAGGTGCGGGATTTGGCCACATGACAGGTAGTTGCAGTACCTCCACCGGTGCTTCCCATGATAGATGATAAGAGTGAAGAAGGGCTACCACCGGTGTTCGATTTCATTACTGAGGAGCCGGTGGCACAAGATAAAGGCAAAAGGCCATGTGAGGAGGCAAGCTTTGAAGATGATGATTCTCTGTTCCATCAGCAAAAGAGAAAGCAGAGTGAGATGGAGAGAACGTTGCATATATCGAGAGAGGAGGCTCAATAGAGAGCTAAAATTGAGGCAGCGAGAGCTCGTGCAGAAGGGATGAGCTCCTTTGGTTCTGAAAATGCATTGGGTCAAACCAAAAATATGGGAGAGGATGTTGGAGGAGTAGTTACACCCTCCACTGACCAGGTAGCTGACTCTTAAGTCGCACAGGATGTTCTCTATTTCTTTAGTTCTATTTTATATATATGCATCGAGGATGATGCATGCTTTTCTTGATGGGGGTGGGGAGGGATACCTGTGCATTTTTGCTGAACATAACCCGAGGGTTTTTCTTTCCGGATATCTCTTCCTCGGGTGTTCCATATCTAGTAGAACCGACACGTTTAGAGTTTTATGTTTTTTTAATTTATTTGTGTCAATCGGAAGAAATTTCGGTGAACTTAAGAAGAACCTGGTGTAAATCGACCTTTCTTTTTTGTTTACACCAATTCACCTTCCTACTTTGATTAAGAATGAACCTGTTTTGGCCCTGGTCCCTCCTTGGACACCGTGAACCTCAACTTAGGAAAATCTCCTAAGTCGAGGGTGGCTATTATAGGGTTCATTAAGAAGAGCAGGGTGGAATAAAAAAATTGGGAAATAAAAAAAGGAAAGAGCGGGTGCGGTATGCATAATGAAAAGAAAAGAAAGAAATAAAAATTGTTGTCAAAGAGCAAGAAAAGAAAAGAAAAGGAAAAAATGTGACATCAATGAATGCTCGAAAGAAGAAGAACCGCACCCTTAGTTACAAATGAAAATAAAAAAAGCAAGTAAAGGAAAAAGGGAAGAAAATAGGTAAAAAGGTTAAAAGTGGAGTCAAGACGTGTGTAGTCCCAAGGAGGGTTAAGCTACTAATTCCATATGTACCATATCCGAACCTGAGCCTACATTACAAGCCTAATAAAAGTCCTATAGTGATCTTGGTTACTTGTCTGAAAATCGAGGTATTGAAAGTAAAGGCTAGCCTATGGCATTGCATGCACATAGTTAGAATTTCTTTGTGAGACCGAGTGAATCTTACCTAGTCCCAAGAGAAATACATTGAAATAATCATATACACATGCATGATCATGGGACTTCTTTTAGGTGAGAGCATTTGGTCAATAAAATCGTTTGTGAATTGTCTGGGTCAGTGTTATAGATTTATGTGCATGGTAGCAAGTGAGAGTGTTTTGCCATGTTTTGATTCCCTTGTGTCATGGTGGGAAATTTTACATATGTATTGTGATTTGAGTTGGTATGAGGAAGGAGGGGTTAGAAAATTTGATTTGATGAATAAATGTGACTGCCGTAAGTTTCCTAGAGTTCTTTCGATTGAAGCATCAAAATAGTTTGGTTTATTTTATTTTTGTTATTTTGCCCGAGGACATGCAAAAGTTCTAAGTTGAGGGTGTTGATGTGCCGTGATTTTACAGCACTTTCGACGCTTAAAATCAAGAAACTATGCACATTCCGGGTCTATTTATGTAGGTATGATGCATTTTGTGCTTAATATTGCAAGAAAATAGGTTTGGAAGTGAAAAGGGCAAGTTAATGCTGAAAACAACTAAACAGGAGGCTGTTAGGCACTTCACGAGTCATTGGCACTTAGCACGAATCGTTGCTGAGTTCGTGGGAAAATATCAAGTTTTGAAGATGAAGGAACAATGTACTTAACGGGTTGAAGGCATGACTCATTACATCTGGTAACGAGTCGTGAAGCCTGTCGTGATGTATGGAAGAATATTTTTAAAGAAATAGCCAGTGGAGATAACGAACGACGTCACGAGTCGTTAGCTAACTAAACAACTCATTGGGAGCTCACTGGAACCAATCGCAGGATACACTGGAGATTTGAAGAATGTAGACCACGAGGGACCTAACGACTTGTGCCTAGTCACGACGAGTCATTAGGTGACCCATTGCCACGACTCGGCTTAACACTAAGGACGCTTGCAATTCATTGATCACAACTCGTCAGAGGTATTAACGAGTCGTTACCTAGCCCGTGACCACTGACGACCTGATTTCTAGTTTTAATTAGGAAAAGGTTTCTTAGGAACTATAAATACGTTTTTAGGTTTATTTTCTACGTACAGTTTATTATTACTACTTTTTACATAGATTTTGGTGTTGTACTATTATTCTTGGTTCAAGAAACAAGGTTTACAATTTTGTTCTTGAATTTGAGGATCAAAAGCAACATTGAAATTTATTTATCAAGTTTGGAGTTTTATTCAATTTACTTGATTTTCTTTTATGATAATTTGTAAGTTGCAGTTATGATTTATTCAATATTTTGTGATTGTTATTATTCAAACATGAGTAACTAAACCCATAACTAGGTTTGTGGGAACCAAGAAGAATTAACACACATAGGTGAAACACTTAGTGATTCTTGAATGGGGTTTAATGCATGTATTATTTTTCCCTTCGTTTTAATTGATTCTTGACGGTTGTAAACGTTAGGACTTGTCATATTCTTACTTACCAGACAAAGGAGGTAGTGAATGGGAAAAGGGATTAACAACAAAGATTTGAGGCTATCAACCCTCATCTAATAGCTTGAACTTGTCCGGGGATAGCTAATCCAATATTAAGGGTAAGGGTTAATTAAGCATACACCCGTATACGGACCAAGTTGTGAGGCGATAATCATCTATATAGGGGACCAACCATTTAGGTGAACCTAACTTACCAATATTGCATGTTAAACACCGGAATAGATCACTAGTGTAAAAGCCTTGTGGTTATGAAGTCTCCGGGAACACAATCCTAGCCTAGTTGTTCATTGAATACAAACCGAATTTGGCTTAAGCATTTAGTAGTTTTTACTCTTATTTAGTAGTTTATTTCTATTCCCCTTAGGAAATAAGTAACCCGATAGTAATATCTATTCACATTAACTCAAGTTCTTTCCGTATTCCCAATGGGATTTGGGTTCTATATTTGACATCGACCACTTTATATCTCAATTTCGAGGTGTAATTTGGGCGATATCAATAATAGTTTGCTATATTGCAAATGTAATTTCCCTGTTAAGAATGCTATTAGTTCACAATATTCAATTGAATGCGGTTGCTAAATATATTTCTATCCTAACCATAAATCCTAGCCTTACTCGATAATCAAATTATGCTCTCTAACTTCTTCTTTGACTGAACAATATCTTTTCCCATAAATTGGTAGATAGAAAATAGTACTTTACTAATGCACAGAAAATCAAGCAATTAAGAACACAAGTGAAGAAACAATCATGTATGAATAAACTACCACAATGAAAATACTACTCGAACATTAATATTCATGGTTTCACCACAACCCAAAATCGGAGAGTTTTAGCTACTCATAATTGAATTAAATAATGTTCTTCATGATCAATCGAAGAAAAGATGAAATAATGAAGGTAAAAGAGATAATCCTCCAAAGAATGGCTCTATTTCTTGCTTTGTTGTTACAACGCCTGACCCTTCTCAAAATAAACTAGGATTCTATTTATAATATTTGAAAATATCCAAAAAGGACCATCTAAAATCGGATTGGACTTATAATAATTTACCCTCTAAATACCCTATCTAGCAGTGCGAGCTCCAAAGCATGGATAGACTTCGTGTTGGACATCGTTCCACGAGGTCCCATTTGATATTCACACTTAGCTAAATTCTTGATTTCAGGTACTATTTTCGAAGAGCAAGCTCTGAAATATGCATTAATATGTGATGGACCTTGTGAGGTGAGGTCCTCCTACCAATTTGCACTTAGCCATCTCTTAACGTCACAATTCTATTCCTCGCGGCGCAAGCTTAATTGCGAGCATTCTTCTCGCTTTGCTCTTCGCTATGCGAGCTTTGAATCTCTTCCTTACTTATAGAATTTTTGTTAGTTGCTTCTCTTCTTAGATCCCAATGCGAGCTCCAATGCAAACAAATACCATAAGATGATCTTTACTTGGCAACACTTCGCTTCATAGTTAGCCATTTTCTTGTGTAAATGACTTGGATTCCTAATTAACACACAAATAAGTTTCAAAATGCAAAGTCAATATAAGTAAGGTGTATCTAATACAATTAATTCTATAACAAGTCATAAATATGGGCAAAATATGGAAGAAAGACGTACAAATACACCTAACATAACTACCCCACACTTAAATCTTTGTTTGCCATTAACAAACCAACACACCCACTTTTCCAGGAACTCCATAAAGCTACACCAAGTTGAACAGGTTACTCAAGTTAAGTCCACTACAACCATTTAAACAGCTCTCAAAATCCTTATGCATCATATCAATTTCATGCAAGTTAACCACCTTGTCAAAACAACCTAGCCACTAAGACTGACTCATCAATACAAGTTAAGGCAAAAAGGGCCAACCTGCCTAGTAGAGAAATCAGAATTTTCACCTATCTCTTACCAATCATGTGCTCTCACAAAAATACGAAAGATAACAATGCTATATTAATAATATCAAATAGTACACAGGCATGTAGGTGGAAAGAATTACACTCATGCTCAATAGAATTCACATGTAAATATGACATACCATAAGCTAACCCTTAGTTTCACACTCTACTAACATAAGCATATCAAATAAAGGATCAAATAGGACTTAAAGAGTTGTAATATCGGTTCAGTACGAGTAGAAATTATTTGGGAGAATAATGACTAACCTTCCTAGCACATTTTAAGACTTCACACTTTAATTCGACTTGTGCGCTTTCTTTGTTTCTTAGAATTTCAACCACTCTTTTCACTTCCCCTTATGTCCCATTTTTCATTAAGGACGCTCTTTAATTTTCTTGTACATAATTAGCAAACAACAATTTCATATTGATTTTTTTTCTTTTGTCGCTCCCTACTAACAACATACATTTTAGCTATATACGACAAGTGCACCCTCAAACTCATTTAGTCTAGTTTCCCACTTCAACCTTACCATATATCAACTTTCCACTTACTTCTAAGTGCTCACTTTTTCAAAGTGCTTCAGACGTTCCGGTCAAATTTTCAAGTTACATCAAATAAAAGGGATAGGCTCAATACTTGGTTACCAACAAAAGAGGCTAAAGGCTCAAATGAGACTAACTAAGGATATCATATACGAGTAGGTCCAACTAGATGGCTAAAAATCATGGCTAATTCAAAAATTACTTTAACATTTCCTAAACTCATTACACTTCATTTCACCTTAGCATACACACCAGGAATGTTATAGGCAATATTATGACACATGAAGTAAAGAAAATTCTCACCACATATGACATACAACTAGCTCGAAATGGATTTATAATGACCATCTCAGTGCAATAGCATGATTTCAGTGCAAACATTTTTAAGCTAACAATCATTGAAATAAGAGTCTAGTAAAAGAGTCTAAATGTCTCAACTAAAGTTATTTCTTCGAGAGTTGCTCATTTCTCTCTAATGTACCTAATCCCAAGCACCTAACATTCAAATGACCTTGAAGACTTTCATCACTTACCTTCTAGAAAAAAAAAATCTATTAACCAATGTTCCTTCAAGAAGGTCGTCAATCATCCATCATCGAAAAAAAATCCTTTCTACTCCTAAAAATTAAAAAATTATCCAGTTTAAACTACATCCCTTATAAAGTATCCAATGCACAAAGTATAGTCGAGAGGGATTATTAACTAACCAGTGAATAGTACAAAAAAGAACCCAAGCAATATCCCCACCCTACACATAAAATTGTGCACTATCCTCAATGCGCACCACAAATAATAAAGGAGCAAATGAAATCCCTGAAAGACCAAAGGACGAAGCATTAACAACTCATGAGATACTCAGACTTTTCCCAACATGACTTGGTTCTTTATGTGGATACCCCACACTTAATACTAATCATCTAGCTTGCTTTTGCATATTTTCAATGGCTTTGCTTTCATGTTTATACTCCTACAAAAGTAAAAATAAGAATACTACAAAACAAAAAGACAATGAAAAAAATCTATATATCTATATAAAGGAAAGACCTAACCCGATGATGTGGCATGCTTCATTGATTAGAAAAGCTATTTAACTTTTTTCCTGTTTTTTTTTCTTGCATTTTTCTCAGATTTTTAGAGTTTTAATTCTATTTTTTCTTATAAGGTGTTTTCTTGAAAAATCAAAAGTCACTTTCATTAACTCCTATTCATTACACCATACCACTCCACCATCTTTTGCACTTTCTCAACAATTATAATACTTTTCCCCTGTAATTTTTTTCTCAGAAGTTCTTTTCTCTTTCTATGAAAATATATGTATTCTCTATTTTCAATGGGACTTTTTAAATGATTACCATCAACTTAATGTCTTTTCAACTATTAGTCATGATCCAAATTTTAATATCCCCAACAAATAAATAATCAAAAAAACTTTCAATTGTATATGTCAATTTATAATAGAAGTGGAGAGATTTTTCATACATGACTAGAGTGTCTCATGGAGCAAATGTCAAAGGTATGTTTGGATCTTTGAAAATTTCTGTCTATTTCTTAGATGACACTTCAACTATTAAAGGATCAAATCTACTTTTCGATTTGTTAGATTTTAAATTTTGTGAACTAATTTGTCAATCATTACAATTTATTTGTTATGCAGTTTGTGGTATTATGATAGACTTCTCATTTTACTATTTTTTATAGTATTACCTTCATTTTTTGATCATATAAAGAATTTACGGATTTACAATAACTTGAGGATCTTAAAAATGAAATTTTGGAATTGAGGGATGACTTGAAGATGAAAAAGAAGAAGATAATTTTGTGTCTTTATCATAAGCTTCAAGTTACATATATATAGGGCCCAAAAAAAATTAAACAAGTCAGAGATTTGTAATTTTGTTGTCAGATACATGTATTCTCTTTTTTCTATGGGAGTTTTAAAATGATTTACCATAAATTTCATGCCCTTTTCATCTATTACTCATGATTCAAATTTTATGCTTTTATATCCCCAACAAACAAACAAACAAAAAGACCTTTTAATGATATATGTTAGTTTATAATAGAAGTTGAGAGATTTTTCATACATGACTAGAGTGTCTTGTGGAGCAAATGAGAAAGGTGTGTTTAGGTCTTTGTAGATTTTTGTATATTTCTTAGATTACACTTCAACTCCTATAGGAGAAAATCTACTTTTCGTTTTGTAGTTTTAAATTTATGAACAAATTTTTCAATCATTACAATTTATTTGTTAGGCAGTTCATGGTATTATGATGTGCTTCTCATTTTACTATTTTTGGTAGAATTACTTTCAAGTTTTGATCATATAAGTAATTTACACATTGACGACAACTTTGTGTCTCTACCAGAAGCTTTAAGTTATATGTATATAGGGCCCAAAAAACTTTAAACAAGTTATAGATTTGTAATTTTGTTATGAGATACATGTTCTCTATTTTCTATGGGAGTTTTAAAATGATTTACCATTAATTTCATGCCTTTTTTTATATATTACTGATGATTCAAGTTTTATGCTGTTATATCCCCAACAAACAAATAATTAAAAAGAATCTTTCAATTGTATATGTCAATTTATAGTAGAAGTCAGAAGATTTTTCATACATGACTAGAATGTCTTGTGGAGAAAATGAGAAATGCATGTTCGGATCTTTGCACATTTTGTCTATTTCTTTGATAACACTTCAACTCTTAAAGGATCAAATTTACTTTTCTATTTATTAGATTTTAAATTTTGTGTACTAATTTGTCAATCATTACTATTTGTTAGGCAATTCATGTTATTATAATGGCTTCTCATTTTACTATTATTTTGTATAATTACCTTCATGTATTGATCATATAAGTAAATAGGTGTCTAGGTCTTTGCAAATTTCTATATATTTTTTAGATCACACTTTAACTCTTAAAGGAGCAAATCTACTATTCATTTTGTAGTATTAAATTTTGTGAACTAATTTGTCAACCATTACAATTTGTTTGTTAGGAAGTTCATGGTATTATGATGGGCTTCTCATTTTACTATTTTTTGTAGAATTACTTTCAAGTTTTGATCATATAAGTAATTTACATATTGACGACTACTTGAGGATCTCAAAATAAATATTGGGATTGAGGAATAACTTGAAGATGAGAAAAAAGAAGATATCTGTATAATTTTTTCATCCAACTTTGTGTCTCTACCAAAAACTTCAAGTAACATGTATATAAGGCCCAAAAAACTTCAAACAAGTCAGAGATTTGTGATTTTGTTATGAGATACATGTATTCTCTATTTTCTATGGGAGTTTTAAAATTATTTACCATCAATTTCATGCCTTTTTCATATATTACTGATGATCCAAATTTTATGCTTTTATATCCCCGACAAACAAATAAAAAAAATCTTTCAATTGTATATGTCAGTTTATAATAGAAGTTGGGAGATTTTTCATATATGACTAGAGTGCCTTGTGTAGCAAATGAGAAAGGTGTATTTGGATTTTTGCAAATATGTGTCTATTTCTTTGATGACACTTCAACTATTAAAATATCAAATCTACTTTTTGATTTGTTAAGTTTTAAATTTTGTGAATTAATTTATCAATTATTATAATTTATTTGTTATGCAGTACATGGTATTATGGTGGACTTCTCATTTTACTATTTTTTTTATAGAATTACCTTCAAGTTTTGATCATATAAGTAATTTACGGATTTACAAAAATTCGAGGATCTCAAAGTGAATTTTGAGATTGAGGGGATGACTTGAAGATGAGAAAAAAAAAAGATATCTGCGTATTTTTTTCTTCCAACTTTGTGTCTCTACCAGAAGATTCAAGTTACATGTATATAGGTCCAAAAAAACTTTAAACAAGTAGGAGATTTGTGATTTTATCGTGCGCAATATTCGCCTTCACTCAAGTTACATGTATATATTTTAGGTGATTATGCTAAGCTAAAGATGAAATACATGTCAATACTTTTTCTTTCGATTATTAAAAGGGAGAACCATTTCAATCCTGAATATGATTTTCCTCTTCCTCTTATGTTTTCTGCGTCTTTTTTCGACACTTTTTTCTGAAGTAGGAAATAAAATTACTACAACATTGTTTCACGACATGCCTAAATTGATTTAAATATTTACTTAATTCGAATAAAATGATTTATTTTTCCACAAGACAATGTGTTTGATTTGGTATCTTATCAACTATATATTGTAAGAGTAAATTTGGAGATGTAACTTTTGATAGTTTCATTTAAAGAATCATATGTAATTATTGAATTGTTGTTGTCTTTTTATTTTATAATAGGTTATGTCTTTTGTTTTATGATGCGTGCGTGCTTGATGAACAATAATTTTCTTGATTACATATTTATTGGTGATATTACTCCTTATTTTAAGAAGCATGTATGTTCTTATTATTTATTTTGTGATATTTGATTTTGATGGTCGTTTTGAATATTTGATTAGGAACATGAAAGGACAATGGAGAGAAATAGTCTCACAAAAATTAGTAAATTACTTAAAATCTGGATAAGGTAATGAACTTTATGTATTCACTTTTTAGCATGATAATATATATCATTCCCTTCTTTTGCTTTTTGTATGTTATTCCTGTGGTTTTTTAATTCTGGTAGATCACTGATAACGCTCAAACCACACTTTTAACTGAAGTATGAAGCGGACGTTGTCAATAAAGAACCCAACTAGAGGTTGGGGTCGATCCCACAGGGAATATGGAAGGATGTAGAAAAATGCTAGTTCTTAAGCTTTTTAGTTGATTATTACCTAAGAGGGGAGATTTGTAAAAATAAGTAACAATATTAAGAAGTTGGTGGTTGTTTCCAAATTTATGCAATTAACTAGGGTAAGTGTTCCCTATGGATCCTTAACTACTTCGGGTTTTACACTAGTGATTTATTCCTATATGTTACTTATAGAACTGATAACTTAGGTTCACTCAAACGATCGACTAATCCCTATTGAATGACTATACTCAATTACTCGACCAAGTCTCATGTGTTCCAAACTAACCGTTATCAATAAGTTCCAGATATAACTATCCTGCGACTACAACTCAAGTTAATACAATGATCATCAAGATCAAGGTTTAGTTGTAATTCTCTTTTTCTAATCTCTACCTCTTTGACCAAAGCAAGTAAAGAATTCGGGCACTTCCTAACATTGTACACCGTTTAGAATCGTTAAAGATGGAAGAATACAATATAAGTGTTTAGTATTGGTTTTAGAATCACTTCGTGCTAACCCTAGTTCGTTAATTCACCATGGTTCCCACAACCCTAGTTGTGGTAGTTTTAGCCTATCATGTTCATAAGTAATTTAATAGAATTCATAGACAAAAGCTTAACATAATACTTACAACAATGATCGGAAGAACCTTCACTTGATTAATGAATAATTTGAACAACTTTACAATCGTATCTCAAAATGAAACTAACTCTCAAAACTAGATTGTAAGACTTCTCTCAAAAAACTTTTCAATTGTGTGTATACTTTTGAACTTAGCTATTACATGAAAATAGAAGGGTATTTATTGTAGTTTGATGTCTTCCTTGTTCCTTGATGAATTTGGCTTGGGATTGGTAAATTTCCTTTTCCTAGTTGATGTAGGAAACCACTCTTGGCCGTTGGGACACCTTTGCTGCGTCGCCAGTATCCTTGCACCAAAACAGTGGTGCCTCACGCCTGTCCATGCGCTGGAGTTGGGGCGTTTCGTACGGATGGATGCCGAGAAATGTTTCTTCCACACACATGTTGTTGCACTGAAGGAGGGCCACGCCGTGCTTGGCCTTGCGCTAGTGTGCGGCTGCCTCGCGCATGGCAGTGCCAACATCGTGCGAACTTCAATTTTTGCATCTTTCAATCCCACTTCTTCACATTTGATCAATAAGCCTTAAATACCTTCAAATTCATCATTTTAAGCCCTAAAAACATCTCATCACGTATGTTAGCCATTTCCAAAAATATGTAACATAAACACATGAAAACACACATAATTTGTTCTCAAAACATGGTAAAGTGTGGGCAAATACATCTATGAAGTGTGTAAATACGCCCTTCATCAACACCCTCAACTTAAACTATTGTTCGTCCTCAAACAATATACTATTTCCCTTCTCACATTTAAGCACAAAATTCATTCTACGAATAGGTCTACTTACACTTAGGATCATGAGACATATCAATGAAGCTCAAACAACTCACTCACATGCATATAGGATCAACATTAGAATGTCAAAGTTTAAAATCACTTAGCTTTTGAAAACTAACTCATCAAGACATATTTTGGGCCAATATGAATTATATGCAATTTAGCAATCAAAATTTACCAAAATCTTACATTGTGCCCCTCACAATTTTGAAAGATGCCCTTTCACACAAGATATAGAATAAAATTAACTTGGGCGTAAATATAACAAAATACACCCACTCTCCCAAAGAACTCAACATACATGCAAACGACCACCCATAGGCTTACCCTTAGTGTAATACTCCGCTAATATAGAATTATGAATCAAGGATCAATTAGGACTTTAATTTGGTTGTAATGTAGGTTAAGGGATGGGTAGGAACTATTTGGCCAAGATAGTGACTAACCTCCTCAATCACTTTAATACTTCACAACAATTTGATTTTTTAGCACATTCTTCAATTTCCCAATTTTCTCCTTATACCTCCTTTTATTTTTCAATTTTTCAACTCAGGTAACTAGCGGAGATTTTTCAACCTTGAGCTTATTCACACACACACACACATATATATATATTTCAGTTTTTCAAAGATCCTTTTTTTTCTTTTTGTTTTCCCACTAACAATCACCCTCCTTGTTTAGCAAAATTTCACCTTTTTCTTTTCTTCCAATTCACCATACTTCTCGCTCCCACCATTTACGCACCCCAACTCTAGCCACCCTCAACTTAAGCATTTTTCTTATGTTGAGGTTCACAATATCCAAGGAAGGACCATGGCCAAAACAGGTTCAATATAAACAAATGGGTACGGTAAATTGGTAAATCAAAGAAACATGGTCTATTAAGGCTCAAACTTGCCTAACTAGGATAATCACAATCAAGGTAGGTAAAATAGGATAAAAATAAGGCTATCAAAGAAATGCCTATATCACTTCCTAAATCCATCATTCTTGTTTCGCTTTGCACCCACACCGGGCGAGTTCTAGACATCAATTTACAAGCATGGAGTATATCAAAAATAATTCCTCACACATTGGCACAAGATGGTTTAACAATGGAAATCAAGATCACATGAACACATATATTCATATTGCATGCATAACATAATTAGGCCCATTTTTTAAAGTACAAGAGTCAACTTCTAAAATACTAAGTGTTTCTACCTATTTCATGCATTTTCGAGTGAATTTTTATAAAGTCCCAATGATACCTAAGGTGAAGCACCTAGAATTCATAGGATCTAAGCTTTGTTCTTCCTAATGACTAATTTACCCTTAAGACGGTCGTCATCCATCCATCATCAGGCAAAGTCATGACTCAATGACTAAAAAAATAAAAAAAAATTTAGACTCTTTAGTCGGTTCTAAGGGACTATCCACTGGAAAAGTACCGAAAACAAAAACCGGAGGAAACCAAAAAAGAAATAATATATATATATACTACACACCAACAAGCATGCAAGATAGATCATAAATTCCAAAAAAAAACTGGGCCTACCACGTGCAAATTTAGCAATTAAGGCATGCATGGTAATATGAAGTTCATATCTCCCACCCTATACTTAATTGGTTGAACTATCCCTAGTGATAAAATAAATAAGCATAAATTAATAGAGTGCAAGTAGAACTCCCTGGGCCTCTAATCCTTGTTTTCAATATTTAAGCTCAATCATTGAAAATTATGACCTATCACCTACACACTTGAACAAACACGTAAAAACGAACAAAAAATTTATCTTGGGTTGCCTCCCAAGTAGTGCCTGATTTAACGTCGCGGCACAACACATGTATCTTGATTACTCAGACTTCATCAAGATACCTGTTGATATCGTGGTCACATCTTGGCCACTTGTTTTACCATGCTAACCTATGACACGTCAGAATATAAAAGAAAAAAAAACAAAAAATAGGAAATAAAGACTAAAAGTTAAACACAAGCAATTAATCTTATCCTAAATTGTATTCTCCGGCAATGGCACCACTTTTTGATAACGCTCAAACCACACCTCTAATTGAAGTGTGAAGTGGACGTTGTCAATAAAGAATCCAACTTAGAGGTTGGGGTCGATCCCAAAGGGAATATGGAGGATCTAGATTACAGCCGATAAGTGAACTTGTAAGGTAGTTACTTCACAATTGGGGGGATTCTAATAATAATCAATAGTAAAACCAAAGCAGCTATTAAAATTATGGTTGTGAATCAATAATTAAAGGATAACTAGGGTTTGTGTTCCCCATGGATTCATAACAGCTTTAGGTATATACTCATGCTCTTCACCAATCCTTACTTACAAATATGGTTGAGAAAAAAACTTCCTTTAATTAATCCGCCAAATCTTGAAGAACAAGTAGCAAGAACAATGTGAATTCAAGAAAAGGTTGATCACAAGGTTGAACCAACTCAATTCTCTCTTTCAAAGATGTAAAATTGTCTACTATTATGTTTTCCAACTAAAACCTAATGTAATTAACGTCTCCTCTGAAAAATAAAACATAAAACATATTTATATAGATATAAGAATCCTTTTCCTAGGCTAACAGGGCGATTTTCCATATCTGGTGCCGACCTCGTCACAGGTCATCCTATGACTCGTAGGAGCATCGTATGGTCCGACAACTTCACGCGGTTTGGATTGTTGGCTGATTTTTGGCTAAGTGTCGAGCTAAGGTATGATTCGTACCTCCTTCCTACGACTTTTACCAGGCTCCCGTGGCTTGATTCTGAATCTTTGCAATTTGTCTAAAGTTCACCACAACCGGTATAGTACGACTTGTACCAAGCTCTCACGGGTAGCGGTCTCCTCTTGTTCTGAGAATTAGCCTCTTGTGCAATTCTTCTGGATGTCATTATGACTGCCTTACCATGACTCATACAAGCTTGGTTCGATCTGTGGCAAGAATCATAGGTTCAATCTTCTAGCTTCAGCCTTCTACTTCTTATCACGGCCATTAGTACGACTCGTAGGTCCATCCTATGGATCGCACTGTGGACTGCATTTTTGCCTTGTTTTGCACACTTTTAGCTTCCTTTTGCAAATTTACGTTCCAACACCCATTCATCCTGAAATCAAAGGAAAAGTGCCTCATATCCACATAAATACACCTAAGTCCATGTTATTTTCTTAGTTTTGAGCGTCAATAGTGCTGTAAATCCACAACACATGAACACCCTCAACTTAAGACTTTTGCATGTCCTCAGGCAAAGAAAAAGAAAAACTAAACACGACGCTCAACTAGAAAGTACACTTAAGATACTACAACCAATACTTAAACAAATTTTTGCACTCTCTATATACACTCTATTGACCCTTCCTCATATAACATCATCCTCTAATGCATTACAAGCAATATCAAAACATCATATACAGGGATCAAGACATGTCATCTAGCTATCAACAGGAAATCAAGTCATCACCAATGTTTTTCACACAGACCAATGGTAAAAGCAAACATAACCCATGTACCCTCACACAAACGAAGTCCCCACTCAGATATGAAGTATCAAACACAACATGGAACTTGGAAAGTGAAGCACTCACTCTCATAAGGAAGTTTCCAAGTATTATGCATCAGATACCATAGGCTTGCCCTTATTTTCTCTGCTTTGGTTTGTCAGATGGTTAAGTTAGGATCACTATAGGATTTGATATGGCTTGTAATGTAGGCTTAGGGTTGGACATGATAAAGATGAGAGATTTTATGAGTGACTATCCCTTCCTTGGCACTACATACATTGGCTACACCATTTACCTATTTCACCCTTTACTCTTTCATTTTCCTTTCTTCCCTTTTTACCCCATTTTAAGAATATTTGCTGGGTGAGGTGATTTTTTTAATTTTTCATACAACTTCAAGCTCTTTTGAATTTTTATTTTTCAAGATTCTCAAGATTTTCATCTCTTTCACTTTTTTACCTCATCGCACCTCATTTTTCACCATATTTTCTCTTTTCTCTTCTTTTCTTTTCTTTTCCTTTCTCCCGCTCCCACCATTTATGATCCCCTACTCTAGAAACCCTCAACTTAAGCATTTTGCTTATGTTGAAGTTCACAATATCCAAGGAAGGACCAGGGCGAAAACAGGTTCATTATAAACAAATGGGTACGGTTAACAGGTGAATCAAAGAAATATGATCTATTAAGGCTCAAACTTGGGATCAAGGGATTCATGAAACTTTGGTAGGGCAATATAGGCTAAAAGTGAGCTAATTCAAATATGCCCTATGATCATATCCTAACCAACCGTCCTTAAACTATGTAGAGACCAACCAGGCAAGTTCTAGATCCTCAACAACATACTGCAATGAATACTAAAACCTCACTGACACATGGTACATGAACTATTTTTTACTTTACCTGTCTAGTTAATACATGCTTGACAAGACTAACTATTATTAATATCCAAATGACATAAAAAGATCCACCAAAATCATGCATGTTGTCACAAATACATAGCAAAATTTTTGAACAGGATCAATTTTTTTTAAAAAAAAACACAATTAGTGTCTTTCTATTGGCTGAGTATTACTAAGTTACTTTCTAATCAAAAAAATCACAACTAAAAAAAATCCTAAGACATGACAGTTCTACTAGATAGTATGCCCGAGGGAAAAGAAGCACAACAAGAAAAACCCTCAGATGACCAAAATTCCCAAAAATAAAAGTACACCCCTCCCCCTTTTGAAAAAATGAGCTTCGTCCCCGAAGCATAAGCTATAAGCATGTAGGGAAGAGAACATACCTGTGGCGCTCTAGCCGCTCCTTTCATCTTGCGGAGGTGGTACCTCCGCGGTAGTAGTGGTGCAAGCGGTGGCCAGCATGCTCAATGGTGTAACAACGGGGGGAATAGTTCCCCCCTCAGTGATTGTGGCCGCTTGATCGGCCTCTACAGTAGTTGGGGCTGAATGTGGCTCACTCGAAGGGTCATGGCCACTAGAAAGCTTAGGCTGAGCTACTGTGGAGCCGCCTGCTCCTCTGGCTCTCTCCTGCAGCTCAGACATATGCTCGTCATGAGCCAGCATACTCTCCGCTCTAGCCCGCTTGGGCTCTTTCCTCTCTTTCTTTCTTTTTTTTTCTCAAACTTTCCTCACCAGCATCTTCAGCAGCTCTTTCCTTACCTTTATCACTAGCTACAGTCGGCTCCCAGTATGCTTCCAAATTAATATCCTCATCAAGCTCGACATCTAAGTTTGGAAGAGTGGGGGCTGCTATAACTGTTGGTTTTCGTGATGAGAACTCAACTACTTGGCTCCGAAGAGCCCCCAACTCTATATGGAGACTGTTGGTGTTTGTCTGCTGTATCATCTGCTAATTGAATCTTCTCTCAAAACTGTCCAGGCGTCCATGTAAAGCCTGAGTTGCTACCTCTCTCTCTGACTTGACCCATGGTTTGACATTATCCATCATGGCCTGAATCTTACACTCTTCCATGGTCAATCTCTTAGATAGATTTTAGAGGAAGTCCTGGGTACCAAGATGTACCCTGTTGGAGTCTGACTTTGTACGCTGGGAAGTGGTGTAGCTGAGGTGCTAGGAGCTGACTCTAAATGACCGGCATCTGTAGCCGGTGTCTTGCTCTACTCTTGAGTACTGGGGACATTCACCTGTATGTCCCCTGCTGGCTGAGCTGCTAGGATAGCCATAGGAATCTTGGATCTGCTTACCAGGTTCATCTCATCCCGGATAAGTCCTATGTCTGCAATCCTTTGCCCCTTAATCAGCCGCTCATCACTCCTTTAAACTCTCGCCTCCCTATATAAACTGAATACAAGGCTTGGGAATGGGATAGTAGTGCTTACTTCCAATGACCGATCTCGTATCTCAATAGCTATGATCCTCGAAATATTAAGGGGGTAAAGAGACATGATGCATTCCACCAAAGCTGCCCTATTATCACCTAGTGTGTTGTTATTAACTGTCAGTGCTAGTTGATGGCGCACTAGTGTCCAACAGGCTTTTTCTATGAAGTTCGGGAATTCTTTGTCACCTGCTTGCCACCTGTTACCCACTTAGCCTCATCCTTGTTCTCAGCGATCACCTCTGCTAGCCATTGCAGTTTCCTTTGTTGCTCACCCCTGCTCAAACTTCTGATCTGCTTCATTGTAATCATACTCTGGCGTCATTATGGTCGGTAAGAATTATGGCCCGTACAAGATTTGAGTGATGGCAAGCTCGGATATATCAACCTCACGAACCTCGGACCATCACACTCTCCAGACACGGCTGATCCTTCACCTTCTGCCCTTCCTTTGATTTCACCTCCATGGTGGCCAAATAGTTGGCATAAAACTCTCGGATGACGCCTTCTATGTACTGTGATGGAGTCTTTGCCATCCACTCGAACCCATAGAAACTGAAAAATCCGCTTCATCTCCTCAACTTCATTCAATGAGTTTGTGAGGATCTGTGGCTCTTCTTCTATGCTCCTCCTTAGCTTATTTTTGGCGGTGAGAGAGATGCCCTGCTCATATATTTCTGTCTCCCAGCACTCTCCACCGAATTGTATGATTTTCTCTGGGTGGGGTCTGCTCTTGTGCCTGTGCTTCATTATGAGATTCCTCCTTTGACTCATTGCTGTCACTTTCTTCTTCACTTTGGGTCTCCCCTGACCCTTTTTCAGCATTCGAGTCATTACCCGACTTTTGTTGTTCCTCTCTAACTCCCTGTTTAGACTTGGGAGCTTGAGCGGATCTGGTAGTGGTTGCTTCGGCTTGGGCCTTTGCTCTTAACCTAGTGGTTCTGGTTCCATCGGTGTTTGAGGTGTCTACTTGATAATCCTCAAGTGAACCACTAGGTGAATCTCCAGCCTTGTCAGACTCCGAGTCAGTTATTTCATCAATCAATGTCCTGCGGGCTTGTGTTTTGTCTGTCCTGCATTTGAATGTCATTGTACCTGTAGAGAAAGAGGTTAGCATTCCGTTTTCAAAAAAGAAAAATCAGATAAGAGAAGTTTAGAATCTCATCAGGGGTCCTCACTACGAGTCATACCATGAAGGTACGACTCCTGAGAAGTGCTGGTGGTGCCTTATGACTCGCAGATATGACTCGTACCATGAAGGTATTGTCCATACCTTGAGTCGTCTGATGAAGTCCTATTTCTAGTAAATCTCTAATTTTCACCAAGACTCGTGGTAAGACCCATAGGTCGATTCCACGAGTCGTAGGGTGGACTTCTCAGACAAGCCTTTTCAATTTGGTGGTACGAGCACTTAGTACGGATCTTAGTATCAACCTACGACCTGTACTGTGCTTCGTACCCTTTTCAGACCTCATTCATGATTCTTTATTTAGTGTGTAGGTGTTTGTTTTGCACATTTTTGGGTACCTCAAATTTCCCCCAGGTCTAGGCATATCATAGACTCCATTTTAACACTACCCCAACATCCCTCTTTTACGACCATTATCCATAACTTCATTGAAGTGTTCCAAGTCCACAGTTCAACCATTTTTCTAGTGGGGCTTCCAGTCGAACTCCACTGCATTAACCCTTTTCGTTTGTTTTTGCTTTAAAGCTTGATTTTCAGGCTTAATCAGTGATTCTCATGGGTTTTGATGCCCTTAAGTTTACTTTGAAGGTATTTAGAATATGAAATGTACAACACCTACTTGATTGTGGCTTTGTTCGACTGGGTATCACTATGTAGGGTTGGCCGAACTTGGATTGAGCAAACACTTGCTTGATTCCTTGTTGATTGTTGAGTTACGGGTTGTGGGGGAGGTGAGTTTAACGTTGTGAGCTTGAGTGTTTAGCGTGGGAGAAGGGTGGATTTGATTTAAATAGCTTAGGGCCAAATTAAACAAATCTGAGCCAAGTCGGGTATAAGTGGTGTTTTTGACCCATCACGACTTGTTCCACGAGTCGTAGAAGGTACCTACAACTCGTCCCCTGACCCGTATTGACTTTAACATAAAGAACTTACCTGGTGACCTATGAGTCAATCCTACGACTCGTACAATTGAGGTGCGACTTGTAGGAGGAACCGTAGGCCTGACTTTTGCTTTTATTTTTCTCTGCTTCTCACCACGCTTGCTGCTACAGCTTGTAGGACCTTATCACGGGACGTACTGAGAGTTTGTAGCAACTGATTTTTCAGCCACCTATTTTTGTTTCCCTGCACACTGAGCACATATTAGTACAATAACTTGGGTTGCCTCCCAAGTCGCGACACGAAGAAGGTGGTCTGGTTACTCAGATTTCACCAAACCACCACTTAGGTTGCCTCCCAAGAAACGCTTGATTTAACATCGCGGCACGGCGCAAGTTTCTTGACTACTCAGAATTCATCAAGTGACTCATACTCATCCTCTAGTGCTGAGATCACACTAAATTCCTTCAGTTGCTTCATGGTCCGGCAAATATTGAAAGTGACCTCTTCTTTGTTTAGTCTGAACTTCAGTAGAACCACTTCCACATCTACTAGAGCTCTCCCAGTGGAAAGGAATGGCCTCCTCAAAATGATGGGGACCTCATAATCAACCTCGCAATCCAAAATCACGAAGTCTGCTGGCAATATGAACTTGTCAACCTTGACAAGCACATCAACTAAGATGCCCACTGGTTTCTTAACTGTTCTGTCGGCCATCAGCAGCCGCATGTTAGTCGGTGTGGGGGCTCCCAATCCTAGCTTCTAGAAAACCGCCAAGGGCATTAAATTAATGCTAGCTCCCAGATCACAGAGTGCCCTTGCGAACTCGACATTACCAATGGTGCAAGGTATCATGAAGGCGCCTGGGTTTTTCTTGTTCTGAGCTAAGACCCTTGTTGCTATGGCACTGTAGTGATGGACATTGTCAACTGGCTCATAGCTCACATATATCTTCTTTGTTACTAGGTCCTTCATGAATTTTGCATACCCTGGCATCTTCTCTAGTGCTTCGACCAACGGTATGTTCACCAATAGTTGTTTAAGTATTGAAAGGAATTTTTGGAACTTACTGTTGTCCGCCTTTTTCTTCATCCTCTAAGGGAATGGTGGCGGTGGTCGTGGAATAACCTTATGCACTTGGGTTGCCCCTTGATCAATGTTGCCTTCCTTCTTACCTCTAGGGGCCTCTTACAATTCACCATTTTGTGTCTCAGCACCCATCTCTTCTTCCTCAATCACGCTCTCTTTCATCGTTCAACTTCGACTGGGAACGGGGGGTCAACTTTGGTCTTACCACTCCTAGTCATCACTGCCATGCAATGAGCATCATTTTTTGGATTTTGGACAGTGTTGCTAGGGAGTGTACCCTTTTGCCTAGGGTTCATTGATGCTGACAGTTTCCCCAGTTGGTGTTCTATCTTCTTGATGGCGGTGGTGTAAGATTCTACTTTCTGACCCATGCTCGATAGGTCACTTCAAATTTCTTTTAATTGATCATCAGTAGACCTCACCTTTTTCAGCATCTCAGCCATCATGCTCTCTAACTTTGACTGTCCGGCCTCCCCTTCTTGTGCGTTGGGAGGCACATAGACTCCAGCCTGGTCATTGCGGTATCCATTATTCCTTCTCCATTCTCCCTCGCGCTCATGACCACAGCTCCTATCTCTGAACCCATTCCTATTATAGTTGTATCTAAATTGATTCCGACCTTGATTTCCAGAACCTTGGCGCCAATTGTCTTGTCCAGACGCTTGGGCATTGGCTCGAAAACCCGCCACTTGGCCATCTAGGAAGTTTGCCTCCTCCTCAGAATCAGAGTGATCTACTCCTTGCTCCCTTCCTTGAGTTTCCACTGCTTTTACCTTTTTGGCTCTCCCATGATATGCTTTCTCAACAAATCCAATGATGTGCGCATGTGAGCCAACTTCTGATCGCGTTCTTCTTCCTTCCTTCGTTGGTCTGCAGTCAAATGAACAACATATGTACCTGCCACTGCATTAGCCTCCCTCGTATGCCAGGCCCTGTTTGTCTTAGTCACCCTGTCAAGGATAATGGCTGCTTCCTCCCAAGGGTGACTCATCAATGCTCCTCCAGCCACCGTATCTGCTACAGTTTTGGTGCTATTATTCAGAGACTTGTAAAAAATTTCCAATAAATTGTCATCTGGAATTTTGTGGTTCAAGCACTTAGTCAACTTCTTTTTTAACCTCAGCCAGGTTTCATGAAGTGCCTTTGTCTTAATTTTTTGGAAATTATAGATCTCATCTTTTAGCTGTAACATCCTTGATGGGGGAAAGAATATCTCCAAAAAGGCCCGTTTAAGCTCCCTCCAATTGGTTATGGAGTCGTTGGGCAACTCCGATAACCACAAAGTAGCTTCCCCTAATAGAGAAAAAGGGAAGAGTCGGAGCCGTATGGCATCCTGGCTTACTCCGGCAACCTGTACGCCTTGCATATTCCTACAAAGTTCATTAAGTGCAGGTTGGCATCATCCGCTGCGTGGCCACTGAACACCCTTTTCGTGCTTAACAATGAATCCTGGTGCTCGTAATATCAAATTTTGCCCCAGCGGGCAGTGGTGGTGGCACAATTGCTCCAGTTGACCTAACTTCATCAATATCTGGGTCCTCATCATCGAAGAACTGAGGGGAAAATCTTTGAGCTCGGTTGACCCTCTCATGTTGACCAACATTTACCACCTCATCTCTATCATCACCAGCCTGCTGAAGTGCAGCTAATCGAGCTAGCTTGGCTTTCCTAGCTTCTTCAGCTAAGCGGGCTTCTCTTTGCTCAGGGTTTTCCATTTTATGTAGTGCTCGTTCGATTTCGGGATTTAGTGGAACAAGGGGATCCCCTCTACTCCGAGTGCTTGGCATTCACCGGAGGACAACTTATAGGTATCAAAAACACAAAAATAAACGTAATTAAGGAAATAACTACCAAAAAGTCAAATACAAGCAAATAACCTAGTCTTAGTCGTACTCCCGGCAACGATGCCACTTTTTGATAATGCTCAAACCACACTTCCAACTGAAGTATGAAGCGAACGTTGTCAGTAAAGAACCCAACTAGAGGTTGGAGTCGATCCCACAGGGAATATGGAAGGATGTAGAAAAACGCTTATGCTTAAGCTTTTTAGTCGATTATTACCTAAGAGGGGAGATTTGTAAAAATAAGTAACAATGTTGAGAAGTTGGTGGCTGTTTTCAAATTTATGCAATTAACTAGGGTAAGTGTTCTCCATGGATCCTTAACTACTTTGGTTTTACACTAGTTATCTATTCCAATACTTTACTTATAGAACTGACAACTTAGGTTCATTCAAACGATCAACCAATCCCTATTGAATGACTATACTCAATTACTCGACCAAGTCTCATGAGTGTTCCAAAATAACTGTTATCAACAAGTTCCATATATAACTATCCTGCGGCCACAACTCAAGTTAATACAATGGTCATCAAGATCAAGGTTCCATTGTAAATCTCTTTCCCTAATCTTTACCTCTTCGACCAAAGCAAGTAAAGAATTTGGGCACTTCCTAATGTTGTACACCGTTAACAATCGTTAAAGATGAAGAGAATACAATATAAGTGTTTATTATTGGTTTTAGAATTACTTTGTGATAACCCTAGTTCGTTAATTCACCATGGTTCCCACAACTCTAGTTGTGGTAGTTTTAGCCTATCATGTTCATAAGTAATTTAATAGCATTCATAGACAAAATATTAACATAATACTTACAACAATGATCAGAAGAACCTTCACTTGATTAATGCAAAATTCGGAAGAACAACTTTACAATCGTATCTCAAAATAAAACTAACTCTCAAAACTAGATTATAAGACTTCTCTCTAAAAACTTCTCAATGTGTGTATACTTGCGAACTTAGCTATTACATGAAAAAGAAGGGTATTTATAGTAGTTTGATGTCTTCCTTGTTCCTTGATGAATTTGGCTTGGGATTGGTAAATTTCCTTTTCCTAGTTGATGTAGGAAACCACTCTTGGCCGTTGGGACACCTTTTTCGTGTCGCCAGTTCCCTTGCGCCAAAATAGTGGCGCCTCACGCCTGTCCATGCACTAGAGTTGGGGCGCATCGCATGGCTTGATGCCGAGAAATATTTCTTCCACGCGCATGTTGTTGCTCTGAAGGAGGGCCGCGCCGCGCTTGGCCTTGCGCCAGTGTGCTGCTGCCTCGCGCATGGCAGTGCCAATGTCGTGCGAACTTCAATTTTTTCATCTTTCGATCCCACTTCTTCACATTTGATCAATAAGCCTTAAATACCTTCAAATTCATCATTTAAAGCCCTAAAAACATCTCATCACGTGTGTTATGCATTTTCACAAATATATAACATAAACACATGAAAACACACATAATTTCTTCTCAAGATATAGTAAAGTGTGGGCAAAATACGTCTACGAAGTGTGTAAATACACCCTTCATCAATCACCAATAATTTTAACCATGGCCATTAATTTCATCCATTATTTTTTCTCTATGTCTCTATTATATATATTCTAGCACTTATATGCTTGAACATATTTGATGTAATTTAATACTTAATAGTGCTATGCTGTAGGGTCATCTACTCGCTATCTTACTTCGATACTTTTTTTTGTAGGAAATTTAGGAGTCATATGATATACTCATTAAATATGATAATTAAGGTGATCAATAAGATTTGAACTTCTACTAATAGAAACGAAGGAAGGAGTATAAAAAAGAGGAACAAGGACGACTCTTATATAGGAGGTGTAGGCTTTTCATGTATTATGTGCCTTAAATTAGATATGATGAAATGTTTCTACTTATATAATTTCTAAAAGTTGGTTTCCAAATAAAAAATTAGTTTTGTTTATCAACTTGAATAGACATAATTGAATCAAGAATCAGTTTCAATATTCAAGTTGGAAGAACTGGGATACTAATAAAGTCTATCATAACTTTTTATTTTTCTGTTTTGTGTAAAGTATGAAATTTATTAGTTTTATGTTCCCAGTTTAACCTGATAATGTTAGGATAAATTATTGTACCTAGATAATGTCTCATTACAATAACTATAAGCCCTTATCTCAAACATACATAAGTTAGTAATAGAAATAGTCATCGTGCCTATCACTTTTCATTTATCATTATAACCTATGTTGCTCATATCCTCCATAAATGTTATCACCATCGTGTTGGATCTTCCAAAAATATATAGCTTTTGGAGCAGAATATTATCAAGATAAAAGAATATAGTTAGATTTGTTGGTTCAGTAATTATATCTTACAAATCTATGCAAGTCCTGATAAAAAGTTTATCCAGCAGTTTCTTTTGTGTAATAGTTAATGGTCGTCCTACCAAGCATGCTCTTTTTCTTTGTAATTAATAGATAATAGATCCTTTGCAAATTATTTATGACTTTAATATATGTCTATAATTTTTTTACTTTGTAAAGTAACTCTACTTTTTTGCCAACATAAAATTTAATAGACAAGTATAATCTCTTCATTAATTGATTAGTCTAAAGTTGTATGTATGATTTGTTATGAGATATCGAAATTATTTTAACGTCCTAAGTTGATATTGATCTGCTTTAGATTAAACAATTTTTTTTTACATTTTAATTTCCAAGATATTTCATCCTATATTATCTAATTAAGATGTTTAAATATTTACTTTAATTGGTAAATTCACATGCTTATTAATTGTATTTGATGATGCCATTTTTCATGCATAAATAGTTAAAAGATATTCGTAGGAACATCTCACTCACCAAAATGAATCCAAGAATGCATAAGTAAGGTTATGCAATCCATTCAAGTTATCTGATCTAATCATTTAGGGCTGCATATCTTTAAAATAGAAAATGAAATGTAGCAGGTATTTTATTGGCATGGGTACCATCTTTCATAGAAAATCCCTTTTTGCTTGAAGTGGATAGAGAATTCGGAAGTTCTAGCAGCACTGTCATTTGTATTTATTTGTCATGTATTTATTTGTTTAGCTTACTTTCTCCTAACGCTAATATATAGTAATATTTTTCACATTTGGTGCACCAATGGCAGTGCAAAAATAATAATATTAAAAAAATATTATAAGTATTACGGAGAAGATTGCTATTCATATATGATATATTGTACATACTTTCCACTCTAATGAGAGGAAAGACGATTATATTTATTCTTGTGGATTTGCAATTCAAGATTGTTGTATCTTTTTATTTATTTATTCTGATTATTTTGGACACTATTTTGATGAGAGAGCAACAGTGGAAAAAGTGCCTATTTTGTGTTGATTTACTATAGTTTTGGAAGCTTTATTTATTCAATATTACTTTATAAAACTTTTGAATTTTTCTTAAAAAGAGATTTAATTAGTTTAGACTTTAGATATGTATTTTATAAATAAAAATTAGTTGAAATATTTTTCATATTTATTATTTTTCTATGAATTAATTTATATTAAATGGTCACCTTAGCAAGTTCACTTCTATGTTTAAATGATCGCGTGAAGAGCGAGCAAACAACAAAGCTGGGTTACCTCCCAACAAAAGCATGATTTAACATCGCAATGCGAAATTATGAATTTCATCCTCAATTTTGCTTCAAGTATGTGGCTATGCTCCAGGGGTGGAGGTACAAATAATTATTCCAAGTAACCAATAAAATCTTCTGCACTTCTTGGCCTTGAGATGAGGTATGTAATTTTGATTTTTTGGCACGACAAATTCAAGAATGTAAGCTCTTTCTCTTCATCCACTAACTCCTCCATAAGTTTGGGTGGTCAATTTTTATGTCACCATCCAACACAATGTCAAAAATGGAGTGGAGTGAGGTCTATTGCACTCCATACTCAAAATTGATTTATTATTTACATCCTTCTCATTGTCCACTTTTTCAAACTTGGCATCAGAACTAATATTTTGATCAAATGGTAGGAATTCTTCTTTTTTGCTTTAGACGCTAGCCATTATCCACAGCAATTGGTGGTTGGGGCCTCAGATGCCTCAACCTTTTTATTTAATTGAGTCCGCAGGTCATGAATATCTAAGCCAAATTGGTCTATCTCTTGTCTAACCTCTATGCTTCCTCCTCTTAGTTGTGTCATCATGTTCGAAGATCATCACAAGGAAACCCTTGAAATTTTATTAGTTGAGAATATTTTGTTGGCCAATATTGGCTCACTATGTATGCTACTCCATAATTATCTTCTCGTGGGAACTTGCTCTCTTCTACAGGTTGAGATTCGTATCGGATATTAGCTAAGGCCATAACTTGTAAATCATTATAGTTTCAGCCTCAACATGCATCTTTGTGAGTTTGAAAAACATCCTTTCCATGGCTTCCTGTTGTTCTACTTGCTGCTCCAATAATATGCTTCATCATATCAATAAGCTAAGCATCAAGTTTTGCATTCTCCACTTTATTACTCTTGTCAACATAACAGACAATAGGAGAATAATTATAATATGGATCAAGGAAGCAGAATAAAAGTTAGGACAATCATTTCAATGACCATCCTGACCACCACATATACTACAAACATTTCAATCAAAGGATAGGGAGATGCACACAACCCACTCCCTGGAAAATTATAACAATTTATATTCAAGTGGGTCCTTATAGTACAAACAAGAATTACTAACATATAAATACCCATTATTTAACCAATTATATTTCAATACGCCATATCCAGAAAAGTAATAAAATAATACACAAAAAAATATATACGAAAATAAATAGAATAAAATAAAATAAAAAAACTTGAATTTGACAAAAATAACAAAAATCTAATTTAACAACTAAGAGCAAGATATTAATACTTGAATAACGAAAGTATTAATATACATTGTTCTGATAAAATCGTTAATTTCTAAGTCCCCAGCAATAAAGCCGAACACTTGTTGCGGTCCAATGCACAAGCAAGCGTATACGATTGCTAAGTAATATAATGAGTATTAATTTGGATATCGTACCTATATGAACTTATGATCAATATTAAAACTCGAATTCAATATTACTACTGATTAAATAAGTATTTTCCACAAAGGTTGTGGTTTTGATTATGACCTACTACAGAAATATAAAGACTAATTAAGTGCTTAATAATTATTTGGGATACTAATTCAAAATTTTATTTAACACAATTAAATGATAATTCCAGGGTTGTGGTTCATTCACCAACCCTATTGAGTTATATTCGTATTTTATTGTAGCAGATTTACTCACGATTGCTAATTTACCAAATTATTGATTCTTGTGGTGTTCTTTGAAACTACCACTCACCTATTCATAACTGTTCTCCATCTATATTTCTATGTAATTGCCTTATTAAGAACACTATTAGTTCACGAAATTCAATTAAACACAGTTGCTAAATATATTTCTATCCCAGCCACAAATCCTAGCCCTCGTCTAGGGACAATCAGATCAAGCTCTCTTAACTTCTTCTCTAATCGAATAATATCTTTTCCAAGAAATTGATAGATAGTAAATAGTACTTGACTAGTGCCCAGACAATCAAGCAATTTAGAACATAAGAGAAGAAACAATCATGTATGAGTAAATTACCACAATGAAAATACTATTCAAACATCAACATTCATGGTTTCACCACAACCCAAAATCGTAGAGTTTTAGCTACTCATAATTAGATTACAAAAATATTTGTTCATGATCAATTCAAGAAAAGATGGAATAATAAAGATAAAAGAGATAACCCTGCGAAGAATAACTCTATTCCTTGCTTTGCTATGTTAAAATATTCGACACCTCTCAAAATGAACTAGGTTCCTATTTATAATATTTAGAAAAATTCCATATAAAATTGGATTGGACTTTGAATAATTTTTCCTTTGAATACCGTAGCTCGTGATGCGAGCTCCAATGCATGACCAGACCTCCTATTGGACTTTGCTCTGCGAGCTCCCATTTGATTTTCACACTTAGTCAAATTCTTCATTTTAGGTACTAGCCATGCGGCGCAAGCTATAAACCATACATGGATCTTGTTATCACAAGGTTCTCTTTTTGATTTGTAATGAACCAATTTTTTGCCTCACATGTCTACTCCTTGTGGCGCGAGCTTCAACGTGAGCATTCTTCTCACTTTGGTCTTTGTTGCGGAGGACTAAATCTCTTCCATAATTAGTGAATTTTTGTTGTTTTCTTCTCTTCTTAGATTTCGGCGTGAGATCTAACACGAACAAATACCATGTGATGAGCTTCACTTGGCAACCTACTTCACTCCATAGTTAGCCATTTTCTTGTGTAAATTACCTGATATTAAATTAACACAAAAATATGTCCTAAACGCAAAGTCATAATAAGCTAGATGTATGTAATACATTTAATTCTAGGACAAGATATAAATGTGGATACAATGTCACAACCCGAGTCTACACCTTGAACGTGACATGGTACTTAGGGCCACAAGTGACCCCAAGATAACACATGGCATTACATACTATTGTAACTCTGAATACTATATGAATTCTATAAGTGGAAGCTTCATAAGGCATAACTGAACAAAATACTTTTAAGTAAAATAATACATTTGATAACACACTGAATTACTGACTTTGTTTGAAAGCCATCTTAGAACTGATGAGTTGCTGGGACAAGGCCCCAACTAACTCTAAAGTCTGAACTGACATATCAAAATACAATAGTTTGGAAAGGAAACTTTGGCTCTCGGCAAATAAGGACTCACCACTGAACTCTGCTGATTTCTGCCGGAGAAGAACTACTGACAATGCTGAGACTGAGAATATGTGCTTATATCATAGGACGATACAACATAAATAGTATGCATCAGTACTTTAAATATATCGAGTAAGTGATATATGAGGTAAATGTAAAGATACTAAGATTCTGTAAGCTGTACTGACAAAACATGCAAAGACCATAACTGGAATCATAAATATTATAGTATCTGAAAATCTAATAATACTATATGTATTAGTAACTATCTAAAGTTATACTATACTATACTGTGGGAGAGACTATAGCTGACATATAACCACGTGAGCTAGACGTGGAGTCCGATGTATAACCCCATCGGAGAAGGCCCACTATAGCTTTCTAGGGGATAACAGCTGAGTTGGATGATCACTATCTGATGCCCATTTGGGCTAATAACCTATGGTGGCAACGTAGTTCTAGGAACCTGAGTGCGTTGAACCCCAACTCCGCTTGCTGCTAAGTTCTACTCCTGCTGGAAATTCCAAATATGTCCAACTAGGCTGATAGCTCGATTGTTGTCCTAAGACTTAAGTTAGGACTGCTTGTCTGGAAGTGTCCTGAGAGTCTAAGGACCTGAAAGTAACTATGTTACAAGACTCATCAGAGCTACTTTATCTAAAAGTGTCAAAACGGTCTAAGGAACAACTGACAAATTCATAACTGGTACTACTAAGGTTACTGAATTCCTCAAGACTAAAAATAGTCAAACTGATCAGCTGACATTTGTATAAAACACTGAGTGTTGACTGAGGCTCTGAGAGTGAGTTAATCAAATACTAACTTCTAATCATAAATCTGTACTAATATTGGTAAATTAAAAGGAACTATGCCGACAAACAATATTCATGTCTAAAATCTCAAATATGCAAGTCACAGTCAAATCACATCTGAAGATTAGGGAAAAACTACATACTGTATAAATGAAATATCAAACATGAATTACAACTAATAATAATCTAGGAAAAACTCAAGAAATTATCATAATAAAAAAATTCAAAAACTATCTGAAGGAAAACCCTAGTTTCGATATTCTACAGGGTTGGAACTAAGGAGATTGGTGTAAAGAATTTGGAACACAAGAGTGAGAGATATTCCCTTGCTAGAATCCCACATACCTATAGTAGAATTTCTCTAAGAAAATCCATAAGAAATTTGAGAAGAAAAGATGTAACCCTTGTTCTTTCCCTGCACTTCCTATCTGAGTTCTTACGTACTGCTTTTGAGTGTAGAGGTGAGAATGAGAAAAATGTTCGATCAACTCCCTAAATCCCCCCTCAAAATGCACCCAAAAATGATGTAGTTTAGGCATTAAAATAATAAAATTTTACAAAAATACCCCTGAAACAGTTATTAAAAATTTTTGCTCGTTAGGTGGTACAACTCAACCTATGGGTCGTACCAAGGTCCTACAGCCCGAACCTTAACTCGTGGTTAGGGACCCTACTCCACACCATTTCTCTGAGGTTTTCCATGGAATCCTTCTACGATCCGTTCAATAATCCTATGAGTCGTACCTCAATGCATGATTTCCTCCTAAACACTCCTCTGATTCAACTCATGATTCAGTGTACAGTCTGTACCAAAATACCACGAGTCATACCATGACTCGTGGTTACCTATGATTTCCCTAATTAGTACCAAAATACCACGAGTCATACCATGACTCGTGGTTACCTATGATTTCCCTAATCATTTCTCAAAACTTATGCATGACCAGTCAGTACAATCTGTACCATTTTGTACGAGTCGTAACATGCACTCGTGATTCCTCCAATCACACTTACTATTTTCCTCTGACCCTCTTGCTATATGTCGAGGTACGACTCGTACCACGATTGTATGAGTCGTATTGCGATTCGTACTAAGGTATTTTTCCTAGTTTTCTGGATGATCAAGTTTTAAATTTAAAGACTAGTCTCTAGAATTTTTGGGGTGTTGCAATATCTCCCTCTTAGGAACATTCATCCTCGAATGAAGGCTAAATAAGCTGAAAGACTTGGGGGGAGCTGTAAACCCGCACTGAAAGCTATAAACCGACTACTAAAGGAGTGAATGACTCCCAACTGAATTCAAACATACTAATTGGACTTATGCAACTAGGGTGCACATTTCAAACATGAATAGGGTTTACAAGTACAGAACTTAATAGAGTACTAAGGAAGGACTTAATACCTGATGCTGAAGCTGAAATGGAAGGGAATAAATGAGGGTATTTAGCCATTATGTCTACTTCTGCTTCCTATGTATCTCCGTCAACTGGCTGGTTCCTCCATAAGAGTTTTACTAAAGCGACCTCCTTGTTTCTCAGCTTACAAACCCAACGGACTGGGATATGAACTAGAACTTCTTCGTAAGAAGAGGCTGTCCTTTACACCAACACTCTCTAGAGGCACTATTAAGGTTGGGTCACCAATGCATTTCTTTAACATGGATACATGAAAGCCTGGGTGCATCGAAGCTAAATCCGTAGGCAACTCCAGCTCATAAGCCACATTGCCAATGCGTCTTAGGATTTCGTAAGGGCTGGTATATCTGGGATTGAGCTTTCCATTCTTCCCGAATCTTAACACCCCCTTCATAGGTAATATTTTCTGGTATACCCAATCATCCACGGCAAGCTACAACTCCCTTCTCCTCACATATGCATATTATTTCCATTGGCTTTGAGCTATTCTCAGCCGTTCTCTGATAATTTTCACCATCTATATGGCCTCATGTACTGAATACAAACCTATCAAGGTAGATTTACCAACCTCAAATCATCCTATAGGAGATTTGCACCTCCTATCATATAATGCCTCGAACAGGGCCATCTGAATACTGGAATGGGTAGCTAATGTTGTATGCAAACATGAGAGGTAGGTGATCATCCCAACTGTCCTTGAAGTCGATCACGCATGCCCTCAACATGTCTTCCAAAGTCTGAATAGTCTGCTTGACCTGGCCATCTGCTTGTGGATGGAAAGCTGTGCTAAGCTTAACTTGAGTACCAAGTCCTTTCTGGAATGACTTCTAGAAGTGTGAGGTAAACTGAGTATCCCTATCTGAGATGATAGACAAGGGAACTCCATGAAGTTTGACTAATTCCTTGATGTATAGCCTAGCATAATCCTCTGCTAAATTTGTAGTCTTAATTGGTAGGAAATGTGTTGACTTAGTCATCCAGTCAACAACCACCAAAATTGAGTCATTTTTCCAGTGAGTACAAGGTAAACCTGTGATGAATTCTATATTCACTTCTTCCCACTTCCAAGTGGGAATACTGATATCTTGATTCATACCCCTAGGTCTCTAGTGTTCAACTTTGACCTGTTGGCAGTTCGGACACTTAGCCACAAATTTTGCAATGTCCTTCATTCCATTCCACCATTAGATTTTTTGTAGAACACAGTATATCTTGGTGGCACCTGGGTGGATAAAATATCAGGAAATATGGGCTTCCATTAGTATCCGCTGCCTCAGATCGCCCACCTCTGAAGTACACAATCTACCCTAGTAACGGAGTACACCATCTCCCCATTTGGAGAATGCTTCCACCTTTTTTCTTAGATTTGCTTCTTAAACTTGAGAAGAATGGGGTCTTAATCCTAGTTTGACTTTACCTCTACCACCAGTGAGTATTCTGACCCACTCTAGATTACAACTCCATATAAATTGAATCAACTAACTATACTCCTAACCGAGCCAACCTGTGGATGTCCTTTTCCATCTCCTTTTTACCTTCATCGACTTGAGCAACATTTCCCATGGATATCCTGTTGAGGGCATCGGCCACTACATTGGCCTAGCTTGGGTGATACAACACACTCATGTTATAATCTTTCAATATCTTTAACCATCTTCTTTGACAAATATTCACATCCTTCTAACAGAACACATACTAAAGACTCTTGTGATTAGTGAAAATGTTCACATGAACCTCATAGAGATAATGCCTCCAAATCTTTAGGGAAAACACTACCGCTGCCAATTCAAGATCATGAGACAGATAGTTCTTCTCATGAACCTTGAGCTGCCGGGAGGCGTAAGCTATGCCATGCTGTATCATAACACAATCAAGGCCCACTCTGGAGGCATCACAATAAACCATAAGCCCATCTGTGCCTTCTATTAAGGTTAATACCGGAGCAGTAGTGAATTGAGCCTTCAACTCTTGAAAACTCTTCTCACATTTGTTGGACCGTTGAAACTTCGCCTTCTTTTGAGTCAATTTGGTCAAAGGAGAGGAAATAAAGGAGAATCCTTCAACAAATCGTCTGTAATAGCCGGCTAGACCTAAGAAACTCCTGATGTCCATCGAGGAGGTGGGTCTTGGCCAGTCCTTAACTATTTATATCTTTTGAGGATCCACCTAAAAACCCTCTCTAAAGACTACATGACCGAGAAAGGCATCTGATTTTATCCAGAATTCACACTTGCTAAATTTGGCGAATAACTGACAGTCCCTAAGAGTCTATAAAACTATTCTCAGATGGTCAATATGTTCCTCCTCTATTCTGGAATAAACCAAAATGTCATCTATAAAAACAATTAAGAACATGTCTAGCTATGGCTTGAATACCCTACATCAGGTCCATAAAAACTGTTGGAGCATTGGTTAGTCCAAAAGACATAACTATAAATTCATAGTGACCATACCGAGTTCTGAAGGTTGTTTTTGGAATGTCACATTCTCTGACCCTAAGCTGGTGGTATCCTGATCTAGATGTATCTTCGAGAAACAACTAGCTCCATGAAACTGATCGAACAAGTCATCAATCCTGGGTAGAGGATATTTGTTCTTCATTGTGACTTTGTTCAGCTGGTGGTAGTCGATGCACATTCTGAGTGTACCATCTTTCTTTTGTATGAATAAGACTGGGGCACCCCACAAAGAGATACTTGGTCTAACTAGCTCCATGAAACTAATCGAACAAGTCATCAATCCTAGGTAGAGGATATCTGTTCTTGATTGTGACTTTGTTCAGCTAGTGGTGGTCAATGCACATTCTGAATGTACCATCTTTATTTTGCACGAATAGGACTGGGACACCCCACAAAGAGATACTAGGTCTAACTAGCTCCATGAAACTGATCGAACAAGTCATTAATCCTGGGTAGAGAATATTTGTTCTTGACTATGACTTTGTTCAGTTTGCGGTAGTCGATGCACATTCTAAGTGTACCATCTTTCTTTCATATGAATAGGACTGGGGCACCCCACAGAGAGATACTGGGTCTGATGAAGCCCTTATCTAGAAGGTCTTTCAGCTGTTCCTTCAATTCCTTAAACTCACTTGGAGCCATTATGTAAGGAGGATTAGAGATGGTCTAGGTATCTGGAAGAAGATCTATGCCAAAGTCTATTTCCCATTTGGGAGGGACTCTAGGGAGGTTTTCGGGAAACACATCAGGAAACTCATTCACCACCAAAACTGACTAGAGTGTCAGGGTCTTGGAACTAGAATCTTTGACCCTAACCATGTGGTAGATGTACCCTTTGGCAATCATTTTCCTGGCCTTAATGTACAAAATGAAACAACCCTTAGGCGTTGAAGTACTATGCTTCCACTTTTAGATTTGATGTAATGCTTTGGAAACTCAAAGACTAGATCTGGGACTAAAATAAGAGAAAATTGAAAAATCTGCACCAGGTCACAGAACGAGTCATTGTGTGAGGTAGGAGGTGACCACGAGTCGTTAAGTGACTCATGGCGAGGATTGGGAGCTTAATTGGAAATTTGGAGAAAAGGGTGACCAAGGGTGTGACCGCGAGTCATGGTCAACCCTTGCGAGTCGTGACGTGACCCGTGGTCAAGAATAATTTAAGACCAGGAAATGTTAGGCAGTGTACCCAACAGGTCCTCACCATGACTCATTTGGGATACCACGAGTCGTGGTGTCACACGTGGGGACTCTGACGTGCCCGATTCGCGCGTCCGCAAGTGTACGGGTCGTGCAAGTAATATAGTGGCTCTTTTTAAGAACCGGAATGTCGAACCCATAGGGACTGGACCCATTCCTCTAACTATCCATTTCTAGTGTGATCTTAAATACCTCAAGTGTTGGTTATAGACATTTTCGATCGATATTAATTAAGTCTAAGTTTGGGTCAACGAAGTATTCTGAAATTACTCTAGGAGCAACATAGAGTTAAAACCAATTAATCATGCAATATTACGATTTGCAATGGGTTAAGCATGGAACTATCAATTGTTATTTCACATAATTAGAATTGCATGTTTATGGTCTTTCGATCCTCTAAACACGGCAATCTAGCCTCACTGCATCATTGTGAGCGAGGAGTTTAATTTCTAGTCGCGGGCAATCAATTATGTTGTGGTTTACGGGGAAACGATTAGGGACTTTCGTGTGTCTAACCATTTAACTCAACTTAGCCTCACAACTACTTCTTCGAGTGGTGATGTGACATCCCAAGATGGTCTTTCATAACCCCCGTGTCTCAACCAAGCACGGTGTTAGGTATATTTCTATCCTGACACAAAAATCTCTCCTGAGATACAAACGTGCTCCTCACATTCTTATGTACTGACCTAGGTAATGCTTTCTCAAGCTATTACTCAAGCTAACAAATATGCTTTCATGGTGATCAATCATAAAAACAACCAACAATCCAGAATGCAAGACGAAAACAACAATCAATAACTTAATTCCAAAACAATTTCATAAAATCACAATCATAATTCATGGCTTCAACCCTAGAGGAAGGGTTCTTGCCATTCATGTTCGTAAAACTACACTAACTACTACTAAACTAACATACTTACATGAATTTGGTAGATGAGAAGGGAATTTGACAAACCCTAGATGAGTTCTCCCACTTCTCCCTTCACTCCTAGGTAGTTTTCCAGAATAAAATCGTGACCAAATGATTTTAGGAGCTAAGGGTTCAATTTATACTATGCTAAAAAATTGCAAAATTTGGCCTGTGGTGGAACAGCAACGTGTCACGGAGCTGAACGCCCTACTTCACCTCCGTGACACGTTGGTAATGCGTACCCTCACTGGAATGTGCCAAAAAATGCAATTTTTGGCCAAGTGTTGTCGCGTTGGCAGCGTGCCACGGCCCCTATCGCGCAGGGTGCCAGTTATTGCATGTTTTCTTGTTGACTTTCACGTTTTGCTCTTGATTCCATTCCTCCACTTCACCAAATCATGAATTAGTTCCTCAAATGCATTATTAACCTTCAAAAACAAGGACTAATCATGTTGGTTAGTATATATTAACATTTACATAAAATCACTTGAAAATGTATAAAATAACTTAGATAAACAAGACTAAATTAAGGTATAAAGCATCACTCGGGCATGCTATTTTTTCCCACGATCACCTACCCCACACTTAAAGTCTTGTTCGTCCTCGAACAACCTATTACATCTCATGCATATGGAGACTCATCCATAACTCATTTAGCAAGAATATTCAAGTACGACTACAATGATTATGTAAGATAACAAGCTAAAGATAGAGCATGCACGATTTGATCATTGAAATGAAGTACAACTATGTTAAGACTTCTTAACCTCAAGAATCGACTCTCAATCTTAGCAAACTCATGCAAATCAACTGATTAAGAAATCCCACATTAATTATATCCTTCATTCAACATGTGCCCCTCACGGAAAGAGAGTTACCCAATCACACGCAAAAATAATTTTTTAAATCACAACATGTGTGGGTACATGAATAGAATTACGCTCACTCTCACAAAGAATTCACATGCATCATGTAATGACCCATAAGCTTGCCCTTAGTGTTTTATTCCACTAATTTAAGGATGTGTGAATGTAAGATCAATTAGGACTTAATGGGTTGTAATGTAAGCTAAGGGACAGGCAGGTACTATTCTGGCCAATAATAGTGACTAACTTTCCCAAGCGCTTTTAATACATTACGCCCTCATTACGAACTTCCCTTCCCTTACTTCACCTTTTTCTCCTTTCAGCTTTCTTTTTCCTCTTATGTTCCCTCTTTCTTTAGGCACTTTTAGCTTATTAGTAAGGAGCTCTATAAAAAATATTTCATTAATTTGTTTTCTAACTCCTTAATAATAATCAACCATTTTCACACAAGTGCACCTTTGTCCTTTTCTCCACTTCTACAACTTGCTACTTTTCCTTTCTTTTCACTCCTTTACTCTTTCATATTTTTCCCTTAAGCGCTTAGGAGTTTTGGATCAAATTCAAGGCTAATGAAAGAAAAAGGATTAAGCTTATGTTGCAGCTGTCAAAGAATAGGCTCAAGGCTCAATGGGGCTAACTAGGATTAATTTCTCAAGGTAGGTAAAATGAGGGATAAAAATTTGGTTCATTCAAAGAAATGCCTAGATCATCTCCTACACTTCACAACCTTCATTTCATTTTATAAACACACCATGCAAGTTCTATACAATCCACAATAGCACAGAATACTCAAAAACCTTACACTCATGGCACATGCTCAATTCGAGACACATTCATCAGACTCTTACTCAGCTAATCACAAGAATTCAGAATTAAGCTTCAATCATATTGAGTCAAATTCAAGAGCCTAAGCGTCTCACACAAAGTTATACACCTGCATGCTTCACACCAAACATACTTGCATGTTACAATCACGTATAACACATAACAAGAACATCAAGCACCAATTAGTTATGGTTTCAAAATCCCAAAGCCTATCGACCAATTTTTCCTCAAGACGGTCGTCATCCATCAATCATCGGAAACAGTCCCTAACTATGACTAAAGACACTATCTACAAACAAAGGAAATAAAAAAAATTTATTCTTCGGTTCAAAGACCCCCCCGTCGGAAAAGAACCGAAAAGAAAAACCAACGGGTGATGAAGTCATGCTTAATTCACAAAAATTTTTCAAATTTCTCCCAAATTTCACACACGCATCACATTCACCAAAAACTTGTTAAGCACAAAAATTTAGAAATTTTTCTCACCCCACACTTAAAGTCTTGCTATGTCCTCATAGCTTCAAATTAACATTTAAAGGATGAGAAATACTCCCTGAGCCTCTATGCCAATCTAAAAGCATGCTTTCTTTTCAAGTTCCAGAGATGGTTGTTCGACCCCATACTTCTTCTATTCCATGCTCTTTAGCTTCCACCATCTCGGTACTCAGACTTCCCTCCATCTGTGCTTAACTTTCCACCAAAAACACAAACAAAATGAAAATAACAAAAGCAACAAAAAAATCAAAATTACGAATTGTACCTGAGGTACCCTTGGGTTGCCTCCCAAGCGGCGCCTTATTTTTACGTCGTGGCACGATGTGGACTGTCCTTTTCAAGACATCCTCATACCTGGGTTCTCTTTTGAGAACCATCTCCTTTTCTTTTGTTGTTTAGAGGAAACAGCCTCCACTATGTTCCTCTCTTTCTCCAACTTCTTCTCAATTTGAAGTCCTCTATCAGACTCGGGCTGAACACTTGACCTTGCCTTTGGCCATGCACATGTGGAATCCTCCACCCCACACTCATCCTCTGCCAACACACTAACCAGACAAAGGTTAGTGTAGTGTGCGGATGGGTTCATTTCTTGGTAAATGCGGAAGAGTTCTTCTTCATCTTCGAGCCTCATTTTCAGGGTCCCTGCTCTCAGATCAATCACCGCTCCACCGATGGCCAAGAACGGTCGTCCCAAGATTAAGGGTACCTGGTCATCAACCTGAAAATCTAGAATAATAAAATCAGCAGGTATAATAAACTTACCTACTTTGATGAGAAGGTCCTCTATTATTCCATCAGGTGTCACTCGCGACTTGTCAGCCAGCTGCAGCATCAACCTTGTCGGCCTCGGTTCTCCCAACCCCAGGGTGTTGAATAAGGATAGGGGAATTAGATTAACTGCTGCCCCTAAGTCACACAAAGCTCTTAGCACCTCAGCTTTACCAATTTGTATGGGGAGGATAAAACTCCCTGGGTCTTTGAGCTTCTTTCAAATTATCTCAATACCCTGTGACTGCACTCCTCAGTCAGTGCTACAGTCTGGACATCCACCAATCTAACTTTGTTCTCCATCACGTCCTTCAAGTATTTAGCATACTTAGGCATTCCCTGCAAGACATCAATAAGAGGCAAATTTGTGTGAAGTTCTTTGAAGCTCTCAAAGAACTTTTTGAAGCATTCCTCCTCCTTGCTCTTTCTGAATTTCTGAGGGAATGGTGGTGGTGGTCTTTGTGCTGGTTGCAATGAAAGTTGCACATTTTGTTGTCCAGCACTCTGATTATCTCCCATGTTGATGGATGGTCCTAGTATAACCAACTCCGGCTGCACCTCCTTTCTCAGCTCTTTTGGCACTGCATCAGATAATTGCTTACCGCTTCTCAGACTGATGGCATTGATCTGCCGGGGGTTAGGATCTGTGTCGCTTGGTAATCCCCCCTGCGACCTCATGTTTTGAGCAGCTGCTATCTGACCTACTTGTTTTTCATGATTTCGGGTGGCTACTTGCTGATTCATTAAGTCTGTTGCCATCCTCGCCTGATTTTCCGCTAACTGCTTCTGGGTCTCCATAATTTTCTGCAGTGTTTCCTCAATGTTGCTACTCAATTGCCCATCATTCTGCCTATTCTACTGATACTGTTGTTGTTGAGGTTGCATATAATTGTTCTTTTGGTTTCCACCCCAAGAAAAATTCGGGTGGCCCTGCCAATTTCTGTTGGAGTTATTCTCAAAATTCTGATTTCTATGCACATTACCAACAAAATTGACTGATTCCGGATTGGCTCTACAATATTCTGCATTGTGCCCATTATTACCGCAAATTTCACACCAACTCGGAGCTTGCTGAACTGCATTAACCTGGCCCTGGTGTTGGTTCATACTCAATTTATTGAACTGAGTCATCATTTGATGTTGGAACGAAGCTAACTGTGCTGCCAAGGCATTCAAACCATCTACTTCTATCAACCCTGGTCTCTTTCCTGCCCCCCTCGATGACTCGCTGTGCCACTCTCGATTTCCTTGTGCAATTCTGTTCAACAAAGTGTACAACTCATTATATGTTTTATCCAAGGCTTGCCCACCTGATGCAGAGTCTAGTAATATTGTTGTGTGTGGGTCTAGACTTTCTACAAAGGTATGAGCCAGCACTTCATTTGATTGCTGGTGATGGGGGCAGTCTCTCAACAATGACTTGAATCTTTCCCAAGCCATATACAAGTTCTCATCAGGCCTCTGCTTAAAACTGAGTATTTCACTTCTCAACTTCGCAGTCTTGCCTGAAGGAAAGAATCTGATAAGGAACTTCCTAGCCAAGTCATTCCATGAAGTTATGGAATTCGGTGGCTCAACCTTCAGCCACTTTTTCGCCTCTCCCAACAGTGAAAATGGGAAGAGGGTCGGTCAGACATAATCTGTGGACACGCCGGTGGGGACAAACGTGTCATTGATCTCTAAAAAGCCCTGTAGGTGCTGCTGCGGGTCCTCATGTGCCATCCCAGTGAATTGACCACTAGAATGTAACAGCTGCACAATGTTCTGTTTAAGCTCAAAGTGCCCTCCAGACTCCGGTTTACGGATGCTAGAGGTCACATTTGTCTCTAGTGGGATTGCCACTTCGCGAACTGGTCTTGCTGCCATTGCTTCTGATGACAATTGTGCTTGTCCCGCGGGTGGTTGTTGTACCTTTTCTTGAAGTCTCTTCAGCTTTTGCTCTAGACCTAGTCTCATTCGCAAATGGATTTGACGTTCAGGTTCCAGCAACGGTTCCACAAGCTCTCTATTTCAAGCCAGCTCGGCAGGACAACCTGTCACCTGCAAATAAACAGACTAAGACCAAGTTTCTCAACACTTAAGGAAATTTCAAAAATCACACAAAAATAGATAAATTATAAAATCTTCATCGAGTCCCCGCCAACGACGCCAAAAACTTGACGTGCTCGACTCGCGTGTCCGCAAGTGTACGGGTCGTGCAAGTAATATAGTGGCTCTTTTTAAGAATCGGATTGTCGAACGCATAGGGACTGGACCCATTCCTCTAACTATCCATTTCTAGTGTGATCTTAAATACCTCAAGTGTTGGTTATAGACATTTTCGATCGATATTAATTAAGTCTAAGTTTGGGTCAACGAAGTATTCTGAAATTACTCTAGGAGCAACATAGAGTTAAAACCAATTAATCATGTCATACTACGATTTGCAATGGGTTAAGCATGGAACTATCAATTGTTATTTCACATAATTAGAATTGCATGTTTATGGTCTTTCGAGCCTCTAAAAACGACAATCTAGCCTCACTGCATCATTGTGAGCGAGGAGTTTAATTTCTAGTCGCAGGCAATCAATTATGTTGTGGTTTACGGGGAAACGATTAGGGACTTTCATGCGTCTAACCATTTAACTCAACTTAGCCTCACAACTACTTCTTCAAGTGGTGATGTGACATCCCAAGATGGTCTTTCATAACCCCCGTTTCTCAACCAAGCACGATGTTAGGTATATTTCTATCCTGACACAAAAATTTCTCCCGAGATACAAACGTGCTCCTCACATTCTTATGTCTTGACCTAGGTAATGCTTTCTCAAGCTATTACTCAAGCTAACAAATATGCTTTCATGGTGATCAATCATAAAAACAACCAACAATCCAGAATGCAAGACGAAAACAACAATCAATAACTTAATTCCAAAACAATTTCATAAAATCACAATCATAATTCATGGCTTCAACCCTAGAGGAAGGGTTCTTGCCATTCATGTTCGTAAAACTACACTAACTACTACTAAACTAACATACTTACATGAATTTGGTAGATGAGAAGGGAATTTGACAAACCCTAGATGAGTTCTCCCACTTCTCCCTTCACTCCTAGGTAGTTTTCCAGAATAAAATCGTGACCAAATGATTTTAGGAGCTAAGGGTTCAATTTATACTATGCTGAAAAATTGCAAAATTTGGCCTGTGGTGGAACAGCAACGTGTCACGTAGCTGAACGCCCTACTTGACCTCCATGACATGTTGGTAACACGTACCCTCACTGGAATGTGCAAAAACTGCAATTTTTGGCCAAGTGTTGCCGCGTTGGCAGCGTGCCACGGCCCCTATCGCGCAGGGTGCCAATTATTGCATGTTTTCTTGTTGACTTTCACGTTTTGCTCTTGATTCCATTCCTCCACTTCACCAAATCATGAATTAGTTCCTCAAATGCATTATTAACCTTCAAAAATAAGTACTAATCATGTTGGTTAGTATATATTCACATTTACATAAAATCACATGAAAATGTATAAAATAACTTAGATAAACAAGACTAAATTAAGGTATAAAGAATCACTCGAGCATGCTATTTTTTCCCACGATCAGACTCCAGGGATTTTAAGGTAGTGCAGTCCATGAGAGGTGTCCACAAGTCGTGGTCAATAACCATGACTCGTTAGGACCCTCGGGGTGACCATCAATGTGTTCCGGTAGTGCACCTCATGAGTGTGACCATGAGTCGTGTTCACTGATCACGACCCTTTAGGTCACCCATGAGGACTGACGATCAGTTTTCCCCTGTGAGTTTTCAAGGGTCTTTCAGTAAATTCCTTGACTCTAAATTACATTGTTTTAGGCATATTTTCAGACTTGTTAGTGGGTTAAATGGTTTCTTTCCTCATTCCCCACTCAGACCTTCAAAAAACGGATTGTAGAATTCTCTTAGGAACTCTCAGAGCAAGAACTAGGGAAGTCTACTTCTCCTCAGATTCTCAAGAAATTTTGTCGGATTTCTTTATCGGGTATGTGGAAATTCAACAAGAGAATAGTTCTTCCCTTGTGTCCCCAAATTCCTCCCTATTTCTCTCTATCAGTTGTATCCTTGAAATTTCTGAATGTCAAGAAATAGCTAGTCATATCTTGTTTAAATCATGTTGATTATTATACCATGTTAATTACAGATATTTTCTGCCAGTTTGTGACTGAAATGATGATAAATATTGTGAAGTGAAATTTAGCCCTATTTCTTGAACTAGAAAATCTTAAAATTTGCATTAGTGCTTGAATATCAAAATCTTGCTTGGATTTATCAGTGTTGTGGACTCCCATGTTGTTAGTAGCATTGAAACTAAATCAGAATATTGTCAGTTCGGTTTTAGTAAGAATGTTAGAATTCTCAGTGTCAGTCAGAAAATGTTAGCTGACCAGTTTGACTGCAGAATTTCTTGAGGTGTCAGTAGTACCTCCCAGCTATCTGAATTAGATTCAAAATTCAGTTTTATTGGTCCACTAGGAGGTCATGACACTTTAAATAAACAACTTTGACTAGCCTTAGGACCCCAGTTTCAGATTTTAAATTATTCTTTAGACGGTTATGACAGCATAAGAAAAAGGAAGATATGGTCGAGCTATAGAATAGAGCTCCAAGGGCCAGCATGGAAAGGCTGGACCACAGGAACTGACTAGATTAACTGGGGAGATAGCGTGCCTGCGTGAATGTGGGAAGTAGTCAGTATGAATTTAATTATAGACTTACTCGAGTCATTATCGAAAGACCAATGAGATTAATTTATTTCTTGCCGGTTAGAATTACGTTTTAGCTAAAGATACCGCTGAATTGAATACTAAAGAAATATGCCGGTGATATGATGTCCCAATGTCTATTAAATTTTGAAAAAGGCCACAACTTACAGTTAGGCTTTGGAAAAGCTGTCAGAACAGATTGGAACGCCAAGTTAATTTGAGTACGACTTCTCATCCCCAAATGAATGGGCAAGCAGAGCACATAATGCTGACGCCCGAGGATGTGTTACGGGTGGAAGTCTAGGTCCCCTAAATGATGGCCTGAAGCAGGTAGGTCAGGGACAACTGAACAAGGCATATTGCATCAGTCAAGGGGAAGAGTTAAACTTATTAGAAGATATGCATTAGTAGCCTAGGGTCGTCAGAGGTCCTATTCTAACGTATGGCGTAAGGAGTTAGAGCTCGAAGAAATGAATGGGTATTCCTGAAAATTTTTCCAACGAAGGGTGTTATGAGATTTGACAAGAAAGGCAAGCCCAGCCCTAGACTCACTAAGCTATACCGAATCCTTCAAAATATCGACCAAGTGGCCTACGAGATAGAGTTGCTTTCGAGACTAGCATCTGTTCATCAACACTATGCAAGCACGTAAGGGACCTTTCTCAGGTTATCCCAGTCGAGGATGCTCAAGTCACAGAAGAGTCATCTACCGAGGACACTCCAATAAGTTATACTAAGGGCTATCTTAAGAACCAAGTTGTAGCCTAGTAAAGTGTTATACCCTGTAGAATTCCCGGCACCTAAATGACCTATTCGCACGTTGGTTAAGCATATTTGAAGGCCATACATGCTGGAGAAAGGCCCGGGAAAAGATCGGACGAGAAACCTGTCGAACCATCGCGGAAGGAGCCGAGGCAGAGACCCTCCGCGATGGCAGCGTGTCACGGAGGAGAGGCCTCCGTGTTGGCTCCGTGACACGTTGGTCTTGTCCAGGCCCAAGTATATAAAGCCCCACTTCGGTTTAATCTCATTAAATCTCTTATAAATTTCCAGAAAACAGAGGGCAAACGCAGAAGAAGGAAAAGGAACGAAGAAATAATATAATTTTCGTCCGATTACGCTGCTAAACGTTGTCCAAACTCAAATTAACTCCAGATACTGAGGTATTTAGCAGCAGAGAGCATTCCTACGGATTCAGTTTCGTGAAATACGGCCGACGAATCATCGAGCCACCGAGCTAAGGCAAGTGGAATTGCTCTAAATTAGTGTCTATGTGTTCCTAGCTGTGAAGTGAATATTTCTCCCTTCTGGACCTCTGAAAAATAGCGAGTTTTTGGCCGTCTTTCGATAAGCCTAAGTTTAGGCTATAAACTATATCGAAAGTGACGTTGGCTTTTTAAAATAAAGTTGTATTTAGTATTAATTGACATATTTATAAATGCAGTTGGGAGAAAATAGTTGAAGTACCGGCCGAGTCTCATCCGACAGACGAATAATTGAAGGCTAAGGTATGTAAAGCTAGTTTCCTCGGCAAGTCAGTAATCTGGGTACAGTACAGTAATTTAAAGGCCAGTAGAATATTCAGAAGCCATGTATGGTGTTTATTACGAATGTTGGTACGATATTAGAAACATCATGTTATGATCAGTGCGAGACTTGCTAGCACGATATAGATTTTAACATAAGTGTTAGGAACTGCACAACATGCTCAGTATGTGATGTGACATAGAATGTTAGGATATCATTGTATTCAGTTGAAACCCAGTAAAGTAATGTAATATCTATAAGACATCTCAGAAATAGAACGATAAGTTAAAGTGAAGCTAGAAGGCATATTAGAACTAGTAAATCATGTTACTATAGAAGCTCAGTATACAGCATAGTTTTCAGCAGAAATACTATATCATGTTCAGCATTAGACTTAGTACAGTATGGCAGGAGATTATATCTACATATATATACTATTATCAGTCTCAGCATGTATTAAATACGTACATATCGCTATCACCAGATCAGCATGCAGTATGTACAGACACTTTATTATCATTAGCTTCAGTATGTGGTATATGCAGATAGTATTACTAGTGAGACTGTTGTATTGTTTGGGGTTGGATTACCTAGCATCCATGACCGCCCAGGGTTAATAGCTGTATCGACTCGTCCACCAGAGGACAAGGATACGTCGCTCTACGGAGTGTCATGCCGTCCTACAGGGCACGGAGATGGGATGCCAGTTTTCCCCATATTTTGCCTTGGTCGGCCCTTATACACCCCCGCCGAGCGGATACGCCCGGGGTGTTGATTCAGGAGTCCTCCGGACTCAGGTACAGTTATAGTCAGGGGCTCAGCGAGCCCAAGTGCATACCCAAGGGACCAACAGGATGCTTACAGGGTTTATAGGAGATGGGATGACCGGGGTAGGGGTATAGATTCTGTGCTGGTTGTACCTCCCGGCTTATGGGGGCCGGGTAAGGTTTGTGTGTGCTATGTATGTTATGATATGTTATACTGTGTTACAGTAGATACGAGTAGATCGACAGTAGAACGATAAATCCTCAGGTATGACTCCTACTCCTTCCAGTATGATTAAGAGAAGGTATGACTTACATTATCAGACAGTTAAGCTATTCCTTCTACTTCAGTTTCATCAGTTATATTATTGTTTTCAGATATTTCTTTCAGTTATTGCTTTACATACTCAGTACCAACGGTACTGACGCCCGGTGGGGCGCTGCATTACTACCTGCAGGTACTCATAAACAAGCAGGCGATACCACGTGATTCCTTTTAGCGATCGAGTATTCAGCTCCTGTCATCCGGAGACTGAATTCCAGAGGTGTATTTCATTTCCTTTTTGCTGTATAGTACGGGTAGGTCGGGGCCCTGTCCCGATCATTTCTATTACTATTCCTAGAGGCTTGCAGTCTGTATATATCTCCCTGTGGTCAGATGAGCCGGTCGTGTGAGGCCGTGCAGTTGTATAGCTGTTAGTACTCTTTCTTTCTTTTATGTTGGCCGTGTGGGGCCTTAGTTTGCCAGTAGTGGTGACCTTGCCGGTCACGTAGTTTCTAGTACTTCATGATTGAGTTATAGATAACTAGACAGCATGGTGGCCTTGTCGGGCCGCATAGGGTTCCCTATATTGACATGTTTCTGGTCAGCTATTGGTACAGGTAAAGGAGGCTATAGGCCAATGGGCCGGGGGCTGTGTTAACAGCCGTTATATAGCCCTTTGTTTCCAGAAATGTGAGTTAGAGCCAGCTAGGTACCAGATGTGCCCCGGCTTAGCAGTCCAGCAGTACGGGTCCTAATAGGGCACCAGGTGCCAGTCATACCCCCCAAGGTGGGGTGTGACAAACTTGGTATCAGAGCAGGTCGTATCCCAAGGAGTCTGCAAGCCGTGCTAAGTAGAGTCCTGTCCATGGATGTGTTGTGCACCACATACTATGGGTAGGAGGCTGCAAGGCATGATAGGATGGTTGTCTTTTATTCTTATTCAGTCGTGCTGTAGAGCGGTACAATATAGGGTTGAGTCCCTAAATATTTACTATAATCTTTGATTACAGATAATGTCAGACCAGCGACATCCTATCACAGGCCGGAGCTTAGATATTACAGCAGGGGAAGGCACCAACAGGATGCCTCCCCCTCGTTTAAAATATCCCGATCAGAGGGCACTACAGAGGCATCGTCCCAGCCTCCTCAGCAGTCTCCACCACGTCAGGAGCCACTTGGGGCGACATTACCTTTAGTAGTCCTTATACCGACACCTTCCGACCAGGAGGTTAGGAGTGCTGTAGTTATGTTAGCACAAATGATGGCTGCTCAGCGTCAGCCAATGCCGTCTACAGTTGCAGAGTTATCAGGAGGGCCTGGTAGTTCGAGGGTCTGAGAGTTCTTAGCCCTGAATCCCCCACAGTTTACAGGTACGGATCGGACAGAGGACCCTCAGGATTTTCTGGATCAAATGCAGAGAATCTTCAGGGTTATGCATGCCACGCCTACCGAATCAGTTGAGTTGGCAGCATTCCGGTTACCGTATATCGCTGTGTTATGGTATGAAAGATGGGAAAAGTCCCGAGGGAGAGATATTTCCCCTCCCACCTGGTCCAGCTTTTCAGGGGCCTTTCTGGATCACTATTTGCCACGGGAAATTCGGCAGGCTCGGGTAGACTAGTTCCTACATCTGAAGCAGGGGGCCATGAGTGTCCGGGAATATTCCTTGCAGTTTGATTCTCTGGCTCGATATGCATCGGCCTTTGTTGATACCATGGCATCCAGAGTGCACCGTTTTATTATGGGGTTGAATCCAGAATATGTTGAGACTTGTATTACGGCCACACTGCGAGAGGACATGGACATTGCTCGAATTCAGGCATTTGCCCAGAATATTGAGGGCATCAGACAGCGACATCGGGAGATCAGAAGGGTCAATCAGGAACAGCGTCGTCGGGACAGGCCAGTTGAGTTACAGAGGGAGGCCCGGGGAGGACCCAGGCCACGATTATCAGACAGGCCGCCCAGGCCCCCGCCTCTGCCACAGTCACAGGGGGGTAGATTCAGCCGCAGGGGGCAGTTAGAGACTAGTAGAGGCTCGCAGATGGCAGATTCACCATTACAGAGGAGGGCGGAGCAGAGTAGGTATACCCTACCACTTTGCCCTATATGCAGTCGACGCCATCCTGGAGAATGCAGGTATGGTTCCACTGCATGTTATATTTGTGGCCAAGAAGGCCATTTGTTGAGAGATTTCCCAGCCAGAGGCCGAGAGGACCGAGATAGACAAGATAGGGCATCTGCAGGGTCACGAGCCACAACATCCTCGACTGGGCGCAGGCCCTCAGTTTCAGCAAGCAGGGGTCGGGGCAGATCAGGGGCCTCCAGTACAGGTGCGGGTCCAAGCTGCACATATGCTTTACCAGGGAGGCAAGATTCGGAAGCGTCGCCTGATGTTGTGACAGGTATGCTAACTATCTGCTCACACCCTGCTTATGTGTTGATTGATCCAGGGTCTACTTTGTCCTACATTACTCCATTTGTGGCACGAAAATTTAGTATTACACCAAAATTATTGCAGCAGCCCTTTTTAGTATCTACGCCCGTCGGTGACTCTATCACAGCTAGCCGAATCTACCGCGGGTGTACAGTAGAGGTTGCGGACCGTCAGACCACAGTAGATCTGGTCGAGTTAGAAATGATAGACTTCGATGCCATAATGGGTATGGATTGGTTAGTACCGTGTTTTGCCAATGTTGAATGTTGGACCAAGACGGTCCGATTCCACTTCCCTGGAGAAACAGTGCGGGAGTGGAAGGGCAGCACCGCTACGCCAAAAGGTAGGTTTATTTCCTACCTTCAGGCGAGAAAGTTGATATCTAAGGGATGTATTTACCATCTGGTCAGAGTTTAGGATGTCCAAATAGAATCTTTGACACTCCAGTCTATTCCAGTGGTGAATGAATTCCCTGATGTGTTTCCTGATGAGTTACCTGGTATTCCCCCAGAAAGGAAAATAAACTTTGCTATTGACTTGTTACCAGGCACTCAGCCGATATCAATTCCTCCCTATCGTATGGCTCCTGCAGAACTCAGAGAATTAAAAGAGCAGTTGAAAGTTTATTGGATAAAGGTTTTATCAGGCCGAGTACTTCACCGTGGGGTGCGCCAGTTTTATTTGTGAGAAAGAAAGATGGCTCGCTCCGAATGTGCATAGATTACCGGCAATTAAACAAAGTTACGGTAAAGAACAAGTACCCGCTCCCCAGAATTGACGACTTATTTGATCAGCTGCAGGGAGCCAGATACTTTTCTAAGATTGACTTGCGGTCCGGATATCACCAGGTCTGAGTACGTGAGAGAGATATTCCTAAGACAACGTTCAGGACTCGATATGGGCATTTTGAATTTCTAGTTATGTCCTTCGGGTTAACGAATGCCCCGGCAGTCTTCATGGACCTGATGAACAGTATTTTCAGACCTTTCCTGGACTTGTTCGTAATAGTATTCATTGATGACATTCTGGTGTATTCTCGCTCTGAAGCAGATCACCGGACTCATTTGCGGACAGTGCTCCAGATCCTCAGGGACCGCCAGTTGTATGCTAAATTTTCTAAGTGTGAATTCTGGCTTAACTCAGTGGCCTTTTTAGGGCATATCGTGTCGGATGCTGGTATACAAGTAGACAAGCAGAAAATAGAAACAGTTACGTCATGGCCTAGGCCTACCACTCCGACTGAAGTTCGTAGCTTTCTGGGGTTGGCAGGATATTACAGGAGGTTCGTTGAAGGGTTCTCGACCATTGCGGTACCTCTAACCAAATTGACATAGAAAGCAGCAAAGTTTCAATGGACAGAGGCATGCGAGCAGAGCTTCCAGGAACTGAAAGACAGATTAACCTCCGCCCCAGTATTAGCATTGCCGGAAGGCACAGAAGGTTATTCAGTCTATTGCGACGCGTCAGGCGTCGGGTTAGGTTGTGTGTTGATGCAGCATGGTAGAGTAATTGCATATGCTTCCAGACAGCTGAGGAAACACGAAAAGAATTACCCTACCCACGACCTGGAACTAGCCGCAGTAATCCACGCCTTAAAAATGTGGAGGCATTACCTGTACGGCGTCCATGTTGATATTTACACGGATCATAAGAGCTTACAGTACATTTTCACTCAGAGGGAGTTGAATCTACGGCAACGCCGCTGGTTGGAGCTGTTAAAAGATTATGATGTGAATATCCTATACCACCCCGGAAAAGCTAATGTTGTAGTGGATGCCCTGAGCCGTAAGTCAATGGGAAGTTTGGCGTATTTGCGACCTGAGAAGCGGAAGTTAGCCAAAGAAATTCATCAGTTAGCTGGTTTAGCCGTTCGAGTAATGGAAACAGAAAATAATAGAGCAGTAATTCAGAATTCTGCTGTGTCATCATTAGTCACAGAGGTAAAGGAACGACAATACGAGGATCCTGATTTAGTCCAACTCAGAGATAGAATTCAGAGAGGTAAGGAGTCAGATTTTTAGATAACTGAGGATGATGTACTAAGCTGTAAGGGCCGCCTCTGTGTCCCGAATGTTTCAGGGCTTCGCGGGCGGATCATGCATGAGGTACATTATGCTCGCTATTCCCTCCATCCAAGAGTGGCCAAAATGTACCATGACATCAGAGACATCTACTGGTGGCTAGGTATGAAAGCTGAGATAGCCGAATTTGTATCTAGATGTTCTAACTGTCAGCAGGTGAAAGCAGAGCACCAGAAACCGGGCGGTTTGATGCAAGACATAACAGTGCCTATGTGGAAATGGGAAATGATAAACATGGATTTTGTAATAGGGTTACCCTGTACCAGACGAAAAAATGATTCAATTTGGGTAATAGTTGACAGGCTAACAAAATCAGCTCATTTCCTTCCAGTAAAGGCTACCTTCTCGGCTGAGGATTATGCCGAATTATATATTAGAGAAATAGTTAGATTACATGGAGTGCCGGTATCCATCATTTCAGATAGGGGAGCACAATTCACAGCTAGATTTTGGCAGTCGTTTCAGAAAGGTTTGGGAACGCAGATTAACTTGAGTACAGCATTCCATCCTCAGACAGATGGGCAGGCTGAACGTACAATTCAGACGCTCGAAGATATGTTGCGAGCGTGTGTGCTAGATTTTGGGGGTAGCTGGGATGAGCATCTTTCGTTGATTGAATTTGCTTATAATAACAGTTATCATTCAGCTATTCAGATGGCGCCTTTCGAGGATTATACGGGCGAAAATGCAGGTCGCCGATTGGTTGGTTTGAAATAGGAGAATCAGCATTGATTGGCCCAGACATTGTCCGGCAGACAGAGGAGAAGATAAAGCTTATCCGAGAACGTTTACTGACTGCTCAGAGCCGCTAGAAGTCTTATGCAGACGTGCAATGCAGAAATCTAGAATTTGCGGTAAATGACTGGGTATATCTGAAAGTAATGAAAGGGGTGATGAGATTCGGCAAGAAAGCCAATCTTAGCCCGAGGTTCATTGGGCCATATCAGATTCGGCGAAGAATAGGCTGAGTTGCATACGAATTGAACTTGCCTCCGGAGCTAGCATCTGTTCACCCAGTATTTCATGTCTCTATGTTAAGGAAGTTCGTAGGGGACCCCTCTACAGTAGTTCCAGTTCAGGATGTCCAGGTCACAGAAGAGTTAGCATATGAAGAGGTTCCCGTGGCTATCTTAGACAGACAGATTCGCAGGTTGAGGACTAAAGATGTTGCATCTGTCAAAGTATTGTGGCGTAACAGGAACCGTGAGGAAATAACGTGGGAAGCTGAAGAAGATATGAAAACCAGATACCCTCACCTATTTCAGGCCTAGTCAGGCGACAGGTATGTCCGTATTGTTACTTATGCAGTACCTTATAATTGTATGTGTGTGAATGAGAAAGATTGATACTTAGTTATCCAGTGGATCCTAGATTATTATGTGCAGCACCTGTGTTGGACTTTTCTGCAATTCAGGTTTTTGGCTATAGTCCATATACAGGGGAAACTCTGCCGAAATTTTTCTAAAAAGTAAAGTAAGTAGTCCTCTAGATCACAGTATACATTCGAGGACGAATGTTCTTAAGGGGGGCAGAATGTTATACCCCGTAGAATTCCCGGCACCTAAATGACCTATTCGCACATTGGTTAAGCATATTTGAAGGCCATACGTGCTGGAGAAAGGCCCGGAAAAAGATCGGACGAGAAACCTGTTGAACCGTCGCGAAAGGAGCCGAGGCAGAGCCCCTCCGTGATGGCAGCGTGTCACGGAGGAGAGGCCTCCGCGTTGGCTCCGTGACACGTCGGCCTTGTCCAGGCCCTATATAAAGCCCAACTTTGGTTTAATCTCATTAAATCTCTTATAAATTTCTAGAAAACAGAGGGCAAACACAGAAGAAGGAAAAGGAACGAAGAAATAATATAATTTTCATCCGATTACGCTGCTAAACGTTGTCCAAACTCAAATTAACTCCAGATACTGAGGTATTTAGCAGCAGAGAGCATTCCTACGGATTCAGTTTCGTGAAATACGGCCGACGAATCGTTGAGCCACCGAGCTAAGGTAAGTGGAATTGCTCTAAATTAGTGTCTATGTGTTCCTAGCTGTGAAGTGAATATTTCTCCCTTCTGGACCTCTGAAAAATAGAGAGTTTTTGGCCGTCTTTCAATAAGCCTAAGTTTAGGCTATAAACTATATCGAAAGTGACGTTGGCTTTTTAAAATAAAGTTGTATTTAGTATTAATTGACATATTTATGAATGCAGTTGGGAGAAAATAGTTGAAGTACCGGCCGAGTCTCGTCCGACAGACGAATAATTGAAGGATAAGGTATGTAAAGCTAGTTTCCTCGGCAAGTCAGTAATCTGGGTACAGTACAGTAATTTAAAGGCCAGTAGAATATTCAGAAGCCATGTATGGTGTTTATTACGAATGTTGGTACGATATTAGAAACATCATGTTATGATCAGCGCGAGACTTGCTAGCACGATATAGATTTTAACATAAGTGTTAGGAACTGCACAGCATGCTCAGTATGTGATGTGACATAGAATGTTAGGATATCATTGTATTCAGTTGAAACCCAGTAAAGTAATGTAATATCTATAAGACATCTCAGAAATAGAACGATAAGTTAAAGTGAAGCTAGAAGGCATATTAGAACTAGTCAATCATGTTACTATAGAAGCTCAGTATACAGCATAGTTTTTAGCAGAAATACTATATCATGTTCAGCATTAGACTCAGTACAGTATGGCAGGAGATTATATCTACATATATATACTATTATCAGTCTCAGCATGTATTAAATACGTACATATCGCTATCACCAGATCAGCATGCAGTATGTACAGACACTTTATTATCATTAGCTTCAGTATGTGGTATATGCCGATAGTATTACTAGTGAGACTGTTGTATTGTTTGGGGTTGGATTACCTAGCATCCATGACCGCCCAGGGTTAATAGTTGTATCGACTCATCCGCCAGAGGACGAGGATACGTCGCTCTACAGAGTGGCATGCCATCCCACAGGAAACAAAGATGGGATGCCAGTTTTCCCCATATTGTGCCTTGGTCGGCCCTTATACACCCCCGCCGAGCGGATACGCCCGGGGTGTTGATTCAGGAGTCCTCCGGACTCAGGTACAGTTATAATCAGGGGCTCAGCGAGCCCAAGTGCATACCCAGGGGACCGGCAGGATGCTTACAGGGTTTATAGGAGATGGGATGACTGGGGTAGGGGTATAGATCTGTGCTGGTTGTACCTCCCGGCTTATGGGGGCCGGGTAAGGTTTGTGTGTGCTATGTATGTTATGATATGTTATACTGTGTTACAGTAGATACGAGTAGATCGATAGTAGAACGATAAATCCTCAGGTATGACTCCTACTCCTTCCAGTATGATTAAGAGAAGGTATGACTTACATTATCAGACAGTTAAGCTATTCCTTCTACTTCAGTTTCATCAGTTATATTATTGTTTTCAGATATTTCTTTCAGTTATTGCTTTACATACTCAGTACCAGCGGTACTGACGCCCGGTGGGGCGCTGCATTACTGCCTGCAGGTACTCATAAACGAGCAGGCGATACCACGTGATTCCTTTCAGCGATCGAGTATTCAGCTTCTGTCATCCGGAGACTGAATTCCAGAGGTGTATTTCATTTCCTTTTTGCTGTATAGTATGGGTAGGTCGGGGCCCTGTCCCAATCATTTATATTACTATTCCTAGAGGCTTGCAGTCTGTATATATCTCCCTGTGGTCAGATGAGCGGGTCGTGTGAGGCCGTGCAGTTGTATAGCTGTTAGTACACTTTCTTTCTTTTATGTTGGCCGTGTGGGGCCTTAGTTTGCCAGTAGTGGTGACCTTGCCGGTCACGTACTTCATGATTGAGTTATAGATAACTAGACAGCATGGTGGCCTTGTCGGCCCGCATAGGGTTCCCTATATTGACATGTTTCTGGTCAGCTATTGGTACAGGTACAGGAGGCTATAGGCCAATGGGCCGGGGGCTGTGTTTACAGCCGTTATATAGCCCTTTGTTTCCAGAAATGTGAGTTAGAGCCAGCCAGGCACCAGATGTGCCCAGGCTTAGCAGTCCAGCAGTACGGGTCCTAATAGGGCACCAGGTGCCAGTCATATCCCCCAAGGTGGGGTGTGACATTAAGTCCTATGGGAGGACATAAACATAGAGGAACTGACTTGGGAAGTTGAGGACAACATGAGTTCTTGATATCTTCACTTATTCCAGACCTGAACCAGATTTTGTAGTTTAGGTGAAATTGTTGTTCATTGTTACTTTATTGCTTATACTATCAATACTGTTTAGTTGTTCACTTCTATGTTGTGGAGTAGTTTCTTATAGCTTCCTGAGAGACGCCTATGTTGGACTTTTCTGTGTTTCAGTTTTTCGAATAATCCATAATAAAGAGGAGACTCTACTAAAATTGTTCTAGCAGTAGTTGAAGGAGATAAGTCTCTTAAACCTAAGATTACATTCGAGGACGAATGTTCCTAAGGAGGGGATGGTGTTACATCCTGTAAGTTTTATTGTTTAAAAGACGCGTAAGTACATATTTTAAGAGATTTAAGTACGACACATGCGAGGAAGGGCTCGGGGGATGAATACACAAAAACAACATCGATCGAGCACGAGGCCGGGGTCGGAGGCTAGGTGCACTGGGCACCAGCTAGCCCGGCGCCTTGAGCGGCGTTTCACGCCGCGCCTCCCCTACACCCCCCACCCCCCACCACACATATATATATATATATATTCAAGTGTATGTTTGATGAATCATTCAAAACATTTCGTAAATAGAGAGCAACTGCTAGGGAGAGTATTTCACGAGGGTCTCATCAGTTTTGCGCCAGATTATGCCGTTAAACTCTGTTCAAATGCAAATTAATCTTGGATAACGAGTTATAGGCCTATGAGAAACGTCCCTGCAGAGTTATTTCTTGAAAATTCACTCAGAGTATCGAAACCCCGCCGAGTAAAATTTTTCAAAATCACTTCTAATTGAGTCCTAAGCGGCTACAAGTGATAGATAAGCATTTCTACCTTCTAAACTCTTGTGAATTTGTGAGTTTTCAATCGAATTAAATGGAGTTGGATTATATTTAATATTATTGAAAGATATCATTGTTTGTCGACTACTGCTATTGAAATAGCATTATTATTTCAGCCTAAAGGGTGCAATTGATTGGAATCACTGATTCTAGGTTGGCATTGTTGGTTGAATGAGAATTTGCATTCGAGGTGTGTTAAGGCTTATCTCTTCGGCAAGTTATTCTCATAGTATAGTGATAGGACATATGCCTTGAAAGTAGACAATGATCCTATATGTTGTGATTAGCTGCTGCTAGTAGATAACGAATATGTACGTTATCGATTAGTTGCTATAAAATGTATTGAGATTATACCATAGTATTCCTCATCGGGGAAGGGTATGTTAAGTGTGAATAATGTTGGGTGTGCCCTAAAGAGTTCCCCGTCCATCTGATTACTATTTAGAGGTATTCTGATGTTTTGTTATTGTGCCAAGGCCTTAGAAGTCTATGGTTAGCTGTTGGGCCTAAATTGGTAAATTGGACAGTATAGGGCGTAGCCAGGCGCTATAACTTTCAGTTTGGAACCAACATTGTCAATAAAGCTTGCCCGCAGGCTGTTGGTGTACCTCGATGCCTCCAGGGCCAGAATCCTTTTAGGGTGATCTTACCTTTGAGTCAGTGGAACCAAGGTTGACTAACAAACTGAACGACAACTTGCCATACGAGTGGCTACTGTCAGTAACTGTTAGCTTCCGTCGACTTAATGCTTGTCACATAGGTTTCTCAGGAAACCATCCCAGTTGTTACAAGTCTGATAGTCTAGTTGATACCTTACGGAGGGAACCTTGTTAGTAGTTAGATGTGGGGCTAACGCCCCAGGCCATTCTTATAGATGTCCATGTATTTGTTGTCGCGAGGGGATAGGTCCAGATATACCTTCCTACGACGCGATGAATTACCTGAGGAGCCATCTGAATTCTGGACAAACCAAGTTAGTGTCTAAGGGACTAGAACCATAGTATCACAATATTACCTTCAGGCTAAGAGTTATAGTGAGTTACATGTGGTAACTTAGGGCTGACTTCTTGGGAGTATGTCTGATTAGCAGCAGCCCTACAGCCATTCTAAGTGAAGGAACTAAATAGTTGGTCTCTTGTGACCTTGTTGTTCTCTTACGAGCTTTCACTGCCCTAGCATGACCTTTAGATTATCGCTTAAGTACCTGGACATTGTCCTTTTCCATATAAGTGAACAAAGGCTGTGATCACTACAAGGACCCTCTGGTCAGGTGTAGGCACACAGACTATGCCTGTTGGTAGCTATGTAGACCAGGCTAGGGACGAGTAAGAGTAGCAGTCTTAATTAGGCCCAAGGGGCCACATGCACCATTTGAATGACTAGGTTTGTAGATTGTAACATAATGTCCCTAGTTGGGGTAGATCGTGTTTCCTACTTTCTCTCGCCTTGAATAGCTAAGAGGCTGCTAGTTGTATGAACTTCTTTCGGAGCTATATATGGCTTACGGAGCTACGATGCTGCTAATGCTTACGGAGCTATGGTGTTGTATTGCTTACAGAGCTACTGAATTGCCTACGGGGCTATATATTATCTGTAAGGACTAAAGTAGAGCCTAAAGGGGCCATATTGAAGTCTATTCAGTTATGGACTTCTTTTACACTGCAGCGGCATTACAGACCCTTTGTAGAGCCTTGTGTGCTGGGGGTACAGTCACAGGGCCAAAAAGGCTCAAACTCAGTTATAGGAGACTAGAAGGTTCCGGTATAGTCTCAAGAGACCATGTATGTTCAGTTACAGTTACTTGCAGAGCCTTAGGGGTATCAATAGGGGTATATAGATTGATTGGCGCCTGTTAGGGCTTATGGGAGCCCAGGTAGGTTATCTCTATGTTGATTGTACTTTTCAGGCTTATGGGGGTCATGTTAGGTTCTTGTTTGTATACTTGCTTGCTAGATATAACTTATGAATGTATAGTTCTGCAGTCTTATTTCTTATTTGTGTTGTGGTTTATTAGATACAGGTCATGGATAAGAAATCTTATAGGTTAACTTCTGCCCTTGTTGCTAATTACTTTCAGTTCCTTTTCAGCTCCTATTCAGTTTTTATTACTGCCATACATATTCGGTACATATTATAATGACATCCAACTATAGGGCGTTGCATACTTTCCTGTAGGTTTAGACAAACATGGTTCAGGACCTCTGTTAGCAGCTATTCAAAGTCAGTAGATCCGCCAACTCCTTTCATTTGCAGTTTCCAGGTTGCAGAGGTTAACTGTCTTTTATTTATATAGCATTTGGGTAGGCTAGGGCCCTGTCCCAACCAATATTTTCACTCTTAGAGGCTTGCAAACTATAGTCTTCACTTAGTGGTTCGTGTTGGCTGTGTGGGGCCTATATTTATTATGTTTTGTATGTTGATCATGTGAGGCCTAGTATAGCTTCTAGTTAGCAGCCTTGTCGGCTATAGTATGAATATGACTGCCTATTTTCATTCCATTATAACTAGACAGCATGGTGGCCTTGTCGACCAGCATAGTATCCCTTTACTATTGTGTTGCTTGGTTAGTTGTTTTCTTTTACAAGTTGCTATGTGGCCTTGTCGGCCCGAGACTGTATTTACAACCAAGATATAATAGTTTGTTTTCTTGATTTTGGGTCACTAGTAGGCACCAAAGGTGCATATGCCCAGTCAGGACAGCCCAGATCCCAGTGTGGCATTAGGTACAAGTCATGCCTCCCAAGGTGAGGCATGGCAAATTTGTATAAAATATCCAATAAAATGGTAAATAACCCTCTAGACCTAATGGAGTCATCAAAACTCAAATTCAATGTCTTTAACCTAAATTATTGACTTTAGTCAAATTTTCCAAATTCTAAACTTTAAAACTAAGAATCTTCTGTAAAACTCATCCGATCTCCTCAGGAATTGTGCCACTCATTACCACAAGTCATAAAGAGCTAAAAGAAGTTGTAGGGAGGGTCAACTAGGGGAAAATAAACTATAATCAAAAAATGACCATGTGGGTCGTTACATCATCCATCACTAAAACACACGTTCGTTCCTGAATTGAAAGAAAAAAAAGTATTTGAATGGTCGAAAGCCTTGGGATATATAATCTTCATGTCTAACTCATATTCTCAGGTGGCTTCCTCCATTAAATGATGTCTCTACTACACCTTTATATATTTTTTCTCCTTGGACCTCAACTTTCTAATCTGCCTATCCAAAATAGTCACACGCTCCTTGTCAAATGCCAGATTCTAACCTAACTACTCCGTGTCCCATTGAATCACAAAAGAACCATAAAAGTGGTATTTCTTCAGTATCAAGACATGAAATACAAGGTGAACACTTGATAGGCCTGGTGGGAAATCCAACTCATAAGCCACCTCACCAATATGATGCAATACCTTAAATGGACCAATGAGCCTAGGGCTAAGCTTGCCCTTCTTCTCAAACCTCATAAGACCCTTCCTATGTGATACTTTTAGCAAAACCTTCTCACTAACCATGAACTCTAAAGCACGAACCTTCTATCAACATAAACTCTTCTATTTACTCTAAGCTATGAGAAGTATCTCCTGAATCAACTTGACCTTGTCTAAGGAATATATCGACAAGTCTATACTCCATAGCCTGATCTCAAAAGAATAAAACCAACCAACCAGAGAATGAAATATCCTACAATAAAAGCCTCAAATAGAGCCATTCGAATGCTAGAATGATAATTATTATTGTAGGCAAACTCGACCAAAGGCAAGAACTGGTCTCAATGACCACCAAAATCAATCACATATGCCCGTAGAATGTCCTCAAGGATATGTATAGTCCCCCTGGACTAACCATCAATCTGCAGGGCCAGGTGAAAAGTTATGCTAAGCTCTAGCCAAATATCCAACTCCTTCTACATAGACCTCCAAAAAGGAGATGTGAACTGAGTATCTCGATCTGAAATGATTGAAATAGGCAAATGAACTATCACCTAAATATATATTATGGTAAATCTCTCATAAGTGTAGGTAGTCCAAACTGGAACAAAAAGAGTAGATTTGGTTAACCTATCCACAATGACCAAAACATCAAACTTCCTCAAAACTATAGCAACCCTAACCCCAATTCCATAGCAATTTGCTCACTTTGACTCAAATATAAATATCCTGTAAGTCATACCACCTGGCCTTTGGTGCTCATATTTACCTATTGACAATTTAAGCACTGAGACGCATAATTTGCTATATCCCTCTTCATCCTACATCACCAATAGTATTTTTTTCAAATTATGATACATTTTTTTTAATCCTAGATGAACAAAATACCTCAAATTGTCAGCCTTCTTCATGATCGACCTGGTCAAATCACCCACTCTTGGTATACAAATACGATCATTGTTCCTCAAAACATCTTCATTATTAAGAATTGCTTCCTTTGCCTCTCCTTTCAACACTTCGTCTTGAATCATACCCAATTTCTCATCTTCAAACTACCCAACCTTAATCTGTTCCACCAAAAGTGATTGAGCACCCTCAGTATAAGCAATAACTCTACTAGTCTCTAAAATATCATGTGTCACAAAGCTATTAGCCGATGATTGAAGGTCCGTAGCCAAAGGAGACTCTTAAAACAATAACAAATCATGGCTACTCATGCTCACCGCCTTCCTACTTAAGTCATGTGCCACATTGACCTTGGCAGGATGATAAAGAATAGTCATATCATAATCCTTGACCAATTCTAACCACATCCTCTACCTCAAATTTAAATCCTTGTAATTGAATATGTACTAAAGATTGTGGTGGTCCGTGAAAAATCTCAGAATCCACATCATAGAAGTGATGCCTCTAAATCTTCTAAGAAAATACTACCGCTGCCAAACCCAAGTTATAGGTATGGTAGTTCTTCTTATAAATCTTCAACTACCTTAAAGAGTAAGCAATGAATCTATCTTTCTACATACAGACAACCAAGACAAATCTGTGAAGCATCATAATATACATTAGCCTTCACCTTCCACAGGTAAAGTTAATACGAAGTTGAAGTCAACAAAGTCATCTTGAGCTTTTGGAATCTCGCCTAACAATCATTAGACCATTGGAACACTATAGTCTTTTGAGTCAATTACGTTAATGGAGATGTAGTAGAATATAAACCCTCCAGAAATTGCCCATAGTAACAAGCTAATCTTATAAAAATCTGAATCTCGGTAGGAAAAGTGAGCCAAGCGCAATACCGAATTGCCTCATCTTCTTTGAATCCACCATAATACCCTCCTTGGATACTACATGCCCCAAGAATGTCACAGCTCAGCCAAAACTCACATTTTGAAAAGTTGGCATAAAGCCACTCATTCTTTAATAGTTGAAGCACGAATCTGAAATGTTGTTCATGCTCTATCCTACTACAGGAATTAATTAGAATGTCATCAATGAATTCTATCATGACGCAATACTCTATTAAACTGCCAAGGCATTAGTCAGACCATAAGACATAACCAAAAATTCATAATGGCTATAACGGTTTCTGAAGGCTATCTTAGGGATATCTGCTGCCCTAATTTTCAATTACTGGTAACCTGACCTCAAATCAATCTCCAAAAACACATAAGCACCCTAAAGTTGATTGAACAAATCATCAATGCATGATATCAGATACTTATTCTTAATGGTTGGTCAATTCACACCCATATATTATCGTATTTCTTTTTCACAATTAGAATAGGAGCACCCTAAAGAGAAATACTAGGTCTAATGAATTCTTTACTCAAAATATCATGCAGTTGCTCCTTCAGCTTTTTTAATTTTTCCAGTACTATCCGATATGGTGGGATAGAAATGGGTTGAGCGCCTGGCTTTAGATTGATGCCAAAATTGATATCAAGATCGGGAAGAATACTCTATTGGTCTATCATCTCACTAGCTACTAGTACTAACTCAAGTGTAGGAATGTCGATTCTAGTATTCCAAATATGTGTCGAATAATCTAAGCACCCCTTCTCCACCACACTTTTCTCCCTAAGAAAAGATATCACTCCTATTGGTGCGTGACTAAAATCACCCTTCCACTCTAACATAGGAATACCTGGCATGGACAATGTAATTGTCTTGACATGACAATCCAAGATCACATGACAAGGAGAAAGCCAATCCATTCCCAAGATGACATCAAAATCCACCATATCCAAAACAATCAAATCTACCCATGTCTCACACCCCATCAATGTGATAACACAAGATTGATAGACTCGATCGACCACTAAGAAATCACCTATAGGAGTAGAAACATGTATAGGAATAACACAAAGCATTTCCAAACTTAAAGCAAAGTTTGCAGACACATAAGAATAAGTATATCCAGGATTAAATAGTACTAAAATTGATCAATGACAAACCAAAATAGTATATGTGATAATTGCTTTGAAGCCTCGACCTTAGCTTACCTAGATATGCATAGAAATGGGCACATCCACCCTAGATTGTGTACCTCCATGACCATCTCCTCATTCTGTCTACACTTCACCCCTGGTAGAATGAGAACTACCTCTACGAGTCTATCCATGTCAAAGAAAGTGATCCAACTAGTCTACTATCAACCAAGGCTCTCCACCACTGCTTGGAGGGTCGATCTTCTGAAATGTAGTATAATCAACCACATCTCCATTAACCCGAGGTTATGCAACCTTTCATGATAGCCAACTAGAAACTTATAAGCATCCTCACTCGGGTCTTCATTGAACCAAAGAGAAAACATCCTGATAAAATATCAAACATCTCCTTCTCCTCTATGATCATAAAATCTCTAGCCACAATATAGGAGAAAGATTAGGTAATAGTGCATTATCATTATGGGGAGCCACAGTAGAAATTATTTTGCCCCTTATGTCTGAAAGCCTGGAGTTGGTATTTGATTGGGAGTTTGTGCCCGGACTTTGATCTAAGAATCCTATGGTGTAGTAGGTGATACTCCAACCTAAACCATTCTCCCTAGAAAACCCAATATACAGATCATGGTGTCTTGAAACACAGGCGTAGCAATGAAATCTGGTGGTGCCTGAGCTAGCCCTAACTCCTCTACTTGAAAAGTCTTATCCTTCTACTCTTCCTTATGCTCGGGACACACAACTCTAACACAGGCCTGAGCAACCACAAGTGCTCGACCTCTCACTAGTGCTACTCCATGGGCCCTACCGCTACCTCAACCCCTATCTCAATTGCATGCAATAACCCTAGTAGCGTGTACAGGTGTCTCATCTCCTATCGTAGCTAAACGAGTTTTCACCATCTGTGAGAGAAGGAAAAATGAAGTTAAGAAACTCAAGAAGGACCCAATTGCACATGATAATAAACCAAAGAATATGATTTTTTAAAATATCCTGTAGCCTCTCAATGATATGTAATAGATGTCTTCGCACCGACCCGCAAGATTCTAGTGGACATTGTTCTTGTACTCATGAGATCAATGAGTCGTGCTATGATACCAAATTTTCATGACCCAAAGTTTAAGAAGGTCATGATGACACCTACACTTTCCTCTTAGTAGGTAATCTAAACCACTACTCAACTAATTCAAAAATAATTATTTATTGAGGAATTAAGATATAATAAGTTCAAAACCATAGGAAATCCTTAATAGAACTCAAGTGTGGAAATTAACAAAATACAACTCTAATACTCAGTGTCATATATATGAGAGCGACTACAAATATAATACCATTGTTCAAGAACTGAATACTATTTAAAATATAAGAGACAGAAAAGTGAAGGATATAAGGAGAATATCACTCGAAATCAACTAGGCAGCTCGCTAAGAGTCTCCAACCATAAAGGTGTCAAACTTAACAATCAATCACTTATGCTCGAAGTATAGTTTGCACCAAAAAGAGTTCATGTGTTGTATAAGTACTGGAAGCACGTGTATTCAATAGGTATCATAGGCGGATAATGCTAAAGTACCGACAACTATATCATATTAGGCATAAAATTTACCTTAACAAGATCTCCTTAGCACGTACACGGTTCAAGTAAAATAGAAAAAAGATTATCAAGTATTCAAGTATCAACAAGATAGACAGTTCACATGAATTCAAATAGATGAGATGATATGCAATGTAATGCAGATGCACAATCCAATAATCAATCGATATATGCACTCGCTTCCATTAGTGAGCTTGTCAGGAATGGTGACCCATGGGGGGCTTGTGAGGTTCATATACCCGCTTGAAACAATTTTCCCCTCGGGCTCCCCAATCAAGTTTTTAGACTATATTATCATCATCCATCTAGAACAATTCCCCCTTAAGCATCTTAGTCCATTGTACTATAATATCATTGCTCATATCAATCTTGGTCCAAACATGACCTCATAGTACCATATTCATGTGATCCATATCAGATCAATATGAGTGAATAATCACAGTTAACATAATATCCTTATGCAATGCGAAAATAAACATACATTGTATCACCAGTGCCTTTTAGGCAACACAATTATCAAAATGGTAGACATTACGAAGTAATGTAAATAGAATATAAAAAATTCAAATCATATATTTTCTATCAGATAAGTCTCAACCTGGATTTCATGATAATATGTCATTCTTTCAACATATAAACAATAAAGTACCTCCATAATTAATCGGCACCCGCATAAGCACTCATCACAGCCACGAGTATGATACCCTCGACAATTATTAAAACCATCATACTTAGTATAAGATAATCATCTTCCAAGAAGAGTCTAGAAGGTAAACTATAACCTACCTCGAAAGCTAACCAAACGTGTCACGAACCTCACAAATGCGCCTTTCCTTTTTGAATCACCTCAGAATACTCCCAATGTATAAAACATATACTCTATGTAAGTATACGAGTTCATCGATACTTATGTTTCCATACTTCCATAATGAGTCCAAAAGTCAACTTCGAGCCTCAAAGGTCAAAACAATAATTTTTTTCAAAATCAGTTTACCCATAACAAAAAGTTCTCAAATAGGATTTCATCAAGAGGTAAACAAAACTAATGTTTGTAACCATCAATATTTACAATTAAAACTTATAGATATATACTTTCAATTAGGATCCAAGAACAACTAATCAATACCCATTCTATTTACAAACCCACCATGCACTCAACCCTAGCTAGCAAGTTAGCTACTCATATTTAGAGAGAGAGAGAGAGAGAGAGAGAGAGAGAGAGAGAGAGAGAGAGAGAGAGAGAGAGAATATACCAAGAGGAATTCCCTTAACATTCATCATAATGCTTCACAAGGTCTTACAACAATGGTGGAATTCCCTCAAAATGGGATAAAGAAAAAGAAGAAGAAAAGTATTTCAATCACTAAAATTCTATGGTGTTTGAAAACTTCTCTCTAAAAATTGAATGTGTGTTGTGTGGTGTACAATGAGAGTCATAAATATCTATAATTTCTTGTGTATAACTTTTTATAATTGCGCTTTGTCATGCCCCGAGTTTACACCCTAGATGAAACACGGTACTTGAAATCACAAGTGACCCCAAGTCATCCCCTAGTCTATCATACACTGACATTCAGAGTAATATAAAAATACATACAACAGAAGTTTAAAGCAAAGATGTAATTACATGAAAGAAATAAAGCTGATTCATAGTGTTTGAAATTATTAAAACAACACTACAAGTCTGAAATACCAATCTGAGTTTGAAAGCCACTATGACTAATGAGTTGTTGGAACAAGCCCCTAGCTAACTCCAAATCTGAATAGGAGGAATTAAAATATAACTGAAATAAATAAATCTCTGTCCTCAAAGGATGAGGACTCGCCAACTAGTAAAGCTAAAGTCTTCAATGAGCGGTCGGCTAACGAGGCTGAGACTGAGATCCTGCAGCTATATCATGAAATGATACAGCATAAAAGTATGCATCAGTACTTTGAATGTACTGAGTAAGTGAGAGGAACATAACACAATCGAGTAAATAATAAGAGAAATGCTGAACTGAAAGACATGTAATGACCAACTAACGCTACTGATGTAAATAACTAAAATGTTGAGGTGGTCTAGAAGACCCTGTCTGATGGTCAAAACATGTTCAAAGTCTGGAATACTGATCTGGACTGAATTGAACTGACTAGTTGGAGAGTCTATAACTGACATGTAACCACATGAGCTAGACATGGAGTCTGATGCATACACCCCACTGATAGGACCCAATATACCTTTTCAAGGTATAAAGACATGAATTGGGTGATCACAAAAGTATGGGGCCGATAAATATTATAACCTACACTAGCAACATAGTTTTGGGAACCTGGGTGCGCTGGAACCCCAGTCTGCTCGGTGCTAAGTCCTACTCTCACTGAATAATCCTAGACTAAATACTAAGCTAATAGCTCGAAATTGGGGCCCAGGACTAGTCAGTGATACATAACAAAGTACCCTGAGAGTCTTATCAGACCAGATTCTGGAATTGGGTTCTAGACTGGTCAAAGCTGCTTAGTTAGAAGTGTTGTAACCGTCTAAGAACAAACTATAATTTGAACTGGGTCCTAAGGCTAGTCAGAGCTATACATATAAAGTGTCATGATCCCCCAGTGGACTAATAAACTGAATTCTATATTTGATTCTAATAACTGGGAGGTAATACTGACACCTCAGAAAATTCTGTAGTCAAATTGATCAACTGACATTTTTGACTGACACTGAGTATTTTCACATTTGACTAAAGCTAGGAAACCATGTATCTGATTGAGTATTCAGCATATAAAGTAATATGGGAATTCACCACACTGATTTAATCAAGAAATTTTCAAGATTTATCACTTTAGCAAGATTTCTAGTCTGTTCTACCCTCAAGGACTAAGGCTAAATTTAATGCGCAAGGGATAAGCATCAACACTATCACAAACTGGTGGAAAATACCTATAATTAATATAACATAATAATTACACACGGACTAAACGAAACATTATCAAGAATTTCTCAACAATCGAAAATCTGCAAGGCTAGAATTTATTTTTATGGGAATAATATCAATTTAATCATGAACTAATGGAAATCATGTCTGAAATAATCATGGATATCATTCTATGTGAATTCAATGAAAACTCACATATATTCTCTTCACATTCAAAAGCTCATGACTAGGATTTTATATAGAAACTAGAGAAGGGTTTTGGGGGACACAAGGAAAGAACTATCCCCTTGTTGAATTTTCACATACCTGATAAAGAAATCCAACAAAAGAATATAAGGAGAAGTAGGCCACCCTATTTCTTACTCTGAGAGTCCCTGAGAGAATTCTACGATCTGCTTTCTGAAGGTTTAAGTGGGGAATGAGGAAAGAAATCGTTTAACCCCACTATTAAGTCTGAATTATTAGTAAAACGATGTAGTTTAAAGTTTAGAAGGGTAGAAAATTACTGAAAGATCCTTAAAAAATCACAGGAAAAACTGAGTGTCAATCCCCACGGGTAACCTAACGAGTCGTGGTCAGTGACCACAACTCGTGGTCAAACTCGTGGACTACACCTCCTGGAGTACACTAAAGGTCACCATGAGGGACCTAGTGAGTCATGGTTAGTCGTGGTCACCTCTCGTGGACCACACTGTCTAAAGTTCCTGGAGTCCCCACGAGTAACACCATGACTCGTGGTGTCCCAAATGAGTCATGGTGAGGACCCGTTGGGTACACTGCCTACCTCCCCTAATTCCTGACCAAGGCCTAACCAGGAGTCACCTAACTGGTCGTGGTATCGGACCACAACTTGTGGTGATAACTCGTTAGGTGCACTGCCTAACATTTCCCAATTACAAATTTATCCTTGACCACGAGTCACTTAACGACTCGTGGTCTCTCCTCAGGGGTCACAGAATGAGTCATTCTGTGACCTGATACAGATTTTCCAGTTTTCTCTGATTTAAGTCCCCGGTCTAGTCTTTGAGCTTCTGGGACATTACAATATCTCCCCCTTGGGAATATTCATCCTCGAATGTTAAAAAGCACACAAGAAAGTAGAGAAGGGCAGCTTTTATACACAAATACTGATCACGAAAGCTGAAAACTAGCGGAATGACTATCTCTTAACAGAATCACAAGTCTAAATTGAATTCATTAATCATACACATGTTCATTTACATGGAAGAAAAATGCAACACACGAACAAAATGGAGTTTTAGGGAGAAAATTGGTACCTTAAATTGAAACTGATTCAGAAGAGAACAAATGTATCTGCTTCGACCTCCCGCGTAGCTCCCTCAACTTGCTGATTTCTCCATAATACCTTGACTGAAGCTTCCTCTTTGTTCCTCAGCTTGCAAACCTGACGGTCAAGGATCTGGACTGGGACCTCCTCGTATGAGAGACTATCTTTTATTTCTACGTTGTCTAAGGGAACAATTGAAGTTGGATCACTAATGCATTTCTTCAATAGTGACTCATGGAATACTAGTTGCATAGATGCCAACTCTAATGGTAACTCCAGATCATAAGCTACTTTGCCAATTCGCCTTAGGATTCTGTAGGGTCCTACATATCTCGGACTGAGATTTCCCTTCCCAAACCTCATCACCCCTTCCATGGGTGAAATTTTCAGATCAATCATCCACAACAAATTCCAATCCTCTTCTCCTCACATCAGCATAAGATTTCTGACGCCTCTGAGTTGTTTGCAATCTTTCTCTAATGAGTAGTACCTTCTGTATAGCTTCATGAATCAAGTTTGGCCCAGTTATTGTAGCTTCACCAACCTCGAACCATCCAATAGGAGACCTACACTTCTACCATACAATGCCTCAAATAGGGCCATCTGGATGCTGGAGTGATAACTATTCGTGTACGCAAACTCGATGAGAGGCAAGTGGTCATCCCAACTTCCCTTGAAATCGATCCTGCATGCTCTCAACATATCTTATAGGGTATGAATAGTCCGTTGTTATACCCCAAGGGCCCAAGGATCATACCTGAAAGTCAAAACGATGAAAAACTAAAATTTTGCACCAAGTCACAGGATGAACCATTAGGAGACTTATGAGGAGTGACCATGAGTCTTGAGGTGACTCGTGGCCCAAAAGGGTTGGAAGGGTTTGTTGAGAAGACCACAAGCATGACCACGAGTCGTGGTCAGACCTCACGACTTGTGAGGTCTCCCGTGGCTTGGACTGGTTGTTTGCAAGAAGGCATGTAGCAGTGGAAGCCATGGATGGTAACCACGAGTCGTGGTGTCCTCCGTGAGGTCCCCAAGAGGATTTTGGGTAGTGGACCAGATGACTCCTAGCCACAAATCATGTCTTGTGAGCACGAGTCATCCAGTCCCACGTGGGGACTAAAGGTCAATCAAATTCTGCGATTTTAGTAAGGGCTTTTCCGTAATTCCTAAGTCCTAAAGGCCTATACTACATCGTTTAAGGCTCGTTTTACAGGGTTTTAAGAAGGGAAAACCTATTCTAAGCTAAGCCATTCCATGCATGTAAACTTGAGAGTTTGAAGTGAGGATTTAGAGCATGTTTTGAAGGTTTCCATTGGAATCTCATCTTAGGCAATTAGAGAAGTGGTAAGATCATCCCTCCTAGGTATGTAGGGTTATGAGTGGGTGTCTCCTTCCTCACCCATGCCAAAATTTCTAGCTAAGTATGAGTAATTCCTATGATCAAGTTGTGGGGTTTTTACCCAATTGCAAAATTCTTCAATCTCTACACATGGGTATGATTAGAGTATGTTTCTATTGATAAATTGTGAAGCATGGGAAGATTATAAATTATTTTCAATCAAAATTATGTTTCCTAGTTTTATGAATGAAATGCCCATGGATGAAAAGTTCATGAAAGAAGAGAATGGTGATGAATGTATGATAATGAGATTTGATAATGAAAAGCATGTTTCTAAAGCAACCCATGATTATTATATTGTTTTCAAAATGAATTGAGTAGATTCAAGTATGGTAAAGCATGTTGATTTAAAATGATGATTTTCCCGAAATAAGCTTACCACATTGTTTGGAGCGAAGTCTCCTAAGTTTCATATTATTAGCTTGTAGTATGTTTCAAATTAAAGCTTCTCATATGTATAAGTGCATAATTGAGATGTATTTCATTATTGATCTTTGTCAAAGGACAATGTTGAGCTTCATTTTCATATGATGTCGAGTTTATGCATGATTTCATTATTGAGCTTTGTCAAAGGACAATGTTGAGCTTCATTTTTTTAATGTCGAGTTTATGCATGATTTCATTATTGAGCTTTTTCAAAGGACAATGTTGAGCTTAATTTTCATATGATGTCGAGTCTATGCATGATTTCATTATTGAGCTTCGTCAATAGACGATGTTGAGCCATTTCATACGATGTTGAGTTATGCATGATTTCATCTTGAGCTTTGTAAATAGAAGATGTTGAGCATCGTTATATATGATGTTGAGCATCGTTATATACGATGTAGAGCATTGCATGGTTTTGGGAGAAGAGTCTAGCACCAAGCGGGTTAAGGGTCGATCACCCTCTTCCCCAAAACTATGCACCAACGTAGGATGATACTATTATATGTCTTGGGACCCCCCCCCCCCCGTGAGATTTCCCTTGCCCGAATGGGCCTTCAGCTTGATATTTATATCATGGTAGCGTCTTTAGCCTAGAAAGATTTTGGACGGCTCTACCCACTTGAGTGTGATAGTCGGGTCCACGTAAGCTCTATTGTGGCGGATAAGTGACGAGTCTCCCACTGTCTATACTATTCAAATTTGCATATTTATTACTCTTGGTGATTACTTTTCACATGCATGTTCTAGAAGCAAGGTTTGACTCATTTCCAGCTTTTATCATAAATGTTATGTTTCAGCTTTGAGTCATTTGAGTCAGTCATGATGTTATAAAGCTATGCATGGTCATGTCATGACAAGATTTTGATTTCAGAATGAATGCATGTAGCCCTCTTTCTCAGACTTGAAAGCTTATGATATGTTATGAAATGGTTTAAATGATTTATTTTTACTTAAGCGGTTTTACTTACCTTTCATACTCAGTACATTCCACGTATTGACCATTTACTTTCTATGCTTATCATTTCATGATACAGGACCCAGCTCTCAGCTTCAGCCTTGTTCTTAGAAAGCTTTCTGGAGTTAGTATCTGCTTGGATTGGTGAGTCCTCATCCTTTGAGGGCTAGACTATCATTTTCCTTTATGTATTTCCAGTTTCAGTATTGTTGAGTTAGTTGGGGTCTTGTCCCATCAACTCGTCCACACTAGAGGCTTTTCAGACTTACGTATGTATTCAGCTTTGGATGTTTATTCTGATGTTATATTGAGCTAGTCTTCCACTGAGTTTATATTTTTGACTTGCCAGTATTTATATATGGAGTTAGATGTATGCCTGTGTCATGGGTCGACTTGGGGTCTCTTGGGGTCCCTTGTCCTGTGTCTATGATTTAGGCCTCTGTTCGGGTCATGACAAACTTGTTATCAGAGCCATAGGTTTTGAAGTGTCCTAGGGCATATGAAAGCCACATTGAGTAGAGTCTTTTTCATGGGTGTGAAGTGCGCGACACTTATGACGAAGAAGCTATGAAATGTTTAGGAAATGTTCCCTTCTTTCAAGATCGATGTCATGCGATGAAATGTCATTCCATTTTGTGCTATTCGCAATTGCAGAATCATGGCTCCTCGAAGAATGAACGAAAGGAGGAATGGAGGTGGTGAAGGCCACGAGGATGGAAATGGTTTTGGACATCAGCCAACCCCACCAGTTCAGGAGCCTTAGGCGCCGGAGCCGGCTGCCCATGCTGAGTTTCAGGCCGCTATCCAGATGCTTGCACAGGCCATGATCGCTCAGGTCAATCAGTAGGCTGTTTTGCATGTTCCAGAAAATGGCAATGCAGCAGTGGCTCGAGTCAGGGATTTCTTGAGGTGAACCCTCCTGAGTTCACGGGGTCGAAGGTAGGTGAGGACCCACATGAGTTCGTAGAGGAGATTGTCAAGATCACCCAAGTCATGGGGGTGAGTAGTGTTGAGTGCGCAGAGTTGGCCTCCTACAAGTTGAAGGGGGTTTCGCATATCTGGTTTCATCAATGGAAGGATAGTAGGGCTGCAGGAGCAGGTCCGGTCAATTGGGAAGAGTTCCAGGTTACATTCCTAGACCCTTTTTCCCTTGGGAGATGAAGGAGTTGAAAGCAGCTGAGTTTGTGAATTTGAAGCAAGGGAGGATGACCGTACAAGAGTATGACCTTAATTTCACTCGCTTATCAAAATACGCTCCAGAGTTGGTAGCCGATCAAAGGATGCAGGTGAGTAGATTCGTGCATGGGGTTGCAGGTTTTTTGGACAAAGACTGCAGGATAGCCATACTGCACCAGGATATGGACTTTCCTCGGATAGTGTTGTACACCCAGCAGATGGAGTCGACACATTCGAGAGAGAGGGTGGCCAAGAGGTCTAGGACCAAGGATCACAGATTCTCTCAATAGGGGCTCAGTAATGGACACCGACAACAGACTTATCCATAATCACCAATCCTGCCATCGTCAACATTGAGTGTGCCATCCAAGCCTAGACATGATTAGAAATGGCGAGCATCAAGCTCGAGAGGCCAGAGCAGCAAGCCGGCAGATTCCAGTATCCCAGCTTGTCATAGATGTTGTCGAGGGCACACAGGCCAGTGCTTGGCAAGTTCAGGTGATTGTTTCGGGTGTGGGCATCCCAGACACATATTTCGAGATTGTCCAGCTATGAGGCAGGATCAGGTTGGGGGTCATGGCCTAGCTTCTAGTTCAGCAGCCCCTCCCCCACGCTTAGCACATCAGGGGGCATCTACTAGCACAGCTGGCGGTCAGCGCTAGAACAAATTATATGCTTTAGCTTCCCACCAGGAGCAGGAGGTCTCCCCTGATGTCGTTACTGGTATGTTGAGTGTTTTTCATATTATTGTATATGCTTTGTTAGATCCGAGGGCTACCCTATCTTTTGTGACACCATATGTGGCCAGTAGCTTTAGATCAGTCCCGATGTTTCGTCAAAATCCTTCTTAGTTTCTACTCCAATAAGTGACTCAGTTATAACTAGAGGGGTATATAGAGGTTGCCCAGTCTCAGTCCTTCACAAGGGCACCTCAGCACACTGAATCGACTCTATGGCCTAGGAATCTTAACATATTCACAGAGTTGCATGCTTTCATACGAATCACCTTTGCATTTCAAACATCATGCGTAACATGCAACCAGAATGTCACAACCATAAAGTAACGACAGGTTTTGGGATGCAAACCCACAAAAGAAAAAAAACTGACAAAAAAAATATACTCCTAACGACTACATTTCCCTTAAGACGGTCGTCATCCATCCATCATAGGGAACGGTCACTAACTAAGACTTCGGTTCAATGGGACTATTCTCGGTAAAAGAACCGAAAACAAATGCTGAGAAACCCAAAAATTTGAAAATTCATGAAAAATTTTCTTTTTGTTAAAAATATCAATCATTTTGATAAAACCAAAAATATGTACAAAACCAGCTAACAACATATAACAGCACACAACAACTTCACCTTAATTACAATACAGACATACACAAAAAGTCACAGGGCCACAAGTTTATCCAAGCACAACAACAGACAGAGACATTAAAAATAACAACAGCAACAAACACCTAACTACTCCCACCCCACACTTAAATCGAACACTGTCCCCAGTGTTCATAAAATTTAGCATAGCATAAAAATGGGTGGTGAAACTCCTTGATCAATCAAAATATTCCACTTCTTCATCAGGTGTTGCTGCCTCATCTCCCATGTCTGAATCGCCCCCATCGTCATCATCTGACTCCACATCGGAGTCATCACGACGTGTCTCCTCATCTGTGGGGACATCATCATCGGTGGGCTCCACAAAAGCTGGCCCCACTCGGCATAGAGCCCTGGCATTTTTGCCAAAAGGGTAGTCTAGCTCGAGCTGCCACAGCTCCTCTTCTGTTGCCGGCCTCCTGCCTATGCGCAGCTGGAGCATCTGCATCCCAAACATGCGAGCCAGGTACTGATCATCCCGAGCATGTCGCTCGGCTAGTGTAAGAACTGGCCCATGGGTAGTGTCGGGTGCCTTAGTTTTGGTGACATCTAAGGCCCACCTCTCCATCTGCAGGATGTAGTCAAGGGCCTCTTCCTCGATATCTAGGCCCCTCAGGAACGTGGTCAATAAGCCACCAAACCCGTACCTGTGCCCCTGATGCAAATGGGCTCTCTTCATGGCGGAGATGATCACCTCCCCGACATTGATCTCCAGCCCTTTCATCAGGGCGTATACCAAGCATACATCCCGGGTCATATTTGTCATATGCACCCCCGGGATCAGGCAGGAACAAACAATCTTCAGCCATATCCTGGCTTCCCTATTCATCTGTGAGTAGGGCAAGGTCTGATGGTAGCCCCTCTCCTTATGCGTGCTCCAACGTGTTGTAGACCAGGTTCAACACAAAGTGCATCTGATATCCGCGTATGGTGGAGTGATATTCAGCTGCCGAAGCACATGGGCGTCTGTGTCCCGCGCCCCCAAGATGGCATTAAGGTGATGAGGCTCAAAAGTAACTATTTGCCCCCGTATCTTGATGGTGTGACTTCTGAGTGTCAGGTTCCAGTTGGCGTAGAATTCCCGAATCAGGTGCAAGTTGCATTCCTTGGGCTCTTCAAAGATGAAGTTCAGCCCAGCTGCCTCAATTCTGTGGACAATCCTGGGGACCTCTTGTGCCAACGGTTCCCTAGCAATGTGTTCTTCGGGGAAGTATTTGCTTTCCTTATGCTTGGCGTACCATTTCTTCCCCTCCTCTGTCACCCATCTGGTTCCGTATTGACGGCGTTGGCCGCGTGGAACCACTGGTGCTGCTGGGACTGTTGTTCCCAGTCTGATTCATTTCCTTCCGGCACCTGATGTTGATGCGCCCTTCCCTTTATCTTGCCTGCTTGTCATTGTTCCTGTCAAACCAAACAGACAGGTTCAATGTTAATCCAAATCAAATTAGCTTCGGCTAAGGTTGGGTTAAGCTAGGCCACCCCACACTTAGTCTTTAGCCACAATCACAGCATTACGGCAAGATCCTATTTATTTCCAATTTACAAAAAGAAAACAAAAACAAAAACACAACAAATATGCCTCATGCATTCAGAGAATTCGACGGTCTAAATTCTTCTGTACTACTCAGACTTCGTACAGCTACCCACAACATTACCATCGTTCATATTTCATCACATAGCACTTAGCAAGGAGAAACAAAGAAAAGAATTTATCTACATGAACCTATACAATTCACCCATTTCTTGCAATTTCAACAATTTCATTCCCCCGAAAATTCGTCGGTCTTTTAGCATATTAACAGTTAGCACAACCAACTCATCTCACCCAACATACACAACACAGCAAGAATTTCAAATTTCAACTAATTCTCCCTTTTTAAACTTAAATTCAAACCCTAGCTATCATTTCGCAAGAATTTCAATCAAACATGTATTTATTGAGTTCATACCATCTCAACGATACTAGGAACTTCAATCAATAATTATTTACATGAATTCATGCTCAATTTACACTTAGAGCAAGTTTTCCTCACCTCCTAGGCTACAAATCGGAAAAAAAGGTAAGAAATGAGATAAAGTTAACAAACATACCTTAAATTCGATGATATCGAAGAAAAGTTGATAAAATTGAGCTACTAGGCCGTGTCACGTTGGGGAAGGGGGGGATTTCGGGTTGTTTGTCGCGGAGGAGGTGAAGAATGGGAAAAAATGAGGGAAAACGGGGTTAAAAAGGGGGGTTTTTCGTGCGGGTCACCTGGCGACCCAGTGTGACCCGTCGCGAAATACACCTCAACGTGTCACGGAGGATAACGCGGAGCATGCCCTCCATGACACGGAGCCATCGCGTAGGTGTTCTGGAATTTGAAAAAATTCCAGAATTACCTTCAACGTGTCACGAAGGGTAACGCAGAGGCCCTCCTCCGTGACACGGAGCCATCGTGTAGGCTCACTGTTTTGCCACTTTTTATTAATTTTCTTACCTCGATTTTTCCTTTGCAATCCTTTGCAAATTTATCCTCCGTTCAACCTGAAATTCATCTCACACAAAGAAATTGGTTAGAATTATAGGTTTCAATTAAAATACAATTTTTTGTTTTTGATTTTTCTCTCTTTTTTTTGTTTTGTTTTTTTTTCTTTTTCTACGAAATCTAATAAAATATTACAATAAAAATTTCACGGGTTGCCTCCCGTGCAGCGCCTGGTTTACCGTCGCGGCTCGACGTCATTAAGCTCAGTCATCCTCTAGGGTGATGGACGTTTTCTCTCGACCACCGTCCTCTCCACAATAATGCTTACATCTTTTCGGTGGTTTCCCCAATAACTCCCGTGACTTAATTCTCTGAACAACATCAGCTTTATTAATAACGTTGATCACCGAAAGTTTCTCATACACAGTCGGGAGCTTGGTGGCCTTGTATACATCAAACACCACCACCTTGTCATGTGCTCGCATAGTTAGCTGCCCTGCAGCTACATCAATAAGTGCTTTCCCGGTAGCCAAGAAAGGACGTCCCAAAACAAATGGGACTTCCGCGTCTGGATGAAAATCCAGCACGACGAAATCTACTGGGAAGATGAGGGAGCCCACTTGCACCAGCACGTCCTCCACAATGCCATCAGGTCTGGCAAAGGAACGATCTGCTAGTTGCAATATCACTGTTGTTGGTCTAGGACTCCCTAGACCCAACTTCTTGAATACCGATGACGGCATCAAGTTAATGCTCGCTCCCAAATCACATAATCCACGAGCTCGGATACTCTGCCAATTGTAATTTGTATTTTAAAGCTCCCAGGGTCCTTGAGCTTTGTGGGCAACCTATTTTGTATCCGGGAAGTGCACTCCTCCGTAAGAGCCACCGTAGCGTACTCAGTTAACCTGCTTTTGTTCGCCACAATGTCCTTAATATACTTTGCGTACTTCGGCACTCCCTGCAAAACATCAACAAGAGGTAAGTTAATATGTACCTATTTAAGCACCTCCATGAACTTTTTGAAGCATGCCTCCTCCTTGTGTTTCTTTAATCTTTGAGGGAACGGGGATGGTGGTCTTTCTGGTTCAGCCTCCTTTTTCTTCCCCCTCTCATCACTTTGCTCCCTCTCAGTTTTTGCTGCTCCCGATTGTTGAGGTGGTCTTTCCGGTTCCACCTCTTTAAGCTGCAAACCACTCCTTGTGGTCACTGCATTCACTTGCTTGGGGTTGGGATCCGTGTCGCTCGGAAGTCCTCCTCTAGGCCTGGTGTTTTGGGCTCCAGCAAATTGCCCAAAATGGTACTCCAGCGCCTTTGTAGCTAACTGATTGTTCTTTACCTCAGCTGCCAATTTCACGTAGTCAGCCTGCAATTGAGCTTGGTTAGCTATCATTGTCTTGAACATTTCCTCAATGCTGGGTGATGGTGGTGGAGCAGGTGCATTGTTGCTTCTATATTGTGCCTGATAGTTCTGTTGCCCTCCTTGATTTTTCTGCGCCCCCTGATTCGAACCTTGCCCTTGATGGTTATTGCTACCCTAAGAGAAATTTGGGTGATTCCTCCAGTTGGAATTGTAGTTGTTGCCATACTGTAGATGGTTGTTTCTCTGTACATTTCCCACAAAGTTCACCGAATCAGGATTTGCTCCACAACACTCAGCCAAGTGTTCACTACTCCCGCATACTTCACACCAAATCTGCTGCACTACATTCACTGGGGCTTGAGACTAGTTCATGCTCATTTTACTGAAGTGGGTGTTGAGTTGATTCTGTAAAGCAGCTATCTGTGCAGCAATAGCTGTGAAACCATCCACTTCTAATACTCCTGTTGCTTTCCTCGTTCCTCCTCTTGACGAGTCCGCATTACAGCTCCTCATAAGTTTTCTCCAATGCTTTCCCCCCAGCTGCTGAGTCTAGCAAGATTTTTGTGTGGGGTTCCAAACCCTCTATGAAAGTATGCACCAGCACTTCATTGGATTGGTGATTATGAGGACAATCTCGCAACATAGATTTGAATCTCTCCTAGGCTTGATACAGATTCTCTCCCTCTCTCTATTTAAAACTTAGAATTTGACTTCTAAGTCTTGCTGTTTTACCGGATGGAAAAAACCGTATCAAGAATTTCCTTGCAAGATCATCCAACATAGTGATAGAATTAGGTGGCTCAGCTTTCAACCACCTCTTGGCTTCTCCCAAAAGTGAAAATGGGAACAATGTAAGCCTGACATAATCTGATGACACTCCAGCGGGGATGTAAGTGTCACTTATCTCCAAGAAATTTTGGAGATGTTGCTGTGGATCCTCATGAGGGAGACCTGTGAACTGCCCGCTGGTGTGCAACAATTGCACCATGTTCTGCTTAAGCTCGAACCTCCCTCCTGGCTCAGGTTTGCGGATGCTAGATGTGACATTATTAGCATGTGGGATTGCCACCTCGCGAACCGGCCTGGCTGCCATGTCATCGAGAACTAACATTGCCCGTACAACTGGTGGATTCTGTTGTTGCTCCATAATTGTTTGTCTAAGCAACTGCAGCTTTTTCTCTAGAGCTTCCCTCCTTTGACGATGAAATTGTCTTTCTGGCTCTAAATATGAGTCCACCAGCTCCTTGTCTCTTGCTAGTGTTCACAGAAATAAGTTATCTGCAAAATACAGGCTAAGACCAAGTTGTCAACACTAAGAAGAAATAGTAGACTAACACTTAAGAAAAATTTACCGATTGCCAGTCCCCGGCAACGGCGCCAAAAACGTGTTCGGCTGTTTGGAACAACTACACACAAGTGCACGTGGTCGAAGAAGTAATAAAGTGGCTCAAGTAAGCCAAGTATCGATCCCACAGGGACTGGACTAAGGTATCAATCTAATCAAGTGTCAATAAACTTTAACTCTAAAAATGCAGACAACAGTGTTAAGAAGAGTTTGATATTTTGGTTTCTAATTTTATACTAATTCTAAAACGAATATACAATTTGAGTCTGAACTATAAGTATGAGCATGCTGAGGTTGAATGAACATGTAGAGAAATAAATTATCGATACAATTTGATTTATCTTTCCTCCGGTTGCTAATGAAGAATTATTGCCTATGGATTAAAACTCTCGTATTTAACCCAACTTAAGAAGCATGAACCTTCCACCTACATTTCTGTGATAAAAAGAAATTCATGTTCTAACCATACAAACCCGATTCCGTAATTGACTAATACGACTTTCAGGTATATCTCTATCCTGAAGGTAAATCAGTTCTCAATTTTCCCAAACTAAGAAAAGATCATATCCTATTAATTCACAACTTTCCAATTTCTTGCTCTCTCGAGTGAAACTGGACTTTTTAGATGTACATTAACGTTGGCCACACATTAATGCAGTAAGAACAAGAATCAATAGAACAACCATGGAAGGAAAGATGAAAAACCAATTTAACCAATAATTACATTTCAATACAATTGTTCTTAACCTCAGCAAGAAGAGGATTTATCCACTCATTTGTGGATTAAACATCGTTAAATGAGTGTAAATCATACAAGCAATTGAAATAAAGAAGAAGGAGAAAGAGAAAAACCCTGAGATTTTCGTCCCCTCAACTGCCTGTAACCCACGTTCTTGCTCCACAAAGTCAGAATAATTAAAAATAAACCTAAGTGTTCTATCTATACAAGTGGGAATTTTTCCCGGAATAACAAGCAACGTGTCACGGAGTGCATCGCGGAGCACTGCCTCCGTGACACGCCATCGACGCGGACCCTTACTGGAATTCAGATGTCCAGGTATAAAGGCCCAACGTGGCACGGCATGCAACGAGGGGCTAGGCCAACGTGCCACAGCCCCAATGCTCACCTTTACTGGAATTTGGCAAAAATTCCATATCCAGGCAGAAGGCATCCGCGATGGCAGCGTGACACGGCTCCATCGCGGAGCCCCTTTAGTTCATGCTGTCCTTGGCCTTTTCCTTGCTTGCTTCCGATTCCACTCCCGATTTCTCCCAACATGCATTTTAGCTTCCCAAAATTATATTTCTCCTGCAAAACAACGTTAATCATGTTGGTTAGTATAAATTCACATTTTATTACAAATCACATGAGAATGTATAAACATTGATAGATAAACAAAGCAAAATGACACATTTGAGTATCACTTGGGCATATAAATTTTCCCAAGATCAATAGCACGCTCATGTCGTAATCCTTCAGGAGCTCTAACCACCTTCTCTAGAGAAAATTCAGGTCCTTCTGACTAAATACATACTAAAGGCTCTTGTGATCGGTGAAAACATCAATGTTAGCCCCATATAGGTAATGTCTCCATATTTTCAATGCAAACACTACCGCTGCCAACTCCAAGTCATGAGTTGGATAATTCTTCTCATGAACCATGAGCTTTCTGGAGGCGTAGGCTATCACTTTGCGCCGCTGCATCAGAACGCAACCGAGTCCACTCTGGAAGTGTCACAATATACTACAAATCCATCCAATCCTTCTGGTAGAGTCAACACTGGAGCGGTAGTGAGTCGAGTTTTTAATTCTTGAAAACTCTTCTCACATGCATCTGACCACTAAAATTTCACCTCTTCTAAGTCAGCCTAGTCAGTGGAGATGTTATAGAAGAAAAGCCTTCCACAAAGCGTCGGTAATAACCAGCCAAACCCAAGAAACTTCTGATTTCGGTTGGAGAGGTAGGTCTGGGCCAGTCTTTCACTGTTGCTATATTTTGAGGATCAACCTGAATACCTCACCTAAGACCACATGATCCAGGAAAGTCACGTACTTCAACCAGAATTCACACTTGCTGAACTTGGCGAACAGCTGGCGGTCTCTGAGTTTCTAAAGCACTATCCTCAAGTGATACTCTTCCTCATTTCGGGAGTATACCAGAATGTTGTCTATAAATACAATGATGAACATATCCAGATACTGCTTGAAGACTCTGTTCATCAGGTCTACAAAGGCTGTAGGGGTATTTGTTAGTCCGAAGGACATAACCACGATCTCGAAGTGACCATACTGAGTCCTGAAAGCTATTTTCAGTATGTCACACTCTCTAACCCTTAGCTGATGCTACCTCGACCTGAGATTTATTTTGGAGAAACAGCTGGCTCTCTGAAGTTGGTCGAGCAGGCCATTAATTCTGGGTAGGGGATACCTGTTCTTGAATGTGACCTTATTCAACTGACGGTAGTCGATACACATTCTTAGGGTACCGTCTTTCTTTCGCACGAATAGCATTGGAGCACCCCAGGGAGAGATTTTGGGTCTGATAAAACCCTTATCAAGAAGATCTTTTAGTTGCTCCTTCAACTTCTTAAGTTCAGGCTAAGCCATTCTATAAGGAGGGATGGAGATGGGTTGAGTATCTGGAATAAGGTCTATACCGAAGTCAATTTCCCGTTCAGGAGGAATTTTGGGAAGATCTTTGGGGAACACATCTAGAAACTCATTGACAATAGGGACTGACTAGATAGTTGGGATCTCAGAGTTGGAATCCTTGAGCTGAACTAGATGGCAGATACATCCCTTAGAAATAAGCTTCCTGGCCTTAAGGTAGGAAATAAACCAACCCTTCGGTGTTGAACTACTGCCTAACCATTCTAGAGCTGGCCCGTTAGGGAATTCAAATCTGAAGACCCTAGTTCTGCAGTCGACTGAGGCATAACCGTAGTGTAACCAATCCATGCAAAGAATGAGGTCGAAGTCAACCATGTCTAACTCTACAAGGTTAGCTGGAATTACTTTATTGCAGACTGAGATTTGACAATGTTTATACACACGGCTGGATCTAATTGACTCGCCAACTGGGGTGGAGACTGAGAAGGGTTCTGAGAGGACTTCTGGATTGATATTGAACTAAACTGCTAAATAGGGAGTCACGAATGATAGCGTGGCCCCCAAATCAAGCAGGGCATATACACTTAAATGGAAAAGACGTAACATACTCGTGACCACATCCGGTGAGTTCTCCTGATCCTGACGAGATGATAATGCGTAAAAATGGTTTATGCATTGACCGCCCTCTGTACCTGATGTGTTAGCCTGTTGAGCTGGTCGACTTGCTGGAGTTATCGAGGTAGTGGATTGTGATCTCCCCCGTCCTGCTGACGGGCATTCCTTAAGTCGATGCCTAAGTTTTCCACAACCAAAATAGCCCTCTCGACCTTGAAGACATTCTCCTAGGTGGTTCTTGCCGCACTTGGGGCAAGATGGATACCTATTATCGGCACTGTAAGTCTGAGTCTGAGAGCTAGATGTTGCACCCCTTCGATCCTGGTGGAATCAAAAGGTAGGGGTAGTTGGGTGTTGGAGCCCTCTGCTGATGTTGTTGTGGACGGTTGCTACCGCCAGACCTCTGATGGCCATGATCTGATTGGCCAGTCCTTTCCCGCTTATTCTTTCTCTCCATGTCCCTCAATTTTTTGGCCTCAATATACTGGGCATAGACAATCAGACTGGAGAGGTCTATATCTTTGATCAGGATCGCTGTTCTGCACTCTTTGACGACTAGATTCGACACCCCATTTACAAACTTTAACATGCTAGCCCTTGGCTCGGCCACCATCTCTGAAGCGTATTTGGACAACCCAGTGAATTCCAGAGCATACTCTTTTACGGTCCTGTTTCCTTGTCTCAGGTTCATGAACTCTGCTACCTTTGCCTCCCTGAGCTCTCGAGGGAAAAATCTGCCCAAGAAGGCTGTAGTGAACTCCTCCCATTCCATCGGTCCTGCGTCCGCTGGTCTCCCCTCTTTCCACTACTTGTACCAGACCTGGGCTACCCCTTTTAGCTAGTAGATAGCCAAGTCGGCACTCTCTGAGGGACTAACACCCATGATTTGGGTGATCTTCTTAATCTCATCCACAAATACCTGTGGGTCCTCTCCCACCTTAGATCCATGAAAGTCCGGAGGGTTCATCCTGGTGAAATCCCGCACTCGGGCAGCTACTGCGGAACCGTTATTATTGATTGAAACCACCTATTGGTACACCTAGTTGGTCACAGTTTGGGTGAGCAGCTGAATGGCCGCCATAAATTCTGCAATAGATACTGAGTCATCCTGAGGGGCTGTCGGGGTTGGTGGTGCAAGTCGCTGAGCATTATCGGCCCTCCTTCCATTACTACATCGGGAAGACATGATTCACTTAAATGAAGCAGAGCACGAGTTATGAGAATGATTCTGGAACTGAATTCAATGCACAATAAGGAGTATAAAATAAAGGGAAGTTTCCTAATGACATCTCATAGCCTCCCCATCATAAGTGTGGCGCGCGAAGAGGACTCTATTCGATGTGGCTTTCAGTCATCCGAGGCTACTCAGAACCTAGTGCTCTGATACCTATTTTTTCATGCCCCAAATTTACACCCTAGACGAAACACGATACTTGAAATCACAAGTGACCCCAAGTCAACCCCTGGTCTATCATACACCAGCATTTTGCGTAATATAAAAATACATACAATAGAAGTTTAAAGCAAAAATATAATTACATGAAAGAAATAAAGCTGATTCATAGTGTTTAAGAATATTAAAACAACACTACAAGTTTGAAATACAAATCTGATTCTGAAAGCCACTATGACTGAGGAGTTGCTGGGAAAAGCCCCCAGCAAACTCCAAATCTGAATAGGAGGAATGAAAATTTAACTAAAATAAATAAATCTACCTCCTCGAAGGATGAGGATTCACCAACTAGTAAAGTTGAAGTCTTCAATGAGCGGTCGGCTAACGAGGCTGAGACTGAGATCCTACAGCTGTATCATCAAACGATACAACATAAAAGTATGCATCAGTACTTTGAATGTACTGAGTGAGTGAGAGGAACATAACATAATAGAGTAAATAATAAGAGAAATGCTAAACTGAAAGACATGAAATGACCAACTAACGCTACTGATCTGAATAACTGAAATACAGAGGTAGTCTAGAAGACCTTGTCTGATGGTCAAAGCATGTTTAAAGTCTGGAATACTAATCTGGACTGAACTGAACTAAGACTGGACTAAACTAACCAGTGGGAGAGTCTATAACCGATATGTAACCACATAAGCTAGACATGGAGTCCAATGTATACACCCCACCGGTAGGACCCAATATACCTTGCCAGGGTATAAAGGCATGAACTGGGTGATCACAAAAGTCTGGGGCCAATCAGGCCAATAAATACTGTAACCTACGCTGGCAATGTAGTTCTTGGAACCTGGGTACGTTGGAACCCCGGTCCGCTCGGTGCTAAGTCCTACTCCCACTGAATAATTCTAGATTGAATACTAAGCTGATAGCTCAAAACTGAGGCCCAAGACAATTCAAGGATACATAACTGAAAGTACCCTGAGAGTCTTATCGGACCAAATTCTGGAACTGGGTTCTAGACTGGTCAAAGCTGCTTAGCAAAAAGGACTGTAACCATCTAAGAACAAACTATAATCTGAACTGGGGTCCTAAGGCTAGTCAGAGCTATACATCTAAAGTGTCATGACCTCTTAGTGGACCAATAAACTGAATTCTGAATCTGATTCTAATAACTGGGAGGTAATATTGACACCTTAGGAAATTTTGTAGTCAAACTGATCAGCTGACATTTTTGACTGACACTAAGTATTTTCACATTTTGACTAAAGCTAGGAAACCATGTATCTGACTGAGTATTCAGCATATAAAGTAATATGGGAATTCACCACACTGATTTAATCAAGAAAATTTCAAGATTTATCACTTCAACAAGATTTCTAGTCTGTTCTACCCTCAAGGACTAGGGATAAATTTAATATGAAGGGATAAGCATCAACACTATCACTAACTGGTGGAAAATACCCATAATTAATATAACATAATAATTACACATGGACTAAATGAAACATTATCGGGAATTTCTCAACATTCGAAAATCTGCAGGGCTAGAATTTACTTTTATGGGAATAATATCAATTTAATCATGAACTGATGGAAATCATGTCTGAAATAATCATGGATATCATTCTATGTGAATTCAAAGAAAACTGACATATATTCTCTTCACATTCGAAAGCTTACGGCTAGGATTTTATAGAGAAACTAGAGAAGGGTTTTGGGGGACACAAGGGAAGAACTATCCACTTGTTGAATTCCCACATACCTGATAAAGAAATCCGACTAAGATCCTTGAGAATATAAGGAGAAGTAGGCTGCCCTAATTCTTGCTCTGAGAGCCCCTGAGAGAATTCTACGATCTGCTTTATGAAGTTTTGAGTAGGGAATGAGGAAAGAAACCATTTAACCCCACTATTAAGTCTGAAATTATGACTAAAACGATGTAGTTTAAAGTTTAGGAGGGAAGAAAATTACAGAAGGACCCTTGAAAAATCGCATGGAAAACTGAGTGAGTCCCCATGGGTGACCTAATAGGTCGTGGTCAGTGACCATGACTCGTGGTCAGTGCCCATGATTCGTGGTCAGTGACCATGACTCGTGGTCAGTAACCATGATTCATGGTCAAACTCGTGGACTACACCACCTGGAGTACACTAAATGTCACCACAAGGGACCTTACAAGTTGTGGTTAGTGACCACGACTCGTAGTCACCTCTCGTGAACTACACTGTCTATGAGTCTTGGAGTCCCCAGGGGTGACTACCGAGTCATGGTGAGGACCCGTTGGGTACACTGCCTACCTCCCCTAATCCTAACCAAGGCCTGACCACGAGTTACCTGACGGGTCATGGTATCATACCGCGACTCGTGGTGACAACATGTTAGGTGCACTGCCTAACATTTCCCGGTTACAAATTTATCCTTGACCATGAGTCACTTAACTACTAGTGGTCTCTCCTCATGGGTCATAGAACGATTCGTTTTGTGACCTGATGTAGATTTCCATTTTTGTCTAATTTAAGTCTCGGGTCTAGTCTTTATGTTTCTGGGGCATTACATGCTTGGAGGCTCTAGGTACTTTTAGACCCTTTCAGGATGTTTTTGCCCCTCCATCAGCTAAATGGGTCACTTGACCTTCGTACTGTGGTTAGCAGATACCAACCCACTAATCATAGGTGAATAGCAGGTGAAAATAGTACCAACTATGTTTAGCAAGTGCCAATCCGCGATTAGCTGGTGCAAACGCAGGTGGAAGGTAGTCCCTCCTGCATTTGGCCTGCGTTTCGCAAGTCTGGATCCGCGAAACATGTCTTTAACACCTCATTTCAAGTTTTAATCCTCCATTATCTTTGCCTCCTTCAAATGCCTATATAGATAAGAAAAAGGGAATAAAACCTTCCTAAATGAGTTGAAAATCAAGCAAAAGCTCATGCTTAAAAGTCGAATGAGTTGGTAAATTACCAGCTAATCAAACCCCCAAACTCGAACCATTATTTGTCCTGAAGCAACTCATTCTCTCTAAAAAGAATTTACTTAAGCTTGTAGAATAATGGGAGTTGCACACAAACCATTTAAGACTCAAGACAACCCAAGAATCACACACCAACTCAAGAAAAAGAAACGACTCAAAATATGTTGCACAAACTTCAATAGATGACCACAATCATTAAGCATATCTTACATGCATTGATTTTATTCAAACAAGGGGCATAGTTCATTGCCAAAACAAGCTCAAAGAGCCCTCAAGTCATTGACAATTCACATTCAAAGCTTGCCTTAAAGTTCGCTACACACTTGTCTCATTCACACCTCTCACTTGAAAACACTTTTAATCATATACCCCAAGGAAGTGATGCCACTCACAAGAAGAGAGAATCCCATATACTCTAAGCATTTCACACATAGAGATTATATGATAAGGCAAATACGTTCACTCTTACAGAGGAATTCAAGTGCATACAAATTGATCCATAGGCTTGCCCTTCGTGTGATTCGCCATTAATGTAGAGTTGCTGCACTTAAAATCACTAAGGACTTGCAGGTTATCATGAAGGATAGGGGTAAGGGTAGGACAAATGTTTAGCTCTAGTGATTAGAAACCTTCCTAATACCTTTTTGTGAACACTTGTAACATCCCATCACACTATTGAAATCACCCCACCTTATCTCTTCTCGTTTATCATCTTAATCTTTTGTTTATCAAGATTCGCCCTTGTAATACCTTTGGATTCCACAAGTAGCCTCATCTAAGCTAGAGGTAGCACCTTTCAACTATTTTTTTCTCTTTTAATGATTCAAGGTTTTTTTACCCAACCATTTCATTCATTTCATCACAATTTGGTGTTATCTCACATTGAAGCTCATATACTTTCCCTTTTTGCAAACCCCCAAATGGCTTTTGCCTCATTTTAGTGCATTTCCTTATCTCTCCCATCTCTTGGGTTTTAACCCTCATTTTTCATTCTTTCATCAATATAACTAGGGAGGAGGGGTGCTAAAAGAGTTATTATAAAAAGGGTATTAGGCTTGTAATATGGTTTTCCAAGAGAAGGGTCAAAGGCTCAAATATTGGCTATTGAAGATTGATATTCAATGAGGTCATTTTGGTGAAGTAACTATCAAAAGAAAGTCTAAGATCATGTTCTAAGTGCAGCCACATCTAAAATTTCACCTTGAGTTACACTTAAGGCATCTTCTAGGCAATCATGCACACACAAGAATTAAGCCAAAAGACTCACCACACAAGGCATCACGATCCAAGGAGTTCACACACTTTCTAAATCGCATTAAGAGTATGACTTTAGACAAGCTAGTTTGCGAATCAAAAAATCCAAACAAGGAATGTGCAACCCATGACAAGAGAATGCTCATTTTCAAATTCAAGTTCCCTTTTTCATCTTAAAAACCATTTTTCAATACCAATAAAATTTATTGGTGATTCCTCTTAAAACAAGTGCAACAAAGACTCACAACGATACTAAACTTGACATTTTTCCTTAAGAAAATCGCCTCTCAATCTATCATAGGGAAGTGCCACCCGGTTCAACAAAAAAATAGAGAAAAAAGAAGTTACTCCTCGAGAAAGAACCGTGGTATAAAGAAATTCCTTGTAGTTTATTCATTGACTGCTATCTACAAAGGCATTGCTAACTAGAAATTAATGACGATTTTTCCTTAAAAATGACGTCACCCAATCTATCATAGAGTCATATCGTGCATCACTAACAAGTGGGTTACTCAGACTTCACCCTAACGAAAATAAAACTTTGTCCTTAATGCACAAGGTTGAACAAAATAATAGAGAAATGGGTGAAAGAACTCCCTGGCATGACAGAAGTATCTACATTAAAACAGTGTGTAATGCAGCTGAACCTGCATTTCATAGGTTGACACCTACGTTTCACAGGTAGAGAACAGAGCCACTACTTCTGAACCTTCTCCTGTTAGGCATTATGGACATAACCTGCGCCAGACTTGTGTTTCATGCCTTTGAACTTGTATTTCACAGGTCTAGTGCAAACATGTCAATGTTGGGCACTTTTTCTTCCAGGTATTCTGGTTGGCACATGCAATGGACTTGCGTTTCACGTATTAGTATTTGCATTTCGTAGGTCTAAATTCAGTTCCTCATCTTTTCTCCTTCTATTCTTTGTCACATTCCATACCTTATCAACCCTGAAACAACCAAAAGCAACACAAACATCAAGTTAAATGAAGTAAAGTAAAAAAGAAATGTAAAAGCACTTGGGTTGCCTCCCAAGAAGTGCCTTAGTTAATGTTGTGGCTCTACAGCTCCAACTTTTACCACTTTTCTCTCCACTTTGAGCTTTTGAATCGCACCCCTAGTTTCTTTTCCATTCTTCTACTTCACTTGAGGGGTGGTGGTGAAGGTATTGAGCAATAGATGTCGCATCTTGCATCTCTTGGCCCGTAAGGGAGGAATGCTCTTTGGTCTTGATGGCATGACAAATTTTAAGATGAGGTTATTTTGATATTTCTATTCAACTTCATCCATAGACATGGTTACCTCAATTTCAATATCATCAACCAAGTTCAATGTCAAAATATGATTAGAGAGTAGTCTAGGTTGCTCCATCCTCGAGCATTCTTCTTGTTTGACATCCTCCTTCTCAAGTGCATTAGAGTCCTCAAAAATAATTTGATGGATTTCTCTTTGGAGCTCTAGTGTCACTCCTTCACATATGGCATCTTGCATTATAGTTGGTTTGGTTGGATGACAAACCACCTTGACCTCTTCAAAGTCCATCTTGACCTCATCTTCATCATCATGTTGAGCTTCTTTCCATGAGTCAATCCAGACTAAGTCCCATTGTTTTCACGACCTGAACATAGCCTTGGATCACAACACAAGATAAGGAGCCCTGAGAGACTTCAAGTCGACCCATGGCATGAACATAGATCTAACTCAATAAATAATGTGAAATACTCAACGTAATAACATAGCGGAAGCATAATCATAACATAACATAGAAAATAAATTGTACTTGATACATGACAGTTGAATACTACATATAGTCTGAAAGCCTCTAACATATTTGATGGGTTGATGGGACAACACCCCCAACTAACCAAACAAGTCAGCCAGCTGCAGCATCAACCTTGTCGGCCTTGGTTTTCCCAACCCCAGGGTGTTAAATAAGGATAGGGGCATTAGATTAACTGCTGCCCCTAAGTCACACAAAGCTCGTAGCACCTCAGATTTACCAATTTGTATGGGGAGGGTAAAACTCCCTGGGTCTTTGAGCTTCTTTGGCATTTTGCTCAATACCCTGTGACAGCACTCCTCAATCAGTGCTACAGTCTGAACGTCCACCAATCTAACTTTGTTCGCCATCATGTCCTTCAAGTATTTAGCATACTTGGGCATTCCCTGCAAGACATCAATAAGAGGCAAATTTATGTGAAGTTCTTTGAAGCTCTCAAAGAATTTTTTGAAGCATTCCTCTTCCTTGCTCTTTCTGAATTTCTGAGGGAATGGTGGCGGTGGTCTTTGTGCTGGCTGCAATGAAAGTTGCGCATTTTGTTGCCCAGCACTCTGATTATCTCCCATGTTGATGGATGGTCCTGGTCTAACCAACTCCGGCTGCACCCCCTTTCTCAGCTCTTTTGGCACTGCACCAGCTAATTGCTTACCGCTTCTCAGACTGATGGCATTGATCTGCCGGGGGTTAGGATATGTGTCGCTTGGTAATCCCCCTTGTGATCTCATGTTTTGAGCAGCTGCTATCTGACCCACTTGTTTTTCAAGATTGCGGGTGGCCATTTGCTGATTCTTTAAGTCTGTTGCCATCCTCGCCTGATTTTTCACTAACTGAGTCTGGGTCTCCATGATTTTCTGCAATGTTTCCTCAATGCTGCTACTCAATTTCCCATCATTCTGCCTATTCTGTTGATACTGCTGTTGTTGAGGTTGCATATAACTCTGCTTTTGGTTTCCACCCCAAGAAAAATTTGGGTGGCCCTGCCAATTTCTGTTGTAACTGGTTCCAAAATTCCTATTGTTGCGCTGCACATTACCAACAAAATTGACTGACTCCGGATTGGCTCCACAAGATTCTGCATTGTTCCCATTATTACCACAAATTTCACACCAACTCAGAGCTTGCTGAACTGCGTTAACCTGGCCCTGGTGTTGGTTCATACTTAGTTTATTGAACTGAGTCATCATCTTATGCTGGAACGAAGCTAACTGCACTGCCAAGGCATTCAAACCATCTACATCTATCAACCCTGGTCTCTTTCCTGCCCCTCTCGATGACTCGCTATGCCACTCTGGATTTCCTTGAGCGATCTTGTTCAACAAAGTGTACAACTCATCATACGTCTTCTCCAAGGCTTGCCCACCCGATGCAGAGTCTAGTAATATTTTTGTGTGTGGGTCTAGACTTTCTACAAAGGTATGAGCCAGTACTTCATTTGATTGCTGGTGATGGGGGAAGTCTCTCAATAATGACTGGAATCTTTCCCAAGCCATATATAAGTTCTCATCAGGCCTCTGCTTGAAACTGATTATTTCACTTCTCAACTTTGCAGTTTTTCCTGAAGGAAAGAATCTGATGAGGAACTTCTTAGCCAAGTCATTCCACGAAGTTATGGAGTTCGGTGGCTCAGCCTTCAACCACTTTTTCTCCTCTCCCAACAATGAAAATGGGAAGAGGGTAAGTCGGGCATAATCTGTGGACACGCCGGTGGGGACAAACGTGTCACTAATCTCTAAAAAGCTCTGTAGATGCTGTTGCGGGTCCTCATGTGCCATCCCAGTGAATTGACCACTAGAATGTAACAGCTGCACCATGTTCTGTTTAAGCTCAAAGTTCCCTCCAGGCTCTGGTTTACGGATACTAGAGGTCACATTAGTCGCTAGTGGGATTGCCACTTCGCGAACTAGTCTAGCTGCCATTGTTGTTGATGACAATTTTACTTGTCCCGCGGGTGGTTGTTGTTGCACCTTATCTTGAAGTCTCTTCAGCTTTTGCTCTAGAGCTACTCTCCTTTGAAAATGGATTTGACGTTCAGGTTCAAGCAACGGTTCCACAAGCTCTCTATTTTTAGCCAGCTCGGTAGGACAACCTGTCACCTGCAATAATTCAGACTAAGACCAAGTTTCTCAACACTTAAGGAAATTCAAAAATCACACAAAACAGATAAATTATCAAAACTTCGCCGAGTCCCCGACAGCGGCACCAAAAACTTGATGCGCCCCGCAAGTGTACGGGTCGTGCAAGTAATATAGTGGCTCTTTTTAAGAACCGGAATGTCAAACCCACACGGAATGGACCCATTCCTCTAACTATCCATTTCAAGTGTGATCTTAACTTTCTCAAGTGTTGGTTATAGACGTTTTCGAGGGAGATTTAATTAAGTTTGTTTTGGTCAACGAAATATCCTGAATTTACTCTAGGAGCAACATAGAGTTAAAACCAGATAATCATGTGATACTACAAATTGTAATGGGTTAAGCATGAAACTATTGATTGTTGTTTCACATAATTAGAATTGCATGTTCATGGTCTTTCGAGCCTCTAAACATGGCAAACTAGCCTCACTGCATCATTGTGAGTGAGGATGCTAATTTCTATTTCGCGGGCAATTAATTATGTTGTGGTTTACGGGGAAACGATTAGGGACTTTCGTGCGTCTAACCATTTAACTCAACTTACCCTCACAACTACTTCTTCGAGTGGTGATGTGATAATTCTAAGTTGGTCTCTTAATAACCCCCATTTTTTCAACCAAGCAAGGTGTTAGGTATATTTCTATCCTAACACGAAATTATATCGTGAGATACAAACATGCTCCTCACATTCTCATGTCCAGACCTAGGTAATTATTTCTCAAGCAATTGCCCAAGCTAACGTATATGTTTTCATGGTGATCAATCATAAAAACAACCAACAATCCAGAATGCAAGACAAAAACAACAATCAATAACTTAATTCCAAAACAATTTCATAAAATCACAATCATAATTCATGGCTTCAACCCTATAGGAAGGGTTCTTGCCATTCATGTTCATAAAACTACAACTAACTACTACTAAACTAACATACTTACTTGAATTTGGTAGATGAGAAGGGAATTTGCCAAACCCTAGATGAGTTCTCCCTCTTCTCCCTTCACTCCTAGGTAGTTTTCCAGAATAAAATCGTGACAAAGTGGTTTTAGGATCTAAGGGACCTATTTATACTAAATGAGAAACGTGCACAATTTAGGCTGTCGTGGAATGGCTCCGTGTCACGGAGTGTATCGCAGAGCACTACCTCCGTGACACGGAGGTAACGCGAAAACTCTCTGGAAATTGCCTCCGGAAGCCGAAACTGTCGAGTGCCACCGCGTTGGCAACATGTCACGCTTCTTGGCCAGCGTGTTGGCACATCCCTATCGCGCAGCTGGCAGGGCGTGGCACGTTGCTGGCGCGCTGGTGTTTCTTGCCTGCCGCATCTGCTTCCAACTCCATTCCGCTACTTCACCAACTTATAAATTAGTTCCTCAAAATCATTGAAACCTACAAAACAAGAACTAATCATGTTGGTTAGCACATATATTCACATTTATATAAAATCACATGAAAATGTATACAATTACTTAGCTAAACAAGACTAAATTAAGTTATCAAGCGTCACTCGGGCATGCTATTTTACCCGAGATCACAACTCCACACTTAAAGTCTTGTTCGTCCTCGAACAACCCTTTTACATCTCATGCATATGGAGACTCACCCATAACTCATTTAGCAAGATTATTCAAGCTACGACTATAATGATTACGTAAGATAACAAGCTAAAAATAGAGCATGCATGACTTGATCATCGAAATGAAGTACAACTCTGTTAAGACTTCTTAACCTCAAGAATCGACTCTCAATCTTAGCAAACTCATGCAAATCAACTGATTAAGAAATCCCACATTAATTATATCCTTCATTCAACATGTGCCCTCACGGAAAGAGAGTTACCCAATTTCACACGCAAAAACAATTTTCAAATCACAACATGTGTGGGAACATGAATAGAATTATGCTCACTCTCACAAAGAATTCACATGCATCATGTAATGACCCATAAGCTTGCCCTTAGTGTTTTATTCCACTAATTTAAGGATGTATGAATGTAAGATCATGTAGGACTTTTTAGGTTGTAATGTAACTCAGGTGTGGGTAGGTACTATTATGGCCAGTAATAGTGACTATCTTTCCTAAGCACTTTTAATACATCACGTCCTCATTACGAACTTCCCTTCCCTTACTTCACCTTTTTCTCCTTTCAGCTTTCTTTTTCCTCTTATGTTCCCCCTTTCTTTAGGCACTTTTAGCTTATTAGTAAGGAGCTCTATAAATAATTTTTCATTAATTTGTTTCCTTACTCCTTATAATAATCAGTCGTTTTCACACCAGTGCACCCTTGACCTTTCTCAACTTTCAACTTCCATTTTTCCTTCTTTTCACTCCTCTCACTCCTTCACTCTTTGGAATTTTTTTCACTTAAGTGCTTAGGAGTTTTGGATCAAATTCAAGGCTAATGAAAGAAAAAGGATTAAGCTTATGTTGTAGCTATCAAAGAATAGGCTTAAGGAACAATGGGGCTCACTAGGATTCAACATTCAAGGTAGGTAAAGTGAGGGATAAAAATCAGGTTCATTCAAAGAAATGCCTAAATCATCTCCTACAATTCACATCCTTCATTTTGTTTTATAAACACACCAGGCAAGTTCTAGACATTCCAGTATAGCATAGAATACTCAAAAACCTTATGCTCATGGCACATGCTCAAATCAAGACACATTCAGCAGACCCTTAACTCAGCTAATCACAAGAATTCAGATTAAGCTTCCATTATATTGAGTCAAATTCAAGAGCCTAAGTGTCTCACACAAAGTTATACACTTGCATGCTTCAACACTGAACATACTTGCATCTTACAATCATGTATAACACATAACAAGAACATCAAGCACCAACTAGTTATGGTTTCAAAAACCCAAAAACTATCGACTAATTTTTCCTCAAGATGATCGTCATCCATCCATCGTCCGAAACAGTCCCTAACTATGACTAAAAACACTATATACAGACAAAGAAAAGAAAAATAAAAATTTTTGTTCTTCGGTTCTAAGACCCCCCCCCCCCCCGCCCCCGTCGGAAAAGAACCGAAAAGAAAAACCAACGGGTGATGAAGTCATGCTTAATTCACAAAAAATTTTCAAATTTTTCAAATTTCTCACAAATTCCTCACAAGCATTACACTCACCAAAAACTTGTTAAGCACATTACATTCACCAAAAACTTGTTATGCACAAAAATTTTAAAATTTTTCTCACCCCACACTTAAATCATGCTATGTCCTCATAGCATAAAATTAACATTTAAAGGATGAGAAGTACTCCCTGAGCCTCTATGCCAAGCTAAAAGCATGCTTTCCTTTCAAGTTTTCAGAGGTGGGTGTTTGACCCCACACTTCTTCTATTCCATGCTCTTTAGCTTCCACCTTCTCGGTACTCAGACTTCGCTCTATCTGTGCTTAACTTCTTACCAAAAACACAAACAAAATGAAAATAACAAAATCAACACAAAATCAAAATTAAAAAATTTGTACCTGAGGCACCCTTGGGTTGCCTCCCAAGCAGCGCCTTCTTTTACGTCGCGGCATGACATGGACTGTCCTTTTCAGGACATCCTCATACCTGGGTTCTCTTTCGAGAACCATCTCCTTTTCTTTTGCTATTTAGAGGAAACAGCCTTCACTCTGTTCCTGTCTTTCTCCAACTTCTTCTCAATTTGAAGGCCTCTATCAGACTTGGGCTGAAGACTTGACATTGCCTTTAGCTGTGCACCTGTGGAATCCTCCACCCCACACTCATCCTCTGCCAACACACTAACCTGACAAAGGTTTCTGTAATGTGCAGATGGGTTCATTTCTTGGTGAATGCGGAAGATTTCTTCTTCATCCTCAACCCTCATTTTCAGGGTCCCTACTTTCAAGTCAATCACCGCTCCTCCAGTGGCCAAGAATGGCCGTCCCAAGATCAGGAGTACCTGTCATCAACCTGAAAATCTAAGACAATAAAATCAGCAGGTATAACAAACATACCTACTTTGATGATAAGGTCCTCTATTATTCCATTAGGTGTCACTCGCGACTTGTCAGCCAGCTGCAGTATCAACCTTGTCGGCCTCGATTTTCCCAACCCCAGGGTGTTGAATAAGGATAGGGCATTAGATTAACTGTTGCCCCTAAGTCACACAAAGCTCGTAGCACCTCAGCTTTACCAATTTGTATGGGGAGGGTAAAACTCCCTGGGTCTTTGAGCTTCTTTAGCATTTTGCTCAATACCCTGTGACTGCACTCCTCAGTCAGTGCTACAGTCTGGACGTCCCCCAATCTAACTTTGTTCGCCATCACGTCCTTCAAGTATTTGGCATACTTGGGCATTCCCTTCAAGACATCAATAAGAGGCAAATTTATGTGAAGTTCTTTGAAGCTCTCAAAGAACTTTTTGAAGCATTCCTCTTCCTTGCTCTTTCTGAATTTCTGAGGGAATGGTGGCGGTGGTCTTTGTGCTGGCTTCAATGAAAGTTGCGCATTTTGTTGCCCAGCACTCTGATTATCTCCCATGTTGATGGATGGTCCTGGTCTAACCAACTCCGACTGCACCCCCTTTCTCAACTCTTTTGGCACTGCATTAGCTAATTGCTTACCGCTTCTCAGACTGATGGCATTGATCTACCGGGGGTTAGGATCTGTCTCGCTTGGTAATCCCCCTTGTGATCTCATGTTTTGAGCAGCTGCTATCTGACCCACTTGTTTTTCAAGATTGCGGGTGGCCATTTGCTGATTCTTTAAGTCTGTTGCCATCCTCACCTGATTTTTCACTAACTGAGTCTGGGTCTCCATGATTTTCTACGATGTTTCCTCAATGCTGCTACTCAATTGCCCATCATTCTGCCTATTCTGCTGATACTGTTGTTGTTGAGGTTGCATATAACTCTGCTTTTCGTTTCCACCCCAAGAAAAATTTGGGTGGCCCTGCCAATTTCTGTTGTAACTAGTTCCAAAATTCCTATTGTTGCGCTGCACATTACCAACAAAATTGACTGACTCCGGATTGGCTCCACAAGATTCTGCATTGTGCCCATTATTACCATAAATTTCGCACTAACTCGGAGCTTGCTGAACTGCGTTAACCTGGCCCTGGTGTTGGTTCATACTCAGTTTTTTGAACTGAGTCATCATCTGATGCTGGAACGAAGCTAATTGCGCTGCCAAGGCATTCAAACCATCTACTTCTATCAACCCTGGTCTCTTTCCTGCCCCTCTCGATGACTCGCTATGCCACTCTAGATTTCCTTGAGCAATTTTGTTCAACAAAGTGTACAACTCATCATACGTCTTCTCTAAGGCTTGCCCACCCGATGCAGAGTCTAGTAATATTTTTGTGTGTGGGTCTAGACTTTCTACAAAGGTATGAGCCAGTACTTCATTTGATTGCTGGTGATGGGGGAAGTCTCTCAACAATGACTTGAATCTTTCCCAAGCCATATATAAGTTCTCATCAGGCCTCTGCTTGAAACTGAATATTTCACTTCTCAACTTTGCAGTTTTTCCTGAAGGAAAGAATCTGATGAGGAACTTCTTAGCCAAGTCATTCCACGAAGTTATGGAGTTCGGTGGCTCAGCCTTCAACCACTTTTTCTCCTCTCCCAACAATGAAAATGGGAAGAGGGTAAGTCGGACATAATCTGTGGACACGCCGGTGGGGAAAAACGTGTCACTAATCTCTAAAAAGCTCTGTAGATGCTGATGCGGGTCCTCATGTGCCATCCCAGTGAATTGACCACTAGAATGTAACAGATGCACCATGTTTTGTTTAAGCTCAAAGTTCCCTCCAGGCTCCGGTTTACGGATATTAGAGGTCACATTAGTCGCTAGTGGGATTGCCACTTCGCGAACTGGTCTAGCTACCATTCCTGTTGATGACAATTTTGCTTGTCCCGCGGGTGGTTGTTGTTGCACCTTATCTTGAAGTCTCTTCAGCTTTTGCTCTAGAGCTACTCTCCTTCGCAAATGGATTTGACGTTCAGGTTCAAGCAACGATTCCACAAGCTCTCTATTTTTAGCCAGCTCGGCAGGACAACCTGTTACCTGCAATAATTCAGACTAAGACCAAGTTTCTCAACACTTAAGAAAACTCAAAAATCACACAAAAACAGATAAATTATCAAAACTTCGCCGAGTGCCCAGCAACGGCGCCAAAAACTTAATGCGCCCCGCAAGTGTACGGGTCGTGCAAGTAACATAGTGGCTCTTTTTAAGAACCGGAATGTCGAACCCACAGGGACTAGACCCATTCCTCTAACTATCCATTTCAAGTGTGATCTTAACTTTCTCAAGTGTTGGTTATAGAAGTTCTCGAGGGAGATTTAATTAAGTTTGTTTTTGTCAATGAAATATCCTGAATTTACTCTAGGAGCAACATAGAGTTAAAACCAGATAATCATGCGATACTACAAATTGCAATGGGATAAGCATGAAACTATCGATTGTTGTTTCACATAATTAGAATTGCATGTTCATGGTCTTTCAAGCCTCTAAACACGGTAAACTAGCCTCACTGCGTCATTGTGAGTGAGGATGCAAATTTCTAGTTCGCGGGCAAGTAATTATGTTGTGGTTTATGGGGAAACGATTAGGGACTTTCGTGCGTCTAACCATTTAACTCAACTTACCCTCACAACTACTTCTTCGAGTGGTGATGTGATAATTCTAAGGTTGTCTCTTAATAACCCTCGTTTTATCAACCAAGCAAGGTGTTAGGTATATTTCTATCCTAACTTGAAATTATATCGTGAGATACAAACATGCTCCTCACATTCTCATGTCCTGACCTAGGTAATTCTTTCTCAGGCAATTGCCCAAGCTAACGTATATGTTTTCATGGTGATCAATCATAAAAACAACCAACAATCCAGAATGCAAGAAAAAACCAACAATCAATAACTTAATTCCAAAACAATTTCATAAAATCACAATCATAATTCATGGCTTCAACCCTAGAGGAAGGGTTCTTGCCATTCATGTTCGTAAAACTACAACTAACTACTACTAAACTAACATACTTACTTGAATTTGGTAGATGAGAAGGGAATTTGCCAAACCCTAGATGAGTTCTCCCACTTCTCCCTTCACTCCTAGGTAGTTTTCCAGAATAAAATCGTGACAAAGTGGTTTTAGGAGCTAAGGGACCTATTTATACTAAATGAGAAACGTGCACAATTTAGCCTGTCGTGGAATGGCTCCGTGTCACGGAGTGTATCGCGGAGCACTACCTCCGTGACACGGAGGTAACGCGACAGCTCTCTAGAAATTGCCTCCGAAAGCCGAAACTTTCGAGTGCCATCGCGTTCGAAACGTGTCACGCTGCTTGGGCAGCGTGTTGGCACATCCCTGTCGCGCAGCTGGCAGGGCGTGGCACGTTGCTGGCGCGCTGGTGCTGCCTGCCTGCCGCATCTGCTTCCAACTCCATTTTGCTACTTCACCAACTTATAAATTAGTTCCTCAAAATCATTGAAACCTACAAAACAAGGACTAATCATGTTAGTTAGCACATATATTCACATTTATATAAAATCACATGAAAATGTATACAATTACTTAGCTAAACAAGACTAAATTAAGTTATCAAGCGTCACTCGGGCATGCTATTTTGCCCGAGATCATACATAATTCATAAACATCATTCATGAGATTCATGGATTCATAAACATTAACATTGTTAATCCCCATTTACATACATTCTTAGCCATGAATCAAGGGCTTGTAAATCGGACAACATCATAAATCAATCAATCATGAATTCCATATCATAAATCATAAATCATGCTTGAACATGTGGGCATTGCCCAATACTTAACATGCTTGAAAATACTCCATTCACTTGAAAACATGATTATAAACGTGGGTAACTTGAAAACATGTTTTTCATCATCAATACTTCATCATACATGAACATTTATCATAAATATTACCTTTCGTAAACTTCTCATAAATGGGCATTTTATATTTATAAAGATTGAAACATGATTTTAATGAAAACAACGTAAAACTTGCCCATAATTCATAATTCAATAATAAAAACATCTTTGAATCATGCCCATGTAGTAATTTAGAAATTTCATACATTGGATTAAAACCCCATAGAATCATCATAGGAATTTCATGATTTAGAGAGAGATTGGGCATGGGTGCGAATGGATTCGCCCATTCATAACCCTACATACCTGAAAGAGTTTGATTCTACCACTTCTCTGATTGCCCAAGGAAGATTTTAGGAAGAACATCGAATGATTAGCCTTGATCACCTCTTTAGACTCTCTAACTTGCATGCATAGTTTTAGAGTAGGCAAGGATGACTTAACCTATCTTAATACACCCTGAAAATGGCTTTAAATGACATACTAAAGGACCCTAGAGCATAGGAATGACGAGAATACCCTTAATAACTTCGTAGAAAATAATTGTTTGTCAGTCCCCACGAGGGACCTAACGAGTCGTTGCCACTAACCACGGGTCGTTACATCGGTCATAGGGTACACCGTCGAAGTTTCACTTGGAAAACATAAGGGGCCATCATACGAGTCATTACCGGTGACCATGAATCGTGGTCACCACTTGTCATCTCCACTGCCTCAACCCCAAATCATTAGTTACATGTTGATCATGATCCACCCAATGAATCATGGCGTCTGAACACAACTCGTGGGGTCTATCTGTAAGGTACACTGTCACTCTCAACTCCTCCTTCCAATTTCCTTGGCCACGGCTGAACTGACGGGTCGTGGGGTCTGACCACGACTCATGGTCATGCCCGTGGTGACCCCATAAACAATTTTTTAACTCAAGTCCAGTACCTCACCACGAGTCACCTCACGACTCGTGGTCTTCTCCACGAGTCACAGAACGACTCGTTCTGTGACCTGGTGCAGATTCTATAATTTTCTCTATTTCAACTTCCGGATCTAATCTTTGGGCTTCCGGGGTATAACAATATCTCCCCCTTGGGAACATGCATCCTTTAATGTTGAAGATCATACGGAAAATTAGAGAAATGCAATCATCATATACAAATACTGATCGAACAAACCCGAAAACTAACAAAATAACTAACTCCGATTTAAACACATAGCTGAACTGAATTCACAAATCATACATACATCCATTTATATAAAAGAAACTTAGGCACATGAATTGAACATGAAAACTAATTAGAGTACTGGGGCAAAACTGATACCTCAAGCTGGAACTGAGCCGGTAGAGAATAAATGTGGGTATATAGCCATCATGTCCGCTTCGGCTTCCCACGTAACTCCCTCAACATGCTGATTCATCCATAAAACTTTAACTGGAGCTGCTTCTTTGTTCCTTAGCCTTCGAACCTGACGATCCAGTATTTCCACCGAAACCTATTCATAACTAAGGTTGTCCTTCACACCAACACTATCCACCGGGACAACTAGAGCGGGATCATCCAAACACTTTTTCAAAAGTGATACGTGGAAAACAGGATGCAAGAAAGCTAATTCTGAGGGAAACGCCAACTCATACGCCATCTTGCCAACCCATTTCACAATCCAGTAGGGGCTAACATAATGAGGGATGAGTTTTCCTTTGCTTCCAAACCGCATCACTCCCTTCATAGGAGACAACTTTAGAAACACCTAATCATCCACTTCGAACTCGAGTTCTCTCCTTCTCACATCGGCATAGGAATTTTGGCGACTTTGAGCTGTTTTCAACCTGTCCCGTATGAGATGAACTTTCTCCATAGCCTCATGAACTAAATTTGGTCCTATCATTGCAGCTTCACCAACTTCGAACCAACAAATAGGCTATCTACATCTACATCCATAGAGAGCCTTAAATAGAGTCATCTGAATACTGAAATGGTAGTTGTGCTTGTATGCAAACTCGATAAGAGGAAAATGATCATCCCAACTACCCTTGCTGTCAATCATGCATGCTCTAAACATGTCTTCAAGAGTCTGAATTATTCACTTCTCTTGACCATTTGTTTACGGGTGAAATGTTGTGCTGAGCTTGACCTGAGTACCTAGTCCTTTTTGAAACGACCTCCAAAACTGAGAGGTAAATTGGGTACCTCTGTCTGATATGATGGAAAAAGACACTCCATGCAACCGAACTAGCTCTCGGATGTATAGTTTGGCATAATCCTCCGCTAAATTTGTAGTTTTGACCGGTAGAAAATGAGCGTCATTAGTCAACCTATCCACAACAACCCAAATGGTGTCATATTGTTGTCGAGTGCGAGGCAACCCTGTGATGAAGTATATATTTATTCTTCCCACTTCCAAGTAGGAATACTGATATCCTGAAGCACACCTCTCGGTCTCTGATGTTTGACCTTCACTTGCTGACAGTTTGGACACTTAGCCACAAATTCTGCGATGTCTTTCTTCATGCCATTCCACCAATAGACTTCCCATAAGTCACGGTACACCTTGGTGGCACCTGTATGGATTGAATACCTAGATCCATGCGCCTCATGCAACATCTAGCTCCTCAAATCATCAATATTTGGAACACATAAGTGACCCTAGAATCAAAGCATACCATCTCCTCCTTTGGAAAAGACATCTACCTTCTAATGTTGAACGACTTCCTTTAACTTTACCAAAATAGGGTCTTCGTCTTTTCTAGCTTTTACATCAGTCACCAAGGACGATTCCGATCCATTCTGACTAATAACCCCGCCATCAGTCGAATCAACCAACCGAACTCCCAACCTTGCAAGTTGATGCACGTCTTTCTCTAGCTCCTTCCTCTCCTTATCCACATGGGACACAATTTCCATAGAGAGTCTTCTAAGCGCGTCTGCTACTATATTGGCCTTGCCCGGGTGGTAAAGCACACTCATATCGTAGTCCTTAAGTAGTTCTAACCACCTCCTTTGCTGAAGATTGAGATCCTTCTGGGTAAACACATATTGTAGACTCTTATGATCCGTAAACACATCCACGTGGACCCCGTACAAATAATGTCTCCATATCTTCAAGGAAAATACCACCACGGCCAATTCAAGATCATGGGTCGGGTAATTCTTCTCATGAACTTTCCACTGTCTAGAGGTATATGCTATAACTTTTTTGTGCTGCATCAATACACACCCGAGTTTGATCCTTGAAGCATCATAATACACCATGAACCCATCGGTACCCTCAGGTAGAGTTAACATCGGTGTTGAGGTAAGTCGAGTCTTCAACTCTGGAAAGCTTCTCTCACTGGCCTCTGACCATTGGAATTTCACATCCTTTTGGGTCAATTTGGTCAAGGGTGCTACAATAGATGAAAAGCCTTCAACAAATCTCCGATAGTAGCCAGCTAAGGCCAAAAAGCTCCTGATATCTGAAGGATTCACCGATCTAGGCTAATTCTTCACTATTTCTATTTTCTAGGAGTCCACTTGTATGCCCTCACTTGATATCACATGGCCAAAAAATTCCACGGAGTTCAATCATAACTCACACTTGCTAAATTTGGCATATAATCGGCGATCCTTGAGAGTCTGCTGCACCACCCTCAAGTGAGTGGCATGCTCTTCCTCTCTCCGAGAGTATATCAGGATGTCATCAATAAACACAATCACGAACATATCCAGGTATGGCTTGAAAACTCTGTTCATCACGTCTATAAAAGCTGCAGGAGTATTCGTTAGTCCAAAAGACATAACTTCAAACTTGTAATGACCATATCGCGTCCTGAAGGTTGTCTTCGGGATGTTGCTCTCCCGAACTCTAAGCTGATGGTACCTGAATTTGAGATCTATCTTCGAAAAACACTTGGCACCCTGAAGCTGGTCAAAAAATCATCAATCTTGCTTAGAGGATACTTGTTTTTTATGGTTACTTTGTTTAATTGCCAATAATCAATGCACATCCGAAGGGAACTATCGTTCTTTCGGAAAAATAGAATAGTGCACCCCACGGGGACTTGCTTGATCTGATGAAACCCTTATCCAAAAGATTCTTCTACTGCTCCTTCAACTCTTCTAGCTCAGCTGGAGCCATTCTATATGGAGGAATAGATATAGGTTGTGTGTCGGGAAGAAGGTCAATACCAAAATCAATTTTCCTCTTAGGAGGAATACCCGGTAAATCATCAGGGAACACTTCTGGATACTCATATACCACCGGAACTGACTGGATAGTCGAGGCCTCAGACTCAACATCCTTAACCCTAACTATATGGTACACACAACCTTTGGAAAACATCTTCCTGGCCTTAAGATAGGAAATAAAATGACCTATCGGCACAGCCAAACTACCCTTCCACTCTAAGACTGACTCACCCGAAAATAAAAACTCCACTGCATGGGTTGTACAATTAATAGAAGCATAACATACATACAATCAATCCATTATGAGAATAATATCAAAGTCAGTCATGGATAACTCTACTAGATTTGCGGAGGTGACTTCCGCAATACTGTGATCGGGCAGCTCCTATACACCCGCCTAGCTACAACTGATTCACCAACAGGAGTAGAGACTACGAATGGTTCTGACAGAATGTCAGGACTGACTCCAAAGCTACTAGCAACATAAGGTGTCACAAAAGACAAGGTAGCTTCGAGATCTAACAAAGCATGAGCATCAAGGTGAAACACTCGTAGCATACCAGTAACCACATCCAATGAAGTCTCCTGCTCCTGACATGAGGTGAGGGCATAGAATCTATTTTGGCGTTGCCCATCATCCCCACTAGTGGATGCCCCCTGCGGAGCTGAACGTGTTGGAGATGCTGCTGACCTGGTAGTTTGTGCACGGTCTCTATCATCATCCTGTCTAGAAAACGGACTCACTCGACACATGTTGCCGTATCTACCGCACCCATAACAGATATCTGAGCTGAGCAAGCACTCCCCGACATGACTCTTGCCATACTTCTCGTAGGCCGAAAAGGTGCGCTCTACCTGCATGCCCCTATAACCCCTCAAACCTGAGGCCCTGATCCTCTGATCACCCTTGGATCTAGATGGAACACTAGTTGATGATGGTGCTAGAGCTAGTGACCTCTACTGCATCTGAGGGCAGTGACCACCACTAGATCTCTGCTGAGTAAACCCATAGCTATATGTTCGGGCCCTTTTGGCCTCTTTCTTCCTCATATGTGCTGCCTCCATCTGCTGGGCGTATAAGACTATCCCAGGGAAATTCATATCCTGGTAGAGCATAGCGGTCTTGCAATCTTTGTCCAAATAGTTCGCCACCCCACGAACAAACCTGCTCACTCGCGCCCTCTAATTAACCACTAACTCAAGGGCGTACTTTGATAAGTGAGTAAACTCAAGGGCATACTCCTATACCGTCATCTTCCCCTGCTTAAGATTCACGAACTCAGCTGCCTTAAACTCCCTCATCTCACGAGGGAAGAACCGATCTAAGAACGCAACATAGAACTCCTCCAAGTGACAGGGTCCACTCCATAGGCCATACTATCTTTCCATTTTCAAAACCAGATGTGTATGACACTTTTTAACTAATATGAGGCCAACTCAACACACTCTACTCCATTCACCCCCATGACCTGGGTGATCTTCACAATCTCGTCGATAAACTCATGCGGGTCCTCGTCTACTTTTGACCCAAGAAACTCTGGTGGGTTCATCCTCAGGAAATCTCTGGCCCGTGTTGCCGCCGCATTTCTATTTTATGAAATATGTGCCATTGCCTGCTGGTTGACCTGAGCGGTCAAGGGTTGCACTAGCATCTAAATAGCTTCTCGAAGTTTAGCAACGGCAACCAGCTTTGGTGCATGGTTCTCCTGGGATGGTAGGGCTTGCTGGTGCTCGTCTCTGTTGCCATCCTCATGGTCGTTTCCACTCCCATTCCTCCTACCATTAACTCTGCGAGGAGCCATGATTCTGCAATCACAAATAGCACGAGTTAGAAGGATAGGGAGGCATTTCATCGCACTACATAGATCAAGAAAGAAGGGAATATTTCCTAAACATCTCATAGCCTCTTTGTCATAAGTGCAGCGTGCTTCACGTTCACGCAAAAGACTTTACTCAATGCGGCTTTCAGACACCATAGGACACTTCAAACCTATTTCTCTAATACCAAGTTTGTCACGACCTGAACGTAGCCTTGGATTGCAACACGGGACATGGAGCGCCAAGAGACTCCAAGTCGACCCATGGCATGAACATACATCTAACTCAATCAATAACGCTAAATATTCAACGTAATAACATAGCGGAAGCATAATCATGACATGACATAGAAAATGAATCGTACTTCATACATGACAGCTAAATACTACATATAGTTTGAAAGCCTCTAACATATATGATGGGTTGAAGAGACCACACCCGAACTAACCTGACAAGTCTAAACTGATATCAACTGGTCCTCGGGGGATGAGGACTCACCAAGGAACTGGATGCTACTCCGGTAATGAGCTAATAACAGTGCTGGGTTTGAAGATCGGAGCCTGTATCATAAAATGATATAGCATGGAGTATGCAGTCAGTATGTGGAATGTACCGAGTATGCAAGGTAAGTAAAATAGACATTTTAAATGCATAAAAGATCATAAGAGTAGGACAACATGCTCATATCATAATCATCATAATGTAACATAAGGCTCAAGGTTTTCAAAACATTTGTAAATCATTCATAATCATAATAATAGGAGAAAACTTCATTAAACATAACTTGAGTCAAAACAATATGAACATAACCGTGAATAAATCATGAGAGACAATGGGAGAACTCGTCATAATTGACGCCATCATTGTAGAGCCCTTACATGATTCCCCAACTATCTCGCTCAAGTGGGCAGAGCCGTCCCAGGCTTGCCAGGAAATGGGCGTGCATTATGTGATATCACGAAGGAGGGGATCCATTAACATTGTAATGTATCATCATGAACCTATGGTGGCACGTAGTTATGAGATACTGGCGTAGTCCTTTGAACGCCGAGCTACTCGGTGCTAGACACTGCTCCCAAAAACATGCACATTAGGCTCATACGTAATTCATAAACATCATTCATGAGATTCATGGCTTCATAAATATTAACAAAGTTAATCCCCATTTACATACATTCTTAGCCATGAATCAAGGGCCCATAAATCGGCCAACGTCATAAATCGATCAATCATGAATTAGATATCATAAATCATAAATTATGCTTGAACATGTGGGCATTGCCCAATACTTTAACATTCTTGAAAATACTCCATTCACTTAAAAATATGATTATAAACGTGGTAATTTGAAAACATGCTTTTCATCATCAATACTTCATCATACATGAACATTTATCATAAATCTTATCTTTCATAAACTTCTCATAAATAGGCATTTTAAATTTATAAAGCTTGAAACATGATTTTAATGAAAACAATGTAAAACTTTCCCGTAATTCATAATTCAATAATAAAAACATCTTTGAATCATGCCGATGTAGTAAATTAGAAATTTCATGCATTAGGTTAAAACCCTATAGAATCATCATAGGAATTTCATGATTTAGAGAGAGGTTGGGCATGGGTGTGAGTGGATTCACCCATTCATAACTCTACATACCTAAAAGGGTTTGATTTTACCACTTCTCTGATTGCTCAAGGAAGATTTGAGGAAGAACTTTGAAGGATTAGCCTTGATCATCTCTCTAGACTCTCTAACTTGCATGCATGGGTTTAGAGTAGGCTAGGGTAACTTAACCTATCTTAATACACCCTGAAAATGGCCTAAAACAACATAGTATAGGATCCTAGAGCATACAAATAACGAGAATACCCTTAATAACTTCGCAAAAAATAACTGCTCGTCAGTCCCCACAAGGAACCTAACGAGTCGTTGCCACCAACCATGGGTCGTTACATCTATCATTGGGTACACTGTCGAAGTTTCACTTGGAATTCATAATGAGCCATCATATGAGTTGTTGCCGGTGATCACGACTCGTGGTCACCACTCGTTATCTCCACTGCCTCAACCCCAGATCATTAGTTACCTGTTGATCACGATCCACCCAATGAATCGTGGTGTCTGACCACGACTCATGGGGTCTATCCATAAGGTACACTACCACCTCAACTCCTCCTTCTGATTTCCTTGGACACGGCTGACCTAATAGGTCATGGGGTCTAACCACGACTAGTGGTCATGCCCGTGGTGACCCCATCAACAATTTTTCAACTCAAGTCCAGTACCTCACCGCGAGTCACCTCACCACTCGTGGTCTTCCCCACGAGTCACAGAACGACTCGTTCTGTGACCTGGTGTAGATTCTACAATTTTCTCTATTTCAACTTTTGGGTCTGATTTTTGGGCCTACAGGGTATAACAATTGTTCACTCCTTGTTATACTTCTTAATATCTCCTCGGCTTCTTCTTTCATAGAACTATAGTTTTCTTCATGAGGGGTCGATGGTTCAATGGGCATTGAGGGATTGACATCCTTTTTTGCATTAGACTCCCACTTCAAAAAGGCTTGGAGCATGGATTCCATGCGCCATATGTATTGCTTCCTCTCTCACATGTCATGGCTTCATTCTTATCAAACTCAAGAGCAAAACTTCTATCATAGCCACTATAACGAGAAGTGAACTCATTTGTTCATCCACCCCAATGCCTACCATGACCACCACATAAAGTGCATCTATACCCATGGTTTCTGGAATTTGCAGCTGGGAAGGGATGGCCTGAGGTACGGACTATTCTTCAAACTAACAGTCCATCTTTTGCCTCATCTCCTGAGCAGTTTTCTATACTTAGCTCTTTGCTTTATCCAATGTCTTGGGATCTTGAAACACAGCACAATAAGGTTAGTTTCTACTTAATTTCACTCCAAATGACATGAAAAATGCTATAAAAAGAAGCAAAGATGTGTTGCTAGTCCCCGAAACATAAACACCCCAACTTAAAGCATTGCTTAGTCCTTAAGCAAACCAAGAAGAGAACTAAACTAAACCTAACTAATGTCCCGGTCTCACAAATTATTATGACTAGGGTTGTTGTCAATAATATCTATCAACACATCAAACTCAATCCATCCACCCCCTCTATCAATCAGAATATAGTTTTCTCACAACCATTTGGACTAAGCATGCAACCTTGAATCATGACATCATAACAGTATTCTAATATCCCAACTAGAGAAGTGAAACATGCTAGTCATTCAACTTCACATGCCCCCATAATTAGACCAAGGAAAGTGTCCTTTTTCTAGAATAATGACAACACACATCACAAGGACACAAAAGACAAAAAGAGAACAGAAATGCAGTAAAATCTAGCAAGGAGGTTCATAAGATAGCTCACAACTACCATATGCTTGCCCATTTACTCAAGTGTCATTCTTTTCGGGAATCTGGGCTGAGATCACATAAGGAATTTTCTAAGTTTGTAGTGAAGGTAAGAGGGTTGGTAGGGTACAATTTAGGCTTTTAGTGACTCACTTACCCTTCTTGATCACTTCATTATGTTTCCACAACCTCTTTCATCTTTTTTATCCCTTCTCATTATCCCATATTTTGTTTTGACATTTTTCACACCCCCAAAGTGCTTTTGTGAGCTCAAACTTTATTTTTCTCTTTTTGTCTTTTGCTTTCTTTTCTTTTTCTTCTTTTTTGCTCGTTGCTCAATTACACCTTGGGATGTGCTCATACAATATCTTTTTGGCCTATTTCTTTCTCCCCCTAATTATCAATCTCAACTTACTACTTTTTGCTCATTTTTTCATTACTTTTCAAGTGTCAAGGAGGATATAGACAAAAGAGGGTCAACTTGAGAATTGGCTTTGGCTTTCATTACAGTTGATCAAGAAAAAGGTCAATAGGCTCAAAGAGGGAGACTAGGGATTCATGCATCATTTGGTAGGCCTCTTTAGGTATATATAGCTTGCGAAGTACAAAGAAGGCTTAAGTTCATCTCAACAACCCATAGTTACTTCAAAATTCAAGCACGAGTATCTAGGCAAGTTCTAGACTGTGCTCAAATCAAGTGAACAAGCAATTTTCCTTTCCCAAACAGTGGCACATGGATATAAAATTGGCTAACAAATCACTCTCAACTAGGACATATTTCCAACAATTTCATGTCACAGGTGGAGATATACAACTCAATGTCAAACAGCTACGGCAAAAATTTTGAAGGAGGGCATTATTTTCAAAAATCAACTCAAACATGCAAAGAGTTACATTGCCACCACCACCTCAGCAAAAAATAATCAATAATTGTTCTAAGACGACTTAACAAAGTAGGTTGGTACTCTTAAGAAAGTTGCCTAAACAATCCATCATAGTGCCACCAACCTAAAGAAAGTTGCCTAAGAAATCCATTATCAGACCCATGCTCTACGATACTTAACTACTTTTATTTTGCTAGTTTTAACATAAAGTAAGCCACCCAGGAAAGAACCATGGCTAAGAAAAGTGAGGGCTTTACACTAAAAAAGCAAAAAGACGTTAATCTAAGAAAGAAAAAGAAGAAGCTATACTAAGAAAGCTATAGAAATTTGGACTACATTGTTGTGCTTCCATCACACACATTCACCGATTCAATCAAAACACATGCATGCCAAATAATACCTGCCCCTATCCTAAGATAGTGCAGTGCCCTCAATGAACTAAAAACAACAAAATGTGAGAATCAGAGCTATAGAAACTCCATTTTTGGCTACAGTAGAGGAGGCAATGGACGGTCATACATATGGTCCATCTCTTGAAAGAGTGGTCCATCTTTCTAACCATCCTTTAGGGATGAAAAATTGGGCCTTTGGTTTTGACTATTTTTTTCCTTCAACATGCTAAGTATACCTACATCAAACAACACTCGATAGTCCAAAATGCTTGGGTTGCCTCCTAAGAAGCCTTTGAGTTAATGTCGCGGCACACAAGGTGTAACATCTCTTGGGTTGCCTCCCAAGAAGTGCTTGATTTAACATCGCAGCACCACGCAAGATACCTGATCATGGTTTTGGTGAGTCGTCCATAGGATGGGACTTCCTCACTCGCTTCCTACCTTTAGTTCAAAAGAAGTATTGCCTCATCCATGTTAATTTAGCCTTATTTCTTTTGGGTGATAAAACCATAGAAAGCTCAGCTACTTTTCCAACTTCCTACTTAACATTGACCGCAGAAATGTCCTCAACTCCTATGGGCAACAAGTGGCCTCTCCTAGCTTTGAAGGTGATACTCTTATTCTTCACACAAAACATGATCTCATGCTTTTTAGATTCCATCAATGCTCTCCCTGTATCCCAAATGGTCTCCCAAGGATATTAGGTATGTCTCTATGAACATCATAGTCAACAACTACAAAGTCTATCGATAACACAAATTTGCCAATTTTAACAAGCATATTTTCCACCACCCCCATTGGAGTCTTAATGGATTTGTCGGCCATATGAAGCCAAATGGAAGTGGACTTCAACATAGAAACTCAGACTACTTGTAAATAGCCAAAGGCATTAGGTTAATGATCGCCCCATTATCATAAAGAGAATGCAAGTAATCATATCTACCAATATGGTAAGGTACAACAAACTCCCTTTGGTCACCTTTCTTTTCGAAACACATGTCTGCTATGGTGGCACTCACTATTGGTCACGAAAATGATTTTCTCTTTGTCACAAGGTAGTGTTCTAGTCAAAAGCATCTTCAAATACTTAGAAAACCCCAGTATCTCTTTGATGGCATTAATGAAAGAGACTCAGAGTGTTGCCTCTTTAAGCCTCTCAATATGCTTTGCCACTTTTGCCTCAAGGGCTTGTTGAGCAATTCATTGCGGAAATGGAAGGACGGGCGGAGAAAAGTATTTTGCAAAGTATTCCACTCCTCCCTTATCCTTCCCTCTCTCTTTTGGGGCAACTAACACATCATTTTGAACTTCTTCACATGGTGGCTTTTCGGATCCACCCTCAACTATCTCATCCACACAAGGATTTTTAGGCCTCTCTTCTAGGTCATCCAACTCAATCACAACTTCAAACTTATCCTCCACCACACCATCTTCAATATTCATATTAACAGGTTGCACAATTTTCCCACTCCTAGTGACTATGGTTATACATTGAGCATTAGAAGATCCCACATATCTTTTTGGATTCACCACAGTGTCACTAAGGAGATGGCCTTTTAACTTGGGATTTTGATGATGGGACAGGTCCCGCACTTTTTGCTCTAATTTATGAATGGAAGCAGTGAGAGCCTACAATCTCCGTGAGACTCTTGAGACACGCATCTATTCTCTCTTTGTTGGCAAGCACCTTTTCTAGCATCCCATTGAGTTTTTAACCCCCATGATCATGTGAAGGCCCTGCCTTCCAATTTTTAGAGTTAGAGGGAGGACTTTCATGTGGAGCATAAGAAGATGAGCCACTATTCAGTTAGTTCTCATTGTTTTGCCAACCCTGATTTTGACCGCCAAAGTCGTTCCTAGGGTAATATTGACCTTGGCCTTATGGATGAGGTCTCTATTTCCCTTGGTACGAAGTAGAGGTATGGCCCTACTGATACTGTGGTCTGTAGCCATCAGATAAATTGCCAACATAGTTGGCATCTCTCACTTGCAAAGGTGATGGCTCTGGTAATGGTTGATATTGGTAAGGAGGAAGAGGATATACATCCCCATATTGAACTATGGTCATGGACTCATCAATAGCACGCACTTTCTTGACCTCAGACTCAGTTAACTTCTTTTTGAGGTGAACTAGGTTGGTTGTAATAATGGTCATTGTCTGATCACGCTGCTGATTCTCCTACATCAAATGGGATAAAGGAGTCCCAACAATGATTCCTCCACTTTAGACCCCATCATTCCAAGAATGGTTGTGCTTTGCTATTTTGCCGAGATGATAGCAATACATTTGAATGTCTTCTCCATGAAGCATCCACCTGCAGTGTTGTTGGCAATGGACTATGTTAAGGCATCTAGACAGGCATAAAAATTCTCCAATAAAGATATGCTCTGGAAACCCATGCTTTGGCACCCGAAGGATGTATTTCCAAAATCTCTCCCATGCTTCGAACAATTGTTTACCTGGTAGTTGCCGAAAGTAAAATATCTTATCCTATTGCTTCGCCTTTTTGCTAGGTGAAAACCATTTCTTTAGGAAGACATTCACCAACTCTTTTCAAGTATGAATTGTGTTTTGAGGGAGTCTATGCAACTAATCACTTTCCTCACAGGGCAACAAGTACTTGAACACTAACAACCGAATAGCATCATCTGAAACATTATTTTGCTTGTGAAGGTTGCACACCTCCAAGAAATTTTTCAAATGTTGATGAGGGTCATCATCCATGGAGTTGCGAAACTGTCCCTATGCATTTATTATAGTGTAGATACTACCATCAATTTTGAAGTAGGCAGCATTTACTCTTGATGGGACGATCGTGCTCATGTAGCCAACTTCCTCATTGACATCCATGAACATATTTTCCAAATCTCCAGCTGGAAGAGCAGCCGGGATCCTATATCACAAGTTAAAAAAAAGAATAGTAAAAGAATAGATCTAAGTAAGCAAACTAGATTGTTAGAGCTAGATAAGGCTTATGTTGTAGTCCCCGATAACAGTGCCACAATATTTGTTGTCATTCAAATCCACTACCAATATAGGGTAGTTTAAAATGCAAATAGAAACACAACAAGGAGTTGGGGTCGAATCCCACAGAGAGTCAAAGTCTAGACTAACTAGAAACCATTCGGATTGAGAGTTAAGGAATTTACTACAACTACCAATTGTATTAAGCTACGTTATATGCAATTAGAGATAATTCTAGGAAAGTGTCCCTAATATTGGTGTGATCCCCCTAAATCACCCAATGTGAAAGGATTGAAAGAAATCTAGGGCTGAACAAGTAAATAATTTAGTTAGGCAACTCATGGGTGTCTTTTAAAATCGCCATAGAAGTTAATCTACTTCAATTTTATCAAATTAAAAAGAACTCCATTCTACCTAATTGCTTGTTCAATTTGGAATTCGAGCTATGTCTAGGAGAATTCATTATACAAAGGGTTATAACTTGAGTTATTATTGATTAATCCTAAACTAACCCAAATTTTCTCTCTCAAGCCTATGATTGGGCAGGATTGGATGATTCTCATCACCAATGTAATGAACCTGGCCCAACACTTTGAAGTATTGTCCATACTTGAGCCGAAGCCCATCACGTATTTGTCCCTTCGGGTTTTCAACCCAAAAGGCGCCTCACAGTATTAGTTCCAGTTCCTTTACTAAATAGTCCAGGACTCTCCCTCTCATTTTCGATGTGGGATTTGCCTAAGTGAGCCAGGTTTCTCTACTAGCGCTATCCCTGCACTCCTTGAGGACCAGATTAGATACTCCATTTACGAACTTCAACATGCGAGCCCTTGGCTCGGCTACCATATCCAGAGCATACTTTGGTAGTTTGGTAAACTCTAGAGCATATTCCTCCACTGTTTTATTGCCCCGACGCAGATTCATAAATTCTGCCATCTTAGCCTCCCTCAGCTCCCGAGGGAAAAACCTGTGTAGGAAAGCTGTGTGGAATTCTTCCCACTCCACTAGTCCTGCTCCCGTTGGTCGTCCTTCCTTCCACTAGTCATGCCAGACTTGGGCTACTCCTTTCAGCTGGTAGGCAGCCAAATCAGCACTTTCAAAGGAACTGACACCTATAATTCGGGTGATCTTTCTAATCTCAACTACAAACCCTTGTGGGTCCTCTCCCACCTTCGTTCCATAAAAATTTAGAGGGATCATCCAAGAAAAATCCCGCACCCGAGCAACAGTTGTAGACCCATTTGTGGCTACTGGAACCACCTGTTGATTCACCTGGTTGGTGACTATTTGAGCTAGAAATTGAATGGCCGCGCTGAATTCAGCGGTAGATATGGATTCATCCTGAGGAGCTTCCAGGGATGATGGGGCGGCTCTTTTAGCGTTACCGTCCCATCGTCCATTTCCACGTGGGGGAGGCATTGTTCACTGAAACGAAACATAGCACAAGTTAGAAGGGTGTTTCTAGAATTAAACTTTAACACACGGTAAGGAGTATGAATAAAAGGGAATTTTCCTAATAACATCTTGTAGCCTCCTTGTCATAAGTGTGGAGCGCTTCACACCCATGAAAAGGACTCTACTCGATGCGGCTTTCAGACTTTTTGAGGATACTCAAAACCTAGTGCTCTGATACCAAGTTTTTCATGCCCCGAGCCTACACCCTGGACATAGCACGGTACTCAAAGCCACAAGTGACCCCAAGTCAACCCCTGGTCTATCATTCACTAGTATTCTGAGTAAACATACACAACGGAAATTTAAGATAATATCATAAATCATTTGTGAAAGACAAGTATGAAAGTATAAAGTTCAAAACATTTGAATAATACTGATAAATTTGAAAATCATGTCTGTCTGAAAGCCATCTAACTGAGGAGTTATTGGGATAAGCCCCCAGCTAACTCTAAATCTGCGGAAACTAATAAATGACTTAAATAAGGAAATAATGCCCTCAGATGATGACGACTCACACTTTATTGCTAAGGTGGAGAATCTGAACTGCGGTGGCTAGCGGTGCTGAGTCTGAGATCCTGCAGCTGTATCATGAAATGATACAACATAAAAGTATGCGTCAGTACTTTGAATGTACTGAGTAGGTGAGAGAAACATGAATAATATGACAGAACTAGTAACTGAACTGATACGACATGAAATGACCAACTGAAATGCTAAAAACTGATACAACTAGTGGAGAACTGACACGGTCAAAAATGACCCTGACTGATGGTTATAAACGTGTCCTAAGTCTGAGATACTGAGTTTGAGATACTGCACTGAACTGATCTGAACTGAAAAATCTGAGAGTAAACTGAACTGGCTAGTGGGAGAGTCTATAACCGACATTTAACCACGTGAGCTAGATGTGAGTCTGATGTATAAACCCCACCGGAAGGACCCAAACTATAAACTAAACTGGGGTCCTGGGGCTGGTAAGAGCTATATAGCTAGAATGTCATGACCACCTAATGGACTAAATAAACTATATTCTGAGTTTGGTTCTAATAACTAAGAGGCACCACTGACACCTTGAGAAAAGACTAAAGTCAAACTGATTAGTTGACACTTTCTGAATAGTTCTGAAAGAGAAAGTTCCATGTTTTAACTGACTAGACTACTAAGCAGCTAGTAGAGAGCTCATTCATTCCAACAACACAGACAATTTCATAATATAGCGAAGTATCAAGAATTAAAGGAATCTCATCTAGCATGGCTAAATCATTCTCATTAGTGGAATAATTACTCAACAAATATTTACAATAGAAATTTTTAGGAAAATCAGCCCACAATATACTTCACAAAAATAGACGGAATTTAATACGCAATAATTCATACTCGAAAATTTAGGGTTGTAAATCATCTTGTCCAGAACAACAATAATTTATCTACAAATTGACGAAAATCATATGGATAATAAACATGGATAATAACCCAATTGAAATTAACGAAAACCAATATGAAATTTTCTGCATATTGGAAAGTCTCAGGGTTAAACTGATAGGGGAATTATGGGAGGAAATTGGGGGACACAAAGGGAAGGACAATTCCCTTATTGAATTCTCACATACCTAACGAAGAAACCTAGAGAAATCGCTTGAGAATCTAAGAGGAAAGATCTGCCCTAGCTCTTGCTCTAAAATACTCTAAGAGAGAACTCTACGTTCTGTTTCCAGAGGGTTTGAGTGGGGAATGAAGAAAATAATCCATTACCCCCACTAAAACGTCTGAAATTAATGCTAAAATGACGTAGTTTAAAGCTTGGGAGGGTAGGAAATTACTAAATAGCCCTTAGAAAATCGCTGGGAAAAACTGTCAGGTGACTCCAACGGGTGACCTAACGAGTCGTGGTGACTGACCACAACTCGTGGTCACGCCCGTCAGGTACACTGGCTAAAAATTAACTGGGGATAGTAAAGGGGAACATAACGAGTCATTACTAGGGACCACAACTCGTTGCCCCCATTCGTCAAGTACACTGGACAACACAATATTTTCTTAACTCGGGTCTGACCACGAGTGACCTAACAGGTGACCATGACTCATGAAGTCCCTCATTAGGTACACTGCGTCCCTCCTTTGCATTATCCAGCCCGCTCCTCACGACTCACCTAACGAGTCGTGAGGTTACTTAATGACTCGTCAGGTGGGTTGTCCTGCAATATTTCTGCAATTTCTAGATTTTCTGATTTAAGTCCCAGATATTGATTTTGAGTTTTCGGGGCATTACATCAACATTGTTAAAAATATAAATATTTTCAATTCAAACACTAATGAGAGTGATATTCTTTGCAGAGCTACTGATGGTGCATTTGATGGAATTGAATAGAATATCGAAATCAATGTTTGAGGTCTTTGTCTTTTTTGCCTCAGGATATGCCTGACTCCTCGATTTATCGATGCTAGGATTTCACTATTTTCCTCATCTTCTTTTTCCTCATTATCATTTGAGACTATATTGAATGTCACGATTTTCTTCTTTTCTTCTTTAGAATATCCATTAATATGATTTTTCTCATACGCCATCAAGTTTTCACGTAGCTCATCGTAGGTTAGATTTCCTGATCTCTATCCTCAAGGATTGTGACTTTTATTTTTCACACTTTTGGTAGACATCGGAGAAATTTTGTCGCTTTTAAGCCATTTGTATAAGTCATCCTGAGTGACATGAGCTCTCCTACTATTTTGCTAAATCGTGAGAACATAGATTCGATATTTTCTTCGTCGGTCATTTTAAATATTCTGTACTTATTTACCAGAACATTTATCCTGGCTTCCTTTACTTTTCTAGTTCCTTCATAGGTTACCTCGAGTTTGTCCTGATGCCCCGCAAGTGTACGGGTTGTACAAGTAATATAGTGGCCCTTTTTAAGAGCCGGATGTCGAACCCACAGGGACTGGACCAATTCAGCTAACTATCAAGTTCAAGTGTGATATTAACTTTCACAAGTGTTGATTTATACTTTTTTGATAAAGTTTAATTAAGTCTGGGGGTGGTCACCGAAATACTTTGAAATTATTCAAGGAGCAACTAGAGTTAAAGCCGGATAATCATGCGATACTACGCTTTGTAATGGTTTAAGTATGAAACTATCAATTATGGTCTCACATAATTCACATTGCATGTTCATGGTCTTTCGAGCCTCTAAACACGACAAACTAGCCTCACAACTACATCGTTGAGCGGGGATGTGACATTCTAGTTCATGGGCAATTTAATTCGTGGATGTGGTTTACGGGGTTTATGCTCTTGATTGAGGACTTTCGTACCTCTAATCATTTAACTCAACTTAGCTTCACAACTACTTCTACGAGTGGTGATGTGACATTTCTAAGTTAATTCATGTTATCATCCCGTTTTATCAACCAAACAAGGCAAATTAGGTATAATTTCTTATCCTAACTGTGAATTATATAGTAAGATACAAACTTGCTCCCTACATTCTTATGTTCTTTTCTAGGTTTACTTTCTCAAGCATTTACCTAATCTTAATGTGTGTGTTTTCATGGTGATCAATCATAAAAACAACCATAATTAAGAATGTAAGACAAAACAACAATCAATTACTTAAAACCAAAACAAAATCATGTATTCACAATCATACCATGTGGTTTAAACCCTAGAGGGAGGGTTCTAGCCACTCATGTTCGTATAATTAAAAGAAAATATAATTAAAGTAACATAGTTACAAGAATTGGTAGAAGAGAAGATGAAATTGATGAACCCTACGTGAGTTCTCCCACTTCTCCCTCACTCCTTGGCAGTTTTTCAGAATAATTTCGTGACTCAATGATTTTAGGAGCTAAGGGACCTATTTATAGTAAATGAGAATTGTACAAAATTATGCCCGGCATGGAATAGCTCCGTGTCACGGAGGTTATCGCGCCAATATACCTCTGTGACACAGAGGCATTGCGGACGCACACTGGAAATACAAAACAGTCGCCTAAGCAGCCCCTGTCGCGTTGGCAGCGTGTCACGCTGCTTGTGCAGCGCGTTAGGGGCCATGGCACGCCATGGTCGTGCAGCCTACCTGTCGTGGCACGTTGCCAACGCGCAGGTGGGCTATTTCGCGCATCCTCCTTACCGACGTTCGCGTTTTACTTCCGATTCCATGCCTCCACTTCACCAACTCATGGATTAGTTCCTCAAATTCATTTTAAACCTACAAAAACAAGAACTAATCATGTTGGTTAGTGCATATATTCACATTTACATAAAATTACATGAGAATGTGTATAATTAAGCCGATAAACAAGACAAAACTAAGTTATAAAACATCACTTGGGCATGCTATTTTGCCCAAGATCATGTCCCACATCTCTTTCATCGTATCAAGGATACTTTATCATACTCGGACTCGCTCACTGCATAATAAAGCAAACCGATAGCTCTAATGTTTGTTTGTAATACCTCTTTTTTCTGTTTTGTGACGTTGAAGGTTTCTAGATCAACTTTAACGATAGTGGAGATTTCAAGATTTGGTTTTGTCCCTTCTTAATCACTACCCATGCTTGAAAATCATTTGCTTAAATGAATATTCTAAATCTTTCTTTCCAGTGAGAGTAATGTTGCAAGATTGCACTGGAGATTTAATAAGTGATCATTGGATCTTTTTCTCATGTGTAGTTAAGCAACTAATAGTGAGACCTGCTCTGATACCAATTGATAAACAAGGGGTGTAGAATTGAACTTTTTCTGTGATTAAAATTATTTAGCCAACTATTAGGAGTTAGAGTCAACTATAAACCTGCAAAAAGGTTAGTAACAATTCACGCAATAATAACTACTAGGCAAGAGAAAATAAAGATACAGAGTTTTTATACTGGTTTGGATCATTAAAGTGGTGCCTAGTCCAGTTTCCGTGGGTTACGAGGGTTCTCTTAGAGCTTGATGAAAGTTGTTTTACATGGATTGAGTTACGAACATTTGATAGAACTTATCTGAATTCAGTTTTAAAATTTTGGTCACAACCTCTACTCATATTTCTACATAACTTTTTCTCTTTTGTTCTCACTACTAATTATTACATATTACTGTGATTGAGTAAGAAGTAGAATGGTCAGGATTGTTCAAGTGAAGTTGCACACTTTCATTCTGAAGAGTAACAACTTTTTGTAGCATCTTGAAATGGCTTGCAACATAGAATATCAATTCCTTTTATCTTGGACAGATTTGCTCTAAGGTAACCCAAGTGATTTTCTTAATCACATTTAATGGGATATATGATTGAGATCCTGATTAAAGTTGATTGTCGACCTTCCTTTTGTGAAGATAATGTGATCGAGAGCTTGACTAAAGCTGATTTTTAACTTTCTTTTGTGACAATATGAATTCTTTCAGAGGTCTTTGATCTATCTATGTCTTGCTAAGTGGTTTTTTTTCACCAGGAGTTAGCTTTCCTCATTTGCTGAGTTGGCGCTTTTTTAAGTAGTTGATTGATTTGCTTCCATGTTGGTCTAATGTTTTACTACAATTTGTTGAGTTGGTCCTTCTTTAGAAATGGATTAATTTCCATTAAGTTGTGTTTCATTCTGATTTGTTTCTGTTGTGAAGAGAGTGAATTTGATCTATCTTTTATTTGGTTCTATCGTTGGGATAGAATCTTCAATTATTCCAACATTCTTGATGATACACGATTTTTTATACTTTGAGATTTGAAGCTTCTTATCGTATTCTTACGTTGAGAAAATTCGTTAGATGTCATTATTAATATATTTTAAGGAGCGTCAATGCTAACAATAATTAATGAAGTGAAATAATAGAGATTTGTCTAATCTCCACTCCCATAGCATGATCTTTTTTGGTTAAATTTATTTTTAATTTTGTGATTTAAAGAGAATATTTTTTTTTTAAAAATGATGTATATATACTTTGAATGTTTAATAAATGGTGTATATTTTTTGTTGACTTATTGTCTAATAAATTGAACATATTTACTCTTTTGTTAACTGGCTGAATTAAATAAAGTCATAAAATTAGTTTTTTAATTGAGTGAAAGGTGAAAAACACACTTAAAGTATTAAAGTTTATTTGAATTTCATACCTGAAATATCAGGTAGAAAAGTGAGGAACTAATAGTTTAGGTGTGTTTCAATAAACATTTGGCGATAGTTCAAGTAGAAAACTCACACTTGATAGTTCGGGTATGAAATTTAAAAAATCGTGATATTTTAGGTGTTTTTCACCCTTGACTCTTTTTAATTTCATAAATGTCATGTGGCATTAAAAAAATTCAATCATCTTTTATTCAGAACTGGCCAAATTTATTTTATAATTGAGTAGAAGAGGGACTGAATTTTTTTGGATTGGGTCTGTGTGGGATCTAGAGGGGTAAATAATATGTAAGGTAATCTTTTAAAGCAACGTCATATTTTTAAAATTAAAAAAATTAGTTTTAATTTTTTTTTAATTCAGCAAATATAGATTTGTTAACAAAAAAAGTAAATATGTCTCACTTGTTATATGATGAAAGTATATATGCACCACTTTTGAAAAAGAAATATATTCAATAAATTATAAAATTGAGGAATATATTTACTTTTTTCCATTTGTTAATAATAATTATAATAAATAAATTCTACTATATAATAAGTGGAAGTTTGGGTACGATGAAGGGTGAATTCGTAAATATAAATTACTCTACTCTTTATAATAAGTGTGGTTTTTCAAATACTACCAAACCACTGACACACGTGCCACTTTTTGAAGGAAAAATTAATACGTGTCTGAACAAAATTATGTTGATGTACAGGTGTGACTACCTACTCCTCTTTTGTTTTCACTTTTCCTTCTCTCCTCTCACTCTCTATGCAGTGTTGCTTTCTCTTCTTCTGTTATTCTGTGTTGGTGAGTCTGCATTGCTTTTGTTGTTTTCTGCTGCCTTTAAAAGAATAGGTTTCAACCATTTATGATTTCGTAGGTGTTGTTTTCATTGTGTTTTCTTTTACTTTTTGTTTGTAATCGTCAATTCTTTTGGAGTGCTTCTTCTTTTTCAGAAAAATTATGCGTGCGCCTCACTAATTCTTTCAAAATGCTCAAAAAGATGCATAAACTCAGTTAAAAATTCCAAAAAATCTAAGCAAATCAAGAAAGAAATGGATATTGGTGAAGAAGTAAAGATGGGGAAAGCCGAAGGGGAGATAAAGAAAGCAAAGAAAGAAGTGAAGGCGTTTACTTTGACTGTTTAGGAAATGTTATTTGATTTTACAAAATAGTCTATTATGAACAGTGACGCACGTAAGGAGTTTGATAGTATGCCGAAGCAACTGAACAAGTTTTACTTCTTTGTTTCCCCATATATTTTCTATAACATGCACCTCTTTCAGTCAACAATCCAAAAGTTATATTACTTATTTCTACTGGTCAGTATTATAGCGGATTGTATGCACGTTATTTATGGTTGTGTTCAAGAAAGTAGTTATCTTATTATGTGGGTCTATAATAATGATGGAGACATTTTGCTTACTGAATTAAATTTGCATTATCCTTTTTCCACCATGTGTTTTTGTGATGTTGACAGGGTATTAATATTGACTCCTTCTCCGACGAACTTTAAGAAAACATGTAGTCTGCCTTCTTGTAGTTCATTTTTGATTTACTAAATTTGAATACTTTCTCTATAGTCCCCTATATTAATAGTAAAACAGAGCAATTTAACAACATACACAACCACTACCAGATGAAAAAAATCAAAGAAATATTAAAAAAAAAAAAAAGGAGGACTGTGATGATAATCAAATTACCTGATAGAAGATAGTCTTTTGTATGGCCAAAAGAAAAAGGGGAGTTGTTTGAAGTGTGGAGTAGGAGAAGACAAAATTATGAGGGTTATTTACTGTAGAATTAATAGTATATTGTGGGGGAGGGAGGGCTAGAGGTAAAATTTGCTGCAAAGTATAAAAAATTTGCAGAAGAATTTTATATAGATTTAGATGAGAGCAGTTAATTTTCAAGGTAGATGTTGTTCTAGGTTTGAATATTTATCTTTTTTGGGAACTTAATAAAATAAATTTTAGATGAGAGGAGTTAATTTTGAAGGTAGATGTTGTTCTAGGTTTGAATATTTACAATTTTTGAGAACTTAATAAAATAAAATTTACTGCATAGAAGAGAAAATTTTTGGTTAAATTCATACACAAAAATTGACTTTATATTGCAGAAGATCAGCTGATTCTAATAGTAGTTAAAGTCGACAAAATAACTGATTTTGACATCAACTCATTTTAGTTTTCTCCTCAACTTAATTTTTTATTTGGTTGTTTGTTGTTCGGCAGGATTTTAAATCTTTGTTCTTCTTGAATAAAAGAACCATCAGTATACTCTAGCTGATAAAGGTAAATCTGCGATCTTCCTACGAATGGAAATAAGCTTCCTCCAAAATTTTCTTTCATGAAAACATTTATTAACAAACATTTACTTACTTGGTACTGCATAGAAGAGAAAGTTTTCCGTTGAATTCATATATAAAAATTGGATTTACATTGTAGAACATCAGCTGACTCTGATAGTAGTTAAAGTCTGATAAAATAACTTATTTTGACATCAGCTAATTTTAGTTTTCTCTTTAACTTAATTTTTTATTCTGTTGTTTGTTATTCCTGATTGAAAACCTGCCATTTGCTGCAGGATTTGAAATCTTTATTCTGCTTGAATAAAAGAACCGTCAATATACTATGGTTGATAAAGGTAAATCCGCGATCTTTCTATGAATATAAAAAAGTTTCTCCCAAATTTTTCTTTCATGAAATCATTTTCCCCTATGTTTTCCTTGAAATATGGACAACAGCGGAGCCAGCATTGTGGTTACGGGTTAAGCAGAATCTGATAGCTTAGGCTCAAACGCTGTATTTGTGTTAAAAAATTTATTTCGTATGCTTATATTTCTAAATATGCAACCTTGCTTTCAACCAAAGGGAACAAGTGACTTATACCACTTATGAGAAGAAGACAGTTTCATTTATAAAGATCCCATTTTTCAGGTGCAACTTAAAAATCTAGCCAAAAAAAAAAAAAGACAATCATAAAACCAACACAAAAAGAGAATAGACTTACTTTATCTGTTACCATAATCTTCTCTATTCTTGTGTTTTCTCAATTTCCAATATTCATGTTGTAACCTCAAATCTTTTAATTGGTTGGTGCTTCTCTGAAACAAGAGTTCAATTAAAATTTTTGAACACCAACTTCAAAGCTTTAGTTAAAATTCTTCATAAAATTATGAATTAAAATATATATCCATCAAACATTTTACTGATTAAAAAAAATACCATCAAATAAATCAAGAAAAAACATAAAAAGAAAAATAACTACCAGCAAAGGAAATACGAGAAAAAAATCAGAGGGTTAGAAGCAGAAATAAGGCCGCAAAGGTATTGAGAGCAGTGGGACACGCGTTAAAAGGATAGGGTTAGAGGCAGAAATAAGATTGGCAAAGGTATTGAAAAAAGTGTGACACGCGTTTAGCAGAGAAGATAGGGGAATGTGTGGAAGTACGGTGTTTGAAGATTACCGTTTTACCCTTTGTCCCAATGATGTTAAATCCACCTGATTAATCAAATGTGTGTGAACAACTATTTTGCAATTGGTCGGAACTCGATCTGTTTAGTAAATAAGCATACACTTGCAGGTTTTTTCCGCTTGATGTCAGTTATTTACTTTAAAAAGTTGCAGATGATTTCTAGGAATCTCTTTCTCGAATTTGAAAAGGGGAAGTTGATTATAAAACTTGATCTAAGCCTGTTTTCGTACTAAGGTTTTGTGGATTCTGGTCCTACTATTGATTCATGCGAATTTGGTTATTGGTTGATTATTTTTTATCCCATGTCCTACGTGTTTGTAATTTATTATTCACAGATGCTGCCTTATGTGTTTTTTTTTGTAATTCTGTTTCCAACTTTCAAGGTATCCAGAGGTAATAATAAAGTTAGTTTTTTATTAAGATATCATGAATGGAATGCCTGTGTGTAGGCTCAGCTAGGATTGAAAATCATTGTCATTTTTTAGCTGGTTATATATATTATGAACAAATTATAAAATAATGACAATGAGCCCATGAGATCATGCACTAATATTTTTTGCACACCTACTGAAGACTCAATGTTTAGAGAAAAAATTAACGTGCTTTATGATTGCTTTTAGCAAGCTAAAGCAAATTTTGTTTGGACTTTCTAAGAATGGGAATCTTACAAAGGTTAAAAACACTTAAAATAAGGAAACAAATTTGATTTTGATGAAGTTGGTCTTTGTAGTAGTAGTATTATATTGATTGGGTGGTTGGGTTCTTGTTTTCATAGTACGTGACAGGTAATGCTGGAATCTTATTTTCAGCTGATTTTCATTTTCTAATCAACTTAATTTTTTATGTTGTTATTTCCTATCCTGTTATTTCCTGTCTTGATTCACCTTCATCTTTTTAATGGTAGGATTTCAAATATTTGCTTCGCTAGAATAAAGAATTACAAAATATTCTCTGGCTGATCAAGGTAATTCATAATTTTTGCAGTCTTATACGTTAACATTGTATTGCTGATTACATCTTATGCCTTCGATACTGCTACTATAAATATTTAATGCTTAGCACCTAATATCAGATGTCCAACACTAAAAAAAAGTTTCCCACACCCTAAACTGAGCAAACAAGTGGATACTCATGCTTTCCATCCAAAAATAATCAAATGAACTTTAGGCACCGCATTGCTTACCATGATATGCCAGCGGACCAAAAAAAGGCCCTTCTTGAGCGAAGGTGCGCAGACTATTATGCCAAAAAATGTCGTACTCTTGAAAATGATCCTCCTAACTATTCAAGCTTGACCGATTCTTCTCCTGAGTCGCCATTAACCATTCCAGCGCATCCCACTAACTTCATTAGAGATAAACTGCTGCTTGTTTCGCCAGACGAACAACTAAGTAAGTATGCGAGTGTGTTTGAAACAAGTTAACAGCAACTCCTTTTTACATACAAACTACAATCACACAATTGATTGCTATACATTAACACATTCAATATTACAGGATCAACATCTGGAACACATAATGAACCATCTAACTTTTGTGAACTTCATTCAACTAGGAGAGGTCTATTCCCATTGTATTACAACATAATTTTTCTCATCTTCCTACGTTTAGCTTCTACTAAGCTAAGCTGCCATTTCCAAGGTCCCAAATCAACACAGGAGACCTGTTGGAATATGAATCAACTACCCTATGCTCCTTCTATTTTAAAGAAAGTTTCAAACTGCAAATATTCCACAACCAGGAGATTTTAATTTGAACCTCCAAACTTTTGTTGTAGTAATGGTTCAGTAAAATTAGTTTCCTACCAAATGCCTTCTGAGTTAAGAGAGCCTTACTTTGGTGCCACTGATGAATCCAATCATTTTCGTACTTACATAAGGACATACAATAACATGTTTGCATTTACATCACTTGGAGTAAAATACAATAAAGAATTAGCAAACAGAATTCAAGGCAAATATACATTTAAAGTTCAATGGCAAATGTATCATTTTATACATAACCTTGTCCCTACCAATAATGAACCGAGAAACTTATAGGTTTATTTTTATGATAATGAGGATGATATGGTTACCAAAATGGCCTTCTCAGAAAATCTTAACACATCTATTATTGCCAAACTTCTTGACATTCTTCGAATTAATCCGTACTCTATGTTTCTAAAATCTTTAACATGCATTCCAAACCTATCTAATTTCTACATCTCACTTAAGTGTCATCCTAAGATGGATCAACGTACATACAATTTACCTCGTGTTTCAGAAGTTGCTTCTATATGGGTTGATGACGAATCTAACAACACCACCTATACACCACATATACGAATTCACACCGACTGTAAGAGCAGCCAATTGGTGCATTATTATTATAGTTGTTATGATCCATTACAATATCCTTTTTTGTTTCCTTACGGACAAAATGACTAGCATTGCGACATTCAAAAAAACCTTCAGAAATTTTGCACTTCTCGAATTTATTCTTCGTATAATCATGATCAACTTCCCCGTGTATTCAATTGGTGTTCAATTGATGGGCTTCTAAACATTTAGGAGCAAATTTTGCAAAAATAAAGACAAAAGAAAAATACAGTTTCATGCCGTGAGTATTACTATTACAAACTTCAAATAAGAGATGGTGAAGAAAATGCGACTTTGCATTATGAAAGATTATTTCAACAATATTGTGTAGATGAATTCATAAAACTCGAAACACAATGATTAGACTTTTTGTTGTTCAATCAAGATTTATTTAGGCTCGAGGTGTTAGCAGGACTTATGGATCTTCTAAGATAAGGCGAAAGGGATGTTTCAAATGCTGGCATAAAAACCTTTCTTCCTGCTAGCTTTACTGGAGGTCCAAGAGATATGCGCCGTCGATATATGGACGCAATTTCATTGTTAAAACACTTTGGAAAACCCGATATCCTCTTAACAATGACATGCAATCCTTCATGGCCAGAAATGTAAGATTTCTTACTGTCAACTGATGAAGTACAAAATAGACCAGATTTAGCTGAATATTTAAAGTAAAAGTTGAATAATTGAAAATAGATATATTTAAAAAAGGCATATTTGGAAAAGTTGCGGCCTTTATATTCACCATAGAGTTCCAAAAAAGAGGTCTTCCTCATTCTCATTTTCTTATCATACTTGCTAATGAGCACAAATTAGTTACACCTGAGGCTTATGATAGAGTTGTGCGCGCAGAAATACCTGATCCAAATACAAATAGTTATTTACATTCTTTAGTTATTAAGCATATGATTCATCGCTCCTATGGAACTTTAAACTATAAAAGTCCTTGCATGAAAAAAAGGACGTTGTAAATTCAAATACCCCAAAAGTTACGCTAATGAAACATCCAAAGGTGCGAATTCATATCCAATTTATAAATGCAGAGATACCGGCAAATATTTCAATGTTAGAAGCCAATATCTTTACAATTCATGGGTTGTTCCTTACAATCCATATTTACTAAGAAAATTTAACTGTCACATAAATGTCGAAATTTACTCGGATGTTAAGGTTGTCAAATATATCTAAAAATACATCTGTAAGGGGCATGATAAAATTGCTTTTCATATACATGGTGAAAACTATGATACATAAATAGATGAAATAAAAGACTACCGATCGGCTAGATGGGTTCCGCCGCCCGAAGCTATGTGGCATTTGTTTGCCTTTCCTATTAGTGAAATGAATCCTGCAATATACCTTCTTCAACTTCATATTGAGGAACAACAATTTATTTCTTTTAAGGAAACTACAATTTAAACTCTGTCTTAAATAATCCTGCACTTAAAAGAACAATGTTAACAGAATTTTTCACAATGAATCAAACAAAGGAAGCTACAGTTGAACTTAATTTATTATATAAATAATTTCCTGAATACTTTGTTTGGTGAATAAGTGGAAAAATGTGGACATGCAGAAAATAAGAAAATATCATTGGTCGTGTTATAACTTGTCATCTAACAGAAGGAGAAAGATACTATCTTCGACTATTATTAATGAACATAAGAGGAACAAAATCATACGAAGATCTCAAAACTATTAATGGAAGATGTTGTAGCATATATAGAGAATCTGCTGAAAAAAAAGGCTTGCTAACTTCTGGTAATAACTTAATTGAATGTATGTCTGAAGCTGTTACTTATCAAATGTCATATAGTCTTAGACGTTTATTTGCTACACTATTAGTACATTGTAACCCTGCTAATCCTAGAGAATTATGGGAAAGATTCAAATGTTCTATGTCTGAAGATTTTACAACTACACGAAATATATAAATAAATGACATTCGTAATTCACTGTTGCATCACAGATATCTTATATTCAATAGGATGTGATATAAATGAATTTAAACTCACATCAGAAATATCTATCCATCCACATCTTATGCTATTATGTGAGAAGCTAGAGATGTCCATTTGGAATGAAACATAATTGTGACTGATGAAAATTTTGTGATACTAGAAAAATGAATAAAGAACAACAAACATCTTATGAAGTCATCCTTAATAGGATATTATTAAATAAACCAGGTGCAATTTTCATTGATGGTCTCGGAGGAACAGGAAAAACCTTCTTATACTGTGCCTTATTAGCTGTTGTGCGATCCAAAGGATTTATAGCCTTAGCTACAGCGACTTCTGGTGTTGCAGCATCGGTTCTTTCTGGAGGCCGAACTTCGCACTCACATCTTAAACTTCCTATTAACATAAGTCAAAATCATGGTTGCAATATCAGTAAGCAAAGTGCGCTTGCATCTTTGATTCAAGAAGCAAAACTCATAGTATGGGATGAAGTATCAATGGAGAAAAAAGGGCTTGTCGAAACTTTTGACTTAATGTTAAGAGATATTATGAATACAAATACACTCTTCGGCGGAAAGGTCGTCATTTTTGGCGGCGATTTTCGCCATACCTTACCCGTTGTGCCAAACGGGAAAAAAAAATTTATTCACAAAAGTCTATTAAACTCAAACATTTGGAATCATTTTAAAAAATATCGATATGCGGGCGAGAACAGATCCTGCGTTTTGTGAATATTTATTGTGAATTGGAAATGACAAAGAAAAATTAAACAAATATGATACAATTGAAATTCCTAACACTTTTCTTATTCCATTTACGGATGAGAGAGAATCACTAAATATATTATTCAAAACTATTTATCCTAATTTAAACACAATCATTCACGTTATATCTTCTATATCATCTCGAGTTATCTTAACAACAAAAAATGAATTTGTTGCTGAAATTAATCAAATGGTCATAGATCAGTTTCCAAACATAGCAACCACATTTGTTGGAATTGACGAAACTATTGACCCAAAAGATCAAAGCCAATATGAAGATTTTTTGCATACTCTAAATTCTCCCGGTTTACCTTCGCATAAATTAATTCTTAAACAAAATTACCCGATCATCTTGTTACGTAATTTAAATCCTTCTGAAGGTTTATGTAATGGTACCCGACTAATTTTTTTAGATTTCAAAACTAATATTATTAGTGACAAAATTACAAGTGGTGACTTTAAGGGAAAACATGTCGTTATTCCTCGAATATCATTATTATCTTCACAAGATGAGAAATTACCTATCCCATTTAAAAGAACACAATTTTCAATTCAACTTTGCTTTGCTATGACTATAAATAAAGCTTAGGGTCAAACATTAGATTTTGTGGAAATTTATTTACGTGAGCCAGTATTTTCACATGGTCAGCTCTATATTGCTTTGTCGCGAGCAAAAAGCTCTGATTGTGTCAAGATGTTAATCCGCCCACCAATAATAGACAATCATGATGACCATTCCACCTACAACATAGTATATAATAAAATTATCGAAAAAGCATTCTCTTAGATTATTCAACCGAACATAAAGACACAATAACTTAACATTCTGTAAGTTATTAGTTGCATTTTATGTTGTCTATTATTACAACATCTAGCCTACATCCTGCTAATTTTATGCATATTCTCTATTGTTATTTCAGAGTACCAGCATAAATGGCAGAAAATCTAGACATACACGCAATAACTCCAGATATGGCTGATTGGAGTTGCAAAATACAAGTCGTTGATATATGTGGACCAGGAGAAAACAAAGAAAAAAGAATCAAATATCTCAACATGATCATTCAAGATGAACATGCACTTCTCTACTTTAGCAAATAACTTATATTTTGCTTCATTAAATTGTTCTAACCTAAATGTTCGCATTTTAAACACACTTACCTTCAACTATTTTTATATGAAATGATTGCTTGTAGGAAAATCAGGTGAAAGAAATCATTTACGGCAATGATATTCCAGCTTATCAAAATGTGCTTAAACTTTTTCACACATATTTGGTAACTGGTGCACGCATACAACACGCAAATGCAAAATGTGAAAGACCATTGCACGAATTTGAATGGATTTTTGATTAAAAATCATAATAGATGTGATTGACAAAGATGCTCAAGATGTGTTGCCACCCCCTACATCACTTAATGTTACATCCTTTCAAGATATTAAGGATCAAGCATTTCAACATTTCATCGATCTAACTAGAAATGAATTCAATAAGATTATTTTATTATTTTACTCTCTAAAATAATACTGTCACAAAGGTTGTCCATTTATATTTTGATTATTTGTCAGATATATTGATAATTATTGTCAATTGTTTTCCTCCAAGATTTGTGGCAAGTGTTGACAAAAGATTACAAGAACTTATTGTCATTGATGTGTTGTAAGTGTATTTATCTGCATTTCATTCTTTTCCAACTTTCTTCTATTTTCCTCATTTTACATTATAAAATAATTACTATGAATATTTCCCCTTTTATTCCAAGCAGTAAACAGAGTTTCACCTTCACAATATGGGAAGAAGCAATTATAGAAAATGAAGGTAAGAAACTCCTGCACTAGATCCAACAATATTTTGTAATTCTTTCAAGACGCATTGGAGCATTCAAATACAATGGTAAGTTGTAGTAAATAACGCTACTTTAATTTGATTCATTTTATTCAGTTTATTTTGCACATCTGTAGTTCTTACATATAGCTTGATTTATGTCAATAAGAATTCACTCATAGCTAAACTTTCGCTTTCTCATGTTTGTTATTCCGCTCATTTTTTCAAGAACGTCACTAACCACATATGTTGTGAAAAATAAACAGGGCAAATTCATTATTTTGGTGGAATAATTGGACTGACATTAATCCTTTAGTAGCTGATGTGCATGTCGCTATCTTAATAAAATTCAAGTTATGTATTTTTAAGAAGATGGACGCTACATAGAAAGCCTAAGTTACAGCATCCTGTACCAAATATTATTTCTCAACAGAGAAGAAACACCAAGAAATGGATTAATTCTCCAAAACCTCACCAACCAATGATTTTTCGGAGCTGGCGGAAGAAAAAATTTTCTTCAGTTGTACCATTGATTCTACCACTCAGTCGTTACTTTTCTTTCTGTTACTTCAAAACTAACTGCTCCAGCTTTAGGATCTTTTCATTTCTCATCAATTTGAAGATTTCTATTGTAAATAAATTGTTACTATTATTCTGTCATTTTAGCTATGATATAATTAATACAGGAACATCATTAACAATCAAGTTCAGCACAACAATACAAATTGACCCTCGGAACCTGCAATGTCGGCAATTGAAAGCATGGTGTTGCATTACTTCTCTATATATTATAATAGAATTCTTATCTATATTAATATAACAAACAATTGAACCTTTTATTTCACACGGGATCATTGAGAACAAAGAAATGCTCACCTCCTTCACTATCAGAAGTAAATTCAAATCTAGAACTCTCATTTCAGCTCCGGTTGAGGAAGAAGTCATGCCGATTGCAAACATTGATTCTCAACAAAATGTTTATACATTTTTTTAGATAGTTTGCTATTATATATCTTCATAATCATATGTCTCATCTTGCTAACACAGGCGCACACTTTCTGCATCAAAGCAAAAATATCTTTGACAAAAGATATCAACTTTTTTCATGTTTTAATGTGTCCAAACTGTGAGCAAGAAGTACGCAGTCCGAACAGGAGAAGAATTCACTGTATGAACTGCAACCAACAACATATGTTGGTTCTTAGGTATTTTTTCATATACTTATATTCACATTTACACGACAAATAAAAGTACCAACTAATACAAAATTACACATAATAGGTGTCGATTTAATGTCAATGTTGAAGATGCCTCTGGCTCAGCAGTTGCAATGATCATGGAAAAAGAAGGGGAAAACTCTTGGCGCTTACCGCGGAAGAAATCTACGAAAGATCTTCAACAAAGGCACAAATCTGAACTAAACAGCTTATAAAAGTCTAGTTTACGTTTTTAAACTTTATGTGAAGTTAAAATAAGATGAACAAATTAAAATAGAAAGAATATCTTTTCCAGTTAAATGTTGACTAGCTATCTTTTTTCATGCAGGATAAATATCTGGCAGTCCAGAATGCCCAAAGAAATTTTAATCAAAAGTTATTCAGAATTCAAGTAAAGAAGGCATTCACCCGCGCTTCCCGTTCAACATCGAAATTGTATATCCTGTCATATGTTAAAAAATAAAATGTTATTCCTTCTCTCCCCTCATCAAGCACAATAAATATAAATGAAGGAACCAAAAGGAAAAAAGAGAACTTTTCTTCTGATGCAAAGGAAACACAACCACCAGTAGAACAAGATCAATCACATAAAATGAAACAAAAACTGGAGCCGTCAACTCTAGTGAAAAAGAAATGAAGGTAATATTTAGCTTCTTCGCAAATATGTCTTATTTTCCTCATTCTCTCTCTTCTTCTACCGTTCTTCTTTTCAACCTTGTTTTTGAGTTTGATTCTGCCTTCTTTCCTTACGAACTTTGTTTGATTCTATCTTAGTTCTTCCTTAACGAGTACACTAATAAAACCAATGATAAATAAAAATAGATCAATGTCTAATATTTGAATGAATAATTTTCTAAATTAATGAAATTTCCTTATTAATCGAGCATTTCTTCTTTTTAATATTTGTAAAATATTTTGGGGGAATTCAAATTTTTTTGGGCGTCACATAGTTGCATCCCACAAACCAGATACTGCTAAGACCGAAAAAGTGAAGTGACATACAAAAGCTATATTTATAGTATTGTTTTTCTTTGTTCACATTACTGTTTCCTATTATTTTTCTAAACATGCTCTATGATTCTCAACACTTCTTTATTATATTAAGCTTTGAGAATTACTTTTATAGTTATTTTTGTAGATTATGTTATCACAACTTTCTGTTTGCATAAATAGAATAATCTTGTAGATTATGTTATTTCTGTTTGAATAAATATGTATCAGAACTTTCCACACAAAATTAATTGTGATTATAACTTTTCATTTCGAGCTCCTTGAGACTATTACTCTTCTAGGTTTCTCTAATATCTCCATCTTCACCTTGTTTTAGATTTCAACTGGTAATTTATATTATTTTCTATTTTTATTGCTGTTGTATTTTTCTATCAATTGTTATTTTCCCATCTCTTTTATTGATTATGATGTGTATCTTTATTCATGGGTATGAAAAACTTGGGTATCTGCCCATTAATTTTTACCGTAATTTATAGTGTTTGTCTGTATATTTTTGGTTATCACCTTTCTTGTAAATACTAATGAACTGAACTGGTTTAATCTAACCATCTTCTTTTATTAAGGCCACGTCCTTAATAAGAAAAAAAATTGTGAATCTCTAAAACATAATTTGTCTGAAAGGAGTTAATTTTCAAGGCATATGTTAATTTTTATCATGGTTTGAACTTTGATGAAATTAAATAAAGCTGAATGAATAGTTAACAAGAAGGCTAATGCTTTTTTATAGGGTATTCCAACTTTTTGATTGCATAAATTGAATAATCTTGTACATTGTACTATTTCTGTATGCATAAATATGTATCAAAACTTTCTATTACACTAACACTCATTATATCCTCTTAACAAAATTATAGCGTGTCCAATGACTTTTGCAACCAACTTTTATCTATGATGAAACAAAGGTAACTGGAAGTTCCGTTATAAATGATTTCAAGCACAAAATCTGATACAAATGAGTTACTACTTATCTTTCAATGGCTCAATTTTTTCGCTCCTCTTATTATACCTGTTTTTTTTTTTTTGCATTTGTATATCTTCTATCAAATTACTACTGCCGATAAAATTCAGGCGAAATGACGTTGACCTGAATATGAAGGTCAATGTAATTACTATTACGATTAATCTACTTATTTCCTATGGAAAAGTTTGATAACAAGAAATATTTTAAAAACTTGTGTACGTTGTTCCGCTAAGTAATAATTCCTCTTTCATCTTTGTTCTGTTGACATTATTTATTTATACTACTTTTAATATCCAAAAGTAGAGCTTTGGTGAGCGGTTGTGCTTGTTTTGTTTTGAGATGAATGAAGTTGTCCATCAACTGATACCAGTGTTTTTATAGATGTTGGCCTATGTTCTTCTTTCTGATTGTTTATTGTTCATCTTTATGCTCAGTTTTATTGGAAGATATTTAGTACATATCGAAAAGAAAAGATGTTTGCTGAGTTACCTAGGCCCTATCTTGGCTTCCTTTAGTCATTACCAAAGTAGAAATAAGGAGTCAAGGATTTCTATTAAGAATTGGAAGTTTCTTGTGGAAAAAGCTTAGTTCTTTAATAAGAGTTGGTGTCTTTGGGGGCATCCTGCACATCTAGGATTTTCGCGAGAGGCATCTTACACGAAGTGAAAATAATTGATTGATTGGTTTAGTTGTGGAACCAAAGATGACTATCTTATGTTTGCAAGTATACAGCTTTACCCATAAGTTTAAGCAAGTTGGAAACTGAAAGTGACAAGAGAGGTTTAAAATTTCAATTATACAGTGATTATAGTTGGTAAAGACTCACTGCGTATCAATTAGCATTCTCATCTTGTATATCGTACCTGTTTGGTTGTAATTTTTTTGTTAAATGCTGCCTGGTTTCTTTAGCTAATATATATGAATGTAAACTATGAAAACCTCAAATTTATCAGAAAGGAAAAATCACATAGCAAATGTGAAGGTGATACGAGAGACTCAATCCCAGATGTTCCTGGCAATCATGTATATTGACAATCTCACGTGTTCTTAAAAAAAATTCAAATTCAAAATCTTTTTGAGCCAGTAATTTATTATGCTTCAATTTATTCACCATATAATTTTGCCCATATCAAACATGCAAGCTTATTAGGCAAAACATAAATAAAGTTTGATAATCGATACGCTCCTCTAAACTATAGTTAAGTAGCTCTTTGATATCAATTAAAATACAGTTGTATTCTCTGTCACTTTCCATTCCACTTTCCCAGTGCTAAAGGTTTTCTTCTGTTAAAATTTTTCCTACATATTTTACAAGAAAATCAAGTCTTTCAGTAGTTTGCTGACTCTCTTCCTTATACATAGATGTTCCAATGAGCTCTATAGTCATGGAACAAAGGTAAGCAAACTTAACTGCAATTTTGCAAGCTCAGCTATTGGTTCTTTTTCTTAAGTTTAAAACTTGGAATAATAGTTTGTATTTTTTATATAATTGGTGTAATTTATCATTAAATGAAGTTATATATAATTACCTTCAACGTAACATGATTGAGTAAATACTTTTTAAACAATCAATCCACGGAATTTCAAAGGCATCTCTTTTAGTATATATCTGTAGGGACCAATTTAACGATTAAAGGATTGGAATAACAATATTGGCAACCAGCATTTAGTCTTTATTTCAGTAAATTATGTCGCTCATTCATACATCTGTTGATTTTCATAGATATTAAATACTAAGCTCCCATCTACAATTTAGTTTTTGTAGTTTTCTTTTGCTTGCTGCTAGTATTTCTTACTATTTGCTACTTGCTAAAAATATTCTCCTATTTGCTTATTTAACAAAGTGGCTACAACATCTTTAGCGATGCTACTTTCCACATATTGAGTTAGAGCAAATAGTTTGTCTTTTAAGTAATGATTACACCATATTAAAGCATTAAAATAACATGTTTGCTGCACTACGTTAGATCTATTACTGAAAAAACCTGAGACAAATTTATGCAGGTACAATAATAGCCATAATCGAAATATTTTCTCCTAGGTCTCATAACTTTTGTACAACTTCTTCCCCCTATGTAAACTACTCTCTTGAACAATCTTTTGTCTGTTTTCACTACTTGGGGAGAAAACGAACTGAAGCAACAACCATCCCAGCAGCAACAGGTTATACTTCTAAAATCTTCTTAATGTTTTCTTTTACTATATATGAAATACATCTCTACATAAACAGCAAAAGACATCTATTTCAAAAAAAAAAAATTGACAACTACAAGTGTTTACCAACTATGTAATTCAATTCTTTCAATTTTCTTTTTCCCAGATCATACAAATCTGCCAACCTGAAGGAAACTACTTCTATACTAATGTTTTGCAAAATCAACGCACATATAACATATTGTAAAACGCTCAAAAGCATTATGTTAATATTATTAATTTTCTTTTTTTCTTTTGCTTTGCCAAAATGTTCGTGCCTCGCACGGGCACTACTCATCTAGTTTTCTTTTATTTTTATAATAAGTGGTAGTTTGAGTACGACGAAGGGTGAATTCGTAAATATAAATTACTTTTATGGACAAATTGGTGATTCATCATGTGTTCCTGCCCCCTAAACATATGTCCTTTTATTTCATTCTTTCATCAGGCATTTGCTTAGATTTAATTGTTTATTTCTCACTGTCTCTCTCATTCTCTACTTTTCAGATTTCTCTTTTTCATTTTCTTTGGCAGGTGTTTCTTCTTCATCTTCTTTTTTGTTCATTATTATCTTCTTGTTTTTGCTTGTGTTAGTTGCTTTTGGTGTTCGCTATCATCTGTAACTTTGCAGTTTCTCTGCAACAGAAAAACAGGTAAATAATGAATAGCTTCTTTGTGTTTGTTCTACTTTTTCAATCATGCATTTGTTAATTTATAGTGGGTTCAGCAGTTTGTTAATTTACAGTGGGTTCAGCGGTGACATTCAATTTTATCACTACTGAGAAACAATGAATTAGCCTTAATGTTACAATGGGTCAATCGGTGACATTCAATTTCTCTGCTACAGAGAAACACTGAGTGAGCCTTAATATTGCAATTGGTCATGTGTAGTCGTTTGGGGGAAACCCCATTTCTATTTCTTGTGAATTCAAGGCCATAGAAAGCATCAGTGGTAAATCAGATTTACTTATTTATCTATTTATTGTATTTATTTATTCTGTTTTGTTAGTTAACCCATGATTTCTTGCTGAATAAAATTAATAGTGCTTAGCTCTTTTTCTTTCCCTAGCTTCCAAAGGTGTATGCTGTTGTTGATTTCTTATTACTGATTATAATCTTTTAGATCTATTTGTTTACATATTTTCTGTTTTTCATAATTTGTGGATTTTAATTTCTCAATACATAAATTGCTCAACATTAATGATTTATTTTGCTGGAATGTAATGGTTCCAAAATTTTGATTCACAGGTTTCTGGAAGTGAAAATTGCTCAAGATTCAAAAAAGGAGACACTGCTTCGATCATAAGAGGTTTTCTAATTATGCACTTTTTGGTTTTGATGTTAAATGTTTAGCTATAATGTTAAATGAATGTGCTTTATATTTCATGGATACTATATACATGTGTACTTTTAAAAAAATAGATGTTAAGATTAGAAAAATTAGATTTATTATAGATAACTATATGAAACACGTCAAAACAATTCTTTCTTTGATTCTAGGTGGCAGAAAGAGTTAGGGTGTTGAACCTTGCTATTAGATTCGAGAATACACTTTGTTAGCACTTATAGGTTATTTTTTCATATATATCAGTACAAATGAAGGTATATGGTCATTTCTAACAGGACTAGGGGTTCTTAGAGTGTTCCATAAGAAAGATAGAAGTGCCAGGAATGCCATCTGATAAGTGGACACCGCTATTATAAAGTCATATATGAGAATTTTTTTGGCAAAACCTTTTCCTTATTTTACTGGAAAACTTCATATGAGCTTCTTTTTCCAGATCAGTTGTTTGTGCTTTCATTGTTCGTTAGGTGACAATTATATCTAGAACTTCACCTTAGTAGCCATAGAGAAAAGGGAGCCAGTGGTTTTAGTTCTTTAGAATAAACTAAAGAACACTTGAGAACAAAATATTGGTTGGATATACTCGATAGGACACAATTTTCAATAGGTAAATTTATGACCAGAAGAAAACTAACTATTTGGTCATTGTAATACCGTTGCTGGAGAGTTGATTCAGGTTCCTAACACATGTTTTCAATGTTATTTGCTTCTTGGGATTGTTGGCAGAGCTACTATTGGTTATGGATAAGTTTATCCCTGCACCAGGAATAAAAGCATGAGGTCCTTGGTAGACAATTTTCAGAAGTCACTTGATTTATTGTTTGACCATGATTTGATATTCTCTTTATCTAAACTCCTAAATCTGTGCTGATGTTCTTGAAAAATATTTTGATCCATTTACTGCTATGTGTGTTTCTTTAGATTTCAATACACTCTATTGTGATTGGTGATGAACTTGTGTCTGCTTTGCGCCTTGACTCTAAATTTCATTTTGCAGGTGTGACTTGACTACATAATCTTTTTAGATGCTACCACTTGGATGATTGATAGTGTGAGAGTTGTGCAGGTAGCTTCTTCTCTCTTTATTTTTTCAATTTTCATTTAGTCGAGACACTGTCATGGTTAATCTCATAGCATAATCAATTACATCCAAAAAAAATTGAATAAAGGCAACATAGTTTGAGTCAGTAACCTTGAATTATTGTTGACAACAGAATTAGATAATCGAAATACACAAAGACTGAAAAAACGAGTCTGAAATATGTATAGATGCTACATGATATTAATAGTATGAACTAGTAACTGGTAACATTCTGAATGTGTTAGGAGCTTATGGGTATTGCACGATTACGATATTGCGGATATGTGACACTCAGAAGCAAGATAGTAGCTGTGGGGTCTTAATTTAACATGCAAGAAACTGACTTATTATGAAGAATTGTGGAAACTGAGGAGCTTTTCTGGGCAAGAGATAAAGGGTTATCCTAAATAAAGAATGAATATCGTCAACGTCATTCCTTGCGTTTGAGCTGGAGTCTTTGTAAAGGTGCACTGATTGGTTTTGGTTTGACAACATTCACTTCTAGGCCTGGGGAGGTAAGAATCTCTTTGTAACAAATATAAAGCTTATTTGATTGAAAACCTCCATTCTTACCTTTAATTTCCTTAATATTTCACACGTGGTAACAATGACACACGTGACATAGAAATTAGCTTACTTTAGCTTGTAAGTAGTTCTCCTATTGTATGACCCTTAATTTTACATTTCAAAGAGCTATTGCAGCTTTTTTTTATCACTTTGAGAGTTGAAAACCATCAAGAATCATGAACTGGCGCTTCAAAAGGCGAAACTCTCGGTCGTAGTTTGGCGACCTATCTTCAGTAGGGGCCTTTAATCTTTTGATTAGAGTAGGGGTCGCGACAAGCCAACAAGTTATGGAAAAATACCCTGCCAGAGTAAGTAAAAGGAGCAAATGTTGACATAATAAACTTCTTATGTACATATGCATAATATTGTTATCACTATTCAGGATGTGTAATAGATAGACTAATTGTATGGTGTAATCGTCTTAATTAGTAAGCTCTCATTTGCTATTTAGTTTCTTCAGTGTTTCCTAATTCCTTCTTCAATAGTAAGATGCATCTTTGACAAAATATTTGATGAGACGCCTTACCCCAAAAAAATTCTTAGCTACCCATCAGGTTGTAATATTATGTAGAGGAATAAAAAGATTCTAGAAGGTTCTCTATTCTGAATATTAGTATAGTAGCTTTGCCTGAAAAGCTAAACATTGCATGATTACATCAGTAATGATTTTAAGATTAAAGTGTTATTATATTTCCAGATTGGCGTACATTAGTTTAGATAGATGAAGAGAGGGTAATGAGGTAAGGAAATTTAGATAGATAGAGGGAGGGTGATGAGGTAAGGAAAGCAATGAAAAGAAGAGTATTGTTCTAACATATTCTCATAACCTGCAATAATCTTCTTATTGTTGGATGTATTAAGTGATCTGTAATTGCCGAAAGTAAATGGTTTTTAATATTTCAGTAATTTTGTGCATTAACTCAATTTCAATTTTATGGTATTACACAGTATGTTTTTATTATTATTGTGTATTAAATCAATCTTTGGTTTGATATACACATTTTATAGAATAGGGGAAAAAAAATACTTGAGCATTTTTTTGAGTTGGTAGGCAAATTTAGAGATGTTCAAAATTCAATGTGTAGTTTAAAGGTAATCGTTGTAAATTATTGCTGGCAAGGTGTCTGCTAGATGAGATGAACTATGGAGAGTGTTTCCCTCTGTTTAGCTTTTAGTTTGGTGTAGCTTTTAGATACCTTCTCCCACGGAGTGCTAGCAAGGTGTCTGGTAGCTCTTTTCATCCTTCTCTCTTTTTGATGCCTAAATTCAGTCCGTCATTGAAATTTCTTCTCCGGTTTAATAGCTCCAACAATACTTTAATATAGGATGGCCTTAATCTAAGGTTGTAAATTACATTATACCTTTCATACACTTAGATTTGAAGCTTGGTATGGATGAACAATCAATATTAATAAGTAACCAGTAATTTCTTAATGTTGCACTTTGCACTATAATCATTTTTCCTTTTCTAATTTTTCTTTTTTAATGAATCATATATTTAGCTTCATTGTTAATAATCCTCAGGGCCATCATTTTCTTGTTTATGCATCTAAAAATGCTCTAAAACTTTAGGTATCAAATTTTGTAGATCTAATGCATTTTACTCAATAAGTTTAAATTCCTGTCATGATTGACTTACAATAACTTATTAGTCTTCTAATCCCGGATGAAGCACATTTCTCCCAAATTTAATTTATGTAAAGAGCTGAAAAGTGTATTTAATATCTTTGAGACACGTGTATTTTAGACCATCAAATCTTGTACCCATGTCTTTTCTATGTTAACTTAAGAATCAAAAGGGGTTATTTTCAACCAGAGTATTAAAACTATTACTCGGTTGATTGCATTATTTTCATTTTCAAGGACTACTTGTATGTCTCAATACAGCGGCAATGATATAAGCACAAGGCCTGGAATAATGCATGTGTATAGGATTTGCTACAGCTAATTGGACTTACAACTACAGAAGATGATGATTGCTAAAGTTAATAAATTTTTACACTTGCTAAGCTTCTGGTTACTTGCTACACAATTAGAACCACCATGAAATTACTTTTTCCAATATTTGATCTTATTCGTACAATGATGCCATCTAGTAAATAAATAAACAGCACCGACGACGAAACATCTATTAGTCGGTCCCCAATCTATGCCTATATACCCAAATTTAAAAAATCGCGTGTAAGTTGAGAGAATAGGCATTAATGAACGAGTAAGAAAATTGTAAAATTACTACTCCTAGTATCACAAATTTAGTCCAGTGTTCTAAACGGCGGAGGTGTGAAGCGAGACGTTTTAAATAGCACGGGACGAGGTGTAAGTCTCATGGATCTACGGGGCGTATATCTAATGTATTTTCAATTTTATAATTTTGTCACTAAAAAAATAAGTAAAAATAATATTTTTAATAATTCTGCAAATAAATTCAATAAATATCAATAATATAGAAAAAATATTAAAATTTATTATTTGAGAAAGATAACAACAAAAATAATAATAATAGCCGAGATAATCTTTAATTTAAATAAAATCATCATCTACTTCATCATCAATCTACTGTAATTCTTCTTACTCTCAACTAATATTTATACAGATTATTGTTATATATATATTTTAAAGAAGGATAAGGATAAATAGTGGAAGAGCAATATCAAAATATAAATAGAGTTTATCAGGGGCATAGGGTTACGAAATCTCTATCCTATCATTTTATGCATAATCATAAAAAAAAAATTATAATGTCATTTTCTATGAGAGTTATTTTTATTATTGATAAATTCTAGCAAAAATCACTATAATATCAAAACATGATAACATAAAATATAAATATAATTACATCAGTAATAAAAATATTATTTATAAAAAATATATTTTTAAAATAATAAAAGTTAAATTTAACGTCTAGAACTTACTTTTTATGTTTTGGGATTTACACTTTTACGCTCGAGATTTACGCCCCAAATTCTGGGACTTATATTTTATGGATCTACGCTTTTTATTTACGCCTCGATGCATTTTTAGTACGCCCCACCTCAAAATTCGTCTTAAAACTCGCCTCAAAAATGCTTTTGAAAATACTGATTTAGTCTTTACTTTCACACTTTACACTTCTAGATCGATAGAATACGTAAAATTAAGGCGAGAAGACAAAGAAGAAAAGGTGTCTAAACGCAAGAGAGAAAAAAAGAGGGACCATGCTACATTTGGCCATTTAAATTTTAAATGATGGGAAGAAAATAACGGGCTACTGATGTTTGGGTAGAATTACGTTAAACAACAAATCGTTATTAATATTATTTAATTTAATTATATTTGAAATTTTTTATAAAATTTATAATTAATATATAATCATAAATATTTATTTATAAAAAATATAAAAATATTTAATATATTAATGCAGCAACATATGACATTTTATTTATTTTATGAGTTAAAATTTACTTTTTTGTTAAGATTTTACGAATTAGAAATTTTTTATAATTTTCACAAACTGAAAATTTTTTATTTTTGTAATACATATATATATATATATGTATGTATGTATGTATGTATCTTTTAAAATCCAAAATATATATTCAAATAAAATTTAATCTAAAAATAACTTTTATTTCAAATTAATTATTTGAAGTCACACTGAAATGTGTTTAAAACACCTATCCACCTAATTTATTTTGAAAAAAATGAACAATTATCTTTTAACTATTTAAAATATGATAATTATACTATATCTTTAATCCTATAAATATTTTTTTCCTTTGAAAAGTCTCATAAATTTGATCTTGTAAAATTTGACTCATTTTCTTTTATCATGGAACAAAGGGTATGAAATAAATCAACTTTTGGCTTCGTCTCGTCTTTTGCCATAAATGATATCTAGGTCCGGTATAAAAATAATTAATTTTACTTTTAAATATTTATCTACAAAAGAAATATAAAAATATTGATATGTTAATAGCAACTTGTGATATTTTGATTCCTCGTTTATGATGAGATTTTCAAAGATTAGGTATTAAAAATAAAGTGGCATGAATTAGAAAATTGTGGAAAATAAGATGGAGGAAAGTGAGATATGAAGAGTTGATTTTTATAAGTGAATTTTATCACTTACGGATAAGAAAGAAAGAAATTTTTTGTGCTTATATTTAGAAGCACACTTCTAGCTCATAAAAAGCTGGGAGGAGAGTCTCCATTCACGTTGATTGATAAGTAAGTTTGACCAAATTCATTCTTTTCATTTTCGTTAATTACTTTCCTTTTTTTTTAATTAATTAACACAAAAATTTTTCCATTATAAACTTAAAATAATTTGCAATCAGCCACTTTTCTTCTCAAATATGCACCTTTGATGGCTATAAAAATTCAGAGGCAAGTCACTTCGAATAAAAAAAACATTGACAAAATAGATCTTCTTCTTCCCCTCATTTCTGCATTCGTTTTACAAAATAAAGTAAGTGTCGTGTGATCTACTTCGTTTATTGAGTTCGCTGAAGTTCTGTAATTTCTATTATCGGTATCGTAGAACAATGTTCCGTTCTATCTTTGGAGGAGTTAATCTAAAATCTTGAACAATTGTGAAGAGACTAAATTCCTTAAGAAAACACTGTTTTCTGTTGGGCTCGAAACATATTTTTTTAACAGTTTACTGTTTCTTCTACATTTCTAGAATACTATTTTGAATACATCAACTACAGTTCTAAGTTATAATTTACTTATTTGTTAAAATTATAAAAACTAGAAAATTTTAATAGTTTAAACAAATTAAGAGGTTTTAATATTTATAAAAAAAATATAACTTTTAAATTTCAAATTGCATATCCAAATAAAATTTTAATTTCAAATTAACTTTATTTCAAATCAATGATTTGAAGTCACACTCAAACGGGCCCTTAAAGACACCTATCCACCTAATTTATTTTAGAAAAAATAGACAATTATCTTTTAACTATTCAAAATAAAATAATTATACCATTTCTTTAATCCTATAAATATTTTTTCTTTGAAAAGTCTCATAAACTTTATCTTATAAAATTTAACACATTTTCTTTTCTCATGGAACGAAAGCTATGAAATAAATCAAACTTTCCCTTCATTTCGTCTTTTGCCATAAATTAACCCCCCATTAATCAAGTAGTTCACTTTTGCTCCTTCCCGCTAAATGATCTCTAGGTCCGGTAAAAAATAATTGATTTTACTTTCAATTATTTGAAATTTTAAAAAATGTATTTAACTGAGTATATATTAAAGTTTAAAATGTTGATTTGAGAGTAAATATATTAGTGAAGATTGGAAGAGAATATTAAAGTAGTAGTTGAAAGTGAGATAAATATCGCATCAAAATTGAAATCTGAACAGTTTGATAAATTAAATTTATGAAAGTGACAAAAGTTAAGAAAAAATCAACAGATCATTACTGTCACACATCATAAAAATTGGAATGGTAAAAAGGAAGCTTTCCTCTCTATAAATAGAGAACTTTTCCCCTTTTCTGAATGGCAAGTCCAAGAGTGATTCCAAAATCTCTATATTTTGTTCCTCTTTGTGTCATATTTTACTTCAATGGTTAGTGAAGACAATGAAGTTATCGCTGATCACTATCCCTTTATCCGAATCTACAGAAACGGACGCGTTGAACGTTTTTACCATTTACACAACTTCTGCTACATTCCACCAGCACCGGATTCAGATCCAGTCACAGGTGTCTCCTCTAAAGATGTGACCATCAACTCTCATGTTTCTGCCAGGCTCTATTTACCAAAGACAATTAATCAAAAACTCCCAATTATTGTATTTTACCATGGTGGAGGCCTAATTCTCGGATCAGCATTCTTCAACAAGTTTCATCATTTCCTTAATCTCCTCGTTTCTGAATCCAACTCGATTGCTGTGTCCGTTGATTACAGGTAGGTAGACAAATGATCGGGTTGTTAATCCGCTCAAACTTAAATTGGTTGGGCCAATCATGTTTTCGCGGTGCCCTTTGCACTTTTGTCCGATCTTTAAATTTTGCCTCTCAAAATAAATAATTTTTTTTGCAAGGTTTATATTTTTGTATCATAATATTTCATAAATTATGCCACATGCTCTTAGAGGACTATGCCCCACTAGGTATAAGTTCAATTATTAAGGGCAAAAATTAAAGATCAATTCATTGGAAGAGCAAATATTAAAAACCAGCCTATTTGAAAAGCAAATCACGTAATTAATTGATTTTCAATGACAGGTTAGCTCCAGAACATGACGTGTCAACAGTTTACGAAGATTCTTGGACTGCCCTTCAATGGGTAGCTAGTAGCCAAGATTCATGGCTAACAAGTTATGGTGATTTTGATAAGGTGTTTATATTTGGGGAAAGTGGTGGAGCCAATATAGCTTTCAACATGGCAATGAGAGCAGGCAGAGAAAAATTAAACCGTGATGTGAAATTAAATGGCTCTATTCTTGCTTGTCCTTATTTTGTGATCCCACATGAAAATGTTGATGTGGAGAATTCAGCAGCTTACGAGTTATGGAGCAAAGTTATTTGTCCAAAATTAGGATCCCCTTTTGATTGTCCAATGATTAATCCTCTTTGTAAAACGGGTCCTAGTTTATCAGAGCTAGGATGTTCAAAGTTGCTTATGTGTATGGTTGAGAAAGATGAAATGGTTCCTGGAGAAATACAGATGAAATTTGTTGAAGGTCTCAAGAGAAGTGGATGGAATGGGGAATTTGTGTTCATTCTGGTGGAAGGAGAAAGTCATTCTTTTTTTATAGAGAATCCTGACACTGAGAGAGCTACAGATCTCATTAAGCAATTTGCTTCTTTCGTCCAATGCAAGTGATTAGACTTAGAACCCGTTTGGTTTTGTTAAAAAAAGTGGTTTTTAAATGTAAGTGTTTAAAATACTATTTAAGTGTTGAAACTTATTTTATAAATAAACAGTTATATGTTTGGATAAAAGTGCTGAAGTTGAAAAAAAGTTATTGATGTATTTGGTACAAAAGTGTTGTTAAACACTTATTTTGTGTCAAATAACTGAAATGTCCTTAAAGCTGTTAACACTATAAAAAACAAATTATTATGATATTTTTATTTCTAAAATAATTAAAATTAATAAATATTTTATTTATTTTTAATATAAATTAATTATTTAAGTTATTTTTAATTTTTAAAATATATTATTTAAACAAGATTAGGCAAATCTTCCCTTTTACTTTTTATTAGGAGTATAGTTCTTTTTTTTATTTGTAAAATTCGATATAATAATTTAAATAAATTAATACTACCTCAATTAATTTTTTTTATTTTTAATTATTTTTTCTAATATGCACGGAAAAATAAAATTTTGTCAAAGATTTGAGTGTCTTTGCTTTGTTTAAAAAAATTAATAAATTAATTGTATTTTTCGTTTTTAAACTATGAACGAGTGAGTTATACATAAAATTCGAGAAGAAAAAAGATTTTTGGTGCACCGTGGAGAAATGCAAGATGCTGCCACTCCAAAGAGAAGAAGAGGAAAATTAGGTTTTTTTTTCTTTTCCTGAAGGGTAATTTTGAAATTAGAAAAATAATATGAGGATAAAAAAGTAAATTTGTTGGTCGAACATAATAGTTTATAAGCCAAAGAATAAAAAATTGAGTTTCACTTATTGCAAAGTAGTCCACTAGCTTGTGTATATTTACTAGTACCATATATTAAATGTCTCTGTGTCATTTTAAATCTTGTTCTAATAAAAGTCTTAGCCCCTCTTTATGTTGATTCGAACTCTTTTAGATATAGTAGATGTATTAAATTCGGCATTAATTTAATTTATTTGTTAGTTATTTGTAATTTTAATATGAGAAATTAAATAAATATTTAATGGAAAAATTTTGAAATATATGAAGGAGTGTAATTATAATTTTTTAGTGAAATAATTCATGATTTATTACATGAAAAGAATAATTCAGTCAAAATTTTATATTATTTTCATAATAGGGAACCTCTATAATTAATTATGTGATCTCTATTGTGTTCATATTTAATTAAGATTTGAAATATTTATTTCTTAATCGAGAAGGAGACAAACTCGTTTTGGTCTAAGTTTTGGATTGGAAAAATCATTGGTATATATAAGGGTCCTTCTAACCTATAAAATACACAAGTTTTCAAATAATACTTGTCCACCCAAGTATTGAAAATGTTCCGCTATTAATTCGTAATTACTGTAAAAGATTGCATAATCAAAGTCTGATCTATTGAAACATATTTGTTCACACTTTGAGAGATATTTCTTGAATTAAATTTCAACATATTTATTTGTGTTGTCTATTATTCATGTAAGCAGCACGTTTTTTAGAATGCTTTCGCTGTGCAAATTTTTCTACAAATTTATTTTTTTTTTTCATTTTATATGATGCATTTTTTTTTTTAGTTTGAATGGTACATTTATATTTAGAAATATTTTAACTTTAAATTTTATTTTATAAGAATTATTATAATTATATAAATATTTATGACTTGTTTTAGACTATAACAAAAAAAAATCTTTATTAAAAATGTGTTCGATCAAATACATCACATGAAGTGAGACTATGATATATATTATATTAAAAGTATGAAGATTCTTAGAAATGTTGATTAAACTTTTTATCATTCATTAAAAGTCTCTACAATATACAAAATTGTCATTTACTATTTTTTAAAAATAATTATTATTTAATTATTATCCTAATATTTAAAATATTGAAATTAATTAAAGTTATAGCTATTAAATTTATATTTATTTGTAAAAAAAATAAAAACTCCTAATATTTAATATTTTAAAATTAACTTAAATTTTTCTTTGTAAATCTTTTTTTATTTGAACTATTTTCTTTTTAATGGTAATTAGAAGATTTTATTACCAGGAAAATATTTACAAACAAATCAAACCCGCTAGGACTGGACAACCCCAATTCCTAGATGCAACGAAGCAACAGAAAGCACCAAATTCCTAGCTAGCACATTCCTACTTAATCTGTACTTCTAACTAGTAAGGATAGAAGTTTAGAGAGAGCATCATATTAGCTGGGCTAGGAAAAGCATTCATTCTGCACAATACATCTTGAATAATTTGCCGCACTATTTGCTCCTCTGATCTGATTGCTTTCGGAAAGACCTTGAGATTTCTGCCCTACCAGATGTAGTACACAGTGGCAGCCATTATTAGTCGATAAACCTCTGCTCTTGGGCTCTTGTTAGTGGCATTCCCAACTGCCCATTCCAGTTCTACTTTCCACCTTAGCACCTATCTATCCTATCCTTGCAATCGCACAATCGTGCACCACGCCCTTGAAGAGAAAGGGCACGCGAAGAGTAAGTATTGGACAGTTTCACCCATTACCTCACATATTGGGCAGCTTTGATTCGAGATCATGCCCTATTTGTACAGCCTATCTCTAGTATATAGTTTTTCTTGAATAGTAAGGAAAATTATATTAAAAGTTCTAATATTTAAAATTTTAAAATTAATTATAATTCTGTTAATTTATATTAGTTCATTCCTTATTTATTTATTAAACTAACTAACTATTCATTACAGTATTTTAACTCACATTATGAGAATAAATTTAAGAGTGTAATTTTATTACGTATTAATACATTGAATTCCTTTTTCTCCTTCATCTTCTTTTTTTTTAAATGTATAATTTAAAAAATATATGTATATATAGAAACACAATATGCTTTTATAAGTTATTTCAATTAATCTAGTGTTCTTGTTATTTACTCTTTTTAGTTAAATCCCTTTATATACAAACAAATACTTTATTTTGTTAGAAATATATAATCTAAATATATACCACTATGAATTTTTAATACAATATATAAAATATTTAATAATAAATATTATAAAAATAAAATTACGAACTTTGTTGCTAATCCTTCATTAGATCACTCGTAATTAAATGAATTTTTCTTAATAATTCTTCAATAAATAAAATTAATGACGAATCTAATTGTTAAGCTACAAAACTTATCCATTATCAATTCTTATTTTTTTAAAAAGTAATGAAATAATATCTATATTTCTTGCATTACGATCTTTATATTTTTAATTCACGCATTATAACGCTTACAGTACATACAATCTCACTTGCTTCTAAACCATACGAAATACTCACAAGTGCTCCCACCCACACCCAACCTTCAATAATGACTTTTTCATGTAGTCAATTTTTGGTTGAAGATGAATCGAGAGAAAGTAGTTGAAGATAAGGCTTCATTAATGCCACCTACTTCTTCTGTGGTCCTCGTGCAACTTCATTCTACCGTGTTTCCACCACCATTATTTGTCTGATGTCTCGTCACATTTAAAGACAAAACATATAGGTCTACTGAATGCGATATTTCAATCAGTGTTCCAAAAAGCATTTTCGGAGTGAGCTTTGAAGCGGGTATAGCAAAAATATTGTATTGAAGTAATTTATGAGGTGAAAATATTTTGACGTGTAAGTTTTGTTAGTTTAGCCGTGTGCTCAGACGTTAAGGGAGCTTTTATTTTGGGACACAAATGCAGAAAAGTACCTTTCTTAATTAAAATTGCTAAATAAATTTAACTTGTTATTAAATTTAAAGAGTTAGCAATTAAAATTTAATTTTTTTTAAAAAAAATTTTCTCTAATACTTATTCTCTCTCTGTTTTTCAGGGTGCATTCACTAGTGCAGCTGGCGCTCAGCGTTAGAACAGATTTTACGCACTATCATCTCGTCAGGAGCAGGAGCAGTTCAGATAATTATTTTTTTAGTCAATTATTAATTTTGATTAACATTTTAAGACAAATCAGTTTTAGGTATATTTTCTTGATTTTTTTAAATAATTTTATCTTTTTTATTGTATTAATTTATAAAATAATAAAAATTAAATATTCACGGAGCTTACGCTCCAACGCCTTGTAAGCAACTTACACCTTACTTTATATCAGATAAAACACCTCATCTCGCGCCCCTATTTTCTAAAACACTAATCTCGATCCTTTGAAGATCAAATGGTTAATATAGCGTCATCATTTTTTGGTTGGTGGGATCAAATGTACGCAATTGATGAAGTCTTTATAGCTCAATGATAGTGCCATTTCTGTAAACCATCCAACAAATGCTACTGTATTTCACTTAAGGATGTCAAATGGGTAAATATGGCTGAAATTGAGCAAATTAAAATATGTTGAGTAAATAAATAGGTTAAACTAAGATTAGCCCAAAAGTTACTTGGTCTGAAATAGGTTGGACTGAAATGGACTAAAAATGGATTGAGTCATGACCTGTTTAATTTGACTCAATTTTTTGAATGATCCACTATCCTTTTATCTTACCCTTTACTCAGGTCCACCCCTTCCATACCTCTAACCCTAACTCGGGATTTAACCTTGACTTGAGTCTCGACTATTGTCCTCAATCTGAGAGTTAAGACTTAACCTCTATCTAACCGTAACCTGAGACTTGAGAACTGATCCTTAATTCAGAATTCAGGACATGAGACTAAAGACCTAACTCGAGACCGAATCCTAATCCAACACTTCTAAAACAAAGAAAAAAGCTAATCTCAGGAGGTTGATTTTTATTCTCTTTTTAAATTTATATTTTCGTGAAAAAAATAGACCTCTCGAGGTTATTTTTATTTTTTTTACAAAAGCGGCCTTCGGAGGTTGATTTTTATAAAATAAAAATAAAATCGACCTTCCAAGATCGGTTTTGAAAAATTTAAATTTAAAAATCGATCTTTTGAGGTTGGTTTTAGTAAAAAAAAACAATTAAAAAGACTCGACCTCAAGAGGCTGATTTGCATTTTTTCTGTTTTTTGGCGCTAAAAAAATAGACCTTTGAAGATCATTATTTTTTTAAAAATATTTATTTTTTGAAAGTCGACCTTTGAAGATATGTTTCATTTTCCTAATCTTTTGAGGTCAGTTTTTGAATGTTTTTTAGTATTGTGAGATCCGACCCTGACCTAGGATTTGAAAACCAACCCGACCACATTTAGGACCAAAGCCCCTACCCATAAAAAAAAAGTAAATCTCAAGTAGTAAATATAAATTAAAATTAATCTTAAATATGGGCTGAAATTGGACTAGTGTTGGGCTAAATTCACGATCACTTAAAAATGAGTTATGTTGGATTGGGCTAAAATTAGCCCAATATAAAATTATCTTGTGCTCAACCCATAAAATATTAGGCGCATCGTGCGGGCCATTAATTTTTGGGCCAGATTTGACACCCCTAATTTTACTTGTACTCTCTGAATCGGGTTTATCTGAGTTCAAATTTATATAGCTCTCATCGTTCATAATTGAGGAAAATTCAGGGAGGAGAAAACACTCAAATTACTAAAATTCTCCTAAAAAATAAGTGGATGAAATAATGCTTCTTTATTTCACTCAATTTGCTTACATAAAAGGCTATATTGTTAAATTATTTATAAGATTTTTTCTAATATTATAACATCTCGACTCGTCATTTTGAATATTTGAATCTCATTTTTTGGGATCGAGATGATTCATGTTGGGATCAGAGGGGTTTGAGTGAGTTTCAAGCAAAAAATCACATTTCAACATGTGCAAATTTTATTTTATTTTTCTTGTTTTCTTATGCAACCATTTTTGTGGACATATGATCTCAATCTATCCACACAATTGCAAAAAAGGAGCCACATTTGTGATTATATCAAGATTTGGGGCATTTGCAATTGCAAGACTACATCTACATTGCAATGCATAATCGCGAAGAAAGTTAGGCATAAAGTAATTAATTACAGAATTTTTAGCATTCTAACTCAATTTTGGAAGAACTAAGTAGGACTCATGAATTGGAGAGGGAATCCAGGAGAAATGTCATACAACATCGAGGTAACGATTCTACATCATTTCTAGTGATTATATATAAATCTATGCAAGATTTAGCCTCCAAAGCATGAATTTGAAGTATAAATTAGGGAAATTATGCCCTAGGTTTAAGATAGTGAAATTGAGAGTTTTGATCATCAATTTCAGTTTGGATTGAGAATCTAATTATAGATTTGGACTCATAATATTATGGGGCAAAAAACATAACTTATTTCGAGATTTGACCATAGGGCTCGAGTTTAACCTTTTCTCTAACTTTGACTTAGACCTAATCTAAAATTTCAATATGAATATCATTGAATTCATTTAACCTCATCGTGCATTCTTTTGAATAGATCGAGCTTGTGTGGTAGGTTTGGAGCAAGGAAAGACGGTTCATGAAGGTTAAGGCAGCTTCAAGCCAAGGTAAGTTAAGGTATTATGATATGCCATGTCTACTTTTCATGTTTTACGTATTGCATGACTATTTATCCTTCCATGCAAGAGATAATATTACAGGCATCATTTTTGTACTAGATTAACATTATGAGTTATGCACATATAGATTACAATGTTTAGTTGTTGCCATGCACTGTACATGTCACACCCCAAGTTGTGGAAGGTGTGACTGCCTCTCGATTCCTGGCAGACCGAGAAACTAGCTATATGATGTTTAAAACTGCAATATTTATGTCATGATCCGAGTTCACACCCAGAATGCGATACAGTACTTAGAGTCACAAGTGACCCCAAGCAAACTATGGTAGAGAAAATTTTACTAAAAATTGAACCGCTGAGCATAATCATAAAAAGAGTGGAAGATAATAAAAGAAATAACTACTATTGATAAATGATATAATCTAAAAATCTAGATGAATCTACAAATATTGTATGAAATCCTTCTAAAATGAACTGATGAGTTGTTGGGACAAGCCCTCTAAGCTAACCCTAATATCTGCAACTAAATAAAACAAACTGCAAGTGGAACTTGAGCCCTCTGCAAATGAGGACTCATCGCTGAAATTGCTGGAAATCACTGAGTGATTAGCTGTGATGCTAAGGTTGGGTACCTGAGCCTATATCATAAAATGATATAGCATAAAAAGTATGCGTCAATACTTTGAATATAATGAGTATGCAAGAAGGAACTAAAACATACATATACTGAGTAATAGTAAGCTACATTGAAATATTGTAAATAGACTGAAATCTGAAGAAACTGAATCGAACTGAAAATCATAACTAAACTGGAATGAACTGTACTATGTTGTGGGAGAGACTATAAGAGACATATAACCACGTGAGCTAAACATGGAGTCCGATGTATACCCCCAATCGAAGAAGACCTACTATACCTTATCAGAGTATAATAGCTTAACTGAGTGATCACTAACTAGAGCCCATTCGGGATAATAACCTATGGTGGCAATGTAGTTCAAGGAATCTTGGTGCGCTGAACCTTGGATCACTCGATGCTAATATCTACTCCCACTAAAAATCCTAAATGTGTCTAACTGTGTCGATAGCTCGAAACTGATGTCCTAAGACTTAAGTCAAAACTATTTATCTGAAAGTGTTTTGAGAGTCTAAGGACCTGAAAGAAACTATTTTCTAAGACTTGTCAGAGCTGCTTTATTTGAAAGTGTCATAACAGTCTAAAGAACGACAATTAAGCTGGTAAACTAATATTACTAAGTTTACCGAGTTCCTCAAACACTAATAATAGCCAAACTGATCAACTGACATTTTTTTAGAATACTAAGTATACTGAATATTGACTGAGACTTTGAGACCGAATATGCCTAAATGTTAACTTCTATTCAGGTATCTATATTAATCATTCATAATTCGAGTAAAATCTACCATAACAAAATAACATTTCTGTCTGATTTTTAAATCATGCAACTTTTACTCAGAATCATGTTAAAGATCAAGACCAATAAAGCAAACTAGATAAATAGAACTAGGGAACTAATTTCAACTAAGAGTAACCATGTAAAGTTAGAGAATTAACAAGATTTAAGGAGTCTCTTATCTAACTGAAAATCCTAGCTTCAAATATTTTGCAGGGCTAGAATTTAAAAGGTTTTCTAAAATTAATTTGAGACATAAGGATGAAAGAATCCCCTTGTTGAATCCGCATATACTTGTTGGAGAATCCCTGAGAATTTTTCTTGGAGAATCTGAGAAGGAATAGATGCCCTAGCTCCTTACTTGTGAGGAAGGTCCTGAACTTTTATGTATTGGTCTGAGAGAAAAGTGAGAAGTAGGGAGGAAGGTCGATCAACCCCCCTTAATCCCTTGTGAAAGTACTCCACAATGACGTAGTTTAGGAGTTAAAAGAATGAAAAATTACAAAAATTCTCCCGGAAGAAAGTCCAAAAAACTGCCCGTTCGGATCCAACGGGTTAAACAACGGGTCGTTGGTTGTGACCACGACCTATTGGGACTAGTTGTTGGTTCTGGGTCTGAAAATCCTGGTTACTGGAACTGAACAACAAGTGGACAGGAAAATCCATTGAAAGTAACAATGAGTCATTGAAGCCTGTCATGGCCACTAGAAAGGTTTTGGACAGACTCTGGGCTTCTCACAACGGGTGAATAAATGACTCGTTGTGGGATACAACGAGTCGTCTAACCCAGTCGTTTCCTTGAGAGAACTTGTATAGTTTCTGGATCTCTCCTAATGAGCCATACTAATGATCCATTAGATGATACAAAGGCACGTTGTATCCACTCGTTGCTGCTGCTGTACTCTTGCATGGTTTCTGATTCTCACCTAATGATTCAATAGGACGGGTTGTTGTTTCCTCTAATGACTCGTCACTAGGTTCATCAGTTCTTGGTAAGGTTTCTGAATTGAGTAACAACAAGTGACAAGATGACTCATTACTCCACACAATGGGTTATTCCATGTCTCGTTGGTTCCTAAATGACAACTTGCAGGGCTGACAACGGCTCAGGCAATAGGCCATTGTTACTGACAACGACTTGTTGTCTGAGTCGTTCTGAGATAAAATTTTCTAGTTTCTTTTTGGTTTTTCATGCTAAGTCTAGATTTTGGTCTGTGAAACTTTTGGGGTGTTATAATATCTCCCCCTTGGGAACATTTGTCCTTCAATGAAGGCTAAGTAAGCTGAAAGACTGGGGAAAGAGCTACAATCTTGAACTAAAAGCTATAAACTGATTTATGAAGAAGTGACTGACTTCAAACTGAGATCATCATACTAACTGAGTTATGCAATTAGGGTACATATTTTAAACATGAATAGGGCTGATGAGTATGGAACTAAATAGAGTACTAAGGAGGAATTTAGTACCTGATGCTGAAACTGATCTGGAAGGGAATAGGTAAGGGTATTTAGCCATCTATTTGCTTCTGCTTCCCATGTAGCTCCCTCAACTAGATGGTTCCTCTATAAGGTATTTACTGAAGCGACCTTCTTGTTTCTCAGCTTACGAATCTGATGGTCTAGGATCTGAACTGGAACTTCTTCGTAAGAGAGGTTGTCCTTTACACCGACACTCTCTATAGGTACTACTGATGTCGGGTCACCGATGCATTTCTTCAACAAGGACACATGAAAGACTAGATGCCAATGCTAACTCTGTAGGCAACTCCAGCTCGTAAGCCACATTGACAATGCATCTCAGGATTTTGTAAGGGCTAATATACTGGGGACTGAGCTTTCCTTTCTTTCTAAATATCATCACCCCTTTCATAGGTAAAATTTTCAAGTATACCCAATCATCTACAACAAAATCCAACTTCCCTCTCCTTACATCTGCATATAATTTTTGTCGGCTTTGAGTTGTTTTCAGCCGTTCCCTGATAAGTTGAAACTTTTGGATGGATTTATATACTGAATCAAGTCCTATCAAGGTAGCTTCACCAACCTCAAACCACTCTATAGGAGACATGCACCTGCTACCATATAATGCCTCGAAAAGAGCCATCTGAATACTAAAGCATAGCTATTTTGGCATGCAAACTCAATGAGAGGTAGATGATCATCCCAACTATCTTGAAGTTGATCACACAAGCTCTCAACATATCCTCTAAATTCTGAATGATCCTCTCAGCCTATCCATCTGTCTGTGGGTGAAAAGTTGTGCTGAGCTTGACCTGAGTACTTTCTGAAATGACTTCCAGAAATGCGAGTGAACTGAGTATCCCTATCTGAGATGATGGACAAGGGAACCCCATATAGTCTGAGTAACTCTTAAATGTACAGTCTAGCATAATCTTCTGTTGAGTCTACAGTTTTAACTGGTAGAAAATATGCCGACATATCATCTAGTCGACAACCACCCAAATAGAGTCATGCTGTCGACGAGTATGAGGTAGGCCTGTGATAAAGTCCATATTCACTTCTTTCCACTTCCAAGTAGAAACACTAATATCCTGAGTCATACCCCCAGGTCTCTGATATCCAACCTTGACCTGCTGGCAATTTGGACACTTAGCCATGAATTCTGCAATGTCCTTTTTCATACCATTCCACCAATAGACTTCCCGTAGATCACAGTACATCTTAGTGGAACCTGGGTGGTGGAGTAACTAGTGCTGTGAGCTTCCATTAGTATCCGCTGCCTTAAATCGTCTACATTTGGAACATATAACTTGCCCTGGTAACGGAGCACACCATCTCCCTTTTTGGAGAATTCTTCCACCACTTTCATTAGGACTGCTTCCTTTAGCTTGAGAAAAATTGGGTCTTCATCCTGCTTTGACTTAACCTCCACCACCAGGGATGATTCTGACCCACTCTAGACTACAAATTCACCTTCTGTTGAGTTAACCAACTGAACCTTTAACCGAGCCAATTTGTGAACATCTCTAACCAGATATTTCTAACCATCTTCAACATGAGCAACATTCCCCATAGACAATCTGCTGTTGGCGTCGGCCGCTACGTTGGCCTTACCCGAGTGATACGAAATTCTCATGTCGTAGTCTTTCAATAACTCTAACCACCTTCTCTGATGCAGATTCAGGTCTATCTGGCTGAACACATATTGTAAACTCTCATGATCAATAAAAACATCCACGTGAGCCCCATTAAGATAGTGCCTCCAAATCTTCAAAGCAAACACTACAGCTGCCAACTCAAGATCATGAGTCGGATAGTTCTTCTCATGAACCTTGAGCTGTCTGAAAGCATAAGCTATAACTTTACCATGCTGCATCAGAACACAACCAAGGCCAACTTTGGAGGCATCATAGTAGATCAGAAACCCATCTGAACCTTCTGGCAGCGCCAAAACTAGGGTTGTGGTGAGTTGAGTCTTCAGCTCTTGAAAGCTTTTCTTACATGCATCAGACCACTGAAACTTCACCTTCTTCTGAGTTAGTCTGGTCAAAGGGGAGGCAATGGAGGAGAATCCCTCTATGAACTGCTTGTAATAGCCGCCTAAGCCTAAGAAACTCCTAATGTCTGATGGAGAAGTAGGTCTTCGCTAGTCCTTGACTACTGCTATCTTTTGAGGATCCACCTGAATACCCTCTTTGGAGACCACATGACCGAGGAAGGCAACTAATTTCAGCCAAAATTCACACTTTATAAATTTGGCAAACAACTAGCTGTCCCTCAAAGTTCGCAAAACTATTCTCAGATGGTTTGCATGCTCTCCTCTATTTTGGAGTAAACCAAAATACCATCTGTAAAGAAAATAATGAACATGTCTAGGTACCTCTTAAATATCCTTCCATAAAAGCTGCAGGAGCATTTGTTATTCCAAAAGACATAACTACGAATTCATAGTGACCATACCGAGTTCTGGAGGCTGTCTTCGGGATGTCGCATTCTCTGACCCTAAGCTGGTGGTATCCTAATATGAGGTCTATCTTGGAGAAACAACTAGCTCCCTGAAGTTGGTCAAATAAGTCGTCAATCCTTGGTAGAGGATACTTGTTCTTAACTGTGACTTTTTCAACTGATGGTAGTTGATGCACATTATGAGTGTACCATCTTTATTTTGCACGAATAGGATTGGGGCACCCCATGGGGAGATACTGGGTCTAATGAAGCCCTTATCTAGAAGGTCTTTCATCCATTCCTTTAAATCATTAAGCTTAGCTAGAGCCATTCTATAAGGAGGAATAGAGATGGTCTGGGTATCTGGAAGAAGGTCTATGCTGAAGTCTATTTTCCACTCCGGAGCGACTCCAGGAAGATCTTTGGGAAAAATATCAGGAAACTCATTCACAATTGAAACTGACTAGAGTGTTGGGGTCTCAAAACTAGAATCTTTGACCCTAACCAGGTGGTAGATATATCCCTTAGCAATCATCTTCCTAGCCTTAAGGTATAAATGAAACGACCCTTAGGTGTTGAAGTACTACCCTTCCACTCTAGGAATAGCTCGTTAGGAAATTGAAACCCAACGACCCTAGTTCTGTAGTCAACTGAAACATAATAAGAATATAGCCTATCCATGCCAAGAATAAGGTCGAAATCGATCATATCTAGCTCTACTAGATCAATTGAGGTGACTTTACGCAGAACAGTGACCGAACAATTCCTGTAAACCTAGTTAGCTTTAATTGACTCCCCAGCCGGGGTAGAAACTTAAAATGTCTCTGAGAGAATTTCTGGACTAATATCGAACTGGAATGCAATGTAAGGAGTCATGAAGAAAAGTGTGGCTCCTAGATCTAGTAAGACATATACATTAGTGTGGAAAAGGCGTAACATACCAGTAACTACATTAGGTGAGTTCTCCTGATCCTACTGGGAAAATAGAGCGTAGAAATGGTTTTAGCGCTGATTGCCACCTGTACATGAGGTGGTACCCGACTGAACTAGACGTCCTAGCGGAGCTGTTGACGTGGTAGAATGGGCCTTCCCCATCCTGCTGATGGTAATTCCTCAATTTGTGACCCAGTTGGCCACACCCAAAACAACCATCCCTGCCCAAACGGCAATCCTCTGGATAATTCTTGCCGCACTTAGGACAAGCTGGAAGAGTGCGGCTGTTGGAGACATGGCTCTAGGACTGAGAGCTTGATGTTCAACCCCTCTTATCTTTAATGGACTTGGAAGATGGAGCACTGGCTAAGGAAGGTGTTGGAGGCCTCTGCTACTACTACTGGGGGTGATTATCGCCACCTGACCTCTATTGGGTACTCAAACTAGCCAGTTCTGGCCCATTTACTCTCCTTCTCTATCTCCTTCAACCTCTCTACCTCTATCTGTTGTGCATGAATAATGAGACTGGAGAGGACTATGTCTTTGATAAGCATGGCGGTCCTACATTCCTTCACCACCAAGTCTGAGACTCCATTAATGAACTTAAGCATGCGAGCCCTTGGCTCAGGAACCATTTTTGGAGCATATCTCAATAGCTGAGTGAACTTCAGTGCATACTCCTATACTGTCATGTTATTCTGCCTTAGGTTCATAAATTCAGTGGCCTTATCTTTCTTTAACTCCTGGGGAAAGAGCCTATCTAGGAATGCTGTAACGAACTCATCCCATTCCACCAGACTCACACCATTCTGCCTTCCCTCCTTCCATTGCTTGTACCAAATGTGAGCCACCTTTTTCAACTGGTAGGCAGCTAGATCAACACTCTCTGTAGAGGTAACACCCATGATTTGGGTGATCTTCTATATCTCATCAATGAATTCCTGTGGGTCCTCCTCTACTTTAGACCCGTGAAATGCCGAGGGATTTATTCGAGTACAATCCTGGACTCTGGCAGCAGCTGCAAACCCGTTTGTATTCACTGGCACCTAGACCTGCTGATTCACCGCTTGAGCTAGCATTTGGATAGCAACCCGAAATTCTGCGTGGGATACTTGCTCATCCTGAGGGGTTACAGGAGCTGGCGGGGCTAGCCGTTCATTTCTGGTCCTCCTTCCATTTCTTCTTTTTGGAGGCATTTATTAACTGAAAAGAGTAAAGCATGAGTTAGGAGGATAAATTTTAGAAATCAAACTCTACGCACGACAAGAATTATGAAGAAAAGGAAATTTTCCTAAAAATACATCATAGCCTCCTCCTTATAAGTGTGATGCACTTCACACCCATGAAAAGGACTCTACTTGATGCGGCTTTCAGACATCTTAGGATACTCTAAACCTGAGGCTCTGATACAAAGTTTTTTACAGCCCGAGTTCACCCCAGTACGTGTTACAGTACTTACACTAACAAGTGACCCCAACTAAATCCTGGTAGAGAAAATTCTACTAATAACTGACCTATTGAGAATAATCATAAAAAGAGTGGAAGTTGATAAAAGAAATAACTGCTACTGGTAAATGAAAAAATTTGAAAATATAGTTGAATCTATAAATATTATCTGAAAGCCTTCTAAAAATGAACTGATGAGTTGTTGGGAAAAGCCTCCAAGCTATCCCTAATGTTTACAACTAAATAAAACAAACACTTGGAAGTGGAACTTCAGCCCTCGGCAAATGAGGATTCACTGCTGAAACTGCTGAAAATCGCTGAGTGACTAGGTGTGGTGCTGAGGCTGGATACTTGAGCCTATATCATGAAATGATATACTATAAAAAATATGCATCAGTACTATGAATGTACTGAGTAAGAGAGAAGGACCTAAAACATACATATACCGAGTAATAATAAGCTACACTGAAATATTGTAAAATAGAGTGAAATCTAAAGAAACTGAACCGAACTAAAATTCATAACATAACTGGACTGAATTTTACTATGTTGTGGGAGAGACTATAACCAACCGTTAACCACGTGATCCAAATCTGGAGTCCGATGTATACCCCCCCATCGGAGAAGACCAACTATACCTTGCCAGGGTATTGTAGTTGAATTGAGTGATCACTGTCTGGAGCCCATTTGGGCTAATAACCTATGGTGAAAACATAGTTCAAGGAACCTTGGTGCGCTAAACCCCGGCTTAGTAGGTGCTAAGTTTTACTCCCACTGAAAATCCTAAATGTGTCTAACTATGCTAATAGCTCAAAACTGATATCCTAAGACTTAAGTTAGAACTACTTATCTGGAAGTGTTATGAAAGTCTAAGGACTGAAATAAACTATTTTCTAAGACTTTTCAAAACTGCTTTATCTAAAAGCGTCATAACAGTATAAAGAACGACTATTAAGCTGGTAAACCAATATTACTAAGTTTATCGAGTTCCTAAAAAATTGATAATAGTTAAACTGATCAGCTGATATTTCTATAGAATACTAAGTATACTAAATATTGTTTGAGACTCTCAGACTGAATATGCCAAAATGTTAACTTCTATTCAGATATCTATACTAATCATTCATAATTTGAGAAAAATCTACCATAGAAAAATAATATTTCTATCTGAGTTCTAAATCATGCAATTTTTACTCAGAATCATGCTAAAGATCAAAACTAATAAAGCAAACTAGATAAATAGAACTAGGGAATAAAGTTTAGCTAAGAGTAACCATGTAAAGTTAGGGAATTAACAAGATTTAAGGAGTATCTTATCTAACTGAAAACCTTAGCTTCAAATTTTCTGCAGGGCTAGAATATAAAAGGTTTCTTGAAATTAATTTTGGACACAAGGATAGAAGAATCCCTTTGTTGAATTCCCACATAGCTGTTGGAGAATCCCTGCAATTTTTGCTTGGAGAATCTGAGAAGGAATAGATGCCCTAGCTCCTGACTTAAGAGGAAGGTCCTAAACTTTTATGTACTGATCTGAGTGAAAATTGAGAAGTGAGGGAGGAAGGTCGATCAAACCCCTTTAATCCCCTGCGAAAGTACTTCAAAATGAAGTAGTTTAGGAGTTAAAATAATAAAAAGTTACAAAAATTCCTTTGAAAGAAAGTTAGAAAAACTACCTATCGGAATCCAATGGGTCACACAATGGGTCGTTGGTTGTGACCATGACCCATTGGGACCAATTGTTTGTCCTGAATTTGAAAATCCTGGTTACTGGAACTGAACAACGGATGGACATGATGACCCGTGGAAAGTAACAATGAGTCATTGAAGCCTTTCGTTGCCACTAGAAAGGTTTTGGACATACTTTAGGCCTCTCACAACGGGTGAATAGAATGACTCGTTGTGGGATACAACGAGTCTTCTAACCCAGTCATCCCCCCTAAGAGAACTGGGTAAGGTTTAGACAGGTTTCTGAACTGAGTAACAACGAGTGACAGGACGACTCATTACTCCACACAACGGGTCTTTTCATGTCTCATTGATTCCTAAATGAAAACTTACAGGGTTGACAATGGCTCAAGGATTGAGTCATTGTTACTGACAACGACTCATTGTCTGAGTCGTTCTGAGACAAGATTTATTGGTTTCTTTCTAATTTTTCTTGCTAAGTCTGGTTTTGGTCTGCTAAACTTTTGGGGTGTTACAATTTAGGCCAAAAAGGCCACTTGTCACAATCTTCTATAGCTCAAATATGTACTGATGATGTCATAACACAATAATATAGGAAACACAATACCGACAAGGCCAGAATAAGACTGGAATAATCAACAAAAAGCCAACACGGCCACAAAATGAACTACACTGCACAACTAAATCACAAAGCCTCTACATAGTAAATAATACTGAATAGTTGCGATAGGGCCCCAACTTACCCATAAGTTTATAACAAAACTTATGCATAAACAAAACTAGACCACAACTCTAGAAAAAAAAGGAGCATATCAACTCACAATTGAATTAGGACTCCACTGCAACAAATGATCAGAGCCTCTGTCTACACCTGCCGCATGAATGAAGCGTCCCCAGGCGAAAAGACTTCAGTACAAATGAAATGTACTGATATGTAATACTGATAGCTGTAAACATTAGCAAGTCCAAAGATAATTGTAAATAACTCAAGCGATAGGGTAATGAAGAGACAACCTGTAACCTTACAACCGGAAACCCTATATGCATGAATGCATGAAATGCCTGTATTTTCATATATAAAGGCATTCTGATACTCGAACTAGATATAATATAATATATAGTTATCATAGGCCTTTCAATACTCAGACTGGGTATAATCTTCTCCGATACTTAGACCAGATATAATCTATTCCAAAACTTGAATTAAATATATGTATACCATGATTCCAATAACATGAAAGATGTGTCCAACCTATGAACTCACTGATTGAAAATAGCATGAAAGACATATCCAACCTATGGATGTACTAAACGAGTGACTCTTAACTCAAGGGATTGATTGTGACTCAATATAGACTCAAGAACTTGAATATATGACTTTGGAACTTTAGAACTTATAGTTGCTTTGAAACTTAGAGACTTGCACTTTAACTTAGGAGCTTACAGATCTTATAATAACTTTAACTTGGAAGGCTTGGAATCATTTTAGAAGATTTATATGTTAAGCTTGAGACTTTAGGGTAGATGGATCGATGCCTCAATGATTGGTAATCAATATGTAGGATAGCTTTTAGGACTTTAAGCTACCAACTTTATATCATCTTAACTAAGTTATCTAACAGCTAGTAACCAGTACCCTCTTCATAGGGTCTTCCTATCAATTCACCAAAGTCATATACAATCTCCAAACCACATCAATAACAACAAAAATAGTCCTCTTCGACATTCTTCACATCCCTTCAACTTTACCAAATACAAACATATCTTTTGTCCAACTTCACTTTAAATGTCCTTAACAACAATATCTTTCAACTTACTCAATTTATTAAGAACATATCTTCTTACTTATACAATTTATCAATAAAAATTGCCTCTTATTATGCTTGAGTTATAGTCACAATTTCAACAAGAAGAATTCCATAGCTTTAAGCTCTTTGATTCCCTACTAAGGCAAAGGTCAAGTGATGAAGATAAGTCAAGAATATGGAGAATTCAATCAAGAATGACATCACAAAATCTATTATACATTATTCCTTATACAACTCATTTATTCACATCATAGTAAAAGGTTCGCATGCAATCTCATAACTTGAAACTAGCCTCAATTTGCATAATTCGAATTAGGAAATTCTAAAGGCGATTTAATAAGAGATTTGGGATACATTTAGATCAACAACAACTCTAGGACTTGGAATCATGAATTTGAAAGAAAAAGGGGAGCCTTTATATACCTCAAATCGTCGAGTTGAACTTAATAGACAATAATTCCAACTCTAAACTTGCGTCCTTCCAAGCTCTAGTCGATAAATCCCAAAAACTAGGTTGTTGCATGCCAAGAATTGCTAGCAACATTACCCATATAAATATGATAATCAACAAGTCATAACAAGTTCAATTCGGTGCTTACTTATGAATTCTTACAGATTAAGAGGATAGGAACACTTAATTTATCCTATAGATGATCTTGTCTTTGATAGAAGTTGTTACACCCCGTGAGAGTTGACGAATAGTAAGCATACATGTGGATATGAGATAAATAAAGAAAGTACAACGTGTGTAGAGAAGCCTCAGAAGTTGGGTCGAACGAGGCTAGGATGTGAAGGGACAGCATGACGTGCCAGCCTACCTGTGCTATGGGCAGTGCGGCGCGCCAGGGGGATCAGTGCCTTGGGAGGCGCGGCGCGACAGGGCTTTTGGCGCTATGGCCAGCGCGGGGCGCCAGCCTCTTGGCGCTTTGGCCAGCACGGGCCGTCGCCAAGGCCACCGCCCTATGCCTATATATATGTTCCTTGCTTATTTCAAATGATTCATTAAATATTCCCCTCTGCCAGAAATGAAAGAACACGCAACTTTTTTCAAGTTTTCATCAAATTACTCTATGAAACGCCGTCCGAATTCAAATTAACCGTAGGTATCAAAGTTTAAGCCCATAGGGAGCATTACTATGGAGTTATTTTTGTGAAATTCGCCCGGGAAATCATAACCCCGCCAAGCTAAATTTGTCGAAATTGCTCAAAACTGGTTTTTATATGATCACAGGCTTCAAGTAAGTACTTCTCCCTTCTGAACTCTAGGGAAATAATACGTTTTTGGCCGTGATTCATTAAGCTGAAGTATAGCCAATATTGGTATTACAAGTTATCGTTTTACGCCGAATTTGGTATTGAAATTCGTCTTTTTCTCCTAGTATAACAGTCACAGCTGAAGAGAGCTGGAGAATACAAGTTGGAACTCATCGGTTATTCAGGAAATGACAATCGAGGTATGTAAGGCTTAACCCTCGGAAAGTATACTCATCGTACAGTGTTACGCCTTATGTCCTCAAATAGAAATGACGATTTCACGTGCTGTAGATAGTTTCAAACCATTAAATTATGATTAAACATGTTGGAATTAGCTGTTGCTAGTATATAAAGATCAGATATGCTGCGAGTAACTGCCATCAGTAGATTATGGTTAAATATCTATTATGGTTAGCTGTTAGAAAATGTATATGGACTATACCGTAGTATCCCTCATCGAAAAAAGCATGATAAGAACGATACGTGCTAGAAGCGTCATAGAAACTCTCCTATTATCCGATTTATGGTTTTAGTAGGATTGTATGTTTTATTGCCAGGACTAGATCTTAGAAACACGTGAGGGTTAGCGAGCCTGAGTTAGTAGGTGGAATAGCGTAGGCATAGCCAGGTGACATAACTACCAGTTTGGGGCCTGGGTTGCCAGCAAAGCACGCCCAGAATCCATTGACGTGACCGCACGTCCCAGGATCCAAAATGTAGATAGAATAGCCATACTTTAGAATCAGTGACACTAGGGTTGTCTAGTGTACTGAGTGACAACTTACCAAGATGAAGCCCAAGGCACTAGTAAGTACCATTTTAGTACAGTACTGCCCATAGGCTAAGGATGTCAGTACATTTCCTGTAGAGGATTAGGGGTCGATCGCTCAAAAGCATGTTCGGCCAGTACCAGCCCTACAGTTGTCCTAAGTAGAGGGACTGAGTAGTTAGTCATTCGCGACCCTGCAGTTATTTTATGCTATAGATGTCTGGGCAGGACATATAGAGAGTTGTTTTGGACCACTCCAGATCTCTCCCTATTCAGTCCAGGCTATTAGAGATCATGATCACTATTAGGATCCTCTGATCAGATACAGATGCACGGCATGCCTGCTAGCACCTTTACAGATTATCCTAGGGGGCGAGCAAAGGTGGCATTAGGCCCAGAAGGCCAGTTATGCCTTTTGAGTGGCTAGATTCAGATGTTAGTACAACACCTTGGTTGGGATTTCCCTCACTTAGGAGCCGTCCATGACCATCCCAGGGTTACTAGCTGTGTCGACGCCCGCGAGGGGCTAGATGACTTTGCTCCGAGGAGCGGTATGTCGTCCGTGAGGGAAGAAGATGAGGTCCTAGGTACTCATACAGTCCATTCCATGGGTGGGCTATTATATGTCATGGTTGGCTCTACACACCCGCGTCGAGCTTGGTTCCCGGGGTGCAGATATCAGGAGTCCACCGGACTCAGACACAGCTACAGTTTAGGGGCTATGCAGGCTTAGTTGTAGACCCAGGGGACTGGTAGGTTGGCTGCAGTACCAGTGGAGTAATAGAAACCTAGATAGGGGTATATAGATTGAGATGTGCTCACCAGGGCTTTTGGGGGCCTAAACGAGTTATTCTGTGTTGATTGTACCTTCAGACTTATGGGGCCAGGTGAGGTTCTTGTTTGTATTCTTGTCTACTAGTTATAGTTTATAAATGTGTAATTATACAGTCTTAGCTTACATACATGTAGTAGTGGGTTAGATGCAGATTATGAATCAGTAGGCGTACATGTTAATCTTTCTGCCCTTCTTTCTACTTACTTCCAGTCGTTATCAGCTTATATATTGCCGTACATATTCGGTACATATTGTACTGACTCCCTCCCCTGGGCACTGCATTACTTGCCTGAAGGTTTAGACAGATAGGATTCAGGATCTCTAGTAGCAACTGTTCAGAGTCCGTTGTTAGGACAACTCCTTTCATTCAGAGTAGCCAAGTTGTAAAGATTTTTGTATTTCAGTTATATATCATTTTTGGTAGGCCAGGGCCCTGTCCCAACCACTATTTGTACTCATAGATTCTAGCAGATTATAGTTGTCAATCAGTTAGTTGTATATTGGCCGTGTTGGGCCATAATCAGTGCTTCGTGTGTTGGCCGTATGGGGCCTAGTATAGTAGCTTCTCTTCATTTCTGTTATAACTAGACAGCATGGTGGCCTTTCCGGCCTGCATAGAATCCCTTCTGTTGCCTGTGTTGGTTAGCTTTTTTCGTTTACAAGTGGCTATATGGCCTTGTCGCCGGAGGCTATATTTACAGCCAAGATATAACTCGTTGTTTCTTGAATTGAGTCACAGGCTGGCATCAGACGTGCATAAGCCTAGCCAGGTTAGTTAGTTGCCAGTGTGGCACCAGGTGCTAGTCATGCCCCTCAAGGTGGGGCGTGACAAACTTGGTATCAGAGTAGTTCGTATCTTAGGGAGTCTGCAAGCGGTGTCTAGTAGAGTCTTGCTTATAAATGTGTTGTGCACCGCATTCTATAAGTAGGAGGCTTCGATGCATGATAGTATGGTTACCCTTTCTAATTCTCAGATCGTGCTACAGAGCTGAGTTTTACAGGGTTGAGTCTCTAAGTTTTTATTGCTATGTATGTCTAGGATATGGTTCGATATAATACAGACTCCAGCCAACCGCAAGTTTGCTGCAACAGCAGGAAAGGGTACCAGTGCGATGCCATAGTTGGGGGACAGCCAGCTTGAGGACGAAGGCGAATGTCTTTTAGTCTTCCCAGTAATTTCCTGGGGCACCAGGAATCTCATAAGGTAGTAGATATGCCAGCACCGTCCCCAGTTCTTTTCACAGCCTCAGAGTAGGAGGTCAGGAGTATAGTATACATATGAGTCGACTTACCTACTAGATATATAAGATCAGACAACGGCAACAACTAATGTTGGTTTACCTGGAGGGTATGAGAGAAGGGGGAATTGCGGGAGTCTAACCTTCAACCCTTTAAATGTGGTATAGTCCCATACCTCAATCCCATAGTAGTAAGAAACGACTATCTTCCGCCTCCCAGTTTTGTTTTCAATATAGCAAAGAGCATAAGAGTTGAGGTGATGTTGCCTAGAGTAAACGGTAAAGGAGGGTTAGATTTGTTGACTCCTGGATAGTGTTAGGAAGTGGTGGAGATCCCTACTATTTAGGTAAATTGTCTAAACCTTTACGGTAGTAAATCAGGAGAGCAGATAAGACTACCAGCAACACTCACAATACGTGTGAGAGTCTACAAGTGATAGACCCCTAGCAAGAGTAAAGCTCAGGTCAAAATAAGGACGATTCCACCGTAGCATGCTAATGACGGCCGGGCATACCTACAAGATAATAGTTACGGCCCTAGGTTGTGATATTGAAGGACAGGGGGAGATCTATGAAAAAAATAGGCCCGAGTGTGAGTTAGAAGGAATACAGGTTAGTAGACCTGGCCGGTAACATCATTGACAATATGAAGCAGAAGCCATGAACCCCAGAGTTCATTCTAATAAAAGTAAGGGGAAAGGTGCGAATACCTAACTTTTGGGGGAAACCAGAATCACCTCCAGGTTGATAGAACATAGGATTACCATCAAATATTGAGAACTAAGCATCGGGCTAACAGTTGAGAGATAGCAAGGTTGTAGCTTCGAATGTTTGGTATACCCACCGGAGGAGAAGATAAGCGAGTGTCGACACAGAGACTTTAACCTAGAACAACCTGGAAACACGACCCAGTTGAGAGTCATTGGCCCTCAAGATAATAAGAGGCTAAGTCATAAGACCCAGAGGTTGACTCTATACAAGGGTGACAAAACTTCGATTAGCAGACCATACTTCCAGAATTTAACGAAAACGCAATGGGTCAAAAGGAGAGACCTATTGATGGCATGGAAATACGGAAAATATCATTGAATCATAGCCACAGAGCTCCAGCAACAGGCCAGAAAAGATGAGATAGCAGGAACTGTGCAGGCCAATAAAGGAGGTGGCCATGCCTGCAAGGGGGTGGAGAGTAATTAATATGAATACTGTCATAAGATGGAATTATATTGCAGCTAAAGCGTACGATGAATTAAATATTTAAGAAGTAGTCTAGTTACGTGGAGCCCCTGTGTCTAGTAAACCCTGACAAAAAGGCAAAACTCCCAGCCAGGTTCTGGGAAACTGTTAGAACATATTGGAGCACACACTAAAATGAGTATGACTTCTTATCTCCAAGCAAATAACCCAACAGAGCACTCAAGTCAGACACCCGACGGTCTATTATGAGTGGAAGTGGAATTCCCCCTAAAGTAAATTAAAGGTAGTTGGATCAGGGCATATTGTAACAAATAGACTGAGAAATTAAATTTACAAAGAAATTGGTACCGATAGCCCAGGGAGGAGTCCTACCCTAAGGTACGACGCAGGCTAAGGGTTGAAGCAACGGTTGGATATTTCGAGAAACTTTGTCAAAAAAGGGCGTTATGAGATTAGGTAAGAAGGACAAGCTTAGGCCTAGGTTTATTAGCCCAATCCTCTAGAGAACAGGCGAAATGGTATATGGCTAAAATTGCTTCCAGAGATAGGACCTGCCCATTCAGCTTCCACATGGCAATGCTGCAAAAAGGGTATACGTAACCCGTCCAGAGTTGTTCAAGTTGAGGATGTTCCAGTTAAGGGATGTTCCAGTTGAAAAACTAAGGATGTCATCTCTGTTAAGTTATTGTGGAGAAACAAGAATAGAGAAGAAACCCTCATTTGTTCCAAGATTAGTCCAAATTATGCAATTAAGGTAAAGGGGTTTCTTCAATTGTTATTTTATGATGTATGTTATGTATATTGTTCAGCTGACTACAATTCTGTAATGAAAAAGTTTTTATGGTGTCATGTGAGATATTTGTATTAGACTTTTCTACGTTTCAGGATTTTCAGATAGTTCATGGTACAAGGGGCACTCTGCTGAAATTTTTCCAAAATAATGGTTAAAATAATTAACTCCTGTGGTTTAAAGTTGACATTTGAGGATGAATGTTCCTAAGAGGGGAGGATGTTACACCCCGTGAGAGTTGAAGAATATTAAGCATACGCGTGGATTTGAGATAAATAAAGAAAGTACGACGTGTGTAGAGAAGCCTCATAAGTCGGGTTGAACGAGCTACGACGTGAAGGGCCAGCGCGATGCGCCAGCCTGCCTGTTCTATGGGCAGTACGGCGCACCAAGGGGATCAGCGCCCTGGGAGGTGCGGCGTGGCAGGGCTTTTGGCGCTATGGCCAGCGCAGGGCGCCGACCTCTTGGCGCTTCGGCCAGCGTGGGGTGCCGCCCAGGCCACCACCCTATGCCTATATATATGTTCCTTGCTCATTTTAAATGATTCATTAAATATTCCCCTCGGCCAGAAATGAAAGAACACGCAACTTTCTTCAAGTTTTCATCAAATTATGCTACGAAATGCCATCCCAAATTCATATTAACCTCGGGTATCAAAGTTTAAGCCCTCAGGGAGCATTACTACAGAGTTATTTTCGTGAAATCGCCCGGCGAATCGTAAACCCGTTGAGCTAAAGTTGTAGAAATTGCTCCAAACTGGTTTCTATACGATCACAGGCTTCAAGTAAGTACTTCTCCCTTCTGAACTCTCAAGAAATAATACATTTTTGGCCTTGTTTCGTTAAGTTGAAGTATAGTCAATATTGGTATTACAAGTTATCGTTTTACGCCAAATTTTGTATAGAAATTCATATTTTTTTCTCCTAGTATAACAGTTACAGCTGAAGAGAGCTGGCGAATACAAGTTGGAACTCGTCGATTATTCAGGAAACGACAATCTAGGTATGTAAGGATTAACCCTCAGCAAGTATACTTGTCGTACAGTGTTACGCCTTATGTCCTCGAATAGAAATGACGATTTCACATGCTGTAGATAGTTGCTACCATTAAATTGTGATAAAACATATTGGAATTAACTGTTTCTAGTATATAAAGATCAGATATGCTGTGAGTAACTGCCATCAGTAGATTATGGTTATATATCTATTATGGTTAGCTGTTAGAATATGTATATGGATTATACCGTAGTATCCCTCATCGAAAAAAAGCATGATAAGCATGATATGCGCTAGAAGTGTCATAGAAACTCTCCTATTCTCAAGTTTATGGCTTTAGTAGGATTGTATGTTCTATTTCCAGGACTAGATCTTAGAAACTCGTGAGAGTTAGCAAGCCTGAGTTAGTAGGTGGAATAGCGTAGGCGTAGCCAGGCGATATAACTACCAGTTTGGCGCCTGGGTTGCCAGAAAAGCACGCCTAGAAGCCATTGACGTAACCGCACATCCCAGGACCCAAAATGTAGACAACATAGCCATACTTTAGAATCAGTGACACTAGGGTTGTCTAGTGTACTGAGTGACAGCCTACCACCCTATTAGCCATTAACAATGATTGTCAATCCTAGTTGACTTAGCACTTATCATATAGGTCGCCCAGGAAGCCAGCCAAGTCGTCCAAGTCAAATAGACCTGTGGGTACCCTAAGGAAGGGGACCTTATCAGTAATTAGAGGCCGGGCCAGCACCCCAGCCGGTTCCTGTCACCCACAGATTTCCAGGAATGGTTAGGTCTATATAAAGTTGTCTATAAGGTTAAGAATCTCCCAGAAAGGTAATATAAGGTCCGATTAGACCAAGATGAGGCCCAAGGCACTAGTAAGTACCATGTTAGTACAGTACTGCCCACAGGCTAAGGATGTTAGTAAATTTCTTGTGGAGGATTAGGGGTGGATCTCTCAAAAGCATGTTCGGCCAGTACTAGCCCTACAATTGTCCTAAGCAGAGGGACTGAGTAGTTAGTCAGTCACAACCCCGAAGTTATTATGAGCTATAGATGTCCGGGCAGGACATATAGAGAGTTATGTTGGACCACTCCAGATCTCTCCCTATTCAGTCTAGACTGTTAGAGATCATGATCACTATCAGGATCCTCTGATCAGATACAGGTGCACGGCGTGCCTGCTAGCAGCTTTATAAATTATCCTAGGGGCGAGCAAAGGTGGTGTTAGGCCCAGAAGGCTTGTTATGCCTTTTGAGTGGCTAGATTGAGATTTTAGTACAACACCTTCGTTGGGGTTGCCCTCACTTAGGATCTATCCATGACCACCCCAGGGTTACTGGCTGTGTCGACGCTCGCGAGGGGCTAGATGACGTCTCTCCGAGGAGCGGTATGTCGTTCGCGAGGGACGAATATGAGATTCAAGGTCCTCATATAGTCCATTCCATGGGTGGGCTATTATATGCCATGGTTGGCTCTACACACCCTCGTCGAGCTTGGTGCCCGGGGTGCGGACTTCAGGAGTCCACCGGACTCAGACACATTTACATTTCAGGGGCCATGCGGGCTCAGTTGTAGACCCAGGGGACCGATAGGTTGGCTGCAGTATTAGTGGAGTAATAGAAACCTAGATAGGGGTGTATAGATTGAGATGTACTCGCCAGGGCTTATGGGGGCCTGAACGAGTTATTCTTTGATGATTGTACCTTCAGACTTATGGGGGCCAGGTGAGGTTCTTGTTTGTATTCTTGTCAACTAGTTATAGTTTATAGATGTGTAATTATACAGTCTTAGCTTACGTACATGTAGTAGTGGATTAGATGCAGATTACGAATCAGCAAGCATACAGGTTAATCTTTCTGCCCTTCTTTCTACTTACTTCCAGTCATTATCAGCTTATATATTGCCTTACATATTTGGTACAATATGTACTGATGCCCTTCCCTGGGAGCTGCATTACTTGCTTGAATGTTTTGACATATAGGGTTCAGGATCTCCAATATCAGCTGGTCAGAGTCCGCTGTTGGGACAACTCCTTTCATTCGGAGTTGCCAAGTTGTAGAGATTTTTGTATTTCAGTTATATATCATTTTGGGTAGGCCGGGGCACTGTCCTAACCACTATTTGTACTCATAGAGGCTTGAAGACTATAGTTGTCAGTCAGTTAGTTTTATATTAGCCGTGTTGGGCTTTAATCAGTTATGCTTCATGTGTTGGCCGTGTGGGGCCTAGTATAGTAGCTCGTCTTTATTTCTGTTATAACTAGACAACATGGTGGCCATGTGGGCCGCATAAGATCCCTTCTATTGCCTGTTATTGGTTAGTTGTTTTCATTTACAGGTGGCTATATGGCCTTGTCGGCCAGAGGCTATATTTACAACCGAGATATAACTCGTTGTTTTCTTGAATTGAGTCGCAGGCTGACACCATAAGTGCATAAGCCTAGCCAGGTCAGTTAGTTACCAGTGTGGCACCAGGTGCCAGTTATGCCTCTCTAGGTGGGGTGTGACAGAAGTGATTGTTTAGAATATATACGAACTTGAGATCCTCTAATCCGAGTCAATTTCCATAAAATAACTCCGTGAAAATGTTCTTTTTAGCTTCAAGAATCCTTACCCTAGAGGAATAAATGGTTGATGAAGTCTTGGTAGCTCAATCTTCCCAATTCTCTAAAAACCCAGAGAGAAAAGTCTTAGCTAGTCTTATGTTTGAAGAAATAATGATCCTCCAAAACACTTAACACATATATATAGTAAGCCACCGATGAGGCAAGGGGCGTGGAATGCAGGCTAATATGGAACAAGGATCCCGCGTAGTGTAGCCCCTTGTGCAAGATACTTTGGCCAAGCTTCAGCCTCCTTTTTTCCATTCATTTGATGATTCGCTTACGTATTTAACCCCTGACACTTCTGCAACACAAAATCCCTATTCTTTATCGTTTAAACACGTGCATACATGCATCAATTTTTTTATAATAATTTTGGGATGTAACATCACATGCATAATATTCATAGTTTTGTTGTCACACATAGATGTGATTAAGGCACATAAGTTGTTATTGAAGATTATAACATATTAGTTATCTAAATGGACTGTAGAAATGGTCCATCCTTCTAAAGTCACTGTATATCTCCGGCTCCCAAGATAGTATGCACGTTATTGTAGTGTGGTAGCAAGGGTGTTCACAAAAAATCAAAATTTTGAAACCAAATTGAAAAATGAATCAAATAAAAAAAAGTGACACTTTTTAATTTGATGTTTAATTTTAGAACCCGATAAAATTTGAGTTGGTTTTGATTTTAAGAAAAAATAATTGAAAAAATTAAACCAAACTGACTATATAAATACATTTTTAAAAAATATTATTGCGTATATATATATATATTTGCACTCTTGGTTTATAATTTAGGTATTTTCCTTTATAGTACTTGTCTTTGTCTCCTTTAATTATTTATCATAATTTAATTCAATTATCGCTAGGATATTGGATAAACACAACTCTTTTTTATTTTTATAATAAAAGAAATTCTTTGTAAGATATTTTATTAGGTTCCTTGAAAATGGCTAAATTCTTGGATAAATACATACAATTTTCTCAATGAAGCTACATATTGATCTTGGGCAAATTTATATGCCCAAGTGATACTCAAAAGTATCATTTTAGCCTTGTTTATCTATCAATGTGTATACATTCTCATGTAATTAGTAATAAAATGTGAATTTATACTAACCAACATGATTAGCATTGTTTTGCAGGTAAAATGTAATTTCGGAAAGCTAAAATGCATGTTGGAGGATATCGGGGTTGGACTTGGATGCGAGCATGGGACAAGACATTGGACAACATGAATTAAAGGGGCTCCGCGATGGAGCCGTGTCACGCTGCCATCGTGGAGGCCTTCTGCCTAGATAGGGAAATTTTGCCCAAATTCCAGAGAGGGTACGTGATAGGTCCGTGGCACGGTGGCTTGGCTCCGCGTTGCACGCCGTGCCACGTTGGGCTTTAATTCCTGGACCCCCAGTTCCAGTGAAGGTCCGCGTCTGCAGCGTTTCACGGAGGCAGTGCTCCGCGATGCACTCCGTGACACGTTGCTCGTTATTCCGGGAAGAATTCCGACCAGTATAAATAGAACACTTAGGTTCATTTTTCAATATTCTGACTTGGTAGAGTAAGAACGTGGGTTACAGGCAGTTGAGGGGATGAAAATATCAGGGTTTTTCTCTCTTTCATTCTTCTTTAATTCAATTGCTTGTATGTTTAACGCTCATTTAATGATGTTTAATCCACAAATGAGTGGCTAAATCCTTTTCTTGCTGAGGTTATGACAAATTGTGATGAAATGTGATCATTTATTCTTTGGTTTTTCATCTTTCCTTCCATGTTGTTCTATTAATTCTTGTTCTTACTGCATTAATGTGTGGCCTACGTTAATGTATATCTAAAAAGTCCTGTTTCACTCGAGAGAGCAAGAAATTGGAAAGTTGTGAATTAATAGGATATGATCTTTACTTGATTTGGGAAAATTGGGAATTGATTTACTTTCAGGATAGAAATATACCTGAAAGTCGTATTAGTCAATTTAAGAACCGGGTTTGTATGGCTAGAACATGAATTGCATTTAATCACAGAAATGTAGGTTGATGGTTCATGATTCTTAAGTGAGGTTAAATACGAGAGTTTTAATCTCTTGGCAATAGTTCTTGGCTAGCAACTGGAGGAAAAGATTAACCAAATTATGATGATAATTAATTTCATTGCATGTTCGTTTAACCTCAGCATGCTCTCATTCATAGTTCAGACTCAAAGTAGATAATTGTTTTAGCTTTAGCATAGAAATTATAAAACAAAATATCAAACTCTTGGTTACACTGTTGTCTGCATTTTTAGAATTAAAATATAGTACACTTGAGCAAATTGCACTTCATCCCAGTCCCTGTGGGATCGATACTTGGCTTACTAAAGCCACTTTACTACTTGTTCGACCACGTGCACTTGCATGTCGTTTTATATACCCCACAAATCACGCGAACAAGTTTTTGGCGCCGTTGCCGGGGACTGGCAATTGGTGAATTTTTCTTAAGTGTAAATTTACTATATATTTTTTTCTTAGTGCTGACAACTTGGTCTTAGTGTTTGTTTTAATTCTTTTTCATTTTAGTTTTTTTTCTTTTTCGGATACCCTTATTGACACTACATCGTGGAATACAAATGGTATAAATGGTGGATACTCATATTTTAGCGAATCTTATCTGAATTGCGGAAGGCACCACTCGTGGCAACACTGTAACACGTGCAATATATGTGGTGGTCAAGATGGCCATTGGGATGGCTGTCCGAATGCATATTCCCCTCCCCCAAGCCCCTACGATGATCCTTCTGTTGTTTTTGTTGGATATAGGCATGCTAAAAATGAGGACTTGGGACGCCAAGCTCAAATATAAGACATGTTGAAACAACTCCTGGAGCAATCAGAAGCAATGAAGGAGGCGATGACAGTATTGTGAATTCAGCAAGAAGAGAATGCAGAGGCTCTAGAAAGGATGAGCGTCAAATTCACGGAGATGATTGCTGAGGCTGAAGCTTGTGATAAATTGCAGGTAATAGTTTTAGCCGATATTCAAGAGGAACTACAAGAGGAAGACAAGGGTGAATTTTTGGATGAAGCCCAACAATTAGAATCTCTTGAGTGTCCCTATGATGGGCTCACACTTATGGAAAATCCATTCATGGAAGAAGAGATAGAGTATCCCCCAGTTGACATTAATGGAGAGATAGATGTCGATGCTGAGAAGGTGTATACAAGTAAGGAGGTCAAGCACAATGCATTTTCAGAGTTGAGGTTTATTGGACCACACTCGAAGCATTTTTCGACATTAAGTTTGGTTGAAAACATAGAAATAGAGTCTTCCAAGCTTATATAGAAATGTCTAGAGGAGGACCAAGCCCCGTATATTTTGAAATTTGCTAACTCGGAGAGACAAAATGACTTCGCTTACTTAAGGGCCAATAAGTTCAAAAGGCAACATCTACTGCTTGGTCCTTACCATTTTTCACCACCACCCCTAGAGCATAAGAGGAAATTAGAGAAGAAACTAGGGGTGAATTCATATCCTCAAGGTGGAGGAAAAAGCGGTGAAACTTGATACGTCGTGCCACGATGAAAAATTAGGCGCTGCTTGGGAGGCAACCCAAGGGTACCATGGGTACCATTTTAATTTCTTGCATTTAAGTTGATTTTATTTATTTTTCATCTTGTGTGGTTTTGATGGAAAGTTAAGCACAGATGGAGGGGAAGTCTGAGTACCCGTGGAGGAGGAAGCTAACAAGCATGGAAGAGAAAAAGTGTGGGGTCGAACACCCACTTGTGCAAAGTTGAAGAAGGCATGCTGTTAGCTAGGCCTAAAGGCCTCAGGGAGTATTTCTCACCCTCTTTATATGTTAAGTTGATGCTATGGGCAAACAAAAGTCGGTTGACTGAGTATGCTACGGTGGCTCTAACAGAGGAGTGCACTTCCCGAATTCAAAATAGACTGCCCACAAAGCTCAAAGACCCTGGGAGCTTTACTATCCAGATTACTATTGGGCAGAGCATCCGAGCTCGTGGATTGTGTGATTTGGGAGCGAGCATAAATTTGATGCCGTCATCGGTATTCAGAAAGTTGGGTCTAGGGAGTCCTAGACCCACAACAGTAATCTTGCAATTGGCGGATCGATCCTTAGCCAGACCTGATGGCATTGTGGAGGACGTTCTGGTGCAAGTTGGCTCCCTAATTTTCCCAGGAGATTTTGTCGTGCTGGACTTTGAACCAGACGCAGAAGTCCCATTTATTTTGGGATGTCCTTTCTTGGCGACTGGGAAAGCACTAATTGACGTAGCTGCGGGGCAGCTAACAATGCGAGCACACGAAAAGGTGGAGGTGTTCGATGTGTACAAGGCACCCAAGCTCCCGATGGTGCACGAAGAACTCTCGGTGATCAATGTGATTGATCAAGGTGATGATGAGCAGATTAAGGATTCACGGGAGTTATTGGGAAAACCACCGGAAAGGTGTAAGCACTACTGGGGGAGGACGGTGATCGAGCGAAATCGTCCATCACCCTAGAGGACAACTGAGCTTAACGACATCGAGCCGCGACGGTAAACCAGGCGCTGCACGGGAGGCAACCCATGAAAAATTTTTCTTTCTTTTTGTAAAGTGTAAATAGATTTTTCTTTTTCTTTTTCTTGATTTACTACAAAATTTTTCGTTTTAGTTTTTGTTTTATTTGTATTTAGAGTGAAACCTATAATTCTAACCAATTTTGTATAGTGAGATGAATTTCAGGTCAAACGGAGGAAAATATGCACGGAATCGCAAAGGAAAAGTTGAGGTATGAAAATTAACAAAAGTGGCAAAACAGTGAGCTGGGGCGATAGCTCCGTGTCACGGAGGTGGACCTCCGCGTTACCTCCGTGACACGTTGAGGTATAATCTGGATTTTTTAAAAATTTCCAGAACAGGCTCGCGATGGCTCCGTGTCACGGAGGCAGTGCACCGCGATGCACTCCGTGACACGTTGCCGTGTATATCGCGACGGGTCACACCGGGTCGCCGGGTGACCTGCACGATTTCCCTACTTTTTAACCCCGAAAAACCCCTTCCTTTCCTTATTTTTCAATTACTCCGCGACCAAAACCCCCCAAAACCCATCCCCCTTCAACGTGACACGGAGGAGGCTTAGAAAATCATCAAATTTGCGTAAATTCTTCAACTTCAAGGTATGTTCTTCGATTCCATCTCATTTCTTGTCGATTTTCTTTGATATTGAGCATGTGAGGTGAGCTAAATTGCCCTAAGTAGAAATTAATCATGAATTCAATTTAATTGTTGTTGATGAATGTTCGGAATATCATTATGATTGCTTGAACACTTCAATTGCATAAATTAATCAAATTTGCTTGATAATATCATTTCTAGGGCGTGTTTTTGAATTTGAAGTTGAAAATGTAGTGAACTTGTGAATTTCATGTCGGGATGTACATGTTGAATGAGATGAGTCGATGTACTAATTGTTAGGATGTTAATAGAACGATGGATTCTTGGGTTAAGGGAATGTTGAAATTTGTAAGAATTTGGTTGGTTGTATAGGTTCGTGTAGATAATTTTTTGTTGTTGTTTTCGTTTCTTTGTTTTTCCTTGCTAAGTGCGATGGGTAAAATGTTAGCGATGGTAGTGATTGCGATTAGCTGTATGAAGTCTGAGTAGTACACAGAAGATATACCATCGAATTCTTCGAACGCACTAAGCATGATTGTATAGTGGGTTATTGTGTGTAAATAAGTATAATCTTGCCGTATTGTTGTAACTGTAGCTAAGGACTAAGTGTGGGTTAACCTAGCTTAACCCGACCTTAACCGAAGTTAATATCCGTTAGCTTAACATTGATCTTGTCTACTTGGGTTGACAGGTAAAACGGCAAGCAGGCAAGAGAAAGGGAAAGGCGCATCAACTTGGGGCACCGGAAGGAAGCGAATCAGACTGGGCACAGCAGTCCCAGCAGCAACAGCAGTTCCACGCGGCCAACGCCGCCAATACGGAACAAGATAGGTGACTGACGAGGGGAAAAAGTGGTACGTAAAGCACAAAGAAAACAAATATTTCCCCGAGGAGCATATAACATGGGAACCATTGGCACAGGAGTTCCCTAGGATGGTACACCGAATAGAGGCAGCTGGGCTAAATTTCATCTTTGAAGAGCCCAAGGAATGTAACTTACACCTGGTTCGGGAATTCTATGCCAACTGGAACCCGACGATCAGAAGTCACACCATCAAAATCAGAGGGAAAATAGTCACTTTAGATCCCCACCACCTCAATGCCATCATAGGAGCGCGGGACACAGACGCCCACGTACTCCGACAACTGAACATTACCCCACCGTATGCGGACATCAGACGCACATTGTGTGGGACTCGATCGACAGCTAGATGGAGCAGACACAAAGAGAGGGGCTACCACCAGACTCTGCCCTATTCACAGATGAACAAGGAAGCCAGAATATGGCTGAAGATTATATGTTCCTGCCTCATCCCGGGGGTACATATGACAGATGTAACCCAGGATCGTGTATGCCTGGTGTACACCCTGATGAAAGGGCTGGAGATCAACGTGGGGGCGGTAATTATCTCCGCCATGAAGAGAGCCCGGTTGCATTAGGGGCACAGGTATGGCTTTGGTGGACTACTCACCACCTTCCTCAGGGGCCTAGATGTTGAGGAGGAGGCCCTTGACTATATCCCGCAGATAGAGCGGCGGGCCCTAGATGTTACTAAAACTAAGGTTCCCGACACCACCCATGGGCCAGTGCTTACACTTGGCGAGCGACATGCTCGTGATGATCAGTATATAGCTCGAATGTATGGGATGCAGATGCTCCAGTTGAGGATAGGTGGGAGGCCGACGACAGAGGAGGAGCTATGGCAGCTCGAGCTAGACTACCCCTTCGGCGAGAACGCTAGGGCTCTATGCCGAGTGGGGCTAGCATTTGTAGAGCCCACGGATGATAACATCCCCACAGACGAGGAGACACGTCGGGAGGACTCCGATGTGGAGTCCGATGAAGACGACGGGGGCGATTCAGACATGGGAGATGAAGCAGCAGCACCCGACGAAGAAGTGGAATACTTTGACTGATCAGGGAGTTCCACCACCCGATTTTGTGCTATTTTAATTTTTGTGAACACTGGGGACAGTGTTTGGGCTAAGTGTGGGGTGGGAGTAGTCAGGTGCTGGGCTGTGCTGTTTTGTATGTATGCTCTAATCTGTTGTCGTGCATGTGAAATTTTGTTGTTCCCTGTGAGTTGTGAATTGTTAAGTTGTTGTTCGGTATTTGTAAATTTATGTGAAATTGATGTGTGTAGCTGAATGTTGCTAGCTGATTCTGTACATATTTTTGTTATCGAAATGATCGATATTTTTAAAATTTAAAATATTTTGTACATATTTTTCTATCGAAATGATCGATATTTTCGACATTTTTTTTACTTCGTGGGTTTCTCGGCGTTTGTTTTCAGTTCTTTTACCGAGAATGATCCCATTGAACTGAAGTCATAGTAGTGACCGTTCCCTATGATGGATGGATGACGACCGTCTTAAGGGTAATGTAGTCGTTAGGAGTAGTTTTTTTTTCTCTCAATTATTTTTCAGTTTTTTTCTTTGGTAGGTTGCATCCCAAAACCTGTAGTTACTATATGGTTGCGAAATTCTAGTGGCGTGTTGTACATGATATTTAAAATGCAAAGGTGATTTGTATGAAAGCATGCAACTTTGTAAATATGTTGAGATACCTAGGCCATAGAGTTCGATTCAGTGTGATTGAGGCTTAATGTTTGAATTCCTGTAATTAGCTGATTGAAGAGTCTGTGAATACATCTTGAATTGAGCATGTGCAAAAAGTGTGAAGTGAGGTGTTGTTATTCCATGCTATTGTGAAGTGTCTAGAACTTGCCTGGTGTGTGTGCAAAACGAAATGAAGGAGGTGTATTGTAGGAAAGGATGTAGGCATTTCTTTGTTTTAACCGAGAGTTTCTATTTTTCCTTGTCGTACCCACCTTGATTGTATACCCTAGTCAGCCCGTTGAGCCTTTAGCCTATTATTTTTTTCTTTTTGTCATAAAGTGTAAAACGAGCTTAATCCCTTCTTTTCATTAGCCGTAAAGTCTATACAAAACTCTTAAGCGCTTAAGAAGAGAAAATCATTTTCCCGAAGTGTCAAAGAGTGAGAATGGTGAAAAGAAAGAGAAAAGCAGAGTGAGGGAAGAAAAGAAAAGGTTGAAGGTGCACTTGCTATAAATAAACTATAATGAAGGTGCATGAATAATCTTTGTTGTTGTGTCAAGTGTGCTTAATACGATGGGCCAAACTAAAGAAAAACATCAAGAATGGGATGATGAAAAAAGAAACAATGTCCATGAGTTGATGGGATGTGTTGAAAAGGCGCTTAAGGATGCTAGTGGCTATTATTGGCTAACCCAATATTTACTAGTTCCATAGCTTCCATTACAACCAGTTAAAGTCCTACGTGATCTTACATCGCACTTCTAAGGGCAAGCTTATGGGTCATGACATGATGCATGTGAATTCTTTTGGGAGAGAGAGTGAAATTGTGTTTACATGCCCCTGCTTGAATTTTTGTGAGTTCATATGAGCAAAAAAGGGGGAGAATCTCTTGTGTTGTGAGGGCACATGCTTGATGAGAGATTAATTTTCTTGTCGGATATCTTGATCAGCTGATTTGCATGAGTTTGCCAATATCGAGAGTCGATTCTTAAAGTCTAGGAGGTCTTGATGTATTGAAGGTCATTGCATTGATAGGACCATGCATGTTTTCTTGATGATTTGCTGTATTGAATAATCGGTATGACCGTAGCCTAAATTGTCGAACCAAAGTAACGAGGTTGGGATGTAAATTGCATGAAGTGTAGGATTGTTGTTCGAGGACGAACAAGGATTTAAGTGTGGGGTAAGTGATCTTGGGCAAATTTATATGCCCAAGTGATACTCAAAAGTACCATTTTAGCCTTGTTTATCTATCAATGTGTATACATTCTCATGTAATTGGTAATAAAATGTGAATTTATACTAACCAACATGATTAACATTGTTTTGCAGGTAAAATGTAATTTCGGGAAGCTAAAATGCATGTTGGAGGATATCGGGGTTGGACTTGGATGCGAGCACGGGACAAGACATTGGACAGCATGAATTAAAGGGGCTCCGCGATGGAGCCGTGTCACGCTGCCATCGCGGAGGCCTTCTGCCTAGATAGGGAAATTTCGCCCAAATTCCAGAGAGGGTACGCGATAGGTCCGTGGCACGGTGGCTTGGCTCCGCGTTGCACGCCGTGCCACGTTGGGGTTTAATTCCTGGACCCCCAGTTCCAGTGAAGGTCTGCGTCCGTAGCGTGTCATGGAGGCAGTGCTCTGCGATGCACTCCGTGACACGTTGCTCGTTATTCCGGAAAAAATTCCCACCAGTATAAATAGAACACTTAGGTTCATTTTTCAATATTTTGACTTGGTAGAGTAAGAACGTGGGTTACAGGCAGTTGAGGGGACGAAAATATCAGGGTTTTTCTCTCTTTCCTTCTTCTTTAATTCAATTGCTTGTATGTTTAACACTCATTTAACGATGTTTAATCCACAAATGAGTGGCTAAATCCTCTTCTTGCTGAGGTTATGACAAATTGTGATGAAATGTGATCATTGATTCTTTGGTTTTTCATCTTTCCTTCCATGTTGTTCTATTAATTCTTATTCTTACTGCATTAATGTGTGGCCTACGTTAATGTATATCTAAAAAGTCCGGTTTCACTCGAGAGAGCAAGAAATTGAAAAGTTGTGAATTAATAGGATATGATCTTTACTTGATTTGGGAAAATTGGGAATTGATTTACTTTTAGGATAGAAATATACCTGAAAGTCGTATTAGTCAATTTAGGAACCGGGTTTGTATGGCTAGAACATGAATTGCATTTAATCACAGAAATGTAGGTGGATGGTTCATGATTCTTAAGTGAGGTTAAATACGAGAGTTTTAATCTCTTGGCAATAGTTCTTGGCTAGCAACTGGAGGAAAAGATTAACCAAATTATGATGATAATTAATTTCATTGCATGTTCGTTTAACCTCAGCATGCTCTCATTCATAGTTCAGACTCAAAGTAGATAATTGTTTTAGCTTTAGCATAGAAATTATAAAACAAAATATCAAACTCTTGGTTACACTGTTGTCTGCATTTTTAGAATTAAAATATAGTACACTTGAGAAAATTGCACTTCATCCCAGTCCCTGTGGGATCGATACTTGGCTTACTAAAGTCACTTTACTACTTGTTCGACCACGTGCACTTGCGTGTCATTTTATATACCCCACAAATCACGCGAACACATATATAACCTTATTACATGTATAATTCTTTCTCTCTTTCTTTCTTTTTGATAAAAAGTAATTTATTTGATAGTATTTTGCTGGAAATATATCAAATTTAATACATGTTTGGAAGTATATTTTTATTTTAAAGAAAATGATCCTGGTTGAGATTCTAGTTATTTTAGAAATTTTGTGTTTACCATGGTAAACATTTAATCAAACAATCTCAAATGGGTGATTTAATAATTCCAATAGATATGAAACATATTTTATGATTGATATGCATATTTGTTTGTGTTTGAGGAACTCTAGACGAGTTTCAAGGGTTGATTTCAAGTTTGGTTGAGTTTGGGAAGTTGCTGGTTTTAGTTGGCATCTATTACAATTGCATTTATGCCCTTTTGACCACTTTTGAAAAGTCTCCTCTGTGGAAGATCATCTACAACTGCGATCTTGAGTGGAATCCATGAGGCCTGCTTCTACGGAGCTTGGTTGTGTAACACTCCAAATTTGGGTTAGGTTTGAACTCATTAAATGTATGCGGTTAGACCTAATCATAATAAATCTTTTTGCCTACAAGTGTAAAATTTATATTTAAGTTTGTACTAAATATACAAAGATTGGAGTTGAAATAATTAAATAGAATCTAAGTTTGACTTGAAGTGTGAACAAAAATTCGAGAAATTAGTCAGACAACTATTAGAATCTAACTTCAAATAGGTATAATCTAATATCGATAAGGAATTTGGGAAAACTCAAAATATAAAAGTTTTCTCGCTTTGAAATATCTTTCAAACCATATAGTATTTAGGTCAAATGGAGTTCTATACATTGAGTTATGATCATTTTACTGAACATATGTAAAAATAGAAATTTTGATTCACGTAGGATTTGGTTTTAAAGTACAAGACTTTATGATAACCTATAAATATATCCTAAAAAATATTGTGTGAGGTTCTTTTGACGAGAGGCTATTCCCAGATCTCTAAGGCGTGAGGCCCATCGCTTAGGATGACCTCCTGATGGACCACGTGACACGAGGCCCATCATACAGGAGGTCCTGACAATGTCATTCATGATGCATGGTTCTATTTTTCCAATCAACATTGGACTTTGCTCTATAAATACAATCTTAGCTCGGGATTTTTATTCCATTGCATTTTGAATAACTTTTGGGAGAGAAGACACCCTAAGGCTTCTCGCAAACACCTAAGGTTAGTTTATAATCAATTACCTTTAACATCAATTTTACTATGAATTAACACACAAATCCTTATCATAATCCATAGATCCTAGGAGTTTAATTTGATCATTGAAGGAGGATTTCGTGGGTTATTGTTAAACATTGTGAAGCACATTTAGGATATTTAGCAAGATTTGAGGTATGTCTATTTTCACATAAGTCTATTTTCTATGCATGTATCCTTTAAAATATATTTTTGACAAAAAATAATTTTGAATAGGACTTTATGTTCTTGTGTTACAAGCTCGCATTGAATCTTCATATTTTGATTTATATTATGATATATGTATGAAAATATATTTTTCTCTATGAAAATGAATTTGTTGAATTGCATCAATAGTAATGACTTTTGACATATTTTTTCTCTACAAATTGAACTATTAATTGGAAACTTTGTTTCTATATTTGAGTAACGATTTGATGTACCTATATTAAAGAGATGATGAGGTTGAAAGATTTTTGGCTAATATGTCATGATTGCTACTATTTTTATTTGGGCATGTATGAGAAAGTTGTGCTATTCTAGAGGATGAATAGTCATTATGGATCCTAATAAAATATTGTGTCAGTCTAGAAAATGTTGAACTCTAAGGGTTGGTATTCGCAGAATATCGCTTTCGAGAAACACTGTGTCAGTCCAAAGGGAAAGTGACCTCTGAGGGTTGGTACACCTAGTGTATTTTGAATAATATGCCTTGATTGCTATTATTTGTTTTTGGACGTGTATAGGCAACATTATATCAGTCCAGAGGATGATTGACCTCTGAGGGTTGGTATTCTTGATATATCATTTTCGAGTACTGTTGTGTTAGTTCCGAGGATAATTGACCTCCGAGGGTTGATATCTCCGGGGTGTCTCTTTTGAGCAACTGTGATAGTCTACTCTGAGGTTTGATATCCCCGATGTGATGGGATCCTAGTTATGGCTCTCCCAGATTTGGTTTACCCCTGAACTGGTATGATTGATTTTTTTTGCCCTTGAACTGGCTGTGTTTACTTTTTGGTTTGCCCTCTATTGACATGTTGATAAGCTTTCTAACTTAATTTTTGACCTTGAATGGTCTGACAAAATTTTTGAACAAAATGACTTGAAATTGATTAATTTTTCATTATTGATGATTTTGCTAAAGTTTCATGATTTACTCTATCACTGGATTTGAACTGCTGCATTATAACTACTTTATGTTATTATCATTATGACTATTTTATTATGTCAACTCTTTTCTTAAGACCGTTACTAAGTACCTAATACTCAGGCATACCGTTATTATTGTCTGTGGTAAGGAGATGTGCTGTGGGATTCATAAAATTGTTTAGGATAGTTTCAGTGGCCATGAGCCAAAGTACGAGTTGTGGCGAGGTGGTACGACTGTGGTATCCATTGGTGGGATGAAGTTCAAAGAGTAACCAAAATAGGCCCAGTAACCATGAGTCGTAACCATGAGTCGTGCTATGTTGGTACGATTCATATTGTTTGGTCGTGAGAAGGGATGTAGAGACTGAACAACCTAACTCCAGTGACCAAGAGTCGACGTCAGTCACCATGAGACGTGGTACGACTTGTGGCACTAGATGGGAAGACTCTAAGTTCGGGTTTCTAGGGGTATATTCATAACTTCCGATGCTTTTAACTCCTAAACCAGGCCATTTTGAGTTTCATAAGGGAGGTATTTAAGGGTACTTCTCTCCTAGAACGTAGATTGAAAATCAAGCTCTCAAGGATTCTCAAGGAAGATAGTTCATCTTCTCCAATTCTCATAGGTCTAAAGTTAAGTCAATTAGTAAACCTAGGTATGTGGGATAATCAATGGGAGATTTCTTCTACCCTTATGCCCAAACGCAGGCTCAATATTATGATTTTCATGAATTTCTAGGGTTAAGACCCTTTTTATGCAAAAACTCTATAATCTCTTATGGAATTGATTCTCTTATGATCCTACTTATTTTTATGATTATGATGAAATAGATTTCTATGAAAAGCTCTCATGATTCTTGATGTGTCGAGGATTAGCGATACATTTTTTCTTCTTTTTATAGAATTTTACATGTCATTTGGAGTGAAGTTAAGTAGAAACTAACCTTATTATGTTGTGTTTCAGGATACCAAGACATTGGATAAAGAAAGGAGCTAAGTCCAAAAAACTACTCAGGAGACGAGGCAAAAGATGAACCGTTAGTCTGCGGAACAGTTCGTCCCTCAGTCCATCCTTTCCTAGATGCAAATTCCAGAAACCTAGAAAATTAGATCCCTAAAGTATGTCTGAAAGGATGGTCCGTATTTCCAAAGGACGGTCTGTCAATAGATAGCTGGATTAGAGATTGTTAGAATGGAATTTCTCTAGTACGAAGTGACATATGAACCATTTTGCAAAAGGACGATCCTTCTCCAAAAGGACAACATACTCAAGGACAAAAGTAGAATGTAAAGGATGGTCTGTCCTTTCAAAGGACGGTCTGTCCCTGCATACCTGGCACTCCAATGTTCAAATTTTATGGGATTTTTGGAGCATAGTATGAATAGATTTTTCTTATAATTTTTCAGTAGATTTTCATTTCTTAGTTCATACCTAGTATAAAGAATAGATTTTAGCCCTAGTTTTTGAATAGATTGTAGATTTAACTTTTGTAATTAAAGATTATCTTCAATCAAGTAGAGATCTCAAATCCTTTTGGTAAGAATGTCTTATTAATTCTCTTATTTTCTTCATCTAGCCATGGGTAAGTAAACTCATATATAGGGTTTTGAGCCTAATGAACCCATTTGTTAAAATTGAGTTTGAGCTATTGAACATTTAATTGATCTTTGATTTGTAGCTTGTGATTGGTTGTCACGCCCCGAGCCTACACCCTGGACATAACACGGTACTTGAAGCCACAAGTGACCCAAGTTAACCCTTGGTCTATCATTCACTAGTATTTCTGAGTAAACACACACAACAGAAATTTAAGATAATATCACAAATCATTTGTGAAAGACAAGTATGAAAGTATAAAGTTTAAAACATTTGAATAATATTGATAAATCTAAAAATCATGTCTATCTGAAAGCCATCTAACTGAGGAGTTACTGGTACAAGCCCCCAGCTAACTCTAAATCTACGGAAAATAATAAATGACTAAAAGAAGGAAATAATGCCCTCGGATGATGAGGACTCACACTTCACTGCTAAGGTGGCGAATATGAACTGTGGCGGCTAACGGTGCTGAGTCTGAGAACCTGCAGCTATATCATGAAACGATACAACATAAAAGTATGCGTCAGTACTTTGAATGTACATAGTAGGTGAGAGAAACATGAATAATATGACAGAACTAGTAACTGAACTGATATGACATGAAATGACCAACTGAAATGCTGAAAACTAATACAATTGGTGCAGAACTGATATGGTCAAAAATGACCCTAACTGATGGTCATAAACATGTCCTAAGTCTGAGATACTGCACTGAATTTAGAAATCTAAGAGTAAACTGAACTGACTACTGGGAGACTCTATAACCGACATTTAACCACGTGAGCTAGACGTGGAGTCCGATGTATACACTCCACCGGTAGGATCCAATATACCTTGCCAGGGTATAAAGGCATGATTTGGGTGCTCACAAAAGTCTGGGGCCAATCAGGCCAAGTAATACTGTAACCTACGCTGGCAACATAGTTTTGGGAACCTGGGTGTGCTGGAACCCTGGCCCGCTCGGTGCTAAGTCCTACTACCACTGGAAACCTATACCGAACTGCTAGGCTGATAGCTCGAAACTGGGGTCCAAGACTAGTCAGGGACATATAACTAAAAGTACCCTGAGAGTCTTATCGGACCAGATTCTAAAAATGGGTTCTAGACTGGTCAGAGCTACTTATCTGAAAGTGTCGTAACTGTCTAAGAACAAACTGTAAACTAAACTAGGGTCCTGGGGCTGGTCAGAGCTATATAGCTAGAATGTCATGACCACCTAATGGACTAAATAAACTATATTCTGAGTCTAATTCTGATAATTGAGAGGCACCACTGACACCTCGGAAAAAGACTGAAGTCAGACTGATCAGTTGACACTTTCTAAATAGTTCTGAAAGAGAAAGTTCTGTGTTCTAACTGACTAGACTACTAAGCAACTAATAGAGAGCTCATTCATTCCGACAACACGGACAATTTCATAATATAGAGAAGTTTCAAAAATTAAAGGAATCTCATCTAGCAGGGCTAAATCATTCTCATAGTGGAATAATTACTCAACAAATATTTACAATAGAAAATTCTAGGAAAATCAACCCACAATATACTTCACAAAAATAGACGAAATTTAATACGTAATAATCCATGCTTGAAAATTTAGGGCTGTAACTCATCTTGGCCAGAACAACAACAATTTATCTACAAATTGACGGAAATCATATGGATAATAAACATGGATAATAACCCAATTGAAATTAACGAAAACCAATATGAAATTTTTTGCATATTTGAAAGTCTCAGGGCTAAACTAATAGGGGAATTATGGGAAGAAATTGGGGGACACAAGGGAAGGACAATTCCCTTATTGAATTCCCACATACCTGATGAGAAACCTGGAGAAATCGCTTGAGAATCAAAGAGGAAAGATCTTCCCTAGCTCTTGCTCTGAAATACTCTGAGAGAGAACTCTACGTTCTGTTTCCAAAAGGTTTGAGTGGGGAATGAGGAAGAGACCCATTACCCCCACTAAAATGTCTGAAGTTAATGCTAAAATGACATAGTTTAAAGCTTGGGAGGGTAGAAAATTACTAAATAGCCCTTAAAAAATCGCTGGGAAAACTGCCAGGTGACCCTAACGGGTCGTGGTGACTGACCACGACTCGTGGTCATGCCCGTCAAGTACACTAGCTAAAAATTAACTGGGGCCGGTAACGGGGGACATAACGATTCATTACTGGGGACCACGACTTGTTTCCCCCATTCGTCAAGTACACAGGACAACACAATATTTTCTCAACTCAGGTCTGACCACGAGTGACCTAACGGGTCGTGGTCAGTGACCACGACTCATGAAGTCCCTCGTTAGGTACACTTCCTCCCTCTTTTACATTATCCAGCCTCCTACTCATGACTCACCTAACGAGTTGTGAGGTTACTTAACGACTCGTCAGGTGGGCCGTCCTGCAACATTTCTGTAGTTTCCAGATTTTTTGGTTCAAGTCCCAGATATTGATTTTGAGTTTTTTGGGAATTACAATATCTCCCCCTTACAAACATTCATCGTCGAATGTTATAAAACACATAGAAGGCAGAAAAATAGCAATCAAAATTTCCAAATACTGCTTATTTAACTCCAAAACTGTCGGAATGACTTCCTCCATTTCAAAATACACAACTGAACTGAATTTACTTTTCAACATACATCCAAAGTCGTAAAAGAAACTTATACACATGAATTTTAATTCAACAACTAGATCAGGTCCTAAGGAAAAATTAACATTTCAATCTACAACAGAGTCGGTAAAGAACAAGTGCGGGTATTTGGCCATCATATCCGCTTCAGCCTCCCACATAGCTTCCTCAACCTGTTGATTTCGCCATAAGACCTTAACTGAAACTATTTTCTTATTCCTCAGCTTACGACCTGACGGTCAAGAATCTGGACTGGTACCTCCTCATATAAGAGACTATCCTTTATTCCCACGCTGTCCAATGGCACAACTGAGGTTGGATCTCCAATGCACTTCTTCAGAAGTGACACATGGAAAACTGGATGTACAACTGCTAGTTCTGAAGGTAAATCTAGCTCATAGGCCACATTGCCGATACGCCTCAAAATTCTATAAGGTCCCACATACCTCGGACTGAGCTTCCCCTTCTTTCCAAGCCTCATCACCCCTTTCATGGGCGAAATTTTCAGGTATACCCAGTCATGAACTGCAAACTTCAACTCTCTTTTTCGCACATCGACATAAGATTTCTGGTGGCTCTGAGCTATTTTCAACCTTTATCGGATGAGCTGAACTTTTTGCATTTCCTCGTGAACCGAATCTGGCCCTATCAAGGTAGCTTCACCAATTTCAGACCACCCTATAGGAGATCTGCACCTTCTACCATACAATGCTTTAAATGGGGCCATCTGGACATTAGAATGGTAGCTTTTATTGTACGCAAACTCGATAAGAGGCAAGTGGTCATCCCAATTACCTTTAAAATCGATTGCGCACGCTCTTAGCATATCTTCTAGGGTCTGAATGGTCCACTCCACTTGCCTATCGATTTGCGGGTGAAAAGCAGTGTTGAGCTTTACCTGAGTGCCTAGTCCCTTCTGAAAGGACTTGCAGAAGTGTGAGGTGAACTGCGTTCCTCTGTCTGAAATGATAGCCAAAGGCACCCCATGGAGTCTGACTAACTCTCGAATGTAAAGTTTGGCATAGTTCCCAGCTGAGTCTGTGGTTTTAACAGGGAGGAAATGAGCTTGCGGTAATGATTCCTTTGGCATTACGACCTTTACCACAACGACACCGACTTAGTCATCCGATCTACTACCATCCAGATTGAGTCATGCTGTCGGTGAATCCGAGGTAGACCCGTAGTAAAATCCATATTCACTTTTTCCCACTTCCACATGGGTATACTGATATCTTGGGTCATGCCTCCGGGCCTTTGAAGCTCTACCTTGACTTGCTGGTAGTTCGGGAACTTGGCTACGAATTCAGTAATGTCTCTTTTCATGCCGTTCTACTAGTAAATATCCCTTAAGTCGTGGTACATTTTAATAGAACCAGGGTGAATAGAGTACCTTGAGCTGTATGCCTCAGCCAATATCTGCTGTCTCAACTCACCAACATCCGGCAAACATAATCTTCCCTGGTAATGGAGCACACCATCTCCCCCTTAGGAGAAAGCCTCAACCTCCTTTATGAGAATTGCTTCCTTAAGTTTAAGTAGAATCGGATCTTCATCTTGTTTGGATTTAACTTCAACTACTAAGGATGAATCTGACCCATTTTGCACTACTATCCTACCTTCAGCTGAGTCTACCAACTGCACCCCTAACCGGGCTAGTCTGTGAATATCCCTTGCTAACTTCTTTTTATCCTCCTCAATATGAGTCACACTCCCTATAGACTGTCTGCTTAGGACGTCAGCCACCACATTGGCTTTGCCCGGGTGATACAGTACACTCATGTCGTAGTCTTTCAGGAGCTCTAACCACCTTCTCCGTCGGAGGTTTAGGTGCTTCTGGATGAACACGTACTGAAGACTCTTGTGATTTGTAAATGCATCTACATGAGCTCCATATAAGTAATGCCTCTACATTTTTAGCACAAACACCACCGCTGCCAACTCCAAGTCATGAATTGGATAATTCTTCTCATGAACTTTGAGCTGTCTGGAGGCATAGCCTATCACTTTTCCCCGATGCATCATCACACAACCGAGTCCAACTCTAGAAGCATCACAATAAACAACCAACCCATCTGTTCCTTCTGGTAGGGTCAAAACTGGAGCGGTAGTGAGTCGAGTCTTCAACTCCTGGAAACTCTTCTCACACTCATCTAACCACTGAAATTTCACATTCTTCTGAGTTAACTTAGTTAGAGGGGATTCTATAGAAGAGAAACCCTCCGTAGTAACCCGCTAAGCCCAGGAAACTCTTGATTTCAATAGGAGAGGTAGGTCTGGGCCAATCTTTTACTGCTTCTATCTTATGAGGGTGTAATCGTATTCCTTCTCCTGAAACCACATGACCTAAGAAAGTCACGGACCTTAACCAGAATTCACATTTTCTGAACTTGGCAAACAACTGGCAGTCTTTGAGTGTTTGAAGCACTATCCTCAGGCTATCGACATGCTCTTCCTCATTTATGGAGTATACTAGAATGTTGTCGTAAATACAATGAAAAACATATCCAGGTACTGCTTGAAGACCCTATTTATTAAATCTATGAAGGCTGCTGGGGGGTTTGTTAACCCAAAGGACATCACCACAAACTCGTACTGACCATACCGAGTTCTGAATGTTGTTTTCGATATGTCACTCTCTCTAACTCTTAACTGATGGTACCCTGACCTGAGATCAATCTTGGAGAAACAACTGGCTCCCTGAAGTTGGTTGAATGGATCTTCAATTCTTTGTAGAGGGTACTTGTTCTTAACTGTGATCTTATTTAGCTGATGGTAATCTATGCACATTCTGAGGGTACCATCCTTTTTACGCACAAATAGCACTGGAGCACCCCAGGAGAGATGATGGGTCTGATAAAACCCTTATCAAGAAGATCTTTTAACTGCTCCTTCAGCTCCTTAAGCTCAGTTGGAGCCATTCTGTCAGGAGGGATGGAGATAGGCTGAGTGTCTGGGAGGAGATCTATTCCAAAGTCTATTTCCCATTTAAGGGGAACTCCGAGAAGATCCTCGAGAAAAACATCTGAGAACTCACTGACCACTGGAACTGACTGAATGGTTGGGGCCTTAGAGTTGGAATCCTTGACCCGAACTAGATGATAAATACATCCCTTGGAAATGAGTTTTTGGGCCTTAAGGTAGGAAATAAACCTACCCTTAGGTGCTGAACTACTGCCCATCCATTCTAACATTGGTTCATTCGGAAACTGGAACTTGACCATCTAGTTCTGCAATCAACTGAGGCATAGAAGGAGTGTAACCAATCCATGCCAAGGATAAGGTCAAAGTCAACCATATCTAGCTCTATGAGGTTAGCTGGAATGAATTTATTCAGGACTGAGATTGGGCAGTTTTTATACACCCGACTGGCTCTAACTGGCTCGCCAACTAGGGTGGAGACTGAGAATAGTTCTGATAAGACCTCTGGACTGACACTGAACTGGACTGCTATATATGGAGTCACGAACAAAAGAGTGGCTCCTGGATTTAAGAGGGCATACACGTCTATATGGAAGAGACGCAACATACCAGTAACTACGTCAAGTGACCTTTCCTGATCCTAACAAGAAGATAGAGCATAGAAATGATTCTTGCCTAACCGCCATCTGTACCTGAGGTGTTGGCCTGTTGAGATGGTCGGCCTGCTGGAGTTGATGAGGTGGTAGATTTTGATCTCCCTTGCCTTGCTAATGGGCACTCTCTGAGCCTGTGTCCAAGATGTCCACACCCAAAACAACCCTCTCGTCCCTGAAGGCACTCTCCTGGTTGATTTTTTCCACACTTGGGGCAAGTTGGATACCTGTTCCCGGTATTGTGAACTTGAGACTGAGTACCACATGACCCACCCTTCGATCCTGGTGGGACCGAAAGGTTGGGGCACTGGCTGAACTAGGTGATGGGGCTCTCTACTGCTGTTGCTGCTGCAGTTGTTGCTGTGGGCGGCTACTACCACTATACCTCTAATGGCCGAAATCTGACTGGCTAGTTCTTGCTTGTTTGTTCTTACGTTCCATATCTTTCAGCTTTTCAGCCTTAATCTGCTGGGCATACACAATTAAGCTAGAGAGGTCCATACAGTGCTAGCAGAGAAACCTGGCTCACTTAGGCAAATCCCACATCTAAAAAGAGAGGGAGAGTCCTAGGCTATTTAGTAAAGGAACTGGAACTAATACTGTGAGGCACCTTTTGGGTTGAAAACCCGAAGGGACAAATCCGTGATGGGCTTCGGCCCAAGAGCAGAAAATACTTCACAGTGGTATCAGAGCCAACTCTCGACTAGTACGGTGGTGGGGCAAACCTCAGCGAGGATGCTGAGTCCTTATGGGGGGTGAGTGCAGGGACAACGCCAGTAGAGAAACCTGGCTCACTTAGGCAAATCCCACATCGAAAAAGAGAGGGAGAGTCCTACTAGTACTACTTGCATTAGTGGTAAAAGATATGCTTTTATTATTACTGATGATTTCTCATGTTTTACATGAGTCATATTTTTATCTCATAAAGACACAGTATTTTCAAATTTGCGATTTTCTATAAGAACATTCAACGAGAAAAGAGGATACTACATCTCCACTATTCATAGTGTGATCGAGAATTCGAGAACAAGATCTTTGAAAACTTCTACAACTAGCAGGGACACACTCAAATTTTCATCTCCCTGCTCTCCTCAATAGAATGGTTTTGTAGAATGGAAAAATTGATATCTTTAGGACATGCAAAAATCATGCTTATTGAGCAAAGTCTTTTTGATTATTTTTGGGAAGAAGTTGTAAATACTTCTTGTCGCATTATTAACAGATGTCTCATTAGGCCTGTCTAAAAAAGGACTCTTTATGAGCTATGGAAAGGCAAGAAACCAAATATAGGTTAATTTTATCCATTTGGTTGCAAGTGTTTATCCATAACAATGATAAAACCAATCTTGGTAAATTCGATTTTTGAAGTGATGAAGGTATATTTCTTGGATACAGTCCTTTTGCAAGATCCTTCATATTCTTTACAAAAGAACCTTATCTGTAGAATAATCAGTTAATGTTGTGTTTAATGATTCTAAGCCATTTTCAAGTATTATCGAGCATGATGCAAGATAAGAAAAAAATTTATAATCTGTTGATGCTCCTAAAATTGAGTCTACTACCAGTCAGGATTCCACTTTGTCTCCTAGTTGTGCTGAAGAAGATGTACCTTAGTCGATTCAACCTTTAAATATTCCTCGTGAATGGAGAAATGAAGTCATCTTTCATCATCGAAAATCCTAATGCAAGAATGCAAACCAGGTACTCTCTTAAGCATTAGTCATATTTGGCACTCATCTCTCAACTTGAGCTAATACAAATTAATAAAGCATTAAAAGATGAGTCATGGACAAGAGACATGCAAGAAGAACTGGATTAACTTGAAAGAATCCAGGCTTGGACACTAGTATGAAAACCCAAAAATGTCTCTGTGATAGGGACAAAATGGATTTTCAGAAACAAGCTAAATAAGGAAGGTAAGGTTATTAGAAATAAGGCAAGATTAGTTGCTCAACGATATTCTCAACAAGAAGGTATTGACGATAATGAAACCTTTGCTTTTGTGGTTAGATTAAAATCTATTTGCATTTACCTACTTATGCATTGTTTAAGCTTTTTAAACTATTTCAAATGGATGTCAAAAGTGTCTTTTTAAATGATTTCATAAATGAAGTTTCTGTAAAATAACCGCTTGATTTTGTAACTCTTCTTATCGTGATCATCTTTTTGAACTCTTTAAAGATCTTTATGGACTCAAACGGGCTCCTAAATCCTGGTATGAATGCTTGAGTTTCTTTTTAATTGAAAATAATTTTCAAAGAGAAAAGATTGATACAACTCTTTTTATTCACAACGATCTTCTTCAAACATTTTGATTATTCAAATATATGTTGATGATATTATTTTTGGTAGCTCTGAGCCTTTACTTTGTGAGAAATTTGCAGAGTTAATGTAAGGAGAATTTGAGATGAGCATGATGAGAAAACTAACATTCTTTCTAGGTCTACAAATAAATCAGTCAACTGAAGGAAAATTCATCAACCAAACCAAATACACCAAGGAGTTGATAAAAATCTAGCCTTAAAAAAGGAAAATATCCTGGCACTACTATGAGTCCTTCAACCTGTCATGAAATTAATACCTCAGGAAAGAATGTGATAAGAAACTATATCGTGGAGTAATAGAATCGTTTCTCTATCTTATAATAAGTTGACCGAACATCATATTTAGTATATCCAAGTATGTCAGATTCCAGTCAACTCCCGAAGAGTCTCATCTAACTATTGTCAAGTGAATAATTCAATATCTTATCAGAACTCAAAATTTTAGCCTATGGTATCCTCACTCAAATAGTTCTAACTTAATCGGTTACTCAGATGTTGATTCTACAGGTGATAAAACTGATCAAAAAAGCACTAGTTGATCTTGTCAAATTCTTGGAGAAGTATTTACTTCTTTGCATAGTAAACAACAAAGTTATATGGCTCTCTCAACCACTTCTCTTTAGAGTTTATTGACTCTGAAAATCAGTTAGCCAATATTTTCACCAAGCCTTTACTGGAAGAAAGATTCTGTTTCTTAAAAAATTGTTTAAGCATTACTGCGTTTTTTAATTAATGCATTATTATTAATTACTTTTCTCTCTTTCTCCTTCCGTGTCATCATTATTACATCTTTTTATGTAAAACCCTCTACATTTTGTCTTTTCACCATTTTTTGATACGTCCCCTCTTTCTCCTTCACCTTATTTAATCAGTCTCTTCTTAATTCACTTCTCACATCTGCATTTTCTTTCTTTCACACTTTAACCTCTCTATCTAATCTCTCTACATACTTCTTTCATGGAAAAATCTCTAAATAAAGCCTCTTGAACTGTAACACCCCAAAACATTCCTATACCAAACTAAGACCTTGCAAGAAAAATCCAGAAGAAACCAAAAATGTTGCCTCAGAACGACCAAGACAATGAGTCGTGGTCAGCTCCAACGACCCGTTGTCTTAGTTGTGGTAAGCTCTGCCTTGGTCCTTCGTGAAGCAACGGGACATGAAATGATCCATTATGGGAAATAATGAGTCATCCTATCACTCATTGATCCCCAACTTAGAACTCCCTTTTCTAGAAACCCACGAATCAACCAACGAGTCGTTGGGTGATACAATGACTCGTGGTGTGAGTCGTTAGTGGGAATTCCTAGAAATCTCCTTCAGTGACAACGAGTGGCAACAACAACCCGTTGTATCTCACAACGAGTCGCTGTGACCACCCGTGGTGACAAGTTCAGCGATCTTAAGGACTTTTCCAGTGGAGGCGACGACTCGACACAATGACCTGTTGGTTCTACCAATGAGTCGTTGTGTTTCTCATTGTTAGACTTCCCAAACTTTTCTTCTAGTGGCCACGGGAGGTACCAATGACCTATTGGTTCATCCAATGATTCATGGTCCCTCTCGTTGCTAGTTCCAGTGAGCCCAAAACCCCCAAGCCCCAAGACCAATGACTGGTCCCAATGAATCATGGTCTCAACTAATAACTCGTTGAGTGACCCGTTGGTCCCTATCGGTAGTTTTTTCAGATTTCCCCCAGGGATATTTTAGTAATTTTCCACCTCCTTAATACCTAAAATACGTTGTTTTGGGTTATTCTCAGGAAATTTAGAGGTGTAATCGATGATATACTTCATTCCTATCATTCCCTCAGAAGTCAGATCGTAAGACAATTATCTCAGCAAAACTCAGAGCAGGAGCTAGGGCAATCGATTTCTTCTTAGATTCAAGGGGTTTTCTTCGAGATTTCTTCACTAGATATGTGGGAATTTAACAAGGGAATTGTAATTTCCTTATGTCCCTAAAACCTTTTCAAAATCTTCTATTAGTTATAGCCCCGAGGTTTCGAAATTTGGAAAGTTTTCAGATAGAATTCTATAAATTTCAGGTGGAATATTATCCATGTTATTATCTGCTGTGTTTTTCCCAATTCTTAGAAATCATGTGGAGACTATCTTATTGTGAAATGATTTAGCCCTAGCTTTTGAATGTAGTATATTAGAGTCTTGAATATTTGACTAGTTATTCATTTTGCTTGATTCTATCAATTTTGGGATTCCCTTGTTGTTAAAATAAGTTTAAATCTTAGTCAGATGCATTCTAGTCCAGTTTCAGTTAGAATATTGTTATACTCAGTTTTATTCAAAAATATCAACTGATCAGTTGGACTACAGTCTTTTCTTGAGGTGTCAGTGGTGCCTCCCAGTCATCAATTATTAGACTCAGATATCAGTTATCAAATTTTAGTTTATTCTTTAGATGGTTACGATACTTTCAGATAAACAACTCTGGCCAGTTTTACAACACCAATTATGAAATTCGGTCTGATAACACTCTCGAGGTATTCTAGAGAGGTATCCTTGACTTAGTCTTGGACCCCAGTTTTGAGCTATCAGCTTAGTAGTCAGACTAGGACTATCTAGTGTGAGTAGGACTAGCACCGAGCGGACTGGGGTTCCAGTACACCCAGGTTCCCAAAACTATGTTGCCACTATAGGTTATTTTTATTGGCCCTATGGCCCCAGACTTATGATCACCCAATTCATGCCTTTATACCCTGGCAAGGTATATTGGGTCCTACCAATGGGGTGTATACATCGGACTTCATGTCTAGGTCATGTGGTTATATGTCGGTTATAGACTCTCCCATTAGTCAGTACAATTTAGGTTTAGCTCAGCTCAGTACAGTCTCAGATTTACTTAGTTCAGTTAGCTCAGATCAGTATCTCAGATTTAGGGCATGTTTATGACCATTAGCCAGGGTCATTATTGACCATCTTAGTTATATTTCAGTTGTTCAGTTTTGAGTATTTCAATTGGTCATTTCATGTCATTTCAGTTCAGTTAATTGTTTCTCCATATTATGTTATCTCTCACTTACTCAGTACATTCAAAGTACTGACGCATACCTTTATGTTGTATCGTATTATGATACAGGTGCAGGTTCTCAGCCTCAACACCATTAGTAGATTCCTTCAGGTGAAATCAGCAGCAGCAGTGGTGAGTCCTCATCTTTTGAGGACGATATTTATTATTCAGCTATTTCTTTTAGGGGGCTTGTCCCAGCAACTCATCATTTGTAGATGGCTTTTAGACATAGACTCAGACATTTAGTTTCGCTTTAGATGTATGAAATTTTATCAAATTAGCTTTCTTAAACGGTTTTGTTCTTTAAGCTTTCGCTATGATTACTCAGATTACCAGTGTTATAATAGACCATGGGTTGGCTTGGGGTTACCTGTGACTCAAAGTACCGTGTCTCATCCAAGATATAGACTCGGGTCGTGACAAAGTTGGTATCAGAGCACTAGGTTTAAAGTATCCTAGGATGTATGAAAGCCACATCAAGTAGAGTTCCTTTTCATGAGTGTGAAGCACGCCACATTTATGGCGGGGAAGCTACGAGACGTTATTAGGAAAATTCCCTTTTGTTCATACTCCTTATCGTGTATTGAAGTTCAATTCCAGAAACATTCTCCTAATTTGTGTTCTATTTTGTTTCAGTGAAACCATGCCTCCAATACGCGGAAATGGAAGAAGGGCTGGCAATGCTAACCAACCTGCCCCACTAGCTCTAGCAGACCCTCAGGACGACCAAGTGTCCTCAATGGAGTTCAGAGCGGCAATCCAACTGCTGGCTCAGATAGTCACAAACCAAGTGAACTAGTAGGTGGTCCCAGTAAACTAAAATGGGTTCACAACAGCTGCCAGGGTTCGGGACTCAGCCGAAGGTACCCTCCAGCCTTTCATGGATACAAGGTGGGAGAGGACCCACAGGAGTTCGTGGATGAGGTATGAAAGATCATCCAAATTATGGGTGTTAGTTCCGATGAGAGTGTTGACCTGGCCGCCTACCAGTTGAAAGGGGTAGCCCAGATCTGGTATGATCAATAAAAAGAAGGGAGACCAGCAGGAGCGGAACCGGTGGAGTGGGAAGAGTTCACAACAACATTCCTAGAAAAATTCTTCCCCTAGGAGTTAAGGGAGGCTAAGGTTACATTGTTCATGAATTTGAAGCAGGGCAACAGGATGGTGGAGGAATATGCACTAGAGTTCACACGGTTGTCAAAGATGTTCCGGAGATGGTAGCCGAGCCAAGGGATTGCATGCTTAAGTTCATCAACAGAGTATCAAACCTGGTCCTTAAGGAGTGAAGGACTGCGATGCTCGTTAAAAACATTGAGCTCGCCAGCCTCACCATTCATGCCTAGCAGATTGAGGCAGAGAAGTTGAAAGACATGGAGCGGGAGAATAAGCGGGCTAGGACTGGCTAATCAGATTATGGCACTAGAGATCTGGTGGTAGTAGCCGCCCACATCAGCAGCAACAGAGGGATCTAACACCCACTTCAGCCAGCGCCCTTACTTTCTGGACCCGCAAGGATCGGAAGGGTGGAGCATCTGGCTCACAGTCCCAGAGTCACAATGCCAACAACCATTATTCATCTTGTCCTAAGTGTGGCAAGAACCATCCAGGGGAGAGGGTTAGGTGTGGACAGCAAGGTCACCAGCTTAGAGAATGCCCGTTAGCAGGACGGGGGAGATCACAGTCTACCACTTCAACAGCTCCAGCAAGCCAACCAGCTCAACAGGACAACACTTTAGGTATGGATGGCAGTGAACGCCAAAATCTCCCTTTTGTGCTTTTTCCTTCTATCGGGAGAAGGAGAGCTAACCTGACGAAGTCACAGGTATGTTATGTCTCTTCCACCTAGATGTGTATGCCCTACTAGATCCAGGAGCTACACCATCGTTCGTGACTCCCTGTGTAGCTGTCTAGTTTGAAATTAGTCCAGAAGTCCTCTCAGAACCATTCACACTCTCTACCCCAATTTCGAGTTATCAGCTTAGTAGTCAGACTAGGACTATCCAGTTAGAGTAGGACTTAGGACCGAGTAGACTGGGGTTGCAGCGCACCCAGGTTTCCAGAACTACGTTGCCACCGTAGGTTATTTTTTTTGGCCCTATGTCCCCAGACTTGTGATCACTCAGTTCATGCTTTTATACCTTGACAAGGTATATTGGTTCCTACCGATGGGGTGTATATATCCGACTCCATGTCTAGCAATAGTGGTTATATGTCGGTTATAGACTATCCTACTAGTCAGTGCAGTTTCAATTTAGCTCAGCTTAGTATAGTTTCAGATTTACTCAGTTCAGTTCAGTTTAGTACAATTAGCTCAGATCAGTATCTTAGATTCAAGGCATGTTTATGACCAGCAGCCAGGGTCATTATTGACCCTCTCAGTTATATTTTAGTTGTTCAGTTGCTCAGTATTTCAATTGGTCATTTCATGTCATTTCAGTTCAGCATTTGTTTCTCTGTGTTATATTATCTCTCACTTACTCAATACATTCAAAGTACTGACACATACGTTTTATGCTGTATCTTATCATGATACAGGCGCATCCTCAGCACTATTAGTAGATTCCTTCCGATAAAATCAACAACAACAGTGGTGAGCCCTCATCTTTCGAGGATGATATTTATTATTTAGCTATTTCTTTCAGTTAGACTTTAGAGTTAGCTGGGGGGCTTGTCCCAACAACTCATCATTTGTAGATGGCTTTCAGAGATAGACTCAAACATTCAATATTTCTTTCAGATGTATGAGCTTTTATCAGATTAGCTTTTTTAAATGATTTTATTCTTTAAGCTTCTGCGATGGTTACACATATTTACAGTGTTATGATAGACCATGGTTTGACTTGGGGTTACCTGTGACTCCAAGTACTGTGTCTCATCCAGGGTATAGACTCGGGTTGTGGCATCAACGTTCTAGCAAAAGGATTAAAATCCCCCCCTCTCTCCATCATCTATAGAAATTTTTGATTCTTCTAATGATGATTTCCCCCAATCCTCTACTTTTGAACATAAGAAACCCTCTCTGCCTTGCAACAAAATGATTAAGGCTGATTCCTCTATCGATTTCAACACAGCGGACATGCTACTATTCTGGAGTCAAATTGAGAAATTCTAGTTCTTCTCCTTCAAAGAAAGATCATCTCCACCCGGACGAGTTATCTATCTTGAACAACCAGAAAGTTCACATTGTCCTATTATAATGTATTTCACCTTTCAGAAACTACATATACTATTCCTACTGTGTGCAAATGAGGTCTATGAAGAACTGGTGAGGTTGTTTTGTGCGAATTTGAGGGTTCCAAAAGATAATGGTGAACCCAAAACCATAACTCTGGAGAATCGTATTGTTCTAAGTCAATTTCTCTTTGAAAAAACATTTGATACAAAGTTTTCTAGTAAAATTCCTTTTCTAAATGGTATGTGGCCTGACGATTTTAAGGTATCTCTTGATGAAGCGAAGTTATTCATTGCTGAAGAAGGAATAAATCTCTCTAATTTTGGACCTTCTACCATTTGTTTTGAAAATCGTATTATTTCTCACATTATTGCAACCACCATACTTCCTCAAAAAGGATCCCTAAGTTCTCTCTCTAGTAGGGACGTATTTATGGTGATATCGTGAACTCTCCCATATTTTGGGCTTATGTTAATCTCTCTGCTCTACCTCTTTTGGTCCCTCTTTTTGATGCTGAACTGGGAGAATATGTATATTTTTGATTATTTATTATGATGCTTTTACTGGTTTTGCAAACTAGTATCGATTATGCTTTTCCTACTCTGACTCTGCTAGTATCGATTATTAATTGTTGATATGGTTGTTCATTTTTTTGCATATTGTTGGTGTGGTGTGATGATTCTTTTATTTTTTTTTGCATTGATATGATGAAATGTTTTGACTATCGTGACCTATCTAAGTTTGCATATGCACTAAATTACTTTCACTAGTTACCTCTTCTGAAAACGATGAAACAAGTCACAATGGATCAAAATTCATTAGATCATAAAATGAGGGGGAGCATCCTCAGGAGGAGTTCACAGAAGGAACTAGATTCTTCATATTTAGGGAAGTAAAAACTATTGATCCGTATTAATATTTCATCACCAAAAGGGGGAGATTGTTAGCATTGATACTTCTTAAAATATTTTAATGATGACTTCTAATGAATTTTTTCAATGCAGGAATACGACGAGAAGCTTCAGATTCTCAAAGTATAAGGAATCACGTATTATCAAGAATGTTGGAATAATTGAAGATTCTATTCCAAAGATAGAACCAAATAGAAGATATTCAACAGGTCAGATTCACTCTCTTCACAAAGAAAGCAAATCAGAATGGAACAGAACTTAATGGAAATAAATTCATTTCTAAGGAAGGACCAACTCAACAAAATACAGCAAAACAATTGAGAAACATGGAAGCAAATAAATCAACTCCTAAAGGAAGAGCCAACTTAGCAAATGAGATGAGTAAAGAGGAAAGCTAACTCCTGGTGAAAGAAAACTCACTCAGAGGACATAGATAGACTAAGGACCTCTATAAGAAATCCATATAATCATAAAAGGAAAGTCAACAATCAACTTCAGTCAAGATCTCAATCATATTATCTTCACAAAAGGAAGGTCGACAATCAACTTCAATCAAGATCTCAATCTCATATCCTATTAAATGTGATTGAGAAAATTCCTTGAGTTACCCTAGAGCAAATCTGTCCAAGATCCAAGGAATTGATCTTCTACCTTCCAAGGCATTCAAGATGCTACAAAAAGACATTACTCTTCAGAATGAAAGTGTGCAACTTCACTTGAATAATCCTAACTATTCTACTTCTTACTCAATCACTGTAATCTGTAGTACTTACTAGTGAGAACAAAATAAAGAAAAGTTAGGTAGAAATACGAGTAGATGCTATGACCAAAATTTCATAACTGAATTTACATCAGTTTTATCAAATGTTCGTGACATACTCCATGTAAAACAACTTTCATCAAGCACTAAGAAAATCCTTGTAACCCAAGGGAATTGGACTAGGCACCACTCTGGTAATCCGAACCAGTATAAAAACTCAGTGTCTTTATTTTCTCTTGACTAGTATTTATTATTGCTGGAATTGTTACTAACCTTTCTGCATGTTTATAGTCAACTCTAAATTCCTAATAGTCCACTGCACAATTTTAATTACAGAAAAAGTTTAATTCATCCTCCCCTCTGGTTTATCAATTAGTAAGTAAGTAATCAATATAAGCACATTGGATTAATTTATTTTTTGTTCTTTGATAAATTTATTTTTTATTATATATATCTATTTAAGAGATGACATAAAATTTTACCTCAGTTTTTCTAAATGGAATGTCGCAATGTAATAAAAGACTAATAAATTTAGGCTATGTGGGTGTTTGACTAAGCTTATAAGCTAGTCAAACTAACTTATAAACACCTTTTAATTTATATACGCGATTGGTAAATATTGAAAGTGCTTATAAGTCAAAATAAGTCATAAGTCATAAGTTGGTCACCCCAACTTATGATTTTATAACTTATAAACACTTTTGATTTGATCAAAGTATTTACAATTTTATCCATAATATTTTTATGTAATCTTCAAAATACCTTTTCTTAAAATAAAATTTTGAACACTATTCATGGTTTCACTTCCACCTCTGTCTTTCAAACCTAAAATTTTCTCTATCTCTTCAATGTTAACAACGGTTATGTAGTTTTTTATGATATATTTGGGGTTATAAATTTCTTAGTAATATTTTTTTGTAGTTCTTTAATTCTACAGCGAAGCATTAAACCCTTCTTTAACTTGACATCAATATCGTTGATTTGTGGATTTTGTAAACCATGAAACTTCTCCTACTTTTCTATGTTCTAAGATATTTATTATTGATTTCAAGAGCTAATCAAATTGAAAAAAAATATAATGATAAAAACAAAATAAGAAAATTCAAAAAAGAGTAAAATAGAAAATATGTAACTCTATAATATTTGGATGACAACTCGTGATTTGATCGCCGAGAATATTTATGATAATTGAATGTTTTACTTTAATTTTAAACTCCACCTTCTGCTTAGAGAACCAACTGGACCCCTAATCGAGCCAGTCTATGAACATATCTAACTATCTCTTTCTTATCATCCTCAACATGAGCAACAATCCCCATCGACAATCTGCTGAGGGCGTCAGCCATTACATTGGCCTTACCTGAGTGATACAAAATGCTTATGTCATAGACTTTCAACAACTCTAACCACCTTCTCCAACGCAGATTCAGGTCCTTCTAGCTGAACACATACTGTAAACTCTTGTCATTAGTAAAAATATCCACATGAACCCCATAGAGATAGTGTCTCCAAATCTTCAAAGTGAACACTACAACTGCCAATTCAAGATCATGAGTCGGATAGTTCTTCTCATGAACTTTGAGCTATCTGGAAGCATAAGCTATGACTTTACCATGTTGCATCAGAACATAACTGAGGCCAACTCTGGAGGCATCACATATAGACCACAAACCCGTCCGAACCTTCTAGTGGAGTCAGGACTAGGGCTGCAGTGAGTCGAGTCTTCAGCTCATGAAATCTCTTCTCACGTGTATTAGACCACTGAATATTTACGTTCTTTTGAGTTAGTTTGGTCAAAGAGGAGGCAATGGAGGAGAACCCTTCAATGAATAGTGTTATACCCCGTAGAATTTCCGGCACCTAGACGACCTATTCGCACGTTGGTTAAGCATATTTGAAGGCCATACGTGTTGGAGAAAGGCCCGGAAAAAGATCGGACGAGAAACTCGTCGAACCATCACGGGAGGAGCCGAGGCAGAGCCTGCTCGGTGCTTTGGTATGGGGTAAAAACCGACACGCAAGTGCACGTGGTCAAACAAGTAATAAAGTGGCTAAGTAAGCCAAGTATCGATCCAAGGAGACTCTGGATAAGTAAAATTGCTTAAGTATACTATATTCTAGTTTACTTCTAATTATGCTGACAACAACGTAACCAAAAGTTAAATAATTTTTTGTTTATAAATTATATACTAAAACTATTAACAAATATCTACTTGAATTGAAACTATGGATAAGAGCATGCCAAGGTTAAGAACAAGTAATGAATTCGATAGTAATCATAATTCGGTTATTCTTCTCTTCATGTTGCTAGCCAAGAACATTAGCCTAGAGATTAAAACTCTCGTATTTACTCTCACTTTAGAATCATAAACCATTCGTCTACATTTCTGTGATCAAATGCAATTTATGACCCAGCAATATAATTCTGGTTCCTAAATTGACTAATACGGCTTTCAAGTATATTTCTATCAGGAAAGCACATCAAAACCCAATTTTCCCAAATCAAGTTAAGAACAATACCCTATTAATTCACAACTTTCTAATTTCTTGCTCTCTCGAGTGAAATTGGACTTTTTAGATGTACATTAATGTTGGCCACACACTAATGCAGTAAGAACAAGAATTAATAGAACAACATGAAAGAAGAAGATGAAAAACCATATAATTCACAATCAAAATTCAATACACATGTTCAAAACCTTAGCAAGGAAGAGAATTAGCCACTCATTTGTGGATTGATCATCCTTAAATGAGTGTAAATCATACGTACAATTGATTGAAAGAAGAAAGAAAGAGAGAAAAACCCTTAGCTTTTTCGTCCCTCAACTGCTGCTAACCCACGTCCTAGCTCCACCAAGTCTTTTTTCTCAAAAATAAACCTAAGTGTGCTATTTATATTAGTAGAAATCTTTCCCGGATTAACAAGCAACGTGTCATGGAGGCCAACACGGAGCACGGCCTCTGTGACACGCTACGGACGCGGAGGCTTTCTGGAAAATCACCCGAAATTGGCCCAGGCAGCACCTTGCCGCGTTGGCAACGTGTCACGCTGCCTGGGCAGCGCGTTGCAGCCCCATGGTCGCGGAGTCCACCTGCCGTGGCACGTTGCCAATGCGCAGGTGGGCTGTTTTGAGCGGCCTGCCTGCCGTGGCACCTTGTCGACGCGCCGGTGGGCTGTTTTGTGCCTCTTCCTTGCCGACGTTCGCGTGTTAATTCCATTTCCAAGCTTCTACTTCACCAACTCATGGATTAGTTACTCAAACATTATCAAAACCTACAAAACAAAGGCTAATCATGTTGGTTAGCACATATCTCCACATTATATAAAATTACATGAAAATGTATACAATAACTTAGATAAACAAGACTAATTGAAGTAATAAAGAGTATCTCGGGCATATATTTTTGCCCGTGATCACAACCCCACACTTAAAGCCTTGTTCGTCCTCGAACAACCTTTTACATATCATGCAAATGGAGACTCCTACATAACTAATTTAGCAAGATAATTCAGGTTACGGCTATAATCATTACGTAAGATACAAGCTAAAAATAGAGCATGCCTGATTTGATCATTGAAATGAAGTACAACCATGTTAAGACTTCTTAACCTCAAGAGTCGACTCTCAATTTTAGCAAACTCATGTAAATCAACTGATTAAGAAATCCCACATGAAATATATCCTTCTTTCAACATGTGCCCCTCACGGAAAGAGAGTTACCCAATCACACGCAAAAACAATTTTTTACATCACAACATGTGTGGGTACATGAATAGAATTACGCTCACTCTCACAAAGAATTCACATGCATTATGTAATGACCCATAAGCTTGCCCTTAGTGTTTTATTCCACTAATATAAGGATGTGTGAATGTAAGATCAAGTAGGACTTTTTAGGTTGTAATGTAACTCAGGTGCGGGTAGGTACTATTATGATCAGTAATAGTGACTATCTTTCCTAAGCGCTTTTAATACATCACGCCTTCATTACAAACTTCCCTTCCTTCACTTCACCTTTTCCTCTTTTCATCATTCTTTTTCCTCTTTTGTTCCCCCTTTCTTTAGGCACTTTTAGCTTATTAGCAAGGAGTTCTATAAGTAACTTTTTCATTTATTTATTTTCTTACTCCCTACTAATACTCACCCATATTCAAAAAAAAGTGCACCCTTGACCTTTCTCAACTCTTACAATTGCTACTTTCCCTTTCTTTTCATTCTTATCACTCCTTTACTCTTCCGAATTTTTCCTTTAAGCGCTTAGGAGTTTTGGATCAAATTCAAGGCTAATGAAAGAAAAAGGATTAAGCTTATGTTGCAGCTGTCAAAGAATAGGCTCAAGGCTCAATGGGGTTAACTAGGATTAATTTTTCAAGGTAGGTATAATGAGGGATAAAAAGTTGGTTCATTCAAAGAAATGCCTATATCATTTCCTCCAATTCACATCCTTCATTTCATTTTATAAACACACCAGGAAAGTTCTAGACAATCCACAATAGCACGGAATACTCAAAAACCTTACACTCATGGCACATGCTCAATTCAAGACACATTCATCAGACTCTTACTCAGCTAATCACAAGAATTCAGAATTAAGCTTCAATCATATTGAGTCAAATTCAAGAGCCTAAGCGTCTCACACAAAGTTATACACTTGCATGCTTCACACCGAACATACTTGCCTCTTACAACCATTTATAGCACATAACAAGAACATCAAGCACCACTTAGTTATGGTTTCAAAAACCAATCACCTACCGACTAATTTTTCCTCAAGACGGTCGTCATCCATCCATCGTCGGAAACAGTCCCTAACTATGCTAAAAACTTTATATACAGACAAAGAAAGAAAGAAAAAATTTCTATTATTCGGTTCAAAGACCCCCCCGTCGGAAAAGAACCGACAAGAAAAACCAACGGGTGATGAAGTCATGCTTGATTCACAAAAATTTGTCAAAATTTTCAAATTTTCAAATTTCTCACCTAACTTTTACACAAGCATTACATTCACCAATACTCGTTAAGCACAGAAAATTTTGAAATTTCCCTTGAAATTTCCCTCACCCCACACTTAAATCATGCTATGTCCTCATAGCATCAAATTAAAGGTTACAAAGGGTGAGAAATACTCCCTGAGGCCTTTAGGCCTAGTTGACAGCATGGTTTTCTTCAACTATGGACAAGTGGGTGTTCGACCCCACACTTTTTCTTTTCCATGCTTGTTAGCTTCCTCCTCCACGGGTACTCAGACTTCCCCTCCATCTGTGCTCAACTTTCCACCAAAACAACACAAGATGAAAATAAATAAAATAAATATAAATGCAAGAAATTAAAATGGTACGCATGGTACCCTTGGGTTGCCTCCCAAGTAGCGCCTTATTTTACATCGTGGCCCGACGTGGACTATCCTTTTCAGGACATCCTCATACCTGGGTTCTCTTTCGAGAACCATCTCCTTTTCTTTTGCTGTTTAGAGGAAACAGCCTCCACTCTGCTCCTCTCTTTCTCCAACTTCTTCTCTATTTGAAGTCCTTTATCAGACTCGGGCTGAACACTTGTCATTACCTTCGGCCCTGCACCTGTGGAATCCCCCACCTCACACTTATCCTCTGCCAACACACTAACCTGACAAAGGTTTCTATAGTGTGCAGATGGGTTCATTTCTTGGTACACGCGGAAGATTTCTTCTTCATCCTCAACCCTCATTTTCAGGGTCCCTGCTTTTAGGTCAATCACCGCTCCTCCAGTGGCCAAGAATGGCCGTCCCAAGATTAGGGGTACCTGGTCATCAACCTGAAAATCTAAGACAATAAAATCAGCAGGTATAATGAACTTACCTACTTTGATGAGAAGGTCCTCTATTATTCCATCAGGTGTCACTCGCGACTTGTCAGCCAGCTGCAGCATCAACCTTGTTGGCCTTGGTTGTCCCAACCCCAAGGTGTTGAATAAGGATAGGGGCATTAGATTAACTGCCGCCGCCAAGTCACATAAAGCACGTAGCACCTCAGCTTTACCAATTTGTATGGGGAGGGTAACACTCCCTGGGTCTTTGAGTTTCTTTGGCATTTTGCTCAATACCCTGTAACTGCACTCCTCAGTCAGTGCTACCGTTTGGACATCCACCAACCTCACTTTGTTCGCCATCACGTCCTTCAAGTATTTAGCATACTTGGGCATTCCCTGCAAAACATCAAGAAGAGGCAAATTTATGTGAAGTTCTCTGAAACTCTCAAAGAACTTTTTGAAGCATTCCTCCTCCTTGCTCTTTCTGAATTTCTGAGGGAATGGTGGTGGTGGTCTTTGTGATGGCTGCAATGGAAGTCGTGAATTTTGTTGCCCAGCACTCTGATTATCTCCCATGTTGATGGATGGTCCTGGTCTAACCAACTCCGGATGCACCTCTTTGCTCAGCTCTTTTGGCACTGCATCAGCTAATTGCCTACCGCTTCTCAGACTGATGGCATTGATCTGCCGGGGGTTAGGATCTATGTCGCTTGGTAATCCCCCTTGCGATCTCATGTTTTGAGCAGCTGCTATCTGACCCACTTGTTTTTCAAGATTTCGGGTGGCTACTTGCTGATTCATTAAGTCTGTTGCCATCCTCGCCTAATTTTCCACTAACTGAGTCTGGGTCTCCATAATTTTCTGCAATGTTTCCTCAATGTTGCTACTCAATTGCCCATCATTCTGCCTATTCTGCTGATACTGTTGCTGTTGAGGTTGCATACAATTCTGCTTTTGGTTTACACCCCAAGAAAAATTCGGGTGGCCCTGCCAATTTCTGTTGTAACTGGTTTCAAAATTCTGATTGTTGCGCTGCACATTACTAACAAAATTGACTGACTCCGGATTGGCTCCACAAGATTCTGCATGGTGCCCATTATTACCACAAATTTCACACCAACTCGGAGCTTGCTGAACAACATTAACCTGGCCCTGGCGTTGGTTCATACTCAGTTTATTGAACTAAGTCATCATTTGATGCTGGAAGGAAGCTAACTGTGCTGCCAAAGCATTCAAACCATCTACTTCTATCAACCCTGATCTCTTTCCTGCCCCTCTCGATGACTCACTGTGCCACTCTGGATTTCCTTGTGCAATTCTATTCAACAAGGTGTACAACTCATCATAAGTCTTATCCAAGGCTTGCCCACCCGATGCAGAGTCTAGTAATATTTTTGTGTGTGGGTCTAGACTTTCTACAAAGGTATGGGCCAGCACTTCATTTGATTGCTGGTGATGGGGGCAATCTCTCAACAATGACTTGAATCTTTCCCAAGCCATATATAAGTTCTCATCAGGCCTCTGCTTGAAACTGAGTATTTCACTTCTCAACCTTGCAGTTTTGCCTGAAGGGAAGAATCTGATAAGGAACTTCTTAGCCAAGTCATTCCATGAAGTTATGGAGTTCGGTGGCTCAGCCTTCAGCCACTTTTTCGCCTCTCCCAACAGTGAAAATGGGAAGAGGGTCATTCGTACATAATCTGGGGACACGCCGGTGGGGACAAACGTGTCACTAATCTCTAAAAAGCTCTGTAGGTGCTGCTGCGGGTCCTCATGTGCCATCCCAGTGAATTGACCACTAGAATGTAACAGCTTCACCATGTTCTGTTTAAGCTCAAAGTGCCCTCCAGGCTCCGATTTACGAATGCTTGAGGTCACATTTGTCGCTAGTGGGATTGCCACTTCGCGAACTGGTCTTGCTGCCATTGCTTCGGATGACAATTGTACTTGTCCCGCGGGTGGTTGTTGTTGTACCTTTTCTTGAAGTCTCTTCAACTTATGCTCTAGAGCTATTCTCCTTCGCAAATGGATTTGACGTTCAGGATCAAGCAACGGTTCCACAAGCTCTCTATTTCTAGCCAGCTCGGTAGGACAACCTGTCACCTGCAATAATCAGACTAAGACCAAGTTTCTCAACCCTTAAGAGAATTTAAAAATCACACAAAAATAGATAAATTATCAAAACTTCGCCGAGTCCTCGGCAACGGCGCCAAAAACTTGCTCGGTGCTTTGGTATGGGGTAAAAACCGACACGCAAGTGCACGTGGTCAAACAAGTAATAAAGTGGCTAAGTAAGCCAAGTATCGATCCAAGGAGACTCTGGATAAGTAAAATTGCTTAAGTATACTATATTCTAGTTTACTTCTAATTATGCTGACAACAATGTAACCAAAAGTTAAATAATTTTTTGTTTATAAATTATATACTAAAACTATTAACAAACATCTACTTGAATTGAAACTGTGGATAAGAGCATGCCAAGGTTAAGAACAAGTAATGAATTCGATAGTAATCATAATTCGGTTATTCTTCTCTTCATGTTGCTAGCCAAGAACATTAGCCTAGAGATTAAAACTCTCGTATTTACTCTCACTTTAGAATCATAAACCATTCATCTACATTTCTGTGATCAAATGCAATTTATGACCTAGCAATACAATTCCGGTTCCTAAATTGACTAATACGGCTTTCAAGTATATTTCTATCAGGAAATCACATCAAAATCCAATTTTCCCAAATCAAGTTAAGAATAATACCCTATTAATTCACAACTTTCCAATTTCTTGCTCTCTCGAGTGAAATTGGACTTTTTAGATATACATTAATGTTGGCCACACACTAATGCAGTAAGAACAAGAATTAATAGAACAACATGAAAGAAGAAGATGAAAAACCATATAATTCACAATCAAAATTCAATACACATGTTCAAAACCTTAGCAAGGAAGAGAATTAGCCACTCATTTGTGGATTGATCATCCTCAAATGAGTGTAAATCATACGTACAATTGATTGAAAGAAGAAAGAAAGAGAGAAAAACCCTTAGCTTTTTCGTCCCTCAACTGCTGCTAACCCACGTCCTAGCTCCACCAAGTCTTTTTTCTCAAAAATAAACCTAAGTGTGCTATTTATATTAGTAGAAATCTTTCCCGGATTAACAAGCAACGTGTCACGGAGGCCAACGCGGAGCACGGCCTCCGTGACACGCTACGGACGCGGAGGCTTTCTGGAAAATCACCCGAAATCGGCCCAGGCAGCACCTTGCCGCGTTGGCAACGTGTCACGCTGCCTGGGCAGCGCGTTGCAGCCCCATGGTCGCGGAGTCCACCTGTCGTGGCACGTTGCCAATGTGCAGGTGGGCTGTTTTGAGCGGCCTGCCTGCCGTGGCACCTTGTCGACGTGCCGGTGGGCTGTTTTGTGCCTCTTCCTTGCTGACGTTCGCGTGTTAATTCCGTTTCCAAGCTTCTACTTCACCAACTCATGGATTAGTTACTCAAACATCATCAAAACCTACAAAACAAAGGCTAATCATGTTGGTTAGCACATATCTCCACATTATATAAAATTACATGAAAATGTATACAATAACTTAGATAAACAAGACTAATTGAAGTAATAAAGAGTATCTCGGGCATATATTTTTGCCCGTGATCAGAGCCCCTCCGCGATGGCAGCGTGTCACGGAGGAGAGACCTCCGCGATGGCTCCGTGACATATTGCCCAAGTTCAGGCCCAAGTATATAAAGCCCCCACTTCGGTTTAAAATCACTTATCACTTTATAAATTTCCAGAATACGCAGTAAGCAGAGGAAGATGAAGGAAAATTATATATTTTCGTCCGATTACGCTGCCAAATGCTGCCCAAGCTCAAATTAATCCTAGATACCAAAGTATTTAGCAGCAGAGAGCATTTCTACGGATTTAGTTTTGTGAAATACGGCCGACGAATCGGCGAGCCACTGAACTAAGGTAAGTAGGATTGCTCTAAATTAATGTCTATGTGTTCCTAGCTGAGAAGTGAATACTTCTCCCTTCTGGGCCGCTGAAAAATAGCGAGTTTTCGACCGTCTTTCGATAAGCCTAAGTTTAGGCTATAAACTATATCGAAAGTAACGTTGCTCTTTATAATACAGCTGTATTTAGTATTAATTGGCGTGTTTATGAATGCAGTTGGGATAAAATAGTCAAAGTACCAGCCGAACCTCGTCCGACGGACGAATAATTCAAGATAAGGTATGTAAAGTTAGTTTCCTCGGCAAGTTAAGTAATATTGAGACAGTATAGCATTTTACAGACTAGTAGAATGTTCAGAAGTCGAATATTGCGTTATTATGAATATTGATACGAAATGTTAGGATGTGGTTGTATTCAGTTGAAACCCTGTATAGCAATGCAATACCCGTAAAGCGCTTCAGAAATAGAATAGCAGACTAAAATGAAGTTTAGAAAGCATGTCAGGAATAGTAAATCATGTTACTATAAAAAATCAGTATACAGCACAGTTCAGCAGAAAGACTATATTCGTACATACATATATAGTACTTCCAGCATCAGCAGGTATTAAGTATGTACATATTTCTATCACTAGTCCAACATATAGTGTATACAGAAACTTAGTAAACAGCAGAGTTTTCAGCAGAAACATTATCTTATGTAGCATTTGCCCAGTACAGCCCGGCAGGAGACTATATTCATATTTATACATCTTTACCTGCCTCAGCACGTATTAAATACGTACAGATTACTATCATTAGCTCAACATGTAATATATATGGTACTTTACCCCTATTAGCCTCATCATGTGAGATACCCAGACAGTATTACCAGTTGAGACCGTTGTATTGTTTGGGGTTGGATTACCTAGCATCCATGACCCCCCAGGGTTAATAGCTGTATCGACTCGTCCGCCAGAGGACGAGGATACATCGCTCCACGGAGTGGCATGCCGTCCCACAGGGGACGAAGATGGGATGCCAGTTTTCCCCATATTTTATGCCTTGATCGGCCCTTAAACACCCCAGTCGAGCGGATACGCCCGGGTGCAGATTCAGGAGTCCTCCGGACTCAGATGCAGTTAAGTCAGGGGCTCAGAGAGCCCAAGTTCATACCCAGGGACCGGCGGGATGCTTACAGCCAGTATAGGAGATGGGATGACCGGGGTAGGGGTATAGATTCTGTGTTGATTGTACCTCCCGGCTTATGGGGGCCGGGTAAGGTTTGTGTGTGCCATGTTATGTTATGTATGTTATGTTATGTTACATTAGATACGAGCAGATTAGTAGTAGGATGATACGTCTCCTGGTATGATTCCTACTCCCTCCAGTATGATTAAGAACAGGTACGATCTACACCATCAGATAGTTAATCTAGTTCTTCTTATTTCAGTTTCGTCAGTTATGTTATTGATTTCAGATATCTCTTTCAGTTATTGCTTTACATACTCAGTACCAGCGGTACTGACGCCCAGTGGGGCGCTGCATTACTTGCCTGCAGGTACCCATAGACGAGCAGGCGATACCACGTGATCCCCATCAGCGGTTGAGTATTCAGCTCCTGTCATCCGGAGACTGAATTTCTAGAGGTGTAGTTCAGTTCCTTTTGTTGTACAGTACGGGTAGGTCGGGGCCCTGTCCCGATCATTTCTATTATTCTTCTTAGAGGCTTGCAGTCTGTTTATTTTCCCTGTGGTCAGATGAGCTGGTCGTGAGAGGCCGTGCAGTGGTACAGTTGTTAGCATTCCTTCTTTCTATTATGATGGTCGTGTGGGGCCATAGTTGCCAGTAGTGGTGACCTTGTCGGTCACGTAGTTTCTTTTTGTACTTTATGATTGAGTTGCAGATAACTAGACAGCATGGTGGCCTTGTCGGCCCACATAGGTTCCCCTGAGATGATATGTTTCTGGTTAGTTGCTAGTACAGGTACAGAAGGCTATAGGCCAATGGGCCGGGGGCTGTGTTACAGCCGTTATATAGCCCTTTGTTTCTAGAAATGTGAGTCAGAGCCAGTCAGGCGCCAGATGTGCCAGGCTTAACAGTTCAGCAGGTCAGGTCCTAGTAGGGCACCAGGTGCCAGTCATACCCCCCAAGGCGGGGTGTGACAAACTTGGTATCAGAGCAGGTCGTATCCCAGGGAGTCTGCAAGCCGTGCTAAGCAGAGTCTTGTCCATGGATGTGTTGTGCACCACATACTATGGATAGGAGGCTGCAAGGCATGATAGGATGGTTGTCTTGTATTCTTATTCAGTCATGTTGTAGAGCGGTACAGTATAGGGTTGAGTCCCTAAAATCTTACCATATTCTTTGGTTACAGATAATGTCAGACCAGCGTCATCCTATTACAGGTCGGAACTTAGACATTGCAGCAGGAGAAGGCACCAGCAGGATGCCTCCCCCTCATTTGGAGACAGCCCGACCAGAGGGCACTACAAAGGCATCATCCCAGCCTCCTCAGCAGTCTCCACCATGTCAGGAGCCACTTGGGGCGACACTACCTTCAGCAGCCCCTATATTGACTCCTTCTGACCAGGAGGTTAGGAGTGCTGTAGTTATGTTAGCACAGATGATGGCGGCTCAGCGTCAGCCAATGCTATCCACAGTTGCAGAATCATTAGGGGGGCCCGGTAGTTCGAGGGTCCGAGAGTTCTTAGCTTTGAATCCCCCAGAATTTACAGGCACGGACTGAACAGAGGACCCCCAGGATTTTCTGGATCAGATGCAGAGAATCTTCAGGGTTATGCATGCTACGCCTACTGAGTCAGTTGAATTGGCAGCATTTCGGTTACGGGATATTGCGGTGTTATGGTATGAAAGCTGGGAGAGGTCCCGAGGGAGAGATGTTTCCCCTCCCACCTGGTCCAGCTTTTCAGGAGCCTTTCTGGATCATTATTTGCCGCGGGAGATTCGACAGGCCCGGGTACACCAGTTCCTACATCTACAACAGGGGGCCATGAGTGTTCGGGAATATTCCTTGCAGTTTGATTCCTTAGCCCGATATGCACCGGCCTTCGTTGATACTATGGCATCCAGAGTGCATCGCTTTATTACGGGATTGAATCCAGAATATGTTGAGATTTGCACTACAGCCACACTGCGAGAGGACATGGATATTGCTCGCATTCAGGCATTTGCCCAGAATATTGAGGGCATTAGACAGTGACAACGAGAGGTCAGAAGAGTTAATCAGGAACAGCGTCGCCGGGACAGGCCAGTTGAGTTACAGAGAGAGGCCCGGGGAGGACCCAGACCCCGATTGTTAGACAGGCCACCCAGGCCCCCACCTCCGCCACAGTCGCAAGGGGGTAGATTCAGTCGTAGAGGGCAGCAGGGACTGGTAGAGGCTCGCAGATGGCAGACTCACCACTACAGAGGAGGGCGGAGCAGAGTAGGTATACCCTACCACTTTGCCCTATATGCAGTCGACGCCATCCTGGAGCATGCAGATATGGCTCCACCGCATGTTATAATTGTGGCCAAGAAGGCCATTTGATGAAAGATTGCCCAGCCAGAGGTCGAGAGGACCGTGATAGACAGGATGGGTCATCAACAGGATCACGAGTCACATCATCCTCTACTGGGCGCAGGCCCTCAGTTTCAGCAGGCAGGGGTCGGGGCAGATCAGGGGCCTCTAGTATAGGTGCAGGCCCAAGCCGCACATATGCCTTACCTGGGAGGCAAGATTCAGAAGCGTCGCCTGATGTTGTGACAGGTATGCTAACTATCTGCTCACACCCTGCTTATGTGTTAATTGACCCAGGGTCTACTTTGTCCTATATTACTCCATTTGTGGCACGGAAGTTTAGTATTGTACCAGAATTATTACAGCAGCCCTTCTTAGTATCTATGCCCGTCGGTGACTCTATCACAGCTAGCCGAATCTACCGCGGGTGTACAGTAGAGATTGCTGACCGTCAGACCACAGTAGATCTGGTCGAGTTAGAAATGATAGACTTCGATGCCATAATGGGTATGGACTGGTTAGTACCATGCTTTGCCAATGTTGAATGTTGGACCAAAATGGTCCGATTCCACTTCCCAGGAAAAGCAGTACGGGAGTGGAAGGGCAGCACCGCTACGCCAAAAGGTAGGTTTATTTCCTACCTTCAGGCGAGAAAGTTGATATCTAAGGGGTGCATTTACCATCTTGTCAGAGTTCAGGATGTCCAAGCAGAATCTTCGACACTCTAGTCTGTCCCAGTGGTAAATGAATTCCCAGATGTATTTCCTGATGAGTTACCTGGTATTCCCCCAGAAAGGGAAATAGACTTTGCTATCGACTTGCTACCAGGCACTCAGCCAATATCAATACCTCTTTATCGTATGGCTCCTGCAGAACTCAGAGAATTAAAGGAGCAGTTGAAAGACTTGTTAGATAAAGGTTTTATCAGACCGAGTACTTCCCCGTGGGGTGCGCCAGTCTTGTTTGTGAGAAAGAAAGATGGATCGCTCCGAATGTGTATAGATTATCGGCAGCTAAACAAAGTTACAGTAAAGAACAAGTATCCGCTTCCCAGAATTGATGACTTATTTGATCAGCTACAGGGAGCCAGATACTTTTCCAAAATTGACTTGCGGTCCAGATATCACCAGGTCCGAGTACGTGAGAGATATATTCCTAAGACAGCATTCAGGACCCGATATGGACATTTTGAATTTCTAGTTATGTCTTTCGGACTAACGAATGCCCCAGCAGTCTTTATGGACCTGATGAACAGTATTTTCAGACCTTTCCTGGACTTGTTCATGATAGTATTTATTGATGATATTCTGGTGTATTCTCGCTCTGAAGCAGATCACCAGACTCATTTGCGGACAGTGCTCCAGATTCTCAAGGACCGCCAGTTGTACGCTAAATTTTCGAAGTGTGAATTCTGGCTTAACTCAGTGGCCTTTTTAGGGCATATTGTCTCAGACACCGGTATACAGGTAGATAAGCAAAAGATAGAAGCAGTTAAGTCATGGCCTAGGCCTACCACCCCGACTGAAGTTCGTAGCTTTCTAGGGTTGGCAGGATATTATCGGAGGTTCGTTGAGGGATTCTCAACCATTGCAGCACCTTTAACTAAATTGACACAAAAAGCAGCAAAGTTTCAGTGGACAGAGGCATGCGAGCAGAGTTTCCAAGAACTGAAAGACAGATTAACCTCCGCCCCAGTATTAGCATTGCCGGAAGGCACAGAAGGGTATTCAGTTTATTGCGACGCGTCAGGTGTCGGGCTGGGCTGTGTGTTGATGCAGCATGGTAGAGTAATTGCATATGCTTCCAGACAGCTGAGGAAACACGAAAAGAATTACCCTACCCATGACCTAGAATTGGCAGCAGTAATTCATGCCTTGAAGATGTGGAGGCATTATCTGTACGGCGTCCATGTTGATATATACACAGATCATAAGAGTTTACAGTATATTTTCACTCAGAGGGAGTTGAATCTGCGGCAACGCCGCTGGTTGGAGCTGCTGAAAGATTATGATGTGAATATCCTATACCACCCCGGAAAAGCTAATGTTGTAGCAGATTCTCTGAGCCGAAAGTCAATGGGGAGTTTGGCATATTTATGGCCTGAGAAACGGAAGTTAGCCAAGGAAATTCATCAGTTAGCTGATCTAGCCGTTCGAGTAATGGAAACAGAAAATAATGGAGCAGTAATTCAGAATTCTGCGGTGTCATCGTTAGTTACAGAGGTAAAAGAACGACAATATGAGGATCCCGGTTTAGTCCAGCTCAGAGATCGAGTTCAGAAGGGTAAGGAGCCAGATTTTCAGATAACCGAGAATGATGTGCTACGTTGTAAGGGCCGCCTCTGTGTCCCGAATGTCGCAGGACTTCGTGGGCAGATCATGCATGAGGTACACTACGCTCGCTATTCCCTTCACCCAGGGGCGACGAAAATGTACCACGACATCAGAGACATCTACTGGTGGCCAGGTATGAAAACTGAGATAGCTGAATTTGTATCTAGATGTGCTAATTGTCAGCAGGTTAAAGCAGAGCACCAGAAACCGGGTGGTTTGACTCAAGAGATAATGATACCTATGTGGAAATGGGAAGTAATGAACATGGATTTTGTAACAGGGTTACCCCGTACTAGACGCAAAAATGATTCCATTTGGGTAATAGTTGACAAGCTGACAAAATCAGCTCATTTCCTGCCAGTAAGGGCTACCTTCTCAGCTGAGGATTATGCCGAATTATATATCAGAGAAATAGTTAGATTGCATGGAGTGCTGGTATCTATTATTTCAGATAGGGGAGCACAGTTTACAGCTAGATTCTGGCAGTCGTTTCAGAAAGGTTTGGGGACGCAGATTAATTTGAGCACAACATTCAATCCTCAAACAGATGGGCAAACGGAACGTACGATTCAGACGCTCGAAGATATGCTACGAGCGAGTGTGTTAGATTTTGGGGGTAGCTGGGATGAACATCTCTCGTTAATTGAATTTGCTTATAATAACAACTACCATTCAGCTATTCAGATGGCGCCTTTCGAGGCATTGTACGGGCGAAAATGTAGATCGTCGGTGGGCTGGTTTGAGATAGGAGAATCAGCATTAGTTGGCCCAGACATTGTTCGGCAGTCCGAGGAAAAGATAAAGCTTATCCGAGAATGTTTACTGACCGCTCAGAGCCGCCAGAAGTCATACACAGATAGGCGGCGCAAAAATCTAGAATTTTCGGTAAATGACTGGGTATACCTGAAAGTGTCCCCGATGAAAGGGGTAATGAGGTTTGGTAAGAAAGGCAAGCTTAGCCCAAGATTCATTGGGCCATACCAGATTCGGCGAAGAATAGGCCGAGTTGCATACGAGTTGAACTTGCCTGCAGAGCTAGCATCTGTTCACCCAGTGTTCCACGTCTCTATGTTAAGGAAGTTCGTAGGGGACCCCTCTACAGTAGTTCCAGTTCAGGATGTCCAGGTCACAGAAGAGTTAGCCTATGAAGAGGTTCCCGTAGCCATTTTAGATAGACAGATTTGCAGACTGAGAACTAAAGATGTAGCATCTGTCAAAGTATTGTGGCGTAACAGAAATCGGGAGGAAATGACATGGGAGGCTGAAGAAGATATGAAAACCAGATACCGTCATCTATTTCAGGCCTAATCAGGCGACATGTATTTATTATTATTTATGTCGTACCTTATGGTTGTATGTTGTAAATGATAAAGAAAGAAGTGATATTTAGTTGTCCAGTGGATCTTAGAATATTGTGTGCAGTGCCTGTGTTGGACTTTTCTGCATTTCAGGTTTTTACGATAGTCCATATTACAGGGGAAACTCTGCCGAAATATTTCTAGAAAGTAAAGTAAGCAGTCCTCTAGATAACAGTGTACATTCGAGGACGAATGTTCTTAAGGGGGGGAGAATGTTATACCCCGTAGAATTTCCGGCAACTAGACGACCTATTCGCACGTTGGTTAAGCATATTTGAAGGCCATACGTGTTGGAGAAAAGCCCAGAAAAAGATCGGACGAGAAACCCGTCGAACCATCGCGGGAGGAGCCGAGGCAGAGCCCCTCCGCGATGGCAGCGTGTCACGGAGGAGAGGCCTCCGCGATGGCTCCGTGAAACGTTGCCCAAGTTCAGGCCCAAGTATATAAAGCCCCCACTTCGGTTTAAAATCACTTATCACTTTATAAATTTCCAGAATACGCAGTAAGCAGAGGAAGATGAAGGAAAAATTATATATTTTCGTTCGATTACGCTGCCAAACGCTGCCCAAGCTCAAATTAATCCTAGATACCAAAGTATTTAGCAGCAGAGAGCATTTCTACGGATTTAGTTTCGTGAAATACGGCCGACGAATCGGCGAGCCACCGAACTAAGGTAAGTAGGATTGCTCTAAATTAATGTCTATGTGTTCCTAGCTGAGAAGTGAATACTTCTCCCTTCTGGGTCGCTGAAAAATAGCGAGTTTTCGACCGTCTTTCGATAAGCCTAAGTTTAGGCTATAAACTATATCGAAAGTAACGTTGCTCTTTACAATACAACTGTATTTAAGATTAATTGGCGTGTTTATGAATGCAGTTGGGATAAAATAGTCAAAGTACCGGCCGAGCCTCGTCCGACGGACGAATAATTCAAGATAAGGTATGTAAAGTTAGTTTCCTCGGCAAGTTAAGTAATATTGAGACAGTATAGCATTTTATAGACTAGTAGAATGTTCAAAAGTCGAATATTGCGTTATTATGAATATTGATATGAAATGTTAGGATTTGGTTGTATTCAGTTGAAACCCCGTATAGCAATGCAATACCCGTAAAGCGCTTCAGAAATAGAATAGCAGACTAAAATGAAGTTTAGAAAGCATGTCAGGAGTAGTAAATCATGTTACTATAAAAAATCAGTATACAGCACAGTTCAACAGAAAGACTATATTCGTACATACATATATAGTACTTCCAGCCTCAGCAGGTATTAAGTATGTACATATTTCTATCACTAGTCTAGCATATAGTGTATACAGAAACTTAGTAAACAACAGAGTTTTCAGCAGAAACATTACCTTATGTAGCATTTGCCCAGTACTGCCCGGCAGGAGACTATATTCATATTTATACATCTTTACCTGCCTCAGCACGTATTAAATACGTACAGATTACTATCATTAGCTCAGCATGTAATATATATGGTACTTTACCCCTATTAGCCTCAGCATGTGAGATACCCAGACAGTATTACCAGTTGAGACCGTTGTATTTTTTGGGGTTGGATTACCTAGCATCCATGACCGCCCAGGGTTAATAGCTGTATCGACTCGTCCGCCAGAGGACAAGGATACGTCGCTCCACGGAGTGGCATGCCGTCCCACAGGGGACAAAGATGGGATGCCAGTTTTCCCCATATTTTGTGCCTTGATCGGCCCTTACACACCCCAGTCGAGCGGATACGCCCAGGTGCAGATTCAGGAGTCCTCCGGACTCAGATGCAGTTATAGTCAGGGGCTCAGCGAGCCCAAGTGCATACCCAGGGACTGGCGGGATGCTTACAGCCAGTATAGGAGATGGGATGACCGGGGTAGGGGTATAGATTCTGTGTTGATTGTACCTCCCGGCTTATGGGGGCCGGGTAAGGTTTGTGTGTGCCATGTTATGTTATGTATGTTATGCTATGTTACATTAGATACGAGCAGATTAGTAGTAGGATGATACGTCTCCTGGTATGATTCCTACTCCCTCCAGTATGATTAAGAACAGGTACGATCTACACCATCAGATAGTTAATCTAGTTCTTCTTATTTCAGTTTCGTCAGTTATGTTATTGATTTCAGATATCTCTTTCAGTTATTGCTTTACATACTCAGTACCAGCGGTACTGATGCCCAGTGGGGTGCTGCATTACTTGCCTGCAGGTACCCATAGACGAGCAGGCGATACCACGTGATCCCCATCAGCGGTTGAGTATTCAGCTCCTGTCATCCGGAGACTAAATTTCTAGAGGTGTAGTTCAGTTCCTTTTGTTGTACAGTACGGGTAGGTCGGGGCCCTGTCCCGATCATTTCTATTATTCTTCTTAGAGGCTTGCAGTCTGTTTATTTTCCCTGTGGTCAGATGAGCCGGTCGTGAGAGGCCGTGCAGTGGTACAGTTGTTAGCATTCCTTCTTTCTATTATGATGGTCGTGTGGGGCCATAGTTGCCAGTAGTGGTGACCTTGCCGGTCACGTAGTTTCTTTTTGTACTTTATGATTGAGTTGCAGATAACTAGACGGCATGGTGGCCTTGTCGGCCCGCATAGGTTCCCCTGAGATGATATGTTTCTGGTTAGCTGCTAGTACAGGTACAGAAGGCTATAGGCCAATGGGCCGGGGGCTATGTTACAGCCGTTATATAGCCCTTTGTTTCTAGAAATGTGAGTCGGAGCCAGTCAGGCGCCAGATGTGCCAGGCTTAACAGTCCAGCAGGTCAGGTCCTAGTAGGGCACCAAGTGCCAGTCATACCCCCAAGGCGGGGTGTGACAAATAGTCTATAATAACCATTTAGACCCAAGAAACTTCTAATGTTTGATGGAGAAGTGGGTCTTGGCCAGTCCTTGACTGCTGACTCTGAAGAGACGGATGTCGAACCCACAGAGACTGGACTAATTTAGCGAATATTTAAGTTCAAGTGTTTTATTAAATTTCAAAAGTGTTGACTTTTGATATTTGAAGTTGAAACTAATTCTACGGTGATCACAAATGATTTGAAAAAATACTAATGAGAAGCATCTAGAGTTAAGGCCTAACAATCATGCAATGCTAAACTTCACATTGGTTCAAGTACATGAAAATTCATTTGTTGTCTCGTAGAGTTAATATGCAATATTCATGGTCTTTCGTGCCTCTAAACACAATAAACTAGTCTCACGCCTATATCATTGAGCGGGGATGTGACGTCCTAATTCCTGAGCAATTAACAATATGAATGTGGTTCACGGGGTTTATGCCCTCGATTATGGAATTTCTTACATCTAATCATTTAACCTAGAATTAACTTCACAACTACGTCTGAGAGTGGTGATGTGACAATTTAATCCTAAGTGTCTAGCTATCTTTCCATTTAATTAACCAAGCAAGGAAAATTAGGTATAATTACTATCCTAACCGCGAATGTTATCTCAAAGACAAGAACTTGCTCCCTCCTAGGGTTACTCTTTCGAGCTTTTGCCTAAGCTTAACAATTTCATTTCAATGGTGATCAAGCATTAAAAAAATAATTAACAAGAATGCAAGACAAAACAACCACGAAAACTCAAACCAAAGATGAATTCAGGCAAATACAATCATGTCATGTGGCCTCAACCCTAGAAGAAGGGTTTTATCCACTTATGTTCATATAATGATTCAAAAATATGTTTGAATTAGAGTACTTACAAGAATGATTAAAAGAGAATTATAGAAAGCGAACCCTAAGTGAGTTTCTTCTGTTCTACCTTCGCTCCTCTATGCTTTCCCAAGAATAAAACATGATAAAATGAAATAAAATCCTAAGTGTTTAATTTATAGTAAATGAAAATTTGAAAAAATTGGTCGTGGGTGGACCAGCTCCATTGCCACGCTGCCCATCGCTGCACAACATTGTAGTGACACGGAGCCAATGCACATGCCTACTGGTTCTTGGCTGGATGGCAAGTCTTGGGCGTAGGCTATGTGCGTGGCACAACGCTGGTCGCGCAGCCCGCACAGGCGTGATACGGTAGTAGCACACAGGCATTGCCTCGCTTGTCTTCTCGCGCATTCATGACCTCGCATGGAATGATGCCTAGCGTGCACACACACATGCGTGACATGGCACCTATCTCGTAGGTCAGCCGGTGTGGCACGCTAGGCGGTGTGGCAGGCTGTTCTCCATGCCATTTTGTGCAATTGTCATCCAAACTCAATTTGAAGTTCCTCCTTGCTTGTGCATTGTCATATTCAGCCCTTCCTAAGCATAATTCACCTATAAACATTGGCTAATCACTTTGGTTAGTTCGTGCACACATACATATAAAATTACAGGAGAATGTAATTAAATAAATTAACAAACATAACTAAACTAAGTTACAATATAGCACTTGGGCATGTAAATATGCCCAAGATCACTACCCCACTCTTAAAGCCTTGTTCGTCCTTGAACAAATCTATTACATCTCATGCACACAAAGAACTCACATATGGCCAACTGAAGCAAGATGACTCAAGCTAAGGCTAGCACGATCGTTTTAGATAGCAAGTTTAAAATAGAGCATGCTATATATAACCCACTACAATCACATACAACTAAATTAAGACCTCCCAGCCTCACGAATCGACTCTCAAACCATAGCAAACTCATGCACATTAGCCAATCAAGAATCCAATATGAATTTCATCCTTCCTCCAACATGTGCCCTCAAAATAAGAGAGATACCTATTTCCACTCACAAGTTTTAAAATTATAACATGTATGGGTGTATGAATAAGAATTTAGCTCACTCTCACAAAGAATTCACATGCCCCATGTATTGACCCATAAACTTGCCTTTAGTGTTTTACTCCACTAATTTAAGAACGTTTTGAAAGTAAGATCAAGTAAGACTTATCAGATTGTAATGTCAGCTAAGGGACGGGTAGGTACTATTTTGGCCAGTAATAGTGACTACCTTCCCTAAGCGCTTTTCATACATCATATTTCCACATCTCTTCTTTTAGTTCACCTTTATTCTTTTCAACTCATCAATTTCCTCTTTTGTTTACCCATTTCATTAAGCACACTAGCTTATAGTAGGAAGTACTTAAGATTTTGAACCTGTTTCATTCTTTTGGTCTTTTACTCTCGACTAACACTTATGCATTTCTCAAACAAGTGCACCTGTAGTCTTTTCTTCAACTTCCACAACCACTATTTTCCTTCTTTTTCAAGATTCTCACTCCTTTACTTTTTTGCATTTTCACTTAAGCGCTTAGGGGCTTTGGATCAAATTCAAGTTTATTGAAAGAAAGGGATTAGATTTTATTGTGGCTAGCAAAGAATAGGCTAAAGGCTTAATAGGGCGAGCTAGGATCATACATCAAGGGTAGGTAAAGAAAAGGATAAAAATTTGGCTTATTCAAAGAAATGCCTAAATCATCTCTTACGTTCAACATCCCCTATTTAACTTTGCAAACACACCATGCAAGTTCTAGATACTACACATAGCATGGACTATTCTAGAAACCTTACTCTTATTGCACATGCTCAATTTAGGACAAATTTAGTAGACTCTTAATTCAGCTAATCACAAGAATTCAGAATTAAGCTTTAACCATACAGAGTCATATTCAAGAGCCTAGATGTCTCAAATGAATTTCTACAACTACTAAACATGCTTCTTAATTAAAACCACTTGCATCTTACAATAATGTATAGTACTCAACAAGAACATTAAGTTGTCAATCAACTCAGGGTTCAAAAACAAAACCTGCTAACTAAATTTCCCTCAAGACGGTCATCATCCATCCATTGACGGGAAAAGTCTCTAACGATGACTAAACCAGCTATTTACAGTCAAAAAAAACATTTATTCTTGGTTCAAAGTACCCCCCTTCAGAAAAGAACCGAAAAGAAAAACCAAAGGGTGGGTGAAATGTGCTCAACTTAAACTTCTTCATTACACAATATTATACCAAGCACCAAATTCACCCAAAACCAACATCACAAAATTTGAAATTACCACTCACCCTACACTTAAAATATGTTATGTCCGCAAAGAATGAATTGAAATTAAAACAAGAATTAGGGATACTTCATGAGGCCTCTAGGCCTAGCTAGAAGCATGTTTTCATCCATTAAAGAACACGTGGGTCACCGACCCCACACTTGCAATTTTCCATGCTCCTTAGCTTCTGCTTCTCAGGGTACTCAAACTTCCCCTGAATCTGTGCTTACTTCACAAAAACAAAACAAAAAGTGAAAATAAACAAAATCACAAACAAAATGAAAGAAATTTTACCTTTGGTACTCTTGGGTTGCCTCCTAAACAGCGCCTGATTTTACGTTGCGGCACGACATGAACTATCCTCTTCAGGATATCCTCAAACAAGTATTTCCATTCGGGAACCATCTTCTCTTATTCTTATTTTTAGAGGGAACAACCTCCACCCTGTCCCCCTTTCCTCCATTACCTTCTTCAACTTTTGTCCCCCATCATACTCAAGCTTAAGTGTCAACATATCTTGCAATAGTGGAACCATGGAATCTACCACCCCATACTTAGCATCTGTGACCATATTGATCTTGCAAAGATCTCTATAGTGTGTGGGTGGGTTGATCTCCTGGTAGACTCTAAAGAGCTCTTCCTCATCATTGACCCTCATTTTAGTGGTACCCGCTCTTACATCAATAATAGCTCCACCAGTGATCAGGAATGGCCATCCTAGGATTAGGGGTACCTTGTCATCAACTTTAAAATCCAGAATGATGAGATCAACATGTATAATAAATTTACCTACTTTGATGAGAAGGTCCTTTATAATCCCCCCTGGGACACTGTTGACTTGTTTGCTAGCTGCAACATCACTCTTGTGGACCTTGGCTTCCCCAAACTCAGTGTGTTGAATAGAGATAGGGGCATCAAATTCACTACCACCCCTAAGTCACACAAGGCCCTCATTATTCTAGCTTCACCTATTTGTACTGGGAGGGTGAAACTCCATGGGTCTTTGAGCTTTTTCGGCATTTTGATCATCACCCTGTAATTTCACTCTTCAGTAAGTGCCATAGTCTGGACCTCAACCAGCCTCACTTTGTTGGCTACCACATCTTTTAAGTACTTGGCATACTTCGGTATACCCTGTAAAATATCAAGTAAGGGCAAATTGATGTGAAGTTTTTTGAAGATATCAAAGAACTTCTTACAACACACTTCCTCCATTTCCTTCTTGAGCCTTTGTGGGAATTGTGGAGATGGTCTCTGTGCTGGATGAAATGATGATTGTGCATTTTGTATTGCAGAACTCTTATTATCTTCTCTATTAGCAGACGGACCCGGTCTGATTAGCTCTGGCTGCACCTTATTTTTCTTCTCATTTTGTGGTGCATCAACTAACTGCTTGCAACTCCTCAAACTGATGGTGTTGACCTGTCGAGGGTTTGTATTTATATCACTTGGTAGCCCTCCCTAAGGTCTATTATATTGAGCAACTGCCAACTAACCCATCTGCTTCTCTAAGTTTCTGGTGGCCATCTACTGATTCTTTAAGTCTGAGGCCATCTCTGCCTGATTTTCTGCCAACTGGGTCTTAGTGGCCATGATTTTCTGCAACATCTCCTCAATGTTGCTATTGCTGGATTGACCACTATTTTGCCTGTTCTGCTGCTGTACTGCTGCTGCTGAGGCTGCTGGTAGCTTTGACTCTGATTACCACCTTAAGAAAATTTTGGGTGACTCTGCTAGTTCTTGTTGTAGGTGTTCCCATTATTCTAATTGTTCCTCTGCACATTACCAACAAAATTGACTGATTCTGGATTCACCCTGCAAGAGTCTTCACTATGCCCATTGTTTCCACAAATCTCATACCAGCTAGGAGCTGGTTGAATTATTACATTAACCTGTCCTTGTGGCTGGGTCATACTTAGTTTGCTGAACTGAGTCATCATCTGGTGCTGTAGTGAAGCTAATTGTGCTGCCAAAGCATTAAAACTATCTACCTCAATCATCCTTGTTTCTCTTTTACCTTCCCCTTTGGATGAATCGCTGTGCCATTCCCGATTCCCTTGAGCAATTCTATTCAGTAGAGTGTACAGCTCATCATATGTCTTCTCAAGTGCCTGCCACCGGATGTGGAGTCTAGAAAATTTTTAGTATGTGGGTCTATATTTTCCATAAAGGTGTGGGCTAAAACCTCATTCAACTACTGATGTGGGGGCAGTCTCTCAACAATGACTTGAACCTCTCCAAGGACAAGTATAAGTTCTCCTCAAGCTGCTGCTTGAAACTTACGATCTCGCTTCTGAGCTTGGCAGTTTTGCCTGAAGGAAAGAATCCGATGAGGAACTTCCTTGCTAGGTCATCCTAGGATGTGATGGAATTTAGTGTCTCTTCCTTCAGCCACCTTTTCGCCTCTCCCAAAAGTGAAAATGGGAAGAGGGTAAGTTTGACATAATCAGTTGACACTTCGGTGGGGATGAAAGTGTAACTGATTTCCAAGAAGTTCTGTAGGTGCTGTTGTGGGTCTTCATGTGTCATTTTTGTGAATTGACCCCTAGAGTTCAACAGCTGCACAAGGTTCTGCTTCAGCTAAAAGTTGCCTCCAGGCTCCAGTTTGTAGATGCTGGAGGTCACATTCGTCGCGAGTGGGATAACCACTTCGCGAACTGGTCAGGCTGCCATTGGCTCTGGAAGCAACTCTTCTTCCCCAACTAGTGGATCCTGTTGTCATTCAATAATATGCTTTTGTAACAGTTGCAACTTTCTCTCAAGAGCCTCTCTCCGTAGCAAGTGCAAATGCCGTTAAGGCTCCAATAATGAGTCCACCAATTCTCTATTCCTTGCCAGTGCGGCAAGGACAAATGTGTTACCTGCAATGAAGCAGACTAAGTCCAAGATTTTCAACACTTACAAAAACTAAAAATTACATAAAAACTAAAAATTCACCAAAAGTTGCCAGTCCCCGGCAACAGCGCCAAAAACATATTTTGCCCCAGCACATGGGTAAGCGTACGCAGTCGTACAAAGTAATATAGTGACTCTGAAGAGCCAGATGTCAAATCCACATGGACTGGATCAATTCAGGGAATTTTTAAGTTCAACTGTTATATTAAATTTCACAAGTGTTGATTTTTGATATTTGAAGTTGAAACTAATTCTATAGTGATCACAAATATTTCGAAAAAATAATAATGAGAAGCATCTAGAGTTAAAACCTAACAATCATGCAATGCTAAACTTCATATTGGTTCAAGTACATGAAAATTTATTTGTTGTCTCAAAGAGTTAATATGCAATGTTCATGGTCTTTAAAGCTTCTAAACACAACAAATTAGTCTCACGCCTACATCATTGAGCAGGAATGTGACACCCTAATTCGTGAGCAATTAACAATATGGATGTGGTTCACGGGTTTAATGCCCTTAATTATGGACTTTCACACCTCTAATCATTTAACCTAGAATTAACATCACAGCTACATCTAAGAGTGGGGATGTGACAATTTAATCCTAAGTGTCTAGCCAACTTCTCGTTTAATTAACCAAGCAAGGCGAATTAGGTATAATTACTATCCTAGAATGTTATCTCAAAGACAAGAACTTACTCCCTGCATTCTTTAATTCTAAACAAGGGTTACTCTTTCGAGCTTTTGCCTAAGCTTAACAAGTTCATTTCAACGGTGACCAAGCATTAAAACAATAATTAACAAGAATGCAAGACAAAACAACAATGAAAACTCGAACAAAAGATCAATTCAGACAAAATACAACCATGTCATGTGGCCTCAACCCTAGAAGAAGGGTTTTAGCCACTCATGTTCATATAATGATTCAAAAACATGTTTGAATTACAGTACTTACAAGAATGGTTAAAAGAGAATTATAGAAAGTGAACCCTAAGTGAGTTTCTTCCATTCTCCCTTCGCTCCTCTATGCTTTCCCAAGAATAAAATGTGATAAAATGAAATAAAATCCTAAGTGTTTAATTTATAGTAAATGAAAATTTGCAAAAATTGGTCGTGGGTGGACCAGCTCCGTGCCACACTGCCCATCGTGGCACAACATTGTAGTGACACGGAGCCAACGCGCATGCCTACTTTCTTGGCCGCAGGCTATGGGCGTCGCCTGGCATGGCACGACACTAGCTGCACAGCCTGCACAGGCATGACATGGCAGTAGCTCTCAGGCATTGCCTCGCTTATCTTCTCGCGCATGCATGCCCTCGTGTGGCATGGTGCCTTGCGCGCCCAGGCACATGCGTGACATGGCGCCTATCACGCAGGTTTGCCAGCGTGGCACGCTGGGCTGTGCGGTAGGCTGTTCTTTATGCCATTTTGTGCAATTGTCATCCAAACTCAATCCGAAGTTCCTCCTTGATTGTGCATTGTCATATTCATCCCTTCCTAAGCATAATTCACCTACAAACATGGGCTAATCACTTTGGTTAGTTCATGCACACATACATATAAAATTACATGATAATGTAATTAAATAATTTGACAAACATGACTAAACTAAGTTATAAAATAGCACTTGGTCATGTAAATATGCCCAAGATCAACTGCTGCTATCTTCTGAGGATCCACCTGAATACCCTCACTAGAGACCACATGGCCGAGGAAGGCAACTGATTTAAGCTAGAATTCAAACTAGCTAAATTTGGTGAGTAACTGGAGGTCCCTAAGAATCTGCAACACTATCCTAAGGTGGTCTGCATGCTCCTCCTCTATTTTGGAGTAAACCAGAATATCATCTATTAAGACAATAACGAACATGTCTAGGTATGGCTTGAATACCCTGTTCATCAGATCATTAAAATCCAGGAGCATTGGTTAGTCTAAAAGATATAACTACAAATTTTTAGTGACAATACCGAGTTCTGAAAGTTATTTTTGGAATGTCACATTCATTGACCCTGAGCTGGTGGTATCCTGATCTGAGAACTACTTTGGAAAAACAACTAGCTCCTTAAAGTTGGTCAAACAAGTCATCAATTCTGGGTAGATGATACTTTTTCTTGACTATAACTTTGTTCAACTGATGGTAATCGATGCACATTTTGAGTTACCATCTTTCTTTCACACGAATAGGACTGGGGCACCTTATGGAGAGATACTGGGTCTGATAAAGCCCTTATCTAGAAGGTTTTTTAGTTGTTCCTTCAACTCCTAAAGCTCAGTTGGAGCCATTATATAAGGAGGAATAGAGATAGTTTGTGTATTTGGAAGAAGGTCTATATTGAAGTCTATTTCCCATTCGGGGGGGGGGGGGGGAGGGGAGAGGGGGGGCTCTAGGAAGATCTTGGGGAAACACATCAGGAACTTACAAATGGAATTGACTAAAGTGTCGGGGTCTTGGAACTAGAATATTTAACCCTAACCAGGTGGTAGATGTACCTCTTAGTGATCATCTTCCTAGCCTTAAGGTGTGAAATGAAACGATCCTTAGGCATTGAAGTATTAACCTTCCACTCTAGGACTGGCTCGTTAGGAAACTACAAAGCCTGACGATCCTTGTTCTGCAGTCAACTAAAGCATAACAAGAATGTAGCGAGTCCATGCCCAGAATAAGGTTGAAGTCGACCATGTCTAGCTATACTATATCAACAGAGTTGACTTTATGCAACACAGTGATCGGACAATCCCTATAAATTCAGCTAGCTGTAACAAACTCACCAACTGGAGTAGAGACTGGAAATGGCTTTGAGAAAATTTCTGGACTTATATCAATCTGGATAGCAATGTAAGAAGTCATGAAGGAAAGTCTATCTCTTGGATCTAGTAAAGCGTACACATCTATATGAAAGAGACATAACATACCAGTCACTCCGTCAGGAGAGTTCTCCTGGTATTGACAAGAGGATAAAGCATAGAGGAGGTTTTGGCGTTGACCGCCACCTGTACCTGAGGTAGTAACCTACTGAGTTGGATGACCTGGCAAAGCTGCTAATATGGTGGACTGGGCCTTCCCCCGTCCTGCTGACGAGCAATCCCTCAATCTGTTACCCAGCTGGTCACGCCCAAAACAACCATCCTTTCCTAGAAGACACTCCCCTGGATAATTCTTGCCACATCTAGAACATGCTGGAAAAGTGCGGTTGTTGGAGACATGGCTCTAGGACTGGGAGCCTGATATCCCACCCCTCCTATCCTTATGGGGCCTAGAAGATGGAGCACTAGCTGAAGAAGGCTGGAGGCCTCAGTTGCTGTTGTTCGGGGCGATTACCACCGCCTGACCTCTGCTAGAAATACTCAAACTGACCTGTTCTAGCCCATTTACTCTCCCTCTCTACCTCCTTCAACTTCTCTGCCTCTATCTGCTGCACATGAATGTTGAGACTGGAAAGGTCTATGTCTTTGATGAGCATGGCATCCTGCATTCCTTGACCACTAGGTTTGACACTCCATTGACAAACTTGAGCATGTGATCCCTTAGCTCAGTAACCATTTCTGGAGTATATCTCGACAGTGAGTGAACTTCAATACATACTCCTGTACTATCATGTTGTTCTGTCTTAAGTTAATAAATTCAGCAGCCTTAGGTTCTCTTAACTCCCGGGGAAAGAACCTATCTGGGAATGTCGTATTGAACTCATCCCATTCCACTGGACCTGCACCATTCTGCCTTCCCTCCTTCTATTGTTTGTACCAAATTTGAGCCACCCCTTTCAGTTGGTAGGCAACCAGATCAGCATTTTCGGCAGAGGTAACACCCATGATTTGGGTGATCTTCCGAATCTCATCAATGAATTCTTGTGGGTCCTCATCTACTTTAGACTCGCGAAATGCTAGGGGATTCATTCGAGTCAAATCTCAGACTCTGGCAACAGCTGTTGACCCATTTGTATTAACTGGTACAATGACCTGCCGATTAACTTGGTTGGTCATTGCCTGGTCCAGCATCTAAATGGCATCCTGAAATTTCGTGTGGGACACCTAGTCATCCTAAGAAACGGCAGGAGTTGGTGGGGTTGGCCGGTTAGCATTTTCGGTCCTCCTTTTGTTTCCCCTTTTTAGAGGAATTGTTAACTGAAAAGGGTAAAGCATGAGTTAGGAGGATAATTTTTGAGATTAAACTCTGCACATGATAAGAATCATGAAGAAGGAGAATTTTCCTAAAAATGCCTCATAGCCTCCCCTCATAAGTGTGGCGCACTTCACACCATGAAAAGGATTCTAGTTGACGCAGCTATCGGACATCCTAGGATACTCTAAACCTGATGCTTTGATATTAAGTTTTTCACGATCCGAGTTCACACCCCGGACATGACATGGTACTTAGAACCACAAGTGACCCCAAGTAAACCCATGGTAAAGCTTACTTCTACTAATACTGATCTACTAAAAATAATCATAGCAAAGTGAAAGATGACAAAAGAAATAAACTAATACTAAAAAATGACAAAGTCTGAATAAAATCTAAAACGTAAACTATAATTACTATCTGAAAGACTTCTAAAAATGAACTAATAAGTTGTTGGGACAAGCCCCCAGCTAACTCTAATGTCTGAAACTAAATAGGGAAATACAACTAAAATGGAACTCCAGCCCTCGACAGATGAGGACTCACCACTGAAGTTGCTGGAAATCACCGAGTGACTAGCTGTGGTACTGAGGCTGGGTACCTGAGCCTATATCATATAAGGATTTAGCATAGAAAGTATGTGTCAGTACTTCGAATGTATTGAGTATGCGAGAAGGAACTAAAAACATACATATAATGAGTAATTGTAAGCGCACTATAATACTATAAAATAGATTGAAATCTGAAGAACTAGACTGGACTGAGATACATGACTGAGTAGGACTGAACTGTACTGTGCTGTGGGAGAAACTATAACCGACATATAACCACGTGAGCTAAATATGGAGTCCGACATATACCTCCCATCGAAAAAGGCCCATTGTACCTTGTCAAGGTATAGTGGCTGAATAGAGTGATCACTATCTGGAGCCCATTCGGCTAATAAATATGGTGGCAATGTAGTTCTGGGAACCTGGGTAAGCTGAACCCCGGCCCGCTCGGTGCTAAGTACTAATCCCACTAGAAATCCTAAAGGTGTCTAACTGTGCTAATAGATCAAAACCGGTGTCCTAAGACTAAGTCAGAACTACTTATCTGGAAGTATTCTGAGAGTTTAAGGACCTGAAAGAAACTATTTTCTAAGACTCGTTAGAGCCTCTTATCTGAAAGCGTCGTAACGGTCTAAAGAATAACTGAAAAGCTGATAAACTGATATTACTGAGTTTACTGAGTTTCTCAAAAGAATGATAAAAGTCAAACTAATCAGCTAACATTTCTGGAGAATACTGAGTATACTGAGTATTGACTGAAATTCTGAGACTGAACATACTAAAACATTATCATTCTATGCATGCATTTGTTCTAACATTCATAATTCGAGTAAACTTAGCATATAATATAACATCCATATCTGAGTTCAGAATCATGCAAGTTTTACTCAAAATCATGCTAAAGATCAAGACTAAGAAAGAAAACTTTATAAATAAAACTAGGGCATGAATTTCAGCTAGGAATAATAATGTAAATTTCAGGAATTAACAAGATTTAAGGAGTTTCTTGACTAACTGAAAACCCTAGCTTTAAATCTTCTGCAGGGCTAGAATTTAGAAATTTTTTCTGAAATTAAATTGGGAAACAAGGGGGAAAGAAAATCCTTATTGAATTCCACATACCTGTAGAAGAATCCCCTGCTAAAGCTCTTGGAAATCTAGAGGAGAAACACAACCCTACTTCTTGCTCTGAGTAGCCTTTCTGAGCTTTCTTCATACTGGTTTTTGAGAGGAAGGTGAGAAATGAGGGAGGAATATCGAATAACCCTCTAAATCCCCTGAATATGTAATACCTCAAAATTCCCTGAGACTAGAATTAGGATTTCAAATGTGATCAGCAGAAAATGTTTGAAAAGTGCCTAAAAACGAATTTGGTACGAGTCGTGGGATTACTTGTGGTCAGAACCTATAGAAGGAGTCTAGTAGCAATAATTCAAGGTACAACTCGTGGGTTCATGTAATGAGTCATTGTTAGGAGTCATAGGAAGCTGCTAGTGTGTCAGGCCTAGAAGGTACGACTCTTAGAGCAACTCGTCATGGCAAATAATGGATCATGGTAGGGAGTTGTTGGTTGGTTCAGGAATGTCAAGGTTGGAAGGTACGGGTCATTGTACGACTCGTTATGGGGAACAATGAGTCATTGCTTGCATTTGTAGGAAGGGGATAGAGAAATTGGAAGAAATGGCAACGGATGGGTCCAACGACCCGTTGTTTGATGGCACGAATTATTGTGTGGCTAGTGGGAACTTAAGGAGTTGAAAGAAGCAAGTAGAGACAACTAGAACCAACCACGATTCGTGGTATCGAGGTATGAATCGTGGTGTAAGTCCTTACTTTTGGTAGTGAGTATTTTTCTATTAAATTTGTAAGGGCATTTCTATAATTTCTAAGCTCCTAATCCCTAAACTACGTCATTTTAAGATCTAAAAGAAGTGCATTAAGGGAGTTTAACCTATTCTAACTCATTCAACTCCCATGCATGCAAGTTTAGAAGTTTCCCTTTGAAGATTAAGCTTGAAATTCCTCAATTCTTCCCCCAAATCTCTTAAGCTTTCATAGTCAAGTTTAGATTCAGCTTACCCAAGTATGTTGGGCTATGAATGAGAGTTTTTTTCACTCTCTTGCATAAAGTTCTTCTCAAATTCATGAATTCAAGTCTTAATTCAATTGTATGATCCTATGGGGTTTTAGCCTAATTTCATTAATGTCACACCCCACCTTGGGAGATATGATTGGCACCTGGTGCCATACTGGTCTGAACTAACCTAACTAGCTGGGGCACGTTTGACACTAAATTCAAGAAATGAACGGGCTATATCTAGGCTATAAGTATAGCCTCTGGCTAACAAGGCACTTGTAAAAGAAGACAACTGACCACAACAACGCAATAACATGGATCCTATGCAGCCGACAAGGCCATCATGTTGTCTAGTTATAACTGAAAAGTAAATCAGACATTAAACTATGCTAAGGCTGACAAGGCTGCCAACTAACAGCTAAGCAAAGCCTCACATGAATGCAGGAAATAAAGCATACATGGGCCCCACACGACCAATAAAAACTCACCATACGGAATGTACAACAGTCTTCAATCCTCTAGGAGTGATATAATGATCGAGACAGGGCCCCGACCTACCCAAAAATTGTACATCAAAAGTACAAACCTCTACTGACTTTCAACTTCAGAGGGAAGGAGCTGAATAAACTACTGACTTTAGCTGGAGGCTAGGAACGTCCCAAACTGCTTCTATCTGCACCTGTAGGCAAGTAATGCAGTGCCCCAGGTGCACGTCAGTACCACATGTACCGAATATGTACGACAGAAAGATAATAACTGAACAAAAGCTGGTAAAATTGTAATAATTAACGGAGGAGAGTAGGGATTTAACCTGAATATCTTCACTGCCTGAATTATCTAAACAACAAGTATATATAAACAAATAAGAACCTAACCGGGCCCCATAATCCTGGAAGGTACAAACAACATAGAAGAACCTACCTGGGCACCCATAAGCCCGACAAGTACAAACAAAGTACACTCTTACTACCTGAGTACTAAGGATGGTGTGTATACTATAACTCGGGATGGCCCTCGCCGCCTCAATCTGGTGAAACTCATTACGGCCCTCACGGCCTCAATCTGATGGAACTCAATACAGCCTCGCGACCTCAGTAAATGGAACTTTGTATGGCCCTCGCAGCCTTAATAAATGGAACTCAAAATGGCCTTCGCAGCCTCAGTTAATGGAACTCTATATGGCCCTCGCAGCCTCAATAAATGGATCTCAAAATGTCCCTCATGGGCTCAGTACATGGAACTCTGTATGGCATAACATCTAATTACTCAACATCAAATTAATACCATTCTAGCTAGATTAACTCGGACAAGAATTACCATTTTGTCACCACAGGCTTAATTCAGTTTATAACAACTGACACTAGTAGGTTTACTCTAAATTACTATAGACACACGACTCATACTAAATTTACGATGAACGTAACTTGCTGAAGGTATAGCCTTACATACCTCAAGTGCCAACTTTCTGTTTACCCGGCGAGTTTCAATCTGTATCAATAGCCCTTTCCAATTGCAATCGTATTACTGGGAGGATGAGACTAGTTTAATACTCAATTTAGTTGAAAACGATAACTTTTAATAATAATATCAACTATACTTCAACTTGAAGAAATACGGCTGAAAATGTATAATTTCCCGAGAGTTTAGAAGGGAGGAATTCTTACTTAAAGCCTGTGATCATATAGAAATTAGTTTGGAGCAATTCTGACAATTTCTACTTGGCAGGGTTATGATTCACCGGGCGAATTTCACAAAAATAACTCTGTAGTAATTCTCCCGTCAAGCTTATAACCCGATACCTGAAGTTAATTTGGATTTAGATGACGTTTGGTAGTGTAATCGGATGAATATAGATCAAAATTAGCGTGGGTTCTTGTTTCTAGATGAGGGGTATCATATCAAATGATTCAAATTAAAAGAGAGTGACTTATATAGGCAATAAGGCGGTGGCCTAGGGGCACCCAGCACCTCTCAAAGTGCCATAGGGCCTGGCGCCCCGCGCTGGCCAATGCATTGCTGCCTGGCGCATCGCACTGGCCCTGTGCACAATGTTTCCATCCGACCCCACTTTTGAAGATTTTCCTACACGCGTCAAGCTCTCTTTATTCATCACAAATCCACACGTACGCCTACTAACTAATATCATTTCACGGGGTGTAACAGAACATCCGTCCTCGAATGTCTTCTTTAGGCTGACAGGAGTTTACTCTTTTAGCTAATACTTAGAAAAATTTTGACAAAGTCTCCTCTATAATATGGACTATCTTAAAACTTGAAACGCAAAAAAGTCCAACATGGGCATCTCACAGAACGCTACAAACAACTATTCCACAACCAAGAGGTAGCTAACTAAGAAGTACTGATAACATAAGTAGTAAAATAACAATTGAATAACAATATCACCTTAACCGTATAATTTGAGTCAATCCTGGAACAAGTGAGGATATCTAGACCTCATGGCGTCCTCAGTTTCCCAGGTCATCTCTTCTTTATTTCTGTTCCCCCACAACACATTAACGGAGGCCACATCTTTAGTTCTCAGTCTGCGAACCTACCTATCTAATATTGCAACTGGAACTTCTTCATAAGATAACTTTTTGGTAACCTGAATGTCCTCAACCGGCACCACTCTTGACGGGTCCCCTATACACTTTTGTAACATCGATACATAAAAGATCGGGTGGATATACTCTAACTCTGAAGGAAAATCTAACTCGTATGCCACCTGGCCTATTCTCTGGAGGATCCGATACGACCCAATAAACCTTGGGCTAAGTTTGCCTTTCTTTCTAAATATCATTACGCCCTTCATCGGCGATACCTTAAGGAATACCCAATCACCAACACTGAACTCTAAGTCTCTATGCCGAGCATCGTTGTATGACTTTTGACGACTTTGGGCTGACAACAAGCATTCTCTAATAAGCTTTACTTCTTCCTCTGATTGGTGGATCACGTCTGGTCCAATTACTTTTGATTCACCTACCTCGAATAAACCAACTGGGGATCTGCACTTCCGTCCATATAAAGCCTCGTACGGTGCCATCTGAATTGCCGAATGATAACTATTATTATAAGCAAACTCAATAAGGGGTAAATGTTTATCCTAGCTTCCCTCGATGTCTAGCACGCACGCCCATAGCATATCCTCGAGCGTTTTAATTGTACGTGATGCCTGCCCTTCTGTTTGAGGATGGAATGCTATGCTCAGACTCACCTATGTCCCCAAACCCTTCTGAAATGACTGCCAAAATCTACCTGTAAATTGTGCCCCTCTATTTGAAATGATAGATGCTGGGACACCATGCAAACGGACTACCTCCTAAATATACAACTCGGCTAATCTTCTGATAAAAATGTGGCTCGAACTGGCAGGAAATGAGCTAATTTCGTCAGTCTATAAACAATAACCCAAATAGAGTCAAACTTGTGTCTAGTATGTGGTAGTCCTATTACAAAATCCATATTAACTTCCTCCCATTTCCACACTGGTATAGCCATCTCTTGAGTTAATCCACCCAGTTTCTGATGTTTAGCCTTTACCTGCTGACAATTAGGACATTGAGCTACGAATACGGCTACATCTTTCTTCATTCCAAGCCACTAGTATATCTCTTTTATGTCATGGTATATTTTCGTCGAACCTTGATGAAGGGAGTAATGGGAGTAATGTACCTTTTCCATAATCTACTGGCGGAGTCTTGCTACATCTGGGATGCAGAGGCGACCTCTGTACCTCAAAACTCCATCTCTGGCTACCTTAAAAACTGACATTTCACCCTGCTTAACTCTATCTGTAAGCTGTGCTAAATTGGAATCCTCATACTGCCGCTCTTTTACCTCTACCACCAGGGATGATACTGCTGTATTCTAAATTGTAGCCCCATTATCCTCTGAATCTATTACCCGAACTGCTAAACTGGCTAGCCGGTGCAATTCTCGGGCCATTTCCTGCTGTTCCAGCATCAGATATGCCAAACTGCCCATAGATCAATGGCTAAGAGCATCCGCCACAATATTAGCCTTCCCTGGGTGATAAAACATGTTCACATCATAACCTTTCAACAATTCTAACCAACGACATTGTCACAAATTCAGCTCTTTCTGTGTGAAAATATACTGAAGACTTTTATGGTCAGTAAAAATATCCACATGCACCCCATATAGAAAATGCCTCCATATCTTTAAGGCGTGAACCACTGCAGCTAACTCCAGATTGTGGGTGGGATAGTTCTTTTCATGTTTTCTCAATTACCTCTAGGCATACACTATTACCTTTCCATGTTGCATTAAAACACACCCTAACCAAATGCCTGAAGAATCACAATACACCGCATAACCCTCTAAACCTTCTGGCAAAGCTAACACTGTGCTGATGTTAATATGTTTTTCAGCTATTGGAAACTCAGCTCACAGGCTTCGGTCCACTAAAACTTGGCTGCTTTTTAAGTCAATTTAATCAAAGGTGCTGACAAGGTAGAAAATCCTTCCACGAACCTTCTGTAATACCCGGCTAACCCCAGGAAACTACGAACCTCTATTGGGGTCGTAGGTCTAGGCCATGTTTTTACTGCCTTAATTTTCTGCAAATCGACTTAAATACCAGCCTCTGATATAATGTGGCCTAAGAAAGCTACAGAATTCAACCAGAACTCACATTTAGAAAACTTTGCATATAACTGGCGGTCTTTGAGGATCTGAAGTACTGCCTCACAAATGATCTTTACGTTCCGCTTCTGAGTGGGAGTAGACTAGAATATCATCAATGAACACAATTACAAACAGATCCAAATACGACCTGAAGATACTATTCATTAGCTCCATGAACACTGTTGGCGCATTTTTTAAACCGAAGGACATAACTAAGAACTCAAAATGGCCATACCTAGTCCTTAAAGCTGTCTTCTGGATATCTTTCTACCAAACTCGAACCTGGTGGTACCTGGATCTCAAATCAATTTTAGAGAAGTATTTCGCCCCTTGCAGTTGATCAAACAAATCATCTATTCTCGGAAGAGTATATTTATTCTTAATAGTAACTTTATTCAATTGCCGGTAATGTATGCACATGCGTAGAGACCCATCCTTCTTTCTCACAAACAAGACTGGTGCACCCCATGGTGACGTACTTGGTCTGATGAAACCCTTATCTAACAAATATTTTAACTGTTCTTTTAATTCTTTTAATTCAGTAGGGGCCATTTGATAGGGGGTATGGATATAGGCTGAGTATCTGGTAGCAAATCTACAGAGAAATCTATTTTCCGCTCTAGGGGAATACAGGGAAGTTTATCTGGAAACACATCCGAGAACTCATTAACAAATGGGATAAACTGGAGAGTTAGAAATTCTGCTTGCACATCCCAAACCCTAACAATATGGTAGATATAAACCTTTGTTATTAACTTCTTCGCCCGAATATAGGATATAAACTTACTTTTCGGCGTAGTTGTATTACCTCTCCACTCTCGCACTATCTCTCCCAAAAAGTGAAATCAGAAAATTTTATAACACTCTACAGTAGCATAACATGGTGCCAACCAGTCCATGCCCATAATCATATCAAAATCAATCATTTCTAATTCTACCAGATCTGGTGAGGTTGGACGACCCACAACCTCTATTATACAACCCTGGTAAATTCTTTTAGTAATAATAGAGTCACCAATAGGAGTAGATACCGAAAAGGATCGCTGAAGCAATTCTGGTGCTATAACAAACCTTCGGGCTACTAACGGAGTAACATACAACAATGTGGAGCCCGGATCTATCAAGGCATAAACTGAGTGAGAACAAACATCTAATATACCTGTCACAATATCTGGCGACGACTCTGACTCCTGTTGCCCAGGTAATGCATATGTGCGATCCTGACTGTCGCCTGAACTAGATGCCCCTGATCTACCTCGGCCTCTACCGGCTGGAGCTGAGGGCTTGTGCCCTGCAAAAGGTGTTGGGGTATATGAACCCGTTGAGGATCTATTTTGTTGGTCCTGACCGCCCTGGCGTCTAGTCGGGCAGTCTCTCATCATGTGCACTTCCTGCCCGCAGGAATACCAAGCAGTGGAACCATATCTACACCTCCCAGATGTTGTTTATGTAAAGTACTGCAATGGGGTATTGCTAACACTGTCTGGTCTGGCCCTCTGTACTATTGCGAGTTGGGCGCTCGTGAACTTTCAACAGGGCCTGACTGCCTCTGATGGTCTAATTTGTTGTCCTGCTGCTGTAGAAATGGGGGACTGGGTGGCCTGCCTGAGAAATGGGGTCTGGGCCCACCCTGAAAATCTGTCTGGAAATATGCAGGTCTAGCCCTCTGATGCTGCTCCTAACTTGACCTTTTCATAGCATACTGACGCTGTCTGAGCTCTTCTACATTTTGAGCAGAATCCTGGATCCATGGAATGTCCATATCCTCTAGTAGAGTGGCTGTAATGCAAGATTCTATATATTCTGGCGCAAGCCCCATAATAAACAAGTGCACCCTAGCTGGCATGGTGTCAACAAACGAGGGTGCATACTGGCTAAGGAGTCAAACCACAATGCATATTCTCTGACACTCATTCGGCCCTGCTCTAGATGCAAAACTGCTCTACTCTGGCTTGCCGAACCTCTCGAGGAAAATAATGATCTATGAAAGCCTCAGAAAAGATAGGCCACGTAGGTGGAGGTATATCTCTGCCTCAAGATATCTCCCAACTCTCGTACCACAATACCGCTACATCTCGCAATCTGAATACTTCTAGCTCAACTAATTTTGTGGACGAGGCATGCATGACCCTAAATATCCTCTCCAGCTGGTCTATAAAGTTCTGGGGGTCCTCTCTACGATATGTCTCTGTAAATTGCGAGGGACTCAAAGCCATAAACTCACAAACTCTCGAACTACCGAGCACCTCAGCGGGCTCAACGGTAGCTGATACTACCGGATGAGGCTGACGCTGGGCAGCCATCATCTGTATCAACACGTATAAAGCACCTCTGAGCTCCTGATCTGATGGCACAAGTATAGCTAGGGGTGGTGCTGATATATCTGCCGCCCTAGCGGGCTCTGAATGTGGTGGTGGTTGCTGGGGAGATCGAGGTGGTGTACCCCTGTCACCCTCAGATCAGGATGAATCTGCCTGTGGTCCCCTACTACTGCCCTCTCCTACTTCCACATCCAACTCTCGACCAGTCGCAGTCTGGCGTGTGTCTGACATTTCTCTGTAATTAAATAGGATAACATAAGCTTAGGAAGTTACCCTATACAGAATAGCTCTATAGCACGACTAGAGGAGAAAGAAGAGTAACCACACTATTATTCCTTGCGGCCTCCTGCCTATAGAATGTGGTGCACAACACACCAATTGACAAGACTTTACTTGGCACGACTTGCAGACTCCCTCGAATACGATCTGCTCTGATACAAGGTTTGTCACACCCTACCTTGGGAGGTATGCCTAGAGCCTAGTGCCATACTGGTCTGAACCAACCTAACTAGACTGGGGCACGTTTGACACTTAATTCAAGAAATGAATGGGCTATATCTCGGTTATAAGTACAGCCTTTGGCCGACAAGGTTACCTGTAAAAAAAGACATCTGACCACAACAATGCACTAACAGGGATCTTATGCGACCAACAAGGCCATCATGCTGTCTAGTTATAATTGAAAAGTAAATCAGGCATTAAACAACGCTATGGCCGACAAGGACGCCAACTAACAGCTAAGCAAGGCCCCACATGGCCAACATAGGAAATAAAGCATACAAGGGCCCCATACGGCCAAAAGCTACTCACCACAGGGAATGTACAATAGTCTGTAATCCTTTAGGAGTGATATAATGGTTGAGACAGGGCCCCGACCTACCCAAAAATTGTACATCAAAAGTGAAAACCTCTATTAACTTTCAACTCCAAAGGGAAGGAGCTGAATAAACTACTAACTTCAACTGGAGGCTAGGAACGTCCCGAACTATGTCTATCTGCACCTGCAGGCAATTAATGCAGTGCCCGGGTGGGCGTCAGTACAATATGTACCTAATATGTAAGGTAGAAAGATAATAACTGACCCAAAGCTAGTAAAACTATAATAATTAATGGAGGAAAGTAGGGATTTAACCTGAATACCTTCACTGCCTGAATTATCTAAACAACAAGTCTATATAAGTAAACAAGAACCTAATCGGGTCCCCATAAGCCTGGAAGGTACAAACAACACAAAAGAACCTACCTGAGCCCCCATAAGCCCGACAAGTACAAACAAAGTCCACTCCTACTACCTGAGTACTAAGGATGGTGTGTATATTATAACTCGGGATGGCCCTCGTAGCCTCAATGTGGTGAAACTCATTACGGCCCTTGCGGCCTCAATTTGATGGAACTCAATACGGCCCTCGCGGCCTCAGTAAATGGAACTCTGTATGGCCCTCGCGACCTCAATAAATGGAACTCAAGATTTCCCTCGCAGCCTCAGTGAATGGAACTCTGTATGGCCCTCGCAGCCTCAGTACATGGAACTCTGTATGGAATAACATCTAATTACTCAGCATCGAGGTAATACCATTCTAGCTAGATTAACTCGGACAAGGATTACCATTTTGTCACCACAGGCTCAATTCAGTTTATAACAACTGACATCAATAGGTTTACTCTGAATTACTATAGAAATATGGGTCATACTAGCTTTACGACGAACATAACTTGCCGAAGGGATAGCCTTACATACCTCAAGTGTTGACTTTCTGTCTACCCGACGAGTTTCAATCTGTATTCAATAGCCCTTTCTAATTGTAATCGTATTACTGGAGAATGAAACTAGTTTAATATTCAATTTAGATGAAAATGATAACTTTTAATAATAATATCAACTATACTTCAACTTGACGAAATACGGCCGAAAACGTATAATTTCTCGAGAGTTCAGAAGGGAGGAATGCTTACTTGAAGCCTGTGATCTTATAGAAATTAGTTTGGAGTAATCCTGACAATTTCTACTCGGCAGGGTTATAATTTTCCGGGCGAATTTCATGAAAATAACTCCATAGTAATGCTCCCTACAGGCTTATAACCCGATAGCTGAAGTTAATTTAGATTTAGATGACATTTGGTAGTGTAATTAGATGAATATAGATCAAAATTGGTGTTGGTTCTTGTTTCTAGTCGAGGGGTCTTATATCAAATGATTCAAATTAAAAGAGAATGACTTATATAGGCAACGAGGCGGTGGCCTAGGGGCGCCCCGTGCCTCCCAAAGCTCCACAAGGCCTGGCGCCCCGCGCCTCTCAAAGCGCCATAGGGTCTGGCACCCCGCACCTCTCAAAGCGCCGCAGGGCCTGGCGTCCCACGCTGGCCAGTGCACTGCTGGCTGGCGCATCGCACTGGCCCTGTGCGCACTAGTCCCGTCCGACCCTGCTTTCAAAGCTTTTCCTACACGCGTCAAGCTCTCTTTATTCATCACAAATCCATGCGTACGCCTACTAATTAATATCATTTCATGGGGTGTAAAAATGAAATTCTCTATGATTTTTTTATGGTTTAATTCTCTTCATCTTTCAAAGTATATTTTAAGATTCATAGGCAAGTTTTATACCTATTTTGATTATAAATTCATTCCTTCAAGTTTTAGAAAAATTATGCCCAATTATGCAAGTCTCATGAAAAGTCAAGTTTATGATTTATGTTTTCAAGTATGATGAGATACCTAGTGTGAAGGAATGTTTACAAATTACCCATATATGAATCCATGATTTTCTGTATGAGTTCTATTTCAAGTATGCATGATTTTATGATTAAGGCAAACCTACACAAGTTAACTATGTTTTCACGATTTAGCCAAGGGTAATAAGATCAACTTATCATATGTTTTGGAGTCAAGACTCCCCATGTTCAGATTTCAGACTATGCATGTGATTATGATTTCAGCTTCATTGAAGAACGATGGGAGAAATATGCATGTTTTTAGGAGTGGTGTCTAGCACCAAGTAGGCTTAGGGTTCCAAGGTTCCTAGGTCCCAAAACTACGCATCAACATAGGTATATTTATATTTGGGACCTCTCAAGAGAATTTTTCCCACTCGCCAGAGGGCCTTCAACTTGATATCAATATAATGGTAGCGTTCTTAGTCCTGGCAAAGTTTGGGACGGCTCTTCCTACTTAAGTGTGATAGTTGGGGTATCACGTAAGCTCTATCGTGATGGTGTCAGTTGTGACGAGTCTCCCATTATTCCTCATGATTTTAGTTATGCATGTTCATGACTTATGATATTATGTTTTACAACAGGTTTGACCCAATGATCAGTTTATAAGCTTTTACTTATGATTTCAGTTATGACAAGTCATAAGATTTCTAGTTTAGCTTTGGGTTATTTTATTCAGATATGATATTCAGCTTGTGACTATACATGATTCAGATTCAGATTTCAGCATGCAGTCCTTACTCTCATGATCTTATGATTTATGTTTATATGCATGATTTTAGTTTATACTTACTCAGCATGTTTTACTTACTATGCATACTCAGTATATTTCAGGTACTGACCACATACTCTATGCTATATCATTTCATGATATAGGTTCAGAAGATCAGACTTAGCTCTGCTGTTAGCCCAGTTTCCCGCTGCTTAGTTCAGTTTCCCATCATTGGTGACTCCTCATCCTTTGAGGACCTTCAGTTAGTATTGATTTATGTTATTTTCAGTTTCAGACTTTAGTGAGCTAGTTGGGGATGTTGTCCCATCAACTCTTTAGACAATGTGTAGAATTTCAGCTTTGTTAATGTTGACTCTATTATGATTGATATGTAGTCATACTTTCGCTTATTCATGTTACAATTATTAGATTCCGCTTGACATATGTTTTTTTGTTATTATGTTCATACAATGGGTCAACTTGGAGCCATTCATGGTTCTAGATCCCATGTCTTGGTGCGGGCCTATGTTCGGGTCGTGACAGAATATTAACTCCAAAATGACATATTTTAGGCATTAAAATAATAGAAAGTTACAAAAATTTTCTTGGAAGAAAGTCTAAAAAAATGCCCGTCAGGATCCAACGGGTCTCACAACGAGTCATTGGTTGAAACCACGGCTCGTTGGAACTAGTCGTTAGTCTTGGGTCTGAAAATCCCAGCTACTGGACTAGACCAATGGACTAAAATAACGACCCATTTGATAAACCAACGGGTCGTTGGTTCCACTCGTTGTCACTTGGGAGATTTTGAACGTGTTCTGAATATCCTCCTACAGACAGACATAATGACCCGTCATATGGAACAACGGGTCATTGAATCCAACCATTCACTGGAGGGGATATCTCACCCTTTCTGGATTCTTCCAATGGCTCAATAGGACAAGTCTTTGATTCCTTCCATGACTCGTTACTGGGCTTGTTGGTTCTGGAAAAGTTTTTAACCAGCTTATGAATGGACACCACAATCGAAACAATGACTTGTTACTAGAAGCAATGAGTTGTTGAATCACTTGTTGTACCTGGGGAAATGATTCTTCCAGGACAACTGATGACCATCCTAACGGACCGTTGTTTCTGACAACGGCTCATCTGACTAGTCGTCCTGAGAAACATTTTTGATTTTCTGGTGGTTTTTGACTTCAAATCTCGGATTTAGCTTTAGGAACTTTTGGGTGTTATATTTAGTGTCTAAAAAATTGATTTGGCCAAATATTTAAAATCTACTTATTTAAAAAAATTCTTTATCAAATGGGCTTTTAGAAAAATTAAGGACTTTTAGACGGTAATTCTTTATATTTACTCAAATTCTTTGAAAATACTCTTGTAAGTACAATAAAGATAGTTTGTATTTGACTGAAGGAAAATATTTTATTTATAAACTAAAAAATCTCTGAATGCTTTCTATAATCTCAACAATTCTCCCACCATATTTCACTACAAGAAAATACGCGAAAGCATCCTATTTATAATACTAAAAACCTAGTTTAACTCAAAATAGGAAAAGTTATTCCTATATGATTTTGACAAATAAATCCTAACTATACATGAATTAAATAAATTACCAAATATAAAATCCTAAATAAATTTGATTTCCTACAACTTTGGATTATATTTCAACATTCTCTTGTAATTCAAAGTTGTATACTCCTGTCTTTTGTTGTTGTATTGAAAAACTTTTCTCTAATATTTCAATTTCTTATTTATATTGGAGAACTTCTCTATAATATTTTATTTTCATGTTGGAGAACTTCTCTCCAACTTCCAATTGTGATTCACTTCTTATCAATCGTCAATTATTGAAGCACTTCTCTCCAACATTCAATTTTTTATTTATGTTGGAGCACTTCTCTCCAACTCCCTTTATTTAGTTTTCTTGGTTTTGTTGGAGCACTTCTCTCCAACTTTCATTTGTTGATGCACTTCTCATCAACATTCAACTATTGAAGCATTTCTCTTCAACTTTCAATTGTTGGAGCACTTCTCACCAACTTTTATTATTTTTTCTTGGTTGTGTTGGGAGAACCTATCTCCAACTTTCAATATATTTTTTGGTTGTGTTGGAGCACTTCTCTCAAACTTTCAATAATTGATGCACTTTGTCACCAACACTAATTTGTTGATTCACTTGTAATCAACTTTCAATTTTTTTATGACAACTACTTATCTTCATGTTTTAGAGAATAAATTCTTCTCTTTGTGCCATATTTGTTTGCACCTCTTTAAATATGTAATATGTTTATCAGTCCTTCTCAGCATGATTGTAATTTCATGCATACATCATTGTCCTCATTTTTGCTAACATAATCATTAGCCTGATGCTTCTCCAATTGTTATACCCCGAGAATTCAAAGATCGGACCCGGAAGTTGAATAGAGAAAAAATTGGAATATGGTTCTACAGTTGCAGAATGAGTTGTTGGAAGATTCGTGAGGAGACCCCATGAGTCATCAAGTGACTCGTGGGAAGGTCTGGAGTGATCAAGGAATCGAGGTCCCCATGAGTGAAGTAACGACTCATGGTCAGCCACCACGAGTCATCATGCCAATCGTGGGGTGAAGTTGGAATGTTTAAAGGAGGATTTGTCTAGTGTACTTAACGGATGGGACCCCATGAGTCGTGGCTAGTCCCAACGAGTCGTGAGCAAGCATGTTGGTTATTATTGAGAATTAAGGCAGTGTGCTTGACGGGAGATGACCACGAGTCATGGTCACGAGGGACGAGTCATTAAGTCATCCATTAGGAGCCCTGGCAGACTAGCTATCCAGTGCACTTGACGAGTAACCTAATGAGTCGTTGGCCTAGGTGACGAGTCGTCAAGTCATCCGTTGGGAACCCCTGATAGTTATTTTCATAAAATTTAGTAAGGGCTTTGATCACGGGTAAAAATAGCATGCCCGAGATACGCTTTATGACTTAAATTAGTCTTGTTTATCTAAGTTATTGTATACATTTTCATGTAATTTTATATGAAGTAAAGATATGTGCTATCCAACATGATTAGCCTTTGTTTTGTAGGTTTTGATGACTTTTGAGTAACTAATCCATGAGTTGGTGAAGTAGAGGCTTGGAAACGGAATTAACACGCGAACGTCGGCAAAGAGGAGGCACAAAACAGCCCACCTGCGCGTCGGCAACGTGCCACGGCAGGCAGGCTGATCATAACAGCCCACCTGCGCGTTGGCAACGTGCCACGGCAGGTTGGCTGCGCGACCAAGAGGTGCCAACGCGCTGCCCAAGTAGCGTGACACGCTGCCAACGCGGCAGGGTGATGCCGGGGCCAAATTCGGGTGATTTCCAGAGAGCTTCCGCGTCCGTAGCGTGTCACGGAGGCAGTGCTCCGCGATGCACTCCGTGAAACGTTGCTTGTTATTCCGGGAAAAAGTCCCACTACTATAAATGGCACACTTAGGTTTATTTTTCATAATTCAGACTTGGTGGAGCAAGGACGTGGGTTACAGGCAGTTGAGGGACGAAAAGTTCAGGGTTTTTTCTCTCTTTCTTTCTTCTCTAATTCAATTGTTTGTATTATTAACACTCATTTTATGATGATTAATCCACAAATGAGTGGCTAATTCCCTTCCTTGTTGAGGTTATGAACACTTGTGATGAATTTTGATTATTGATTATATGGTTTTTCATCTTTTTCTTCCATGTTGTTCTATTAATTCTTGTTCTTACTGCATTGGTGTGTGGCCTACATTAATGTACATCTAAAAAGTCCAATTTCACTTGGGAGAGCACGAAATTGGAAAGTTGTGAATTAATAGGATATTGTTCTTTACTTGATTTGGGAAAATTGAGTTTTGATGTGCATTCAGGATAGAAATATACCTGAAAGTCGTATTAGTCAATTTAGGAACCGGAATTGTATGGCTAGAACATGAATTGCATTTGATCACAGAAATGTAGACGGATGGTTCATGATTCTTAAGTGAGATTAAATACGAGAGTTTTAATCTCTCGGCAAATGTTCTTGGCTAGCAACTGGAAGAAAAGATTAACCAATTTATGATGATAATCAGTTTCATTACATGTTCTTTAACCTCGGCATGCTCTTATTCATAGTCCAAATTCAAAGTAGATAATTGCTCGTAGTTTTAGTATAAAATTTATAAAATAAATTATTCACTTTTTGGTTACTTTGTTGTCAGCATATTTAGAAGTAAAAATATAGTATACTTGAACAAATTGCACTTAACCCAAGTCTCTGTGGGATCGATACTTGGCTTACTAAAGCCACTTACTACTTGTTCGACCACGTGCACTTGCGTGTCGGTTTTATAACCCCAAAACCACCCGAACAGGCTTTTCCGTAATTTCTAAGTTCTAAGGGCCTATACTTTGTCTTTTTAAGCTCATTTTAGTGGGTTTTTAGCAGGGGAAAACCTATCTTAAGCCTTTATTCTCATGCATGAGAGTCTGAAGGGTTGAAGAGGAGGATCAAGGTGAAATCTTAATGTTTCCAATTGGAATCTTAGTTGGGCAATTAGGGGGAGTTAGAATTCACCATTCCAGGTATGTAAGGCCATGAGTGGGTGCTTTCTTCCACACCCATGCCCAATCCCTATCAAAATGTGATTAAATTATCTATTATCAAGTATGGGGTTTTACCCAATTGCATGATTCTTCAATCTCTATACATGGGTATGATTAGATTGAGTTTATATTGATGATTTACGAAGCTTGGGCGGATTCTAACTTGTTTTCCTTATAAAAATTATTTTCCAAAATTTGAATCTAAAACTCCCATGGGTGAAGGATTCATAAAAGAAAAGATTTATGATAAATGTGTGATGATGAAGTTGATGATGAAAAACATGTTTCTAAAACTACCCATGACTATGTTGATGTTTTCAAAATGAATTGCTTAGAGCCAATTATGGTAAAGCCTTGGGTGATGCCCACATATTGATTTAAAGTGATGATTTTACCAACATAAGCTTACCACATGATTTGAAGTGAATTTTGCTTAACTTTTATGATAAATTCTAGCTTGTGGTATGTTGAGTAAATATTCTACATGTATCTTACCACATGATTTTGAGTAGATGCTCCCACCTATGATTGAGCTTGTCGTATGTTTCTGAATAAAGCCTTCTATGTGCATGAATTCATAATTTATATGTATGTCAATGTTGAGCTTCATATTCACATGATGTCTAGTCTATGCATGATTTAATTATGAGCTTTGTCAATAGACAATGTTGAGCTTCGTTTCACACGATGTTGATTTATGCATGATTTCATCTTAAGCTTCGTCAAAGGAAAATATTGAGCTTCATTAATAGATGATGTTGAGCTTCGTCAATAGACAATGTTGAGCTTCGTTATATACGATGTAGAGCAGTGCATGTTTTTGGGAGAAGAGTCTACCACCGAGCGGATTAAGGGTCGACCACCCTATGCCCCAAAATTACGCGCCAACTTAGGTTGATATTTATATATTTCTAGGACCTCTCTTCTAAGCTATCCCCAGCCTGATTGGCCCTTCAGCTTGATATTGATATCATGGTAGCGTCCTTAGCCCTGGCAAGGTTTTGGACGGCTCTGCCCACTTGAGTGTAATAGTAGGGACCACGTAAGCTCTATCGTGGTATGCTGGTTAAGTGACGAGTCTCCCACTATCTATGTCATTCATATTTGCATAATCATTCCTCATGACGACTACTTTTGCATGCATGTTCAAGAAGTAAGGTTTGACTCATTGTCAAGCTTTTGATATAAATGTTATGTTTCAACTTTGAGTCATTCGAGTTAGTCCTTATGTTCTAAAGCCATGCAGGATCATGTTATGATAAGAGTACAATTTCAGAATGAATGCATGTTGTCTCCTTCTGATACTTCACAGTTTTGATATGTATGCTTTACTCTAAATGATTTATATTAATTCAGTGATTTTACTTAACTTGCATACTCAGTACATTCCACGTATTGACCGCATACCTTCTATACTACATCATTTCATCATACAGGATCCGGTTCTTAGGTTCAACCCCGTGTGTAGTTAGTTATTAGAGCTAGCACCTGCTTGTTTGGTGAGTCCTCATCTTTTGAGGACTAGATTTTTTAGTTATCTTGGACGTATTTTCAATTTCAGTATTATTGAGCTAGTTGGGAGTGTTGTCCCATCATCTCGTCCAGATTAGAGGCTTATCAGACTTAGACGTGTATTCAACTTCAGATATTCATTTTGTGGTTTTATTAAGTTCGAATTCCACTGAGTTTATGACTATGTTTCCTTGTTGTTTTTGAATGATTTAATTGAATTCTTATGCCATGGGTTGACTTTGGGTCTCTCGGGATCCCTCGTCCCGTGTCTATGATCCGGGCCTCCGTTCGGGTCGTGACAAACTTTGTATCTGAGCCATAGGTTGATTGTGTCCTAGGGAGTATGAAAGTCGTGTTAGGTAGAGTCTTTTTCATGAGTGTGAAGTGCGCCACACTTATGACGAAGAGGCTAGTAGACATTTTAGGAAATGTTCCTTTCTTCCATGATCTATGTCGTGCAATGAAAACCCTTTCTATCTTCCTAGCTATTCGCGATTGCAGAATCATGGCTCCTCAAAGGATGAATGGAAGAAGGAATGGGGGTGGTGAGGTCCACGAGGATGGAAACGGTCATGAGCATCAGCCAGCCCCACCAGTTCAGGAGCCTCAGACACCGAAGCTAGCCGCTCATGCTGAGTTTCATGCTGCCACTCAGATGCTTGTGTAGGCCTTGACCGTTCAGGTCAATCAGTAGGTTGTTGCACATGTCTCTCAAAATAGTAATGCAGCAACGGCCATAGTCTAAGACTTCTTGAGGATGAACCCGCCAGAGTTTTTGGGGTCCAAGGTAGATGAGGACCCGTATGATTTCATTGATGAGATTGTCAAGATCACCCAGGTTATGGGGGTGAGTAGTGTTGAGTGCACAGAGTTGGCCTCCTACCAGCTGAAAGGGGTTGCACATATTTGGTTCCTCCAATGGAAGGATAGCAGGGTCGCTGGAGCATGTCTGATCACATGGGAGGAGTTTCAGGTTGCATTCCTCGATCTGTTCTTCCCTCGAGAGATGATGGAGTTGAAAGCAGCTGAATTCATGAATTTAAAGCAAGGAAGGATGACTGTTCAGGAATACTCCCTTGACTTAACCCGCCTATCTAAGTATGCCCCAGAGTTAGTGGCTGACCAGCGGGCGCAGTGAGCAAATTTGTGCATGGTATAGCAGGATATTTAGACAAGGACTGCAGGACAGCTATGCTCCATCATGACATGGACTTCCCTCGCATTGTGTTATACGCTCAGCAGATGGAGGCGATACATTCAAGGGAGAGGGAGGCCAAGAGGGCCAGGACCGAGGACCACAGGTTCTCTCAGTAGAGGTCCGATGGTGGGCATCGACAACAGACCCACCAGAGATCATCAACCCTAGCATCTTCAGTGCTGAGTGTGCCATCTAGGACCAGACATAATCAGAGAGGGCGAGCGTCAGGCTCGAGGGGTCATAGTAGTAGGACGCAGACTCCAGTATTCCAGCTTGTCGCAGGTGTGGCCGAGGACACATAGGCCAGTGCTTGGCAGGGTCAGGAGTTTGTTTTTGATGTGGGCAGCCGGGACATATGCTCAGAGATTGTCCCGCTGCGAGACAGGATCAGGTTGGGGGCCAAGGCCCAGCTTCTAGTTTAGCAGCCCCTCCCCCATGCATAGCACATCAGGGGGCATCTACTAGCACAGTTGGCGGGCAGTGCCAGGACAGATTCTATGCTTTAGCCACTCGCTAGGAGCAGGAGGCCTCACCAGATGTAGTCACTGGTATGTTGAGAGTCTTTCATGTTGATGTATATGCATTGCTAGATTCGGGAGCTACCCTATCTTTTGTGACACCATATATAGCCAGTAGCTTCGAAGTCAGTCCCGATGTCTTATTAGAGCCCTTCTAAGTTTCTACTCCAGTAGGTGACTCAGTTATATCTAGACGGGTGTATAGAGATCACCTGGTCTCAGTTTTTCATAAGTCCACATCAGTAGACTTGATAGAGTTATCCATGACCATTTTGATGTTATTCTCGGCGTGGATTGGCTATTTGCATTCAGTTAATTGTAGGACCGGTCAGTAGAGTTCAGATTTCCGGGTGAGCTTGTCCTAAAATGGGAAAGTAGTTCAGCTTTTCCTCTAGGTCAATTTATTTCCTACCTTAAGGCCCTGAAGATGATTTCTAAGGGTTGCATGTACCATCTAGTTAGGGTTAAGTACGTGGAGTCTGAAATAACCGACTATTCAGTATGTACTAGTAGAACGTAAGTATCCAGAGGTCTTCCCTAATGATTTGCCAGGTGTCCCTCCCGAGCGGGAGATCAATTTCTGTATAGATCTTCCCAACACGCAGCCTGTATCTATTATGCCTTACTTAATGGCTCCAACGGAGCTAAAAGAGTTGAAGGATCAGTTGAAGGACCTGTTAGATAAAGGCTTTATTAGGCCGAGTAAGTCTCCACGGGAAGCACCAGTGTTATTTATCCGGAAGAAGGATGGTTCGCTACGGATGTGCATCGACTATCGGCAGTTGAACATGTTCACCATTAAGAACAGGTATCCTTTACCCAGGATCGATGATTTGGTTGACCAGCTTCAGGGTGCCAAGTGTTTCTCCAAGATTGACCTTAGGTCCAGGTATCACCAGCTTAGGGTTCGGGAGTGTGACATCTCGAAAACCGCTTTCAGGACTCGGTATGGTCACTACGACTTTGTTGTTATGTCTTTTGGACTATCCAATGCCCCTGCAGATTTTATGGATCTAATGAACAGGGTGTTCAGGGCATATTTGGACATGTTCGTGATTTTGTTCATTCATGACATCCTCATATACTCTCGGAGCGAGGAGGAGCATGTCGCTCACTTGAGAATAGTGCTTCAGACCCTCAAGGATCGCCAGTTGTATGCAAAGTTTAGAAAATGTGAATTTTGGTTGGACTCGGTGGCATTTCTAGGCTATGTGGTATCAAGTGAAGGCATAAAAGTAGACTATCAGAAGATAGAGGCAGTAAAGAACTGGTCCAGACCGGTGAACCCATCAGACATCAGGAGCTTTTTGGGCTTAGCGGGTTACTATCGGAGATTTGTGGAGGGTTTTTCATCTATTGTCGCACCATTGACCAAGTTGACTCAAAAGAAAGTGAAGTTTCAATGGTCAGAGTCTTGTGAGAAAAGCTTTAAAGAATTGAAGACTCAACTCACTTCAGCACCAGTGTTGACTCTACCTGAGGGTACAGATGGCTTTGTTGTGTATTGTGATGCTTCACAATTTGGACTGGGATGTGTGTTGATGCAACATGGGAAGGTAATAGCATATGCCTTGGACAGCTAAAAGTTCACGAAAAGAATTACCCGACTCACGATCATGAGTTGGCCGCGGTGGTGTTTGCATTGAAGATGTGGAGACATTACTAGTATGGGGTCCACATGGATGTATTCACGGATCACAAGAGCTTGCAATATGTGTTTATGAAAAAAGACCTCAATCTGCAGCAAAGGAGGTGGTTGGAGCTACTTAAGGACTATGATATGAGTGTTCTTTACCATCCGGATAAGGGTAATGTGATGGTGGACACACTTAGTAGACTCTCTATGGGGAGTGTGTCCCACGTGGATGAGGGAAAGAAAGAGTTGGTGAAGGATGTCCATCGACTTGAGAGGTTGGGAGTTAGATTGGTCGACTCGACTGATGGTAGCGTAGTTGTGCAAAATGGATCAGAATTGTCCTTGGTGACGGATGTGAAGGCCAAGAAAGGTGAGGACCCAATTCTAGTAAAGCTGAAGGAAGTTGTTGGAAGTCAGAAAGTGGAGGTTTTCTCCCAAGGGGGAGATGGGGTGTTGCGGTACCAAGATAGTCTATGTATTCTAGATGTTGATAATTTGAGGGACCATATATTGCATGAGGCACATGGGTCCAGATATTCCATCCATTCGGGTGCCACCAAACCGTACCATGATTTGCGGGAAATTTATTGGTGGAACGACATGAAGAAGGATATTGCAGAATTTGTGGCCAAGTGCCTAAACTGTCAGCAAGTGAAAATTGAGCATCAAAGGATGGGAGGCGTACTTCAGGATATTAGCATCCCCACTTGGAAGTGGGAATAGATTGGATTTCATTACAGGCCTACCTCATACTTGCCGACACTACGATTCCATTTGGGTGGTGGTCGACAGGTTAACAAGGATGCACACTTTCTACCGATAAAAACCACAGATTCAGCGAATGATTATGCCAAATTGTATATTTGGGAGTCGGTTCTACTTTATGGAGTTCCCTTGTCAATTATTTTAGATTGAGGTACTTAGTTTACCTCCCAATTCTAGTGTTCTTTTCAAAAGGGACTTGGGACTCAAGTTAAACTCAGTACAGCCTTCCATCTGCAAATAGACGGCAGGCAGAATGAAAAATTCAGACCCTTGAGGATATGTTGAGGGCATGTGTTATGGATTTCAACGGTAGTTGGGATGATCATTTTCCCTTGATCGAGTTTGCCTATAATAACAGTTATCACTCTAGTATCCAGATGGCACCGTTCGAGGCTCTTTACAGGTGAAGGTGTAGATCGCCCATCGGATGGTTCGAGGTTGGTGAGACAGCCATGATAGGACCTGATTCGGTTCATGAGGCCATGATAAAAGTCCAGTTGATAAGGGACCAGTTAAAAATTGCTTAGAGTAGTCAGAAATCGTATGTTGATATGAGGAGAAGGGATCTAGAGTTTGAGGTGGATGACTGGGTATTTCTAAAGGTATCTCCCATGAAGGGAGTCATGCGGTTCGAAAAGAAAGGGAAAATCAGTCCCCGCTATATTGGTCCCTATAGGGTTATGAGGAGAGTTGGTAAGGTGGCATATGAGTTGGATTTTCCATCAGAGTTATCTTTGGTTCATCCCGTCTTTCATGTATTGATTTTGAAAAAGTGTTTGGGTGATCCAACCGTGGTAGTCTTGGTGGACAACATTGGGGTAAAAGACAACCTCAGTTATGAAGAAATTCTCGTTGAAATCTTGGATCGTCAAGTTCGGAAGTTGAGAAACGGAGAAGTAGCTTCTGTTAAGGTTTTATAGAGAAATCAGCATGTTGAGGGAGCTACGTGGGAAGCCGAAGCAGATATGATGGCTAAATACCCATATTTATTCTCTACTGGCTCAGTTCTGACTTGAGGTATCAGTTTTGCCCTATAACTCTATTTAAATTCCTGTTCGGTTCATGTGTTCAAGTTTCTTTTATGTGTATGAATGGGTATGTGAGGTTTGAGTTCAGTTTAGCTATATGGTTCTTTTCGGAGGTAGTCATTTCGAGAATATTTTTGTTAAAATAATCAGTGTTGGAGTATGATGATTGCATGTTTATAATATTCGAGGAAGAATATTCCCAAGGGGGAGATATTGTTATACCCCCAGAATTCAAAGATCAGACCCGGAAGTTGAATCGAGGAAAATCTGGATTATGGTTCTGTAGTTGCAGAATGAGTCGTTGGACGACTCGTGAGGTGTCTCCTCACGAGTCGTCATGTCAATCATGGGGTGGAGTTGGAATGTTTAATGGAGGATTTGTCCAGTGTACTTAACGGATGGGACCCCATGAGTCGTGGCCAGTCCCAACGACTCGTGAGGTGAGTCATGAGCAAGCATGTTGGTTATTATTGAGAATTAAGGCAGTGTGCTTGACGGGAGAAGACCTCGAGTTATGTTCACGACGGATGAGTCGTTAAGTCATCCGTTAGGAGCCCCGGCAGACCAGCTATCCAGTGCACTTGATGAGTAACCTAACGAGTCGTTGGCCTAGGTTACGAGTCTTCAGGTCATCCGTTGGGACCCCCTAAAAGTTATTTTCAGTGAATTTAGTAAGGGCTTTTTCGTAATTCCTAAGTTCTAAGGGCCTACACTACGTTTTAAAGCTCATTTTAGTGGGTTTTGAGCAGGGGAAAACCTATCCTAAGCCATTATTCTCATGAATGCAAGTTTGAAGGGTTGAAGAGGAGGATCAAGGTGAAATCTCAAGGTTTCCAATTGGAATCTCAGATGGGCAATTAGGGAGAGTTAGAATTCACCATTTTTGGGAATGTAAGGCCATCAATGGGTGCTTTCTTCCATATGCATGTCAATCCCTATAAAAATGTGATTAAGTTGTCTATGATCAATTATGGGGTTTTACCCAATTGCAGGATTCTTCAATCTCTATACATGGGTATGATTAGATTGAGTTTATATTGATAATTTACGAAGCTTAGGCGGATTCTAACTTGTTTTCCTTATAAAAATTATTTTCCAAAATTTGAATCTAAAACGCCCATGGGTGAAGGGTGTCGCGCCCCATTTTTCCTCGCGGAAAAGCGGGATACAACATGTGACAACTCTTAAGGGTAGATTGTTGAAGAGTCGCCACCTAACGAAATTAAGGCGCGTTAGGGCACCATTCTAAGCTGAGTTTTATTTCCTAGATAACCAGAGTTGGGTAAGGGCTTTAATTACCTCGAAAGGAAGGTGTTAGGCACCTTTTGAGGTCCATAAAAAGTGGTTCTCGACCGTACTCATTAAAATGGGAATTTTAACTAAGTGATCAAATAAAGTTTGTTTTAAAACCTATATTATTTACACTAAAAATGATTTGATAAAAGAAGTCGATAATAAAAGATTAATTTTTATTTAGACGAATGACAAAAAGGAATTTGGGCAAAAATGAAATTCAAGAAAGTTTTAACTTATTATATGCAAAAATTTGTGGCAAAATAATACAAACAGAAATTAAAAATAAACAAACAACGAATAAATGAATATTTTATTTAATTACGGGGACGAGCCTCGGTAAGGCACCTACGTATCCCTTAAGAGAATCAGGCCAAACGTAGTTCTACATTTAAAAATGTTTGACCTAATGGGATCATCCGTGCAACTTAAATAATACTTCGCAATCTTTTGAATTGCTCGTATTATTCAGCGAGCACGAGTTATCATTTCCCATCTACCCCCTAGCTGATTATTAACTTAAGACGTTCTATGTGATAAACTATCGTCCTAGTGTTTGCCTACCCATCCCGATCTTAAAGTCCAAGAGGCATTGGACTGCTAATTGGATTTTTGGTCTAAAATCCTTAGGTTGTTAGGGTAAAAAAAAAAGCAAACACAATGACTAAAATAATTTACAAATACTGGTTCCAAATAAGCCTCCATTACAGTAAATTGAGAGACATAAACATGAAGGAATGTGGATAGATTTTGTTATGTAAACAATAACAACAAAGCAGATTGACAGTAGAATCAAAATACTCGGGCATATACAATTAAGTTCGTGATATACCGAAAGAAAGATTATGTTCAGCATACAAGCTGCACAATGAGCTTAGTGCAACCTTCCTTTTTTTTAATTTAAACATGATGTATTCCCATTGCCAAGGTTCATAAGTTATAAGAAAAGAAAGAGTTGAAATGACACTAGCATAAGTTAGAATCGGAAGAATAGGTATGTTGAACATGAGCTTTACCGGATGATTTTTACTAATTGATTCATGTGTTTTCTAATGTGCAAGATGCATAGGTTAAAGTATGAAGAAAAGACATTGAATTAGCCTTGATTTAATCTCAAAGGAGTATTGAAATTATTCAGTCGGCTTACATCATTAACAAAATAATTAAATTTTCATGCAATTAAAAATCTGCTCAAATATTTATTTAGTGAGAACTATTAAATGCACGCGGTTTATAAACATAGTTTCAGAGAAATTACTGCAGAAAATTGATCCCATGAACAATTTATCTAACCTTTTATTATTATTACTATATTATTATTACTTTTCTTTTTTAACAAATAAAATAAAATTTGCAAAGTAAACAGAATTAGCTTTGAAATGAATAATTGGTATGTTGGCACACGTTATTCACTTCTAGTTTTATAATCCTAAAGGGCATGATGTCTAGTATAATATCCGAATCTGAAATATGCTTACAGGAAATAAAATCATTTGTTGAACTATTTGAGCAGACCGACATGTACCGAAATAATTCCTATAGGCAAGTTTACTAATAATGCTTCAATTAATTCATTGTAATATCTATAGGCATGATTTCTATTTGCTGCGTGCATTATGAAAAATCCTATAGGCATGCTTTCTAGATTAACGACCAAAACAATAAGGGAAAAGCATACAAACCCCACCCCCAAAAGACCCCTTTTTTTTTTACTATATACAACGTCTTATACAATTATTACAAACTGAAGAAAGTAAAATAAATCAACACATCATACATGCAATAATGAATTAAACAGAAATTAAACAACATCCCTCTTGTCCCCAAGCGACTCTTCGTTCCGGATTATGATAACCTGTTAAACAGAGCTATACGACAAAATTGTGTACCATACTCTATAACCGATTGTATAATTTATAAACAAACATCTATTTGAACATACTACCTTATAACAGATACGCATATAGATGTAAGCTTCATACTTGTGATATCTAATGCAGACAACAAATTCCTAGCACGACATTTAAATTAAAATAGAAAGGTGAACTAACCAGTTAATCAGCGAAAGAACAAAGCGGCAGTCAGTAATTTAGCAAAAGAGCTCAATGATCGAAACCCGAACTCAACACGTCAAGATCACGGGAATCTCATGGATTTCGAGCAGTGCTCGTGTTGAGGCGGTATAAAGGTGTTTGTAAATAAAAGTGACGAACAAAGAAAGAGAAAGGGTAGTTCAGTATCTCTTTTTTTTTACCGTGTTTCAGTTGAATCCTAAAAGAGAGTAGAATCGTTTTTTATAGCTAAAAGGGGTAAAGGGAAAGGCAAAGATTCAGCCATCAATTAGAGAAAAACTTCCATAATTAAATAAAAGAAAAATCAAAAAATTAGGACTAATTAAACTCTTTCCATGAATAAATAATATTTAGGATGTCCAAACAAATAAAGGGAGTAAATACAAAAATGATCATGGCCCAATAAAAGCAAAGAATCAGTCAAAGTAATTATTTTCTAAACATATCAAATTAAAACAGTGTAAAACAATCGGTGATTATTATGGTAACTAGTTTTAAATCTATAAAGGTAAATAAATAAACAATCGAATGGGTTTTCCAAATAAAAATTTACCATAAATAAATATATAATTGGCTGTCTTGATCAATTTTAAAAGAAAATAAAGGATTGGACTATCAATTTGCTTTAAAATAGTTATAACCGTAATTAGTTGTAGGAAAAAAAAAAGAAACAATCAAAGGGGCATATTTCTTTAGTTAACAAAATTCTAACATAAAAACAAAGCTATTTTTTACCATAGTTATACCAATATTCAAAGAAGGAAAGAATCATTCAGGGAATGTTTTTCCTTAATGACTATGTATCATATAAGTCAAACCTGATCAAGAATAAATAATTAAAAGCTCAAATAACTAAATAAATAAAATACGCCAATTAATAAAGCAAATTAGTAACAACAACTTATAATTTTCAACCAAGTATATGGAAAAAAAAAATGAAATCATTTAGGAGAAATAATGAAATAAATTAAGGGACAAATATGTATAGTCCAACAGCATCAAAATTCGTCGTGACTAAACAAGTACCATGAATTTTTTTTTTTAAACTAAGAAATGAAATTCTGATTATACTAATTATTTAACTTCCTTTTAAAAATTACAAAGGTGAAAATTACTAAATTTATTCATTAATCAAAATCTGTCGAGACAATCATAAGAACTAATGGTAGAATTTTGCCAAACTGTGATTTTGATATAAATATACAACCTAATTAAATTAACACCATAACAATAGCAATTCAATTTGCACACTTTGACAGAAAAAATACCAAGCAAGCAAGCCAAGATTTGACAGATTTTAAGGATACTGATTTTTATTTTCAAGTGTATTCAGTCAGATTAAACAAAGATCATGAGCAAGCATATTAATCAACTGCGTAATTAAATAATTAACAGACAATTATTGTATATATAAATGAAACAAAAGGCAGAACAATAGATTATATATATAGACATATATATTATTATATATTATTATATAAACGAAACAGAAAGGGTAACTGTATATATTACTTATATACATATATTATACTATATATTTATACATATCTATTTTATATTATATATTTATTATATTATACATAAATGGAATAGAAAAGAAAAAACAGTATACATACTTATATATACATTATTTATATATCTACTAATACATATATATTATATTTTATATATATTATTCATACATATATATACACATTATATATATATATATATTATAGATTATTTATAGATATATTTATTATGTACATATATACATAAATAAAACAAAAAAAATAAACAGTAAATAATAAATAAAATAAAATAAAAAATATATATAAAATTTTTAACCAGATCGCAGATCTGTCCGGATCGGTGGTTTTACTGTCGAAGTGGTGGTGCTGCCACTGCCGTCGCCGACAGTGGAGAGAAAAGAAAGAGGAAGGAGGTCCGGCGGTGGGTGTTCGCCGGAAACAAGGGAGAAGGAGGGAGATAGAGAGGAGGTGAGGTCGGCGGCTGTTGTTCTTCGGCGTTAATGGAGGTTGTGCGGCGGAGGCTGTGGGAGAGGAGAGACGGTGGTGGTCGTTTGGTGGTGGTGTTGGTGGGGCTATCTCCGGCGAAGGTGTTGTTCCGGTGAGGGGAGAAGATGACGGTGAGGGAGGTTGCCAGAGGTGAGGAGGAAGGGCTGGCAGCGCTTCGCCGGTGTCGCTGCCTCCGGCGAAGAGAGGGAGATGGGGCGACGAGAGGGAGAGAGGGAGGTGAGGTCGGCGGCTGTTAGGTGGGAAGGGGAAGAATGGAAAAATGTTTAGGGTTTGGGTAGGTATGAAGATTAAATAAGGAAATAAAATAGATTTGAATTAGGACCGTAGGATTAAATTAGATGGACGGCTAGGATTAGATTTTATAATAGATGGGTCGGGTCGCGGGTTAATTGGGTAGTCCGGATGGGTAAATGGTTAAGAATTAATTTAGGCTGAAATTGAATTTAAATAATAGCCAAAATTGATCAAAAGTGGCTAAAATTGGAATAAATTGAATAGAAAGTGGTCAGATTTGAAATAAATTGAATGAAATTGAATAGAAAAAATGACTATAATTTAAATAAATTGGAGGAAAATGAATTTTTCTGCTATTTAATTAATAAATATACTACACTTTTAAATAATTTAATAAATAGATAATAAAGCATCATAAATTATCATATAAACATTATTATTAATATAAATAAATACTAAATTTATGTAAATATCATATAATTAAATTATTATGTATAAATAATTTAACGACTAGAAAATAAAATTAAGTTATCAAATATTATAAAAAATCATATTATTAACATAAATAATTTATAAATTCAAGTAATATTATTATTCAAATAAATTTATAAAATTTAGTAAAATTAGGTAAATAGTTTATTAAATAAAGGATATATTTCAAAATAAGGGTGCATATTACTACGAAATATATTATACACGACATAATTATTTAATATCAAAACTTAAAATTAATATGAATCATATGTATGTAACTTGCAATAATTTCCAGAACATTATGATAATAAATTATTTTATAAATACAAAAGTAAGTCAAATTTTTACGTAAAATAAATAAATAAATATATACATATATAAGCAACATTATTAAGGCACAGGGAGGTCAAAATTGGGTGTCAACAGCTGCCCCTTCTTTGCTCGAGAATGAAGGATGAATTGTTGAGCAAAGAACGTTGACTTAGTAGCCAATTTTGTCCGACCGAAGAAAAAATTTCGGTGAGGCCAAATAAAAGGGAATAAAGTCATGAAAATATCGCAGCCGAGACTTCAGTTTCAAGTCGCCTACATATCTCGGTTTCACGAGAATCAGGCCGCGTGTAGTTCTGGATTTAGGGACGAACGATATCCCTAAAATTGACAACACGAGGCTTGGATGAGGATGGGGTAGCATGAATCGACACGATTTAGAATGCATAAAAATAAATAGGTGGGAATATAGTTCGAAAGAAAATAGTAGGGAGGCACTATCATTCGTAGCTTGCAATTTCTTCGGTGTTCGCGTAAATACTAAAGCATGCGTATCAAATACTAAAAATAAATGGATGTGAAAATTAAACATGATCCAAGTTCCCTTTAGACAATGAAATTTTGTTTAGAGATAACGGATGATGTCTCTAAACCATGATGTCTTGGGCCATGATACACAAAATAAATTTCCTAGGCCATGAAATGATGTCCGCAGGCCATGAAAAATGACGTCTTTAGACTATGACGCCTTAGGACATGATAAAATGGAAAATAAACTCCCTAGGCCATGAAATGTTGTCTGCAGGCCATGAAAATGACGCCTTTAGACTATGACGCCTTAGGAGAATGATGAACAGAAAATAAATCTTCAGGCTATGACATGATTTCCACAGGCCATGAAATGATGCCTTTAGACTATGATGCCTTCGGATGAGTGGAAGAAATGCTAATTCAAATGAAGTAGATTACTCGAGAGCCTTAATAATTCAATCGAGTGCTCTAGTTTATTCGGGCTCAATGCAAATAAATCACGGGACTTAGAATGCAACAGTGGGCTCGAAGTGCGAATAATGAGCTTCGAATGCATAAATGGGCTTGAAATGCAAATAAAGGGCTCGAATGCATAAATTGGCTTGAAGTGTAAATAACGGGCTTAAGATGCAAATAAACAGGCTCGAAATGCGAATAACCGGCTTCGAATGCAAAAACGGCTTAAGATGCAAATAAAAGGGCTCAAATGCAAGTACGGGCTCAATTATATATGAAAATGCGTATATCATATGCATTACAGGTTCAATATGCAAATAAAGACTCAAATGCAATGTTATAAAATCTATCACCGGCTCAATATGGTAATACAGGCTAAAAATGCATACCACAGGCTCAAAATGAACATAAATGTATACGACGGGCTTGAATGCATATATAAAATGTATATTTAGGGCTTAAATGCATATATAAAATGTATATCACGGGCTCAGAATGCATATATATATCAGGGCTCAAATGCATATATAAAGTTATACCAAGGGCTCAAATGCATATATATGTATACCACGGGCTCAAATGCATATATAAAACGTATATCGAGGGCTCAAATGCATACATAAAGTTATACCAAGGGCTCAAATGCATATATATGTATACCACGGGCTCAGATGCATATGTAAATGTATATCAAGGGCTCAAATGCATACATAAAGCTATACCAAGGGCTCAAATGCATATAATATATACCACAGGCTCGGATGCATATGTAAATGTATATCAAGGGCTCAAAATGCATATGTAAATGTATATCAGGGCTCAAATGCTTATATAAATGTATATTAAGGGCTGAAATGCATATATGAAATATATCAAGGGATCAAAATATATATCAGGCTCAAAATGCGATACGGGGCTCAAATGCGCAATTATGCATATATTAAAATGTATATCACGGGTTTGATATGCAACAGAGTGCTCCGATGATGGAATAGCAAGATAACAAATAGGGGCGTAAGAAAGAATGACTTAGCTCTATGTCGCCTTGTGACATGACATTTTCTATCTCTGCCTTTTGCTTTTTTGTTATTTCTGCATTCAAAGAAAATTTGTTAGTTCGAAAAGGGGAGGTTGATCTGCGTGTATATCTCGTAGTCTTCTTCTATTCGCTGGACATCTGTTGTCGCACTCCGTCCAGGCATACGCTCGAGCACAAAGTTTAGACAAAAAGTAAATAACTTAGTATAAGTAAGGTGAAAACATAGAAAATCGAGTTAAATCATGGGCCATGGCATATTTTAAAGCCATATGACGTCCTTTTGTAAATCGGAACCTCGTCTTGACTTAGTTTGACAAAATTTTGAGATCCTTCTCAAAATTTCTGCCCCAGTGTAGAAGATGACATAGACTTCCTCGTAAGTAACAGAGATTTGAGAATTTTTGAGGTCCTCTCAAAAATTCTGCCTCAGTTGCAGCATGTTAACCGAAATACCATGAAAATGTGACAGAAGCACCAAGAACCTTTGAAGGGGAGAAGAAAATTTTATAAAGATATAGACCGAGTCCCACTGGGACGCCTACGTATCCCTCTTAAACGGGAATCAGGTCCAACGTAGTTCAGGTTACAAAGCAGAGCAAAAGAAACAAAAATCTCAATCTAAATATAGTATCTCTTAACCGCGTCTGAGTTGATGGGCTTAGGCTAGATTTCACCGTCCATATTTGCTAGGATAAGTGCTCCTCCTGTCAGCACTCGGTGAACTATGTAGGGACCTTGCCAGTTAGGTGAGAACTTGCCTTTAGCTTCATCTTGGTTTGGAAAAATCCGCTTCAAAACTAGTTGCCCAGGCATGAAGAGTCTTGGCCTAACTTTCTTGCTAAAGGCCTTGGTCATCCTGTTCTGATAAAGTTGACCGTGACAGATTGCATTTATCCTTTTCCCATCAATGAGTGCGAGTTGCTCGAATCTACTTTGCACCCATTCGGCATCGTTCAATTCTGCTTCTTGAATGATTCTCAAAGAAGGAATTTCCACTTCAGCTGGTATCACTGCTTCATTACCATATACCAACATATAAGGTGTAGCACCAGTAAACGTTCGGAGAGTGGTGCGGTATCCCAACAAAGCAAAGGGCAGCTTCTCATGCCAATGTTTATAGTTGTCGATCATCTTGCGCAGAATCCTCTTGATGTTTTTGTTTGCAGCCTCCACGACTCCATTCATCTGTGGCCTATATGCAGTAGAATGGCGGTGCTTGATCTTGAAATTTTCATACGTTGCTCTCATCAAGTCACTATTCAGATTAGCACCATTGTCGGTAATGATTGATTCAGGTACTCCGAATCGGCAAATGAGATGATCGCGGACAAAATCTGTCACCACTTTATTTGTGATAGACTTATGAGAGGTAGCTTCAACCCACTTAGTGAAGTAGTCAATTGCAACCAGAATGAATCTATGTCCATTGGACACTGCAGGCTTGATGAGGCCAAATACATCCATTCCCCAAGCTGCGAATGGCCAAGGAGAACTTGTGGCCCGAAGCTCATTAGGAGGAGCTCGAATCACATCGGCGTGGGTTTGACAATGATGACATCTTTGCACGTACTTGATACAGTTCGTTTCCATAGTTAACCAAAAGTAACCAGCTCTCAAGATCTTCTTTGCCAGTATGAAACCGTTCATGTGGGGTCCACAAGTCCCAGCGTGCACTTCCTCAATCAAAGTTGTAGCCTCTTTAGCATCCACACATCTTAGCCATCCCAATTCGGGAGTCCTCCTATAAAGGATTTCCCCGTTTAGGAAAAACTGATTGGCTAGCCTCTGAATCGTGCGCTTTTGGACGCTTGTAGCATGCTCAGGGTAACCCCCGTTTTTCAGATACCTTTTGATGTCGGCATACCATGGTTCACCGTCTGGTTCTTCCTCAACATGAAAGCAATAAGCCGGCTGCTTATGTATATAAACAGGAATGGGATCAATGTAATTCTTATCAGGGTGCTGGATCATCGACGACAAAGTGGCTAAAGCATCCGCAAATTCATTCTGTATTCTGGGAACATGATGGAACTCAATCTTGATAAACCTCTTGCACAATTCTTGCACACAATGTAGATAGGGAAGAATCTTCGTGTTCTTCGTGGCCCATTCTCCCCTTACTTGGTGCATCAGCAAATCTGAGTCTCCAATTACCAGTAACGATTGCACGTTCATGTCAACTGCCAGTCGAATACCCAAAATGCAAGCTTCATACTCAGCCATATTGTTGGTACAAGGAAATCGAAGCTTAGCCGATACAGGATAATGCTACCCCGTTTCTGATACTAACACTGCTCCAATGCCCACTCCTTTGAAATTCGCTGGTCCATCGAAGAATAACCTCCAACCATCGTACTCTTCGGCAATATCTTCTCCTACGAAGGCTACTTCCTCGTCAGGAAAGTATGTCTTCAGTGGCTCATACTCCTCATCTACAGGATTTTCTGCCAAATGGTCTGCAAGAGCCTGTCCTTTTACGACTTTTTGCGTAACGTAAACAATGTCAAACTCACTTAGCAATATCTGCCACTTGGCCAACTTCCCCGTAGGCATGGGCTTTTGAAAGATATACTTCAATGGATCCATCCTTGAAATCAAATAAGTTGTGTAGGCAGACAAATAGTGCCTCAACTTCTGAGCGACCCAAGTCAAAGCGCAACATGTTCTTTCCAACAGTGTATACCGAGCCTCATACGGTGTGAACTTCTTGCTCAAATAGTATATGGCTTTCTCCTTTTTCCCTGTCTCGTCATGTTGTCCCAAAACACAACCGAAGGCATTCTCTAGTACGGACAAATACAAGAGCAGAGGTCTTCCTTGTTCCGGTGGCACTAAAACTGGAGGCTTCGATAGATAATTTTGTATTCTATCGAAAGCTTACTGACACTCAGGAGTCCATTCTGTAGCAACATCCTTTTTCATCAGTTTGAAGATAGGCTCACAAATAACCGTTGACTGAGCAATGAAACGGCTAATGTAGTTGAGTCGTCCTGAAAAGCTCATGACTTCTTTCTTGCTTTTCGGTGGCGGGAGCTCTTGGATGGCCTTAATCTTGCTTGGATCCAATTCAATACCTCGACGGCTGACAATAAAACCTAATAATTTTCCTGATGGAACCCCAAATGCACACTTTGCCAGATTTAGCTTCAGATTATACTTCCTCAATCTGTCAAAGAACTTTTTGAGGTCTGCCAGATGATCTGAGCTTCTTTTTGACTTGATGATGACATCATCCACTTAAACTTCAATTTCCTTGTGAATCATGTCGTGGAAGATGGTGGTCATGGCCCGCATGTAGGTAGCTCCAGCATTTTTCAACCCGAATGGCATTACCTTGTAACAATACACCCCCCATGGGGAAAGAAATGCAGTTTTCTCAGCATCCTCTTCATGCATTCTGATCTGATGATAACCAGCAAAACAATCCACGAACGACTATGTCTCATGCTTTGCACAGTTGTCAATAAGGATATGGATGTTTGGTAACGGAAAATCATCTTTAGGGCTAGCCTTGTTGAGATCCCTGTAATCCACACAGACTCTGACCTTTCTGTCCTTCTTCGGTACAGGCACGATGTTGGCCAACCAAGTGGGATATTCTACCACTTTGAGGATTCCGGCATCAATCTTCTTGGCTACCTCTTCTTTGATTTTCAAACTCATGTCTAGCTTGTATTTCCTCGGCTTTTGCTTCACAGGGGATACGCTGGATCAGTAGGCAATCTATGCGCTACTATAGAGTGGCTTAGCCCAGTCATATCATCGTAGGACCAGGCGAAGATGTCTTTATACTCCCTCAGAAACTCTATGTACTCCTAATCTCTTCTTTTGGCAAGTGAGTGCTGACTTGAGTCTCTTTGGGTATTGCTGAATCTTCCAAAGTTACCACATCAGTATCTGTCAGATTGGCTTTGGGCTTGTCCTCGAATTCTTCTATTTCCCTGACAATTTCAGTAGGTAACTCATCTTCTTCAGCTTCTAAGGAGTTTCCTGCGTTATGTCGTACAGTTTCATTACAAGCCATGGCCTTAGATTCAACTCATTCAATATTAGAAATGTTGAAAATAAATAAAATTAAATTAAATATATAAAAGAGATATAATTTTATTAAAATCGATCAAAATTTGACATAATACTCAAAAGAAAATTCACAACTTTGAAAACGAATATTTATTTCAAACAAAAATAGAAAACTGGTCCTTTGGTCTACCCAGATGCCCGACGAGCTCTGGATGGTGTGGCTGTCCAATTGGCGATTCTTTGAACTCCTCCTTGTTGTGGGGCCCTTCCTTCCTCCCCGTTGCCAATGGCGTTACAACTGCTATCATCCAGAATCAAATCCCTTACACTGAGCAGCACGGCGTCTTCTTCGGCCCGTTTAACATCGAGAAAACCATCCGAAACAAAAGTCTGTTGAAGCAAAGGCAATGGGTTTGGCAACAGAAAATTTCTCTTTCCCAAGGGATATTTCCATTTATCCAGCTCTTGTTTAGTAGGTTGATATCCTAATCCAAAAGTGGTCTTTTGCTTTGCTACTTGCAACGGCTCAGAGACTCCTTGTAATTTTACTCCAAGACCCCGACCCGGTTCGAACCCCAACCAAAGTAGCATACTCAGGATCTTATCACTCCACCATCTACCTCCTTCGATGACACCGACAAGCTCTATAGTGTGGAAACTTTCCCCGTCCAGACCTCCCTTTCTTTCAATGACAGGGATAACAGGAGCAGTGTAAATTGGATGGCTTTCATCCCCATGGATCACGACTTCTTGATGGTCCCACTCAAACTTCAGACGTTGGTGCAGGGTTGAAGGCACCGCTCCAGCAGCATGAATCCATGGACGTCCCAACAACAAATTGTAAGAAGCTAGGATGTCCATTACTTGAAATGTCATGGTGAATGTGGCAGGCCCAACCAACACGTCCAAATCTATCTCTCCAACAGTGTCCCTTTGTGAACCGTCAAATGCCTTGACGTTCATCTTCCAATGCTTGATACTAGCGAGGTCAACTTCTAGCCGAGTCAAGGTATTTAGCAGACAAATATTCAAACCCGAGCCTGGATCAATCAATACCTTGGTAATGAACTTGTCCAAGTGCTGCACTGTGATATGCAACGCTTTGTTATGGGCCACGCCTTCCAAAGGCAACTCATCTTCATGAAAGGAAATTTTCTGGGCCTCAAATACCTGGCCCACCATATTAGCCACCTCATTGCTAGATATGTTTGCAGGGACATAGGCTTCCCCTAGCACCTTCATCAAAGCTTTTTGATGTTGCTCAGAACTCTGCAGAAGTGATAAGATAGAAATTTGAGCCTGAGTCTTGCTCAATTGTTCTACCACCGAGTACTCCTTCGCCTGCACCTTTTTCTAGATCCCATTTTCTGGTTCTACCACTGTCTGCTTGCCTTTATAAACTCCTTGAACCAAGGTATCAGGAGTGTATATTCTTCCAGACTGTGTCACTCCTTGAGCAGTATCTGCCTCCAACACCTTTGTTTTATTCGAGGCATTTTCCTTGTAACTCCAAGGTACCGTCTTGTATGCAACTGGAGCAGCTCTTTCCACCATGAAAGGAGGCCTTGGTGTAGCTACCTCAACCTCGAATGGAGGGCGCACCGGAATTCTCCTAGATGAGTCTAAAGAAGGACCCGCTCCACGTTCGATCATCCCAATAGTATCTACCAAGTCATCAGCTTCGTCGCAAAAAATCATGTTCACCTGGTGATTGGGTAGAGGATTACTTGTCACATTTGGTGTCGGATCCTTGAGGTGAATAACCTTGGTGTCAATAAACTTCTGTATTCTGTCTTTCAAAGACCTGCAGGACTCTATGGTGTGTCCCCTCATTCCCGAATGGTACATGCATATTTTTTTGTGGTCGTACCACTTAGCTTGGGTATCGACCGGCAGTGCAGGAATAGGCTCGATGTAACTAGCTTCTTTCAACCTTACATACAGCTGGTCAATAGGTTCGGCTAGAGGAGTGTAAGTTTTTGTTTTTTAAACTGAGCTCTAGGCCTTTGGTTTGGTGAGAAAGAAGGCCGTGAGTGAGAAGGTCATGGATGAGAGGGTTGTGGATGAGAGGGCTGTGGATAAGAGGGTTGTATGTTATAAACGGGGTAAGCAGGGGCTTGGTAATGTGAAGGAGGTGTTTGGAAGTGGGTCGGAGGGAGAGTTTGATATGGAGCTTGATAGGGATGGAGATTTTGATATGGAGATGGAGTTTGGTAAGGTGATGACGGAGCATGATATGGTGGAGGTGGATTTTGGAAGTGTGGGGTTGGCATTTGGTAGTGTGGGGTTGGGGTCTGGGGTCTGTACACATAACTTTTTGGCCCTTGGACCATCATAACTGTTCCAATTTCCTTTTTCTTGCGTCTTTCCGAAGAAGTTCCGGACTGCAAGGCTTTGTTAGCCGCCTGTAGTGCATTCAAGTTGATAATGGTACCATCCTTGATACCGTCCTCAATTCTCTCTCCAAGCTTGATTATTTCTGCAAAGCTTTTTTCGCTAACTAGCATCAATCTGTCATAAACTTGCGGGTCTAAAGTCCGCATAAAAATATCCTTCATTTGAGACTCTTCCATTGGGGGTCGCACTCTTGCTGCTTCAGTCCTCCATCGAGTTGCAAATTCCCTGAAAGTCTCGGTGGGCTTCCTCTTCAAGTTTTGGATGTAATGCAAGTCAGGTGCATTTTCCGTGTTGAATCCAAAACGTTCTACAAAGGCTGATGCCATTTATGCCCAAGTAAACCATTTTCTCGGATCTTGCTCTACATACTAGCTAAGAGCTTCTCCGGTTAGACTTCTCATAAACAACTTCATCCTTATCTTCTCATTCCGCCCTACTCCTACCAATTTGTCGCAATACAACCTCAGGTGGGCCCTTGGATCACCGGTTCCGTTGAAGAGCTCGAACTTAGGAGGTTTGTACCCCTCCGGTAATTCGACATCCAGATGTATACACAGATCTTCATAATCCAGACCCGTTATTCCCTTATTGCCTTCAACATTTTGCAATCTTCTATTTATTTTCTTCAACTCTTCTGCTAGAGTCTGAATCAGTCTATCCTTTCCGAAGGTTCAAATTCCTCACAATGATGAGTTACAGGTGCAGTCTCCACATAGATCGGGTTGGTATGGGTGTGGGTGTAGGTTGTATTTATATGGGTTGGAGGAGGTATTTCTTGAGGTGGTGAAGGGTAATGGGCGGTAGATGGAGCTGGCGGATATGGATAAGTATATGGGGGATATTGGTAATGTTGGGGTGGAGCGTCTAGTGGTGGAGCTGCGGGTTGTGAGGACATGGGAAGACTAGCTGGTGCTTTTGAAGTCGAGGCATCAGCTTGTGTGGCCTGAGTATTTGCATTTCGAACCTGTGCTAACTCTTCTTGCAGCTCAAAGATTTTCTGTTCGAGCCTCATAATAATCTCATTATAACTTGGAGGGCCGACCCCTTCGAAGTTGTCTCTCTCATTTCTGGGTGTGTCGCTACCGCTGCAATTATGTTCGTCCATTCTGTCCTTTCCTTTGTTGCGGTTAGGGATGGGAGGAGGAGAAGGAGGAGCCCCTTTTGATCTTGTGTAGTAAGCCAGGTTTGCATAGATCAACCTTTGGGAAGGGGAAAAATGAGACAAACAACAAATAAACCATAACTAGTAATAGAAGTTAGAAATAATATTTGATTAAAAGAAAGATCAAATAAGAATAATGACGTATTTTCTAATTTTGGGGCCTCTTTTATGCCAGAGGTAGGCCTAGCGAGTTTAAGAGAACTTGTTATTAAATATCGTCATTTTGCTCCCAAAATAAACCCAAAAATAAACTTTATTATTATATAAAAATTACAAGAATTACAACAAACAAACATTAAATCTTAAAAACATCTTCGTCGACATCCAACTTCTTCGGATCTTCTAGTACTTTGTTGAAACGGTGGCGACTGGACAGAAGGTAGGCCAATGCTAGATCTTTCCCCATAGCTCCTTTATTCAAGCATTCTTCTCCTTGTTTGCTGAACTCATCATGCAAATCTTGTATCCTCAAATCCAAACCTAAAGCACGATCTTTCCAATATTCCAATTCCTTTCCTACTTCAGCAATTTCTTTGGCATTGTCGTCGTACAGCTGCCGATGACAAGCCTCAGAATCCTGGACTTTTCTTTTTAAACGGCGATAAAGGGTTTGTGCTTGAGCCTCCTTATATTCTACATGCTTACCTCGTTTGACACTCGCTATTGCAGTACCAGCCCAATCATCATGTAACCACTCGATATACCCGGTTACGTAGCCTACTTGATATCGATCAACCTCTATGCTCTTTTCATTGAGATAAACCTTTTTGCTCCAAGCTTTTACAATGTCTAAAGCATGCGGAACGAGATCATCCTTGTAATCCACTTGGTATGCGTCCATGTTGGCAACCCTAGGTATTATTTGCATCCTTCCAGCCTGCCGCATTATTCGCATGGGAGAATACGGTTGGAGACCTCGTAATCCTATCAAAACCAGGTAGTATCGGGTCTTTGTATATACAACAAAGTGCTTCCTCGGAAACCAGTCGAACATCCACTGAACAGAGTCTTCGGTCAAATTGCCCAACATTTGACCCCATTTCTCCACTTCTTCGGGTCATTTTATCGGCTTAACTCCCATGGTGACTCTGTAATGGTGAGCGGCGATATGATCGGTTTCTGTAGGCCGAGGCATGGTTGGATTGCCACGCACCTTTTGAAGATGTTCAATGAGCCAGAGCTGCAGCAATAAATTACAACCCTCGAAGTGTTTGAACCCATTTTTGCACTTCCCCAGAGATCGGTAAATGTCTGCTACAATCATTGGGACAATAGTGCAATGTCCTTTCTCTATACCCTTGCACAAAGCATGAACAACTTAAATGAGACGAATATCGGTGTCCTCCTTAGCTCCTCGTGGGAAAACCACCATCCCTAAGAAGTAAACCATGAAAGCAAAAATTCGTTTGCTCGTCCATGAGTCTAGATCAGAGCCATCTTCTTTGTAAATATCCCGAGAAGAACTATGACCGAATCGGGTTAGCAAATATTTTCCCGGCATCCTCCCCTTCATTACAAAGGACACCATGTCGCTACCTTGCAATCCCAATTTGTTACGCGCATCTTCTAGGGTGACGCGTTTCGGTATGATCATTTCTGCTTTTTCCCACTTCCTATTTCTCCATAACAAACTCACATTCTCCACATAACCCCCGATTTCTTCCAATAACGGGGTCATTTCAACCTCACCAAATCTGAATACGACTCTTTTCTCATCCCAAAAAGTTGTGGCTGCTTCTATTAGTTCTCGGCATGGAGTAACTTGCATTAACGAAGGTAAATGTCCTAACACTTTCCTTACTTCGTTCTGTCCGTATTCTCCTAAATTCAACCACCATGCTTTCATGCCTACAGGCATGCACCAAACCATGCCGAATCTTGGATAAGAAGTTGGGAGACTCATTGTGCCTGCAAAAAAAGGAAGGTTAGACTATCCTACCCACCCGGGAGCAAAATGACGTTATTTTAAACAAAATTTCTCTTAAAATGCACATAATTCATGGATCGCCTTTTTTCGGGATTAAAAATGATCCCTTAAGACTTAGGGAAAGTTCCTACTTAATCTTGACGTACCATGGACGTCGCGATTTTTCTAAGTTTTCAAAGATGTGCAAGCCTTACTAAAGAAGTACATGGTCACGGTCTAGGAGTAAGAGTGGGATTTGACATGGTTCCCTCAAGCGGACAACTCGAGAGTGAGGAAGCTTATGACCGTCGATGCACCGCTGATCGACCAAATCATAAGACAATCCCTGAGGTGTTTAAAATAGTGAACGGTCGTGAAACCACGCAACCGTTATTGTGTGTGAAAGTGTGAAATTCCCAAGTGGGGGAAATATGAACGATATGCCAGTTAATAAAAAATTACAACATTTTATAAATTACAATTGCATAAAAAATAAGTAATAAACAAAATAAAACAAGGAAAGAAAACGGTTAGTAACTTCATGACAAAATAATATAAAGAAGCAAATAAATATTGCAAGAAATAAGTGAAGGTAAAATATAAACCCAACAATTAAAAAAAAAACAAACCCCATTTAATGAATACGTTGTGGTTTAAGCCTAAAAATCCCCAGCAGAGTCGCCATGCTGTCGCGCCCCATTTTTCCTCGCGGAAAAGCGGGATACAACATGTGACAACTCTTAAGGGTAGATTGTTGAAGAGTCGCCACCTAACGAAATTAAGGCGCGTTAGGGGCACCATTCTAAGCTGAGTTTTATTTCCTAGATAACCAGAGTTGGGTAAGGGCTTTAATTACATCGAAGGAAGGTGTTAGGCACCTTTCGAGGGCCACAAAAAGTGGTTCCCGACCGTACTCATTAAAGTGGGAATTTTAACTAAGCGATCAAATAAAGTTTGTTTTAAAACCTATATTATTTACACTAAAAATGATTTGATAAAAGAAGTCGATAATAAAAGATTAATTTTTATTTAGACGAATGACAAAAAGGAATTTGGGCAAAAATGAAATTCAAGAAAGTTTTAACTTATTATATGCAAAAATTTGTGGCAAAATAATACAAACATAAATTAAAAATAAACAAACAACGAATAAATGAATGTTTTATTTAATTATGGGGCCGAGCCTCGGTAAGGCGCCTACGTATCCCTTAAGGGAACCAGGACAAACATAGTTCTACATTTAAAAATGTTTGACCTAATGGGGTCATCCGTGCAACTTAAATAATACTTCGCAATCTTTTGAATTGCTCATATTATTCAGCGAGCACGAGTTATCATTTCCCATCTACCCCCTAGTTAATTATTAACTTAAGACGTTCTATGTGATAAACTATCGTCCTAGTGTTTGCCTACCCGTCCCGATCTTAAAGTCCAAGAGGCATTGGACTGCTAATTGGATTTTTGGTCTAAAATCCTTAGGTTGTTAGGGTAAAAAAAAAAAGCAAACACATTGACTAAAATAATTTGTAAATACTGGTTCCAAATAAGCCTCCATTACAGTAGATTGAGAGACATAAACATGAAGGAATGTGGACAGATTTTGTTATGTAAACAATAACAACAAAGCAGATTGACAGTAGAATCAAAATGCCCAGGCATATACAATTAAATTCGTGATATACCGAAAGTAAGATTCTGTTCAGCATACAAGCTGCACAATGAGCGTAGTGCAACATTTTTTTTTAATTTAAACATGATGTATTCCCATTGCAAGGTTCATAAGTTATAAGAAAAGAAAGAGTTGAAATGACACTAGCATAAGTTAGAATCGGAAGAATAGGTATGTTGAACATGAGCTTTTCCGGATGATTTTTACTAATTGATTCATGTGTTTTCTAATGTGCAAGATGCATAGGTTAAAATATGAAGAAAAGACCTTGAATTAGCCTTGATTTAATCTCAAAGGAGTATTGAAATTATTCAGTCGACTTACATCATTAACCAAATAATTAAATTTTCATGCAAGTAAAAATCTGCTTAAATGTTTATTTAGTGAGAACTATTAAATGCACGCGGTTTATAAACATAGTTTCAGAGAAATTACTGCAGAAAATCGATCCCATGAACAATTTATCTAACCTTTTATTATTATTACTATATTATTATTACTTTTCTTTTTTAACAAATAAAATAAAATTTGCAAAGTAAACAGAATTAGCTTTGAAATGAATAATTGGTATGTTGGCACACGTTATTCACTTCTAGTTTTATAATCCTAAAGGGCATGATGTCTAGTACAATATCCGAATCTGAAATATGCTTACAGGAAATAAAATCATTTGTTGAACTATTTGAGCAGACCGACATGTACCGAAATAATTCCTATAGGCAAGTTTACTAATAATGCTTCAATTAATTCATTGTAATATCTATAGACATGATTTCTATTTGTTGCGTACGTTATGAAAAATCCTATAGGCATGCTTTCTAGATTAACGACCAAAACAATAAAGGGAAAAGCATACAAACCCCACCCCCAAAAGACCCCTTTTTTTTTTTTTACTATATACAACGTCTTATACAATTATTACAAATTGAAGAAAGTAAAATAAATCAACACATCATACATACAATAATGAATTAAATAGAAATTAAACAACATCCCTCTTGTCCCCAAGCGACTCTTCGTTCCGGATTATGATAACCTGTTAAACAGAGCTATACGATAAAATTGTGTACCATACTCTATAACCGATTGTATAATTTATAAACAAACATCTATTTGAACATACTACCTTATAACAGATACGCATATAGATGTAAGCTTCATACTTGTGAAATCTAATGCAGACTACAAATTCCTAGCACGAAATTTAAATTAAAATAGAAAGGCGAACTAACCAGTTAATCAGCGAAAGAACAAAGCGGCAGTCAGTAATTTAGCAAAAGAGCTCAATGATCGAAACCCGAACTCAACACGTCAAGATCACGGGAATCTCGTGGATTTCGAGCAGTGCTCGTGTTGAGGCGGTATAAAGGTGTTTGTAAATAAAAGTGACGAACAAAGAAAGAGAAAGGGTAGTTCAGTATCTCTTTTTTTTTACCGTGTTTCAATTGAATCCTAAAAGAGAGTAGAATCATTTTTTATAGATAAAAGGGGTAAAGGGAAAGGCAACGATTCAGCCATCAATTAGAGAAAAACTTCCTTAATTAAATAAAAGAAAAATCAAAAGATTTGGACTAATTAAACTCTTTCCATGAATAAATAATATTTAGGCTGTCCAAACAAATAAAGGGAGTAAATACAAAAATGATCATGGCCCAATAAAAGCAAAGAATCAGTCAAAGTAATTATTTTCTAAACATATCAAATTAAAACAGTGTAAAACAATTAGTGATTATGATGGTAACTAGTTTTAAATCTATAAAGGTAAATAAATAAACAATCAAATGGGTTTTCCAAATAAAAATTTACCATAAATAAATATATAATTGGCTGTCTTGATCAATTTTAAAAGAAAATAAAGGATTGGACTATCAATTTGCTTTAATTATAACCGTAATTAGTTGTAGGAAAAAAAAGAGAATCAATCAAAGGGGCATATTTCTTTAATTAACAAAATTCTAACATAAAAACAAAGCTATTTTTTACCATAGTTATACCAATATTCAAAGAAGGAAAGAATTATTCAGGGAATATTTTTCCTTAATGACTATGTATCATATAAGTCAAACCTGATCAAGAATAAATAATTAAAAGCTCAAATAACTAAATAAATAAAATATGCCAATTAATAAAGCAAATTAGTAACAACAACCTATAATTTTCAACCAAGTATATGGGAGAAAAAATAAAATGAAATCATTTAGGAGAAATAATGAAATAAATTAAGGGACAAATATGTATAGTCCAACAGCATCAAAATTCGTCGTGACTAAACAAGTACCATGAATTTTTTTTTAAAACTAAGAAATGAAATTCTGATTATACTAATTATTTAACTTCGTTTTAAAAATTACAAAGGTGAAAATTACTAAATTTATTCATTAATCAAAATCTGTCGAGACAATCATAAGAACTAATTGTAGAATTTTGCCAAACTGTGATTTTGTTTAAATATACAACCTAATTAAATTAACACCATAACAATAGCAATTCAATTTGCACACTTTGACAGAAAAAATACCAAGCAAGCAAGCCAAGATTTGACAGATTTTAAGGATACTGATTTTTATTTTCAAGTGTATTCAGTCAGATTAAACAAAGTTCATGAGCAAGCATATTAATCAACTGCATAATTAAATAATTAACAGACAATTATTGTATATATAAATGAAACAAAAGGCAGAACAATAGATTATATATATAGACATATATATTATTATATATTATTATATAAACGAAATAGAAAGGGTAACTGTATATACTACTTATATACATATATTATACTATATATTTATACATATCTATTCTATATTATATATTTATTATATTATACATAAATGGAATAGAAAAGAAAAAACAGTATACATACTTATATATACATTATATTATATATATATTATACTTATATATTATATATATATATATATATATATATATATATGAAGGATAAAGCAGTATATTATATATCTACTTATACATATATATTATATTATATATATATTATTCATACATATATATACATATATATATATATATTATAGATTATTTATAGATATATTTATTATGTACATATATACATAAATAAAACAAAAATAAAAAAAATAAACAGTAAATAATAAATAAAAAAATAAAAAAATATATAAAATTTTCGGCCAGATCGCAGATCTGTCTGGATCGGTGGTTTCACTGTCGAAGTGGTGGTGCTGCCACTGCCGTCGATGGCAGTGGAGAGAAAAGAAAGAGGAAGGAGGTCCGGCGGTGGGTGTTCGCCGGAAACGAGGGAGAAGGAGGGAGATAGAGAGGAGGTGAGGTCGGCGGCTGTTGTTCTTCGGCGTTAATGGAGGTTGTGCGGCGGAGGCTGTGGGAGAGGAGAGACGGTGGTGGTCGTTTGGTGGGGATATCTCCGGCGAAGGTGTTATTCCGGTGAGGGGAGAAGATGACGGCGAGGGAGGTTGCCGGAGGTGAGGAGGAAGGGCTGGCAGCGCTTCGCCGGTGTCGCTGCCTCCGGCGAAGAGAGGGAGATGGGGCGACGAGAGGGAGAGAGGGAGGTGAGGTCGGCGGCTGTTAGGTGGGAAGGGAAAGAATGGAAAAATGTTTAGGGTTTGGGTAGGTATGAAGATTAAATAAGGAAATAAAATAGATTTTAATTAGGACCGTAGGATTAAATTAGATGGACGGCTAGGATTAGATTTTATAATAGATGGGTCGGGTCGCGGGTTAATTGGGTAGTCCGGATGGGTAAATGGTTAAGAATTAATTAGGCTGAAATTGAATTTAAATAATAGCCAGAATTGATCAAAAGTGGCTAAAATTGGAATAAATTGAATAGAAAGTGGTCAGATTTGAAATAAATTGAATGAAATTGAATAGAAAAAATGGCTATAATTTAAATAAATTGGAGGAAAATGAATTTTGTTGCTATTAAATTAATAAATATACTACACTTTTAAATAATTTAATAAATAGATAATAAAGCAACATAAATTATCACATAAACATTATTATTAATATAAATAAATACTAAATTTATGTAAATATCATATAATTAAATTATTATGTATAAATAATTTAACGACTAGAAAATAAAATTAAGTTATCAAATATTATAAAAAATCATATTATTAACATAAATAATTTATAAATTCAAGTAATATTATTATTCAAATAAATTTATAAAATTTTGTAAAATTAGGTAAATAGTTTATTAAATAAAGAATATATTTCAAAATAAGGGCGCTTATTACTACGAAATATATTATACACGACATAATTATTTAATATCAAAATTTAAAATTAATATGAATCATATATATGTAACTTGCAATAATTTCCACAACATTATGATGATAAATTATTTTATAAATACAAAAGTAAGTCGAATTTTTGCGTAAAATAAATAAATAAATATATACATATATAAGCAGCATTATTAAGGCATAGTGAGGTCAAAATTGGGTGTCAACAAAGGGTTCATAAAAGAAGAGATTTATGATAAATGGGTGATGATGATGAAGTTGATGATGAAAAACATGTTTCTATAACTACCCATGACTATGTTGATGTTTTCAAAATGAATTGCTTAGACCCAATTATGGTAAAGCCTTGGGTGATGCCCACATATTGATTTAGAGTGATGATTTTCCTGACACAATCTTACCACATGGTTTGAAATGAATTTTCCTTAACTTTATTATAAATTCTAGATTGTGGTATGTTGAGTAAATATTCTACATATAGCTTACCACATGATTTGGAGTAGATGCTCCCACCTATGATTGAGCTTGTGGTATGTTTCTAAATAAAGCCTTCTATGTGCATGAATTCATAATTGATATGTATGTCAATGTGGAGCTTCATATTCACATGATGTCTAGTCTATGCATGATTTAATTATGAGCTTTGTCAATAGACAATGTTGAGTTTCGTTCCACACGATATTGAGTTATGCATGATTTCATCTTAAGCTTCATCAAAGGACGATGTTGAGCTTCGTCAATAGACGATGTTGAGCTTCGTTATATATGATGTAGAGCATTACATGTTTTTGGGAGAAGAGTCTAGCACCGAACAGGTTAAGGGTCGACCACCCTATGCCCCAGAACTACACACCAACATAGGTTGATATTTATATATTGTTGGGACCTCCCTTGTGAGCTATCCCCAGCCTGATTGGCCCTTTAGCTTATTATCGATATCATGGTAGTGTCCTTATCCCTGGCAAGGATTTGGACGGCTCTGCCCACTTGAGTATAATAATCGATACCACGTAAGCTCTATCGTGGTATGTCGGTTAAGTGACGAGTTTCCCACTGTCTATGTCATTCATATTTGCATAATCATTCCTCATGATGACTACTTATGCATGCATGTTCAAGAAGTAAGGTTTGATTCATTGTCCAGCTTTTGATATAAATGTTATGTTTCAACTTTGAGTCATTTGAGTCGGTCCTAAAGTTCTAAAGCCATGAATGATCATGTTATGATAAGAGTACGATTTCAGAATGAATGCATGTTGTCTCCTTCTGATACTTCACAATTTTGATATGTATGCTTTGCTCTAAATGATTTATATTACTTTAGCGGTTTTACTTACCTTTCATACTCAGTACATTCCACATACTGACCGCATACCTTCAATGCTGCATCGTTTCATGATACAGAATCCGATTCTCAGGTTTAGCCCCGTGTGTAGTCAGTTATCAGAGCTAGCACCTGCTTGTTTGGTGAGTCCTCATTTTTCGAGGACTAGATTTTTCAGTTATCTTGGATGTATTTTCAGTTTCAGTATTATTGAGCTAGTTGGGGGTGTTGTCCCATCAGCCCGTCCAGATTAGAGGCTTATCAGACTTAGACGTGTATTCAACTTCAGATATTCATTCTGTGGTTTTATTAAGTTCGACTTATGTTTCCTTCCTATTTTTGAATAATTTAATTGAATGCTTATGTCATGGGTTGATTTGGGGTCTCTCGGGGTCCCTCTTCTCGTGTCTACGATCTAGGCCTCCGTTTGGGTCGTGACACCAGTAAAATCATTGGCCAAACAATTTTTCAGAACAATAATTGGCCAGACGGATGACACATATTGACTAGTGCTAGCTGTCGGAAATGGAAGTTATTTGATTCTTTACCCGTATATCATTACGAGGGAAATAAGCTTAGAACACTCTAACTAGCCTAGATGGTGGATAGAAAGGTGTTATCAAGTGAGATAGTGAAATTTTTGATGTTAAGAAGTGGGTTAAGAGCTGGAACTGGGAGCTACTGGTTATGGAGGACCACTGCAGCGGTGGGACTTTTGCAGAAGCAAGACCGTCATGACGGTTGGAGTCCCGCTATAACAAACCTGGAGAATAACCATTGGACCCAACGTAGTGGCATCCTGACTGCACTAGCAGGTCCGCTGCAGCGAAAAAGTGACTACTGTAGCAGATGACGAAAATAAGAAAGTAGATTTTAAGTGGGATTGCAGGGGTTATACCCCATTATTTCCAAAGCATGAACTCCCAAGAGCGAGAGGCGATTTTCCCTAGAGTAGTCAATTTCCTTTCTCAAGGTAGGAGACTCAACCTCTATCTATGGTTGATTACTTTAACACCTAGGAATCAGGGGGGGATCACCTAGGAATCAGGGGGGGGGGGACCTCTAATGGTGATTTTGCTAGTAAAACAACCCTAGGTTGGTAGAACTAGGGTTGAATCATGGGGAAGCTAATGAGTGTTGATTTTAAGTTGAATCAATCTGAAATGTGTAGTTCTTACAAAACGTGGTTCATGTGAAAATTTAGACATAGAACTAGGAGAAACTGAGACTTTACCCTTAAAATTGCCTTAAAAGGGTTTGAGGGAGTAATGGCTAAGAATTGAGCCTTGGGGAACAAGATGATTTGTGATAAAGGGTACAATGGGGTGGGTTTGAATTCCTAAAGCCCTTTTTTTTGTTAGTAGACTATTGATTTTTTTTAATCTCTTATTTTTAGACTTTGAGCGTAAGCGTTGAGGAAGGGCAAGGCTCCGGCAGAATGATTGTCGTTCGAATCCTCTGAATCGAGGTAGGATATGGTTTAGAAGAAGTTAGACTTTTCATCATGGTATATGTATATGTGGAACTATAATGTATATGTTGTCTCTAGACCTTCAATGTTTTAATCTTCCTTGTTGAATTCCCTGATTGAGTGATTCCAATGTGATGTGGCTACCTGCGTAATGTGGAATAAGGTGTATATGTCGTTCATGTCCTTTGTACTTGCTGAGAATGATGAACCATTTAAAAAGGGTTAAGTTAATGGGAGTAGAATAAGATCCATAACAACGTACTAATGATAATATATGTAGTATGAGAACAAATGTGGATAATAAGAATATCCTGAGATGAATGGCCCGGGCCTGAGGGGAGAATCCAGCGAGCAATGATTGATTGAGTGGCTCATGTTTGAGGGGAGCATCCAAACGAGCATATGAGTGAGAATGGTTCCATGCCAATACAGTACATGGATTTCTATAATCCCTTGCAAGTCATGACTGGAAGGGCAGAAATAAGAATGGGTTAAGCGATCGCTGCAGTGATGGCCCAATCCAATGAGCAGGCCGATTAGCACCTGAGTAGAATTAATTCCTGAAATGAGTATGGTTATGTATGAATGACGTTCTGGAATAATTTCATATTGTTGTCTATACGTATGTATGCTATTATTTAAGGTCGGCCGATGATGCCTATCAGTATTGTGTTTCGTACTGACACTACTCCTACTCAAACCTTGCTAACCACGACACCAATCCTGGCCCTACAGGTGGAAAGTTAAGATTTTGTAGTTTATTGTGATGCCTCACAGTCTGGGTTGGGTGTTGTGTTATTATAGGAAGGACAAGTTATTGCTTATGGATCGAGGCAATTAAAGGTGCATGAGAAGAATTACCCCACGCTTGACCTGGAGTTGGTGACGGTTGTGTTTGCTCTAAAAATTTGGAGGCATTACCTGTACGGGGCCCATTGTAAGGTATTCACAGATCATCGCAGCCTGCAATATGTGTTCTCCCAGAAAGATCTCAACCTGAAACAGAAGAGATGGATGGAGCTACTTAAAGATTATAATGTGACGATCCTGTATCACCCAGGGAAGGCAAACATAGTGGCGACGCCTTGTACCGGAAGGCAGTGAGTATGAGCAGCTTAGCTTGTTTGGAAGCTACTCAGCAGTTGATGGCCAGAGAAATCCAGACACTGGTGAACATCTTGTTGAGACTTACATTGAAGAAAATAGGTGGAATCCTAGCTAGTGTGGAGGCTAAGTCATCACTGCTAGAAGAGATTAAAGTCACACAGTTTGAGGATGCGAAGCTGAGCAAGATTCGAGACAAGGTTATGTAGGAGGAGGCTAAGGAAGCAGTACTAAATGATGAAGGGGTCCTGAGGATAAAGGAACGTGTGTGTTCCCCAGGTTGATGATATACTTAAACCATCCTAGCAGAGGCTCACAAATCGAGGTACTCCATCCATCCTGGGGTTACTAAAATGTACCATGATTTAAAGCGGCATTATTGGTGGGGCTGGATGAAGACATTGTTGATTATATCGCCCAGTGTTTGAACTATCAGCAGGTGAATTATGAGCATCTGAAGCTTGGGGAGTACTTCAGAGGATGCCCAACCTAAAGTGGAAATAGAAGAGGATAGCAATGGACTTCATGGTTGGTCTTCCAAAAACATTAAGGAAATTTAACTCCATTTGGGTCATTGTTGACAGACGGACCAAGTTTACCCACTTCCTTCCTGTCCAAGTAACTTATAATGCACTGAGACTGGCCAAGATGTATGTGAAGGAGGTGATTCGATTGCATGGGATGTCGGTTTCAATCGTGTCAGACAGGAGTACTCAGTTCACTTCCTATTTCTAGAGGACTTTGCAGGCAGAATTAGGCACCAGATTAGACTTGAGTACAGCCTTCCATCCGTAGAAAGACGGGAAATCGGAAAGGACAATTTAGGTGTTAGAGGACATGCTTTGGGTCTGTGTGATAGATTTTGGTGGCCATTGGGATAAATTCTTACCCTTGGCGGAGTTTGCTTACAACAACAGTTATCATTCGAGATGAAGCTCTGTATGGGAGGAAATGCAGGTCTCCAATTGGATAGTTCGACACATTTGAGGTGAGACCTTGGGGCACTAATTTGCTTAAAGAGTTCTTGGAAAAGGTCCGAGTAATTCAAGAATATCTAGTAGCTACTCAAAGTAGGCAGAAGCAGTATGCAGATAGGCAAGTGAGATATATGGAGTTCATGGAGGGAGAGCAAGTGTTGCTTAAGGTATCCCCCATGAAGAGAGTGATGTGGTTTGATAAGTGGGGAAAGCTTAGTTTGAGATACATTGGACTGTTTGAAATTCTCCGACATGTGCGAGAAGTGGCATATGAATTAGCACTGCCGCCAGGACTGTCAGAAATACATCCCACCTTCCATGTTAAAAGAATACCATGGAGATGGATCAAACATAATTAAATGGGACTCGGTGTTGCTGGATGAGAATTTATCTTATGAGGAAGAGCCAGTGGAAATAGTAGATAGAGAGATTTGAAAATTGAGATTGAAGGAGATTGCAACGGTAAAGGTCCAGTGGAAGAATCATCCCATAGAGGAAGCCACTTGGGAGACCAAGGCCGACATGCAGACCAAATACCCTCAATTGTTTATGGAATTTGGTATGCTCTTTTCCTTAATTTTGTAGGCTGTTAGGGGATGAACGGTATTTGAATTGGTATCTGATGTAACGACCCATATGTCATTACAAGGGGAATAAGATTAGAACACCCTAACTGACCTAGGTGGTGGATAGAAAGGTGTTATTGATTGAGATAGTGAAAATTTTGATGTTGAGGAATGGGTTGAGAGTAGGAATTGGGAGCTACTTGTTACTAGGGACCGCTGCAGCAAAACTGTCATGACGGTCGGAGTCTCACTCTAATCGTCCTTGGAGAATAACTATTGGATTCACCATAGTGACATCCTAACTACCATAACTAATTCGCTATAGCAAAAAAGTGACTGCTACAGTGGACGAAGGAAATCAGAAAGTGGGTTTTAAGTGGTATTTCATGGGTTATACCCTATTATTTTCAAAGCACGAAATCTAAAGAGCTAGAGGTGATTTTATCCTAGAGCAGTCAATTTCCCTTTTAAAGGTAAGAGACTCGATCTACTCTATCTATTATTGATTACTTAATACCTAGAAATCAAAGAGGGGACCCGTAATGGTGATTTTGCTAGTAATAGAACCCTAGGTTGTTAGAACTAGGCCTGAATCATGGGGAAGCTAATGGGTGTTGATTCTAAGTTTAAAAAGGGACTAATGATCACTCCCTAATGCGTAATTCTTAAAAAACATGGTTCATGTGGAAATTTAGACCTAAAATTAGGTGAAATTGATACTTTATGTTATACCCCGTAAGATTTCCGACACCTAGGTGGCCTATTCGCACGGTGGTTAGGCATATTTGAAAGCCATACGTGCTAGAGGAAGGCCCGAGAAAGGATCGGACGGATAACCTGTCGAACCATCGCGGGAGGAGCCGAGGCAGAGCCCCTCAGCGATGGCAGCATGTCACGGAGGTGAAGCCTCCGCATTGGCTCCGTGACACGTTGGCCTTGTCCAGAACCAAGTATATAAAGCCCCACTTCGGTTTTAACTCATTTAAACTTATAAATTTCCAGTGAAACAGAGAGGAAAAACCAGAGGAGAGGAGAGAACGAAGGGGGTAATATAATTTCGTCCGATTACGCTGCCAAACGTTGTCCAAACTCAAATTAACCTCAGATACTGAGGTATTTAGCAACAGAGAGCATTCCTACGGATTTAGTTTCATGAAATACGACCGACGAATCGTCGAGCTACCGAGCTAAGGTAAGTAGAGTTGCTCCAAACTAGTGTCTATGTGTTCCTAGCTGTGAAGTGAATATTTCTCCCTTCTGGACCTCTGCAAAATAGCGAGCTTTCGACCGTCTTTCGATAAGCCTAAGTTTAGGCTATAAATTATATCGAAAGTGACGTTGTTCTTTAAAATAAAGCTATATTTAGTATTAATTGACATATTTATGAATGCAGTTGGGAGAAATAGTTGAAGTATTGGCCGAGCCTCGTCCGACAGACGGATAGTCGAGGATAAGGTATGTAAAGTTAGTTTCCTCGGCAAGTTAGTAAGCTCGGTATAGTAAAGTAATTTAAAGACCAGTAGAATATTCAGGAGTCATGTGTTATGTTTATTACGAATGTTGGTACGATATTAGAAGCATTATGTTATAATTAGCATGAAACTTGCTAGCACGATATAGATTCTAATTCAAGTGTTAGGAACTGCACAGCATGCCCAGTATGTGATGTAGTACAGAATGTTAGGATATTATCGGATTCAGTTGAAACCCAGTAAAACAATGTAATATTTGTAAGGCATCTCAGAAGTAGAATGATAGGTTAAAAATGAAGTTTAGGAAGCATGTTAGGGATAGCAAATCATGTTAGTATAGAAACTCAGCATACAGTACAGTATGACAGAAGATTATATTTGTACATATACACTATTATCAGTCTCAGCATAAATTAAGTACATGCATATCGCTATCACTAGTTCAGCATACAGTAGACACAGATACATTATAATTATTAGCTTCAGCATGTGATATATGCAGATAGTATTACTAGTTGAGACCACTGTATTGTCTTGGGGCTGGATTACCTAGCATCCATGACCGCCCTAGGGTTCATAGTTGTATCGACTCATCCGCCAGAGGACGAGGATACGTCGCTCTACAGAGTGGCATGCCGTCCCACAGGGGACGAAGATGGGATGCTAGTTTTCCCCATATTGTGCCTTGGTCGGCCCTTACACACCCCTGTCGAGCGGATACGCCCGGGTGTTGATTCAGGAGTCCTCCGGACTCAGGTACAGTTATAGTCAGGGGTTCAACGAGCCCAAGTGCATACCCAGGGGACCGGCAGAATGCTTATAGTTACTGTAGGAGATGGGATGACCAGGATAGGGGTATAGATTTTGTGCTGGTTTTACCTCCCGGCTTATGGGGGCCGGGTAAGGTTTGTGTATGCTATGTTATGTTATGTCATGTTATGCCATGTCACATTAGATACGAGTAGATCAACAGTAGATCGATACATCTCCAGGTATGACTCCTACTCCTTCCAGTATAGTTAAGAGTAGGCATAGTTCTACATTATCAGACAGTTAATCTTTTTCTTCCTATTTCAGTTTCATCAGTTGTATTGTTGTTTTCAGATATCTCTTTCAGTTATTGCTTTACATACTCAGTACAAGCGGTACTGACGCCCGGTGGGACGCTGCATTACTTGCCTGCAGGTACTCTTAGACGAGGAGACGATCCCTCATGATTCCTGTCAGCGATCGAGTATTCAGCTCCTGTCATCCGGAGACTGAATTCCAGAGGTGTATTTCGTTTTCTTTTGTTGTACAATACGGGTAGGTAGGGGCCCTGTCCCGATCATTTCTATTGTTATTCTTAGAGGCTTGCAGTCTGTATATATTTCCCTATGGTCAGTTGAGCCGGTCGTGTGAGGCCGTGCAGTTGTATAGCTGTTAGTACTTTTACTTCTTTTATGTTGGCCATGTGGGGCCATAGCTTGACAGTAGTGGTGACCTTGCTGGTCATGTAGCTTTCTAGTATTTCATTGTTGAGTTACAGATAACTAGACAGCATGGTGGCCTCGTCGGCCCGCATAGGCTCCCCTATATTGAATGTGTTCTGCTTAGCTGATAGTACAGGTACATGTGGCTATAGGCTAGTTGGCCGGAGGCTGTATTTACAGCTGTTATATAGCCGGTTGGTTTCTTGGAATAGAGCCAGGGCCAGCCAAAAGCACCAGACGTGCTTAGGCTGGACTATCTAGTAGTCCAGAGTCTAGCAGGCACCAGGTGCCCGTCATACCCTCCAAGGTGGGGTGTGACAAACTTTGTATCAGAGCAGGTCGTATCCCAGGGAGTCTGCAAGCCGTGCTAAGTAGAGTCCTATCCATAGATGTGTTGTGAACTACATACTATGGGTAGGGGGCTGCAAGGCATGATAGGATGGTTGTCTTTTATTCTTATTCAGTTGTGCTGTAGAGCGGTACAATATAGGGTTGAGTCCCTAAAAGCTTACTGTATTCTTTGGTTACAGATAATGTCAGACCAGCGACATCCTATCACAGGCCGGAGCTTAGATATTGCAGCAGGGGAAGGCACCAGCAGGATGCCTCACCCTCGTTTAGAAATAGCCCGATTAGAGGGCACTACAGAGGTATCATCCCAGCCTCCTCAGCAGTCTCCACCACATCAGGAGCCACTTGGGGCGACACTACCTCCAGCAGTCCCTATACCGACACCTTCCGACCAGGAGGTTAGGAGTGCGGTAGTTATGTTAGCACAGATGATGGCTGCTCAGCGTCAGCCGATGTCGTCTACAGTTGCGAAGTCGTCAGGAGGGCCCGGTAGTTCGAGGGTCCGAGAGTTCTTGGCTCTGAATCCCTCACAGTTTACAGGTACGGACCGGACAGAGGACCCTCAGGATTTTCGTGATCAAATGCAGAGAATTTTCAGGGTTATGCATGCCACGCCTACAGAATCAGTTGAGTTGGCAGCATTTCAGTTACGGGACATCGCCGTATTATGGTATGAAAGCTGGGAAAGGTCCCGAGGGAGAGATGTTTCCCCTCCGACCTGGTCCAGCTTCTCAGGAGCTTTTCTGGATCACTATTTGCCGCGGGAGATTCGACAGGCCCGGGTAGACCAGTTCCTACATCTGGAGTAGGGGGCCATGAGTGTTCGGGAATATTCCTTGCGGTTTGATTCTTTGGCTCGGTATGCACCGGCCTTTGTTGATACCATGGCATCCAGAGTACACCGTTTTATCATGGGGTTGGATCCAGAATATGTTGAGACTTGTATTACGGCTACACTACGAGAGGACATGGACATTGCTCGAGTTCAGGCATTCGCCCAGAATATTGAGGGCATCAAACAGCGGCATCGGGAGATTAGAAGGGCCAATCAGGAACAACGTCACCGGGATAGGCCAGTTGAGTTACAGAGGGAGGCTCGGGGAGGACCCAGGCCACGATTGTTAGACAGGCTGCCCAGGCCCCCGCCTCCGCCACAGCCGCAGGGAGGTAGATTCACCCGCAGGGGGCAGTCAAAGACTTGTAGAGGCTCGCAGATGGCAGATTCACCATTACAGAGGAGGGCGGAGCAAAGTAGGTATACCCTACCACTTTGCCCTATATGCAGTCGACGCCATCCTGGAGCATGCAGGTATGGCTCCACTGCATGTTATATTTGTGGCCAAGAAGGCCATTTGATGAAAGATTGCCCAGCTAGAGGTCGAGAGGATCGGGATAGATAGGATAGGGCATCTGCAGGGTCACGAGCCACAACATCCTCGGCAGGGCACAGGCCCTCAGTTTCAGCAGGTAGGGGTCGGGGCAGATCAGAGGCCTCCAGTACAGGTGCGGGTCCAAGCCGCACATATGCCTTACCTGGGAGACAAGATTCAGAAGCGTCACCGGATGTTGTGACAGGTATGCTAACTATCTGCTCACACCCTGCTTATGTATTGATTGATCCAGGGTCTACTTTGTCCTACATTACTCCATTTGTGGCATGAAAGTTCAATATTGCACTAGAATTATTGCGGCAGCCCTTTTTAGTATCCACGCCCGTCGGTGACTCTATCATAGCTAGCAGAATCTACCGCGGGTGTACAGTAGAGGTTGTTGACCGTCAGACCAAAGTAGATCTGGTCGAGTTAGAGATAATAGACTTCGATGCCATAATGGGTATGGATTGGTTAGTACCGTGCTTTGCCAATGTTGAATGTTGGACCAAGATGGTCCGATTCCACTTCCCAGGAGAAGCAGTGCGGGAGTGGAAGGGCAGCACCGCTACGCCAAAAGGTAGGTTTATTTCCTACCTTCGGGCGAGGAAATTGATATCTAAGGGATGTATTTACCATCTGGTTAGAGTTCAGGATGTCCAAGCAGAATCTTCGACACTCCAGTCTGTTCCGGTAGTGAATGAATTCCCTGATGTGTTTCCGGATGAGTTACCTGGTATTCCCCTAGAAAGGGAAATAGACTTTGCTATTGATTTATTACCAGGCACCCAACCGATATCGATTCCTCCTTATCGCATGGCTCCTGTGGAACTCAGAGAATTAAAGGAGCAGTTGAAAGATTTATTGGATAAAGGTTTTATCAGGCCGAGTACTTCACCATGGGGTGCGCCAGTTTTATTTGTGAGGAAGAAAGATGGCTCGCTCCGAATGTGCATAGATTATCGGCAATTAAACAAAGTTACAGTAAAGAACAAGTACCCGCTTCCCAGAATTGATGACTTATTTGATCAGTTGCAGGGAGCCAAATACTTTTCTAAGATTGACCTGCGGTCTGGATATCACCAGGTTTGAGTACGTGAGAGGGATATTCCTAAGACAGCGTTTAGGACTCGATATGGACATTTTGAATTTCTAGTCATGTCCTTCGGGTTAACGAATGCCCCGACAATCTTCATGGACCTGATGAATAGTATTTTCAGACCTTTCCTGGACTTGTTCGTGATAGTATTCATTGATGACATTCTGGTGTATTCTCGCTCTGAAGCAGATCACCAGACTCATTTGCGGACAGTGCTCTAGATCCTCAGGGACCGCCAGTTATATGCTAAATTTTCTAAGTGTGAATTCTGGCTTAACTCAGTAGCCTTTTTAGGGCATATTGTGTCGGATGCTAGTATACAAGTTGACAAGCAGAAAATAGAAGCAGTTAAATCATGGCCTAGGCCTACCACTCCGATTGAAGTTCGTAGCTTTCTGGGGTTGGCAGGATATTACAGGAGGTTCATTGAAGGGTTCTCGACCATTGCGGCACCTCTGACCAAATTGACACAGAAAGCAGTAAAGTTTCAGTGGACAGAGGCATGTGAGCAGAGCTTCCAGGAACTGAAAGACAGATTAACCTCCGCCTCAGTGTTAGCATTTTCGGAAGGTACAGAAGGTTATTTGGTATATTGCGACGCATCAAGCATCGGGTTAGGTTGTGTGTTGATGCAGCATGGTAAAGTGATTGCATACGCTTCCAGACAGCTGAGGAAACACGAAAAGAATTACCCTACCCACGACCTGGAATTAGCCGCAGTGATCCACGCCTTGAAGATGTGGAGGCATTACCTGTATGGCGTCCATGTTGATATTTTTGTAGATCACAAGAGCCTACAGTACATCTTCACTCAGAGGGAGTTGAATCTGCGGCAACGTCGCTGGTTGGAGTTGTTAAAAGATTATGATGTGAACATTCTGTATCACCCGGGAAAAGCTAATGTAGTGGCAGATTCCCTGAGCCATAAGTCAATGGGGAGTTTGGCGTATTTGCGACCTGAGAAGCGGGAGTTAGCCAAGGACATTCATCAGCTAGCTGGTTTAGCTGTTCGAGTAATGGAAACAGAAAATAATAGAGCAGTAATTTAGAATTCTGCTGTGTCATCATTAGTAACAGAGGTAAAAGAACGACAGTACGAGGACCCTGACTTAGTCCAGCTCAGAGATAGAGTTTAGGAAGGTAAGGAGTCAGATTTCCAAATGACTGAGGAAGATGTGCTATGCTGTAAGGGCCGCCTTTGTGTTCCGAATGTTTCAGGGCTTCGCCAGCAGATTATGCATAAGGAACATTACGCTCGCTATTCCCTCCATCCAGGAGCAACGAAAATGTACCACGACATCAGAGACATCTACTGGTGGCCAGGTATAAAAGCTGAAATAGCTGAATTTGTATCTAGATGTCCTAACTGTCAGCAAGTGAAAGCGGAGCACCAAAAACCGGGCGGTTTGACGCAAGATATAACGGTGCCTACGTGGAAATGGGAAGCGATAAATATGGATTTTGTAACAGGGTTACCCCGTACCAGACACAGAAATGATTCCATTTGGGTAATAGTTGACAGGCTGACAAAATCAGCTCATTTCCTGCCAGTGAAGGCTACCTTCTCGACTGAGGATTATGCCGAATTATATATCAAAGAAATAGTTAGATTACACGGAGTGCCGGTATCCATCATTTCAGATAGGGGAGCACAGTTTACAGCTAGATTCTGGCAGTCGTTCCAGAGGGGTTTGGGAATGCAGATCAATTTGAGCACAGCATTCCACCCTCAAACAGATGGGCAGGCTGAGCGGACTATCCAAACGCTCGAAGATATGCTACGAGCGTGTGTACTAGATTTTGGGGGTAGCTGGGATGAGCATCTTTTGTTGATTGAATTTGCTTATAATAACAGTTATCATTCAGCAATCCAGATGGCGCCCTTTGAAGCATTATATGGGCAAAAATGTAGATCGCCGGTGGGCTGGTTCGAAGTGGGGGAATAAGCGTTGATTGGGCCAGACATCATTCAACAGTCAGAGGAGAAGATAAAGCTTATCAGAGAACGCCTGCTGACTGCTCAGAGCCGCCAGAAGTCTTATGCAGATATGCGGCGCAGAAATCTAGAATTTGCGGTAAATGACTGGGTATATCTGAAAGTGTCTCCGATGAAAGGGGTGATGAGATTTGGCAAGAAAGGCAAGCTTAGCTCGAGATTCATTGGGCCATATCAGATTCGGCGAAGGATAGGCCGAGTTGCATATGAATTGAACTTGCCTCCGGAGTTAGCATCTGTTCACCCAGTATTCCATGTATCTATGTTGAGGAAGTTCGTAGGAGACCCTTCCACAGTTGTTCCAGTTCAGGATGTCTAGGTCACAAAATAGTTAGTATATGAAGAGGTTCCAGTAGCTATCTTAGACAAACATATTTGAACGTTGAGGACTAAAGATATTGCATCTGTCAAAGTATTGTGGCGTAACAGGAACCGTGAGGAGATGACGTGGGAAGCTGAAGAAGATATGAAAGCTAGATATCCTCACCTATTTCAGGCCTAGTCAGGCAACAGGTATGTCCGTAATATTACTTATGTAGTACCTTATGGTTGTATATAAATGAGAAAGATTGATACATAGCCATCCAGTGAATCTTAAAATATTGCGTGCAGTACCTGTGTTGGACTTTTTTGCATTTCAGGTTTTTGGTGTAGTCCATATTATAGGGGAGACTCTGCCGAAATTTCTTTTTAAAAAAAAGAGTAAATTGAGAAGTCCTCTAGACAGCAGCTTCCATTCGAGGACGAATGTTCTTAAGGGGGGGAGAATGTTATACCCCGTAAGATTTCCGACACCTAGGTGGCCTATTCGCATGGTGGTTAGGCATATTTGAAAGCCATACGTGCTAGAGGGAGGCCCGGGAAAGGATCGGACGGATAACCTGTCGAACCATCGCAGGAGGAGCCGAGGCAGAGCCCCTCCGCGATGGCAGCGTGTCACGGAGGTGAAGCCTCCGCGTTGGCTCCATGACATGTTGGCCTTGTCCAGGCCCAAGTATATAAAGCCCACTTCGGTTTTAACTCATTTAAACTTATAAATTTCCAGTGAAACAGAGAGGAAAAACCAGAGGAGAGGAGAGAACGAAGGGGTAATATAATTTAGTCCGATTACGCTGCCAAACGTTGTCCAAACTCAAATTAACCTCAGATACTGAGGTATTTAGCAGCAGAGAGCATTCCTACGGATTTAGTTTCGTGAAATACGGCCGACGAATTGTCGAGCTACCGAGCTAAGGTAAGTAGAATTGCTCCAAACTAGTGTCTATGTGTTCCTAGCTGTGAAGTGAATATTTCTCCCTTCTAGACCTCTGAAAAATAGCGAGTTTTCGACCGTCTTTTGATAAGCCTAATTTTAGGCTATAAATTATAACGAAAGTGACGTTGTTCTTTAAAATAAAGCTATATTTAGTATTAATTGACATATTTTTGAATGCAGTTGGGAGAAATAGTTGAAGTATTGGTCGAGCCTCGTCCGACAGACGGATAGTCGAGGATAAGGTATGTAAAGTTAGTTTCCTCGGCAAGTTAGTAAGCTCGGTATAGTAAAGTAATTTAAAGGCCAGTAGAATATTCAGGAGTCATGTGTTATGTTTATTACGAATGTTGGTACGATATTAGAAGCATTATGTTATAATTAGCATGAAACTTGCTAGCACCATATAGATTCTAATACAAGTGTTAGGAACTGCACAGCATGCCCAGTATGTGATGTAGTACAGAATGTTAGGATATTATCGTATTCAGTTGAAACCCAGTAAAACAATGTAATATCTGTAAGGCATCTCAGAAGTAGAATGATAGGTTAAAAATGAAGTTTAGGAAGCATGTTAGGGATAGCAAATCATGTTAGTATAGAAACTCAGTATACAGTACAGTATGGCAGAAGATTATATTTGTACATATACACTATTATCAGTCTCAGCATAAATTAAGGACATGCATATCGCTATCACTAGTTCAGCATACAGTACACAAATACATTATAATTATTAGCTTCAGCATGTGATATATGCAGATAGTATTACTAGTTGAGACCACTGTATTGTCTTGGGGCTGCATTACCTAGCATCCATGACCGCCCCAGGGTTAATAGCTGTATCTACTCGTCTGCCAGAGGACGAGGATACGTCGCTCTACAGAGTTTCATCCCGTCCCACAGGGGACGAAGATGGGATGCTAGTTTTCCCCATATTGTGCCTTGGTCGGCCCTTACACACCCCTGTCGAGCGAATACGCCCGGGTGTTGATTCAGGAGTCCTCCGGACTCAGGTACAGTTATAGTCAGGGGCTCAGTGAGCCCAAGTGCATACCCAGGGGACCGGCAGAATGCTTATAGTTACTGTAGGAGATGGGATGACTGGGGTAGGGGTATAGATTTTGTGCTGGTTGTACCTCCCGGCTTATGGGGGCCGGGTAAGGTTTGTGTATGCTATGTTATGTTATGTCATGTTATGCCATGTCACATTAGATACTAGTAGATCGATAGTAGAATGATACATCTCCAGGTATGACTCCTACTCCTTCCAGTATAGTTAAGAGTAGGCATAGTTCTACATTATTAGACAGTTAATCTTTTTCTTCCTAGTTCAGTTTCATCAGTTGTATTGTTATTTTCAGTTATCTCTTTCAGTTATTGCTTTACATACTCAATACCAGCGGTACTGACGCCCAGTGGGGCGCTGCATTACTTGCCTGCAGGTACTCTTAGACGAGGAGGCGATCCCTCGTGATTTCTTTCAGCGATCGAGTATTCAGCTCCTGTCATCCGGAGACTGAATTCCAGAGGTGTATTTCGTTTTCTTTTGTTGTACAGTACGGGTAGGTCGGGGCCCTGTCCCGATCATTTTTATTGCTTTTCCTAGAGGCTTACAGTCTGTATATATTTCCCTGTGGTCAGTTGAGCCGGTCGTGTGAGGCCGTGCAGTTGTATAGCTGTTAGTACTTTTACTTCTTTTATGTTGGCCGTGTGGGGCCATAGCTTGACAGTAGTGGTGACCTTGCTGGTCACGTAGCTTTCTAGTATTTCATTGTTGAGTTATAGATAACTAGACAGCATGGTGGCCTCGTCGGCCCGCATAGGCTCCCCTATATTGAATGTGTTCTGGTTAGCTAATAGTACAGGTACAGGTGGCTATAGGCCAGTTGGCCGGAGGCTGTATTTACAGCCGTTATATAGCCGGTTGGTTTCTTGGAATAGAGCCAGGGCCAGCCAAAAGCACCAGACGTGCTTAGGCTGGACCATCTAGTAGTCCAGAGTCTAGCAGGCACCAGGTGCCCGTCATACCCTCCAAGGTGGGGTGTGACACTTTACCCTCAAGATTGCCTTAAAAATGATTTGAGGGATTAATGGCTAAGAATTGAGCCCTAGAGAATGAGATGGTTTGTGATAAAAGGTAGAAAGGGGTGGGTTTGAATTCCTGAAGCCCTTATTTTAGTAGTAGACTATTGAATTGCTTTAATTTCTTATTTTTAGACTTTGAGCTTTTGGAAACGTCGAGGAAGGGCAAGGCTTCAGCAGAGTGATTGTCTCTCGAATCTTTCAAATCAAGGTAGATTATGGTTTAGAAGGAGTTAGAATTTTCATAATAGTATGCATAGATATGGAACTATAATGTGTATGTTGTCTCTAGACCTTATGTGTTTTAATATTTATTATGAAATTCCTTGATTGAGTAATTCTAATGTGATGTGGCTACGTATGTAATGTGGAATAGAGTGTATATGTTGTTCATGTCCTTTGTACTTGCTGAGAATGATTGAATTGCTTAAAAAGGGTTATGTTAGTGGGGTTAGAATGAGATCTCCTAAAAGTCATAACAACGGTTTAATGATAATATATGTACTATGAGAATGAATATGGATAATAAGAATATCCTAAGATGATTAGCTCGTGCATGAGGAGAGCATTCGGGCGAGCAATGATTAACTGAGTGGCTCGTGTTCGAGGAAAGCATCCGGATGAGCATATGAGTGAGAGAGGGTACCACGTCGGTACACTACATACATTTCTAGAGTCCCCTGCAGGCCATGATTGGAAGGGAAGAAATAAGACCCTCTAGCATGTGTGTATATTGATGTTCAGTGACCGAGTGTTCATGATGATGTGACGGAGGCATGTGCGCAATATGTCACCATTTATTGTGTTCTTGATGTATTATAGGAATTGAGAGAATTGGATTGAGTATGTGTATTTAATTGAACTAAACTTGTGGTTATGTGTTTGTCGTCTGAATTATTGAGGCTTGCTATGACTTCATGGATGGAATATTTAAAAGAAAATTAGTGGTAGAGTTGTGCAATCTTTGAGAATGACTCATTCTATACCTCATGTGGTTATTTGGTGTCTATCATTTATTGATGATTGTGGCATACGCGGATGATTATAATGATGTATAGGCTGTAAAGAGTTGGTGAAATACTGAATGTGTAGCTATGTCAAGATACTACCAAGGCAGCACCGCTACAACGGGACTTGTTCCGCTATGGTGAGACCGCGGCAGCAGTCAAGGGATCGCTCAAGCGATGGCCCAATCCAATGAGCAGGCCAGTTAGCACCTTAGTAGATTTAATTTCTGAAATGAGTATGGTTATGTATGAATGACGTTCTAGACTAATTGCATATTGTTGTCTATACGTATGTATGCTATTATTTAAGGTCGCCCGATGATGCCTATCAATATTGTGTTTCATACTGACGCTACTACTACACTTTTCTTTGAGTGTAGAATTTCGATCCCGGATGTTCATCTCGACCTTACCTTTAGAGCAGCGGCAAAATTTTTGAAAGGTAAGGGACGCAGGATGTGCTGTTCTACTCCTCCTCTGAAGATGTTTCTCGTCCGGACATTTGCAGTTTTATTTGTTTTTAGTTTAAATCAATCTTAGACATTTGAATACACATCTAAAGTGAAATGACGTTCAGGTTCTGGAAATACTTTATAGGAGTTGGTATTTGATTCTCTTAAGTTATTTCGATGATTTGTTCATTAATTTCCAAGGGTGTTATATTCTTTCTGAATGTTGGGGTTTTGAGAAAGTAGTTGGGATTGGTTGATTCTACCATCGGGGGTTAGTGTGGGTGCTAATCACGGTCGTTCGGATCGTGACAACATCATAGAAACTCTGATACTAATCTGAAGAAAAATATTGTATTTATAAACTAGCAAATCTATGAATGCGCTCTACAATCTCAATAATTCTCCCACCACATCTTATTACAAGAAAATATGTGAGAGAATACCCCTTATTTATAATACAAAAAATCTACTTTAACTCAAAATAGAAAAAGTTATTCCTATATGACTTTGACAAATAAATTCTAACTAGACATGAATTAAACAAACTACCAAATATAAAATTCTAATAAATTTAATTTCTTACAACTTTGAATTATTATTCAAACATTGGTTAATATTTTATTTTTAGGATAAATAAATGACAATCTATATCTATATTATATTAAACATGTGAAGGTTTTTCCCTTTATTAAAAGACATCCTAATAGATAAAATTGTCATTTATTATTTTTACATAATTATTATTTTTAATTATTTCATCATCGTATTTTATCATATCAGGTTTTTTATCTCAATTTGTAGGGTAAAGTTTTAAAGAAAAAGTAAAAAATTTTCATCGAGTTCTTTTTTCCTTTTTTGATAGTCAAGAACATTCTATCTTATTTTATCATATTAGGTTTTCTACTTGTAGCATAACTCTATTCATAATGTAAACCTAAAATAAAAAATAAAAAAAGCATCCAACCACTGAAATTATTTTTCCATTTCGATTTGGTTTTTTTATTTTTTCCTTTGTATAAGAGTTCTTATTTTTTTCTTTTTGATTCTTCTTTATTTTTCATATTCACAAAAAAATTCCTTTTTAATAATAATGTCCTGATATACTTATACTTTTAAATTCTTTTTGATTCATAAAACCATTCACTTCAATAAAAGGATTATAATTGCATAACTTAACATCAATTCTTCTACATCAATACCTTTGATTCAATCTCCAAACTTATTATTTTCATGTTAATCTACCTTTTTTTTCATGTTATGAATTTTTTATGTTGTGGATTTGAAAAATACAATAGTAATTATCATGCCAACTCGAGTTGTTTATATTCAAAATAATTTAATTTGGATTTTTTTAGTTGAGTCTAATATTGATACTATGTTATCTCATTTAATTGAGTCTTATATTGATATTATGTAATTTTAAAATTTGTATTATTTGTACTTGATATTCTTCATCTTCTCATACATATACTAGTTTCATCTATTAAGGTAAAGTGTAACGATTCGCACGTCGTTACGGGATAGTTAGAGGCCTAGGACACCGGAAACAAGCTAGGGAAGAATTTGAATGTGATGTGAAATTTCCTATGCAGCGGTGAAATTTCCGCTGCAACGAGACCGTGGTAGTGATCGGAGTTCCTCCATAACAAATTTGAAGAAATACGATGGGAACCGCCGCAGCGTCCCTTTGTCCGCCATAGCGAAAATGTGAGCGGACGACGGGAATCAAAAAGTGAGTTTAAGTGAAATTTATGGGGTTTTCACCCCATTAATTTCAAAAGCATGATCAGAAGGTCTAGAGAACAGGAAAACTCCTCAGAGCAGTGAACTCTTCACCCAAGGTAAGATTTTCGATTTTCTATCTCTACTATAAGTAATGTTGATCCTAGATTCCTTGTAGACCTTTAATGGTGAAAGTTTTTGTATAGAAAAACCCTAGGGTTGGATTGTAGGGTGTCTAGGGGGGTGATTTAGTTTGATGGTGAAAAGTCTTGATTACTCCTCTAGAATCACATGTTGGGAACGAGGGTTGCATGGGAAATTGAATTAGAACCAAGTAGAATTGTGGTTTTTTCTTTTGAAAAACACTCCGAAGGGGAGAATTTGATCCAATTAAACCATGATTGAAGAGTAAGTAATGAATTACTTTTGTTGTGTAGATTTTGAATGATCCAAAACTTTGAGGAAGGGCAAGGCTCCCGCAGAGTAGCTGAAATTGTTATCTTCGACATTCGAGGTAGGTTATGGTTAGAAGGGTTAGACTTTGTGTAATGTATTGTATGCATGTGTGATAATGATGTTTGATTGTTCTTCGGACATTACTTTATATGATATTTTCTATTTGAATTTAATAATGAAAATCATGTTAATATGAGTTGAACATGAACTGTTGTGAAAATCTTGTGGAACTGTGAAGTAAAATTCCTTTAAGATGTTTCAATGTAAATCTATGATTCTATAAATGTGTGAGTGATGGAGTGAAATATATACTCCTAAATGTTGAATAATTTATGTATATGTGCAGGTTGTAACTTGTTGCATTCCATGATGAGAGATAATTTCATTAGTAAAAGAATCTTGAGATGAGTGGATTGTGCCCGAGGAGAGAATCCGGGCGAGCGTTATATTTGAGTGGCTCATATCCGAGGGGAGCATCCGGACGAGCACATGAGTGGGAGCAGGTGCCACATCGGCTCAGTATATGAATTTCTAGAGTCCCCTGTAGGTTATGTCTGGAAGGGAAAATTAAGACCCTCTAGCATGTGTGTACACTAATTTATGGATTGAGTGTTTATGGTGGTATGGCAGAGGCGTGTGCCCGTCATGTAACCATTTTTTTTACTTTGTTTAAGTTATGCTTGCACCCGTATGTAAGGCTGAACGAAGAATGTGCTAAGTGATATTGGAAATTATGGGTTTGGTTTAGTAGACTCGAATAGAAGAACATAAACTTGATTCTAAGTGTGACTTGGTTCCACTATTGTTAAGTGTTGAACGTATTTTGTCTGTAATTCCTGTTGCGTTTACAAGTGATAAATATGGACTTATTGTTGTTCATACTTGTGTTACCCTGAATTGAGCTGAAAGGTATGTGCATTGTTGACACTACTGAAATGATGACTGAAGAACTATTGACGGTGCAGCTAAGTTGAGCTACTGCCTTAGCAGGATTCTTTCATTGCAGTGAGACCGCTGTAGCAGTCAAGTGACTGCTACAGCGAAAGGCCCAATCCAGTGAGTAGGTCGGTCGTCACCTAAGTAGAGATGGGATTAATGAAATGGTTTTTATAATTCTGTAAAATGTTGGAGACTTATCTTATGTTATTATTACTCTATTTACACGTTATTATGTGAGGTCGGCCGATGATGCCTACCAGTACTATGTTATGTACTAACCATACACCTATACTTCTTTTCTGAGTGTAGAATTCAATCTAGGAAGCTCCTCTCATCTCACCTTTAGTTGTAGCATTTTATTTCGAAGGTGAGTGGAGCAAGATGGGCTGATTCACTTCCCTCCAGAAAATGTCTTTCATCCGGACATTACGACTTTCTTTTGTATTGTCTTTGGTTAAATATTCTAGAACTGTAGTTTTGACGTTGAGGTGCTATAGCAATCAGGTCTTGGGAGTATTGTTTGTTTATTTTTAAGAAGATTGTATTCGTTTGATGATTCATTTGTTTTCTTATAAGTTCATTTCCTTATAAGTATTCTATGTCGGGTTAAGAATTTGGGAATCGTTGGTTCGCCTAGTGGGAAGAGGGAGGGTTAGTGTGGGTGCCAATCATGGTCATTTGGGTCGTGACGAAGTTGGTATAAGAGCTTTAGGTTCATTGATCTCCTTGCACTAAGACAGGTCTAGTAGAGTCTCGCAGATCGGTGTGAAGACGTCCGTAACTTATCTTTGAGAGGCGACAGGGCTTTAGTAAAACTCCTTTCTTATCTTATCTTGTGAGATTACTTGATTCCAATTGGTATCTGGTGATCCAAATTGGTATCTAAAAACTTTCTCTTCTTTCTTTCTCAGATGGTGAGAACACGTGCCAACGGCAATAAAGACGGAACACCAAGCCAACAGTGGAAACGCAGTTCACGGCAGAGGAAGGGGCAGAGGTTGTGGACAAAGACCTACTACTATTAGAGGAGGGGCTCGTGGTCCTGCTCCAGTTAGGGAGAGGTCTGCATCTCCTATGCTAACAACAGTACAGGAGTGGGTGGCTATTGAGGTAGAGGTTCCGACGCAGGGAGAAGCTCCTACCACGCCAGCATCTTCTGAGGTTCTAGCTCAGGTTCTCAACCTCCTAAGCAGCCTTGTGGGTACTGGGGTAGCACCAGCAACTCCTACGGGGAAGTAGTTAGATATACATCATGCAACTACTATGGCTCCGCGGATTGATGATATGTTTGAAGTTGTCATGTTCCCGAGGCTGGCAGTGTGACCGGTGATGACAGAGGAAGAGCATAACCTATTTTGGAGGTTCATCAAGATGAAACCTCCCACTTTCTATAGCACATAGGAAAAGGATTCCTATGAGTTCATTATCGACTGCCATGAGAGGCTCCACAAGATGGGAGCGATAGAGAAGTACGGAGTGGAGTTTGTAACCTTTTAGTTGATGGGGGATGCTAAGCTATGGTGGAAAGATTTTGTGGAGTGCAGACCAGGGGGGTCACCATCGTTGACTTGGACCTAGTTCTACTCAATGTTTCTAGAGAAATATGTTCCCTGCACTCTGAAGGACAGGAGATGGGATGAGTTCACCACTATTGAGTAGGGGAGCTCATCAGTTGCAGCATATGAGGCTTAATTTCACTCACTATCTAGGTATGCTCTACCTTTACTTCCCATAAAAGAGAAGAGGATTAGGCAGTTTGTTAAAGTCCTGAATGTGGGTCTCCAAGTATCAACTTTGCAAATGCTCTCCTTAGGTAAGACCTTCCAGGAGGTGGTAGAGTGTGTGAAGTCAGTTGAAGAGGTGAGATAGGAGGGTTATACAGGGAATGCCAAGAAGAAGGCTTGGAGAGTGGATTCTTTCAGTGGTTCTTATGCTAAGGTTCCGGCACCGTAGGGTTTCTCTGGGTGCCCTATTCAGTCCGTTATACAGGTGTCAGCTGGAGGTCCGCCAGGGACAGCTCCGCGACCGTCAGGTGTAATTGGTGGTACACAGATGGTTCATTCTGATCTTCGGGCTTGTCCTATTTCTTCTTTCTAGCTTAGAGACCAGTTATTGAGAAGGTCTGTCATGAGTTTGGTGAGTATGGCCACATTCAAATATGGTGCCCTAAGTTCAGACAAGCGGGCAAATTGTTCCTCACCCAGCTCATCGAGCTCCGGCCTCTACCGAGAGAGGAGGTAGTGCATTCAATTTGGGTCATCCACAGGTAGCTTGAGGTGGTCAGCCAGCCGTTAGGGGTGGTGTTCAGCAGGGTAGAGGAGGTGCTTAGGTGGGTAGGGGTGGCACCCAGGCAGGTAGAGGGGTGGCATAGCTTAATCGGGTTGGTTTTCAAGTGGGTAATCAGGCTCATTTCTATGCTTTTCTTGGTATACCAGAGGTAGAGGCTTTAGATGCTGTCATTACAGGTACTATCCCTATCTGTGATCGAGTGGATATGGCATTGTTTGATCCACATTCTACATTTTCTTATATATCCACTTACTTTGCTTTGGGATTGAAACTTATTTGTGATGTGCTTGTTGTCCCTATTCATGTGTCTACTCCTGGGGGGGATGCTGTGGTGGTTGATAGAGTTTGTCGTGCGTGTTCTGTGGATTTCATGGGTTCTGACACTCAGAATGATTTAGTGATCTTAGACATGGTTGATTTTGACGTGATTTTGGAAATGAGCTAGTTGTCCCTTTACCATGCCATTCTAGATTTCTATGCTAAGATCGTCACTATATCAGGTCTAGAGTCATCTAGGTTGGAGTTGAAAGGGAATTATTTCCCTGCTCCTAAGAAACTTATTTCATATATTTGTGCCCATAAGTTGATAGAGCGGGGTTGTTTAGTTTATCTGGGGCATATTCAGGACACTAATTCAGAGGGTCCTTCCATAGAGTCGGTCCCGGTTGTTTGTGAGTTCTTAGAGGTGTTCCCAATAGATTTGCTCGGCATGCCGCCGGATCGTGTCATAGATTTCTGTATAGGTTTGGAACCAGGTACCTGACCCATTTCTATTTCACCATATTGAATGGCACCTGCTGAGTTGAGAGAACTCAAGGAGTAGTTGTAGGATTTGCTTAGTAAAGGATTCATCAGACCAAGTGTGTCACCGTGAGGTGCCCTTGTTTTATTTGTAAAGAAGAAAGATGGTAGTATGTCGATGTACATCGACTACCACCAGTTGAACAAGGTAACTATTCAGAACAAGTACCCTCTTTCTCGAATAGATGACCTATTTAATCAGTTATAGGGGCGGTTGTGTTTTCGAAGATTGACTTGAGGTCCGGTTAACACCATCTGAAAATCCAAGCTGAGGATATTCCCAAAATATCCTTCTTGACCAGGTATGGGCATTACAAATTTCTGGTCATGTCATTCGGACTCACTAATGCCCCAGCTGCGTTCATGAACCTCACCTGGATTCCTTTGTTATTGTGTTTATTGACGATATCTTGGTGTATTCTAAGACCAAGGAGGAGCAGGAAAATCATCTAAGTATTGTGCTTTTATTACTGAAGGAGAAGCAGTTGTATGCTAAGTCACCAAGTGTGAGTTTTGGTTGGAATCAGTGTCGTTTCTAGGGAACATAGTTTACAAGGAGAGAATCTGAGTTAATCCACAAAAGGTGGAAGTGGCCAGAAACTGGACGAGGCCAACTGATGTGATGGAAATTCAGAGTTTTTTAGGGATGGCCAGTTACTATCGTCGGTTTGTGAAGGGTTTCGCCTCCATCGCTTCAGCATTGATCAAGTTGATGCAAAAGGATGTAACTTTCCAGTGGTCAAAGGAATGCAAAGAAAGTTTCCAGAAACTCAAGACTCTGTTAACCACAACACCTATCCTGGTGTTACCCATGGAAGGTAAAGACTTTGTTGTTTATTGTGATGCCTCACAGTCTAGGTTGGGTGCTGCATTAATGCAGGAAGGATAGGTTATTGCTTATGCCTCGAGACAGTTGAAGGTGCATGAAAAGAATTACCTCACGCATGATCTAGAGTTAGCAGCAATGGTGTTTGCCATAAAAATTTGGAGGCACTATCTGTATGGAGCTCGATGTTAGGTGTTCACGTATCATCACAGCTTGCAATATGTATTCTCCCAAAAAGATCTTAATTTGAGGCAGAGGAGATAGATGGAGTTGCTTAAGGATTATGATATCACTATCCTGTACCATCCAGGGAAGGACAATGTTGTGGCAGATGCATTGAGCCGGAAGATGGTGAGCATGGGTAGTTTAGCTTTCCTGGAAGCTACTTAGTGGTCGATGGCCCGGAAAGTCCAAACTTTGGCAAACACCTTGGTGAGGTTGTCACTGACAGAAACTGGTGGGATACTAGCCAACATGGAGGCCAAATCCTCACTACTAGAGGAAATCAAAGCCAGACAATTTGAAAATGAAAAGCTGGGTAAGCTTAGGCATAAAGTTTTGGGGGGAGAAGCCGAAGAAGCAACTTTAGAAGATGAAGGGGTCTTGAGAATAAAGGGGCGGGTGTATGTTCCCCGAGTTGGTGAGCTAATTAAAACTCTTTTGGTAAAAGCTCACATCTCGACGTACTCCATTCACCCCATAGTCACCAAGATGTACCATGATCTGAAACAACACTATTGGTGGGGCAGGATGAAGAAGGATATTGTGGACTATGTTGCTCAGTATTTTTTGTCAGCAAGTGAAGTACAAGCACCAAAAGCCTACAGGAGTACTTTAGAGAATGCCTATCCCCGAGTGTAAATGGGAGAGGATAACTATGGATTTCGTGGTTGGTCTTCCCAAGACTTTGGGGAAATTCAACTCAATTTGGGTCATACTGGACAGATTGACCAAGCCTTCTCATTTTTTGCCGATCCAGGTGACTTACAATGCCGAGAAACTAGCTAAGTTGTACGTGAAGGAAGTAATTCGGTTGCATGGGGTGCCTATTTCAATTGTATCTGATAGGGGCACTTAGTTCACTTCTCATTTCTAGAGGACCTTGCAGGCTGAGTTGCATACGAGGTTGGACTTGAGCACAACCTTTCAAACAGATAAACAGTCAGAACGGACTATCTAGGTATTGGAGGACATGCTCCGGGCATGTGTAATAGACTTTGGGGGCCATTTGGGATAAATTCTTGTCCTTGACAGAGTTCTCCTATAACAATAGCGATCACTCGAGCATTGGCATGGCGCCATTTAAAGCTTTGTATGGGAGAAAGTGCAGGTCTCCAATTAGGTGGTTTGATGCGTTTGAGGTAAGGCCTTGGGGGACTAATTTGTTAAAGGACTTCTTGGAAAGAGTTCGAATAATTCAGGATCGTTTGATAGCTTCTCAGAGTAGGCAGAAGCAATAAGCAGACAAGAAAGTGAGGGACATAGAGTTTATGGAAGGGGAGCAAGTGCTACTCAAGGTGTATGAAGGGGGTGATGGGGTTTGGAAAGCAGGGCAAGCTTAGCACTAGGTATATTGGCCATTTGAAATGCTCCGGCATGTGGGAGAAGTGGCTTATGAGCTGGCCTTGCCGCCAAGATTGTCTGGAGTGCACCCGTCATTCCATGTGTTAATGCTGAAAAAGTATCATAAGGATGCGATAGATATTATCAAGTAGGACTCTGTGTTTCTGGATGAGAATCTATCATTTGAGGAGGATCCTGTAGCGATATTGGTTAGAGAAGTTCAAAAGATAAGGTTGAAAGAGATTCCAATCATAAAGGTCCAGTGGAAGAGTCATCCGGTTGAAGAAGCCACTTTTGGAGACCGAGGCTGATATGCGGATCAAGTATCCCCAGCTGTTTGTGGAATCCGGTAAGTACCTTTCCCTTTCTTTTTATAGATCGTTCGAGGATGAACAACGTTTTAATTGGTATCTGATGTAATGTCCCACACATCATTACAGGATGGTTAGGGGCCTAGAACACTAGAAACAAGCTAGGGAAGGATTTGAATGTTCTATGAAATTTTCTAAGTATGAAACTGGTGGATTTTGGGTAGCTTCTGGTTTGGGGGACCGCTGCAGCGGTGGAATTCCCTCTGCAGTGAGACCATTGTAGCGGTTGGAGTTCTGTTGTAACGAATTTGAAAAATAACTTTGAAAACCATTACAACGACACTTTGGCCGCTGTAGTGGGTCCATTACAGCGGAAATGTGACCACTATAGTAGATGATGGGAATCAGAAAGTGGATTTAAGTGGAACTTATGGGGTTTTCACCCCATTAATTCCAAAAGCACGAGCAGAAGGTCTAGAGAATGGATAAACTCTTCAGAGCAGTGAACTCTTCACCCAAGGTAAGATTTTTGAGTTTCTATCTCTATGATAAGTAATGTTGATCCTAGATTCCTTGTAGAACTTTAATGGTGAAGGTTTTTGTAGAGAAAAAACCCTAGTTCTGGATTGTAGGGTGTTTGGGGGGGTGATTTGGGTTTACGGTGAAAAGTCTTGATTACTCCCCTAGAATCACATGTTGGGAACGAGGCTTGCACGGGAAATTAAATTAGAACCGAGTAGAATTTGGGTTTTCTCTTTCGAAAAACACCTCAAAGGGGAGGGTTTGATCTGATTGGACCCATGATTGAAGAGTAAGTAATGAATTTCTCTTTTTTGTGTAGATTTCGAATGATCCGAAGCTTTGAGGAAGGGCAAAGCTCTCGTAGAGTAGCTGAATCGTTATCTTCGACTTTTAAGGTAGGTTGTGGTTAGAAGGGTTAGACTTTGTGTAATGGAAAGTATGTGTGTGTGATAATGATGTTAAATTCATCTTCGAAAATTACGTGATATGAGATTGTCTATTTGAATTAAATAGTGGAGATCATGTTAATATGAGTTGAACATGAATTGTTGTGAAAATATTGTGGAACTATGAAGTGATATTCTTTTAAGATGTTTCAATGTGAATCTATGACTCTATAATTGTGCGAGTAATGGAATGGAATATAGACTCCTAAATGTTGAATTATTTATGTATATGTGTGGGTTGTAATTTGTTACATTCCATGATGAGAGATGATTTCATTAGTAAAAGAATCTTGAGATGAGTGGCTCGTGCCCGAGGAGAGAATCTGGGCGAGCGTTATTGTTGAGTGGCTCGTGTCCGATGGGAGCATCCGGATGAGCATATGAGTGGGAGCGGGTGCCATGCAGGCACAGTACATGGACTTCTAGAGTCCTCATCAAGTCATGACTGGAAGGGCAAATTAAGATCCTCTGGTGTACACTGTTTAATGGATTGAGTATTTATGGTGGTATGGCGGAGGCGTGTGCCGTCATGTCACCATTTGTTTACTTTGTTTAAGTTATGCATGTACTCGTATGTAGGACTAAATGAAGAATGTGCTAAGTGATATTGGAAATTATGGGTTTAGTTTATTAGACTTGAATAGAAAAACATAAACTTGATTCTAAGTGTGACATGGTTCTGATGTTGTTAAGTGTTGAACATATTTTGTCTGTAATTCCTGTTGCGTTTACAAGTGATAAAGATGGATTTATTATTGTTCATACTCGTGTTACCCTGAATTGAGCTGAAAGGTATGTGCATTGTTGACACTGATGAAGTGATGACTGAAGAATTTTTGAAGGTGCAGCTAAGTCGAGCTACTACTTAAGGCAGTAGCGCTGCAGCGGGACTTCTTCTGCTGCGGCGAGACTGCTATAGTGGTCAAGTGTCCGCTGCAATGAAAGGCCCAATCCAGTGAGCAGGCCGTCCGTCACCTAAGTAGAGCTGGTGTAAATGAAATTGTTTTTATACTTCTGTAAAATGTTGGAGACTTATCTTATGTTATTGTTACTCTGTTTACACGTTATTACGTGAGGTCAGTCGATGATGCCTACCAATACCACTGTACTGACCCTAAACCTTCACTTTTTTTCTGAGTGCAGAATTTGATCCAAAAATCTCCTCTCATCCCCACCTTTAGTTGCAGTAGTTTATTCGGAAGGTAAATGGAGCAAGATGGGGTGATTCACTTTCCTCTAGAAGAAGTCCCTCATCCGGACATTGAGGCTTTCTTTTATGTTATCTTTCGTTAAATATTCTAGATCTGTAATTTATACATTGAGGTATAATGACAATCAGGTCTTGGGAGTATTGTTTATTCGTTTTTAAGAAGATTGTGTTCATTTGATGATTCAATTGTTTTCTTATAAGTTCATTTCCTTATAAGTATTCTATGTCGGGTTAAGAATTCGGAAAGCATTGGTTCACCCACCCGGGGGGGGGGGGAGGGGGGAGGGGTTAGTATGGGGGGGAGGGGGGAGGGGTTAGTATGTGATGAAGGGCATATTTATGTACTTCTTAACAATATTTTTCCCATGCTTTACCTATGTTTTGAGTACAATTTATTTGTGTTTACATGTGTTTTTAATATATATTTGTGAAAAGAGCTAATGTGCATGATTAGATGCTTTTAGTGCTAAAAGTGATGGATTTGGGGTGTATTTGAGGCTTTTGAAACGAATGTGAATAAGTTGGAATGAACAAGGCAAGATCACGACATGAAGCACTACACAGGCACACCTGTGTGACCAACAACATAGAGCGCAAGCACTGCTGCGTGATGAGAGGCACGAGGCTCCAGCACTACAGTGTGAGGCGCCGGCATTCATGCACGATAAGGTGCGCGACGCGGCACCAGTGTGGCACGATGACCCACGCTACTCACCAACCTTGTCCGGATGCCAACAAGTCTATCTAGCTTCAACTAGGAAAAGGAGCTACAAATCCCAAATCAAATCCAAAAGGAACAAGAAAGGCATAAATTTACTATTATAAATACCCTTTATTTTTATGTAATGAGTGGCAAGTCCTAGACAAGTCTTAACAAACTTAGAAGAGAATTTGTGAGCCAAGTTTAGACAAGTTTTGGAGAAATTTTTGACAATTTAGAAGGAGTCCTAGTTCACGAAATACATTACTATTTTTTGAATTGATCTTCCTTATTTCTTGAAATAATCAAGTGAGTTTTTCTTCCAATCATCATTATGAATATAAATTTATTCTTTTGTCTATGAATGCAATTAATTTACTTATAAATATGAGAGACTAAACTCTCCACAACAAGGGTTGTGGGAACCATGGTGAATTAACAAACTGTCACGACCCAAACATAGGCCTGGATCGAGACACGGGACAAGGAGCCCCAAGAGACTCCAAGTCGACCCATGACATGAACATACATCTAACTCAATCAATAAAACTGGAGATTTATCATAGTAAACATAGTGTAAGTATAAACATAACATATCATCAGAATACAAATGCGAATCTGAAGCTGATTACAATCTATGTCTGATGAGTTGATGGGATAAGACCCCAACTAACTCTCTAAGTTTGAAACTAAAAATGTAAGAAACAATTGATAAGGGAGGGTCCTTGGGAGATGAGGACTAACCAACTGAGACTGGAGGCTAACTTTGGGAGTTGGCTAGTGACGGGGCTGAGTCTGAAGATCGAAGCCTGTATCATAAAATGATACAGCACAGAGTATGCGGTCAGCACGTGGAATGTATTGAGTATGCAAGGTAACCGACATTACCATGATAGAGCTTACGTGGTCCCGACTATCACACTTAAGTGGGCAGAGCCATACAAAGCCTTGTCAGGGCTAAGGACACTACCATGATATCGATATCAAGCTGAAGGTCCCTTGGGGCAGGAGAAAGCTCCAAAGGAGGTCCCAAATAATCTAATCATACCTATATTAGCTCGTAGTTCTAAGGCATAGGATTGACTGATCCATGGCCTACTTGATGCTAGACACTACTCCTAAAAACATGTATATGCTCTCCAATATTGTTCTACGAAGCTGACCATCGTCTAGTGACAAAGCTAAATGATCATGTACATATAAAATCTGAAACCATACACGAGGATCCTTGGCTCAAACCATACCACATGATGAATATAATTGGGAGTCTTGACTCCACAACCATGTGATAAGCTAATTGACATGAAATCCTAAACCATATTTGAACTTATGGGCTTGCCCAATACTTAAACGTTCTTGAAGATACCTGATTCACTTGTAAATATGATCATAAACATGGGTAACTTGAAAAACATGTTTCTCATCATAAATATCTCATCATACTTGAACATGCATTATAGATCTCAACTTTCATGAACTTCTCATGGATGGGCATCATAATTTATCAAACTTAAAAACATGATTTATAGTTGAAAACATTGCAAAACTTACCCATGAGTCATAATTCAATAATAGAAACTTACTTAGATCATACCCATGTAGAAACTTAGGAAATTCATGCATTAGGTTAAAACCCCATAGGATCAACATATAGATTTTCATGAATTAAAGAGGGATTGGGCATGGGTGTGAATAAATTCACCCATTCATAATCTTAAATACCTGAGAGAATCTAATGCTATAACTTCTCTGATTTGCCCAAGGAAGAATTGAGAGAAATTTGGGAGGAATTAAGCTTGATCATCTCTCTAGCCCTCTAAGATTGCATTCATGAATAGTAATAGCTTAGAATGAACTTACCCCTCTTAAAACTCACTATTCAAAGCTTAAAACGATGTAGTTAGGTCTTAGGATCACAGGAATTATGGATAAGACCTTATTAAATTTGCAGAGAAAAACTGTCTGCCAGTCCCAGCGAGGGACTGGACAAGTCGTTACCACTGGGCATGAGTCGTGATCTCCTGTCGTTAAGTGCACTGCCAATTTTCGTCAAAGGATCCCCACGAAGGACTTAACGGCTCATCACTGGTGACCACAACTCGTGGTCACCCTCGTTAACTCCACTGCCCAAAATATTTAGTATTTAACCAATAGTTGACCACGACTCACCTAATGAATCGTGGCATTTACCACGACTCGTGGTGTACAGTCATGGGGTACACTACCGACTCTTCCTTCATCTTTCAGTTTCCCTTGACCATGAGTGACCTAACAGCTCGTGGGGCTGACCATGACTCATGGTCACACCCGTGGTCACCCCAATTGAAATTTCTATGCAAGTCAACACTCTTCACCATGAGTCACTTACCGACTCATGGTCATCCTGACGGGTCACAGGATGACCCGTTCTGTGACCTGGTGTAGAAAATCATGTTTTCTCCATTTCAACTTTTGGATCTAATCTTAGGGCTTTCGGAGTATAACACCATCTCCCCCTTGGGAACATCCATCCTTGAATGTTGAAATTCATACAGAAAAGCAAGGAAATACAACCATCATACTCAAATACTGATCATATAAGCTGAAAACTGATGGAATGACTACCTCCGAACTGGACTACATAGTTAAACTGAATTAATGAATCATACATACATGCATAGACATGAAAGAAAATGGGGCACATGAACTGAACATGAAACTGGATAGAGTTTTAGGGCAAAAACTGATACCTCAAGCTGGAACTGAGTCGGTAAGGAATAGATGTGGGTATCTAGCCATCATATCTAATTCGGCTTCCCACATACCTCCCTCAACATGCTGATTTCTCTACAAAATCTTAACTGAAGCTACTTCCTTGTTCCTTATATTTTGAACCTGAAGGTCTAGTACTTCCATCGGAACCTACTCATAACTAAGGCTGTCTTTCACACCGACACTGTCCACCGGAACAACTAGAGCTGGATCACTCAAACACTTCTTTAGGAGCGATACATGGAAAACTAGATGGACTGAAGCTAACTCTGAGGGTAGCTCCAACTCATATGCTACCTTGCCAATCCATTTCACAATCCGGCACAGGCCAATATTACGGGGACTGAGTTTCCCTTTCTTTCCGAACCTCATCACTCCTTTCATGGGAGACACCTTCAGAAACACCCAATCATCAACTTTGACCTCGAGTTCTCTCCTTCTCACATCCGCATAAGACTTTTGGCGAGTCTTAGCTATTTTCAACCTGTCTCATATGAGCTGAACCTTCTCCATGGCCTCGTGGACTAAATCTGGTCCTATCATCACAGCTTCACCAACTTCAAACCAACCAATAGGCGATCTATACCTCCTCTTATAGAGAACCTCAAACGGAGCCATCTGAATGCTAGAATGGTAGTTGTTGTTATACTCAAACAAAATGAGAGACAAATGATCATCCCAAATACCCCTGAAGTCAATCACACATGCTCTCAACATGTCCTCGAGAGTTCAAATAGTCCGCTCTACCTGACCATCGGTTTGCGGATGAAATGTTGTATTGAACTTTACCTGAGTACCAAGTCTCTTTTGAAATGATCTCCAAAACTAAGAGGTGAACTGAGTATCTCCATCTGATATAATGGAGATGGGCACTCCATGAAACCGAACTAGCTCTCAATGTATAGTTTGGCATAATCCTCTACTGAATTTGTAGTTCTAACCGGTAAAAGTGAGATGCTTTGCTCAACCTGTCTACAACAACCCAAATGGAGTCCTATTGTCGACGAGTGCGTGGCAACCCGGTGATGAAGTTCATATTAATCTCATCATACTTCCAAGTAGGGATACTGATATCCTGAAGCACACCTCCCGGTCTCTGATGCTCAACCTTCACTTGCTGACAATTTGGACACTTGGCTACAAATTCTACGATGTCCTTCTTCATGTCATTCCACCAGTAGACTTTTCGTAGGTCACGGTACATATTGGTGGCACCTGGATGTATTGAATATCAGGAACCGTGAGCCTCGTGCAAAATCTGATTTCTCAAATCATCAACATCCAGGACAAACAAGCAATCCTGATATCGAAGCACACCATTTCCCCTTTAGAGAAGACCTCTACCTTCTGATTCTGAACGACTTCCTTTAACTTTACCAAAATAGGGTCCTCATCTTGTATAACTTTCACATCAGTCACCAAGGATGATTTTGACCCGTTCTGAACTATAACACCACCATCAGTGGAGTCAACCAAACAAAATCCCAACCATGCAAATTGATGCACATCCTTCACCAGCTCCTTCCTCCCCTCATCTACAGGGAAACACTCTCCATAGAGAGTATACTAAGTGCATCTGTTACCATATTGGCCTTACCTGGATGGTAAAGGCACTCATATCATAATCCTTGAGTATCTCCATCAGCCTCCTTTGGCGTAGATTTAGGTCCTTTTGAGTAAACATATATTGTAGGCTTTTGTGGTTCGTAAACACATCTACATGGACCCCATAAAAATAGTCTCCAAATCTTCAATGCAAACACCACCACCACCAATTCAAGATCATGGGTCAAGTAATTCTTTTTATGAACCTTCATCTTCCTGGAAGTGTATGCTATCACTTTACCATGCTGCATCAACACAAAACCAAGGCCGATCCTCAAAGCATCACAGTACACCACAAACCCATTGGTACCCTTAGGTAGGGTTAACACCAGTGTTGAGGTGTGTCGTGACTTCAACTCTTGGAAACTCTTCTCGCAAGCCTCCGACCATTGAAACTTCACTTCTTTTGGGTCAATTTGGTCAATGGCACTGAAATAGATGAAAAAAACTCAACAAATCTCCAATAGTACCTAGCTAAACCCAAGAAACTCCTGATGTCTGAAGGATTCACTGGTCTAGGCCAATTTTTCACCGCTTCTATCTTCTGAGAGTCTACCTTTATACCCTCTCTTGACGCCACATGACCCAAAAATTCCACTTAGTTCAACCAAAACTTGCACTTACTGAATTTAGCATATAATTAACGATCCTTGAGAGTCTATAGCACCACCCTCAAATGAGCGGCATGCTCCTCCTCGGTCCGAGAGTATATCAAGATGTCATCGATAAACATGATCACGAATATGTCCAAGTATGGCTTGAACACCCTGTTCATCAAATCCATAAAAACTGCAAGAGCATTCGTTAGTCTAAAAGACATACTACAAACTCATAATGACCATACCGCGTCCTGAAGGCTATCTTCGGAATATCACTCTCCCGAACTCTGAGCTGATGGTATCCGGATCTGAGGTCTATCATTGAAAAGTATTTAGCACCCTAAAGATGGTCAAACAAATCATCAATTCTGTGGAGTGGATACCTGTTCTTGATGGTGACCTTGTTCAATTATCGATAATCAATACACATGCAAAGAGAACCATCTTTCTTGCAGACAAATAGAACTGGTGCGCTCCATGGGGATTTTCTCGGTCTGATGAAACCCTTGTCTAGGAGGTCCTTCAATTGCTCCTTCAATTCTGTTAGCTCGGCTGGAGCCATTCTGTAAGGAGGAATAGATATAGGTTGCGTATTGAGAAGAAGGTCAATACCAAAATCAATCTCCTGCTCAGGAGGGATTCCCGATAGATCATCTAGGAAGACTTCTGGATACTCACATACTAGTGAGACTGACTGGATAGTCAGGGTCTCGAACGTAGCATCCTTAACCCTAACTAGATGGTACACACAATCCTTGGAGATCATCTTTCTGGCCTTAAGGTAGGAAATGAAACGACCTACAGGAACAACTAAACTACCCTTCCACTCTAAGACTGGCTCATCCAGAAATCTAAACTCTACTGACGGGTTCTACAATTCACTGAGGCTTAACATACAAATAACCAATCTATGCCGAGGATAACATCAAAATCAGTCATGGCTAACTTTACTAGATCTGCTAAGGTGATTTTTTGAAGGACTGTGATCGAGAAACTTCTATACACCCATCTAGTTATAACTGAGTCACCCATTGGAGCAGAGACTGAGAAGGGTTCTGATAGGATTTTGGGACTGACTCCAAAACTACTAGCAACATAGGGCGTCACAAAAGACAAAGTTGCCCCTAGATCTAAAAAAGCATAAACATCAAGATGAAAAACTCGTAACATACCAGTGATTACATCTGGGGAGACCTTCTGCTCCTGGAGGGATACTAAGGCATAAAAACTGTTCTGGCATTATTCGCCACCGGTACTAGTAGATGCGCCTTGCTGAGATGCACGTGCTGGTGGAGCTATTAAATTGGGAGCTGGGCCTCGACCCCTATCATGGCCCTATCTAGCTGTTGGGAAATCTCTAAGAATATGTTCAGGCTTTCCACACCCGAAGCAAGCACCTATACCTGCCAAACACTGACCCGCGTGTCTCCGACCACTCCGGTCGCAAACTGGGATACAGAAATCTGTGGGCCTGCTGCTCTGACCCCTAGATCCTGATGTTCATCCCCTCATGTCATGCCTAGGTCTTGATGGCACACTCATAGATGAAGATGTTGGGGCTGAAGATTTCTTGTGGGATTACTGTCGGTGCCCACCACCTGCGCTCGGCTGAAAGAACCTATAGGTGTCTGTCCTGGCCCTCTTGGCCTCTCTCTCCCTCAAATGCGCCACATCCATCTGCTGGGTGTACAAAACTATCTGAGGAAAATCCATACTGATGGAGCATGGTGGTCCTACAATCCTTGTCCAGATAATCTGCCACCCCATGAACAAACCAGCTCACTCGAGCCCTCTGATCAACAACTAACCCTGGGGTGTACTTTGACAGATGACTAAACTCTAAGGCATACTCCTAGACCATTATCCCTCCCTACTTTAGATTCACGAACTCAGACGCATTCAGCTCCCTCATCTCATGAGGGAAGAACCGATCTAGGAAAGCAACATGAAACTCATCCCAACTGATAGGGCCTGCTCTGACTTCCCTACTATCCTTCCACTGTTTGAACCAAATGTGTGCGAGCCCCTTCAACTGATATGAGGTCAACTCAGCACACTCCTCCCCAGTCACCCCCATAACCTGGATGATCTTTAGAGATGAGGACTCAACAGCTGAGAATGTTTCCCTTATTCTGTCGGGACTCTCAATAGCTGAGAATGTTTTCCTTAGTCTGTCGAGACTCTCATTAGTTGAGAATGTGTCCCTTAGTCAGTCAGTGACTCTCTATATCAGAGAGTGCTCTGCTTAGACAGTCAGGGACTCTCCGCATCCGAGAACGTTTCCCTTCGACAGTCAGGGATTCTCTCTTATATAGTCAGGGACTCTCCACAGCCGAGAACGTTTCCCTTCGATAGTTAGGGATTGTCTATGATATCAGTCACGACTTCAGTCCTCAATATTTGTTCAGTATATAACCTTTGCGCATTTGTTAATCATATTTAAGTAAATGTTTCTTATAAAATCATTATGTTGATATGTATGTGTGTATCTTAGACAGGGTTGTTGTATCTCCATTCAGTTATATTACCATTAGTGTGTTTAGTTTACTTTCTTCTTTTATACTTGCACGTTTTAGTTTATTTACATTTCCTGCATATTCAGTACCCTCCAATAACTGACCGAACGCCTTTATGTGCTATATCATTTCATGATATAGATTCAGATTTCAAACACAGCCACATAGTTAGATATGCTTCATTTCCTTCTAAGCTGCTTGTGGTGAGTCCTCATCTCTCGGGGACGCGATTCATATTTTCATTATGTTTCAGTTTTAAAATTTTAGGAGTTAGCTAGGGCTTGTCCCAGCAACTCATCAATTTAGTAGGGCTTTCAGACTTGTCTAGATAGATCCAGCTTTGTATCAAAGAGTTGTTACATTTGTTCTTATGGTTTTTAATTAGAGTCATTCATTTAGCTTCCGCCTGGTTATGATTCTTGTTAGTTCTTATTCTGATATGTCACACTATGATCATGTCATGTGTTGACTTGGGGCCTCTCGGGGTTCCTTGTCTCGTGTCTCAATCCAGGTCTATGTTTGGGTCGTGATAGACTGACCCTTAGCCTACTCGGTGCTAGACATAACTCCCAAAAATATGCATATTCCCTCCATCATTTTTCAAAGAAGCTGACCATCGTCTAGTGACGAAGATGAATAATTATGTACATAAAAAATCTGACTCAAACCATACTACAAGATGAAGATAATTGGGAGTCTTGACACTAAAACCATGTGGTACGCTAATTGACATGAAATCATAAATCATATTTGAACATATGGGATTTCCCAATACTTAAACATTCTTGAAAACACTTGATTCACTTGAAAACATGATCATAAACATGGTCACTTGAAAACATGCTTTTCATCATAAATATCTCATCATACTTAACATCATAGATTTCAACTTTCATGAACTTCTCATGGATGGGAATCATAATTTATAAAACTTGAAAACATGATTTATAATTAAAAACATTGTAAAACTTGCCCATGAATCATAATTCAATAATAGAAGCATACTTATATCATACCCATGTAACTTAGGAAATTCATGCATTGGGTTAAAACCTCATAGGATCAACATATAGATTTTCATGAATTAGAGAGGGATTAGGAATGAGTGTGAGCAAATTCACCCATTCATAACCTTACATACTTAAGAGAATCTGATTTTATAACTTCTTTGATTTGTCCAAGGAAGAATTGAGAGAAATTTGGGAGGAATTAAGCTTGATCACCTCTCTAGTCCTCTAAGCTTGCATGCATGAATAGGAATAGCTTAGAATGAACTTATCCCTCTTAAAACTCACTATTAAAAACTTAAAACAACATATTTTAGGCCTTAGGATCATAGGAATTACGGATAAGCCCTTACTAAATTCGCAGGGAAAAACTGACTGTCAGTCCCAATGATGGACTGGACGAGTCGTTACCACTAGGCACGAGTCATGATCTCCTATCATTAAGTGCACAACTAATTTTCCTCAAAGGGTCCCCACGAGGGACCTAACCGCTCATCACTGGTGACCACGACTCATGGTCACCTCTTGTTAACTCCACTGCCCAAAACATTTAATCTTTAACTAATAGCTGACCACGACTCACATAACGAATCATGGCATTTACCATGACTCGTGGTGTCTAGTCGTGAGATATACTGCCGGCTCTTCCTTCATCTTTCAACTGCCATTGACCATGGGTGACCTAACGGCTCATGGTGATGACCACGGCTCATGGTCACACCCGTGGTCACCCCAATTTGAAATTTCCATGCAAATCAACACTCCTTACGACGAGTCACTTAACGACTCGTGGTTAGCCTGACGGGTCACAGGACGACTCATTTTGTGATCTGGTGTAGAAAATCCTATTTTCTCCATTTCAACTCCTGACTTTTATCTTAGAGCTTTCGGGTTATAACACAAACTAGGGTTTGCACAAAGTGATTCTAAACTAATACTAAATGCTTGTATTGTATTTTCTTCATCTTAAACGTTTCTTAACGGTGCGCAACGTTAGGACTATCCTGAATTCTCTACTTGCTTTGAGCCTAGAGAGGTAGAGATTAGGAAAAGAGAATTACAACAAAGCCTTGGTCTTTATGATCACTATATTAACTTGAGCTGTGGTCATAGGATAGTTAAATTTGGAACAAATTGATAACAGTTAAATTGAAATCGCTCGTGAGACCTAACCCAGTGACTGAGTATAGTCATCCAATAGGGACGAACTAGTCGTTTGGATGAACCCTAGTTATTAGTTCTACAAGTAAATTATTGAAATAGATCACAAGTGTAAAATCCGAAGTAGTTATGAATCCATGAGGAACACTCACCCTAGTTAGTTGCATTAATTTGGAATCAACCTTCAATTTCTCAACAAAATTACTTGTTACTTTTACAAATTCCCCACTGGAGATAATTGACTTAAAGACTTAAAATCTTAAATACTAGCGTTCTTCTATATCCTTCCATATTCTATGTGGGATTGACCCCAACCTTTGTTGGGTTCTTTATTGACAACATCTGTTTCGTACTTTGTCAGGAAGTGTGAGTTTGACCGTTATCAGTATGGGTGCCAATCACGGCCATTTAGGTCATAACATAAAGTAATCTCTTCATCTCATAAAATAAATTTTTTTTCACAAAATTATAAATTATTATAATTTAACTCTTGTGCACAATTTGTTTTAGATAATCTTGCAATGTAATTTGAAAAGAATTTTGTGAATGAATTATGCCAATTAACAATTGACAAAGAGATAATAATTCTTTTTCGTATTATATTTTGTATTTATATTTTATACTTTTACATGTATGTTTGAGTTCTTATATATTTTTATTATATTTTATATATTTTATATTTCATATATATATATATATATATGTATGTATTTAACATTAAAGTTTAATTTTTATTAGCACACAAAAGTTCATGGTAGAAAAAAGTATTTAAACAGACACATTAATGGTGTTAATCCTAATTTTGTATCATTAAATAAGGAGATTGAGGTTGAATTCAATCACAACACTATAGTTCAGGAATGGAACAACCACTTTTCTACTGTTAATTATAGTTACATAATTTAACATTAATTTTTCTATATAAATACATTTGATTCAATCTCCAACCTTATATGTTTTTATGTTAATCTATCTTTTTTCTTTTCAAGTTATGAATTTATTTTTATGTTTTGGATTTGAAAGAGATAATAGTAATTGTTATGCCAGCTCAAGTTATTTATATTCAAAATAATTTAATTTAGATTTTATTTCTTAGTTAAGTATAATATTAATATTATGTTATCTCCTTTAATTGACCCTTATATTGATATTATGTGATTTAGATTTTTTATTATTTATAGCTGATATTCTTCATTTTCTCATACATATTTAAGTGTCATCTATTCAGGTAAAATAATTTCTTCATATCATAAAATAAATATTTTTATAAAATTATAAATTATTATAATTATAGCTCTTGTGCACAATTTATTTTAGATAATCTTGCAATGGAATCTGAAAAGAATTTCATGAACGAATTATTTCAATTAAAAATTGACAAAGAGGTAGTAATTCTTTTTTGTATTATATTTTGTATTTATATTTTATATTTTACATATATATTTGAGTTCTTATATATTTTTATTATATTTTATTTATTTTATATTTTTATATATATGTTTTCTTTACCATTAAAATTTAATTTTTTGCAGGATACAAAAGTTCATGCTATAATTATTGAAAGTAGAAAAAATATTTAAACACACACACTAATGGTGTTAATCCTAATTTTGTATAATTAAAAAGGATATTGAGATTGAATTCAATGACAACACTATAGTTCAGGAATGCAACGATCACTTTTCTATTGTTAATTTTTTAAACAAATTTTATTTCATTTAAAGATGCAAAATATAATCTGAAAGCGAACAGATTTTTAATTTTCAAAATCAAACGCTATTTCTATGGCGTTTTTGTCGTTGAAACAAGTATTAGAACAATCTGAAGAAAGAACTACTAGATTGCACCAAACTCTTAAACATAATAATTTATCAATTTGAAATTCATAATTTTCTTTCTAAATTCTTATATTATTACACAAACGCAACTTTAAAATATTATTTGTGTTATTTTGATAAATTTATTCTTATTAATATGAGGGACACACGTGAGGCGCATATGCTTAAACTAGTTATATTAAAAGTGTGAAGACCTTTTGAAATGTTGATTGAATTTTTTGCCCTTCATTAAAAGACTTCTAGACAAAATTATTATGTACTATTTTTATACAATTATTATTTAAAATTATTCTACAACTTTATTTTATCACACCATGTTTTCTCTTTTTGGCATAATTTTACTTATGGTGTAAAGCTATAAAAATAAAACATTTCCACTGAATCTTTTTTTTATAGTCAAAAAAATTTTGTACCTTATTTTATTATATTAAAATTTTTCACTCGTGGCATAACTCTACTTATAATTTAAACCTTAAAAAAAGTACTAAAAAAAAGTTTCTTCCACCAAAAATTTTTTGTTTTGAAAAATTTTTTGTTCCTTATTTTTAAGGTACGAAATTCTATTTGAATTTTTTTATATATATATTTTTTCCTTTTTCATAGTAATGAATTTTTTTCTATTTTAATAGTAATGTCCTAATATTTTTATATTTTTAAATTATTTTTTAATTTATAAATTCTTCTACTTCTATAAAAAAAATTATAATTACATAATTTAATTCATCAACTTTTCTAAATCCACACTTTTAATTCAATCTTCAACCTTGTATTTTTTTCGTATTAATCTATCTTTTTTTCTTTTTGTGAATCTTTTTTTTATATTGCGGACTTGAAGAAGACAATAATAATTTTTATGCCGACTCAAGTTGTTTATATTAAAAAATAATTTAACTTAGATTGTCTCTTTTAGTTGAGTCTAATATTGATATGATGTTATCTCCTTTAATTGAGTCTTATATTGATGTTATGTGATTTAAAATTTATATTTTGTAACTGATATTCTTCATCTATTCATTCTCAAGTTTCATCTCTTCAGTTAAAGTAATCTCTTCTCATATTCTATAATTTTATTTTATATTTTTACATATATGTTTGAGTTCTTTTCTATTTTTATTATATATATATACACGTACGGAAAAGGTCATAGTATACTTTTCAATAGTTATATATAAAAGTGAAAAAAAATATTTATAACAAGATAAGATCAATTACATCATAAATAGATGCATTAATAGTGTTAATCCTAATTTTGTATCAATAAACAAGGAGATTGAGGTTAGGTTTAATGAAAACACTATAGTTCAGGAAAACAACAATTACTTTTTAACTGTTACTTTTTCAAACAATTTTATTTCGTTTGAGGATGCAATACAATCTTCCGATGGAACAATCTTTGGTAATTTCTTTAGATTTCATCAACTAATCGAACATTCAAATATATGCATACTATTTTACTCCTATTTACTTAACAAAATATTCTTTGTAGATATACTTGGCATCTTCGTGAGTTGTAAGATCTTCAAGTGTGAAGACCCTTGGTAATGTTGATTGAATATTATTTTGCTCTTCATTAAAAGATATCGCTATGATAAAATTGTCATTTACTATTTATCTTAAATAATAATCATTAAATTATTATTCTAATATTTAGGAGTTTGAAATTAATTAAAGTTATAGGTATTAAATCTTTACTTATTTGAAAAAGGTAAGAACTCTTGCTATTTAGTATTTTAAATTTGACTAATTTCTTCTTAACTCTTTCCTTATTTGAACTATATTAAAATTCCTAATATTTAAAATAATAAAATTAATTATAATTTTGTTAACTTATATTAATACTTTATTTATTAAACTAACTTATTATCCATCAAAAATGTTCAACTCACGATAAGAAAAAATAAATTAACGAGTGTCATTTTGTTATGCATTAATACGGTGAATTCCTTCTTTTTCTTCTTATTTTTTTAAAAAATTGTACAATTGAAAAAAGAAAATAATATATAGAAACACAACATACTTTAAGTTGTTTCGATTAATCAACTGCTCTTGTTATTCACACACTTTAGTTAAATCTACATTATTTTTTTATTTTAATTTATGTGAAGATGTTAGATTAAATACATAGATTAAGTCCGAGAGAAAAAATTGAGTTGAAATCATGTCATAATACGGTAAAATAAAAAAACTTAAAATTATGTTATTACTAAATATTTAAAGTACGAAGCATCATAGCAAACTATCATTCACTTTTTATCCTTTTAAAAATAGAGTTTTGTTTCCACTAATTTTGATGAGTCTTTCTTAATTTTGATGATCAATTACAAAAAAATAAATAAGTTTGTGATATGATATCAATTATTAGTGTCAAAGCAAGTCATTAATAACTCACCATATGATTTCGTAAGTTCTAATTGTTTAAATGAACAACATATACTATATGTTTTATTCTACTATACTACTTTGTATTACAATGCATCTAATATTTATACTAAATGTTAATAATGTAGCAATACAACTTTTTATAATAATTAACATAAAATATACATATAATGCATGTATTTAAGTGCTCATGAAAAAATAAAGGATATTTCACCTTTCAATCAAATTCTATTTCTACAACATTTTGTTTATTGAAACGAATATTAAAACAAACTAAGGAAAAAACTATTGGATTAGATCAAACTCTTAAACATAATCATTTATTAACTTCAAATTAATAATTTTCTTTCTAAATATTTATATTGTTATACAAAAACATCTTTTAAATATTATTTATGTGTTATAAACATATTTGTATTATAGTGAATGTCTATAAAGGTATTTGTATTGTAGTGGATACATGTGTTTATATTATAGTGAAAGTCTATCTTTTGGAGAAAAGTTAGGAGGAATTGTCCCTATAAATAGATGGGTTCTCCTTCATTGTATTTCATCTCATCAAGAGAAATAAGAACTTCCCTCCTTCTCTCTTTCTCTATAATATTCTTGTTCTTTATTTATTATTTCATAACACGTTATCAGTACGAGTCTCTACCTTGAGCACTCAGTTTGAAAGATCTAAGGTAAGAAAAATTAATATTTCTTTTTCGAAAGATGTGTTACTTAACCACAGGAGTGATATTCCCTTGGTGATATTGTTGCTCTACGACTCTACTGTCTCAAAATTTGAAGGCCAAGATATTATTTATTTATTTTTTTAATATGGTTAACTTTACGAAAGTTGATTTCATTGCCCTTCAAAGTTCGGGTAAAAACTACCTTTCATGGGTGTTGGATGCTGAAATCCATATGGATGCAATGGGTCTTGGAGACACCATTAAAATTGAAAACAAAGTATCAATTAAAGATCGTGCTAAGGCTATGATATTCTTGCGTCATCATCTTGACGAAATTGTTAAAATTGAATATCTCACAATTAAGAATTCACTTGTTTTGTGGAATAGCCTAAAAGAAAGGTATGACCACCTAAAGATGGTCATCCACCCAAAGGCACGATATAATTGGATTCATCAAGACTATAAGTCTGTTCATGAGTATAGCTCATTAACATTCAAAATTATTTCTAAGTTGAAATTATGTGGAGAAACTATTAATGATATTGATATGATTAATATGTGGTAGTACAAAAAATTAATTGAGAGCTCCGAAAGAGCTAATGTATTACTACTTGAAGGAATGAAATTATTGTAGTAAGTCTCAAAAGGAAACTTATAAATTTCAAGGACATTAAAAAAATGAGACTATAAATTATGGGAAGATCTAATATCTTTATGCTACTACAATTGAAGCGGGCTATAAATATTTATGTAAAAGATTACCTGCCGTTTTTTTATTTGTAGTACATAAATATGGGTATGATGATAAAATCACATATGAAAGTAAACTAGAAGTTTACTGAAATAAGTTTGCATAACTGGTTGACCATCCCTGTTCAAATGTGACGCAAAAATAATTGAGAATTCGCGTGGCTATATGTTGAAGAAATAAAAGATTCTTCAAGAATTCTCTTGTGTTGCTTGTTCTCGTGATAGAATGATCTTGATCAGATAAGATTGGAATTATATTCCCTAAAATTTTGGAACTTATAAAAGGGTGAATATGGGCCCATTCACCAACCATGTGAACCGTTTGCTAATAGATGCATCTATGGTATGGTGACATGTGTTTTGATATCAACTTGCAATTGATATTTGTAAGATTGTTGTCGAATTATTAAATTAAGAGCGTAGTTCCAAATTCTAAAATCATGTTGATAATGCTAATTCATATCTATGTTGGTTTAGCAAAAATTGTATACCTCCAATTATAGCTAAATCATTGGTTATGAGAATAAAACTCCCAAATAAAATTTGATATGAGATATGTTTATTTAACATATAGCAACACTTAAATGCATTAAGCCAACAAGGTTCCCCTATCACAATTGGTTCAGTGTCAGGAACCAAATAATTCCATCTAAAAATTTGAATGTGCAATATATGATTCAATTGCTCCACCACAACCCACAAAGATGGGTCCCCAAATGATCTTGGGGGGTAAATGTTAGTTTTTCTAACATTAGGAGGAAAAGTGATTAGCAGCTGAAAATTGAGTGTATGATGAGTTATCTAGATTCTGGGGAAAAAAAGTGAACTTAAAGTTCAATAGATAATTCACTTGCAAAATATTGCAAATCAATTGCCATATATATATTTGCTAACTCTATTTTATAATTTAGTTGCAAATGCTCCAATGAAGGTCCTTGAATGATAGAGTCTATGAGACGCCTGAAGCGTGATAGACCAAACGGTTCCAAATATAGAACTCCTTGAAGAAGGATAAGAGCAAATGATTAAGATGGTCATAATAATGATTCAAGTGCTTTAAGAAAGCACCACGACATAACACTTCATAAAATCTTGACAAAGGTTCAAGTACCTGAAAATGATGAAAAATTAAGAGATCTCAATAAGTTATGTCGCATTGGAACTGATATCATAATGATCGTCGACGATACCTTTGATATAATGTAGCGCTCAATATTATAAATATTGATGAGGATCTTGAATTCAAATCTGTCAAAAAGTATGGACAGATAAATGATTGGCCAATTAAAAATACTCAATTCAAGTATAATGCCAGTGGATATAAATGGATTCTTGTAGCATAAAGATTTTTTCGTAAATTCTGACATTATTACATGGAGCGGTCCTTTTGTGGTGGATGCAATTATTTTGAGGTTCCTCATAAGTCTGACAATATATAAAAAACTTGATATGTGCATAATGAAATTATTTTCATGTCTAGAGAGACTGAAGGATATATGAAAATCCTTGAAGGATTTAAAAGAACGAGGAAATTCTTGGTCCTGAAGAAATGGTCTGCTCCTACTAGGAGACATTGGAATGGGATCAAACACATAATGCGGTATGTAAAAGGGACTACCGATATGAGCTTATATTATTCTAAAAATTGCAGTCTCGATCTTATTGGTTATGCTGATGCTGGGTATTTATCTGACTCACACAAAGCTCGATCTCAAACTGACTACGTGTTCATATGTGAAGGTGCTGTCATATCTTGAAGATCTACAAAGCAGTCTCTCCTAGCTACTTCATCAAATCATATTGAGATAATAGCTATTCATGAAGCAAACTAAGAATGTGTGTTGTTGAGGTCCATGATACATCTCATTAGAGAAAAGTGTGGTTTCAAATATGACAAATTACCCATAATTTTATATGAAGATAATGCAACATGCATAGAACAACTAAAAGGAGGATTCATGAAGGAGATAGAAGAAGGACATCTTACCAAAGTTCTTCTACACACATGAGCTCCAAAAGAATGGCGATATTAACGTGCAACAGATTCGTTCAAATGATAATGTGACTGATTTATTCACCAAATCTCAACGAACTGCAACTTTCAAGAAGATGATGCACAAGATCGGAATGCAAAGATTCAAGGATGTTCTAATTAGAGGGAGTTAATACGCGTTGTACTCTTTTTTCTTCACGAGATTTTGTCCCACTGGGTTTTCCTTGTAAGGTTTTTAATGAGGCAGCCAAAATGCGTATTATTAGATATGTGTACTCTTTTTCCTTCACTAGATTTTTTTGCCACTGAGTTTTTTCTAGTAAGGTTTTAATGAGGCACATTATCTATCAAATAGACATTCAAGGGGGAGTGTTATAAACATATTTGTATTATAATGAATGTCTATAAAGGTATTTGTATTGTAGTGGATACATGTGTTTATATTATAGTGAAAGTCTATCTTTTGGAGAAAAGTTAGGAGGAATTGTCCCTATAAATAGATGGGTTCTCCTTCATTGTATTTCATCCCATCAAGAGAAATAAGAACTTATCTCCTTCTCTCTTTCTCTATAATATTCTTGTTCTTTCTTTATTATTTCATAACATTATGCTATTTTGTTCTTATTAAGAAAAGAGCCATACGCGGTACACGTACATTTAAACTAGCAAAATATTAAAATATGAGACAAATAAAGTTCAAATATAAATATTTGTAGCCAAAGATTACTACATCACCAATCTTCTCGTTAATTTTAAGGAATTATCATACTCGTGGCTTTTGATACTAGATAGGATCTTCCATCTCTCCTCTAGATGTAGAGTCATTTTAACCAAACTTTAGGAAACTAGTGAAACTTTTTTAATTAAAGTCAGTCCTTGTTTTAAAATGTTGAAGCGTTTGGCCAATTTTTTGGATTAAAATTATTTTTGGCAGTAGTAAAAAAAGAAAAAAAGAGAAGCTATTTCTTTTTATATTTTGGAGAAGAATCTGATAAAATTACTCCAAATTAACTTCTTCGTTAGAATAAGCAACTAAAGTTATTTTAATTATTTACCAACTATCCCAACCGTAAAGACCAAAATTAACTCAATGTATTATCCATAATGCATCTATATAATTTGATATAATTTTTAAATCTTAATTAAAATCTCTCACAATAAACATCTCAACATGTATCTATCAAATAATATTAATTGTAATATAAGTCTTTATATGCTCTTTTCGTGATTTGGGCACTCAAAAACACTTTTTAAAACTAATTGAATTTATAGTGAAGCTAAAAAAATATGTGATTGATTTGACCAAGAAAGATGAAATAAATCATAAACCAAGTAATGAAATGATGACAAATAAAGAAATAGTCCAGTAACATAAGTCTTGGATAATATCCTTGATGAATGACTGATTCATTTTCTGGTTCGAAAAATAATAACTAAGTAAAAAAAGGTCATTTAATGTCAAGAACTTAAATAAGAAAGATTGTATATATTTTCTTGTGTATGTTCCGATGTCCCTTTGTGGTACAAGGGTCATCTTATTTATAGAAATTATTGGATTTAAGACCTTAATATCTGACAATCAATATGCATTGATTCACCTGAAGTGAAAAATAAATTTGAATGCTGGCGGAGTAATAGATGAAGTTGACTCCTGAATGATGTTGTACCAATTTTCTTGTCTTTACTTTCTTTCCTTTAGATGTTTTGTCCACATCAGGATCCATTCTTCTGGTAGTTTTGTTACCATTTCCTCCAAAATATTGACTGCGCAACATTTAGTTGATTTTGTATCTTTATAAAATGTGTTTTTTTCAGCTCACTTCACATATTGATCTTTCTGACCAAATGTCTTCATTCTAGCCTGTCCACATGTCCAACTCATTTTTACCTTATACAGATAGTCCCCACGCTTTTCGGACGAAGCCTTTTATTTTTTTCTAGTAAGCATTAATGATTACTCATCTTCATTCTCGAAAAAAACTTTTAATCTATCAAAGAGTGAAAAAAATTTCATCTTTTCAGTGCCCTGAACTATTTCTTTCCCGTCGTTTTGGCCACACATCACTATGCGGATGGACTATGAACAAGTTAAATTTTTGAAGCATCATCGTAATAATGACAATCACTTCTATTTTACTTGTTATCCGCCTTTCTCTTTTCTCTTTTTAAACAACCATCTAAAGCTTTTCAATCCTTTATCTTGCTAAAAATTTTCACTGCTTTATCCATCTTCTGCAAATTGCTTTCTTCAATAGTTTGCTATTTCAAGATTCATTTAAGTTTCTATCCCTTTCTTTCATCTCCTCACCTACTATATTTCAATGACTTTAACTCATGATCAACCTTCTTCTTTCGTTGTTGGCGGTGGTTTTTCTTCTGTCACTTTACCACTGATTACTCTGAGTGACAAAATTCTCAACCTATTGTTTCATCTATTCTTTTTAGTTGTTGGTCCTTCAAGAATGTCTGTGTCATTCGAACACCTTTTGCTGATAGTGATAGGGGCGAGTTGGTTCAAAATTTCTCTTTTGTTATTAAATCAACCGATCTCGATCTTCTTAAAAGGAAATATTTTTGGCAAGATCTTTCTGAGATCTTAGCTTCTGGGAAGTATATATAATCTCCATCCACAGGTTAGGTTATTCCAACATTTATACCTACCTACACTTTCACCCTAGGATTCAAACCGACCATAGATCTGTACAACTGTTACGATATTTGTCTTGCTTAGGTCGATCCTTCTATATGGAGGGTTATGGCTTGTCTGCGCATTTTAGTGGACACTGTATCTGAGGTGAAGAACATTTACGTGCCTTTCACACTCAGTTATTTAATCCGCATCTATGCCCCCAAATCCTCTTAAGGTGGGGTTATGTGTCACATCTCAAACCCAAGGAGGTGTGACTAACACTCTATGCCGTACCTGATCTAGCACACCCTACCACAAAACTATAGCTACCATAGGCCAAAAACTTTTAGGGTCGGCACCCCAATATAAAATAAGATAACAACCGAAGACATAACTAGCGGCTAACTCTATAAGCACAAGTGCCGACGAGGGCGCACACAAACAAAAAATATATATAATGGCCAATAAGACGACCACACCAACAACAGCCCAATAGGTAAGGTCTACGAGCCTTTACATAGTTTGACAAGTTAGATCTGATTGGGACAGGGCCCCGATATACTCAATATGTACACAAAATCTCAAAAGGACAACTATGAACAAATTGGAGCTTACCAGTCACTAGGAACTCAACTCAGCCATGGGAACCTAGATTAGCCTGACACTCAACACCTACAAGTATGAATGCAACGTCTCGACTGGAGCGTTTGTACATAACGTACCGAGTATGAAAGGCAAGAATAAGGTAAGGTTTTAGAGATACAAAACAATTGTCAGGAGCTAGGATAATAATTTTAGGAATATAAGAACGTCAACGCAACCAAGTTAAATGTCCAAAGAAATAACAATATCCTAAAACTTCATACTTGAACTGTATACATGGTTTCCAACAACAACATAACACCATCACTTTACACAGTTGTTTGCGCTCCAGCGCACACGATCGTACAAGTAATACATGGCCCTTTTAAGAGCCGGATGTCGAACCCACAGAGACTAGACTGATTCAGTGAATATTCAAGTTCAAGTGTCAAGTTAACCTTCACAAGTGTTGATTTAAGAGATTTTGGATAATTGTAATTAAATCTATGGGTGATCACAAAATAATCGAGAAACACTACAAGAAGCAACTAGAGTTAAGGCCTGATAATCATGCCATGCTGCAATTCCCAATGGTTAAAGCATGAAAACTTCAGTTGTTGTCTCACAAAGTTAAAATACAGTGTTCATGGTCTTTCAAGCCTCTAAACACAATAAACTAGTCTCACACCTACATCATTGAGCGGGGATGTGACTTCCTAATTCATGAGCAATTTAACTACGTGGATGTGGTTTACGGGGTTTATGCCCTTGACTATGGACTTTCGTACCTCTAATCATTTAACCTGACTTAGCTTCACAACTACTTCAGTGAGCAGTGATGTGACAATTCTAAGTCGGTGTCTAGATATCATCCCTTTTTATTAATATCCTATCGTAAAGATAAGAACTTGCTCCCTGCATTCTTGTGTTCTACCCTAGGGTTACTCTTTCGAGCTTTTACCTAAGCTTAACGAGATTATTTTCATGGTGATTAAGCATAAAAACAATGGTACTTAAGAATGTAAGAAAAAACAACAACTAAAAACTCAAAGTAAAGATGAATTCATGCATTTAAATTCATATCACGTGGCCTCAATCCTAGAGGAAGGGTTTTAGCCACTCATGTTCGTACAATTACTCAAAAACATCATTAAAGTAATGTACTTACAAGAGTAAATAAAAGAGAATGAAAAATAACGAACCCTAGGTGAAGTTCTTCACTTCTCCCTTCACTCCTTTCCGTTCTTCCCAAAATATTTCATTATATTGAATTTTTGAAGCTAAGGGTCCTGTCTGTATTAAGTGAAAAATTATAAATTTTGGTTGTGGTTGAACTGGCTCCGTGTCACAGACTTGGTCGCGCCAGTCTTGCTCCGTGACATGGAGCATTCGCGCCTGCTCACTAGAATTTTTGACTTTGTCATTGTCATGGGCGTTGAGCAACCGACATGGCACGGAGGCCATCGCGCCTCTCACATGCCTTGGCACGGCTTGGACGTGCAGGGCACCTGGCATGGCACGTTGCCATCGCACAGGGAGCCTGCCTTGTGACACCATCTACACGCGCAGCTTGGGGCATGGCATGGTGCTGGGCGCGGCACACGCTTAGTGTGGCATGCTGTCTGACACGGCCAGCCTATTGCATGTGCGGCCTTGTGCGACTCTTTTGCCATTTGTTCCAATATTCTTCCTTGAACTTTAATCATCAAGTTTATTCCCTCCTAGGCATTTTACACCTACAATATAAAGAATAATCATGTTTCTTAGTTCATGCACAAAAATATAAAAAATCACATAGGAATGTAATTATTTAATTTGACAAACATAACTAAATTAAGATATAAAATAGTACTTGGGCACGTAAATATGCCCAAGATCACTACCCCACACTTAAATCCTTGTTCGTCCTCGAACAACTCTATTTCATCTCATGCCCATTGTCACGACCCGAACGGAGGCCCGGATCGCGACACGGGACAAGGTGCCCCGAGAGACCCCAAGTCGACCTATGGCATAAGCATACATCTAACTTAATCAAGAATTGAATAAACATCAATACAATCATAGAGGAAGTCTAACATGAATATAACATCCGAATATAAAATCCGAAGTTGAATACATACATATGTCTAAATAGCCTCTAAATATGACGAGTTGATGGGACAAGACCCCAACTAACTCAACAAGATGAAACTGAAATATATAAGGAAAAGATAGATAGTCTGGTCCTTGAAAGATGAGGACTCACCAATAAGAAGATGCTAACTCCAATAAGTTGTCTAAGAGCGGGGCTGAACCTGAGAGCCAAGTCATGTATCATGAAATGATACAGCATAAAAATTATGCGGTTAGTACGTGAAATATACCGAGTATGCAAGGTAAGTAAAACTGTTAAGTAAGTAAAATTGTTTAAAGACAATGCATTAATTAGACATAAACATCGGTAAACTGAGACTAGAGCTTGCATGCATTCTTTCTGAAATCATGATCTTTTCATAACATAACAATACATATCTTTATATGTCAAACTAACTCGAATGACTCAAAGTTGCAATATGATATTTATAGCAAAGCTGAACATTGAGTCAAACCTTTCTTTTAGAACATGCATGTGTATATAATAATCATGAGCAATGAATATGCATGTCTGAATCATATAGAACAATGGGAGACTTGTCACATAACCGACATACCACGATAGAGCTTATGTTCTCCCAACTATTACACTCAAGTGGGTAGAGCCGTCAAAAACCTTGCCAGGGCTAAGGACGCTACGATGATATCGATATCAAGCTCATGGGCCATTAGGGCCAGGGATAGCTCACAAGTAAGGTCCCAATAATATAATTGTATCAACCTATGTTAGCGTGTAGTTTTGGGGCATAGGGTGATCGACCCTTAGCCTGCTCGGTACTAGACTCTTCTCCCAAAACATGAAAATGCTCTATATCATATATAAATAAGCTCAACATTATCTATTGACGAAGCTGAATTATCAAATACATCTCAAATACGAAATCATGCATATGAGAAGCTTTAGTTCAAAACATACCCACAAGCTGAAAATATACTTGGGAGCCTTTGCTCCAAAACCATGTGGTAGGCTATGCATAGGAAGATTTAACTCAAAACATACCACAAGCTAAAATATAAAATTTGGCAGTCTTCGCTCCAAAACAATAAGGTAAGCTTAGTTCGGGAAAATCCTCATTTAAACTTAACATGTGAGCATTTCCCAATGCTTTATCATACTTAGAAATACTCAATTCTCATTGAAAACATAATTATAAACATGGGTAGCTTCAGATCATGTTTTTCATCTTAATATCTTATTATTATCATATTTACTTCACAAATCTCACTTTTCATGATCATATCATCAATGGACTTCAACTTTCATGAGACTAGAAACATAATATTTAATTGAAATCATTATTAAATTAGCCCATGCTTCACAACTCGATAAAAAATCATAATCAATCCGTACCCATGTAAAGAAATTGAAGATTTATGCATTTGGGTAAAACCCCCATAACTTGATCATAGGGAATTCCCATACTTAGATAGAAATTGGGCATGGGTGTGGAATACACACCCACTCATTACCCTACACACCTGGAAGGGATTGATTCTACCACTTCTCTGATTTCCCAAGAAGGATTTGAATGGAATCCTTGAAGACTTGCTCTAGATCACCCCCTCAACCTCTCAAGTTTGCATGCATGGAAGGAAATAACTTAGAATTTGTTTACCTCTCCTTAAACCCACTAAAACGATCCTTAAACGACATAGTATAGGCTTTAGGAACTTAGGTATTAGGAAAAGGCCCTTACTAAATTCGTAGAAAATTACTACCAGGTGGTCCTAACGGACGACCTGATGACTCGTGGTCCAGGGAAACCACTCGTCACCCTGCCCGGCAAGTACACTACCTTGTCTAATCTCCTAGGCTCGTAATGGGTCACTTGATGACTCGTTAGGGGTGACCACGAGTCGTGGTCACCAGTCATCGAGTACACTGCGCTTCTTCCTTCTCTCCCACCCTACGGCTGACCTAACGACTCGTGGGGTAAGACCACGAGTTGTTGCCATGCCCGTGGGGGCCCTTTTCTTCAAACTTCTCAAACTCCTCACTAGTCTCCCCATGAGTCACCTAGCGACTAGTGGACTGTCCTCACAAGTCGTCTCATGACTCGTCCTGTGTCTGCAACATCAACTTTACATTTTTCCCATTTCAACTCCCAAGTCCAATCTTTGAGCTCCCGGGATATAACAATATCTCCCCCTTGGGAACATACATCCTTGAATGTAGGAAACAAGTAGAAAAAAGAAACATGCAATTATTATATCCAAATACTGATAATTTAAAATGAACACTAATAGAATGACTACCTCTGATTCAAAATATATAGCTAAACTGAATTCACAAATCACATACACACCCATATACATAAAAGAAACTTGTGTGCATGAATTGAACACGAAACTAAATAGAGTTTTAGGTCAAAACTGATACCTCAAGCTGACATTGAGTCGGTAAAGAATAAGTGTGCGTACTTAGCCATCATATTCTCTTCAGATTCCCTCGTAGCTCCCTCCACATGCTGATTTCTCCATAACACCTTTACTGAAGCTACTTCCTTGTTCCTCAGCCTCTGAACTTGATGATCCAGTATTTCGACTGGAACCTTCTCATAGATAAGGCTATCTCTTACTCCAACGCTATCCACCGGAACTACTAGAGCTGGATCTCCCAAACATTCTTCAAAAGTGACACATGAAACACAGGATGCACGGAAGCTAACTCTGAGGGAAAGTCCAACTCATACGCTACCTTACCAACTCTTCTCATAATCCAGTAGGGTCCAACATAGCGGGGACTGATTTTTCCTTTCCGCCCTAACCACATGACTCCCTTTATGGGAGATACCTTCAGAAATACCCAATTATCCACCTCGAACTCCAACTCTCTCCTCCTCACATCAGCATATGACTTTTGACGACTCTGAGCGATTTTTAGCCTTTCCCTTGTCAACTGAACCTTCACTATAGCCTCATGAACCAAATCTAGCCCTATCATAGATGCCTCACCAACCTCAAGCCATCTGATGGAAGATCTACACCTCCACCCATAGAGAGCCTCAAGCGGTGCTATTTGGATACTGGAGTGATAGCTGTTACTATAAGAAAACTCGATCAGGGGCAAGTGGTCATCCCAACTACCTTTGAAGTCCACCACACATGCTCTCAACATGTCCTCAGAGTCTGGATTGGCTGCTCCATCTGACCATCCATTTGCGGATGAAATGCTGTGCTGAGCTTAACCTGAGTCCCGAGCCCCTTCTGAAAAGCCCGCCAAAACTAGGAGGTAAACTGAGTACGTCGGTCTAAAATAATAGACAAGGGCACTCCATGTAGCCGAACCAACTCTCAGATTTACAATTTGGCATAATCATCCACTGAGTCTGTAGTCTTCACCGGCAGGAAATGTGCAACCTTAGTCAACCTATCTACCACCACCCAAATAGAATCATACTGTCAGCGAGTACGAGGGACTTGTAATGAAATCCATGTTAATCTCTTCCCATTTTCAAGTAGGAATGCTGATATTCTGAAGTACTCCTCCCAGCCTTTGATGTTCAATTTTTACTTGCTGACAAATTTCGAGCACCTGGCTACGAATTCTACAATATCTCTCTTCTTGCCATTCCACCAATATATTTCCCGCAAGTCCTGATACATCTTGGCGGTACCCGGATGGATAGTATATCTGGATCCATAAGCCTCATGCAACATCCAACTCCTCAAATCATCGATATCCGGAACACATAGGCGACCCTGGTACCGTAGCACACCATATCCTCCTTGGGAGAAGACCTCCACCTTCTAACTTCGAACGTCTTCCTTCAGCTTTACCAAAATTGGATCCTTATTTTGTCTAGCTTTCACATCTGTCACCAAGGACGATTCTGACCCGTTTTGGACAACAACACCGCCATCGATCGAGTCGACCAACCTAACTCCCAACCTTGCGAGTCGATGTACATCTTTCACCAACTCCTTCTTTCCTTCATCCACATAAGACACACTCTCCATAGAGAGCCTACTGAGTGCGTCCGCTACCACATTAGCCTTACCCGGATGGTAAAGGACACTCACATCGTAGTCCTTGAGTAGCTCCAACCACCTTATTTGCCGAAGATTGAGATCTTTCTGTGTGAACACATATTGTAAACTCTTGTAATTCGTAAAAACACCCACATGGACCCCATACAAGTAATGTTGCCATATCTTCAATGCGAACACCACCGCAGCTAATTCAAGATCGTGGGTCAGGTAATTCTTCTAATGGACTTTCAACTGTCTTGAGGCATACGATATCACTTTCCCATGCTGCATCAACACATATGCAAGTCTGATCTTTGAAGCATCGCAATACACCACGAACCCATCGGTACCCTCGGGTAGGGTCAACACTGGTGCTGAAGTGAGTCGAGTCTTCAACTCTTGGAAGCTCTTCTCACAAGCCCCTCCGACCATTGGAACTTCACCTTTTTCTTAGTCAATTTGGTCAAAGGTGCCGCAATAGATGAGAAACCCTCAAAAAATCTATGATAGTAGCCAACTAAACCCAAAAAACTCCGAATATCTGAGGATTCACCGGTCTAGGCCAATTCTTCACCGCTTCAATTTTCTGAGAATCTACTGTTATGCCCTCACTCGATACCACATGGCCCAAAAATGCTACGGAGTCCAACCAAAACTCACACTTGCTGAACTTGGCATACAATTGGTGATCCTTGAGAATCTGAAGTACTATTCTCAAGTGAGCGGCGTGCTCCTTCTCGCTCCGAGAGTATATAAGGATGTCATTAATGAAAACAATCACAAACATGTCCAGATATTGCTTGAACACCCTGTTTATCAAGTCCATAAAGGCTGAAGGAGCATTCATTAGTCCAAAAGACATAACTACAAACTCATAATGGCCATACCGCGTCCTGAAGGCTGTCTTCAGAATATCACTCTCTAGAACTCTGAGCTGATGATACCTGGACCTGAGATCTATCTTTGAGAAACACTTGGCACCCTGAAGCTGGTCAAAAAAATCATCGATACTGGGCAAAAGGTACATGTTCTTGATAGTGACTTTGTTTAATTGTCGATAGTCAATACACATGTGAAAAGTATCATCCTTCTTTCAGACAAAGAGAACTGGTGCACCCCATGGAGACTTGCTCGGTCTAATGAAACCCTTATCTAACAAGTCCTTCAACTGCTCTTTTAACTCTTTTAACTCGGCTGGAGCCATCCTGTAAGGAGGAATAGATATAGGCTGCGTGTCAGGAAGAAGGTTAATACCGAAATCAATCTCCTACTTGGGAGGAACACCTGGCAAATCATCAGGAAAACCTCTGGCTACTCACGTACTACTGAAACTGACTGGATAGTTGGGTCTCGGACTCGACATCCTTAACCCTAAATAGATGGTACATGCAAACATTAGAAATCATCTTCCTTGCCTTAAGGTAGGAAATGAATCGACCTACAGGCACAACTGAACTACTCTTTAATTCTAAGACTGGCTCACCCGAAAATCTAAACTCTACTGCCTGGGTTCTACAATTAATTAAAGCATAGCATGCAAAATAGCTAATCCATGCTGAGAATAACATCGAAATCGATCATGGCTAACTCTATAAAATCTGTTGAGGTGACCTTATGAAGGACTGAGACTGGGCAACCTCTATACATCCGTCTGCTATAACTGAGTCACCTACTGGAGTAAAAACTGAGAAGGGTTCTGACAAGACTTCAGGACTAACTCCGAAGCTACTAACCATATAATGTTTCAAAAAGACAAGGTAGCCCCTCGGATCTAGCAAAGCATATACATCAATATGGAAAAATCAAAACACACCAGTGACCACATCCGAGGAGACCTCCTACTCCTGACGGGATGCTAAAGCATAGAATCTATTCTGGCGCTGACCGCCAGCTGTGCTAGTAGATGCCCCCTAATGTGCTGAGCGTGCGGGAAGGGCTGCTGAACTAGAAGCTAGGCCTCGGGACCCAACCTAATCTTGCCTAGCAGCTGTACAATCTCTGAGCATATGTCTAGGCTTCCCACACCCAAAACAAGCACCTGAACCAGCCAAGCACTGGCTTGAGCGCCACCGACCACATCTGCGACAAGCTGGGATGCTAGAATCTACGGGTCTGCTGCTCTGACCCCTTGAGCCTGATGCTTTCCCTCTCTGATCATGTCTCGGTCGGGATGGCACACTCAATGCTGATGAAGCCGAGGTGGATAATCTCGGGTGAGTCTGCTGTCGGTGCCCACCACCGGACCTCTGTTGAGAGAATCTGTGGTCCTCGGTCCTAACCCTCTTGGCCTCCATCTCTCTCGAATGTGCTGCCTCCATCTGCTGGGCATACAACACTATGCGAGGAAAGTCCATATCCTGGTGAAGCATGACAGTCCTTCAATCCTTGTCCAAATAATCCACGACTCCATGGACGAACTAACTCGCATCCTTTGATCGGCTACCAACTCTGGGGCAATATTTTGATAGGCGAGTAAACTCAAGGGCATATTCTTGTACAGTCATCCTCCCTTGCTTCAAATTCACAAACTCATCTACCTTCATCTCCCTCATGTCTCTAGGGAAGAACCGGTCTAGAAATGCAACATGGAGCTCTTCCCAAGTGACCGAACCTACTCCTGCGACCCTTCTATCCTTCCACTGGTGAAACCAGATGTGCGCGACCCCTTTTAGATGATAAGAGGCCAACTTGGCGCATTCAACCCCATTCACCCCCATGACTTGGGTGATCTTGACAATCTCATCCACGAACTCATGTGGGTCCTCATCCACCTTGGACCTAAGGAACTCCGGTGGGTTCATCCACAAGAAGTCTCTGACTCGAGTCTCCGCTGCGTTTCCATTTTGCGGAACATGCACAAGTCTTGCTGATTGATCTGAGCGGTCAAGGCCTACGCAAGCATCTGAATAGCGGCCTAGAACTCAGCATGGGCAGCTGGCTCCGATGCCTGGGGCTCCTGAACTAGTGGGGCTTGCTGATGCCCATGACCCTTGCCATCGTCGTGGCCTTCACCACCTCCATTCCTCCTTCTGTTCATTCGTTGAGGAGCCATGATTCTGCAATTGCGAATAGCATGAATTAGAAGAATAGAAAGACTTTTCATCACATGACATAGATCATGAAAGAAGGAAACGATTCCTAAATGTCTTGTAGCCTGTTCGTCATATGTGTGGCGCACTTCACACCCATGAAAAAGACTCTACGTAACACTATTTTCAAAAAATACTAGGACAGTTCAAGCCTATGGCTCTGATACCAAGTTTGTCAGAGCCCGAACGGAGGCCCGCATTGCGACACGGGATAAGGAGCCCCGAGAGACCCCAAGTCGACCCATGGCATAAGCATACATCTAACTCAATCAAGAACTGAATAAACATCAATACAATCATAGCAGAAGTCTAACATGAATATAACATCCGAATATAAAATCTGAGACTGAATACATACATATGTCTGAACAGCCTCTAAACATGACGAGTTAATGGAACAAGACCCCAACTAACTCAACAAGATGAAACTGAAATACATAAGGAAAAGATAGATAGTCTGGTCCTCGAAAGATGAGGACTTACCAATAAGCTAACGCTAACTCCAATAAGCTGTCTAAGAGCGGGGCTGGACTTGAGAGCCGGGTCCTGTACACTTAATGACTCGTCAAGGGTGACCATGACTCGTGGTCACCAGTCGTTGAGTACACTACCCTTCTTCCTTCTCTCCTACCCCACGGCTAACCTAACAACTCATGGGGTAAGACCATGAGTTGTTGCCACGCCCGTGGGGGGCCCTTTTCTTCAAACTTCTCAAACTCCTCACTGGCCTCCCCATGAGTCACCTGATGACTCGTGGGCTGTCCTCACGAGTCGTCTCATAACTCGTTGTTTGTATGTAGAATCAACTTTATATTTTTTTCATTTCAACTCCCGGGTCCGATCTTTGATCTCCCGGGGTATAACACACATGAAGAACTCACACATAGCTAATTGAAACAAGATGATTCAAGCTATAGCTACACCGATTGTTGTAGATAGCATTAAAATAGAACATGCAATATCTCACCAATAAAACCCCATATAATTAAGTTAAAACTTCCTAGCCTCAAAGATAGACTCTTAGACTCAGCAAATTCATGCAAATCAACCAAGTAAGACATCCGACATGAATTTTATTCTTCATCCAACATGTGCTCTCACAACAAGAGAGCTACCCAATTTTTCACTCATAGGTTTTCCAATTATAACATGTATGGGTGTATGAATAAGAAATAAGCTCACTCTCACAAAAAATTCACATGCAACATGTATTGACCCATAAGCTTGCCTTTAGTGTTTTACTCCACTAATTTAGAAATGTTTGAAAGTAAGATCAAATAGGGCTTAGTGGGTTGTAATGTAAGATAAGGGATGGGTAGGTACTATTCTGGCCAGTAATAGTGACTATCTTCCCTAAGCGCTTTTAATACATCACACATTCGTTACGAATCTCTATCCTCTTACTTCACCTTTATTCTTTTAAACTCCCATTTTCCTCTTTGTTTCCCCATTTCCTTAGGCAAACTTAGGCTCTTTGTAAGGAGTACTTAAGCAGTTTTTCTCTCTTTTCTTCTTTTACTCCCTACTAACTCTTATTCATTTTAAACAAGTGCACCTCTAGTCTTCTCTTCAACTCCAACAACTGCTATTTTCCTTCTTCTTCAAACTTCTCACTCCTTAACTTTTTTTGCATTTTCACTTAAGCGCTTAAGAGTTTTGGATCAAATTCAAGGCTATTGAAAGGAAAGTTTAAGCTCATTTTGCGGCTAGCAAAAAATAGGCTAAAGGCTCAATGGGGCTAACTAGGATCATATATTAAAGGTAGGTAAAGAGATGGATAAAGATTGGGCTCATTCAAAGAAATGCCTAAATCATCTCCTACAGTCGACATCCCTCATTTCGTTTTGTATATACACCCGGAAAGTTGTAGACTCTACACAGTAGCATGGAATATTCGAAAATCTTACACTCACAGCACATGCTCAAGTCAAGATAAATTTAGTAGACTCTTAACTCAGCTAATAACAAAAATTCAGAATTAAGCTTTAAGCCCATAAAGTCATATTCAAGAGCCTAAGTGTCTCAAACAGAGTTATACAATTTCTAAATTCTTCAAAATGTACAACACTTGCATATCACAACCGTGTATAGCACATTACAAGAACATTGAGCCGTCAATTAGAAAAGGGTTAAAAAAATAAAAACCTATTGACTAATTTTCCCTCAAGACGGTCATCATCCATCCATAGTCGGAAATAATCCCTAACTATGACTAACACCAATTATGTATAGACAAAGAAAATTTTTATTCATCAATTCAAAGTGCCCCCCTTCGAAAAAAAATAAAAAAAAATCGAAGAGTGGGTGAAGTATGCTCAACTCAAACTTTTCATCAAAAGAAGATAATATCAAGCACCAACTTCACCCAAATTCACTAAGAACACAATTAAAAATTTTAAAATTTCTCTCACCTCACACTTGAATTATGCTATGTCCCCAAAGCATCCAATAAAAGTAATAACAGGGTGAGAAATACTCCCTAAGGCCTCTAGGCCTAGCTAACAACATATTTTTCTGCATTGTTGAATACGTGGGTCACCGACCCCACACTCATCTTCTTGTCTGCTCATTAACTCTTACTTCCTCAGGTACTCAGACTTCCCCTGAATTGTGCTTAACAACCAAACACACATCACAAGTGAAAAATAACAAAATACAACACAAACTAAAAAGAAAGTATACCTGTGGTACTCTTGGGTTGCCTCGCAAGCAGCGCCTGATTTTACGTCGCGGCACGACGTGGACTATCCTTCCCAGGATATCCTCAAACAAGTGTTCCCTTTTGAGAACTATCTTCTTCTCTTTTTATTTTTAGAGGGAACAACCTCCACTCTGTCCCTCTTTTCTTCCATTTTCTTCTTTAATTTTAGCCCTCCATCAGACTCGGGCTGAAATGCCATCATGTCCTGCAGCATAGGACCCATGGAATCTACCACCCCACACTTAGCATCTAACAACAAACTGATCTTATAACGATCTCTGTAGTGTGTTGGTGGGTTGATCTCTTTCTAGACTCTAAAGAGCTCTTCTTCATCATTGACCCTCATTTTAAGGGTACCTGCTCTTACATTTATGATGGCTCCTCCAGTAGCCAAGAATGGACATCCCAAGATTAGGGGTACCTTATCATCAACTTTAAAGTCAAGAATGATGAATTCATTAGGGGTACCTTATCATCAACTTTAAGTCAAGAATGATGAATTCAGTAGGTATAATGAACTTACCCACATTGATGAGAAGGTCCTAAATTATTCCCTCTGGTGCCACTGTGGACTTGTCTACCAACTGCAGCATTACTCGTATGGGCCTCGACTTACCCAACCCCAGACTGTTAAACAGAGATAGGGGCATTAGATTTACTGCTACTCTTATGTCACAAAGAGCCCTTATAACTTCAGCTTTACCGATTTGTACGGGGAGGGTGAAACTCTCTGGGTCGTTGAGCTTTTTTGACATCTTGATCATCACCCTATAGTTGCATTCCTTAGTAAGTGCCACCGTGCAGACATCCACCAATCTAACTTTGTTGGCCACCACATCTTTCAAGTACCTAGCGTACTTCAGCATTCCCTGCAAAATATCAAGTAAGGGCAAATTTATGTGAAGTTCTTTGAAAATATCAAAGAACTTTTTAAAGCATTCTTCCTCCTTCCTCTTTTTGAGCCTTTAGGGGAATAGTGGTGGTGGTCTCTATACTGGCTGCAATAATGATTGTGTATTGTGTTGCACAACACTCTTAGTTACTCCTCTGTCAGTGGATGGACCCTGTCTAACCATCTCTGGCTGCACCTCATTTCTCTTTTCCTTTGATGGTGCATCAATGCTTGCCACTCCTCAGACTAATGGCATTGACCTATCGGGGATTTGTATTTGTGTCACTGGGTAACCCTCCTTGAGGTTTGGTGTGCTGAGCAGCTGCTAATTGACCCATTTGCTTCTCTAGATTTCGGGTGGCCATCTGCTGATTTTTCAAGTCTGACGCCATCTGTGCCTGATTCTCTACCAATTGGGTCTTAGTAGTCATAATTTTCTGCAACATCTCCTCAATGTTGCTGCTACTTGACTGGCCACTGTTCTGCCTGTTTTGCTGCTGATGCTGCTGGTAGCTCTGACTCTAATTCCCACCCCAAAAAAAATTTAAGTGACTCTGCCAACTTTTATTGTAGGTGTTCCCATTAGTCTGATTATTTCTTTGAACATTTCCTACAAAATTAACAGATTCTAGATTTGCCACGCAAGATTCTATGATATGCCGATTATTATCAGAAATTTCACACTAGCTAGGAGCCTGCTGAATTGCATTCACCTATCCCTGCGGGTGGTTCATACTCAGTTTGTTGAACTGAGTCATCATCTTGTGCTGCAATGACGCTAGCTATGCTGCCAAAGCATTGAAACTATCCACTTCTATCAGCCCTGCTTCTCTCTTTCCTGCCCCTCTTGATGATTCCTGTGCCACTCTGGGTTTCCTTGAGCAATTCTATTTAATAAAGTGTACAGCTCATCATATATCTTCTCCAGTTCTTGCCCACCCAATGCAGAGTGTAATAGGATTTTTGTATGTGGGTCTAGACTCTATACAAAAGTATGGGCTAACACCTCATTGGGCTGCTGTGATGGGGGCAGTCTCTCAACAATGACTTGAATCTCTCCCAATCCAAATATACATTCTCCTCTGGCCTCTTGAAGCTTAATATTTCATTCCTGAGCTTGGCAGTCTTGCTTGAAGGGAAGAATTTGATGAGGAAATTCCTTGCTAGGTCGTCCCAAGAAGTAATGGAATTCGGTGGCTCAGCCTTCAACCACCTCTTTTCCTCTCCCAACAATGAAAATGGAAAGAGAGTGAGTCGGACATTGTCAGTTGACACTCTGGTGGGGACAAACGTGTCACTGATCTCCAGAAATTCTATAAGTGTGGTTGTCGGTCCTCATGAGTCATCCCAGTGAACTGGCCACTAGAATGTAATGGCTGCACCATGTCCTGTTTCAGCTCAAAGTCTTCTCCAGTCTCCGGTTTGCTGATACTGTAGGTCATATTCGTAGCTAGTGGGATTGCCACTTCACGAACTGGTCATCCTGCCATTGGTTCAGGCAACAACCCTTCTTGCTCTGCTAGTGGATGTTGTTGTAACTGCTCCTGTAACCATTTTAGCTTCTACTCTAGAGCTTCTCTCTAGAGCAAAAGTAATCAGCATTCTGGCTCCAACAAAGGTTCCACCAACTCTCTGTTTCATGCCAGTTCTACAAGGACAACCTGTTACCTACAATTGAACAGACTAAGACCAAGTTTATCAACACTTAAGAAAATAAAAATCACACAAAAACTAAAAATTTACTAAACGCTGCCAGTCTCCGGCAACGGCGCCAAAAACTTGACTAGGCTCCAGGCAGGCGGTCGTATAAGTAATACAGTGGCCCTTTTAATAGCCGGATGTCGAACCCACATGGACTAGATTGATTTAGCGAATATTCAAGTTCAAGTGTCAAGTTAACCTTCACAAGTGTTGATTTAAGAGATTTTGGATAATTGTAATTAAATCTAGGGTGATCATAAAATAATCGAGAAAGAATACAAGAAGCAACAAGAGTTAAGGCCTGATAATCATGTCATGCTACAATTCCCAATGGTTCAAGTATGAAAACTTTAGTTGTTGTCTCACATAGTTAAAATGTAGTGTTCATGGTCTTTTGAGCCTCTAAACACAACAACTAGTCTCACACCTACATCATTAAGAGGGGATGTGACTTCCTAATTCGTGAGCAATTTAACTATGTGGATGTGGTTTACAGGGTTTATGCCCTTAATTATGGACTTTTATACCTCTAATCATTTAACCTGACTTAGCTTCACAACTACTTCTACAAGAAGTGATGTGACAAATCTAAGTAGGTGTCTAGCTACCATCCCCTTTTATTAACCAAGTAAGGCAAATTAGGTTTAGATTCTATCCTAACTACGAATCCTATCGTAAAGATAAGAACTTTCTCCTGCATTCTTGTGTTCTACCGTAGGGTTACTCTTTCGAGCTTTTACTTAAGCTTAACAAGTTTGTTTTAATTGTGATTAAGCATAAAAACAATGGTAATTAAGAATGCAAGACAAAACAACAACTAAAAACTCAAACCAAAGATGAATTCATGCATTTACATTCATATCATGTAGTCTCAACCCAAGAAGAAGGGTTTTAGCCACTCATGTTCGTACAATTTCTCAAAAACATCATTAAAATAATGTACTTACAAGAGTAACTAAAAGAAAATGAAAAATAACGAACCCTAGGTGTAGTTCTTCGCTTCTCCCTTCACTCCTTTCCGTTCTTCCCAAAATATTTCGTTATATTGAATTTTTGATGCTAAGGATCCTGTTTATATTAAGTGAAAAATTACAAATTTTGGCCGTGGTTGAATTTGCTCCGTGTCATGGACCTGGTCATGCCAATCTTGCTTCACGACATGAAGTAATCACGCATGCTCACTGGAATTTTTGACTTTGGCATTGTCATGGGTGTTGAGCAACTGGCGTGGCCCGGAGGCCATCGTGCCTCTCGCATGTCGTGGCATGGCTTGGACGCGCAGGGCGCCTCGCATGGTACGTTTCTATCACACAGGGCGCCTGCCTTGTGACACCATCCGCGCGCACAGCCTGGGGCGTGGCACGCTGCATGTGCTTCCTTGTGCGACTCTTTTGCCATTTGTTCCAATATTCTTCCTTGAACTTTAATCATCATGTTTATTCCCTCCTAGGCATTTTACACCTACAAAAAAAAGACTAGTCATGCTGGTTAGTTCATGTAAAAAAATATACAAAATCACATAAGAATGTAATTATTTAATTTGACAAACATAACTAAATTACGATATAAAATAGTACTTGGGCACGAAAATTTCCCCAAGATCAACAGCCCATATGAAAGAGTTCAATCCAAGTAGGCAACTAAAACACCTTAAGCAATTCAAAGATAAACACATACATAAACAATAATATCACGTTGCAACATTTTCGGAACAACTCTCGACTATGCGTAGTCCCTGATAACTCTAAAATTACACCCTAATTATGGTGTAAGCGGTCGCGGTCAAATATAGAACCCAACAAGGAATCTCAAGTTTTTTCCGAAAGTTGTATTTCATTTGTGTTTAATCCAAAACTTAACCTTTATCCAAATGAAAATATATTTTTGTATTTTTAACTAATAATAAAAAATAACAATTAACAAAGTGAGTAAGAAAGAAAGCTAACTAAGGAAGAGTTGTAACTACTATGAATTGAGGTCTAGAATTGCTTTCTTCACCTATGTGTAATTTCAATTGGGTGAACTAAATTAGCTTGATAGGAGATTAGTCTATCTATGATAATCAATATCTAAAACACCCACTCAGTATATCTCAACGTTAAGTGGTCTAAATCAAAATCACTTTCTCAAGATGAAATAGTTGAAATTAGAAAAATTGAATAGTGACCCAAGTTGGGTAACTGCTATCCCTAGCTCAAACCCGTTAATTAAGTAATATCAATCTCTTGATTCACCTAATTTCTTGTTAGTCAATTAACCTAGCCTTAGTTCCTCTTTCTCAAGTAAGAACTTAGGCAACTAGGCATGAATCTATGTTTGCAACCACAAATTCACAAATAAAGCATGTACTAAATAACTATCATCCCAATCATATCCAAGTATTTAATTACTTACCATTAGAAATCACATACTAGGGTTGGTTTGTAATCCTAGAATCTAAGTTTATCTACTCATCATAAGGAGAAAAGGAAGAGAAATCAAAGAGGAAATAAGCATAATTATATTAAAATAATGAAATTCAAACTCTATTGTTTTTCACTTGTTCCTTGCTAAAATGGAAAAACAAAGCTTTCTATACTTGAACAATAGTTAAAATGAATGAGAAAAACCCTAAATTTCCCTTTAAAACCTCGCATAAAGTTTGAAAAAATTGTCCCAGGTGGGCAATTCGTTGGCACGAATTGATTTCATTGGCACAAACCTTAAATCCTCACATCTGGGCACTGGTAGATCATTGGAACAAACTAGGTTCATTGGCACGAACTGGTGCTTTCATTTTTGAGTTTGAGGAACACAAACTAGTTTGTGGACTTAGATAGAACTCATCTTCTTGATCCATTTGGTGTTGTTTAAGTTAGTGGCCACGAACTAGGTTTTTTGGCATGAAATCTCAGCAGTTGTCATCAAGTTTGTTGGCATGAACTCTCATCAATTCTTTTCTTGTTCTTCCTCCAACTTTCAATCTTCAATTCAACTCCGATCTATTTCAATTCACTTATTTTTAATAATATGATCTTCCTTGAATGCTCCTTTACCTAAAATTCATCAAAATAAGTTAACTTAAGCTATTAAATCATCCTTAAGGAAACATAAAACTCAAGAAAAGGCATGAATAAGTTGGTGATTTACCAACTTATCAATCCCTGGAGCTCAATCCTATTGGGAGAAACTATTTCGATCCTAGAAAAGCTCTGACATAATTGAACAATTCTTGAAGCATGTCTCATCTTGACCCTACAAAGGAAACATCAATCCCATAGGCCGGTATATCCCTCGGGCTCAACCCTTAGGCAGAACAACTCTCACCCTTCAGGTATCCACAAACCTTAAGGAATTAACTATAACATACAACCAAATCCAAATACATACACAACTAATACTCATATAAATAGACAACAACCAACTCCTAAATCAATTCATGGTGCCAACAACTGATACTTGTGACTCTATCTGGGCTCTAAGAGGTCATTCAACTCGAAGAAGCGCCTACTGGGCACACAAGTCTAACCCAAATCGAGCCAATATCATGACACAACTGACTACACAGACAGCAGTGCATTCAAGACTACACTAGCACAAATTCAAGGCCTCAAGAAAATAGCCAACATGCACGAAGACAACAATACCAACAGTTATACATATAATATTCCGAAAGGAGGAAGAAACAACCTTAACATACCTCAAATCTGTCAAACCCGAACCAAGCCAAACTCAAGCTACCACCAACAATAACCTACTGCCTTAGAGCAGCCCTCCAAATCACTAAAACACAGCTATAGAGATTTGACAAGAAAACAATACATATGATACGAATATAGTATGATTTCTACATATTCGAATATAGAAACTTCGATTTGACAATCTACCACTGTCTAGAAAATTATAATCAAACTATCTAATTAAGAATCAACAAAGGAAGATCTCACCAACTAGAACAACACCAAACAGCCGCCAAACTTGAGGTAAACGCAATACGAGCACGAGTGTGCTAATCGTGGAGCCACGTTCGAATAATTAAATATGGAGTCAAAAATATTTTTTAACTAAATTTATCTAATGTACACACACCTATATAGGAGCAGCTAAATTCTCTCTGTCTAAGTAAGAAATGAGACACAGTTATGCTAGTCCAGACACACACATATAACATATAATCCTTGGTGATAAAAGAATGGTGACTACACTTATCAATTATTAAAACGGATGGCCTATATTTGTATTCATTTAATCCTAATTAGATAAGTAAAGACTAAAGCCCATTTGCTGTACTTCATTCTTGACTTCCACGTGGAAGTGGAGTTTATCTTTATTTTTTATTAGGGTGGGGTTCATATCACGTTATTTACTCGGGTATTGCATAGATTCATGATAAAATATGTATAACTTTTTAATTCGAACTCAGATTTATGGAACTATATTCAAAGAGTTTTAATTTGGCAGGTAGTAGGCCTCCTGACTCCTTATAAATTGAGAGATATGGTCATCCCAAGTCAAGCCATATATACGTGCTTATTAAAAAATATACCATCTCAAATTTCTCTACATAGCTAGACATAATATATTCGTTAAAGCATTAATAAAATAAAATAATCTTGAAAAATTTAATACATACACTAATATATCATAGTTATGTAAAAACTTCATAAATAATGAGGCATAAACTATATTTTACAAAAATTTCAGTATAATTGGATGTCCATGAACATATGGGATGTTACATCCTTCGCCCCTTAAAAACATTCATCCTTGAATATTGAAATATATGCACAATTCAATTCTAATTACTATCATAGCATATTCAACTCATGGAACAATGGAACTGAGGGTCAAACACAAACAATATCAACAATACCACACATCTTGGACCTACCGAGGTATACACGGACTTAAGCCCAACTCAAAAATCAAAAAAGCATACATTTACTAATGCATTGCTTGCTGAAGGCTTGGTAGTCTGCTGGCCTCCAAGGCAAAGATACACGGGTGAGGGAAAACAAGATCTCGTGTAGCAACTCTATCTCTACCCTATCCTCAGCCCAACTGTACCCCTGGCTCAATCGGCCTCAATAGAGCGGACGATCCTACCATAGATCCTGTCGATCATTGCGGTGCTACTATGTCCTCGAATAAGGCAATCCCTAATCTTGTGATCCTCATTATCACAAGAAAAACAAGCAGTCGGCCTTCTCCTGCACCTATCAAGATGGTTCATATTGCACCCATCACAATAGTGCAACTGACCTCCCAAACTATCAATGTACTGACTCTACTGGGGTGCTATAACTAGGTTTGGCACTTGACACTAGCATCCATGGTTATCCAGATGGCTCTCCCTGGGGTCGTGACCTGGAGCTACCCCAGTTTGTACCTTGAAAGTTCGCCATCCTCATTCTCTTCCGTTGTTCCCTCTCAACTCACTCCTGATCTAACTGTCTCAATATGTGATCCTCCAAGCCCTAGCCAACACCTATAGTTGGGATATGGATATGCCTTCATGCATCAAGGCGACTCTACAATGTTGCACATACTCTGGAAATAACCCATTAATGTATCGGTGTATCCTGACTATGCGGTACTAACAAAAGAAGGAGCATATTGAGCCAGTGAGTCAAATCGGAGCCCATACTCCCGCACGCTCATATTCCCCTACTCCAAATGTAAAAACTGATCAGCCTTGACATCCCAAACTTCTAAGGGCAGGTAATGACCTAAAACTACATCAAAAAAGTCTGCCTATTTAACTAGAGGTGGATTTCAACATACTATAACATAGCTACCTCTCATAATAATCTGAATGCTTCTAACTCTATAGCCTCAACAAGGGTGGTATACATGAACCAAAATACATGATACAATTGATCAACAAAATCCTATGGATCCTCGCTCGCATTTATCCCTAAGAGCTCTAAAGGATTTAAAGCTATAAATTCCCGAGTCTTGTAATTTCCAGTCCGCTCTCCAAATCCTACACCTACTAGTGCCCTAGCTTCTGGCTGTCCTATCACTATTCTTTCTAATAATTATAGTGCAGTCCCCAACTCCTGGTTTGCCGCAACTATAAGTGGCTGCAGCTCTCGAAACATTCTCAACCCTCGAAGCATCCCAGCTGGACGTATAGGGTCTGGTGGTGGAGTGGTGGCCTCATCCTGGGCCTCAAATGGGTTTGTATAAATATATTATACCCTACTGGTAGGTACTAGTGGCAGAGTGGTGGCCTCATCCTAGGCCTCAGATAGGTCTGTCTCAATATGTTATACCCTGTTGGTACCTTCATCTGCCACTATGTCAAGCCGCTGTCCTGCAAGTCATAGGCATTCTTTACACAATTCAACAAACAATAGTCTAGACCCAACTCCTATGACTTCAGACCCCTACCACAATTTTGATTCAAAAAAAAGGGTAATAATCCTAGATGTCCTATAGCCTCCTTCTTATAAGTACAAAAACACACATAACAAGACTCTACTAGACACGACTCATAAATTCCCTAGGAAATGACTTGCTCTAATACCAAATTTGTCACACCCCAAACTTGAGGAGGCGTGACTGGCACCCTATGTCGCACCTGATCAAGCACACCCTACCATAAAATTATAGCTACCATAGGCCAGAACCATCCAGGTTCACCACCCTAACAAAAAGTAAGATAACAATTGAAGACATAAATATCTGCTAACTCTATAAGTACAAAGGCTGATGAGGCTGCACATGAGCAAAAGATATATACAAGGGCCAATAAGGCCTACCATACCAACACAGCCCAATAGGTAAGGTCTAAGCTCCTCTACAGAGTTTAACAAGTTAGAACTGATAACAGGGCCCCGATCTACCCAGTATATGTACACAAAATCTCAAAAGGAAACTCCAAACAAGATGGATCTTAAGACCTGCAGGCATCATGCAGCGCCCTGAATAGAGCGTCAGTACATAATGTACTGAGTATGGAAAGAGATAAAAAGGTAAGAGTTTAGAGATACAAAACAACTATCAGGAAGTAAGATAATAATCTCAGGAATATAAGAATGGCTACTCAGCCAAGTTCAACATATAAAGCAATAACAATATCCTAAACCTTCATACCTGGACCGTATACGTGTTTTCCAATAATAGACACTGCTCTACAGAGCCCATATGAGAGGGTTTAATCCAAGTAGGCAATCAAAATACCTTAAGAAATTCAAAGTTAAACACATACATAAACAATAATATCAAGTTCCAATATTGCCAAAACAACTCTCGGTTATGCATAGTCCCTGGAGCTCAATTCTACTGAGAGGAACTATCGCGATCATACTAAAGCTCTAACATGGAAGAAAAACTCTCAAAGCATGTCCCATCTCGACACTATAGAGGAAATATCAACCCCATAGCCAGTATATCCCTCAGGCTCAACCCTTAGCCGGAACGACTCTCGCATGTCGGGTATCTACAAGCCTCAAGGCATCAACTAGAACATACAACCAAAGATAAATACATATACAACCAATACTCACATAAAAAGAATACAATCATCTCCTAAATCAATTCACAGTGCAAGCAACTGATACGTGTGACTCTATCCGGGATCTAAGGCGTCATTCGACTCGACGACACCTATTGGGCACATAAGTCTAACCCAAATTGAGCCAATATCATGACGCAAGTTACTATAAAAGAAGAATCTCATTCAAGACTACACTAGCACAAATTCAAGGTCTCATGAAAACAATCTACACACACGAAGACAACAATACCAATAGTTCTACGGATAACATGCGAAAAGAAGAAATGACCTTAACATACCTTTTAATATGACGAAGTTGAACCAAGCCAAAGTCAAGCTACAACCATCATGAACCTACTACCCTAGAGTATTCTTCCTAATCACTAAAATGACGTTATAGAGATTTGATAAGAAAACAGCACGTACGTGATAACGCTCAAACCACACCTCCTACTGAAGTTGAAGCAGACGCTGTCAATAAAGAATCCAACTAGAGGTTGGGGTCGAACCCACAGGGAATATGGAAGATCTAGACTAATGCTGGTAAGTGAACTTGTAGGTTAGTTACTCCAATTAGAGGGTTTTAAGAAAAAGAATAATTAAAAACAATGATTGAAATTATGATGTAAAATCAAGAATTAAGACTAACTAGGGTTTGTGTTCCCCATGGGTTCATAACTGCTTTGGGTATACACACGTGATCAATAACAATGCTTACTTGTAGAACTGATGACTAAGGTTCATCAAAACGACTGGTTAGTCCCTATTGGATGACTATACTCAATCACCGGGTTAGGTCTCATGAGCGATTTCAAATGAACCGTTATCAATTTGTTCCAAATATAATTATCCTGCGACCACAACTTAATTTAATACCATGATCATCTAGATCAAGGCTTTGTTGTAATTCTTTTTTCCTAATCACTACCTCTCTAGGATCAAGAAAGTAATGAATTCAAGCAAGTCCTAATGTTGTACACCGTTAAGAGATGTTTAAGCATGAAGAGAATACAATACAAGTATTTTGCATTGGTTTTCACTCACTTTTGAGCAACCCTAGCTCATTAATCCACCATGGTTCTCACAACCCTAGCTATGGAGGTTTTATCCTCTCATAGTTGCAAGATTGCGGTATGCATTCATAATTAAACATATAAATCAATAATTACAATTATAGATGAGAGAAAAACTTCTGTGATTATATCCAAAATAACTTAAGAACAATTCACAAAAATCAAGAAGCAATCAAGAAAAGGTTGATCACAAGACAATCAACTCAATTCTATGTTGTCTCGATGTTCTCTAAAGTTCTCCTAACAAATTCTACCGACTTCTAAAAATCTCTAACTACTTCTCACAAAAATAAAACATAAAAAGTATTTATACAGACATAATAATCCTTTTCCTAAGCTAACAGGATAAATTTCCATAACTGGTGCAACCTGAGCCACGACAGATCCTACGACCTCTAGCAGGATTGCACGGGTCATACCTGATATCCGTATGTCCTTGGCTTGCTAAAATTTTTCTAAATGTTTGACCTTGGTACGACTCATTCATACTTCGTACGAGTCGTACTGTTCTTCTGTGGCTTGACTCTGAGATTTCTAAATTTTTTTGAAGTTTGTCACGAGTGTGATGGTACGACTCGTACCTTGACGCCACGACTCGTACTGTCTATCTATGTCAGGAGTCAGCCTCTTGTGCAATTCTTCTGAATATTTCCACAACTCAATGCTACGGCTCGTACAACCATTGTACGACTCATACTGAGAGTTGTAGGAGGCACTCTTCATAACTCAACCTTCTGAGAATTTTCATGATCTTCAGTACGGCTCGTAACATCAACCTATGGCTCATACAGAGACTTATGACTTTAGCCCATTTTTTGCACTTTCAGGCTCTCTTTTGCACATTCTTGCTCCAACACCTATTTTTCCTATAATCAAAGAAAAAATGTCTTATATCCATATAAACACACCTATGTCCATGATATTTTCTTAGTGTTGAGCGTCGAAAGTGCTGTAAATCCACAACACATCAACACCCTCAACTTAAGACTTTTGCATGTTCTCAGGCAAAGAAAAGAAAAAACTAAACATAATGCTCAACTAGAAAATAAACCTAGAATACAATAACCAATACCAAACAAGACTTGGAATATACATTCAACAACTTTTGACCCTTCTTCTATGAAAAAATATCAGCTAATGTACTACAAGAAAACACAAATTATGCTAAATTAGGATCAAGACATGTCATCTAGCTATCAACAGGAAATCACGTCATCACAGATGCTTTCCGCATAGACCAATTGTAAAAGTAAACATAACCTATGTATCCTCACAACAAATGAAGTCCCCACTCACATATATATTATCAGCTATTGCATGAGACTAAACAAGCAAGACTCTCACTCGCACAAAGAAGTTTCAAGTATTGTGTATTAGATACCATAGGCTTGCCCTTATTTTCTCTACTTCCGTCTGTCAGATGGTCAGAGTATAATCACTATAGGATTTTCTATGGCTTGTAATGTAGGCTTTAGGGATGGACATGATAAATATGAGAGATTTTTGAGTGACTATCCTTCTTTGAAACTACATTCATTGGCTTCACCGTTCACCTACTTCACCCTCTTTTCTTATCATTCTTTTTTCTCCCTTTCCACCTCCTTTTTTATGCATTTGTATGGGGTGGTGTATTTTCAACCTTTTTAAGCATTTATTTATTTCTTTTGAATTTTCTTTTTCAAGATTTTTAACTTTTTCATCTCTTTTTTTTTCCTCTATCACACCACACCTCATTTTAATCTTTTCTCTTTTCTTTCCCTTTTTCTCGTTCCCACCATTTATGCACCCATACTCTAGCCACCCTCAACTTAGGTATTTTGCCTATGTTGAGGTTCACAATGTCCAAAGAAGGACCAGGGCCAAAACAGGTTCATTACAAAAAATGGGTATGGTTCATCGGTTAGTCAAAGAAAAATGGTCTATTAAAGGCTCAAAATTGGAATCAAAGGAATCAGATGATTTTGGTAGAGTCGTTTAGGTTAGAAGTGATCTTAATAAGAAAAGGGCCTATGATCATATCCTAAGCAACCATCCATAGCCTATGCAAATACCAACTAGGCAAGTTCTAGATGTTCAACACCATACTAAACTAAGTATCCAACCTCACTAGCTCATGGCACATGACTTATATTCACTTAACCTGTTTGGTTTACACTGGCTTAACAAGACCCCTCATGCTAATAAACTAAATGACATCAAAATATCCACAGAAAGTAACAAATACATAGCTAATATATCAAAAATTTTAAACAAGGCCAATTTTTTTTTAAATTCAAAACTAGTGCACTTTAATTGGCACAAAAATCACAAAATAAGAAAAACTAAAATCCTAAACATGCTAGTTCTACTAGATAACATTCCCAAGGAAAAAGAAACATGGCAAGAAAAACCCTCGGACAAATCCAAAAAATCTCAAAAATCACAAATACACCCCTTCCCCTTTTTGAAAATTGAGCTTCATCCTCGAAGAATGAATTACAAGAACATAGGGAAGAGAACATACCTGTGGCACTCTAGTCTCTCCTTTCATCTTGTGGAGGAAGTACCTCTGTTGTAATCGTGGCACTAGCGGTGGCCGGCACACTCAATGGAGTACCAGTAGGGGGAGTGGTTACCCCCTTAGTAGTCTCGACTGCCTCTACGGCCTCTGTGGTGATCGAGGCTAAATGTGGCTCGCCTGAAGGGTCCTTGCCACTAGCAAGCTCGGGCTGAGCCATGGTAGAGATGCCTGCTCCTCTAGCTTAGTCCTGCAGCTCTGACATATGTGAGTCATGAGTCTGCAAGCTCTCTACTTGTTCCCGCTTGCGTTCTCTTCTTTCTTTCTTTCTTTTCTTCCTTGAACTTTCTTCTCTAGCATCCTCAGAGACTTCTTTTCTTCCCTTTTTCTCAAGCATCCATTATCGGCTCCCGATAAGCTGCCAAGTCAATCTCTTCATCAGGATCTTCATCAAGGTCCAAAAGAGTGGGAGCTGATATTGTTGCCAGTTTTCGTGATGATAACTCAACTACTTGGCTTCGAAGAGCCCCTAACTCCTCACGGAGACTGTTGGTATCTGTCTTCTCTGCCATATGCATGTTGAACCAACTCTCAAATTCTTCTAGGCAAGCATGTAAGGCCTGTGCGGCTGTGTCAATTTCTGCTTTGACCCACGACTTCACATTTTCCATCATAGCCTAAATTTTTCCTTTGTCCATGGTCAACCTCTTGGTTAATTTCTAGAGAAAATCATGGGGCACTGGGACCTACCCCGCTAGAGTCTGAGTTTGCAGGCTAGGAAATATTGTGGAAAAAGTGTTAGGAGCTACCTTTGAATGACCGACATCTATAGCCGGTGTCTCGCTCTGCTCCTGTGAGGTGGGGGCATTCACCTGTACGGCCCTTGCTGGCTGAGTCTGTAGAACTGTTGCGGGAAGTTGGGCTCTACCCACCGGGTTCATTTTATTCCGAATTAAGCTAATGTCTGCTATCCTCTAGCCTCCAATCAAGTGCTCCTCACGCCATTGCACTGGTACTCCTGCCACTTTGCACAATCTGAAAACGATGCTAGAGAAAGGGATGGTAGTACTCAATCCCACAATCCGATCTCGTATTTCCTCTGAAATGATCCTCGAGATGTTAATGGGGTATTTGCGCATGAGGAATGCCACCAGAGCTGCTCTTCCTGCACTCAGAGTGTTGCCATTGAACGTAGGTGCTAAACGATGGCGCACTAGTGTCGTTGAGTGAGTTTTTGGTAGCCTGTTTTCCACTTGAGACCCATTCTGCTTCCTCTTTGTCCTCAGCCATAACACCTGCCAACCATTATAGCTGCCTCTGTCTCTCCTCAAATCCCAACTGCCTAAGTTGCTTCAGTGCCTCCACTCGAAACTCATATTCTAGTGTGGTATGTGGAGATATAAATTGGGGCCCGTACAGGATTTGAGAGATAGTACACTTAGAGATGTCTACCTCTCACCCTCTGACCATGACACTATCCAATCTGGGTTGGTCTTTCACTTTCTGCCCCTTCTTTGCCTTTTCCTCCATGATTGCCAAGTAGTTGGTGCAGAACTCTCGGACTATCTCTGAAGTGTACTGGTTTGGAGTCCTAGACATCTATTTGAGCCCATAAAAGCTGAAAATCCGTTTCATCTCCTCTACTTCATTCAATGTGTGGGTAAGGATCTCGGTTCTTCTTGGATGCTCTTTCTAGGTTTATTTTTGGCGGAGAGAGCAATGCCTTGTTCATAAATTTCCTTTGCTCCTGGCACTCTCCACCGGATGGTGCAACTCCCTCTAGGTGGGATCTGCTGTTGCTCAATATTGAGAGCCTCCTCCTCAGACTCAAAACTGCCATTTGCCTCTCTGGATTGGGTCTCCTCAGACCCTTCTTATGCATTTGAGCTGCTTCTTGACTTCTGATTACCTTCTTTGTCTCCCTCCTCAGACTGGTACTCCTCAACAGAACCACTAGGGGAGTTGCCTACTTGCTCAAGCTCAAACTCAGATGTTTCATCATGTAATATCCTCCGAGCAGTTGCTTTGGATGCCTTACGCTTCATAGTCATTGTACCTGTAGAGAAGAGAGTTAGAATTCCATATCTGAGAAAGAAAAACAAGAAGAGAAATTCTCAGTATCTAACCACGGGTCAATAGTATGGGTCGTACATTGGAGGTAGGACTCGTATGATGTACTAAAATTATCCTATGTGCACATTATGACTCACAGGTATGACTCGTACCATGAAGATACGACCCGTACCTTGAGTCGTCTAAGGATGCCCCTTTACTGCAAATTTCTTTGTATTTTTCCACGACTCGTGGTACGACTTGTAGGTCGATTCCATGAGTCGTAGGAAGGACGTTACTACATCATCTTGACTTGGCCCTATTCAGGTCTTTGGTACGAATGCACAGTATGACTCGTAATTGCAAGCTACGAACTGTACTAGGTTTCGCACCTCTGGTTTTGACTTATTCTATCTTGGGACAGTCCCAACGAGCCATCTTATGAGTCTTAGTATCAAACCATGAGTTTTAGGAAGACTTTTGAAGCCTATCCCTGCCTTAATTTTAATCCAGTCTACAGAGGTTTTCATTTTTAACTTTTGGGTACTCAGCCTTTCCCAGGTTTAGGCATTTTCAATTCAGCTTATTACATACTACTCATCCCTGCCCTTTTATTCACTACCCATAACTCACTGTGAATGGTTAAATGCACAAGTTCATCAAATTTTTAAGGACCTTTCCCAGTCGAAAACAACTCAATAACCCCCTATTCATTGTCTTTTTGCAAATTTCAAGCAAACATGATTTCTCACAGGAGCTTTAGCAACATAACCTCAAGCACATAATAAAGCAATAAACTTGTTGATTGTGTTACTTCGACTGGTAATCGTCAATTAGGGTTGAAATGAACGTGATTGAGTAAGAAATTGCTTGATTGTTCTTTTGTTTTTGAGTTACGGGTGTGAGGGATACGTATAGTTCGTGCTTCGATTTTGTTTGTGTGGGAAAAAGGTCTTTTTAGGTCTGAAGTTTAAATAAGTGAGGGGCAGATTTAAAAAATATGGTCTGAGTTGGGTAAATTCAAAGCTTTTGACCCATCACGACTCGTACCATGAGTTGTAGGAAGACCCTACGACTCATCCCGTGGACCCGTAAGTCAAGTTTTGAAAAACTTACCTGAGTACCTACGAGTACATCCTACGACTCGTACAAGGTGGGTACGGTCCGTATGATGACTTACAGGTCTTTACTTTGATATACATCTCTGAACCTCTCCAGGACTAATACTACGACTCGTACAACCCTTTCATGAGTCGTACTAAGAGTCGTAGCACTGTTTTTTTAGCAGTCCTTTTACCTCCTATTTTTGTTTTCCCTACACACTGAACACACATTAGTTCAATCACTTGGGTTTCCTTCCAAGAAGCACTTGATATAATGTTGCCGCACGACACTGGTGGCCCGGTTACTCAGAATTCACCAAGCCACCACTAGGATTTCCTCCTAAGAAGCGCCTGATTTAACATCACGGCACAAAGAAAGTCTATTGACTACTCAGAATTCGTCAAGTGACTCAGCTTCATCATCTATTGCTGAGACTACACTGAATTCCTTCAGTTGCTGCATTGACCAGCAAATTTTGAAGGTGACCTCTTCTTTATTCAGTCTGAACTTCAATTGGCCCACCTCCACATCTACTAAGACCCTTCCAGTTGTAAGGAATGGTCGCCCTAAAATGATGGGGATCTCATAATCAGCATTGCAATCCAAAATCACGAAGTCTGTTGGGAATATGAATCTGTCTACTTTAACAAGAACATCGAACAGGATCCCCACTAGCTTCTTCACAGTTCTGTCGGCCATCAGTAGCCGCATAGTAGTCGGTCTGGGGGCTCTTAAACCCAATTGCTTGAACATTACCAGGGCATCAGGTTGGTGCTTTCTCCCAGATCACAAAGTGCCCTTGCGAACTTGACATTGCCAATGGTGAAAGGTACAGTGAAAGCACCTAGATCTTCCTTCTTTTGAGCCAAGACCTGTGTAGCTATGGCACTATAGTGATGTACATTTCTCTCGGCTCATAGCTTACGGACATCTTCTTTGTTACCAAGTACTTCATAAACATAGAATATCTCGGCATTTTCTCCAATGCCTCAACCAATAGCATGTTAATAGATAATTATTTAAGCATTGATAGGAATTTTTGGAACTTACCATTTTCCGTCTTTTACTTCATTCTTTGGGGGAACGGTGGCGGTGGTCATGGGATAGCATTGTACATTGAGTTGCTCCTAGATCAATGTTAGGTTCTTTCTCACCTATTCGGGCCTCTGGCAACTCAGCATTTTCAGCACCCTCCATCTCAACACTCTTATCATTCTCCTCAGTTATGATCTCTTTCTTCCGTTCAACTATAATTGGAAAAGGGGGGTCAATTATGGTCTTACCACTCCTAGTCATCACCGCCATGCAGTGGCCATCATTATTTAGGTTCTGGATGGTGTTACTAGGTAGTGTACCCTTTTGGCTAGGTTTTAGTGATGCTGACAGTCACGACTCGTACCATGAGTTGTAGGAAGGCCCCACGACTCGTCCCTTGGACCCGTACTTCAGAGAGTTGAAAACTTACCTGGTGACCTAGGAGATCCTTTTACGACTTGTACCATGTAGGTACGGTCTGTATGATGACTCATATGTCTTTACCTTGCATAGTTTGCGTGGTTCACAAGCACAGGAAGTACTGCGACCCATATAGCTGAGTTACGAGTCATAAGACCAACCATACCCTGAACTCCTTTACTAAAACACCTCTCTGATTCTCACCACAACTCATGCTACGACTCGTATAACCCTCTCACGAGTCATACTAAGAGTCATAGCACCTTTTTTCAGCAATTTCTCTACCACCAATTTTTGTTTTTCCCTGCACAATGAACACACATTAGTTAAATCACTTGGGTTGCCTCCGAAGAAGCGCTTGATTTAACATTACGACACGACAAAGGTAGCCCGGTTACTCAGAATTCACCAAACCACAACTTGGGTTGCCTCCCAAGAAGCGTCTGATTTAACGTCACCATGACGTAAGTCTCTTGACTACTCAGAATTCATCAAGTGGCTCAGATTCATCATCAAGTGCAGAGACTACACTGAATTCCTTTGGTTGCTGCATTGACCGGCAGATGTTGAAGGTGACCTCTACTTTGTTCAGTCTGAACTTCAATTAGCCAGCCTCTACATCTATTAAGGTCCTCCAAGTTGCAAGGAATGGTCGCCCCAAAATGATTAGGACTCATAATCAACCTTGCAATCTAAAATCACAAATCTACTGGGAACATGAATTTTTTTACCTTAATAAGCACGTCGAATTTGGACCCCCACTGGCTTCTTCATAGTTCTTTCAGCCATCAGTAGCCACATAATAGTAGGTGTGGGAGCTCCTAAGCCTAATTTCTTGAATACTGCCAAGGGCATCAACTTGATGCTTGCTCCCAGATCACAAAGTGCCCCTGCGAACTCAACATTGCCAATGGGGCAAGGTATAGTGAAAGCACCCAGATCTTTCTTCTTTTAAGCTAGGACCCATGTAGCTATGGCACTATAGTGATGTACATTATCTACCGGCTCATAGCTTATGGAACAATTCTTTGTCACCAAGTCCTTCATAAACATAGTATATCCCGACATTTGTTCCAATGCCTCAACCAATGGTATGTTCATAGATAATTGTTTAAGCATTGATAGGAATTTCTGAAACTTACCATTTTCTGCCTTTTTCTTCATTCTTTGAGGAATAGTGGCAGTGGTCACGGGATAGCACTATACATTTGAGTTGCTCCTTGATCAATGTCAGGTTCTTTCTCACCTATCGGGGCCTCTGGCAACTCAGCATTTTCGGAGCCCTCCATCTCAACACTCTTATTATTCTCCTCGGTTATGCTCTCTTTCTTCCGTTCAACTATAATCGGAAAAGGGAGGTAAACTGTGGTCTTACCACCCCTAGTCATCACCGCCATGCAGTGGCCATCATTCTTTGGGTTCTGGACGGTGTTGCTAGGTAGTGTACCCTTTTGTCTAGGGTTTAGTGATGTTAACAGTTGCCCAAGCTTCTATTCAATCTGCTTGATGGCTGTCACATGAGATTCCACTCTCTGACCCATGCTTGATATGTCACCATAGATTTCCTTCAATTGATCATCAGTGAACCTCACCTTTTTTAGCATCTTGGTCGTCATGCTCTCTAACTTTGACTGCCCAACCTCTTCTTCTCATGCATTGGGAGGCACATATATTCCAACTCGGTCGTTGCGGTAGCCGTCATTCCTTCTCCATTCTCCATTGCGCTCACGACCTCTATTCCTGTCTTTGTACCCATTTTGGTTGTACTTATCTCTGTACTGGTTCCGACCTTGGTTTCCAGAACCTTGGCGCCAATCGTCTTGTCCATACGCTTGGGTGTTGGCCCAAAAACCCGCCACCTGGCTGTCCAGGAAATATGCCTCATCCTCGGAATCATAGTGATCTGCTCCCGGCTCCAGTCCTTGTGTCCCCACTGCATTTACCTTTTTGGCTCCTTCTCCCATAATGTGCTTTGTAAGGAAATCCAATGATGTGCGCATGTGAACCAACTCCTTGTCACATTCTTCTTCCATCCTACATTGGTCTGCAGTCAAACCAACAACATATGTACCAGCCGTTGTATCTGCCTCCTTGGTATGCCATGCCTGTTTTTTTAGTCACCCTATCAAGGATAGTAGCAGATTGCTCCCAGGTGTGACTCATCAATGCTCCTCCTTCCTCCGTGTCCACCACAGCTTTTGTGCTACTGTTTAAAGACTGTAAAAAATTTTCAACAAACTTTCATCTGGAATCTTATGGTTTGGGCACTTTGTCAACTTCTTCTTGAACCTAAGCCGGGTTTCATGAAGTGCTTCGGTTTTGAGCTGTCAGAAATTGTAAATCTCATCCTTAATCTGCAACATTCTGGAGGGGAGGGGGGAAGAATCTCTCCAATAAGGCTTGCTTGAGTTCCCTCCAGTTAGTTATGGAGTCGTTAGGCAACTCTGAAACCATAAGGTGGCTTTCCCTGACAGAGAAAAAGGGAATAGTCTGAGCATGATGGCATCTTGGCTAACTCCAGGAAACCTGTATGTCTTGTATATTCCAACGAAGTTTATCAAGTGTAGGTTGGTGTCATCCGTTGCGTAACCACTGAAGGCCCCTTTCATGTTTAACAGTTGAATCATGGTGCTCGTGATTTCGAATTTGGCCTCAGTGGGCAGTAGTGGTGGTACAATCGCTCCAGTTGACCCAACTTCATCAATGTTTGGGTTCTCATCACCGAAGAACTGAGGGGCAATTCTATAACCTATGTCGCCCCGCCCATGTCATTTGGCATTAACAACCTCTTCTCTGACATCTTCTGCATCCTGAAGTGCAGTTTGCCGAGCTGGCTCGACTTGCCTAGCTTCTTCAGCTATGTGGGCATCTCTCTGTTACTGGTTTTTCATTCTGCGCAGTGTCCATTCAATTTCGGGGTTCAATGGAATCAGGGGATTTCCACTACTCTAACTACTTGGCATCCACCGGAAAATAACCTGTGGGTATCAAAAATAAAAAGAAAATGTAATTAAGGAAATAACTACCAAAAGTCAAATATAAGAAATTAATCTAGTCTTAGCCATATTCCCCAGCAACAACGTCACTTTTTGATAACTCTCAAACAACACCTCTTACTGAAGTATGAAGAGGATGTTGTCAATAAAGAATCCAACTAGAGGTTGGGGTCGAACCCACAAGGAATATGGAAGATCTAGACTAATGCCAGTAAGTGAACTTTTTGGTTAGTTACTCTAATTGGGGGGTTTTAAGAAAAATAATAATTAAAAACAATGATTGAAATTGTGATGTAAAATCAAGAATTAAGACTAACTAGGGTTTGTGTTCCCCATGGGTTCATAACTACTTCGGGTATACACACGTGATCAATACCAATGCTTACTTATAGAACTGATAACTAGGGTTCATCCAAACAACTGGTTCGTTCCTATTGGATGACTATACTCAATCACTGGGTCAGGTCTCATGAGCAATTCAAATGAACCGTTATCAATTTGTTCCAAATATAATTATCCTGCGACTACAACTTATTTTAATACCATGATCATCTAGATCAAGGCTTTGTTGTAATTCTCTTTTCCTAATCACTACCTCTCTAGGATCAAGAAAGTAATGAATTCAAGCAAGTCCTAACGTTGTACACCGTTAAGAGATGTTTAAGCATGAAGAGAATACAATACAAGCATTTTGCATTTGTTTTCACTCACTTTTGAGCAACCCTAGCTCATTAATCCACCATGGTTTCCACAACCCTAGCTATGGAGGTTTTATCCTCTCATAGTTGCAAGGTTGTGATATGCATTCATAATTAAACACATAAATCAATACTTACAATTGTAGATAAGAGAAAAACTTCTGTGATTATATCCAAAATAACTCAAGAACAATTCACAAAGATCAAGAAGCAATCAGAAGAAAAGATTGATCACAAGCCAATCAACTCAATTCTATGTTGTCTCGATGTTCTCTAAAGTTCTCCTAAGAAATTCTAACAACTTCTAACAAACTCTAACTACTTATCACAAAAATAAAACATAAAAAGTATTTATACAAACATAAGAATCATTTTCCTAAGCTAAGAGGGTAAATTTCCATAACTGGTGCCGCCTGAGCCACGACAGATCCGACGACCCATAGCAGGATTGTTCGGATCGTACCTGCTATTCGTATGTCCTTGGCTTGCTGAAATTTGGCTAAGCGTTGGGCCTTGGTACAACTCGTATATGCTTCCTACAAGTCGTAGTGTTCTCCCGTTGCTTGACTCTGAGAATTCTAAATTTTGCTGAAGTTTGTCACGAGTGTGATGGTATGACTCGTACCTTGACTCCACGACTTGTATTGTCTATCCGTGTTAGAAGTCAACCTCTTGTGCAATTCATTTGAATATTTCCACAACTCAATGCTACGGCTCGTACAACTATTGTACGACTCGTAGTGAGAGTCGTAGGATGCACTCTTCATAACTCACCCTTCTGAAATTTTTCACGATCTTCAGTACGACTCGTAGCTACGGCTCATACTAAGACTTGTGACTTTAGCCCATTTTCTGTACTTTCAGGCTATCTTTTGCACATTCTTGCTCCAACTCCTATTTGTCCTGTAATCAAAGAAAAAGTGGCTTATATCCATATAAACACGCCTAAATCCATGCTATTTTATTAGTTTTGAGCGTCGAAAGTGTTGTAAATTCACATATGATACGAATACGATAAAATTTCTGTGGATTCGAATATAGAAACTTTGAATTGACAATCTACCAATGTCTACAAACTTATAATAGAACTATCTAATTAAGAATCAACAAAGGAAGCTCTCATATACTAGAACAATAGCATATAGCTGTCGAACTTGAGGCAAATGCAATGAGAGCACGAGCTTGTTGGTGGATTTGATGTGCTAGTCATGGAGCCATGCCTGAATAATTAAATATGGAGTCAAATATATTTTTTTCACTAAATTTATTTAAAGTACACACACCAATATAGGAGCAGCTAAATGCTATCTGTCTATGTAAGAAATAAGACATAGTTATGTTGATCCATATATATATATCTGTATGTATATATATCCTTGGTGATAAAAGAATAGCGGTTATACTTATTAATTATTAAAATGGGTGGCCTATATTTGTATTCATTTAATCCTAAATAGATAAATAAAGAATACAGGCCATTTGTTGTACTTTATCCCTTAATTCCACGTGGAAGTGGAGGTGTATCTTTATCCTTTTATATTAGAGTGGGGTCCGTAGCATATTATTTACTCAAATATTGCATAGGTTCGTAGTAAAATATGTATAACTTTTTATTAGAACTCGGATTTACGTGCGGTTTATTTTTCCAAAAACTATGCTCAAAGAGCTTTAATTTAGTAGGTAGTAGACCTCCTAATTCCTTATAATCTGAGAGATATAGTCATCCTAAATCAAGTCATATATACGGGTTTATTTAAAAATATACCGTCTCAAATTCCAGTTTAATCGGATGTCCTTGAACGTACGGGGTATTATGTCATGATCCTTGCTAAACAAGAAAAAATCGTCATCTTCTCCAATTTAGATGAGGATAATGTTACACCCCATAAAATGTTATCGGTTAGTAGGCGTACACATGGATTTGTAATGAGTAAGGAGAGCTCGACGTGTGTGGAAAGAGTCTCGGAAGCAGGGTCAGGCGAGGCTAGCCGCGAGGGGCCAGCGCGACATGCCAGCCGACAATGCACTAGCCGGCAAGGTGCACCAAGCACATGGGCGCTTTGGAAGGGCGGAGCGGGGGCATTGTGGCGCTTTGGGCAGCGCGGGGTGCCCCCTGCCACCGCCCTTATCTATTTATAAGCCCCTTCACTTAATTCAAATCATTTCACAAGTGATACCCACAACCAGAGACTAAGGGGAACGCAATCTTCTTCGTGTTTTCGTCTGATTACGCTACCAAATGCTGTCCAATCTCAAATTAACTTTAGGTACCGATTTCTAAGCCTATAGGAAGCATTACTCTGGAGTTATTTCTCGAAAATTCGCTCGGCAAATTGAAACTCCACCAAGTAAAATTCATCAGAATTACTCCAAATTGAATTATAAACAGCCACAGGCATTAGGCAAGCACTTCTCCCTTCTAAACTCTTAGGAAATTATAGGTTTTCGGCCGAGTTATTTGAAGTTGAACTATAATTGATATTATTATCGAACGTTATCGATATTTGTCGAGTTTAGTATTGAAATTAGCTCTTTTCCCTCAGTATAAAGGTTACAGAAAGAAAGAACTGTTGATTGCAAGTTAATCCTCACCAGTTAAATCAGAAATCAGCATTGGAGGTATGTTAAGGCAAATTCATTCGACAAGTTTTTCCTGTCGAGTGGTAATACGACCTAGACTACTGTAAGAATGCCAGAAGCATGATTATTGTGGTTAGATGCTATTATTGGTTTGAGATTAGCATTTTCTGTTCAGATTAGAATTGACCTTACCCTTTATAGCCTTCTGAGACCAACCTCAAAGTTACTAGTTGTGTCGTTGCCTATGGGGCTATATAGATCACTCCAAGTAGCTAGATGTTGTCCCAAGAGACTATATGTTGTCCCATGGCTGGACTATTATCTTTATGTCATATCGGAGACACTGACCCTTGTCAAGCCTGGTGCCCAGGGTGTAGTTTTCAGGAGTCCACCAGACTCAGACACAGCTACAGATCAGGAGTCGAGTGGGCTCAGTTGCAGACCCAAGAGACCAGTAGGTTGGCTATAGTTACCTGTTGGCTCATTTCGACCTTTTTAGGAGTGTATAGATTGAACTGAACTTACCAGGGCTTATGGGGGCCTCGACCAGGTTATTTTGTGTTGGTTGTATCTTCTAGGCTTATAGGGGCCAGGTAAGGTTCTTGTTTGCATTATTTATTGTTAGTTATACAGCAGATTGTAAGGTTATTCAGGTTAACTCTCCATCCTTCCTATTGAATTTTTTCAGTTTTATTGTCAGTATTATTCAGTCATTTTCATTTACTGTCTTACATATTCGATACATATTGTACTGACGCCCATCTTTGGGGCAGTGCATTACTTGCTTGCAGGTACGGTTAGACACAGTTCAGGACCTCCCTAGTCATTAATCGAGTCAACAGTCTATTCATCTCCTCTTGCCCTGGAGTTGTTAGTTATAAGGTTTGTTCTTTTGTTGTACAGTTTATGGGTAGGTCGGGGCCCTATCCCGACCATTATTCCACTCTTAGAGGCTTGCAGGCTACAGATCTCCAGTATCAGTTTTATTGTTGACCGTGTGGGGCCTATGTATGTTTTATTTTGCATGACGGCCATGTGGGGCCTAGTTTAGCTATTAGTTAGAAGCCTTGTCGACTATAGTATAGTTCTGATTGCATGTTTTCAGTATGACATAACTAGACAACATTGTGGTCTTATCAGCCCGCATAGGATCCCCTTTTCTGCGAGTTGTTGGTTGGTTGTTTCCTTTTTACAGGTAACTATGCGCCCTTGTTGACCAGTGGTTGTGTTAAAGGCCTAGATATAGCTCGTCGTTTTCTCGATTTGAAGAGCAGGCATGCACCAGAAGTGCATAGGTCTTGTCAAGTCAGTTCAGATCCCAGTATGGTACTAGGTGCCGGTCATGCCTCCCAAGGTGCAGCGTGATAGATAATAATTGTCAGTGGATGAAAAAGTTTGTGACTATCCCTACCACTCAAATTATTCCAAAGACTCACTTTTCATTTTTAGAGACATAAAATTTGAGCCATAAGTTATTTCTCTTTGCTTGGAGTCTGTTGTAACATTTAATGGTCAATTTCTAACCCTCATTTTGTTTGTTGTAAAAATAGCTACCGTCTGGGTTCCAAATACTATTATGGATCTTCCTAAGTGTGTCAAGTCCATTTTAAAGATTTTCATTTCGAAAGAAAGGACTTGAAAATCTATTTCCAAAGGTTGATGTAAGGCCTCTAACCATGGTAAAAACTTTTTGCCTTACCAGAATTTCCCCTTCCTTTCCTTGTCAATTTTTACTTCTTTCTGATACTTTGACAGATTTGTTTAAGGGATTTGCGAAATTCAAATAATTGATTCTGTGCTTGACCTTCCCGATGTATTTCCCAAATAAAAAAAAAAGAAAAGAGTTCAAGCTTTTGTTGCTTCTCGGGAGATATCATCTCAGTCTGCTGATACTCTTATTTGGAAAAAAAGGAAGATTGAAAAAACAAGCTCCTCTAAAATTATTGTTGTGCCTGGAGTATCCACTTCTCCTTCTCACCCGGACCCAACATTATATGTGGTTCTCGTCGAAAAGGATGAAATTAGAGATTTAGAGATTTTGATCTCCAAAAAACCTAGGTCAAGTTTAGTTAATGATCCTACGCTCAATGGATTGAAATCCCTAGTTTAGTCAATGAATCTTGTTAGCTAACTCTTGCCAAGGTTTCCTTCAAGGAAGCTATCTATGACAACCAAGCCTTCTCAGACCCATGGGTCCTCATGATCTAAACTTTTTAACATTCTTCATTCTCCCAGTAAAAATCCAAATCAAACAAGGTCATCTTTAATAACGGTTCCAACATATATCAATTTTCTTTTTAGGTTGGCATTGCTACCTATCTTCATCAATTGATCTCCGATCTTAGAAAAGAGAAAATGGAAGATCTTTTGGAGTATTATCTCTTTAATGAGGGTATGCATACCACTACTCTAGTAAGTTTTTAACCTTTTCCCTTTATCTTCAAATGGTTTAGGAGATACTTATTCTTTATTTTTGCCATTTTTTAGGCTGAAATTTTGATTGGCCAAGGTATTCAACTTAGCCTTTATAATAATAAGGAGCTCAAGGCTCAATCGAGTTTGCAAGACTGCGAGATTCTTGCTTTAAAAGTCGCCTAAGAGGCTGAAGGTAACAATATTCACTAATAAAATTTCTAAATTGAAGGACGATTTTGAGAAAACTAAATAAGAGCGTGAGCTAGCTGTCTAAGAACTAGATTTGGCAAATTGGGAAAGAGAGGCATACAGCCTGCAGGCAGGCTAAGCAACTCCTCAACAAATTGATTTCTCTGAAGAAGTTCCAATGGACTCAAGAGGATGCTTTGGAATTGAGAATTCAAAGGGAATCTCCTTTAGAGACTGATCTTCAATAGCTCAACTCTAAACTTTTGGCCAAAGATGCCGAATAATACACGTAGTAGGCACCCTCCACCTCCAACCTTGAGGTTATAGGTTCGAGTCACCAAGGGAGCAAAAAGGGGCCAGCTTCTAGGGAGGGGTAAGAATAAATATATAAATTTAAAATTAAATTCTAAAGTCTTCAGCATTGTGCTAAAAAACCTACAGTAGCCGTTGGTCAGCCATTGCAGGGAGATGACCCAGAATACCCTCCCCTTCCAAACTCCAACCCAAGCAGCGAAGGTATAAAGCAATACATGACCAAATATGTAGATTCTCTAATGAATCAGGAGAATAAGGTAGAGAATCTTGAGACAGTTAGGTGCAAAATAGTTACCATGAAGGAAGGTGTGCCATGCATTAATTGGACTGAAGCAGAGGTGGAACGAATAAACAAAATGAAAAATCTTCAATATGCAGTTATTAGGAAATTCACATATGGATGGCCAGATATGGAAGAGATTCGCACGATAATTTCAAAACAATGTGGAATCAAAGGATCTTGTCAAATTGGTTTATTTCACAATAGACATATCCTTATTTGATTGCAATTGAAGGAAGACTTTATCAATTTAATTTCGAAAGGGGAATGTAATATTACATGTAAGGAGGGGTACTCATACCTAATAAGAACCCTAATATACGATGTATGATTTAAAATTAATGAAAAAACAACTAAATCCATGGCATGAATATTATTCCCAAACCTGCTGCCAACTTTCTTTAGCAAGGAACTGATTTTCTCGTTAGCTTCTATAGTAGGGGAGCCCGTGAAACTTGATATGGAAACTATCAACAAAATGAGACCCAGTTGTGCTAGGGCCAAGGTTATGGTAGACCTACTAGCAGATTTACCAATTGTAGTTCAAATGGACAATGAAAATGAGGTAATAAGGGTGGTGAGATATGAGAATATTAAACTAAGGTATGACTATATTCCCAAGTACTACGTGGAATGTAGGTTATAGGGTCATGATGAGCAATAATGCATAAGACTAAAACCTGCTAAGACATTTCAGAAATACTCATAGAGGAGGATAACACGTATTTATGCTCAAAGCCAGAGATGAAGTAGGTCAAAAAGGCAGTGTTCAATTTGAATGGAGACAGTGCAAGTTGGCCTGATGGATTAATAGGTATCTTTTATCAAATGGGGTGGTAAGTAGTAGGAATGATATTGTCAGACTAGTACAGGCTTTCTTTGTAGGACATACTTTTCCCAAATTAATTACTCATACCAATTTGGTCCCCATACCAAAAAAGAGTGAGGTAAATACCTTCTCTGACATGAGGCCGATTAGTCTGAGCAATTTCATTAACAAAATAATGTCCAGAGTGGTACATGATAGACTGGAATTAGTGTTGCCTAGAATTATTTCAGCAAACTAGTATGTTATATCCCAGAAGTCCAAAGATCAGACCCGGAGTTGAAATGGAGAAAAAGTTGAACTTTGGCATTAGACTAAGAACGAGTCGTGAGGAGACTCGTGAGAGCATCCCAAGAGTCATGATGTGACTCGTGGGGAAGCCTAGGGATTTAATGAGAAACTTGAGAAGTGAGAACCCACGAGCATGACCACGACTAGTGGTCAGGCCCCACAAGTCGTTTGGTCAGTCGTGGGGTGGGTGAGAAGGAAAAGAGAAGGAAGAAGGGCAGTGTACTCGACGGAAGGACCCCATAAGTCGTGGTCATTCCCCACGATTCGTGGGGAGGGTCGTGGTCAGCTAGTGAGAAAATAATTGGCATGTAGGCAGTGTACAAAACGGTGGTGACCATGAGTCGTGGTCACCAGTAACGAGTCGTGAGGTTTCCCATGACAAGCCCAGATGATCAGATAAGCAGTGTACCTCATGGATCATGCCACGAGTCGTGGCCCAAGGTAATGAATCGTTAGGTCCCTCATCGGGACCACCTGGCAGTTATTTTTATGCGAATTTAGTAGGGGTATTTCTGTAATTCCTAAGCTTCTAAGGCCTAAACTACATCATTTTGAGTTATAAATAGTGACTTTTAAAGGGGTAAGTTTATTTTAGGCCTTATTCATTCATGCATACAAGGTAGAATACAAGAGAGGGTGATCAAGCCTAGCATTCATCAATTCGTCTTCAATTTCCTATTGGGAATCTAAAGAAGTGTGAGAATCAGCTACCAGCAGGTATGTAGGGTTATGAATGGGTGATTCCTTTCACACCCATGCCCAATCCCTCTCTAAATCATGAATAATCTATGACTAATCTATGGGGTTTTAATCCAATGCTTGAATTTCCTAATTCTTTACATGGGTATGATTTAAATACATTTCTACTACTGTATTGCGAAGCATGGGTGAGTTTTATAATGTTTTCAATTAATAATCATGTTTCTAGCTTTATAAATAAAAAATCCCATTGATGAGAAGTTCATGAAAGGTGAGATTGTGATGAATTCATGATGATGATGAGATATTATGATGAAAAGTATGTTTCCAAGCTACCCATATTCACAATCATGTTTTTGATATGAATTGAGTATTTTCAAGTATGATAAATCTTGGGCAATGCCCCATGTTCTAAGTATGATTGATGATATCTCGAATTAAGCTTACCACATGGTTTTGGAGCGAAGACTCTCAATTATCTTTCAACTTGTGGTATGGTTAAAGTTAAAGATTCTCTTATGCATGATCTCCACTTTGAGATGTATTTAATTTATGAGCTTTGTCAATAGATGATGTTGAGCTTCATTGAATAATGATGTAGAGCATATGCATATTTTTGGGAGTAGTGTCTAGCACCGAGTAGGCTAAGGGTCGATCACCCTATGCCTCAGAACTACATGCCAACGTAGGTTTATACATTATGACTTTGGGACCTCCCTTGTGAGTTTCCCTTGCCTAAATGGGCCTTCAGCTTGATATCGATATCATGGTATCGTCCCTAGCGCTGGCAAGGCTTTGGACAGCTCTACCCACTTGTGTATGATAGTTGGGACCACTAAGCTCTAATGGTATGTCGGTTAAAAGATGAGTCTCCCATTGTTCCTCATGATTTCAGTTATGCATGTTCATTACTCATGAGATTTACATTTGTAAGCTTGTTCTAAAGCAGGTTTGTCTCAATGTTCAACTTTATTTATAAATATCATATTTCACTTGAGTCAATTGATTATGTTATGATATTTTATGATGATACATTATGTTGTGATGAGACCATGATATCATAAAGAATGCATGCAAGCCCTATTCTCAGATTATTATTGTTTATATTTTACATTATGCATGTTCTTAAATGATTTTACTTATTTGAGAGGTTTTACTTACCTTGCGTACTCGGTACATTCCACGTACTGACCGCATACTCTATGTTGTATCATTTCATGATACAGGACCTGGCTCTCAAATTCAGCCCCGCTCATAGTTCGACTTTAGAGTTAGCACCTTGGTTTTTGGTGAGTCCACATCTCCCGAGGACTAGACTATTTAGATTTTCTATATGTATTTTAGTTTCAGTTTTATTGAGTTATTTGGGGTTTTGTCCCGTCAACTCGTCATGTTTAGAGGCTTTTCAAACATATGTATGAATTTACCTTCGGATTTCCTATATTAATGTTATGTTTAAGCTTAGACTTCCACTATGAATGTATTGTTGATTATACAGTTTCATTGATCATGTTCGATGTATGCTTATGCCATGGGTCAACTTGGGGTTTCTCGGGGCTCCATGTCCCGTGTTGCGACCCAAGCCCCCATTCGGGTCGTGACAAACTTGGTATCAGAGCAATAGGTTTGAAGTATCCTAGGGTGTGTGAAATCCACATTAAGTAGAGTCTTTTTCATGGGTGTGAAGCACGCCACACCTATGACGAAAAGGCTATGAGACATTTAGGAAGTGTTCCCTTCTTTCATGATGTATGTCGTGCGATGAAATGTCTCCCTATCCTTCTAATTCGTCTATTCGTGATTGCAAAATTATGGCTTCGAAAAGAATGAACAGTAGAAGGAATAGGAATGGTGAAGGCCACGGGGATGGCAATGGTAATGGAACAATCGATCCCCACCAATTCAGGAGCCCTAGGCACCAGAGCCAGTTGCCCATGCTGAATTTTGGGCAGCTATTCAGATGCTTACGTAAGCCATGACCACTCAGGTCAATCAGCAGGCTGTTGCACATGTTCCGCAAAATGGAAATGCAGCGGCGGCTCGAGTTTGAGACTTCTTGAGAATGAACCTGCTGGAGTTCCTCGGGTCAAAAGTAGATGAGGACCCACATGAATTCATAGATGAGATTGTAAAAACCACCCAAGCCATGGGGGTGAATGGAGTTGAGTGCGAAGAGTTGGCCTCCTACCAGTTAAAAGGGGTCACGCATATCTGGTTTCACCAATGGAAAGATAGCAGGGTCACTGGAGAGGGCCCTGTCACTTGGGATTGAGTTTCATGTTGCATTCTTGGATCAGTTCTTCCCTCGTGAGATGAGGGAGTTGAAGGCCGCTGAGTTCGTAAATCTAAAGCAAGGGAGAATAGCAGTACAGGAGTATGCTCTTGAGTTCACTCGCTTGTCAAAGTACTCCTTAGAGTTGGTGGCTGATCAGAGAGCGAGGGTGAGTAGATTCATCCGTGGTGTAGAGGGCTATTTGGATAAGGATTGTGGGACCGCTATGCTATACCAGGACATAGACTTTCCTTGGATAGTCTTGTAGGCCCAAAAGATGGAGGCAACAAATCTGAGAGAGAAGGAGGCTAAGAGGGCTAGCACCGATCACCACAAATTCTCACAGCCGAGGTCAGGAGGTGGGCACCGACAACAGACCCACCAAGGATCATCAGCCCCAGTATCTTTAGTATTAAGTGTGCATCCAGATCGAGGCACGATTAGAGGGGGAGAGCATCATCCTCTAGAGGTCAGAGTAGCAGACCTGCAGATTCTAGTGGTCCCGTTTGCCGCAAGTGTGGCTAGGGTCACAAGGGCCAGTGTCTAGCAGGTACAGGTTCTTGTTTTGGGTGTGGGAAGCCCGGACACATGCTCAGATATTGTCCAGCAGTGAGGCAGTACCATGATGGGGATCTAGGCCCAACTTCTAGTTCAGCAGCCCCACCCGCACGTGTAGTACATCAGGGAGCATCTACTAGCACAGGTGGTGGTCAGCGCCAGAATAGATTTTGTGCTTTAGCATCCTGCCAAGAGCAGGAGGTATCTTCGAATGTAGTCACTGGTATGTTACGAGTTTTCCATCTTGATTTTTATGCTTTGCTATATCTAGGGGCTACTTTGTCTTTTATGACACCTTATGTGGCCAGTAGCTTCAGAGTTAGTCCTGAAGTCTTGTTAGAGCCCTTCTCAATTTCTACTCCAGTGGGTAACTCAGTTATAGCTAGACGACTATATGGAGGTTGCCCGGTCTCAGTCCTTCAGAAAGTCACCTCAGCAAATTTGATAGAGTTAGCCATGACCGATTTTGATGTTATTCTCGGCATGGATTGGTTATTTGTATGCTATGCTTTAGTTAATTGTAGAACTTGGGCAGTAGAGTTCAAATTTCCGTGTAAGTCAGTCTTAGAATGGAAGGGCAGTTCAGTTGTACCTATAGGTCATTTCATTTCCCACCTTAAGGATAGAAAGATGATTTCTGAGGGTTGTGTGTACCATCTAGTTAGGGTTTAGGATGTTGAGTTCAATATCCCGACAATCCAATCAGTTCCAGTAGTATGTAAGTATCCAGGTCTTTCTAGATGATTTACCGAGAATCATTCCCGGGCAGTTCAGTTGTGCCTATAGGTCATGTCCTTCTTCTTGACACGCAGCCTATATCTATTCCTCCCTATAGAATGGCTCCAACCAAGCTAAAAGAGTAGAGAGATCAGTTGAAGGACTTTTTAGATAAGGGTTTCAATAGACCGAGCAAGTCCCCATGGGGTGCGCTAGTTCTCTTTGTCCTAAAGAAAGATGGTTCTTCGAATGTGCATTGATTATCGACAATTGAACAAAGTCACTGCCAAGAACAGTTATCCTTTACCCAGTATTGATGATTTATTTGATCAGCTTCAGGGTGCTAAATGTTTCTCAAAGATAGATCTTAGATCCGGGTATCATCAGTTCAGAGTACGGGAGAGTGACATCCCGAAGACAACCTTCAAGATGTGATATGGTCATTATGAGTTTGTAGTTATGTGTTTTGGACTAACGAATGCTCCTGCATCTTTTATGGACTTGATGTATAGGGTGTTCAAGCTATATTTGGATATTTTCGTGATTTTGTTAATTGATGACATCCTGATTTACTCTCGGAGCGAGGAGGAGCATGTCGCTCATTTGAGGGTAGTGCTGCACACTCTAAAGGATCATCAATTATATGCTAAATTTAGCAAGTGTGAGTTTTAGTTGAACTCCATAGCGTTTTTGGTCCATATGGTATCAAGCTAAGGCATAATGGTGGACTCTCAGAAAATAAAAGCGGTGAAGAATTGGCCTAGACCAGTGAATCCTTCTGATATTCGGAGCTTTTTAGGTTTAGCTAGCTACTATGCAAGGTTCGTGGAAGGTTTCTCATCGATTGTAGCACCTTTGACCAAATTGACTCAGAAAAAGGTGAAATTCCAATAGTCGGAGGCTTGTGAGAAGACCTTCCAAGAGTTGAAGACTCGACTTCAACACCGGTGTTAACTCTACCGGAGGGTACTGATTGTCATACCCCAAACCCGGGGAGGCGTGACTGGCACCTGGTGCTACTCCTGATATGAGCATACCCGATGCCCAAAATATAAAACAAAGGCCAGAACCGGTGAGGTTCAACAACACAACAACTATAAAATCAGAATAAGACGATAGACTATAGCGGAAGCTGGCTCACCTAACCAACCAAAAAAATAAATACCATATGTCGTCAAGGACATGGAAAGGAAAACAACTATACAACATGGCCTACCTAGCCCGTAACAACATACTAAAACTATAGTAATGTCGATGAGCCTCTATGAATACATTAGTAATCAAATGATTGGGAAAAGGCCCCAAACTACCCTTAACTCAAATATCTGGCAACTGCGAAAGACCTGGAGCGCACCAACTTAGCTGAAACTCCACTCAGCACCCAAGAACATGATCTAACATCCCACCATCACCTGCAGACATGAATGCAGCGCCCCGACTAGGGCATCAGTACAATAGTGTACCGAGCATGAAAGATAGAAATAACTGGAAGACATAGATTAGAGATCAATAGATATACCAAATATTGTAAAAGGAGACTCAACATAAGTAAACACATAAAATCTACCTGCCCCCATAAGCCTGGCAAGTACAAAAAAACATACAAACAAAACCTACCTGGCCCCCATAAGCCCCGCAAGTCTAAAAGTAAACAATAACACAGTGGCACCTAGCCAATATAGCTCACATGTCATCGCCTCTAGACCTCTTTACGGCCTTCAGCTAACACCAGCCAACATCTAGCATCCACTGCTATCAAATAACATATAACACGAGCAGCAATTACAATATAATGCCAAGCATATCAAACGTAAACACCAATCGGTGAACATCATCGATCAAGCACTGCCGAACACTCTCTCGGTTGCGCACAGTTAGCGGAGCTCAATCCATCTGGGAGAACCAAATCGCGATCCCAGGAAGGCTCAGATAAGTCGGATCACTCTCGAATCGTATCTGAACTCGACACTACGGAGGACATCATTCTCAACCCCGTAGGTCATTTCACTCCTTGGGCTCAACCCCTCAGCCGGAAACACTCTCGTGTGTTGGGTATCCACAAGCCACAAGGTACCTCAGGCTCGACCCCTAGCCGAAACAACTCTCGTGCATCGGGTATTCACAAGCCACAAGGCCTAAACACAACACACATAATCAAAAACAATAATAATAAATGATCAAATAGCCCACAAGCCACTCTACTCACCACTAACATCAAGGGACAAGTCCAAACCAGCCCAAGTGTCACCACGGTCGTCACGTGCCATCGACACGACTGACACGACCGCCGAATCAAATATAACAACAGATCGTCGCAACCATCGACCTTAACCACTCTAAAACCTCATACACTTGTCAAAATAATCACCTAATCTTATTCACTCAAGTATCCCACAACTTGCTACAAGAACCACACACCTCACACACGGCCTCTCAACATGAGCCTAATAAGTTGCCATGCCTACGATTCTCAGCACTCAAGCCCTAGCCACTGACCAAACCAGAACCTTAAAAACATCTTTATCACCATATAAACAGCATAACAAGAGTTCAATAATATCAAAACACAAGCCATCATAAACAGCCACACACACGTCAACACGGACGGCAACAGTTATGGAACTCATGCCGACAGAGGGAGGGACAAGCCTAACATACCTTAGCTTCAAGACTAGATGAACTTGATCCTTCAACACCATGAACCTACTGCCTAAAGTCAGTCCAAAATTCTGCCAAAACGATGCTAACACAACTCAACAACAAAACAAGACAAACAAAACTTATCCGATAAGATTCATAGGAATTCGACGGTAGAAACTCCGAGACAATAACCTACCAGCGTTAACACACCTATAAAAACCTTAAAAACTAAGGAGAACAAAAGAAATAAGGCTTACCAACATCTTCACCACGAACTACACGCGATTTACGACTTTCCAACACCAAAATCATGTTGAGCCATGGCTTCTAGACTCAAAGACCAAAGAAAATCATGTAGAGAAGTTGATATAGGTTTATTACAAAGTAGGTTGCTGGAAAGTGAATTTGTATGACCAAAAACCGACCAAAGGGGATTAGATAGCCTTCCACTGCCTTAGACCCTTGTGACGTGCCTGCTTGAGCGGTCTCGCGAAAATGCGAATAGCTATCTACTATGAATTGGAATTGACCAATGGTTTGATGCGTTGGAAACTATACTCATAGATCTTTAATTTGATAAGTCGCACACCCCATAACTCTTTATATATTTGGAGAAAAACTTTGAGACATTTGAACTAAATTTCAAAGAATCTCAAGAAGGAAATTTTGCGATCACTTTTTCCGAATTATGTTCTACAACTTGATAGATGTACAATCTTCAATATGACCATAGGGTGATTCAAATAACTCATAATATTTCCTTTTTAGCCTATTTAGTACTTAGTACTACCTTGAAAGCACGATTTTATCGCTCAAATTATTCGGGGTGTTACACTGATAGGTTCGTGGTGTATTGTGATGCTTCAAGGATCGGACTTGGGTGTGTATTCATGCAGCACGGGAAGGTTATAGAATATGCCTCTAGACAGCTAAATGTTCATGAGAAGAATCACCCGACCTATAATCTTGAATTGGCCGCAGTGGTATTCGCATTAAAGATGTGGAGATATTACTTGTATGGGGTCCACGTGGATGTGTTTACAGACCATAAGAGCTTGAAATATGTGTTTACTCATAAGGATCTCAATCTTCGGCAAAGGAGGTGGTTAGAGCTACTCAAGGACTATGATATGAGTGTCCTTTACCATCCAAGTAAGGCCAACGTAGTAGCGGATGCACTTAGTAGGCTCTCCATGGAGAGTGTGTCCCGTGTGGATGAAGGGAAGAAGGAGTTGGTGAAGGATGTGCATCGACTAGCAAGGTTGGGAGTTAGATTGGTTAACTCGATCAATGACGGTGTTGTGGTTCAGAACAAATCAGAATCGTCCTTGGTGACTGATGTAAAATCTAGACAAGATGAGAACCCGATTGTGGTAAAGTTGAAGGAAGTCAGAATTAGAAGGTAGAGGTCTTCTCCAAAGGGGGAGATGGTGTGCTTCAGTACCAGGGTCGCCTATGTATTCCGGATGTAGATGATTTGAGGAGTCGGATGTTGCACGAGGCTCATGGATCTAGGTACTCTATCCATCCAGGTGTCGTCAAGATGTACCATGACTTACGGGAAGTTTATTGGTGGAATGGCATGAAGAAGAATATCTCAGAATTCGTGGCTAAGTGTCTGAACTGTCACAAAGTAAAGGTTGAGCATTAGAGATCGGGAGGTGTACTTCAGGATATCAGCATTCCTACTTGGAAGTGGGAAGAGATCAACATGGACTTCATCACAGGTTTACCTTGTACTCGTCGACAGTATGACTCCATTTGGGTTGTGGTAGACAAATTGACCAAGGCTGCTCATTTTCTACCGATCAAAACCACGGATTTGGTGGAGGATTATGCCAAGTTATATATCCGAGATCTAGTCCCATTTCATGGAGTGCCCTTATCCATCATTTCATATAGAGGTACTCAATTTACCTCTTAGTTTTGGAAGTCGTTTCAAAAAGGATTGGGTACACAAGTTAAGCTTAGCACAACATTCACCCACAAATGGATGGTCAAGTGGATCAGACAATCTAGACCCTTGAGGACATGTTGAGAGCATGCATAATTGACTTCAGAGGTAGTTGGGATGAACATTTTCCACTTATCGAGTTTGCATACAATAATAGCTATCATTCCAATATCTAGGTGGTACTATTCGAGGCTCTCTATGGGCGGAGGTGTAGGTATCCCATTGGATGATTTGAGGTTGGCGAAGTAGTGATGATAGGACCAGATTCGGTTAATGAGGCTATGGAGAAGGTTCAATTGATAAGAGATGTGTTGAAAACTTCCCAGAGTTGTGCTCGGCTTGCTCTGCTCATGGTAATTTATATTATAAACCGACACGCAAGTGCACGTGGTCAAACAAGTAATAAAGTGGCTAAGTAGCCAAGTATCGATCCAAGGAGGCTCAAGATACGTAAAATTGCCTAGTTTACTATATTCCTATTTCACTTCTAATTATGCTAACAACAATGTAACCAAGAGTTACTTGAGTTTTTGTTTCTAAACTATATATACTACAACTAATAACAACTATTTACTTGTGAATTTAGACAATGGATATGAACATGCCAAGGTTAAGAACAAGTAATGAACTTGATAATCATGATAATTTGGTTAATCTCTTCTTCATGTTGCTAGCCAAGAACATTAGCCTAGAAATTAAAACTCTCGTATTTAATTTCACTTTAGATTCATAAACCATCCGTCTACATTTCTGTGATCAAATGCAATTTATGACCTAGCACTACAATTCCGGTTCCTAAATTGACTAATACGGCTTTCAAGTATATTTCTATCAGGAAAGCACATCAAAACCCAATTTTCCCAAATCAAGTTAAGAACAATACCCTATTAATTCACAACTTTCCAATTTCTTACTCTTTCGAGTGAAATTGGACTTTTTAGATGTACATTAATGTTGGCCAAGCACTAATGCAGTAAGAACAAGAATTAATAGAACAACATTAAAGAAGAAGAATAAAACCATATCATTTACAATCAAAATTCATTACACATGTTCAAAACCTCAGCAAGGAAGAGAATTAGCCACTCATTCTTGGATTGATCATCCTAAAATGAGTGTAAATCATACGTACAATTGATAGAAAGAAGAAAGGAAGAGAAGAAATCCCTTAGCTTTTTCGTTCTTCAACTGCTACTAACCCACGTTCCTGCTCTCCACTTCTGAACTCAGTCTAAAAACTAAAAACTCATTAAAATAAACCTAAGTGTGCTATTTATACTAGTGGGAAATTTTTCCGGGAATAACAAGCAACGTGTCACGGAGGCCAACGCGGAGCACTGCCTCCGTGACACGGCGTGGACGCGGACCTTTACTGGAATTTCCAGGGTCCGGTAATTTAGCCTCAACGTGGCACGGAGGCCATCGCGGAGCCTTCTCTCCGTGCCACGGAGCTGACGCGAAGGCACACTGGAATTTGCCATTCATATTCATGTCCAGGCAGTGTGCTACCGCGATGGTAGCGTGGCACGGCTCCATCGCGGAGCCCCTATAAAATATGCATTCCAAGGTCTTTTCCACGCTCGCATCCAAGTCCAACTCCGACATAGTTCCAACATGCATTTTAGCTCCTAAAAATCACATTTACCTGCAAAACAAATGCTAATCATGTTGGTTAGTATAAATTCGCATTTTATTACTAATTACATGATATTATATACACATTGCACAACAAACAAGGTAAAAATGATACGTTTGAGTATCACTTGGGCATATAAATCTGCCCAAGATCACTTACCCCACACTTAAATCCTTGTTCGTCCTCGAACAACATTTACACAAATCATGCAAATTACATCCCAGCCTTCGTCACTATGGTGCAACAATTTACGCTACGGTCATACCGATTATTCAATTTTTGCAAATCATCAAGAAAACATGCTTGGTCGTACAATACAATGACCTTTAATACATCAAGGCTTCCTAGACTTTTAAGAATTGATTCTTGATATCGGCAAACTCATGCAAATCAGCTAATCAAGAAATCCGACACGAAAATCAATCTTTCATCAAGCATGTGCCCTCACAACTCGAGAGAAACTTCCCCTTTATGTTCATGCAACACACAAACATGCAAGTAGGGGCATATAAAAATTAATTTCACTCTCTCTCCCAAAAGAATTCACATGCATCATGTCATGACCCATAGGCTTGCCCTTAGTGTATTACTCCACTAATATAAAGAAATGCAATATAGGATCACATAGGACTTTAATGGGTTGTAACGGGGCTATGGATATAGTATATATATATATTGGATTAGCCAATAATAGTCGCTAGCATCCTTAAGCGCCTTTTCAACTCATTTCCATCGACTCATGGACATTGTTCCTCTCTTTTCTCTTTTTCTCCCATTCATGCTGGTTTACTTTCATACAGCCCATTTCATCAACCACACTTGACACAAAACAAAGGGTTTTCATGTACCCTCACTATCAATTAATTACAACAAGTGCCTCTTCAACCTCATCTTTTCTTTCCTCACTTTGCTTTTCTTTTTCTTTTCACTCTTTTCACTCTTTAACACTTTGGGAAACATTTTCTTTGCTCTGCTAGCGCTTAAGAGATTCGTATAGACTTTAAGGCTAATGAAAAGAAGGAATAAAGCTTAGTCCATACAATTTTGGACAAAAGAAAGAAATCGGCTAAAGGCTCAACGGGCTGACTAGGGTATACAACATATAAAAAGGTAGAATTTGACAAGAAAAATGGAAACTATCGGTTAAAACAAAGAAATGCCTACATCCTTTCCAACACTACACCTCCTTCATTTCGTTTTGTATACACACCAGGCAAGTTCTAGACAATTCACAATGACATGGAATAGCAAAACCTCACTTCACACTTCATGCACATGCTCAAATCAAGATGCATTCACAGACTCTTTAATTAGTCAATTACATGAATTCAAGATTAAGCCTCAATCATAATGAATCAAATTCTATAGCCTAGGTAACTCAACATATTTACAGAATTGCATGCTTTCAAACGAATCACTTTCACATTTTGAACATCAATTACAACACGCAACGAAATTTTAGCAACCATAAGCAACTACAGTTCATTGATGCAATCCACCAAAGAAAAACTAAAAACAAATAAAAATCCTACTCCTGCCGACTACATTTCCCTTAAGACGGTCGTCATCCATCCATCATAGGGAACGGTCACTAACTATGACATCGGTTCAATGGGACTATTCTCGGTAAAAGAACCGAAAACAAACTCTGAGAAACCTAAAAATAAAAATCGAAAAAAACTTTTGCAACACATCGATCATTTCGATAGAAAGAAAATATTTACAAGTGCAAAATATTTTCGCAAAAATTTTGAAAAATATCGATCATATCGATAGAGAAAAAAATATTTACAAAATTTACAAAATATTTACACTAGCAACCATAACTTTCAAAAACACACATCATTAACCACACAACAAATATATACACATACATCGCAAATCAGTTCGCCACAGGGAAAGCACAAACATACATAAATATCAAGGAAAAATATACATCAATTTAGAGCCTATGTCCCAGCACCTAACTACTCCCCACCCCACACTTAAATCGAACACTGTCCCAGTGTTCACAAAAATTACAAAACACAAAATTTTGGGTGGTGGAACTCCCTGCTCAGTCGAAATATTTGACTTCCTCATCCGGTGTTGCGGCCTCGTCGCCCATATCCGAATCAGCTCCATCGTCGTCATCGGACTCCACATCAGAGTCCTCACGACGTGTCTCCTCATCAGTAGGGACATCGTCATCTGTAGGCTCCACAAAGGCTGGCCCCACCTTACATAAGGCTCTGACGTTCTCGCCAAAGGGGTAGTCTAGCTCCAGCTGCCATAATTCTTCCTCGGTGGCTGGTCTCCCACCTATCCGTAGCTGCAGCATCTGCATGCCGAACATACGGGCCATGTACTGATCTTCACGAGCATGTCGCTCACCCAAAGTCAGCACAGGTCCGTGTGTAGTGTCGGGGGCCTTCGTCTTTGTCACGTCGAGGGCCCTCCGCTCCAACTGCGGAATATAATCCAAAGCTTCTTCCTCAATGTCGAGGCCTCGGATGAAGGTGGTGATGAGTCCGCCAAACCCGTATTTGTGGCCCTGGTGCAGTCTGGCTCTCTTCATGGCGGATATTATGACCGCCCCCACATTAATCTCAAGCCCTTTCATAAGGGCATACACCAAGCAGACACGGTCCCGGGTCACATCTGTCATATGGACTCCCGGGATCAAACACGAACAAACAATCTTCAGCCAGATTCTGGCCTCCCTATTCATCTGCGAATAGGGCAGAGTCTGGTGGTAACCCCTCTCCTTATGTCTACTCCATCGGGCTGTGGATCGAGCCCCACACAACGTACGTCTGATGTCGGCGTACGGTGGGGTGATGTTTAGCTGACGGAGAACGTGGGCGTCTGTGTCCCGCACTCCAACAATGGCATTCAGCTGTTGGGGTTCCAGAGTGACAATCTGCCCTCTGATTTTCACTGTGTGGCTTCTGATGGCCGGGTTCCAGTTTGCATAAAATTCCCGGACCAAGTGAAGGTTGCACTCCTTGGGCTCCTGAAAAATAAAGCTGAGCCCAGCTGCCTCAATTCTCTGTACAATGCGAGGGAACTCCTGTGCGAGTGGTTCCCTTGCAATATGTTCCTCCGGGAAGTACTGGTTTTCTTTGTGTTTCGCATACCATTTCTTCCCTTCATCGGTGACCCATGTTGTTCCGTATTGGCGGCGTTGGCCGCGCGGAACAGCAGGTGCAGCTGGGACTGCAGTGCCCAGTCTCATCCTTTTCCGTCCGGTGCCTGAGGTAGAAGCACCCTTGCCTTTATCTTGTCTGCTAGCCATTGTACCTGTCAATTTACACAAACAAGCACAACGTTAAGCTAAAAACTTGTTAGCTTTGGCTAAGGCCGGGTTACACAAAATTTACCCCACACTTAGTCCTTAACAATATTTACAAAATTACAGCAAGGATAACTCTAAGTACACCACAGACAACACTCTATACTTCATGCTTAGTGCGTTCACAATAAAATTTCGACAGCATAACGGTTAGCGTACTACTCAGACTTCATACAGCTAATCCCAATCCTACTATCGCTAACAATTCAACCATCGCACTTCGCAACAAAAACAACAACAAAATAAAAACAACAATCAAAACATTTTATATACAAGCTAATCTAAACAATCTAACCAATTCACACTTTATGCATTTTCCCACAAAAATTCGAGAATTAGTCGTCTTGGAACATTTACACAATATTTACCACAACTTATCTCAAATAATAAACACACCCCGGCATCGATTTCATCAAATTATCAAGTGCCCAAGTCAAATTCAACAACCCAAGCCCTAGAATACAATTCGACAATCAATTTCGAATTATTTACATAATCGATAAGTTCAAACGCTAACTACAACAATCCGAACATAATCAATCACAAAATAATTCAACATCATGTTTAATTTCTACCTAGGGTGATATATCTCACCTTACATGCCCAAATTTGACAAAAATCGCCAAAAAATGAGATAGACGATGAAAACATACCTTAGACTTGAAGAACCGAAGAAACTTTTCATTTTTCTTGCCTATTAACGTGGCACGTTGCTTGGGGAGGGTGAATTGGGTGTTTGGTCGAGGAGGGAAGAGGGAAATGGGGAAAATTGGGCAAAAATCGGGGGTTAATTTACAGAAAACACGCGGGTCACCCAGAAACCTGGTGTGACCCGGCACTGAATAAGGGGCAACGTGTCACGGAGGGTAACGCGGAGCCCCTCCTCCGTGACACAGAGCCAACGTGTTGGCTTACTGGATTTTTGAAAAATCCGGATTTTGCCTTCAACGTGTCACGGAGGCCAACGCGGAGCACTGCCTCCGTGACACGGCGCCAACGCGCCAGTGCACTGTTTCTTCAATAAGTTTAATTTTTCATACCTCGCCTCATTTTCTCGATTCCATGTATATTTCCTCCGTTATACCTGAAAATCACCTCACTAAACAAAAATTGGTTAAATTAATAGATTTCCCTAACTAAAATAAAAAAATACTAACTAAAATGAAAATCTAAACCTAATCAAGAAAAGAAAAAGAAAAATAAAACTTGGAAATAGAAAAGAAAAACAAAAATTAAAGATAAAAATTAACTACACTGTGCAAAAGAAAAAAATAAAATATTTTTCTCACGGGTTGCCTCCCGTGCAGTGCCTGGTTTACCGTCGCGGCTCGACGTCCTTTAAGCTCACTTGTCTATTAGGGAGATGGACGATTTGTCCCGATCATGGTCATCCCCCCAGTAGTTCTCAACCTTATCCGGTGGCCTTCCTAGTAACTCTCGGGAATCACTCATTCCATTAGCATTCCCATGATCAATCACGTTGATCACCGAGAGATCCTTATAAATAGTCGAGAGCTTAGGTACCTTGTACACGTCGAACACTTCGACCTTGTCATGTGCTCGCATCGTGAGTTGACCCGCAGCTACATCAATTAGTGCCTTTTCGGTTGCTAAAAAGGGTCGTCCCAAAATAAATGGGACTTCAGCATCTGGTTCAAAATCCAGAACAATAAAATCGACCGGAAAAATGAGGGAGCCTACTTGCACTAACACATCCTCAACAATGCCATCCGGCTTAGCTAAAGACCTGTCTGCTAGCTGCAAGATTACCGTTGTAGGTCTAGGACTCCGTAGACCTAACTTTCTGAATACCGAAGATGGCATCAGATTTATGCTTTCCCCCAAGTCGCATAATCCACGAGCTCGGATACTTTGCCCAATAGTAAGCTGGATAGTGAAACTTCCAGGGTCTTTCAGTTTTGTGGGCAACCTATTCTGAATACGGGAAGTGCATTCCTCCGTTAAAGCTACCGTGGCATACTCAGTCAAACGACTTTTGTTAGCCACGATGTCTTTAATATATTTCGCATATTTTGGCACTCCCTGCAAGACATCAACAAGAGGTAAGTTAACATGTACCTGTTTAAGTACCTCCATGAATTTCTGGAAACACGCCTCCTCCTTGTGTTTCTTGAGTCGTTGAGGGAACGGGGGTGGAGGCCTTTCTGGTTCAGCTTCTTTAGTCTTCCCCTTATCTGAAATTTGCCCTCCCTCAACATCTGCTGCTCCTGACTTTTGAGGCGGTCTTTCCGGTTCCACCTCCTTCAACTGTAAACCACTCCTCGTGGTCACTGCATTTACCTGCTTTGGATTAGGATCCGTGTCGCTAGGTAGTCCTCCTCTGGGTCTAGTATTTTGGGCACTAGCAAACTGCCCAAACTGATATTCAAGAGCCTTGGTCGCCAATTGATTGTTCTTCACTTCGGCTGCCAATTTGACATAGTCAGCCTGCAATTGTGCCTGATTAGCGATCATGGTTTTGAACATCTCCTCAATAGTCGGTGATGGTGGTAGAGGAGGGGCATTGTGATTTCTGAACTGAGCTTGATAATTTTGTTGCCCTCCTTGGTTTCTGTGCATACCCTGCCCTGAACTTTGGCCTTGTTGATTGTTGCTACCCCATGAAAAATTCGGATGGTTCCTCCAATTTGAGTTGTAGCCACTACCAAACTGCTGTTGATTTCTCTGTGCATTGACCACAAAGTTAACAGAATCAGGATTTGCACCACAGCATTCGGCTGAATGCTCACTACTACCACACACTTCACACCACATCTGTTGAACTGCATTGACTAAAGCTGAAGGCTGGTTCAAATTCATATTGCTGAAGTGACTGTTTAACTGATTTTGCAAAGCAGCTATCTATGCAGCGATAGCTGTGAATCCATCCACTTCAAGCACTCCCTCTGCTTTCCTTGCTCCACCTCTTGAAGAATTTGCATTCCATTCTGGATTGCCTTGTGAAATTCGGTTGAGCAAAGTGTACAGCTCCTCATAGGTCTTCTCCAGCGCTTGCCCTCCAGCTGCTGAATCTAACAGAATTTTAGTGTGGGGTTCCAAACCCTCAATAAATGTGTGTACCAACACCTTATTGGACTGATGATGGTGAGGACAGTCCCGCAACATGGATTTAAATCTTTCCCAGGCTTGATAAAGATTTTCTCCCTCCCTCTGTTTTAAAACTTAGGATTTGACTCCTAAGTTTGGCTGTTTTACCAGAAGGGAAAAATCTGATAAGAAACTTCCGTGCAAGATCATCCCACGTTGATACAGAATTGGGTGGTTCAGCTTTTAACCACCTCTTGGCTTCACCAAGTAAGGAAAATGGAAATAAGGTGAGCCGAACATAATCAGGTGACACTCCAGCGGGTATATAAGTGTTACTTATCTCCAAAAAGTTTTGGAGATGTTGTTGTGGATCTTCATGAGGGAGACCGGTAAATTGCCCGCTTGTGTGCAAAAGTTGCACCATATTCTGCTTTAATTCAAACCTCCCTCCAGGCTCTGGTTTGCGGATGCTAGAATGTACATTATTAGCGTGTGGGATTGCCACCTCGCGAACCGGCCTTGCTGCTGCTTCATCGGGCACTAAAACTGCTCGCACAACTGGTGGATTTTGTTGCTCCATCATAGACTGTTTAAGCAACTGCAGCTTCTTTCGAAGAGCTTCTACACGTTGACTATGAAATTCACGTTCAGGCTCTAAGTAAGATTCCACCAGCTCTTTGTCCCTTGCCAGTGTTCACAGAAACAAAATCTGCAAAATACAGGCTAAGACCAAGTTGTTAACACTTAAGAAAATAAAAATACAAATACAGTAAATTTACACTAAACACAATTTTACAATCGCCTGGCCTCCCCGGCAACGGCGCCAAAAACTTGCTCGGCTTGCTCTGCTCGTGGTAATTTATATTATAAACCGACACGCAAGTGCACGTGGTCAAACAAGTAATAAAGTGGCTAAGTAGCCAAGTATCGATCCAAGGAGGCTCAAGATACGTAAAATTGCCTAGTTTACTATATTCCTATTTCACTTCTAATTATGCTAACAACAATGTAACCAAGAGTTACTTGAGTTTTTGTTACTAAACTATATATACTACAACTATTTACTTGTGAATTTAGACAATGGATATGAACATGCCAAGGTTAAGAACAAGTAATGAACTTGATAATCATGATAATTTGGTTAATCTCTTCTTCATGTTGCTAGCCAAGACCATTAGCCTAGAAATTAAAACTCTCGTATTTAATTTCACTTTAGAATCATAAACCATCCGTCTACATTTCTGTGATCAAATGCAATTTATGACCTAGCACTACAATTCCGGTTCCTAAATTGACTAATACGGCTTTCAAGTATATTTCTATCAGGAAAGCACATCAAAACCCAATTTTCCCAAATCAAGTTAAGAACAATACCCTATTAATTCACAACTTTCCAATTTCTTACTCTTTCGAGTGAAATTGGACTTTTTAGATGTACATTAATGTTGGCCAAGCACTAATGCAGTAAGAACAAGAATTAATAGAACAACATTAAAGAAGAAGAATAAAACCATATCATTTACAATCAAAATTCATTACACATGTTCAAAACCTCAGCAAGGAAGAGAATTAGCCACTCATTCTTGGATTGATCATCCTAAAATGAGTGTAAATCATACGTACAATTGATAGAAAGAAGAAAGGAAGAGAAGAAATCCCTTAGCTTTTTCGTTCTTCAACTGCTACTAACCCACATTCCTGCTCTCCACTTCTGAACTCAGTCTAAATACTAGAAACTCATTAAAATAAACCTAAGTGTGCTATTTATACTAGTGGGAAATTTTTCCCGGAATAACAAGCAACGTGTCACGGAGGCCAACGCGGAGCACTGCCTCCGTGACACGGCGTGGACGCGGACCTTTACTGGAATATCCAGGGTCCGGTAATTTAGCCTCAACGTGGCACGGAGGCCATCGCGGAGCCTTCTCTCCGTGCCACGGAGCTGACTCGAAGGCACACTGGAATTTGCCATTCATATTCATGTCCAGGCAGTGTGCTACCGCGATGGTAGCGTGGAACGGCTCCATCGCGGAGCCCCTATAAAATATGCATTCCAAGGTCTTTTCCACGCTCGCATCCAAGTCCAACTCCGACATAGTTCCAACATGCATTTTAGCTCCTAAAAATCACATTTACCTGCAAAACAAATGCTAATCATGTTGGTTAGTATAAATTCGCATTTTATTACTAATTACATGATATTATATACACATTGCACAACAAACAAGCTAAAAATGATACGTTTGAGTATCACTTGGGCATATAAATCTGCCCAAGATCAAGTTGCCAGAAGTCCTATGCCGACATGAGGAGGAGAGAATTAGAATTTGAGGTCGATGGTTGGGTATTTCTGAAGGTGTCTCCTATGAAGGGAGTGATGAGGTTCGGAAAGAAGGGGAAGCTTAGTCCCCGCTATGTCGGCCCACATAGGATCGTGAGACGTGTTAGCAAGGTGGCTTATAAGTTGGAGTTGCCTTCAGAATTGGCTTTTGTGCATCCCATATTCCATGTGTCGCTCTTGAAGAAGTGTTTGGGTGATCCAGCTCTAGTTGTCTCAGTGGACAGTGTTGGTGTACAAGATAGCCTCAATTACGAAGAGGCTCCAATAGAAATACTGAATCATCAGGTTTGAAAGCTAAGGAACAAGGAAGTAGCTTCAGTTAAAGTACTATGGAGAAATCATCATGTTGAGGGAGCTATGTGGGAAGCCAAAGTGGATATGATGGCTAGATACCCACAATTATTCTCTACCAGCTCAGTTCCATCTTGAGGTATCAGTTTTGACCTAAAATTCTATCTACTTTTCATGTTTAGTTCATGTGCCCAAGTTTCTTTTATGTATATGGATGTGTGTATGGTTTTTGAAATCAGTTCAGCTATGCAGTTCGAATCGGGGATAGTCATACGGTTAGTTTTCAGTTTAAATGATTAGTATGTGAATATGATAACTGCATTTCTCTGCTTTTCTGTATGTTTTTTCCAACATTTGGGGATGAATAATCCAAAGGGAGAGATATTGTTATACCCCAAAAGCCCAAAGATCAGACCCAGGAGTTGAAATAGAGAAAAAGTTGAAATTTGGCATCAGACTCAGAACGAGTCGTGGGGAGACTCGTGAGAGCAGCCCATGAGTCATGATGTAACTCATGGGGAGGCCCAAGGATTTAATGAGAAACTTGAGGAGTGAGACCCCACGGGCATGACCACGACTTGTGGTTAGGACCCACGAGTCGTTAGGTCAGTCCTGGGTGGGTGAGAAGGAAAAGAGAAGGAAGAAGGGTAGTATACTCAATGGAAGGACCCGGAGTCGTGGTCGGTCCCTACAATTCGTGGGAAGGGTCGTGGTCAGCTAGTGAGAAAATAATTGGCATGGAGGCAGTGTACATAATGGGTGGTGACCACGACTATAACGAGTCATGAGGTTTCCCGTGACAAGCCCAGACGATCACATGAGCAGTGTACCTCACGGATCATGCCACGAGTTGTGACCCAGGGTAACGAATCGTTAGGTCCTTCGTTGGGACTACCTGGAAGTTATTTTTCTATGAATTTAGTAAGGTTTTTCCGTAATTCCTAAGCTTCTAAGGCTTAAATTACGTCGTTTTAAGTTATTAATAATGACTTTTAAAGGGATAAATTCATTTTAGGCCTTATTCATTCATTCATGCAAGGTAGAATACTAGAGAGGGTGATCAAGCCTAGCATTTATCATTTCCTCTTCGATCTCCTATTGGACATCTAAAAAAGTGTAAGAATCAGCTACCAGCAGGTATGTAGGGCTATGAATGGGTGATTCCTTTCACCCCCATGCCTAATCCCTCTCTAAATCATGATTGATCTATGACTAATCTATGGGGTTTTAACCCAATGCATGAATTTCCTAATTCTTTATATGGGTATGATTTAAATATTTTTCTACTATTGTATTGCGAAGCATGGGCGAGTTTTATAATGTTTTCAATTAAAAATCATGTTTCTAGCTTTATGAATGAAAAAACCCATTGATGAGAAGTTCATGAAAGGTGAGATTGTGATGAATTCATGATGATGATGAGATATTATGATGAAAAAGTATCCTTTCAAGCTACCCATGTTCACAATCATATTTTTGATATGAATTGAGTATTTTCAAGTATGATAAAGCTTTGGGAAATTCCCCATGTTCAAAGTATGATTGATGATATCTCGAATTAAGCTTACCACATTGTTTTGGAGCGAAGACTCCCAATTATCTTTCAGTTTGTGGTATGGTTTGAGTTACAGCTTCTCTTATGCATGATCTCTACTATGATATGTATTTAATTTATGAGCTTCGTTAATAGACAATGTTGAGCTTTATTGAATAATGATGTAGAGCATATGTATGTTTTTGAGAGTAGTGTCTAGCACTGAGTAGGCTAAGGGTCGATCACCCTATGCCTCAAAACTGCGCGCCAATATAGGTTTATACATTACCACTTTAGGAACTCCCTTGTGAGTTTCCCTTGCCCGAATGGGCCTTCAGCGTGATATCAATATCATGGTATCATCCCTAGCCCTGGCAAGGCGTTGGATGGCTCTACCCACTTGAGTGTGATAATTGGGACCACGTAAGCTCTACCATGGTATGTTGGTTAAAGACGAGTCTCCCATTGTTCCTCATGATTTCAGTTATGCATGTTCATTACTCAAGAGATTTACATATGTAAGCATGTTCCAAAGCAGGTTTGACTCAATGTTCAGCTTTATTTATAAATATAAATTTCATCTTTGAGTCAATCATGTTATGGTATGTTATGATGATATGTTATGTTGTGATGAGACCATGGTTCCAAAAAGAATGCATGCAAGCCCTACTCTCAGATTGTTATTGTTTATGTTTTATATTATGCATGTTCTTAAATGATTTTACTTATTTGAGAGGTTTCACTTACCTTGCATACTTGGTACATTCCACGTACTGAACGCATACCTTTTTCTATATCGTTTCATGATATAGGACCCGGCTCTTAGATTCAGCCCCGCTTTTGACTTCAGAGTTAGCACCTTCATTGTTGGTGAATCCTCATCTCCCGTCAACTGGACTATTTAGATTTCCTATATGTATTTTAGTTTCAGTTTTTTTTAGTTAGCTGGGGTCTTGTCCCATCAACTCGTCATGTTTAGGGGCTTTTCAAATATATGTATGAATTTCAGCTTCGTATTTCGTATTCTGATGTTATGTTTAAGTTTAGAAATCCACTATGAATGTATTGTTGATTATACAGTTTCATTGATCGAGTTAGATGTATGCTTATGCTATGGGTCGACTTGGGGTCTCTTGGGGCTCCATGTCCTATGTTGCTCCCGAGCCCCCGTTTAGGTGATGACATAGTCGGGCTTTGTGAAGGGGAGAAACCTTATTGAAAATGTCTAGCTAAATTAGGAGATAGTTACAGATATTAGCAAGAGGGGAAAACTAGCAAATGTTATTATAAAGCTCGATATGACCAAAGCCTACGACAGGATCCTGGTTTTTTCTAGCTAAAGTATTGAGAAAGATGAGCTTCACAAACTTGTTTGTGGATATGATATGGAGACTGATTAGAAACAATTGGTATTCAGTTTTTATCAATGGTCAGACACATGGTTTTGTTCATTCCACTAGGGGTATCAAGCAGGGAAACCTTCTATCTCCAGCTCTATTTATATTGGCTGTAGAGGTGTTGTCCAAATCTCTAAATACTTTATTTGAAGATGATTTATACCGTGGCTATGTGTTACACCCCGTAAGTTTCTAACGTTTAGTCAGCCTATTCGTATGTTGGTTGAGAGTTTTAAAGTTTCATACGTATGAGGAAAGGGCCCAGGGAAATGCCGAACGAGTTCCAAGTCGGGATTTAGCGGGAGGAGGCCGAACCAAGCTGCCCAGAGGGGAAAAGTGGCATGGAGTAGCTCCTCCGCATTAGCCAACGTGGCACGGAGCAGAATCAGCGCGATGGGCAGAGTGTCATGTTGCCTTGTCTGCTGCCTCAAGTATATAAAGGCCTCACACTTAGATGTTATGTTATTTCCATATAAATCACGGCCAGAACAGAGGGAGACCGAAGGGAAACATTGGAAAATCATCCAATTACGTTGCTAAACACCGTCCAAAATCCAAATTAACTCCGGGTATTGAAGTATAGGGCTGCAGAGAGCATCGCTGCGGAGTTATTTTCGTAAAATACGCCCAGCAAATCATCGTACTGCTAAGCCTAAGTTGATGGAATTGTTTCAAACTAGTTTCAATACGATCATGTACCTAAAGTAAGTATTTCTCCCTTCTAGATTCCTGAGAAATTATGAGTTTTCAATCATCTTTCGATAGGTTGAAATATAGTTACTATATATATATATATAAAGTTATTGTTTCTTCGAATTCAGTAATGAAGTTGGACCTATTCTTCCATTAATATGATTATAGTTGAGAAGGGCAGTTGAATACGAGCTGATACTCATCAATTAGTCAAAAAATGGCGAACGAGGTATGTAAGGTTTAGCTCTCGGCAAGTATCCTTGTCGTACAGTGTTACGACTTATGTTCTCAAATAGAAATAACGATCTTAGACACTGCAGACGGTTGCTACCATTAGATTGTAATTCGATATGTTGTAATTAGCTGCTATTGATATACATATATAAATATCAAATATGTTGCGAGTAGCTTCTAATAGAGATTACAGTTACATAAATTCTTGGTAGCTTCTAGAAAACATATACAGATCGTACTGAAGGAGCCCTCGCTAAAAGGGAGCAAGTTAAATGTGATTTGCGTTATGAACTCTATAGAAACTCTTTTAGTTCTTAGTTTATTGTGATGGTAGACTTATATGTTTATTGCCAGGCCTAGACTTCAAAAGCTCACAAGAGTTATTGGCCTGAATCAGTTGGTTAAATAGTATGGACGCAGTTAGGCGGTCTAACGACCAGTTGGCGCCTATATTGGAAGGAAAGCATCCTAAGAGGTCATTGACGTTATCTCACATTCCAGAACCAAAAATAGAGATAGAATAGGTATATTCTAGAGTTAGCGACACTAGGGTTCTCCAGTGTATTGAGTGATCGCCCGCCATCCCTTTAGCCTTATCAGTGATTGTCAGTCTTAGTCGACCTAACAGTTATCATGTAGGATGCCCAGCAAGCCAGCCTAGTCATCCGAGTCAGATAAACCCGTGGGTACCCAAAGGAGGGGTCCACATCAGTAGTCAGAGACAGGCCTGCACCCTAGCCGGTTCTTGTAAGGTATTTAGGTACAGAGTGCCAGGAGAGGGCCAGTCTATATGGAATTGCCTATAAGATTGAGAATTGCCCACAACAGTAATATAGATCCGAGTGGATTCAGACAAGGGTTAAGGAGTCAGTAGTACTCTGCTAGTACAGTGTTAACCACAAGTTAAGGAGATCGGTAAGCTCCCTATGAAGGACCAGGGTGCCGATCGCGTAGAAGCAAGTTTGACCAAGCCCAGCCCTATAGTTGTTTAATTAGAAGAATAAAGTAGTTAGCTATCTGCAACCCCATGGTTATTCATGAGTTATAGATGTCCGAGTAGGACATTCAGAGTATTGTTAGGCCACTTTAGACCTCACCCTATTCATCCCAGAATATTAGAGATCATGATCACTTAGGATCCTCTGATCAAATACGGGCACATGGCGTGCCTGCAGACATCCACACAGATTATCCCAGAAGCGAGTAGCACTAGCATGAGGCCCAGAAATCCAGATACGCTCTCTTTATACAGATACATTGATGCGCCAGTATAGCACCTGGGTTGGGGTTTCCCTCAATTAGAAGCCTTCCATGACCGCCCCAGGGTTAATAGCTGTGTCGGTCGACCACCAGGGGCGAGGATACGTCACTCTATGGAGAGGCATGTCGTCCGCAAGGGACTAAGATGGGGATCCAGATTCTCATATGTCGTGGTTGGCCTTATACACACCCCCGCCAAGTGTTTACGCCCGGGGTGTAGATATCAAGAGTCCTCTAGACTCAGACACAACTACAGTTCAGGGGCTAAGCGGGCCTAGTTGTAGACCCAGGGGACCGGTAGGTTGGCTACAGTACCAGTAGAGTTGTAGATGCCTGAGTAGGGGTATATAGATTGAGATGTGCTTACCAGGACTTATGGGGGCCTGAACGAGTTATTCTGTGCTGATTGTACCTCCCGGCTTATGGGGCCAGGTGGGGTTCTTGTATGAATTCTTGTCTGCTAGCTGTAGTGTATAAATGTGTAAGTATGCAGTCTTAGCTTATGTACATGTAGTGTTAGTTAGATGCAGATTACGAATCAGCAGGTGTACAGGTTAATCTTTCGGCTCTTCTTTTATTTACTTCGAGTCCTATTCGGCTTATCTATTGCCTTAAATATTCGGTACATATTGTACTATTGCCCTCTTCTGGGGTGCTGCATTACTTGCCTGCAGGTGCAGATAGAGGAGGAGCAGGTCCCTCGTAGTTCCAGTCAACCGTACGGAGCCGTCAGCTCCTTTTTTCCGGAGCTTGTGTGATAGAGGTTTACTTCTTTTGTTTGTACAGTATGGGTAGGTCGGGGCCCTATCCCGACCATCTTATTACTCCTAGAGGCTTGCAGATTGTGTTACTTCCCTGTGGTTGGATAATATCGGTCGTGTGGGGCCCATATGTGTTTTTAACTATGTGTGTTGGCTGTGTGGGGCCCTATTTAGCTATTGATGTTACACCCCGTAAAATTCCCAACACATAGATGGCCTATTCGCATGTTGGTTAAGATTATTTGAAAGCCATACATGCTAGAAAAAGGCCCGGGAAAAGACCTAACGAGAAACCTGTCGAACCATCGCGGAAGAAGCCGGGACAGAGCCCCTCCGCGATGGCAACGTGTCACGGAGGTGGAGCCTCTGCGTTGGCTCCGTGACACATTGGCCCTGTCCAGGCCCAAGTATATATAATCCTCCACTTTGGTTCATTTCATTATATATCAAATAATTTCCAGAACTCGTGAGAAAACAGAGAGGGTGCGAAGTACTATTAAATTATTGCTCGATTACACCGTCAAACGCGGTCCAAACTCAAATTAACTCCAGATACCGAGGTATTAAGCAGTGAGGAGCATTCCTACAGATTTATTTTCGTGAAATTTGGACGGCGAATCGTCGTGCTACCGAACTAAGGTAAGTGGAATTGCTCCAAATTAGTGTCAATATACTCCTAGCCTTAAAGTGAGTATTTCTCCCTTCTGGACTTTCGAGAAATAGCAAGTTTTTGACCTTCTTTCGATAAGCCAAAGTTTAGGCTATAAATATATCGAAAGTGACATTTTCTTTCAGAATATTGGTGTATTTAGTTCTAATTGATATATATGTAAATGCAGTTGGGAGAAATAGCTGGAGTACTGACCGAGCTTCGTCTGTTAGTCGGATAAACCGAGGTTAAGGTATGTAAAGCCAGTTTCTTCAGCAAGTTAGTAGTTTTAGCCTTGTATAGCACAGTAAACTCCGTAGTAGAATTCCCAGAGTTGAATACTGAGTATTGTGCAAGTTCAGTAAATCTGGTTTGCGTTGTTATATCGTACTCAATCCGAAAGTTAGTAAAGCATGCGTCAAAATGGCAAGTTAGCATTCCAGACTCAGTATAGCCCACTATGTGATTAGCAAACATGTTTCTAGAATAATATGACAGATATTCAGAATAAGAGTTAGTAAAGTAAAATCAGACAATCAGATAGTATTTTGGCTACAGATTAGCCATACAGACAGATGATATCTTGGCTATAGTATAGCCATATAATTAGATAGTATCTTCACTACAGATTAGCCATGCAGTTAGATAAAGATCACAGATTCAGTATAAAGTAGTATAAGAATCAGTATAATCCAGAAAGAGATCAGAATAAGAAATTAGAATTTAGATAGTATTTTTCAATTTAAACATGCTCGCTATATATGTGCTTATTATTTGTTGAGACTTGGTTGTGTCGTGAGGGCACCCTTTTGAGCGTCCTCACCGCCCCTGGGTTTGTAATTGTATCGCCCACTGAGCGGGTGGGTTTACGTCACTCCAAGGAGTGGCATGCCGTCCCCAGTTTGGACGAAGATGGGATGAAGCTTTCCCCATATCAGGCTGATCAGCATTACAGTACAGATAGCCCTGTTGTGCGCAAGCGCCCAGGGAACAGATTCAGATACAGTTACAGTTACAGATACAGTATAGGAGTCCTCCAAACTCAGACACGGTTATTTATATCGGAGGCTATGGCCCGAGCCAGAGACCCAGGGGGCCGGAAGAGGTGCTCGTAGTTAGCAGATGAGTGGAGTGACTTATTTTTGGCTAGTTTTGATCCGGGTAGGGGTATATAGATTGTTTGCTTGCTTGGCGCCATCCGGATTATGGGGGTTGGTATTGGCTCTTGTTTTCTATATATATATATATATATATATATATATATATATATATATGTATTTATGTGCTATATATTAGTTAATAGACAGCAGTCCGCCGCGTCTATAGGTACGCTCCTGCCCTATCACAGTACAGGAAGTCTGATTCAGTTCATATCAGTTCCTCAGATTCAATTATCTCCTGCTATTCAGAGTTCCTAGTTATGTTATTTGTATTCGGTTATGTTCAGTTTGCTTTGCACACTCGGTACCAGTGGTACTGACGCCCGTTTGGGGCGCTGCATTACTTGCCTGCAGATACTCATAGACGAGGAGGCGATCCTTCGTGATTCCAGCCAGCTTATAGAGTCATCAACTCCTATCATCCAGAGCTTGATATTCAGAGGTGTAGTTCATTTTCTTTTATTGTATAGCATGGGTAGGCCGGGGCCCTGTCCAGACCATTTCATCAGTACTCATAGAGGCTTGCAGATTGTATATATTCATCTCCCTGTGGTTAGTTGTGCCTGTCGTGTGAGGCCGTGCATTTGTTTAGCTGTTTAGCATTGTTGATTATGTTGGCCATGTGGGGCCATAGTCTGATAGTAGTGGTGACCTTGTCGGTCACGTAGTTATTCAGTATTCTATTGTTGAGTTACAGATAACTAGACAGCTTGGTGGCCTTGTCGGCCCGCATAGGTTTCCCCCTTTGTAAGTATGTTTCTGCTTAGTTGAAGTTTTATACAGGTGGCTATAGGCCAGTCGGCCAGAGGCTGTGTTTACAGCCTTTATATAGCCCACTGTTTCCAGAAATCTGAGTTAGAGCTTGCCAGGCACCAGATGTGCTTAGGCTCATCAGTTAGAAGTCTAGGTCCTACTAGGGCACCAGGTGCCAGTCATACCCCCCAAGGTGGGGCGTGACAGTTGATTGGTGTCCTTGTCGGTCATAGTTCAGTTTAGCATCTAATTTTACTTTCCAGTTATAATTAAATATCATGGTGGCCTTGTCGGCCGCCATAGGACTCCCTATGTTTGTTTGCCTCTGGTTAGTTGTTTATTTTCACAGGGGCTATAGGCCTTGTCGACCAGGGGTTGAATTTACAGCCGCTATATAGCCCGTTGTTTTCTTGAGTCTAGAGTTAGAGTCAACCCTGCACCAGAGGTGCTTAGGCTCAGTCAACTCAGCAGTTCAGGTCCTAGTAGGGCACCAGGTGCCAGTCATGCCTCTCAAGGTGGGGCGTGACACTATGGTATGCCAAAATGGAGTGCAAAAATTAATCATCTTGCTTATGCAGATGACATAATTATTTTTGTATTAGCTCATAAATATTCACTGGAAAGAATAATGCAGACCCTACAAGAGTATGAGTCACATTCAGGCCAGAAGATTAGCACAGCAAAAGTTCTTATTATATGCACTAGAATGTGGGAATGGATCTGAAGTAGATGGTGGAACGATGTATAGGAATGACCAGCGGAAAATTCCCAATAATTTACCTATTTCTAATCACTCATGCCGGAAAAAGGAAAATTTACTACTCTTAACTAATCAAGTAGGTGCAGGGGAAGCTTAAATCATGGAAGGGAAGAATGTTATCATATGGAGGTAAATCAGTGATGATCATCAGTGTCCTGTAGAGTAAGCCTAGCTATGTACTATCAGCCATAGTTCCACCTAAATGTGTCATTAAAGAACTACATAGAATCTTTTCAAAATTCTTTTGGAGCAATAAGGTGTAATACCTCAAAAGTTCCTTAGACCAAACCTCAGAGCAATAAGGTGTAACACCTCAAAAGTTCCTTAGACCAAACCTCATACTTGGAATTAAAAAAACCAGAAACAAACAAAATATTTTGCCTAAGAACGAGTCAAGCAATGAGTCATCGTCAGTAACAATGACCCATTATTTGAGTCGTTGTTTGCCTCTGCAGTTTTCATTCCCCAAACTAACGAGTGATGCAACAACTTATTGTTAGAAGTAACGGGTCGTTGTTCCGCCTGTTCTTGCAATACCCAGAAACCTATCAAAATCCTTCTCCCAAACCACAATCCAGACAACAAGTCATTGTTTGATGTAACGACTCATCCTATGAAGCCGTTGAATGAAATACAAAAAATCCTAAAGTCACCCTAGTGACAACGAATGGAAACAATGACCCGTTGTTTCATATAACAAGTCATTATGTCCATCCATTAGGGGAAATCCATAATTTTTTCAAAACCCTTCCAGTGACCACGACGAGATCCAATGACCCATTGTTTCATATGACGGGTCATCCTTTTCATCTATTGGTCGAAGTCCAGAGGCTGAGTTTTCAGACCCAGGACCAAGAATGGTTCCAACGATTCGTGGTCATAACCAATGACTCGTTATGTCACTCGTTGGATCCGATCAAGCAGTTTTTCAGACTTTTCTCCGGGAGCATTTTTGTATCTTCCTGTTACACCCCGTAAATTCTCGACATATAGATAGCCTATTCTCATGTTGGTTAAGAGCTTTTGAATGTCATACATGCTATGAAAATGCCCGGGGAAAGACTGGATAAGAGATCCGTCGAACCATCGCGGAAGGATCCGGGGCAGAGCCCCTCTGCGATGGCAACGCGCCACGGAGGGAGGGCCTCCGTGTTGGCTCTGTGTCACGGAGGCACTGTCCAGGCCCAACTATATAAGCCCCTCCACTTCGGTTTTAAAGTTACTTTTCATATAATTTCCAGTAAGGTCGAGGTAAAACAGAGGGAGACGAGGTTTCTTGATAATTTCATTCCGATTACACCGTCAAATGCGGTCCAAACTCAAATTGACTCCAGATACCGAGGTATTAAGCAGTAAGGAGCATTCCTACGGATTTAGTTTCGTGAAATTTTGGCCGGCGAATCATCGTGCTACCGAGCTAAGGTAAGTGGTCCAAATTAGTATCAATATACTCCTAGCCCTAAAGTGAGTATTTCTACCTTTTGGACTGTCGAGAAATAGCGAGTTTTCGACCATTTTTCAATAAGCCAAAGTTTGGGCTATATATATATTTTTAAAGTGATGTTTTCTTCCAGAATATTGATATGTATATGAATGCAGTTGGGAGAAATAGCAGAAATACTGATCGAACTACGCCAGTTACTCTGGAAATCCGAAGCAAAGGTATGTAAAGCTAATTCATTCGGCAAGTTAGTAATCCAGTACAGTAGATAGCGTGACGTCTAGAATAAAGAATTCAGAAGTCGAGAATTGAGTCCAGTATGAGTTTAGCAAGTGTGTTTTGAATCTAGCAAGCATGTTTATAATGTTGTGATATATATATTCAGAATAAAAGTTAGTAAGACAATATCAGACAGTCAGATGATATCTCAGTTACAGTATAATCAGAAACTCAGATAATATCTCAGATACAGTATAGTCAGTATGAGAATCAGTATAACACAGAAAAGAGTTCAGAATGAGAAATCAGAGTATAGATAGTATTTTCAGTTTAAACATGCTTGCTATATGTGATTATTGTTTGTTAAGACCTGTTTGTGTTATGAGGGCACCCTTTGAGCGTCCTCGCCACCCTTGGGTTGGTAACTATGTCGACCCATCGTGAGGGTGGGGATACGCCACTCCAAGGAGTGGTATGTCGTCCGCAGTAGGACGAAGATGGGATGAAGCATTCCCCATATCAGGCTGATCAACATAGCAGTATAGCTTACCCTGTTGTGCGCTTGCACCCAGGGGGTAGATTACAGACACAGATACAGATACAGATTACAGTTTACAGTACAGGAGTCCTTCGGTCTCAGACATAGTTATTTATATCAGATGCCATAGCCCGAGCTGGAGACCCAAGGGGGCGGTAGAGGTGCTCGTAGTTAGTAGGCAAGTGGAGTGATTTATTTTTGGATGATTTTGACCCAGGTAGGGGTTATAGATTGTGTGTTGGTTGGCACCTTCCGTCTTATGGGGGCTGGTATAGGTTCTTGTGTTATATATATATATGTATATACATGACATCTATTAGTTGATAGACAGCAGGTCGCAATGACGACAGGTATGATTCTACCTTACCTTCAGTACAGATAAGCCCGTTCCAGATCGTGCTAGTTTAGACAGTTTTAGATACTTCCTGCTATTCAGAACTTTCTAACATTGTTGTTTATATTCAGTTATGTTCAGTTTGCTTTTCATACTTGGTACCAGTGGTACTGACGCCCGTCTGGGGCGCTGCATTACTTGCCTGCAGGTACTCATAGACGAGGAGCTGATCCCTCGTGATCCTAGCCAACGCAGAGTCATTAGCTCCTGTCTTCTGGAGCTTGATATTCAGAGGTTTACATCATTTTCTTTTGTTGTATAGTACGGGTAGGTTGGGGCCCTATCCCGACCATCTTATCATTATTCTTAGAGGCTTGCAGTCTGTATATATTTTCCTGTGGTTAGTTGTGCCGATAGTGTGGGGCCATGCGTATGTTTAGCTGCCTAGTATTATTGTTTATGTTGGTCGTGTGGGGCTGTATCTAGCTAGTAGTGGTGACCTTGCCGGTCACGTAGATGTTCAGCAGTTGTTATATTGAGTTAGAGATAACTAGACAGCATGGTGGCCTTGTCGGCCCGCATAGGTTTCCCTATATGAGTATGATTCTAGTTAGCTGATGTTACAGTACAGGTGGCTATAGGCCCAGTCGGCTGGAGGCTGTATTTACAGCTGTTATATAGCCCGTTGATTCCTTGAATCTGAGTTAGAGCCAGTCAGGCACCAGATGTGCTTAGGCTCAGTAGTCTAGCAGTTCATGTCTTAATAGGGCACCAGGTGCCAGTCATACCCCCCAAGGCGGGGCGTGACAAACTTGGTATCAGAGTAGGTCGTTTCCCAGGGAGTCTGCAAGCCGTGCTAAGTAGAGTCTTGTCTATGGATGTGTTGTGCACCACATACTATAGGCAGGAGGCTGCAAGGCATAATAGGATGGTTACTCTTTCTTCATATTCTGTCGTGCCATAGAACAGTACAGTATAGGGTCGAGTTCTTAAAACTTATCATATTCTTTGAATATAGATACAAGTCAGACCAGCGATATCCTATCCCAGGAAGAAGATCAGATATTGCAACAGGAAAGGGCACCAGCCAGTTACAATTAATTATAGCAGCAGGAGGAGGTATTGGGGACCTCCCAATGTGATACCTTTATCAGTACCATCCCCAGTATATGTCGATAACTTCAAAATAGGAAGTCATAAGCATAACGTATAAATGAGTTGATTCATTTGTTAGATATATACGATCTGATTAAGATAATAAACAATATTACATTACCAGATAAGTGTGAGAAAGAGAGGGAAATGTAGGATTCCCACCTCCATCCTTTCAGATGTGGTATAGTTCTATGTCTTCATTTCGTTGCAGTAAGAAAAAGCCATTCCTACCCCTTAGTTTTTGTCACACCCCGCCTTGGGGGGTATGATTGGCACCTGGTGCCCTACTGGGACCTGAACTGCTGGACTGCTAAGCCTGGGCACATCTGGTGCCTGGCTGGCTCTAACTCATATTTCTGGAAACAAAGGGCTATATAACGGTTGTAAACACAGCCCCCGGCCCATTGGCCTATAGCCTCCTGTACCTGTACTAACAGCTGACCAGAAACATATCAATTCAGGGAAACCTATGCGGGCCGACAAGGCTACCATGCTGTCTAGTTATCTATAACTCAATCATGAAGTACTAGAAAGCTACGTGACCGGCAAGGTCACCACTACTGGCAAACTATGGCCCCACACGGCCAACATAAAAGAAAGAAAGAGTACTAACAGCTATACAACTGCACGGCCTCACATGACCGGCTCATCTGACCACAGGGAGATATATACAGACTGCAAGCCTCTAAGAATAGCAATAGAAATGATCGTGACAGGGCCCCGACCTACCCATACTATACAACAAAAGAACTGAAATACACCTCTGGAATTCAGTCTCCGGATAACAGGAGCTGAATACTCGATCGCTGACAGGAATCACGTCGTGTCGCCTGCTCATTTATGAGTACCTGCAGGCAAGTAATGCAGCGCCCCACCGGGCGTCAGTACCACTGGTACTGAATATGTAAAGCAATAATTGAAAGAAATATTTGAAAACAATAATATAACTAATGAAACTGAAGTAGAAGGAATAGATTAACTGTCTGATAATGTAAGTCATACCTTCTCTTAATCATACTGGAAGGAGTAGGAGTCATACCTGAGGATTTATCATTCTACTGTCGATCTACTCGTATCTACTGTAACACAGTATAACATATCATAACATACATAGCACACACAAACCTTACCCGGCCCCCATAATCCGGGAGGTACAACCAGCACAGAATCTATACCCCTACCCCGGTCATCCCATCTCCTATAACCCTGTAAGCATCCTGTCGGTCCCCTGGGTATGCACTTGGGCTCGCTGAGCCCCTGACTATAACTGTACCTAAGTCTGGAGGACTCTTGAATCAACACCCCGGGCGTATCCGCTCGACGGGGGTGTATAAGGGCCGACCAAGGCACAATATGGGGAAAACTGGCATCCCATCTTCGTCCCCTGTGGGACGGCATGCCACTCCGTAGAGCGACGTATCCTCGTTCTCTGGCAGATGAGTCGATACAGCTATTAACCCTGGGGCGATCATGGATGCTGGGTAGTCCAACCCCAAACAATACAACGGTCTCAACTAGCAATATTGTCTGCATATCTAGCATGCTGAGGCTAATAGGGGTAAGTATCTTATATGTTACATGCTGAGCTAGTGATAGTAATCTGTACGTATTTAATACGTGCTGAGGCTGGTAAATATATACATATGAATATAGTCTCCTGCCAGACTATTCTGGGGCTAATACTGAACAGGATATAGTATTTCTGCTGAAAACCATGTTGTTTACTGAGTTTCTATAGTAACATGATTTACTAGTTCTAATATGCTTTCTAGCTTCACTTTAACTTATCGTTCTATTTCTGAGATGTCTTACAGATATCACATTGCTTTACTGGGTTTCAACTGAATACAATGATATCCTAACATTCTGTGTCACATCACATACTGAGCATACTGCGCAGATTCTAACACTTATATTAGGATCTATATCGGGCTAGCAAGTTTTGCGCAAATTATAACTCGATACTTCAAATGCCGTACCAACATTCATAACAAGAATAACACAGGACTTCTGAACATTCTTCTTGCCTTTAAATTACTGTACTGTACCAAGATTACTAACTTGCTGAGGAAACTAGCTTTACATACCTTATCCTTGAACTATTTGTCTGTCGAACGAGACTCAGCCGGTACTTCAACTATTTTCTCCCAACTGCATTCATAAATATGTCAATTAATACTAAATACAGCTTTACTTTAAAAGACAACGTCACTTTCGATATAGTTTATAGCCTAAACTTAGGCTTATCGAAAGACGGTCGAAAACTCGCTATTTTTCAGAGGTCCAGAAGGGAGAAATATTCACTTCTCAACTAGGAACACATAGACACTAATTTAGAGCAATTCCACTTACCTTAGCTCGGTGGCTCAACGAATCGTCGGCCGTATTTCACGAAACTGAATCCGTAGAAATGCTCTCTGCTGCTAAATACCTCAGTATCTGAAGTTAATTTGAATTTGGACAATGTTTAGCAGCGTAAACGGTCGAAAATTATGTTATCTCCTTCGTTCCTTTTCTCCCTCTGCTGGTTTGCTCTATTCTCAAGAAGCTTAAAATATGTTTTTATCATTTAAAACCGAAGTGGGGCTTTATATACTTGGGCCTGGACAAGGCCAACGTGTCATGGAGCCAACGCAGAGGCCCCTCCTCTGTGACACGCTGCCATCGCGGAGGGGCTCTGCCTCGGCTCCTTCCTCGATGGTTCGACAGGTTTCTCGTTCGATCTTTTCCCGGGCCTCTCTCTAGCACGTATGGCCTTCAAATATGCTTAACCAACGTGCGAATAGGTCGTCTAGGTGCCAGGAATTCTACGGGGTATAACATTCTCCCCCCCCCCCCTTAGGAACATTCATCCTCGAATGTACACTGTGATCTAGAGGATTGCTTACTTACTTTCTAGAAAACTTTCGGCAGAGTTTCCCCTGTAATATGGACTATAGCAAAAACCTGAAATGCAGAAAAGTCCAACACAGGCACTGCACGTAATATTTTAAGATCCACTGGACAACTAAGTATCAATCTTTCTCATTCACACACATACAACTACAAGGTACTGCATAAGTGATAATACGGACATACCTATCGCCTGACTAGGTCTGAAATAGGTGAGGGTATCTGGCTTTCATATCTTCTTCAGCTTCCCACGTCATTTCCTCACGGTTCTTGTTACGCCACAATACTTTGACAGATGCAACATCTTTAGTCCTCAACCTGCGAATCTGTCTGTCTAAGATAGCTACGGGAACCTCTTCATATGCTAATTCTTCTGTGACCTGGACATCCTGAACTGGAACTACTGTAGAAGGGTCCCCTACGAACTTCCTCAACATAGAGACATGGAATACTGGGTGAACAGATGCTAACTCTGGAGGCAAGTTCAATTCGTATGCAACTCGGCCTATTCTTCGCCGAATCTGATATGGCCCAATGAATCTCGGGCTAAGATTGCCTTTCTTGCCAAATCTCATCACCCCTTTCATCGGAGATACTTTCAGATATACCCAGTCATTCACCGCAAATTCTAGATTTCTGCGTCGCATATCTGCATAAGACTTCTGGCGGCTCTGAGCAGTCAGTAAACGTTCTCGGATAAGCTTTATCTTCTCCTCTGACTGCCGAATAATGTCTGGGCCAACCAATGCTGACTCTCCTATTTCAATCCAACCAATCGGCGACCTGCATTTTCTCCTGTATAATGCCTCGAAAGGCGGCATCTGAATAGCTGAATGGTAGCTGTTATTATAAGCAAATTCAATTAACGAAAGATGCTCATCCTAGCTACCCCCAAAATCTAGCACACATGCTCGTAGCATATCTTCGAGCGTCTAAATTGTACGTTTAGCCTGCCCATCTGTCTGAGGATGGAATGTTGTGCTCAAGTGAATCTGCGTTCCCAAACCTTTCTGAAACGACTGCTAGAATCTAGCTATGAACTGTGCTCCCCTATCTGAAATGATGGATACCGGCACTCCATGTAATCTAACTATTTCTCTGACATATAATTCGGCATAATCCTCAGCCGAGAAGGTAGCCTTTACTGGCAGGAAATGAGCTGATTTTGTCAGCTTGTCAACTATTACCCAAATGGAATCATTTCTGCGTCTAGTACGGGGTAACCCTGTTATAAAATTCATGTTTATCGCTTCCCATTTCCACATAGGCACCGTTATATCTTGCATCAAACCACCTGGCTTTTGGTGCTCTGCTTTCACCTGCTGACAGTTAGAACATCTAGATACAAACTCAGCAATCTCAGCTTTCATACCTGGCCACCAGTAAATGTCTCTGATGTCATGGTACATCTTGGTCGCTCCTAGATGAAGGGAATAGCGAGCGTAATGTACCTCATGCATAATCCATCCGCGAAGCCCTGAAACATTCGGGACACAGAGGCGGCCCTTACAACGTAGCACATCATCCTCAGTTATCTAAAAATCTGACTCCTTACCTCTCTGAATTCTATCTCTGAGTTGGACTAAATCAGGATCCTCGTACTGTCGCTCTTTTGCCTCTGTAACAAATGATGACACAACAGAATTCTGAATTACTGCCCTATTATTTTCTGTTTCCATTACTCAAATGGCTAAACCAGCTAATTGATGAATTTCTTTGGCTAGCTCCCGCTTCTCAGGTCGCAAATATGCCAAACTTCCCATTGACTTACGGCTCAAGGCATCTGCTACAACATTAGCTTTTCCGGGGTGGTATAGAATATTCACATCATAATCTTTTAACAGCTCCAACCAGCGGCGTTGCCGTAGATTCAACTCCCTCTGAGTGAAGATGTACTATAGGCTCTTATGATCTGTGTAAATATCAACATGGACGCCATACAGGTAATGCCTCCACATTTTTAAGGCGTGAATTACTGCGGCCAATTCCAGGTCGTGGGTAGGATAATTCTTTTCGTGTTTCCTCAGCTGTCTGGAAGCATATGCAATCACTCTACCATGCTGCATCAACACACAACCTAACCCGATGCCTGACGCGTCGCAATAGACTGAATAACCTTCTGTGCCTTCCGGCAATGCTAACACTGGGGCGGAGGTTAATCTGTCCTTCAGTTCCTGGAAGCTCTGCTCGCATGCCTCGGTCCATTGAAACTTTGCTGCTTCTGTGTCAATGTGGTCAGAGGTGCCGTAATGGTCGAGAACCCTTCAACGAACGTCCTGTAATATCCTGCCAACCCCAGAAAGCTACGAACTTCAGTCGGAGTGGTAGGCTTAGGCCATGACTTAACTGCTTCTATTTTCTGTTTATCTACCTGTATACCAGTGTCTGAGACGATATGCCCTAAAAAGGCCACTGAGTTAAGCCAAAATTCACACTTAGAAAATTTAGCATACAGCTGACAGTCCTTGAGAATTTGGAGCACTGTCCGCAAATGAGTCCGGTGATCTGCTTCAGAGCGAGAATACACCAGAATGTCATCAATGAATACTATTACGAACAAGTCCAGGAAAGGTCTGAAAATACTGTTCATCAGGTCCATGAAGACTGCCGGGGCATTCGCTAACCCGAGGACATAACTAGAAATTCAAAATGCCCATATCGGGTCCTGAACGCTGTCTTAGGAATATCTCTCTCACGTACTCGGACCTGGTGATATCCGGACCGCAAGTCAATCTTAGAAAAGTATCTGGCTCCCTGCAGCTGATCAAATAAGTCGTCAATTCTGGGGAGCGGGTACTTGTTCTTTAGTGTAACTTTGTTTAGTTACCGGTAATCTATGCACATTCGGAGCGAGCCGTCTTTCTTTCTCACAAATAAAACTGGTGCACCCCACGGCGAAGTACTCGGCCTGATAAAACCTTTATCCAATAAATCTTTCAACTGCTCCTTTAATTCTCTGAGTTCTGCAGGAGCCATACGATAGGGAGGAATCGATATCGGCTGGGTGCCTGGTAATAAATCAATAGCAAAGTCTATTTCCCTTTCTGGGGGAATACCAGGTAACTCCTCTGGAAACACATCAGGGAATTCATTCACCACTGGAACAGACTGGAGTGTCGGAGATTCTGTTTGGACATCCTGAACTCTGACCAGATGGTAAATACATCCCTTAGATATCAACTTTCTCGCCTGAAGGTAGGAAATAAACCTACCTTTTGGCGTAGCGGTGCTGCCCTTCCACTCCCGCACTGCTTCTCCTGGGAAGTGAAATCAGACCGTCTTGGTCCAACATTCAATGTTGACAAAACACGGTACTAACCAGTCCATACCCATTATGGCATCGAAGTCAATCATTTCTAACTCGACTAGATCTACTATGGTCGACGGTCAGCAACCTCTACTGTACACCCGCAGTAGATTCGGCTAGCTGTGATAGAGTCACCGATGGGCGTGGATACTAAAAAGGGCTGCTGTAATAATTCTTGTGCAATACTAAACTTTCGTGCCACAAATGGAGTAACGTAGGAGAAAGTGGACCCTGGATCAATCAACACATAAGCAGGGTGTGAGCAGATAGTTAGCATACCTGTCACAACATCAGGCGACGCTTCCGAATCTTGCCTCCCTGGTAAAGCATATGTGCGACTTGGACCCGCACCTGTACTGGAGGCCCCTGATCTGCCCCGACCCCTGCCTGCTGAAACTGAGGGCCTGCGTCCAGTCGAGGATGTTGTGCCTCGTGACCCTGCAGATGCCCTATCTTGTCTATCTCGGTCCTCTCGGCCTCTGGCTGGGCAATCTCTCATCAAATGGCCTTCTTGGCCACATATATAACATGCGGTGGAACCATACCTGCATGCTCCAAGATGGCGTCGACTGCATATAGGGCAAAGTGGTAGGGTATACCTAGTCTGCTCCGCCCTCCTCTGTAATGGTGAATCTGCTATCTGCGAGCCTCTACCAGTCTCTGACTGCCCCCTGCGGCTGAATCTACCCCCTATGTCTGTGGCGGAGGCGGGGGCCTGGGCGGCCTGGGCGGCCTGTCTGGCAATCGTGGCCTGGGTCCTCCCCGGGCCTCCCTCTGTAACTCAACTGGCCTGTCCCAGCGATGTTGTTCCTGATTGACCCTTCTGATCTCCCGATGTCGCTGTCTGATGCCCTCAATATTCTGGGCAAATGCCTGAATTCGAGCAATGTCCATGTCCTCTCGCAGTGTGGCCGTAATACAAGTCTCAACATATTCTGGATTCAACCCCATAATAAAACGGTGCACTCTGGATGCCATGGTATCAACAAAGGCCGATGCATATCGAGCCAAAGAATCAAACCGCAAGGAATATTCCCGAACACTCATGGCCCCCTGCTCCAGATGTAGGAACTGGTCTATCCGAGCCTGTCGAATCTCCCGCGGCAAATAGTGATCCAGAAAGGCCCCTGAAAAGCTGGACCAGGTGGGAGGGGAAATATCTCTCCCTCGGGATCTTTCCCATCTTTCATACCATAACACAGCGATATCCCGTAACCGGAATGCTGCCAACTCAACTGATTCGGTAGGCGTGGCATGCATAACCCTGAAGATTCTCTTCATTTGATCCAGAAAATCCTAAGGGTCCTCTGTCCGATCCATACCTGTAAACTGTGGGGGATTCAAGGCTAAGAACTCTCGGACCCTCGAACTGCCGGGCCCTCCTGATAACTCCGCAACTGTAGACGGCATATGCTGACGCTGAGCAGCCATCATCTGTGCTAACATAACTACAGCACTCCTAACCTCCTGGTCGGAAGGTGTCGGTATAGGGACTGCTGAAGGTAATGTCGCCCCAAGTGGCTCCTGACGTGGTGGAGACTGCTGAGGAGGCTGGGATGATGCCTCTGTAGTGCCCTCTGATCGGGCTGTTTCTAAACGAGGGGGAGGCATCCTGCTGGTGCCTTCCCCTGCTGCAATATCTAAGCTCCGGCCTGTGATAGGATGTCGCTGGTCTGACATTATCTGTAATCAAAGAATATGGTAAGCTTTCAGGGACTCAACCCTATACTGTACCGCTCTACAGCACGACTGAATAAGAATAAAAGACAACCATCCTATCATGCCTTGCAGCCTCCTACCCATAGTATGTGGTGCACAACACATCCATGGACAGGACTCTACTTGGCACGGCTTGCAGACTCCCTGGGATACGACCTTCTCTGATACCAAGTTTGTCACACCCCGCCTTGGGGGGTATGACTGGCACCTGGTGCCCTACTGGGACCTGAACTGCTGGTCTGCTAAGCCTGGACACATCTGGTGCCTGGCTGGCTCTAACTCATATTTCTGGAAACAAAGGGATATATAACGGCTGTAAACACAGCCCCCGGCCCATTGGCCTATAGCCTCCTGTACCTGTACTAACAGCTGACCAAAAACATATCAATTCAGGGAAACCTATGCGGGCCGACAAGGCCACCATGCTGTCTAGTTATCTATAACTCAATCATGAAGTACTAGAAAGCTACGTGACCGGCAAGGTCACCACTACTGGCAAACTATGGCCCCACACGGCCAACATAAAAGAAAGAAAGAGTACTAATAGCTATACAACTACACGGCCTCACACGAACGGCTCATCTGACCACAGGGAGATATATACAGACTGCAAGCCTCTAGGAATAGCAATAGAAATGATCGTGACAGGGCCCCGACATACCCGTACTATACAACAAAAGAACTGAAATACACCTCTGGAATTCAGTCTCCGGATAACAGGAGCTGAATACTCGATCGCTGACAGGAATCACGTGGTGTCGCCTGCTCGTTTATGAGTACCTGCAGGCAAGTAATGCAGTGCCCCACCGGGCGTCAGTACCGCTGGTACTGAGTATGTAAAGCAATAATTGAAAGAAATATTTGAAAACAATAATATAACTAAGGAAACTGAAGTAGAAGGAATAGATTAACTGTCTGATAATGTAAGTCATACCTTCTCTTAATCATACTGGAAGGAGTAGGAGTCATACCTGAGGATTTATCGTTCTACTGTCGATCTACTCGTATCTACTGTAACACAGTATAACATATCATAACATACATAGCACACACAAACCTTACCCGGCCCCCATAAGTCGGGAGGTACAACCAGCACAGAATCTATACCCCTACCCCGGTCATCCCATCTCCTATAACCCTATAAGCATCCTGCCGGTCCCCTGGGTATGCACTTGGGCTCGCTGAGCCCCTGACTATAACTTTACCTGAGTCCGGAGGACTCCTGAATCAACACCCCGGGCGTATCCGCTCGACGGGGGTGTATAAAGGCCGACCAAGGCATAATATGGGGAAAACTAGCATCCCATCTTCGTCCCCTGTGGGACGACATGCCACTCTGTAGAGCGACGTATCCTCGTCCTCTGGCGGATGAGTCGATACAGCTATTAACCCTGGGGTGGTCATGGATGCTGGGTAGTCCAACCCCAAACAATACAACGGTCTCAACTAGCAATACTGTCTGCATATCTCACATGCTGAGGCTAATAGGGGTAAGTATCGTATATGTTACATGCTGAACTAGTGATAGTAATCTGTACGTATTTAATACGTGCTGAGGCTGGTAAATATATACATATGAATATAGTCTCCTGCCAGACTGTTCTGGGGCTAATACTGAACAGGATATAGTATTTCTGCTGAAAACCGTGCTGTTTACTGAGTTTCTATAGTAACATGATTTACTAGTTCTAATATGCTTTCTAGCTTCACTTTAACTTATCGTTCTATTTCTGAGATGTCTTACAAATATCACATTGCTTTACTGGGTTTCAACTGAATACAATGATATCCTAACATTCTGTGTCACATCACATACTGAGCATACTGCGCAGATTCTAACACTTGTATTAGGATCTATATCGGGCTAGCAAGTTTTGCGCAAATTATAACTTGATACTTCAAATACCATACCAACATTCATAATAAGAATAACACAGGACTTCTGAACATTCTTCTGGCCTTTAAATTACTGTACTGTACCAAGATTACTAACTTGCCGAGGAAACTAGCTTTACATACCTTATCCTTGAACTATTTGTCTGTCGAACGAGACTCGGCCGGTACTTCAACTATTTTCTCCCAACTGCATTCATAAATATGTCAATTAATACTAAATACAGCTTTACTTTAAAAGACAACGTCACTTTCGATATAGTTTATAGCCTAAACTTAGGCTTATCGAAAGACGGTCGAAAACTCTCTATTATTCAGAGGTCCAGAAGGGAGAAATATTCACTTCTCAGCTAGGAACACATAGACACTAATTTAGAGAAATTCCACTTACCTTAGCTCGGTGGCTCGACGATTCGTCGGCCGTATTTCACGAAACTAAATCCGTAGAAATGCTCTCTGCTACTAAATACCTCAGTATCTGAAGTTAATTTGAATTTGGACAACATTTAGCAGCGTAAACGGTCGAAAATTATGTTATCTCTTTCGTTCCTTTTCTCCCTCTGCTGGTTTGTTCTATTCTCAGGAAGTTTAAAATATGTTTTTATCATTTAAAACCGAAGTGGGGCTTTATATACTTGGGCCTCTAAAAGGCCAACGTGTCACGGAGCCAACGCGGAGGCCCCTCCTCCGTGACACGCTGCCATCGCGGAGGGGCTCTGCCTCGGCTCCTTCCGCGATGGTTCGACAGGTTTCTCGTCCGATCTTTTCCCGGGCCTTTCTCCAGCATGTATGGCCTTCAAATATTCTTAACCAATGTGCGAATAGGTCATCTAGGTGCCGGGAATTCTACGGGGTATAACATTTTTTATCCCAGGATAGAAAAGGGCATAAGGATTGAGGCGATGTTGCTCAAAGTAGGCAGTAATTGAAAGGTGGATTGGTTGATTCCAGAAAGTGTTAGAAAGAGTAAGGAGCCCTTATGATTATGTAAGTTGTGCAGGCCCTCACGATAATAAGTCAGAAGAGCAAGTAAGACTACTAGCTTACTCGAAGTGGGCGTAGGAGATCCGTCAATGATGAACTCCCAGTAATAGTTAAGTTTGAGTCATAAAAAGGCCAAGTCCGCCATAATATACCTGCAAGATAATAGTTATGATTTCAATTGTGATACCGAAAGGTAGGGTGGTCGTGTGAATCAGATGGGTCTGACTGCAAGCCAGAGAGAAGTATAAGCTGAGACTTGACCAATAACCTTATTGACAATGTAAGGCAGATACCTTGAACCCCAGAGCTCAGTTTAAGGAAGATGAGGGTGAAGAGCATGAATACCAGATTTTGAGGGGAAATCAGAATCACCTCCAGATTGATAGAACATCGTCTATTAAGGACTAAACCTCAGACTGACAGCTAAGAGACAGTAAGATTGTACTTTAGAATGTTGTGGTACGTCCGCCTAAGGAGAAGGTAAGAGGGTACCGACCCAGAGACTCTAATCTAGTGTGGGCCATAGACAAGGTCCAACAGAAATTCACGGGCCTTAATATAATGCCAAGTAAGGCCACAAGGTTCGGATGTTGCCCCCACGTTGTAAGAGTGGCGAAGTTTCAAATAGCATATCATAGCTAAAGTGCATGTGCATGTTACTTTCAGAATGGGACGAAAATCCAATGAAATGGTACGAGAGGACAGGAGATATCATTCAACTGTAGAAGCAGTATATCATGTGCAGTATGAAATTCAGTAAAGTATGTCAGAGATTATGTATTACTACAAAAAGAATTCAGTATGTACTGTACGTAGTTGTTGACATATATGTATATACAAATATCAGATATGTTGTGAGTAGCTGGCCATAAGGGTTACAGTCACACAGATTCTGGTTAGCTGCTAGGAAATATATACAGATCGTACTGCAGGACCCCTCGCCAAAAAGGGGGAAGGTTAAGTGTGATTCACGTATGAAGCCATAGAAACTTTCTCGGTTCTTAGTTTATTCAGTTAACAGACTTATATGCTTGTTGCCAGATCTAGGCTTCAGAAGCTCACAGGAGTTAGTAGCCTGGGTTAGGAGGTTGGTGATATGGGCCAGTTAGACGATCTAACGACTAGCTGGCGCCTGTATTAGCAGGGAAGCATCCCCGAAGATCAGTAACATTATCGCGTGTGCCAGAACCAGAATTAGAGACCGAATAGGCATACTTCGGAGGTTAGCAATACCAGAATTTTTTTTCCAGTATGTTAAGTGGTCGTACATCATTTTACCAGCCTTGTAGGTGAGAGTCGGCCTTAGTCAACCTAGCAGTTATTATGTGGAACACCCCGCAAGTCAGCCAGCCGTCCTAGTCAGACAAAACCGTGAGTACCCCAAGAAAAGGGTCCACATCAGTAGTCAGTTATGGATTAGTACCCCAGCTGGTTCTCGTAAGATATTCAGATACAGAGTCCTAGAAGAAGGCCAGTCTTTACGGGATTGCTCATAAGACCGAGAATTTCCCCAGAACAACAATATAGATCCGAGTGGATACAAACCAGGCATAAAGAAGTGGTAGTACTTTGCTAGCACAGTATTTACTAAGACAAGGAGATCGGTAGGTTCCCTATGAAGATCCAGGGATGGATCGCCTGAGAGTAAGTCAGACTAAGCACAACTCTACAATTGTTCAATTAGGAGAACAAAACAGTTAGCTGTCCACAACCCCGTAGTTATGCATGAGTTACAGATGTCTCGAGAAGGACATTTAGAGTATCGTTAGACTACTGCAGCATTCGGGTCATTCAACCTAGCTATTCAGTTATGCAAGGTTATTCAGCCAGATTAGTAGAGATCATGATCATTATCAGGATCCTCTGATCAGATACAGGCACATGGTGTGCAGACAGTCGTTCAGGTTATCCCAGCAACAAGTAGCCTTAGCATGCGGCCGGAAGGCCAGATAAGCTCTAGTTATACCAGTAGATTACCTGGCGATTTCTCCGGCATAATAAGCCAGTATGACCGTCAATTATGTGCCAAGTTCTCTAAATGTGAATATTCTGTATCAATCAAGAAGAGCCAGTGTAGTAACAAATGCCCTTAACCATAAATCAATGGGGAGTTTGGCGTATTCGCAGCCCGAGCAGTGGGAGTTGGTTAGAGAAATACATCAATTAGCCAACCTAGTTGTTCGTGTAGAAGAAACAGAGAACAATAGAGCGGTAATTCAAAACACCGTTGTGTCATCACTAGTTGTGGAGGTAAAAGAATGGCAATATGAAGATCCTGACTTGGTCCATCTTAAGGACAGAAGTCAGCAAGGGAAAGCGCCAGATTTTCAGATAACTGAGGATGAAGTGTTGCGATGTAAGGGTCGCCTCTGTGTTCCAGATATTTCAGGGCTCCGCCAGCAGATTATGAATGAGGTACATTACGCCCGCTATTCTCTCCACCCAGGCGCGATGCAAATGTAGCACGATATCAAGGAAATCTACTGGTGGCCAAGTATGAAAAGAGAAATAGCTGAATTTGTAGCCTAATGTCCTAACTGCCAATAGGTAAAAGTAGAACACCAGAAATCGAGCGGATTAACTCAGGACATAGTTGTGCCTCTCTGGAAAGGGGAAGCAGTGAACATGGACTTTGTAGTAGGATAACCCTGTACCAGACATAGACATGATTCCATTTGGGTAATAGTTGACAGACTGACGAAATCAGCTCACTTCCTGCCAGTGAAAGCTACTTTCTCTGCCGAAGATTATGCTGAATTGTAGATCAGAGGAATAGTTAGAGTACATGGTGTTCCAGTATCTATTATCTCTGATAGAGGAGCACAATTTACAGCTAGATTTTGGCAGTCATTTCAGAGAGGTCCGGGAACGTAGATTAATTTGAGCACAGCATTCCACCCTCAGACAGATGGACAGGCTGAACGCACTATTCAGACGCTCGAGGATATGCTATGGGCGTGTGTGCTAGACTTTGGAGGTAGCTGGGATGAGCATTTGCCGCTAATTGAATTTGCTTATAATAATAGCTATCACTTAGCCATCCAGATGGCGCCCTTTGAGGCAATGTATGGGTGAAAATGTAGGTCGCCAGTTGGCTGGTTTGAAGTGGGAGACTCAGCGCTGATTGGGCCAGATATTATTCAACAGTCAGAGGAGAAGGTAAAGCTTATCAGAGAATGCCTACTGACTGCACAGAGCCGCCAGAAATCGTATGCTGATGTGCGATGCAGAAACCTGGAATTTGATGTGAATGACTAGGTATTTCTGAAAGTATCTCTGATGAAAGGGGTGATGAGATTCGGTAAGAAAGGTAAGCTCAGTCCGAGATTCATTGGGCCTTATCAGATTCATCGAAGAATAGGCCAAGTGGCATATGAGTTGAACTTACCTCCAGAATTAGAATCCGTTCATCCAATTTTCCATGTATCTATGCTAAGAAAATGCATAGGAGACCCATCTAGAGCAGTCCCAGCCTAGGATATCCTGGTTACGCAAGAGCTGGCCTATGAAGAGGTTCCAGTAGCCATCTTAGACAGACAGATTCGTAGATTGAGAACGAAAGATATTGCTTCTGTCAAGGTGCTGTGGCGTAATAGGAACCGAGAAGAGATGACCTGGGAAGCAGAGGAAGATATGAAAACCAGATATCCTCATTTGTTCCAAGCCTAGTCAGATAACAGGTATGTTAGTATTGTTATTTTACATAGTGCCTTGTAGTATATGTATGAATGAGATAGTCGACTCTAGTCTCTTATAAGATGGATACTATAGTATTGTATGGAGTACCTGTATTGGACTTTTCTGCATTTTAGGTTCTTGAGATAGTCCATGTTACAGGGGAGACTCTACCAAAAATTTTCTAGAAATAACTTGAGTAAGCCGAGAATTCTTATAAATAGAAGTTCACATTCGAGGATGAATCCTCTTAAGGGGGGAGAATGTTACACCCCATAAATTCTCAACATATAGATAGCCTATTCGCATGTTGGTTAAGAGCTTTTGAATGCCATACATGCTAGGAAAAGGCCCGGGGAAAGACCGGATAAGAGATCCGTCGAACTATCGCGGAAAAAGCCGGGGCAGAGCCCCTCCGCGATGGCAACGTGCCATGGAGGGAGGGCATCCGCGTTGGCTCCGTTTCACGAAGGCCCTGTCCAGGCCCAACTATATAAGCCCCTCCACTTCGGTTTTAAAGTTACTTTTCATATAAATTCTAGTAAGGTCGAGGGAAAACAGAGGGAGATGAGGTTTCTTGATAATTTCCTTCCGATTACACCGTTAAACATGGTCCAAACTCAAATTAACTCAAAATACCGAGGTATTAAGCAGTAAGGAGCATTCCTACGGATTTGGTTTTGTGAAATTTGGCCTGCGAATCATCGTGCTACCGAGCTAAGGTAAGTGGAATTGCTCCAAATTAGTATCAATATACTCCTAGCCCTAAAGTGAGTATTTCTCCCTTCTGGACTATCGAGAAATAGCGAGTTTTCGACCGTTTTTCGATAAGCCAAAGTTTGGGCTATATATATATTGAAAGTGATGTTTTCTTCCAGAATATTAGCGTATTTAGCTCTAATTGATATGTATATGAATGCAGTTGGGAGAAATAGCAGAAATACTGACCGAACTACGCCAGTTAGTCGGGAAATCCAAAGCGAAGGTATGTAAAGCTAATTCCTTCGGCAAGTTAGTAATCCAGTACAGTAGATAGCGTGACGTCTAGAATAAAGAATTCAGAAGTCGAGAATTGAGTCCAGTATGAGTTTAGCAAGTGTGTTTTGAATCTAGCAAGCATGTTTATAATGTTGTGATATATATTCAGAATAAAAGTTAGTAAGACAATATCAGACAGTCAGATGATATCTCAGTTACAGTATAATCAGACATTCAGATAATATCTCAGATATAGTATAGTCAGTATGAGAATCAGTATAACACAAAAAAGAGTTCAGAATGAGAAATCAGAGTACAGATAGTATTTTCAGTTTAAACATGCTTGCTATATGTGATTATTGTTTGTTGAGACCTGTTTGTGTTATGAGGGCACCCTTTGAGCGTCCTCGCCGCCCCTGGGTTGGTAACTATGTCGACCCACCATGAGGGTGGGGATACGCCACTCCAAGGAGTGGTATGCCGTTCGCAGTAGGACAAAGATGGGATGAAGCATTCCCCATATCAGGCTGATCAGCATAGCAGTATAGCTTACCCTGTTGTGCACTTGCGCCCAGGGGGCAGATTACAGATACAAATTAGAGTTTACAGTACAGGAGTCCTTCGGGCTCAGACACATTTATTTATATCATAGGCCATAGCCCGGGCTGGAGACCCAGGGGGCCGGTAGAGGTGGTCGTAGTTAGTAGGCGAGTGGAGTGATTTATTTTTGGATGGTTTAGACCCGGGTAGGGGTATATAGATTGTGTGTTGGTTGGCACCTTTCGGCTTATGGAGGCTGGTATAGTTTCTTGTGTTATATATATATATGTATATACATGACATCTATTAGTTGATAGACAGCAGGTCTCCATGACGACAGGTATGATTCTACCTTACCTTCAGTATAGATAAGCCCGTTCTAGATCCTGCTAGTTCAGATAGTTTTAGATACTTTCTGCTATTCAGGACTTTCTAGCATTGTTGTTTATATTCAGTTATGTTTAGTTTGCTTTGCATACTCTGTACCAATGGTACTGACGCCCGTCTGGGGCGCTGCATTACTTGCCTGCAGGTACTCATAGACGAGGAGCCGATCCCTCGTGATCCTAGCCAGCGCAGAGTCATCAGCTCCTGTCTTTCGGAGCTTGATATTCGGAGGTTTAGATCATTTTCTTTTGTTGTATAGTACGGTAGGTTGGGGCCCTGTCCCGACCATCTTATCAGTATTCTTAGAGGCTTGCAGTCTTTATATATTTCCCTGTGGTTAGTTGTGCCGGTCGTGTGGGGCCGTGCGTATGTTTAGCTGCCTACTATTGTTGTTTATGTTGGCCGTGTGGGGCCATATCTAGCTAGTAGTGGTGACCTTGCCGGTCACGTAGATGTTCAGCAGTTGTTATATTGAGTTAGAGATAACTAGACAACATGGTGGCCTTGTCGGCCTGCATAGGTTTCCCTATATAATTATGATTCTAGTTAGCTGATGTTACTGTACAGGTGGCTATAGGCTCAATCGGCCAGAGGCTGTATTTACAGCCGTTATATAGCCCGTTGATTCCTTGAATCTGAGTTAGAGCCAACCAGGCACCAGATGTGCTTAGGCTCAGTAGTCTAGCAGTTCAGGTCCTAATAGGGCACCAAGTGCCAGTCATACCCCCCAAGGCGGGGCGTGACACTTCCACTATTTTAGTTTCTAAACTACATCATTTTGGGATTTATTTGGAGGGGGATTTAGAGGATTAGTTGACTCCCGCTCCCCATTCTTTCCTAAACGTACAGAGTATCACCGTAAGAACTCAGACAGTCTTTTCCAAGAAAGAGCTGGGGCTTCTTCTCTCCCTCAAAGTTTCAAGTGCTTTTCTAAAGGGTTCTTCTACAGGTATGTGGGATTTCAATAAGGGTTATCCTTTGACCCTTCTATCCCAAAAGCTTTCAGAAAAGATTGATATCTCATTCCTATAAAAAATCATGTCTTAGGGTTTTTGTTCAGTTACGAGTTCCCTTATTACTTCAATATTCTCAAGTCTCCTGTGATTTCTATTATGTGATATTCATGGTTTTACAAATTCAGTTACAAATGATAATTTTACGATAGATTTCCATGTGATTCAAGTTCAGTTATATAAACATGTAGTTTTCTTCTATATGGCTTTGAGTTAGCATGAATTCATATTTCAATCTTTGTGATGCTATCATGATTTCAGTATACAGATGTTGATAGCATAACTATTATTTTCAGGTTCTTTAGGCTCTTAGAATACGATCAGATAAAGTTTTTGACTTAGCTTTACAAACACTATTTTTTTAGCTAGCTAAATATTTTCAGTAAACTTGTCATTTGGGATTAGTTCTTAACACTGAGCTGGTCCAGGGTTCAGAGCACCCAGAACCCAGAACTACGTGCCAATATTGGTTATTATCTCGAATGGGTATCAGTTTTAGTGATCATATGATCCATACCTTTATACTCTGTCATCGTATATTGGGTCCTATCGATGGGGCATATACATCGAACTCCATTATTATCTCCTATAGTTATATGTTAGTTAATAGACTCTCCCATCATTCAGTATAGTTACAGTCTTAGTCACAGTTACAGACTCAGTTTTTAGTACATGCACATGACTCTTAAATTAGTTTTTTCTATACTTTATTAGTTATTGTCAGACTACTACTTCATATCAATACATATGTATTTTAGTAAGGGTTATGGTGCTTCACTTCAGTTATTCAATTTAGCATAGCTTTTCAGCATGTTCTATTTGTATTTCAGTTGCATATCTCATATACTTAGTACATTCAAATTATTGATCGCATATTTCTTATGGTATATCATTTTATATATAGGCTCGGGCTCTCAGACTCAACAACGGGGTTAGCTTCTCCTTCAGACTTATTGCAGCAAAGTTCTATTGATGAGTCCTCATTTTTCGAGAACTGGAGTCTTCATCTCCATTATTTTTCATTCTCTTTTTTTTTATTTCAGACACTAGAGTTAGCTGGGGCTTTGTCCCAGAAACTCATCAGTTTCTTTTAGAAGGCTTTTAGATAGAGTATGTTAGTTTCAACCTGAGTTCAGTGTTTTTATTAAATTCCAATATCTTCTCAGATATTCTCTGTTTATAAGTATTTGGTTATTTGTTTAATAATATCTTCCTCTTAATATCCTTCTATGGTAGTTCAATCTTTATAGAATTATGCTATACCATGGGTTTTCTTGGGGTTACTTGTGATCCTAAGAATCGTGTCGTGCCCATGGTATAGACTTGGGTCGTGAAAAACTTGGTATCAGAACCTCATATTTAGAGCATCTTAGGATGTCTAAAATCTGCATCAAATAGAGTCCTTTGCATGGATGTGAAGGGAGGCTACGAGGTAATTTTAGGAAAATTCCCTTTCCTTCATGATTCTTATCGTATATAGAGTTCTAATCTCTAAAATATCCTTCTAACTCATGCTCTATCATCTTTTCAATTGAAAATGCCTCCTAAAAGGGGAAATGGAAGGAGGAATGATAACACTAACCAGCCAGCCCCACCAGCTCCAGTGGCCCTTAAGGAAAATCAGGTGTCACATGCGGAGTTCAAGGCTGCTATTCAAATGCTGGCTCAGGCAATGACCAACCAGGTCAACCAGCAGGTCATTGTGTCTGCTAATGCTGATGGGTCTACAGCTACTGCCAGCGTCTAAAATTTTACTCAGATGAATCCCCCAGCATTTCATGGGTCTAAGTTAGATAAGGACCCACAGGAGTTCATTGACAAGGTTCAGAAAATCACCCAAATCATGGGTGTTACTTCTGTCGAAGTGTAGATTTCACTACTTATCAGTTGAAAGGGGTGGCTCAAATCTGGTATAAGCAGTGGAAAGAGGGAAGGCGGAGTAGTGCAGATTCGATGGAGTGGGACGAGTTTTTTACTTTGTCAGATTCTTTCCCGGGGAGTTAACGGATGCTAAGGCCATTGAGTTTGTGAATTTAAAGCAGAACAGCATAACGGTGTAGGAGTATGCCTTGAAGTTCACTCAATTGTCAAACTATACTCCAGAAATGGTTGCTGAGTTGAGGGCTCGCATACTCAGGTTCGTGAATGGAGTCTCAGACTTGGTAGTCAAAGAGTGCAGGACTACCATGCTTATCAATAAGATGGACATATCCATACTCATTATCCATATAAAGCAGATAGAGGGAAGAAATAGAAGGAGATAGAGAGGGAGAGTAAGAAAGCAAGGACAGGTCTGTTTGAGTATTTCCAGCAAAGGTCAGGTGGTGAAAATCGCCCCAGCAGCAACAGAGACCTCGAGCACCCTCATCAGCCAGTACTCCTTTTTCCAGGCCTCGTAAAGATCGGAGGGGTGGAGCATCAGGCTCCCAGTCGCAGAGCCATGTCTCCAGTAACCGCACTTTTTCAGTATATTCTAAGTGTGGTAAGAACTATCCGAGTGAGTGACGTCTGGGCAAGAAGGGTTGTTTTGGTTATGGCCAGCTAGGTCACAACTTGAGGGATTGCCCGTCAGTGGGACGGGGGAAGGCCCAGTCCACTACATCAGCAGCTCTGCCAAGTCACTCAATTCAGCAGGGCACTACCTCAGGTACAGGTGGCCACCAGTGCTAGAACTGCTTCTATGCCCTATCTCCCGTCAGGACAAGGAAAACTCACCTGACGTAGTCACTAGTATATTATATCTCTTTCAAATAGATGTGTATGCTTACTAGTTCCAGGAGCCACACTTTCTTTCATAACTCCTTATATTACAGTCCAGTTTGATATTAGCCCAGAAATCCTCTTAGAGCTATTTTCAGTCTCTAGTCCATTTGTTGAGTCAGTTAGAGCCAGTCGGGTATACAGAAATTATTAGTGTTTCATAAAGTCACCTCAGTTGATCAAGAGAGTTAGATATAGTTGATTTTGACCTCATTCTTGGCATAGACTGGTTACATTCTTGCTATTCCTCATTTGACAATAGCATCAGAGTCGTTAGGTTCTAGTTTCCTGATGAACCAGTCCTAGAGTAGGAGGGTAGTACTTCAGCACCTAAGGGTCGGTTCATCTTATACTAAGGTTAGAAAAATGATCTCCAAAGGGACATCTATCACCTAGTTAGGATTAAGGATTCTAGCTCTGAGACCTCAAAACTTTAGTCAGTTCCAGTTGTAAATGACTTCCCGATGTGTTTCTCGAAGGTCTTCCAAGAGTCCCTCCCGAGTGGGAAATAGACTTTGGCATAGACCTTCTTCCAGATACCAAGCCTATCTCAATTACTCCTTACAAAATGGCTCTAGTTGATCTTAAAGAGTTAAAGGAACAACAAATTGACCTTATAAATAAGGGCTTCATTAGACCTAACATCTCTCCATGGGCAGCCCCAATCCTATTTTTTAGAAAGAAAGATGGTACACTCAAAATGTGCATTAACTACCGTCAGCTGAACAAGGTCACAGTCAAGAATCTCTACCCAGGATTGATGACTTATTTGACTAACTTCAGGGAGCTAGTTGTTTTCCAAGGTAGACCTTAGATAAGGATACTATCAGCTTAGGGTCAGGGAATGTGACATCCCGAAGACAGCCTTCAGGACTCGGTATAGTCACTACAAATTCATAGTTGTGACTTTTGGACTAACCAATGCTCCTGCATCTTTTATGAATCTGATGAATAGGGTATTCAAGTAGTAACTGTACATGTTCGTTATCGTTTTTATAGATAATATTTTGGTTTACTCCATAATAGAGGAGGGACATGCCAATCACCTGAGTATAATGTTGTAGACTCTCAGGGACCACCAATTGTTTGCTAAATTCAACAGTGTGCATTCTAGCTAAAATCAGTTGCATTCCTTAATCATGTGGTCTCTAGTGAGGGTATTCAGGTGGATCATCAAAAGATGGCGGCAGTCAAGGACTGACCAAGACCCACCTCTCTATCAAATATCAGGTATTTCTTAGGCCTAACCGGTTACTAAAGATGGTTCGTAGAAGGGTTCTCCTCCATTGCTTCTCCTTTGACCAGAATAACTCAAAAGAAGGTGAAGTTTCAGTGGTCTTATGCATATGAAAATAGTTTTCAATAGTTGAAGACTCGACTCACTACAGCCCTAGTTTTGACTCTGCCAGAAGGTTCAAACGACTTCGTGATCTATTATAATGCCTCTAAAGTTGGACTTGGTTGTATTCTAATGCATCCTGGTAAATTCATAACTTACGCTTTCCGATAGCTCAAGGTTTATATGAAGAACTATCTAAATCACGATCTTGAACTGGCAGCGGTAGTATTTGCCTTAAAGATTTAGAGGCACTACCTTTATGGGGTTCACATAGATGTTTTTACTAACCACAAGAGCCTACAGTATGAGTTCTGTCAAAATGACCCAAATATGCATCAGAGAAGGTGGTTGGAGTTATTAAAAGACTACAACATTAGCGTCTTGTATCACCCGGGTAAGGCCAACATAGTGGTTGATGCCCTTAGTAGATTGTCTATGGGAAGTGTTGCTCATGTTGAAGATGGTAAAAAGGAGCTGGCAAAGGATATTCACGGACTGGCTCGATTAGGGGTCCCGTTGGTTGATTCAATAGAAGGTGGAGTTGTAGTCCAGAGTGAGTCAAAATCCTCTCTAGTGGTGGAGGTTAAGTCAAAGCGGGAGGAAGACCCAATTCTACTCAAGTTGAAGGAAGTAGTCCTAAAGAAAGAGCTGGAAGCATTCTCCAAAGGGGGAGATGGTGTGCTCCATTACCAGGATAGGTTGTGTTCCCAATGTATATGATTTGAGATTGCGGACACTAACGGAAGCTCCAAACACTAGGTACTCGATCCACCCAGGTTCCACCAAGGTGTATCGTGATCTACGGAAAGTCTACTGGTGGAATGGCATGAAGAAGGACATTGAAAGATTTATGGCTAAGTGTCCAAATTGCCACCAAGTTAAGGTGGAACATTAGAGACCGGGGGGTATGACTCATGATATTATCATTCCTACTTGGAAGTGGAAAGAAGTGAACATGGATTCCATTATAGGTCTATCGCATACACACCGATAGCATGACTCAATCTAGGTGATTGTAGACCGGATAACTAAGTCAGCACATTTTCTACTAGTTAAGACCATAAATTCAATAGAGGATTATGCTAGACTATACATCTGAGAGTTAGTCATACTGCATGGAGTCCCCTTGTCTGTCATTTTAGATAGGGATACTCAGTTCACCTCGCACTTCTGAAAGTCATTTCAGAAAGAACTTGGCACTCAGTTCAAGCTCAGCACTACTTTTCACCCACATACAGATGGCTAAGCTTAGAGGACTATTCAGACTCTGGAGGATATGTTGAGGGCTTGCTGATAGATTTCAAGGGTATTTGGGATGATCATCTACCTCTCATCGAGTTTGCATACAACAACTAGCTACCACTCTAGTATTCAGATGGCCCTATTCGAGGCATTATATGGTAAGAGTTTCAGATCTCCTATAAGGTGATTTGAGGTTAGTGCAACTACCTTAATAGGATCTGATTCAGTACATGAGGCTATACAAAAAGATCAGTTTATCAGGGCTTATGGGGGCCTAAACAAGTTATTCTGTGTTGATTGTACCTTTCGGCTTATGAGGGCCAGGTGAGGTTCTTGTTTGTATTCTTGTGAGCTAGTTATAGTTTATAAATGTGTAATTAGACAATCTTAGATTACATACATGTAGTGTTGGTTAGATGCAGATTACGAATCAGTAGGCATACAGGTTAATCTTTCTGCTTTTCTTTCTACTCACTTCCAGTTTTTATCAGCTTACTTATTGCCTTACATATTCGGTACATATTGTACTGGTGCCCTCCCCTGAGCGCTTCATTACTTGCCTGCAGGTTTAGACAGACAGGGATCAGGATCTCCAGTAGTAGCTGTTTAGAGTCCACAGTCGGGACAACTTCTTTCATTCGGAGTGCCAGGTTGTAGAGATTTTGTATTTCAGTTATATGGAATTTTGGGTAGGTCGGGGCCCCGTCCTGACCACTATTTGTACTCTTAGAAGCTTGCACACTATAGTCGTTAGTCAATTAGTTGTATGTTGGCCGTGTTGGGCCTTAATTAGTTATTCTTCGTGTGTTGGCCGTGTAGGGCCTAGTATAGTAGCTCGTCTTTATTTTTGTTATAACTAGACAACATGGTGGCGTTGTCGTCCTGCATAGGGTCCCTTTTGTTGCCTGTTGTTGGTTAGCTTTTTTCATTTTATAGGTGGCTATACGGCCTTGTTGGCCGGAGGCTGTATTTACAGCCAAGATATAACTTGTTGTTTTCTTGAATTGAGTCGCAGGCTGGCACCAGATGTGCATAAGCCTAGCCAGGTTATTTAGTTGCCAGTGTGGCACCAGGTGCCAGTCATGCCTCCCAAGATGGGGCGTGACAAACTTGGTATCAGAGCAATTCGTATCCTAGGGAGTCTGCAAGCCGTGTCTAGTAGAGTCTTGCTTATAAATGTGTTGTGCACTGCATTCTAAAAGCAGGAGGCTACGAGACATAATAGTATGGTTACCCTTTCTTCCCTTCAGATCGTGCTATAGAGCCGAGTTGTACAGGGTTTAGTCCCTAAGATTTCATTATTATGTCTATCTAGGATAAGGTTCGATATAAGACAGACTCCAGCTAGCTGCCAGTTAGCTTCAATAGCAGGAAAAGGTACCAATGTGATACCATAATTGGGGACAACCCATTTGAGGACGAAGGTGCATGTCTTTTAATTTTCTCAGTATCTTCCCGGGGCACTAGGAATCTCATAAGATAGTAGATATGCCAGCACCGTCCCCAATTTTTTTACAACCTCAAAGTAGAAGGTTAGGAGTATAGCGTATATATGAGTCGACTTATCTATTAGATAAACAAGATCTGGTAAAGGTGACAATTAACACTAGACTACCTGAAGGGTATGAAAAAGAGAGGGAATTGCGAGATTCTTATCTCCAACCCTTCAAATGTTGTACAGTTCCATATCTTAGTCCCATTTTAGTAAGAAATGGATATTTTCGCCTCTTAGTTTTGTTTTCAGTATAGCAAAGAGCGTAAGAATTGAGGTGATGTTGCCCAGAGTAAATGGCAGGGGAAGGTTGGATTTGCTGATTCTGTAAAGTGTGAGGAAGTGATGGAGACCCCTAGTGTTTAAGTAAATTGTCTAGACCTCCACGGTAGTAAATCAGGAGAGCAGGTAAGACTACCAGTAACACTCAAAGTATGTGTGAGAGTCTACAAGTGATAAACCCCTAGAAATAATAAAGCTCAGGTCATAATTAGGCTGATTATGCCGCAGCGTGTTAATTACATTAGAATATACTTGCAGAATAATGGCTATGGCCTTAGTTGGTTATGTCAAGGGCAGAGAAATCCTATGAATAAAAGGGGCCCGAGTGAGGGTCAGAAGGAATACAGGTCGGTAGATTTAGTTAGCAATATCATTGGCAATATGAGGCAGAAGCCACGAACCCCAGAGTTCAGTCTAATAAAAGTAAAGGGAAAGGTGCGAATACCTAACTTTGGGGGAAACCAGAATCACCTCCAGGTTGATAGAACATATGATTACCATTGAATATTGAGAACTAAGCATCGGGCTAACAATTAAGAGATAGTAAGGTTGTAGCCTAGAATGTTGCAGTATCCCCGCCAGAGGAGAAGGAAAAGGAGTGCCAACACAGAGACTTTAACCTAGTTCAACCTAGAAACAAGGCCCAGCAGAAAGTTATTGGCCCTCAAGATAACAGAAGACAGGGTCATAAGGCCCAGAGGTCGACTCTACGTTCCAAGGGTGGTAGAACTTCAAATAGCAGATCATAGCTAAGGTGCATGTGCCCGTTACTCCTAGAATTTAATGAAAATGCAACAAGATGGTATGGAAAGACAGAAGATATCATTGAATCATAGCAGCAGAGCTCCAGTGACAGGCTAAAAAAGACGAGAGTAGTCCAAAAATAGGAGACGGTCGTATCTGTAAGGGATTGGAGAGCAATTAATATGAATACAGTCACAAGATGGAATTATATTGTAGCTAAAACATATGATGAATTAAATATTTAAGGAGTAGTTTGGTTAAGTAGAGCCCCAGTGTCTAGAGAACCCAGACAGAGAGGCACAACTCCTGGCCAGGTTCCAGGTAACTGTTCGAATAGATTGGAGCGCACGCTAAAATGAGTACGACTTCTTATCTCCAAGCAAATAACCCAACAGAGCACTCAAGTTAGACACCCAGCGGTCTATTATGAGTGGAAGTGGAATCCCCCCTAAATTAAATTAGAGGTAGTTGGACCAGGGCATATTATAACAGATAGACTGAGAAATTAAATTTACCAAGAAATTGGTACTGATAGCCCAAGGCCGTCAGGAGTGCTACCCTAAGGTACGACGCAGAAAGTTAAGGGTTGAAGCAAAAGTTGGATATTTTGAGAAACTTTGCCAAAAAAAGGGTTACTGAAAGTCTTACCGTAATGTATAGCGTAGGAAGTTAAGAATTGGAGCAGTGGATGCATATTTCTAAAGTTCACCAATGCAAGGTGTTATGAGATTTGCAAAGCTTAGTTTTAGATTCATTGGTCGTATCCTATCCTCTAGAGAATAAGCCAAGTGGCATACGAGTTGGAATTTCCTCCAAAGCTCAAACTAGTCCTTCCAACTTTCATATGTCAATGCTGTGAAAGGGAATAGGTGACCCATCCCGAGATGTTCCAGTTAAGACATTTAAGTTACTGGGAGATTATCCACAAAGAGGTTTCAGTCGCCGTATTTGATCAGTAGGTTCGCAAGTTAAAGACCACTGATGTGGTCCTCATTAATGTATTATAGAGAAATAGGACTAAGGAAGGAACGACCTAGGAAATTGGGAATGAGATGAGGTCTAGATATCCCCACTTGTTCTAGGACTAATTAAGATTATGCAGTTAAGGTGATGTTATTACTCAACTGTTACTCCATTGCTCATGTTATCAGTACCATTCAGTCGACTATAATCTTGTTAGACAATGTGTGTATTGGACTTTTCTATATTTCAGGTTGTCGGCTAGTCCATGATATGAGGGAGACTCTACCGAAATTTTTCCCAATCTTTGAAAAGAAGTTTAACTCCTTTAAGTCTGAGAATGACATTCGAGGACGAATGTTCCTAAGGGGGAGAGGATGTTACACCCCGTGAAAGTTGATGAATAGTAAGCATACGCGCGGATTTGAGATAAATAAAGAAAGTATGATGTGTGTAGAGAAGCCTCAGAAGTCGGGTCAAATGAGGCTAGAACATGAAGGACCAGCACAACGCGCCAGCTTGCCTGTGCTATGGGCAATGTGGCGTGCCAGGGGGATCAGCGCCCTGGGAGGCGCGGCGCGGCAGGGCTTTTGGCGCTTTGGCCAGTGGGGCGCCACCCAGGACACCGCCCTATGCCTATATATATATGTTTCCTTTCTCATTTAAAATGATTCATTAAATATTCCCCTCAGCCAGAAATGAAAGAACACGCAACAAAATTCAAATTAACTTTGGGTATCGAAGTTTAAGGCTGCAGAAAGCATTACTACGAAGTTATTTTTGCGAAATTCACCCAGAAAATCATAATCCCATCAAGCTAAAGTTGTCGGAATTGCTCCAAACTGATTTCTATACGATCATAGGCTTCAAGTAAGTACTTCTCCCTTCTGAACTCTCGGGAAATAATATGTTTTCGGTCGTGTGTCGTTAAGTTGATGTATAGTCAATATTGATAATACAAGTTATTGTTTAATGCCAAATTTGGTATTGAAATTCGTCTTTTTCCCTAGTATAATAGTTACAGCTGAAGAGAGCTGGAGAATACAAGTTGGAACTCATTGGTTATTCAGGAAACGATAATCGAGGTATGTAAGGCTTAACCCTCAGCAAGTATACTCGTCGTACAGTGTTACAACTTATGTTCTCGAATAGAAATGACGATTTCACGTGTTGTAGATGGTTTCTACCATTAAATTATGATTAAACATGTTGGAATTAGTTGTTGCTAATATATAAAGATCAGATATGCTGCGAGCAACTGCCATCAGTAGATTATGGTTATACATCTATTATGGCTAGCTGTTAGAAAATGTACATGGATTATACCGTAGTATTCCTCATCAAAAAAAAGGCATCATAAGCACGATATATGCTAGAAGCGTCATAGAAACTCTCCCATTCTCCGGTTTATGGTTTTAGTAGGATTTTATGTTTTATTTCCGGGACTAGATCTTAAAACTCATGAGGGTTAGCGAGCCTGAGTTAGTAGGTTGAATAGCGTAGGCGTAGCTAGGCGACATAACTACCAGTTTGGTGCCTGAGTTTCCAGAAAAGTACACCCAGAAGCCATTGACGTAACCGCATGTCCCAGGGCCCAAAATGTAGACAGAATAGTTATACTTTAGAATCAGTGACACTAGGGTTGTCTAGTGTATTGAGTGACAGCCTACCGCCCTATTAGTCGTTACCAATAATTGTCAATCCTAGTTGACTTGGAAGTTATCACATAGGTCTCCTAGGAAACCATCCCAGTTGTCAAGGTCAAATAGACCCATGGGTACCCTAAGGAAGGGGACCTTATGGTAGTTAGAGGCCGGTCCATCATCCCAACCGGTTCCTGTCACCCACAGGTTTCCAAGAATGGTTAGGTCTATATAAAGTTGTCTATTAGGTTAAGAATCACCCAAAAAAGTAATATAAGGTTCGATTAGACCAAGATGAGGCCTAAGGCACTAGTAAGTACCATGTTAGTACAGTACTGCCCAAAGGCTAAGGATGTCAATAAATTTCCTGTGGAGGATTAGGGGTCGATCACTCAAAAGCATGTTCTGCCAGTACCGGCTCTATAGTTTCCCTAAGTAGGGGGACTGAGTAGTTAGTCCTTCGCGACCCTGCAGTTATTATGAGCTATAGATGTCCGGTCAAGAAATATAGAGAGTTATGCTAGACCACTCCAAATATTGCCCCATTTAGTCCAGACTATTAGAGATCATGATCGTTATCAGGATCCTCTGATTAGATACAGGTGCATGATGTGCCTACTAGCAGCTTTACAAATTATCCTAGGGGGCAAGTAGCGGTGGAGTTTGGCCCAGAAGGCCAGTTATGCCTTTTGAGTGGCTAGATTGAGATGTTAGTACAACACCTTGATTGGGGTTTCCCTCACTTAGGAGCCATCCATGACCACCCCAGGTTACTAGTTGTGTCAATGCCCGCGAGGAGCTAGATGACGTCGCTCCGAGGAGCGGTATGCCGTCCGAAAGGGATGAAGATGAGGTCCAAGGTCCTCATACCATCCATTCCATGGGTGGGATATTATATGTCGTGGTTGGCTCTACACACCCCCATCGAGCCTAGTGCCCGGGGTGCAGATATTAGGAGTCCACTGGACTCATACACAGCTACAGTTTAGGGGCCAAGAGGGCTCAGTTGTAGACCCAGGGGACCGGTAGGTTGGCTACAGTACCAGTGGAGTCACAGAAACCTAGATAGGAGTATATAGATTGATATGAACTCGCCAGGGCTTATGGGGGCCTGAACGAGTTATTTTGTGTTGATTGTACCTTTCGGCTTTTGGGGGCCAGGTGAGGTTCTTGTTTGTATTCTTGTCTTCTAGTTATAGTTTATAAATGTGCAATTATACAATCTTAGCTTATGTACATGTAGTGTTGGTTAGATGTAGATTTCGAATCAGCACGCGTACAGGTTAATCTCTCTGCCCTTCTTTCTACTCACTTCCAGTATTTATCAGCTTATCTACTACCTTACATATTCGGTACATATCGTACTGATGCCCTCCCCTGGGCGCTGCATTACTTGCCTGCAAGTTTACATAGACAGGGCTCAGGATCTCTAGTAGCAGCTGTTCAGGGTCCGCAATTGGGAAAACTCCTTTCATTCAGAGTTGCCAGGTTGTAGAGATTTCTATATAATTCAGTTATATGGCATTTTGGGTAGGCGGGGGCCCTGTCCTAACTACTATTTGTACTCTTATAGGCTTGCAGACTATAGTCGTCAGTCAGTTAGTTGTATGTTGACCGTGTTGGGCCTTAATCATTTATGCTTCGTGTGTTGGCTGTGTGGGTCCTAGTATAGTAGTTCCTCTTTATTTTTGTTATAATTAGACAGCATGGTGGCCTTGTCGGCCTGCATAGGGTCCCTTTTGTTGCCTTTTGTTGGTTAGTTGTTTTCATTTACAGGTGGCTATACGGTCTTGTCAGTCGGACATTGTATTTACAGCCAAAATATAGATCGTTGTTTTCTTGAATTGAGTCGCAAGCAGGCACCATATGTGCATAAGCCTAGCCAGGTTAGTTAGTTGCCAGTGTGGCACCAGGTGCCAATCATGCCTCCCAAGGTAGGGCGTGACAAATGGCTCAAGCTGAGCTAAAGGAGATGAAGGAACAATTGAAGGACCTTTTAGATAAGGGATTCATCAGACCGAGCAAATCCCCATGGGGTGCACTAGTTCTCTTTGTCCGAAAGAAAGACGGTTCTCTTCGTACGTGTATTGATTACTGATAATTGAACAAGGTCACCATCAAGAACAGGTATCCTCTAGACAGAATTAATGATTTAGTTGACCAACTTTAGGGTGCCAAGTGTTTTTCGAAGATAGATCTCAGGTTCGGATACTATCAGCTCAGGGTTCGGGAGAGTGATATCCCGAAAATAATTTTCAGGACACGGTATGGTCATTATGAGTTTGTAGTTATGTCTTTCAAACTAATGAATGCTCCTGCAGCTTTTATGGATTTGATAAATAGGGTGTTCAAGCCATATTTGGATATTTTTGTGATCATGTTTATTGACGACATCCTGATATACTCTCGGAGCGAGAAGGAACATGCCGCTCATTTGAGAGTGGTACTATAGACTCTCAAGGATCGCCAATTATATGCAAAATTCAGTAAATGCGAGTTTTGGTTGAACTCGGTGTCATTTTTAGGTCATGTGGTGTCGAGTGAGGGCATAAAGATGGACTCTCAGAAGATAGAAGTGGTAAAGAATTGGACTAGACCGGTGAATCCTTCAGACATCAAGAGTTTCTTGGGTTTAGCTGGGTACTATCGGAGATTTGTTGAGGGTTTTTCATCTATTGCAGCGCCATTGACTAAGTTGACTCAAAAGAAAGTGAAATTCTAATGGTCGGATTCTTATGAAAGGAGCTTTCAGGAGTTGAAGACTCGACTTACCTCAGCATCAGTGTTAACCCTACCGAAGGGTACCGATGGGTTTGTGATGTATTGCGATGCTTCTAGAATCGAACTTGGTTGTATATTGATGAAGCATGGTAAAGTGATAGCATACGCTTCCAGACAGATGAAAGTCCATGAAAAGAATTACCCGACCCATGATCTTAAATTGGCAGCAGTAGTATTTGCATTGAAGATTTAGAGATACTATTTGTACGGGGTCCATGTAGATGTGCTTACGGACCACAAGAGCCTATAATACGTTTTTACCCAGAAGGACCTAAATCTCCACCAAAGGAGGTGGTTGGAGCTACTCAAGGATTATGATATGAGTGTCCTTTACCACCTGGATAAGGCTAATGTAGTAGCAGATGCACTTAGTAGACTCTCTATGGAAAGTGTGTCCCATGTAGATGAGGGGAGAAAGGAGCTAGTAAAGGATGTGCATCGACTTACAAGGTTAGGAGTTCGTTTGGTTAACTCTACCGATGGTGGCGTTATTGATCGAAACGGATTAGAATCTTCGTTGGTGACTAATGTAAAAGCTAGACAATATGAGAATCCTATTTTGGTAAAGTTAAAGGAAGTCATTCAGAATCAGAAGGTAGAGGTCTTCTCCAAAGGGGGAAATGGTGTGCTTCGATATCAAAGTCGCTTGTGTGTCCTAGATGTTGATGATTTGAGAAATTAGATGTTGCATGAGGCTCATGGTTCCAGATATTCGATACATCTATGAGCCACCAAGATGTAGCATGACCTAGGGGAAGTCTATTGGTGGAATGGCATGAAGAAGGACATCATTGAATTTGTAAATTGTTAGCAAGTGAAGGTTGAGCATCAGAGACTGGGGGTGTACTTCAGGACATCATCACTCCTACTTGGAAGTGTGAGGAGATCAATATGGACTTCATCACAGGATTACCCCGCACTCGTTGACAATATGACTCCATTTGGGTGATCATGGACATGTTGACCAAAGACGCTCATTTTCTACCGATCAAAACTACTGATTTAGTGGAGGATTATGCCAAACTATACATCTAGGAGCTATTTCGGTTGCGTGGAGTGCCCTTTTCCATCATATCAAACAAAGGTAATCAGTTTACCTTTTAGTTTTGGAGATCATTTCAAAAAGGACTTGGTACTCAGGTTAAGCTCAGTACAACATTTCACATACAAGTGGATGGTCAGCGGAGTAGACAATTCAGACTCTCGAGGACATGTTGAGAGCATGTGCGATTGACTTCAAGGGTAGTTGGGATGTCCATTTGCCTCTTATTAAGTTTGCATATAATAATAGCTACTATGTCAACATTCTGATGGCTCCGTTTGAGGCTCTCTATGGGCGAAGATGTAGATCGCCTATTGGTTGGTTTGAAGTCGATGAAGTTATGATAATAGGACCAGATTCAGTCCATGATGCCATGAAGAAGGTTCAGCTCATACGGGACAGGTTGAAAATAGCTCAAAGTCACCAAAAGTCCTATGCTGATGTGAGAAGGAGAGAACTTGAGTTCGAAGTGGATGATTGGGTGTTTCTGAAGGTGTCTCCCATGAAGGGAGTGATGAGGTTTAGAAAGAAAGGATAACTCAGCCCTCATTATGTTGGCCCCTACTGGATTGTGAAGTGGGTTGGCAAGGTGGCATATGAATTGGAGTTTCCCTTAGAATTAGCTTCTATTCATCCTGTTTTTCATGTATCGCTCTTAAAGAAGTGTTTGGGGGATCCAACTCTAGTTGTTCCGATTGACAGTGTTGGTGTGAAAGACAGCTTAGTTATGAGGAGGTTCTGGAGGAAATACTGGATCGTCAGGTTCGAAGGTTAAGAAACAAGGAAGTAGCTTCAGTTAAATATTTATGGAAGAATCAGCGTGTTGAGGGAGCTACGTGGGAAGACAAAGAAGATATGATGGCTAGATACCTATATTTATTCCCTACCGGCTCAGTTCTGCTTGAGGTATCAATTTTTGCCCTAAAACTCTATTCAGTTTTATGTTCAGTTCATGTGCCCCAGTTTCTTTCACATATATGGATATATGTATGATTCATGAATTTAGTTCAGCCATGTAGTTTGAATCGGAGTTAGTCATTCTGTTAGTTTTCAGCTTATATGATCAGTATTTGAGTATGATGATTATGTTTCTCTGCTTTTCTGTATGATTTTCAACATTCGAGGATGAATTTCCCTAAGGGTGAGATATTGTTATACCTCGAAAGACAAATATCAGACCCGGCAATTGAAATAGAGAAAAACAGAATTTTTTACATCAGGTCACAAAACGACTCATCCTGTGACCCGTCAGGTTGACCACGAGTCGTTAAGTGGCTTATGGTGAGGAGTTTGACTTGATTTGGAAATTATGGTTTTAAGTCCCCATGGACATGACCACGAGTCGTGGTCAGCACCCATGACTCGTTGAGTCAGTCGTGGTCAAGAGCTAATAAAGGTGAAGGTTGAGTTGGCAGTGTTCCCTAAGAATGGACATAACGAGTCATGGTCAAAATGCCATGATCTGTTAGATTAGTCGTGGTCATCAGTTGATATAAGACTTAAGGTTTTGGGCAGCGGTGACCACGAGTCGTGGTCACCAATAACAGGTCGTTAGGTCCCTCGTTGGGACCCCTCAAGGAAAAGTGGCAATAGACTTAACGACAGCAGACGACGACTCGTTTCCCCTGGTAACGACTCGTCCACTCCCTCACGGGGACTGGCAGTCAGTTATTTTCTGTGTATTTAGTAAGGGTTTATCCATAATTTCTATGATCCTAAGGCCTAAACTACGTCGTTTTAAGTTATGAATAGTGAAGTTTAAGAGGGGTAAGTTCATTCTAGGCTATTCTTATTCATGCATGCAAGAGTAAAGCTCTAGAGAGGTGATCAATCTCAATTTTCTTCAAGTTTTCATCAATTTTTCCTTGGGCAATCAGAGAAATTATAGAATCAGATTCTCCCAGGTTTGTAAGGCTACGAATGGGTGAATTTTTTCACACCCATGCTCAATCCCTCTCTAATTCATAAAAACCTATATGTTGATCCTGTGGAGTTTTAACCCAATGCATGAATTCCCTAAGTTCTACCATGGGTATGATCTAAGTATGCTTCTATTATTTAATTATAATTCATGGGCAAGTTTTACAATGTTTTCAATTATAAATCATGTTTTCAAGTTTATAAATTATAATGTCCATCCATGAGAAGTTATGAAAGTTGAGATTTATGATGTATTTTCAAGTATGAAGAGATATTTATGATGAAAAGCATGTTTTCAAGTTACCCATGTCTATGATTATGTTTTCAAGTGAATCAAGTATTTTAAAGCATGTTTAAGTATTGGGCAATCCTATATTTTCAAGTGTGATGTATGATTTCAAGTTAATTAGCTTACCACATGGTTTTGGAGTCAAGACTCCCAATTATGTTCAGCTTGTGGTATGGTTTGAGTCAAGGCTCCTCATGTATGATTTCAAATTTTATATGTACATGATTATCCAGCTTCATCAGTAGACGATGGTCAGCTTCATAGAAAAACAATGAAGAGCATATGCATATTTTTGGGAATAGCGTCTAGCACTGAGTAGGCTAAGGGTCAGTCAACCCTATGCCTCAGAACTACGTGCCAACATAGGTATGATCAGATTTTTTTGGGACCTCCTATGGGAGCTTTCCCTTGCCCCAAGGGGCCTTCAGCTTGATATCAATATCATGGTAGCATTCTTAGTGCTGGTAAGGCTTTGGAAGGCTCTGCCCACTTAAATGTGATAGTCAGAACCACGTAGCTCTATCGTGGTAATATCAGTTATATGACGAGTCTCCTATTGTTCATTATGATTTCAGTTATGCATGTTTGTAATTCATGATATATATATATATATATATATATATATATATGTTCTAAAGCAGGTTTGACCCAATGTACAGTTTTACTTATGAATATCAGATTTCACTTTTGGGTTATTCGATTTATTTATGATGTTCAGTTATGTTCAAATCATGATTTCAGAAAATAGCATGCAAGCCCTACTCTCAGATTATTATCTTGATGTTATTTTATATTATGCATGTTTTAAATGATTCTACTTATTTAAGCAATTTTACTTACCTTGCATACTCGATACATTTCACGTACTGACTGCATACACTATGTTGTATAATTTCCTGATACAGGCTTCGATCTTCAAACTCAGCCCTGTCACTAGCCAACTTCCAATAGTTAGCATCTAGTGTCTATTGGTGAGTCCTCATCTCCTGAGGACCATTTGTTATCAGTTATCCTTGTACTTTCAGTTTCCAGACTTAGAGAGTTAGTTGGGGTCTTGTCCCATCAACTCATCAGAATTAGATGCTTTTCAGACAATAGATTGTATTCAGCTTCAGTCTCGTGTTATATATTCAGTTGCTATGTTATGTTTAGACCTCTGTTAATAGATTATGTGAAGTCTTCCGCATTATTGATTGAGTTGTATGTATGTTCATGTCATGGGTCGACTTGGAGTCTCTAGGGGCACCTTGTCCCGTGTCTCAATCCGGGCCTATGTTCGGATCATGACACAGACTAACGTGTGATATAATGACCCATTGTTAGAAGTAACAGGTCATCATTAATCCCGTTCTTACAATACACAGAAACCTGTCAAAATCCTTCTAGCCAAACCACGAGCCAGATGATGAGTTGTTCTTTGATGTAACGACTCATCCTATGAAGCTGTTGAATGAAATCCAGGAAATGCTAAAGTTACCCCAGTGACAACAGATGGAAACAACGATCCATTATTTTAGATAACGGGTCATTCTGTCCGGGGATATCCAGAATTTGTTCAAACCCCTTTTAGTGATCATGACAGAATTCAATGACCCCTTGTTTCATCTAACAGGTCATCCTTTCTATCCATTGGTCAAAGTCTAAAGATTGAGTTTTCAGACCGAGGACCAACGACTGGTCCCAACGAGTTGTGGTCACAACCATTGACTTGTTGTGTCACCCGTTGGATCCGATCGAGTAGTTTTTTAGACTTTTCTCCAGGGGTATTTTTGTAAATTTTTGCTATTTTAGTTCCTAAACTATGTCGTTTTTGAATTTATTTGGAGGGGGATTTAGAGTCTTAGTCGAATCTCATTCCCCATTCTTTCCTTAACATGCAGAGTATCACCGTAACAACTCAAACAGTCTTTTTCAAGTAAGAGGTAGGGTTTCTTATCTCCCTCAAAGTTTCAGGTGCTTTTCTTAAGGGTTCTTCTATAGATATGTGAGATTTCAACAAGGGTTATCCTTTCCCCCTTGTGTCCCAAAAGCTTTCAGAAAATATTTATATCTTAGTCCCACAAAAAATCATGTCTTAGGCTTTTTGTTCAGTTACGAGTTCTCTTATTACTTCAATGTTCTCAAGTATCCTGTGATTTCTAGTATGTGATATTCATAGTTTTATAAATTCAAGTACAAATGATACTTTTATGATAGATTTCCACATGATTCAAGTTCAATTGTATAAACATGTATTTTACTTCTATATGGGTTTGAGTTAGCATGAATTCATATTTCAGTCTTTATGATTTATCATGATTTCAGTATACAAATGTTGATAGTATAATCAGTATTTTAAGGTTCTTTAGACTCTTAGAATACGATCAGATAAAGTTTCTAACTTAGCTGTAAGAACACTAGTTCTCGTATTATCTAAAAAATTTCAATGGCCCCATATGGCCAACAACAAAACCAACTGCTAATAATCTATAGCCTGCAAGCCTCTAAGAGTAGAATAATGGTCAGGACAGGGCCCCGACCTACCCATAAACTATACAACAAAAGAACAAACCTTCTCTAAATATCAACTTGGAAGAAAGGAACTGATCGGATTGCTGTCTCTGGCTGATGACTAAGAAGGCCCTAAAATGCGTCTATCCGCACCTGCAGGCAAGTAACGCAGATCCCCAAGGATGGGCGTCAGTACAATATGTATCGAATATATAAGGCAGTAAATTAATAGCTGAATGAAAACTGAATAGGCTAAAGTAATCAGGAAGAAGGATAAGAGTTTAACCTGAGTCATCTCGCAATCTAGAAAAATATAACTAGAAAGTATATGTACAAACAAGAACCTAGTGGGGCCCCCATAAGCCTGGAAGGTACAAACAACACAGAATAACCTACCTGAGCCCCCATAAACCCTGGTAAGTACAAGCAATGTGCACTCCTCCTGTCTAGCTACTAAAGGTTTGTAGGCATATTGTAACTCAATACGGCCGTCATGGCCTCGGTCTGGTGTAACTCAATACGACCCTCACGGCCTCAGCCTGGTCCTTTCGGACATCATACTGCCCCTATGAGCATGGTCCTATAGGTAATAATATCCAACAACCCAACCGTCGTAAGAAAAACCAATCTAGCTAGGGTTAACTCTAACGAGGGTTACTATGTTATCGTTGTCGTCTCAATTCTATTTGTAGCAGCTGATCAAAATAGGTTTACTCTGGAGTACCATAGATAAACAGGTCGTACTAACCTTAAGACAAATGTAACTTGCCAAAAAGGATAGCTTTAACATACCTTATTTGATGATTTCTGGGTGCTAGAACATTTTCAATCCTGAAGTCAGTGGTTTCACCAATTTGCAGCCCTCACACTGGAAAAATGAGGCTATTTCAATACTAATGATCAGCAATTAACAATATCTTCTAATAATATTAACTATAACTTCAACTTCAATTAATTCTGCCGAAAACCCATCAATTCTTGAGAGTTAGAAGGTAGAACGGCTTACCTATAGCCTTTAGCCGGTTAGAACTCAATTTAAAGTAAATTCGACAACCTTTACTCGGTGGGGTTCCGGTATGCCGAGCGAATTTTTGAGAAATAACTTTGTAGAAATGCTTCCGTAGGCCTAAGACTTGTTACCCAAAGTTAATTTGCATTTGGACGGCGTTTGGTAGTGTAATTTGATGGAAGTTTGATAAAGGCTACATTTTTCTCTCTTCACTGTCGAGGTTTCTTTGTTAAATTGAAATATAATCACCTAAGGATAACTTATATACAACAAGGGCATGCCTACCATCCTGCTGCGCCGCACCCCTCAATGCACTGGCCTGCCTGGCGCATCGAGCTAGCCCCTTGCAGCCCGGCCTTTCCCGACCCTGCTTCTGAGGTTTTTCCCGCACGCACCAAGCTGCTATTACTCATCACAAATCCATGCACACCCACATTAACCGTTAACATTTTACGGGGTGTAACATCATGGTACTTCAGTTCAGTTATACATTTTAGCACAATTTTTCAGACTATTTATCACGACTCGAACCTACACCCGGATCATAGACACGGGACAAGAGACCCTAAGAGGCCCCAAGTCGACCCATGGCATATGCATACAACATATCTCATTCAAATAAGCGGAATGATAATCATAAAAACATAGCGGAAACGTAATTATAGCATAACATCAGAAAATACTGGACATATACATAGCTGAGCACTACATACTTATCTGAAAGCCTCTAATACATAAGATGGGTTGATGGGACAACATCACCAACTAACCCGACCAATACCGAAATATAAATAACATGACAGTCTGTCAAATGTCCCTCGGAACATGAAGACTCACCAATAAGCTGGAAGTGTAAGCTGAGATGGACTAAGGGTGCGGATGAGCCTAAGATCCGGACCCTGTATCATGAAATGATACAACATAGAAAGTATGCGGTCAGTAGGTGGAATGTACCTAGTATGCAGGGTAAGTAAAACGGACATTTTAGAGTAAATAAAACTCATAAATAAATATATAAGAGAAGGACATCATGCTTACATCAAAACTTTGTAATAAAACATAAGGCTCAAGACTTTCAAATCATTTGTAGTCATTCATTGTCATAATCGTAAGTAAACTTTATCAAAACATAACTTGAGCCACAACATAAACATAACAATGCATAAAACATGCGAAACAATGGGAGGACTCGTCATAACTGACAACATCATGGTAGAGCCTTTCATGATGCCCCACTATCTCGCTCAAGTGGACAGAGCCGACCCTGGCTTGCCAGGCGAGGGTCGTGCATTAGGGGTGATATCACATTTGAGGGGATCATTATCAATACAACATATCTTTAGAGACCCACGGTGGCACGTGGTTATGAGACACTGGCGTAGTCCTTTGAATGTCGGGCTGCTCGGTGCTAGACACGGCTCTCAAAAACATGTATATAGGCTCATACGTAAATCAATAACATCATGCATTAAGATTCATTGTATAAAATATGACAATTATCATCATTGATCCCCTTTAAACATGCTTAGCCAAGAATCATAGGCCTTTTTATCAGCCAACATCATAAATCGATAAATCATGTAATTCACTTCATAAATCATAAATCATCTTTAATATGTGGCCATTGCCCAATACTTCATCATATTCAATTCTTTCAAAATATTCTCATAAACATGAGAGTTTGGAATCACGCTTTTCCATCATCAATAAACTCAAAAATATAGAGTATTTATCATAAATCACAACTTCCATGAACTTTCATCAAATAGGCATTTTCGATTTAAAAGATTGAAACATGATTTTAAGAAAAAGAATGTAAAACCTACCCATCATTCATAATTCAATAATTAAAACTTAATTAAATCAAACCCATAAAGAAAAATCACATTTTCATGCATTTGGGTAAAACCCCATAGACTTGGATAAAAGGATTCATGATTTAAATTAAATTTTGGGCATGGATGAGGAAGAATTTCACCCATTCTAAAACCCAACATAACTGGAAATGGATTGCTTTCGAGGTACCTTGAATACTCACAAAGAAATTGATGGAAATTTGGGGAAGAAGACCTTGAATCTCCCAAAAATTTCTCTAAGCTTTTACATGATAATAGGCATGCGTAAAGGACTTAACTCATCTTATCTCACTCAGAAAAATATCCAAAATGATTTTGTTTAGGCCTTAGGAACTTAGGAATTATGAAAATGCCCTTATTAAAACGCAGGAAATTTCTGGTCGCCAGGCCCCACGAGGGACCTCACGGGTCATTGCCACAGGGCATGACTCGTGGCCATGGTCCATTGAGTCCACTATCCAAAACATCTAAGGAGACCCCACGGGTGACTTCACGAGTTGTGAGGCCAGACCACGACTTGTGGTCACCTTCCGTGGACTACACTACCCATCCCAACTTGCCAAACCTCCAAGGTAAACCACGGGTGACCTCATGAATAATGAGGTCTGACCACAACTCGTGGTCAGGACCGTGGCCTTCTCACTTTAGCCTTGCCAAACCATGCTGACCACAAGTCACCTCATGACTCGTGGTCACTCCTCACGACCCACCTCAGGGTCATTCTGTGACTTGGTGCGAATTTTTAATGTTTCTCCGTTTTTTACTTCCGAGCCTGATCCTTGGGTTCCCAGGGCATAACAATATCTCCCCCTTGGGAACATTCATCCTCGAATGTTAGAAACATGCAAAAAAACACTAAAACAAGCTATCACCATATACAATTACCGGTTATTTAAGCCGAAAACTAATGGAATGACTACCTCCGAAAAGAACTACATAGCTGAATTGAATTCAGACACATCACATACATATACCATATCATAAAACAAACTTGTACACATGAACTAAACATGAAAAGATGATTAAAGGTTTAGGTCAAAACTGATACCTCAAGCCGAAACTAAGCCGATTGGGAACAAATAAGGGTATTTAGCCATCATATCTGCTTTGGCTTCCCACGTAGCTCCCTCAACATGCTGATTTTGTTACACCCCGTAAGTTTCCAATATTTAGAAGGCCTATTCATACATTGGTTATGAGTTTTAGAGTACAATACATACGAGAAAGGGCCCGGGGAAAGGTCGAACGAGCACGGAGTCAGAACCACGCGGGAGGAGGCTGGGCAAGCTGCCCAAAGGGGCAGCGTCGAAAGGACCAAGCCCTCCGTGATGGGCTCTGTGACATGGACCTAGATTAGCGCGATAGGGTCCGTGCCAGAGACCCCTGTCTATCGCCTCAAGTATATATAATCCCTCCCTTTGATTTTAAGTTATATTCCAAAATATATATGGGCAGAAGAGAGAAAGCACGAGGAAGACCAGTAAGATTCATCTGTTTACACCGCAAAATGTTGCCCGAATTCAAACTAACTTTGGGTATTGAAGTTTAAGGCTGCAGGGAGCATTGCCACGGAGTTAATTTCACAAAATTCGCTCGGCAAATCGTAACCCCGCTGAGCTAAAGTTGTTGGAATTTCTTCAAACTAGTGTCAATATGATCACAGGCTTAAAGTAAGCATTTCTTCCTTATGGACTTTCAAGAAATTATGAATTTTTAACCTTGTTCCATTAAGTTGAAATATAGTTAATATTTATATATAAAGTTATCGTTTTATTGAATTTAGTACTGAAACTAGTCATTTTCCCCCAGTAATATGATTGCAGTTGAGAAGAACAGTTGAATACGAACTGACACTCACCAGTTAATCAGTAGTCGGCGAATGAGGTATGTTAAGGCAATTTCCTTCAGCAAGTCAATTTCCTTATCATGATAACTCAGTTTGAATCCCAATAAGAGTACCAGAAGCATGTCTATTATATTTAGTTGTTGTTATTAGTTGAAACCCATATTCCATGTTTAGTTGGGAGAGATTATGCCTGTATAGCCTTCATGACCGACCCCAAGGTTATTAGATGTGTCGACGGCCGCCCAGGGCAAGATGACGTCGCTCTATAGAGCGATATGCCGTCCGCCAGAGACGAAGATGGGGTCCCAGGTCATCAGATGTCGTGGTTGGCTATATACACCCCCGTCGAGCCTAGTGCTCAGGGTGCAGATATCAGGAGTCCATTGGACTCAGACACAGCTATAGTCAGGGGCCGAGCGGGCTCAGTTGCGAACCCAAGGGGCCGGTAGGAAAGCTATATCTATTAGTTGACCCAGTGCGACCTTGATAGGGGTATATAGACTGAAGTGTACTCATCGGGGCTTATGGGGGGGCAGGTGGGTTATTCTGTGCTGGTTGTACCTTTCAGCTTATAGGGGCCAGGTAAGTTTTTCGTTTGCTTTAGTTATTAATAAATTAGACAATAAAAAGCTCTATTACTCAGGTATGATCTCTACCCCTTCATTTCAGTTATTCTCAGTTCTATCTCTTTATTTCAGTCATATTACAGTTTTCGCCTTACATATTCAGTACATATTGTACTGACGCCCTTTCTGGGGCGCAGTGCTACTTGCCCCCAGGTACGGATAGACGAGGAGTAGGTCCATCGTAGCTCTCAACCAACATCATCAGAGTAGTAGCTCTTTCTTCTGGAACTTGTAGGTAGAAGGTTTACTTCTTTTTTATTGCACCGTTTATGGGTAGGTCGGAGCCCTGTCCCGACCATCATATTACTCCTAATGGCTTGCAAATTGTTTCTATTTCCTGTGGTTAGCTGTTATTGGTCGTGTGGGGCCTATATGTATTTTAGTTTACGTATTGACCGTGTGGGGCCTTGTTTAGCTGATAGATTAGCGGCCTTGTCGGCCATAGTTTAGCTTAGAACTGGATTTACTTTACAGTCACAACTAGATATCATAGTGGCCTTGTCGGCCCTAGGATTCCCTGTTATTGTCGTTTCTGGTTAGCCGTTTTTCTTTACAAGTGGCTATAAGGCCTTGTCGGTCGGAGGTTATATTTACAACCGAGATATAGCCCGTTGTTTTCTTGATTTGGGAAGTAAGCCTACACCAAAAGTGCATAGGCCTAGTTAAGTCAGTTCAGATCCTAGTAGGGCACCAGGTGCCAATCATGCCTCCCAAGGTGGGGTGTGACATATTTCTCCATAATACTTTAACTGAAGCCACTTCTTTGTTCCTCAGCCTCCGAACCTGACGATCCAAGATCTCCATCGGAATTTTCTCATAGTTGAGGCTATCCTTCACACCAACGTTGTCTACCGGGACTACTAAAGTTGGATCACCCAAGCACTTTTTCAAGAGTTATACATGAAACACGGGATGAACTGAAGCTAATTCTGAAGGCAAGTCCAACTCATACGCCACCTTACCAACTCTCCTCATAACCCGGGAAGGACCAACGCCCTCTCTTTCCGAACCGCATGACTCCCTTCATGGGATATACCTTTAGAAATACCCAGTCGTCCACATTAAACTCCAGATCCCTTCTCCTCACATCAGCATACGATTTCTGATGATTCTGAGCGGTTTTTAACTGATCCCTTATCAACTAAACCTTTACCATGGCCTCATGAACCGAATCTGGTCCTATCATGGCTGCCTCACCAACCTCAAACCAACCAATGGGAGATCTACACCTTCGCCTGTAAAGAGCCTCAAATGGTGCCATCTGGATGCTGGAGTGATAACTGTTATTATAGGCGAACTCGATTAAGGGCAAATAATCATCCCAACTACCTTTAAAATCCATAACACATGCCCTCAACATATCCTTGAGGGTCTGAATGGTTCGTTCTGCCTGGCTGTCTGTTTGCGGATGGAAGGTTGTACTGAGCTTAACTTGCGTCCCAAGTCCTTTTTGAAAAGAATGCTAGAATTGAGAGGTAAACTGAGTACCTTGATCTGAAATAATAGACAAGGGCACTCCATGAAGTCGAACCAACTCCCAAATAAACAACTTGGCATAATCATCCGCTGAATCCATGGTCTTGACCGGTAGGAAGTATGCCGCCTTAGTTAACCTGTCTACCACCGCCCAAATGGAGTCATAGTGTCGGCGAGTACGAGGTAGGCCTGTAACAAAATCCATATTTATTTCCTCCCACTTCCAAGTGGGAATGCTAATATCCTAAAGTACACCTCCCGGCCTTTGATGCTCGACCTTCACTTGCTGATAGTTTGGACATTTAGCTACGAACTCTGCAATATCCTTCTTCATACCATCCCACCAATAGATTTCTCGCAAGTCCTGATACATCTTCATGGATCCCGGGTGGATAGAATATCTAGTACCATGTGCCTCATGCAATATCCAAACTCTCAAATTATCAACGTTCGGAACACATAATCGACCTTGGTATCATAGCACACCATCTCCCCCTTGGGAGAAAACCTCCACCTCTTGACTCCGCACTGCTCCCTTCAGCTTTCTCAAGGTCGGATCCTCATCTTTCTTAGATTTGACATCAACCACTAAGGACGATTCTGACCCATTCTGCACAATAACGCCACCATCAGTCGAGTCGATCAATCTAACTCCCAGTCTTGCAAGTCGATGGACATCTCCCACCAACTCCTTCTTTCCCTCGTCCACATGGGACACACTCTCCATAGAGAGCCTACTAAGTGCATCCGCAACCACATTAACCTTTCCCGGATGGTAGAGGACACTCATGTCGTAGTCCTTTAGTAATTCCAACCACCTCCTTTGCCGAAGATTTAGAACCTTCTGTGTGAATACATATTGCAAGCTCTTGTGATCCGTAAATACATCCACATAGACCCCATACAAGTAATGCCGACATATCTTCAATACAAACACCACCACAGTCAACTTAACATCATGGGTCGGGTAATTCTTTTCATGAACTTTTAACTGTCTTGAGGCATATGTTATTACCTTCCCACGCTGCATCAAGACACACCCCAGTCCGACTCTCAAAGCATCGTAATGCACTACAAATCCATCAGTGCCCTCGGGTAAAGTCAACACTGGTGCTGAAGTGTGTCGGGCCTTCAACTCTTGAAAGCTTTTCTCACAAGCATCCGACCATTAGAACTTCACCTTTTTCTGATTCAGCTTAGTCAAAGGTGCCGCCATAGATGAGAAACCCTCAACAAACCTCCGATAGTAGCCATCTAGACCCAAGAAACTCTGAATTTCTGAAGGATTCACCGGTCTAGGCCAATTCTTCACCGCCTCAATTTTCTGGGAATCTACCCTTGTGCCTTCGCTTGATACCACATGACCCAGAAATGCCACCGAGTCTAGCCAAAATTCATACTTGCTAAACTTTGCATACAACTGATGATCCTTGAGGGTTTGTAGCACTATTCTCAAATGAGTGGCATGCTCCTCCTCACTCCGGGAGTATATAAGAATGTCATCGATGAACACGATCACGAACATATCCAGATATGCCTTGAACACCCTGTTCATTAAATCCATAAAAGCTGCAGGGGCATTGGTTAGTCCGAAAGACAACAACAAATTTGTAGTGACCATATCAAGTCCTGAAAGTGGTCTTCGGGATGTCACTCTCCCGAACTCTGAGTTGGTGATACCCGAATCTGAGATCAATTTTTGAGAAGCACTTGACACCCTGAAGCTGGTCAAACAAATCATCGATCCTGGGTAAGGGGTACCTATTCTTGACAGTAACCTTGTTCAACTGTCGATATTCAATACACATGCGAAGGGAACCATTCTTTTCGAACAAATAGAACTGGTGCAACCCCATAGAGACTGGCTCAGTCTAATGAATCCCTTATCCAACAGATCCTTTAACCGATCCTTCAATTACTTTAGTTCGGCTAGGGCCATCCTGTAGGGAGGAATAAAGATAGGTTGCGTATCGGGTAATAGATCAATACCTAAATCAATTTCCCTCTCCCGAGGAACACCGGGAAAATCATCAAGAAACACCTCCGGATATTCACACACCATCAAAACTAACTGAATAGTCAGGGTCTCGGACTCCAAATCCTTAACCCTAACTAGGTGGTACATGCAACCTTTAGAGATCATCTTCCTGGCCTTAAGATAGGAAATAAACCGACCTGCTGGTACCGTCGAACTACCCTTCCACTCCAACAGCGACTCACCTGGAAAATGAAATTCCACCCTACGGGTCCTACAATTAATCGAAGCGTAACATGCGAACAACCAATCCATACCAATAATAATGTCAAAGTTAGTCATGGCTAACTCTACAAGGTCTGCGGAGGTAAACTTATGCAACACAGTGAATGGGAATTCTCTATATACTCGTCTAGCTATGACCGAATCACCAACAGGGGTCAAAACTAAAAACGGTTCTGACAAGGTCTCGGGACTAACTCTAAGGCTACTACAATGTAAGGAGTCATGAAAGACAAGGTAGCTCTCGAATCTAGCAAGGCATAAACATCAATATGAAAGACACGCAATATACTAGTGACCACGTCTCGCGAAGTCTCCTACTCCTTGGCGCGAGGAAAGGGCATAGAATCGGTTTTGGCGTTGTTTGCAACCTCCACTAGTCGATGCTCCCTGCGGAGCGGAACAGGCTGGAGTTGCTGCTGTCTTGGTGGCCTGTGCACGACCCTTATCATCACCCTGTCTAGCATATGGGCATGCTTGGCGCATGTGCTCGGATCTACCACACCCATAGCAAACATCTGAATCGAGCAAGCACTCCCCAGCATGACCCTTACCGCACTTCCCGCAGGCTGGAGAGGTATACTCTAACTGGTTTCCCCTCTGATCTCGTGACCTTGAAGCCTTATTCCTCTGATCACTCCTGGCCCTGGATAGAACACTAGCTGATGATGGTGCTGGGGCTAGTGACCTCTGTTGAAACTGTGGACTGTAGCCATCGCCGGACATCTGATGTGAAAACCCACGGTTGTCCGTCCGAGCCCTCGTTTCCTCCCTCTCCCTCGCATGAGCCGCCTCCATCTACTGGGCGTACAACACTATGCGAGGAAATTCCATATCTTGGTGGAGCATAGCAGTTCTACAATCCTTGTCTAAATAACCAGCCATACCATGAACGAATCGGCTCACCCGCGCCCTCTGATCCATCAATAACTTTGGGGAGTACTTTGAAAAATGAATGAACTCAAGCGAATACTCCATCACTTTCATCTTTCCCTTCTTGAGGTTCACAAACTCAGCTGCTTTCAACTCCCTCATCTCCCGAGGGAAGAACCTGTCGAGAAAGGCTATGTGGAACTCATCCCAGCTGATAGGGCCTGCTCCCACTGCCCTGCTGTCCTTCCATTACTTGTACCAAATATGAGTGACCTCTTTTAGTTGATAAGAGGCCAAGTCCACACACTCCCTATTTGTCACCCCCGTAACCTGAGTGACCTTCAAGATCTCTTCAATAAATTCATGTGGATCCTCGTCCACATTTGACCCTGTAAACTCAGGAGGGTTCATCCTCAAGAAGTCCCTAATCCGGGCTGCTGTTGCATTGCCACTCTTTGGGACCTACGCAACATCCTGCTAGTATACCTGAGCGGTCAAGGCCTGCGCCAACATCTGAATAGCCGTCTGAAACTCAGTGTTGGCAGCTGGCTCTACTGCCTAGGGCTCCTAAATAGGCGGGGCTTGTTGATGCCCGTGGTCATTTCCATCTCTGTGGCCTTCATCATTTCCATTCCTCCTTTCGTTCATTCTTCTAGGAGCTATAATTCTGCAATCCTGAATCAAACAAATTAGAAAGATGGAAAGGCTTTTCATCGCACGACATAGAACATGAAAGAAGAGAACATTTCCTAAACGTCTAGTAGCCTCTTCGTCATAAGTGTGGCACGTTTCACACCCATGAAAAATACTCTACTTAATGCGGCTTTCAGACACCCTAGGAAACTTCAAACCTATTGCTCTAATACCAAGTTTGTCACGACCCGAACGTACACCCAGATCGTAGACATGGGATAAGAGACCCCGAGAGGCCCTAAGTCGACCCATGGCACATGCATACAATAAATCTCATTCAAATAAGTGGAATGATAATCATAAAAATATAGCGGAAATGTAATTATAGCATAACATCCTAAAATACTGGACATATACATAGTTGAGCACTACTTACTTGTTTGAAAGCCTCTAATACATAAGATGGGTTGATGGGACAACATCCCCAACTAACCCCGACCAATACCGAAACATAAATAACATGAAAGTCTGTCATACGGCCCTTGGAACATGAGGACTCACCAATAAGTTGGAAGCGTAAGCTGAGATGGACTAAGGGTGAGGATGAGCCTGAGATCCAGACCCTGTATCATGAAACGATCCAGCATAGAAAATATATGATCAGTACGTGGAATATACCGAGTATGCAGGGTAAGTAAAATGGATATTTTAGAGTAAATAAAACTCATAAATAAATATATAAGAGAAGGACATCATGCTTACATCAAATCTTTGTAATAAAACATAAGGCTCAAGACTTTCAAATCATTCGTAGTCATTCATTGTCATAATCGTAAGTAAACTTTATCAAAACATAACTTGAGCCACAACATAAACATAACAATGCATAAAACATGCGGAACAATGGGAGGACTCGTCATAACTGACAACATCATGGTAGAGCCTTTCATGATGCCCCACTATCTCGCTCAAGTGGACAGAGCCGACCCTGGCTTGCCAAGCGAGGGTTGTGCATTAGGCGTGATATCACATTTTAGGGGATTATTATCAATACAACATATCATTAGAAACCCATGGTGGCACGTTGTTATGAGACACCGGCGTAGTCCTTTGAACGTCGGGCTGCTCGATGCTAGACACGGCTCCGAAAAACATGCATATAGCCTCATATGTCAAATATATCATCATGGATTAAGATTCATTGGCTAAAATATAACAATTATCATCATTGATCCCCCTTTAAAACATGCTTAGCCAAGAATCATAGGCCTTTTTTATCGGCCAACATCATAAATCGATAAATCATGTAAATCATAAATCATCTTCAACATGTGGGCATTTCCCAATACTTCATCATATTCAATTCTTTCAAAATATTCTCATAAACATGGGAGTTTGGAATCATGCTTTTTCATCATCAATAAACTCAAAAATATAGAGTATTCATCATAAATCATAACTTTCATGAACTTTCATCAAATGGGAATTTTCGATTTAAAAGATTGAAATATAATTTTAAGGAAAATAATGTAAAACTTGCCCATCATTCATAATTCAATAATTAAAACTCAATTAAATCAAACCCATAAAGAGAAATCACATTTTCATGCATTTGGGTAAATTCCCATAGACTTGGATAGAAGGATTCATGATTTAAATTTAATTTTGGGCATGCGTGAGGAAGAATTTCACCCATTCTAAAACCCTACATACCTGGGAATGGATTGCTTTTAAGGTTCCTTGAATGCCCACAAAGAAATTGATGGAAATTTGGGGAAGAAGACCTTGAATCTCTCAAAATTCTCTCTAAGCTTTTGCATGAGAATGGGCATGCATAAAGGACTTAACTCATCTTATCTCACTTAGAAAAATATCCAAAATGACGTAGTTTAGGGCTTAGGAACTTAGGAATTATGAAAATACCCTTATTAAAATGAAGAAAATTTTTGGTCACCAGTCCCAACGAGGCACCTCACGGATCGTTGCCACAGGGCACGACTCGTGGCATGGTCCATTGAGTCCACTATCCAAAACATCCAAAGGGACCCCACGGGTGACTTCACGAGTCGTGAGGTCAGACAACGACTCGTGATCACCTTCCATGGCCTACACTGCCCATCCCAACTTGCCAAACCTCCAAGGTAGACCATGGGTGACCTCACGAGTTGTGAGGTCTGACCATGACTCATGATCAGGCCCGTGGCCTCCTCACTCAGGCCTTTCCAAACCATGCTGACCACGAGTCACCTCACGACTCGTGGTCACTCCTCACGACCCACCTCACGGGTCATTCTATGACCTGGTGCGAATTTTCAATTTTTTCTCCGTTTTTACTTCTGGGTCTGATCCTTGGGTTCCCGGGGCATAACACTATCATTATGTTCTATTTGTATTCCAGTTTCATATCTCATATACTCAGTACATTCAAAGTACTGACTGCATATTTCTTGTGTTATATCATTTTATGATATAGGCTTAGGCTCTCAGACTTAGCAGCGGGGTTAGCTTCTCCTTCAAACTTATTGCAGCAAAGTTCTATTGGTGAGTCCTCATCTTCCAAGGACTGGAGTCTTCATCTCTAGTATTTTTCATTCTCAGTGTTTTTGTTTCAAACACTAGAGTTAGTTGGGGGTTTGTTCTAGCAACTCGTCAATTTCTTTGAAAAGGCTTTCCGATAGAGTATATTAGTTTCAGTTTGAGTTTAGTATTTTGATTAAATTCCAGTATCTTCTCATATTTTCTTTGTTTATAAGTATTTGGTTATTTACTTAATAATAGCTTCCGCTTAATATTTTTCTATGGTAGTTCAGTCATTATAGAATTATGCTATGCCATGAGTTTTCTTGGGTTACTTATAATCCTAAGTACTGTATTGCATCCAGGGTGCAGACTCGGGTCGTGACATAAGGATACAAGAAGGAGCAAACACTAGGCTAGTTGTATTGAAATGTGCCTGCAAATGCAAGAGGGAGGGCTTGGATTTAGATCAATGTTTGATGTTTCCCAAGCCTTGTTTGCAAAATTATGGTGGTGATTTAGGACAAGGAGGTCCCTGTTGATTGACTATATGTGGAACAAATATTGTAAGAGACAGACTCCTACTCTTGTGCAGTGGAAAGGAGGACCCTAAGTATGGAAAATGATGCTTACTAATAGAGGGAAGATTGAGAAGAACATATGGGAGGAACCCAAAGGAGGATCTTCTAGTATATGTTATGATAACTAGACCAATCTAGGTCCTTTATATTTATCATTAGAAGATTCACAAGTGAATAATATAATTACAATTGTGGAAGAATTCCTGATAGAGGAAGGTTGGAACTATGAACTAATGCAACAGTATCTTTCACCCAATATAGTGGATCACATTAAGCAAAATATGAATAGTATTGGAAAAACATAACAATGTGGTAAACCTTGGTGGAAATTAACAAGTATAGGGAAGTTCACTATAAGTAGTGCCTGGGAACTACTGAGGCAAAAAGAACACACTTCAGGAATTCTTAAACAGATTTGGATCAAAGAATTGCCTTTCAAGATCTCATTCCTTGCTTGGAGACTACAGAAAGCTTAAATACCAGTGGTAGAGAGTTGGGATAATGCTATAGATCCTAAATGTGTATGTTGTTCAGTCCCTTTATTTGAGACTGTTGAGCATTTTCTCTTAACATGGGAATTTACAAGAAAGGTTTGGAGATACTACTCAAATTTAGCAGGTTTACAGGGGCCATGGATACAAATTAGGAAAACTATATTGAAATGGTGGAATGCTCCAGAAAATGCCAAGATTAAAATTATATTCCAAGCAGTTCCAATCATTATAATATGGATTATCTGGAAGAGAAGAAATTCTATCCTACATAGTGGCAGTTATAACTATGGGAAGGTGATTTATGCTATTAATGATTTAATTCATAAATTCACCAAAGCTAGATTCCCATGGATACAGAACATTCCAGTAGCATGGCCTCTCATAGTAGGTCATTTGGAGGATTATAAACCCAGGAGGGGTTATAAACTGGTGAGGTGGATAAAATCACCAGTAGGCTAGTTCAAATGTAACACAGATGAACCATCTAGGGGTAACCCAGGACCAAGCTCTATAGTTTTTTGTATTAGAAATGAGAATGGAGATGTGGTTCGGGTAAAGGGATTGAGGCTGTCAAACTCCACCAATATTGTAGCAGAGGAAATAGCTATTAGAGAGGGATTGAAGTACTATATTCACATGAATTTCTTGCCAGTGATTATTGAAATAGACTCTCTAACTATGGTGCATTTATTATATGGAAACTGGGAGGTACCCTTGAGTGTGGAACTGGAGATTAAGATTGTTAATAGATTGAGGAAGGAGTCCCAGTAATCATCCAACATACACTAAGAGATGGTAACACTCTGGCAAATTTGTTTGCTAACCAAGTTGTTGATTTTGCAGGTAATTTTGAGATGAACACATTTCAAGACATCCCATCATCAGGTAGAAGGATTATTAATCTAGATAAACATAGTACTCCTCACGTAAGGATTACTAAATTCAACAGAGACGAATAAAAGAAGGATTGATGTACAAGGTGAATCTAGATACTAATTAGTATATTAGACTGAGGCAAGATAGCAAAGTATTACAGCAATAATAGACCTAGATACAGATTAATTAACTATCAATTGCCTAAAGAGAATTCAAAGGTTTGATAATTACAACACCTGGTGAAAGCTTGGGGTATACAGTGAAATCAAACCAAGTCAAAAGGGCATACTAATCTAGATCTAGAAGTCTGTCCATTTGTGTGTCAGTTGTTAACTAGCCCGAATTTCTTGGTGTGAGCTAAAAATATGTATAGACTATATAATTTTTTTTAATGTTTGGCTATCTGATGTGTGGTATCAACCTCCTATGAGGTTCAAACTATTGATAGATTTACAATAGAGGGGTTGGAGGTCATATAGATATACAAAATAAACTGCTTCCTAACTAGTTCAGAATGCAGGAGAATGAAAGGAGAAGTTATCGTATCTCACAGGTATGGTGGGCTTATGGTACAATACTGACCAGAATGAGGGTCTTCAATCAAGGCAACTCCTCTATAGACTGCCGCGATGGATCTGTAGAAGAAGAAATATATAGTTAAGCTATTGATCAAACAAAAGAGGAAAAATCACAGGTCACCTAATGAAGCCGGTGGAGAGGCGGAGAAGACGAAGAGGTCTCGGATAAACTAGATGCTTCCACCTAAATCTCAGTGGATTGGGCTTAATTGTGTGGATCTGTATTGGGCCTCTTTATCATTTATATGTTTCAAACAATTTTTGTTATAAATGTGGCGGGGTTTAGGTCTTTTAACAAAAAAAAAGATTAGTGCACAGAGGTTTTGACCTCAAAAGTCAAGGATATCACAATATAGAGGGATAAAGTTTTGACTGATCTCAAAGATGAATATGATTACTTATCTTTAAAATCTTAGCTTACTACTTGGTGTGTTTGGAGATATACTCTCGAACAAGTCAAGGCAAGCATGGATGATATATATGCAAAGATGCATGTACATCCCATATAATTTAAGAAACACACCTGTACTTTAAAAGTAGGACTAAGAGTGCTTAATACCATAAGAAGGATGTATTATGAGGTATTCAAATCACCCAATGATCCTATATTAAGATTTAAAGTCAAGCAAGTTATAAAACAAAAATCAGCAAAGTTATTGCAAATTACTTTTTAAAAATTCTCTGAAATTTGGGTCAGATATCTCAGAGTTTTTCTCCCAATATATAAATAGTTAAGAGGCTTACTACTTGTAAAATTGAAGGTCTATGAGTCTAGTTTTCAACATACTAAATCGTTTACTGATACGATATCAGAATAGAGAGATATTTGAGTTTTCGCGAGACTGCACAAGCAGGCATGTGGAGGTGATCCCCATGTTGGAGGGAAATAATAGATATAACTTGGGATATATTTTTCATTTCCAAACATTTCCATATAAAAACCAGGTCATCTTCCTCCTTTCTTTAGGGTTACCATGGTTGATTTAAGGTAAAATCACCATTAAAACTTCTCCAAAATCAAGATAAAAGTGGGGTTTGTCATGGAGAGTGACTAATGCGCATTTGTTTCATCGATTTTGACTCCAATTGCGAGATTTCTAAAGAGGAAAATTATGGATAAGGCTGCTCTTAGATTTTTCTCCCTTGTATATTGTAAGGTAGCCTTTAAGCTATAGAATGTTGGGGCTATATATTGGGATTGGATACTTAAGAAGTTGATCGAGAACATTGGGGTTATACTTGTATCTTGCCTCTATCTCACCCTTTGCTTCATCTGCATGCTATAACCCAGGCAACATGTGTAGGCATAGGTACAAGTTATGATCTTTGGTATTCGTAGATCATGTTCTTAAAATTTCTGATAGAATGAAATAGAAAAACTAAGTGTTCAGTAAGATCAACTACTTATGATTAAAAAATATATAGAATTCTTAAAGTCCTATAGTCTTTTGAAGCTAAGTAACAGACATCCGCACCGATCCGTAAGACTCTACTAGATGCTGCTCTAATACCTGGTGGGACCCATGAATCATGCTCTGATATTAAATTATCACAACCTAAATTTCATTTAATCTATAAGGGCATACACCATCCTCGTAGACAAATCTTACTTCTTTTATTAACGATTTAACAATATATGCTATGAAAAAAAATGTGGAATAAACAAACCAACTGTTATATTGAATAAATCATTCCCAATCTAATAAAAAATGGAGTAAAAGAGTAAATAAAAATCAATCACAAAATCTGATGACACTAGTACAAGAGCCTCTACAAATACAAAGCAAATCTGAAAGCTAAAACTACTATCTAAAAGGAAATAAGACAAAAAATAATATAGCGAGTCTCTAGAATCCAGTGCTGCCAAAGAAAAAGCAGCTCACCCTGAACTCTAACTGCAACAAATCTTGAACACGAAGAAAACTAAGTACCACTGGTACCGAAATTAGTTCCTAGACGTAAAAATGTGCAACAAGTACAGAGTTAGTATGAAAAACACATGTACTCAATAATCTTTGATAATTGACCCTTTCTACAAGTGATGATATAACCCAAACAGTTCATATTCAACAATTATAAATATACCATAATAATGGTTCACCACAACAATAGTTGACAGATTCAATATCAACACAATAAAGCAAATAAGGCATATATTATTCGAAATGAGTTACACTACTGATGATATCACCATATGCCGCAATATAGTCACCCGACCCAACCTGCAACTAGGCTAAGATTAGGTTAAGACTTTGTAAGCTCTTTTAAAACTGAGGATTATAAGTCTAACTCAAGTCAGCCCGCTGACCCTTGAGGCTTGATCGGGGCTGGACTGATGCCAGCCTGTGGGCCAAAAAGCTATTTAATTTAAAATTAAAATTTTAAAGAAGATTGTGAAAAAAGAAGTAAAAACTAGAAATAATAATTACCGAATAAGTTTTAATATCTTCCACAATACTTTACTCATTTAGCATTAAGTCCTAATCACCAAGTATAGAAGTTGCAAAGAAAATTATGCAAAAGAAGCAAAAAATAGGAATAATGATTATCGAATAAGTCTAAGTATCTTACATAATACTTTTCTCATTTAGCTTAATTCCTAATGCTAGAATTTCTAAAAGTATAAAAATTGTATCCATCATGAAAATGTTTAAACACTTATTGCTACTCGAAATCAGTTGCACGGCTTTACTCAAATTCAAAATCGTAATATTATAAGTGAATTTAAATATTATTAGTTTTTCATTTGTAGTTATTTGTAATGTTTAACTAATTAAATTTACATATGAATGTAGAAGAAGATGAAAATCTTAATTAAGAAAACTTTATCAATGAATTCAAATGTACTTGACGATATGTTGGTGTTGAATATGCTACAAGTTGTCGTAGAATTATGTATATGCTTTTATATGATCATATGCTAGAAATGTTAACAAATTGAAATACATATAAATTCGAATTTAGATTGAAAAGAAATTTTCTATGAAAAAAATGAAGGGCTAACACACCCTAGCCTGAGGCCCTTTTAATTTAGTCGGACTAGCCATTTTAAAGCTCTTTAAAATGAAGTGTCAGCCCATCCTAACCTATTATATTTTTTAATCCGCGAGTCTTGGGACTAGGCTGGCCCGCTATTATCATCTTCATGAGGTCGGCTTCTTAAAAAAAAATTATTTTAGAAAATTCGACTTTCTGAGGTCTTTTCTTTAAAACTTTCCCAGGAGGTTGGTTTTTGTTGGTCGGTTTCTATCTAATTTTTAGTAGTGGAATTAGCTTTCGTGGAAGTTACATTACTGATGGTTGTGATATTAATAAAAGGTTTGTCGATCAAAATTATTTTTGTGATCTTTCAAAAAGATTGATCTAGATAGAAAAGCATTTAAATTACCATCTAGATGCCCTGCCTTCGTTAAAAAAAGAATTTTGATAAATTTATAATGAAATTTATCAAAAATAACTTGTGAAGTCAAATGAATGATGATATTTTTAATGGTGGCTGGGTGGGTTGTATGGAAAAAAATATGTTTTTAAGATTCTAATGATGTTGTTATAAACATTTCAAGAAATAGAAAATTAGTCCAGTACAATTTCAATATATTTGAGTTGTGTTTTCAATAAGATATTAAATTTTGTTTATTTGGCTTTCTTCCCGTGTTTAATATTTTTTTCTTTTTTTGGCTATGCCCCTATCTGTCCCCATCATTCTTTGCATATAGAGTTACATTTCATCAAATATTTTAATTAGAGTTATGTTAAAATATATCTCAAGTATTACGGCTTTTTAAATTTTATAACCGAATTATTGTATGTTTATTTTTTTTATTTGAATTATCATAAAATATTTATTAAAACACGTCTCAATTATTTTTCTCTTTTCCTACTTGAAATATCATAATCGTAGGTTCAGGTAGGAAAAGGAAATAAGAGATAGTTAAAGTGTGTTTCAATAAATATTTAATAATAGTTTATTTATGAAACTCACATACCTGATAATTCAAACAAAACTCCAAAAAATTAAAATACTTTAAATATGTTTTTCACATTTTCCTGTGGTTAGTAATCCATTACCGCAAGTAGTTCAAGTATATACGTGCCCATTTACTTCTTCATATATTCATCTTTTAGAAAACACATTCAATTCAACGAAAAGATTCTCATATTTTCACAATTTAAGTGGATGCCTATACCGATTAGAAGCTCTTTTTTTTTCTATTTTCAAATTGAGTAGAGATTTCATAATAGAAAATGTTCATACAAGGTTCTTCAGTTGCTTCGTAATTAAAAAAAAAAAGGTAGCTACTCAATTTCAATCAGATTTCTGAATTGCAAGACGTGAACATCTGAATGAACATAGGATTAAACTCTATTTTGAAACATGAGCATAAACCCAATATGATTGTACGAACATTCATAATTGTTGCATACGAGTATAACATACATAAAAAAGAACACTAATTACACAAAGGGACTAATTTCACAAAATTACAAAGGGGAAATATATTCGTAGCATCATAATCCGCTGCAAAAGTAGTTGAACCATCGATCTTTAATTGGTACTTCTCATTCCACTAGAAATCGCTAATTTCCGACTGAAATTTGGCTTGTCAAAATCTAAGGGGCGATCATTGAAAATTAGCGATTTTCTAGTAGTGTTAGTCAGTTGTGCCTTGGTGGGTGATGCCTAGGTGATTTATAATCTGCTGTAAATGCAACATATCCAGCACCATCTTTGCCTCCAGACTGCGAGAGTGGACGTCTGCTCATAATTTGTTCACCTTTCACATTTAAACCCACCCTTTCTTGCTTTCTTGCTGCAATATTATTTTCTTCTTTCAAGACTTTCTCTGTAAGATAATATGCCATTTGGGGTCCTTTCAGTTTGTTTCTTCTTACCACAGCTGCTTCATGTTCTCCACCTGTATTTGCCTATGAAAATTCCATAATAATAAAAGAGACTAAGTTCCATATGCACTTATGTTGTAAGAAAAATATTTATAAAAATCAAGTCACTTATTAGATAATTACAAGTAAATTTCTTAATAAGCACTAATTTGTAATCTTATAAAAAATGATACCTAATTAGCTACACAAGCTAAAATTTATTGATTGAGTAAAAAAATTTTATTCAGTCAGTATATATAACTTACATTTGTAATAAAAATGTTATTATTGTATTAAATCATAATAAAGTACTATTTAATCTAAAAATTAGCCGTTCATGATATGCCATTGTTGGTACAAAGAAATTTAGTTGAATCTCATTATTTACGATCACCTATAAGGTAATTGCATGCAGAAAAATTCTTTGATGATTAAATATCGATTAGTAACCTTGTTAATATGATAGGAATAACTCATTAACCTTGTGAAATTAATGATAGGAATTTATAATAACCCATAAACCTCCTATCGTATGTTAAAGTAATCGGTATTACAAAATAAATTTCAATATATATATATATATACACACATATATTATATAACTTAAATCCTACATGAAAAGGAAAAGGAAAAGGAGACAAACGAAATGAATGTTTAATTGCAAACGTACCAAGGCCTCTCTCTTTGGTGCTGAATTGCATCTTTTGGTTGCAATTCTGCCACCTACAAATAAAATTTCCGATCAAAACATGGGCTAGCTATTCCCGTTTTGATTAGCTTTAAAAAAAAAAAGCTTTTAAACAAAATTATTAAAAGCTAAAAATTTGGGGTCCCAATTTATAACTTTGAGCTTGTTTTAAGCGTTTTAAACTTATTTTAGGTAGTATTTTATTTTGCCACATACTTTAAAAAATTTAAAAAGACATTAAAAACTGATTCGACTAATTTTTAATCCAATTCAAACAGGCTAAGTCCATTGAAGCATAGAATAATAAACCATTGGTACATTTTGATTCTCAAGAGCAGAATAATCCAAAATGAAGTAATTACATACCTTGGTAAGAACTCGTGTTTGGCAGAATTTGAGCAATTAAGATTAGGAGCACTAGTAAGCTTAAAATCCTAACAGGTATCAGCATTGTTTTAGTTTTTTCTTTACTTTTGTTTGGCGTATGTCTGTTTTTACAAGAATTTAAAGATAATAGAATGAATGCATGAATATAAAGTGATCTTTATAGGGGCAGTACAGAAGTCAAACATATGTTACAAATACCAAAAAACTTCCACGTATCACAAATCCCAAGTCAAAGCACAAGACTAGTAGTCCAAATTTTTTATCTTCAAATTAACGTTACCAAATGAAGTACGTACCTTTACAAAGGGGACCAAGTTTATTTGCATGAATTCCAATGATAAGTTTTTTTTTGGTAAAAATTGGTCATGATCCATGTGTCAGTGCAAGTTATCAGTTCTAGGATCTCGAGATTACTGAAAAATACCATAAATAATTTGAAAACTCCCCTTAGAATTCACCAACAATATTAATATAGTGGCACCGGCTACCGAGGGGGATGTACCTTTCCGTTTCAACTCATAACTTTAAATACAAAAAGTATATACATGTAAAAATCTATTAGAATCTTAACAAATATTAAATTTGAATTCATAATTTTACTTCACAATAAGTTCAATTCTGATAATTATACAAGTTAAATCTATTAAATTTGAATTCTAGATTAGTCTCTGATTAGCTATACATGATCTTCTCGTTTTTTTTTTCTTTTAGAATGTGACTACTACAAAGATAATATTTTTTTTAAAAAATAAGTGAATATTTTACTTATTTTTATATTAGATATATAAATAAAAAATAATATTTCAAAAATATTTATATATAATCTACTCAAACACTATAGGATGTGGGGTTGGAAGTAGGAATATGTATTGTAAGTTGTAACCAATGTGGGGGCTATGAGGGGTAAGGGGTAGGAAGTGTCGTATGGTGAGGAAAAGACAACTAATGTCAAATGACACTTATAAAATTTATTTTTTCTACTTTCACTAAGTTGGAAGTCATTTTCCTTATTTTGTTATATGCCAAACACACCTTTAAGCATCTGATATTCTATCACTACGTAGTTCAATTATCTTGGACTCATGTTGAGAAATCTCAGTATGCAGGTAAATTATCGAGTATTCACATTATTAAAAAATTATTATTTTTTAATAAAATTTCTTATTAAAAAATACTAAGTGGCCGATTATTCTCACAAATATTTTAATTGAATCGGATGAGAAAAAAAATAATAGTGTTTTCACATGAAAAAATCATGAAGCTTCTCACTATTTCAGTGACAATCTGTTTCCCACCATGCATTTTCAATAAGATAACTAAATTTAGTAGAATATGAGTGAAAAAAGAATCATATTGATAACACCAATTTTTTATTAATTTATTATATAAAAAATCTCTGTTTGTTATAATTTTATAAATAGATCCTTTTCAACTCCTGTAGTTTAAGAATAGCCACTGCCATTGAATTTTAAATTACACAAAAAGCTTAAGAACATGTATGAGATTTAAAATTCTATGAGAGTGTTTATTTTTCAGTTAAAGAGAATGAAGATGGGTTATTTGTGAATTTTACCCCAATAGTTTACCCGCATGGTGGGTATTACCTGTGAAATTTTCAAATCTTTAACATATTTGTTATTTTTGAAAGATATGGTCGAATAGTGATCAATAAATGTTATTTCTACTATAATATTCTATATCAAATATTTAAAATTTTATTTTTACGGCTCAAATTAAACTCAAAATTTTTAATTTTTTTTAAAAAATGAATATTTATCACTCCAATACAGGTATTGAAGTTCGAAGTGAATGGGTGGTGTGGAACCGTTATAAGTTGGGGGATGAGAAATGCGTACTATAACGTGGAGAGGAAGGTATGAGTGTTTCGTGCTTGTCTGCCGCCATGCACTCGACGAGAACACCTTTTCTCTTTGCCAATGTCTTGATAGCCACCTCCACTCACTTTTGCCATGTGCTTGTTCTCAATCCTTAAAAAGGGATTTTGTTACTCTTTTGGAAATTTTTCATAGGTAATTTACAAAGTACATGAGCAAGAGACCAAAACAAATAAAATAATAGTGTGCAGAAGTTAGGCCTAAAAACCATCTTGTTATTGAGCAATACTGCAAGAAAATTGTGAATTACCTGGAGATTTTATCTGGGATTTCTCCGTAGATTTTCTTTTCCAATATTTCTCTTAAAATTGGAATTTTCTATCACATTTATGTGACACACTTTTTTTAGTCAATTTCAAAAAGAATAACATATTCTTATATTTAATAACAATTTCACTTTAAAAATATTAATTTCATTATTAATGGGATGATTTATAGTCACATAAATATCTATGACTTGTTTTAGACCACAAGTTTCAAAAGTCTTTCTATATTTCTTAAATTCTGCACCCATTAAAGTACATCACATAAATTGAGACGATGGGAGTAGTATATTTTACTTAAGAAAAGTATTTTTTCACGAAAAGCCACAGATAAACATGACGTCATTTTGCGCAAAGTTATTACCTAAGGAATTATGAGGGAAATTAGTCCTCCGGAATCATTTTCGTAGGTATATTTGCAAGTAAATGAATAAAATAAATTCATTTATTAATTTGTAGAAAAATTCTCAAGTATAGCTACCTGTATTTAATTAGGGGTAGTTATTCGAGGATTTACTTGAAAATGTTCTTATCTGGGGATTTATGTGAGGATTTTGATTTTACAAATTTAGCTAGAACTCTTTTCTTGAGATTTAACTGGGGTTTTAATGGATTATATTACTTGGGGGTCTTTTGTTGTGAATTTAACTGGGAATCTTTTCTGGATGATTTATTTGGGAATTTTATTCAATAGGAAATTACTTGGGGATCTTTAATTTTTTTTGTTGTGAATTTAGATATAAAAAAAATTCTTGAAAATTTACCTGAGATTTTTATCACCTAAAAATATACTTGGAATTTAAATTCTAGAGTTTTGACTTAGTATTTATTTTTACGGAATTTATTTGTAGATTTCCTCACTAGAAAATTATTTATAGATTTTTTTGTGCGGATCTAAAAAGATTTTATAAATTTTTTAAAAAAACATTTATAATTTCTATTTAATAACTAGATTTTAAAAAGTAACAATTTTTATGCTTTAATAAAAAAAAATTATGCAATATTCTCACTCTAATCTATATCTATATATACTTAAAAGGAAGAAAGTTTTGCTTAAGATTATGCCAAATGGCATCAGAGTAGAATGACACATGGTAGTTTTTAGGACAAATTGGTTAAGTTAGTTGATAATTAATTATTCTGTGTAAATTTAAAAATTAAATATTTATAATTATTTATTTTTTTATAAAATGGATTCCTAAAATTATTTATTAATTAATAGATTTTTTAAAGTTATCAGATTTATACGTTTTTAAAATCAGTTTTTTTAAAGTTATTAATTAAGCCAAATCATTCGTTTATGTATTATACTATACATTATTAAGAGTTAAAATCATAGTTATGTCTTCTAAATATGTACAAATATATATTAAAAACATTATTTGCAAGGTTAAGTTAAATCATACGCAAAAAAACCATCAGATAAATATATAATTCAAATAATTTACGATCTAAATTTTAGGATAAAATTAAATTGTCAGTCTGATAGTATTTAATTTAAATTAAAATATAAATTATCTCAAATTAGTTGAAAAGTAATCTATATATACTTATAAAAGGAAGAAAGTCTTGCTTAAGATTACACCATGTGACATCACGGGAGAATGACACGTGGTAGTTTTTAGGACAAATTAGTTAAATTAGTTGATAATTAGTTATTCTATGTAAATTTGAAAATAATTAAATATTTATAATTATTTATTTTTTTAAAAAAAAGGGATTCCTAAAATCATTTATTTAATTAATATTTATTAAAGTTATCAGATTTATACGTTTTTAAAATTAGTTTTTTTAAAGCTATTAATTAAGCCAAATCATTTGTTTATTTATTATACTGTACATTATTAAGAGTTAAAATCATATTTATGCCTTCTAAATCTGTACAAAGATATATTACAAATATTATTTGCAAGGTTAAGTCAAATCATATGCCAAAAAACATTAGACAAATTTATGATTTAAATAATTTACGATTCAAATTTTAAGATAAAATTTAATTGTCAGGCTGATAGTATTTAATTTAAATTAAAAAATAAGTATTTAAATTAGAATATAAATTATCTCAAATTGATTGAAAAGTAAACACATTAAAGAAAATAAAAAACTAACTTAGCACATCCCTTTTCCCATTTCCACCACTAACTTACAAGTAATGCATGCATGGTCTGTACTTTAAATATTTAAATTTTAAGTGAACCACGTTTTTGGGCTCCATTTTTTTTAGCAAATTTTATTTCTCTTTTAAAGGAGAAATTCAAGTCACTTCCTCTCAATTAAGAGATTCTCCTACGTCATCCATATATCTATATATCTTTTTAATATCCAAAATAAAAAACAAAACAACAGATTTTCACATTTATTTTTGGAGGAAACTGCTAAAAATTAGGAGAAATAAATGACTTTTTAAACTTAAATGACATAGAATCGCTATATTTCTACATACACAATGAATGGTTGGTTATTTGAAAGAAAAAAAAATAACTGTCAATTTTTTAAAGAATCTGCAGTGTCTATGGGTACTGCAAGTTTGCAACAGAGCAAATCACTATTGATTGAAGAGCAAGACCTTGCAAATATATATATATATATATATATATATATATATTATGTATGTATGTATGTATTGATTGTACATTTTTATTCTCTCTTTTTTATATATTAAAAATTAAAAAATATTTTCAATCATTTTGCTTTTTGGTTCGATTTGCTCTTTACTTTGTATATTCTTGAGCACAATTAACATCTTTTCAAGCTCAAATGATATTTTTTCTATGCTGATTAGAATTTCGCAAAGATCATTCATCAGAACATTGAATATTTTTTGCTTTGTTTCAATAATATAAATTATAAATAAAGATTGAAATCATGAAGTGTCAAATTTTTGGCTAAAAAATTTAAATGTGTTATTTACTATTAAAATCGAGGTCTATAGGTGAGTATTTCTTACTTCTTTATATTTGATTGTGTTATATCAAGAAGAAAATCATGGTTGTAAATATAATTTTTAAGAGGGAAAATTATAATTTTTTATACAAAACATCGCAGGCATGTGGGCTAGCCATAATTATTGATATTTACGAATCACACATTTTACCAATAAAGTAATTATTTCTAAGATGTTTTCTTATTACAGTTTCAACTAATATAGACGCATGGATAAAAAAATTAAAAAATAATTGTCACAACATGACAATTTGTTTCAACTAAAATCGAGGTATATAGGTAATTGTTGCTTGCTTCTTTATATTTGATTGAGTTATATCCACAAGGAAATCAACGTTGTAAGTTATATATTATAATCACTATTATGGATTATTTTGACAGAAAAAAATACAATAAGCGGTTTTCTCCTTTGAAGTGGCCTAGATGTGGTGTAGGTCTCTTTTCTTCTTTTTATTAATTTTAGAGGTACAATCTCTTTCCTTCTTTTTCTTAATTTTAGGGATACAACTTTTTTTTTTTTTTCTGAATCTATCATTTTAAATATTGTTTGCATATACAAATTTGAGATATCTACTGCATGTGATTGTTTTGTATTGAAATTCAAATTTGATCCATGCGTCAAATTAAATTTCTTTCCGGGAGATTTTATTGACATTTTCTTACTAACTAGACTATTAAAGCTATCTTTTTGACATTTGAAGTCTGATTGGTCTAGATGGAATCCACATACTTAATCAAGCCGAACTCTTAGAATATATTTACTGGATAATGTAACAAGATGCAAGGTAAAATTTGTCATTTTGATTGTATATACATTATGTTTCATTTGCAGATAAGTTATTGTGAAATAAGTTCATTTATTATCCTTTCTTTGTTGTCAGGTGTTTGATTCATATATAATTGCATTTTATGCTACGAAGCACATTCAAATAAAAAGGTATTTTTACCATTTCTCGATCACTAAGAAATTGCAATAATAATTCTTGGGGATCCTGTTCAAATTTTTTAAGGTTCAATGATGCTCTTCGGACAGAAGGGGATCCATATCTCCACACTTATGATGAAAGAACAATATGTTACCCTAATCCCCTTATCAAAGCCTACAATACCGTCTTACTTGACTTAGATTTCAATAAGATTGTTGACTTCATCAAATTTGATGTTGAAAATATAATCATGATGACTGGTCGACACTTATGATGTGTTGGAATTATTAAGAGCAGGAAAAAACGAAAGAATATTTTGAGACAATTCACATTTAGGATACCTTAGGACACGAGTTTTTGCTACCCGCTTGAAAACATGTTCAGTATTAGTAAAGGTACTAAGCCATGAGTGTCCGTGTCTCTATCTAAAGGCAATGTTTACAGATAACATGCTGATTTTTGTTTCTCTTTGTTTAGAGATATATGTACGAATTTATTTTGTGTTCTGCATTTTAACATCTGTATACTTGCTATTTTTTTAAATTTATAATAAACTAGGAGCATCCGCCTATTATTCCACATTTAAGAAAGGATGTTAGAAATAACCCGACCTCAAAAGATAAGAAAAAACATCAAAAACAAGCTCCCTATGATGTACTTGCTATGTTGTACCTAACTTTCTAATAGAAAAATAGGTTTATTGAGATAAGATCAATCATTTATTTTTGATGTGATCATATTTGTTGGACATAAAATCTAAAATAGTTTATTTTTTTTAAAAAAAATGTTGCTAAAAACATGCCATAAACATTTTGTGATTATAAGTTTTTTTTAATTGAATGATTTAACCACTCGCTATTCCTCTCCTTAATTATTAAGCTTTGTTTTAAATGAAAGAAAAAAATACATAGAAAAAGTATAAGCTAGATATCTCTCAAATAGATTTAATTTTGCAAAGAGATTGAAAAAAGTTATTCTAAATAATCATGTGTGTCTCCTATTGTTTTTCTTTCTTACTATTGATAATATTTTTTTTCTTGCTTGCTATTATTTTTCTTAGTTATATTATTTTATTTCTCTTTTAGTGATTTTAATCTAATAATCTATTCAGGCGAATGAACAAAAAAGATAATTCACAAAAAATATAAAGTTTAGAATATAAATCGTCTGAATTCTTGCGATAAATTTTATTTGCACTTTTCAATGTGTATAGTGAAATTTTACGAAAGAATGTAATATAATTAATTTAAAGTGCTCAAAAAAGTAATAACTTTTTTTAAAAAAGTATTTTGTATTCTTAGAGCTTGAATCAAAAAGGACTGAAGTATCATTTAATTTTATTAATTTTTTGCCCTGCAGGTATACTATGGTAAAAATTTATTAGCATCAAATATTTATATAAAATTATTTACATTAGATATGTTGCTGTTATTATTCATGCAAAATCATTAAATACATTATATTTGATTGTACATGCACTTCTGTTAATTAATTACTATTAATAATGCATATTGTTACTTAATTAAATTACTTAATCATACATTATATTTGATGGTACATGATTGAATCTTTTGTTCTAAAATGCATGATAATAATATCCAACAATTAACTTGTGATGCTAATCTATTGGTATAATTGTAATTGCGTATATTGTATATGTCTTTTTGGATTACAGGTGACAGATGTGTCGTCTATTCGATTTTATGCTAACTTACGTGTATCAATTTTTATTGTATCCATTATCCAATTGGTATATCAAATGTTAGATCCCGATAGCTTCAACGACCAGGTAATTGTATTATAAAATATTCGTAGTGATTCTGAAAAAGTTTATTAAGTGTCAAATTTTTATTTAATTTTTAGAATTATTTTTTTGTCACGAACAAAATACTTTTGATACTTTCTATATTTTTGTGAAAAATAATGTTTTATTTCTATAATACTGGTATAAGTTCTTGAAAATAAACCATTTGAAATCTTGAATATCAAAAATAAAATTTAATTCAAATTATGTAGATTGAGAAAGCTCATGAAGATGGTGCATTTATGCTAATTACAATATTGCATTATGGACATCGCCAAGACTTTTATGATGTACTCAATTTTATTGCGGTTGATAATCAGAATTTATAGTCAAAATTTTTATAATTATCTTTCTCTACTCTTTATTTTCTAAAACTATCCGCGCATGGCGCGGGTATGTATGCTAGTAAGGTTTGAAAAGAAAAGACTTAAAGCAACAATTTTGACATAATTAGTATAGCATCATCATATTTATTTAATTTATATAAGGTAAATATTATTTACATTTTAAATTTTGATTTAAAAATTAAATTTCTCCCGTCAATTTTGAATAATAGATTTTCTCCTTCTCATATGTCAACAAAATTTATTTAATGATTTATTTTAATCTTATATTATCAAATTCATCTTTTCTTTTAATTTTTCAAAATCATGATATATTTTTTAAAAATTTATGTAATAAATTTACCTATAGAAAAAATAAATATTATTTTCGAAACAAAAGAAAATGATAGAGTAAATAAGTATGATGTTCTGTAATAAAATAAATGAGTAGGATAAGAAAATTTTATTAATAATAATCAGAACAGTAATTCTATTTAGATAAGTGAAATGACATAGAGTGATAATTTTATACGTATATTTTAATGCAGTGCAAAAACTAATTTTTACAAAATAGAGGTAAATTTAATAATAAATTTAACAAATATTGTTATATATTCGTAGTAAATAAATTTTAAATTATAACTTTAAAAATATTTTATTAATGACAATCAAAACTTGTTTATTCATAGAAATGATAGAGAATGCGTGAGAAGTGAAACATGAATATATGCACACATACAAACATATTTAATGCATATATTGTAAAAATAAAAACTATAAAAAAATTGCATCAAATTTTGTAACAACTTTATAAAAGAATTATTCTATTTATAATGTAAATTAATAAACTTAAATAAAATCTACAATAACATATAAAATTATTTAAACTATAGGTAAAATACCTACATTAGAAAATAAAATATTATATATAGTATAAAAATATTATACAGATAGAGAATTAAAAATATCATAGGTAAAATAGACAGTGCATTGGATAAGAGCATAGAATGTCTATTATTACAATAAATATAAGGAGAAGTTATTTAATTTTTAAAACAAAATTGAGGAATATAATAATTTTCACTCATTTACCTATTAATAGAAATGCCATGAATATTGATTAATTTATTTTAAAATTGACTGTAAGCAAAATCCAGTCCCGTACTTAAATCTTTTTTCAAACAAAAAAAGAAAGAAAACAAATAATTTTTATTTCTTAATTTATTGAATGAAAATAATTTAAAATTACGTTAAACCCTGACAATCAACCCAACTTGCTATTGTTTTCAAGACTAAAATTCTAGTATAGAAAGCTACAACAAACTCCAATTAATGATCACCTATTACAAAGCTTCTAAAAAACAGACAGGTCACTATTAGATATCAGAAGGCTCCAGCCTAATACCTCAAGAACTAATTAGTTTCTTCCTCAGGAACACATTCTTTTATGGTGTAGTTTGACGCCTTCACAACACCTTCTTGTTGTAGTTGCTATTTTCCAAGAGTAATCTCGGTGTTTGTACGGAATAGTATTAGATACCAGCTATATGATGCTTTATATAGGAGTAAGGTTGACCAAATTCTTCTACACTTTATTCTCCAGAATCAAAAGTCTTTTGGTTAATAAATTCAATCCTACTTAAACTTGATTTCCTTAATTATTTACATCGACCTCCAAACGTTTTATCCTATTCTCTAAGATCTTTCCTTTTGAGCAAATGTATTAATATTTTCTTGTTGTTCACGAATTACTTGATGCAATATTTATACCATAAGTTAAATTCTTCAAAAAATCCATCTTGTAATAGGACTTAGTTTCGCAACTTTTGATCAACAGTCGTCTAAGGACCTAGTTCCTTTTATATATACATAACTCTTCTGCACCTCAGTTGTCAGCATAATCAGTTTTTCAAGGAGACCTATTTCTTTTGTAGTTATTTATTAATCATCAAATTAATTTAAGCTCAACTCAACAAATTCTCCCTTTTTGATGAGACTTCATGTGCGAGTTTTAGCATAAGAACTAGCTTGATCAATAATATTAAATATTTGAGTTTAAGTATTGAGTGTGAATTAAAAAAATGAAAAGAAATAAATTTGAGGGAAGAGAAAGTTAAAAAAGTTCAAAGGAACTTTGTCCCACATTGGTAGGGAAAAGGGAAAAGTTGGTACTTATATTGAGAAGCATATCTTCTAGCTAATAAAGAATTGAGAAGAAAGTCTCCCCTCACGCTGTCGTCGTTGCTCGGCTCAGAGTCAAATTTGATCAAATAATTTAATTGATATATTTTTTAGATCAAATTTATTTTAAAATCCGAGTTGACTTTTCGTGCAATCTAGCAGAGGACCTGTGTTGCACCTATGTGTCGCAAGTCCTCATCTGTGAAACGCATGTGCCACGTAGAAATTCCTGGAAGGATTCTGCTTGGACTTGCATTGCAACTGTTTCCCGCAAGTCCTCACCTGCAAAACGTAGGTGCAGTGCAAGTCAAGCTGAAATATTTCCTTTTCCAACAGTTGTCATTTCGAATAGACACCAACTGAATAATTGTCTTCACACTATTTCACTTTAGTTCTTTGGCTATAAATAAAGGCCTTTTGCCTTCATTTCTAATAGAGAATTTTCGAACATTCCTGCATACTTTTGAACAAATAAAATTGAGTCTGTTGTGTAATTTGTTACTGTTCTTAGAGTTCGACAAAGTTTTTGGTGTTTGAGGTACTGCTACACCATTAACAGGTATATCCGTTTTATCCTGGGAGAAAATAGTCCAAAATCTCAAGTACAGTGAGGGGATTAAATTTTTTAAGGACACACAGTGAATTCCATGGTCTCGGATATTCACTTGTTTATCTTTGTTTTACTTATTTGAACACAGAAGGACAATAAGCTTAAGGAATTTAATTATTTAAATTTTGTGTTCATATCTTTTCTGGTTTTGGAGTCTAAAACCTTTGAAGTTTTTTACTCTACTATTGGAGATTAAAATCTTTTAATTTTCTACTCCGGTTGATAACTCAATATTAAGATATAAAAACTTTACCAATTATTCAGTTTATTTCTGTCTAAGTTTTTCGATTTGAAGAAATAGAATCTTCACCGATTGCTAATTTTTGTTGTTATTTAATAGATATGACATGAACAACTGAATCCATGCTTGCATTTACAAGCAATGGAGTCCTCCATCCGTGCTGTGCCAACATCTGCTCCAACAGAAATGCTCAAAAAATTTGCTGGCATTGACTTCAAATGTTGGAAGCAGAAGATGTTCTTCTACCTAACCATGTTGAGTCTACATAAGTTCATTAAGGAGGATATTCCGGTTCTACCGGAATCAACTTCCAAAAATGAACGGTTTTTAGTAACTGGGCTAGGAAGCACTCAGATTTTCTATGCAAGAACTATGTCCTAAGAGGACTGGAGGATGATCTATATAATGCATACAGTAATGTGCAGGCTTCTAAAGAACTTTGTGATGCACTAGAGAAGAAGTACAAACGGAGGATATCGGATTAAAGAAATTTGTTTGCAGCCAAATTTCTGGACTACAAGATGATAGACAGCAAGCCTATTATCACACAAGTACAAGAGCTGCAAGTAATAATTCACGATATTCTTGTTGAAGGTATAATTTGAATTAATGCTTTTATCAAAAGTTGTCACGCCCCAGCTTGGGAGGCATGACTAACACCCAATGCTACACTGGAACCTGGGCCAACCTGGCTGGGCATATGCACCTCTGATGCCTTCCAGCAACTCAAAATCAAGAAAACAAACTGCTATATCTCGGCTATAAACAAAGCCTCAGGACAACAGGGCCACGCAACACATGTAAAAGAAAATAGCTAACTCAGCCAACATAACAATAAAGGGATCTTATGTGGACCGACAAGACTATTGTCCGGTGCTGTATTGACTACACACAAGTGCACGTGGTTGAGCAAGTAGTAAAATGGCTTAATTAAAGCCAAGTATCGATCCCACAGGGACTGAAATATGGTACTAATTAACTTAAGCATCAGTGAACTATGTCTTTATGAATGCAGACAACCAATTAAACAATATTTTGAGAGTTAAGTTTGCTAAGTAATAAAAATCTAAGTTAAAATTATAATTTGAATCTGAACAATAGTAATGAGCAAGCTGAGGTTAAAACAGACATGCAGGGAAGTAATTTATCGATTCAATTCAGCTAATCTTTTCTTCGGTTGTTAGTCAAGAATTATTGCCTATGGATTGGATCTTTCGACTCCTATCCAATTTAAGAATCATGAACCTTAATCTACATTTCTGTGATAAAAGAATTTCATACTCTAGCCATACATAATGATTCCTTAATTGACTAATAAGACTTTCAGATATATTTCTATTCTGAATGTAAATTAATTCTCAATTTTCTAAACTAAGAAGAGATCATATCCAACCAATTCACATCTTTCCAATTTATTTCCTTTTCAAAATCAAAATTGGATTTCTAGATATACATTAACATTGGCCAAACATTAATGTAGTGAAAACAAGAATTGATAGAACAATCATTGAAGAAAAGATGAAAACTGAAATGAACAACAAATACATTCCACTACAATTGTTCTTAACCTCAGCAAGAAGTGAATTTAGCCACTCATTTGTGGATTAAACATCATCAAATAAGTAGAAGTCATACAAACAATTGAGATAAAAGAGAAGGAGATAGAGAAGAACCCTAGAATTTCGTCCTCTCCACTGCCTGTAACCCACGTTCTTGCTCAACCAAGTCAGAATGTTTAAAATAAAACCTAAGTGTGCTATTTATATTCTTGAGAATTTTTCCCAGAATAACAAGCAACGTGGCATGGAGTGTATCGCGGAGCACTCCCTCCGTGCCACGGGGGTATCGCGGACCCTCACTGGAAGTCGGCTCCCCAGCAATTGCACCTCAACATGGCACGGCTTGCATCACAGAGCCTTGCCTCCATGCCACGGTGCTATCGCGCACCTTTACCGGAACTTGATATTCCAGGTAATTGTACTCAACGTGACACGGAGTGCATCGCGGAGTACTGCCTCCGTGTCACGGAGGTAACGCGAACCTCCACTGAAAATTGCTAAAATTATTTCATTCGAGGCAGAATGCCTCCGCGATGGCAGCGTGACACGACTCCATCACGGAGCCCCTATTTTTGCTGCTCTCCCTTGTCATTTTCCACTCCCTGTTTCCAAGTTCATTCCCGATCTTCACCAACATGTATATTAGCTTCCAAAATTTCCTTTTACCTGCAAAACAACACTAATCATGTTGGTTAGTATACATTCACATTTAACTAAAAATCACATGAGAATGTACACATAACGATAGATAAACAAGTCAAAATGAAGCATTTGAGTATCACTTGGGCATGCAATTCTGCCCAAGATCACTTACCCCACACTTAAAACCTGGTTCGTCCTCAAACAATACTCTCACATCTCATGCAATTGACACCCACGCATAACTACTTTGGCTCGACAATTCAAGCTACGGCTATACCGATTATTTAATAAAGCAAATTATCAAGAAAACATGCATGGTCTCATCAATACAATGAAGTACACCACATTAATATCTCCTAAGCTCAAGAATCAATTCTCGATCTTGGCAAACTCTTGCAAATCAACTGATCAAGACATCCGACACGAAATTTAATCTCTCGTCAAGCATGTGCCCTCACAACACAAGAGAATTACCCCATTTGCCATCATATGATTTCCAAAGCACTACATGTAGGGGTATATGAATACGATTTCGCTCTCTCTCCCAAAGAATTCACATGCATCATGTCATGAACCATAGTCTTGCCTCTAGTGTATTACTCCACTAATATAAGGACGCGTGATGTAAGATCACGTAGGACTTGACAGGTTGTAATGTAAGCTAAGGAACTAGTAAATACTGGGCTAACCAATAATAGCAACTAGCTTCCTTAAGCGCTTTTCAATACATCCCACCATCATTATGGGCATTGTTTCTTCCTTCATCCTCTCATTCTTGAAATTTTCTTTTCTTTGTTTTTGTTCCCATTTTTTTAAGCATACTCGACTTACTAGCAAAGATTAGTTATACATCTTTATTTTATTTAATTTCGGCAAGTGCACCTTTGAATTTTCTTTAACTTTCACAACTTCCTCTTTTCCTTCCGTTTCACAATTCTCACTCCTTTACACTGTGGGAAAATTGTTTTTATTAAGCGCTTAAGAGCTTTGGATCAAATTCACGGCTAATGAAAAGAAGGGATTAAGCTCGTTTTGTACCTCTTCAAAGGAAAGGAAAAAATAGGCTAAAGGCACAATGGGGCTAACTAGGATGCACATTCAAGGTAGGTATGATAATGGAGAAACTTTCGGTTTAATCAAATAAATGCCTACATCCTTTCCTACAATACACATCCTTCATTTCGTTTAGTACACACACCAGGCAAGTTCTAGACGCTTCACAATAGCATGGAATAATCGAAACCTCACCTCACACTCATTGCACATGCTCAACTCAAGACATATTCACAGACTCTTCAATTAGCTAATTACAAGAATTCACTATTAAGCCTCGATCACACCGAATCGAACTCTATGGCCTAGGTATCTCAACATATTTACACATTTGCATGCTTTCATACGAATCACCTTTGCATCTTAATATCATATACAACACATAGCAAGAACTCCGAACCATGAAGTAGCGACACGTTTGGGAAACACACAAAAGAAAGAAAAAAAACTACTCCTATCGACTACATTTCCCTTAAGATGGTCGTCATCCATCCATCATAAGGAACGGTCACTATCTGCAACTTCGGTTCAATGGGACTATTCTCGATAAAAGCACCGAAAACAAAGGCCAAGAAACCCAACATAAAAGAATTTTGAAAAAATTCGATAGAAAAAGATAAAAATATAATTTGAAAAATATTTACACAACACAACCAACAGTAGCTCAACACAACACACAGCAGCTCAACATTCATTACAACATCAAATTAATTATAGAATACACAACACAGAGTCACAAGGTCACATTTTGCACAGGCACAACAACAACAACAACAGAAAAACAAAACATAAACAAAAATAAAGCAGCTGGCACCTAACTACTCCCACTCCACACTTAAACCGAACATTGTCCCCAAATGTTCACATAATTTCACATATCACAAAGGTTGGGTGGTGAAACTCCCTGATCAATCGAAGTATTCAACTTCTTCATCAGGTACCATTGCTTTGTCTCCCATATCCGAATCGCCCCCACCATCCTCGTCTGACTCAACATCTGAGTCCTCCCGACGTGTCTCCTTATCGGTGGGGACATCATCATCTATGGGCTCCACAAATGCGGGCCCCACTCTGTATAGAGCCCAGGCATTCTCGCCGAATGGGTAATCCAACTCGAGCTGCCACAGCTCATCCTCTGTTGTCGGCCTCCCGCCTATGCGCAACTGCAACATCTACATCCCGTACATGCGGGCCATATACTGGTCATCCCGAGCATGTCGCTCGGCTAGTGTGAGAACCGACCCATAGGTAGTGTCAGGTGCCTTGGTTTTAGTGACATCCAAGGCACACCTGTCAATTTATGGGATGTAATCCAGGGCCTCCTCCTCAATATCCTGGCCCCTCAGGAACGTGGTAAGCAAACCACCGAACCCGTATCTATGCCCCTGATGCAGTCAGGCTCTCTTCATGGCGGAGATGATTACCGCCCCAACATTGATCTCCAGCCCCTTCATCAGGGCATACACCAAGCACACTCTATCCCGGGTGACATCTGTCATGTGCACCCCCGGGATCAGGCAGGAACACACAATCTTCAGCCAAATCCAGGCCTCCCGGCTCATCTAAGAGTAGGGCAATGTCTGATGGTAGCCCCTCTCCTTGTGCCTACTCCACCTTACTATCGATCGGGCTCCACATAGGGTGTGTCTGATGTCCGCATAGGGTGGAGTGATGTTCAATTGCCTAAGGACATGAGCGTCCGTGTCCCGCGCCCCCAGGATTGCATTCAAATGATGGGGCTCAAACGTGACAACCTACCCCCTGATTTTTACGATGTGACTGCGTAGGGTCGAGTTCCAGTTGGCATAAAACTCCCAGATAAGATGGAGATTGCACTCCCTAGGCTCTTCAAAGATGAAGTTCATCCCAACGGTGTAAATCCGGTGTACAATCCGCGGGAATTCCTGTGCCAGTGGCTCCCGTGCTATCTGCTCCTCCGGGAAGTATTTGGTTTCTTTGTGTTTCGCATACCACTTCTTTCCCTCATCAGTCACCCATCGGGTTCCGTATTTTCGGCGTTGGCCTCACGGAAACGCTGGTGCTGCTGGAACTGTTGTTCCTAATCTCACCCTTTTTCTGCTGGCGCCCGATGTGGATGCGCCCTTGCCCTTGTCTTGTCGGCTTGACATTGTTCTTGTACATTCAAACAGACAGTCCCAATGTTATTCAAGTCATAATTAGCTACAACTAAGGTTGGGTATAATTGGGTCACCCCACACTTAGTCTTAAGCCACAATCTAAACAATTTGACAAGACATTCATGATTTTCCAATTCTTAACATTCAACATGCTTAGTGCATTTATATGAGTTGATGAAACAATTACTATGTACTACTCAGACTTTGTACAATAACTGCAAATTTCTCCATCGATTCAATTTCAACATCATAGCATTTAGCAATTTTTCAACAACCTATGTAATTCTCCAATTGCATTTTCCCAAAAATCCTTCTTCTAAATGAGCATATTCAACCTCAATCACAGTATATTTAACTTCACCCAACATGCACAACCCAAGTTTTTCATCATTTCAAAGAATTTAGTCTTCTTCCTATTCAATCTTCAACCCTAGCTATCAATTTCACAAGAATTCAATAAAACAGGCAATCATTGAGTTCGTATATTCAAACCGATACTATGAACGTCAACCCATCATACTCAAGTGAATTCAAGCTTAATTCTCAATTAGGACAAGATTTAATCACCACACATATTCAATAATCGAACACTTGAGCCAAAACATGGAAGAATTCAAGAACATACCTTTGATTTGATGAAATTGAAGACACTTGAAGAAAATTGATGCCTAGGTCCGTGTCACGATGGGGGAGAAGGGGTTTTTGGGTGTGGGTCGCGGAGGAATTGAAAAAATAGGAAGAAAATGAGGGGATTTGGGGTTTTAAAAGGTATTTTTCATGCGGGTTACCTAGTGACCCGGTGTGACCCGTCGCGAATTAACCCTCAATGTGTCACAGACGGTAACACAGAGCACCCCCTTCGTGACACGAAGCCATCATGCCAGTGTTCTGAATTTTTAAAAATTCGAAACATGCCTCAACGTGTCATGGAGGGTAACGCGGAGCACCTCCTCCATGACACGGAGCCATCGCGCAGGCTCACTGTAATGTGCCAATTTTTATTTTCTCACCTCAGTTCTTTTTCTTTGCGTTTCTTTGCATTTTTTGCCCTCTGTTCCACCTGAAAATCATTTCACCACAATAAATTGGTTAGAATTCATAGGTTTCAATGCAAAAATTTTTATTTTTCTTTTTCTTTGTTTTTCTCTTATTATTATTATTATTTTTTTTTTCAAATAGTTCTACTCATCTATTACAACACATTCACGGGTTGCCTCCCGTGCAGCGCTTGATTTACCGTCGCAGCTCGACGTCATTCATGCTCAATCATCCTCTAGAGTGATGGACGTCTTCTCTCGAATAACGTTCTCACCCCAATAATGCTTACATCTTTGCCCATTTACCAAAAATGTGGCACTTCTTTCTTCTTGCCACAACTCCACTGCCCCGTGCGGGGTCATTCTCACCACTTCAAACGGCCCTGAACATTTGGACGCAACTTGCCTGGAAAAAGCTTCAGTCTCGAATTAAACAACAACACCTTCTGCCCAGGCTCAAAGATCCGATGCACCATATGCCTATCGCGCCACTTCTTCGTTTTCTCTTTGTAGCATTTGGCACTTTCATAAACATGCCAACAAAACTCATCAAGTTCTCTGAGTTGCATCAGCCTCTTCTTCCCTGCTAGCTCCGGGTCCATGTTCAACTTTCTCACGATCCAAAAAGCTCTATGTTCTAGCTCCACAGGCAGATGACACGCCTTTCCATAGACCAATCTGTACGGAGAAGTCCCAATGGGTGTCTTGTACGCAGTTTTATAAGCCCACAACGCATCGTCGAGTTTGCTTGACCAATCAATTCGTTGTGCATTCACTGTCTTCTGTAGAATCTGCTTGATTTCTCTGTTCGACACCTCCACTTGCCCACTAGTTTGGGGATGATATGTTGTTGCTACCTTGTGGTGCACCCCATACTTAGCTAGCAAATTCTTGAAACTTGCATTTACAAAATGAGCCCCTCCATCACTGATAATGGCTCGAGGTGTCCCGAACCTGGTGAAAATGTGTTTTTTCACAAATTTTGTTACCACCTTGTTGTCATTCTTGGGGCAAGTTGTTGCTTCGACCCACTTGGATACATAATCAACGGCTACCAAGATGTAACGATTACCAAATGACGGTGGGAACGGGCCCATGAAATCTTTTCCCCATACATCAAAGATCTCCACTTCTAATATCTGCTGCAGTGGCATCTCCTGCCTTCTACCAATTGTGCCTGTTCTTTGACATCTATCACACATTTTTACATATGCCATAGAGTCTCTGAATAGTGTAGGCCAAAAGAAACCTGACTGTAGCACCTTGTGTGCTGTCCGCTTGCCTCCGTGGTGCCCTCCATACAATGATGAGTGACAACTCCTCATTACTTCTGCAATCTGGCTCTCTGGAATGCATCTTCTCATCACCTGATCCAGTCCTTGCTTAAATAAGTACGACTCATCCCAAATGTAATACCTGCAATCATGTCTCAACTTCTTTCTTTGCTGAGCCGTAGCCTCCGGTGGATAGACTCCACTTACCAGCAAATTCACAATGTATGCATACCAAGGGATTTCAGCTTGCCTTATTGCCAAGAGCTGCTCATCCGGGAACTCTTCCTTGATGCTGTCACCTTCCTTCACATGCAACCGGCTTTCCAGTCGCGATGGGTGATCTGCCACTTGATTCTCGCTCCCCTTTCTGTCCCGAATCTCGAGGTCAAACTCTTGTAACAACAAGATCCATGTAACTAGCATGGGCTTTGCATCGTTCTTGTTAAACAGATACCGAATCGCTGCGTGATCGGTATACACAACTACTTTAGAACCCACTAAGTAGGACCCGAATTTATCAAACGTGAACACCAATGCTAGCATCTCTTTTTCAGTGACTGTATAATTGACTTGGGCTGTGTCAAGTGTTTTGCTTGCATAATGAATGGAATGAAAAATTCTATTCCTCCGCTGCCCCAATACAGCTCCTACAGCCACATCGCTTGCATCACACATTAATTCAAACGGTTGCTCCCAATCCGGAGAAATGATAATAGGTGCTTCTATCAACTTCTGTTTCAACTCCTCGAATGCTTTAACACAATCCTCATCAAACTCGAACTTCGCCTCTTTTTCTAGCAACCTGCGTATTGGTCTAGAAATTTTAGAGAAGTTCTTGATGAACCGTCTGTAGAACCCTGTATGTCCAAGAAAACTGCGAACACCCTTCATTGACACAGGTGGTGGTAGCTTTTCAATTACTTCAATCTTTGCACGATCGACTTCCAACCCCTTGCAAGACACCTTATGGCCAAGGACAATACCCTCCTTTACTAAAAATGACATTTCTCCCAGTTGAGTACAAGGTTGGAGTCTTCACATCGAGCTAGCACCCTGTCAAGATTTTGCAAACATGTAGCAAATGAATTACCGAAAACAGAAAAATCATCCATAAATACCTCGACGAAATCTTCCACCATATCATGAAAGATCCCTATCATGCATCTCTGGAATGTGGCGGGTGCATTGCATAGACCAAATGGCATCCGCCTGAAAGCATATGTCCCATAAGGATATGTGAAAGTAGTCTTCTCCTAGTCCTCCGGTGCTATGGCTATTTGGTTATAGCCAGAATATCCATCAAGGAAAAAATAGTATTCTTGACCTGCCAACCTGTCCAATATCTGATCAATAAATTGGATAGGATAATGATCTTTCCTCGTGGCCTAATTGAGCTTTCTATAGTCCATGCAAATTTGCCAGCCTGTGACTGTGCATGTAGGGATCAACTCATTCTTCTCATTGGTGACCACGGTCATCCCTCCTTTCTTTGGGACACACTAAACGGGACTGAACCATTCACTGTCTGAAATGGGATAGACCACACCTGCATCAAGCCACTTGATCACTTCCTTCCTAACCTGATCCTTCATCACCGGATTTAGCCTCTGCTGATGTTGTACAGTTGGCTTTGCTCCTTCCTCCATAAAAATTATGTGTGTACAAAAGGATGGATTGATTCCCCGAATGTATGACATTTGCCAGCCCATTGCTTTCTTCCGCCTCTTGAGAACCACCAATGCATCCTTTACCTGTGCCTCTGTCAGTTCTGCGGAGATGATGACTGGCAAGGTGTCATCTTCCCCCAAAAATACATATTTCAAATATGGAGGCAATGTCTTCAACTCCAATTTTGGTGCTTCCACAATAGATGGTTTTGGCAATGGTTCCAAGGACCTCATCAATGGCTAAAAGTCTTGCTTCCTTAGAAACCATTTTGGTTCGTTCAACATTTGCACCATCTCATAAGTATCCCTGTCTCCGAAATGATCGGAGCTCATCAAATCTCTCTCCAATGGATCTTGAGAATCAACAATCTGAAGAATTGCTTCCTGATTTAGCACATTGATTGCTGATAGCTCCCCATAGATGACCGGAAGCTTCATGGCCTTATATACATCAAACACCTCCAATTTATGCACTCGCATGGTTAGTTGCCCCGCAGCTACATCAATCAATGCTCTCCCGATTGCCAAGAAAGGATGTCCCAAAATAAATGGGACTTCCGCATCTGGCTCAAAATCCAATATAATAAAATCTACCGGGAAAATGAGGGAGCCCACTTGCACTAGCACACCCTCCACAATACCATCTGGTCTGGCCAAAGAATGATCTGCTAGCTGCAAGATCACTATAGTTGGTCTAGGATTGCCCATCCTCAACTTCTTGAACACCGATGTCGGCATCAAGTTTATGCTCGCTCCCAAATCACATAGTCTGCAAGCTCGAATACATTGCCCGATTGTGATCTGAATGGTAAAGCTCCCAGGGTCCTTGAGCTTTGTTGGCAACCTGTTCTGTATCCGGGAAGTGCACTCCTCAGTAAGCGCCACCGTAGCATACTCCGTCAATCTACTTTTGTTTCTACGATGTCCTTGATATACTTTGCATATTTCAGCACTCCCTGCAAAACATCAACCAAAGGTAAATTAATGTGTACCTGTTTCATCACCTCCATGAACTTTTTAAAGCAAGCTTACTCCTTGTGCTTCTTTAATCTTTGAGGGAACAGGGGTGGTGGTCTTTCTGCCTCGGCTTCCTTCTCCTTCCCCCTCTCATCATCATATTCCCCATCTTTTTCCACTACTCCTGATTGCTGAGGTGGTCTTTCTGGTTCCACCTCCTTGAGTTGTAGTCCACTCCTTGTGGTTACTGCATTAAACTGCTTGGGATTTGGGTCAGTGTCACTCGGTATTCCTCCTCTGGGCCTGGTGTTCTAAGATCCAGCTAGTTTTCCAAACTGGTACTCCAACGCCTTTGTAGCTAACTGCTGATTTTTCATGTCTGCCGCTAATTTCACATAATCAGCCTGCATTTGCGCTTGGTTAGCTATAAGTGCTTTATACATGTCCTCAATGTTATTGGGTAGTGGAGGAGGTGCATTGTTTCCTCTGTATTGAGACTGATAATTCTGATGCCCCCTTGATTTCTCTTCACACCCTGATTCGAACTTTGCCCTTGATGGCTATTACTACCCCAAGAGAAATTCGGATGATTCCTCCAATTTGAGTTGTAATTGTTGCCATACTGTTGATTATTATTTCTCTGAAAATTCCCAACAAAGTTTACTGAATCTGGATTTGCACCACAACACTCAGCTGAGTGTTCATTACTCCCACATACTTCACACCATACCTGTTGCACTACATTGACTGGGGCTTGTGCTTGATTCAAGCTCATACTGCTAAAGTGGGTGTTGAGTTGATTTTGCAACGCAACTATCTGTGCAGCGATAGCTGTAAAACCATCCACCTAAAAGACTCCTGCCACATTCCTTGTTCCTCCTCGTGATGAGTCCGCATTCCACTCTGGATTTCCCTGTGAAATACGATTTAACAAAGTATAAAGCTCCTCATAAGTCTTTTCTAGTGCCTGTCCCCCAGCTGCTTAGTCTAGCAAAATTTTTTTATGTGGTTCCAAACCCTCAATAAAAGTATGCACCAACACATCATTGGACTGGTGATGGTGAGGACACTCCCTTAACATCGATTTGAACCTTTCCCAAGCTTGATATAGATTCTCACCCTCTCTTTATTTAAAACTTAGAATCTGACTTCTAAGTCTTGTTGTTTTCCCGAATGGAAAGAATCGTATCAAAAACTTTCTTGCAAGATCATCTGAAGTGGTGATAGAGTTAGGTGATTCAACTTTCAACCACCTCTTTGCTTCCCCCAATAATGAAAATGGGAATAATGTAAGCCTGACGTAGTCGGATGATACTCCAGTGGGAATGTAAGTGTCACTTATCTCCGAAAAGTTTTGGAGATGTTGTTGTGGATCTTCATGAGGGAGACCTGTGAATTGCCCGCTGGTGTGCAACAACTGCACCATGTTCTGTTTAAGCTCAAACCTCCCTCCTGGCTCTGGTCTGCGAATACTAGATGTAACATTATTAGCATGTGGGATTGCCACTTCGCGAATCGGCCTTGCTGTCATTTCCTCGGACACTAAAACTGCCCTCACAAGTGGTGGATTATGTTGTTGCTCTAGAATTGCCTGTCTTAGCAACTCTGGCTTCTTCTCTAGAGCTTCCCTTCTTTGACGATAAAATTGTCTTTCCGGCTCTATATATGAATCCACCAACTCCTTATCTCTTGCCAGCGTTCAGAAGAATCCAATATCTGCAAGAGAAAGGCTAAGATCAAGTTGTCAGCACTTATATAGAATTTGTAAACTAACACTTAGAAAATAATTTTACCAATTGCCAGTCCCCAGCAACGGTGCCAAAACTTGTTCGGTGCTGTATTGACTACACGCAAGTGCACGTGGTCGAACAAGTAGTAAAGTGGCTTAATTAAAGCCAAGTATCGATCCCACAGGGACTGAACTACGTAACTAATTAACTCAAGCATCAGTGAACTATGTCTTTATGAATGCAGGCAACCAATTAAACAATGTTTTGAGAGTTAAGTTTGCTAAGTAATAAAAATCTAAGTTAAAATTATAATTTGAATCTGAACAATAGTAATGAGCAAGCTGAGGTTAAAACAGACATGCAGGGAAGTAATTTATCGATTCAATTCAGCTAATCTTTTCTTCGGTTGTTAGTCAAGAATTATTGCCTATAGATTGGATCTTTCGACTCCTATCCAATTTAAGAATCATGAACCTTAATATACATTTCTGTGATAAAAGAATTTCATGCTCTAGCCATACATAACTGATTCCTTAATTGACTAATAAGACTTTCAGATATATTTCTATTCTGAATGTAAATCAATTCTCAATTTTCTAAACTAAGAAGAGATCATATCCTACCAATTTATTTCCTTTTCAAAATCAAAATTGGATTTCTAGATATACATTAACATTGGCCAAACATTAATGCAGTGAAAACATGAATTGATAGAACAACCATTGAAGAAAAGATGAAAACTGAAATGAACAACAATTACATTCTACTACAATTGTTCTTAACCTCAGCAAGAAGTGAATTTAGCCACTCATTTGTGGATTAGACATCATTCAAATAAGTAGAATTCATACAAACAATTGAGATAAAAGAGAAGGAGATAGAGAAGAACCCTAGAATTTTCGTCCTCTCCACTGCCTGTAACCCATATTCTTGCTCAACCAAGTCAGAATGTTTAAAATAAAACCTAAGTGTGCTATTTATACTCTTGAGAATTTTTCCCGGAATAAGAAGCAATGTGGCACGGAGTGTATCGCGGAGCACTCCTCCGTGCCACGGGGGTATCGCGGACCCTCACTGGAAGTCGGCTCCCCAGCAATTGCACCTCAACGTGGTACGACTTGCATCGTGGTGCCTTGCCTCTGTGCCACAGTGCTATCGCGCACCTTCACTGGAACTTGATGTTCCAGGTAATTGTACTCAACGTGACACGGAGTGCATCGCGGAGCACTGCCTCCGTGTCACGGAGGTAACGCGAACCTCCACTGGAAATTGCCAAAATTATTTCATCTGAGGCAGAATGCCTCCGCAATGGCAGCGTGACACGGCTCCATCACGGAGCCCCTATTTTTGCTGCTCTCCCTTGTCATTTTCCACTCCCTGTTTCCAAGTTCATTCCTGATCTTCACCAACATGTATATTAGCTTCCAAAATTTCCTTTTACCTGCAAAACAACACTAATCATGTTGGTTAGTATAAATTCACATTTAACTAAAAATCACATGAGAATGTACACATAACGATAGATAAACAAGTCAAAACGAAGCATTTGAGTATCACTTGGGCATGCAATTCTGCCCAAGATCTACTACCATGTTGTCTACTCATAACTGAAGGAAAGTAGGCTGTCATATTCATATTATAGCTGACAAGGTTGCCATTAACAAGCTATACTAGGCCCCACATGACCCACAACAACCAACTAACTGAAGACTATAGTCTGCAAGCCTCTAAGAGTGAGAGTATTGGTCGGGATAAGGCCCTGGCCTACCCAAATACTAAAGAATAAAAGAAAAGTAATCCTCAACAACGTAACAACTCCGAATGAAAGGAGCTGGCTAATCTACTGACTCTGAATAGCTGCTAGGAGATCCCGAAACCTATCCGTTTAAACCTGCAGGCAAGTATGTAGTGCCCCATAGTTGGGCGTCAGTACAATATGTACTAAACATGTAAGGCAGTAATAAAAGTTGAATAAAAGCTAATAAGGAACTGAAAGTAATCAGCGAGAAGGGCAGAGGTTAACTTGTAAGCTTTCTTATCCAAAACCTGCATCTAATAACCACTACACAAATAAGAGATGAAACTGCACAACTATACATTCATAAACTATATCTAGCAAGCAAGTATACAAGCAAGACCTAACCTAGACCCCATAAGACTGGAAGGTACAATCAATACAGAGATAACCTACTCGGGCCCCCATAAGCCTTGGCAGGCGGCAATCAGTCCCCTATTGGTACCCCTGAGGCTCTGGAAGTAACTGTAACTGAACATACCTAGTCTCTATAGACTATACTAGAACCTTTTAGGCTTCTGTAACTGAGTTGGGCCTTTTCTCCCCTGTGACTATACCCCAAGCACACGAGGCTCTACTACGGGTTTGTAATGCCGCTACGGCATAGAAGAAGTCCATAAGTGAATAAACTTCAATATGACCCTATAGGCCCTTCTTTAGTCCTTATAGACAATATATTACTCCGTAGGCGATTCAGTAGCTCCGTAAGGAATACAACATCATAGCTCCGTAAGCAATCTTTAGCTCCATAAGCATTAGCAACATTGTAGTTTCGTAAATAGTTTATAGCTCTGAAAGTAGTTTGTACAACTAGTAGCCCCGTAGCTATTCAAGGCGAGAGGCAGTACGAAACATGATCTACCCCAACTAGGGATACTATGTTATAATCTACAAACCTAGTCATTCAAAAGGCGTATCTGACCTCTTAGGCCTAATACGACCGCTACTCTTACTCGCCCCTAGACTGGTCTATATAGCTGCCAATAGGCATAATCTGTGTGCCTACACCTGACCAGAGGGTCCTGGCAAAGATCACACCCTCCATCGACTTAGACGAAAAAGGACCAAGTTCGGGTAACCTACGCAATAGTCTAAAGGTCATACTAGGACGGTGATAGCTCATAAGCGAACAGTAAGGTCGCAGGCGACCAACCATTTAGTTCCTTCGCTTAGGACAACTTAGGGCTGCTACTAATCGGACATACTTCTAAGCAGTCAGTCCTAACTTTCCACAGGCAGCTCACTATAACCTTTAGCCTAAAGGTAACGCTGTGATACTATGGTTCTATTCCCTTAGACACTAACTTGGTCTATCCAGAATTTAGATGGCTCCTCTGGGCAATTCATAGCCTCGTCGGCAGGTGTATCTGGACCTAGCCCTTTGTGGCAATATATACCTGGCATCTGTAAGAGTAGCCTGGGGCACTGGCCCCACATCTAACTACTAATAATGTTCCCTCCTTAGGGTATCAACTAGTCCCTCAGACTTGTAACAACTGGAGTGGTTCCCTGAGAAACCTGTATGACAAGCATTGAATCGGCTGAAACTAATGGTCAGTGATAGTAGCCACTCATATGGGGGGCTTTCGCTCAGCTCACTAGGCAACCCTGGTGCCACTGACTCGAAGGTAAGATCACCCTAGCTAGATTCTGGCCCTGGAGGCGTCAAGGTACGCCAACGACCTCTAAGTGAATTTTACTGATAATATAGGCATCAAACGGAAAGTTATATCGCTCGGCTACGCCCTTATGCCGTCCAACATACCAATTCAGGCTCAACAGCTAACCATAGACTCTTAAGGCCTTGACACAATGATAGAACATCAGAAAGCCTCTAAATGGTAATCAGGTGAACAGGTAACTCTCTATGGCCCACCCGACGTTAGTCACACTTAACATACTCCTTTCCTGACGAGGGATACCATAGTATACCCTTAACACATCTTATAGCAGCTAACCACAACATTCATAATCATTATCTACTCTCGAAGGCATATGTCATATCACTATACTACGAGAATAACTTTCCGAAGAGATAAGCCTTACCATATCTCGAATGTTGATTTTCATTCACCCAAATAGTTTCCAATCTGAAGCTAGTAATTCCACTCAATTGCAACTTTACGCTGAGAGAATAAGGCTATTTCAATAGTAGGAATTGAAAAACAATAATATCTTTCGAAGAACATTGACTACCATTCAACTTTATTCTATTCGGCCAGAAACTCACAAATTTCCGAGAGTTTATAAGATAGAAATGCTTATCCGTGACTTGCAGTCGCTTAGGACTCAATTAGAAGTGATTTCGATAACTTTTACTCGACGGGGTTTCGGTACTTCGAGCGAATTTCAAGAAATAACTCCGTGGGGACATTTCTCGTAGGCCTAGAACTCGTTATCCAAGACAAATTTGCATTTGAACGGAGTTTAACGGCGTAATCTGGCGAAAATCTAATAAAAACCTCATAACCTTATCGTCTCACTCGAACTCTCTATTTAGGGAAATATTAAAATGAATCCAACTTGAACCAACTTAAATATATATATTGAGGGCGGTGGTGGTCGAGCGCATTGCATGGGCCATTGCACCGGAGGGTTGTCGCGATGCTCAGCTCACTGCGCTGAGTGGCTACCGCGTCGCGTAGGCCCTTACGGCCTGGCCTCGCATGACCCTGCCGACCCATTCGACAACACCCTCATGTATCCTACTATTAAGACTTCTCTGCACATGCCATGCCTTAACCACTTACCACAAGCACACGCACACATACGCTAATTGCTAACATCTTACGGGGTGTAACAAAAGTATTAACTATGGTGCTAACTATGAGTTTTTCATTGAAGGTTTGGTCATCAATGAAGCTTTTCAAATTACAGCCATGATTGAAAAGCTACCTCCTTTATGGAGGGACTTTAAGAATTATTTGAAGCACAAGTGAAAGGAGATGAAGCTTGAAGATCTAATCGTTCGATTGAGAATCAAAGAAGATAATAAAGCTGCTGAAAGGAAGGCACGGGGAAACTCAACAATTATGGGGGAAAATATTTTTGAGACTACTCCAACTAATCCAAAAAAGAGGAAGAAGCCTTTTTGACCAAAGAATTATCCTAGCAAGAAGAAATTCAAAGGAAATTGCCATAATTCTGAAAAGATGGGACACAAGGCTGTTGAATGTCGTGTTCCAAAGAAAGAGAAGAAAAAGGGTCAAGCTAGCATAGTTGAAGGAACCATGGAGATTGATGAGTTGTGTGCTATGGTGACTGAATGCAACCTATTGGGAAGCCCCATGGAGTGGTGGATTGACTTTGGAGCCATTCAACATGTCTGTGCGGTCATAGAAACATTTGCTTCCTATGCCCCTGCTGGAGCCGATGAAACCATCTTTATGGAAAACTCCGCGATAGCCAAGATTGAAGGCTATGGAAAAATATTTCTAAAAATGACATCTTACAAGGTAGTGACTCTGAATAGTGTACGCCATGTTTTAGAAATAAGGAAGAACTTAGTTTCTGCTGGATTTCTCGTTAGGAACGGGTTTAAGTGCATTCTTGTTTCAAACAAAGTTGTAATAAGTAAGAATGATATGTATGTAGGAAAAGGTTACCTAACTAAGGGCCTTTACAAACTGAATGTAATTGTTGTTAAGAGAAATAAAATTTTAGCTTCTTCTTAGTTGCTTGAGTCAAATAATTTATGACATTCACGTTTAAGGCATGTCAATTATAAACCTTGCGTAAAATGATCAATTGAAAATTATTGCCAAAGTTTGAATGCAATCAATCAAATTGTCAAATCTATGTTGCATCCAAGTATGTTAAACATCCTTATAAGTCAATTGAAAGGAATTCAAATCCCTTAGACTTAATTCACTTAAATATTCGTAACATGAAGTCAATACCATCTCGTGGTGGAAAGAAGTATTTCATAACTTTTATTGACGATAGTATGCGATACTGCTATATTTACTTACTCAAAAGTAAAAATGAATCTGTTGAATCATTCAAGTAATATAAAAGTGAAGTTGAAATACAACTTTTAAAAAAGATCAAAATGAAAGGAGTGATAGGGGAGACAAATATGAATCTCCTTTTGAAAAAATATATCTGGAATATGACATTATTCATCAAACAACTGCCCGTTACTCACCACAATCTAACGGAATTGTGGAAAGAAAAAAAATAAGACACTAAAAGAGATAATGATGTCTTGTTTATAAATTATGGTTTATCCCAAAACATTTGGAGGGAAGCTATCCTCCGGCTAGCAGAATTCTCAATCGAGTGCCCCAGAGAAAAACACAATCCATTTCATATGAAAAAAGAAAAGTAAGAAAATGTAACCTTGGATACTTGAAAGTGTGGGGGTGTTTGTCTAAGGTACTAGTTCTTAAATCCAAAAGGGATAAGATATAACCAAAAATCATTGATTGTGTTTTCATAGGATATGTCACAAATAGAAAGCATATCGATTTCTGGTTCATAAATCAGAAAATTCTGATATTCATGTTAATACGATAATGAAATCAGACATTGCTGAATTTTGTGAATATATATATTCATATAAACAGAAATGTGAGTCGTCTAGTGAAGGTCTAAACGACCTCAGGAAGAGACAAAGGAAAATATTCCTAATGAGGAGAATCCAAGATTAGCAAACATCAAAGGACTTCTACTTTCTTAGGGCCATATTTTCTAACATTTTTTGGAAAATAAGCCTCTAACTTTTCAAGAAGCTATGACTTTGTTGGAAGCTTAACATTGAAAAGCGACAGTCAATAGTGAAATTGAATCCATAATAAATAACCATATATGGGAATTGGTTGACCTTCCTCCAGGGAAAAACCTTGAGATTGCAAATGGATTTTCAAAATAAAAGTTAAAGATGATGGCACTGTTGACAAATATAAAGCAAGACTTGTCATCAAAGGATTTAGACAAAAAAAAGAGTCTTGATTACTTTGGTACATACTCACCGGTAATCAGAATTACATCCATTCAGGTGTTAATAGCGTTAGCCACCATATACGGTCCTGAAATCTATCAAATAGATGTGAAAACAACCTTCTTAAATGGATATTTGGAGGAAGAAATTTACATGAAATAACCTGAAGAGTTTGTAGTTCCTGGAAAAAAAAGAAGGTGTACCGACTTGTAAAGTCTTTGTACGGACTAAAACAAGCATCCAAACGATTGTATGCAAAATTTGACCAGACAATATTATCAAATGGTTTCAAGATTGATGAGTGTGAAAAATGCATTTACTTTAAGAACACTCAAAAAACAAGTCGTCATTGTTTGCCTATATGTGGATGACATATTTATAATGAGCAACAACATTGCTAACATAAATGCTACCAAGCGTATGCTTGCTAGTAAATTTGAGATGAAAGATTTAAGAGTTGTTGATTTGATATTGGGTATTACGATTTACAAAACTCCTCAAGGTATAGCATTATCTCAGTATCATTATATCCAAACAATACTTGAAAAATTTAAATATTTGGATTTCAAAATTGCAAAAACACCAATTGATATGAATCTTGCTCTTGCTAAGAACAAAGGTGAAAGTAAGTCTCAATTGGATTATGCAAGAGTATTTGAAAGTCTAATGTGCATCATGAACTGTACATGACCAGATATAGCTTGTGCGATAAGTAAACTTAGTTGATATACAAGAAATACCAATCAGAATCGTTGGCTGGCTATGAAATAATTTTTGGGGTATTTAAAACATACTCAAAACTTTACTTTATATTACAAGTATCCAATAGCTGCTAAAAGATACTGTTATGAAAATTGGATCACCGGGTCATCTAAAACTAAATTCACAAGCGAATATGTTGTTACCATCTGTGGAGGAGCAGTGTCTTGGAGGTCATCCAAACAAACATGTATTGCTCGCTCTACAATGGAGTCTGAATTCATAGCTTTAGACAAGGCCGGTGAAGAAGCTGAATAACTCAGAAATTTTCTAGAAGACATTCCATTCTAGCACAAACCGTTGGCTCCAATATGTATACATTGTGATAGCCAAGCGGAAATTGGAAGGGTTGGGAGTGTAATGTATAACGAAAAGTCTCGTCACATACGATGAAGACATAATACCATTAGACAACTACTCTCTAGTGGAATTATCACAATTGACTATATAAAGTCAAGAGATAATGTGTCAGATCCACTTACAAAAGGCCTAACTAGAGAGGCGGTTGAAAGATCATCGAAGAGAATGGAACTATGGCCGAGGATAAGTCATTGTTTTGGTAACTCAACCTAAAAGATTGGAGATCCCAAGATCTAAGTTCAAGGAGATCAAACAAATTTATTGATGACGGTTCAACATTTTCAAAATAACATTTGATCTATTCTCATGATGAGACAATGTTCAGTAACAAGGATAAAGAATTAAAGACTTTTTAATGATTTCTAAGTTTGACACGGGGTATGTCAAATGATATATCTACGGGATAACGAATTTAAAAATCACCTATATAAGTGTGAAGTGTAAGTCACTTCAGGAAGAATTTTGTAAGGCCAATTCTCTACGCACTTATGAAATCAGGCAGTGCTCATAGCTGAAACGAACAAAACAATGAGAACTTAAGATGGTTAAAGAATTAATTATGTGACTTGTGTTGTCAAGGTATAAATAAAATCTAGAGAGTTTAAAGATATTAAATCTACCGATTGACTAAATATATCCGATATATGTTTACTACAAAAAGTTTAAAAAGAAACCTACTTATCCATGTGCAGTCAATTCTTACTTATGAATCACACAACTTTTTCTGCATTAAATTTTTATATAGACATTCCCCATTCATGTGGGGGATTGTTGGAATTAAGTGTTGCGTGTGAATTAGAAATTAGAGGGAAGAGAAAGTTGAAAATTTTCCTTTGTAAAAGGAACTTTATTCCACATTGGTAGGGAAAAGGGAAAAGTTTGTGCTTATATTGAGAAGAATATCTTCTAGCTAATAAAGAGTTGAGAAGAAAGTCTCCCCTCACTCCATCATAGTTTCTCGGCTCAGCTTCGGACTCGTATTTGGATTGATATAATTTTTGAAACCAAATTTATTTAAAAATCCGAGTTGATTTTTCGTGCAATCTGACAGAGGACCTGAGTTATACTTGCGTTGTACCTGCGTGCCGCAAGTTCTTACCTGTGAAACATAGGTGCCACACAGAAATTCCTGAATGGATTCTGCTTGGACTTTCATTGCACCTACATGCCGCAAGTCCTCACCTGCGAAACGCAGGTGCAGCATAAGTCAAGATGAAATATTTTCTTTTCCAACGGTAGTCATTCCGAATAGGAACAAACTAAATAGTTGTTTTCACACCATTTCGCTTCAATTCTTTGGTTATAAATAAAGGCCTTTTGCCTTCATTTTTGATAGAGAATTTTCGAACATTCTGCATACTTTTGAACAAATAAAATCAAGTCTGTTATATGATTTGTTACTGTTCTTAGAGTTCGATAAATATTTTGGTGTTTGAGATACTGCTACACATTTAACAGGTATATATGTTTTATTTTGGGAGGAAGTAATTCAAAACTTCGAGTATAATGAGAGGATTAAATCCTTAAGGACACACAGTGAATTTTTTAATTTTTGATATTTACTCGTTTATCTTTGTTTTACTTATTTGAACACGGGAGGAGAACATTGATTTGCGAGAAGTCAGATCTCCTTAAGTATAGGAACTCACCTTTCATTAATCACTGCAACCCTATAGATGACTAGGTATATGAACCTAATAAGTTCAATATGTTTCCTGCAAACATTAACATCAATATAGAATTACTAATTACAAGGAATGGGTTCTTTAATTAGTAGGCATATTTTTATATCCTTAACTCTTTTCTTTTGGCATCACCTAAAAACAATGTGTTAGTAGAGTCAAATATGTGAATCAAATAATATTAAACTCATGGTACTCAAGATACACTCACATGAACATAAAATAAGAGATCAAATAGAAAATCTAAAGATATTAACCATCTTGATAAGCTCAACAAAGCTAAAAGATAAAAAATTTTATATGCATCATTAAAGCAATAAAAGCCCAAATTAAATACATAACTACATAAACCTGCTATTGATAACATAAAAATAAGAATACAAACTCCAAAAAATAATCAATACCACATTGGTCTAAACAAGGGATATGACTAGGATTGGCTTAAGAAAGAGATAGGTAATAAGAAACAAGTTCATTTGCTGAAGGAAGGATGTGGAATGAGTCCTAAAAACCTGTCAATATGAGCAACTGAAACCTCTTAAACTTGCAACATCTTTTCCTTGAGCTGCTCATTTCAACCTTAAGAAAGACATTCGCAACCACTAACTTCTGATTTTCCTTTGTGGCAGTCTTAAGATCATTAATCATATTGTTGCTTTTGGAATAAGTTGCCTTTTACAGAAAAATTCTTAATGAGTATTGATTTGTCAATTAAATCCTTCTTAATTCCTTTTTTCCTTCACCAAAGGGAACTTCAAAGTGGGTAAACACTTTAGTTAGCTAGAACCTATATGGCAAAGCATGTTGTACTTTTGATTGATGAGCTACCCTAGCCGTATGTTTGACTATTAAAGAGGGAAAATTAACTAACATATTCTGGTCAAGAACTTCCATCACCACCATATCTATATAAAAAGTCACGTTTTTATGTTCGGAGGGAAAGACACACTTGTTGACAAGATAATACAAGAGCTTGTGAATCAAATTCATTTCTCCCTTATAGACTTTCCTGGGCTTATCTGCTTCACACTCTTGTGAGAATTTGGTCATCAAGTATACCTTGATATTCTCAAACCCCATTTCTGTCTATTCCTTCTTCATATAATTATCAAAGAATGCATTGGGAACCTTCAAAATATCACCAAGATCAATAGCCATGAAGTTCTGACCCATTCATAGTGATCACCACAGTGTCTCTATTTATCAATTTGAAATTGGTGTAGAATTGGCACTCCTCTTTTACATGGATGATAGTTGAGACAAAGGAACTAATGATTCCATTATTTGTAGTCCAACTTCTCATTCATTTTCTTCATCCCATGTTCCTCAATTATATTAGGGTCAATTACACTCCCTTTAGCACAATCTCGCCACTGAATCAAATGTCCTTGCCCTCAACAACCACCCTAGTTTGAGTGCTCTTTCTCCTTTTAGAACTAGTCCATTCAGAAGTGGGATCAATTTTCTTTTCTTTCTTGGAGGTTCTATTTCTTTTGGTTGGGGTCCTAGAGGATGAAGTCCTTTTTTCCTTCTCCATAGAAATATCCTTCACAACCGCTTCCTCTATCATTAATCAATTCTATTTCCTCAATGTCATACTCATAAATCAACCTAAATTTAGATCGTACTTCACCCTATTTCTTGATTTCCTTAAGGGATTGATTTATTACTTCCTTCACTTTGCTCCTTGTTTGTTTTGCTATGATAGCAGTTGCTCAAGATGGAATTGATAGAACACTACTCTTGAAAATATACTTAACGTCATTTCCTTTCTTGTTACTAACCCTAGTTGCATATTAGTTCTTTATAATAGCCACCGTAGCAGCCAAGTTCAATTCTTCCTAATCACTCTCATCTTCTAGCATGTTCATCAAAATTTCATCTAGGCGAGCAACCAAAGAACTGGGTTATTTTTTTCCAGCCTCAGCCTCCCAAATAGTAGTTTCACCAACTCATTCCACTCTTTTATCTAAAGAATTAGGTTCTTTATCAGTACTAAATCTCTTATTACCAAGGGTCATGTTATTCTGATTGAAACCTACTGTTTTAGAGAACCTGAAGATAAAGTGCGGAATAAGTAAATCAGCACAAGTATTTTAACATGGAGAACTCCTTGCTCAATGAAAAAAAAATCATAACCTATTTGTTGTAGGATTTCCCAAAAAACTCTTCAGTTAACTCTAGCAATTTAAGATTACAACCTCCTTTTTACACCTAAAAAACTTTTCCCAACAACTCCTACTTCTACCCTCTTCTCTTAACTTCTTCAATGACTCTACCTAGTCAATGAAGTCCCTTACAATAGAAAACAATACCTACTATAATCAACTAAGAAAGTAATTAAGATCTTATTTTGAGACTACAAGAATCTAACTAATTCAACTAAAGACCAATATTGATAAAACTTGATAGGAACAAGTTCTTTTGAATTAGCAGATGACTCCTAAATGAGACTCTTTATGTAAACTCTGCTCTCACTCCAACGCCTATTTCTTTGATTGGGGTTAAGCTCCAAAGTTTTTTGACATATTATATTTATAATAAGTAGTTAGTCTCTTGTAGTTCTCCAAATCCAACCAAGAATTAGTTCAAGACTTTTCAAGAATTCAATCCTTGTTTGACTTGGATTTCTTCTTCCCGCACATATGACTAACTTCTCCAAATTACAAGATTATTCTATGTATTTAATTCGTGGTACTTCCATAGATCAAATGTAAAATATCCTTGTAGAATTGAACTAAGTCTAATTACAATTCTCCTAGTTAACATGAAACATCTATATTTGGTAAAATTAGGTTATGCGGTGGGTCAAGTCAAGGTATAACACATGGTAAAATATTCTACAGTTGGGAGTGGGAATGCATGTAATACCCCAAAAGTCCCTAAGACCAGACCCAAGGTTGAACCAGAGAAAATAGAAAATCTATACCAGGTCACAGAACAACTCGTTAGGTGACTCGCTAAGTCACTTGATGGATTATTGAGTGACCTATTAAGTGGTGCCAAGTTAGAAAAGATGTTACTTCTCGAAAGTTATGATGTATGGGATGACAAGTTGTTAAGTGTCCCCACGACTCGTTCAGTCAACTGTTAAGTGTGTAGTGATGGAGAAAATATTAATTTCTAGTGTACTTCATGGATTAAGGAATGAGTCGTCAAGTCCCATGATGACCGGTTAAGTGACCCGTCAAGTGGGGTGATTTTTGGGTTGGCATTTCCTGTCCAGTCATGACGAGACAAGTGATGATTCATTACTTCTAATGACGGGTCATTCTGATGATCTGTGGGTTGAAGATTAGAAGGTGAAATTTTAGGAGAAGAAGTAACAGATGGATCCAATGAGTCGTTAAGTCAGACAACGACTCATTGGAAGGGTCATTGCCACTAACGGGCAGATTTTTAAAACAAATTTGCAGGGGTATTTTTGTAAAATTCTGTACCTCTAACTCCTAAATGAGGTCATTTTGGGACTTATAAGGGTTGAATTAAAGGGTTTTTTCCTAGCCTAATCACTCATTCCACCCAAATCATCCGTAAGTTCCTCTTCTCCCTTACTCTCAAGGCTCAAGAACACCTAGGGTTTTTTTCCAAGATCTTCAAGATTCAAGTGCTAGTGGGGGTTTCTTTAAGTCAGGTATGTGGGACTTCAACAAGTATCTTCTTTCATCCTTGTGTCGCAATCTATGTTTAAAATCCTAGCTACTTTGATTCCCTAGAAAAGCATCTTATAGGGTTTGTATTCTATGAATGTTTCTCTCATATATTCCATGATTTTCAAGGTCCTCTTGATAAATAGCACATGATTTTCATGTTTTCACTCTCAATTGCATGATGAACTCCCATGATTAGATGTTAGCATAATTTCCTAAAGTTCAACCATGAATTATTGTTTTCGAAGATATGGTCCATTTGAGATATATGATTTTATCATGAATTCAGTACATATGATTTACACTACGATTTGGACTTGTGATTTTTCATGGATTTAGTATGATTAGTGTCGCGCCCCATTTTCCTCGCAGAAAGCGAAACTCAACATGTGACAACTTTTAAGGGTTATTTAATGAGAAGAGTCGCCACCTAACGATTTGAGGTGCGTTAGGGCACCGTACAAACCTAAGGGTCTGTTATACTAGCCTAGGTCACCAGAGTCGGGTAAGGGCTCAAATTACCTCAAAAGGAAGGTGTTAGGCACCTTTTGAGGTCTACAACTGTGGGTCCCTTCCGGATTCATTTTATGTGGGGAAAACTAAGTCGCAAATAATGTTCAACTTTCTTATGTAAAACAAAATAAGTGAACTATATGATCAAGATAATAAATTGTTCAAATAACATTATAATTAAAATAAACAAAATCAGATAAAGCGAGAAAGATATAATGCAAGAAATATAATTTATTCAAAGAATGATTAAAAAGCAATGAAAAATAAAAAAATAAACATTAAATTAGAGGAACAATAACAAAATAAATAAATAAAAATTTTAAGGATTGGACCGAGCCTCAAAAAGGCGCCTACGTATCCCAAAAGGGAATCAGGTCAAATGTAGTTCCGCCTTTAAAAGGGGGGTTATTTTAACCTAACGGGATAACCCTGTGCGACTAAAATAATATTTTGCAACCTATTTAGGTTGCTCATATTATTCAGCGGGCAAAGACTATCATTTCCCACTACCCGCCTAAATAATTTGTTATTACTCCTAAATCGCTCTAAGTGAAGGAAAAACTAACGCCCTAGCATGTGCCTACCCATCCCAGTCTTAATGTCCAAGAGGCATTTGGACTACTATCTTGGAGTTGGGTCTAAAATTCCTAGGATTTCTTAAGGTGATTAACGTTAAACAAACAAGTACAGTTAACAAATCAACACATGGTTTCATATAGCCTCTATGCAAGTAGATCATACAAGCAGGATTTCTAAACGTGTGTGCGAGCAAATCCCATGGACATGATTGGTAATGCACAAATATCGGCGTTAAATATACAGCGAATAATGTGACATCACTTAGACATGATGCATGATTTAAATAAATCATTGTATGATCCTACAGGCTTGGTTTCTATTATAATGGATCCTATAAACATGATATCAAATGATTGATTATATTACATCATGAAATAATCCCTATAGGCGAGATTTTTTTTAACATGACATCTACTTCACATGTTTTAAAAATACAATTAATTCTTAAACACGCACTAATCACAAACTGATTTGCTATGATACTGCATGTTATCATATAACAATTCATAAGCATGATGACTATTAAAATAAACAGGTATAGCTGCTACAGAAATAAAATTAGTGACAAAATGATAAGAAATTCATGATTTTTTTTTTAAAAAAATATGTTGATTGGACAATTATCCTATAGGTATGAATTCTAGTACTTATTCCTAAAAAATAATTTCATAATAAATATAACTGTGCATTTTCCATAAGCACAATTTCAAGTGGAATTAAATATAAATCCTATAGGCATGTTTTCTAGGTGAATCAGATTATTTTAGTTCCTACAGGCATGATTTCTAATAAAACAAATAAGACGATAAAAGACAAACCCCCGCCCCCACAACCCTTTTTCACTATCACAAGTATTTATTACAATTATTACAAACTAAAATAAAATAAATAACTACGGCACATGAAAAAATAAATAATGTTAGAATAACTTCGGTAGCCCTCTTTCGTCCCGGCGACTCTCCGATGAATTTCTGAATAAAGTACTACCTGCTTAAAGGTTAGTAAAATAGTAGACACGTAACAATAATCTCATATTCTTAACCACAAATTTGGCTAACCTAGTAAAATTATGTTAAAAGCAGATTAAACACATAATCATGATAAGAGAGAGCAATCAAAGAGAATAAACGGCAAGGTAAATGTCATCTTATAAAGATAAACAAACTAACCAGTAGATGCCAAAATCGAACATAAATTAATGGATTAAATGTAATAAATTGCCTTGACTAATACCCGGTCCCCAACACATCAAGATCACAAGAATCTTAAAGATTCCGAGCAGTGCTTGTGTTGAGTAGGGATAAAGAAGTTGTAGGGAATGAGAGCAGAAATAGTAGAGGATTACTTAATGCAGTAACAGAAGTAATAATAAAGACAAGGTAATTGTTCAATGGATGTTGCTAGAACGTAAAGCCATGTCCAAAAGAAAAAAGAGTTGTATTTCTTAGAAAATACGTTACAGTCTTTTTCCTAGAGAATTCATCCTGTTTATATATCCGATAAAATATCACCAAAGAGGACTAAAGGGAGAGAAATATGCCAAAGGATCAATCAAGGGAACAATATTCCTTAAATAGTAGAGCTGCATTCAAAATTATCCAAACATATACTATATTTTTTCAATTAAAAAAAGAAAAGAAATGGGGAGAATATTTGGAAGATCAACCAAGGGAAATCTTTCCTTTACTAGCAGATATGAAATTAATTAAGTCAAACCAATCACAGCTTACCATAAACAAACTGAATCAATTAAGGAGAATCAACGAGTTAAGTAAAGTAGATATTACCATAGATAGACAAGTACTATGATTTATTAAGAATTAAAGGGCAGTCATAGTAGTTTAAGGAAAACAAGATAGAGAGAACTAATTAGCAGTGTGAACGGATCAGAGCTAAACACATCAAATACCAAACTGCCTATATTTAGCAAGCCATTTCCATAGAGGAATGATTTTACATTACCATATTTACCAAAACAGTTAAGTATCCAAATAGTAATAGACAAACTTTCATAAAATTAACTACACTATGTAAGCATTTATCAGTATGTACTGTTGACATTTTCACCTACAGGAAATAAATTATGGTTCAACTGAGGTGCTTGTGCATTTAACTTCAACGAAATGATAGAAACAAACTACTAGTGAATATCACAGCAGGTAAGATAAACATAATAAAGTTGTCACAAACTTCTTAAATAAAGATACACGCAATTAATCCATCATTAGCGACACATAACAATCGTCATATGTAATTTAGACAAGTCCATCAGCGAAAGGAATATTTTGAGCACATTAAATTGAAAACAAGTGAAAAAGACGGAGTACAATGTTGACCCAATCCTACTAATAATTTGCCGGAGAAGGGAAAGAAACATAGGGAGGTAGTGTGGTGCCGTGGTTTTTCCGGAGTTAGAGAAGAGAAAGAGAAGGTGCGGCTTCTGTTGGAGGAGGAAGAAAAGAGAAAAAAAGGATGAGTTTGGTGGTCGATATCTGGGTGTTGGTGGTGTGCGACCGGTGGCTGGTGGTTTGCGGGTGAAAGGGGAAAATGGTGTTGGTTGTTTTCCGGCGAGAAGAGAGGGAGGAGAAGAGGGTGCGCCGGAGATTGTGGAAGAGATGAAACTGATTTCGCCGGTGTTAATGGAGGGGGGAAATAACGAAGAGGAAGAAGGGAGGATGGGGCGGCTGCTGGCTTTGCCTGAAGAGAGAGGACGGCGGTCTCTCATCGGAACAGTGAGGCGGCGAGGTGGAGAGCTTTTTCGGCCAACAGTGGCCAGATTTAATGGTGAAAACGGCGAGGGAAAGGTGAGGATGAAGGCGGCGTTGATGGTGTGGAGAGGAGGAGAAAAGAGAAAAGGAAATGGAGCGGCAGCTGGTGGTTTTGCGGCGATGGTGTGGCCGGCCGGAGAGGAGAAGAGGTAGAGAGGGAGTAGGGGAGGCTGAGTTGTTAGGTAGAAGGAAAGATGGGAAAATGTTTTTAGGGTTTGAGGAAAAAGAGAATATTAAAGGAAAATAGTAGGGTTTATTGTGAGCCGTTATATTAAAATAGATGAACGACTAGGATTAATTTTTAAGGCAAATGGGTCGATTTATGGGTTAAACGGGTCACCCGGATAGGTTATTAGGTAGGGATTAATTTAGGCTAGATCTGAATTTAAATAATAGCCAAAATTGATCAAAAGTGGCTAAAATTGACATAAATTGAATAGGAAGTGACCAGATTTTAAATAAATTTGATGAAATCGGAGTTTAGCTGCTTTTAAATTAATAAATATACTACACTTGTAGATAATTTAATAAATAAAATAGTTTAAATTATAGAAAAATCATATAAACATTATTATAAACCATAAATTTGAGTAGACTCGTGTAAATATTCTATAAATAAATTATTATATTTATAAATAATTTAATGACTAGGAAATAAAATTAAGTTATCAAATATTATAAAAATTAAATTATTAACATAAATAATTTATAAATTCGAGTAATATTATTAGGCAAATAAATTTATAAAATTTAGTAAACTTATGTAAATAGTTTATAGTATATATTTCAAAATAAGGGCGTATACTAATACGAAATATATTATATATTAGGGGTGGGCAAAAAAACCGAAAACCGAAAAACCGAACCGAATTAATTCGGTTTTTCGGTTCGGTTCGGTTTCAGTTTTTTTTAAAAAAAAATTCGGTTTTTCGGTTCGGTTTTCGGTTTTCATATTTCGGTTTTTCAGTTTAACCAAAATTTTACATATTTTTTTTTTAAATTATAACTTAATTTCAAAAAAATAAAAATACTACACCCAACCCAAATCTCAAAGCACATTTACATTTAGAGAATTATTTATATAATTGATACAATTGCTTAAGTTTTTTTTACAAATAACAAGTTTTATAATAGTTTTAGCATGTTAAGAAAATTCTTACTATTATTAATATGCTTTGAAAGAAAAATGAAATATATAATATTTATTTACAAGAAATTAGGGACCATAGATTATTAAAATCTTAAAAGACCCTTAACTTTTTATTGGTTTTGTTATAAGGATATTAAGCATATGAGAAAATTTATTATCAAAAATTCAAATGTTATGTATGTACTACTAAATGTAAATCAATTGATCCCACTATTTTCTTTATTTAAAAAGTTAAAATTAAGCTTAGTTGAATTAAACTTTAGAATTCAAACTTAAAATAATTTATTTTGAATTTAAAAAGATAAAATAACTCATTTTTAATTTAAAAAGTAGCTCATTTTGTAAGTTAAAAAATAGCCCATTAATTAGGCCCATAACCGAAAAAACCGAATTAGAAAAACCGAAAAAACCGAACCGAATTTTAAAAAAACCGAACCGAACCGAATTAGTTTGGTTCGGTGTTCGGTACACTACATAAAAAACCAAAAACCGAAAAAACCGAACCGAAATTTAAAACAACCAAACCGAAAAACCGAATGCCCACCCCTATTATATATGACATAATTATTTAATATCAAAAATTAAAATTAATACAAATTATATGTACATATATATGTAATTTGAAATAATTTTCGGAATATTACGATAATTAATTATTTTATAAATATAAATGCAAGTCAAATATTTGCGTAAAAAAAGTAAATAAAATATATATGTAAGCAACATATAAGGGCGTAGGGAGGTCAAAATTGGGTGTCAACAACTGCCCCTTCTTTGCTATGAAGGATGAATTGTCGAGCAGAGAATGTTGACTTAGTAGCCAATTTTGTCCGATTGAAGGAAAAATTTTCGGTGGGACCAGATGAAAGAAAATGGAGTTATGAAGATATCGCGGTCGAGACTACAGTTTCAAGTCGCCTACATATCTCGGGTTTCACGAGAATCAGGCCGTGTGTAGTTCTAGATTTTGGGATGTACAAGATTCCTAAAGAAAATTGATAATGCAAGATTTGAATAAGGAACGAAAAGAGTAGGAAATGATGAGAATAGGGAGACGAGAGAGATAGACAAAATTAGGACTTTCATATCAAAATACAGTAATCAGAATGAAAGCTAATTTGAAAGGTAACTAAACGAAAATGAAAGGTGCTTATAAGCGCGGTGAAAAGTAGTAGAGCTTGGAAATAATTAAATAGATAAATAAATAGCGAATGAGAAGAGACCATTAAGAATAAATTTCGCAAAAATAAAGGCGTAACTCGAAGAACTTTTAAGAGGGTAATGCTTAACCCAAACAACGTCAAAACAGTAGGACCATGCCTAGCCCTTAAAATTTGGAGAGTGGCGCTTAACCCATCCAGAAATCAAAAGGACGTAGCACAATAATAGCCGCTCAGAAGTAAAACAACGGCTTTAAAAATGCGATAGGAGCTTGAAAGTAGCTTGAAAACTCGAAAGTAGCATAGTAGTAGCTTGATTTAATTTCGCAAGAATAATGCAATAGTAGCCTGCAAATTTTAAAATATTAAATAAAAATGATTAGTCAATAAGCATAAGATAACATTTAGCAAAAGTAACGACTAGCTCGAATAAATTTGAGAGAGTAGTGCTTAACCCGATTAAAAGGTAGTGCTTCACTTTAAAATTGAGGGTAGTGCTTAATTCATAAAACAATGCTTAGACCTTAAAAGATTTGGAGAGTGGTGCTTAACCCATCCAGAAATCAAAGAATGAAAATAGCACGGTAATAGTAGCTAAAAAGTAGTAAGACAGTAGTTTGAAGGAAAATAACTTGAAAGTAGCTTGAAGTTTGAGATTAACGTAAGAGTGGTAAAACGGCATAAGAGCATGATAGTAGCTTGATTCGATATCACAGGAGTAACTTGAGTAGCCTGCAACTTTAAAATACTGAATAAAAGAGATTAGCCAATAAGCATGAGATAATATTTCACAAAATTAACGATTAGCTCGGATAAATTTGAAACGAAAGCGCTTAATCCGATCAAAATTTAGGAGCCAATGCTTAGTCTTTAAAAATCATAGGGTAGTGCTTAACCCATAGGACAATACTTAGTCCTTAAAGAAATAGTTAGGGTAGTGCTTAACCCGTAGGACAATGCTTAGTCCTTAAAGAAATATTTAGGGTAGTGCTTAACCCGTAGGACAATGCTTAGCCCTTAAAAGAAATATTTAGGGTAATGCTTGACCGGTAGGACAATGCTTAACCCTTAAAAGAAATATTTAGGGTAGTGCTTAACCCATAGGACAATGCTTAGCCCTTAAAAGAAATATTTAGGGTAGTGCTTAACCCGTAGGACAATGCTTAGCCCTTAAAAGAAATATTTAGGATAGTGCTTAACCCGTAGGACAATGCTTAGCCCTTAAAAGAAATATTTAGGGTAGTGCTTAACCCGTAGGACAATGCTTAGCCCTTAAAAGAAGCCCTTAAAAAATATTTAGGGTAGTGCTTAACCCGTAGGACAATGCTTATCCCTTAAAAGAAATATTTAGGGTAGTGCTGAACCCGTAAGACAATGCTTAGCCCTTAAAAGAAATATTTAGGGTAGTGCTTAACCCGTAGGAAAATGCTTAGCCCTTAAAAGAAATATTTAGGGTAGTGCTTAACCCGCAGGACAATGCTTAGCCCTTAAAAGAAATATTTAGGATAGTGCTTAACCCGTTCAGGAATTAAAGTATTAATACATAGCTTCAAATAAACAGCGTTCATCTTTGAGTAACTTACTAAGAGGGTAGTGCTTAACCCCGTTCATGGACAAACTTCAGTAGTTTAGCTTTGCAGTTGATAATGAATACCTTTGTAAATCCAGATGATATATAGAATGATTGCAAATTTGGCACCATTGCTCCTGTGCTCAAAGAAAAATCATAAGAGTGAAATGGGGAAGACTGATTTGTGCCTTTATTTGTCCGTTGCTATCTCGATCTCATGAGCTTGATGATCAGACTGGATGTCACGTCTTTCTATAGACATCCTTTTTGGGAATTAATTCCTTGGTTTGACTGAGCCTTGATGAAATTTTGAGATCCTTCTCAAAATTTCTGTCCCAGTGTAGAACATGACGTAGACTTCGGTTGCAAATGACGCAAAGTTGTGAATTGTTTAGGTCTTCTTAAAAATTCTGCCCCAATCACGTAGACACACTCGATCTATTGAATTTTTGAGGTCCTCTCAAAAGTTCTGACCCAGTTGGTAAAGAAAAAGGCAAAGGAAATTTTATTAAGATATAGACCGAACCCCATAAGGGCGCCTACATATCCCTCTTAAACGGGAATCAGGTCCAACGTAGTTCAGAGTACAAAAAGAACTTTGAATAAAGGAATAAATTGAATTGAGGATAGCTTTTGACTTCATCTTAAAAGGGCATCAACTTTCATCTCGGGTGGATCACCTTGGCGTCAATTAGTGCTTGAATCTTATCTTTCAAAGCTCGACATTATTCTGTGATGTGTCCTCTCATCCCTGAATGATAGTCGCAAATCTTAGTATGATCGATCCATTTCGCATGTGTATCCATCACTATTGCGGGAATTGGAGTGATATAGCCGGCAACCTTTAATCTCTCATACAATTGGGTTATAGACTCACCCAAAGGAGTATACTGCTTAGATGAACTTGCTCGGGGTCTCGCGGGCTTGCAAGATTGTTGAATCGGTGGATTCTGACAAAGTGGTGGCCTTTGGAGTGCAGGTGGAGGAAACTGAAAATATGTAGGTTGTGCATTATGAACAACATTAGTAGCAGGGTTGTAGAACGACATTGAGTGATGGTATGTTGGTGCGGGAGATTGAAATGGAGGCAATTGGTATTGGAGTAGAGGTGCTTGGTATCCCCATGGAGTTTTTGGTCCTTCTACGACATTTACCTCCTTCACGTTCTTGTTCTCCGTGGTCCTACCAGCTTGCAAAGTTTTGCTGGCTTCTTGTAATGCTCCTCAATCAATAATGGTACCGTTCTTGATACCGTCCTCAATCTTTTCGCCTAATTTAATGAGCTCGGTGAAGTTCTTCTCACTAACTAGCATCAGTCTATCATGCACTTGCGGGTCCAGACTCCGCGTAAAGATATCCTTCATTTGAACTTCTTCCATTGGAGGTCGCACTCTGGCGGCCTCGAACCTCCAACGGGTTGCATATTCCCTGAAAGTCTCTGTCGGCTTTCTTTTCAAGTTCTGAATGTAGTGTAAGTCCGGTGCATTTTCTGTATTGAAACTGAATCGCTCTACAAAGGCTGCAGCCATATCAGTCCAATTAATCCATTTTCTCGGATTTTGCTCTACGTACCAATTGAGGGCATCCCCAGACAAACTTCTCATGAACAACTTCATTCAGTTTTTTTCATCTCTCCCTACTCTGATCAGCTTGTCGCAATACATCCTTAAGTGGGTTTTCGGGTCACCAGTGTCGTTGAACATTTCAAACTTCGGAGGTTTGTATCCCGCTGGTAGCTCGACGTCAGGATGTATGCATAGGTCATCATAACTTAGGCCTTCTATCCTGTTGGCCCCTTCAATACTTTGTAATCGGTTGTTCATCTTCTTGAGTTCTTCAGCCATAGATTGTATCATGCTGTCTTTTTTAGAGAGTCCAGATTCTCCTAAGTGATGAGTGACCGGAGCAGTCTCGATAAAATTGTGGTTTAGGGTATGATCTCTCGGAGCATGGGCATAAGATGTGTTGGATGTAACTGTAGGAGGTAAGTAATGAAACATGGTGGGCGGTCTTTGTGGTGTGGCTTGATTTGAAGGAGTTGCATAAGCATTATGCGAAAGTTGTATATGATTGTGAGGAAGCGAGTATGCATGACTAAGATTGTTTTGAGGATATGAGGCTTGATGGGATGCCAGAGGAAGACTTGTGAAAGTGACGTGAGGCTTGGTAGAAGCATGAATCTCAGCCTGCTGTTCTAACGAAATTTCCAAGGGGACCGACAGATTGGTTGTATTACGAACTCGAGATAATTCTCTTTGAAGTTCTAAAATCTTTTTCTCCATCCTTATAATTAGATCATTACATTCAGGCGAATACCTCCTTTTCGAACTCTCTGCGAAATCTTTTGGAGTGGTTGTGTCAATTCTGACTACTGAATTATTACTGTCGTTCATTTCCCTCTTGCTTTGGTGAATCGACAGCGAGAAAGGTATGACGGACGGTTATGAACAAATCAACCTTAGGAAGGGGAATAATCAAGATAAACAATAAACAGAAAAATAAAATTAGTAAAGAAACTCAAACATGACATGTTGTAGATAAAAGATTAAAGGAAAGAAACACATTAATACGCTTCACATTGTAAATTAAAAGATTAAACACATTAATACGTCTTCCTAATTTGGGGGCCTCTTTTGTGCCAGAGGTAGGCCTAGCACATTTTGAAAGTCAAATATACCATAATGTGTCATTCCATTTGCTCCATTAAAATCCCAAATACATAAAATAATAAATAAATTATTGCTTCATTATAATAAGATATTATAAGAAAATAAAGATTACAAAAAAGTAAAGCTATAGCCTAAATGGAAATGCTCTTCCATCTTCAGCCTCTTCTTTGCTTATATGACGCGGATTGGTGCTTAACAACCAGCATAATGAAATGTTAGTTTTACCCATCCCACCTAAGGAGAAAATAGTCTACATTTTAGACATATTGATTTCTCAAATTAAAATGCAAATAGATATGATAATGTCCTTTTCGAGATTGTAAATCTCTTTGGACTTTGGACAAAGTTAAAATAATGGCCTCAATACGCCAAGGGTATCTAGAATTCCTTGGGGATAATGCATTGCATCACTTATCAGTTTCTAAGAGTTGGGTAGCCGGACTGAAAAATTCTTATGTGAAAAGGCGTGTGGCCACATGGTAGTAAAACTATCCATTCACCCACGTATATGTCAATTCTCTAAATGAGTTTTGAAAGGATTTTCTAGAAGTGCAAAGCACAACTCACGTGTACAGTGTGTGATAGTGAGAGATTCCCAAGTGGGGGAAGTACGAACGGAATGACAATTATTAACACATAATAAAATGCGGTAACACAATAAATAGTTAAGAGAAGTAATAAAATGAAGTAACCAAAATAAATAAACATGACAGATTATTTCAAATAAAGAAATAGTTAGAAAGGACTAACGTTAAATAATAACATTAAACAAGAAAACATACAAGGAGAATAAGAAAATAAATAAAGGGAATAAGGGGGGGGGAGGATTAAACGTTGATAAATATAATAATTTAAGCAAGGAAGCAAGTAAGGGGAATAAGGAAAAGGATTCACATGGTAGGAAACAAATTAACTTGAGAGATTAACCAATCAAATTAGACATATGCACTTATAATTCACATAACTTATGAAGGCAACCTTTTCGGGATTCTAATAATCCTTTGGGACACAAGGAAAAGTTTCACTAAATCTTTGACGTGCCTTGGACGTCGCAATTTTCAAAGTTTGAGATGATGTGTATTCCTTAGTAAAGACGTACACGGTCAAGATCTAAGAATAAGAACGGGTTTAGACACGGTTCCCTCAAGCGGATAACTTGAGAGTGAGGAAGCTCATGACCATCGACGCACCGCTGATCGACCAAATGATACGGCAATCCTCAGGGGTGTTTCAATAGTGAACGACCATGAAACCACACAACTGTTATCAAGTGTGAGTGTGAAATATTCAAGGGAAGACAAGATTAAAGAATAAGAGATTCATCATAAAAACAGATCATAAAAATAAATAACAGAAAAAGGAAAGAAATTAATCACACTAAGAAAATATTTCAAATAAAACAACAAAACAATAAAAGGAAAACATTAGGACATGGAAATAAAATATACCACAAAATGGATGTGAAGGAAAAAGAAAATTTTAACCTTAACTAAAAGTTAAACAAACAAATTTTGTAAGTAAAACAAACAAATAAGGACGCAAATCAAACACAAAATACTCACATAAACACGAACACGTATTGGTTAGAACCTAAATATTCTCCAGCAGAGTCGCCATGCTGTCACGCCCCATTTTCCTCGCTGAAAGCGGAACTCAACATGTGGCAACTCTTAAGGATTATTTAATGAGAAGAGTCGCCACCTAACAATTTGAGGTGCGTTAGGGCACCGTACTAACCTAAGGGTCTATTATACTAGCCTAGGTCACCAGAGTCGGGTTAGGGTTCAAATTACCTCGAAAGGAAGGTGTTAGGCACCTTTCGAGGTCTACAACTGTGGGTCCCTTCCGGATTCATTTTATGTGGGGAAAACTAAGTTGCAAATAATGTTCATTTCAACTTTCTTATGTAAAACAAAATAAGGGAACTATATGATCAAGATAATAAATTGTTCAAATAACATTATAATTAAAATAAATAAAATCAGATAAAGCGAGAAAGATATAATGCAAGAAATATAATTTATTTAAATAATGATTAACAAGCAAAGAAAAATAACAAATAAACATTAAATTAGAGGAACAATAACAAAATAAATAAATGAAAATTTTAAGGATTGGACCGAGCCTCAAAAAGGTGCATACGTATCCTAAAAGGGAATCAGGTCAAACATAGTTCTGCCTTTAAAAGGGGGGTTATTTTAACCTAATGGAATCACCCCGTGCGACTAAAATAATATTTCGCAGTCTATTTAGGTTGCTCATATTATTTAACGGGCACAGACTATCATTTCCCGCTACCCGCCTAAACAATTTGTTATTACTCCTAAAGCACTCTAAGTGAAGGAAAAACTAACGCCCTAGCATGTGCCTACCCATCCCAGACTTAATGTCCAAGAGGCATTTGGACTACTATCTTGGAGTTGGGTCTAAAATTCCTAGGGTTTCTTAAGGTGATTAACGTTAAACAAACAAATACAATTAACAAATCAACACATGGTTTCATATAGCCTCTATGCAGGTAGATCCTACAAACACGATTTCTAAACGTGTGTGCGAGCAAATCCCATGGACATGATTGATAATGCACAAATATCGGCGTTAAATATACAACGAATAATGTGACATCACTTAGACATGATGCATGATTTAAATAAATTATTGTATGATCCTATGGGCATGATTTCTATTATAATGGATCCTATAAACATGATATCAAATGATTGATTATATTACATCATGAAATAATCCCTTTAGGCGAGATATTTGTAACATGACATCTACTTCACATGTTTTAAAAATACAATTAATTCTTAAACATGCACTAATCACAAACTGATTTGCTATGATACTGCATGTTATTATATAACAATTCATAAGCATGATAACTATTAAAATAAACAGGTATTGCTGCTATAGAAATAAAATTAGTGACAAAATGATAAGAAACTCGTGGTTTTTTTTTAAAAAAAATATGTTGATTGGACAATTATCCTATAGATATGAATTCTAGTACTTATTCTTAAAAAATGATTTCTTAATAAAGATAACTGTGCATTTTCCATAAGCACAATTTCAAGTGGAATTAAATATAAATCCTATAGGCATGTTTTTTAGGTGCATCAAATCAAATTATTTTAGTTCCTATAAGCATGATTTCTAATAAAACAAATAAGACGATAAAAGACAAATCCCCGCCCCCACAACCCTTTTTCACTATCACAAGTATTTATTACAATTATTATAAATTAAAATAAAATAAATAACTACGACACATGAAAAAATAAATAATGTTAGAATAACTTTGGTAGCCCTCTTTCGTCCCGGCGACTCTCCGATGAATTTCAAAATAAAGTAATACCTGCTTAAAGGTTAGTAAAATAGTATACACGTAACAATAATCTCATATTCTTAACCAAAAATTTGGCTAACCTAGTAAAATTATGTTAAAAGCAGATTAAACACGTAATCATGATAAGAGAGAGCAATCAAAGAGAATAAACGACAAGGTAAATGTCATCTTATAAAGATAAACAAACTAACCAGTAGATGCCAAAATCGAACATAAATTAACGTATTAAATGTAATAAATTTCCTTGACTGATACCCGGTCCCCAAAACATCAAGATCACAAGAATTTAAAGATTCCGAGCAGTGTTTGTGTTGAGTAGGGATAAAGGAGTTGTAGGGAATGAGAGCAGAAATAGTAGAGGATTACTTAATGCAATAGCAAAAATAATAATAAAGACAAGGTAATTGTTCAATGGATGTTGCTAGAACGTAAAGCCATGTCCAAAAGAAAAAAGAGTTGTATTTCTTAGAAAATAAGTTACGGTCTTTTTCCTAGAGAATTAGTCCTATTTATATATCCCAAAAAATATCACCAAAGAGGACTAAAGGGAGAGAAATATGCCAAAGGATCAATCAAGGGAACGATATTCCTTAATTAGTAGAGCTGAATTCAAAATTATCCAAACATATACTAGATTTGTTCAATTAAAAAAAGAAAAGGAATGGGGGTAATATTTGGAAGATCAACCAAGGACAATCTTTCCTTTACTAGCAGATATGAAATTAATTAAGTCAAACCAATCACAGCTTACCATAAACAAACTGAATCACTTAAGGAGAATAGATGAGTTAAGTAAAGTAGGTATTACCATAGATAGACAAGTACTATGATTTATTAAGAATTAGTCTATAATTATTCATACAAAAAGGGCAGTCATTGTAATTTAAGAAAAACAAGATAGAGAGAACTAATTAGCAGTGTGAACGGATTAGAGCTAAACACATCAAATATCAAACTGCCTATATTCAACAAGCCATTTCCATAGAGGATTGATTTTACATTACCATATTTACCAAAACAGTTAAGTATCCAAATAGTAATACAAACTTTCATAAAATTAACTACACTATGTAAGCATTTATCAGTATGTACTGTTGACATTTTCACCTACAGGAAATAAATTATGGTTCAACTGAGGTGCTTGTGCATTTAACTTCAATGAAATGATAAAAACAAGCTACTAGTGAATATCACAGCAGGTAAGATAAACATAATAAAGTTGTCAAAACTTCTTAAATCAAGATACACACAATTAATCCATCATTAGCGACACATAACAATTATCATATGTAATTTAGACAAGTCCATCAGCGAAAGGAATATTTTGAGCACATTAAATTGGAAACAAGTCAAGAAGACGGAGTACAATATTGACCCAATCCTACTAATAATTTACCGTAGAAGGGAAAGAAACGTAGGGAGGCAGTGTGGTGCCGTGATTTTTCCGGAGTTAGAGAAGAGAAAGAGAAGGTGCGGCTTCTGTTGGAGGAGGAAGAAAAGAGGAAAAAAGGGTGAGTTTGGTGGTCGAGATCTAGGTGTTGGTGGTGTGCGACCGGTGGCTGGTGGTTTGCGGGTGAAAGGGGAGAATAGCGTTGGTTGTTTTCCGGCGAGAAGAGAGGGAGGAGAAGAGGGTGTGCCGAAGATTGTGGAAGTGATGAAACTGATGGGGGTTTGGTTTCGCCGGCGTTAATGGAGGCAGTGTTTGGAGGGGGGAAATAACGAAGAGGAAGAAGGGAGGATGGGGCGGCTGCTGGCTTTGCCTGAAGAGAGAGGACGACGGTCTCTCGTCGGAACAGTGAGGCAGCGAGGTGGAGAGGATTTCCGGCCAACAGTGGCTGGATTGGATGGTGAAAACGGTGAGGGAAAGGTGAGGAGGGAGGCGACGTTGATGTTGTGGAGAGGAGGAGAAAAGAGAAAGGGAAAGGGAGCGGCGGTTGGTGGTTTTCTGGCGATGGTGTGGCCGTCCGGAGAGGAGAAGAGGTAGAGAGGGAGTAGGGGCGGCTGAGGTGTTAGGTAGAGGGAAAAATGGGAAAATGTTTTTAGGGTTTGGGGAAAAAGAGAATATTACAGGAAAATAGTAGGGTTTATTGTGAGCCGTTAGATTAAAATAGATGAACGACTAGGATTAATTTTTAAGGCAAGTGGGTCGGTTTATCGGTTAAACGGGTCACCCGGATGGGTTATTAGGTAGGGATTAATTTATGCTAGATATGAATTTAAATAATAGCCAAAATTGATCAAAAGTGGCTAAAATTGACATAAATTGAATAGGAAGTGACATGATTTTAAATAAATTGGATGAAATTGGATTTTAGCTGCTATTAAATTAATAAATATACTACACTTGTAAATAATTTAATAAATAAAATAGTTTAAATTATAGAAAAATCATATAAATATCATTATAAACGATAAATTTGAATAGACTCGTGTAAATATTATAGAATTAAATTATTATATTTATAAATAATTTAATGACTAAGAAATAAATTAAGTTATCAAATATTATAAAAATTATATTATTAACATAAATAATTTATAAATTCGAGTAATATTATTAGGAAAATAAATTTATAAAATTTAGTAAAATTATGTAAATAGTTTATAGTATATATTTCAAAATAAGGGCGTATACTAATAAGAAATATATTATATATGATATAATTATTTAATATAAAAAGTTAAAATTAATACAAATTATATGTACATATATATATGTAATTTGAAATAATTTTCGCAATATTACGATAATTAATTATTTTATAAATATAAATGCAAGTCGAATATGTGCGTAAAAAAAGTAAATAAAATATATATATGTAAGCAACATATAAGGGCGTAGGGAGGTCAAAATTGGGTGTCAACAATTAGCATTTCTATGATTCCGTAGACTCTCAAAGCTTTTGTTAGTAGAAAGTAGCCCTGACTAGACTCTCATGAATTTAGTATGATCAGTATGTAATTGATTCTTTAGACTCTGAGGCCTCTTGCTAGTAGAAAGTAAGCCTGACTAGTCTTAGAACATCAGTTATGTGCCCTCAGTATCATCATGTCATGGTCCTTTAGGCTCTCAGGACTCTTGCTAGATAAAGTGGTTCCGACTAGTCTTAGGACATCAGATTCAGTTTATTAGTTCACATGTATCTTCATGTTCACTTTGGAGTAGTACTTAGCATTGAGTAGGCCAGGATTTCAATGTACCCAGGTCTCAGAACTACGTGCCATCGTAGGATAACGGATTATCAATAGTAGAGAATATTTCCCTTAGTTCGAGGAATATAGGATCCTCATTATTTGAAAGTGTCTCTCGTACTTCAATGGGCGCATGTAAGGGTCATCATTATTAGAGATTGTTTTCCTAAGTTCATAAGTGATATCACATCAGTCAGAGTTCTTACCCTTGGCAAAGTATGAACACCCTTCCAACTGGGGTACAGGTCGCGCTCCATAAGGCTCATGTTAGAGTTTTTTGGTTAATAGTCTCTCGTGCAATACAATTTAGTATCAGTTTCAGTACAACTACTTCAATTACGTATTTCAATTTATGATTTCAAATTCAGATTTCAGTACATGTACATGACCAAAAACCTAGATTTACTTATATATCATTAAACATTTCCAAACGAGCATATCATATCAGTAATTATGCATCTCAGATAGGTTCATTGTACTTCACCTTAGTTATGCATTCAGTTATGTATTCAGATTAGTCCTTTTCAACATACTAACATGTTTACAGATTTAGTTGAGTTTCCCATATACTCAATACATTTCAAGAAATAACCGCATACTTTATGTGCTATATTATTTTATGATATAGATCCATGTATTTAGACTCAGTCCCGCAGTTAGACATGATCTAGACTCTATCAACTAATAGTGGTGACTTCTCATCTTTCGAGGATAGGAGTTTTGTTTTCTTTATTTTAGTTTATTTATAGTTTTCAGAAGTTGGAGTTAGCTAGGGCTTGTCCCAGCAACTCATCAGATTAGTAGAGGTTTTCAGACAATGTAGTACTAGTTTCAGCTTATGACTCAGTGTTGTTATTTGATTTTTATCCTTCCCTTTTTTATTAGTTATGTTTCAGTTTGTGAACATCAATGTTTGACCAAGCCTAAAATTCTACAACTTTTTATTTTATTTATTTATTATTATTATTATTTAAATATTCCTTTTAGGATTAAATTAAATATTTTAATATTTTATTTTATTGTTAGTAAGCCTATTTAAAAGATTTGAAAACTACAAAAGAATGTATAGTCACTTTTAGAATAAGTTTTACTTTACTAATATTATTATTTTTATTTTATTATTATTATTTGTTTTTTATAAATATTTTAAAAGAATTAAAATTATTATTATTATTATTGATTTATATATATATATATATATATATATTTAGCTAATCAAAATATTTTATTTGTTACATTAAAAAAATAAAGAGAGAGAGAGACAGAGAGGGGAAAACGGCTAAAAGCTTTTAAAAAAAAGAGGAAGGGAAACGACTGAAAGAAAAAATAAAAATTTAAAACATTAATCTAATTAACTAACCTACATTAACTCAAAAACCCCTCCAACAAACTCCACTCCTTCACATCTCTCACCCCCACTCCCACAAACCCACACCTCTTTTCTTATTTTACTCACCAACACTTCTCTTATATCTTAGTTTTTAGGCACACACAAAATACAACAAAACCAATATAAAAAATAGACATACACCGTAGAAAAAAGGAGAACAGGGAGACATACGATAAAAAGAGAGAAGGGCAAAGAAAAAAACACAGGAAGAGAAAGACAAACGGAAAGGAAGAGAGGAGACGAGAGTCAAGGTCTTGTTGCTCAGATTTGGATCAATTATTGTTGTAGTTTTCGCTTCTAGTGCAAGGTTCACTCTTATTCATCTATTTCTCCAGTATTATCTTATTTCATACAAAGTTTATTTGTAGTTGCTTCTTTAATTTTAATTGAATTTTAGTCATTGATAAGCATGCTGTTAGATTATATTCACATTTTTTTCTTATATTTTGGGTCAACTTGGGTGTCGATTTAAATGATAAAATATTTTGATTGAGTTGGGTAAATTTGAAATGAGTTTGCATTTAAAAGAAATTAATAGTGATTTTTTTTCCAGTTAATTTCAAGATTAGAGTTTTAGAAAACATCATAATCTCTTAAATTTGTTATTGGTATAATTAAAAATATAAAACTAGCAAGACCTAGAGTTTTGTTGGATTAGTTGTTTTATTAATATTTTTAATACTAAAAAAAAGGGGTTAAAAATTTGGTCAATAAAAAAATAGGAATAGAAAAAAAGGGAAAGAGAAAGAAGCAGAAGTTAGATCAATTTTTTTTTTAAAAAAGGAAAAAATTATTTTTTTTATTGTGAATCAATTTCAGCAAATTATGACATCTAAATTTTTTATAGTTTTATATCATGATTACATTAGATTGATGTTTACGTTATTTAGTTGTTGTATTTATTCATGTCTCAAATTATTTATTTTTTATGCTAAATTAAAAAAAAACAGACGATGGAAAACAAAACAAAAAAAAACCGTTAAGAAAGAAAAGAGAAAAAAAGCAAAAGTAAAAAAAAAACTGAAAACAGTAACGAAAAATTAAAATGAGATAAAAAAATAATAAAAAGAAATATAAGAAAAAGAAAGTAGTTTTCTTTTTAGCGCAGATTAAATAATATAGATGATCAATTTATCTGTTGATATCATTATTTTTCTTATAATAAATATGATTGTATTTCTATTGCTAAGGATGACAAAAATGTATAGTGTGTGTATATATATATATATACACTTTCTCCAGGTAAAACTACTCTATTAGCAATAGTAATATTATATAAGTAAAGTAGTATTTGTTTTTAGTAACAAAATTAATTTAGCTTTAGACAATTTTGTTGATTATTTTTTTTTGATTTTACGATTCTTAATTGATATCTATTTAATTTTAGTTGTCATGTATGCGGTTACGCTCCTTGGCTCCCTAATAAAATGTGGACCATGTGTACTGTTACCTTCTTGGCCAGTGGGATCAATCTACGGAAACGGGCACGTCGGTGGATCAGCCAGAACCAGAACCAGGACATGACAAATAAATAATTTGAAAGGTTATGTATGCAGTTACGCTCCTTAGCCCCTTAATTAAAAAATTATATTAGAAATTATAATTTATAATAATTTACGATGTTATAACGATCAATATTATAGTAACATTACATTTGTAATATCTAACTATAAACTATTAAAATAATTTATCAATTATTTTATATTGTATTATAAATTATAGTAATATTACAATTACGATATAAATGTATATTATATTTTATTACATATATATATTTATATAAATTACAATAGCCTTATATTAATTTAAATATATAATTACAGATATTAAATTACATATATTAAAAATTATGAGGGAGCAAGACAGGTTGCGAATTTATTTCAAAACCTTTCACAAAAAAGAAGAAATAAATAAGAAAAGTAGGCAAGGTAATAATATTATAAAATCAACAAAACTTATTTCATCTAAAAATTAATTTAAGCCAGATATGCGTCAATAAAGTGACCGTGCTAGAACCACGGAGCTCGAGGGGTGCCTGACATCTTCCCCTCGATTAACAAAATTCCTTACTCGAATTTCTAGTACATAGACCAATAACTTTAGAGTCAAGCTTTCCTTTTGATTATGGATTCAATAAAGTGACTTGGAACATCAAAACTCAATTTCAAGTGGCGACTTTATAAATAAATAATCTATTTTCAAAATGTTACTTTAATTGGAAAAAACTCTTTTCAAAATATTCCTTTAAATGGGGAAAGAAAAAAAAAGGTGTGACAGATGGTGACTCTGCTAGGGATATAACCAAAATTCAAGCTTTGTGTATTCACTCATGTATGGCTTTCTTTATTTTTTTCGTTATTTGTATTATATTTGTTGGCCTAATGTACTCTTTGCTCGCTTATTTACCGCTTTGATATTTTGTGTTTGTATATATATAAACTCCTTTCTCTCACGTACTCCTCTAAGTCTCTAATCACTTTCACCACTGTTCACTGTCTGTGCGGTTACGCTCCGGATTAGGATTATTAGTCACATATGTTAGGCGGGGTTAGACTACCAGTAAAGTGGGAAAAGCTCAGCTATCAATAAACTAGCCCTCCCCGGCCCAAGTTGTCCACTCGGGTAAGCCAGTATAGACACCTTTCCATTCAGGATGCTAAATCTAGCAGAATAAAATTACAAGCAATGATTATCCTTTGTGGGCTACGCTTTGTTCGCATTACAGACATTTGACCTAGTGGGACTTGGCACAGGGGCTGAGTCGTCTAAGACAGGTACGTTTGTCGAAGACCACCATGCTCATTTTATATGCTATCTGAAATGCATTTATTTAAAAAACTTTTGCATGTTGACTGATTTTTAAGTAATAAAGGAAATAAAAGAAACTAACAATAAAAGAGTAATACTCATTATTTAGTGTGATATGTGTGCAAACCTATTTGAATTCAACCCCACTTGTGTGTGTGTGTGTGTGCGTGTGTATATATATATATATATATGTGTGTGTGTGTGTGTGTGTGTGTGTGTCAGTCTTTTATGAATTTGTTTTTGATTATTTTTTCCAAACAGTTTGAAGATTTTTATCATTTTTTTCGCAGAGTTATCCATTTTGTCCATTTTATCTTCATATCCAATCTTTTTTTGATAACCTCGATTTTTTTCTCATAATTATGAAGAGTTTGTTTTCAAAATAGTCATGTAGTGCTTACTCATGACGAAAAAATTCATATTATAATTCTTTGCTTTCAAA